>OU744278.1:50209408-52709408 GCA_916610125.1 Cheilosia vulpina
TTGCCGACCATCCACCACCACCAACCAAAAATGATTCGGTTCAGTAATCGCAATTGTGATTATTCCTCTCTACTTTGGTTCTACAAGAAACTTAGCATGACAGCAACGCCATCCGACGTCTTCACCGGCCAAGAAAATTTTCGTGTTGATGATAGTATTTACTATAGTTATGGTGACCATACTTTAGTATTCCAAATAATGAACAATTGAAAGAGAAACAGATTTAAACACAATATTTAATTATACAATTTCTCATTTGCTAAAACAAAAACTCAATAGAACCCATTTTTTAGTACTAGATTACTTGTTTGCTCGCTAAGCAAGTGAGCATTATCATTTTGTTCATTGAATTTTGGTTTTCTTAATGTTTACGTTATTGTTTTTAAGAATTTAAAAGAAATACAGAACAAATAATGAACAACTTCTAAAATACAGAACACTTATTCGTGTTTGTACACAAAGACGAATACGTAATGAACATCGTCTTCCAATAATGAACTGTTCATTATTATAATAAACGGATGGTCACCGTAACTATAGTCTCTATATACAATGGTCCGAGGCTACCAATTTTTTCGCAACATGGTCAACAATTTCGTTCTTTTTCTTGAGCAAAGATGATTTTTGTCTACCAAAAACAATTTATTACCGTTTCTACAGCTGAAGCAGGCAAACAGTTATTCATCTCTATAAAGTCAACATTTTCACAAGTTGAATTTCACAAAAAAAAAAACGTTGAAACTCTATCGCCTTGATGGTCATCCATACCTACTTAAGATCATACTTTGTTGCAAACTTTTACGAACCTATTAACACACTCGAAAATAATAAGCCCTTCGCAGAGGTAATTCAATCACTTTGAAACTGGAACATAAATCACCGTCAACACACTAATCTCAGCCAAATTTAAATGCAGTTAATCAATGGAGGCACAAATATTTTGTTTAAGTCCCAAACTCTTGGCTTTGCATAAATGTTGGTTCTAAAGAAGGACAAGGACCCCTCATACCAGTCTGGAAAAAATTTCACTAAGACAGTAGCTCTCCCCGAGTGCGGTTACGAATTCCAATGTGACTTCGCAGTCAAAAAAGACTCACACTGTCCAGTGTCCATGCACGGAGTGTAAATAAAATTTTTGGCCGACGAGTCTCTGAAGACGTTAACTGAAAATCCATCATATTCGCCGGTTTCGTGTGGATTTTTAATGATCACTAGGGGTACTAAAATTTTACTGCAATCTTATTGTTGGCTGAAAAAAGAGCGATGCGCGATGGGCCAATTAAACAAATTTTTTTTTGCATACAACACCCGGACAATGTATGATTTGTATACTCGTACGTCGTACCACCAAAATGTGTCAAAAGAGATGGTTCCACGATTACATTGGCTGAAGAAATGATTCACTGTAATGAACTCAACTGCTCGCGGAGAAATGCGCTGTTGATGGTCATAT
The DNA here is from genome assembly GCA_916610125.1 of Cheilosia vulpina. NCBI lineage: Eukaryota > Metazoa > Arthropoda > Insecta > Diptera > Syrphidae > Cheilosia > Cheilosia vulpina. The sequence goes on from OU744278.1 coordinate 50,210,862, forward strand.
GCCACAGTGAGCACTTGAGATTTCAATTTAATTTAATTTCATTTTATTTAAAGAAGGAGTGTGAGTGTAGGCAGCAGATTGGATATGTACCAATTAATTGCGTGCACCGGAAATGCGGGTAACATTTATAACTTCGAAGGTGTTGCAGCTATTGTTCGATGGACAAAAATTGAGAAAGAAAGTCAAGCAAAAGTTCACATTGAAGTTGACATTTTAAAAGGAATCAGGTAAGATATTATAAAAAATGTCCAATCAGTAACTCTCAAGCGGTGTTCTTCATATGATATACTAAATTCGGCGACTAACTGATTTCTAGTTTAAACACTTTTTTAAATATGTGCCCCAGATGAACTCCAGATTTACCTTTTTTATCCTAGTTCGTTTCATGCATTTGCTAACCTTTAGGGGCATCTTTTACATATGAGTGGCAAAATCCCTTCTGCTCATTGTTAGTTTGTGTAAGTGTAGGCTGCACATGCAGTGAGGCAGATGGATTGAGTGAAGATTCATTCCATATCTGACCGGTACTCAGTCGAGTTAGCTAAGTGCTTATAATAATTGAATTTGAATTGAATTGTGTTACACATTTTTTAACGTGTATTTGTAAAATTTATTTAATACGTTACCGATCTTGGAATAGATACCTATCTATAAAGAATCTCGTCTCTTTAAAACGAACATATTGCAGTGAGTGAGCGAGAGGTCTCAGGTTTGATACCTGGAAATCAGAAATTAAAACTTAAAATGTTCTCCACTGTGTCACATCTCCCGAACATTTGATAAACATCCGATAGTGAAATTGCAATAGAGGAGCTTCTCGGTTCAGCCGTTCGAAAAATTGTAAATCCCTTTCATTCGTCCTTAATATAAAAAGTCACACCTAGGGTACCTATTTTTTTTATTTGATATATACATATAACTTGGCTTAGTCGGCGCAGTGGTTTGTGTTCTAAGTTAGGCATCCCAGGTTCGAATCCCGATATTACAAGTTTCTTAAGGGATTTTCCACTCTCGCGAACGTCTGACAAACATCCGAATGTATAACTGTCATGAAAGAGCTTCTCAATTGGCCGTTTGGACTCGGTATAAAATTGTAAGTCCTTTCCATTCGTTCCCAAAAATAATAAACTCATACAAAACAAGCAGGCCTAGCTAGTTGCGCCAACTGTTTTTATTTATATATAACTTGGATGCAAATAATTTTTTTTTGTTGTTATTAATCGTATAAATAATAATATTGATTCACAAAACAAATGCTTGTCTATTGTCGTATACAATTCAGTGATTAATTATTATTTCAGCAGAAATATAAATTATGAACTTGTTGTCTTTGTATTTTAAATACAAAATACACAATAAAAAAAGTACAACTTAAGTTTATTACAGATAGGAAAGAAGAGACTTGGTTATTGGCATATTTGACAACTACCTTGAACCTCCTAGGAAAATGGCCTTGGAGTATTCGAAGCTTTTACCTCGTCGCTTGTCGAAAGAGTTATGATAGTAAAAAAACATTCTAGCAGTACTATAATTTTTTTTGTTGTTTTTAAATTCATTTTTGAAACAATAAAGTTATAATAACAATAAGAATAATAAAAAACATTTCGGCTGTCCTTTGATAAACAGCCGAAATGAAGTTTTTATATTTTCTTAAAATAGCTAGATATTTTAGTTTTTCTCAAGGAAAGCTTTCATTTTTAGTTTTATCATGGCAAAGAGATTAAGAAATTGGAAAAGCAAGAATTTTCAGACATTATGAAATCATTTCATTTTAAGACAGGTAAAATATACTAATGTTTCATTTTTCATAAGTATAATTAACAAAGAAAAAAAATATAACACTGTAATAAATAGAAATTTGTAATTTGTGACTAAATTAATTGATCGCTCAATGCGCAAACCTCAAAGTATACATGAATTAAATCTTTCATTGGAAAAAAAAATTAATTATTAAAAAAATTAATTATTTAAAAAATTAAAATTTTAAATTAAATAAAAATGTCACTATATTAAAATGATGCGGAACTCCCTTCAAATGATTTTTCATAACAAAATATTGAATACACATTTTCTAGGCGAGTTTTTATTTTGAAAATTCGAATAGGTACTATTTAAATTCAGATAGAGGTAATAAAATGTAGGCTCCATAAAATTGCGATAAGACTTTAGTCTGCTCATATCCAAAATATAGCCATCAATTATTTTTTTTAGTTCGAACCACAACATATATTTTACAATATTTTACTAAATTTTACTTTATAAATGGCTCCACAGCTCTCGTATTTAAATTGCTGTATGCTGCGGCTTAAAATTCGATTTTCGAGTTGATATTTTGCTGTAACAAAAAATAAAAACTCGATTGGATGATTTGAAATTGAGTTTCCACAAATTTTTATTTTACCGAGCAGTAATGTCGGCCACTCGTCGTAATGGTCGGGTTGTCACAACTTACAAGAAGAAAATTAGAAAGCCAAGATGTCAGAAGTTAGCCGGATTGACCAATTGAAGGTTGTTGGTGATTGACATCTACGAACGGGTAAGAAAAACGTACTAGATTTACCAGCTAATTTTAAAGGTACATTACACTAGGTCAGCTGGAGGTAGTATGCTGACATTCTGCAGATTTGGCTTCGTGGGTCATGCACTCCAATACTGCTTACTCGCTAATTGGGTCGATCGTCGCCTTCGGGGGTTATATACTGTAATTGGGTGATTGATTGTACGTGCAATTATTGTACAGGCGTTAACAATAGGCGTGTTTTTTTGAGCTTTCGGTCTCAGCAAAGCAAAGTAAAGTACGATTTTTAGCACACAACTACTGCGAGCCTCGAAGTGTCAAGTGAGCGTAGTTGTTGTAATTGCGTATTGAAAATCCTACTTTACTTTGCTTTGCTGAGAACGAATCTCAAAAAAACAAGGCTAATATATAAGTTTATTAATTCACTTTAAGCTATATGCCTACCTACGGAATTTTAACAAAAGGTTTTACTTTAAAATATAAACAATATTGTATAAGTTATTTATTTAAGAAATATCGGCATTGAAAAATATTTCTGTATAATCATTATTTGTCATTGTTGAATAAACCGAATACAATTGCTGTATTGCCATTTTGGTATTGACTTGAACGCGTAAAAGCCTCATAAACTGCGTAAACATAAACTGCAGAAATTTACCACCTCGTAAACGAACTGTCAGATTTTGTATGGAGAATAGTACGCAGAGCTCATAATTTTCCGCAAAGTTGCGCAAATCACAAATGTCAAATTTTGACAGACAGGCGCCTGTTGTTTGATTGTTTCTAGAGTTTTTTTTTTTCTTATTCCAATATAAATAACTCGTTTACTGCTGATTTCTCCAAGAAATTAATAATTTTTTTCTTTTCGCTTACTTTCGGAATTTCGATATAATTTGGAAATAATTTCAACAGCTGAGTTTGAAAACCGACTTGTGAGTCGATTTATCTACTCGATGAATGTTATTTCCGAGGGGTGTTCACATAAAGCACCGCAGAAATTTATGAATTTTCGAGCTGCATAAAATTATGAGATTAAGTGAATACCCTTATTGTTTTATTTAACAAGATTTTTTTTGCTTTGACAAAGTACATGGAGAGCTTTTTAATAATACAAGATGAAAAATAATATAAAATTAGTTTGATTAGTATTTTTATTTTTTTATTTAAGTAAGGAGTTTTTTTTTATTGAAGTTGAGTTGAGTTATTCGTGTCAATCATTTAATATTCACGTAATTTTCCTTCTACCTACTGCAATTTTATTTGCTGCAAGTTACAAGATATAGGGTAGAGTAGCCTAATTGCGGGCCTCCCCAGTGGCCGGCAACCTCTCGGAAAAGTCGTTGTAATTAGTGAATTGTATATATAGTTTTCTTTCGAAGTTTTTGTTCTTAAACTTTTCCATTAATGTGTCAAAATTCTTGTTGCGAGGCTCAGTCGCTCTCGAGAAATCAACTCATTTGATGGAGGTTTTTATGTGAATTTACTGTCAAATAGTTAGTAAAATTGCTGACAGAATTGGAGTTTTTTTTTGCGAAAATTTCTTTTCCAATGTTGTTTTTTTAATTTATTTTTAATAATATATTTATTTTTTTTTTAACTTTTCGGTAATAAAACATTTAAATAAAAAATATTAAACAATTTAAGCCCTCTCTTTACTGGGTGGCCGAATATGGGACACCAGATGGTCGGAAACAGGAAACAAGGGGCCAGGCACAGGAAAAAAATCCTTTTTTTACTAAAATCTAAATAAACAATTTTCTGTTAAGAATAATTAATTTTATCTTCATTTTACAGACGAAGAATTTAATAAAGAATAAATTATTTTAAGAATTATTCGAAAATATTAATATTTGTTGTTACTGTGATATATTTTATGACGAAAAATCCTTAAGGCGCCGGCCCCGACTCTACCCTATAGTAGGTCCTGCTACGTTTGCTAAAAAAAAAATATGCTGGAAAATGCTTGAAAGAGTATTTCCTGGATTAGGGCGTTAGGGTTATGAATTTATAGAGTGGAGGTGGGCCCATGCATCCAACTAAAGAAATAAATTTTGTTAGATATACATTATATTGTGTACCTACCTACCAACTAAAATTAAGTACTTGGTTTTAGAGTGATTTGTTTTCAATAAAACGCTGGAGCCGGGTTGCTCTGCTAGCAGCCGTTAACAAAGTGCAAAGTCACTCAGTGCCGCACTCCATTTAAACGCCAGCCGAACCAACTGTATCCATCAAAGAACAAACCCTACCTATGCTACTCAAACTCCAATTATTATCCACTCATTTATCTCTTATACTGATATGCGTACGGCGTACACCGTACTTCATTGATCATTTCGATTTTATTTTCATACGAGCTAGGTGCACAAATTACCTCATCATCATCGTAAACATGCCAGCAATTGAAAAAATATAAACATCCTACGGTTTCACGTAGCCACCTACCTTTTGGACGCTTAATATAATTCACTGTTCAATATTTTGCCCGTTTTTACGCATCAGAAACCCAAAGCAGCATATCCTACCTACCGCCGATGGAAAGTGAAAATTGTCTTCTTCCCCTAAAACATAAAAGAAAAAAAGTTATGGGTTTTCCAAGTTCTATCCGAATGAGATAGAGTATCAGAATGATAATGCGCCGAGGAAACAACAAGATTTTAAGAGATACAAAACGAAATTCCACTCAACCAGGCGCAAGCACCTGACTAGGAGAGGCGTGGCATAAGCTATCTATTCTGTCCAATGAAAACATCAACACAGGTATGTGAATACGCCGAATCAGAAAGAGAGAATGCAAAAAAATGGTGAGCAAAAGATACAAAACACAAAAGTATCTAAGGAAAGGAGGGTTTGCTTTTTCATCGGTTTCATATATACAGACTGACGCTGCCTGTGTACATGGGTTGAGTGGAGCTACTGGTATTGATGGTTGTTTTTATTTGTTTTGCATGGCTGTGTAGATAATTAAAATGTTATCTATAAATGTATCTATAATAGCTTGAATGGTTACGAGAGGAGTTGTAGCTGTAGGTATGCTGGCCTTAAAGAGGTGGGTATGGAAATTCTTGCTTGCTGGTTTTACCGGTGCTGATGGTGAATAGTAACGAGGGAGTAGGTATTATACCTAGTTTGAGAGGCATAAATGCATTGCATCGGTGCGATCTGTGATTGGTCGGCACTAGTGGTTGAATAAATTTCACACGTGAGGCTGCGATAAAGAGAAAGGAAGCCATTGACACCCGCTCCGGTGATCTATAAAAAATGAGGAAAATTTTATCGACGTGATTTCGAATGCAAGTCACCCTTGTAAATGCTACTGCCGAAAATGTCACACTACCCATCCGGGCACTTATCAACCGCCATAGCACCGCTTACCACAGAACCATCTACTTCCCGCAAACATAAATGCAGTCAGTAGATAGGAACTCCTCTCGCATATAATAAGAATAACCTACCTGCGCTGAGTTGAGTGCGACTGTTGTTCACTCACTCAATGTGCTCAGATAAAAAACTGGTAACTGGTATTTTTTAACCACTCGTATAAGAGTTTTACCGCGCTGTTCTGTTCGACGTTTGACTCGTATTATATGGCACTCGCGCTGTATTACTGGTTCACCTGCTTAGGTGAAACGAGCCTCATGAAACCTGAACTATATGTTATCCAATCAGTCTCGACCAGGTAACCGGAGAGGAAGCAATTTTTTTCAGCCCGTCGCTCGTTCGTTTCGTGTCCGCGGATACCGCTATACGTGTGTTCTGTGTACGTACTCACCGATCGTGGTCGTTGTCGTCATCGCAGCGGTTTCTCGCCCGCGTACACTTCTAGCAACGTGTTTTCAGATCCCCGCGTCAGATACTTTTGCCTGCTTTTATGTATTTTTTTTTTGTTTGTTTTTGTTGTCTTGTCCATTTTATCGTTTCGTGGGTGCATTTTGGGATAATTTCTATCAGTGAATTTGAATATTTTTCGCAAATAGATAACATAAATCTAAAACGAGCATAGTAAAGAAAAAAAAATCATACCCCACTTACAGTGCAATGAATTAAAGTGACAAGTGCAATTCCGAGTGAAGTGACACAGAAGGAGGTCCTTGTTGCGAAAAAATGGCGAATCCTATCTAACAACGTGTGTCCTCCATGCGCACGTTTGTGATATTTCCCAAATGATATAAAAAAAAAGAAAGAAATTCTCTCCATCTGTGAATATTGTTGTGATCTCAAAATATACAGTGTGTAACAAAAAAAAAATCCTTCCACCATAAACCTTTTGAATCAAAATCGGAATCTCTCTCGAGAGACGCACCATCATCCAGCTCCAGCGCCCTCTGTCCAACTAAGCTGCTGCTAAATGCATACGGATATTATAATTGGCGATCAAATTGTCCCATCCGCTAATTTTTGGGTAATGCAGGTAGGTGTTGTTTGCCTTCGTAATTGGTCTATCCCTTATCAGATAAAGTGCATGTTGTGTTGACAAGATCGCCCTCCAGCACTTGTGGTGATTTGTTTGCACAAATTAACGGATTGCGCCACATGTGTTTGTGTATACCTATTACCTGAACGAGTGTAAACTTTCTTATCTTTTTGTGCGAAAGAAGGGCTTGTATAAGCCGCGTTCTCAGATGTGGCTCTGTGTACCTGTATATCTTTCAACTTAAAAGCGAAGGTGTTAATTTTGTGTCCGCCAAGTGTGTGTGGGTATATAGTGTTGTTGGGCAAACACTTATAGCCCAGGACACCACTTGTAAAGTAAAATTAAAAACATGACTCAACGTGCGGTTTTCCTGCTTAGGTGCCCGCAAGCTGATGTTTGGCAAATATTTAGACTGTCATAAAATATTCGAAAAAATAATTCCTACAATAGACGACAATGTGGATGGAGTGTAAGATTTGGCGAAAAATGGCTGCCCCGATAAGACCTGGAGGGGACTTTTGTTTGGTGGGCTTTCTAACAAGAGTTTTACCGGCAGAGCAAACATGGGAGGGTGTGACGCAACTAAAACAGATCATTCCAAGGAGCTAACGATTTTCAGCAACGACTTCCGATAGCAACGCAGTTTTTATTACGTGACCTAAATCCATATTGCATATATTTATTTTCAATGGCGAGAGGTGGGATTTCCGATTTTTTTTCCGGCGCTGAGCAGGTGGAACTATTCTAAGCGACACTGTGAGCACTCACATACGGAAAGTAGCTCCTTTCGACTTAGATCTGGTTCGTACTGCGCTACTACGATATGACTTATATGTACCTAGGTATTTAAGGTACATATTTTTTTTATCACGACGTTGCATATAAAAGTTTGACAGGCATCTTTCTGGCTACAGTTTTTTCTAGTTCCGCATGTTTGCTTTGTTTTTGATACGCAATTATTGCCAAGTCGGAAGGTTTAGTTCATCGCAAACGCCGCCGCAATAAATTTGTTTCGTCGGGAGTTTAAAAGGCCGTGTTATGGATGGGTCCTAAAAATCCTTTTATATGGTTATGTGGGCATAGTTTCATGTAATCTTTGAAGCTACCATTCCCGAAGTCCCTATTATCTTAATTTCTAACGAATGACTTTATCACTTCAAGTTTGTAAGGTATTAAGGTACAGCCTCATATCCGAATACCATACTACATCCACGGAGGCTTTAGCACTTGCTTGTATAACAAAAGTTCGTTCTCAAGGTAAGGCTCGGAATACGTTCTGAGTTCAAGCTATGAAGTCCTTATATGTGTTGTTAAATTCCTGTTTTCTGCATGGGATTAGTTGCCATCGTAACTTTGCGTCGATTCAGGGATATTTGGCCTCTTTTGAAAGGGGAACTTCATAAATGCAATCAGCCAAGACTTTCTCCACATATTTATCCACTTGAAACATCTTTGTAAATTATTTTTTTCTTTTTTCAGTCGTTGTATGCAGGGTAACCGCTGCAGATCTCTGAAAAGTCGACAGAAAAGGGGCCAATGATAAAAAAAGAGCCATTTTTGAATCTATTCTGTAAATTTAGATTTTTTTAACTGTATTTAACATGCATTAGCTCGCTTAACATTGTAATGGTTGGTTTAAATGGCTGTATTTCCCGTACGAGGGAAAAACATAAATAACGCTTTGAGACCACAACTCACGGAAACGTGAAAAATAAAGGGGGGAAAGGAGATTACAACCAGCCTAACACTATAATAGTATAATAAAGTTTTCAAAGGCAATTACGTTCCATTATAAAGGTTTTTATTTGGAAATAACAGCATTTAAAATTTTTGTGAAGCGCCTTTTCCAACTAAAAAAAGGGCCAAAATGGCAAAAAAATTGTTCCAGGCTCTCGAAAAATTGCCAAATTGCAACTTTACACACACAACGATCACATTGGTTGTATGTCAGCAGCATAGCAGTGTTTTGGCAACCATGGGCATGAGAATAGGTACACTCTGTGATAGGTTTATCTTGTGTAAATAAGAGGCACAAGATAGGCCCAAGAACGCTTCCTTGCGGCACACCTGACGTACGTTTTTTTTTGTTGAATACTAAACATCTACTTGCTTCTATGTTTGATACGAAATAATCTATATCGAGATGTAACTCTCAGACTTCTTAAAACCATAACAAGGGTACCTTCAAAAGTGATCAAACACCATTCCCAGCATCTAAGGCCTTCATACAACACTTTGTCAAATGATTGTGAAACGTCGAAGAATGCTGCTGAGATAGGATTTTATTTGCTGTAAGAGCTTTATCTATTTAACGTTATTCGTCATTGTTAACCGATGTCCTCTCTCGATCATCAAATGTTTGCTTTTAAACGCGATTTGTTGGGCAGGTATAAAGCGCGCTTTTCTTTAACAATTTGTTGTAAGCGCAACGGTGGAGATTATATTCAATATTCACACATTCAACAACTTTCGAAGTCCAATAGTTAACACCAGAAATATTAACATTCTGCTGACGCCATGTGTGCAGATGCAATGAACTGCGTTATAGGAAACATTGATTATATGAAGGACGTGTGGGTATATCTACGAGATCAGGTGAAGCTTATGTTTGAAGTACACAATAATAAAATTGTGGAGTAAGTATAAACTGTTTCGTCTATGCATAACTATTCCAGCAAACATTTAAATAAATGTGCTCCCAGAAACTACTATAATCAAATCTTACACATTGCATTTTTTTTTTATGAACCTCAATACCTTCCCCAGTGTCAAATTTAAATACAATTCGAATAGGAACCATGTAAGGTGAAGTCAGTTAGTGGGAACTCGTGAAAATAGAGCGAAGCCCATCCAAAACAGATCTTTCTCATTTAAACAAAGCAAAACTGATTTTAAGCAGTGTAGAAAATTCATTGACCGATTCAAACTAAAGTAATTTCAGTTCACTTCATTGTTATTCATTCCAATCTTTTTCCATATACTTACAATTTTTATTATGTATATAGAATCAATTTTCTCTTTCCTTAAAAAAATTAGTTGCGCTCTTTCATTCGCGGTGACTACACGCATTTAACGAAATTGTGACTGGCTAAACTCCAGATAATATTAATATACTGAATTTATCAAAAAGGGAGCCTTCTTATTTAAATACCGAAGGAAATTTTAAATGTGCGACCAGTTCCAGAGCAACATTTTCTTCAAATATTCTTAAAATTCTTAAGCAGTTTACTCTTTTAGATTATGGACATTACCAATAAACATTTTTAGTTTTGACTCCAAATATGAGTAGTTCACGGTGGCTATATTTTCCATACAAATTTCTCAATTGTGAGCTCCCGTAAATTTAAAGTCGAGGCTAAAATTTGTTTGTAGTACGCCGCCTTATTTAGTTATTATTTATTTTTGCAAATTAGGTTGTAACAAGCTGCTACTAGAAATGATTTCTACAATAAAGGTTTATTTCACACCGTTTCATCATAGTTTACCACGTAACTTATTGTACCTGTGGATCAGTTGAACCGTTCATTTTCAATGCCCCGCCTGTTTATTAAAAGAGTTCAAGAAGAAGGTATGTTATGGGTCATCAATTACTCAGCCTATTACTGAGCCTATTTAGAGACCCCGCTTGCTCCATGGCACAGCACGAAATTTGTGTCTTTGAATTCGATACTATACCTCGTATATAGACCACTCTGTCTGGAAAAATAGCAACTCGACATTAGCCGTATTTGATTATGCCTGCAATCTGATCCAGATCACAAATTAACATTTATTTGCAACTCGCTTTCTATCTGGATCAATTTTCATGCTCATTTTTGTAATGTATGTTTGAAGCTCTTTTAAACAAAATTTCAAATAAATTGGCTTACAAGATTCAGTAAACAACGAAAAAAAAAAAAAACGCTTAAACGATGTACTCGATTGTACAGAATGAAATACTTTTTCTTTGGTCTAGATCAATTTTTGAACTCGTTTAATTTGGTGCTACTGATGTACTGATGGAGTTTGTTAAGGAGTTCGTGAAATTTGTCAACTGGAATCCAACAATTTGGCAAATCTACATTTGTTAACTTATAATTTACCGCAGCTTTTAAATCAAGCAGCGCATTACAACAATTTTGGGCATGACATTCGATGTTCTGTACTTGATACAGGTAGGTCAAAGATGACTCCTCTTCTACTGTGAAGCGGAGTAAGATTCTTTCCTTGGCTTGAATCCCATGAATGAGTGTAAATATAGTTGGGGATCTATTTAATTTCTTACAAAATTTGATTGAAAAAGTTCGCACGTTGATCTCGAGCTCGACAATATATTCCAAATTGTATTTCCATTTCGTTTCACACTGAGAGATATCTCATTCGGCATTAACATTCAGTCTTGCTCTAAACCCCGATATCTATTTATGTGTTACTGAACTTGTTGCCCTTTGCTCTATAGTGTTTTTTTTTTTTTTAATTTTTATTTTTAAATATAAATATGATCTACCTAAGAAGAGCCCTTTCTTCAACTAAAAAAATTACAATCTTCAACACTCATTTAGTGGTTTCTTTTTTTTGTTATATGTAAATCATAACTGTGAAAAAGCTACTTAAGGATTTAATGTCAAAAAATGGAAAGAATATTAAGACTTGTTTTAAAATTTTGATTTTGTATAAATAAACTTTTAAGGGTCTAAAAACTTTTTAAAATAAAAAATCATTTAGCAACATTTTTTTATAAAAACAAGTAAATAGTTGTCGCAACTGGTTCATAGAGGTTGCCTAGGATCATTCGTTTGTGGGAGTTTTTACTTTTCGAACGAAATGCAGTGGCCTACAATTTCATTTCAGCTAAATTAAGGAGCCTTTTCAGGTATTTTTTCCAGACGTCCGCGAGAGATGGTGGATTGTTGTGAATTTTCGTTTTCCGGCGACTGACCTGAGAGCCCGAGACCCCTCGCTCAGTAGTCCAGCTCACTAACCACCATAGCCATACCTTTTTACCTTTCCACAATAGATGCACCATTTTAAGAAGATCACGTTTTTTCTAGAGTTACTTCAGTAATCTATAATATTTAACATGGTAGCAACTACCTAGTGAGTAAATTTCATATTTTCCAACAGAGTGATTTGTTAAAAAAGAAATATTTCTCTCCGACCAAAGCCGAAACAAGTAAAAAAATCGACTCTTAAGGAGTGTTGTGCCGGTTTTCTAATTTAAATATTAATTTAAGTTTTAAGAAACTTAAAAAATGTTTGTACAAAACTTTTTTGTTAAAAAAAACAAAAACAAACAAAATGGTATCTCTCATATGAGAGAAAAAATTAAAAATAATTCTATTACGTTCAAAAACGATGTGGTCTACTGTTTTACATTAAAAACTATTTATTACAAAAGCTTCAACGAATTTTAATATTTTTTACCCTTGGTACTCATTTCGCAACTCTTCAGATAGATCTTTAAAACTAGCAACTAAGTGAAAACAATTTTAAGTTTTATTCAGTTTATTTCGTACAAATATAATGAAAGCTGAAGATAAATAAAAAACGTCGGTCTGAATATAACTTATTTGGCCATTCCAATAAAAAGAAAATGATATTGCCCGGACGATTGCTGTTGGAATCGACCCATTGTTACTAAAATAAATGCATATTTTTAAGTGAGTACTACTGGTTGATTTTGTTAACTATATATCGAGCGCGTTCGTTTAATCGATATATTTCTTATATTATTTTTTAAAGTCATTAAAAGATATTTTTATTTTATGTTTAATTGAATAGATAATGGCGCTGCCATTTCCAGATTTTTAGTTCAATTTGTATATATACATTCGTTATATATCGCATAGAAAATTGTGGGCACTATTCGCTATGTTGAGATACTAAGGTTAATCTGAATAGCGTTCGTTGTAATGCAAATTCTCTCTTTATCGGATATTCGTTATAATGGACGGCCACTGTAATATACAACTTATACAATTGATAAGTTTTTTCCTAGCTATTTAAAACTACTTTTTTTTAACAATTTTGACGTAAAAAATGCAAACATCCCAACACTGCTATTTCGAATTTCCAACAACTGAAAACAATTTTTAAGCTTTTCAAGAGAGATAATTTCGAGCTCTCCTTTGTCATTATTTTCCCTGTAGACAAACACAAAACACGACTTTTTAACTAAGAAACAGATATCAGAGATTTGGACCATGTTCAATATCAATCAAGCTCCCAAACGAGTTCGCTTTATCTTCCCCACACTGCAATGCGTTAACCTTGCATTTTATTGTCTGCACCCAAATTTTGAGCGCGTGCCCCACAACCTCACGCATCAGATATGATCAGTACTGTTCCTCCTAACGAGCCTGCCGAACCTCAATAGCTAAATCTAGCCCATTTCATTTTTAACATTAATTCAAACTCGGCAGTGTTTAGTTTAATTGGAATTCAACTGGATTCAATAATGTCTTCATGTATGTAAATGCCTTCCAATTTACTAATGAATTTAAACACTTGGACACCTCCCAATCACCTTGTGCGTATGGATATATTATGCCCGCCTAATTCAATTGAGAACTGAAACGCTAGGCGGTTCATTGTTATGCATAACGGTTCACCTACCCGCCGAATAAAAAGAAAACAATTTATTTTCAACAAATTAAAAGTAAATATTTTTTTTCAACGCCATTTCAACGAATAAACTCCGACTACTGGAGTAAATCCCGCAGATAAATCAGCAATTTAATTAGGAAATTATGAAAACGAAAAATCTATCTCTCAGATACGGCCGACTTGAGAATTTTTTTGTTTAAAGAAATCCACCCCTTGATGGTTAAAAATCGAAATTTAATTCCTTACACGCGGCTAATCCGTGTAGATCGCGTTATTTATGAGTCGATCGATTTTGTTTTCTCGTCTTCTATTTCTTTCTGTCATCCGTTTGTTCATTTGCATACTTGAGATTTTTTTTCAAAAGACCCATGGAAACTGAGTCGGACATCTAGTAGCCTATGGAAACAGTTTGCGTGTATAGATACTTATCGATTCTGCATGCAATTGCTGTGATCAGTCTTCATTCAGACGCAGAGTACCCCGCTCAATAGATAAGGCACAATCTTATCTAGCCGCATGTGTGTGCGCGGTGAGGCATTTTTGGAAATTCGCACAACGCAGACTACAAATCGCCAGAAATTTTACTTAAAGACAAACAATGTTTGTCATTCTTTAGGAGTTTGATGGCCCACCAGCTCGCGTCTGTCGGGGGGAGTTGTGCGCTGCTGATAAGAAAAGAGTTCGAAAGACGACATAAACGAACTGTTTGAATAGTAAAAGTAGAAAAATTAAATGAAATCTACAAGAGTAATGTGGGCGGCGTGTTTGAAGTTTATTTGTTGCGTTTTTTGGCCATCAATTGAAAATGATTTCTGGCAAAAGCGGTATTTCGCTTTTTTGGGTACAATAACTGTAGACGAGTATGGTGGTAAAAAAATAGAAATAAAAATCAATGGACACAGTGATAATGTGGATTTTTTTTTTTGTTATAAAAATTATTATGACCTATTAAATTTTATTTTTTAACATTTTTGGTGAGACGATTTCGAAGCTTCTGCTATTGCATTTACTAGGACGACCGATTGTTGGTTCAATTGAGGGAACATCCCTGACGATGACCAACAGTGTCAAATGTCTCGAAACAATTCTCTGAATTGAACACCGAATAAAAGAAAAGAGCGGAAATAATAAAAAAAAAAAAACGAAAATATTCATTCGATTTAGACGACAGTCGGCAGTATAGTGCAATCAAATCACATGAAGGCAGCAAAGTCTGGTGAAGGCAGTGTGACCAATTCAGCATATTTCGTTGTAAATTTAGCAGGATCATTTTATTTTTAGCCTATTTTTTCTCAAATCATGCGAGCATTTCTTTCTGCATGATTTCATGCTGTAGCAAAAAAAAATGGCATGATTTTGGTTAAGCCAAATTGTGAATTAAAATATCAAAATCAAATCAAAGCAGAGGAACCTTAGTGTGAGTGAACAAGCCACTACAATTCTCATTTGACAGTGAACACTGAACACAGCCATTCAACGAATTTAGCTAATAATAACTACTAGAAGTATCGCTTGTGGTCGAAAATCGACCATTCCTTTTATAAGTATGTAAAATATAATACTAAAAAACGTACCACAATTATTTTTTTATGTTTTGTGTTTTTTTTTTGATAAACGAAAAGAGCGACATCTAGATATCGAAAAAAATACGTAAATTAGCGGCTCCATTGGAAACAGGTTCTAATCTGAGATGATTTATATTTGAATACCGTTACTATGGTAATATATATCGGGGACAAATTGAATGTCGCCTGTTAAGATAAGCTAAGTTGAAACTGAAGTATTAATATTACCTAAAGTCAGGCGTGGGACCAGACATCGAGGTGTCACCGTTATTAATGCTATTTTATATATCAGATGTACTGACCCAATGTCTGTTCCCACGCATTGTTTAATGTCTTATCAGAACTTGCACTATTTAAGTTTCAGCGTGAGACCAGACATAGAATTCGCGCTTCACGCGTATTACATTTCGGTGAATGCTTGGTCTCACGCTCACCTGTATGTATCTAGTTATAGTCGATCTAATATTGTATTTTTTGGGCTGAGTCTGATTCGAACCGCCAAGGAATAAACTTGTATTAAATTTGATTGCGCTTGATTTTTTTCTTTCTAAGACAAATTTATCTGAACATCGCCAAAATCCTTTTAATTACCTGTTTTGTATGGGGAATTCATAACTTAATTTTACCAGCCTTAATGGCGACATATACCCACGATTTTTGGTTTGTGCACATCTATGGCACTATACCTTTCGAATGATACAAGTTTTAATCTCCTCATTTCATAATAAATACTTAATAAGTGTACCGAAAGTTTTGATGTTCACGTATTAATATAATGATACTAGCTGACCTGGCGAACTTTGTTTTGCCCAAAATCGTTTATGTATAATTAATATAATAATTCCGAGTATGCACATCCTGCTTCATGTGATTCGGTCAATTCAAGTTCTTTATTCAAAAGTTAATCTGAAGTACATATAACAATGTCGATGTTTTTCAACCGCAATGATTGACGTGTCGGCCAACATTCCTCTTTTTTATTTAATCCAAAGCTGAATGATTGCCGACACGGGATCTAACCACATACAATTGGCTATGAGAATTCAAGACTGATGTCACAAACATACAGCGATTGCCTCTGCGACTTATTAATTATTGTCAAAGCGAAAGCGAGACGTACAGAAATTTAATGCGCTTAAATACAAATGTCAAGTCGTACGGAATATTCAGAATCCGCGAAATGATACGAATTCTTACGAACTTTAACTCAATGCCCTTCCTTAACTCGAAAAATTCGTAAAAGAGATCGTCATAGAGAGAGCAAGATATTACCCCTCGACTGATTACGAATTTTTACTCAACAAATTTTTTAGTGTAAGATTTAGAAAATGTTTTACCTCACAATTAACACATGATTTGAAATATGCTGTCCTGTTTTGCATACTCGCTCATATCTATGTTCTCATTTCCTGTGTATTAAAATGATACCAACAGGTGGCCAAATTATATTGAATGAGCATCTTTTTCGAAAGTACCGACGAATTAGCCAAATCTTCGAGTTTATCAGACATTTTAACGACTTTTCTTACACACTTCTTTGAATTTTTGAATTATGTATCTGCCATTTTTCATAGATTACTACAAAAGCGATTCTTAACTTTTTCCCAAGTGTCCCTCTCTGAAAGAAAATTTATCCTCAACACAGTCATTTCTTTGAATCGATATTTTCTCCTTCCGTACAAAATTAAATTTTCAGACGTCCCCCCCACCATTTACCCCTAAAAAAAAATATATTTCTTGAATGAAATAAGGTTAGGTTAGGTTAAGTGAGGGAAAATGTTCGGGTAAAAAATGCAGAGTGAAATGTTAAAGTGATGCGACACTTCACTTGCGCACTTGGGGGGAAGCGCCATCTGCCATTCAACGACATAAATATTTTCGTTCTGTTTTAAAAACGAACGACGACTAAATTTTTTGTATATTGTTCATACAAAAATACTAAAATCGCGATTAAAGAACGGTGGGTTGGGGTAGAAAGGTAAAGTTTTGTGGTTATAGATATTTTTTGATGCTAAATCTAAAAAAAATAAATGTTCGTCAAAAATTAAAAGCAAAAATGTTGTGGACATGGACACCCTAATCACCTAGCGGTATGAAATATACTTTACGACCGGTTCTCATACCTACCAAATATTCAGAAAAAAATTTCATAAAAATCGGTCGAGCCGTTTCGGAGGAGTATAAACACTAAACACTGTGGCACGAGATTTTTATATATTAGATTTATTTTTGGTGAACGAACAGTGACTGAACTTAATTAATTTAATTATTATTGTTTTATGTAATACATGCTAAGTGTCACGAAGTGATTTTTATTTTAATGTTTTTAACAGGTTTTGATTTCAAAAAAAATTTGCATGATTTTTAGCACTTTTTTTATACAAAAAAAAACAACAAGGTTCTGCTAAACTTAGCATGATTTCAAATATTGAATTGGTCACACTGGGTGAAGGGTAACCAACTTAGTGAAAAAAAATTAAAAAACTGGTATGTGCGATTGTATATGGACAAAGGAACGTCAAAAGTCGCTGGAAGTGATTCTCCGCGATACTAATAATCTATTTTAGTGTCCAGGCTAAATTTTTCGAACTCACAATGAGTAAATTTTCCATACAAAATTGCATATTGTGACCTACAAAACATTTTCCTAGTGTTAAGTTTAGAAATGATTATTAGTAAGGCGCTCTGAATCTGCTAGATGTAGGAATGCGGTGCCAGAGGTGCTCTTACGATCAGTTAGACAGAAACACAGGCCCCTTTGTGCATGCAAAGATTTTATGAAAGAAAGGATTAAACGCCGCCAGAAAGTTCATTCAATGCACTCTCGTTGTTATTGCGGAGTGTCTCTAAAACAGGCGGAGCGATCGAAGAAGCAATTCTCAGATTTTCTGTACGACTTGAAAAGCTGAATCAATTTTAAGACATTCTATAAAATCAGCGCCATTGGGTTGGTTTTCCCTTTGCGTAGGTTGGGGATATGATAAAGTAAAGTTCGAAATATCCCTTCTACCCGCATGGGAATTGTAGTTGGAGATTTAGAGACGGTCGCTAAAGATCGAGAATCTAATCAAGCATGCTCCATCCGACGACGAATGGCTAAGCGGGACATTCAAAATGCATAAATGTATTAATTTCCTTTGCGAAAGATATGAACATGCGAAATATCATGGAAGGTTTGGTCCAACAAACTTCTGCAGTTTGACAGAACATCGATGAGTAAGTTGGAAGCAGCTCGGGTGGTTCACAGTGCACAATAACCATATATGCAGTAAAGTCAAATCTTGGTTTTAGTTTAAAACACGAACCCACCTATACCTACGGCGACCTTTTTTTCAGTCATAAAAAAAGGACATTTTATTTTTAAATAAAAATTCAGTCGAAAATGGTTAAAACAAATTATTATTATCAAAGTTTGTAGGTTTGGCAAAGGAGTTATGTCTTTGCAATACATAAAGCGTAGCATCTAACTCCATTCTGCTTCTTATCCTAGAAGGAAGGTCTTTAGGACAAAAAGAGGACATTTGGAGGTCAATTTACTAAAAAGAAGACAATATTGTATTATTTTAGTAATAAAAATCATAGTATTAATGAAAAAGAGGACTGTCCTCTCAAAAAGAAGACTAATGCGGTCACCGTTCCTAAAACCTAAAACGACACAGTAGACTTGTTATTTAGGGATCTATCGGTCGAGTCGGAAGACTTGATAAGTAACGCTTAAAAGCGGCCCAAAATTCTTGCAGACAGGTAGACATCTCGTAATGGCTGCTGTGTTGAAAAAATATAGGGCGGACACACCCCCGTTTTCTCCGTCATTGCACTAGAGTCTGTCATTTTAAAGCTACTACTTCTGCCATGACACGCAAGAACTTTCCAATGCCTCACTTACTGGGTTCTGAGGACTAATAAATTCAAGCAGAAGGGGCACGAAGCAAGACGTCTTTGAACATGCCGTTCAAAGAGGTCTTACAAAAGAACATGCCGTTCAAAGAGGTTTTACATCTTTGGCTTTGCCAACCTGAAAATCTAACTAACCTTGAGTGTGCATTTGCAATTTTAAACTTTCTATACATACGTAGGTGACAAAGTCTAAGCCCGTGCTCACTGGCCTTCTTATTTTCCGAAGGATTTTTCCCACTCAATGGAGCAGCGAGCGTTCTCCATCGTCATTCTCATGAGTTAGGTAAGCTAGGAGGCCAAATCTAGACGTGACTATATGAAATGGAAATTAAGCACAACCAGTTTGCTTTTTTTATATTTTTGGGAAGAATGGAAGGGACATTCTATTTTATGGCGATTCCGAATTGAGAAGCTCTTTCAAGACTCTCGGATGTTTTCCAGTCGGTCGCAAGACGTGGAGGAGTGGAAACGCCTTAGGTTTCGATTTGTGTTTTTACGGGCATCGAACATGATACTCGCCGCTTCAGCACACTAACCACTGGACCCTCTGGACCTATAGCATGACTGTTAAAATGATGTCGTTTGCGACATTTAATTCAATAAACTGATACCCATTGTATCGATATGGACGTCTCGAGTTTACTTCACGACACCCCGCTGTGTAAATATTTGGTCAGTTATGGACTTACCGGGCCAACTAGTTTCAGTTGTTCACAGAATTCGGCAGACAGGATCTCGTACACCATGTTATGCAAATTGATGCCTCTATAATTGGCGCAGTTAAGTTTCTTGTGGATTGGGCAAAGGATAATCCGGATCCTGATGAAGGCATACTTTCTGCCGATCATACCTTATGGATGAGTTGTTATGTTATCTTCGTCTTTAGCTGCATGATGGGCTTGAGCTTCAGTTCGGCTTTCTTCAAGTTCAAGTTTAAGTAAAATGGTTCGATTTGCGAGATTTCAGTCGTTCGCGCCTGTCAACAGTCCGCAGTAGTGACTTTGGGCCTTACTAATAATCATTGTTAACATCCACACTAAATATATTAACAATATGCAATTTTGTATGGAAAATTTTGCAATTGTGAGTTTTGTAAAATTTAGCCTGGACCACTAGTATCGCGGTATTTCATATTCCATACCCCCAATACCGAATGTCTACAACAAGACCCATTCAGGGTCTTTTTGCCTTGACACGTTTATTCACCTTTCGAGTAAACTTCCACACGGTCTTCTGTGCCTGGAGTGGCACATCTCTATTCCTCCGTTGGCGTACTTTTCCCGCTCTTTTTTTCCTAAAAAGACGATGATCTTGCCTGATCTTTTGATCGCAGAGCTTACGAGCTCGCCCCTCTCTGCAGCGCTGCTTTGGTAGCGAGTAGACATGCAATATGTGTCTTTCGTCTAAGGGTTTTGTTGAGGTATTCGGGTGGCTAGCATAAACAGTTGCGGTAGGTACTTCTAAAAGCTTCCTATTGATCGTGTTAGCTGCAGATCTCGATAGGTAGAAAAGGCTATAGCGACGTATTGTGATTGGAGTTGTTCAATGTTAAAATTTTCTCCCAATATGAGTTTCTTTCGAAAGATCTTTTTTTTATATTTTTTTTTGCTGATGGATGGAGGGCCCTTTTATTAATTTTCGACTTTTATCGTTTCCTTTAATACGCCCCTGGAAAAAAATAAAACAGATCGCACTGCATTCTGAAGTGAGGCTTATTTCTTCACCTTGGTGTTGTGGCCCAACGAACTGGCTCACGGTTCATATGAATCAAAGGTACATATACATGCATATTCAGCTGGCTACAGGTTTTTCCTTTTCTTGTCGTACCCTTTAGAGGATTATTTCAAAACCGACGTTTATGAAGTATGGGTCAAATGAAGGATCCGCATTTCCGTAGGTAAATTCTCTCGCAACTTTTTCCCTAGTATACAGTAGGTAACTCTAGCGAGCAGCATTCAAACTTCTGGTCACTCAAAAAACAGCCCGAAAAGATACCTATTTTAAATTTTCACTAAAATTTAACCCAATTTTAAATGCTACTGGAATCAGTTGAGTCAATCCGTCGGCACTTTTGTCACCGTTTTAATATTTATTTCAACTAAATCTGTTTGCGTTGAAACTCGGACAAACATGTCCATGCAAACAGCTTGACAAACTATCAGATAATTCATTTCTGATGCCGACTAATGTGACACCGTGACATTTAAACAGACCTAATTTGAATACCAAATAAATCAAATAGTAAACTGGTTACCCTCTGGTCTCACTCAGCGTGAACTTGCTTCCCGTTTTGACCGCTGGACTAAATATAATCGATTTTTATTAAACTGCATTATGTAAGCTGTATTGAAATAAATTACGTAAAGCGCGACAGTAAATTTTAGAATTTCCATCCTAAACTCGTATTCTAAGTTATTGACTTTCAATGAGCAGAAGACGATGCGTTTCTGGTGACAGTGGTGCTATATAAAACCACAGACTTTATGATTCATAATTCAGTCGTAGTTTTTCGACGCACATCGGGAATATGCAATAAAATCATGTAAATACGCCGCTGGTTGGTAGCTCCCCCTGAGTAAAATAGGGCCCTGGTATTTTGGTTGGTTGTTTGCTCCCCAGTATCAACTTCGTGCCGCACTTATTGATATTTCAATTGCGACAAATTGGCAACTCTGTGCGATTTACATTTTTACAGGACTTGTCCACCCGAAAGGTGGATATCGAGGAAACCGTCCTTCGTGCAATTTGCAAATCGCCAATCGAAACTGGATTCTTGTAATCGAAATGGGTGTGCAATAATTAAACTATTTGCTATCACGCAAGTATAGGTAGCTAATTACGCTGATGTGCGATCACATCACAGGGGTGGGCATGGGCAGTCAGTGCCGGTGCACTGCTGTGCTGATCTAAAATTCTGACGGATGTTAGAGTCGCAACTCTGTAATTGAACACTATGCAGTGTTGTAACTTTTTTTATTATTATTTAATTCCTGTTTTCATTTAGTGTATCATTTTTGTGACGGTCAACATTTTGTCTCTTGCCGGGCACAGTAGAGTCTATAGGTAGACTGTAACTTTTATGGGAATTTTCGTTTATTTCATGTTTTGTGTATAATCTGTCAGATGAAGGAGATTACGCTAAGCTTGTTCTTTATGTTTAGCTGATCCGAGCCGACAAGTCAAAGTGTGGTCGATGGTCAGTGGTCTGCTGCGGAGGCGGAGAATTGATTTAATGTGTGATTTTATTGCATAAATTCAGTATAGGAAAGTGATTTATTAGAGATGTTTTGAACGGGATTTTATCGGGGTAGCTACTGTATATTTAGTCGAACAGCATTGAATAGGAAATTCGATTTATGGTTGAATATGATCAGGTAGTAGGGTAGTTAAGCCTTTTTAATTGAATATTTGAGCCACTCGCGCCAACAGCTTTAGTCAAGTACTAAATCAAATCTACAATCATGCCATTGGTTACCATTAATTTTTTGGGCTTGGGCGATATCACGGTCAAAGTTATAGCTGTTCGCAATATGCGCTAGTGGAACACTTTTAGTTTCTTCTTAAGGGGCACTTAAACTTAAGAGTCTAAGCCAGAGGTTCTCGAACTTTGTTGTCAACGTAACCCATTTTGAAGCATTAAATAACATTTTTAAGGAAAGCCTTTTCTGTTCAATATAGTTCGGAATGCATTTGCATTCCCACGATCAAAGGTATATAAAATGTACGTATTGCCGTTGAAAGCCTCCGATACCATCAATCACTCTTAACTTAAGATTTGTTAAGAACTTAATTAACTTCAGTAACTGAACACTGTCCGAAATTTGGGGCCAAATTTGTCATATTATGTAAGAACATGCTGTCAGCATTAACCCACTCTTCAAAATGAGATAGTTATATTTTTCTTCAGAAATTACCGCATTAAGATTAAAGGAGAGTAATCCAGCTTAAGCCAATGTAAGAATTTATTGGAATTTCGGATAGATGACAACCTATCGGATAGTCTGCTATCAGTATATTGCAATACATATATTTCTTCCTGAAAAGAAGAACCGCATTACGGTTACATTAAGGTAATCCAGCTTAAGCGAATGTGCGATATCATTGGAATTACATGTCGTTACTCTTTTAGGATATGTGGCAAATGACAGATCTTGAGTGGATTTTATTCGTAATTGAAACCAATTTTAGCCATCGTTTATGTCACTTTTGGTATGCCTGTCAGTTTCGATTTTAATCACTTTATCTGTCACTTGTTAGTATTAAGATAGATATTTCCTTCTAAATCGTCCACAATCAGTTTCAAACGGTCAATGGTATGTTCTTTAGCACATTCAGAGCTCGAATGTGTCATATTTTGTGTGTATCCAAAAAGTATGGGTGAATTTACACTTACATCTAAGGCGTCTCCTTATGTCCGAAACTTTCCAATCCTCATAAATAAAACGATTTTACACACACATTTCAACTGAAGAGAGAATTTAGGTGGATTTTTGCTCATATTTGACGCCAGCTTAAGCAGTCATAATTCAAACCTTTAATTAGACAATAAAAATCCTGAAATGACAGAACTTAAGTGGATTGTTATTCATGTTTGGCGCCAGCTTAAGCCGACATAATTCAAACCCTTTAATTAGAGAATAAAAATCCTGAAATTACAGAACTTAAGTGGATTGTTATTCATGTTTGGCGCCACCTTAAGCCGACATAATTCAAACCCTTTAGCTGGACTAGAAAGAGGTTCAAATAACAGAACTAAAGTGGATTGTTATTCATATTTGACGCCAGCTTAAGCCGACACAATTCAAACCCTTTATGTAGACTTTAAGAAGTTTAAAATGAGTTGCCTTGCAAAAGCTGAAGATACGACAGTTCCAATATTCGTCGAACAGGACCACTTCTTGGCCTGCCCTCCAAAGACCGGTACTTAAATGCAGTATCGATTACTAACGCAGTTCTGTCATACTACTTCACTCTGCATGAGTCACGTTTGGGCCATCGATCTTTCAAAGTACCTACTGCCGAGTCGCGTCTGAAACCATTTATCCTCATTAAGCCATCGAAATCGAACAGCGCACCACCAGTAGTTGTAGGTAGCAGTTGTGCAAGCACCAAGCAACCATCAAGCAATCATCTCACCGGCAGCACACTAACTTCTGCGCGCACATGTGATTAACTAGAAATTAAATCGTATGTTGTATCGTAAAAATCTATCAAATTACCACTAAATCATGACAACGTCGATGGAGCCAAAAAAGAAAAAAAAATGAAAGATCAACATCAGCTCGGTTAGTGAGAAAAACGTCAGCCGCGTTGTTAGCCGTGTCAAATTCAGAGAGTGTCGACTGTGTCGTTAGTGTGACGCTTTAAAAACAGATCCAACGCCCACACTCAAAAATTATTGAATATCAATCGATTCAGGTTTTCACCACGATCCTATACGTTTCGATGTCGACAATCGAGATATCGATTCCATTCAGTAAATCGTTTTGTATTGCCTTCGATAGCGCAGTGGTTTTGGTTTGCTATAGAGCGACGACGACTGGTAGTGCTTACGGCCATTATGCTCAGATCCAAGACTATACACGATCGGAGATTACCTAAATTATGGACTTTTGCATTTAGTTAAAGAGTGGAATTTAAAAGTTCATGAATAAAACTAATATTTGTATTTAAATTGGGCATAAATTGTTGTTTAGACACGTGTATATAGGGAGTAGAGTTTGACTATTCCGAGTCGTCTTCTGTTTTCGGCGTCAAATTTGTATTAATGATGATATTTGTATACGGACAGGATGCTGGCAATTAGAATAGGTTGTCTGTTTGATCGGTATGAAATTGGATCTTTGGCTGCAGATATTGAAGGGATGGCGAGCAGCGGGAGGAAAGTGGGCCTGGAATAGTAATAATTATGATAAGTGGTTGCGGATAGATTGTTGGTCTGATGGTAGTGTTCGGCCACTCAGAGAACCCGATAAGAGATGGTAGCCACTACCCACGTTTGCAGATACGAAGCGTTTGTAGATACACAGTAAAATGCCGATAAGCAGGTGTTTAGGTGGATATATTCAAGTTTCGAATAGGGCTCTATTTTAGGTATATTAGAGGTTGATGCGCAACGAAAGTTATGTAGTGGCGCGATTTCCACAGCTCGACGTTCACCGGGCGACTCACTGACAAAAATTACAGGCAAAGGACTGCTTTGCTTATATAGGGAGTGACATGCGTTTTACCCATCCGCGCCAAATTCCTAGGTGCCCACATCGACCTCGAGTGGTTTGGATTTTTTTTTTTGTATGGGTGCTGAAGGTGAGTGGTAGGACGTCTGGGTGAGGGTGGAACACCAAGAAATTCCCAAATCGCATCTAAAATTTTTTTGAAGTGAAAACTTCTTTACGCGAGTTTGATATTTTTGAGAGGGGATAAAACCATTGAACTCGCGACACCAGTGTTTTGTTACTAATGTTCCGGCGCCAGTTCCCGCGTTATTGACGAAAAAATGTCAACTTGTAAAGATGTCACCAAAAATATGCCCTTTGCAATACCTGAACTGGGGTTACTTTGTGTCAAGTTTTGATGTTCCTTTCCTTATGAAAGAAACAAAATAAGGTATACCATTTTGAACTTAAGCCTTAAGCAATGAGGGAAACGTTTTCAAATTAACGAAAGGAATTACGATTTTAAATATGTAAGCCTTCAAAGTGCGGCACAAAGTTACCCCACGTTTGGGGTATAACGAGGCGAAGTGAGCTCAGCAGGAGCGGGGAAGTGGTTGTCCTCGATTTCGTTTAGCAGCGGAGGGCAAAGGTATAAGTATTCGTCAAACGCTAAACAAAACATATTCGCTGGTTCCTTAAGAAGCACTGAAGTAACCCCTGAAAGGAGTAATAACAAATTGTTCCCATGATTAGTTCGTCCCGAAGAAGAGACTGAGGTTAGTCTCGAATCCTATTTCACCGAAATTAGACGTTGAACTTCGAGATGACCAAGCAACTGAGTTAGATGAAACGGAAAAGAAGCAACTAAACGAAATCCTTTCTCGGGAAGAAAATGTGTTTGGTCCCCTATCCGAGCCGACGCCATATGCAGAGCACAGGATAAATACAGGCACTCACGAACCCATTGCTTCAACACCTTACAGACTTTCACCCGTAAGAAGAAACCAACTGAAGGAAGAACTACCCCACGTTTGGGGTAACTTTGTGCCACCGACAAAATCCTTTGATAATCTGTCAATATGTAAGTTTGGTTGAATTTTACCATATACCATTAAGACACACATCATTTTTTAAAGAAACAAATGAAGGATTTTAATTTGCGATAAAAAAACTAATGTAATAATATATAGTAATTTTTAATAAAATGTTTCGGGGATGCTATGAAAACCATAAAGATTTGTGTCGGTTCATAAATAATTTTGTCAATTCAGGGCCAACCCCTTGGTCCGGAAATGAGTTTCTTTTCTCCCTGATTTTTCGTAATAGCGTTTGGGAATGCGTTTTAAATCAAGAGGAGTGACTGGAAAACGATAAGTGGATGTAGCAATAATTTGTGTTCAATAAATTGTGACTTCTTCGGCACTGAAATTGGTTTGAAGTCCCAGAGCATTTGAATCAGCATCTTTTAATTTATTCCCTAGTGTATTTCTATAAAAACCGCACCTTTCGCTCGCTTTTCGAATTTAAATTCGTTAACTTCGGACTTCCTGCTCGGAGTTTTTCAATGATTCATGAGTGAAATTACCGAAGGGCCGTACTCCTATCTTTTTTATATATTTTCGAGACATTTCGGCTTGATTCTCGAACCTTTGGACCAATAACGTGGAAAAGAAAATCGATACACAGGTAGTAACTTTGTGCCAAGTAAAACAAGGTGGTACAAAGTAGTACCCCATGATCTTGCGAATTTTTTGAAAAGGGAACATACAAATTTAAACAATAGGCTTTACTTATAATTATTTTAACATTACTCATGACATTAATATTACTCATAAATATAAAATAACCCACCTTCCACTCCATAATAATTTGTGGCACTAGAACTTTTCGGCCAAAATCTTGATTTTGAATCTCATGTCATTATTCAAAAAAATAAAAACAAAGAAATTAATGAATATTAGGGAATCACTGGAAAACCCTTCCTGCAGCCTTGCACAGTGAAAAAATGCGCATATTTTATGAAAAAGTGTTGGTTAAGTCAAATTGAATGTAAAAAAGCAAGGTTGGCACAAAGTAACCCCACCTTAGGTAATATAATGCCAAACATTTTTTTTTTTAAGGTGGAACAAAAAAACTAAACACGGATATCAAAATATAAACAATTTTATTTTTCAAAGATTTTCTAAGAATGTTTAAAAAATTAAAAAAGTCAGTATGTTAGGTAAAAACAATTTAAAAGCATATTTAAAATAAAAAAAGGCGCGTTTTTGAAAAAAAACAAGCCTTAAAGCCTTAGCTAATGAAATAATGCCTAAAAGGCATGTAAAACCTTAGCTGACATATTATTTTTTTAAGTTTATAATAATGAATGAAAAACACTTAATTTAAAAGTATTTTCTACACAATAAAATATTTTCTGACGATTCCAAAAATACACACTAAATTGTTCAAGTTTTCACTTCTGTCGGAACTCCCGCAGTGCCACCGTTTTTTTATTAAATGCTGCCCAATTAAAGAGCACGACCCTAGAAAAGTTGCTGATGACACATTTGACAAAATCTATGAAGCGATTGATCCTAAATGCTTTTTGAGGCTGATTGTACTATATACAACCTAATAGCCATCGAATAAGGCTCTCTCATGTCTGTGATATCCTGTTCGGGTATAACCTATAGCTAGAGGGAATATAAGACAGAATTTCCACGTCTTGTGAGTTCTTACCGCTGCTAAAGTGGGTGTTTAAAGAAATGCCCAGCTTGGCTTGTGCTGATTGTTAAGTATCGCGAAGTCTCATCAAGAGTTTCGTTAATTAAAAAAATGTGTTCTCTACATAGTAGAGGAGGATCTTCCTAGAAGTTCTCATACCGTGGAAGGAAAATCCAGTAACTGGTAGCACAGATCCTGCTGAATGCTGTAGGCACGGAACAGCACGGAACACTTTTTCACCATCAGGTTGATTTTATGGAACATCTATCTCAGCTAAACAAGGTAAAGTAGACAAATGCTCAACGAAACAATTCAGAGTAACTATATAAAGGGTGTCCCATAATTCACGCAAAATGTAATTATGATAAAAAATATACGGATTCTTTATTAGAAAGCTTAAATTTTGTATTGATTCATAGAGTATACAGGTTGGGGTTATAAATATATGGAATAGCACATCGGATATATGGCCGCCACGGCTTTGCTGGCAAGTACGTACTCTTTTATTGAAATTTTTTAACTAAATGTGGCTAAATTTCATGAATACACCTTTCAATTTCATCTTTCAAGGCATTGGTGGTCGTGGGCTTGTTTTCATAGAGCTTTGACTTCAAAAAACCCTAAAGAAAAAAGTCCAATGGCGGTAAATCGCAAGATGAAAATAAGCTTCATGACTGAAGTTGATTTTGTTCGAAAAATCGGCATCCACTTGTTGTTGTTCCAAAATCCATTTAACGACCTCCATTCGCGCTGCATGGTCTGTAGTCTGTAGTCTTTAGTTCTTGAGTCAATTGAACTTTGTAAGTAAGTCTTTTGTAAGAATCCGCTGTAGAAAGATTCTCGAAATGCCCAATTCTTGACTACGGTGCCGAATTGATGTTCCTGGACTGTCGGCAATACTCTCGCGAATTGCTTCGATGCTTTCTGTTGAACGACTTGTGACAGGACACCCAGAGGGACACTAATGGATCCAGTCTCCCTGAATTTTTCAATTATTCTCTACACAGTTGATGGTCACTATGACGGCCATTTTTTTTTACGAAAATTGCGGACTGTAGCTGACAAACCTTCAGTATTTTTAAAATATTGCTCAACAATGAAAATGCGTTGTTCTTTCGTATAGCGCTCCATTTTTACTAACCCCGTACTGTCAGCTGTCACATTGTTATCTTTTTTCTTCGTTGGCATCACTGTACTATAAAATGGCGCAAAATTCAAATTTTGCGTGGATTATGGCCATGGGAAACCCTTTAGTCCCGACTCAGCCTACATTAATGCAAGCATTTATTAAAGTGATATAAGCAGCCCATTTTAGTGTACATCTTGACTTTTGGTTTGATTTCATGCTAGTAAAATGCGCTGATTGCAGAAAGCTGCCAACGTAGCTGCTCCCAAGTCTCCTCTTTGGGATAGATAACTTGTACGTTTGTCAGATGCCTCAACTAGACTGCAGATGGTGTAATTGTGTGCTGGGGATTGCACTCTAGGTTTTAATCTATGATAACGACTTAAGCTGATTAGGTAAAGGGTTTTCCAATGAGAGGTGTTATTGTGAATGAGCCGCTATTTCGGTAGCTTTTATTCTTTGACATTTGACAAGTAGAAACTACGCCATTACTAAAAATGGAACGATACACGCTTCAACAACGCATTGAAATTCTTAAAATTCACTACAAAGACGGCGCTACGTGCCAGACAAGCAACGAAACCATTGATCTTTTACGGGAAAAGTTTCCGGTCCGTGTTATCTCTTGAAGAGGTGCTCACAATTGGCCACCGAAATCTTGTGATTTAACACCTTGCGACTTCTTGCTTTGGGGCCGAGTGAAAGATAAGGTCTACGCCAACAGCCCAGCGTCGATTCAAGACCTCAAAGATAAAATTCGTGAGGCTATCGAGGACATAGGGCAGCCACTTTGCGATTTGGTTATGGAAAATTTCATGAAAAGGATATTGTCCTGTATGCGTGCTCGTGGTGGCCATTTGGCTGATGTTGTTTTTCATTACTAACGGCATACCTTCCTCTTTATTATGAAATAAACATCCGATCATTTATCTCAAAAAATTGTATTTTTCTTTGAATTCTAAAATAACACCTCTTATTGGAAAACCCTTTATTTGATACACTCCCATGCTATCATATCGTGAAGATATAAATACTTTATTATTAATATAGATAGTTCCCCATTCCACTTCTGACGCCCTGACGGCGGCCTTAACTTATCACAGTGCAGGTGGACCCACATGCAAATTTGCAGTCCTCCTTACTGTAGGCGTCCGAAGCGACAACTTAAAACTTACCAACTTTCCACTTGATATCTCAACAGTTTCGGGCAATTTTCTAAGCTACAACTTCGCGGAAGTTGTTGAAGCTGCCCAATCTACAGCGTCAATTGTGAAAAACTTCCAAACCGTTCTCGCCAGCAGTACAACAGCTTATTATTGTTATTATTAGCATAGCTGTACCTCACATAGAGTGTTAAATAAGATCAACATTTTGAAACAGGTTTCGACTAATCCCCCCGAGAACATCAATTGCGAACAATGCCTTTTCTAATGGACAAAAGATGTATACCTACCACCTGACCAATTCGGTCAACAACATGTTTTTCGAATCGTCGTCGGCTGTTTTTGTTTCTCTTTCTTCTTCGGTATATTCATTCTCCCCCCAAAGTGCCAATGAGAAATACCAACATTAAGAGAAAGAAGAAATTTCATCTCACTAGGTCACATCGGAGCAGATAAAAAGTAAAAATACATGCAGTACACTCTATTGAACGCCGTAGGCTAATTTCGGTATCCCCTCGCGACTTGTGTGTTACCTTTGCGCCATCGATCATCATCCCCACTCCGGTGGGGGTTATCGCCGCCACAAATCTAAGCCCAAAGACTGTGTATAGATACTTTTATTTTTATCGTCGTCGTCGTCTCCTCGTTAACTTGTGTGCGAGTTAAAATTGAACGAGAATAATGATTTTAATGGCACAGCAGCCCTACTTACCTACATTCCGACGATTCAATTAAAATTTAGTTTTATCCGATCCGCAAAGTTTTTTTTTTCCTTTTTTTTTCATTAACTTTTCACATCGTGAAATTAATTTGGATATCTCTTTGGTTCGATCATCAACGAGCGCATGGGTTTTGGTTTTGGATTTCTTTTATTTAATGTCGATGGTCAGATGGCCATAGGCCGGACGCGGATAAATTTCTTTGACCAATAACTGAAAATGTCAATAAAATGCGGGAACGATCGACGAAAGTGTGAAATTGTTGGGAAAAAGTTAAGAAAAAAGAAAGAAATGTGTATAAATTTGTTGTTGAACTGTGAGGGTATAGGTGCGTGGGGTCAATGAGTTGGATAGGGAATTTTATTCCTTAATTTAATGGGAACATTTTGTTCGAATCGAATTTCGCAATCATTTTTAATTATTGTTTTCCAGTCGATTAAACAGAAACTGATTTGAATTTATTCTAGCTCAGTCTCAGAAAGGAGCAGAAAGACGACTGATGGCTTAAAATAATCGAAAAAGTTTTGCCTAAAAACGGTTGTGAGCATTTTTGTATTGACCCCGACTTCTCCACATGGTTGCAAGTGGAATGAACCCTATGCAAATTCAAAAAAAAAAATAATAATAATAAAATCTTCGGAATAGTTAAAGGCGTTGTCACGTAAACTTTGGACAGTGTTTAGTCTATAGCAGTACTGTACCTGGTATCCTTCTATTAGTGAACGAATTTTAAGAATCGGGTCGGTAATTCCAGAGCTTACCCCCGACAAACAGAGAGCGTCTCTTCATGAAGGTAACATAACCATATCTTTTTTGAAAAGCACGGCATTCAGGCTCTAGCGGGTGGTAGCGAGGCGGTAGTCGTCAATAGAATGGGCGCGGTTCTATAGTTTTGTTTCCTTGCAGGTGGGTCGCCATTGTACCTTGGAACAGTGCGAAGCGTTCGTTCGCCGTTGGGTGATACTTCACGAACGGATGTTCTGTGATCTCTACCCAGCGCGACAAAATCGCTTCAATGTAGTCTTGTTGGGAGCAGTACCAGACCTAAAGTCAGTTGTTCCGTCAGTGAAACAAACCGTGTGTAGGAGGACGAGAAACATCAGAGGGAGTCCCTGTTGTATTTTATAATTGTGTACATATTGGTATGTGAACGAATTGATGAATAGGACTTTGGTTTCATTTTATTGCAACAGGACGGAGCAAAAGCTTTAAGACTTCAATTAATTATTATTTAGCACTTTTTCGCAGGTCGTATTTATTTATTTTAAAAGATCTAGCTACCGAAGCAACTCCAGTAGAAAGGCTTTTAAGGAAGTCAACTCAAAATGACGCCACCTTGAAATTGTTCTCTAGATATTATCATTTGCTGCATGGAACTCAAGTTTTTTTTCCACTGCGCCACCTCTCGCGAACGCCTGACGAACATCCGAGAATATAACTACTGTCGTGTAAGAGCTTCTCAATTGGCCGTTTGGAATCGGTTCCCTTCCATTCGTCCAAAAAATGAAAAACTAACACAAAATGAATGGTTGTGAGAAGCTAGGCCTAGGGCCACTACGGACCTGTTGCGCCAAGTATTTATTTATTTTTTGTATGGCACTCAAGACCGAATTTCGTGCACTGCATTTAGACATCAAAGTATCGAAAAGTTCTGCACATAAAATATCGGTTGTCTGTCATCTATTGATTGACACTCGGGGTGTGGTGGTGGTTCATTTTGTTTTACAAGTTCCCAGAAAACTACTCATCATTCTGACACCCACGCGTAATCACCTGTCAACTTGATTTTCATAGATTTTGAATTGACAGCCAACCCGTGAATATTGGTGTGGAACGCTACGACAAAACAGCAAAAGGATCGGAGAGATGTTTCTTGTCCCGCTGGGAGGCGTCGATTCTTGCGACCGCATTGACTGTGAAAACAATTCTTCATACGTCCGATTTAGCCAATTAACAACAAAATGGATCTACTGGAGTTGAACTCAGAAGTCGAAGAATACGAGTACATAGCGTGGTTTGGGCAGGAACAAAATGATGAATATTATAAGCGAATCAGAAACGGGTGCCAAGGTAATTACAAATGTTTTTTCACTCTCCGGTTGTTGACATTTCGAAAGACCCACTCAAGCGGCGCTCTGATCTATGTTTATGGGAACAGCTATGTCCCCATAAAGCTGCCCTGACTAACGTACTCAGATGAAAACGAAAAGCCCATCCCAATAATTTTCTTTATTTAATGGACCCCCTCCCAGTTGTAAACGTTTACCCAAAGTTTACCCCTCCAACCATTTCAGTTGTAAAAGATAACCCAAAGTTTACCCCTTTAGATGTCGAAAATCTGTTCACAGACTAGCCTCCCCTAGGTTCTTTGAAATTTCTTCATAACCACACAAATTACAACACGCGCACAAGCCCATTCATAAAAATCAAATATCTTCAATGAAGCGAATCCGAAAATTTTCCCCGAAACTCTTATCAAAGTCCTAGTTTGAGAGAAACTCTTCCCCGTATCCGGAACAAGCAATTACAATTATAACCCTACTACCATAAAGCAATTTCTCGGTTTTCATTCATAACAATTGACATTTTGTCGTTAGCAGTTAGCATCTCGCCGAGATAACACTCTCCACTGGGTGTATCTGTACATCGAATGTACAGCTGTAAACAAAAGGCCAGTCAAAGCAGGCGCCCCCACCCGCTGCAGGAGGGCCAGATACACACAGCTGCAGTCTCGATGTGACATTCGTATTTGGAACTTTGAAAACGGAGTTTCCCACGCCATGAAAAGTGAAATTCCAAGAAATACCACTTTGGAGGAGATTACAGCCGCAGTCGCATACATCGAGTCATCACACGAGTGACAAACTCAACGACACGATGGCCCCAGACAGTTGGGCAACATTTCCATTTCTTGCTGTGCTTTCGACTTGCAAACAAATTTAACAGAAATATGCTTTTATTAAGCTCTTAGATCATAAAGTCATAAAATCTGACAGCATTTCGTTTTTGTTGTTTAGCTGTAGGGCGAGTTATGTTTTTTTTTCACAAAGAATGCGATATCTGATTGGTGTAATCAGTTTTTTTTTTTTTTTTTTTAATTTTCACATTGAATTTCTGTCAAAATGGGTGGGGAAATATTTTTGGGAAAATATTGCAGGACTCGGTAAATATTTCTCGTATTACATTGATTAGTCATCTCTGATGGAATGCAAATAGCAGTTGGTCAATTGAATGCGTTGTTACAAGGTCGCTGGATAGAATACAAAATCAGTTGATGACCCTTGGCGTTCGTCCAGTGGGAACAGTGCGATTCTTTTCAGTTTACAATTAGCCGTGGTATCAGTATGGGAGAGGCAAATATCGGAATTGAGTCATTGCAGAAGGGATTTAAGTTGATTTGGTATTGGCGAGCTTTCTGGCTATGCTTTTATTTTGTTTTATGACAGCTCCTACAGTCAGATGCGTTGATACCTAGTTAAGGTATGCAAAAGTGTCTAACAATTGGGAGTCTTCATATTTCGAACATGTTGTTATTGTCTTTCAAATAATACATCACGTAAATAAATAAAAAAAAAATGGCTTCGCTGAGGTTTATATAAGAACTTCCATTGACTTTAATGAACCAATTTCTCAATGCTTCCAAAAACTGATTTTTTCAGTGATATCTCAACAACCACTTGTTTAGAAAATGTAAGTAATCGGTTTCTTGCTTTGGTTAATCCCAAATTAGGTTGCAGTCATTAAACTTCAACAAATGTTGGCAAAATCCTAAACCAAAGTTGAATAATCTCATGCGAGGAATTCCGATTAGGGGATCGTAAATGAATTAATTAATTAATTGAACAATTGGAGAACATTTTTTAGTTTCAGCCACTTTCGTGTTGAACGAGTCACTCAAATTGCCTAAATTAAACAAATTTTCTCGACTTGTTCAATTCATTTAACAAGTAGGTACTTGTTAACCCCGTTTTATGTGAGGAACCACAAATTTATTCAGTGCTGTAACAGACATAATTCCACAAAAAGAAGTTTTTGAAACTCAATACTTTATTCTACTTTTTCATAATGATTCAACAAGTACTTTTTAATATTGGTTCATATTTGCTAAACCGATATGGGCAGCCATAGGAAATAGATTCCTCTCCTGCCATACCAAATAGGAACTAATTGAAACAAGTAACTTTTGCGGACTTGT
The DNA here is from genome assembly GCA_916610125.1 of Cheilosia vulpina. Taxonomy (NCBI): domain Eukaryota; kingdom Metazoa; phylum Arthropoda; class Insecta; order Diptera; family Syrphidae; genus Cheilosia; species Cheilosia vulpina. Next base: position 50,245,905 of record OU744278.1, read on the forward strand.
TTACATTATACAACAAGTATGTTCTTGTGTACCAAGTAAGGCTGCTTCGGGACAAGACAACTTATGTGAGGTCATAAATAGTTTCAATCAATCCTGTAACACAAACAGTTCCACGAAAGTTGTCTATAGTCGACAACGTCTTCGACAAGTTAATATTATTTCAACAAGTTCTTTTAATATTTTTTTATGAGAATATAACAAAGTCTCTCCTGTTGTTTGACACTGTCCTAGATTTGTTCATAAAATTTAACCAGTACTTGTTGAGATTGCTTTTTGAGACGAAAGCCGATAAGAAATGATAATTGGATTCAGTCACTCTTTGGACAATCAAAAATTGATGGAATTTGTCACTTTTTTTCGACTAGTTTATATATTCGAACAAGCTCTTGTTTAAATTGTTTATAAAATAAAGATATCGTATTTGTGCGATGTATAAAATTCATTCCGATTACCGCCTGTTATGCAAGGTATACTACGAAGACACACCAAATTCGCATGAACTTTTTGCATTGATTCAACAAGTATCTGCTAAGGCTCTCAAAAAGTACTTTTTTAATATCTTTATGAGACAACCCCTGAAGTAACAAATTTTTAAAAAAAATTGTGAAAGTTGTTAGAATTCTATTCCCACAACCTATTAAAGTAAATTAACAAGTTGCGTATAGAAAAACAATTTAAATAATCCCGTGTAAATTATTCGACTTCCAATTTTTTACAATTCCTTTTTGGTGGTTTATCGAAATAATTCAACAAATTGTTGCAACTTGTTTTCATGACTTGTAAAAATTAAAAAGGTTGGTTTCGTATGCATATGAGTCAGGCAAACAAAATTTACCAAAAAAGTCTAATAAGTCTGTTCAGAAGATGTCAAAATATTTCCTTTTATGAAAAGAGGAGTTTGTTACAAGTTACCCCTGCTATGCGAGGTTAAAAAGGTTGTTTCAAAAAGGGCGATATTTTGACATCTTTTGAGGAGACTTTATTGAATTTTTTTGATGAAAATAGGCGGAGGTAAATTGTAACAAGATCAAACAAAACTTGTGTAGTCTGTTTTTAAGAAAATTAAGTCACCTGCTCAACAAAACTAACATATTTTATCTGCTTTTTGATTTGGTCTTGACGACCTTTCTGGCTGTGCTTATATTTTAATTACAAATAAACAAATTTTGTTCCTCAAGAAACGCTCGTTTCTCTGAAGTTAAAATGGCTGATTTTCTTTTTTTCTCTTTCACGCGACTCTTAATTTTAAAGGAAACCCTACAATTTTTAAACAACTACCCATGGTTACTTTTAACCTTGTCTTACATTTTTTGACTAGGCGCAAATTCGATCAAATCAGTACTGTACCAACCGGTGATAGGTAGATATTCAAAATTTCTCTGGTTTTATTAAAAATGTCTACAACTTGACATTTTAAAGGCTTAATAATATTAAAAACAAAAAAAAACCCGAAACGGTGTCTAAAATCGATTCAGTCAGTGCTGCTGACTGAAATCGTTGTTAAAATTAATCAACAAGTTTTTGAAATTTTCTCGACTTGTAAATATTAATTAACAAGTGTTGTCTGAATAAAAAAGCCCTTCAACTGTGGCTACGTTTTCCTTTGGGGCCACCCACTATAACAATCTCTGTTAAAACCGCAAAAGAGGCTACAGAAGGTCACTATAATTTTTTTCACAATAAGATCGAGTTAAACGAAATTTACTTAATACGTTTCTACTCCTCGCTGAGTCGGTAGAAGTTGTACACAAACTATCGCATGGTAGTCACAAAGCATTTCTCTGGTTTTGAAATACCTCTCAAAGGCGAACCTAAAACGGTTTAAGAGTGCCCCAAGATGCTTACAGATTTTTCTTACTTCTGCTGCTAAAAGGGAGTAATGATAGGAGCGATTGGAGTTTAGAAGAGCTAGACGAGGTATTCATCGAGCTACAAAGTCGCCCGCTTTCATGACAGGGCTCTGTCCTCTGTCACAAGAGACGATGTTGCCCAACCTGGTCAACTTATCCACTTTCAACAAACCACCAAACTAATCCAACTTATCAGGAAAAAATATATCAAAGCCGACGATTAAATTCCTAAACCCTGCTGGATATCATGTAAATTGTAAAGTTGGAAAATGTATCACCACCGGCGTTACCGTCATAAAAGCACTTTAGTTGCCCGCGCACAACAATGTATCTCGCTCTGGATATGTCTATCTGTGTACTTAAGAACAATACAATCCGCACAAACAAAATATGAAATCATACCTATATAACATCAAACAGAGATATAGACATCCCAGATCCGCTGCCAGATACTATTCGGCATCCGATCGCTCACAAAGCAATCGCCTTGGTTGTATCTTTTTCGACAGCGCGCAAAGGCACGTGATCACGATCTCAAATGACGGCGACTGAAAAATAAAAACACCGAAGAAAAATCAACCTCCATCGTGTCCAACTTTTGGCACCCTACCACTACAAATTTCACTCGAAAACAATAGAAGATCAAAAGAGAACGAAATGTATCTCTATTGGCGACTAGTCAAACTGTGTGCTGAACTGAGCTGAGCTGAGCTGAGCTGAGCTGAGCATGTGCATCCACTAGAACGAATACGATATACGTTAGCGCAGAGGTCATCTTCTTTGGCAACTCTCTACCCGATTAGATGGAATTAAGATCGATTATTTGATTTGGAAATAATTTGATTCCCCGCTCAGCCTTCACAATATGTGACTTCAGTGACAGCGGCGGCGCGGCGCAAACTCCAATCATTAGACAAAAAAAAACAAAAAGTGAGAAAATCACTCTTTCGACACCACAGCAGGGGATACCGCATACTCGGACTCGCGTACAGCATACAGATATAAATTCAGAGACACAGCGTCGCATCTTCGGCGCAACCAAATTATCTCTTCACAAACTTGATTAGATAGATGGATTAAGTGGAGAGACACACAATAAAACTCTTTCGCTGACAGATAGGCCGACACATGGCGCTGGTGTCGGTGTCTGTGTCACCGACCAAGACTGACGTTTTCCCTTCAATAAGTCTATGAATTGCATTTGTTCCCTCGCGGCCACACATTTTATGGAGATCACGAACTCCGTCCAAAATGTCAGCCAAGGAATCTCTGCGCGCGAGTTCTCTCTCTCTCTCTCTGCGTTGTGCAAGTGCGCGGCGCGCAGCGGCACACAAGAGTGCCGAATATTTATTACCGTTTTGGAGATTTGGCCGCATTGCATAAGGCAAAAATGCGATAAAATAAATTTCAAATCAATGCGATCGATGATGGCGGTGATGACGGCCAATGGCAAAGCGGCGCGGTGCGGCGGCAAATGCTGTAAAAAGAGTTGCAACCACAGTTTGTGCAATGCGAAGTGGGAAGGATTTGTTGCACCCTGTGAGTTGTAGATTCTTTTTTAATAGGCGCCATCTGGCACATGGGTGCTGGGTTTTCTTTTGGTTCGATCGTCGATTAACTTGGATCGTTTATTTTGTGACTAGCGGTTGGCAGATGTGACGAGGTGTTGATCGAAATGATGGACTGTCTGCCTTGAGTAGCCAGATGGATATGAGGTAACAAGCGCCATATTTAAACGATCTGTATTCGAAACTGATGGGGGTCATAGAAAAGTTAAATAAGCTCCTGTGAAGGGGGAAATATTTGCATAGACTGAATGCAGAAGGCTTACATACGGTCGTAACTGATCTTTTGATCGCGATAAAGATCAGCAACGGAGAATATTAAGGGTTCCTCTTCAGGCTTGCGATTGAACAGGAGGGGTATACCAATTCCCTGGGTTCTTGTGATCGCAATCGTTTCTACAATCGACAGATTTTATAAGTGCTTCTCCAACCCTCAACGATGACTCAATTTTGAGTGTGGTTCTCGCTTGAGCTGGGATTTTCCTCTACTTCTGCTTTCTCTTCAATTAGCACCTATCTTTGTGCGTAGCACCCGGTCGAGCTGTCCGTAACTTGATTTTGCTGGAGTTTGACTATTAAAGCGATTGCCATAACGTAATGTGCGTTTTTTTAATTTCTCTACGCAAAAAGTGTGACTTACATCGAAAATTACGTCGGAGCGAGTTTTTCTCTTGTCCTGGTTGCAAGTTTTTTTCTGTATGAATGGTGCCACCGACTATCTCAATACCCACATTTTGGGAAATGTTTGGTATCAACTACAAGTAAAGGGTGCCTCATAATTCACGCAAAATGTAATTTTGATGGAAAAGAAACAGATTTTTAAATAGAAAGCTCAAATTTTTTATTCATCTCTATGAATCTACAGATTGTTGTTATATATGGAATAACACACCGGATAAATGGCCACCACGGCTTTGCTGGCAAGTACGTACTCTTTTATTGAAATTTTCTAACTAAATGTGGCTAAATTTCATGAATACACCTTTCAATTTCATCTTTCAAGGCATTGGTGGTCGTGGGCTTGTTTTCATAGAGCTTTGACTTCAAAAAACCCTAAAGAAAAAAGTCCAATGGCGGTAAATCGCAAGATGAAAATAAGCTTCATGACTGAAGATGATTTTGCTCGAAAAATCAGCATCCCCTTGTTGTTGTTCCAAAATCCATTTAACGACCTCCATTTGCGCTGCATGGTCAGTAGTCTTCAGTTCTTGAGTCAATTGAACTTTGTAAGTAAGTCTTTTGTGAGAATCGGCTGTAGAGAGCTTCTCGAAATACCCAATTCTTGACTACGGTGCCGCATTGATGTTCCTGGACTGTCGGCACTACTCTCGCGAATTGCTTCGACGTTTTCTGTTGAACGACTTGTGACAGGACACCCAGAGGGACACTAATGGATCCAGTCTCCCTGAATTTTTCAATTATTCTCTTCACAGTTGATGGTCACTATGTCGGCCTTTTTTTACGAAAATTGCGGACTGTAGCTGACAAACCTTCAGTATTTTTAAAATATTGCTCAACAATGAAAATGCGTTGTTCTTTCGTATAGCGCTCTTTTTTTACTCACCCCGAACTGTCAGTTGTCACATTTTTATCTTTTTTTCCATTGGCATCCCTGTACTATTAAATGCCGCTAAATTCAAATTATGCGTGAATTATGGGGCACCCTTTATATAATTAAAATTTTCTGACAACTTATATTCCACAAAATACGTAGTTTTAAATATAAATGAGGTGTTCGGCGCAGTGGCTTAGTGATTAGTGTTTTGCACTACTAAGCGGGGGATCCCAGGTTTGAATACCGACAAAAAAAAAAACAAATTCCAACTTAAGATTTTTTCACTGCGAACGTCTGACAAACATCCGAGAGTATAACTGTTACGAAAGAGCTTCGCAATGAGTCATTTGGACTCGGAATTAAATCAATTCCATTCGTCCCAAAAATGAAAAACTCGCACAAAACGAATGGTTGTGAGAAGCTACGCATAGAGTCCCAATCGGACCTGTTGCGCCAACTATTTATTTATTTTGAAACTTATTATTGGTACTTTTGTAAAACAATATCGCCAAGTCTTACGAAATGCTAACATATATGCATATACCTAATTTAGAACCTAAAAATGCCATGACTTTCGAGTTATAGTGTTTGAAATCATTGTGTAGGAGGTGCCACCGGTATCCAAATCGGCCCACATTTTCCAAAGTGTCTCACATGGGCAAAACACATCCGTATACGAGACCTTGCAACTATGACTGAAACATGTGCCGGGATATATCGGTTAGAGCCTAAGGTGGGTCTGTCACTGGCAATGTGCCACGCCCCTAATATAAAACTTTTTGTGTTGTGCTAAGAACATTCCCCGAAGTCCCACGGATGTTTTAAAACCTGTGGATATCTGATCGAATAAAGATTCTCAAATCGTAGAAAGGACTAGCAGACGGATCCAATTTAGGTAAAAGAGGGTTAAGAGGTTTGTGAAGCTTTTGAAGACGGAAATACTCGAAAGATTTTAAGTGCAAATATGTGAGCTACACGACGTTGCGCCGTTTTATATGTACAGCCACAGTGAGCTCTTCAAACCTTTTGTGGTGATTAAAAGAAAGGATCAATTCGAAAGTTAATCGTAACTAAGAGGAGTCATTTGAATACTTAACTATCATAGACTTGATCAATATTTTTCTTCTTCCGTCATTACATAAAACCCTAGCAGAAAGCTGAAATATCTGCATTGAAAATGAAGTCTTTATTGTATTACTTCACATTAATTGGAGAAAAATATTTAAATAAACCCCATAACTAACAAACCACCAGACAGTTCTGATTGAGTAAGAAATATGTGAGTATTAAACACAAGCGTCTAAAAACTGCACATAATTCTGTCAAATTCAAGCACGATAAGTGCTAGGCTAGACCTTTTTAACCTCGAGATGTAATCATATAGGGGGGGAAAAAACAAAAACCCACCTACATTGGTTAAGGCATTCAATAAACATTTAAGTTAACAAGAATGGAAAAAACACCCCCCAGCGATCATGACATCCACTGCGATAGTAGTCTTTCATTCAATCGTGCGCAAATGCAACTGTAATCCACACTGTAATCACACAGACAAATCGATCTCGAGTATAAGTGTGCGTTGACTAGGCATCAGTGAGTGGCTTGAGATGGGGATTTGAGCAGACCCTCCCTCGCATATATTAACCTCCCCTGCGTCCCAGCAAAATGCATCAGTTATTACAAATGTTCTCTTTGATCATAATTAACTGATCACTTTCGACTGGCAGTGCCAATGTCATGAAACACGATCATGACTGATCGCGACTTTAGCCTTCCCCAGATCACTGAAAAAATAAATACTCCGACTGTGATCCGCACTTGATTAAACGAACGCCAAACCGATAACCGATCGACTGCAATTATAATGATCTGCAGAAAATATACCCGTCATCATCGCGTGCAAAAGTCGATTTTAATTACTGCCTACAAATCGATTGGTGTGGGTAATCTGGGAAATTACGTGCAAGTCCTGAACAAATTACACGGATGACGAAATTCCACAATATCGGGGAACATCAGTTTACCTGTGGATACTTTTAGTGCTAATCGTGCAGGAAACAATAAAAGAAAGACACCCTAGGATACATCAAATAATGCAATAGGTAAGAGCCGATGCGAGCGCAACGGAAGTTGGGCAATGTGCCCGGTACTTTGAGCACCTTCAGTCCCACATATGACTGTAATTTTCATGCTCAGTGACTTTTGATTTCTTCACGTGTATAGCAATTGTCGATTCAGGTCAACGATGAGAACGTTCGCCGATCACCGATGTAAGGAAAAAATCGTTTCAAATTGGAAAAAGAAATTTCATAAAATAATTGTCGTGCTCCATCGGGTTTTGAATGTAATTTGAATTAAAGGGGCAAATTGGTTACACAATCTGAGGGAGTTAATGTGTAACGAAATTTGGTGGAAGGTTCGCTTTCCATGAAATCGGTCAAAGTATGTTGGAGAAAATATTGAACGACATCTTTGAGGCGAATGAGCAAGAAGTTGGGCCGATTTTGGAAACTTGTTTCAGATACTGATGTTGGTACTAATGGTACAAATTGTTGGCGATTAAAAATCAGAGTATTGTTAGATCACTCTGTGTTTCAAAGTGTTGCCGCTGAGAATTTTTTTTATAAGTAAATTAAGTCCACTCCGAGAGGAGACTATTTAAAAGAGTCAGGCAAATTGAAATTTTACAAACAAGCAAAGACTTCATCAATATGTTATATGGAAAATTCCGCGGCCAACATTTTACCGAATCCTTGGGTTTATTTATTTATTTATTTATTTATTTATTTATTTATTTATTTTAGTATTTATTTATTTATTTATTTCAAAGAATAGGTTCACAGTAAGATTAAATCTTATAGCTTGTGAAGGCTTTAAAAGATTTAGAGTTCAAAAGCAAATTTAACATTAGATAGATGAGGACAGACTACATATAATTAATTTGAAGCTTACATTAGAAAATTAATACCAAAGACAATAACAAAATATAATAAATGACAAATCTGTTAGATTTATATTTATGTATCACTGGCCAAGTGTTTGAAAAGGGTTTGACTACACTTCTTTTACACCTTCACAAGTATTTTGAGTGAGACAACGTGCAATCGGGATATTGATATATCCCAGCCTTCCGATCTCCATTTCTCCTCGTTTACACTCAATACGGGATTTTTAGCACAAAACTATATATGGACCTTTATTTATTTCAAAATAGGAAAACAGTTGGACCACCAACTGCCACTTGTTCAGATCCATCTCTAAAATACGCATTTCAATCTTTGAAAAGGAAAACAGTTGGACCACCAACCGCCACTTGCTCAGATCCAAATCAAAAATACGCATTTCAAATTGGAAATTAGTGAATATGAAAATCAATTCGAACTTTTGTCAGGGTAGGGATAATGAATTTGAACACTTTAAAGCAACTTTTTGATAAACGGATCGACGCAAGGCAGACCTCGAAGAGTAAAACGAAGAAAGCGACGAAACGCTCTCAATCAGTGCTGCCAGGTGATTTTATTTACATAGAGATACAAAACTAAACAAAAAAAAAAAAAATCATCGACGACTCTTAACGATTTAAGTTCTACTTAAATACTTATGGACTACTTTTTTTCAGGGCATAAACTGTCACATAAGAGTTTATGTGGCACTTAAATTCGCTACGAGTCGTATCAGCAAATGGCCCTAAGAGTTCAGTTTAACAAAACTCTCACATATTTTGATAAAGTCTTAATAAAGCTGTAAAGTATTTATTGCAACAGAAAATTTGAAGCCTTCATCTTTAATAAATATATACACATAGGGCCTTACCAATAAACATTTTTGGATTCGACTTTTAATTTTAGTAGTTCACAGTGCGCGATACCAATAATAAATTTTAGCCTCGACTTTAAATTTACGGAAGGCCACAATTGAGAAACTTATATGGAAAATATAGCCACTGGTGAACTACTGAAATTTGTAGTCGAAAATAAAAAAAATTATTGGTAAGGCCCAGTGGCTATATTTTCCATAAAAATTTCCCAATTGAGAGCTTCCGTAAATTTAAGATGGAGACAAAATTTAAAAAAAAATAAATAAATAAAATTTGTTATTTGTACGGCACATGCTAGTCTCGGTGACAAATCGAACAAACGGTTCGTCTGGATCAAATATGGTGGTCAACTATTGAACCAAATCAGAGGGAAATGCAAATTTTTTCTCATTTTACAAATATTCTTTTTTCGATTTGTGCAAAACGTTACAAAATTTTCACCCTAAGCTAGGGTTTGTAAATGTAAGATTAAGAAATTCTAGAAATTTCGCTAGGAGCTGTCATTTTTTAAATGCGCGCTAAAACTGTTAAAAAAGCGCCAGATCTTGCTCCGAAAGCGCTAAACTTACAGCACTGCTCTCAATTCTATGCTCATGAACTTGATGAAAAGAAGACCACGCTTGATATAGAGGGATCTGATCACGTAAGGGCTGGAGAATTCTTTACACCATCCTTTATCAAAGCCGAGTGATGAGTTGGCCTTACAAATTATTTCGTCAATATGAGAACGAAATTTTAGCTCCCTGTCACACAATATGCCAAGGTAATGAAGAGGTTAAAAGAGAAAGGGATTGGTTGACCGTGGAGAAGGTTGGATCGGCGAGGGGATTTGTTGCCCTTACGTGATATGGTAATCGAGATGCATTTGGTGATGTTGAGCTGCAAACAATTTTTGAGGCACCAGATCGAAAAGCAATCAAGGTCTTTTTGAAGGAGCCAGAAGTGTAGATATGAAGAGATGATTTTAAAGAATTTAGAATCACATATTATACCTTTTCAACATCATTGACTGTTAGGGTTTAGAGTAGGGGACCTAAATGCCTGCCTTGTGGGACACCAGCTGTTTCTAAGAAGAAAGACGAATGTACCGGTATAATACCGGTTTTCAAGGTAGGAAGATATTCATTTTATCAATATAGGTTCAAAGACAATTTGAAAATTTGAGATATTTCATCAAAGGGCTTACTTAATTGACGTCGAGTTTGTTGCCACTCTCCAAGGCTGAGATGGCAATGGATACAAGTTCGAAGAGATTTGTAGTTGTTGATCTACCCATTGTTGGTGGGGAGAATTAAAAGACTTGCTTAAGACTTCGTATAAAATACTTTCAAAGGCTTGGTAATATCAAAGAGTTTAGCAATTGGGCGGTAATTACTACCTTCATTTTTTGATCCTTTTTTGTACGTATTTTATTCATGCAAAGCAGTCAAGAGAAAAATGAGTTTAAAGTCATACATTACACGATCTTAGGGGTAGACATTTGAGATTAAGTTTCAAAATTAAATAGTTGCCGCAACAGGTCCGTTTATAGTTACCCTTGAGCTAGCTACTTACAGCCATTCGTTTATTGGAGTTTTTAATTTTTGGTACAAAAAGAAAGGACTTGCGATTTTATGCTGGGAGTTTTGTCAGACTTTTTACGAAGTGAATAAACCTTTAAAGGTAGCTTGTGTTTGTGTTCTTCCGGAGATCGAGCTTGAATCATTTCCCCTTATTAGTCCCGCACACTAAGCAATGTTGACAACATTTTCAAAATGCTTTCATACTCATAATAAGTGTTGCGTGTAGTTTTCAACTGAATTTGAATTCAAGGTTTTTAAATAGCTACTCTAAAAGGTACTTGGAAGTCAAGTTTCCTGAAATATGTTTCCATAATTTTCTATCGTAGTTTGGATTAGCATTTCCTATGGCAAGAGGCTGGAAAGTGTGTACAATAGCTTTCACATTTTACCTCCTGCACGCTACGAACAAATTTTACACTTCCCTCTAAAATATTGAAATGAATATACGATCAAAGGCTTGTGATGTACTGTGTTACTAAACGTTTTAACTACATAATTAATAGGGCGAGAAAAAAAATCGTTGCGGAATTTTGTATTTAGGTAGCCCACTCCTTACCGGGCATTGCAACTCGTGGCTGCCGCTCGTATAGGTAAGAGAACATGATTTTTATTAAGTGAAAAACATAGTTTTGAATTTCAGTTAACCCTGTTTCCGATTTTTAGGATACTCATTGTATATGCGTAGCCCTCCCTCTCCAATATGAGTCAAAATGGTGCAGGACTTTTCATGCATCATCCCAAATTTTGAAAAGAAAAAAAAAAATTGTAAAAGTTCACCAGTTTTTGTACCAAATGTATCCACATCCACGTTGCCCTATGAATTACTTGACTGTAATCCATTTCCATGTTTGCAGTTTCTGTTATACCAGTTGCTTCTTGACTTTGTTTAGGTGACCAAAGATGACGTTCTGTGTCTTGGTAGATGTAGGTGCTTGGGGACAATCGAGCGTCTAGAGCAATTTTTTGGAGGAAATGTCTATTCAAAACCATCCACAAGATTCCGAAGCAATATTTAAAAAAAACAACAGTAGTAAATCAAAAACAGCTTTCCCACTTCTGAATCCAGGAAATTGGCCTCGTGCTACCTTCAACGGATATCTACCATCATCAAACGACGAACGACGAACATTTATGTTTAAATCATTGTCATATGTGTAGAAGAAGAAGGCTTGTGTCTTGCCAAGGCTGCTGGTTAAATTATGAAATTGTTGACGGTTCTAGCAATCATTTCATTTAAATGACCCATATATATTTGGACACCTGACCTTGTCTTTAACAAAAAACAACAAAGACGCTCGCACTAAATTGCATGGGAAACGGTCCCAAGTCATACGTCTCCCAAAAGCCGGAGTGGAATTGCCGCATTCGTCACTGAAGTTGGTAAATTTTTCATTTAACATTTTACAATGCGAAACGGTCCAAACTCATACGTCTCCCAAAAGCCGGAGTGGAATTGCCGCATTCGTCACTGAAGTTGGTAAATTTTTCATTTAACATTTTACAATGCGAAACGGTCCCAAGTCATACGTCTCCCCAAAGCCGAGTTGGAATTGCCACATTCGTCACTGAAGTTGGTAAATTTTTCATTTAACATTTTACAATGCGAAACGGTCCCAAGTCATACGTCTCCCCAAAGCCGAGTTGGAATTGCCACATTCGTCACTGAAGTTGGTAAATTTTTCATTTAACATTTTACAATGCGAAACGGTCCCAAGTCATACGTCTCCCAAAAGCCGGAGTGGAATTGCCGCATTCGTCACTGAAGTTGGTAAATTTTTCATTTAACATTTTACAATGCGAAACGGTCCCAAGTCATACGTCTCCCAAAAGCCGGAGTGGAATTGCCGCATTCGTCACTGAAGTTGGTAAATTTTTCATTTAACATTTTACAATGCGAAACGGTCCCAAGTCATACGTCTCCCCAAAGCCGAGTTGGAATTGCCACATTCGTCACTGAAGTTGGTAAATTTTTCATTTAACATTTTACAATGCGAAACGGTCCCAAGTCATACGTCTCCCAAAAGCCGGAGTGGAATTGCCGCATTCGTCACTGAAGTTGGTAAATTTTTCATTTAACATTTTACAATGCGAAACGGTCCCAAGTCATACGTCTCCCAAAAGCCGGAGTGGAATTGCCGCATTCGTCACTGAAGTTGGTAAATTTTTCATTTAACATTTTACAATGCGAAACGGTCCAAACTCATACGTCTCCCAAAAGCCGGAGTGGAATTGCCGCATTCGTCACTGAAGTTGGTAAATTTTTCATTTAACATTTTACAATGCGAAACGGTCCCAAGTCATACGTCTCCCAAAAGCCGGAGTGGAATTGCCGCATTCGTCACTGAAGTTGGTAAATTTTTCATTTAACATTTTACAATGCGAAACGGTCCCAACTCATACGTCTCCCAAAAGCCGGAGTGGAATTGCCGCATTCGTCACTGAAGTTGGTAAATTTTTCATTTAACATTTTACAATGCGAAACGGTCCCAACTCATACGTCTCCCAAAAGCCGGAGTGGAATTGCCGCATTCGTCACTGAAGTTGGTAAATTTTTCATTTAACATTTTACAATGCGAAACGGTCCCAACTCATACGTCTCCCAAAAGCCGGAGTGGAATTGCCGCATTCGTCACTGAAGTTGGTAAATTTTTCATTTAACATTTTACAATGCGAAACGGTCCCAAGTCATACGTCTCCCAAAAGCCGGAGTGGAATTGCCGCATTCGTCACTGAAGTTGGTAAATTTTTCATTTAACATTTTACAATGCGAAACGGTCCCAACTCATACGTCTCCCAAAAGCCGGAGTGGAATTGCCGCATTCGTCACTGAAGTTGGTAAATTTTTCATTTAACATTTTACAATGCGAAACGGTCCCAAGTCATACGTCTCCCCAAAGCCGAGTTGGAATTGCCACATTCGTCACTGAAGTTGGTAAATTTTTCATTTAACATTTTACAATGCGAAACGGTCCAAACTCATACGTCTCCCAAAAGCCGGAGTGGAATTGCCGCATTCGTCACTGAAGTTGGTAAATTTTTCATTTAACATTTTACAATGCGAAACGGTCCAAACTCATACGTCTCCCAAAAGCCGGAGTGGAATTGCCGCATTCGTCACTGAAGTTGGTAAATTTTTCATTTAACATTTTACAATGCGAAACGGTCCAAACTCATACGTCTCCCAAAAGCCGGAGTGGAATTGCCGCATTCGTCACTGAAGTTGGTAAATTTTTCATTTAACATTTTACAATGCGAAACGGTCCCAACTCATACGTCTCCCAAAAGCCGGAGTGGAATTGCCGCATTCGTCACTGAAGTTGGTAAATTTTTCATTTAACATTTTACAATGCGAAACGGTCCCAAGTCATACGTCTCCCCAAAGCCGAGTTGGAATTGCCACATTCGTCACTGAAGTTGGTAAATTTTTCATTTAACATTTTACAATGCGAAACGGTCCCAAGTCATACGTCTCCCAAAAGCCGGAGTGGAATTGCCGCATTCATGAGCGAGCAATACAATCACTGAAGTTTGTGGATTGTACTTTTTTTACTCAGTCACATTGTACCCGAGTACGGATGCGGGAATCAAGCCCCTCTTCCGAAAAGTTAGCCGATGCACGACATACCTCGATATTCGAAACTGCCATCAAACTCTAAATACCACAAAAATTCACTTAAAAAAACCTGTGACGCTCTTGATCACCATTTTGAACCACACATCAACCATTCGGCTAGTCGTCAACAACGCGTCAATTAAGTGCCTTTTACATCTAAATACAACTAATTTCTGGTCCAACGACTATCTATGTTGAAATTCCAAAAGCTCCAAGCATCGATACATAATGAACAGCCCAAAATCACTTAATTGTTTCAGATAACAGTCCCTCAGCCAATCGGAAGAGCAACAAATTAAAATATTTCCCCCCTCCACCCCACCAGAAGAACAACTCACCGCAACACCAACAACAACAAATGTTAAGTCAACAATTTGCCATTCTATATCTCGTTCCGCTCTTAACTAATTAAACGAACCGAAAAATGGAATAAGAAAAAAAAAAACCAGCATATACCAAAATGGCTGACAAGAGTGCTTTCTGACTGCGTTGATACAGTTCTCTACATCCATCCAAACGGTCTGTTTTCATTTATCTAACACGCAGACAGTCGCGCAGATCCATGCTTGCAATATATACTCGTACATAGCTAACAAATCAAATTTCATACACATAACAAAGGAAAGAATATAATAAAACGACGTGGAAGAAAGACAAAAAATGTATAATGAAATAATGGGCTATCTAGATACAAATTCTATGCGATGCGCATGACGGGCGACACGGCCAAGCAAGTTGTTGTGAAATGCCAGAGCTTTTTGTTGTCTTTTTCTATCGAGCTGTGTGCTTTGTCAAACGTAGCCAAGCGGTAAGCGAAGCAATTTGAAATAGATATGCCACGTAGAGTTGCTTGGCTGTAGTACGCCGGTCGTATATGCAAAGCAGCCCCGACGGCCATTGTCTTTTCTTTTTGTTCTCTATATATGTGACATAGTCGTAGATACATATAATGTTTGCATAGCCACGAGTATTGTCTGGCAATTATTCGTTGTTGTTTCTTTTTTCTCTGACGGGGTATAACTTGCTAAAGGATGACGAGGAACATACAAATAAAGACACAAAAAAAATGTTACGTATTCGCCATCGATGCACCAGATAAATGTTGCGCAGCAGTGTGACTAATTACCCGAGCACTTTAATCGATCGACAAATTTTGAGATATGCATCTGAGACGACAAAGTATATGTTGCAAGGAGTTTGCCAGGTTCAGTTGCTGTTATGGTCCACATTGTGGTAGTTTACAGTTTGATTATTGCCCTCACAGATGGAGAGCGGCAGTCTGGCGCAATTGCTCAGGGAATTTTGTACTCATTTCACAAAATATCAAGAGTCCGACGAAACTTTATAAGCAACAAAAAAAATACATTTCGGTTGTCTTCCTCTTGGTTGCTTATCAATAGCCACGGCTCACTTGCTGACAGACGAAAAATGCTGTCAGAATTCGAATTTTGAAAATAATCACGTCTGATGATAAATTTGTGGTGTTTGTATATTGAAATAGACGAAACTCCAAAAAAACGTGTTTGTCAACAAAGCCGCTCCCTTAAATGACGAGTTTGACAGTTTTCCTGTTCGCCAGAGGTAAACACGGTTTTTTTTTAAATTGGTGTCTTTTTTACGACCGTGGATCAGCAGAAATTGCAGACTTCCTCTCTAATTCTCTGTTTAAATTCCCGCAGAAGGTCCTGAAACTTGTACTGCTGTTTTTTTGTGTTTTCATTTTCTGAAAGTGGAAGGAATTGTGCAAATCTGGGGTCACTTAGATGAAATTTTTTATTGCAGGTTGAAGAAAACCGGCGAACGATGGTATCGGTTTAATTTATAATGAAATGAAATAGCTGTCCAAAGCGGCAAGTTCGTCCCTTTTCACTAAACTCAAATTCTCTCGATTTTTTTTATGAAAAAAAAAACCATAGTAACTAATTTTAAAAGTTAAATTTGTATTATTCGGAAAGGAAATCACATTAAATTAGTCTTCAGTATAAAAACCGCAGTTTTCCAACAATTACGGTACTGGAAAATGTGCTAAAGCCAAATCTCCATTTTATGTACATTAAGTGCGTTGATATTCATGGTGAAATGTAGTTTGAATGTTTTCTTGTCAGATTGTTGATACTCCCACAATTTTGATGTTTTTTTCCTATAACGTATGCAAAGCCTTTCGGAAATGGTAATTCCCACAAAAAAGGTAGACGTAGGTGCATGCCTCACACGTAATCACAGACAGTAAAATTGAGAGCGGGGGAGGGGGCATTATTGGAAAATTTGCGGGTCGAATCGGGAATATGTCAGACTATTTTATGCTGATGGATTACAGATTTCTGTCTGGGTTTAAGTGTGACTTGTTTGAAATATGAAAGTTCGGAAAGAGCAAAAAAAAAACTCTGGCTAGATGAAAACTTCTTGAAGAAATTTCGTAACTTGTTTCACATTTTCTCCTAAAGTAAGGTGTTCTACGTTGGTAGGTTTTACTTATCATGAGCTCATCAGTACAAAATTTACCTACAAAATTTTTTTCTAGTTGGTCATAGTCATAATAAGACCGACAAATTTCGTTTAACGCATTTTCCTTCATTGTCTATGGAATACTTGAGACTTGATAATTTTACTCATGCCAGATGTTCAGTCTTTTAATTGCGGTTACTGTATGCGAATTTTTTTCTCGAAAAGTTGCCAAATTATTCCCTCGAGCCTAATGTACGTCTGACAAGTAACCGCGCTGAGAAACAGAATCCAATCAACCTCCAGTTCAACGGATACAGACGCATACGTTCCGATTGACACGAACAAAACGCCTCGAGCTTGACACAATACAACAACTTACAATCCGCGTGGTGCCGCACTATCCTCGCAGTCCATGTCCCCGTCGAGCAATCAACTTTATTTCTGTATCTCAGGCTAACACAGTATTAACACTCGTTCATGGCGCGCGGAGACTTCTCCCCGTCCGGATTTCATTCACAAAAATCTACGAATTTCTACTATGAACGGCGGTCCACACACATTCGCCTACATAGCGGTGACCGCGAAACGAGTAAGAATACACAAACCGCACACGAACAATTAATCGACAAAGATCCATACGCTGGAAAAGAAAGAACAAGTATCTCTGGTTGGCCCTTAAGGCATCCACGTTCGGCCGATGGCTCGATCAGAACATGAACAAACATCGAACACGCACATACTCATGGACATAGGTATATTCAGCGATGAGATAACATCTTGAATAATTATCAGAATGAACCTCTTCGGTGCGTATCCATGGACGATCACGCCGATGACAGGGTGTACAAATGGTCTACCACAAGGAAGTATGGCCGCAGCAATTTTTAAGGGCTTCCCATAATGACAGAGCCCAAATTGATTGCATATCCCAATGGTGGCAACTGAGGACCAATAAATCAGCGGCTTATTACTCACAATCGAATGGCAGTTGCAACGACCTTTGACAGGCGATACGGCACAAAGTGCGCCGACTTCGCGCGTACGAGATGCAAATTTGCATTTATTCCAATCAAAGTGGCCACCCGCGGCCAGCTCCTCTAGTGACCCGCTTCGGCCAAAATGGGTCCAACACATTCTGTCCGACAGGCATTATTAATCATCGCTAACCGGGCACTGTGCGCGCTGTGCTGCCGTCCGCAGAACGCAATAATAATTGGGCAACCGCTGCGAAAATGCATTCGCTTGGAAAGTTGCCTGCATTTGTATCTCCTTCTCGGCGTGAGGGTTATGCATCCGCAAGTCAGACATATTGCCGTGCATTAGATTGGACAGACAGACAAACGAGCAGCCCGCTCTAACAAATGTCCCCACGGATGCGGTTATATAGCCGATGGAATGCAAAGCGAGGTGCGATTTCCATTAGAATCAAAAATTGGTAATCGACAAACATATATAGATGCAGCGCAAACGTCCTCAACTGCGCGCGGTGCGGCCGTGTGTAGTGCGTCAGTGCGGCTGCGCAGCTACCCGAGATTCAATTTGCGAACCATGCGAGTGCGGCTGCATATGAATTGATATCTCATTTTCATTTCACACTTAAATCATTTGCGCCTTTGGCTTCCTTTGGCCAGACACCGGGCACCAGGGCAACCGGCATAAATTGGAAAACTATTCCAACTGACAGATATGGCGGGGGGAAAAGCCGGCGACGCGCAGTCCATTTCCCCCCGAAAAAGTGGTGCGCGGTGCGGATGATGGAGAGCCATAAATCGGTCGCACGATGAGATTCCCATAATAATCGATCGAGCCGAGGTGATATGCAAAAGAAGTCCATTGCGGTGGGATGAGGAAACAATATTGGAGCGTGGATGCGTTGGATGCGGCGCGGGCCCACTCTATAGACGGAGAGGCGGATAATTGGATAAATGGATAATTGAAAAGGGTCCAAAGGGATTTATTTGTGTTGTAAGGCGGTTTTTGGGGCCAATTTGCCGTTTTGCATACAGGCGGCGGAATTACCCCAAATTGGGGTACCTAATGGTATAGTGCCGCCCCACACTGTCATACTAAGGATGCGATAAATCTGTCGCAGTGCCTTGCTTTCAATTGGTTAGATGAGTAGTTTGTCGGCGATAGGTCGGCCTTCTAAAGTTTTAAGTCTAACTGAGAGAAATTTGTATTGAACTGGAAGTGTCAACTTAAGTGAGATTGAATGAACTCAAGCTAATGCCAAAAATGCAGAAAAGTCCAGGCAGCCGTTGAGATTGATATTGAGATTGACCACTAGGACAATAACTTTGAAACTTCAGTCGAACCTTGACTTAAGCTGGATTACTCCCATGAAATCCTATTGTGGGTGCTCCCTTAATACTTCTAATGTGATGTGAGTGGACGAGTGATGTGATTCGGTGACTATTATTGGTATTTTCGAAGGCCGTAGAAAGAGTGTACAATTAAAATTGTTACCATTCCGAGTAGACAAATTCTGCTGTCAAACTGATGAGTGGGAGGACATGATTCAATGTATCTAAAGCTAATGGAAGGAAAGACTGAGAAGCAACCTCAAGGTAATCACAAAGGGGCTTCTAGGCATTTAGAAGGAAACGACTGAGAAGCAACCTCAAGGTAATCACAAAGGGGGTTCTAGGCATTTAGAAGGAAACGACTGAGAAGCAACCTCAAGCTAGTCACAAAGAGGGGTCCCGGCATTTAGAAGGAAACGACTGAGAAGCAACCTCAAGGTAATCACAAAGGGGCTTCTAGGCATTTAGAAGGAAACGACTGAGAAGCAACCTCAAGGTAATCACAAAGGGGGTTCTAGGCATTTAGAAGGAAACGACTGAGAAGCAACCTCAAGCTAGTCACAAAGAGGGGTCCCGGCATTTAGAAGGAAACGACTGAGAAGCAACCTCAAGCTAGTCACAAAGAGGAGTCCCGGCATTTTAGAGGGCAAAGCGCATGTAGAGCTAATGGGCTCTTACGCTCCGTTCGGCGAAGTCTCGAATTCTTTCCTAGATGGTCAAAACAGTTCCGGGCCACTTCGCTAATTTCTTCTACGGCAGTACAAAAACTTTGTTAACGAACACGTCGGGAGGAAATTTAGTTATTTCGAGTTTTAACACTTACGCATGATAAGGTTTCTTAAATTGATATTTTTGGACAGTTGACAGTCAATTCTGCCTCATTTTGTATTTCACTTGTCAGAAAGTAAACCTGCACTTAGATTCACAGTCAAATGGCGAAGTGAGTACTTCAAAACTATGCTTATCGTTTGCACAAACTCCCTTTAGATGTTCGCGTTGTAGTTCTTCCGTGTAAGGTTTGGCGAATCGCAGGCGAATCTTCCGTCGACATTGGCCGCAACGACATTGCTGGCAAACTCGATGCAAACAAACTGCCCAAATTCTTGGGAATGTACCTACTTCTGATGATCTTGCGAGGATATGTGTAGGTATGCATTTTCGCAAATCGCCGGCGATTCTTCTATCGATTCCATTCCAGTGACCATATATAAAATATCTTATGTAAGACTGTTTGTAACATCCCCCACAAGTGTACTGACGGCTATTTGTCATCGCCATCACAGCGTCAGTTCGTGGGAATGCCTCTCAGCAACACGCGCACCTTCGATTGCCAATTAAATCCGCAACAACTCATTCGAATCCATAGATACTCGTATGCTTCCTTCAAAATATATCGCAGAACAATCTCCAGCACACACCTCATCACTTCAGTCGAAATCTTTGCATCACATCGCCTCACTTAGTAATAACTATAACCCAATTCTACACGCCATCATAAATGCAGAGGCGGTGTATTTCCAATTGACTGCAATTCATTTGGCATCGCCAAATGAGCCGCTGTACAACACCTCATTGATTCAAACTAATGGCAGACATAATTCTCCTGAGCCGGCTCCGAAATCCGGCCCAAGTCCTCTTGGCTAAATATATTAATAATCCCCCGCCCCATCCGTTGTATAGAGCGATTCCAGAATCGCAGTTTGTTTCTTTGCGCAATTATTAGGGAGCGGAACGAGATAAACGGCAAACGATAGCCAAACATGGTTAATAGAATTGTTAGAGCGTGGGCCAGCAGCCAGCACTCTTCATACCACTCATGTGTTGTGTGCTTCGTCTACGTCTTAGACGAATGATGAGTGCATAAGATGAAAGATTTTTTTTTCCATCCAATGGCGCGCTCATCTTCTGCCAGCTGTATACACAAATACAAAATGCTATCAACCTCCGTGGAAGAACGGCCGTCAGTAGGACGATGTTACACCTAAAATAATCGCGTTTACCATTCTGGTGTTGGTGGCGCGTTCGCAATCGCAATCGCACATAATTAAGTGGTTCCCTGCGTAGCACATATGGATGGTGCGGATCGAGTGCATTTGCAGCGATGGAATTAGTCATAAATTGATTTCGATGAACGCGGAGGGATGTGCCCCAATATGGATGCATCATAATCTTAATGTGCGATCGTTCTCACAGAGCGATATGCAATCGCAATATTTTCCACTGAACCATACATATAGTTACCACCGAGTAGAGGGTGTAGGCGGTGTGTGTCTACACTTGGGAGTACTCGTATCTGTCTGTGCATCGATGGAAAAATCGAATTTTGATATTTTTCCTCGCGATGGTGCGAATTTCCAATTCCCATAGTGACGGCGGCAATGTGTGTGCTAACCAAGTTTGCTCGCGGCGGGCTTTGCTGCAAAAATGTCCACAGCTTCGATGTGAAAGATATTCGTGTCAAGAGACCTGTTAATTAGATGCATGAAAATATGGGATTGGATGGGAGTTTTCAGGTGAGATTGGATTTTGAATTATTCACGGGTCATTCTGTTGGAATTTACTAGGGGCGGTAGGTACAAGCCGCGCGAGGTGCCTGTTGGTCTTTCAATAATGCCACGGCATTGAAATTTGGAGTTGGGGGAACTATTGATCCGTTCTTGGGGTCATATGGTTTCTGTTTAATATTCATGGTGACCGTTTCTTATGTGGTTACAGCGGTCCCTGTAGAATGGGGATTTGATTTTCCTTGGGCGTTTTAGATGGCGCTTCTTAGGAATATTTGTCTGCATGGGGCTTTAGCTTAAGCAAAATTTATTCTTTCCGCAAAAATCACAACCAACTTCTTTGATAGGTACCTCGGTTTTGCATGGAAGCTTATAGCCTCGATATTGCTGCAGAAAGTCTCTTACTTACTGCCATCGCTGGCAGAAAGCAGGATCTCTTTCTGACAGAATTTTCAGACGACAGGGTTCCCAAAAATAAGCTGAGAAGACATTTATTATATTTTTTAAACTCAGATATCATATAGAAAACAGAGAGTTAGTAAATGCAGTTTTAGTACATCACTTGTGCTAAGAAATGGAGACCCACAAGGATCGGTTTTAGGTCCATTATTGTTTCTTATTTTTGCTAACTTTCTCATTCATCAAAATTTCAATGGGAAATCATGTATAGCATTTCCTGATTCTTTTACCTATTCTAAACCGTCATCTTTTGGTATGCATATCAAGTATAAATGAGAATCTGGTTGGCTGTTCATAAATAAATCATGAGTGAAAAAAAACGAAAATGATGCATTTCCAGAGAGGTATCAGGATGCTTTTTAAAGGATTTTGATGACTTCCGTCATTCTTATGACTGTACAAAATTTAGCTTTCCGCTGCATATTTGTGGAAGAGACAATTTTAAAAATAGTTTCTTTGTTCAATCAACTGCTTTAAAATCGATTATGTCGATTCATTTAAATATCAAGGGGTTCATATCGACAATCAATTAAATTGGAAGGTTCATTCTCGAATAGTTAAATATTATATAACACGAAAGATGTGGTGGTTTCGAGTTTCAAGTTTATTATCTTTACTAAAACATATTGTATTCATACATTTAAACAAATAATAAACCTACGAATAATACAAATTTACAAAATGAATTAATAAAGAAACTGCAATCTATAGTTCATAAGGAACTAGAGGCGAAAGCAGCTAGAATAACATTAAAATAACAATACAACATTAATTTAAAAGTAGTGAGATGTATCTTACCATATTGTTAATTAGAAACTACTGTCTATATACGGATAAATATGCTGGGGAGGTTCTTATACGAACACTTTCGGGTCCCTCTCGATTGCTCAGAAGCATATAATACGCATCGTGTGTGGTAAGAATCGCTTCACAAGCAGTTGGCCCCTTTTTTGAGATATGCGGATATTACCACTTTGACACCTGTCCTGTATGTCTTTAAAGTTTTAAGAGAATTTTTTAAACAAAGTGGAAATATCCCAACTAGGTCCTCTACAGCACACAATGTAAGAATAAATAATTTAGCACTTGTCGACGTTCCACTTGCACACAAATCATTTTTTATAAACTTTTGTATTGTGACTTTCGCTATTCTCTTTAATAAACTTCCTTTTAATATAAAAAAAAATCGTTTTTTTTTTTATTTGTTCCTTAGAAATGTAAAAAACTGTTCTTTTTACCATTGACTCAGATGATGTTGAGTTATTATTGATTCTAAATATTAAATCTAGAATTTATTGAAGGATTATTTTTCTAATGATGTTAATTTAATTTTACCTTTAAGAAAAAAAAAACAAGTAATGTAAGAATTAACAAAAAAATAATATTGGTTTGTTGCAACTGATAGTACCCCACTTCAGTTATATTTGATTGTGATGTTTGTTTTGTAGCCATTCATCACTAACTTTTATAGTTGTAGATTGGCCTTTATTTAAATTTTCCTTTTTTACATTATATCTTAAACAAATAATTGTTGAATGGTTTTGAAGTTAAAAATTGAATAAAAAACAAATTTAAAAAATGATAATTTGGCTAGAATTGCACAGGAAAATTGTTCTTCTTATGGGGGATGATTCGGAATGATCTATTCAACTATATCAAGTGTTGCAAGATCACTAAACGTAAAAGATCTAACCATCAGAGATCATTAACTATGTGTCTGCTATATCAAAGCAGATCTACAACTTTGTTCTAAAACTGTTTTTCAAATGTATATCTCTCGTAACAAGATCACTTGCTGAAAGATCACTTAGAAAATGTGAGTTAAAAAAACTCCTACAGATACGCATAAATGTATTTTTTTACAACCTCAGTTTCGATTGTGAAATAGTTGGCTGTTGGACTGAAGATCACTTAGGTCCATTGATCATTATGGCTTAAATGGTTTCCAAATTCTATTTTCGTTTAAAATACATTTCCGCTGAGACTTTAAGCAAAATTTTCAGCCTAAAACAGATGAAACTTCACCCAGATCACTTGCAGCAAGATCGCTTCATTCTCATCCTCAATGACCCCTAGAGACTGTTGGGGCGAAAATCATTTCAATCAAAGTCCAATTCATTAAAGAATGCTGCGTTTTGTAGTTGAATTTAAAGAGTTCGTAGCAAGATCATCAACCTCAACGATCCTGATCTCATATATGTAAAGCAAAAAGTGACTTAAAATAATCAACATGTCTCCCTTCACAAGTCTTACAATTTTATGTCTAAATAAGTAGACAACAAGATCACATGTGACAAGATCGCTTCGCTTGTATCTTGAATGATCCTTTGAGACAAATTGACTGTAAAACGTAGAGTTCCTAGCTCTAGCTGCTGACCACCGAATGATTCCCACATAAAAAAATTAAAGTGTTTATAGTTCCATTTTGCATCATGCAATCTACATTTACGTTTCAGGAGTTCAAAGCAAGATCACTCTATTCTGCCGATCGATGGTGAATGCCCCTTGCTCCAATGCTCACAAAGCAACATCACTGAGTCTTACGGATCGACTGAAGAGATCATTTGATCTTCCCAGCACCGATCTTCGGATTGAACATAACTACTGCCATAAATACCTCGTAGAATTGTTTTTCTGTGGGCGGGAAGTTGCCCGATCTGGCGTAGTTCACAGAGCTATTTACAGAACAGACATCACACGATGACCCATTTGTTGAACATTCAGCGTTCTGATCGACAGCATTCGCATAAAATCGGGCAACAAGTGAACTAACAACAAACTCCAACCTTTCGAAACAAAATTTTGTCTCTTCACAGAGAAGTGGGGGCGTCCATTCAACCGTTTCGCGTTACGCGCTATTAAAACCATGAACATGTCCCCTCGAATATTACGAAATACCAAAACTACGCACAAAGCAACAATTGGCCGTCATAAATACCCTCTCGCGTTTGAATGCATAATGGTAAGCGATGGCTACTCAAACTCATTCTCCCCTTCATTGAGTCGCGCATTCAGCGAAAGCAAAGTCCGACAATTAATTGCCCGCAAATCCTGTAGTCCATCAAAATAATGATAAAATTAGAATTGATGCGTTTTCAAGCTTCACTGGGCACCTTCAGCCAAGTCGCCTCGTCTGTTCACCCAAAACACTGATCGATCGGCTATACCCTCCATCCACCTCCGCCCATTAGTTTGCCTAGCACTATACTCATGCATGAGAACGCCAGTGTTCGCATTTGCATAAAGGCTATTCCTATACCCAAGAGCAAGACCAATGAGCCCTTAAACGCTGTTCTGGTTCCGGCCTGCACTGTTCGAATCGTAATTTAATTTCACGGTAATTTGAGATCGACAAACAATAGGGGTGAATGGGTTCGTTCTCACGCATGCACAGCGAGCCGGAGATCTCGTCGGCGTTTATCTATGTCACCTGAAGAGCGGCGCACAGTTCAGTGATATAGGTTCACGTCACCTACCTCGTGTGTGTGTGTATATATTTGCGTTGACATTAGGACATTAAAAATGTCAGAGTGCTGCATCGTTCATCCCCCGCGAGATTGTTCTGTCGAGTTTGCACAGAAACTGAGATACATTCGTTTATGGTCTTTTATGGGTTCACACGATGATGAGACGATGAAGATGCGCGACGATGATGGC
Organism: Cheilosia vulpina; assembly: GCA_916610125.1. Lineage (NCBI taxonomy): Eukaryota > Metazoa > Arthropoda > Insecta > Diptera > Syrphidae > Cheilosia > Cheilosia vulpina. The sequence continues at coordinate 50,271,235 of OU744278.1, forward strand.
CACCTCCCTCGTCGATGCCCCCCTGGAAGTGTGAGTTGGTCGGGTGCAAATATTGACTCGGCTGGTATTCTAATTTTACGAGGCGGTCGCTTTTTAGAAAGGCGTTCGTTCCATTTTTGTTGTGTTTTTCTTTGTACTTCTTCTTCTTTTACATAGACCGATGGAAGGCGCATACGATGTTTGACATTATTCTGTTGTAAATATTGAACGTGTGCGTTGTATTTTTTTTTTTTTTATTTTTTTTGACAAAGACGATAATGACGGGTGAACGGAAATCGATGTTAATGGTGTCCAAAGTAAAAGGGGTGATGTGTTAGCTGGTTCGGTGAAATTACATAATTCCGGGAAGCAGAGACTGTTCCTATGAGGAAGGTTCATGTGACGGCGAGAGCTGCGTAAGATAATGTAGCGTACATCAGGGAATGCGAGGAAGTTGATGAAGTGCTTCAAATGGAGTACAGTACGACGATCTCTATGAATTTTTCTAAAGGTCCTTGCTCAAACGCTGCGAGATGAAATTAAAATTGAAAACCATTCCAAATATTTCGGTAGTAAATATTGATTCAAAAAAAAAAAACATCCGCCATTTAAAAGACTCTTGCGAAATTCGGAATGGAGGGCCCCAAAGGCAGTCTAATACTTTCATATGTATACTACACAAGAAGTCCTTTCTAGCTAGAGTGGACTATTCGTTTGATATATTTCTCCAAAGGTATGTAGTCTTGTAAGCGCAGTGTCTAAGTTGTTAGTGTATGAGACAATTTAACGAGGGTTTCCAGGTATTCGATTTCCGAAAGACACAAATTCCGTCTTAAGATTTTTTTTTCCACTGTGCCACCTCTCGCAAACGTTTGACAAACATCCGAGAGTAAAACTGTCATGAAAGAGCTTCTGCCTTAGCCGGTTGGACTCGGCATAGATCCCTTCCATTCGTCCCAAAAATAAAAAAAAACCTCACACAAAACGAATGCGAAGCCAGGCCTAGGGTTCCTGCAGACATCTTCTGCCACCTATTTATTTATTTATTTTATGTATTCTTCTGTAACTGTCTTGCACCTCGTGGACGGTTACGCTTTGTCATCGGCATCTGCCTCACCAACATTGCTCAGTCTTTCAACTCTTTTCAGCTTATCTGCCAGGCTCGCCATAAAAGCGGAGACCTCTAACCATTCGCCATCTGATGTTAGGATGTGTGAAACTTTATGTGCTCAAAGTCTTCTTCTTCTGCTAGATATTTAGGGAAGACGACAATCGACATCCTCTTAGTCCTTACACCTACCTACAGCCTGTACCAGTTTGCGGGTCAATCTGCCTTTTGCCTTGTTATCTCAACTGAGTTGCCACAATATTACAGGGTTACCTTTCACTCCACTCTCCTGCTGGCGGTAAGGTCGTGCCACTTTGTGATTTGCTTTAGCTCACTCCACTGTAGATATGTACAGGGTCATTAATTTCGTTGTTTAAAGTTAGTAGCGCTGGCATTTGACACCTGTCAAACTCAGCTTTCATTTGAAGTGGCATAATATTAGTTGAATGTTTGCCATTTACGATAATGGATCGCTTAACAATCGAACAATGCGTTAAATTTATTAAAACTTACTACAAGATGGGGCAACAAGCCACACAACACAACCAATTATGACTTTATTGCGTGAGAAGTTTCCTGGTCGCGAAATTTCACGTTTTGGCGACGTTAACTGGGCCACCAAGATCATGCGATTTGACACCGTTAAAATTTTTTTCTGTGGGGCAACGCAAAAGACCGTGCTTACGAGAATCATCCCCGAACTCTAAACGCATAAGAAACCAATATTACTTAAGTTATGGCCGAGATACCGCCCGAAATGCGCGAAAAAGTGGTTCAAAATTACCTCAAACAAATCGCATGCTGCGAATCTTCCCGAGGCGGCCATTTGAATGATTTTTATATTTATATAGCTGTTTCCGCCCTGCTTCGCACGTCCAAAGATGGTTTCAGAACAATTGATGGAAAAAAATGTCAGAAAGAGCCTTCTGCAAAAGTGAGGGACTTGAACCCGTACTAAAAAACCTCCCGTAGACTGGGCCCACTCTGCCTTTATCTTCATGGCATTGCACATGCTCGTTGGACAAATCGGCAATAATTTAATATTCTTTGGACAATGAAAATAATTTTATAATATTTAGCTCACTTTTTTTTCTATTAATGTAACGCTTCCTTGTATGCTATATTAGCGGTTTCTATCGACTAAGATAGTAATATTTGCTGCATTACTTACCCTGGAGCACGCTACACATAAGATATAACTTCCCGTGGCTAAGGCAATTCTTGATTAATTCAACTCCCGCTTTTCTTAGAGTTTGATTGTCATGGCAGAACAAACATTAATAGGAAATTAAATCCGTTTAGACTGAAATGGATAATTGCTGGGAATTATTTGTATATTCTTGGTATAAAAACCGTATCTCCTTTACCAGACCCAGTTAAAATTATCGCCTCAATAACGTTTTTCTGCAACGAAATCACTCTCAATCTGGTTCCATTACAAAGCTTAGGGGATTCAAATTGCGAAGCAGCATAATGGGAACTCCAACTTTTAATTCCAGGCCATGGACCGTAATTCTATTTAAAAACTCGACCGAGTAATTTACTGCCTCATCTGGATTGCAAATAGCATTTATAAACATCAGGAATTTTCCCTAATGTTATAATACCACGATCTGGTATCACTGATACCTATACCTATTTGACATTCCTTTCCTACGTATTTGACATTTCTTTTATGGCTTTTTTGTTCTTGCACACCAAACAGCATACTGTCTGTCTCCCTCTCCGTCATAGGAGTAAAATAAGGTTAAAAGAGATGTCAAAATATTGCGCGGTTAGTATGTTTGATTTGAGAATGAAGTGCATATCTACTCATGCAGGTAAAAATCGTATAAATGTTTCAAATTTTGCCTATTTATTTAAAAAAAAACTTTTAAGTTATCGAGTTATTGGATATCCTAAGTTGTACCTGCAGATGTCCTCTATAAGCTGCTGTTAACTATATTTAAATGCGCTCAGTATTTTCGAACGGAAAGCGTGACAAAGAAAAAATAAAAAAATAATTACTCTTGTCCAATTTTTTTCCGGAATTTATAGAGATATAGAGTTCAGACAAAGTAGATATTGTAGGCAGGTATCCTCTATAGGCTTGTAAAAAATGCACCAGAATATATTGAGCAGTTTCTAAGATTTTTGCATTTAAATACAGGCAGTCAAATTCAATTTTATTTATATGATTTCATGGCAAAGTCCAAACTTTATAAAGAAATAAAATTTTCCAGCAAAAATGTATCGCTGTGTGTGTTTTACTTAGCTTAACTTTCGAAACCGAAAAATTAATGACCCTTTAGTTGGCGAGATGGTTCGAGATGGGGCCCGTTCCGGATATAGCGCAGTCTGCCTCGAATGAAATCGCTTGAAAGAAGCTTCCTTTTGTGACTGCGCAAAGACTGCATCCTGATAAAAGCTAGTTTTTTGTTTCCTTGGAGACCCACGGCCTTACTCAGTCTGGCAGTATGCACAAAGACTATACACTTTCCAAAATTGCTTTACCAATAAACAAATATATGTAGGTAGTTGCCAGAATATCAGTCACTGTAGGTTAAATGTTAATGATGAGAAACACATGTTTATCTAGGGCTTTAGCTAAATAACTGCTCGCTTAATGCCAATTTTAGGAGGAGTGTTGCCCAACCATTCAAAAATCCATAAACCGTTTGCCTACTTTTTCACGAAAACAGATTATGAAATTTTAAATAACAGCAAATGTAATAGATTCTAAAAAAGTTGTCGAGCTGGGAAATGTGGAGGTTTAATTACCGTTTCACTAATGCTGTACATATTTACCAAAGCTGGCAACCATCTAATCGTCGACATTAGTGCTTGATTATTATGAAGGCCGCCAGACTAGATTGGGCTGAACCTCGATAACTAAATCTTTCTGGTTTAACCAGGATTTCTTCATTTATGTCAGCATTCCAACTGAAGCAGCTTGTACCTGCAAGATGATCTAACTTTGCTTATAGAAGGATTGGGCTGACCATCGATTTTTCTGGTGTAACCAGGTTTTATTAGTTTCCGAAAGAAGCAGCTTGAACCTCCGTGAGTAGCTTGAGGTTCACGCTGCTTCTTTCGGAAACTTAGAAAACCTGGTTACACCAGAAAAATCGATGGTCAGCTTGCTCACTAGTTCTACATATTTTAATGACTCCTTCGACCCAATAACTTCGTTCTATGAATTTATGTGCTCCGCAGGCCCTAGACTAGTTATTAGGTCAGTATCGGTCTTGTGGCTAGATAGTTCTATAGGCCTGGGGGCTTCAACCAAATTTTTTCCTCAGCCACTTCTTTATCCGTGGCGGACACTGTCCCGTGGATTTGTCAACAAGTTCTCTCACCTTTACGAATAGTTGCAGCGTATATGAGTAGTTAAAACGGTCGACAAATAAGACAGTTCCAAAGACGGAGCCTTGTGGGACTCCCGCAGTTAAAGGTCTGTTTTTGGACCGCTTGGAGTGTCATAATCAGTATACCATCAGATCGGTTTATTTTTGTCTGTCTTCCTGCGTGCTGTGAATAGTTCCTCTGGCATATATGTTTAAAATTGAAGGTCTCCCTGGAGATGAAGCACAGGCCAGAAAATGTGATCTACCATAGGACAGTCAGGTAGATCTCCACCAACGGTAGATCGCATATGGGCCTTTTTTGTCCACTTTTCATCAATTCATATTTGAATGGAACGCACTTATCCATCACCAGTGTATCTACATCTACTTGCGGGTCTGAGTCACCCCAGAATCTCATTGACCGACCTTGATCCAGCTGTTCTAGCATGCAAATTACGCCCAAGCCAAGTGCGAAATATGTTCATTCGCAGTTGCGTATGGAGTTGCGCAGTCTTGTACGTATACATAATTATCTTTCACTCATTGTGCAACTTGTATACCTACATCTTCCGCAGCCGCCGGCAGTGTTAAGAACTGTCAACGGATACATGAGTACCCGGGCAAAACCTCTGTGTTTACTCAACGACCTGCAGCAATTAAGGCTGCGTGCGCGCGTCTCATTTAACACCGAGGTGAGAGATCCACTAATTGCGTTCTTTCCTCAGTACTTTGACTGCTTCCTCTACTTCCTCCACATCCTCCATGCAATTCCCCAGGCCGATTGCATTTTCCAGCATAGCTCAGCGCATGCCTGAGGAGCCCCGAGCCCCAACTAACCGTGGGAATCTCGCATGTGAGAAATAAAACCGATTGATTGGGTTTTCCGATGCCAGTGTGGGTGGTGTGATTGGACAGCACTGCGCACTGTTACTGTGGTTACTCACCACCGCCATCATCATCAACACCTGCGTCGACTCGACTGGCAATGGCAACAGCAACTCCATCTCCACTCCAAGTGCAACAGAACAAAAACGAAGCAGAGGATGTGTGACGCTAGACCGTGTTGCAATTGCAACCACCGCCGCGCAAAATTCAATTATGTAGGCCCTGAGTGCGCACAATCAGTCAGCATAGTGGACCCGCGACACGTGTGTCTGTTGCGTCGCATCTCGAGGGCAATTGCATACAAAATATCGAATCCGTCGGCGATTTGGATGGCTTTTTTTGGGTATAATTTTTCTGCGCACGCTGCTGCGACAATGCACACACACACACACAATGGATGGCCCGGCGCTGATTAATTAAATGCAATTAAAATGCATGTTTAAATGGCGTCTCTTTAGAGACGTTTAGGTGTTTAATTAATGAGCCATCGGTTGGGGTACACTTTGTCTGATTTACCACGCGGAAGATGTACCCCAGCATGGGACGGTGGTTGCCAAATGCAGAGATTTGTAGACACGAATTCGAATTTAATTGAGCGAGGGTGTACGCTTTAATGAGAAACTATCTATAGCTGTTGGACGGGGAAGTTGGCAGTGATTTGTCTGTCCGCCATTGATGTGCAGATTTGTCTCGAAGAAAGGGGGGGGGGCATCGTGTTGGTGAGACGCAATAAATCACCAGTAAAGGATTGGGATACAAAGTCGGTCGCAGAGAAATTGGTGTCGATTGTGCCCCGTGATCGGTTCAATCGTTTTCATTTTTTTTCAGCTTTTTCTTAACACTCACCTCATTCACTTCACAACAGAAGTCTAAACAAAATGGCCGCACGGCAGTCACCCGGTTTTAGCTCGGGGGTGGAACTATTAACGCCCCCTCCGCCCAATTGATTTATTTCTGTCATTACTCTTAGCCCCATACCACCCTAACGCCAAATAGAAAGTCAAAGTTCGATGGCTACCAGCGTCGCGAGGCTTGCTAAAATTTCATTAGCTAATTGCTGCGGTAAGGGTATTCATGTACACCCCTTACCCGGCAAAGCTTCCACCAACACATGGTCGGTCCGCCATTAAAACGTTTACAAAGACGAAAGTGCTCTTACTCGTCTCGGAGGGTGGCAGCTGGCAAATAGAAACGATTACCTGGTTGGCCAGCAGCTAGCCGGAGCTTGGGGGGTGATAGACAGATAGCCCAGCGCTTACAGCACAGTCGACCCGTCGTCGACGTCGCTATTTAATGGGGGTAATAAAACATTTCACGTCCATTACGGCGTCGTGTCGAATACATTTTCTCAACCCCCTTGGTGTTTTGTTTGCCATTTTGTATTTGCTTCAAAGTGGGGGTCCATTTTGTTGGGCATTACCGACACGCAGAGCGAGTATTTTGTATATTTATGCTTTAGCTTCTTTCTTGGTAATTTATTTGGTCAAGACAAATATCATACCGCGCTGTATCTTTGGGGTTGAATAATTGCTTTTCGGGGGGACTTCATTTTTCACTGCAGCGACATTGGTAGTTATTTTGTGATTTACGTCCTGTAATTTGGGCCCTTAGTTTGGCGAGGGATCACCTGTATGTGAAAAGCGTTGTGCGTCCAAAGTTGCAGCGTCTTATAGAGCTGAGTAAAAATGCGGCTTAGTTGGTGGTCCTGTCCCCTGTTTGCATGGGGTTCTGCCAGTAGGAATGTTAAATTTTACAACTTTTTGGGGTGAAGTCAAAATTTTTGCTGTCAACTTTGAAAACGTTTTACCCAGCAGTTTTCGAGCCAGAAATCAAGCAAGCAATTGGGAAAAGATAAAAACAAATCAAACTTCCAAACTATACCGTATTTTGTTTTAAAAAAATCACAATACAAAGAAATTTTGAAATCAGATATAATCCACAGTGAAGAATGTAAGTAGATCCTTTCTCACCCGACTGGATAGAGTAGGAGAGAAATCTGCTTCGCGCGTATGTATGACGCGACCTCCTGTAGCCTAAACGGCTTGACCGATTTTGAAGACTGAGGCGTCATTAGACTCGTATTCTTCCCCGCAGTGTCAGAGGCTGAAAAGCTACCTATAGAAAAGTTACAAAAACCAAAAAAACCCGACTGATTGTTAAAAAGAACTTAAAAGACGTAAACAAGACACATTCAAGTATAACTATTTGCCAATCGGAGGCTACGCATATTTTTTTTCGTCTGCGTTTGTAGTCTTCGATTGTCAATTAGTTATACTTGTGTCTTGTTCACATCTTTTCAGTTTTTTTTTCGTCAGTCGGTTTGTATTTTCAAATTAACTTTTTTATTTAGACTACTTCAACTGCGAATGAAATTAACGCCTTGAAAAAATTTAAATATATGTTGAAGGTTTGCAGAACTTTTAGCATCACTTCTGTTCGTCTGGTGGTATTTGGCGTATGCCGTGTAGGCTGCAGAAATCTCTAGTATTTTTGAAATTATTTTGTCGAAAAATCGAACAGCATTAACCGACGCATTTTCAATTATGAACGGAACGATAAGATACGCCTCGAGCCCAAGATCCGTACCAAACGTTGATACGTGGTGAATGCATGTGAATCATTTGTGGATTTTGTGAAAAACAACTTCGACACTTTGTACATAGTCATAAAAATTTAACTGAACAGTATAGCAGAAGAACAAAGTTTGTGTTGCTCCCAAAAGGAGACCTGCATTGGATGTTCTTAATATTGTTGTTCTTTCTATCTATCTATATATAGATCATTGATTTCCATGGTTTACAACAAAAAGTTGAATCTCGTACTAGTGTTGTAAACAGTGGAAATCAATGATCTATATAGATGATGTGAGCATAATAAAAACAGGCCAATAACCCCAAACTGTAAGCTGTCACGCTGTCATATACATTTTATTTTTGTTGGATGCACTTTTGATATCCCAAAAATGGCGCCTAATTCACATCTTGAGTAATTTTTCTTGGAATTGATATTTAGATATTTATTTCGTTTAGAATTTACAGTTTGTTATAGCACAATTTACATAATTTAAGTACAGAGATATGAAAAATTTACGTCTTTCTACTGGAAATTTTTGAGAGGCACCTCTTTAGCGCTTAATTTAATATTTCAGAACATGTAATAAAAGTTAACGCGGCTTTTCATTTTAATTTGACGGAAAACTATTCATAAAATGTCGGATTTATTTCCACTGCCCATCTTTCTGAAACAGTCGGTGGTCAGTCCAGCTTGTAGGCTAAAAACATCATCAAAAGATACATCTAATTGTTATTCCATGAACCTGGGTTATTTCATCTTGTTATGTGATGTACACTGAAGAATGAAACCTGCCCATTCCGATGTCTTTCTAAAGAGAGATTAACTTTCGATTTGGGGTTCAATATTTGTTCCAGAAACAACTAATAACAACGACTCAAGACTACCTTAACACTTGCTGAACTGCTATACCTGTTCTAGGTTTATTAGAACACGTTCAACGACCCTGAGTCGGGCTGTCAGAATGACACATGATGGACCTTATTCAGAAAGGTCAAATTGACACAACGTGGTTCCTGGCACCTGGGGATGTTGGCGGTAGACTAAATCGACCAGCGGGTCTTCGGAGGGTGGAATCGGAAGCGGGTATAAGTGATACTACAGAATGAGATGGAATGAGTGAAATGAAGGGCAGAGCTGCTGAAATAACCCCAATTTACCAACAACAAATTTTGCAGCAAATATATTCCAAAAATCGAACAAAAAGACTCGGTGGTTCCGACAACTAAGTTTTTAATAATATAAATTATATCGTTAGGATTATTTTTACTGTGACACCTGTCATGACCCAATTGCAATTCACACTCAGCATAAAACCGAAGGTCCTCAGCTAAGTCCCAAAAATAAAAACTAACGTAAACGGGTGGTTGTAATAAAGCTGGGCCTAGGATTCTACAAAAACATATGCCACTAAATATTTTTTGTGTTTTTGTTTTTATTGTTTTTACGGCAGTTAGGGTGATGCATTTGGTTTGACGAAGGAAACCATTTTGTTTTGAATTTTTTTCTATCGACTACTGCATCTGTGGTTGCAACTGTGATTTTTATTTACAAACATTACTTCACTATCTAACAAGAAAAAGTTTTGTGTTGTCGTTGCCTGGCTAGGTGGAATTTTCTTTTGGTCTGTGCCCATAAGTGTTGAGAATTTTACTCACTAAAATCTCAGAGCACATCTCAGTGATACATATTTGTTTTGCACGGCAACTAATTTATAACCTTTCTATAGATATTGTATCTTAGTGTGTATGACTATTAAATAAGATGAAATTTAGGTATTTTTGAAGTGATAACTTCTTTAGGCGAGCTTGACATTTTTGAGATGGGATAAAACCATTGAACTCGCGACACAAGTGTTCTGTTACCAATGTTCCGACACGAGTGTTCGCGTTGCCAACTACTTTTGACGAAAAAATGTCTAACTGAAAGAAAAAGATGCTTTTCAATAACACTCAGGGAAAAATGCAAACTAAAATGTAATATGTTCTATTTGATTTTACATTGAATAAACTTTAATAAAGAATATTCCTTTTCACGTTAAAACATTTTTGATTTAAATACGCAATGTAATTTTAAGTTAAGTCAACGTAGATTCAAAGTGAAACGTATTCACTTTTACATTCAAATTAAAAATATATGCATTTAGAGTAGGGAAACCGTTTGAATTAATGTTATCCCACTTTGATTTAAAAATGTTCGTAGTCGATGCTAAATCATTCCGAAAAATATTTAAATCAAAGTGGTTTTCTTTGATTTTACGTTGTTTTTTCTCTGGGTGAATATAATGCCAAAAATATTTTTTTTTTTCTGTAAAGTGGAATAATAAATCAAAAACTAAACACTAAATATAAAAAATATATACAAAAGCAATTTTTATTCATACAACAAAAAGCTTTCAAATTTGTTTCCAATTTCATTCCACTTACTGGAAGTGGACGCCGGAATTATTTTTAAAGAATGACGGATAGTGTTCCGAAAATGGACAGAGTTCGAAGGTGGAAACACATTCATTAAGGCCGAGGTTACACATAATTTTTTTTTTGGCAAAGATTTTTTTTTCTTAGAATATTTAAAAAATTAAAAGGTATGTTAAATTAAAAAAAAAAACATATTTAAAATGAAAAAAGATGCCTTTTTAAAAAAAAATAACCTTAAAGCCTTAGCTAATGAAATAATGCCTTAAAGGTTTTTCATGGTTGACATTTTTTTTTGTAGTAGTTTATAATAATGAATAAAATTATTTCCTACACAATAAAACATTTCTTGACGATTCAACAAATACACACGTAACTGTACAAGTTTTCTCTTCTGTCGGCACTCCCGGAGTTCCACTGGTTTTATACCCTCCACAGCAAGGTATATTCACTTTGTCATTCACATTTGTAACGCCAAGAAGGAGTCACCGGAGACCTCATAAAGTATATATATTCTGAATCAGGATCACATTCTGAATCGATTTAACCATGTCCGTCCGTCTGTCTGTCTGTCTGTCTGTTTGTCTGTCCGTCTGTCCATCTGTCCGTCTGTCCGTCTGTTGAAAGCACGATAGCACCCAAAGGAATTGACATAGACGAATGAAATTTGGTGAAAAGAGTTCTTTTTATCGTCGTCAGGTTGGTATTGAAAATGGGCTATGTCGGTCAAGTAGTTCTGGCAGCTCCCATACAAAATCAATATTAGACCTATGTGTCTCTGTGCCTGTTGAAAACAGGATATCGTCAAAACAAATCGACCTAGGCAAGTGAAATTTTGTGAGAGGACTTACTTTTATCGTCGTCAGGTTTTTCATGAAGTTTTCAACGTGTAGCAGCAACTAATCCGGGTTGGTGGATTATCCGTCTAAGTACAATCAATATCTAATCGATTTCTATGGTTGCGTGTGAAATTTTTCGTTCTACTTTTAACAGGAAGGTTCCAAGACCTCTGAATAGGTACAACTTTATTTAAAAAAAAATCGATACCACTTTATTTCGAAAGTGTTTAGATTCTCAGGGATAGTTGTGTTATTTGTTGTTGCTGTTGTTATTGTTACTAGTGTTCGTCTATGTTGTTATTATTTTACCTTTAGCAATTCAACAAAGTATTGTCGGCTTATAACTTCAATTTCAAAAAAAATGTACACCTTGCACATCTTTTAAATAAATAATATTTGGAACTGCTTTGACCTGGAACCTCTTTTGATTCCAGAGTTTTCACAATGCTCCTTTAGCAATGAAACGAATGACTTCCAAACGTAAAGTAATTTTATTTCCGTATTCTTATGGCTATTTATACTGTAATTTATAAGCTAAAATGACGAATCAGCATTAAATTCTATGGGAATAATTTTGTAATGGGATCGGAAAGCACCTGTAAATGTGCATGAGTTTTGATGGGAATGGGAATGGGAATGGGATACCTGAGAATACTGATAAGATGGTGATATACTATGGAAATGTTAAATTTTTTGTTAGATATAGAGTGGGCGATGTTAGGAGTAGGGCGGTCAAAATAATTCCTGCTTCTCAGTTCTAACTGGGGTTGCATTACCGCATCCGTGAGCGACCAATACGTCACCGAATTTTGTGCAATTTACATTCAAAACAACAAATTCAATCACGTAGTACTCGATCACGGATGCGGGAATTTTAACCCTATCAAAATCTATAGTGGAAGCAACTTCCACCCATTTATGGCTGTGCAAAATTTGTAATGTTTGCCGGCCAACTCTTTTGTTTTGAGTTCGTCAGTCGTCACTTTGGTAAGTTCAGGTGCAAAATTTGTTGTGATAAAACTACATTGGTTCAGATCTTATAAATACGAAGTACATATCATCAGTCGATTACGCCTTTGAGTGGATATAGAAAGTGCGACGACAACTCGTATCCCCCCTCTACTAACGCATCACCCATTTGAGGTCTCAATTAATTAACGAAAAACTACCAAATTACACATCATTTCTACCCTCGCACGTACATATGTGTAGGTACTTACACGCAAAATAATTTCCCCCTAAACATCACCCAAGGGACGAGATCCATTTAACTCGCACACAAAATAGTGTACAAGATTTGATGAATGAGTATACATGTCAGAGGGCAACTCAAATGTATCTCAAAATATTAAAATTCAATTCTGACAGCGTATGCTTGGTGTTAAATGAGGGCACATGTCGGCCAAGGAGGCCAACGACTTTTTGTGACGATACGAAAATGGAAATGAATAAATGTCCACACGGCACACACACGCAATCCGCACGTTTATTTATTGTGCCGTGGCACGCGTCGCTTGTTATCGAATTACGGCGCACCGACGGGTCAGTCGAGATCGTCGCATCATCAGCGGAGTTTGTTTTTTATTCCGTCATTTTTTCTTGTAATTATCTGCTTCTGGTTCTGAGTGCGAATAGGGGATGATTGCCTGTCTATTAAAGTCACAGTGAGAATGACAAATGTTTATCTTTTCCACACTAACAGCATATCCACCTCCGAACTATGGCGTCTGACTCAGCTGGCAATGGCAACAAATTTTAATCAGAAATACTCCCGCGAGGCTAACACTCTACATGCAACTCATGTTTTAGACCGCGTCCCTAACGCCATAGCGACAACTTCACATCAATTAAAAGTCGCTATAGGAGTAACTCCCGCTCTGCATGTGGCAACAATCGACAAATCAAATTGGCAAACTGCGACTTAAATCGATTCGGCGCGCGAGGACCCACTGACAGGGAGACACTGTTCAGCACCTTCCCCACCTCGCGCGTCGCGCCCCTCGCCCAGCAGCATAAATCGCAGCGATTATAATTTACAAACAAATCGACCGGAATAATAATAGAAAATTCAGATATTTATCTTTCTATCCCCGCCAGGCTTAGGTACATTCGGCGGTTATTAGCTGAGGTTACCATACCTACAGCCCGCATGCAGCGTAGGACGTTATGACGGCCAAATGATAGAAAATCACCGACACAATTGGGTGCTAAAGAGATACTCGTATCTGTTCCACAAAAAGCACGTATCTCGACTGCGACAGATACAAATTGGATATCGCCCATATAGATTTCCCTTTAAATTACCTCCCTTGCGGGGCAGGCACAGTGTCCCAAACTAACAACAATGGCCCAGGTCCGTGGCCGTATTTAGTGCAAAACTCACAGTCCGCTCTCCAGACTGCATCGCGATGCGATTTGCATAACAGACGATTGGCAATATTTTGTCTGCTAATGCCTGTCGGGCAATTTTTAACGCAATTAGGATTTTCCTCTGTGTATGCGAAGATTTTGTGTATCTTTTTTTTCCTCATTTTCCAGTTGGGTTTTCTTCGCGGTGGGATTATAAATTGCTATTGTGACCGAAGCGGTTAGTCGGGGCGGCGTATGGCTGGAAAAATATAGCTAAATAATTACTGGGTCGCAGTGCTGCGCGCACAGATATTTATGTTGCCCGCGTCTCGGTGGCTGTGTGAATGCATGTGTATGATCGGTGGATTGAAATGCAAATAATTTAATTAGACAGCCGGTAATTATTATTATGATCTGTGATTAATTTGTCAAGTGACAGCCGACCGATTCGAACTGGTATTTAGCTCGCACCGCTCTTGCAACGCGCACTCCAAGACGAGTGTACCCTTGAATTAATGAAATGAAATGAATAGATTACTAAAAGTAGATAGCGGGCGGCGGGTGCTTGAGATACAGTGGAAGAGAAAGAACTATACCTAGGTGGTTGTATTTGTTTTTGCTTTTACAAACAGATGATATTTTTTGTAATAAAAAGGATTATTTAAATGTCGCGGATACACTCGGGCGTGTGTATCCGGGAGGTCGAATGCATTAGCAGTTGGGTAGAGAAACATATCTGATTGTGTCTTGAGATAGGTCTGCGATGAATCAGATGGGTAAACGTCAAGCGGGTGGCACTTGATTGGGCTTAGAGTTAAATACTTAATTCTGATACGTGATTTGTACGTAGAAGTGAATGCGTAGTCTAGGTTAAGTTTTGTGAGTCGGAGACGATATGCATTTGCAAACTGGTTTTGGGAAGATTTATGCAAGTGGAATCGATGTGTCTTAAAGTCGGTCTTGCACTCAAAAGTGACCATGCTTCGGTAGGAGAGGTGTATTTAGAGAGGCTTCTTGTCGCCCGAGACGCGTAGGTTCGTGGAGGACGGAAGTACACTGTCGCTGACAACTAAAGTACCAGATATGAGCTTTTGGGTAACTTGGGTCGACAACATCGCACTGGGGTTACACTTATTTTTTTTTTTAATTTGTAATTTTGTTTATTTGTTTATCTGCCTGGGAATGCTGCTACTCTCCGATCGGAATAGAGATTGGAAAGAAGTCCCTGATGCCCCACACTCAACTTCGACCGATGATGGTATGATGCGGACAAGTGCGAGTCTGCTTTGGTGAACAGGAGCAATGAGCGAAACTACCCAGCGCAAATAAAGGGTGTCCCATAATTCACGCAAAATGCAATTTTAATGGAAAATACAGACTTTTCATTATCAAGCTTAAATTCTTATTGATTCATAGAGTATACAGGTTGGGGTTGTGTATGGAATAGCAGATCGGATAAATGGCCGCCACGGCTTTGCTGGCAAGTATACGTACTCTTTCATTGAAATTTCGCATAAATGTGGCTGAATTTCATTAATACAACTCCCAATTTCTCCTTACAAGGCGTTGGTGGCCGTAGGCTTGTTTCCATAGACCTTTGACTTCAAAAAACCCTAAAGAAAAAAGTCCAATGGCGGTAAATCGCAAGATGAAAATAAGCTTCATGACTGAAGTTGATTTTGTTCGAAAAATCGGCATCCACTTGTTGTTGTTCCAAAATCCATTTAACGACCTCCATTCGCGCTGCATGGTCTGTAGTTTTTATTTCTTGAGTCATTTGAACTTTGTAAGTAAGTCTTTTGTGAGAATCCGCTGTAGAAAGATTCTCGAAATGCCCAATTCTTGACTACGGTCCCGAATTGATGTTCCTGGACTGTCGGCAATACTCTCGCGAATTGCTTCGATGTTTTCTGTTGAACGACTTGTGACAGGACACCCAGAGTGTTCAAAATCACTAATGGATCCAGTCTCCCTGAATTTTTCAATTATTCTCTTCACAGTTGATGGTCACTATGACGGCCTTTTTTTACGAAAATTGCGGACTGTAGCTGACAAACCTTCAGTATTTTTAAAATATTGCTCAACAATGAAAATGCGTTGTTCTTTCGTATAGCGCTCCATTTTTACTAACCCCGTACTGTCAGCTGTCACATTGTTATATTTTTCTCCGTTGGCATCGCCGTACTTTTAAATGGCGCAAAATTTAAATTTTGCATGAATTAGGGGACACCCTTTAGTTATAGCGCATTCAGTTTAACGCTAGAGGCAGAGATTTTTTATAATCACGCTTAAGGTCTACCTTCCAACAATTGATAGTGCCTTCTGAACGTCAATCTGAACGCAAGGCCTCCACTTTATTTCTTCGATTCCTGACATCGTGTAAATACTAGAGTCGTATGAGCAAACGGCCCTAAATTGTTAACAAGGTTCTACGGAACCGATAGTCTTAAGCTTTAGTCTTAAATTTTAGTTTTCGCTCATCCATTTCGTGTATAAGACTCTTTCGCATTCAATCAAAATGATCTTGTTAACTACAAGGTGGCGCAAAAATAACCTTCCGATGTTTTTTGGCTGTAATTTTAAAAAAAAAAATGAAAAACTTTGATTCTTCTGGTGGATTATTTTTAGTTGGTCTTTTAATTTTTTTTACATCAAGTCGAGAATATGATGTCATGTAAATGGCCGCCGCCACAGTTGATTGTCATTTGAGCCCTTTTTATGGCATTTTCCATCACTTTGGCCAAAACTTCCGGCGATAGGTCCTAACATTCTTGACGGATATTGTCTTTAAGAGCTGCAAGAGTCTGAGGCTTGTTGACATAAACCCGCGACTTCAAAAAGCCCCACAACAATAAGTCTGGAGCGGTCAAATCAGGCGATCTTGCGGGCTAGTGCAAATCGCCAAAAACGACCCGGGAACACCGCTTTCAGAATATCGGTTGTGGCTCGCCCAGTGTGTGCCGTAGCTCCGTCCTGTTGGAAACACATGTCCTCCAGTCCTAAATCGTCCAATTGCGGTAGAAAAAAATCGGTGAACATGGCCCTATAGCGCGCACCGTTCACTGTTGTCGTTTGACCAACGGCGTTCTCGAAAAAAAAATGGCCGCGTCAACAGAGGCGATATTCTCGGCACAACGGGCGCTCCGGGGCCCGCCACTCTTGGCAACGTCTCGAATTGTGCCAGTCTCTTCGAGGCGAGCGGCTAAACGTCGCAGTGTTTCACCAGTAGGCGTTGGACGGCTAGGAAATCTGCGACGAAATTCACGTTGTGCCAAAGTCACCGACCGATTATTGCTCAAATAAATAGTCACCAATATTCCGCGTTCTGGAGCAGTGTAGCGTAACATTGTTTATTAACGTGTATTTCGCATGTGTTTACTACACAAATGTCAAAACAGAACTGACATTAGGGGCCAATCGCAAAATTTATAGCATTTTCTGATAGGAGGATTACTTTTGCGCCACCTTGTACTTCAGTTCGGACCTTTCGTTAGGGCCAAATTGTCATACTCGTGAATGAACAATTTTAGAGCTCCCAAAAATTTACAACTTGTTTATTTTTATAGCTTTTAAAGATTCTGATTGAAAGGTTGCAACAACTCCCATTGGAGCTTGAAACTATACTGTCCAACGAGTTATGCAAGAAGTTTCAACTCAACCTGTCGCTTTTTCGTTCCATATCGGGTTGGGAATCTCTGCCAAACTTTCCATAGGAAAAATGTTTTGCCTTCATTGGCTAGGCCCTACCTATAGCCAAAGAAAAAAATCCCAACCTAAGATGATTTTTTAATCGAAGTGACAACAATAGGATCGAACTTCCATTTTTAAGTGAAACCATCGTGGATCCCGGGGCAAACTGGTAGTAGGAACATGCATGGAAAGCTTCAGTTTCTTAGGCAGACGCTCTTCACGGGTCTAGAGGCTGTTTAGTTGGAGTAGGTTCTAAACATTAAATATATAAATGCCATTTCTTTGGGAATGGACTTTAACAGTCCGTACAGGAAAATAAGACAACTTTACACAAAATCTCCCTTTCCTTGACTAAACCTGAATAGTGAGCTTGCTACTTCAAAAGCACTTCGTCTCTAGGTACCGATATCGGCATTCTATCATTATTGCCCGCCATGGCATCTCTATAGATACTGAGCCGGCAATAATTCCTTTTTGTCCACCTCGAAATCACTTAGGAGAATGGGTCATTCGACTTGTGGAAGTCTTGATATGCCTACCAAAAGTCAGTTGTCAGATAAACAGCGACTGAAGTTTAATCTGTCGCCAGAAAGTGCGAGACCTGACCTTACACCCGTTACTAACCCAACTAACATTTTAAAGCTCTTATAGAGCCTTAGCAGCATTCTTATAAGTGCATACTTTAAATACTTCCGACAAGTCTCTTCTTATGAGATTAAAACTCTTTTAGATTGGCAGTTTCCATAACAAGAGTCTTGTTATAGGGTAAAGGTTCCGAGAGCTCTAATAGACTTTTGATCTTACAATAACTGAACTACGAGATCTAGTTCAAGTCTTACTGTAGGAGTTGGTTTATAAAAGTGCCCAAGAGTATTATGAGAGTCTTATGCGAGGTTTTTGTAAATTTCTAAAGCTTAAGTCTAGGCGTAATATTGTTTGGGAAGTACCTTCTTTACAGCTCCCTAGTTACCTGCTGAAATCACCTTTCCTTCCACTGATTCGTACTTTTTGGATTGTTTTTTTTTTCCAGGTAATATTTATTGGTTAAAACGATGAGTTCCAGGTTCGATTCCCGAGAAAAAAACATCTTTATGTTTTTTTACAACTGCGCCACGTCATGAAAGAGCTTCTCAATTAGCCGTTTGAACTCGGCATAAAATTGTACATATATCTGTTCCATTTGTCCCAAAAATGAAAAATTACACAAAACTTACGAACTTTTTGCGCCAATTAATTAAATTTAGCCATGTCTTTTTTTTTTTTTGTTTTTGCGATGGAAGGTGGAAATCTTGCATGAGACACCAATGGTCCGACGTCCATTGATAGTGCCGGATTCCTACCGGCTAAAACCACCTCCCTTCACGAACAGACCGATTAGTTTCCCCCGCGGAACCGCCGTAAGGCATTACTTCGCGGGGGTCGGTATAAAGAATTGTTGCTTTTTGCTCAGTTGTTGGAACTATTAACATGCCGTTGGCGTTCTAAGCGTCTTAGGTCGCTGAGAATACGCACCGCCACGTTACTTACAATGGTCCAGTGGGCCACTCCCCGAATTTGTCCCGTAGGGATATCCTCTCGGTTTCGTATCGTTGGCGCGTTTTCAGAAACATCTTCGCAATGCGGGCAATTTGGGCTGGTTTCGTGTCCGCGTTTAAAAAGATATTCCCTATAACAGCCATGACCCGTCAAGAACTGAGTCAGATAGAAGTTTGTTTCACCATGTTTCCGTTTAATCCATAGGTCGATCACTGGTATAAGCCTGTGTGTCCATCTTCCCTTTAGCGATTCATTCCATTGTTGTTGCCAGGTTGCTATACTCAGACACCTTTCGTATTTTCTTTTTTCGTTATCTACCCGACCATTTTGGACTCGCTCGATTTTTAATTTTACCATTTCTTCAGCAAGTATATCGATAGGTAACATTGAAGATACGACGAGTATGGCATCGTTCGAAACTGTTCGAAACGCACAGGCGACTCTTAATGCGCCAAGACGGTGGATGGATTTGGCTCCCCTCACGTAAGACTTAACTTTCATTGCACTTGACCATATTTCTATGGCGTACATGAGAATAGAATTGGCAGTTCCTGCAAGAAGAATTCTCTTTGTTTGTTTCGGGCCCCCGATGTTACTCATCAGCCTTGAAAGCGCGCTAACAGTTTTTGACGACTTTTTGCATACATATTCAATATGGTGTTTAAAGCTCAGGCGAGCGTCTATAATTACTCCGAGGTACTTAATAAATGGTTTGGAAACTACTTCATGCCCTCCTACTCTAATCGTTATC
Organism: Cheilosia vulpina; assembly: GCA_916610125.1. Classification (NCBI taxonomy): domain Eukaryota; kingdom Metazoa; phylum Arthropoda; class Insecta; order Diptera; family Syrphidae; genus Cheilosia; species Cheilosia vulpina. The sequence continues at coordinate 50,290,683 of OU744278.1, forward strand.
GTTTCCAGAACTTTCCTACTAGTAATAAGTACTGCTTCCGTTTTGTGGTCGGCGAGTTTTAAACCTGCGCTAGAAAGCCATCTACGTACAGTTGCAACTGTCTCGTTGCAGCGTAGTTCGACTTTTTCTATTGTTTTTGCCACAACTACCACAGCTATGTCGTCTGCAAAGCCGATAATTGACGCTTCTCTTGGAATTGGTCTCTGTCTCTGTCTCTGTCTGTCTCTGTCTGTCTCTGTCTGACCCTGTCTCTGTCTCTGTCTTTGTCTCTTTCTCTGTCTCTGTCTTTGTCTCTGTCTTTGTCTCTTTCTCTGTCTCTGTCTCTGTCTCTGTCTCTGTTTCTGTCCCTGTCTTTGTCTCTGTCTCTCTGTCTCTGTCTCTGTCTCTGTCTCTGTCTCTGTCTCTGTCTCTGTCTCTGTCTCTGTCTCTGTCTCTGTCTCTGTCTCTGTCTCTGTCTCTGTCTCTGTCTCTATCTCTATCTCTGTCTCTGTCTCTGTCTCTGTCTCTGTCTGTCTGTCTCTGTCTCTGTCTCTGTCTCTGTCTCTGTCTCTGTCTCTGTCTCTGTCTCTGTCTCTGTCTGTCTCTGTCTGTCTCTGTCTGTCTCTGTCTGTCTGTCTGTCTCTGTCTGTCTCTGTCTGTCTCTGTCTCTGTCTTTGTCTCTTTCTCTGTCTCTGTCTTTGTCTCTGTCTTTGTCTCTTTCTCTGTCGGTCTGTCTCTGCCTCTGTCTCTGTCTCTGTCTCTGTCTCTGTCTCTGTCTCTGTCTCTGTCTGTCTCTGTCTCTGTCTCTGTCTCTGTCTCTGTCTCTGTCTCTGTCTCTGTCGTCGAAACAAATCGACCTACGGAAGTGAAATTTTGTGAGAGGACTCACTTTAATCGTCGTCAGGTTGATATTAAAATTGGGCTATATCGGTCAAGTAGTTCCGGTACCTTCCATACAAAACCAATTTTGCATGACTTGTATGCAGTGGAGGGCATCAAAGCATCGGCCAGGCCGATGATAACACTTTTACTTCTTTTTTATTTAACTTGGTTAAATTTAATATCTGACAATAAAATTGGTAGCCCAAGTTGTAACCCTAAGACTCAAAAAAAGCCTGTCCAATCTGTTGCTGGTATAAAAAAGCATACTGATACGGGCCCTGATACTCTTCTGACTGAGAAATGGAGTTCGACGGCATAGAATGCCCCATAAAGGATTGTTTAACCTTTTGGTCGAAGCTAGAGTAACATTTAGCAGAGGCCTTTCTATGTAAAGCGTTTGGTTTGTGCCCTCGCTATCATCTGTATCATGTTTGAATTAAACCCATGCCACACAAATGGCCTTCAGAAAGTATTTGCTAAAACCGATCAGCGGTTTATCTGCAAATGCGTCTACGACAATTTGACGAATGTCCATCAATCGTAAGAAAAATATGCACACAATCTCCATTCGCCTCAATTGCACTATCACAATCAGATTCGCTTTTCATTTTCGATTTCCATTAAAATTCTTTTAACTAATATCAGTCTTTCTCTCCCTCTCGTTGCAGGTAAGCCGAAAGCATCCATCCATTTGATTTCTTCGACAAATTGCCAAGAAATTAAAAAATTCCACTCCGCATTCAGCAATTTGTTGGAGTTCGTTTTTTTTTTTTTTTTTTGTTGCTGCCAGACCGACTACGTGAGTGATTGAAATTAAAAGCTTAGACTGCATACCATCGATGATCATATGCGTTGATAAAAACCGTCAGCTAAGTGTCACTTGATTTGCGAGGTCTACATGTCAGTTACAAATTAAAATGCATCAAATCATAAAAACCAATCAATCGGCTCTCGCACGTTGAATATGTATGATCGGGCAGACATTACACGATTGTAATAGTAGTACTGTCGCTCGTACCTACCTATCTAGGACATCATCTCCATTGGTAAGTTTCTCTTCGACGGGGTCTGGAGATTTATTGAATCCTCCGCAGTCGATATCAATAAAATTCAAATCGATCGACGGCCATCACCGAGTAAGAGATACTATACAGAGAAAAACTGAAGCTAATATGAAATTCATTTCGCAAGAATGCCAAATGGCACAGTCGTCGCGCGCGCATTTAGCTCAAGCTTGAGCAATGATAATTTCCATAAAACAAGAGCATAATACTGTCATAGATACGGTATCTGTGATGGCTTTTGGACCTCCTCCATCTGTTGTCTGACGGAGACGGTTGCGGCAGCTACTACTTGCGGACAATGGCAATTTGATATTTTTTTTCCTTCCTCCTTGAATTGAAGACCCATTTAGGGTGATTCATCTCCGACATCTAATTTTTTTGTCTACGGCTGTGGTGGAAGATTAGGTAGTTGGCGCGCGCGCTCACTTGAAGTGGAGGCGCACGTTGCGCGCATTGATTCGTAAGAGATACTCAGTATCAATCTTTGCTCCATTGTGGGTAGCACTTTGCTGCCACACACAAACAAAGATACAGATGCAAATGTTTTGCAGCAATAGAACTTATGCAACAGTAACAACAATAGTGCTCTCCACTGCTGTTGAGCCGCCGCGCACCGTGTCAGAGACGGAATGGAAGGGCGTCGAGGGGGGGCCAGCAAAAGTATCTATAGAATCCAAAAAATTACAATAATTGCAGTAATAACCGTTGGGGGTTTTATTTTTATGCATAAATATTTATGAACTCATGGAATGGGTATTTGTTCTGTTATTTCAGTTTTTTTTTTCTTCGAACGCGCGATCCAATAATTGTCCACCATCGAGCACACAGCATCAGCGATCAACGATCAACGATCGACGATCAACGGCCCGACGATGACGACGGTAACGAATATGTTGCGTGGATGTTGCAATAATAATGCAGTACAACATCTGCGCGTTGGCTCGTAGGGAGTTCTGTTCGAAATTAGATCGAATGTAGGTTCCGATACTGGAGACGGGGCCCGCTAAAGAGCGTCTAATGGTGAATGATGGCAAATTGATTTCGTGTACAGTATGGTGGTAGCTACTGCGCGCGCTCTGACTCACCAGCAGTGAATTTGAAATTGATTGCTGTGCGCTTGTGAGTTTTGTGAGTACGATGATGATGTTGATAATTGCATCGGATGTTGCAACAGTTGAACTGGATTTGGAGTCGTGAGGTTAGAATTGAATGGTGTACACGCATGGGGCAGAGGAAGTGTTTATGTGTGTTGTGGGTTGCATCTCCGCTTTTGGTATACGATAAGTGGACTAATTTCCATGTTAAGTGGTCCGCGCGATGTGGGATATTCGAGAGCAGGGGCACCTACCTGTGACTTGCCGAATGGTTGTGAACTTTTGTAAACGATTTGGTACACAAATTGTTGGGCATTGGTGCGATTGTGCAGTGGAGGTCCTATTGATTGTTGCTTTTCCCTTTGGACGCGAGCACCATTCGACTATAGACTCTTCTAGGTCGGCTAAGATCAGTAGAAATATTTGAAACTAGCTGACCCGTGCTCGCCTTGCTTCGCCAGCGCATTTTAATTTAAATTACAATTGAGTGTGACTCCCTCTCAATCTCATGCGCCACATTCGCTCTACTCGACTACTCATATCATATACTCACTTATTCTCCAGTTCAATTTAAAAGGGAGAGCAAAAAGAACAAAAAGCACAAAAGAAATAAAGAAAGAGCTCACAGCGACAGCACAAAAGTTACAGAGAGAGAAACAGATTTTGTCGCACTCACACACAAAATGTCCTCCACTCAACGCTGGGAAAATCCAACGATCTACCTTCAATCGAACATTTTACTTTTTTCAGTTGTATAAAATTTATAGTTTATTGCTTATTGTTCAACATCAAGATAACGTACAAAGATGACTTATATCTTAAAATCTGTGTACGTAATTGAACTTTATTCAAAAAAAATTCTATTTCATTTGGATGAGTCATTCCAAAGCTAGGAGCTAGAAGGCATTCGAGAAAAACAACTTTTCTTAGATATCAGCTTAGATCTCCGCTTCTGGACAGCGGACAATGATAAAATATATCCTATCTCTTAATCTCGACAATTTTCAATGCAATTGTGAAAACCGGAATCACTTTCGTGCAGTACTTTTTTAATCTATTCCGGGCAAACACCTTACGGCCGGAAAAAAGTTACAGTTTTGTCATAGTAAGGATATTTGAGAAGAAATACTTTGGAGTTACTCGCCTTAAAATGAGTGTGATCTGCAAATTCGAGTGTGGCAATCGAAATTTAAAATGAGGTACGATTTGGACTTTCAAATATGCGAAAAGGTGGGGCAATGTTAATATTTTTGCCAATTTAACTGTTTCCCGTATTGAAGATTGAGGAACCTTTTACTATAGGTACTCCAAAGAATTGTCTTAGGAATTGGCATTTTAAATCGCCAGAGAGCACAGAATCTCTCTGTAACCAGCCATAGCTTGGATATTCCCATTTAATTGAAGTGACTGTGATTCCTCTTGTACTGGATGTTGTCGGCCGGCTCAATTCACTGTCCAAGTTGGTTTTGAATTCGCAATTGAAGACCAATCTACTGTGAAGACCTTTGACATTTGAGAATGTGCCGTAGCTTTTCATGGTTGAGTTGACCTTTAGAGTATTCCGTCGCCATTTATGACTCACAATTATTTTTCTCAAATCGTAGAGGGATTTTGTTTTGAAAAGCCATATAAGGCTTCGCAGAAACTTAAAAATATTGTTAAGATTTGCTTTGATAAAATAAATAAAAAGGACATAAATCTAAGGACATCCTTAAATGAGTAACGTGCCTCCTTAGGTAGTAGAAGTCAACTGTTCTCCAACAGCCAAAATGCGCCTCATATCTTGGTTAAGCCGTCTTTGGTGAACTGCACAGTGTGTTTTGCAACGGGTTATTTACTCTCTTAATCTCGGGTTTAATACCTTTTATAAGTCGGCTTGAAAAATGCAGTGACCAAGATATCTTTTCGTAGAAGAATGCGCCAAAAGCTTGACAAAGTTGATGTCACTGAATCGTCTTCTTCAAAACAAACCTAAGGGGAGAATTTTCCGCTCAAAGCGGTAAAGGATGCCGCCATCCGCCGGTCAAAAGGTTGATACTTTCGACGCATATATAAGTGGATTGGAATGCCCAAGGCTTCCTATAGAGAGTCTTCTGAGTCTCATTATAACGCTGCCTTCGCATTCTAAAAAAAACAGTCATTTCATTTGTTTATTGTTTCATTTGTTCTTCGGGAGAAACCGTTTTCAAATGTGTGAAATGTAAACGTAGTTACTGTATTAAAAAAATTATAAGAAATTTTGAAATCTTCATTTTAGCCTTATGCCGGCTTCGTTGACATTTTATGCACCATTTTGTCGATATGACATATAGTTGGGTCTTACCTCTATGACCGATACACCCGTTAAGGTAACTTCTCTTAATTTGTATAGCAGTCGCACCAGTGACAGCTGCCTGCGTTCTATCATCATCGGTAATTGAACAGAGTTTTGAGAGGTCATACCTTGAGTGGTGGCCTGCGTGCTTTTCATAGTTCTTTGAAGTGTGCGATGTTGAAGAAGTCGCATAAAAGCACTTTGCCTCATCCTCGTCTTTGTTTACATAAAATGTCCCGCTTAGGTTGTTACCTTCTTGCAGCAGCGAGCTACCGCCTTTGTAATCTTGAGCAATGAGTTTTTCAAGGCCGTCAAAACTATAAATAGAGCCATTTCTCGTCTATGCAGATGCTGCCGTAGAGGGCTTTGAAATCAATGAAAAGCTGGTGAGTATCGTTTTAGATTTCTTGAGGTTTTCCACAATTTCATGATAGTCAAGATCAAAAGACTTATAATCGTCCGAAATGTGACGAAGCAAGTCACCTACCGTTTGCCGCTCCTTTTCTCATGCAATATCTTTGGTAGTGTCAACCTGACTTTCCCCAAAAGTTGTGAACGATCATAACAAGTTGATATAACCTACCTACGAGCTTCTGCAAAGGCGGATATACATTTTTCTGCTCGAAGAGCACCTTCTGGAGGACTGTTACGCCAATGAAACAATTCACAATGATCCCGCCCCTAGTTCTTGGACAATAACACTTCAGTTGTGCTGCATTTTGTAGGTCAATTTTGAACGACTGCCCCTCATCATCCACATATGCTCGCACAATTGAACTGCCAACAACAACAACATCCGCTTGCAATATTCACATCGCGGTCAACAATATGTCATTAAGTCCCAAAACAAACAAATCACCTCTCAGTCATTCGTTTAATCATGAACAACTTTTCAAGCGTCCGGCAGTCTTTAAAAACTGATTGCAAAGAGGATCATTGTCCTCCTTCTTGAATTCGAAAAACGACCCCAAGCAATGAAAAAAAAAAATAAGCCCGACCGATGAAGCGATCGTAAATGAGGAAGCTCACTTGTAGCCTCTCTGTAAATGAGCAATTCATCCGGAAGGCACTGCAACATCAGAAATACACCAACAAAACAAGGCTCGCGCAAAGAGGACTTACCCAAGGAGACAAACAGATCGACAAAAGGTATAACGAAAACAACAACGCAAGAAAAAAAAAAACACGGACCACTGAAAAGATTTATGCGTTTCTTTTGGCCAAGAATTGCATAAGCTGCGTGTGTTGACAGAACGTTAAGGCCGCGTGTGCTCGTAAGTAGGTTGAAATCTTATTCAATGGACCGTCATCGATCGTGGTTGTTGTTGGTGCTCTTGTCCTGGAGCTGGTACCCTGGTGCTGGCCGAGCAGTGTAAGTGGTTGCTTCTGGTTTTCGTGCTAAACGTATATAACAAAAGTGCCACTGAAGTGGGTAGATATTAATTATGAACGCGATTGTATAAATATTTTGACCAGCGTATTGTGCGCGAATTTTTCATGCGCAATTGTCGAGGATTTCAGCCTGCTGTGCAGGAGGAGATCAAGTGTTGACAGTGGAATTTGCGTGGTATCCAATCCGGAGTAGACATCTGCGCAGTGACTTGATTACCGTGAAAGGGTTCAGAACAGATTCATCATGCCCCCTAATCATCAAGATAATGGGCGCCACCTACCGCATTTAACACGTCCCTCAAGGGCGAAGGCGCGCACATATTACTGTCGATTATCTCATCGTGCCATATGCCACTTCATGGTACGGCCGCCGCCGCACGAGTCAAAAATGAAACAGAAAAAAAAACCCATCGAAGCATATAATCATGTCATAAATCGGCCGCCACGGACATCATTTAATTTTCACCTTTTTTACACCTTTGCTCCGATGGCTCGCTCTCGCGCACCAGTTTCGCTTTTTTTATGGTCATTACTATCCTCTATATAGCATCTGGCTGGGGGTCTGAGGGTCGGCGTCGCTTTAATGAGTATCCAGTTGGTAAGTCGCTCGAAATCACTATTCACTTCGGACCCTCTGACATTGTGGCTCTTGACTCATCAACATCATCATCTGCTTGGACGTGGTCATCGCAGGACTACCCATACCTTCCTGCCATGCTAATGGTGTTTGCTATCGAAAATCGAATTCAGACACGCGAACAGCAACCCTCTCGCGAGGACCCTTCACAGCATAAAACACAGAAAAAACTGACATGATGACATCCATAAAATGTGAGTTCCTTCAGGACCTTCGTGATGACCGTACGTTTTTAACGTGGAATTTTGTGTTTTTTTTATTTTTTGTTGGATCGATATGGTGATGGTTGGGAAAAGGGATCACAAAGTAAAACACGATGGTTGCGGGTGATAATGTTTCGACATATAGTGGATGGAGGAGGTCAGTGGAAGGACTAAACGACATTTACATGGAGTGCTATTTTGTAACATGTTTTGATGGGTCATACAGTCATAGTCATAGCCAAAGTCGCGAGGGAGTAATTGTGGTACATAATTCAATTAGGTGAGTGCGTGTTCAACGAGAGATACACACGAGCTGAAGGGGTACGTGAGGTTAATTGGGAAGGGGTTAGGTCGTTAAGTTTGCCCGTATTTGGAGAGGCGTAAGAGCAATTTTCCGGGAATTTTTGGCCAGAACTTCACGGCTAAAACTACCCAAAAACTGGTGGATTCCATGTCTAGCCGGAAACGTGTTGTAATGCGAGAAGACCGTAGCTACCTCCGTTGGGATTTTGCTAAAGGTTCCAAAACAAGGTACAGAAACTGTCAAGACTGATTGCTGGTGCTGCAGTCTGCAGACCATTCGGAATATTTCGCCTCGCAAGAGATCAGTTTGAATAAGGGTGACCGTAGGCTCTTTCAGTATGGTTTTAGCCCAAAAACGAATAAAACATTTAAAAAAATATTCATGAGACATTCAGCCTGACAATTTTTGGAGTAGATGATGTGTACCATCGAGCTTGTCAAGAAACTCCAATTGGGTGGCATAAGGGTCAATACAGGTAGAGAAAGACTTCGCCTTAGGGTGGCGCGCACAATTCAAAAAGAACCTCGGCTAAGTCTATGCATCTGGAGACAGTTGAATAAGAATCGAGTCAATTGGAGGGGTTTTGTTTTTATTAAGATGCTCAAAGATTACGATATGTGAGAGAAGAAAAGACGACCCAGTTCAAGTGAACGCTAAAACGGAAGTAAGGTTATTGAAATGGAATTGCTTAAGTCATTCATCTCCACAAAAAGTCTAACCCTTGTCTTCTTGTTAAAAAAAGTGCCAAAATCTTACCTTAAATATGTTTTTTTTTTAATTTGTATTTTAAAATTGTTCTAAAACAGTATTAAGCTTAAATTAGGGCCAAAGTCATTTCATTCGAAGAAATGAAATGACTTTGTTTTGCAACCAAGTATCGATGTGGAGATCTTCTGTCTGTCTGTCTGGTCTGTCTTTGAGGTACTATTTGATGGGACTCATCAGGCCTAAAAACGTACAGACAGATGACAATCCGGCTATTTATAAAGGGTTCAAGTCGTTGACGGAATACTGCAGAAAGTAATTTGTATATGTGATTTTGAGGAGACCGATAGTTTGTGTTTTGAGCTTTCACGAAATACACCAAGACACTCATTCCATAATTTTTCAGACGATTATCGTCGAACCGATAGACCTCCAAAAGTAGCAGCTAAGTGTCAAAATTACTAGTTTGAGGACTTACTCCATTTAATTTTCCACAAATGTAATGAGAGCTGACGATAGTGAAACAAATTCGGGCAGAATATAACTTTTTATGGTCAACCATGCTTCAAAAACGATATCGGCTCCTCTATGAATTGTTAAGTAGACTGATGCCTTTTTTAGTTGGCGTAGCTAAAGGGGTCTCCTTTCAGAAGATATTGATGTTCCATTCATGTGCATTAGCGTGTCCCGTCGTTGTATGAAGAAAACAAAATTTTCGAATTTTCTATCGCAAGGGGTATTAAAAATTGCGTGTTAATAAGTAGATTCTGAATATGTACTTACTTTTTGATTTGGATATGACTTTTGGGGCTCTACCGAGGCATAAAGGTCGTATTTTATTTCATTATTTTAATTTATTGATTTAACATATTTTAGTCTTTTTGAAACAAAAAGTTCATAAAAGGACTTAACGAAACAAATAAATATATTTACATTGCAAAAATGTTAAAAAAAAAATATTTACATTTACACTGAAAATTGACCCTTGAAATCAAAAGAAGGCATTTTGCTTCGTGAATCTATTTTATTTCTTATAAGTCCTTCCCTCGACTTTGCTCCGATAACACATTGGCTTGCTTCGGTCACAGATTTGATGCATCTTTCGACACTTTGCGTGTGTCAAGGAAAATCCGGTATTTTCAGTTGTTTTCTTTGCACCAGCAATGAAAGTTCATCATTAGTCAATTCAGCTAGGCAAGGTGGTGGAGTAACTTGACATTCATTCCAATAAATTATGTCCATGTAGTCCGTAGGATTGTTTGCCCGATCCTCAAGAAAGGAGACCCTCTGAACTGCGCCAATTACAGAGGTATCAGTCTTCTAAACATTGCCTACAAGATCTTATCTGCCGTTTTGTGTGAACGCCTGAAGCCTTTCGTAAACAACCTGATTGGTCCATATCAGTGTGGCTTCAGGCCAGGAAAGTCCACCATAGACCAAATATTCACACTGCGGCAGATCTTGGAGAAAACCCAGGAACTTCAAATCGATACCCACCACCTTTTCATCGACTTTAAGGCCGCCTATGACAGCATTTATAGGGACGAACTATACAGAGCAATGTCTAGTTTTGGCATCCCTGCCAAACTCGTCCGTTTGTGCAGGATGACGATGGAGAATGCACGCTGCTCCATCAAGGTCGGTAAAGAACTTACCGAGACCTTCGATGTCAAAAAAGGATTTAGACAAGGCGATGCGCTGTCATGTGACTTCTTCAACATCGTTCTTGAAAGAATAGTGCAAAACTCAAACGCCAACACCAGAGGCACTATCTTTCAAAAGTCCGTCCAATTACTCACATACGCCGATGACATTGACATAATTGGCAGAACGCAGCGTGATGTTAATGGCGCGTTTGTGAGTATTGAGACTGAGGCGGCGAAGATGGGTTTGGCGGTTAATGAAGGCAAGACGAAGTATATGCTGTCAACTAAAAAGGACACCCAACACCGACGGCTCGGACAGAACGTCGCAATAGACGGATATAACTTTGAGGTGGTTCAGGACTTTGTCTACCTAGGCTCCGCTATGAACTCAGACAACGACACCAGCGCTGAGGTTAAACGTAGAATTACTCTTGCCAATCGCTGTTTCTTTGGGCTAAGAAGGCAATTGAGTAGCAAAGCCCTCTCCCGAACAACTAGAGTGACCCTTTATAAGACCCTTATCATCCCAGTTCTGCTATATGGCGCAGAGGCATGGACGCTATCAAAAGCGGATGAGGTAACTCTCGGTTGTTTCGAGAGAAAAATTCTTCGTGTTATTTTTGGTCCCGTCTGCATTGACGGTGAATGGAGAAGGAGATTTAACGACGAACTGTACGGGCTGTACAGCGACATCGACCTAGTCAGAAGAGTGAAGGTCCAACGACTGAGGTGGCTGGGTCATGTAGAGCGAATGGACACGAATGCTCCGGCCCGGAAGATCTTCGAATCCATACCCGAGGGAAGGCGCAGTAGAGGAAGACCGCGACTCAGGTGGCGCACGCAAGTGGAAGGGGACCTTAACCAACTTAGCGTGCGAAACTGGAGACAGCTAGCTAAAGATCGCGCCGGCTGGAGACGCTTGTTGGTTGAGGCCCAGGTCCACCCAACGATTTTTTGCTCGATTTCAGGTACATTTCCGGTCACAGGTGAAAATTGAGCAACATCAGTAAGTTCGCAATCGGTTAGTAACTTACCGATAGGCCCAGAATATTCACGAGGACCCGAAGTAGATCCATCTAATTTCGTGAAGAGATGTCGTAGTGGCAGCTCATTCGCATGAAGTAAGCATATTGCCCACTGTAATTGTCTACCTAATTCCATTTCTATGTTGCGAATTATGACTCCTTTCCAGCCAGTATTGGTTGCAGTGCCGTCACATCCAATGCAAAGAATTTTTTTCAAATCAAATCCCTTGTTTTTGATAAAATTAAGCATTGAATTACTTATATCTTTTCCTGTACCAGATTTAGGAGTTAAATGGCCTAAGAATATGGATTCTAGTTCTGCAAGAATGGAAATATGCTCTTCAAGAACCTCCTTCCGGTAGTATCGTCCATCTTTCTTTTCGGAGGTAAGAGTTTTATCTTTTCGCCCATCAAAATATTACGACATTATCGCATTGGTTTGATAAGCTTTCTCTTGATTTTGATAAAGCTCGATGTATTTTATTTTTATCAATAACTAGAGTTTTATTAGTGTTTTCAATTATTCCGACATCCTGGAGTACTGCTGAAGCAACTGCTGCAGCAGATCGTACGGAGAGCCCATATCGATCACAAACTCTTGCTAAAGATGGTAGAGTAAGTAAATTCCGCTTTCCTGATGATGTTGATGTTGAGGGCTCTGATAAAAATAGCTGTGGCTGCACTACTTCGATTGGATGAACCATATTGACTTGCTCTAACGTTACGTTTGAATGTATTCTATCGGAAAAAGTTGATACAGTAGTAGATTCAGCTCTTTGACTATCTAATGCACTACGCTTTCTGTCTAGTCGCTTTTGAATTTTCGGGGTTTCAACTTTGTCAATAGCACCGATCACCATTTTTCTGTCATTTCACTGGTCCACTAAAAATTATCTTTCACTAAAAGGAACTTTTTTATCCTTTACACAATGACAGTCATTAAAGGAATCACACTTACACGATGCAATGTCAAACAATTTTGTGTTTGAAAGTGCAATAAAATCTTGCAATCTGATGTGATAGATTGTATTTTTTTTCGAATTCGGGTATCTTTTAAGTGTCATGTATTTATCAAAGTGGATTTTGATTATTTGTAGTATTCGACTATGACACACAATTGGAATCGACGCCTTCTTCCATATCTTTTCGATTTCTGTACTTACAATTACAAAAACTTCAGAATTAGATGGATTTCTGCCATTGTATTTTATTTTGAGATCACTTTGTATGAAGAGTACATATTTTATTACATCTTTTACTGTTGGTAACTTATTTTTGTTTAGTTCACTGAAGGGGCCGAAAAAGGGGTACATTGTTTCTTGTCGACGAGGTCCAGAACTCATTTTTATTTTACGTTTTAAATATTTTTCAGAGAAACAACACAACTTAACACAAAACAAAAATTAAGAGTTTCTCTTATAGAGTTGCAACAACAATACACGACACAAAAAAAATACGATGTCACATTGGTTCTTTTCGACGAGTTCAAGAACTTACTTTGATTTTACAACTTTATATTCTTAAAAAAAACAAACAACACAAGAATAATACGATAATGCTTGGGAAAGTATGGAATTAAAAAAACAAAAAGCTTTTTAACGATTTTTTTAAGAAAGTAGAATGATAAAAATACCTAGTCAAGTAAGTAACTGCAGAAATTATTGATAGAATATCTATATTTTTATAAATATCAGCGATCAATATATATAAAAATGGGTACAGTTTACATCTTCAATGCACATTAGTTAAAAAAACAAAAAAAAAATTTTTTAACCTTCCGTCCTCCCACTGGGGTGTCGGATACCCCACAAAAAATTATGCACCGTGCTATTACCGTTACAATTTTTTTTCCGATATGCCGTCTATGTAAATTCAGTTTCATATTTTCTGCAGTAGTAGCAGGCCGTTTCAAGCAATTTGAATTTTGTATACTTATATAATTTTGCTATGACATTTTATATTGGGTATTATACACCCCAGTGAGAAGTTCGTGTTAGTACTTTTTATAGTTTGTGAACAAACGTTTTTAATGTTATAGTTTTGTATTCTAGTCATTGATCCCAGCATTTGAATACAAATTGTTACGCAGAATACGAATAAATTGATTTAGCTAGTGCGAGGTTTGTTTAGTCATAAAAAAAAGTTTTGTTTTTCTGGGAAGTTATTGTTTTTTTCCAGAAAAAATGGCATTTTTACGGGAAGAAGAAGTGGAAAAGTGGAAGTGGAAGTGGAGGCTGATATTTTATTAGAAGATGAAGAACCGGATTTATTTGCCGGTGATGATTCGGACAAAGATCCTGACTACATAGAAGAGCAGTCTGATTCCGAGAGTGCCCAGAGTGAGGTATAGGATAAACATGAAGAAACGCATCCTACTACACCGAAAAAACAGAGGTTGGCGGTACTAAAAGGGAAATCTGGCTACAAATGGAGCTCGGTTGCACCCGAGAGACGCGGTAGGCATCCGATGCGAAATTTGATCATCCATTTACCGGGCCCAAAGGGTGCAGCTAAAAACATTTCAACCCCCCTTGAGGCTTGGAGTTTACTTTTTACGGGCGAAATTCTATATAAAGTGGTGGTTCATACGAACAACTTATTGAAGGAATTTTGGGCAATGAATTTCAAAATGAAATGACAACCAATATAAGCGTTCCACAACCAACAATTTTGGAAAAATATACCCGTTGTAACTTCTGTGACAGGAAAAAAGACAGAAAAACAAAAAAGTGTATGTGACATGTCACCAGTCTATGTGCGAAGATCATCGCTCGCTGAATTGTGTGGAATGCGATAAATAAAAATTTCATTCCGTTACATGTATTGCATTTATTTAAGCACTCCGCTAACAATGGTTTGCAACAAAAGATTGCTAAAATTGTACGCATATGCTCGAGTAACATTTAAAAAAAAAAAACATAATATGTAAAATTTTTTTTTTTAATAACTTTTGAGAAAATGGACTTAATATTATTATTAACTATTTAATACATATTTATTTATAATTTTTTTGTTATTCTTATTTATAAATCACTTTTTTTCTTTCAAAGGTATTTTTTTTTTTTGTGAGTGAAATATTGTACATGTGTACATAGTAATTAAAACATAAAACAATTAATAAAAAAACATTTAACAAAAACAGTTTTTTTTAATAATTTTGAATCGGGGTATGTCACACCCCAGTAAGAGGAACGTGTTAGCAAAAATAGGTTGGAGGACGGAAGGTTAATAATCTCAAAATTTCGATTTATTTTTAGTTTTTTTTTCCGTATTATGCTATTCAATACGCATCTTTCGTTAAGATAATCTTAAAATCGAATAAAAAAAAATTAAATAAAATTAAGAAAAAAAAATATTTTTTTTTAAGATTTTAGCGTGCGGTAGAGGCCCAAAAGTACCCTTCGATTTTTTTTTGGTTTTTTGTCCCGTTATATGCTATTCATTACGCAACTTTTGCGGAAATCTATCGTTAAGATACTCGAAAAAAAAAAATTTGACGGGACAGCCTAATGTGCATTCATCTGGCCAAATCGTATACTAACCGCACTCTTTGCGAACTCGACCAAGCGCCCATAACCGTCGATAAGGAATGAGTTTTGTACTCTCTCCACCAACTTCATCCAGTCGAGCTGCATGTGCAGGACCTATTCCAAATAATACGTAGCTCAAGCATGAGTGGCTGGGATTTCACCACTCATTACAGTAGGGACGTGAAGTTGAGGCCACTGTTGGTTCGCACTTAGAAATGCGATGGTGCCTGCTCTCAAACCAGTCGTCTTCAGCTGCTCTCGTTTTCGTTATCGATATTAGGCTTTTTTTATTATGCTCACATGATATGTATAGATCATTGATTTTCACGGTTTACAACAAAAGGTGGATCTTGATCGATACAGATCATGTGAGCATAACTTTCCAGAACTGGAAATATAATTCCCCCAATTCATCGCTATTTAGAAAGTAGCCGTTTGTTTTTTGTTCATGCTATAAGGTTGTGGAATTCACTGCCATATGTAATTAGACGTATGGTAGGGTCACGAGATTTCAGTGCTTCTCTATTCAATCATTTTAAGGATATCTAAAGCAGACTGGACACAAAAATAGGCATAAATAAAGTAAATTAACTAAGCATATAGATTTAAAATTAAACAAAACACACTTGTTGCTCTTAAATTTTTTGTTTTTTTTTTTGTTTTTATTGTAAAATTTAAAAATTTAAAAATACCTGTAGTTGTTAGTCTTTTCAAAAATTCGAAATCAATGTCTAAATTCTTATTGTATTCTGTTTTTCCTAAATGTTATTATTATTATTTATAATTTATGTATTAATATTGTTGTCATTTTATTATTGTCCCGTATCTTATGTACTAGTAAAAGAACTTGGTTCTTAATTGTACGAAGCCACTCTATTTCAAATAAACAAACAAAACAAACACCAAGTTTTATCTGTAGGTTTCTGTCGTATGTTTTGAATTGTCCATTCTGCGTAGCACTTTGGTCTTAGTCGTCGTTATAGAATCTGTCGAAAGAGTTTTTCCATATTTTCCGCTCAGATTCTGCTACAAGATTTCCCTCGTCTTTTATGTAGGTTTCTGTACCGAATTATCCGCTCCTTTGTCACAGTTTCATAGTTGGTTCACTGTGATGCGAAGGCAGTTCTTAATAAGTTGTATGCCTAAAAAATTCCGACTCACTGCCATTGTCCTCCAGATTGACCTAGAAAAATAATCGAACAGCAGCAACGCAAGGAATGAGTTTAACAAAAATCAACCACTCTAAAGGTATTTTTATATTTTTAGTAAAATATTTAACTGTTTGGCCGATTCACAATCGCTGCGTGTCCATAAAATCAAACTGCTCACGCGTATCGCGCCGGTATCAAACAGCGCAACAAACGTCCACCAACGAAATTACTCTCTGCAAAACCATTTTACGATCTGAAAACTTTTAACACACTGTAATAATAAAGTCGTAAAACTTTTTACGACACTATACCCAAAATCTCACGAATGACCGTTTAATGTTGCGCGTACAACCATATACCTTCGACTGCACTTACTTGCCGCTCGTCAAAGTCTCATGTTCCTTGTGACGATTTTGTTCGGAAATTAATATTCCAAACAGAGTTGTGAATTGAATTGAATTGAATTTCTCTTGAACAATGTAGCGCAACGAACTTTTTATGTAAAATCATTATCAAGATACAAAATGTCATCACAACGAAATCACTTAATTCAAATTAGAAGCGAAATTAGCATAATCTGATTGCGGCCGAGTGCGGGACCAGCCACTAAGAATCAATAAAACTTGAATATGTTCTGTGAAAAATTCGATCGCACCAGACCCCAAACGATGGAGTATTGTGTGCGACACACTGCCAGATAGATTAATCGCTTAATTTCGTCCCAAAACGTATACTTATCTAAATGAGTTGTAATTTTTCTGATTTTTCTATTGGACAACAAGTTGTTAACCCAAATTTCTTTACGCATCCAAGACGTGGGTACGAGTATCTATCTGCTGGCAGGCGGTTCCCCAATTAGTAGCTTATCAACGTTGTATATCCATCAACCGGGAATGGGAAAGAAATCTCTAGCGCGCTTTTGAAACACAATATAGTCGGCTATTTATTGTCAACGTCCAGAAACACCAGATGTATCTGAATTATATGAGAAATCTAATAGATACTCCAACAAATCGATGGTGATTCTTCTTAGAAACAAGCACTGGACTCAGCCACAGCGACTGCTCTCGGCTCTCTCGAATTTCAAATTAGTGGTGTGGTAATAGTTTAAGTCGTTGGGGAAAAAACAAACGCATCCCAATCCCAAGCACGGGCATAAATTAAGTTCGATATACTACTAACATCGTAAAGTATCTATGGGATTTATTGGGGTTTTGTGTTTGTTTCACACTTCAGATGGAGGCCGCGCCGCGCGCCGGCCGACTCGTGGCGGACACATTACAGTCTGTATTACATGGTGTTGCCAGTGAAGAAGATCATGTATCTTTCAGGTATCGAATGCGATAATTTATTGATGAAATCAGTTAGTCAAGTGACACTTTGCCACACACTGTAGTGTGACAGATTTTCTACATAAATAATGTTGAGGCTGAGTGCTTCATAGTTGTCACTCTGTTTCTGTGTAGCCGGTTGGTTGTTAAATTGTTTGACAGATGACCGGGCAATAGGCGCTGAATTCGTGGATGCTAATGTATGGGGGAGAGAGAGAGGTCTTATTTGCTATTTCATCCATCATTTTGGTGGATAGTCGGAGGTAAAAGGAGCTCCGATGAGAAATTGTCGACATTACGGGCTGTTGCGCAGTTGTTTGGCTGGAATTTCTCTTGGCTAATGGACCCCTTAGGGCGTTTTAATTACGCTGGCCGGTTTTTCATTTGACATGTTTCTGGTGAGTATTTCCAACCAAGAAACATGCGTATCTGTGATGGGAGATGAATTTCGCAGTGTCACCAGCCGGTTAAAGTACCCACGGGTGCTTTTTAGTATGTGTCGTGTACAATTAGCAGCTCTTAACCTGTAAACAAGGTTTATCTTGTGGGGTTTGTAGGTGGGCTGAACAGACCTTCGGTAAACAGGGGTAAGCGAAGTTCTTTGGAATACTGCCAAGTGGATATGTTTATTGGCTGGAAATCTAGATGAGAAATCACTAGCCAGATGGTGGATGAATTTCGACTCAAGTGTCATTGGAATTAAGTAATACATGTATGTTGCAGAAAATTGTTGGTCTTGTGTTTCGTGAACAACCGCTGTGACGAAAGATCAAAAGATCGAGCATTCTATGGGCGTTTAGCACACCTTTCAGGATTGACAGAACTTTGTCGGCCTTGGATTGCTGGTTGTATCAGAAAACTCTATTGTCGCATCAACTTTAAACGGCCTAAATAAGTTATGTCGTGGACGAAGGAAACTGCCGTTTTTAATTGGAGCAGGAAAAGCGCATGTCAGGTAGTAACATGAAAGCCATCACCTCTAATAAAACTGCTGGGAAAATAAATTCTGTGCAAAACAAATTGGGGTCCTTGGTGTTCTTTTTTATGTCAGGTTTTACTTTGAGGGGTTGTTTCCAAGAAGCACCAATTCAGTTGGAGCTAAAGAAATCTGTGTACACGAGCATAGTTAATAATCAGTCTCCTTTGTTAACCAACAGTGGGCTCAACTTCACTACTTTTATGAGTGGTGAAATCCCCGCCACTCGTGCTTGAACTAAGTATTATTTGGAACAGGTCCTGCACATGCAGCTGGACTGGGTGTAGAAAATTCATTCCATATCGACGGTTATGGGCGCTTGGTCGAGTTCGAAAAGTGTGCTGTTTATACCTTGTCGGAGGTGTTGAATTTTGGCAATCAATTCACTTGAAATTTGAATTTCTCTTGGAAACACAGTCTGTCATGAAGTGAACCTTGCACCATAGACAAACTATACTGCGAGACCTTCAACTTCGGCCGATTTCCCGTTATACCTTATGTTAGTATATTTTTACGGCGTGGTCACGATTTGGTGCGCTAGTATTGTTACATAGAAATTCGTAGTGACGAATGACTCGTTAGTTCAAAAATTCCAGTTCTTGATGAACACACTCGTAAAAGATATGAGCCACTACCGCTGTGTGCAAAGTTGTTGGCAGCGTTCGTAGAATTTTATCCGTTAAATTTGAAATAATTCGTTACGTGTGGATAATATTTTTTTTTAGGAATTAAATGCACTTTTACTTAAAATATTTATGAAAAATTAACAATGTAGATTGGTTGAGGGCAAAAAACAAAAACCATTTTGACCAAATTCTCTTCCAGGAAATACAAAACTTTGTTTGTTCTTATATATTTCTAGTATTTAAAACATCTCCTTTGGATAGTTTTATTAACCACACGAATCAAATTATTCACCATTAACCCTAGTAGACTAATGTGATAATGATTCGACGATCTGTACTAAAATATGTTTTTTTTAAGCTTTGTTTTATACATATGGTTATATTTTTATTTTTTTTCTGAAACATTAAGATTATATTCCCAAATAAAAAACTTGATTTGACTAAGTATATTCTTCATTTTATTATTATTAAGCAGTCTTTTAAAAAACGCAGCATTTTTCAGTCTAAAATGAACAATATTTAAAAAAACTGAAAAAAAAGATTCCTTCTTTGGCAATATAAAATAAATAATAATAACAGGTGATAAGAAAAAAAAATAAAGGAACTAATTTTTCTTTGCGCAAAATCCGCAAAAGTCAATTCGATGTTGACCACAAATTCCAATATTGCATTTAAAAATATAAATAAAAATAGAAATACTGTTTTTACCTGCCGGACACAACCGTCTTTATCAAGAACGCATCGGCGACTATCGAATCGACGAACATTAGCCTTCTAGGGTTAAAAAAGTTCTAATGACTAACCAATAGCAGTCAGTATTGTTAAAATGTGGTATTTCTAAACTCTATCACATTTCCGCACAGTTGGCAGCATTTATTTTTGTATTTTTTGTATGTTTTTGCATGTCACACGGATTCTAATTTACATTACCCCGATCGGGAAGAAATGGCGGAATTTGAAAAAAATAAAAAATAAAATTCAGTTTGCCGGCGGCAAGAGGATTGCGAGTTGGGGGTCATAGTGTGGTTTGTCTATGCCTTCGCATCATGGCGTCGCGTCAAATGATCAAGCATTTTTCCCTCACACCATTTTAAAGATGGACTCCGATTATTGGATACAACCATTGAGATTGACAACCGAAGTGAACTTTTTGTTGCATACAGTTGTTTCAGTCTCTTTTTTATTAAAGAATAAGTTAAAAACTCCTTTTTAAATAACTTCATTTTTAAGCTTCCGTACCAAAAAGGGGAAGTACGGAACCTTATTATTGTCGCTACGATTGCGATGTCTGGCCGTTTGTCCGAACCCACTAGACCAATTTTGTTACTAGGTCTATAATTTTTTTTTATAAATTAATCTACCCTAACAAGGTAATTGGAACGACTAAAAAACCTCTTACCTATCATTGTAATCATCTAAAACACGAAATCTTGTTGTCTACATTTGCATCTCAGAGAATATTCGAGTGCACATTATTCTCTAATAAATCCCTTTTTAAAAAAAAAAAAACGATATTAAAAACATTCATAAATCAGGTGGCCGTAGATCAGTTGTCTCAAAGAAGAACCATAGACTAACCAAACTAGACGGTCAGCTTCCGTGCACGGTGCACACAGCGTTGCCAAAATATGCCTAATTTGCTTTCCGTGAGTTGTGGTCTCAAAACGGCGCTCAATTGCGTTATTTGTGTCTTTCCCTCGTACGGGAGATACAGCCACCTAAACCAACCATACCTAATTTGAGAAAAAAAAAATGGTTTTTCAATAAAATAATGCCTGGAACAATAAATCAAAAATAAAACAGATATATTAAAAGATAAAAATAAAACTTAAATTATAAGTCGCACAGAAGAAATTACAAATAAGAACAAACTTCGTGATATTTTGGTTTCATAAGTAGGTACAAGGTTTTGAACGAAACAAACGTAGTTTTAGTCCAATTAGAAAAATAATTGAAATAAAAAAAGATGCATTTTTGCAAAAAAAAAGAAGCCTTAAGCGTAGTACGCTGCTCGAGCTAAACTAAATTTTATCTGGTCTCCAACTTTTCTCTCCAAGCATCAGCTTAAGTCCCAGCTTAAGTCCCAGTACGATGTGGATAAATGTCACAGAAAATAGCTGTTCTTTGAAAAAAACTTCCTTCAAAAATTTAATTCTCTCTTATTTCAACTATTTCTGATTCTAGGTGCCTCTCGTCCATGTAATTATTAAAAAAGCTCATCCATGCATACTTTTCCGCAACAGAACAAAAAATACAGCAAGATTTGCCGCAATTTAGCTTAAAGAAAAAGTGCCGACCCATTAAATGGGCACGCTAAATTTTGACAGACACATGAAGTACATTCTGAGACGAAAGTTTGATTATTTAGCTCGAGCTGCGTACCGCTCAGTTAAATGGGTTCGCTTAAGATTAGCTCAGATAAATTTTGGAGAGAATTTTGTATGGGAGCGAAAATTTAGCTCGTACTAAGCGTTGGGTAATAAAATAATGCCTAAAAGGCAATAAAAAGCCCGAGTTGGCATCACTGGGTGCATCTACTCGATTTCCCCCGCAAATTTTGTACGAAAATCGTCGCGAGAGCTGTTTTTTTTTCTGTCTGTGAATACGTGTATTAATGGCCGCCGGGTGGCACTATTTCAATAACAAACAATTTGTAAAATGAATTTATAACAATAAATGTAAAAAAAATTATTACTGAGTTTTTTAGTTAGCATAACTTGTCCTCTATCCATCTTCGGCACCAAAAACTGTTCATTCATTCACATTTCAGTTTTTTATTTGAAATCCGTGGGGGTCGTTCCAAAAATGAGTTAAGAACAAGCAAGTTTAACTCAAGCTTCTATTTTGAGCAACTATCGAAAGTTGCATATCCGATGCGACATTCCGCCGGTGCGGTGTCAGCACTCATATTGGTCTCTAGGTCTCTACCAATAACTCACTCAGCATGCACAAGATGACAAATTTAATTCCGATTCCCACGAAAACCATTTTTCTCCTTCGCTCTTCTATAATTTTGAATTATTTTGCGCGAAGGAAAAACACAGTCCCAAGTAAAACCGCAACATAAAGTGTTGCCTCAAAGGAATTCATTGTATTCCATGCCCACTCCATCAGTCACACACATTCAAACCGAAAAGGTAAACAATAAAAACAGAAAAAGAGAAAAATTCTTTGCAAATTATAACTCCAAGGTAACAGCTCACAGAAGTATATAAACCCGAGCGAGACTTATTGCCTGTCTGACAATTGGGTCAAGTATAAAGTTACCAAAATAGGAAAGCCCCTTCTGATCCAATTGTCTCGAGATAAACATCATAACTACACCCGATGCATACATATACTCGTACCCGAACTCGTGTCTACTCACCCGGCTTAGTCATTTGATCCGCTCGGCAAAATGACAAACTACGTTTCGCTCAGTACACCGATACCGAGTGCCTAGCGTCTTATCTTGAGCGGCTCTTATCATCCGTTCGCTATCAGTTGGTATATTGCGCAGAGAAAAAAAAAACAGAAAAGACCTCCAATTACAATAAAAATCAAACATAGCGGAGTTTATGTTTGTTTTTCTCCAGCTCAAGAGTGTACCATAAAAATAAAATCATACACGCGGGCTATAAATTTCGCATGTTTGTCATAAAACATAAAACATAGTGTAAATCGGATTTCTTTTTTTTTATCCACTTTTTTGACACACCAAGTGGATAAACTGCACTCGCACCTTATTACGCCGCCACAGCGTATACCTACCGCGCATGTGGTTCTTTTCTTCGCACACAAAACTCGTGTAGCGGTTAGAAGGTGTATACCGTGTATACCTAGTGCTGGTCGGCCGAAGTGGTGGCGGGCGGCGGCAGCGCAGTGACCCTCGCGCCGAATGACTCATAAATAAAAACATAACAATTTGCATTAAGATCGCTCGCAATCATTTTATTGGTCTGTCCGATCGTAAATCTCGTTCTAAGCGGAGCTCCACACATTACGGTTTACAGTGCCTTGGTCGCTTTATACCGTTTGTGTTGCAAGGCAAACGAACGACGACGCGACTCCGTTTAACTGTGCGTCTGTGCGAGTGGATGCAAATGTGCGCATAAGCAGTCACTTCCTAGATGGAGTTTGAATTGAATGCGGGCTGCAGTATGGAGCCGGACCAAAGGCATAGCGCTGAATGCGAATTTAAATGTCACCAGGGATAGCTATTGTGTTGGCAAAATTGGCATTTTGTAGCGCATTTTGATTGGATCTTAGTACATGCGTTCGCCGCTGCAGTATGCACGACACGAGAGAGGTGAGAGGTTATTGTCGAGCTGTGAGAATGAGAGCACTCCTTTGAATGTTTCTACATGGTGGCAGGAGTTCAATGAAGTCTTTTTTCACAATCAATCGGAAGGGAAGAGTAACTGAACTGGCTAAATCGTGATGCCAATCACTCACCCGTCACCCTACGGATGGGCATACTTTCTCTGTTTTGTCGAATCGAAAGAACGCTACACAAAAGACTGTGCGGCGTAATAGTTGACCTAGTGGCGGTCAAATTCAAGTCGTTTGGCTCGTGCCAGCTAACAAAGGTAATTGCCTGGTTTTCTAACCACGAAACAAAACAAAAATCATTACCAGCAGCAATTGGTGGCCAGGTTGAACGCGATCTTGATAAGCTTGGTAGACTGGTAGGGAAGCACTCTTTAAAGAACGCGATACGCGACGTGAATGAGGGAGACGTTTGCCAGACTCATCTGGCTTTTACCAAACTTGAAGAGGATGTGACTTTGGGGCACGGCGGATTACACTCGAATCGCACATTATTTAAGATCAATTGCTTTAGATTGGGATTAACTGAAGTATGGCGAATATTTGTTGTTTTACGCAACGCGAAAGCTCTGCGAAATAACGTCTTTAGACAGGTTGGCGCCGCAGGCTTATGCTGTCGAAAGCGATTGTCGTCTGACGGGAGGTTTTAAAAAGCAGAGCTGAGACAGACTAAGAAAGAATCACAATTTGTAAAAAGTAATAAGCTTGCCAAAAGCTAACTCTATAAGATCTTGAGTTTAAACCGCCACCTTTTTTTATTTTTTTACAGTTACGCTGAGGTGAAAGATTCACAAAAGTTCTCTTCTACCGCCAAGGCCGAAGCCTGTACTAGGCCTAAAGTCAAACTATAGTTTAGAAGATCAAACTCCACCTTTAGCTATAAAGACCAGCCCAGGACCTATAAGTTGTCTTTCCAGTTGTGTTCAAGTGACCATTTGTCAGTCGTTGTCCCGACTGATTTGATAAGCCAAATGCTCTTGTCTGAGCTGAAGGTTTCAGATCAGTTGAAAGCCACTCCTTCCATCGATTTTATTGACTCCACAGCACCACTTATCGATATCGGTGATCAGTAGGTCTGTCTATGTACTTGACCAACACAGGAGGAGCTAAAGCAAAGTCCTACTAGTTCTGAACCTTCTTGAATTCGCTCCTGTACGATATATTGCTAATACTCCCACTAAAAGACATCCCGCGATACCAATAATCATTTTTAGTGTCCAGGCTAAATTTTTCCAACTCACAATGGCGAAATTTGCCACACAAAATTGCATATTGTGACCTACGAAATATTAAGTGTGGAGGTTAAAAACAATTATTAGTAAGGCCCATCAACTATCCACCTCCCTTGGTTTTTTTTTTAACAAATCCCATTCTCCGTCGGCTGACACTGCGACCTGGAAGACCTATTATATATCAACCAATGTTGCCACTAAAAAAATTAGTCCGGTCACATCTGACCGAATGACCGATTTATTTTTTCTTAATTTTTTTTTTCTTAAATTCTGTCAGAAAATCCGGTCAAAAGACAAAATAAGAATTTTTGACCAATGTCAAAAATGAAATATGGAAATATATTTTAACTAAAAATATAAAAAACAAGAATGATATTATATTATATGTATGTAGTATCCTTATTTTTCTAAACTATTCTCAAATCTAATAAAAAAAAAAAAAATCGTTGAAAAGCAAAAGCAAAGTTGTTGTGATGCAACAACGTTTTGCAGAAAAAGAAAAAAGAAAGAAAGAAAAACTTTCCACTCGCGTTTGAAATTGGTAAGACCAACACCGAAATTGCAAAATATGCTAAATCGTTATCACTTCAGTCTTGTTTGAATGCACATACCCAGTGACTATTGGGGGGAGCATTCAAATGAGACTGCCGCTGTAATCAGTGTTCCCAGATTAAAAATCTAAAAATCTTGTTTTTCAGAAATAAAACATTTTTTATCAAGATTTTGTTCAAAATATAAAAAGAGCGAAATATAAAACACAGTACTTTACTACTAATACATAAATCACCTATGTAAAACTTTTCGTATAAACGACACAATTTGCCACATAAAATAAAAAAAACGATCAGTCGACTTTGAACGCTTTATTTAGACTGACTCTCTGACAATCATCAGATTACTTATTATACCTTGTACATAGAAAGAAAAAATGCGAGAACAAAAGACTTGTATGTACATAAACTAACGTTGAACATTTTTAAACAATGTCGCAAATCATACGATCATACAGTTCTACTGTATGTATTTCCAAAGAATGCATTTATTTGAATTGAATTTCCAGATATATAACATAGCCAATATAGGTGCATGGATTAGCGTAGACAGGGTGACCTTAAATAAAATATGAGTCTCTTACACCTAAATATCTATAAAATAATTAGGTCATAAATTAAAATTAATGCTTTATGAAATTTTGGAACATATTTGAATCAAAATGATTAAGAATTTCATTGCTTATATCAGGATCATAGAAATTTGGTACTTTAAAGCCCAACAAATCCTTTGTTAAGATTCCAAATTACAACAACTGTTTCAGTACTGAAACGATTTCGAATTTTGTTTTATTAAAATTTGCATCAGAAAATATTATTTCAACATTTGCAGAGCAATGTGGAAGAGATAAAGTATTGAAAATCAATTCTGGATAGGTATGCGAAGTTTCCATTCGTTGTTTTTACAATTAAAACATTTTTCCAAAAACACGTTACATCAGTTTTTTTTTATCAAATACGTAAAAATGCATGTTTCTTTAGAGTTGATGTAAACGTTAGGAAGCGGAAATTGTACATGGCACTGGAATTAATAAAAAATGTTTTTCTTCATTCAATTTGTTAGATTTGAAAAGTTTTTGATATCAAAAATCCTGAAATTTGATGATTTTGAGGTAAAAAGTCTTGTACATATTTTGGAGCTCAAAAATCCGGAAAAAAAGAAGAAGATATATCTTGTTATCTGGCATCACTGGCTGTACTCAAGGATTAGTCACAATAAATTGGTTTCTGTATGAAATTGTGAAAGCGTTCGTTAAGTATGGCAAAGTATGATTCAAATTATAGAAATCGATCCTTTGTGTCTAGTTATAGAACATTATTATTTTTCAGGTCAAAAGGGGTTTTTCCGGTTAAAGAATTTTTTCATTTCGATTAAAAATCGGTTAGACCGGGTTTCCAAATTTTCTCCGGTCAGAGTGAAGACATTTCGGTCAGATGTGACCGGAATCCGAATAGCAACACTGGTATCAACTGGTAGGTTAGTGTCTACCTTAGCGGGGCTTGGTTAACCTGTCAAGCTTTTCTCGGAAAACAGTTTTGGCCCAACAGGTTCGTATAGGACTCTAGGCCTCATTTTTTTTCAACCATAACCATTTTGGCTCTCGGATGTTAATTGGAAGCTCTAAAAAGGTATCGCAGTGGAACAGAAAACGTTCATATATACTTTGTGTTTTACCGTCTAATTTGACGAATTTTCTCCGTCCTTCGTAATTCAATTTGAACGTTTGCTACATAATATAGCTATGGGCAGAAGTCGGTTCAACTTTTTTTAGCATACTGTCAAATTTTTCAAAAACAGCTTGCTCCGTAGTGTCTTCTTCTGGACCTTGAGGCCAAAGTGGGGAGGTATTGTGTGCAAGTCTATAAAAGACTTTGCATATCCTTCATGGGCTGCTTAAAGTTGTCATACTTGGTAGTTAGAGTCGCCATATCGCGATATTTCAACATGAATTCTAGGTAAGAGCTATAAGAGGTCCATATGCCTTTCGGTAGTGTTTGGCCAACTACTTTTCTGCATATCTAATTTTTTTAACAGTGCAAACTCTGCTTGGTGTTGACGGAGTTTCGCGGTATCAATTTATCACGTCTCGTCTACGGAGATTTCGTCGATGGGATAACGTTTCTGGTAATGGCTGATGCTGCTTCATCAGATATTGTTCGGAATCTGCTCATCATTGTGTCGAAGGTACAGATGTACACTGTAATTATTGACGAAAGGTTGGTTTATAGGAGTAGGACTCAGGTCTTGTGGTGTTACATTCACTGGAAGACCTCCTGGTTAAGGATATGTCTCAATTTTCGCCTCATCGAGGTAGATATTTGTAGCCTTCAGCGACTTGTCATTACCAATTTTTAAGCTGTACTTGGCTTATGGCTGCTTTTTAGCATATCCCCTAACAGCAGACCGTTTTGCTTTTTTACATGGAATGTTTTAGACGCTTTTCCTTCGACTTCAATGCGATCTTTCTGCTGGCCTTTGATCACTTGTACTTCGTGGCATTTTGATGCTGGGCCACTGTTGCTTCCAAACATTTACACATGACCACGGAGCTAATTTCAGAGGTATGACAAGAAGCAAAATTCCATGCAGCAACTGCTGTGCAGGTTGTTGGCATTCCATTCGAGTTTTGTTAGGCAATTTCTCAATTTGTACCAACGACTCCACACAATCCACATCTCAGAACCGACATTCCCTGAGTAAAAGTCGAACCAGTGATTCATTCAACAGAAGCGGCCGAAATGATTGAAGGCTTGCTTATTAATATTACCTGTCAAAGGTCATTTAACTACCATACTCCCCAACTTCAACTAATTAAACCACTGGCGGGGGTTTGAATAAAAAGAAAACGGTTCCCCACAGCCAACCATCATCATTAGAAACTTCCGAGAATCAAATTCAAAAAATCAATTTCCATCCGCAAAACCCCACAGAGAAGTCTGCCCCCAAAAATGGAACCGCAGATTGACGATTGACCATGGCTTCTGTTTCCCCATTATCACACTCTCTTGCCACCATAACTCAAAATTAGATTTCCCATTTCCATGGATAGATACTGTTGTGAGTATGACTATTGCGGCGGCGGCGGCGTCACGATACCTATAGTAGGTATTGCTTGTGTTTTTTTTTTTGCCGCCTTAAATTAGTCGTTTTGAAAATCCATTCAGGTGGGAATTAGATTTACGATCTTGCGGCAACCATTCGGGGCCAAAAACGAAACCTCAAATTGGATTACACAAGTGTGCGGAGTGCGAGGGTGCCCTGCTGCGGCGAACATGCTGCTGCTGCTGCTGCTCATTCTGAGACTATCCCTCGTGGCGCGCATGAGTCAGTCGCATTCCAAATAGCTGCACAAACGGTGGCTGCTTGTAACAGACAAAACAAAACAAAAAAAGAAACGCCAACGAATTAGAACGTTTTCTGCACAGATACATGCTGGCCGATAATTTGTTACAATTTCGGACGACAATTGTGCTGTCTGTCTGTTTTTGCGCCGGACATTAGAATTGTTCTGTCTGTGCGGAGCTACACAAAGTTGCTATGAAAATAGATATAAATTTTAAGCACAGGCTGGTGCGTTTTTTTCTTCTTTTTTTTTTTCTGTTGATAAATTTGCAATAATTCAGTCGGCAAATAAAACGATTTATTTGCTTGGCATAGTTTTTTTCATACATAACTTTTTTTAGTGAGTGGGCAAAGAGTTTGCATTTTTTTTTGTGCTTCCTTTTGTTGTTTACCTTTGACACCTTAGGATTTTTATGACATTTAAGGAACGTTAATGGTGTGTTTGTGTGCACGTCGAGTACTTGGCACATTTGAAGGTTTCTTTTAGCATAAGTGGGCACAGGGTGGATCGTGCGTGTGGATTTAACAAAAAGGCAGGTTTCTTTAAGATCGTTTAGGAAACAATTTGAAGGGTGCTTCAACACTCAAACGCTCACCAACATTTCTAAGTAAAACTTATAGACTAACAAACTTTAGTCTCGACTTAAAATTTACGGATCCTCACAATTGCGAAATTTGTATTGAAAATATAGCCACCGGGAACTACTAAAATTTAGAGTCGAAACTAAAAATGTTTATTGGTAAGGCCCTGTGTCTGGTATAAAAATGAGTGACCAATTCTAGTGAAGCTATTTTGTTGGAACAACTATCAGATTTATATAAAATCAGTAGATTATTCTTCTGAAAGTTAAGCTAAGTGGTGGTCCTTCAGCACAAAACAACTAGTCCTTCTCTACAAAATATACATCCGACAAAGACCTGAATGTCGTTTTTAAAAATTAAGCTTGGCTTCAAAATAATCGCTTGATTTAGCTGATGGTAGACAGTGAGAAAGGACCAGTTCGACTAAGAGGATATCCTCCACTAGCTTCAAGGGCGGATCCAGGGGGGGGGGGGGGGGGGGGGGGGCCACAAGGGCACGTGGGCCTGAATGGACTAGCCCTAATGCATATCCATCAAGACAATGCTTCAAAAATGAACCCTGAAGAAGTACTATATATCTTCAGCAGAAAACATAAAAGAAAACTGTCATTATTAATCACATAATTTTTTATTATTACACCTTTATAAAAAGTATTTTTTATTCTTTGGTCTTCTTCAATGTCATTGGTAAAGAATGAATCCCAAAAACAAATTGCAATGCAATCCTATGGGGTACACTCTTCACCTATCTGGCCTTTGTGCCCCTCCCAGAAATAAATCCTGGATCCGCCCTTGACTAGCTTCATAGCACACCCGCTCTTGGTCAGAAGACTAATCGCACTACCTATGTCTTACCTGTGGTTACTTTCATAGCAGCGGGATTACCTCACAACCTGCGACATTTTAGTGCACTACAAGCAAGGTTTGAAAAACTTTTGACCCCGCTGTTGACACTCCATCAGAGGAAAACAACGCACTTATATGACTCACACATTTCTTGAAGCACTAGATGGCGCTGTATTAGCTATGTTGTGTCGACTATTCAAACACTTAAAAATATACAAGTAAAGCTAGCTTTTACAGGTTTAAAAAAATTGTAGGGCCATACGAAGTAGGCGGACGCATGTTGTGACCTCTACTGAAAATTGACAAACTTCACTTTCGATTTCCAGGGGGACAATACGGCTGCAACCAGATAGCCATCTCAGCCTCTACGTAGCTGCTTCTAAGTAGTAATGCAAGCCAAGTTTGTAGAGGTCGCTTTGCAACTGTTTGCGTCGAGGGTGGACTCAAAAGTTCGTACGTTGGTCTCAATATAGCTACTTTCAAACGGTCTCATCAGATGCATTTGAAGCTACTTAGCCAGCTCAGAGCGGCCGCCTAACCATAAAATGTATTCTTATAGAATTAAACTGGCGTCATCAAAATAATCTTTTTTTTTTTCGTATCGATTGTAATTCGCTTTCGACAAAGTCCATGCATCGGCATAAGCAGGACTTAAAAGGTCGTTTGAGGAAGGTTTGACTTTCAAATGCCAAGCAGGACTTAAAAGGTCGTTTAAGGAAGGTTTGACTTTCAAATGCCTTCTTAGCTCAAAGAACTGATTATTCGCTTGATGCCGGTGACTGTGTATAGTGGTGGAGCGCAGATGAGTCTTTAGCTACTTTGAAGAAATTGTTGTCCACCGTAAATCCAATCCAAGTTGCCGACATTAAGAGTCCTGTATCGTTTCGTCTTGTCCTTGTACACAGATATACGAGTATTCATCTCCGTGGCCTTCTTTAGAAACCCACTTCTGACAGCTCGCAGCGATCTTTAAATATCAATATCATCAGGAATCACTCAATGGGCTGGAAAACTTCAAAGCCGATAGGGAATTGATCTCTGCCAATCTGGAGTTCCTATATTTCTTTTCAAGATCTGTTAAGAGTTGTGCTCATGGTTGCCTAGAGCCACAATGAAATTCGCAAAATTGGAAAGAAGCTTACTCCTTAGTAGTAGACGGTGTAGTTTAAGTATTTCCGAAAGTTCCTCAGGTTACATCCATAGGGTGTGCTTGCATTCGACTAAATTTTACATAAAAGTTGCTGCCAAAAGAGCCGTCATCAGCTGCTTCGAAAAGATTGGACTTTTTTGTAAGTAATTCACTACAGCATCCATGATAGACTTATATACATCTGGGATCTCGGTTTCATCACTTCATCTTGGTCCATTGGAAGGCAGTATTGAATACGAAGTTCAACGGATCATTCTGACAGCCAATTGAGGGGTTATTCTGCAAATACTGTGAGTCTTCTCGCCGCTTTTGGGGCCATTTACTCTGTGGAGGACCAACTATTTAAAATTTCAATCATTGTTTTGACTATTGCATCGGTACTAGAAGTGTGCGTTTATTTATTCATCAGAAAAGTTATTCGGTATCCGGAGAGCTCGCCCGATCTAGTTTTGGTCTTCAGCTTTGTTTTTTATATAAACTTTGTTCTAGGTTGTGTGTGACAGCCTGCGCTTCCTATTTTAGCTGTGGTCACCCATCACTGCGACAGTGTTTGGACTGGTGTTCTGTACTTTATGATGGCGATGGGCATTTTAGGAAGCTAAGAGACTGAATTTTGTTTTAAAGTGGGTCAAAATTTAAGGTTATTTATATGGATATCCCAGGCTGGCTATATATTTTTTTTTGTACATTAGGAATATTACCCAACCCTTTTACGAACTCTCTTGGGTGACAACTTATAGTTACCAGTCAGATTTTCATTTACGAAGCTAGTACTGCTTGAGATTTTTATAGAAATGCGTCTTAGACCTATCACTCCCAAAAATAACATATCATTTTTAGGCTTACGGGCCATTAAGCTAGCACACTGAATCATTTAGTGGCTAAAATAGTGGATCAATTCGCCAATAGTTATCTGCTTACTAAACATTACCTTCGTCTGCCATGTATTCGTAAATTTGAAGCAACCTGGGGGCAAATTCCTTATGACCATAATCGTTTGAACCATTATCGTTTTTGAAACTTTGATGACCATAGTTAGCAATATTCTGCCCGAATTTCTAACACTATCTTCTGCTTTCATTGCATTTGTTGAAAATTAACTGAATTAAGCTCTCAGACTCGTAATTTTTGCACTAACTCGCTAGTTTTGGAGGTCTGTCGTTTGGACGTCTTAAAAGTTACGGAATGAGTTCCCTGACTTTCCATGGCCAGAAAAAGTGTAGAATCTGTTGGTTGATCGTGCCCTTTGCTAATGAGCCAGGTTTACCAATTTCTAAGACTCCCAACATGTAGGTCGTGGAAGTTTCATGACTGTAAAAATTCACAATTGGTAGCCATAGGTAATAGAAGGTGTATCAGTCCTTGTACAAGAAATAGCTAACCGTTACGCGCCATATCGGTATTTCGGCATTTTTCTTGCTTTGCCAGGAAAGCTCTTAGCTATCTAGGAGCAGTTAGCAAGATGTTTAATTTCCTTTATCGTGATTATGTTAAAAGGTCGTCTAAATATATGAAGAATATTTTTTGTCAATCGACGGAATGGAAATATCAAAAATAATGATTTATTTTTGAAAACTGATTTTTGAAATGCCCCGCCGACTACACAAAACAAAAATAATTTTAACATTTTTGAGGCACCCTGTACGGGCGGGTAACCATTATCTATGAGTTCCTGTCACTCTTTAGTTACCTTATATTTGTTTGCAGTTTTTGTATTTATTTTTTATATTAATTCTCTGGCCATTTATTTATTTATCAAATGTTATTGCATTTTCGCTGCCACAATGATTCATACAGCAAGTCCGTGTGTGTATAATATGTTTATGGGACGAGATTTAAACGGATATTCAAACCGATACGACATACCCGCAGTATAAGGTTAATAATATTTCTATTGCTCCCGAAGTCGAAGTCGTTGTGCGAATTGTCACACTTTAGATACTTATACTGTGCGGTGGGTCCAACACTATGCTTGGCCAACTCAAGGTTTCACTTGACTTTTTGGGGTTGCAAATACCATAGTACAGACCTAATACGTTGTCGCTATCTGTCGCTGATTAAATAGATTGCTGGGTGCTTATTGAGTTAGCTGGTTGGCTAGTTTCGGTGGTTGGCTTCGAGCTGGTGGTGGGTTCGCTTCGCTAGCATGTTCCACTGAATGTTTGCGAATTTGTTTCGATTGCCAACGCTGAGAGGTGTTAGATTTTTTTACTTTGATTTTGATTGTTTGTTTATGTTTCTTTTTTTTTGTTGGCAATGTTGAGTTTATTTTTTTTTTATATATATTTTATTACTTGGTACTTGGTTAGATTGTGGACTTGGGGGGAATCAATGAAATAAGAGAATGATTGAAAAAAAACGATGTTAAGCGGTCATGCAGGAACGAAGATGTGCAAGTGAAGACAGGTTTCATGTACCCATGGCCAAAGATATACTTTGTAGCGTCGGAGATGTGATTTGTACGAGTTTTTGTCAAAAAAAACCTAAGAAGTTTCAGCGTTATCTTCGTTTTTTGCAAGGTAAAAATTTAAAATGTTTGTACCGTTGGGTAAACAAGTTTATTCTCTAAAAACCAATAAGAAATGTTTTTTTTTTTCGGCATGCAAATGCATTTACAATAACAATTGTGAATTAATTTCGCACCAACAACGGGAAGTCTGTTCCATTTTAACAAGGCCATTGGTCTAAAAATGCAACTGGTGTGACAAGGTAATCCTTTAGCCGAAATCAGAATCGTAGCGCAAGTGGCCAAGGGCTCAAGTCATCGATTGGCTTCAGCACCTGAGTCAGATGAAGAGTTGAAGACCGATATCGTTACAAAATATTAAAAATAATAATATAATTAATTCAGACTTGTACATAATACTCTGCCTTACGGTTTCTTTAAAAATCGTATTTTTTTTTTTGTCGAAAATGTCTTTTTAACGATTTTGGCAAAAATTTATTCAAAAGGTTATATGATCCCTTGGGACTTAGGACGAACTTGGAAATAACGAAATCATTTTCTATGAATGTGGTGTGCATTTAATATTTATTTAAATATAGAGGGCGCTGAGTGACAATCAAACTTAGAAATTTGAATATAAGTAGTCGTTTCTTGTTCATTTTCTATTTGGATATAATATATATCAACCTTAATGTTTGGTAAAAAAAAAGTAAAAAGTGAGGAGTTTCCATTTTTCTCGGGTTTCGCTGTTTTCTCTTTAGAGTTTTGCGAAATAGTTCCATTGATGGAACGAACATGTAACGATTCTTTTTTGAAATGGAACTAGTTCCTGGAAACATGTCCGCGGAAATTGGTAGTTCCATTAAGCATTATCATTTTTGCATTGAATGAAAATGAATGGAAAGGATTGCACCAGAGAACTGTTGAGGTTACAATATCATGTACGTCGTATGTGGACATGAATTTCTTTATTTCCACACGAACGCACGCACACACGGTTCTTGTACATGTGTGTTATTTCTGTATTTGCGTATAGATAATGTTTCTTCCCTTTCGTTCACTTATTTCTGTGAAATCGGAACTATATTGAACATGGTTGGACATGCTTAGACGCAGTTTACGGAAAGAGAGGAAATGTTTCCGAAAAAGGACATAGTTCAAGGAACTATACATGTCCGGAACTACCCAACTCTATTTCTCTTAAAAATATCTGTTGCGACTGTCGAATTGTTTATGAATTGTTGTTTGAGACTTACTGATGGGAAAACTTCGCTGCCAAAATAATAATATGAGGTGCTGCGAAATAACTTCACGGGCAATAACTGCACATGGGAAATAACTTCACATCGAGTGGGAAATAATAAATAATTCCACTTTTTTTCCAGTTTCTTCAGTTTTTTGTGGGAAATAATTTCTCCTAAAACGCGACGACATATGGGGGATGTGCTGCCCCCTTCAACCCCCTGCTTGGGAACACTGTTTGGGGGTCGGAGTAAGTGCGAGATTGTTTTTGGGCTAAGTTGTTTTTCTAAATGTTAGTAAAATAATACCAAGATATTCGAATCGAAAAAAATACCCAAATATTAGGTGGGAAATAATTTCACAAAATTTGTGGTGAAGTAATTGCCCACTTTCAGTTAGAAATAATTTCACATAAAAAAAAGAGAATATTTTCCACTCCATGTCAAGTTATTTCCCATGTGAAGTTATTGCCCGTGAAGTTATTTTCCTGCGCCATAAAATAACACTTTTCCGAACGAACAAAAATCTCAATTGCGATGGTAACGAATTTGTTCTCTTCTTTCATTTTATACAAACACAATGGGTAGGTAGTCAATTTGACATTAATGACAGCTGTTATCCTTATTATTACCAAAGTTAAACTCTCGGATTCGGTATAAAAACGTTCTCGAGCAAATGGCCTGAAAATTTAATATCAATCGGGTAGGTGATTTCTGAGATATACGATTTTGAATGTTTCTTGTTTTTTTTTTGTACTAAAGGTGCCACGCCCCTTTATTCAATTTTGACGAAACTATGCGTATCTATCCTTCCAATACAGATTATTTTTTGGCAGATTATATTAAGATAAGTATATATTGGCGATTGATTTGTGCAGTGGTTCTGAAGTGGCAGCAAAGTAACACTTGAAAAGGACATTTTTTTGAAATACCTTTTCCTGTGTATTTATTCTTAATGGACTGCAGCATGTAAAGGAGTAAATCGTGTAAATTCTTCCGTATATTAGAACGTACATTGATTATGTCGAATCGCGTGATATAAATTAGAAAAATAGGCTCTTTAGAAAATGAGTACCCCCTGCCATATGCAATGTATATTGCGATTCTTATATTTTTCGGGGGGGTCTCAAAATATATCGTTAGATTTGGTGTAGCTGTTTTTTTTTTGTAGTCCTCTTTGCTAGCTTGCTCATAAGCAAAGTATGTCAAAAATTCAAACTCGCGATATTAACCTAGTGAATTCTTGCTTCCCCTGCAGTAGGTAGTTCATTTTTACCCCAAGGGCAGTTGTTCACACTTGATTTTCTCTAGTTCTCAAAAAAATAAAGTATTTTAGCAAAATTTTACGAAAGCTGTTAGACGAACATGCGCTGAACTAGAACGAGCCGATTTCTTCGGCTACCTCTTCACAGGAATAGATCTAGATCCAACTGTCTGTCGATGATTCATGTTCATTAAAACCTCCTGAGTATGTCACACTCAAATATCAGTCTCCTCCACTTCTGACATGCTGAATGGAATTGCCTTACCGCCTCTATCCAAATGAGCACATTATTATAACGTTCACTCAGTTTTCACACGCACCCTACCCATGCACTCATATCCAGTAGCCTTTTCGACACCTGTCACCTTCACTTTGCCTACTGCAAAGGCTGTGCATTTTCGAGAGAAACGCTATACGCCCGAGACCGCACGACCTGAATAACTCAATGAAATCCATTTCATACCCCTAGCCAGGCCGCCAACAATGCGCGCACATTTCCATATCCATATCACTGGACCGTCCGAAGACTATGTGCAGCTCTTTTATTTTTCCATCACCTGACTAGGCCATTAGCCAAGGCACTTGGGCTTCGGCTTTGCACCTCTAACTTAGAATGCTAAAGTAAAACGCGCCTATAGATACTCGCCAGCTGAATCGCATATCTTATCTAAACGATTATCTATTGTGTCTGCGATGACTGAGTTGTCGGATTGCACTCACCCGGCTCATATAGGCCGACTCTACTTTATTTTACGGCATATTTTCTGCGGCCCGAACAATAAGAGATACACACGGCACAAGCACATGGACCCTCCCGATTGCGGTCATATTGTGTCATTCCTACGTGTAAACGTCGTTGGTCGCTGCTGCTGCAACCTGCAGCCAAGGCCTTCCCGAGTGGGGCTCTCGAAAAAATTATTGAAACCGAAATTGAGATTGAGACACCGCGAAAGGTACAAGAGAGATACGCGCGGCGAAAATAGCCCAACACAGTGTATCTGATGAAATTTGTTACTCCCAATGGATTTTCAGATAAAAGTAAATTTGACCGTGCCGTGCTGTATTTCAACATCAGGAAGTCAGCAGATTGTTGCGGCGCTGCGACCAGTGCGCACCGTCCGGCAATGACAGTAAATTGTCCGCCCTGGTGCGGTGTGTGTGTGTGTGTGTTGAGATCCGTATGGTGTCTGTAATTAAAACTGGATTTGCACTGGCAAGCGGTCGTTATCAGTTTGAGTAGTGGCAGCACGGCAGAAGAAGCGACAGCAATGACGATATAAATCCAACGATAAGGACGATTGATTATGATGTCCTTAGCGGCGTCACGCCAGTGAATGTGTACGATTAAATTTTATTCACTGATATGGTGAATTGATTGAATGTAAACTGATACTTTGATGCTGATGATCGGTGACATACCGAGTGATGGTAACACACTTGCTTTCACCATAAAGTATTCGGCTTAATGGGGCAGGACAGGACGTCAAGTGGTGCGCAGTTGAGATTGGCAGGTGAATAAGGAAACGTATGAATGGGATACTTACATACAGATTGGTTGATTATCAAATTGTATGCAAAAATGTCCCCCAACTGTGGAATAATAAACAGACGTAAGGACAAAGTTATTGGCATTGCATCGAATCCGAATCTTTTGGGGTCTCATCCGGAGGATGTGAGTTTCAGCTGGTTCTGCATATGAACTGATTGAAAAATGCTCTCATATATTGGTCTATGCAGCTGAAACACTTTTATTGTGGATTTTTTTGTACAATTTTAGTGGTGCTATTTAGCAGCCCTCTGGTACCCGATTCGAGACTTCGAACTGATGCCAATCGTTGTTCAAATGGATGGAAGTTCTTTAAAATCGATTTGCAGATGAAATGTCAATTCAGATTGTGAAAAGCCCGCAAATATAGATCACGGCGAAGAACAGAAGACAGGTGGTTTGTGGTGGAGTTTTCAAAGTGAGTTACATCCACACCATGACGAAGGGATGGCGAAGTTAATGGTCTTTGATTGCATTCACGTGGCGCAGCTACTACAAGTTGCCTGATGCTGTTGGAATATATCCATGGAATGCTAAGAGTTCAAGCTTCCAACTCTTAAGAAGGTCTACAGGCTGTTGGTTAAACTGGTTTCGATGATGTCTTGTGAGATATTGCAAAAGATAAGCCCTTTTTTCGGCGATCAGTCCCTCTAGAAAGATTTATACTGTTCGCTTATCTGTTAGATGTATGTGCACATCTATACCAGTCTCTCCAGAGAAAGTTTTCCCTTTTGAAGCCCTTTCCGTAAGAAGTAACATGTCAACCATCGTGTAGTGAATCCAGCGAGAGGGCTCTAAAGAATTCCAAACGTGTCTTACAGAGAAGAACTTACTAAGAACCTTGGACAACTAAGGGCCGTTTGCTGATACGACTCATAGCGAGTTTAAGTGCACATAAACTCTTATGTGACAGTTTATACCCTGAAAAAAGTAGCCCATAAGTATTTAAGTATAACTCAAATCGTTAAGAGTCGTATGAGCAAACGGCCCTTAGACATATAATAGACCGCTTTCGGGAGTAATATACTCTTGGTCGAATGTAGAGCTCTACGAGAAAGTTAATGAAACTTTTAGTCTTTGAATCGATTCCGTGCTGAAGAACAGGGCCGACCGCAGCAAAAGTCGGTCATGACATGTCGCTACCTGGAAGACTGCGTTTCGTTTTCTCCCCTGCGGTGTAGGGTCGTCCCTCGATTAGGTGGCACGAAAAATCACCTCCAATCCTTGCCTCATGGATATGGCAACTCAGGCGATGACTCCAAAAATGTTATACAGAACCGAATTTCCTTAAGTTTAGGGCTGTTTGCAGAGAGCTCCTCCTTGTGTGACAAGGGTGGTTCGTTACACCCATTCTAAGGCTCCGCTTGTAATTATTTTTCATACAAAATTGCATTTTTTTATTATTTCATGATGCTAGGGCTGTTTCTTAGAGCTCGCCTGCGAATGACCCCACCGGATGGGCCTACAATTTGGGAACTCCAGAACTGAAGGACCCTGCCCAAAAACTGTCGGCGGTTTCTTTTATTCCCTCAATATTTACATAATGAAAGTGCTTTCTCTAACGCTGTGCCAACTGCCAACGGGTGTAACGTACAGAGAAGTAGAAAGTAAACCTCCTCTATTCGTCGGGACGCTTATGTGTCGCCTGCCATTACCCTGCTGTATATTCTATCAACCTGTCAGTCGAATACGTAACCGTAACGGACGATAGCCGAGTTGATGTCAAGTTCAGTCGTGGGACAAACATTCTTGGGGTACTTTAAGCCCACCTGTACGATTTAACCGGGGATGGTCTATAACTTTCCTCTGTCAGTCAGCACTATACGATCGCCATACGGCTCGACAGTTAATTCCATGGACTGGATCATTTTCCCAGCAGTTCGTCAACAACTAGACTTCATTTCCCTGCGGCAGCCATGGTAGGAGTGTTTGCCTATGACTCAAGCTGCAAAAGGTACGAACCCAAGCTGTGAACATCACTGCAAATAAAAAAAATTAATATTGACAAAATTCGGTTGTAAAATTTCAACAAATATAGTTTTGTTGAACTGAAAAAAAAAATTGTTGTAGTGATAAATCAAATTAATCAATACAACTTAAGTTTCATCAATTTAAACAATATTTTGTCAAACGGATAAAACATTTACTACAAAACTACTTTGTCAGATTAACAAAACGCAATTTTCAGTTTAATAAATCGATCGATTGTATCAATTGAACAATTTTATTGTTGAATTAACAAAGTTTTTGTTATATCCATTAAAACAGAACCAAAAATCAATTTTGTGAAATTAACAAAACTTGTGCAAAATTTTTGTTAGCCACACAAAATACAGATTGTAAAAATACTACAAACATTTTCTGTTGAAATGAACATATTTCTTTGCAGATTTGACATAAATTTTGTTCTATTAATAACACAAGTGTTGAATTGAAAAAAAAAATACAATTTACATAGGGTAATCCTTTCAATGCAATGATTTTGACGGCTTCTTTTATTATTTGGCATGCGAAGTAAAGTGGTTTGTTAATGTGCATACAAATTCCCTAAAAAAATTGAGTTCAACATTTTAAAAGTTAATAAATCCGTTAATGGAAAGGTGGACAAGACATGCAAACAACCCCTTACATATAAATTGGAAAAAATGCAATTTGGTAATATAGGATTGTTTAATATGCATTTTATTATATTAAATTAAATAGATCAAATTTAACTTCAACGCTTTAACAAAACTAAAGACAAAACTTTAAATAGTGAAGGAGATGACTACATCTACATCGTTGTCGGTATTTAAGGTATAGTGGATCTTTTTATTTTTAAATTAGATAAAGGCATTCGGTATCATTATATCTTAAAACTTATAACCACTTTTTAATTTTTTTAATTTTATATAAGCATATTTTCTATGTTGTCCAGTAAAAATAATGTAATTTTATTTCTATAGTTCTTTTAACAAATTTAATTGTTTAGAGTATCATTTATTAATACCTAATGCCA
This sequence comes from Cheilosia vulpina, assembly GCA_916610125.1. Classification (NCBI taxonomy): domain Eukaryota; kingdom Metazoa; phylum Arthropoda; class Insecta; order Diptera; family Syrphidae; genus Cheilosia; species Cheilosia vulpina. Next base: position 50,331,049 of record OU744278.1, read on the forward strand.
TCCACATAACAATTTATTTGTTGAATCAAAAATAAATAAATAAATAGTTGGCGGAACCGGTCCGTAGGGAGCCTAGGCCTTTCTTCTCACAACCATTCGTCTTGTGTGGGTTTTTATTTTTGGGACGAATGAAAAGGATCTACAATTTTATGCCGAGTCCAAACGGCCAATTGAGAAGCTCTTTCATGACAGTTATACTCTCGGATGTTTGTCAGACGTTCGCGAGAGGTGGAGCAGTGAAAAAAAACTTTAATTGGAATTTGGGAAATTGTTGAATCAACAAACTTATAATATGGAACTGAGAGAATAATTGTATAGAACCAGCAATATTCTTAAAGATTCAACAAAAGACAACTGCAGTACTGACAGATTATTTCTGCAATAAAAAAAATTTAACAGAATGAATATCAATTCCGATGGTATTAACAACTGTTTTTTTTTTTTTTTTTGTTATTTTAACAAAAAGATCGGTCAAATTGATAAACTTCTTTGCAAAATCATCAACATTTTGGTTAATTTAACAAACAAATTTAATAGACAATTTTTGTTACCGTACAAATTTTTTGTTTTTGTCACAACAAAAGTTTCAACACAATATCAAATTTAATAAAATTTTGCCAATTTGATTGGACATATATTGACAAAAAAATTGTTCAACCAAACCTAATTTTTATCAAATATACCAAGCAGTATACACTATACAGCTACTGGCAGATTATTTATGATTTTCTAGTTTGTCTATGAAATGTCTTTCAAATGGACCGGAGTTCGAGTCTGAAATTTAGAAACTTCTTCGTTCGTCTAACCAGTTTTGGTTTTAGGAAGCTTTGAACTGTGGAATGGAAGCTGTTGCCTAGTCTACTCCTCCTCCTTATAGCAGAGGGATCATGTTGCTGCCCTGGTTTAAATGGCATTATTCGCACAGTCAGTGCTATAGGCGAGATTTCTTGAAAAGCTACTTCCTACGAACAGTTGATCACTATTCATTGCATTCTTCAAAGAGCTGCTTCCCTTGCCTTTGCCAAAGTCCTTCGTAGCCTTGTTCGAGTGCTTGAGATTGTCTCAGAGGATTTTCTGAATCACTTTCTTTTAGGTTTTCTTATTTCCTTCTTTTAAGTTGTAAGAGGCAATTCGAATTCGTGTCAATCTCCCAACCGTTTTCTCGCTTCCTACCTCCGTTTTAAGAAATTCTTTATTTTTTCGATCTTTCAGTTTGTGAGGTGCAACTTTCTTTGGGCCCTTGACATCTGTTATGAGATCCATTTAGCTGTCGAACTGCGTAGCGGGACTGCTGCAGGTTTGTTTGTTTTTATGTCCTCGGATCAACTTGCACTGTGGTGGACTGAAGGATTTTTTCAAATATTGTTATAGGCCATTGCAATGTCATTCGCATCTATCTGGTACCCTCGAAGGAACGTTGACTCGCCAGCATCCAAGGCGCCAGCCGAACACTGATGACCTGGAAATTATTTCGCACCTAAATGATGTGTCCCAATTTTCAGATATTTAGCGCCATTCGGAGAATGCGCATTTTCCTGAATGAAATGCCCATTTACACATAATCCTTTGGCCTGCCTCTCACTCGTTTCAATCATTTCCTTATCTGTTCGACAAAAGTGTTACAATGCGAAATGAAATTCCACATCATTATCGACCACGATGCCAGAACCACTTATAAATGCACATAAACGTGTGCACACTGCACACAGTCCGTAGCCTAGCCACTGAAATGAGAAAGTGCACCTACGCCCCGAATATGCAGTGATTCCCATATCCACTTGTCCAGTTGTGCGCCGCGCCGCCGGCCGCCGCAAATCGTTTCACAATCTTACCAACACAGCCACACGCGCGAGAATGTGTACACACGGTTGGGCAATAAATTCAGTGCAGCAGCCGAAAGTATTTGCTATTTATCTATGGCCAAGATGCAGCACGACCAACAAATCGTTCTTGGCTGCGATGAGGAACAACAACAACAACGGCCATAAAAGCCGTATAAGACTGGCGCAATGGTAATGGCCAAAGCGAATGTGACGTTTCTTCCCGCGCCGCAATGTCAGGGGAGCTCTGATTCAGCCCAACTATCTCTGAAGTCGGTGCACAGTCAGTCAGTCAGTCATTTAGTCAGTCAATTCCGCGCACAGATTTCGTCTATGCGGTAACGGTGGCTGCAAGAAGAAGTGAAATTTATGAAGCAGCACAGCCTCCGCTTCTAATCAGATGAATAGTCTTCCAAAGTCGTCTCGTTCGTCCGACGACAACGGACAGATGAATGCAGTTAGAGGAGTCGGAGGTCGGATGTGTGCGGTTAGTTTCAGTACCACGGAGGACAGCCGCGCGAAGATAATCAGTAAACTGGCAGGGCGGCGGCAGGTTGCTGCGCGCATTCACTCTGCAGTTTCCCCACTCTCTCGACGGCAAGTGAAATGCAATCGACGAGGAGTGATTTATTTGTCCAAGAGGCCTGTCAATTTTAGTCTGGTTTATCTTTTGGAGAGATTATGTCTTATTAGCTTTAACAGTGAGTTTGATTAGTTAATTTAATAAAATGTTTGCGGTGCGTTGTTTTTCGGTTTCCGTGCTCTCCCCTGAGGCGGGCACGGTTTGGACTCGGTGTTCCCATTCGATTGGACCCGACTGGGGTTTCATATGGGATAATGGTACTGGGAGGTGATGGACTGCGAGAGATTCCTGAGAGAATTAATTATCCGCTTTAATTAGTACGCAGATATAAAATGGTTGAACCAGGAATGGAATGAAATTTATTGCTGAGTCAAGGGAAATTTCCTTTTTGAGAAACAAAAGAGTTGAATAGCGAACTGGGGACTGTATTTCGTGTACAGTTGAATGGTTTGAGGCAGGTATGAGGAATTTAATTAGGACGTTGCTGCGATGCATTCGTAATAAGTTTGGTGTTGTTTCTATCTCGCCCCGCCGGTTACAGGGATCTACCAAAGGAGCACAGACTTAGGCGAAGGGGTTCGATGCTTATTCAGTAAATCAGTAACATTCCCTCGAAATGAGCTAACAGGCGGGATACAAAGACATACTTAACAACTGTTAGTTTTGTTTTCAGAGCGCAGACAACATACTTGGTTCTGTAGAGCCTTGCAATTTAGCGACCGTGGTTCTTGGCTGAAAAAAAAAGCGGACCAGCGACAAATATGGTTCCGATAACGTTTTTTGCATGAGACCCAAAGGCTGGGTGACATAAAGTGACCATACAGCAAGCTATCCTGTGGGTGTTCCTACGTGCTTTGGCCTTAAGAAGTCTGCCCAACAATTTGCGTACTTTACTTAAGCTTTAAGACTAAGCGTGGCCAAAGGGTGTCGCAAGGTTGTTTAACAGTAGAGGTAGATCCATGCGTAATTCCGAATTGACAAAAAATCGACTTAGTGAGGTTCCCCGTCGGCACAAGATGCTCCAGTGACAATCGTTTCCTTAAGACTTGTTGAGATGATTAGTCTTAGAGAATAGATCGCAAGCAATTGTTACCTTGGTTGAGCTAGTTAATGAAGCACTTGAACTTGGTCACCGTGTAAGAAAACGTAAAAGAGAATGTCCAATTCATCAATGAAGAATGACATTTATTGTTGGGCTAACTGCATCTTTTATAACTAAGCTATGAACTACTTTACTACTTAACACTATGACCATAGTGAGCAAGGTATGCTGATTGTCCCCGCATGTGCTGACTGTTTCTTTTTACTGGATCAGCTGGGTGAGCGCGATCGTTGTCCTATGCTGACTGTTTGTTTGTTTCCATAAGTGGGTCAACCGTGTATGTGTATGTTACTTAACAAGACTCTATGGCCACGACTACACGCTTAGTGTGGTTCTGGATTAGGACAGAGCACCCCTACGATAACCTTCGGATCAATGCCCATCCACTGTCCAGTGGTCATATAGACAATAAAGTTCAATCAGGCTTTACCACAGAGTGTGGTTTCGTGAGGACCCCACAAATCGAAATGGCCTCCTTTGTCTCACTATTGGTACACCTACTTCAACAGTGAGACGGTCTTTCTCCAACAGTGAGACACCTTCAACAAATATTTTAGCAAAAAAAGTTTTGTTTGATAAACAAAATTCTGTTTCAGAATTGACACTGTTTTTCTCATTGGCCCTTTTTCTTGCAACTTTTCAGAATTCTGGAACGGGCACACTGACAATTGGGGTACTGATGGTACACCTGTCATTATACTAAGGCACTGAAGTAATTCTCATAGTACTCCTTTGCTGAATATCTTTAAGTGTTCTCTTTTTGAAGGCAATTTCTTAGAGGCATATAAGATGTTCTTTCTCGTTCCTATTCACAAGTCTGGCTCTAAAAATAATGTGGAGAATTATCGAGGTAAACTTTCAGCGATTCCTATCGTTAAAGAAAGGCTCAAGTTTTTGACGAAGGAATGTTTGTCCGAAGTTCAACATGGGTTCGTATCTGGACGGTCCACTGTTACGAACTTGGCTTCTATTCCTCTTACATTATAAATGAAAAGGAGAAGAGAAATCAAGTCAACGTCATATACCCCGTTTTTGATAAAGCTTTCGATTCCGTTCATCACTAAATTTTTCTCGAAAAATTTGAAATTTTTTGTTTTCTCATGAGTAAAATTTGGAACTTCCCTATCTAGAATTATAAGCTGTACCTAGGGTGCCGCAATGGAGCCATTTCGGCCCATTACTCTTTATTATTTTTATTAATAATATTACTTCTGTCATCCGTAATAATCAGTGTTTACTGAACGCAGATGATTTAAAACCTTTTTCAGCTATAAACAATTGTCCACAGGCGTTTTTGGGACTTCAACTATAATTTAAGATTTATCAACCAAATCGCCGAAATGAAAATCAGATTGGCAGGGGTCCTGGTTTAGCCAGCGGTTCCATCGAAAAGAGAGGCTCTTCTTACTTTATTTGCTCTTTTATCAATTCATCAAAACTACAGTCCACACAGTTGTACTCTACAGACGCAATACGACCAAGTGGTTCGAAGCCGAAAACTGAACTGACTTTATTACAATAGAAGATTAGTAACTAAGAGCTAATATACATAATGTAGGTAATTCATGTTTTAAGTGTAGTATGCGTGTGAAAGCTTCGCACGATATAGTATATTCAGTGTATGTAATTTGTAATATGTGATATGTAGCTAATATAAGAATACACAACATGCCCTATTACAAAGATAGGTATTTCGATAAATCAAAATGATTTAGTACTTCGGATATTCGTTTAGAAAGAATGATGTAACCATCTTCATATTTTTTAGAAATAATAATATGAATTTAAACAAGTATTTCAAGTATTTTTAGTATTTAAAATTAAAAATTCAAAATGAATGTGAAACATTAACAAAGATTGTCATTTGATGCAATCGGATCTTAACAGTATTATTGAATGGTGCAACGGGAATGGCTTGACACTCGACATAAGTAAATGCCATGCGATATCGCTTACCAAATCTTCGTCTCATATTGCGTTCACCTACTCAACTCACTCAACTCGTTTGAACAGAGTAGATAAAATCAAGGACTTTGGTGATCATTTTCCTTCTAAGCCCGCATTGAATATGTTTTTGCGAAAGCTAATTCAGTTGTTGGATTTATAAAACGAAACGGTAAGGACTCTAAAGGACCATTCGCTTTGTTATCACTTTTTACTGGGTTAGGTCGATCGCTTCTTGAATATTTCGATGTCATTTAGAATTCAGCATATTCTTGCTATTCAGATCGACTCCAAAAGGTTCAGCGGCGTTTCTCGAAATATATTTTTTAAAAAATGCATTGTGTCCCTTCGCTAAATTACAAAGCGAGATGTCTGCTGTACTTGAAATTAAATTAGTAAAATCCCGAAGACAGAATCATGATGTAATGTTTGTGAGAGACGGTTCTACCAGATAGGATGCCCTACTCTGCTGTCGATGGTTCCCGTATGTGCTCCACCTGGACCCTTAAGAATAAGGCATCTTTTGTTTCAGTAAAATCACAGAACTAATTAACCTACATCTGGATTCATACTTGCTTTCAACAGCGTTTATGGCGCGATCAATGTATCTTTATCTCGAGTCAAGCTTAAATCTTTATTGTTGTTTACTTATATTTATGTTTGAAAAAAAAAGTGGATTTTGTAAGTTTGTAACGGCTGTTAGCTGTTAGGCTTGTGGATGAAATAAATAAATAAAAAAACTCAATTTTCGTCGCCCGTACTCCCCAAAAGACAAATTTTATTATTTTTAAAAAAATTCGCAAAATAAATTGCACTTTCTGGAGGTTCCACTAAATTTTTTTTCGTGTTCGAATTTTTTATATAAAGGCCACCGCGTCTTCCGTAAAAAAGCGTTGACGAACACTCATTTTGACAATAAAGTTTTATTATTTGGAAAAACGCTTGGCTAAAAATTTATTTCTTGATTTTTGTTCTGTAGTCCCCGGTACTTCCCCAAACAAGTCCTTTTTATAAGTAAAGTAGATTATAATGAATAATGTATAAACTATCAATGGAAAGAATAAATCTCATCTAAATCTAAAATTGTGAAATGGCAGCAGCGTTGCCGAAAGTACTCCCATTGGAGTATTGTAAATACTACTTTCAACACCTCCGTACTCCTCCTTTCACATTCGTGCTTCAATTTTTTTTAAAGTCTTAAAATATCTTACACTTGCAGCAAAGTGTAATTTCAACATGAATAAATTTAATTCACTTTTCAAATTTAATGGAATTTCCCTCTTTATATTTTTTTTAACTGATTTTTTTTTTAGGATTTCTGTTTTATTAAAAATAAAAATAAAAATATGTGTACTTCTTTCTATTTTAAAATACTCCCCTTTTCTGGCTGCAGTTCTCCCTAATACTATTTATCTATTCTCTCTTCGGCAACGCTGAATGGCAGCCCTGCCTTATTTGCTTGCTAATTTTCCTTGATTTAAGTAGCTATAGTAGATATTGTTTGAATTTATTCGCTCTTATTTATTTCCTTTATTTTCCCTTTTTTGTCACTTGATAAAGATTGCATTTTCTTTCTTTCTTGCTTAATGTACAGTAATTCTCCAATTTTATCTTTTATCCTTTTTTTCTTTTATCCACCTTTGTACACCCCACAAAGTTAATTATATCTAATGTGACATCATCTCTATTTTCTCAAATACAGATGTCACTAACTATTCTATTTGTATTAGCTATATTTAAAATTTTGCTTTGTATTTTAGTAATTTTTCATGCTTGTACTTATTTGAATAAAGAATTAATTGAATTGAATTGAATTGAATTGCCAAGCAGTTTGGAGAAAATTCACAATTACAATCGTAGCTCCTATGAGGATATGTGTCTTTCCGCCTTCGTCGGTTGCAGGTGAAAGTTGTTCCGCCCCTGCATTGCAATTTCCATCGCATCACCTAAGCTCTTAAAAAATGGGACACCGTCCCCATTACTGTGCAAATCTTGCCAAAAAAGCACACACTCAACACAGGAAATTCCAATCCTTCTTCAGCTCGTCAAGTTGTTGGGGGAAAAAAAACCGCTTTCCTTGACCGTGATACTGTACAGAAAAAACATCTCAACAATGAGTAGCCCACATCTCTAAAGCGATCACGTTCCAGCTATATCATCTCATATTGACCCCAATGAACAACAATGAACCTACCGGTGTACTCAATGCAAATGCATGGCGAGCACGAGCACTGGCTCAGGCACTTTGAAGCACTTTTTTTTTCTGTGCACAAATTGGCGCCCATTGTCGTCCTTGTGCGCGCACCACTCTCGAGAGCAGTCAAAACCAACCAGCCAAGGTGCGCAAAAAAATAACAAAACTCCCCACCACCGCTCACACAAAGGGACAATAATAATTAAAATGATAATGAAACGACAACGACGAAAGGTATCTGCGCTGTTGCTGTCGCATACGCGTCCCTGCTGCGGCTATCTGCTATCAGAGTTGTTGCATTTTAAAGCGTACTTAAGCGTGTACTCGATTCTTTGGCACTTCACAGTTCGTCATAAGTATGCCGAACACGTGAAATCTTTTTTGCTTCTGCCTTCCTTGGGTTTTCTTCGTCGTTTTTTGCCTTTTCACATTTGCTTTTTTTTTTTTTTGAATATCAATTTGTTAATCGGTAAAAAACGGTATTTAAATAAATTTTTATGTGTTGGGGTGGCCGGGGAGGGTGAGGATTACCTCAGTCACCGGCTCGCACCTTCTGTAACTGACTGATGGCTGCCACTTAGTGGCCAGTGGTACGAATTCTTATGAATTACTGAACTCTGAATGGATGCGTAGCGTATATGGCACGTAGCCCGGCCAGAGGAATACCAATTGGGCTGCTGCTGCAATGTGAGTGAATGCTGGTTCTAGAGTGAGCGTGCTCTCTTCCAGGTGCCGTGGCGAATTTTTTTTTTTTTTTTCCTCTGTTCCCTTAGTTATTTACTACTAGGGTATTCAGCTGTCAGTCTGACATCAGTATTCAGATGTCAGCTAGTGTTATTCGCAGCATAACTTATGTAAATGGTGTCTTTGGGCACAAAAAAAAAAACTCACGAACGCACACACATCTCGGTTATTATGGCGATAAAATATCTTCTGGAAGTTTATTGTTTTATTTGTTTTTTTTGGCTCTTTCCCAGGTTAATTTCTCTTCCTTGCTGGGTGTACAATCAAATTTTTTATTTTATAGGTTGTTGTGATTATTAAAATGCAAAGCGTTATGGTTAAGCTGGAAATCGGATGGAAATTTGCATATTTTCGTTGATTACTTTGTCATCGATGGGGCGATAATGGGGTTCTTGACCATAATTGGAGAGAAGTGCGGCCACAAGCTGGGGGCTTATTTTCGGTCAGACTTGGTAGCAATGCATTCACGACGTTAGCACAGTCTTTTGTCTTATGTGGCCATTTTATGCGATTAGCGAGGAGTTATTGATTAGATAAGCTTCTGATTGTTTAGTTTGTGTATGCATGTGGACTTGGACGTTTTTAGGGTAACCGGTGAGCAGCCGCGAGAGGGCATTATGAGGCGGCGCTTTTGTAAAGATCGAATTAAGATTGTCTTCAGTTTTGTAGGGAGAAAGTGCGAGGGGATTCAGTCTGACCGACTTTAAGTAAATTTAACAATCTAGTTGGGTAGAGTTCTGTCGTTGTGTAGTCCCTCCGAGAAAGTGATTATTTTGTCTTTAGTAGCTCACAGCTGGAGGGCTGCCTGTGATCTTCTCTTAGGAGTTCTATGGGCTTTCATTCAAGTCGTATGCTGCCAATTGAAGCAGGTAATGGTCGGGATGGAGTGTTTTTCTAAACAGACACAATGTAAGGTGATTTGGAAATATTTCCACTTTGGTAGCGTCCAGTCTTGCTGTCGTTTAGTGGTAGAGATTTCAGGGCTGCTCCTTGGGAGACAATGTATGTCCTGGCGCAGTTTCGTTCCTAGTGCTAGGAAGTAGTTCGCTTTACTCGTGAACAACGTTCCGCATGTTGAAAACTTGTTTCCAAAACTTGGCCTGGTAATTGACAGCATAAGTTGCTTCTATACTGCTCGTCCTGTGTGATCAGCAAATGTATCCTCAGTGCGTGACTGCTTGTCGTGGTGCTTGGGCTGTTCCATTTTTACTTTCTGCAACCACGTTAACTTTGAACAGAGGTGGCCTTGCCCTACAATAGAAAACCAATTTTCTAGCCAAAAATCGAGGAACTAGAATTTTACGAGTAATGGTTTCAGAAAAGTTGACGGTACGCGACAGAGAGACGAACCGATGCTGTCAATTGTTTTGTTGTCGCTTGGCTTCCAGAGCAGCCTCCATTTTGAGCCGAAGGAATTGCTTATTTTTTGTGGCGTTCTATGAAATGTTACTCCAACACAGGTTGAGGTTCTTAAGCACAGTGTACGTTGATCGAGGTATCCCTGGAAAAGAGCTCTGAAATATGCACCACGACATTGGGTTGAAATAAGGATCTGCTACTACCAAGCCAGCCGCAGACGGCTTAGTCCGTACCTTCAATCTTACTCCAAACAAAAAAAAAACAAAACAATTAAAGCCCGTTTAGGGACTGCATCAAAGCCTACACTTTCAATGAAGCTTCCTAAAAACGATCTGAACAGTTGGGAACCACCAGGGAAGTGCACATAAAGATTGCTGGAGTTGCTGACAAGAGTTGGAGCTGTAAAGAGCTGTGCCGTGCGAAGTAAGCTCCATCAGCATGCCACCTAACCTCTTTCAGTAAAATTTCAATTGGAACATACTCTGAATACATATGAAAAAAGACATATAACACAGCAAGAAGGAATGGAGTAAAATGATCTCTTCAAGGAAGTCAACACGTACCCTTTCCCATAAACTGTATTTAAACTGTGGAATTTGTTTCACCTGTAAAAAAAAAACTCCTTAAGCTATAATTTTTAGGAAGAGTCGGAACATTTGTGGAGGCCTAAGTCTAATCGAACTTAACCGGCACCTAAGTTGATGATTTTGGAGTTCGAAAACATGGCTGCAGTAGCTAAAAAGCTCCGCTATTTATCAAATGAGGTATTCTTGTTGTTTTTGAGCTTTTCCCCAACCTCTGTAAACCTCTTGATTGACTGGACGTGGGTACTTAAGTAATGTGTCGAAAATGCTCTTTCCACAACTCTTTGCAATTCGATGACTAAATTTGCTTTATTTTTTCGAAGACCTTGCTTTTTGGTTTTTGTTTATAAAAGCCTCTGAATATTGTCTCGATCGCGAGAATCTGCGAGCTGAAGTCTCTTTTTATGCAGGATTTTCATCTTGTTGTGAGCCTAGGTCAGCAGGCAGATCTACCTCATGCAATTTTGAACAAATTATAAATGAAAGTCGAACAGTCTTGGCGTCTTCTCAAACTATGAACTATTCAACTTTGCGAGGCGAAGAACACTCATCGTCGTCACTGAAATTGCTGTCAAGTTGTTCAAATGAAAATAGCCAGTCCATGTGCAGCATCTTAACACATTCCGATTTCATTTCATATACGAGTTCATGGGAACGGAGACAGTCGCCACAGTAGCAGGTACCCCAAAACAAAAGAGTTGGCTCGCGAACTGCTCTTCACACATTTGATTCCCCTCGCCGCACTTCCACTCACACATACAGAACAAAAGCCAAATTAAAAATTCCTCCATAAATCCTCGAAAGCATATTCATGCACTGTCCTGAAATATCCATATATGCATACATCTCGTCATGATTAATGTCACGTCCATTTCAGCACACGCCACATCCTATACCCACTGTCCCCCACAAATCGCCGCTCTGAGCACAAGCCAACACAAAAAAACAAACCCACAACACGACAAACAGAAACAGTCCTCAACCTCATAGACTGAATTATTGGTCGACCGTTTAGATTTCAACCTAAAATCGATTTGAATAAAATTCGATGTCGTTGCAGCGGAAAATGAATTTCGGTTTTTATTTCTGTCATTTCCTCTGACATAGATCTTCCAATCGGTTCGATGTTCATGCGCTCGGCAAGTGCCCCCAGTCCGGCAATCAGGAGCGGTACCTGAGCTCGTTTATGTAAATCGACATGGACAGTGTTTTTGTAGGCGCGCACAACTTTAGCAAAAGCCCACTGGAAAAGTATGTTGCGCAACATTTTGCCAAACATGTGTCAAATGTCACATGAGCGACTACCAAATCGTTTTGAACATGTGTGGGTGTCAAGCTATTGCTATCCCTCACGTGGTGTATATGAGCAAATTTGACATGTCGACCGTTTTCAGAAAAAGTGACGACAATTTTATTGTATCTCGATTGTATACTTCTGCCAATTTCGGAATGTAAATGTCAAAAATGGAAAACAGCCGAAACAGCGCAAGCAGCGCATGCATACCATTGACATCATTCGCTTTCCTCTTCAATCGTTTTTGCTTCTGCATTCGGTTTGCATTGTAACGGCGGCCCATTGTAATTGACAAAATCATCGAATACAATCGACATAAGCTGTCGGAATAATATTGTCGAGATAAATGTTGTCCACTGCTGGTGGCGATGTGGTGATGGCGGCCGGCCGGCGGCGTCGGCTCGGTTCCTTCCAGTGGCAGAGTGGTGATGGTGGTGTCGTGGCAGGAATAATTTCTCCTGTTGGCGGCTTTTTGTTTGGCGCAGCGTACAAACTGCACGACAAGTTGGTGGCGCAATGGCGTAAAAAGTTTGGACAAATCGATTGCACTGGAGTGGAGACTTGTTCCGGATAGTATAGTTGCGAACATTTTATCTGGAGATAGTGAAGTGATCAAGGGGAATGTTGTTTCATTGACGGAAACGGTTTGTTTTCAGTCCGCGGTAAGTTAGATGGTTGTAAATGGGACAATTTTGTAAGACAATTGGTGAGATAAATGGTCGTGTGCTCTTGTATGACAATTGGTATTTTTGTTTGTATTAAATATGCATTTTTATTTTTATTTGTTAGTATTCAAATATTTTTATTTGTTTTAAAAATGCAGTTTTAATATTATTTGTATTAAAATTTCGATTTTATTTTTATTTGTATTAAAAATGGCGCCCAACGTGGGGTGGGTCAGCATCGGTGAAGTCACCATCGATTTGGTCATTGGATGATTGGAGCAATTTTGTCAGTTAATACTGCAGTACGGACAGACGGACGGAATTGCGAGACCCACTTCTTTGACACAATTTCGACAATTGCTGTTACAGCTCAAGCTTCGCACATTCAAGTCTGAGGAATGAGCTGACAATGATCTCCTTTTCGAAACGCGGTTTCTATATTTTAGTAAAATAGTCGATGGTTTGTGGGTCAAATCTTCTTATTGCACTGGCTCCTGATTTTGTATGTATGTAGCCTCTATTTGTCTCACTATCAACTGATAAACAAATCGAGTTATAAGAATTTGAATCAGCGCACATGCGCAAAGATTTAGCGCATGTAATCGGAGGAACGTTAAACTACTCGAGTTATAAGAATTTCACTAAGCGCACACGCGCAAAGCTTAGCGCACACACTTGCACAAACGTTTACAAACTGGAGAAATAAAAATTTCCCTAAGCGCACAATCGCAGATATTAGCGCACGCAATCGCACACTTTTTATTCAGTATCTCCTCTGCTGAAGGTATAGTAATATTGTATGTACTATACAGAGCTTTAGCAGTGTTTCTGCAGTTCCATGCAACTCCCCACTGGATCCATATAGTTATTCAAGAAATGTAAAGCATGTTAGTTAACGCACACAAAACTTTAATTTTTAATTTTACATTTTACATTTAATGTTAACCATTGCAGTGTTCTATAACCTGTTAGTAGCACACAAAATACACTTGCGTTGCTTGAATATCTACGGGTTCAGTTTTGTAGGGTATTTTTCTAGCGCACATGTCTGTGATATCATAGGCACAGAGTGCTTTCCTTACTCGTTAGCACTACTTTGAGTACGATTTGCATGCAATTTATCCAAAGCCTTTCCTGCAGCTCTCATAAAGAGATGGAATTCCATTTTAGTAGCAGGTTGTTTCTCATTAGCGCACACTAAGTGTGCGTTAGTGTGCGCTTAGTAAATTTCTTGTCACACGAGAAGTTTAACATTTTATAAACTAAATGGTTTGCAGTTAGCTCCCCAATGCTGCTTGAAACTTAAGGATCGAAAGCCTTTTTTTTTGGTAAATATTGCGTAACTATTCCAATTTTTAAATCGATTATGAATCATCCTATTCAGCTGCCATATGTACTTACCTGTCACTGCAGTTCGAGAGGGGCTTTGCATCGCGACATAAAGCGTCGCATCGCCCCAAGACTACCCCAAATCGTGACAAATATGACCCAATGATCCTGCATTGTTCAGCACCATATCCAAGAGCGGTGTGTTGCCTGAATGTGTTGTGCCTATGCAGGCACTGCGAACAATGTTGTTTCCTTCAAATTGATGACGATGTCTCGTTCTAACTTTTATTACTGCTTGTATCTCATTTGAATGAGCTTGCAAACCATAGTGTTGCTAAATCCATTCAAGATTCAAACTCCAAGCAGATACAATGATTGTGGTCCAAGCAAACAAACTCTATGCCTTCGGTAGCGGCAAGGAAGACGTAAACAAAAAAAAATAACACAAAATTAGGCCAACCCATCGACAAAGAACCTGAACGAGTTATCGAAGTTGGGCCACCATCACCGGCCGCCGATTGCTTAAATCGCTTCTGGCTTTGATTCGTTACGGTTTTCACTTTTTTTTTATGTGTATATATTTTCCTGCTATTGCATGGCGTGTATCTATAGGTACTCCTCTGCTCCTTTCTGTGAATGGGTTCATGTTTCATCTGGTGTGCGCAATGGATTCGATTCTTTTCCATGTTCATTGTATGTATAAGGTATCTCTTTGGGAAGCGTCCATTACGCTGAATGGGGCAATCTCTGACACGAGTTTTGTGTACCTATACCCTATGCGCCTGACTTGTTCTGTTTGATCGAAAGTGAACATGAGAATTCAACGAGGATTTGCTACGGATGAACTGTATAGTGTATAGATGGAGGAGGTCAACATGTGGGGATGGTTACTGGTTTCTGGAGCACACGAGTACAACATGCATTGTTGGTGACTCTGCGACTGGGGTTGGCTGGTGATGTATACGAGAAGTTACGTTGAGAAATCATTTTAATTAGCGAGACAAATGCTGTGTAGTGGAAGGAGAGTCGAGGTTTATTGTGAGGTGTTTCTAATTGTGTCATGGACATAATGGAGTGGAGCTTTATTTTACAGAGGAAAGGTCAATTTAATTTTGTATGCTCTTTGGTCCGACAATTGACAGCCAATGTCATTAGGTACATATGCTTTATTTTGACTTGAAGTCTCGCGACGTCTTTAACAACTCAGCATGTAATAATTAAAATACTTGGCAGCATGTGTTACTGCCTTTTCAGAACTAAGAGGCGTCAGGGGGTCTAACTGCTTGAGGGCAATTCCCGAGGACATTGCTCTCTTTGGATTTTAATGGATTTTGGTCTACCTGTCTACCCTCAAACCCAATATTTTTGAAGTCCTTAATGAGCTTGTTTCGCTTGATCAGCTTAATATTTAATGTATAGGAGACCATGCAAGGAAAAATCGCAATCGGTACTTGCAAGAACCAGCCAGCGGCGTTCTCTTCTTCTCCGACAACCTTTTTACTTAAGTTGGATCTTTAGACTAACCTGTTCTAAAAACTTCGACTTCCCAGTCCAAATGGGTTGTGGTAACAACTAAGTTTTTACAAAACAACTACATATTAAATTATAATTGCTGTTGTGGTGTAGATCATCTATCAGTGATATACTTTGTCAAGGCGGTTAATGGTTATTGAGAGTCTATTTCTGAAATGTTTAACGATTAAAAGGGAATAATGTTTCTATGAAACAAGTACTCCAACATAATTCTTAAAAAAAATGCAAATTACATTATACAATATAAAATAAATTAGGAGGAGTTGGAGTTTTAGTTTAGGATGCCAAGAGGTGTTGATCGTGTGAGGTCCAAAAGAGGAAGGAAGAAAAAGCGGTAAAGTCATCTCACACAGCTCGCTGAGAACAGACAATGCATAACTGGATTCTGATGGTATTTGATTATGTGGTACTGATTGCTTCTGTGATGATCTACACTTTCTAGTTTTAGTTAAGTGTATTTGGCGACACTTTAATTTCCATTGTTTTTTTTTACCAGAAATTTTGATACGCATGAAGGCCAACCTAACGCCGTGTAGACAAAAAAGTCTTCCTCTCATCTTTCACGAGCTCACAAAACTGTTACACAGAATATTTTCAACCTCAGCATCAACCTCTCAAGTAGGTATTGAAGCTTCATTTGCGAAAAGCTAGTTGAATCCTGGTTTATTGTAAAAACAGGCTTCTTCCGACTATTAAGGCATCGAAAAAGTGATTCCGTCTCTCAAATGGTCCCAACATACCGATTGGCAGTTTTGGTTTGTATGCAGGCTCAGCTGTTTCTGTTTGGAAAGAATTTGGGCAAACTTTGCACGAGCTGCATCAGCTTCGTCTAATAAAGCTGCGGTCACCTTTACTAAATCCAGGGTCAATGTTGGAAGCCTCAAGCGTTAAGATCGCAATTCTTCTTTCTAATCCAGTCCACAGCTATATTTTGAGGTCTTTTAAGTTTGCCCACTCAGGAAAGACATTTAAGGTGCCACTATTAATATGAGGAGTCATTACATTGCAAGTTCCGCAACCACTTTTACTTTGTTGAGGAAACACAACTTACATCTCAAAATAAATAAAAAAGATCCAAACGATTCTAAGCTTGGCTAGTCACAGCCATTGTGGGAGTTTTTATTTTTTGGGAAGAATAAAAGGAACCTCCTCTAGGAATATATTCTGGGCCCATATCTTTTGAAACGGAAGACCTCCAAAACTAGCAACAAAGTGCAAAAAGTATGTCAGTTTAAGAGCTCGTCGCAGGGACATACATAAGTCCACGAGACATCATCATGGATCAATATCCCACTGAAGTGGGACTTCAATTTTGTTATGAGTTTATTTATGGAATTATTTCCCTTTTAACATGATTTGTTTATAAAGAAATGATGTACGCCTTACTTAGGTTATTTAAAATTAATAGCAGAGCTGCCAAGCGAGACTCTTAAGCATCCAGCGGCTCCCATTGTATAGTTTGGCTATGGTTCATTTAAGCTTGTGAATTTTAAATTTAGTCTATTTTTCATATAGAAAAAAAATTCAGAAAATTTGTTCTTGAGAAAACTTTTTTTTTTAACTTCAGAAAATTCGCAAGAACTGGTAACAAATTGTCTGAAGTTGAAAAAAAAGTTTTTTGGGGAAATAAATTGACTCTTAGCTTCAGAAAATTTGAGAAAACAAAAGCTAAAAACTCGCGCGAATTTTTGAGCATATGTGGGATAAAAGTCCATTTTGAACTTATGTCTTGTGGACTTATGTCTCTGCGCCTCATTTAGTTCATTCTCCAAAAATTACGATAAATCAAAAAAAAAAAGATTTATTTTAATCCTCAAAATTTCAAAACCGATATAGACGATCATCGTCTTAGGCGAACAGCCCCCTGGTATGTTCGCGGGAGGTGGCACAGTGGAAAAGTGAAAAAAAAAAACATAATTTGAGTTTTTTGTGGGAATCCAACTTGAAATCCTTCGGTTAGTAGTCCAGGACACTATTTCACGACACGTCTAGTCGATATTTAAAAGTGGATATTTGTTATAAGTGCCTATCCTTAGGGTCCCAGGTACGAGTCCAGAAAAAAAAACACAAAATTCCACCTTATGTTTTTTTTTCATTGAACTACCTCTCGTCTGACAAACATCCGAGAGTATAAATGTCATGAAAGAGCCGTTTGAACTCGACATAAAACAGTAGATCCCTTCCATTCGTCCCAAAAATTAAACTCACATACAACGACTGGTTGTGAGAAGCTAGGCCTAGGGTCCATACGGTCCTGTTACGCCAACTTTTTATTTATCCTAAGTTGACGCCAATGTCAAGGCGGCGTACAATTTATGCCTCGAATTATAATGAAGCACAGCTGCATCCTTAACCCAATGGAATGGTTTGCGGGACCATCGTTGAAAAGTTTGTTGCGATTTGAGTTTCGAACCGGCCGGGTGCCGACCACCATTTGCAAGGGGGTACTTTTATGAAAGGCTTGCAAAATTACGAGTCCCACTTTATTTGTCGAGTTGCGCTTCGTCATATTTCTAGGTGAATATGGACCGTTTCCCACCATGAGGAGATTAGTGGTGTCAAATGGCTAAGCGTTGTGTCAGATGGCTAAGCGTAGTGACAGATGGCTAAGCCTTTGTTTTCCAGCTAATAAGTAAAAGAGGAGTACTAGAGATGAATGGTAAAACATGTAGTTGTAGGTAATTGACAAAACTGGTTGATCGTTTTCAACTCCTCGTTCCTTGGACCAAAAAAAGATCGAGCTTAAAGAAAATATCCCCTGCTGAAGGCAGAGAGCAAACCTGTCGTCCCCTTTCATTTCCCTTCTTAACATAAGTGAACATCAACGCCCGCGTAATAAGAAACAAATGTGAAGAACAAAGTTGGCCAGGGTAGACCCCAGTAAGCATACAACAATTTAACGATCTGCTGTTTAGCCCAGCTGACAACTATTAAACAACATTTATCAATGCGCAAATGTTTTCAGAAATGCCAGCATATTTTTCGTCAACAACGTACACGTCCAGCTATCGACTGAACCTATGCAGGTTCAAGTTAACAACAAAACTAACCAAATTCAATGCATAGCTAATTGTACACGATTTTTGTGTTATTTATTTTTTCAATTTTCACTCGCAATGTCGAAATAAGTCAGAAACGACAAAAAAAAAACTGAATGCAACAGAACCGTGTGAGCCGATGCAATCCATTTTCAAATCGCGCCCGTTAACACCTGCAAACGCAATTTACCTACCTACAACCGCAAATTGTCCAATTTCCCACACACAAACAACAAAGTTTTTGATTCGATTAAAACTGCCGCAACAAATCCAATAAATACCATCTACAATGCAACAGACGACAATAAACCATAAACCGAAAAAAATATTTTCCACCAAATTTACCCAAATCCAAGATCGTGCGCATTCGAGGAAAAATGAACAAATTCCGCAGCGCCATCCGATCAGCTCCAGCCCACTCTCATGGGCCAGGGCCGGGCGGGGTGCGAGCGCAAAAAGTTCCACAGCAAAATATCGAAAAGCAATTTAATTAAATGTCATTAGTTACTATTAAAATTGTTATCGCTTTGTTCACAGGTGAATTTAATTTATGTTAACATTTGGAAACAAAAGGAAACCTCTGGCCGGCTACAAATCTACGAACCATAGTTGTGTTGAAGCGATTTGTAGCCGCGCCGCTTTTGGTACGAGTATGTGCAGTGATGGGGTAGTGTTTGGTGTATTGCTGTATACCGCTAGAAGCGTAATAAATTCGAGAAGAAAAAAGAAAAGAAACTAAGTCATGCTCTCTGTTGTTATTGTTGTTGTTGCATCGGACGGCGTTGTCGGCGTCGTCGTTCGACCCATAGTCTGTCGGTCTTTTGCGGCTTTGGCTGAGGGAAATCACTGAAATAATTTGTAATTATGATTTCGTCCCGATTTAGCGGTCGATGAGTGGTGAGATTGGTAGCGCGCTCGCAAGTTGCAGCTTGCAAGTTGCAACACATCATCAATTGGGTGTCTGGGATTCTGTGTACCGGTATGAAGACGATGGACAGGGCACTTACCAGAACTGTTTGCAGTCAAAATCGATCTGTTGCATGAAATTCTACTTCGAGTTGGGGCATGGGTGCTTTCTTCTTTTTGTTTAAAGTGCAATCCAAAGTGAAATACACGATTTGTATTGAGGTCGGATGACTTGGCTTCGCCGGTTGAAGTGTTAATGAAGACGACCCGAGGTAGCAGCGGTCACGGTGAAAGGTATTCGTCATCTTGTTCGAGTTTCGTTGGGCGTTTTGGTCAGCATTTAAAACTATAGACGAGTTCTGTATTTTCAGTCGAAGGTAAGGCTACTTAGAGCCTTGAGTGGGCTGGTTATATAAAACTACTAAGGCTCGCAGCTGAACCATTCCTTTTTGACACGAGGCATTCTTGACACTTTTTATACCTTATCCTCCTTTCAATCTGTTCAAATAAGTACTGCACATGCTATTTGAGGAAAAGTTAAGCTTCATGATAACCATGCGCTTTGCCAACTTTAGTAACCATAAATGCGTTAGATCGGTTTCGAAAATTGGAAGGATTTTCAACCGAAAATCGAATGACTCGTCGTTGCTGGTAGCCACATGTCAAGTTTTTTTTTTAAATTTAGCCGCCAGCTAAATTTTAACAGTCCATATCTCTTGGAAGTTTGTCGGCAACAATATCAGCTTGAAGTCCTTCAACTTATCCGAGTTGATACAGAGCATATTTTTGGCATCAGATAGAACCTCTTTAGACTTTTGACACCATAAAAAACGAATGACATTCCCGTGATTTTTGATTCGCGATCGCCTCACTTGTCTTTTGCCTTGTGGTCTGGAGCTGATTTTTCGTGCATTTCAATTACGAAAATACCCAAAGACCACTTCTATAAAATGTCTTCCTTCGCAATAATAAAATAATAATAATAAGGCAACATAAAAACAGCATCTTACATCTTCTTTGGAAAAGTTTTTGCACACACCAAGGCTTCCACTGCTAACATCAGGCTGATCCTCTGTGACCCCTATAATAACTACGGTCTGAGTGTGTCATCCTAGACAGAAACCTAACATAACCAAATCCAAAACCCAGTCACAGATGGCGCTGTCAACTGATTCACTACAGGTTTAAAGTTTAATATTACATTGAGCTGATTTCAGGAGGCAGCAACATTCCCGCGCTTTATCTGTCCCAATTTTCTAAGTAAATTGTGTTTATGCGTACGACTGTCGAAGAAGGCATTTTGAATTCCCAACCACTAATCCAAACCTTTCACAGTCGACCGATATAAACCCTATCTTCGAATTAAAAGCCTGAAATAAATTACCAATAACTTAGCACTCGACACGTCAAAACAAAGGGCCAGCCAAAACAAAAGAGTTCACTATCGAACTTCGATTTCACTTCGGTTGCAGAGTTGCACCCCCAAAGTGGCACAGCTCCTATCCGACTATGAATTTGAATTTATTAAACATAAATACATGTGACAGAGATTAAGAGCGCACAACTTGAACTGAAGGTTTAACTGGCGCCCCTTTAACACCACTGCCGGGAATAGCGATAAAATTTAAATCCATGCCCAACAACAACAAACCTCTTATCGGTTGTCCATTCATAAAAGCCAAAGCCAAATGTAATATTGCCCGCCAGATAAATCCCCAGTTAATACACCTTAAAAACTCGTCCGCCGCAATCTAATTAACAAGCCTCACTACAGACTACAGTGATCGAATTAATTTCCGATCGGAAAGCGCGAGGTCCTTCTCCGCATCGTGTTGGAATTAATTTTACGAGTTTATCTCAAGAAATACCTACCAACAGCCAGATGCGCGCTGATCCTGTGTGTGTTTGTGTGTTGGGGCTTGGAAATTATTGTCACGCTATGGTTGACTTTCGGGTCGGGTCGCATGTTTTGGTCGTGTTTCTCGCGCGCCGTTCTAATTGATTCCGACAAATACTCATAAATTCGATTGGACAACAAAAATGGGATATTTAACTCGAATTCCTTCGCCTTGTAGTTGTCATCGTTTTTTTGTTTTTTTTCTTTCTGATCGCCTTTGACATTTTTGTACGTCAACGTAAGCAACGTGGTGTTGTGGGTTGCCAGCACAGTGTCCTCGGTCGTTGTCACCACATGTACAAAGGCGGAAAGCGAAAAATTTGTAAACAAATGAAACGAATTATACGAATGTCTCCGCCTTGAGGTGCTTAGCAATTTACTAACAAAAAGCATGTTAACAATAAATGTACAGACCACCGGTGCGGCCATGTCTAGCAATTGAATGACAGGGGGGACACACCGACTGCGAGTGTATAATAATCGAAAACGAAACAAAAGGGGTTGATTGAATGTGTACATAAATTAGGCTTGGAAGCTTGTGGTCAGTTGTGGTGTTGTCTTGTGACGCCCACAACACTCTAATGGTTGATTGAATTTTCTCGAAAATAAAGTGCTACTGTCCGAGATAATTGAATTTTAATCTGGTAAAGTTGCGACAGTCTGTTGCAGATGTGAGGCAAGAGTTCATAGCGTGATTTATTTCCAAGTTTTATAGTGAATAGGACGTCTGAAAGGCACGCTATGGTGACTTTTGGCTGGTGGTGTACTTCCTCGTGGTGTGTCTCAACCCAATTGGAGTGTGCCTGTCATTCGATTTGACGAGGAAGCGGTTTAAGAAAAAATGTAAGGCATCCTTGTACATGGGAACTTTTCACACCAAGAACAATAGATTGGGGCTGAGGGGATGTCTTGTGACCGCATTTGGAAATTAGTTGCCTGCCACATTTGGATCTTCTTGAGGAAGCAACCGTATGATATTTAGAAGCAATTCTTACACCCTCTCCCAGAGGCTATTCGGATTCTTTAAATATTTTTATTGCCAGATATTTACTCTGTTAAGACTCGTGGTTCCTTCTTGCTCGTGGTATCAAAGGGGTCGGCTTTGCCATGCAGTGGCTTACACCGCTGACGAATACAGTGCGAACTCCGTTGTCAAATTAAATCTTTGTCCCAATGTTGATTTCTCTGTTCCAATCAATATAATATATTTGTCCGAAGTTATGTTAAAAGTTCGCAACAGTTGGCAAAGAAAATGAGCTAACAACTCATATTGATGTTCGTAGTAAAATCAGAACCTCCGTAACGTATTTAGATGAAACCCTCACTTCAAAACATTCTACGCTACTCAAGCCGTACAATTTTTGCACTTTATACCGTTAATTGTACAAACAAATGCCTTTTCTGTTTGTAAGTTTGAAGTTTCAATGAAATTATTTTTACTTTTGACAATTCTTCATTCAACTTTTCAGCATATTCAAAAAAGCTTTTTAAAAAAAAATATCTTGAGGCGAAACTTTTCCGATTATTTCCAGCTATCATTCATCTTTCTGTTCGGTCCAGAGGCTGAGCTACAATAAATTTAAAACCAAGTCTTCTCTGATCTAATGAGAAGAAATGTAAAAAGGATTATTTCTGATTGTAGCCCTGCTTTAAAGTTGTGTTTACGGATGTAAGCCACAATACATACGCTGAATGTCGTGCAGTGTTCGTAGCGTGTGTTGTGTTTAAGTGGTTGCAGAATTGCCGTCGGAATGTGGATGTGGCTTGAGTTTCCGTAGGGTGCAGAGTGCTTGGGACAAGAACGAAAAAGGAACTTCTAAATGCTTTGCTTTCCTTTTTTAGGGCAGAAAAGTACTTCTTGGAGAGTTGCCACACGATTCCTTTTTGTAAACTGTTGCTAATCTTTATTGCTACTACTGGAAGCTATTTGAGATTGGAGTCGTCCGTTTGCTTACATTTATGCAGCTTTTATCGATGTTATCGAAAAATAGCAAAAATGAAATTTTAAATTCATCATTTTCAATTTTTGTAAATACTCACGAACTAGAAGATTTATCAAGGAACTAAGTAATCAGGCAAACATTTTATGTTCCACTGTTGTTTTACATTTGTTTTTCCGTGGGCAACTGGAGAGGTTGGATAGAGTTAAAAAATTGCAAGGTATCATGGCAAAAAGCTATTGGATCTTAGAAGACGCTTTTGAAATATTCTTTGGTTGGCAGGTAGAGACGGAGGTGTGAAATATATTATTGAATTTACTGCGAGATCCCCAGAAAGAAACACTGTCCAATAATTATTAACAATTGGTATTTAATTCACGGATATATAGAAATAAAGTATGTATAATAATGAAAAGGCAAGAGCGTGCTAATTCTGCGACGGTTAAATGTCAACTCAAACTGAAATTCAAATGTACAGTATAGAGAAAGATAATTAGTATGTATATGAAATATGTATAGAAAAAGCATTAGGTAAAACAGTAATGAAAGCTTTAATTTTCCACAGGAGGTTTTCAACTAAAATGTAGCTATGTTCGAGCAACTTTTTCCAAGCTGACACTAGAATCGTTCTCTTTGGGTTTGACTAGCTTTCTTTGTCTAACTGGGGGCTTTATATCCAAATGAATACACCTCGTCTATTGAAACACAAAGGGGCATAAGTAACAAAAATCCCATTTTGAGAATATAACATAAAAGAACTTGTTAAGTTCTTTGGCATCACAAAAGGTCATAAGTGAATTTGAACCTATTGTCGAGATTTCGCTTTTTTGTTCTCACAGAAAAGTAACTAAACTAAACTAAATAGTTCCACTCACTACGGTTGCGGTGGCTTGGAGCAGTATTGACGCTGAAAAATTCAAAAAAGGCGCATACAAATTTTCCCGAGCCTTGTTAACTATCTATATACTCGTATATAAAACTGACGTCCGTATGTGCACTCATACCTCGAGAACGAATCATTCCATTTTGACAATTTTACGCTTGATAAATTCGTATTGGCCCAAGGAAGGACATAGGACCTAGAATTTAAATTTTGCTATATCAGCCAATTAAAATGGCATTTAACACTATTTTTATTACTCTTGTATATTAAAAATAAAAAATGTCATTAACTATTGAATGTATTATATAACTATTAAATTTTTATTGTAAAGGGTGATTTTTTAGCTGGTTTGGTTTTGGCAACACCGGTTTTGACAGCTGACGTGTGTTTAGTACCTTGTGTCACTGTCAAACAGCTTCAGTTTGGTTTGCAATTTAACCATGGATCGACTTACAAATGAACAACGCTTGCAAATTATTGAATTTTACTATCAAAATTCGTGCTCGGTTCGAAATGTTCATCGCGCGCTGCTTCCATTTTATGATCGGCATTCTCGACCTTCTGAGCAGTCTATTCGGAAGATTACTATAAAATCATAAGAGAATAAATATATTATATCTATCTAAAAAGGTCCTTTTTTGTCGTGGAGGAGATGAAAGTTTAAATGGGAACCGCTTTTAGGCTGGATAGAAAATATGGGAAGTTTCACTTTCAATATAACACAAATTATTTAAAATTTTTAAAATTATTATACAGTGGACGTCCATGATTATAACGAACATTCATTCACTATTTCCGGAATTGGCGATATAACGAAAGATTTTAAGATTTACATTAGTATCTCTATATATAACGAATGGTGCGCACGATTTTCTATCCGCTATATAGCGAACGTAGATATAAATTGGATTAAAAACAATGCAAGTATTTAAATAGCAGGACCATCATCCATTCAGTTTAACAGTAAATAAAAACGATTAATTAAAAAACCCATTTTTAATGACTTCTTTTAAGAAAAAAAGTATACAAATTCGATCGATATAACGAACGCACTCGATATAGTGAATAACATCAAACATTTTATCATTCGTTACACTGGGCGTACACTGTATCATATATTCTACAGGTCAGCTAGTAATAATATGAACAATAAACAACAGCAAACACGTTTTAGAAATGTTTTTTTTTTTTTTTAAAAATAAAACAAATTTATTAGTTTCAAAAAAAAAAACTTTATTTTTTATTTTCATTATTATTATTATTTTTTGTTAAGTAAAGAGTAAAATCTTACTTAAACTGAAAAAGGGTCAATTTTGATCATTTTTGAAAAATTGACAGGCCACGAGTCTCAAGACTCGAAAAGGGCCATTTGATCCCTAAAGCGGCCAAATGCCAACTATTAATAAAATAATAAAATTTCAATTTCATTTGCTTAACACTGTTCGCGGCCAAAGGCCAACTATTAATAAAATAATAAAATTTCAATTTCATTTGCTTAACACTGTTCGCCTTGATTACTACAACATGACTTACATAGTCTTGAGTGGGGGTCAATCGGTGGCCCAATTTCGAATTTAATCGCAAGCTTAAATTGGCTTAAGCCGTTTGGTGGTCCAAATGCTTACAAATGAAAGAATATGCCTGCATGACTGCAATTTGCTAACAAGAGAAAAGCCATTGACAAAGGTCTACTGACTGCTTGCCTCCTAGATCGCACGTTGACCAAAATTCGAGATGACCACTTGAGTTGTCAATGTGCGGTTAAATACCCCCGGATCGACCCCATTCCCTTTGGAATGCTTTTAATCGCAGTGACAATGTCTGTATAGAAAGGTGCGTACATTTGTTGATTCTTAGCCTCAACAAAACCCACTTTAAGCCTGATTGACAGACATAAGACCATGCCAACACAGAAGCCTAACATATTTGCGATAGAACAGACGTTTGGTACTTAGCATTAAATACAATATTCTAATTGGCTTGTCTCTCTCTCTGTCGTTTCAGTCCCCTGAATTGGATTACCGGATGGGCCGTCTGCACAAAATCGAGCCCGATGTCGAATATGAAGTATTACCTCATCACCATCACGATCAAAGCAATCATCATCTGCATCATCAGCACCAGCACCATCACGACCAACACCATCAGCAGCACACGAACCAACAACACCACCATCAACAGCAGCAGCAGCAGCAGCAGTCACAGCAGCAGCAACAACAGCCAAATCACAGCATCGACAATCCGTCCAGCTCACCGAGTAACTCAAGTTCCGGCTATGGTTGCGCTTACGCCAGCACCCAATGCTACGACAGTGGCTACTCCACCGGCAAGGAGTATCTATTTGGTGAGTAAACCTGTGCACCTTCAATTGACTTAATCACTTAGAATGCCTTAATCCTACATACCCCAAGCCCGACAGCATCATCACATTCAACAACTAATCTAACTGTGAAATTCAATATATTTCTTATTTCGAGATGTGGATTTTCTGTATTTACCTTCGTATTAGGTTACGAATTTGTGAGAGCTCCTATCAATTTGATGCTCGATTCGATTCGATCGCTTGAACGGGGTCTGACAAATTGCTGGCCGTAAGCTTAGTTTGATTAATCTCATGCTAATTGGGAGGCGTTGCGTGCCTCAAAACACCGATTGATGGACTGCTGTCATTTGTGATTTAGGTGCTGGATTCTACTGGGGCCGAACGCCTATTGATATTAAAATTAGTCAGTCCGTTGCATTTAAATGGGACCGCACTTTTCATGTATGAACGAACCGCCCGTGGCATTTGTTCGGAGTCAAACAAGTCGCATATTGATGTCATCCAACAAGATGTCATATGTTGTGATAAATGGTCAACCGAATGGTGACTTGGTGATGGTCTTTTACTGTTCTGATATGTCGGCATTGTGCTTGTCAAATAAATATTCATAAGAGTTGTCACAAAGTTGTCATTAGTGTCTGCGTTTTGCCAAGCGCATTTAATAGTCGTTCCAAGTCGTTAAAAGTTGTGATGAAAATATTGCTGACACTGATGATCCGGGGTATGGATATGTGCAGAGCTGTTCTCCTTGCCCCTCGGCTAGGAGCAGAGCAGAACCCAAGCCAGTGATACACTAAAAAGTGATACACTAGCTCATTGTTTAAATGCAGCAGATCTTTAAGGGCCGTTTGCTCATTCGACTCTTAACGATTTAAGTTCCATTTAAACTTAAATTTGAATAGGCTGCCTTTTTAGGGCATAAACTGTCACGTAAGAGTTTATGTGGCACTTAATTCGCTATGAGTCGTATCAGCAAACGGCCCTTAGGAACTGATCCTGCTTACTGATGTCAGGGCCTTCTTAACGATGTGGAGATGTGTGATGTGGTCGCTTATTGTGAACACTTTGGCCTGGAAGAAGCCGAAAAATCTCTATCTGTAAAGAGTTTATTTTCATCGCTTTTAAGTGCAGGGTTGGAAGGGAATCCGTCTTAGTAGGCCCCCATTTGCTGGTTTCGATTTGCAGAATTAATGCCAGAGACTGTCCGCTCTGTGGTTTTGGATCCATTAGGCATTTCCTAAGAAAGGTTTAGCTTATATTGAACCTGCTGTTATAGAAGACCTTCCACCTTACCTCGGCTTCATTCTTCATATTTTAACTTTACTTCCAACTCAAGGAAGACCTAACCAGCTGTCTTCGCACATAATGGTTCATGTCACCCTTGCAGTATCCAATTGAGTGAGGTCACAGTTGCTCCTCAGGGGTTGTGGGGCCTACTCTCAGCACAGCTTGTGGGATCACTTTATGAACCTATGACTAACAAAGATTTGAACTAGCTCTCCGACGTGAACATTCAAATGAGACTACCAGGTCATCTCTGTAACCAACTTTTTACTTTATTGCAGAAACCAAAAACAAAGAGGCTCTCTGCACACCATCCTCTGAAATGGATGATCCTTTCCTGCGGCCGCCCCTCTGGGAGGACATCGCCAGCTCAATACAAAACATCGACCCAGAGAATGCGGTTATGCTGGGCGCCACCACAATGGCGCAGGTGAAAATGGAAACTGTCGATGATGCACTGCTCGAAACGTTCCCGACACCATTGCTCAGTCCGTTAGAGATAAAAACTGAAAAGCACCCAACCCACCATCATTCGCAGCATCATCTGCATCAGCACCATCCGAGCTTAGGCACAGGTGGCGGAGGTGCTGGTGGTGGTGGTGTTAGCGCTGTCGTCGGCGATGCCGAATGTGATACCCTAACCCAACTCTCGATTCTGCATGGTCCCATGCATCATTTGCAGCATCATCAGCAGCTCCAGCATCCGCATCACCACCAGCACCATCACCATCATCCGCAACAGCAGCAGCAGCAGCAGCAACAGCCACAACAGCAGCAGCAATATCCAAACAGCAATAGCAATAGTCCTAGCCACAATCGAAGCAGTAGTTCTAGTAGTAGTAGCAATAACAACAATGACAGCCTAGCCAATAACAATAACAGCGGTAGCAGTACCACAAGCAGTAGTTCGAACAACAGCAATAGCGATAATGGCTCGTATCTATTAACTGGATCGA
This sequence comes from Cheilosia vulpina, assembly GCA_916610125.1. Lineage (NCBI taxonomy): Eukaryota > Metazoa > Arthropoda > Insecta > Diptera > Syrphidae > Cheilosia > Cheilosia vulpina. The sequence continues at coordinate 50,359,427 of OU744278.1, forward strand.
ACTATCCACCACCACCGCCGCCGCCGCATTTGAATAGCTATCTAGGCGGTGGCACTGTGAATGCTAATGTAGGCCAACATCATCAAATGCCACCACAAAATTGCTCCAGCGGCAGTAGTGGTGCTGCAGTTTGCAACAGCACCACCACAAACAACAACAACAACAACAGCAACACAACCAGCAATAACAATAACAATAGCAGTACCAATAACAACAACATCAGCAATAGCAGTAATGCCAGCAACAACAATAACACGAGCCATGGCAGTGGTTACGCCTATAATTGGCAGAGTCACACACAGGTGAGCCATATCCATATAAATGCGTATGTTTGCATATATACAGAACTCGACACCACTATATATAGATTCAATTAACATTTCTAATGTGGATGTGTGTCTCGTTCTATCTCTCATTGCAGCCCTCCTACCACAACAAGTATCCCGTGCAAAATGCGGCTGTCGTGCCAGCCGCTAACCTCTGCCCGCCACCGCCAATGTCAAGACTAATGTATGTGCCGCCGCTGACGCCGCCCAGTTCAGATCCAGGAAGTCCGGGTAGTTCGTTGGTGTCGAATAGACGTGCGACACCGCCACCACCGTACCAGCATCAGCAGCAACAGCAGCAAGGACATCAGCTTGCTGGCGTTGGGGGTCCCACCATTATTGCTGTTCACTCGTCTGGGGCCGGCGGATCGGTTCATTCGCATCATCTGAGTCCACCCATTGGTCAGCCGAACAGTAGAACGCTCACCACGCTCACGTCGAACAACTCATCGAATGTACAGCAGAATAGCCCGGCGCATTTGGCGAATATTATGTCGCCCGGCATCAGGACGGTGCGCTACAACCGAAGGAACAATCCGGAGCTGGAGAAGCGGCGGATACACCATTGCGATTTTATGGGTGAGTTTGGCAAAGAGATTTAGTGTGGTGGGGGTGAATTTTAAGGAATTCTTCCTTTTTTTTTGTTTTGTTTGTTAAATTAAATTTTATTCCGTGTGTCTGTTTGACGAATATTTGAGAAAATTCACCCAAGGGATGTCGTTAGAAAATTCCAAATAATTTAAAAACATAAAAAAAATATGTACAGAGTGAAGAAGGCGGGAAGACGCATCGAAAACCGTTTCACAAACAATTTCATATGGCCGCTTTCAGTGCCAGACGTGACGACCTAAAGTCAGCCTCTTTCCTGGGAAATAACTAAGCAAATGATGACTGTATCCCCATTGAAAAATTAGAAGAGGAATTAAATGATCTCGGAACTAAAATTGCCAAAAGTCATCTATAAGTCAAACTTGGAGGCATTTTTTACTTGGCTGCGAAGTTCAAATGAATGTGTTGGAGACATTTCATACATTTTTTATAAAATTTCTGCAGAGATTTTTATTTTAGAAGGGCATGTCCGTCTCAATAGTAGTTATTGTGTTGGACTACTAAGCGAGGGGTCCCAGGTCCGATTTCCGAAAAAAGGATCTAAATTCTATCTTAATATTTTTTCCCACAGCGTCACCTCGCGCGAACGTCTTACAAACATCCGAGAGTATAATTGTCATAAAAGATCCGTTTAGACCCGGCATAAAATTGTAGATCACTTCCTACTCACACAAAACGAATGGTAGTGAGAAGCTAGGCTTAGGACCTGTTGCGCCAACTATTTATTTTTTTTAAGTCCGTCCTAATATTACTAATTCTACTGGAAAGCTGTTTCGCATTTTTCGCAAACCATTAACATCACGGTTTGCTTTAACTTCCTCTAGATGTTCGCATTTTTGTTCTCTTGCAATGTTTATGGCGAAACGCAGGCGAATCTTTTTGTCGACTTTCGACGCAAAGTCATTAATTTCTCACAAAAAATGTATCCCCTTAGATTCTCAGGAAAACAAAATCTTTTCCCGGAGAACTCAAAGCGAATGAAATGCGAACAGCTTCAGAGCCCTAATCTCGGAACTTTTTGACGTAACCTCCAAAACTAGGAACTAAACGGCAAAAATTGCAAGTTTTAGAACTTTATCTAGTTCATTATTCACAAATGTATGGAAAACTTACCATACAAAAAAAAAATTCCTGAAACTATATTATTTTGACCATCAAATTTTCAAAAACGATATCAGCCTTGTTTTTATAAGCTTCGTTCTCAGCAAAGCAAAGTAAAGTAGGATTTTCCGCACGCAATTATAACAACTACGCTCCACTTGACACTTCGAGACTCGCAGCAGTTATTGTAAATTGTGTGCTGAAAATCCTACTTCACTTTGCTTTGCTAAGAACGAAGCTCAAAAAACAGGCCTTTCGTCTAGACGATCATCGTCTTGCGTGATCTGCCCCCTAGTTTACCATAAGGCCTTGAAAGGCGAATGCCTTCGACATTTGTCCGCACACAACACATCAAAGCTATATTAACTCTTCGATGTGACACTGCGACTTGGTCTCCAAAATATCCAAATAAAGATAAGGGAATGTGTTTTGGAACTGGCTCGCGAACGATTTGTAATTGTGGAGACATTTTGAACGTCGGAAACATAACTTGCTTAGACTTAGCTTGAGGTTAATTGTTTTGCCTTATTTTATTTATGAAGACATCTTTTTCTCTTGGGGCATAGATTAAGTTTAAACTCAGTTTATTGCTGAGCAGTGCTGCCAACCAATTTTGACGAAAAAATGACTAACTTGAGAAAAAAGATGCCTTTTTCAATAAAATAATTTTTGTTACGTAAACTGACACAATATATCAAAAATTAAAAACAAATATAAAAAATAAACAAAAACAATTTTTATTTCAAAAAAGAAAACTTAAATTATAAATCACAGAAGAAATTTTTAATAGGAACAAAATTTGTGACTTTGTAGTTTCATAAGTATTGATCAAAACAAACAGAGTTTTGGTCCAATTAGAAAAATATTTGAAATATAAAAAAGATGCCTATTTGAAAAAAACCTTAAAGCCTTAGCTAATGAAATAATGCCTAAAAGGCATGAAAAGCCTTAGTTGGCATCACTACTGCCGAGTTAAATGTTAAACTGCTTTGCATAGTTAAAGAGAGAGACGTCTTTATAAGTTTGACTTATTTTTAGTGTGAATAGCACACAAGGTTTAAGAAATGAAAATCTACGAGTACCTTACGGCTTTGGGGTTTATTTTAAAAAGTATTGACATTGAATACGGTTTGAGAAAAAAAAGTAAAACAAGTGACTGACAGATATTTTTCACTCTGTATTTTCAACAGTGAGTCCTTGCCCCCGGCATGTGTACGGCAAATTTTTACAGCTCGTTTTATCCTTTTTGTGTTGCATCGTGTACGAACGGCCTAAGAAAGAAAATGCCGGATTCAGGTTTATTAGTTTTGCCTTTTTTTACGTCAAGAGCTCAGTATTTTTATCTTTTAACCTTACTGTATTAATATTTGAGATGACATTTTTAAACCTGATACCAGATTTGTATTAAACTGAGTTTAGTTCTATTTTAGATCGTTCTGGCCGATGTGTCGATGTTGGACGTCCCTTCTTGTTGAAAGCATGTTCGATTTTGCTCTCATTTTATTTCTTAAAGCTAGCACGCGGATTAATTTATTTCCACTACTCTCTTCCGTTTAGTGGATAGCATGTTATTTAATTTAATTTTATCTTAAAACCTTAGAAGAAGTAGCCAAAGTCAAGTTGTCTATTGTCTTTATCTTTGTCTGTTTCCTACCGGAGCTGAGAACAGAGGAGCTTGTAAATTGCTTCTAATTAGTTCTATAGTTTCTAAAGGTTTTGAAGGCAAGATAAAATGGAGGATGAGATAGTAAGGTTTCATACGGTACTAGGGCCCATCGTGGTTTTGATCTGAATAGTCTTCATTGAAAAACTTCGTGATCTTCGTGAAGATTTTTTTTTTTATGTAGGTCTAGAAACTGCTGTATAAACGACGAGCCTAGTCTGTAGTTATTAAAGAGTTGGTCCTGACTGATAGAATGAATCATAAACGCCTACCGAACTAGCTTATTTAAGAGTCGTGAAATTTTTTAAGTAAAATCTGACCTTACCAGTCTTTAGAAAGGCTTTTTGAAAAATTGTTTAAGCACGATGACTCATAAGATGAAGGTGTCATAACCTCGACAGAGAAGTCAATAAAGCAGGGTCCTCTTTAAATTCCTCCATCAGTAATGTGACGGGAGCATTAAGCAATATAAACGACATACAATATGATGGTTCTGGAAATGCTTAAATGACAGTCGGGGTTGAGAAGTCCGGACTTGTTGTCCATTGTCTGCATACCGTGCAGTATTGCATTCTTGTTGATAAACTCACTGAAACCTTGTTTTGACATCAATTTTGCTTTACGGAGCCAAAGACTTCTTATTCTCTGAGTACAATGATATTGTGTTTTGAAGTCCAAAAAATTGAGTCTTTTTAAGGGGTAAAGAATTTCAAAATTGAGCTAGACGGAATACCAATAATGGTACTGACCACCATGGTCATGGTTGATTTTATTGGAAAGATGACTTTTAAGCATCGCTGTTTATAAATATGATTAAGGACATATAACTACCGCGGCAGACGAATAAAGCGAAAATAAAGTTTTCGACAAGTTTTTCGAGTAGCAGGACTTTGGATCGTATTTCGATACTCATTGTAAAATTACATTCGAAAGTCTTTGAAGGCATACCAAAACAAGCGAAAATCAGCTGTCAAAGTGTTGCCAATTTAAAAAAAACAAATTTGAAAAAACACCTTTTATATGAGTTCTTATTTAAGACTAGCTTTACGTCCAGCTTGGCCACTGACTGTATTAAAAGTCAACATACTCCTGGTGAAATTGCAAACCAAAAAGAGAGCAAATCGGTTATCTTAATAGGCGGCCCAGCGATCTTCGGCCTTTTTGTGGCTTTAATAGCCTTCCAAAGCGAGTAATTGGATTCTTTTTCAGCTGTTAAGCTTTCGAGGTAATTTCTAGCCTCGTCATTTTTAAAATCTTTAATCGAGTTTGTTAGCAACTGCTAAAAGTGTTGCAGTAAAAAAAAAACTTTTTAAAAATTAAAATCTCATTTTTGTACGGCCTGTCTTATAGGACTCAAGCCTTGTTCCTGCAACATTTTGTTCATGTTAGCATTATTTTTGTGGATGTCGAAGTCAAACCCTTCACAAGGCGAATTTATAGGGCTTGAACAGCACCCTGAGATGCTTGCAGTTTGGATTAAGTTTCGCACTTAACCAGATGTAACTTGTAGTCCCTTGAAAATATGTAAGCGGAAAGCGAATTCCAAATCATCATAACCTACCTATTGAAAGAAGTGTTTGGTTATTTTCCATCGAAAAATCCCCCTCCACCGTTGACCGACAATCCCACCCTTCGTATTGTAAGGTCGCCTTAAAAAAAAAACTTCCCAAAACCCCACCATCACATTCGAGAGACACTCCACTCAGAGCTTAACCCATCGCACAGTGTTTACGGAAACATCACTTCACCTGTGCACTGACAGTGCCGCAAATTCTTGGAAATTGTCGACAATCGACACCGGCTGTCAGCAGAGCACTGCAACCGACCAAAAGTGCCCGAACAAGGCAAACACTTGAATCTAATATGCGAATACGAAAAACACTGGATAGGTGCCAACTACCACATCTACGCGCGATCTCCTCTGGCGTATGTGGAATGCCTTCATGGCGCATTGATTAAATGCCACTTTACTCCACATTAGCAATCCAGTATGTGGTATCTGTGCAAAACCATGCCACCGCACCAAGAGTGGCAGACGGGCAGCGACTTCAATGCATGCAGCGTGCAAATAGCCAGCACGATAATATTCCCAGCATGCCCTGAGTGTCAACTCTAATACAGATTTATGTCTAATGCGTTACGAATTTTTGATCAGCACAATTATTCAATTCGATCGAATGCAGTCGCACTTATATGCGCTGCGCATTCATTGGATAGGTTTTCATAATATTTAACTCCCACCCCCTCCATACCCGGTGTCTGTGGCGCGATGGAGATCGATTCATTAACAGAGCGATTCCGAAATTCCAAGAAGCTTTGCAGCTGGAATTTCAACTTTTCGCGGCGCTAATTAGACACTCGGACGTTTTCTTCTTCTTTACAGCCTCGCTATGGCTGTGAGTTCGCCTCATTAACTGGACGAGATAATTTTCTCTCATGATCCTCTATAGCTGGGCCATGACTTGTTGGGAAGAGTTGGCTGGCGGTTGGAGGCTGTAGGCAGCCGGAGCGCATGTAACCATTGGTCTTGTCTGACTGCATGTCTGGCGGTACACTTTGTTTTTAACGAATTCGCAAACGAATCCGTTTACGAAATTAAAGCGCGGTGATGGTGCGAGCTGGGTTGCTGCGACTATAATTGCTGATGAATTTTGAGCGTGGAAAATGCCAGTCGAACGTGTTGCAATTGCAACTGAATTTCAATTGAGTTATGAAATATACATTTCTGTGTGTGTGTGTGCAGAAGGACTTAATTCTGTACAATGGTCAGGTGGAATTTGTTGCTGATAAGTTTGACATTTTTCGGTTAATTGATTGGGAACTTAGGACGCGGGGTATTGTGTAGTTTGCTGAAGTTTAGCCTCTACTGTTTCCCGGTGTGGTTAGGAAATCCTTGTGAGAAATACGAAGAAGGGCTATTGTTTTTTGACAGAGAAAGGCCAATGGTGCAGCTATCTTTACATTTGAGAGTTGAAGCACATCATCCAATTCATCTGTTTAACATCTAATTGCAGCCTTAGATTTTGTTTGATACAGGCGTCGACGTCGAGTCGACTGTTAAAAGGAGATCTCGCTCCTAACAGCGCAAAGACAGTAGCATCACACATACATGACCCGCTATGTCAACAAACTTGGTTGAGGAAACCTACCAGCGAAATTTTGAACTTGGTAACCCGCAATGGACACCATTTTCACACAAGACTGATCCTTGCGAAACCCTTAGAAATTCAGATTGAGACTCACCTCATCGATTCTAGTATAGGTACTGTATTAGACAGCATTTAGAAAGAGGCTCTATAAATAGGCATGTCTAGTATTAGTCTACCTTCCGAACTTGTTTTTTAGCGCAAAATGGATGGATGGTAGAGTTTCAGGACGAAAGCAATCTCACCGCGGCGTTTGTTGTCAAGGAAAAAAAAGCAGCCAAGGTGATCCGCTTTCATTTTACTTCTTAAACAGCATACTTGACTAAAATTGCCACAAATTTGTTTTAAATCATTTTTTTTCAAACAAAATTTGTGTGTTTCTTGTTGTTTACAAATTTTTGGCTGTAGCGTATAAATAAGAATAATTCTCTTTTCCCGCAAGTTGTTTGTAGTTGAACGTACGCTGCAATTTGTAAAAAAATTACTTTTTTGTGAACTTTTTTTAACTTACAATTTTGTTCAGTGTATGAGGTTATTTTACAAGTAAAAGTTGAATTCTGAATTTGACTGCAAATTGTGAAAAATGTACTTTTTTTTTGTGAGTTTTAAAACTTACAATTTTGTTCAGTATGTGAGATTATTTTACAAGTAAAAGTTGAATTCTGAATTTGACTGCAAATTGTGAAAAATGTACTTTTTTTTTGTGAGTTTTAAAACTTACAATTTTGTTCAGTATGTGCGATTATTTTACAAGTGAAAGTTGACTTCTAAATTGTGCGGAAAATTGTGAAAAACTGACTTTCTTGTGAGTTTTAAAACTTACAATTTTGTTCAACTTTTTTAAAACTTACAATTTTGTTCAGTATGTGAGATTATTTTACAAGTAAAAGTTGAATTCTGAATCTGACTGCAAATTGTGAAAAATGTACTTTTTTTTTGTGAGTTTTAAAACTGACTTTTTTGTGAGTTTTAAAACTTACAATTTTGTTCAACTTTTTTAAAACTTACAATTTTGTTCAGTATGTGAGGTTATTTTACAAGTAAAAGTTGAATTCTGAATTTGACTGCAAATTGTGAAAAATGTACTTTTTTGTGAGTTCTAAAACTTAAAAATGTTGTTGCCTTGCAAATTTTGTTTGAATCTTGGTTCCTTATTTTTGTAAAGCCTAGTATCCTGCTTGCGCTAAATTTTACCTCTCATACGAAAATGTCTACAAAGATAAAATTTAGTGAGGCAGTTTAGCAAAGCAGTATCCTGTTTTCACGATAACTTATAGATGGGCCGATGAAAAGTCTCCACTCCACTAAGCTCTCGAAATAAATGTCCGATACATTAAATTGAAAATATATTTTGACATAAAAACGGAGGAAGAAGTTTGTATTGTGTTTACTATGATGTTTTTTTTAAGGAAGGCGCAGAGAATATTAGCGTGAGAAGTAAAAGAAAAAGCGAAGCCAGAAATCATAGCCAAAAGAAAGGCATTGCTTTGCGAAATTTCGAGACATTTATTTATCTTAGCGAATTTTTCCGGAGGACTTATGATTTCAATTGTCCTCGAGTCTCGAGTGTCTTTTGGGTAGCAATAAGTGTTTCACCATTTTAAAGAGATTTTGGAAAGTTTCAGCACACATTTGAAAGTTCTCCATAAAATTTCTAGGGTTAGCTTCCAAATCGGAGAATTATTTATTCCTTAATATCGATAGAAAATTTAATTTTTTTTTAAGCTTTAAATATTCTCACGTCTTTTTTTTCAAATACGTGACACGAAAAGTGCCATCGTCTGCTGGCCAATACAGAAATTATTTCAACTGCTGCAGCAATGATAATTTTTTCCTCGTCAATTTTCCTTTTATCCATTGTTTTGGAGATATTCTAATAGGTACTGGGATGTATTGGAAGTTTCAAGTTCGAAATTTATACCTACGCAAATGGATGTCTTCGAAGTTTGAAGTTCGAAATTGATAACTACGCGAATAATTAAAATTACATATATTGCTATAATATTTCACGAACATCTATGTCATCTATATGATGTTTAATAATTTAGCGACCATTTATCTTTTGTGCGGAGAGACGAAGACGCTAAAATTTTAGCGCGATCAGGATACTGAGGTTAATAATCATAAAAATAGTTTTGTTCGAAGAACGAATTTTGTACTTTCAGTTATTAAGGCAGAGCAAAGCTATTGAATCAGATATTCCATACAGGACTGACAAAGAAAATAGCTTCAAATTGACACCAATGGAACCGTTTGTTCCTTACAAATGTAATATTTAGCTGCAATAAAGTTCCTCATACAACTGTAGCCACAGTGTTTTCACCACGAAAATGTTCAAAAAAACTTGTAGATTACAAGTCAATCAAAATTAAAATGTTAAATAAAAAAATGTTCACGAATTTCTTTTTCCGTTAATAGATTTCATAAGTTTGTAAATTTTATATTTGTAAAACAAGATTACAAATTTGTATCTAGTCGTTTTGTACAAGTAGAATTTTGTCGATTTTACTTTTTGACGAAAGAGGCGGAGTTTTTTAGATGCGTTTAGCACGGGGATGACATTGACATCATTGCCAGAATTAAGCGATCTGTCTCTAGCTCGTTTGTCAATCTTGAGACAAAAGCAGCAAAAATGTATTAGTCGTGAATGGATTCAAAAGCAGATTTATGATTTCGAAAAGAAGAAACAGACAAGATCAATAATTTGCAAGGAAAGTCACAGGTGTAGCTTTGAGGCAGTTAGAGACGTTGTCGACGCATTGGCTATTAGCTCTAAAAAATACTTAAGCGAAGAATTTCACTTGTCAATTACTGTTTCTTAGGCCTAATACACAAGTGAGTTTGTAGGACTTATGCAACCTTACCTAACATCCCCTTTATCTCAGCATTACTCAATGAATAATCGTGAACGTTAACGAATGCATGAGTTCCCCTAGGCTCCTTTTGTTGGGCCTCAAGATAGATTGTTCGTGTCATTATTATTATATGTCTGTCTTTAAATACGTTACTTTTTTGTGTTAGCTTCTTTTCTCATATGCCTATCGAAGTTGATTGTTAAACCAGAGAAGGCATTACACCAAACTACCGAGTCAAAGAAGACGTTTCATAAAACTCATAAGGAAGTTGCTACTGGTTCCTTAAACATTTGTTTCTGATGGTATTGTTATTACATCATCGGTAAGGTTTCATACAAGAATAACTTGTTAACTTGTTAACAAAACACCTTGCAAAAGCTGTTTTTCTAAAAATAGGGAGCAGTTTGTAGAATATGTTAGGACCTTATGTAGCTTCTTATAACTTTACGTGCTTTTTATTATAGTTAAACCCCTACAATTTTAAGCTGAATTGACAGGCTTTAATAGGAGACCTATCTATTCAGATGCTTGTGAAGGGTTCGTGCTACAACTTAGATACAACTTTAGTTGCAATTTCAGTTATTTTTCGAATGCTGCACCAATGACAATCGAATCGACTGAAACTCCTGCTAATTATTTCAAATTATAACCGTCGGTATGTTTAGTTATAAACACCTTGTTATATAAATTTCTGTTTAGTGTGCACGCAGGGGACGTTGGGTCTTGAAAGATTCAATCGGAGCGTAACCAATCTGACAACTGATCAGGTGTCAAAGATGCTCTGTGATCAATTTGATTCCCCAACCAATTGTGTTACCTGTTACTTTCTCTTTTTACTACTTCGTCATTTATCACAAATTTCCACTGATGCGGATTCATAAAAGACACGCGGTAGCTACTTTATAGATCTCGAGCTCTCGTTAACCGATGTCCTCTTTCAAATAATAACTGGACTCACTCACAATGGCGAACTGTCAAATTTGTGTCAAATTAACATCAAATGATCACGAACCAGACTCGTTGTCATTCAAAAATACTTTCCTTCTCCCACAGCGAAAGTCCATACACCTTCTCCAATTTATCGCAACAAAGTAACACTTCTACCATCCCCTTCACTCTCACGACTTCTTTTCCGCCACAGACACCTCTGAACTCCATTCACATCGCCCCCATCCGAACAGAAGTCGCCAAACTACCACTCCAGCACTTCGCAGATCCGAATCCGAATCGGAGTGCCAATTCAAAACCAGTACCATTAACATCAACAATGATGTCTAATTTTGGGCGAAATGTTTCTCACTCACTGATGGTCGTGCTACCAAGCATCTAAGCCGTCTATCGTAACTTCACATCCATCCCTGGCATGGGTACACTAATCAAAAACTCGTCAGATGAATTGCGCTAGTTGGGTGCCCGTGCACAGCCTATGACGAAATCAATAGGCAATAGCAAAAAACATTAGTTAAGGCGAAACCGACTCCCATCCCATGTCTGGGGGTCCATATAGCCAAGAAGAAGCGTCTGGCCACTGAATCCGTATACGCAGCGCGCAGGAGGAAAGCCTCGTCCCATTCGTGCCTGTATACGTGTATAAGTCGTACATAGCTCCAGGGGGTTAATGGTGCATTTGTCGGCCTGCAACTACTGACTCCGAGCAGCCGATCAGGCGCACTGCAACGATGATGATGACGGCAATGGTGATGGGCTTAAGCATACACACATGGGCCCATAGCAGCAGCCCAGGAGCAGAGCTGCAGTCAGCTTAGACTCTTATGCCCATGGTAATCCATTTACGCGGAAGTACTTTGGACATTTAAGGCCATTATTAATTGATACGGTTTAATGTTGTATGGGATGCGCATTACGGCCAAGAGAGCTGAATGCCTCTGTTTATGTCGCTCGTCTTGCGTGTATTTATTTATGGTGAGAGATTTTCGCAATTCTCCTCTCCTCTGTGTGTTGGATCTTGGATAATTGAATTGCGTTGCACATTAAACGAGAGGGTGCTTTGAATTGGTATAGCCATTCAATTCTTGGGTGGTGAGTGCGGATAGAAGAGGTCTAGGCGTTCAGTAAGGCTAACTGAAAAAAAAAACTCTTCTTAGCCTTTCTAAAAGTTGGATACACAAGGGGGAGACGAAAAAGGCTTACCTCACGACTTGGTGTCATACACCACAACAATGAACTTGATTAGAAGTTCGTTAAGCGAATGCCGCAGACAGACAGACAGAGAGAGAGAGCGAGAGAGAGAGAGAGGTCGGAAAGGATGGTGTGCGCGCAATTACTTTCTAACCGAAGATGATTGAAGAAATTGATATTGAAGAAGTAAATCGATTCGTGAATTACTTTTCTCCACAAAAATGGTGAAGTTGGCTTGTATTTCATTGAATTCGGTTACGGACGTCAGTGGGTCGCGCTTTGTTCATTACCTACATTTATTCGGGTGCAGGTATTGGAGTTGCACCAGATGAGTTTTGGGTGATAATCGTGAGCAGAGTGGGTGTTTCTGACGAGACATATGGTGCACCTGCAATTTGAGCAAGGTAAAAGCTCGCAGAAAAGGACATACAATTTAGCTTAAGCCTGGGTCCTGTTAGCGCAGTGAGCAATACATCACTAGATTTTGTGAATTTTACAAGTAAAACAGTAACAAATTCAGTCAGGTAGTACTCGATCGTGGATGCGGTAATTCAACCCCTGATTTAGAAGACGGGTGCTTTCAAAAAACCTTTTTATGTCAATTTTCAAAGGTTTGGTTATACAAATTTACAATGTTTTTTACAACTGTTCTCTTTATAATCTCATTTGTAATAAAACTTATAAATTATCTGTGCATGCGAGCCTCTAACATTTTTTTTTTTTCGGGAAAAAATTAAAATAAATAAACATTCGGCGCAACAGGTCCGCGTAGGTGACCTCATCTCATTTATTTATTTGTTTATTTAATTTGATCACTGTACATTGAGAATAATTTCTTAAAATAGGCCAAGCTTCGCACAACCATTCGTTTTGTATGTTATCTATTCATTTTTGGGACGAATGGAAGGGATCTACAATTTGGTGCCGAGTACAAACGGCTAATTGACAGTTATGCTCTCGGATGTTTGTCAGACCGAGCGCAGTTTAAAAAAATACCTTAAGATGTTATTTGTGTTTTTCCGTGGTTCGAACCTGTGACGCAATAACCACTACTGACTAACTGTTGGTCGTGCTAGTTCGAAATCTAGCTACTCATTTTGACAAAGAAGTATAAATCGCAAAAGTGGTCTTTTGTAATTTTTTATAATGACCCCTCCTACCCCTTTTTGAGGAGTAAATCACTAAAAATTTGGTCTTTTCTTCACAGTTGTGTACACGAATTACGTCAGCGATGTGATCTTTTTTTAAGGAATAGAAAATATTTGCATATTTGTCTTTCAGGAAATTCATTTTTTAGCCCGACCCCTTTTAGTGGGCCATACCCCGAGAGGGTTACATTTATTTTTATTAAATTTCCTCAAAACTTTTTAGTACCTCACATAACTAAATTATAAATCACATAAAAATCCAAATTCCTTTCCCAAAGGGGTGCAATATGACCCCTACCATTTGCAGGCGTTCTTTTTCTAATTTTCAAGAAACCAAATGTTCCAATGATTTACTTTAGGTCTGTTCCTTTACTTTTGAATCTTACGAATTTTTACTAATTCTTACGAATTTTTACTCAGTGTCGTTCCCCAAAACGAAAAATTCGTAAAAGTGAGCGTCATCGAGAGAGCAAGATATTACCCCTCCACTGAGAATCTTACGAATTTTTACTCAACAAAATTCTTGGTGTAGAATTGAAAAAGCTGCAGTCACCTCACGATTCACAGCTGACTTGAAATTTGTTATCCTATTTGACATAAATGAGTGCATTTGTTTTGATAAAGTGGTATCAACAGCCGAGAAAATAAAATTGAATGTTCTCCTTAAGTTCTTTTCTAATATGGCGACGAAATTCTTCCTCGCTGTACCTATCTAAGGAGTAAGAAGGGACAATCTCTTTCACGTAATTTTAGAGGCAGTGTCGCTTTTACTTCTTCTCTTCCAAAACTAGGATTCATGAAGAAGAATTTCGATTAATTCCGAATCACTTTCATCGCTAGGTAGATGAATGAACTAATTTTGTAATTTTTATATGATATTTTAACACTTTTTTGAATTTTTGAATTATTTATCAGTAATTTTCATAAATTACTACAAAAACGTTACCTAACTTTTTCGTAAGTGTCTCTCATTTAGACAGTTTTTTTTTCCATTCTTACTACAATAGTAAACAGACCCTGTAAAATTTATTGGAAAAGTGATTTATTTTTTTTAGTTTGACCCCTCTACCCCCTCTAGTCTTTTACTGAGATATGCAATAGAAAATAGTTGGATACATTTTGCTCATACTCTAAGTCCGTGCTTCTTCCGGAGCGGTTTTGTAACTCGCATCTGTAGTGTTTTAGTACTCTGCACTCTAATCAAATAAGCCCGTGGACAATTACACAATGTTCCGCAGCAAGGTCTCTATTTCGAAATCCTATTTACAAAATTTTGTAAGTTTTTTTTTTCAAAAACTATTTATAGAAACACTTTTATTTAAAAATAAGTCGCAAAGCAAAAATGGATTTCTAGGTTTTGAAACTGGTTTAGTACTTTATTTTAAGTCTTGCCGTTTTTATATTATTTTATTTATATAGGTATATATTAACTTTCTCGATTACGTAGTAAGAGAAATGTATTGTATTCGTACTAAATTTCAATCTTGAGGTGTAAATCAATTCTGACATTACGATGACAGAGGAACTCAAAAAAGTGCGTCGCGAAATTCTGTCCGTTTGTCCTTATGCTCCTAAGGCATACAGCCTAAACGGCTGTCCTGATTTGGTTCAAGCTTCGGATTTGGAGTTTGTGGGCCTACAGTTCGAGGTCATATTTTGTTTGCAGGATAACTTCAATATTAATGGTACTCCCCAATTAAATTTGTCATACCAGTTTGAATTGTTCGAAAACGGCTCTAACCATTTTAAGCAAAATTGATATTTCAGTTTAAGGAGTTAAGGTTAACATATGTACATACTCAGTTTTCCCGCCTAAAAAATCGAATAACGGTACTTTTGAAATTTCGACATATCTCGAAAACGGTCCATACGATTGTAACAGAATTTAGAAATGAATTTCTAAAGTAATATGGTCATTTCTAACTTAATGGCAAACTCAGTTTTTTTTTCTGTATTATCATAAAATGTATTTTTGAAAAAAAATCATTTTTGAAAAATTTAGTTTTCTTTAGTTTTCCTGAAAACGATAAGAACGAGTTTGACCAAAATGCAATCTTAGAGTGAAATTGTTGTATTTTAAGTTATTGCGTCCTTAATTTTCAATTCGAATCACCGATAACAAATTTTCTCATATTTATGCTATATTTTTGTTATAATCCCCACACTTTCGATAAAAATGCAATAACAGCTATTTACGCAAAACTTCATTTTAGCAAATATTTAAACTTTTTTCAACTCTATACACCTTAAAATAATTGCAACCACTTCCTTACACAATCAGAAACTCCCACTTCAATTGCACGCCCACACACGTCTATCGGCATATTCGGTTTATAACTGCTAATGCAAACTGAAAAACAAATCTCTGAAAACTTACATAAAAAATCTATATAGAGATATCGTTCTAACACGAACCCTACTTCCAACCATAGACACCTTAAACCAGCGTGACTAATCTATTCTGGTCAAAAAAAAAAAACATTCCCTAACAAATCAGAAAAGAGAAACTCCTACGACGCTTCTCATTATACTCAAAATCCTTGTAAGGTGTAAAAGCTTATAAAATAGTACTGTAGACGTTTTTCACGCTCTAACCATAACTTGAGACAATTGCCTGTTACTAACAGCTTCCACTTACAAAAACTCACATTTTTATTTATATTTATGTGCTGCCTATCAGATGAATAACCCAAAAGTGAATTTTATTTAACACTAAATATTCCTTTTAATATATTCTATGCACCGTTTCCTTTATCTAACGTCGGTTCTCAGATTTTTACCCACCTACTTAATAAAATAAGAAAACAACCAACCAAAATGCGAGAAAGTTTCATTCGATCCAGTCGTGAACCTAAAAAACACTCATATAGGAACATATCGCTTATAAGAAACGCATGTTGAAACACTGTAGACTTTGTTTCTTATTTATGTGTTCCCATAGGTAGGGACGGATATAAGAAACAATTTTTTTATTTATTTTTATTTTAGAGGTTTCTTATATCCGTCGCAGACTGTATATCCACCTACAAGAAACCCTTTTTGCTTTTTTGAACATTCCATCAGCACAGGTATAAAAAACAATTCTCACCCCATAAACAATTATAATTGCCTGAGTCAAAAATTAACTTAACACACAAATCACCATCTGCCACCCATGCTCAGCTCTATCATGCCAATGGACAGACACCGTTATTACTCCGAAAAATCCGAATACGCGCATTTCTACAATTACCACAGTCATCAGGCGCAAACACTCATCTATCCGCATATTGAAATTCAAATAGATATAGGTACCAAACACAATCGATATACAAACACTCAGTATGGATAAATACGTACTTCAGTTGAGAACGTGAGTAAAATAACGCGTACGTGCACCGCATCGTCAAACGCATTTAATGTGCTGAATTAGAGGGAATAAAAAAATAAAATTAAATAATACCGTAAAACGCTTTAGCACGCAATCGATTGAAAGATGAATTGATTTGTTCTCGAGTCGATGTTACAAGCGTGGAAATTTTCCATAATTAGTTCGGACCGCAGCAGGGCACCGTTTAAGCAGGAAAAGCTCTGACACTTCTGACTCTGTCTGTGTCTATATCATGGCTGGAATGCTCTGCTGACCGAATTCAAATCAGTCACGTACCCGAGTTGGTGGCTAATAGCGGCGAAACCTTCGGCCATTCAAAGGCAAATTTTGTGTCGCTTTCCAATGGCACAGGAGGAACAAAAGAGCTGAAGTGAAAACTTGTCAATAGCATACAAGTACCTATAGGCTAGCATAACAGGTGCTAAAGTACGAGTACTAAAGTACCAGCAGTGACCTTTTGTGACGCCTGCGGAACTCTGAAGGAGCCGCTTACAATGTACATCGCAGACGACAAGGAAAAGACGTCAGCATGCCACGTTTTACGTGACAATGTTTGCGGTGTTGCACAATTCCGTCAACTTGAATGGACTGGCACTGGCACTGGCACAACAAAATGAATGGCACATCACATGGCACATGTATGTAGGCAGTGTTGTTACTTGTTGCTGGCTGACCAGCAGAATTCAAGGAATTGCATCTGAAGAACAAGACGACAGCCGCGTGCAATGTTACAAATTTCATTTGGAGGGGACTCGCAATAGAACCTCATCCTATATACCTACGGTCGAATAGAACAAAACTGTTCCCTTGTGTTGGACACTTATTTATTCAACTACGCTAATGCAGCGTCTGTGTATATCTCGGCGGCTGATGGGTTGGCACATTTTTGTGTGTGGAAGAGATTTCCGCGTATGTTCCAACAAGGTATTTGGGCAAGGAGGCTCTCTTTATTGGGCACTTTGTGGTCTCTATGGGTTCACCTTCCCACTGTGTATGCGTGCGCGGAACGATGCTTTGTGTTGTCACCTGTGACGTTTTTTGTTGTTGTTTTTATTTTTGCCGTGATTTTGCTTGTCCGCATAAAGTGATAGCGCAAAATGTGGTGGAATTTATGACTGGAGTAAAGTGCCAAGTGCTCATGTGAACTTGTGGTTTTGCGGCATGTGAAAATCGCACAGGAAGGTTTTTCTGGTTCAGATCGGCATTAGTTTGTAACAGCGGAAAGTGCTGACAGAAAAATAGCATATTGTGCGTATAGTTTTTAAAGAAATTACACATGATATAGGTACAAGGTTTTTTTTTTCCAAACTAGGAGCCTCAGGAAATTTTTTGCCACAAACGGCAACTCGCCTCGGAACGTCAAGATTATAGAACTCAGTATATACCTACAATTAAAAACGGACGATTCATCTAATATGCTATCCATAAAACCTGAGTCTGTCCTCATTTTAAACAGGGTACATATAATAAAAGTCCCCTTTAAAGTGAAAAGTTTGGTAACCTCTGGAAGGCGTCCATTAGGATTAGGATATCAAAGTTTTTATCGAAAACTTTGATACTAAACATAGTAAGGACAGATTTTGCTTTCCGAACTTTTCTACTCGATATAATCTTTTGTGGCTTTCGATTTATGGTCTGCAAGTTGTAAACCGGTGCAGGTTAGCCATCAAGTTCAGTTGCAAGTGTCTCGTTGCAGTGCAGCTCAACATCTATGACGAAACCGCACCAAGGCGATATCATGCACAAGGTCGATAATTGTTGCTTCTCTGGGGTGGACAGCATTGGGCCTAGTACCGACCCTTCTGGCACACCGTCGCAATGGTTACATCGTCGACCTGAGTTCTCTCGTCAGAATCATAGAGGAGGACTCAATTCGCAAAAGAACTATATTCGTGTTTCGAAAGATATACGGTATGTAACAGACGATACCTATATGAAGATCCCGCAAAAATAGGCAGTAGGATCAATCAAGAATATGCAAGTGAAGAACATCCCGAGTAAAGAAAAGGTGGTCTCCTAACCTATCAGCTCATGGAGATAAGAGATACTGAAATGCTGGGTCTTCAATGAAGCAAAGGCTAGGTAGTCACACTTTAAAATACGTAGACGCTTCTTAAGGATAGGCGGACTCCTCAAAACACGGTAGAAGCCATAAATAGCAAAATGTCTACAGAAATTGTCAAAAAAATATACAACAGTGGTGCAAATATTTTTAGAGCACTGCCTCTTCAGAAAACATTTAAAAAGGCTGGAACGTATAGGTGTATCTATATTCTGGAACGCCTTGAAAACCAAGAAAATAATGCGCATTTATATTTCGAGAATGCGAAGCGGAACGTCGCAAAATAGGTCTCTGAAAGATGCTGTATTTAATATTCAAACGTGATATGCTACACGAATTTATAAAGGGTTTCTTGGGTTTAGAAAATAGGACATTTTTCGATGGTAAGGTTTTACGTAGCCTATGTCAATCGTTTCTTAAGGGATCCCGATGGGCCCCTTCGGTGCCTTTTTAGCGTCGTATAAACCCTACCGTTTTGGCAACTAAACCTTACCAAAACTAAGGGGCCACTCAAAAAAGTGTAAGCAACCCACTATGAAATTAGATTTCTCTCTGATACTATTTTACAATGTCAGAGAAAAATTGCGGAATGTATGATCGCATTCTGACCGGAGAAAATTTTTATATGCGTCTAACCGATTTTTGAGCGAAAGGAAAAACTGTTTAACCGGAAAAAACAACATTTTCTGACCGGAAAAATAATGTTTTTCGGTAGACTAAACACAAAGACAGTTGTAGTGGAGTGGGTATTTTATTAACGTACATTAAAATTTTGACAGATCTTCGTGTTCTGTTGGTAAAGGTGTGTTCTGTAACCAAGGATGACCTTTTTTTAATGAGCACCTCAAGGAGTAGTACCTAGAATCTGAAATGATTGAAATCAAAGAGAATTGTATTTTTGAAGAAAGTTTTTTGCTGTTTTCTGTGGCATTTATCCACGGCGCCTTTAGATTGAAAAGAAAAGTTGGAAAGCAGCTTAAATTTGATTAAGCTCCAAGAACGTGCTAATCTTTAGCAATATTTTGTTTGGTACACTAAATTGTGTTCCATTTTGTACAAAACTTTGTAATGACAGCTTTTTAATAAATTGTTGATTTTTTGTTGTTTTTTTTTTTTTAAATTAAGAAATGTACATACAACGGATAATATATAAAGTCAAAATATAGTATACTTTATGTTCCAGTATCTGGGCAAAACTTCGTATTTACATTTTTGACCGGATTTTTTTAGTGAATACAAAAAAATTTGAATTAAAAATATAAAAATACTTATATTAGCTGTTTTTTATTATCAGCTATGATCCATATAGATCATCTATTTACATGCACTTACAACAACAGCACATGATCCTGCTTCTCATCGAGATCACGAATCATGATCTGAAAATTATTTCTACTATTTCCCACTAGATGACTTGTTTCATTTTTAAATGTTGGTGTGCCTAATCACGTTGCCAGACAAAAAAATGAAACACAAAATATCAATTGATTTTTTCGCGAATAAAATCCCCATCCGTGTTATTTTCTTTTTATAAAGGTATGTTTAGACCAGGCAAACACTTGATAAACAATTATATACCTCCATGTTTTATAAAATTTTCTAAAAATTTGCTGGTTTGGATCTGGACACAAAAAAAAAATTATTGAAATGTTTCACAGTTTGCCAATCGTGATGGGAAATTATTTTTGTTTTACAAGTTTAACAGCAGAAAGTGAGCGCTGTTTTTTGATTATTATTTATTTTTTTAAATAAAATAAAAATACCAAGAAAGCTTGGAATACCTAATGAGAAAGTGATTCATTTAATACGAATATTTGAATTAAGTCGTGTGTCACGTGATTCCCGAGACCAAAATTAGAAAAAATATAAACTTTACTCGCTGCTAATAACCCTACCACATTATTTTCTTTTAGTTGGACTAGAAAAATAAAATTGAAACATTTCATAACTAAATTTCAGAAATCTCTTATAAATGTGTATGAAATGTGTCCGATTTGCTTCAGAAACATTTCTGAAATGTTTCGCTGGTCTGGACACACCTTAATATGCCAAGATAAACGAATGTGCTAGCAGCAAAATATTGTTCATGTGTTGCATATTTGAACATAAAATACTAAATTTGTTTCTAAAAAATATGGAAAAGAAAAATTATTAAAATTTGATTCAAATATGGTAACACCCCCGACATTGCACGCGAAATGACATGTGCCTTGTGTGACGTCACGTTGAGCAGAATATTTGCAATATGGCTGGTGGCAATGTGAAGTTCGTAATAACCTGTATTATCTGTTTTGTTTTTGAAAGCAGCTGTTGCCACAACTCAAAAATTAAACTTTTCAATGATCCGTCTTGTTTTATTTTCGTCATCTGATCCCGATCTGATAATAAAAAAACAGCTATTAATGGAAGGAATATAATTCAGTCAGATTTGACGGGATTAACTATTTTGTAGTGGCAAAACTGCGCATAAGATGCTTCTCGACATCGATGAATGTTGAACGGTTTAGGAAGGTTGCAGATGATCAGTATCACAACAACCTAAAACAAAATCAGAGAGGAAAATGCTAAAACGCGAGAAAGTTTCGCGCGACTTAATCCTTTATATTAAATTTGTAATTATAAAATTCTTACTCGTCTTAGGAATGAATAAGTTTTAGCCCAACAAAAAGGCAGCCATATTAAAACAGCGGCCGCTAGACTATTTCAAAAATTGGCACCACTGTCTTCACATTTATACTGTCTATTCTGTGGAATTTTTACCACACTTTCGCAGAACATAGCCCAACACTAATCAGACAATTTTATTTGTTTAATTTCAGGTTGTACAAAAGTCTATACCAAAAGTTCACACCTAAAAGCCCATCAAAGAATCCACACAGGTAAGTTGGCATCCATCGTCCTCTCTCTTTCTGTCTTTAGCCATATTCATATAGCAACAGAAAGTGAAAAGACGTTTCGCTGGGACACTGATTAATGGCCACATAAATAAATGAATATTGAAATTAATAATTACGAAGCCTCGACATCACACTGTGCCAATGATCATTCCTTTCATCCGAATCTGTCCACCGCTCAGCATGCATATACATTGTTCTTATCTTAATGAGGGCAGCCTGCTTGCGGCGCGTCGTCATCGTCGTTCCAACTCATACACACCGACCGTATGGACGTGCGAAAAATTATGTTAATTTCCGATATAAGAATGTGGGCCCACTGGTCCATGGCGCAGTCGCTAACCGACCTGATTGAAACGTATGATTCAGCTGGTGCTGGCTGGTGGCTGGTGGCTGGAAAATTCGATTTAAAATTACTTACGCTAATAGAGTTTTACGCGTTTTGTCTTTCCAGCTACAATGAATTATTGTCTTGCGATAAGTTCGCAACGATTCGAAGTTTTGTTCGCGATATCGTCTACCACGCTCCGTCGAACATGTGTTAATGGGTGGACGAAATTAATCACGGGTCGTGATTGTTTTTCGGCTAATGAGCGAGTTGCTTAATCCGGAAACTTGTTCGGCGATAAGTAAATAAGCTCAGGCACACAAAAAGATACAAAAGGCGATTTGCAACCGCTTTGGTAATCACCCTATTATTACTATTCCGCGCGTCCATCACCATCAGGCACAGCATCGAGACGGTCATTAAAATAGACCAGCATCCAGCTCAACCTACGGTTGCTTTCTTATAAGAAAATTCAATTAAATGGATGTACTGTGTGTGCGCGGGGAGTACCTGAAAATTTCGCCAATTTCTCATCCATGCAACTTTAACCCAATTTGTTGATGCTGATTGCCCGCCAGTACAGCGTAATGACCCGCAATCTGTCCGAAAGAGCGACGCCAGTGAGGAGCAATCATGATGGTATAGGAGTAGCATGGGCTATCCTAGGTGGTTGGGTTTGGATGCATTTCGCAACAACAGCCAGCGCACTACTGACTTAAATATTCAATTCATTTTCGATTCTGTGGCGGCACGGATCCTTCGCCTTCCTCGTGGCACGACAGCAGCACAACAAAAACTCGATACACTTGCTGTGGCGGCATAGTTAGAGCCAACATTGGCGGCGCAAACTTTAATTAATCGGACATGCCCCCATGATTTATGATTGTAGAATTATTTCGCTAAATTATTATGATTATTAAATGAAATTGCCAAGCGGGACTGACAAAAATGCACGAACCACCATAGACACCGGCATATGGCAAGCAAGGTGGGATGGGGATGCTGGTCCCGTTTGTGCTGCGACAAGAGATCAACTTGTTGAAAACTTAATTTATTTACCAACGGCCGGTCGCCGCTGTGTGCCAAGATACATTTTGTCTTGTGTGCTATGTTCTATGTGTTACTCTTTCACATTTAATAACCGCAGTGTGAAGAAAAAAGTAGATACAAACGTCAGGTGACAGGTTTGTTACGCGCTTTACGTACGTGCGCTTTTGTGGCATATCGGAGTTGCTCTGTGTCTCTTGGCTGTTTCTTGTGCTTGTACCAATGTCATCATTATCATTTGTAAAGATTAATGTTAACATCATGTGGTGGATGAGGGCTTTTTTTCGAAATTCCAGTTCCAGAAAGGCAATTTATTTCTGTTGGCGTTTCTGTAATGTGTTTTAACTTATGGGTACCTTCTGTGCTGGGATTAGTTAAGGGACTTGTTTATTGATTACTAACGGGCCCCCGCCTCCTCTGCTAGGATTTTAAATTTGAATTATTTACAACTGCACATTTTGTCGAGGAGCTTCGATAAATGTTTATCCATTTGTTGCAGTTGGATTATTTTAAGAAATGTAATTTAAAACCAGAGCCTTATAATATTATAATGTTAACACATTCATTAATAAAGTTAATCCTATCCAACAACTTTTGCTTGCATTCTGTTTTCATGTGGTTACAACTTTATTTGTTAATTTAATCAATAATTTAGAGTCTTTGTAAGAAGTTAAAAAATAATGCAATTTATTTTTTTTTATATACCGTTGTAATTTATTTATTTTGTTGCTAACGGAATTTTGACTGGATTGGTGAACGCTCGAAAATTGGCTCTAACCGATTTAAGCTCGGTAAAAAAAGATGGGATAAAAAAGCCTTCGTTGAAAACGAACCAGTTTTCTTTGTTAAAAACTACCGGGATAAAAAAACACACATTTTATCAATTGTTATCAACCAATTTTCTAGATTAATTCAACCAAACAAAGTAAGTTAAATTCCACAGAGTTAGTTTGTTATTTTTTATTGAAGAAAACATGCCCGACGACTGGACTTTCAACTCCATATGCCCCATCTACAAAAAAAGGCAATCCTATGTCTTGCAAGAACTATCGAGGCATATCTCTGCTTAATGTCGCATATAAGATCCTATCCAACGTTCTGTGTGAACGTCTTAAACCGTTTTGCACCACACTAATCGGCACGTATCAGTGTGGCTTCCGGCCCTCAGATCGACTATAAACCAAATTTTCACACTGAGGCAAATCCTGGAAAAGACCAACGAATTTCAAGTCGAGACACACCACCTATTCATCGACTTCAAAGCGGCGCATGATAGTATACATCATCAAGAGCTCTATATGGCGATGGCCGCATTCGGAATCCCGGCAAAACTGATTCAGTTGTGTCGCGTGACACTCGAAAACACGCGATGCAACGTGCAGTTTGGAAGTAGCTCCTCCGAACTATTCCAAACATGCACCGGATTTCGGCAAGGGGACGCGCTATCATGCGACTTCTTCAATCTCGTACTGGAACAGATAGTGCGCAGGGCAGGTGTCACACGGAAGGCACTATCTTCAACAGATCCGTCCAGCTACTGGGGTATGCGGACGATATTGACATCATCGGTCGCTCCCAGCGTGCCGTGATAGAGGCTTAAACGGCGATTGAATAACAAGCGAAATTCGTTGGTCTTGTAGTAAATGAGGACAAGACTAAGTACATGCTATCAACAAACAAACAAGCATCTGTCCGCCGCCTAGGACAGAAAGTCACTATTGATAGCAACAATTTCGAGGTAGTGGAAATCCACTAGCGGATCTTAGTGGAGATCCGGCGAAGAATTACCCTAGGAAACCGCTGCTACTTCGGTTTGCCAAAACTACTGGGTTCAAAACTCCTAGCTCGAAGGACAAATTGTATGCTCTACAGAACCCTTATCCTGCCAGTTCTGCTTTATGGCGCCGAGTGCTGAACGATAAGCAGGAAGGGAGAGCTGATACTGGGCTCCTTCGAAAGAAAAATTCTTCGGCGGATTTTTGGTGCGAGGAGGGCGAATGGAGGAGAAGATAATAAATAATAATAATTGGCGCAACGGGTCCGTATGGACCCAAGCCTAGCTTCTCACAACCATTCGTCTTGTGTGAGTTTTTTTTTTTTTTATTTTTTGGGACGAATGGAAGGGATCTACAATTTTATGCCGAGTCCAAACGGCCAATTGAGAAGCTCTTTCATGACAGTTATACTCTCGGATGTTTGTCAGACGTTCGCGAGAGGTGGCGCAGTGAAAAAACCTTAAGTTGGAATTTGGGTTTTTCTCGGGAGGAGAAGATACAACCGTGAACTCTATGAGCTGTACCAAGATGTGGATGTAGGTCAAAAGGCCAAAACACGTCGACTACATTCGCTCGGCCATATCGAGCGAATGGACAATAATGCTCCAGCTAAGAGGATCTTCGAATCCCAGCCCCCAGGTTCGAGAAGACAAGGAAGATCGAACCTCCGTTTCAAACACCAAGCCATCGCCGATGCCAGAGCGCTTGGTCTGGACAACTGGAAGCAGCGTGACCAGGATCGTAGAGGATGGAAGTCTGCAGTGTCTCAGGCAGAGACTCTTCACGGGTCGGGAGCCCGTTAAGTAAGTAAGTAAGTAGTTTGTTATTTACGATGGAGAAAATTTAGATGGAAAATTGATAAATGAGTTTATTTAAACAAGTTGACTCGGTTATTGTATGTTAATAATATTACTTGTTAGTGTTTAATCGAAAGTGTCCATATCAGTGTGGCTTCAGGCCAGGAAAGTCCACCATAGACCAAATATTCACACTGCGGCAGATCTTGGAGAAAACCCAGGAACTTCAAATCGATACCCACCACCTTTTCATCGACTTTAAGGCCGCCTATGACAGCATTTATAGGGACGAACTATACAGAGCAATGTCTAGTTTTGGCATCCCTGCCAAACTCGTCCGTTTGTGCAGGATGACGATGGAGAATGCACGCTGCTCCATCAAGGTCGGTAAAGAACTTACCGAGACCTTCGATGTCAAAAAAGGATTTAGACAAGGCGATGCGCTGTCATGTGACTTCTTCAACATCGTTCTTGAAAGAATAGTGCAAAACTCAAACGCCAACACCAGAGGCACTATCTTTCAAAAGTCCGTCCAATTACTCGCATACGCCGATGACATTGACATAATTGGCAGAACGCAGCGTGATGTTAATGGCGCGTTTGTGAGTATTGAGACTGAGGCGGCGAAGATGGGTTTGGCGGTTAATGAAGGCAAGACGAAGTATATGCTGTCAACTAAAAAGGACACCCAACACCGACGGCTCGGACAGAACGTCGCAATAGACGGATATAACTTTAAGGTGGTTCAGGACTTTGTCTACCTAGGCTCCGCTATGAACTCAGACAACGACACCAGCGCTGAGGTTAAACGTAGAATTACTCTTGCCAATCGCTGTTTCTTTGGGCTAAGAAGGCAATTGAGTAGCAAAGCCCTCTCCCGAACAACTAGAGTGACCCTTTATAAGACCCTTATCATCCCAGTTCTGCTATATGGCGCAGAGGCATGGACGCAATCAAAAGCGGATGAGGTAACTCTCGGTTGTTTCGAGAGAAAAATTCTTCGTGTTATTTTTGGTCCCGTCTGCATTGACGGTGAATGGAGAAGGAGATTTAACGACGAACTGTACGGGCTGTACAGCGACATCGACCTAGTCAGAAGAGTGAAGGTCCAACGACTGAGGTGGCTGGGTCATGTAGAGCGAATGGACACGAATGCTCCGGCCCGGAAGATCTTCGAATCCATACCCGAGGGAAGGCGCAGTAGAGGAAGACCGCGACTCAGGTGGCGCACGCAAGTGGAAGGGGACCTTAACCAACTTAGCGTGCGAAACTGGAGACAGCTAGCTAAAGATCGCGCTGGCTGGAGACGCTTGTTGGTTGAGGCCCAGGTCCACCCCGGACTGTAGCGCCACCTTAAGTAAGTAAGTAAGTTTAATCGAAAGTGAATTTTCTGCATGTATCCCTTTTTAAACATTTAAGGGAGTCTTCCAAGTATTAACCAATTTATTTGAAATGTGTTTCTTATAGAATAATATGTAAGTTAAAGAAGAGGGTGATAGATTTTTTTTCAATAAGGAACTCAGTTTGAGTGAACAACACTTAATCGTTTGAAGACTGGTTCAAGGTTGTGTATTTTGAATACTGTTTCCGACATATGGGCCTTTCTGCTTTCCTTTCCAAGAGGCGCATATTTCTACCATTTGCAACTCCCCCTCAGCAACAACCAAAGATTGTATAGTTTGCGATTTACATACCAACCACAACGACAAAGCCCCACAAGATGTATGAAATCGCACGAGCGCGGTGGCCAATTTACATGGTCTATTTCGAGTTTCTGTATCAAGTTCTCGACAGTTTTATAGACAGCTTTTGAATACGACCCAATACGGCGTGTGACGCTTTCCTCTGGAATCGCATATTGTCAGAATCAAAGTTGTCTATTTCTTTGAACGAATAGAGTAAGTTCAGATAATGTAAAGTAGGCAGGTATTTTGGACCGGCGTTACCGCTTTAAAAAAATATATCAAGTAGATTTGACCCAAAAAAATGAAGTAGATTCAAGAACAGAGAAGTAGATTTCAAAATCTTAGTTTTAATGGTATATTGAATTCCATATTGGTTGTATAAATATAAAACATGTCCAAAAAATCGTTTTAATATTTAACTTAAGAAAATAAAGTCTTAAAGTGAAGTTTGATGTAATTTATTCTTTTGAAATGGGAATCTGGCCTTAAATGAAAGAGGGCGCAAAATTTTTATGAATATTTCTTTTTCTTTAGAAGTAAATTTAAGGATTTTTAATTAAAATTGGAGCGGATTAAATAAGGCATTTCTGAAGTGAAGTATATATAAAGAATTTAGCAATAGTGCGAAGTAGGGAGCAGATTTTTTTATTTTTTTTCCAAAGTTAAAGTAAATCTACTTCAATTGTAGTAAAGTGGTATTGCTGATGTGGACCACTGCCATGTCTCTTTTTAAGAGTAGGAGAATATATCTGTTACAACACGTAAGCTAACTTATACAGAGAACTAATTCCTGTCCTGTGTTCTTCTCTTAAGCTTTCGATTTCGCAATATGGTATTTGTCGTTTTGTAGTGAGGTCCTTAATTATTTCGACGGTAAATAATTCGTGTAAAATGCAATAAATTGTAGTTGCCGTTGGGTGTTTTATTAGTCTACATTATATAGTGCTATTTTTTATTTAAGGCGAGTTTAATATTTTTTCAAATTTTGTTTTCTTAGAAACACTACCATTTCGGAAAATTTGGAGTACGCCGGAGCGAGTGAAGTGGAGTAGTACTCCACATTAGCCGCCTTTTTGTAAAGGTTTCATTATGATGTAATTTAAAGTTGTGTTTGCATAATTGAAGTGAAGAAATAACATTATTATTTATTATTAAACTGTTGACTAAAGTTGAATTTATGGTAGTGCGGAGTAATATATCACAATACGCGCATAGATGGGTCCACATTACCCGTCCAATTTTGCAACTCTGTTAATCTGTTGCAAATGTTATTTGTTGTTTATGAAAAATTAAGCTATTAGCAAAGTAAATGTTGACAACAATATTTCAATGAATAATAGTAACAGTTTCGATTTCAGAAGTATTTCAGGAAATAAGAAGGGTACTCCACAAAGTGCACGTTTGTGGGTGAGATTGAGTCGCTAATTATGCTCAGAAGTCTTGACATAATTTTGCTTTAATCTACTTCAACCCGTATATCAAAAAAATAACATTTAGCCTGTTAATATGCAATGCATTTTGCCTTATATTCTATTGTGTATATCGAATTCAAAACTCTTCTTTTTTTTAATAGTTATCGCTTCCAACAAAACACTACGTACGGGATGTGGTGTTTTGTTGGACACCTCGATTCACCTTTAATACGATAAATTATTCAATAAATTTGGGTTTCAATTAATGCCGTAACCGGTACGACAAAAAAGCTTATTAACACATTGATTCTTTTGCATTTATTATGGGCTGATATATTTTTTAATATTTTTTTCCCCGTCTGCGACTTTGCGGACTTCGTTTACATTTGCTCCATAATAAGCTTTTCTTTTCTATCAATTTAAATAAAATCCCAGCACTCTTTCAGGTAGCTATAAAGTTTACCTTTTAAAAGGCTATGTGAAACTATAGGATTTATGATTTAATATTTTTGCAAAACCGAATGCGAATAGGAGCACGACTAAATCGCGCTGAAATTTCTTACTGACCTAGCTCTTAGTAAGCGGTTGTCAAAACTCTAGTCGAGGTGTCAGCAGCAGCCGAACTCAAGCTACAAAGTTGCTTCATCGGCGACATCGACAGCTTTATGCGGCTACCCGTAATGGTCTCAATGTTAAAGTCTGCATGGGCAATTTTTTCGATCTTACCCGACGCAGTCTCTGATAAATATATTTCTGAAAACCTCAACGATCTTAATCGGACCTCTGTCCCATTTCTTTTCTATATTGGTTTGAGTCTAAACTAAACATAGGCACTAACTGCGCAACTGCAAAATAGTACCAGCAAAGTTTGGTTTTGCTGGGGCCGTAGCTAAAGCAGTCTCCGGGTCTTAACCCTTTGTTGCCCGAATTAATTGTTTCTTCTTATTTAAAAAAAAAACAAACACAGTTGATGAATAACTCACAATGACCCCCACTCATCATAAAATGCAAACATGTTGCACTTGAAAAATGTTCCTGTTGCTCTACGAATGAACAGGAACAGACGCGATATGGTGGTTTCCCATTGAAACCACTAGGAAGGCAGGAACAATTTATTAATTTGGTGGTTTCATGTTAAAACCACCAGGCAACAAAGGGTTAAACAAAAATCACATTAAACATAAAAAAGGGTGATAAGTTAAGATGAAAGACTTGTATGAACCCTTTTGAGCAATTTCGACAAAAAAGTCAACGATGGCCAATGTAAGTTTTCCTATGGTAAGACATGCATCTAACAACTGCTTTTCGATCTTGTGTTGAATCTTTTTTAGAACGAAAGATACACCTCTTTGCTGATCGCTTAAACTGCGTCTGAAAATCATGCTTCCATACGAAAGATAAGCGGTCTTTCTGGAAACCCATGCAGTGGAAAAAAAAAGTCAGATTTTCTTTGCTCTTAGCTTATACAGCTTACGCAAAAGTCAGTCATATGGAATCTTGAAGAATGCAAATCTTCAGGGTGACTTACGATGTACGAAAAAAAAAACGCTGCACAGTTTAAAAACAAAGCCCGCTGAATTTATTCACTCGTAGCAGACATTCAAAACGCATTCGCCAATAAACAATATTTTCTGCAGCGGCAAACTTAAGAGAACCGAAATGGAAGTCAGCAAAAAATGTTTAAATATACTAAGTAGCCATTTGATGCTTCAAAAGATTACCGAACCGTCGGCTGACTTCGCGTTCTTGCCGGCCAATTAATCAGAATTGAATTTCGTGAAATTATCTTTCTCTTTGGCAGGCGACCAAGACCGACATTGAAAGGGAGTAAAACAGCATTAAATGATTTTTTTGCTAATAAGAAGTGATTAATAATATTTTCCTTTTTGTCTTACAAAATAAATCCATGCCATTCGGATTGTTGGGAATTAATTTCACTGAAAGTGAATTATTGGTGTAGCCATCAATATTCGGTCGGGATCGGGATATTTTTTGCCAAATTAAAAACAACACAAATGGAAAGCTGTTGACAAATTGGATGCGATTTGTCAGGGTACACTCGGGATTTGCGCTACAGTATGGGTCGAAATTTTTGAAATTTTTACAAAACAGTTCGTAGGCAAAGCAAGAGAATGGGTCGTCGATTTAAGTAAAATTAAAAAAAAAGGTTGCGCAGCAGGTTCGTAAGGTAAATAGGCTGTTTTAGTGGCCAAGTCGAAATTTCATCTTTCAGAGGAAGTGAAACAGAGCAGAGTGTACTGTTGGTTGTCAACATGCGGTCTCATATTGGGGAAGTTCTCCCGATAGCAGACTTCCTTATCGGGTGAGGATTGAAGGCAGTTTCCTGAATGGAAAGGAGACCAGAATTCAAAGTTGCGACTGAAAATCTGGCACATTTCACACAACACACAAGGTATTGTTAAGGTGTATATACAGTGCGGGCCAAATACAAGTTTCTTTTTAAAAATGTAATAGAATGAACAAAACAATTTTTTTTTCCATGTATTATGGCTTTATTATTAAGAGCAAACATTCCCCTTAATTATGGAACACAACGTCGTTCAAGTGGTTGGCCTCGGCTAGCTTCGCAGTGGCGCAATATATCACTCCAATTTTCCAAGACCTAGTTGATAGTTTCGGGCTGTAGCTGGCGGATTGCTGGGATGATATTGGCATTAGGTGCTCGAATCGTTTCCGAATTGTTGGCATTACACCGTTCCTTCACGGTTCCTCCGAAAAAAAAGTCCAAAGGGGTCAAATCGTAGCTCAGAGGCGGCCAATTTACATCACCAAGACGGCTGATAACACGATTTGGGAATTTGGTGCGCACAAGATCGATTGTCATTCCGTGTAGTAAATTCGATAACAAAAATTAAAGCCCCTAGCCATCCTCTCCACGAACAACAGTTTAACAATTTTCGCAATCTGCAAACCAAACGTGAAGCTCATTAAATCTGTCAACCTTAAGACACCCAACCAATTTGTCACGTCCATATTAGTCGTATAGGCATATTGCCTCCATTTGTTTGGTGGGCCAGCTTTATAATTTATCACCGTAGATAAAGTCCTTTTACTGAGGAAATACGCAAAACGCGCGCTCAGGTCCGTTTCTTTTTCCATTTTGCACGATTTTGCACATCAAGCTGAAAACAAAAAGCTGTATGTTGAGGCAGAAGTAATTGGGTCCACGTTGCGCGACAAAAGCCACTTCGGATCAGAGTCGGTACTAGTGTTAATTTTCACTTACGTCGAGTGGTACGATCTAACGAGATCGATTGCGATAAATAAAAAAAACCCACATAAACTGGATCATTTTTTTTTTTTCGTTTTTTCTACGACCGGTCTTACCATTGCGTCGATTTTTCTCTTGGTTATCAGCGGTAGTCCTGGTGGTCATTCATTTTCCTTACACTTTGGGATACAAATTGATTTTTCTTTTCCACGCGAGAAGAATGGTGCACTCGGTGGTAGAGCACGCGCCAATAATTTCCACCCAAAGGCCGGTTTAGCTGTTACTCCTGTATGTTCGGAGGTACAACGCGACGCTATTGACACGTTTGCGCCTTGATAATTTGTCAATGGGTGCTGAGCACAGCTCGACAATCATCGCTTGAATGATTTTACTCTTTCTGTGGTCAATAATTTTGCCAAACCAAATTGGAGCAATCAATTGGAAAAGTCGCGGCTACCTCTCATTATTTTGAAAGTTTTTATTAGCCGTTTCCCGCGCAGTTGCTAGCAACCGATTATTTCCTAGCACCTGGTGTTTTCGAACGCATTTTAGAAAATTGCTTCAATTATAGGTCCGCACACGTTGGTGGCGGAGGAAAACTTTCGTTCCCATCATTACCATCGTTAATCTCTCGGCCAATTTATGGAGTGTTTTCCATTTTTCTTTACTCTTTTTTCACCACACCGTGTGGTTGCCATTTAAATCAATAAGTCAATTTATTTGGTTTCAACAATACTCAGTTTGCCTTACTTTCCATATACAAAGAGCAAACAGAGCAGAGTACTCATACTCGTACTCGTACTTGTAGTCTATCGCTGCCTCTGGCTGTCTGTCAGTTTGTTTGGCATTTTCATTTTCACTATAGCGATTGACAAACTTTACAAAAACAGAAAAAAAAAAATAAAAAAACTTTTTATTAACTTGAAATGCATTGCACACGAAGATTTTTCCGTAGTAATTGAAACAATATTTGTCAAAGCTTCCATTGAGATCTCGTGGTATGGACTCTTTGTCAACTCTGCGATGCTACACTAATGGTGAGTGGTTTGTGCTTCTTTTTGTGGTGTAGTGTTGTATGCTCTCCTGTCTATCGTAGTGTCCGTGGGGAAAATGGTGCCTACTGGCATTTATAGTATGCTGTAGGTAAATAACTATCTGAATGTGGCTTAGCTAATGCGTAGCACATTTTTCCCGTATTGGGCATACAACTCTGAGCCTGGTGCGCAGACAATTCAACTGTAAGTTGGATTAATGGCTTTTGGCGTGTAGAGCGATATGATGCGACACGGTCTAGTGATGTGAGGTAAATAGTTGAGAAAGTGATTTACCCAGCGTGGTATTGGAGGAGTGTTTCTATTCCAGACCTAGGGCAAACATTTTATACATAATTGTTATATATGAAAAAACAGCTTCTTCCTATTTATAACAAATTCGGAGACCATTGAGGTAGGTGTGAGATTTTGGGTGTTGAAACTGAAATTGGAGAAAGCGAGGTGAAACAACGTTTCTCGCTTGAAATGGAGAGTAAACCATAAGCAATTTTGACTATTTTTTAAAGAAGAGGAAACCTTAAGCAATTTTGTCTATTTTTTGAATGATATTCTGTTCGAAATTGACAATATATGTCATACATAATTGAAGACATTGGCCTTTCACGCAAATAAAGGATTTTGTTATTACCTCACATTCATCTTATTTGATTCCATATCAACGACGACCCGTCCTCATTTAAAAACCCTTTATCTATTTAAAATTATTCATCGTCACATTCCTAAAAGTGTTTTGTTTGAAGAGAAGAACTCCGTCTGTTAATTCTCTGGGTATATTCCTTTTAGATAGACAATTTTTTTCCCATTGTCAATCAGGATGTGAACCGCCGCACTTCCACTCGCACTATTCTAACATATCACATATCACTTGTTCGCAGTGTTGCCAGAATTTCAAGAGGAAAATGCCAATAAAAAAAAATGTAAACAAAACAAAATATGTTTTCATCTGTTTTTTTTTTAAAGAGTATTGTTTTGGCTTTACTACACACATTCATCTAAATATATTTTCCTGCGTATCTGCATAACATAAAATAAAATTCTCTTTAATAAGGTGATCCGTGCCTGAAAACAGCTCTGAGAATAAACAGATAATGCACACGAATAATTAAAATTCCAGTAAAATAAAAAAGAAAGAAATAATCCAAAAACACAAAAAAATTCCAGACAATGCTTCAAAAGCTTTTAGCATTTTACTTTTTACCCAACTGGACATAGGGAGGGGTTATATGCTTCGCGCGTATCCTATGTACGTTCCTACGTGACGCCGTGTAGCCTAAACGGCTTGACCGATTTTGAAGAGTGAGGTGTCATTAGATTCGTATTCTTTTCCGGGGTGTCATAGGCTAAACAAATAAAAATAAAAAACAAATTAGTTTAAAAAACCAGACTAACTTAAAAAAAAAGAATTAAAGAGACATCAACAAGACACATTCAAGTACCCACACGTTACTATTTGACAGTGGGACGGTACTCAATACTCATGTATTTGTTAGGCTGTGTATGTGTATAGTCTCCGATTGGCAATTAGTTAGGAATAGGTACTTCATTGTGTCTTGCTCATTTCTTTTTAATTCTCTTTTTACAGTCAGTCGGGTTTTTTAAATTAACTTTTTTTTTATTTTAATTTGTTTAGTCTTTTCTCTTTGTACAGTCAGTCGAGTTTTTTGGTTTTTTAAAAGAATGCAATAAAAATGCGAGTATGGCATCACTGTTTATTCGAACTGAGCGATAAGAACTGGGCCACTGATTCTTGAACACAACAGAGAGGTTGACAATCGTAAAGCACTTTTGAAGCTTTAAATTTTGAGTACATAAATCGTGGCTTAGGGCTTAGTGGCTAGGCTTGGGTCCATACGGACCTGTTGCGCCAATTATTTATTTTTTTAATCGTGGCTTAAAATAGCTGCTCATGATAATAGGAATTTCTTAGCTTTCGTTTTGGATTAGTGTCCTTGTGAAAGGCCAGTGACAAAATAGACTCCGAATTGAAGTTTTTAAAAGCTGGTTTATTTAAATTTGTTGTCTATAGTGATACAAAGGTAGGCAGCTTTATAACAACCGAAAAAAAATCCTTAGAAAAATTACAAAGTAGTATGGTGAGTCCCTCAACGATTCAATAAGATTCCAGGTATTCCCGAACTACTTGGTTGTTTGATTCATTTGTCACCGCTTAAGTGTTTTCTTCTGAAAAAAGGTTGTTGTAATATTTAACCCACTTAATTTTCATACATTCATATCTACATTAATTTTTCGGTCACCTTCCGAGGTCCTTTACAATTTCTTAACCGTGTCTTTTCCAGTAATTTTGAACACGTGAACAAATTGTACAAATTAAAACGTATATAGATAGTTTATTAAAAAATCTTGCTCCCAATTCAAAGTGGTTATGGTTTTCATCTAAAAGTCTGGGAGCTCTTTGATATCTGAAAATTTATTTAACATACCCAAGACGAGTCATCATGAGGGTAAGACTAAGTATATGAAGTCAACACGAAAGAACAAACAACATCGACGAATTGGACAGAACGTCACCATTGCCAGATATAACTTTGAGGTAGTACGGGACTTTGTCTACCTCGGCTCTGCTATTAGCTCTGACAACATCTCGTCAGAAACAACATCGACGAATTGGACAGAACGTCACCATTGCCAGATATAACTTTGAGGTAGTACGGGACTTTGTCTACCTCGGCTCTGCTATTAGCTCTGACAACATCTCGTCAGAAATTCAACGAAAAATTACTCAAGCCAACCGCTGCTTCTTCGGGCTAAGACGGCAATTTAGTAGTAAAGCCCTCACTCGAACTACTAAGGAGATCCTATATAAGACCCTAATCATCCTAGTCCTGCTACAGCGCTGAAGCATGGGCCATATTTAAAGTGGAGGAAGAACTTCTTGGACGTTTTGAGAGAAAAATTCTTCGAAAAATCTTCGGTCCGCGCTGTAGATACGAAGATTCAACCAAGAACTAAACGAGTTGTAGAGCGATATGCCCCTAGTCAAAAAAAAAAACTCAGCATTGGACGTTTAAGATGGCAAGGACATGCTGAAACGAATGGCCCCTAATACTCCAGCCTGCAGAGTCTTCGATTCCCAGTCAGACGTCGGACGCAGTAGAGGAAGACCTCGCCTTAAGTGGCGCGCACAAGTAGAAACCGACCTCAACCAACTTGGAGTGCGCAACTGGAGGCAGCTAGCTAAGGACCGGGCTAATTGAAGAGGCATCTTGGTTAAGGCCCAGGTTCATTCCGGGCTGTAGCGCCACTTAAATCAAATCAATAATCAAACAGGGAAGCAAAAAAATGCGGAAATAGGGGAGTGGTAATGTTATATAACAATATTCTTATAAAATCTTTTTTAGGTTGCGTCGATTGGAATGCTTTCAAAAACCCTCAAAGTAGGGTTCAATTGTTCTTTATTTGGCAAGCCAATAAATCGTTTGCTATTCTGCCATTAGGTCTTAAACATACTTTAAAAAACTGAAACATTTTTCCGATCTGTTTGTCCGGAACAATCTTAAAAACTGCTGCACAAAACTGATTCCGGTTTTCACAGTTGCACTCGATTCGGATTAAAATCTATGTATGTATGCAAAAAACGGAGATCTAAGCTGATATGTAAGCGGCATCTCACTAATAGACGTGGTAGGAAAAGAAACGCGACGAAAATTGGTGAAGTTGGTATTTCATATCCCCTCTGGTGGGATCTTAATAAGTGGAACAGAATTGTTTGAGTGCCTGTTCTTAATTCCCTACATTCCGTGGCTTGAGGTTTTTTTTCCACTGCGCCATCCCTAGAAAAAGTCAGACACGGGAGTTTAACTGCCACGAAAAAGCTTCTCAATCTAGCCGTTCGTACTCGGCAAAACAATTCTAGGTCGCTACCATTCGTTCCACAAATTAAAATTCACCCAAAAGGGTAGGTTGTGAGAAGCTGGGTCTATGGACCTAAATATTTTTATTATAGGGGATTCCAAACCACACATTTGTACGTCCCCTCAGTGCTGTTTGTAGCATTCTACAAGTTGTCTTACCCAATTGTAAAGCATTTCCATATTTTGAAGAAGATCGATGCATCGATTGTTGCGCTCCCATATACGGTTCCCTGCTCGTCGACCCATTCATCTCCTAATCCAAATTTATAGATGTGCTCTTTATGCCGATAGAGCCGTATCTTACTTCGAAGTTGGTGATGCAATCTTTCGGCGGCAAAGTGAGTCGAACTCAGGAGTCCGCCGATCTTAACCTTCTTTAGAAAAGGCATTTTCTGATCTTACAGAGAAAAACATCCAAGTCCATTTCACTGACTTTCGCAAACAAAAAAGGTATACAAAAAGACTGCAACAAAACAATGTCGCAAATCAGGATCGAAATCAAGTCAATAAAATAAAATTCATCACCATCACCGTCAATTTGCACCATATCAGACGGTTGACTGCCCTACAACTGAATAAGAAGTCGAATTTATGACGTGCTCTTTTGAAGCGCGTGTCCACCGCGGAACGGCTTAAACCTCATGCTTCGTATCTGTAAATGTCCATCCATTGGATGTCAAATAATGGCATCCTCATTCAAATTCGTCCGCTCGCACCATCACCATGGTAACATTTGTTTGAATTTTACAACCATCCACATCGGTGGTCCAAGCTGCGTGCATCCGCACAGACGCAGCACGCATCTTTGGACAGAATTATTATTGCACCCGCAATAAAGCGGTGGTAACCTCGAAGTATATATATGACGCTGATGGAAAGTATAAAATCAACAAACTCATTGTGTGATTCGTTGGTGGATTTTATTTGGCAGATGTTTAGCGCATAAAAGTCTCTGAGGCCGAATTAACATACACGGCTTTATTTTTGTCAAGTTTATGAGAGAAATGTCGCACGAAACGACTTTGTTTGCGGTATAAATTTAGTGTTAATTCGCGATTTTGTCTAATTTCTGTGGGAACCCACAACTTGGGGATAAGTTTACAGTTTTATTGGGCGTAGTGCGCAGAACGCATAGATTTAGATAAAATAGCTAAAGAGACAGTATTTAAGTGGGTCTTAGAGTGTTTATCCGATCTATGCGAGGCTCGGTTGTTGATTCAGAGATAGGTTGGTTTGGATAGTTCGTCAAACCCTTGAGCGTCCGGCGTGAAATGCTTTTCAAGTTTTTTTTTATCGCTATAGATAGGGACAGATGATAGACGTTCTCTGCGTGACAAGAAGAAAAAATTATGGGGTATAATAAAACTAAAATGGTTAACTACAGTGAAAGAATCGCCGGCGATTCGTCAAAACCCACGCGAAAGAAGAAAAAGCGATGCTATGGAAGAAGATTTGACGAAAAATTAGGAAACCGCGTACGATAATTTCCCGGATGTGGCTCTGATGCTAAAGAAAAATATTACATACTGCCTAATATGAACTTTTCAGTGTTTTCTACAAGGTAGTTTAATAAAAACTGTCTCTTGCTTTAAACTGCGGCCTTGAAGAAAATATTCCAATTCCAGTTGAACTACAGTGTTGAACGTCCATCTGCTTCAATGGCTGTTGATAACTAATCCAAATTTTTGCATTATTTGCCTTTATTCTATGCCAAAACTCAGCAGCTGTTTACAGTTTCAAGGATTAACTAGGACGGCTATTTGTCTTCAAAGCTCTGAATCGAATTTCAGTAGGAATTTTTGTTCTATTGACTTTCAGCGTCTACAACCAACGTTCTAGATTATCAACCCTTCTTTGATCCACATTTCTAAAATTCCTCTAAAAGACCAGACCAGACGTCTTATATATCAAGATTGCCAATAAACGTACACATGTACAATTCTGATGATTTTACTCGCAATTAATCTAATTATCATCATAAACCGCAGTTAAACCCTGTCGAATCACCAGGCAGACCCAAAGCGTTTTCAAGTTAATCAAAAATCCTTTTATACCTCGACTCGGTAGCTTGAGTCTTCCACCTTAGCCAAAGTTGGTATAAGACTAAAAAATGAGCTGGAAAAGGCTGCACAATCTGGGGCTGCTACAGTGAGGTATAATCCAAAATCGACGCAGATAGTCGTTCACTATAAATATTCTTATTCCTTGAGCAATTGCAAAGCTATTTCTTTTTCTAGAATAATGGGTTTGTTCCTAAGACGAAGCATTGGATGGGGTCATACCGAACAAAAGTGTCATCACATTCCTCAGCATCATAGTTTATTATATTAAAATGTTGTTAGATCGCCAAACCACTTGTTAAGTCTGCTCACCTCTACAAAATACCCACGGAATTACTTCCTAGTTTTGATCTAATTAGTACTCAAGTAGATTATAGTTGCTAGAGCTGGATTATTTTGCCAAAATGCAGCAGCACCATTCCTCAATTAGTGGAAATATTTAAGGAATTTCTGCAGTTTCTGTCACGTAATATGAACTTCAGGGCCTTCTGCGGAAAACCGTCAGTATTATACATAAATTCTTGAAAAAAAAAAAACATTGTATATGGTGTGAATAATGAAAAAAGAATCAGTGTTTGAGTCATACACCGCTTCAATAACTCTCTGCGAGCACGAGTATATCGAGAAAAACAGATTTCTGTTCACCAGCAAGTCACTTCAATAGGAAAAAAAAACCCTAGTTCGCAGTTGAACTCTTTTGTTTTTATATATTGTGTCACAGTTTTGCCACTGTTCGGTGGC
The DNA here is from genome assembly GCA_916610125.1 of Cheilosia vulpina. Taxonomy (NCBI): domain Eukaryota; kingdom Metazoa; phylum Arthropoda; class Insecta; order Diptera; family Syrphidae; genus Cheilosia; species Cheilosia vulpina. The sequence continues at coordinate 50,398,741 of OU744278.1, forward strand.
TCTTCTATCTCTCTTTACTTGGTCACAATTTGATGGGCATATTTCCCGACTGCATCTATTATCATCGATGACGTGACTCTGCGCTATCGCACTTTTCGCATTTTTAATCTGCTGCCTACAGATCGTGTGAAAGAATCTCCAATTCAAATCTTATACACCAACTGACCAGGCGAATAATTATGTTGCTGCCTCTATCGGCAACATGCATATTGCATAGTATTGCAAAATTGCCGCACCACAACCAATGTTTATATGAAAAGAGAGAAAAAAAGTGTATACCTCTCCGCGAAGGCAATCGCAGCGTGACACCTGTTGTCCGAGTGGCCAAACTCTCTGTTAAAATTTATGCCGCCGCCGCCCGATCGATCGTTGCAATCGCCGCAACGAATATTGAGTTTCTGGCATCGGATAGTATTTCGTCGTGTCATTTCAGTGTCACAGAACACGAACTGATTGAGATATGTTAACCCGAACCGAATTGGAATTTAACCTTTCATGTTATCCATGGAGCGGTTTATGTGTGTGCGTCTGTAGAATAGTTATGTGACGTGTCACTTAACATTGGTATGCTCGTAAGCTTCCAGCTGTGTGACATATCAGATCGAATGGGAATTGATCAAATTCTAGTGAACCCGCACTGAGTGAATGCAACCATTCAGATTTGTATCGCGCCAGAGACACGAATGATATCACATTGAAGCTTTTAAGGGGATTTTTTGTTACCCCTTTTCTTTGGTCTCTTCTAGTCTAGAGGTTTGTTTTTGTCACATTCCACCTGTTGAGATGATCAGCGGATAAAAAGAAATCGTCTACATGCCGCTGCTCATTTGTGTGTGCCATTTTTTGTGTGTTTCCTGTTATGGAACGGCCATAACCATCATCGTGCTGAACGTGCACACATCACTAAATTTAATTACCATCTCGAGTCGGACTCACGTAAAAAGAAGAGTGCCAGTATATCACCAGCATCCATCTGATGGTTGTTTTTATTGTCTGGTTGGTGGGCCGGCGAATACCAAAGTTTCATCCATAAATAAGAACTAACTTTATGGTTCTCTATTGCAACGTGCTTCCAGCAGCGGGAGAGACAGAGGGAAGATGGTATCCACTAATAACAGAAGAAGTGAGTCCAACTCCTCGCATTGTGTTGACCAAAGTTATGAACAGCTCAACAGTGTGCAAGTGCATTTATGAATGAACCATTCGCGTGTTACCATTTGTTGATTCAACACAACACACCAGTGCCTTGCGATCATCATCATCATCATCAGGAGCAGCACCAGCAACAGCAGCAGCAGCAACATCAGAATCTCCATCGTCTCGGTGGTATCATTAAAGTTTTGGTCATGCCATTCTTGGCGTTCGCAATTTCTTGTGCGATGTGGCACACCATTGGCTCTCCATGAATGAACGGGCGAAGAAGAAGAGCCTTGTGGATGCATGTGCATGCCATGATGTAACACGAATTGACCACGCGCTTTTGGGTTACTAGTGGTGGTCTTGCCTTTTGCGCAGTCGTGTGCTGCTATTTGTATTTTTCTTTATCGTATCCGCACTGGAATTGCGGACACGTTGAGGATGTGACAAAGTGGAAGAGAAAAAGGAACGCAAAGGTATCAATGGCGTGAGGAAATTCCTCACAGCAATACTGCAATCAATGGGGGAGAGGAAACGGGATCCGCACTTGGCAGACGGCGGGGCAACAGATTTCCTTCAGTTGATTTTCATTTTTTATTATGATTTGTGTATACTAAAAATATTTGGGATATTTGTAAGAGGTTGAAGATTGTTGTTCGACTGGTCACTCTTCGGGCTTTGGTACCCATCAACCTTGTGAGTAGTTACGAGTACCTTTCTGAGCTTGCGGGGTAGGCTGGCTCTTCAGAAAGTCTATTTCGACTTTGAATTCATGGTGCAGTTGCGAGTTGAGAGCTTATAAACGAGCCCTATTGACGCTAGAGTTTCAGACGTGATAGATAGATGAGGTCAGACGGGAAGTCTACCACCAACTATTGAGTTCTTAAAGTGGAGGACAAGTCAATGTAATTGGTTTTATTTTCGTAAAAGAAGATGAGCCGCTGTGGTGGGTCGTTGTTTGCTTTTTTGGTAGTTTGGTCTTCTAAGGAGTTTGTCTCTAGAGATGTGTGTAAGTTTAGGATCAGCTATTCCCAAAAATACCCCAGCGGGACGTACAAATTTGCATAACTCTATACTGAGTTCCAGAAAAAAGCTGAAGACATATCAGCAGGGGTTTCTCAACCCCGACCTCGCCTTACTTGCTTTACTTTCAATGGATGATGCTAACAGTCTGAGTTGGACCATGGCTTCAAACAAGAACCCCTTCCAGCCAGCCCTAGTTATCTGTACAAGCAAAGTTCTTCTAGCGAGGTCTTTCTTTTCTACATTATTTACAGTCTCAAGGATTCGTCGGGCTATTGTGTTGTTGACCACATGCTACAAAGGCTCCCTTTGCATTTCGAGCTTTCTAAGGGTTAACTTCGTCCTCCACAGCTTTCAATTTAAGATTCTATCGGTCGGATGGTCTAAGTTCCAACCCATGGGTTCATTGTTTCTTCTCTTCCTAACTGATTCGATATAAAATATACGGAAAGTCACACTTAGAACTATCGCTCAAAGCAAGTGAGTCTAGGGGTTATCAAATGTCTTCTTACCTGTTCGTTATAAACTTTTGCTTATGCAGAGCCTAGGTAGGCAAATTTTACCGCTCAAAGTTATATTATCTTTTTATTGATACTAGCAGTCTAGCCCAAAGTTGGTTGTCATTTTCCTTCATACCTTTTGGAGGTTTATAATCCGGAATTCGATTTTTTGAAGGGTCATACAAATTTCTTTGTTAGAATAATAGCCGCGTCACCCTGTTAAAGACCTTTTCTGACAGCAAAAGTTTTAGTGCAGTTGTACAAAATTTTATGGGACAGCAAGGGTTAAAAAACATCGTCGTGCACAAATGGACGAGTTTAGCGGGGTTGCACAAACTGGACGTGAATCTGTACTCCTCATTTCTTAAACCTCTCTTAAGGATATCTTTTGGCGTCTATGAATAGGTTATGGGTGTCTATATGGAAGTTCTAGGTTTTTTTTCCAAGAGCTGTCACTGTGTGAATATTTGTGGGCTTCCCTGGCCCAAAATTTATCAAATCAAGTTGCGGCTTATCGTCCTAGGGCCTTTAAAAATGACTGCAGACCAAATCCTGCCGTGATGTTGAGGAGGCGCATATCAAGCGATCTATTTTCTTCAGGAACTTGTAAACGGTCAGATTAAATTTTTAAAATAATTTCACACCTAACACTCCCCATCAATTCATCTCCTTCAGTCTTTAGAAGCTGGTCGTCTACTACTCCGGAGTTGATGCGTCTAAGTAACGATATGGCTTAGGAACTGCTATTAGCGTTAAGAGTTTCATGACAGGCAGATGTTTGTGGTCATCTGTAGTAGTCCTTCCAAACACTTACAGTGACAGCAGCTCCTCTGCAAAGACCCATCGACCGCCCTATCAGCCTTTGGTTAGTTCTCTTGTCATAATCAAAGTAAAAGCTCTCTATTGATCAATTCAAATATTTTTTGGTACTCCCATGCATGAATTACAAAACACATGGATGTTACTTTTGAGTCAGCCAGCAGCTCTTACCCCCTGTCGGGAAGATATTAGGAAAATTGACAAAAATTTCCTAATTAATAGAAATTCATTTTCGTTTCGATTTTTAACGACAGCTAAACAACTTTTACAGCCGTGTTGAAATATATATAACTTCAGACGCACACATTTAATTGGTCTCCGACTGACATATGGCAGTCAACCTAGTTTCAGACTGAGCAAGATCGTTAAATATTTATGGCCACCAGTTTGACTCATCTCCATGGGGTGGTCTTTGTCTTTTGACGTGATTTATGTCACATGACAGTTCATTAGGGGAAAGATACACGGTTTTATTGCGACCGTGTTAGATGATATTCGATAGCTTTGCTGGCTTAATTGCAAAGCGGGTCGTCCACCAATACAGTGCGTACAGTGAACTTTTAATTGAGCCGAAGATGCGATCAGTGTGTCTTGGGAAAATTTCGAATCCATTCCATTTGTAATTGATACGATCGAGAACACGTACGTTGACAGACGTTTCGCTCTGTGCCCTGTTGAATATTTATAAACGATGTTTGGATCTACGAGTAGGTTTATGTATTTCTTTTCTTTTTTTTTCAAGTGCAACGTGCAACCTTTTGAAAACATCTTTTCATTTATAGTTATAGTAGATGTGTGTATCTGTAATAAATATATTTTTTTTTTTTTATCTGGTATTAGAGGAAATTCATAATTTTTTTCCAAATGGCACGTGTTGCGAATAGTAAACATAGCTAAATGTTATCTAAGAGAAGCTGTAGTTAATGGAGGATGTGCAGTGAATATTAACGAACTAAATGGCGTCTTAAGTGGAGATGTCATTTAGTTTTATAATGTGTACAATGTACATAGTGGAATTAAATTTGATGCAGCCAGTATTGTGTGGACAAACGAATGATTTTTTTTTTTCACAAACAGCAGAGAGCAGTCGTTTCAAGGGGCATGTTTCGAGAAAGTCGCTAGAAGGGGGTTCAATATTATTAAATAAGCTCAAACGCATACAGATCACGGTAATGATTACAGTGGTGACTTATATAATTTTATTCCAATTTTATTTGAGGAAGATGCCGGGCATAGGGGCTTCGCGGCGACCGGTCCGAATAAAACGTAGTTTGAAAGTGTAATTTTTGACCTGTTTTTCGAGCATACAGGTCTGCCATGGAAAACCAAGGCGTTCGTAAATCAGCTCGAAGGTAGGCGCTGCAAAAAGTGCTGTCAATATGCAAAGAAAACCTCCAGAAATTAAAACCCCTTTCGAAGGGTGTCTAGTTTTTGAGTGTATTTTTGGGCGGCTGGGTCAGGTATCATAAGTATTTTCTCCTGTAAAAATTGAACATAGATCAGCAGTCAAATTTGTTGGAAGCACAAAAAGTTTTAACAGTTCGAATAAAGAACCTCTAAAAAAACACAATTGACATCTTTGAGTAAAAGGTGTTTTTTAGAGGTTTGGAATTCGAATTGTTGGAATAAAAAATAACAGCCGATCAAATATCGTCAAGAATTCCCCTAGACCCACACTGAGTACAAATTTCTGAAGACTGTAGCCATTCCAAACTTGGCAGAAAGATGGAGAACAAAATCCGAGTGTTCCCAAAAACCCCCACTTCAGCTTTACTCTCAGTCTCTACTCACCGTCACCGTCGTCAAGAGAATCTAGTCAGAGGTTAGACATGAAAAAACTCCGACAGTTTTTGACAAAATCTTCCACCCATCACACTGACAAAGATCCATTGTGATACCATGTGGGTAATGGCTCCAGAAATATTTCAAATCGAAGTGATTAGGCTCTCTCTAGGTGGTCCCCTTTGAAAGCCTTTGCTTAGCGATATCGTGACGTTTTCAAATTCGTGCAAGTCGAATGGAGACTTCTCAGAAAACTCTTCCAACTAAGACCGGAGATTTTGTGCTTTATCCTCTGTATCATTTTTCTTTTCTTGGTGTCATATCTCAGCACTGAATAGAATAAGCTATGTCCGATATTTAAAAAAGAGGCAGGACAACGATTTATTTTTTTTTTCATTTTAAGAACTTTCTCGGTTTTAAGTCTCCAGCCCTCTTGTGCTTCATTGCTAACCATTTGCTAGTAAAGAGATTTGCACAGCGCTTCCCATATAACTAAGTTACCAAGTAACTTTAACGCAACTAGTGTTCTGGTTAAGTCCGCTTGAGGTCGCATAATCATTTTTTAATGAATAGGACAAGCTACAAATCCTTTTTTCTGTATTAAGACGGCAGTATAATTTTCTTAATAAAAGAACTCCATGTTACTTGTGGTGGAGTCCCGCCTATTTTCATCCTATTAGAACTAAGTCTTATTGAGAATAAATCACACGTCCACAGATCTTTCACCTTGGTTAAGAAATGTCGTCTAAATAGTGGATAGGAATTTATCAGTCGCTAGCATTGCTGGGTCGTCTGCGTTTACTTCTGTCACTACTAGAGATAAATTGTATTAAAATTTTTTTTACCATTAGTCAGCTCACACAAACCAAAATGGTAAAGAGCATAGAATCCTTTTGCGCCACCCATTTATTTGTTTTACCACGAGAACCCATAAATGGGATGGTTGCCTGAACAGCGAGCTCCAGCTCTTAACAGTGTATTTCAATGCTGGATTTTCTCAAGCTACGTATTGATCGGCTTGCAAATTATCAAAGGCTGCTTAATTGACCACAAATACAGCTGAGTGTGTAATTTATATTTAAGCATTCTTTCCACGTTTCTGACGACTGTATCGGGTGCTGTTTGTACCCTTTTGCATTCGTGTTCTTGTTCAGTGGGAGCTCAGCTTTCTTTTTTGTCAATAAGTACTTCCAAGGACTGCAGTTCAAAGAGGACCCTAGTTTTTTTGCAGCAATTTATTCGTGTTTCTTGCCTGCTTGGGCATAAAGACCGCTATACCTTCTCCTTTATATTTGGGCTGCTTTAAAATACGTTCTTCAGGTGTGAACCCAACCTTATCCTTTCATAAAGAATTATTTGCTCAGGTTTTTTGTACTCGACATTGAGCTTTCTTCCATGTTGTTGATCGCTTTGAGGATGAAAATTTGAGAGTGGGCTAGGCTATAACTCCACGCGTTTTTCTATAAAATGCAATATAGTTGACTGCGATAAGCTAGCTATTCAATCCTTTGGGCTTTCCCAAGCCTGGGTAACGTAGTAGTTTACTCTACCTAATAAAATACTCACCACGAACACCGTTTATGTTGTCCTTTGCCTTAAATTTTCTTCGACTTCGACGGTCTTGAAGGTGCTGCTACATTGAAAGCTTGCCTATCTTCCTTCATAACAGCCTCTTTAACCATCAATGAAGAAAATTGCTCCCAGTTGCAGGTTTACCACCAATTACCGATCACTTGACTCTGAATTCTTTTCTCTCAAACTGACTGCCACATAAATTGGCGCAATTAGAAAGCGATACTAAAATGTGCCTAACTACCTCAAAATTTTGAAAACGGAGCCAACATTCTACCAAAAAAAATAAAATTTAATCCATGAATCTTAAAAAAAAAACAAAAGAGTTGACATGCGAACTGGTTTTGCACTCATTTCCTCTTCGTTTTCACTCGCCGACTCCACTCAGCTATTTAAACGAACCACATCTTCTATAAAGCTCTCAATTTTCAGCACGATAATAGTGCAACAAAATTGCACATGGTCATGCATCATTTGAACTGCCTCGTGGCAATTCCCTAATTCCATCCCTTTGCCCCCACTAAGCGATTACTGACAGACGACCACGATTTGGCGAAATCAACGTGCAGGATATACTGCGTCATCTGCCACTACAACATCACCACACCAGACAATAACAACAACAACCAAACGATGGTTAATGGCAAATTCAAACGAATGCGTAGGTTGGTGTAGCACCAACAGCACGAGGACACAACAGCGCCATTCGAGTGAAATCATCGGCAAACGTGTACAAATAGATTTGTGTAGGCCGAGGACATAATCGACACCATCCTCTCCTGCTGACGTTGTCGCGCGTTCGTCTCTGCGTATATATGCTGCGCTCATCAGGCGACAGCGACGATGGCGTTGACAACACACAGCACTCTGTCTGCAGCTATTAGCGCACTTCATCGATTATTATAAATTTTTCTTTTGCACTTTATTTCTTGCATCTTCTGGTGCTGTTGCCATTTTCTTCATCTTCTCATTGATCGCGCTGCAGGGGAATGTGCTGGTGCTGGTGTGTTTTGTTCGACATTATATTAATGGACTGCTGAAAGGATCTCAAGCGTGCTGCATTTGTGTAGACATTGAGTGCAAATGACATTAATTGGATAAGTTGCACTAGCGAGTGGCAGCAACTGCATGCGTGTTACAATTTTACTGCACAACCAGAAATATCTCAAATCGAAGTGATTAGGCTCTCTCTAGGTGGTCCCCCATATCATGGGATGGGAACTCGCCTCCAATGACTGCCGCCGATTTTGATTTGACAAGCCCAGCTGCAACCGACCATTCGTGCAGTCTATGGGTTAATTGTTTCGCAATCGCTATTATGGCAGCACAACCCCGCCGACCGACGATGTCGTGTGATATCGATGTTTTACGACTTTTGGAGCATTTTTCGATCGTAAAAATCGCATAAAACTATGAATATCGATCATAAACTCCAAAAATGACATCATAAATTCCAGCCGCATATTGACTGCGCGCCGCTTTCAGTCTGCAATTCGCTGCTGAATATTCATGAAGTGCGACTTTATTTTTATTTCTACAACTAAACACTTGGATTATGGCTGGCAAGGAGTTAGTCAAGCCTCCGTGTGCACTGTGTACCTGGGACTGGCGACAGCAACGCAGGAGCTAATTTACTAAGAACAGCTTTTAATTAAGCGCATACAGCAATGCAGGGTTTTCTCATACTTCCAATCGAATGGCGATTTGAATTTATGCGATGCTCTATTGGCTATGCGGTGTTGTGAGCCACACCGTTGCCACAATGTCGTTCCCAATAGATTTGTCATTATTACCATAGCAGTGGCAGACACAGATGGCCAAGTTCAGTATACCAACTGCGGTTGCAAGCATGGGAACAAAACTTTAATTTTATGCACAAACATGATGAACTAAAGTGCTGGTATGGTGTTTAATTAAAGAAAACAGCAGTAGACGATAGACATATTTGTTTAGAGAGAGAGATACAATTTTAATGAGGCGGCTTGGGTGCTGCCGATAAATGGAATGCATTTGTCTGCATGTGCATTTGGTGGGCAAAATGTATGCCATGTCGGTGAGGATATGTAATTGAATCATAACGACTCTCAGAATGAGTACAGATGGGCTTTGGAGGCACTCGAAGTCTAACAGGTATGATTTGTGGCAATTGTGGGCTATTAAATTATCTCACAAAATGGACCAATTAATTGGCCGCTATAAGGCTGTTTTTACTTATTCGAAATTACGTGTGGCTGCCGGGCTATGTCGATGTACCGAAGGCGATTATTCGCTGCAAGCGATCCTAATTATAGGTGAAAAGGTGGCGGTGATTGGACCATCTGTGTTAGAGGCAGCTGTGGGTTCAAATACTGGGCAGAACTATTTATTTATTTATTTTCAATCAAATGTGTACCTTAACTACTGTTCTCGCTAGATTACGTAATACAAAAATATTCTTAAAAACGGCTTAACAACAGAATTAATTTATTCCTAAATGAATCCCTACTAAGATGAAAATCGAATATACTCCAATATTTATTGGATTCCCTGTGGCATCTAGAAATTGGTTCATTGTATCCATAATTAACTCTATGATAAGGTACATAAAATAAAAGACGATTCCTAAGAGCTCTCGAAGGAGCATAAAATCCAATTAATGATAATAGGAAAGGGCAATCGATATGACCATTTATCAAATCACGAATAAAAATAATTGAAAAATATTGCTGCCGTCTAAAAAGAGGTAAGTTACCAAATAATTTGCACCGCGTCTCGTAAGATGGCATTTCAATATTCCATCGCAGTCTACGAACGGCTACTCTAGTAAGACGCTTTTGGATCCTTTCTAATCTAATAGAATGTACTTCATAAAACGGATTCCATATTATACTAGAGATCGGACAAATGCAAAAAATAAACATTTAAGAGTATATGGATCTTTAAAGTCTTTCGAATTGCGCAATACGAAACATCACATCTGATTACCTTTCCCAACCAAAGACTCAATGTGCTTGCAAAAGCTAAGTCAAAAATAACTCCAAGATCTTTTTTGGATGAAATAATGGACAGAGGGGTTTTAGCGATTATGTACATAAAGTGAACTGGAGAGGGGTTACGATAAAAAGAAAGGCATTGACATTTAGAGACATGGAGGTGAAGGTCATTACTGGACAGTCGTTCGAGATCCTCTTTTAAAAGAATACAATCGTGAACTGAACGCATAGGTCGGAACACCTTCAAATCGTCAGCAGACATAAGACACTGGGAACTCAAAAACAAGTTAGGAATGTCATTAATAAACAAAAGAAAGAGCAGAGGACCCAAAGGGCTACCTTGAGGTACTCAAGATGTAACATAAACGGGTGATGGAAACGTACTGGATACGATCCATTAAGTAGGAATGAATCCACATTAGAAAATTAGAATGAAGTCCTAAGCCAGTTTGTGTGAAAATTAATATACAGTGGTTAACGCGATCAAACGGTTTTGCGAAATCAGTATATATTACATCACATTGCAAGCCATTCTCAAGGAAATTCAAGGCGGAATTATAAAAAAATGAGAGATTTGTGGTAGTAGATCTGCCTGCGACGAAGCCATGTTGAAACGGCGAGATAAATCTCTTTAAGAGAGGTGTAAGTTTGTCACAAACTGGTTTTTCAAACGACTTAGTTGAAATCTTATACAGATCGTACGATAGTTAGTAATATCATGTCTCGATCCAGATTTATATATGGGCGTTAAAAATAAGCGCTTCCAATTTTTCAGGAATTTTCCGGACCGGAGAGACAAATTAAAACTAAACACAGAGGTACAGAAAACGCGAAGGTGGATTTTTGAAGTGAAATTGGCGCGATTTATCTAAATTTAACAAAGAAAGGGCAATTTGAACTTCAGGGATTGAACACTCCAAGTTGCCGATATTAAAGAGATCACAGGACATTGAGCTATTACTGGAGACTATAGGTGTGGTAGTACCACAGGAATATACGGATTGATAGTGTTCAACGAACATATTACAGATGGTTGACAAATCAGATGAAGATGTTACGTATGGCAACACTGGCCATACGTGTTACATTCTAAAATGACATGTAAGAGTTAGTTCATGATCGGTCTGCTACCGTGAAAGACGTATTATACTTCGAGGAAGCGGAGATAATAAATGTGGGTTTTTTGTATATTTTTCCCACAATAAAATTCGTACCGTGTTTCATTTGAAATCGGAGTATTATACAGAAGATACTTTATTTAGACGCATATAGTTAGGAATACCATTAGATTGCTTTTTGCTATTAATAAAGCTCCAAAAGCTGTTACTATTTGTTTTTAAATTTGATTCGACAGAAAGACAGTATGTCGCTACAAAAACTTATTGAATACATAAAGTTGTTTTTAGAGCTTCAAAAGTTCCGGGTCGTTATTACTATTGCGAAATCGCTTAAATGCCTTATTTTTCCCATTATTAAAATTTATGATTCTATCATTAAACCAAATGGGTTTATATCTACACTTTAGGTGTAAACAAATCAATTGCCATTTTTACAGTATTCATAAATAAATTAAAAGAACTGTCGGCCATTTCATAGATTTGTCTGATGTTACACTGTTTGAAAAAGTATCCTTCACATAATATCTATCGTATCAAGGCAGGGTTTTTGAGGGTGGAATACACAAACATATTCAAATTGGATTGACTTAGGCAACATAATTCAAGTTGAAATCCAAACTCAACATGGAAACTTACCATTGGTCAAGTTGTTCATACGAAAGAATGATATCTCAATTCATTGTATGGACAGAGCTGCATTTTCACGACAGGAATAAACTGAACAGTTGCCGTATGTCGACGAATGTCCCATCCTCCAAACAGACCAAATTCCAAATTAACTGGGTGGAAGGTCTCAGCAACATGAAATACAGTCAGACTTGAGAATTTTACTTCTATCCCTTCATGCAGCTCGATATATAGTCAAAATGTGAATGAGAATAAATATCACAAGTCGATATTTAAAAACGACACCTTCTTTACCGCTTCTGGCTAGTTCATCATCCCTAGCGAGTTGGTATCCTACCACGAGCGCCTCCCCCTCTAGTTTCTAGTCGTTGTTTTTTTTTCTTCTTGTCGTACTACTGACCAACGATCTGTCGCCTTTTTCGTTTCATTGCACCGAACTAATAACAAATTTTAGTCTCAACTTTAAGTTTAAGACTATGTCATAAGTGTTTTGTCATAATAAATGACAAATTTTTATGGAAAATATAGGAAAGTATAAAATGTAAGTCGAAACAAAAAATGTTTATTGGAAGGGCTCAATGCATTTTATTTTATTGTAGTTCCGAATAGCTGCCAAATGAATCAAACGTGGTCTTACTTCAAAAACTATATATGTACTTTATAAATAAATAACATTGTAACGCAACAGCTCCACAAGACTTTAGCTTCTCACTACGCAGACGATGCGTCATAAGCTTACTTAAAGTTGAACTTGTGTATGACTATGCCGATTATCATAAAAAGTTTGCGGGCTAAACATACGGAATCTATTACATATTCTTCAAAAATCCCCGCTCTTTGAACCTTAAACCTCTTGTTGCGAACAATGAAAATATACCTCAGAGGACAAACATTACTTTAATCATCCAAAGCAATTTTAATTCTATTGATACCTACCGAAGTGGTCATAAATATAGTTAACAAGACTTGTCCTGCAAATAATTAAATGAAGGGAAAAAAGACAGTAAAGAGACTACCGATTTCAACAAAAGATGACTCTTAACTTTAGAGTGATATCCTTATTCCCATTCAAAAATAAAACATATCTGTTTTAAATTGGATTATTTAAATTTTTATTTAACTGCATATATTGCAATATTTTTAAAAAATTCTCGTTCACTCTTAAAAACTTTTAAAAACACTACCATTCCAAGGCGCCCAGAATAATTCAAAACTGCCCCCATGAACAGTGCCTTTGAATGCTAGGACTTCTTTAAAAAAACATAAACCGTCAGGTATTGAATTTTGAAAAAATAAACTGGGCTTAAACTTAAGGTTGATTTCACTTTCAATAGTTTGAATAGATTATGGCCCAATAATTTAAATACATCAGTGTAAAGGAGACTATTACTAAAAAAGGGAAAAGCTTCCCCCATCTCCCCTACTCCCAGTCAAATGCGACAAACAATAAGTACCCTCTGCGATGAGCCCAAGCTTCAAATACTTCAAAGGACTGGTGCTTAATGGATCATACTGTCAAAACACGCTTTGTGAAATTCACTTAGAGCCATAAGCCTTTTAGCAGTTAAACCTACAGTATAGAGTCTAGGAAAAGCTATCTCTGGGTGAAATCGTAATTATAAAACATAAACATGACTCAAAATCAATAGGAACCTCCATTGGGTAAGGTCACACAGCCAACGCCACACCATATGCGAAACAGAAAGTCTGTAAAGTGCGTCAATTTCCCCAAAGCTGAGGTGCAATAAAGAACGTTTTTTATGCTTTCTGGCATTTGGAGAAATAAGATCTATATTCAATTTATTGTAGCACAGGCCCTAAGCCGAAAGAAAAATTTTAATGATAACTCAGAACAGACACCACAAGGGAAAGTGGTGCCCTATATACAAGGTGGGCCAAAAGAAGTCATCCGATGTTGTTTGGCTCTCATTTTTTTTCTAAACTTCGATTCTGTTTTTTGATTATGTTTATCTGAACCTTAAGAATTTTATTCGTCTAGTCGGGCAGATGATATCGGTCAAATGGGCGCCGTAACAATTGATTGCCATACGGGCTCGTTTTATGGCATTTTTCATCACTTCGGCGAGAACTTCGGGCGACAGATTCTCGCACTCGTGTCGAATGTTGTCCTTGAGGACTTCTAGGGTCTTGGGCTTGTTCACGTAAACACGGAACTTCAAAAAACCCCACAAAAAAAGTCTGGAACGGTTAAATCGGGCGATCTTGCGGGCCAGTGCAAATCGCCAAAACGAGAGATGAGGCGACCCGGGAACGCCGCCCTCAGAATATCGGTTGTGGCTCGCGCAGTCTGTGCCGTAGCTCCGTCCTGTTCGAACCACATGTCCTCCAGTCCTAATTCGTTCAATTGCGGCAGGAAAAACTTGGTTAACATGGCCCTATAGCGCGCACCGTCCACTGTTGTCATTTGACCGGCGGCGTTCTCGAAACAAATTGGCCTCGTCAACAGCGGCGATATTCTCGGCACAATGGGCACTCAGGGGCCGGCCACTCTTGGCAACGTCTCGTGTGGCCCCGTACTCTTCAAGGTTGGTGGCCAAACGGCGCAGTCGGTGTCGGACGGAGGTGGGATCGGCGAGACGGAATTCGCACTGCCCCAACACTACAGACGAATTTTTACGCAAAAAAATAGACACGATTATTCCGCGTTCTTGGGGAGTGTATCGCTCCATGGCTTGTTCACTTGTATTCTACATCCGGCCATTTGCAAAAATAAGAGCATCTTCCAATAGGGTGATTTCTTTTGGTCCACCTTGTATAGAACAAAGTTGCATCCGGAAGACCGCCCATAACTCGAGAACGGATCGTTCGACTTTAGCTATCTTTTCTTTGTTGCGGTTGTTTACGCTCAATGAAGGTATCTACATACTGCGAGAAAATTGGAAAATTTTAAAGGGAAATTCGAAAATTCCTAAAATAAAATGTTCCCTACTTTTTGTTGGGGGATTTTTTTTAGTTTTAATCGCAATATACAGCGAGATATTATTTGTCAAAAGATCTGCCCCAATTTAATTATTTAGGAGATTTACTTTACGGAAACAATTAATGCCAATTTGAAATTGGATTTTTCGATAAATCATGGAACAATGATTATTTATTTTTAGACGGTGCAGCTACTCTAGTTTATAAATCTAAAATGCAAAGTCCAAATGAAAAAGCTTGTACTCCCCTTTCTACCTTTGTAGGTCGAATTTTTGAAAATCCATTCTCTTGTGGCAACCGATATTCTGCATTGTAACTTTTGTTTTATCAGATTTCTGTAATCCATGTTCACATACGCCAAGCAATGGTTCGAAATCGCGGTTTTTAAATGTTTTTTCAATTTTTCGGAAATATTTCAGTTCCATATTAGCTAAAATTTGAGAGAGTTGGTTTCCTTTCAGCATTGGGTCTAAATAGTTGGAGCAACAGGACCACATCCGCCTTCTCCTAACCAATCGTTTGCTGTGTTTTTTTCTTTATTTCTGACGCGAATGAAATTGAAGGTATAAAAATTGCTAAAGTGTTATTTGGAATTTTTTCCGTGGGTAAACCTTAGACTTAGGCTGCAGCCACACGCACACGCAGTGAGCGACCGAGCGATTGAGCGATAAAAAAAATAAAACATGTGAAGTTATGTTGCCACGCGAAGTCTTTATGATTACCGATTTTGTTATGGCGCTCAATCGTGCATTCGCTAGTCGCTCACTGTGTGGCTGCAGCCTTAGTAGTAACGTATTTTTGTAAATCGCAAAACTAATGCTGTCCTAAAAAATTATTACATTTAAATGAAATTTCCAATTTGTGGGCGCAGTGCCTCAGCGGTTAGTGTGCTGAACTTTTAAGTGAGTGGTGTCAGGTTCGATCGTTGGAGAAACCCAAAATGCATCTTAAGATTTTTTCCAGTCAACCACTTCTGGCGAACTTTTAACAAACACCCGACAGTATTACCACTGGGGAAGAACTCCTCAGTTCCGCCATTGGGCCTCGGCATACCATTTTTGGTCTCTTCCAATCGTTCAAAACATAAAAACTCTCACAAACCGAAAGGCTGTGAGAATCTAAAGGCCTAGGGTACTTATACGGACCTGTTGCGCCACCTATTCATTTATTTTGAATACAAACACATTGACTATTATAGTTTCTTCTTCTTCATGCCCGATATGTTGTTAGGCGTCGGGGTAACCTCGAATTATCCATTGCTTCCACTGACTCCGATCGCTGCAATCCCTTCTCATTTCCTAGTTAGTTTAATTCTACAAATTACCCTACGATACATTAGTAACAAAAACCGACCAAATTGCTTCTCTATCTGGCAACAACTAATAAACATCCGAACATGCGATTTTGTTCCTCAAAAACTTGTCCAGTTCTTACATCAACTCTTTTGTTTTTCTACTAACAAAAAGAAACTATAACCCACAAGAAAATCAATAAAACCCCACCAGACAACTAATTGGTAGTAAAAACCATTTTAAAATCCAACAATCGATTGTTGGCTTCCTCGGCAACTCTTAGAAGCCAGACGATAAGCAAACTATCAAAGCAAATGTCATTCCCAGCCCAAACATTCATTTGTTCCAATGAACACCCCGAGATAACATGCAAACGATTTTCTACCGAAAATCCATCACACAAGTTTCAAGACCCCCTCCCGTCCCACCAGCAACAGAACACACTTAGTCAATTAGCCTCAGAACGCACCATCAAAAATCTATATACCAATTCTCCACAAGAGCACAGTCACGTGCCTCATAAACTTCAATTCAAATGAAGATAACCCCAAAATCCAGAAGTGAGTGTATTTGACCGATGAAAATCGGCACTCGCCTTCCTGTTATTTTCTCTATTCCTTTACCTCATTATCTGGCGATAACGCCCAGCATTAATCCGTTGATTGTCAACAAAACATTAAAGAAGTTTCGAGTCTTCTACTTTGATGACTTTAACACGTACGCGTTCGTATCCCTGTCGAAGGTATGAGTTGAGTATAAATTGAAAAACGGCTCAACCTGAAATTTATTTTCATTACAAAGCACGCGTGCAACATGTTCTGTTTAGTTGGGTCAGCTGTTAGTGTCACAGCTACATAAACAACACTATTCCGACCTATAAATAATTTGAATGTCATGTTATTTGCAATCGGCTGCATAAAGGCAGGCGCGATAATACTCACGCTTGTAATGGGCAATATCGGTGTTTCGGCTTTCGCGCTCTGCTGCCCGATTGGTGCTCCACATATTTCTTTCTGACAGCTCGCGTTGCCACCGTGATAGTGGAGTGCATTCGTATGGCGTGTGTCATATGGAGTGTTTTGCAAAAATTAAGCCGCGGCTAATAAATCATTTTTTTATGCGGCGTGTTACAGCAATAATTGGCGTTGCCTGGTTGCTTAAATGTGAATTTGGCATTTAGGCATTGCGGCGATTTTTCAACTTGATTCTTTAATTTGCACCTTTTCGTCAAGCCCCATTGAATCGGGACACTGCGGACTTTGTTTGTGAATAAGTGGCTGGGGAATTTTGATTATCTTGTTGGTCGTTGAATAACTGTGCGCGATATATGATTTATCCCTGATGCAAGACAAGTGACTTGCAGTACTGTGTGGGTTATGGTTTATTTTGGGCTGGCGACCTCTGCCCTCTAAGAGAAAGATAATGGGAGTTTGACCACTGTCAATGTGTTGCATAAGAAATTGAGCAAACGGTTGAATAAATATTTGTTCGAAGTAGTTCAGTGAACGATCCGTCATTTTAAGCAATGTTTCCAGAAAATATAGCCAAGCCGGTGTGGTGCGGTTGAGGTATCTTTCTACTCGTGACTCGAAGACTCTATAAGGGCCGGAGAATTTCGGTCAAGATGACTTTACCATCCTAGATCGGCTGCATCTACTTCTTGCGGTTTTTTCCACTGCACCACCTCTCGCGGATGTCTTACAATATCCGAGAGTATAACAGTCATGAAAGACCTTCTCAATTAGCCGTTTCGGCATAAAATTTGTAGATCCCTTCTATTCGTCACTAGCTAGGTCTAGTGTCCCGGACATGTTGCGACAACTTTTTATTATTTATTCTATCAAGGTATCACTACAGTTCGTTCATCATTGAATCTTTTCCTCCAGAGCCCGTCAATGTAAACGGGACCGACAACTATTCAAAGCTACCGATGATATCTCCGTCTGTCATATACAAAGTCCAAGCTTCATCGTTATAAAGCAGGAGTGGGACTATCCAGTGTTGTACACAGAACTTCGAGATAGGAATCTACTACTCAATTATCCTTGTGAACCCAAAGAAACAGAGTTATTACCTGTTTAATATCTGTCCAACTGTTGGTGTCGGAATTCGTAGCAGAGTCGAGGTAGGCAAAGTCCCTTACTTCCGCCGAGTTGTAGGAGTCGGTTGTGAATTGTGACGTTCTGTCCGATTCGTTGATGTTGGGTCTCACTTCTCATTGACAGCAAATGTTCAATATCACACCTTAGCCAATTATCATCTCAACAGCCATGGAGTACAATGCAATAAAACTTTAACTTTCCTCCGTAAAAGCCGGGCGGCGCTGACTACAACAACCACAACATATGCCGTCCATCACGAAGCGCCAGCCATGAATGAATGCGCACTGGAGCAGAACACGAGTCGCATAATCCATTCCCCATGAATGATGGCATCTGGGATGCTGTGGCAGAACTTGTGTACAGTGCATACCACCGGTGGAAATGGTGATCGCATCATATTGTGCTCGGTTCTCACAGAAACTGAGGCGCGCATGAGCGATGGTGTCACACGGCGGGATGTCACGCTGCACAGTGCACACACAGCTAAACGTAGAACGTTGTCCGCAATTCGACCAGGACATTGTTGCAATTGTACATGTGTCTGTTGCAGTGTGGTTCTTGTTGTACATAAAACTGGAATAGACAGGTAACCGTGATATTCTAGGCGGCAAATGCTCATATAGAGTTGTGCTAATCTTGGATACCGCGGTGACCCATTCATCATTGTCCCACTGCGCATGCGTGCAGAGTTTCGATTGTATCTTTGAGAATTTGTTGGCCAAAACAACATTGCGAACGGGTCGCTGTCAGAACAAGATGCATGTTGCTTGTGCAAGAAGGAGGTTGTTGGAAGAAATAAAAAACCCAATTGATTGAGACTTGTTTGCGGTGAAAATCCGAGGGTCAGGATGTCAGCCAAAATTACGCAATCAAATTACAGGCTCATCTTAAAGTGCTACTTTCTCTATAGCCGCTATCAATGGGAGATGCAAACGGACTGCGGATCTAACCTTTTAATTTGAAGTTGTGGGATAGTTTGTGTGTGTGTGTTTTTTTATGGGGATGGTAAATTTTAATTAACTGCGTCAGCGTCTTAATGGGTGAGCAGTATAAGCGTGTGGGGGCTTAATTGAATTCAAAGATCTTTCAGATAGGTTGATACTCTTTGCCTCAATTAAGTGGGATCGGTCGAAGTGAATGTGAACTGAGCTGTAGCTTGCAAGTTAAAATGGAGGGTAATAGTTAGTAAATTGGCAAGCCCACCAGCCAAGTTGTCGAAAAGTGGTCAATTCGTAGGCTGACTTGTAGCTTCCTTTTTAATTGTTTTGTCCTTACAAATTGACAAGATCATGTACGTGAACTGCATTTGGTTCTTGATTTGATTATGCTGGTCATTGAATTTTTATAGTTTTATGAAAAAAATATTTTCTTACAAAACTATATACGTTTTACGGATGTTGCACTGTCGACTTTGAAGCCTCCTAGGAAAAGCATTGAAAAACCTGCAAAAACTCAGTCTTCTCGAGGTAATTCAGAAAACATCAATCAATTGATTAAAAAAAAAAAAAAACTGCTAGCCAGAGACCTGACAAGTCGGTTATTTTTGATCTGCAGACAGAAAGCACCAAATTAAGACCTCCATTTATTTCAGAATTTAATTATGCCAGACGGACCTCATTTACATTTTAATGGCTTCGTCAATAAAACAAGTAGAGGTTTCTGTGGCACTGAAAACCCTTGAATGTTTCTGGAGCAACATACCCTGCCACTTTATTCATGTGTTGGTGAGGTATTCTTATAATTTTGGGACCGGGTATGTGTACATTGAACTTTTGAGATTATTGAACCCCCTAACTTACACCTTGGAGGGGTTTAAACCTCATAGGAGTTCCCCTTGCATTGTCTACTTTTGGGATAATTTTTGAGGGCATTCTTAGTACGCCTTGGTTCAAGTCCACTTTTTCTAATCCAGTTACCTTCAGAAATCCAAGAGTGAAATCTGGCTCTATATGATGATTGGAACTTTCCCATGAATTTTCAATTTTAACCTTTTGTATGTAAATTCCCCACAAAATCGCAGAAAATATTCTGGTATTTCACTGGACCAACGACCTTCAGATATACCCAGCTTCTTTAGTTGTTGCATGAGTCTTCAATGTCTTGTTCGGAAGCTCGTTGATGCATGTTTGGATTTTTTATTTCAATACTTCCCCAAATGCCTCTTGGCGTGACTCATGCCACAATTGTTGTCCCAGGTTCATGCCCTGCTTTCATTCTCTAATTTCCTGAAGCCTTCGTTGACGACCACACTGTCTACTTTTAGGAAAAATCTCTGTTTTTCGCTAGGGCTTCGGTCTAGTTCTATATCCATATCCATATGAGCAGGTACCCAACAGAGGGTCACACTGTTCTGTTTCCTTTACCCAATTAATTAGGTTTTTGTAGGCATTGTCACAAAAGTAGGAATCAAGTGATAAAATAGAAGCATGGCTACTGAACATTAAGGCTATGTAACTGTTGGCTTTCTTTCTCTCAAGGTTGACTTAGACACTACAAGGTGATGCAAAAGTTGTCACCCCAAATTTTCTGGATGGAATTTCTTTATGAAAAACTTTGGTTTTGCTTTTGGATTATGTTTCCGATATCTAAAAACGTACTTAAGTCGAGAAAATCATATCGGCTAAGTGGGTGCCGTCAGAATTTAGAACCATTGGCGACCGATTTATTGCAGTTTTGCTTAATCTATTGGTGGTGGCATTCTTGACGGATATTCTCTTTGAGGGCTTCAACGCTGTGAATCTTGTTGATTAAGACTTTTGACTCTACAACAAAAAAAAAATATCCACAAAAAAAGGCTGGAAAGGTTAAACCAGGCGACCACGTAATCCAGAACTCAGAATTTCGGTTGTGGTTCGTGCAGAATGCGCCGTTGTTCCATTTTTTTTTTTTTTTTTGCTTTTTACCATCATCGAGGACACACAAAACACTACGTTCTCTTAGTGTGACCTCTCAGTAACGCTTTACACAACTGTTGTTTGTTGCGCGACTTAGCGTCATCTACCGATCTTCAATCTTATAGACTACTTCAAATATTAAATTAACTTAATCAAAATCCAATGAAAAAACGCAATTTTTAAAATCTAATCTGGATAAGCAAAAATCAATTTCATTGCAGAGATCATTGAATGTGCTTATGCACCTTGTAATAGGCTCATCGATACCATAATTGGTTGTGTGCCTTTCTGTATAAAATAAGCTTCTAACCCGCAGAGACCTCTGGGGAGCATATATATTTAAAAGATAAAGCAATTCTGGTGACTTAATATGATAATTAATAATATCGCGAACAAACATGACAGAAGTTACAGTGCGTCTGAAACTGAGGGTTTGCAAGCCGACTAAAGTGCATCTGCTGTCATAATTAGGAAGCTCATCAAACACATATAATTTACGAACCGCGTATCTCGTGAATTTCTTCTGGACTCTTTCGAGTCTAAGTTTGTGTAAGGCATATGGTGAATCCCAAATAATTGATGAATATTCTAAGTATGGCCTGACTAAGGAGCAGTAAATAACCTTAAGGCTATGTACATTACTAAAGTCGTTACTATTACGCATAAGAAAGCCCAACAACGAGTTAGACTTAGCAATGGCGTAATCGTAATGCAAATTAAAATTTAATTTATTGTCAAATATGACACCAAGATCTTTTACCTCATCATGACGCTGAAGTCTAAGATCATTTATAAAATAATTATGAAAAAGGGGTGCAGCAATACGGTAGGCCGTAAACACCTTGCATTTAGAAACATTAAGTTCTAGAGCATTACGATTACACCATTCCGATAACTTATTAATATCTGATTGAAAGCGAATACAATCAGAAGTATTATAAACCCGAGAAAACAACTTCAAATCATCAGCGAATGACAAAACTTTACAGAATTTAAATATTTCGTGGACATCGTTAATAAATAAAATAAATAGCAGCGGGCCCAGATGACTACCTTGTGGAACGCCCGACTTCAATTACTTCAATTACACGAGAAGTAAAATTATCGACCCTTACCATTTGCCTTCTATGGGTTAGGTAATTAACGAACCATTTTAGCATTGAGGAATGAAAACCCAACGATTTTAGCTTAGCCAAAAGTAAGGTGTGATGCACTCTATCAAAGGCTTTTGTGAAGTCAGTGTAGAGTACATCGACCTGTACACGTTTCTCAAAACTATTAAAAATGTAATTCGTCAACAAAGCTAAGTTAGTAGTACAAGATCTACCACGAACAAAGCCATGTTGACTACTAGAAATAATTTCTTTTACCGCTAAATAGAGTTTGTCTTTAACAATACTTTCAAATAATTTAGGTATTGCCGAAAGCTTAGATATAGGCCTATAGTTCTCCACCTTTTGCCTTAAACCGGTTTTAAAAATTGGAATTATAAAAGAATATTTCCATTCATTAAGAAAATCACCAGAAACAAGAGACTGGTTAAAAATTATTTTAAGAGGAAGAAAAACGGAAGACAAACATTTCTTTAATATTACCGCTGGAATCCCATCTGGGCCTGGGTTGCTATTAAAATTAAGTTTATCGAGCGCGTTTATTACATCTTCATCCGAAAAATGTAGGACACCGATATCCAAAGCATCAGAGATCATATCGTAATGATTATCTCTTAATTGCAATTGACACTCATTGTACACTGACTCAAAAAAGTTAGCAAACAAGTCGCAAGTGCTTTTTAAGTCTGTTGAACTTACATTTTCAAATTCCATTACCTTAGGCAAGCCTGTGGTATTTCTTTTCGAATTAATATAATTCCAAAACGATTTACTATTGCGCTTTACCGATGACTCAACAGACAAAATATATTGATTATATAAAAATCGATTTAAAAACTCATATTCTTTCCTGAATCTCAAAAAAAGTTCACGATTAGAATTTGTTTTATGAGATAAATAACGCGAATGAGCTTTCCTTTTTACATTACGTAAATTAACCAATCTTTTATTGGACCAAGGAATTTTAAACTTATTATTATGACGCGTCTTTGGTACGAATAAATCAAAACCAGAATTTAATTTATCCAAAAATATATCATAATTACCTTTGAGATCGGGGGATTTTAGCATTTCAACCCAATCAAAATCATTTCAATATCCCTGCAGTGCACTGAAATTGGTTTTTGCGAAGTTATAAGATAACGCGGTATCATTACTACAACGTTCACCAGAAAAACTACGAAAATTAAGCTCTAAAAGTAAGGCTTTATGATGGATTTTATTGGAATCAATAACATCCAAAGCCTCTGAAATATTATAATTAATTTCATTATTAATAAAAATTAAATCTAAAATTCTATTAAGAGAATTACGAATAAAATTTATTTGAAATAAATCCAAAGAAAGAAGACCATCAATGACTATTTGTTCATAATCATGTTTAACGTTAAAAGGTATTAAATTCGCATCACCATCTACATTTCTCCATGTGACATCACCAATATTAAAGTCACCCAATACACAAGGTATTTGAGTAGCTCCAAGACCACTGACAACACGAGTAATGCCTTCAATGTGTTTTTCATACACACTAAAAGCACTACCAGGAGGAACATAGGAGACGCAAACATACAACTGATAACACATGTTATGTAAATCAATACACACACACACACACATTTCATTGGATCCGCTGTTCTCCAGTCCCAAGTTCAGTCGTTACTCCGGGGTACTTTAGCCAACGGAACCGAACGGCTGCTCCGGAGCCGGTCAGACCTGGCAGCATCTCGTGTTGTCCCATTATCTGCTTGATGTCGGACGACTGGAAAATCTAAGCCAGCGTATCGCCGACGAATTATTCCACAAAAAAAAATCAAAGAAAAAACAGTGGCACAGAAAACTTGAACAATTACGTGTGTATTTTTTTGAATCGTCAGGAAATATTTTATTCATTTATTCATTCATTATTATGAACTACTACAGTCCACGACGGATATAAGAAATCTTTAAAATCTAAAAAGAATGTGTTCTTATATGCGAGAAAGTATACAACAAACAAAGTCCACGGTGTTTCCACATGCGTCTCTTATAAGCAAAGTATTCTTAAATGAGTGTTTCTTATATCCATCGTGGACTGTACTATAAAAAAAATTCTTTTGTTTTTTGGCTTGTTTTTTTTTCAAATTGCATGTCTTTTTTAATTCAATTATGAATATTTTTAATTTGTTTTTGATTCAACATACTCACCTTTTAATTTGTAAAACATTCTGAAAAAATCTTTGCGAATGCCAATTTTTCGAACACTTTATGTAGTAAGTGAAATGAAATTGGAAACAAATTTGAAAGCTGTTTGTGGTTTAAATAAAATTGTTTTTGTTTATTTTTTTATATTATTTGTGTTTAGTTTTGGATTTATTGTTCCACATTACCAAAAAATCAATTATTTTTGAAAAAGGCATCTTTTAATTCAACTACGCATTATTTCGTCAAAAGTGGTTGGCAATGTGAATACTGGTTTCGGAACATTGGTGCAGTTCACTGGTTTTGTCCCGTCTCAAATATGCGCCTTCAAAAATAAATTCGCCTTCTTTAGGAGCATAGTGAATCGCGTGTTGTGCTCGTGCATTTTTCCATTTTTCCGACTTCCAATCGTTGAATTGTTGAAACAAACACACCTTTTGCAATATTCAGCAGAACAGCTGACCGAACAGAAGTCACAAATCACAACTTAAAATTATTGTCCACACTTTGTTGATGGGCGGATTTTATTTTTAATTGCCCTAAATTAATTTTATCTGTTAATTAATAACCAAAATAGTTTACACTAAGTCTCACGACTAGTGTCTCACAGTTGATTGAAACGTCAAACGAAAACTAGTTGGTGTTCGGTGTGAATGCCTCGACGAGTCTTCCATAAGAACACGGTTTTCAGTGCGATGTGAATAGGGTATTACTAACTTTAAAAAAAATGTCAAAATAGAATTGACATTATTTATCTATTGCCGCATGCAATA
Source organism: Cheilosia vulpina (assembly GCA_916610125.1). Taxonomy (NCBI): domain Eukaryota; kingdom Metazoa; phylum Arthropoda; class Insecta; order Diptera; family Syrphidae; genus Cheilosia; species Cheilosia vulpina. Next base: position 50,423,585 of record OU744278.1, read on the forward strand.
AATGTGTGGTGTGCTTCTCTGTTGTGTTAACTTTCTGTAAATTGTGTCTTTTTCTTATCCAAATAATGGCTAAAAATTAGTAGAGGCGGTTATTTAGAATTCTTTGATCTTTATTTCAAATTACACGCTCAAAAATTGGCTCTAACCGAGTGCTCGGTTAAAATTAACTAATTCTCTGTTGAAAAAAAACGAGTATTCGTTGTGAAAAACTTCCGAGATAAATGGTTGAATGTAAACTGTTAAAAATAAACATACTTTATCAGTTGTTATCAACCAAGTTTCAAGATTAATATCAAGCTAACAAAGTAAGTTGTTTAAATTGTACAGAGTTAACTTACGACCGAGAAAATTAAACCGAGTTTCTTTAAACAAGTTGAGTCGGTTATTTTTAATTTAACTCTGTGGAAGCTAATTATAATTAATATTACTTAGTAGTTTCCAACCGAAAGTTGCTTGATTTTTAAAAAGTGATTCTTCTGCGTGTTCGAGTATTAAATTCAAGTTTAAGGTGAACTTGTCATCAGTTGTTGTCTATCGTCTTTCTGTCTTTAATTGGATTAGCTCATTTCAGACAAACAACTAGTTTTCATTAAGGCTTACAAAAAGTAAGGACCAATAGAAAATTAGTCCGATTTTTAGCAGTCTCTCAGAATAAACTACCGTTCACACAATTTCTCCGTAAAATTATGAAATGAACTCACTCAGTGGCCTGTCAAAAGTTAAATGAATTTCACAAAAATTCTTCACTTCTGCCTCCGATAGCAAACAACTAAAAGCACGACCTCCTATCGGCTTTCAAAAATCTGAAATATTTTAGCCAACCGCTCTGAGCCCACACACGAGCCCAACTGGCGACAAAATAATAAACAACACATTAAACCTGAGCAAACAAAGAAATCCATAAAATTAAGAAATAAATCAAAATAATCTGAATAGAGATCCCCGCCGTTGTAGGAAATTCCCCCAGCAACACTTTTCTACCCAGACGCAGAATGAGAAAACGAAACTATAATTGGATACATCACCAATAATTCCAAAGCTGACACATCGGCGCACAAATACTCGTATCTCCGCCACATGCAAAATGGATTAAAAAAATGTTTGTAAAATATTTTACGACCCTAATTCATATGCATCTAGCATTTCCCCGTGCTCCATGCGTCGTGTTATTAAAATTCTCTCCTCTAATCGTTGTTGGTGACCGAAAATGAAAACAAACAAAAAAACACGAAACTCGCTTATCCATTGATCGATTGAGCCCAAGAGCATTAAAAACAAAAAACCAAAAAAAAAAAGTCTTGAGGCGCTTATTGTGTGTTCGCAGCATAATAACTCAATTTGATACCGCTAACAATCGACCCAAACGCAAACAGAAAGAACTATTAGCTGGAAACATGTTTCCGCAGCACAGCCCCCCTCGCCAAATTCATGTTCAGGCTGCGTTCATTAAATGAATTTAACTCTCAATCAAAGTGCGCCCGTTCATACAGCCACAGCCAAGCGAAGGCATGTTAATAGACTCGCAACATATACGAATAAGACAAACACGAAACTAACGCCTATGGATATTGAATTAATCGGGCCTAAATGATAGAATTAATATCGCATAAACTGTTTACGCACTCATCGCGGTGATTAATGCGTCCGAAGGATCGGCGGCCTGGACACACCCCGTGCGCATGCACATTTTATGCGTTCCACTCCAATTAAAAGCAGCACTGCTCAACATTAATTGGTCATCAATTAAGTGCTAGAGATACACGCTACGCATGTGCAGCAATCGCAGGAAAAAAAAGATTGACCATGCCCGCTGCGAATGGCAACTCGCTCGCTCTGATCTCGGTGACGCTGGTGCGGTGGTATTCATTTTGCGGTGGGGTCTTATCGATCAAGAAAATATTACATTGACGTTGGATTACTGTCTAGTCGCTGTTTACTAAACGTTCCGCGCACTGAAGGAACTGCGTTCATGTTCGACTGACCGCGATTGCGGAGGAGGTGATTGTGACGGCTTTGTCGAGATAAACTGCTAAATCATTGTACTGAGCTGGATGTGATTTCGCCGAGATGATAGGGTGCTGAGGGGTTGTCCATCAAGATTTGAGACAATATTTCTCTTTTCGCCGTTGCTATTAATCATTTGGGCTGCGGTATTCTGCGATTATCGGGCCTATATTGAGCACAACCTTGGGAGTTGTGTTGTGCCATTGTTGAACCCTAATTACCGGTTTGACTGTGGCTGTCATCGGTTCTTTTTTTGTTGGCTGAATTTATTTAGTTTCTACTGTGTAGAGGCTTTTGTTGTGGGAGTTAGTGGTCTAATTGTGCTTCTGTCAAAATGTCTCTGAGACAGAGACGGCGCGCGTCATTGTCGGGTTAGTAAATCATAGAAATGAAATCGGTGCTGGTGTGTCATTCAAAGAGACTGTGATTGACTGCGAGGAGAGATCTCTTTGGCAAGCATTCAGATATACTGGTTGCGGGAAGCCTACGGCAAGTTATTCGGAATTAATGTTTGCAGCGAAATTTTAATGGAACAAGGCAAATAATTAAAAGTTGGATTGACTGGCTTCCCCCCAGCCAGTGGGGTTCTGATTACATTTTTAGAAATATACATTCGATGGAGTTGTTAACTGCTTGCAATGTTGGAGCATATTTTGTTTCTGCAGCTGCTTTCAAACCGCTGAGTGGAGCCGTCGTTTTGAATACCCATTAATAGCGAACGAGAATCGTAATGCGAAGGTGGGTAATCTTAATATTTTCGAGGTTTTTCGGCTCAAATGACAGAACAATATCCATGGAAGGGGTGTTGCAGAGGATTCAAATTTATATGTGAAAAGAAAACACTGGTGGCTACAATTACATTAAGCGTAAGTCGCGTGTAATGTGTGTGGGCTTTTTTTAGAAGCCGCTACTGTTATTCGGCAGAAGTCGGCGAATTAAGAAAGATACTCAAGTTGTACTAAAAGTCGAGAGCTAACGGCTTCAGCTTAATGCTTTTTCTAAAAAGAGAGATCATTTATTAATTCCCGAGCAACGAACAAAGTACGAACATTTTTTTTAGCCCTAGTTTAGTTTTTTTCTTTAGTCCTAACTTAACTTTATCATTATTGTAATAAAATTTGTGAAATCTTTTGAAAGGGAAATTCGAAAGTGTGTTTTAATTGACAAATTCCTAAATTTATGGCAAGTTGAAATTAAATTTTGACATTTGTTGGCGCCCAAGATTTGAATATTGGCGCTTAAGATTTGAGTTGTCCCAAAACATTAAAAATGTTTATTGTTCCACTACACTGTAAACCATTCCCCATATTCACCACACACACAAAGTCTACCTTTCCCTTTAAATCAAAATAAGTTGAAAAAAGAGTCGACAGTTGAACTTCCAAGTGTACGGAGCGATTTGCTCGAATTAATAAATGAATTAAAGCAACTATTCTGAAATTAAAGTAAAGGGCTAAAACAACATTATATGCTGTCTGCCAAGTTGACGGAGGTACGCCTGATGCACATCGCCTAAAAGATACCAAGCAGTCAAACAGTGTTTCCACATCTGACGATTCCCACTTCAGTTCCATAAATTTTGAAAAAGCTACCCTCATGTCCTGAGCGACACTTCCCATAAGGCAACCGTGAACCTTATCCCACCTTCTAAAGAGGACACTGATTTTCATTTTAATATTTTTCGTAGAGGGCTGCGTCTTTTGAAATGCAAATGAAGCTCGTTCAACAGAGGATATCGCCGGATGTGTTCCGCAACAGTCAATTGAAAAGTCGCATTTAAATGAAATTACAAATAAAATTAGGTCCGTGGGGACCCTAGGCCTAGCTTCTCACAACCATTTATTTTGTGTGAGTTTTCCATTTTTGGGACGAATGGAAGGGATCTACCATTTTATGCCGAGTCCAAATGGCTAATTGAGAAGCTCTTTCGTGACAGTTATAGTTTCAGATGTTTGTCAGACGTTATGGAGAGGTACCGCAGTGGAAAAAAGTCGCAATTGCGGGTCTCTCCCGTACTTTGTACTGCCACACAAAAATCATACTGGCGACTTTTTTGTCAAAATACCTCAGCAAACATCCGTCTGCATTGCAATGTATTTGATGTACTTAAATCGGCAATAGAACTCGACAGTATTTTTTGCATTTTCAACACCCAAGGCTGATTATTTACAGTCGGAGCTTAAACCTCGAATCCCAAAGAGGAAAATGCAGATTATAAGCAGCAACAGAAAACACATTGAAGAGCAATGCCAATTCGAATAAAATATACGCCAAGCTTGTAACGTCTTATTTACGAGCTTTGACTGGCTGGCCAAATTGTTACATGAAAAGTGTTTATAGTCTTTGAGTTTGTTGTGTATGGACAAATGTTGCTAATTAAATTGCTCGTTAGGTATAGTTTTACGATCACGATTATTAAATTTTTTTTTTTTAATTTATAGCCTAACTTTAAGTGGTTTTACTGTCGGTTTTATTTCTAAGGAAAACAGGATTTCATTCGGCAACAATAAATGACAATTTCTCATTGAAACTAGCGGTGATAATAAATTCGAAATTTATTAGACATGTTTGGTTTGTTATTATGGTCGATGTGTAGTCAATGATCGCCAGCTCGTAAAATTGGAATTTCCGTGGAAAGGCTTTTAACTTGAGATTAAGACACTCGGAGATAGCTTTAGCTATAAATGGTGCTTTTTAGATGTAGCCTTGATATTTCAAAATATAGACACGGTCAGCTGTAACAAGCAAGATAAATAAATAAGCGATTTAAGTATGAAGGGCATCACTAAGAAGTTGAACTCATGAGTTGCTTTAGTGAAAGCATGATCTCAATAATTCAATTCAATTCCATTCATTTGCAGTAATCTTAAAGCAGAAGGATACAGTATCTTCTAAAATAATGAGGTTGCAAATATTTGCGGTGAAGGCCATAAGCCGCAGTTTGCATTTATTTTCACAAAGAATCGTTGGAATGGAGTATATTCAGTGTCGTTGCTTCTCCGGAGGGTCAATTTGAAGTCCCTACCCGTATTTTGATAAAACAAATCGTGCTAAACACCCAGGTGTGGTGGAAACGCATATAAACGGGTTTTTGGTTGTTTTTTAAAGAGGCTTTATTTCAAAGTGCACTCTCTGCAAGGTAGGTAGGTCGGTAAATTGGTGCCCTTGTGGCGGTTGCGACAGCCTTATTTCGACCATCAGTTGGCTCCATTGTTTCCAGTTACGGAAACCATCTTGTGCATACTTGTTGGAAGACAGGAACTATACCACTTTTTATATAAGAGCCACCCAGATTTAATATGAATTCAAGAGTACCTTAAGATCCATATTATCCAGATCCTCTTTCGTCGAAGAAGTAACTATTGAGGATCCTCTGTCTGCAAAGTAGATGGCGAACAGATTATCTCTCGTCAACGTCCCTATACAGTCATTATCCAATGTGCCCAGCTGTTCCGCGTGTACGCCTATAGCTCAGTGTCGAATAAGGACCCCCAACATCTTTATACCACTCAGTCCGATCATAAATTTAGATCCCCCTTTGCTCACCTCCGGCTATAGAACTTTTGTGCACTCATGGTAAAGTTGCTGTTCGATTTAAGAAAATTTGGTATAAGGTCACATCAACATTTTTAAACTTTTGGTCGTGTTTTTCTAATTTTTCCCCAGCAGTATAGTTAGAACATTGACACATCTTTTGGGTAAACCAAACTCAAGTTTTGCATATTTAAATTGTATTTTTAAAGTCTAAGAGCACAATCTTCGAATCTGCTTTAGAAGGAACAACGAAATATAAAGAGGTGCAACTACCTAAACTTGGAAGGGGAACTCAACTAATTTTACAGTCTCGAAAGGAACTGATACAGAATAGGCGAAACATGCTTAATATACAGAAATTAATAATAAGTGATAAAAAGTTTTTCGATCGCTCAGCATATTTTCCTTCTACGAGGCTCAGAGTGTGTTGTGTTTCTTTGTGGGTTAACCCATCCCCAATGTTCGTATTTGGCACAAAAAAGCTTTAAAAATTAGTTAACTTTGTAAAGATTGCTTGTGGTTACCGAAATTGAAATCCATTTTCGATTTTCAACAACTGTCGTGGTTAAGTTTTTAATAAATGGCCAAATCATATTAATGCGTCTCGAAAAGACTTTACTTACGAACAACTACAGTTCTACGATTCTTAAGCTGAAACTTTCAAAGATAAAGCGGAAAGTCAATCGATGTCACTACTCACGTGAAAATTCGTTGAAAAAACCTGCTTTTGGCAGCTCTCAGCCGACGGAACTGGAGCAAATTCTCATAAATTTTGTAAAAGCTTGTAGTTTTCCCTCAAATGAAGTAAATGCTGTAACTGATCATTATTCTGTGGCGTAATTGCACACCTAACCGAAATGAGATAAGAACACATAACAAAATACAGCAGTAGTTATCGAAAAGCAATCGATTATGTACTACAAAACGAAAGAGTCCGACAGCGAACTGGGGTTTTCTTCCTTGTGTAAGTTGGTGGGCGTATTTCCGAATTCGTTGAAGGAAGAAAACTTTAAACTACCATTCTTCTTTAAATGATGTGGGCAACATTTATTTTTGTTTAAAATCGAACTGTGACTTTTCGGACTCATGGCTGTCCCTAAGGCTGCGGTCACGCAGTGATCGTGGAGCGATTGCGCAATTGAGCGACGTTTACAGCTTAAGTGGCCAGGCCACCGCCATAAAATTTTACATATTTTCAACTTTGTTCATCGCTCAGCTGCTCGTCGCTCACTGCGTGCCCGCAGCTTAAGAAAAAATAATTTTTAGGGACACCCTTGTTATGGATGTTGTCTAAAAGTTGTTCAATTTAAACAGGCTTTCGTATTCACAAATGCAGTCCATCGGTTGGTTAACCAGCTGAGAGGGCAAGGTTCCAGGTTCATGTACTTGTAATCGCGAAAAACATTCTAAACCAAAGACATCTCGGGCTACTGTCCACCATATCGATTCACTGCCTCAGCTTCAATTTATTAATCGACTAACATTCTAAAATGAGAAAAAATCTAAACCTTCTCACGTCCATTAATCAAAACTTCACATACCTACCGTGTAATAGCAATTTTCTGCCACTGGGGTATAATGGCACAAAATATATCAAGAAAAACCAAACACATTATCCTAAGCTCACAGTTTTAATTAAATCATTCACCCACATTGGCCAGTCATTCGAAATTAATTACCAATCGACCGTCCGAATCAACAGCAAACTCCAACACATCTCAGTCGATCGAACAACACCAATTTACCATTTTTCTAAACATTAGATACGAACGTTTTCTGTCCAACAACCAATAAACATATTTCAGGAGTCACACCGGCCTCCTTTTGCAATCGCGAGAATGAAATATCCATAGCACCACCACATGTGATGGACGCAACAATGGGATTAATCTCACTCTCCGGGTTGAATGGCGCCCACGCGGCCGCACAAGCGTCTTGGCTAAGAGGAATTTCATTTCATTCCCGCAACCAGAAAGTGTAAAGCAAATAAAACGCTAAGAGAAACCTCAGTGAATATACTGGCCCGTACCTACATATGTCTGTATCTATCCGGCACAAGGAGGGTGGCCGAAAAGCACGAAATGAAAAATTACCTCTAATTACACAGCATCTTGTCAGATGGTTTAGCAATCACCCTGTGACCTTCATATGATGTTGTGGAATTAAGACCAAGGAACGAGAGTAAAACTCAGTCCAATCCAGGTCCGGGCCTGTGTGCATTGACCAAGTACATAGCTCAACCTTCGCGTGACCCATTATTCTGTCCAAGTAATGCAATTCGATTCGGTATTGTGCATAAGTTGACAGAGTTGCTGTTGTTGTTGTTGGTTTTTGCATTCCGTGTTCTCCGCATATGTGTGAGGTCATTGTGGCGCCTTAACGCTGATTTGGTCTAATCATTGCTGGGTGCTGTTGCTGCTGGCCGTTTCGAATGATGCTGACGATGATGAAGAACAAACAGACACCACAAGTGGCACTTGGACACGGTGTAATCGCCGATACGCATGTTGTGGCGCGCACTATTCTAATGGCTCACTAATGGGCCCCACTTAAGTGCCCCTTGGGCCAGTTCAAGTCATATGAAAACTTCATTAAACGAAAGTCGCCCGAAGAGCTGAAGTCCGCGATGTTGATGTATGACTGGACTGGAGAGGGCGAACGCGTTTTAATGTAAATTACGGAATGGAGCTCTTTATATAGACGGTTTACGCTTCGCGCTGTGTATTGAGTGCAAGTGATCGTTTCTAATTTGTGTGGCTTGCAAGTATGGCCACTGTAGCAGGGGTATAAGCGACACTGATTGGCACTTTGAAATGGAAAATATGCTGGACCACAGTGGCAAACGACATGTCTGCGGGTGACACATTATTGCCAAGTAATATAGCAACTTCACTAGCTGCGCCTACAACTTTCCAGTAGACTCGGTGAAAGACAGTGGAATACACTCAACAAGCTGCAAAATATTAGAAAGTAATAAGCTTCTACTTACATTAGACGAGTATCACGTTTTGCGTTCGACTTTTATTCAGAGAAGAGCCATATTGAGCACAACTGCAGGCCAAAACTAGAGCTCTTGAGTGAACTGTTCGTAAGCTCTATTTCATCAAAAAAGCTGAGAGGAACATCGGCTTCTCATAAGAAAAGAATAAGCAGCAATAAAAGCACAAGTACGGTGATCCTTTGTTAACTGCCTCCAGTTTCGCACTCCAAGTTGGTTGAAGTCCAATTTCATTGTGCGCGCAATCTTTTAGAGACGAGGTCTTCTTTCACTACGCACTGTCCAATCCAGAAATCCAGAGGTTGGTGCCGAAGACTCTTCGAGCGGGCGTCTCCATTCGGTCTACAATATATCCTAGCCGTCTTAGACGACTGATTGAATCGCACCTTTTCAGGTGTCCAACATCTGAATATAATAGCAAAAATGTCCATACCAAAGTTAAAAAAAAAATGCTTTAGCCAAATTAAAGCGCCAAAAAGACTGTTGGGCAGATAATTTACTGACCAATCACTTCAAAGGAATGGCTTGTTTCGAAACATGCGTCAACCTAACTCTGAAATTGGGTCCAGAATGCCCAAGGAATAAAACGTCGCAGCATCATCCACACGCTGGCAACTCTTGGAAAAAATTTACAAGTTCTAAATCGATGCACACCATCTCTGTACGGTCTTTAAAGTCGCCTAAACACTAATATACCCAGAGATGAACAAAATTTCGACATGCCTGGCAAACTCGAAAAAAAATTCACTACTCGTTTTGGGTGACGACGAAAAAATCTCAATTACTCCGTCAAAGTCGTTCCCCGAATTTTTCACAGAAAAAGACTTAAGACCATCATCTTTAACATCACTCTTCGAGTAGTTGTACGTAAATCCAAAGCTTTTATCGGATCGGCTTGTATATGCTGACGGTATTGAGACATCAGAAGAACGCGGTGAGCTGCTACTAGCCCGTTTGCAAGAATAGAAACAGAAGACGGGTCTGGTTGTTAGAGGGACAAAACTACATGTGCTGTGATCGAGAAGGACACTATACACTTGAACGAAATCTGACGAGGAACGGATGAACCTTATAGACTTGTTCTGCCTGCGTTCCACTGTCACCTCCCCAAATTGAATCCAGCTCGCACTCTTAGCACATTCGAAAGAAATCTTCTGGTGTTCCACCCAGTGATCTCAGATTGGGCGGAAAGTCGGCAATTTTGTCGATTGTCGGAAGGGATTTTTTTGGGGGGGGGGGGGGGGGGAAACAATCCAAAGAGGTTCCTCTCATTTAAAATTTGTGGTAGAAAATTGCAATGTACAAACTTTAAGGTACATATTTATTGATTTAAACATAAAATATGTAATTTTAATAATTTAAATAAAATATAAAATGTTAAAATATAACTTAAATAAGCGTTTTTGTTAATGGGGGAAAAAAGGGGATTTTAATTTTTGAAAAAGGGGAAAAATATCGTTTTGGTGTTAAAGAAGGGGGATTTTTTTTAATCTGCGATCTCTGGTTGCACCTCAATACCAAATGGAAACTTCCCAATTCTAGTCAAACGAAGAAGCACCCATCAAATCGCCTTCGAAGGCCAAACGTTTTGATGTGAAACCTCAGCAGCGACAACCGCGTCACCTTCGCCAGTAATCGCACATAGAACGATTTAAATTGCGAGCCAATTCATCACACGACTCCGCGTGCAATTGAGATGTACTCTCCCGCCAATAATGATGATGAGGTTCCACGACAAAGTATACCCCCAGTGATGAGTCTGTCCGACTTTTGTCTTCGAAATAAATCATGCGCTGAATCAATTGCCTCAATTAATTTAATCGTCACTCTCGATGATGCGCTCTTTGCGCAGCTACGAACAATTACACAGGCCCCCAGGAAGACTAACAAAACGAAACCCATTCCTCTCGGTCTTAATCATCATCTTGCCTCCAACATCAACAGCAACAACAACCGCACACGTTAGGTAACCACGTAAGCGATCAATTTGAAAGCCCATAATTTTCCTATTATTCACTGAATAATGTCATGATCAAATGGATCTCACCCGACTCCGCCATATCGTCGCAGGGGGTGACGCTGGGTTTTTTTGTTTTTTGATCGCTAAATTGCACGATCGCTCAGTTTAATTGGGGTGGGCGGGAGAGAAATCCAAAAACCAACATAAAGCGGCCTCCCTTCCACGCGGCGTTACAACTTATTAGAAAGAAAATATTTTTCATTTTCAGTTTCATTTTGCTAACGGAACGACAGGCGCTCTGTATATGGATGGAAAATTGCACTTCTTTGTCGGCGGAGGTGGCGGTATGGTTGTGACGCCGGCTGCCTTCCTCTGTGCTCCACTTAAAATTCCTTCTTCCAAATGCGCGAGCGCACAAGAGCCGCCACCAACATCAACACTGCAACTGCATAGCTATCGCCATCGCCAAATGGAAGATCGAAAACGATTTTCGCATTCCGATCTGCTGACAAAGTAATCAACACAAATACGCGAACGATCGTTAGATGCGAGTGCACACACATGTACCTGGCAAATATTCTATTGGATCGAGGGATGGCAGCGTTTTTTTTTTTTTTTTGTTTTACGCGACTAGTTCATATTTTGTGGGCACAAGACTGAGCTGGGGCTGTGTACATTTTTTGTCGGTATAGCCCGGCAATTACATTATTTACCAAATGAGCGAACGCATAATCACAATTGAAGCCGCCTTCCGATCCGCTTCGGCTGGTGTGTTTACGGCTCCGCACGTGTGTATGTGTGTAATTGTCGGAACGTTTATTGTTTCTGCGAAGCGAAAACGCTGTGAATTATTATCGCACAGGGACGACATAAATTTGCTCGGTGCGGGTACAGATATGTGAAGCGTGTACGTTGCTCGAGGAGGGAAATCAATTTTCGACACACAAAATTATAAGGCGAACAATCGAATAAGACGCTGGCAGCGGTCGTGGTGGTGGTAATTGAACTTGCATCATCGGGAATGGTGCAGAATTATCATACATAATTAGATGGTTTGAAGAATGTGCATGCGATTTGGATGGTTCTCCTCAAGGGGTATCGACGATTGTTACATTGTTGCGTTAGTCATACAAAGGCTGGACGAATGCTGCACGAAAGTACAACGTCAGAGTCAGTGAACGATGGCTTCTGGCGACAAACCGATTTCAAGATGAGACCACTCGGGCCAGGGCCTGCATGCAAGAACGGGGTTGAGGTGGTTTTTCCAAGGTGGTAGCTAAAAAGAATTGATATCAATTAAGGTAGGTGCGTTGTGTTCCTTTGAAAGTTGCTTTTTGGCTGTTTGAAATTCAGTTTTCTTTAACTCTGTTTACTTCTCTATCTAAAGGCTAGTACGGACCTGTTCCGGGAACAAAAAAAGACGAAAATATTAAATGAAAAAAAAAAAAAAAACAACACAACACATAGTCATAATTGAGAGGCTTTTCTAGTTTCCATTTTTCAATGCCAAAAATGTTAAAAGAAAAGAAACGCCTATGGAACCGAGTTTTTATATTAAATTATTTCGAAATGGGTTGGTATAAATGTTTGAAAAGCAATTGCAATGGATCTCCAGTGCAAGTGAAAAAAAAAGTGTTTTTTGTGGGCAACTCAATACGTTGAAGAACCAGTAAAATTCGGATTCAATTCGATTTGGCAGCAGAAATCTGAAAAACCCAATCGCAAATTTCATAATTGTTTAGAAAGTTATATACGAAAAGAAGATGTTCGCAATTGGAATATTCATTTAATAAATTCCTAAGGAGCCTAAAAGTCGCCAAACTTTAAAGTGAATAGCGTAAATTAGGATTATTCCCAAGTGACAATTTTAAGAAGCCAGTGGAAAGTTCAGATATAAATAGCCAGTGCTGGTAACACTGCTACTTGTGAATCAGCGGATGGAACTCTCCACAAATTTATTTCCGCTGCCTTTTCACAGACGTTTCGCTGTCCATTTGGAGACCACCGGAAAATTTCGTTCCGGAACAGGTCCGTACTAGCCTTAAGACTTTCCCCTCGTGCCCTCTAATTGGTTTGGAGTTTCTGTACATACCTTGTTTTTGTTTTGTACGAAATGGGCGCACTCAAAACTTTAGTTGAATAGATTTGTCTGTACTTTATTTTTCACAAAGGTACAACTAATGTCGCAATCGAAATGTGAACTCATTGGAGGAATTTGTGTCCAGATTTGTCGGCAATCCCTCCATAAATGTCAACCAAGAAAAAATGTTTACGTGATCAATTTAATTGAGGCATACAACCGACGGTTGTTTCAGAGCGATGGTGTCCATTGAAATTCAAGTATACAAAAGGACTGTTTCACCGAAAAACATACGAAGAACTTCTTTTGACTGCTATAAAAACCCCAGTAAAATCCAGCCTTTTTCAAATTTGTGAGGGTACATTTTAAGTTCTTGTTTCAAAATAAATTCAGACAGTTTTTCTCCGGGTCAGCCTATAGGTATGCAACAATTTGTGATAAAGAGCTGTCATCTGATCATTTTGGTGTAGCTTTGTATTGACTTTTGGTTTAATTGAGCATTCTCCTAGAATCAAAGTGAATGTCGCTGGAGGCAGTTTGCTTATCATGAACTTTTTAAGCTCTGAATTTAGCTGCTCCCAAAGAAACTTTTATTTGGAATAAATATCTGGTAGTGGGTCTTTTAATTTATGACTGTTTGTCAAATGCTGATGAGGTGTGTCTTGATTTTTGGTTGTACTTAAGCTGCCTCTACCAGAAATCAGACTTCATAGCCTAAATAACAAAACTTCGCATATCTATTGCCCAGTATCGATACCTTAACTGGACGACTGTGCTGGAAACCAGTCCAGGTTTTAAGGCTTTAAGTTGGAAGCTATACTCCAACTTAAAACTAGTTTTTGGGCATATAATATCGTAGCACATGTTATATTCATTTTATGGTTCGCAGAACCAAGTATCAAGTAACCAAGTTGTCTTGTGCTCCATCAGATAGTGACAACCTCCGAAAAAAAAAATGGTTCACAGAGTTCATAGAACAGCTGGAACTGTAACCTAAGGACAAGTTCGACTGAAGCTTTCTTAGAACTTCATCTGTTGATTTGTAACCCAAAACCATTGTAATTGTACAAGGAAGATAAAAAAAAACTTTTGGAAACAACAAAATCCTTTGGAAATATGAAATATTTCAAACATGCACACAGCCAAACGCAGCGTTAAAAAAATATTTTTCTGTAAAATTCCACACCCAAATCTGAAAGGGGGAAAGGTGTCTTTATCGAAGCCCGGAATATCCGTCTTTGCAGATGGTTTTAAAATGAAGTATGAAGCGGGAACAGAACAGAAGAGCCTCTCTAACTTATCCCGAGTCTTTGTGGCAGAAGTTCTGGCAGTGAGAGAGACTCCTACTGTATAGATTGGCATTTATTCGTCGACAGCCACATTGTTTTTAAGGCTTTTGTCTCAACCACGACTGGGTTTAAGCTCGGATACCCTTTTTTTGGCTATCCGTCGTCAGGCGATTCTAGACCTATAATTCAGTGGCCACAAGGCAAAACCGCTTAAATCTGTTTTACTCATTGTTCAGGAGAGCAGTTTAAAGTTTTTTTTACTCTATTGACTCTTGTGACTTAAGCTGTTTTTTTTTTTTTGAAATTGTGGCCACTTTTTTAAAGATATAAAGCTGAAAAAAATTTACAAAATAGATTTGGGTACGCTGAATCGAATGGCATCAAAATCTCAATTTCGTCTTAAGTCGACTTAGGCGGTTATGGTTTGTAGCCCCTGAATTATAGACATACACATCATCCACAGGTGATATGGAAAGCACAGGCCCGTCTTGTCTATTCGGAGGCTTTCTCATTCCCCTCTATGTTTCTTAGGCAAGGAACGAAGATAACAATGAGATAGACGTCGAGGGGCAGACTTTGTCCAGCTCGTTGCAAATCATCCACCATCTGCGGAGAAAGTCGAAGTCGGTAAATAAAGGTTTCCGGACTAGTTTGACAAGTTTGACGAAGTCCTTAATTTTCAAGAAGTCTTTGAGTGCTTGAATTGGAGCAAGAGCAATTGACTTTAATTGGGAGGGCACATGCAAACATTGGTTGACGAATGGTCTAAATTAAGAGCCACTATCAAACAGACACGCTTCGAGCCGCGCTTGGCATCCCCCATATAAGTCGAACAGACTTAGAGTGTAAAAACTGTCATTCTGGTGTAGCTTAAATTGATTGAGTAGAGTTCTGCTTGATCTTATGAGGTGGTAGACTTGCGATTGGTCAGCAGTGTTTTTTAACTCTCCAGAGTAACTAGGTAGTTGTACTCAAGGTTTGCCAAAATGAAGACTTGATGTTTTCCTGAAGTCTAAAAGAAAGACTTTCCGTATTCCAGATCTAGGGCTTCTTGAGAAGAACTGACATTTGGCTGGACTAGATAAAAGAAAGCTATCAACATTTGGTAGGTTCACAGTAAAAATAAAGTCAATATAATTACACTTCTAAAGCCTGTTGAGGGAATGATATTGCCCCATGCTTACTAAGACCCTACGACGCCACAACAATTACCTTCTGCCCAATGTATATAAACGACTTATGACAAAAAAAAAATACCAATAAATTTGAGCTTCTTAACGAAAGATTGAGCTTCTTATATGTAGAAAGTTGTGGCTATGTGGCGGGCTAAATCTAAAAAAGCATAACATGATCCAGTTTACAAAAACACTTCCAAACATTAACCGCAATAATTAGGCGCAGCTTTTTGATCGACAAAGCGTCACCTGGAGGTCTAATTATTGGCAAGTTTTTCGAGCATCTGAGGCCATTTATCGACCTCAATGTGGAGTGGCAAACGCAAGTCTAACGATGGTGGAATTTTCCTTCAAATCCTTCCAAATCAGCTGTCAAAATGGTTGTCGATGTTAACAATTTTGACAGCTGACAGCTGATTTGTGTTCAAGTGTTGCCAATTCGAAAAGTACTTTTATTTAACATCTCTTTGGGAGGGGGGGGTTGTAATCATGCCAATTTCGGTATCCGAGATAGTGAATATTACGGAGCACATATTCTCACTTTTACTATAAAATTTTTATTTTAGTTCGCACACGGCAACGATGGTATTGTTCAAAAGTATGAAATGATCGACACGCCATCAGTGCTTCCAACCGAAATGTAGAAGCTGTCCGATCGAAATTAATTAAATACGAAATAATTCCCAACACAAACTTATTGCTCACATCAACAAAATACAGTTACAATAATGAACTCTTTTTCAATTTCAGGTGAAAAGCCCTATACCTGCCAATGGCCCGAATGTGAATGGCGTTTCGCGCGATCCGATGAATTGACGCGCCATTATCGCAAGCATACCGGAGCGAAGCCATTCAAATGCGTTGTCTGCGAGAGAAGCTTTGCTAGAAGTGATCATCTGGCGTTGCACATGAAGCGCCATCTACCGAAAAACAAATGATCCGCCTCAGTCTCAAGTGCAACACAGCCCAACTAAAAATTAGAAATACAAATCCAACAGCAAGCAAAACATCCAAAGGACTCTAGTATCTAAGAACTAAATTTACTATTAAAAGTTAAATTTAAAAACAAGTTATGTACCTACTATCGTAGAGTGATGCGTAATATTTTATAATTTAATTATTTAAATTCTCTCTGCAGCAATGGTTGTTGTAATCGATTTTATTTCTTACCCAGGTCCCCTGTCACAAATATTTATCTGATCAGACATATAGGCGATTACCTGTATTTCTCCCCGTATACGCTGACTACTGAAATCTTGAAAATTTATATGTGCTGGCACATTTGGAATAAATAATTAAACAAAAAATATATGTATACATTCGCGCGTGTGTCCCCCGATTAATTTTTTTTTTACTACGTACCTCTTGGCATTAATGAACAAATGAGGAAATTAATTAATTCCACCCACAACAAGTTGACACATTCTCGCGCGCTCTGTCATTACATGCTCGTAGATGTTGTTGTTTCAGCGTTTTCTAACGATAATCTAAAAAATATGTTAAACACTTGTTTGTGATCAAGACAAATAGCATCGCTACTATAAATCGCCGACGATGATGTTGGCGCGCAATTGCCTCAACACTCCACGCCGCAAAGTGGAACGCCGTGGAATGGAACAATGACAGACTTTTCCTGTAATTGATGATTATGCGTTTCAATAAGTAATTACAAATGACACTAGCGGGAAGATACCGATCAAAATTATAACTGAGATTAATGGAAATTATGAGCAGAACACACCGACAGACAGACAAATGTATCTGCACAACTACATCGAGTTGGGTAATTAATTTGAATGCAACCAAGTTAAAAGCATTTTATGGTTACATCGCCTCGAATGTCGTCAAAAATAAATGATGGTCGCCTGTGGAAGGCTGTTCTGTGTGGCGGTTATTTGTTTAACATAATTTGTTTTTATTTATGTGCACTAATATCTTTCATGGTACACGGTGTTCCTTGGTGTCGCTGTCACCTTTATTCGTGGGCTTAATGTGAAATAATTTAAATGCTTAGATGCAGTTGCGTCATCTGACATTTGTTGCCAGTGCCTGGCATTAAAAGTGTGTTTCTTTTTCACTCCAAGTGCGTTTGTCGTGGGAATGTAGTTTGCATATCTTCTAGCATCTACCATCGTTACCAATTCGCTGCCAATTGTTACTTCCTGCAATGGCAAGTGAAATAGGTTGAAGGTTCATTCGCAAAAATAGTTTCTGTATTATATAGTTTGAGCTTGGAGATTTTATTTTCTGGGTCACATATGAACTCAGTTATTAAAACAGAATTGCAGTTGTGTAAAGTGGCATCGTTTGATTTTATCCGCTTGGACCAACGTTTTGCTTTATGCAGTTTTGAAAACGAAACGAATTTTCGTTTACGCAAAATGCAGAAATAATCGAAAGCAGAAGAAGAAGTCTAGTGTTCCTTTCATTTTTATATTTCTCAGAACAAAAAAGGGGTATTTCAAATAGCGTTGCCATTTTTGACTAATTTCCAGTCAGATCTGACTGGATTGATACGCATTTAGCTGAACGATTTTGTCTGTTTTTTTAACTGGATATGATTTTTGTTTGACTATTTTTAAATGTTTCGTGTCATTTCTTTTCAATCGGTATACATTTTAAAGTTCAAGGTGAAAAAAAAATAATAATTAAAAGAAGAACAAAATTTACTTCAATTTTATAGTTTTGCTCTGAGTTTTGAAACATATCCCACTAATGCATTCACTAATTTTGTACATTTGCAATTAACACAAGTATATGTATTTTTGTACTTGCCTTTTCTAAGTTACAAATACTGATTCAACTTTGATATACCGTCCGAATTTAGAAAACAAAAAGTTGCTACTAATATTATTTACAAATAAGCAGCAATAAATTTGAAGAGACAATTGAAGCAAAGGAATTACTAGTGAAGTTAATTTATGAAATGAACTTTTTTAATGTATTTACTATTATTATTAATAATTTTAATAGGCTTCACTTTAATACGTGACAGTAAATGCAGTGAATGATATTCGTTGATTTATTTTGGCTGCATTTTTAGCTGAATTTCTGTTTGCATTTCGTTGACTGTTTTTTTTTTGACTGGATTTAAGTTCTTTGACTGTTTTTTTCCAGTCAGGTCTGACTAGAAAGCTGATTTCAAAATGGCAACGCTTTCTCAAATACTGAATTTGAAGAATATCCATTCTAATTGAATATCTTGGTTGGGGTTTTTCTAACAACGGCATGAGGAAATATTATTTTTGATTATCTTCGTGGAAAGTTCATGTGAAAGGTTTGGCATCACTGACTCGTGTTCTTTTTTTCTCAACTCACAAGTTTGTATCGCATCTCCATCTAGCTACAATGGAATAGTGACCCATTAATGTGAATCTGGAAGTGACCACCACTTATTTGGCTCGACTTTCTGAAAGAATTTGTACTAAATGTCGTCAGCTTTTGTTTGAAAGCTCATTAGTCTTATATGGAAAAATTTAAAATAATACTACTCACTAACATGCGGAGTGCATTGAACTTTCGGCGTGGAAACGAACGCCAGTTGAAAAGTATTCCTCATCACAAAAGGCTACAGCAAGTGCCCGCTGAAGTTCAGTCTAGAAGTGCCCAAGGATAACCTAATAAAGACCAGATATTACTATCCTAAGCTCTTCCAAATCGGCAATGTAAACTGTTACATCCAAGCAATATTTATAATAAAAAGTAGAGGAGACAAAACGCAACCGTTTGGCCCACGATGGAGGTATTATTTAATTCAAACTCGACTTGGACAGTATTTGTAAATAGATCGAATGGCCCTCAAAAGAGGACCATAAAATTCATATTAAACGACTTTTGCAGCACACAAAGCATTGTTAGCCTAGAGGAACTCGATCGTTCGTCTCCTCAAAGTGTGGCCTACAGCATGCCACCTCATAATAACCGTTATTTTCTGTTGAATAGCTGAACGATTTTCCTTTAAATCCTGTCTCTGCAATGCTTTTCCAATTCCTAAGGAAGCACTTTCCTCATGATGCGTTAAAGTGATGTATCCCTACCATTGGAGCAATCATCACCTTTCTGAAAAGAGCACCTCTTACCCTGACGCTTGATTCTTCATCGCAGCTATGTATTTGGGAGTTTCTGACCAAATTCCGTCCATTGAGTTTCATGTAGATTTGCCAACTTTTAGAGATCTGTTAGCGTGTGTGACTTCCTTTAAAAGATTAATAAACGACAAACTTCCTTTAAAAGTGCGACTATTTTCCGCTCCAAGCAGTGGATCTCTCTTCTCTGTTTTTATTTTTTTTCACTGAAGTCAATGCGATGTTTCGATGACCGACTAAGCCGATTTCCAATGGATTTCGTCACCGGATTTAGTTAAAATATCTATACCCTTGTGCCATAAGGTAGGACTGCATTGATAAAGGGTTCTAAAAAGCATCCTTAGTATATGCTCCCTGAAAAAATCTCTCCCAAAACTGTCTACTTGGATCTTAGACCTTAAAAACATTAGCACGTGTAGTTCTTGTAATTCTTCTCTTCATCTCAGCCTTGGTATCATTGCCGGAGTTTGCCGTAAAAATATTTTAAATTTATACCCGTCCATTGTGACGTTTTGCCCAATTCAAGTTGAATGTGTTCTGTTGAAGATATAAAACATTTTGTTCCAGTGTCGCATATACCACTCAAAGTTCAAAACGAAAGAAAGGAAGAACTGTGGTTGATCGGTATTTTATGAAAATGTACCCCGACGAAGCTGAGTCATGAATGTGAGTCAGAAGTTAGCAAGTAGGGGCTTACTAAAAATTGTTGAGTTGTTGTGAAAGGTTCTTTTCTTTTGTTTTTGACTGGACTTGCACTATAACCACTATAAAAGAGCATGTTCTTAGGCGGGAACTGCGGGCTACCTTCACAAACACTCGGACCACTCTCTTGTTGGCCTTCATAATATTTTTGAAATGTCTTTAGAGTACGCAGTTCAAAACACAAAAACATCTCTTCCAAGTCAAATTGATCGTTAAAGACCGCTGGGACTTTAGCACCTGAAGCCAAAGCCATGCAAGGAGATGCAACTGCATTTCATTTACTATCTATAATAACCGACAAACTAATTTAAGAAAAACTCGCGTGCTTCCTTAATGTTCGAGGTGAACCAATAGGGTAGTTCGCGACAACGTCAGTGTCAAATGAGAAAAAAAAAAACTAAGTGACACCTGAGAAACTTGTAGGAAAACAAACTAAATTTTATGTGGCGGCAGATAGGCATAGATTTGAAATTGATATAAATGCTCTGAAATCGGATAAATATTGTTTGTTTTTTTTTTTGTAGCAATGAAACATAAAAAGTGACCTACCATATTAGTGTTTGTTAAAAGTAACTTAAATCTTGTAACTTTAAAGTGCATAATATATAACTTAATGAATAACTTTTCCTTATAAAATTGGAGCTTTCTGCTTACGCAAAAGGCCTTGATGCGCTGAATAAAGTCCGCTACATAGAAAAAAATTGAAATGGTCGTGAAAGAAGGTTGCTTTGGGTGTTGGTAGATTTCAATGGTGAAATCGAATCTGCTCACTGCAAATGTAAAGCCGGCCTTTTTGAAACATGTTCTCATGTTGGGATAGTGCTATTTGCACCGGAAAGCATTTATAGAGACCAATCCCGTGAGCTCTTTTAAACATATACCTCATACATTTTGTTCAACAACGCATATACACAAAGTTTTCACAGGACATATCTATTTCGTTTTGCTGTTGTAAATATAATTCTAATTCCTTAATTATATTCCGGCTTTTGGTAATGTTTTTAGGTGGTATTTTCCCCTTTATCATAGACTTTTAGTCATAAAACGAAATAAATCATACCTCCCGCCATAGAAAATTTGGTTTGTTTTCCTACAAGTTTGTTTGACGTTTAAGTGAAAGAGAACGCACAGTTGTGAAAGGGATAGCTTCGCGAAACACTCTATAGAGCCTCAACCATAAACTAAGTATTAAATAGAGCGTCAGCTCCCGCGCACCTACCCGATTCCCCCGGCAAACTTTGAAAAGAAAATTCTCTCTTAAATTTCCTATCCGTGAATACGTGTGAAGCAGCAAAAAATTAAACTCTAAATGGCGGGAGTTGTGACACTTAGCAGTGTTCCAACATCGTGGGATCTCTACCTTTTTGAGGGAAATTAAATTTTGATCACAAACTTTCTGTGCGTCAAAGGAAAAAACATCAAAATTGTGGCAATATCAATAATCTGACAAAACGCACAACGCACTAAATGTACATAAAATGGAGATTTGCCTTTAGCAACAATTTCTAGTACCAAAAAATGATCATTATAATGTTAGGAAATTGCGATTTTTATATTGAAGATTAATTTTGTGTGATTTTTTTTCCGAACAATACAAACACTTTTGAAAGTATGTCTTTTTCATAAAAAAATCGAGGTAATTTGAGTTTAGTGAAAAGAGTAAAATGAACACCCTTAGTGGGAAAAATAAAGACAGATTGCTAAAAACACTGACTGGGAGTTAGTGTATTTGGTGAGTTTCTGTCAGCTGATGGATGCGTTCTGAGAGTTTATATTCGTTGTTGTATTTCACCACGGAAACATGTATTCTACCAAATGTAGAATAAATATAAATAACTGGCGCAACAGGTCCGTATGGACCCAAGCCTAGCTTCTCACAACCATTCGTCTTGTGTGAGTTTTTATGTTTTGGGACGAATGGAAGGGATCTACAATTTTATGCCGAGTCCAAACGGCCAATTGAGAAGCTCTTTCATGACAGTTATACTCTCGGATGTTTGTCAGACGTTCGCGAGAGGTGGCGCAGTGAAAAAAACCTTAAGTTGGAATTTGGGTTTTTCTCGGGATTCGAACCTGGGACCCCTCGCTTAGTAGTCCAACACACTAACCACTAAGCCACTGCGCCGACCAAATGTAGAATAGCGAACGTAATCAACATAAATAAATGAAAGAGTAAAGTGTGAAAATTCATTCGTTGAAATAAAATAGAATATTTGTTTCTAATAATTATTATGTCTGTTTTCGTTTGTTGTTTTTGGCGAAAAATTATTTCACCGGCGAATGTCGATGGAAAAACTGCAACCAATATAAAGAGAAAAATTGATTAAGAATATTAAAATTTAAAATATGTTTCAGGGGAAAGATATAAACATTTCTGTTCGGGTATAATTTTTGAGTTTTAGAGCGCGTACTAATAACAAATTTAGTATCGACTTTAAATTTACGCAAGCTCACAATTGCGAAAATTGTATTGAAAATAAAACAACTGTGAACTACTCGTAATAAGAGTCGAAAATAAAAAAAAATGTTTATTGGTAAGGCCCAATCTTTCCATGAAGATTCCGTTTATTAATGGAAAACAAATTAAATTTATTAGAAAATTTGAAACAAATAAAATTATTAATTATGAAATTACATTTGAAATAAAATGTCGAGAATATGAAAAATGTGCATTTATAATAAAAAGAAAAAGTCTATAAGACACAATCAACGAAAATTTATTTTCTTTAAAATGTACGGGAAAGAACGAAACCCAAAATGTATATAAGCAAAATTTGAAATAAATATGTTTGCTGATTTGTACCCTGATATGTCCACGCATTTAGGTTTTGCTGCATACAATTTTCTTTTTATTCATACGAATAATGATTAGTAAACGGATGTTTTCTTATTTTTGTCGATGATTCATATAGTTCATCGATTTCCATTGTTTACAACATAAATGTAAACATCCCGTGCTATATACATTATCCTGGTAAAATGGGAGAAATCCTCTATACCTATGCGTTTTAATAAATTTGGTACTAAATTCACCACACTACCCACCGTTTTCTTAACACGACCCGATAACGGCCAATTGTTTGAATTATTTGAATTTTTGCCAATGTTACCACAGAATGAACTGTCAGGCATCTGTCAGGTTCGGTTCCTAGGTGCGAGTGTATGCGTGCGTCTAATCTACTTTAACATGGCACACATACTTTGCCACATAGAAACACGGAAAACAGCTTGTAGGCAAATTCTCTTGAGTTGAAAGAGCTGACGGTCTATATAATACTTAGTTTGTGGCCTCAACAAAACAAACATCGCCAGAAATACCAGTCCCTAACCAACTGCATGCATAACATGTAGTTGCGAACTTGAAATGAGGTCAATTTGTTCTGAAGCGCACCACCTTAGTGAAGATGGAAAAATTCGCATCGAAGCTGAATTTCCTCCACTTATTGGGCTTCTCTTCCTCTCTTCCCAAATCATTAAAGGCGATGAAAATAAGCACAAAGCCATCAATCTCCCTACAACTCATATGGTATCTAATCTGGGCCAGCAATTTAAGTTTTTCTTCCTCAATACTTCACCGACTCTTCAGCTACTTACTTAGGTGGCGCTACACTCCGGGGTGTACATGGACTCTTCAGCGAATAATTCTTCATACTTATGAGCGACTCCTTGAAAGTGTAATGGGTAACTGTTTAAAAAGCCATTCGCATCACAAGGACGAATATAACATTCCATTTTCTGATTTTGGGCATTGGACAGCCTGGCATAAGCCTAGAGGTGAGGTTCAGGAACCAACAAAGTTTTGCGATTTTTTTACACAACTCTTTTACGTATTTGACCGCTCTTCCAACTTTGGTTACTTGTTTGGATCGTTTAAGGTGAAGCGGGGGGCACTTTAAATTTTCGTGTCGTG
This sequence comes from Cheilosia vulpina, assembly GCA_916610125.1. Classification (NCBI taxonomy): domain Eukaryota; kingdom Metazoa; phylum Arthropoda; class Insecta; order Diptera; family Syrphidae; genus Cheilosia; species Cheilosia vulpina. The sequence goes on from OU744278.1 coordinate 50,447,322, forward strand.
TGGAGATTTTTGTCATCACCACATTAAGCTGGCCTTCATTTTTCATATATATACGTCTTAGTTCTAGCCTGTTCGTACTTTCAACTCAATTCTAGCCAGCACGTACTTTCAAATCAAGCTTATTCCTTACTAGCTGGTACCGCGACTTCCTCTGTCTAGAATAAGTACTTTTGGTAGTCTAATCGGGTCCAAAACTATCCGATTTTGCAAGCTTGAACCAACCCTTCATTTGCACCTTAATTGGTAACAAACGCAGCAACTGTTTTCTTTTTTTCCCCCAAAAGCAAAGATATGTTTAATTTTTATATCCGTAAATTGAGAATTATTTGGTTTGCCATACAAACTTGCATCCCATATTTCATCTCCTAAAAGCTTAGTTGTCGTCCTTCTCAGATGTCACATCTATCGCTATGCCCAAAATTGATAAAAAAAACAGGTAACAGACCGATATACTTTCGCATTATAGTATTAGTTATTTCTCACAGCAGTTTTAAATGCGAAAGGATCCAATTTCCCACAAAGCGTCGCTGAATTCAAGTTTTCCCAACCTGCCAACTTAATTCAGTATATTTCCAATAAATTTGGTGCTCCTTTTCATTGACCAATTTTCTGCTAAAGTTCTTCAATCGTTGCTGTTTTATCGACGTCAGTCATTAACACTGTCTCGTAAAAAAGTCCAAGGGTAGACAACTGGAACTCCGTCGAACCAATCGATGTTTTCTAAACAGCTTCTTTGTTTTTGCCGCAACTGTTATGACGTGGCCGAAAAAGAAACCCTCACTCATTATCTATGCGCCTGTCGGGCACTAGCCACAGCCAGACAGCGTTCTTTGGGTAAACAATTCATCGATTCCCTCGAGGAGCGGTCTCGAAGAGTAGTATTAGTAAACTGATTACCTTTTTTAATGCCGCAGGCATGATCTAAACTCTCCTACTCAACCATCTTTTATACAACCGGTTCAAATGAGTTGTGGTAACAAAACGGCGAATAGTGCTACTTGCGTTTTAGAAAGATATAAACCGCCACTCCTACCTACCTACCTAGAGGACTTATGAAACCTTATGAAACCTAAGGTCTTCTAATTTCAGTTTGCCCAATTTCTACACAAGAACAATTTCTTCCAGTGCCTTCGCGGCACTCGCCGTTGACTACAACTTTGTTAACACTTTCATTTTCGAAAAACTATGCACCAAAAAATGATGCCACTACTAAAAAGCTATTAAAGATGAACCTTTGACAAGCGTTGTAAATTACAAAAAGTCCAAGTTGGTAATCTCGCGAAATCTTTTTTAGAAACTTGTGTAAAACATTCGCATCAGTTCGCAATATTTTGAAACACTCTTCCAGCGTAAATCGATCCACCTTGTTCCACAGGGATATCCATTTTCTGTCACTTTTTCAAGCGCGAAAAAGCTGTCAGTTTGAAAGTAACACGCAATTTAAATACGAAACAAAATAAATTCTATTTAAAAAATCTCCTCAAGTCCAGATTAGAGTCCAATTATAAAATCCGGTGCGCAGAGATATTTGCCATAATTACCCCACCAATGGAACCACGCCTCTTGGCATCTAATCACAAATTGATTCCCTCTACTCGGTGCCCGTCGTTCCAACCACTCACCCATTCACCCTTCAATCTCGAGAGCCTAATCTCTAGAGTAAAAACTAGTCCTTGCCGTTGGCCATTGGAAAATCTGCAACCAGCCATATCTCACTGTCCTGTCAATAAAGTGCCCCATCTTATCAAAGGCCGATCAATTAACCGACTCACGGCTATTTCCATATTAATACGCTTCTTAGCTGTTGCACGATGTGAACCGCCAGAGAAGAAATTTCTCAAGCTCACACCAGCACCATGACATTCAATAGAAATTACACAATTTACATAGCATAAACTTGCAAGCGCCAATAAATCAAATTACAGCGTCCAATCGAATCAGGCTCAACTCCAACATTTGTTCGCCTTCACTTTAATATCAATCAAGCAATCCCGGCCGCACAACAGCTATTATATTCCCGCTCTTGATATTGACCCAACATTGAGAACTGAACTGCCGAGACCTCCATCAAATCTGAGTGCGGGTATTTAAAACTGCACTTCATTTCGTCCGAGTGACAAATGAGTTGGACTCTAATTTATTTGCGAGATGGTGTTGTCAAGCCGCCAACCGCACACACACTCGGTTTGATTGCATGCGGGTGCACTATGCAACCATTTTATTTTTGTCCCCTTTTCCAAGCGCAAAAACAAAATACCACAGCCGCCACCGCCGACTAATTATATTTACGTACCACAAACTGCATGACTCGCTTACCACCGACCGACCGACAGCGGTAAGTCCAACAGACAATTTCCTCATCTAATTGAAGTCTGTAAGATTTAATTAATTAAGCATTCTCACTCGACCAGAGCCAGCTAATTGCATGTCAAGCAAGTAATCATTTATCATATTCATTGCAGCTGAGGGGAAAAATTTATATTAATCGGGAAATTTTGCGCGGCACACTGAATTATGCATAAATTTACATTTCTCTTTCACTATATTGATTTTGCTATTCTACTTTTGTTATATGAAGAAAATTTATCGATAGGACATTGTTTATGAGAACTCGAAACTATTTATTCAAGAAAACCATAAATTTAGCTGTAGAAAATTACGTCAACTGAGTACGGTATACCTACTTATACATATATTTAAAAAATAAAAATAAAAATAAAAATATTATTAGCACATTTAAATTGGCCCATAAATTGAATGGTGGTTTATCATGAAATATTTACTAATAGAACAACAGCAAAAAATAAAAACTATACATGTGTAAAGAGAAATATAATCTACTTGTAAATATTGTAATAGTAGAGTAGAGGTAGTTTTTAGTAAACAAACTACGATGTATTGAGAATAGTTTGAGTAAGAAGTGAAAATTACTAAGCAAATTATCGTCGTGTTCTTTGATGCCATTACTTTGTAATTAAATATATCTAATATATATAGTAACATTTTGTTTATTTGTATAGTTTATTTTTTGTGTGCGAAGAATTATTGTTTGAATTTAAAGAGCGAGAGACGTGTTTATTTGTTTTCTTTTTTTTCTTTGAGTTTGTTATTTTTTTGTTTAAGTGCGTTCTATTTTTAATTTTATTTCCTTTTTATGTAGTTATTTCTTAGGGTTAAATAATAAATTTATTTGTATACTATGTTAGTTGTAATGGAATGAATTTTTGAAGAATTAAAACGAAGAGTTTTCCTTTTTTGTGCAACAATTAAAAACAACAAAGATGGTATTCTTATTTTATTTTTATTTTTTTTCAGGTCTGAGAGTTCGTTTTGTGTGGAAATGTTTTCATTCGTTTCATTTTAGAAGAAAATTTCTTGAGCTACCAGGGAAATTTGAGTTCTTATATGGGATGGATAGACATTGCAATTTTTTACAACAAATCTTAAGTCACTTGATGGAATCCTCTTACGGAGACTGTGACCTCCGTAGATGACCTTCTTTTCTTCTGCAGCTGAAATGAAATACAGCATTCATACCGTCACCTCTTTTTACAGAAAAGAATTGATGAAGCGTGCATTAAATTCCGACAGACACTTTTGGCAATTCGGTCCTTTATGTAGGTACGAGGAAGACCAATGGAGGAGACATTATTTGGGACCGCGAATATGCATCATATTTGCTTGATGCTGTTGGCAAAGTTTCTTAAAAATACTCTAAAAACTGTTGTAAACTGTTGAAAAATATGCTAGAATGGAAGGCAGCTCACCCTGAGTTCAACTCAAATGCCGTTGCCAATTCATTTGATGTCAAAACGACAAAGAATCTCCTTAGAACACAACGTACTGCTTTTGTCTTCCTCGTTCCTCCATTTTAAATCGACAATAACCTCCTCGGGGTTGCAAAGAGCAATACCTCGATTACTCAGCAAAAGCGACCCAGCGCACAGTAACTAAACTGATCTGAAAATCGATCCACTCAATCTTAATTAATCTCCGGAGACATAGTGCTTTCCATCTCACAAAGCACATAAATCAATCAGCCAATTGTTTGCCACATTATGCACAAAAAGGCGAAAAAAAACAACCGCAATCCGAACAGCATAAATTACAACACGTCGCAGATTATTATTTATCGATTAGAATTAATTTAAACAATCAAACTCAATCAGATATCGGCACCGAAATGCAATGAACTTTTCCGACTTGACTTTGAACCCGAACAAAGCGTTGCCAGCTAAATCCGAACTTCTATATGGTCAGCTGCACTGGCACTATGGTCGTGGCTCAGCTGTATTGAGCTGCCTCAGCTGTCAGTGAACAGATATCAGAACAATAGCGCCACTCGTCGAACGGCAGCTCCGGCCAGATGGCTGTCTAACTGCTGTTGCCACCATGCCAATCCACGGGCATTCGAGTTCTTTTTTCCGTCGGTTTTTTTTTTTTTCTGCAGTCGCTTTAATGGACGACGACGTTGGGAAAACGAATTTCCTTTGGGGCACATTCAATCATAACACGCTAATCGTCGCGTAGCCATAATTCCCCAAGTAATTATATTTTGTGATTTTTTATTAAAAAAAAAAAAGACTCCAGAACCATACAAGGGCTGGAGTGTGAGCCAACAAGCGTTATGTCCCTATGATTGCCATAAAGGAACAGCAGGGGGGCTGTGTTCAGGCACCCACCAAATCGACCGCCGCACCGTGCAATTTGTTCTGGCGGGGCATTATTTACTTATAATTCGCAGTTGTCAGTAAGCCACTTGATTATTGTTCTCCAGCTGCAGTTAAACGATATCCGGGGCCATGTTGCGCCGATTGATGGCGTAATTACGAAAACTGAGGGAAAAGCTCTGAAATGCCCGTGGAACGCTGTAGGGGCGTGCGAACTCTTGATCACAGAAAATATCAATAAGACACGAATTTTCGGACAAATTGATTTAAATTTACGAAAAGTGGGCGTGGGAATAGTGACGGCTTCGAGATAAAGCTGGCATTTGCGTGCGGCTAAAATAATTCATTTGTAATTGTGCATTCGGTTTGGCTGATAAGTATCGAAGTAACGAGGCCGAAAGTTATGAATTTTTGTTTTTGTTTTTCTCTCAAAATATCAGAGCGTGTTCTGTGTTGCATGGGTTACGACGTTAGCTGTTTGTCTTGACGCGATACGAGATCAATGTGAGCCTAATGGCTACAAAATGAAACGCTGTCCTAGAGCGAATTAAAAGTGAATTTGTTCGTGTGTGTCTGGTGGTTGGATGGCAGTATGAGTCTATTAGGAATTGTGAGTGCAGTTTGATGGTTTTTTAGGGATGGATCGGCGAGCATCTCATATTTGTTGATAGTTTTTCGAACTTGTTTACCAGGATATTTTCAAAAATCGTATGTGCAGCTTAAGAATGGATTTTGCTTACACAATGTTGCGCAAATTTTATCAGTAATCAACCTATCGGAAGACGTTATAATTTCTGCAAATGGCGTTGTACGTCAATCGTATATTTGGCATTTGTGGACTAGACAGCTATACTCAGCAAGAGCGTGGAAATATGAATGGATATTGTGAGGGAAGCGTTTTCTGGTCGCGTAATCTCCCATGGCGACTTGGCTAGGCCATCAAAATCGCCCGATTTAACTATCCCAGACTTCTTTCTTTGGGGCTGCTTGAAGTCGAGGGCTTATGCCAACAAACATCAAACAATCGCAGTCCTTAAGGAGAATATTCGACAGAAATGCGAACAGTTATTAAAGGGAATCTTGAGAAAAGTCATGGAAAATGCGAAAAAGGTCACAAATGTATATAAACACTGCCACTTAACGAATAAAGGCTCAAATAAAGATTTCCATCACCCACAATATTTTTTATTTTCAATTAAAAAACGAAATTGGATGGTTAATTTTGCGCCACCCTGTATAATCATTCCACAACAGTCAGCACGGTCTTCAGTGGTGAAATAGTCGACGAATACAGCATTAGTCTAGCTTAGGCACAACAGCTAGTCTACCGAACAATTCCAAATTTGAACATAAATTCGCGATACTAATCATTTTTTTAAGTGATAACATCTTTAGGCGCGTTGGGCATTTTTTTTTGATATGGGACAAAATCATTGAACTCGCGACACCAATGTTGCGTTACCAATGTTGCGACACCAGTGTTCGTGCAATTGGAACGGAAGTTGTGAGGGTATATAGAGGCTTTGTATATAGAGACATGTTTATACACAATGATAGAGTAGATAGATGTATAAACTAAGAACCAGCGACACCTAGCAGACAACAGGCCTATCATCCCTCAAAGAGAACAACAGACGCCATTAATGGTGTCAGCGGAAACTTACCTTCTCACTATATCGTTTGGATTGTAGTCTATGATATTTTATGTGGGAAATATTACAATACACTTTGTGTTATTGTTTTGGGAGGCATTGAATGAATGCGGAATTTGTTTTTTTATTCTCTAAAGTTAAAACAATAAGTTTGTTGAGAAAATAAATCTTTGATTTACTGTTCCATTTTACATAAAAAATATTTTTTTTGTATTATTTTATTGAAAAAGGCATCCTTTTTTTAATTTATTAATTTTTTCGTTAAAATTGGTTGGCAACGCTGCCGCAAGCTCAGAAAATTTAAGAGAATTTGCCTACTACAAGCTGTTTTCGCTCTCAATGTGGGATGGCAAAGTGTGTTTGCTATGTTTAAGTAATTTAAGAGAGCGTACCACCTAGTATGCATTATTTTGCATGTACAATAGCGCATTAAAGGAAATTGAAGATTATAGTATAATTTTTGTATTACATAGTAATTTATAAAAATGAATAAGAAAACACTTCATTTAAAAGAATTTCCTGCACATTAAATTATTTCCTGACGATTCGAAAAATACACACGTAATTGTTCAAATTTTCACTTCTGTCGGTATTCCCGGAGTGCCATTGTTTTTTTCTTAAGTGTCCACTTCCAGAGTTCGGACTTTACTATTGCAATTTTAAGAAAAAAATAAAATCTACTGCACCACTGTGCTCGACTGCAATTTATGTGAATTTTTGAAATCTTAAATCAAAATTGAATATTTTTAAACATTTTCGTTCCTTAGTATATTTTTATAAGCCCATTGTTAATAATCAGTTACTGGAAGCACGATTTATTGATTATGAAATCTATTAAAATACATTTTAAAAGAAAATGTGAACGACATCTAGTTTTCACTGCATTTGCCTTGCATGAACTTTTACTGAAGTCAAGTCTCAAGTGTGTCTCTCTCTGTTTCTAAATTTATTGCTGTTGTTGTTCTGCTCTGCTGTCGGCTGTCTAATACTAATACTTTAAAAAAAATATTGAGAAACTTCATTTTTATCGCTTTTTTTTTAATTACTGCAAAAAAGTGAATCTAATACACTTTTTTTTAAGATCTACTGCGAAATTTCACAACTGAAGTCCGAACCCTGTCCAGTTCTAATTCAAATTGCGTAAATTTTGCATACAAAATTGTGTATTGTGACCTAGGAAATATTTAATGTGAAGGTTTAAAATGATTACTAAGGTCCTCTGTCCACATAAGCAAATATCGGGTACTCGGCGGTGTGCGGGTGTGCACTTTATCTCTTATTTAGGGTTGCCATATCCAATCTTCTTATTGCGCAAACATTTCGCAAAGCGTTTTGTTGGGACGTTGCAAAGAAGAGATTTCCAAATTCTACAACCTTAGCTTCCATGAGTGGCGTGAATGACGTTTGCATTGTTTTCGTTTTGTATGGGTAGTGCCACGCCCCTTTTTCAATATAATATGATTATATAATATATGCGTATTTAAATACATAGTTTGTCAAAACTTAAAGCCAATCGAGTGACTACTTTTGCTGGCTCAAACTTCCGATCGTAAAAATCACTAGGTGGAATGTTTCCTATGGGTGGTCCAGTTTTAGGAAAGATTCCTTCATTTCCCTGCACACCATACTCTCTTCGGGTAAGGTCTTACGTTGTGCCCATACCCTATTGACATCATCTATAGGGACTCATAAGCTTCGATTTTAGTTGCAATCCAATGTTGCTCTAGGTTGAACCCCCAAATAAGTCCAAGTTAAGGAATGACATTTGTTTTTTCTAAACTGTTACGTCTGGCAAAGATCCCCGAGCATTTCAAGAAGAATATTTTCAAGTCGCTCTCCATGTATACTCGTATATAAGTCCATGTATATTTAAGACGGGATGCCATTTGTAGGCTAAAAAGAAGAAACAATAGAGTTACTGACAGTCCTAGTTAGTATGATAGGTTGGTCAAAACAGAGGCTGCAACAATTCACTGAAACAAACAACTCTGGCTATCATTCTTAATTTAAAATGCAGAATGTAGAATTGGTTGCACAAAAGTCCAGCCGATGTACATGTACAAGCAGCTCTAAAATAAAAATTAAATCCGAACTAGCTATAACTTACCCGAACTTGGAGCTACCTCAAGTATCTGCTAGCTCAAGTCTCTGTTTAAGTATATTTAATATTTAAATATGTTACAACAGTTGTATATTTCCTTTCCTATGCAGTAGCGTTGGTTCTTGATCGCTACCTTACCACTGGTGGGGGGTAGCTATCAAGAGAAAGGAAAAGAAAATACCTTATTAATTGTTTGTGAACAACTGCCTAGGTTCTTTTATTTGCGTCTATTTATATCAACAAAAAGCACAGCAAGCAACAAAAACAAAAAACGCAGCAAAAACAGAAACACTTATGACCGATATAGCTGGTTGACCAATGTGGGTCATCAGTTGTTTTGCCTCGCTTGCACCTTCGCAAGTGATTGCTTAATTATTGTTTATGCCGGCATGTATGGTTTTTTGTTGATGTAATCAACATTTTGCCTCCTCCGGCGTTGTTTCCCAGCATATGTTAAATTCCGGGGTTGTTTTTGTTGTCGGGTGAGCGTTCCTACTTCTGTATTTGCAGTGTATTAGAATGACTGTCAGTACACAAACGATGATCAGTGCAGCTGCAAGGGTGGAACAGAATCCTATTGTCCAATATTGGTGTCTCCTTATAATGTTCCAGTTGTGGTCGTGTAGCCGGTTGAGTGTGTCGGTTGCTTGTTTGTCATTGACCCTTAGTACCTCCATCAGATCCTTGTTTAGCGGGATGACCGTTTCATTTGTAAAGTACACAGGTATCTGTGTTGATAATGACGAGTTTATGACAGCGATTGACTTGCTGAAGTGCATGACTATTCTCGTTTCTTTAACCAATTTTGCTTCCAGCCGAATGAAGTTTGACTGAATGACGCAGTCTGGAGTCACGTGAATAATGCCTGTGTCATTAAGAACGACTTCTTCTCGAGTTGGTCCACAGGTTACGAACACAGTGGTTGCGGCTGGTGTGATGAACATCCATGAGTTGTGGGTCCATAGTTCCTTCCATATTGTGTGTGTTAACCTTAGCATTCTCGTAGTGCATTGTTTAAATGATACTTTCTTGTATAATTGCTGCACAATGCAATTTTCATTCTGTTCAATACTGTGGAATATAAACGGCCGGAGTATGAATACCGTTTCGTTGAATATTGGTGCCCTTTTGACATCGTCCAGTGGCAATTCGAAGTATCTTTGCAGGTTGTAGTTGATTCCTAGGATAGTTTGCTGTATGTTGACTTCACGAAAGGTTTGGTCGTCTATCTTCTCAGGAACCGCATTGGGTTTAATCAGGTCATACTCGTCAGCATCGATGATCGTCAGATATCCTGTCACTAGTAGTTCTGTTGACGTTGTGGTCATGTCCAGTTTGTCCATTGGTTCGGGAAGAATCTTCATTTCTGGGCCGAGCTTTTTCTCACCCTTGTTAATTGTCTCTTCTAATGTCTTGTGGGGTAGAAACTCAAACAGATGACTGCGCCTTAGATATGCATTCAATAGTTTGTTGTATTTCGTTTCAATTTCTCGTATGTAACTAAGCGCTATTAAGTAAGCGTTTGTCACATGTATGTTGACCTTATTCTCATCAGTAAGTCTGTACCATGACTCCATCTTGTTGATTTCAGCCAGCCCGGCATTTAGTTTTTGTGTGAAGCTGTTGAATTTCTTGGAGATTCTTGACTCCGTCTCATTAATGCTGGAAATTGTGGATAGCATGATTTTGGTGTTTGCCTTGCTGCTTCTGATTAATTCCTTTTGATTAGTGTCCAGATCCTCGATGTCATGGTACACTTCGTCATTTACTCCAAATACTGAGTTAAGAACAGTCCCAAGGAGTCCTCGTTTTTGCCTTTGAAGTTGTGTCAATTTGAGCCTTTTGAAGATGGAAAGTACATTGTTCCACTCTTCATCCAAGTGATACCGCAATTCATCGCATTGACTGTCCCTTGTCAAAGTTTTGGCCCTTTTACACAGATGAGTTACTTGATCCCTTGTCTTGTTTAGATTGACTTGATCACGTAGGATGTCTACGATTGAGAACTGAACACTCGTGCGTAGTACTCCTCGTTGGATTTTGGCTGTTCCAATTTGCTCTACAAATACCCCAACGTCTGGGTTAGTGATGGTGTGTCTTGTAGATACTGGCAAGACAACTGCAATTAATGATACTATCACCAGCATCGTCGACAGCTTTGATGATGGGATTGTTTTCTTATGTTCTCTATCTCTTGAGTTCCTTCGGGGCCCGCTTGTTTGTAACGATTTTGATGATTGCTTCCGTGGCTGACTTCCATCCTTCTGAGACCTTGTGAGGTTGTCTTCTGTTGGAATCAAACAAACCTTGGCTATTGGTCGCTTGAAGGTTCCCCTTTCGGTCTTGACCGTTACCACTCTGGTAACTTCATCCGCTCCTTTGTGTACCTTAATTATCTTCCCCAAAGGCCATTTGGACGGGGTCAGGAGCTCGTTCTTTAGCAGCACTAGTTGCCCAATCTCCAGATTTTTTGTCATTTGTTTCCACTTGTGTCGTTGTTGAGTTTTGCTCACGTAATCCTCGTACCAGCGCTTGCAAAACTCTTGTTTAAGTTGTTGAGTAAGCCTCCATCTTTTTACGGTACTTTGAGTCAAATCCAAAATGATGTCACATTCTGGTGTTATCAATGGTGATCCAACAATGAAGTGACCTGGTGTTAATGCATCCAAATCTTCAATGTTGTTTGTTAATGGGCAAAGAGGTCTCGAATTCAGACAGCCTTCTATTTGCACCAGAATAGTGTTCATTTCTTCGTATGTTAGTTTATGCTCTCCTATGATGCGATTCAAGTGATGCTTTACTGATTTCACTCCAGCTTCCCAGAGCCCACCAAAGTGAGGAGATCCAGGTGGGATGAAGTGCCAGTGGATTCCCTTATTGGTAAGCCGTGTCTGTAGTGCATCGATAACGTTCTTCGCTCCAACAAAATTTGTTCCATTATCGCTGTACAGGTGATATACGGAACCCCTTCTGCTGATCATGCGTCTCAATGCCGCCATAAATCCGTCCGTCGTTAGATCAGAAGTAAGCTCAATGTGCACCGCCTTGGTTGCCATGCAGACAAACAGTGCTATGTACGCCTTGTGTGATCTTACACCTCGAAGTTGTGAGCATCTTATGTTGATTGGGCCCGCGTAATCTACTCCGCAGTGAGTGAACGGTCGGGAGAACCTCACCCGTGCTTCTGGAAGTTGTCCCATAAGCTGATTGGATTCCTTGGTCTTGAACCGGAAGCATCTGACGCATTGATTTATGATGGTTTTAACGGTGTTGGTTCCCCGGATGATCCAAAATTTCCTCCGGATATGATTCAATGTTAGCTTTACTCCACCGTGAAGAGTATCAATATGTGTTTTATTGATAATTAATTTTGTCAATGGATGCGACGATGACAAAATCATTGGATGTTTCTGATCACTTGACAAATTTGCATGTTTTAAGCGGCCTCCCACTCGCAATATTCCATTTGCATCGATGAATGGGTTCAGTGACAATATCGTGCTGGAGTGCTTAAGTTCCTTCCCTTCACGTAATCTCTGCATGTCATCGCAAAAAACTTGTTGTGCACCCCTTACCAATGCCTTTTCTGCTTCCAGGAACTCCTTTACTGTCAGGTTTCCAAGTTGTAGTGGTTTTGCTCTTTTTTTCCTTTGGCAATTGTTCTTGAAACGTAGACAGTGTGCGATAGTGCGTTGAAGTTTCGAAAGGGATGAAAAAATGTGGTAGATGTCATCTTCGTGTGGTGGGCTGCCGGTTTGCATCACCATACAGTCATGCGATTTTCGGAGCTCAGGCACACCTTGTGGTTCCATTATGATTTTGTCAGCTGGCCACCTTTGTTCGTCTTCGTTTAACCAAGCTGGACCGTACCACCACACTAAATTTTTAGTAAGAGTGTCTCCATCTGATCCTCTGGATGGGATGTCGGCAGGGTTTTCTCTCCCTGGCACAAACCTCCATTGTCCGTTAAAGTTTTGCTGCACATAAGATACCCGGTTGGCGACGAAAGTGTTCCACTTTACTGGGTGATGTTTTAACCAATGCAATACAATGGTGGAATCTGACCACGCGACGATTCTGCTGTATTTCGTCTCCGCTTCCCTTCTGATGTACTTGATTAATTTTGTGAGTAGTACAGCTGCGCATAGCTCCAGCTTTGCTAATGAGACTTGTTTCACAGGTGCCACCTTGGTTTTGGAAGCGATGATGCTGATTGTCGTCGAGTCACCGTTGCTTACCTTCTCATATATAACTGCTGCATAGGCTGATTCCGAGGCATCTGCGAAGCCGTGTAATTCTATTCGTGATTCCTCCAATTGTTGCGTCCATCTTGGGATTCTCACCTTTTCCAGCGTTGATAACCTCGTCTTGAACTTATGCCACTCGTTAAGAATGTCCAATGGAACTTCTTCGTCCCAACCGATCCCCAATAGCCAAAGCCGTTGGATAACCATTTTTGCCTTTATTGTAATGGGTGATAACCAACCGAAGGGATCAAATATTTTTCCGGCATCACTTAATATTGCTCGCTTGGTACCCTTTGTGCTAAATGACGAGTGACTGACCTTGAACTGGAAGCAGTCTGTCCTAGGGCACCACCTTATTCCCAAAATGCTAAATGTTGTGTCATTATTGAAGTCATATTCTGGCTGTATTTCTCTGAGTTCTTCTGGTAGTGACTTTATGAATTCTGGACTGTTTGATGTCCATTTGCGTAGATTGAATCCTCCCCTGCGTAGTAGCTGTGTCAATTCATGCTGAGTTTCTAGAGCTTCTTCTAGAGAGTTTGCACCTCCGAGGCAATCGTCTACGTAGAATCCTTCAAGCACTGTTTTGCTTGCTCGTGGATATTGCTGTTTTTCATCTTCAGCGAGTTGGCATAAAGTTTTGACCGCCAGATACGGTGCTGATGCTGTTCCGTAAGTGACAGTTTTCAAGACATATTCCTTGATTTGAGCGCTGGGCTTGTCTCTCCACAAGATGCGTTGAAGATTTTGATCTTCCTGGTCGACTAAAATCTGTCTGTACATTTTTTCTATGTCAGCTGTGAACACGATTGCAAATTTCCTCCATCGTAATAATAGAGAGAACAGATCTCTTTGAATCGTTGGTCCTATCATCATGATGCTATTTAGCGATTCCCCAGATGTTGTTCTTGCTGAGGCGTCAAATACCACTCTTAATTTGGTAGTGGTGCTTTGCTCCTTCATAACTGCATGATGTGGAAGATAGTAGGTTTTTTTGATTTTCTCCTGTGGCACTTCCTCCATGTGACCAAGATCAACATATTCCTTAATGAATTTTGTGTACTCTTGCCTTAGTTCTTTGTTTTTTGCAAATCTGTTTTCCAAAGCAAAGAATCGCTTCAGTGCCATTTTACGGGAATCACCCAAAGCCATGCGGTCGTTTGATAGTGGTAGTTTGACTATGTATCTTCCTGATTTGTCCCTTTTGTGCGTCCGGTTGTAGTGCGTGTCACACATTTCACCTTCTGCAGACCTGACTGGTTCATTGGGCACCTCTTCTAGTTCCCAAAATTTCCTTAGCTCTTCGTCTTCACTGCAAACACTGACACATGAGGTGATTACGTTTACTTGTGTCTGCCTTATTGGGATAAGCGCCATGACTGGCCCTGACAGTATCCATCCGAACGTCGTGTTCTGCGCCATTGGAGTATTTATAGGGCCTTTGACTAATCCATGCAGCAAGATTTGCGGCAATATGTCAGACCCGATCAATAGTTCGATTTCCCTTGGTTGTGAGTACCATGGATCCGCCAGCCTCAGGCCTTGGATGTGTTGCCACTTGGTAGTTGTGAGTTGCTGTCCTGGCATCTTTGATGTGATCGTGGGCATTACTAACGCCTCCAGTCCTAGGTTGACCCCTTCATCGTAAATTGATCGAATGTCAAAGTTGCATACTGCTATGATAGATGTCGCATGCCCGTTTATACCGTTTACTCTTGAGTCATATTTGGTCATTGGCAACCTTAGTCGGCGGGCTAGTCTCTCTGTTATGACGCATGATTGAGATCCTTGGTCGATTAGAGCTCGCACTAGTTCGACTTGTCCCTTAGAACAGATGTTTACCATGGCTGTGGCAAGTAATACTGTCGTTTCGTCATTGTTGATAGCTGCGGTAGTGAATCCTGTCGTGGTTTCCTTGGTTAATGACTTCTCTGGTTCTGAACCAGCTGGATGTTTTCCTTGCGGATAGTGAAGTAATGAATTATGCTGCCTTGTGCATATCTTGCACCCCTTTTTCGATGGACACTCCTTTGCGTCATGCTCATCCCGTAAACAGTTAAAACACAACCTTGACTTCCGAACCACTTCTTTTCGGGTTTTTACCTTCATGCTCAAAAATCGTCTGCAATTGAACAGATGATGGGCTTCGCTGCAGACTACGCACATTGGTTGCGTCACTGTGGTTAGATGGGTTTTCGAGGATGAATTTGGGGTTGATCTTGCTCCTTGAAATTGGTTGTCCCGGTTAGCTTCACGACTGCCTTCAAGTCCTCGGAACCTTTTCTCGATAAATTCGAAGAATTCCCTTAGTTTTGGAATCTCTGTAGCAATTCCTCTTGAGTGTTGATATAGCTTCCTTGATTCAGGGTCGAGTTTGGGTAGTAACAGCTGAATTATTAATGGATCCCATGAGCTCACATCGACCCCCAAGTTGTTGATGCCATACAAAATTTCCCTTGACGTGTCCATTATGTTTTTTAAGTCAAACGCACTTTCATTCCGCACTGATTTTAATGTCAGCAAGGTCTGAATGTAGTTGTTGACTAATGCAGCTGAGTTTTGAAATCGCTTCTTGAGTAGTTCCACTGCCGTGGGATAGTTTGTCGATGTTGGAGATAGATGGCTCACAACTCTTGCTGCTTCTCCCCTCAGGTTGCCTTTCAAGTATTGTATTCGCTCTACGTCGTTCAAATATTCATTTTTGTGCACTAGTTGCTCAAATAACTCCCAAAATGGTGTCCAATCTTCATACCTTCCGCTGAATGTTGGTATGGCAATGGTTGGAAGTTTGATCTGCTGTTGGTTTATTGAGGTTGCCCTTGGTGTTACAGCACCCGACTGTTGCTGTCCTTGATCTGCCTCCTTGATCCGAATGTATGCCTCCTGGTATTTACATTCCAATTCGATGAATTCGTTGGTTGCCACGTAGTTCAGGCCTTGGTCAGTATCGTCTGGTGAGGACATGATCTCCTCGTTTATGTCCACCAGTTTTGTCCAGCATTCCCTTAATTGCTCTAGCTTGAATCTGAGGTAGACTGAACTCTGAGTTAGATCCAGGTTATCAGTGATTCGCATGAAGTTGGTTTTGATGAGATTAAGTTTCCTTAATCTTGATGAACATCTCACATTCTCGAGCGTCTCCTCCCTTCCCGTTGAGGCCCCAGCGCCTTGGTTCATTACAGGAGCTGAGTTAGACGCCTGTGGTACCACGTCTGCCGACATGTGGATTGTTGGTATCTGCACCTTAGTTGCTGTTTTCTCCAGCTTCGCCTTAAGGACATCTTTGATTTCCAGATATCTCTTCTCGAACTGGCCAAAATAATTCTTCGTAAAGTACTCGTGTTGCGGAGCTGTCTTCCTCAGTCCTTCCAAATGTCCATTGTTGAGTTGGAAGTCGATCCAGAACGTCTCTAGTTGCTCCAGTCTCTTTCTTAAATACTCTATAGTGTATCGGGACTCGCCATCCTTTTTGAAGTTTGTCCATATTCGATGTACCTCTTCCGTGATTCTCGTCTGCTCCAATGCGATGTCCTCGACTTCACTCATCTTGGTCACTGATGCTCAATACACTTTACGAATTAAAACACGTTGTAAGGACCCTGGCCTTCACTTAACGGCTTATACTGATTGAATTATTCGCTTTCTGTAATTCCGGCTAATCCGGCTCGAAGGACCATGTATATTTCCTTTCCTATGCAGTAGCGTTGGTTCTTGATCGCTACCTTACCACTGGTGGGGGGTAGCTATCAAGAGAAAGGAAAAGAAAATACCTTATTAATTGTTTGTGAACAACTGCCTAGGTTCTTTTATTTGCGTCTATTTATATCAACAAAAAGCACAGCAAGCAACAAAAACAAAAAACGCAGCAAAAACAGAAACACTTATGACCGATATAGCTGGTTGACCAATGTGGGTCATCAGTTGTTTTGCCTCGCTTGCACCTTCGCAAGTGATTGCTTAATTATTGTTTATGCCGGCATGTATGGTTTTTTGTTGATGTAATCAACAACAGTTATATAGCTTTTGGTGTCACCATTCATTGGTAACCGAAGGCTGGTAAGAGCAGAATCTTGGTAAGACCTATAAATGAACAGCTAAAGAGGTTTAGAAGATCAAAATTAATAATAAGCAATAAGCTGCAAATAGGTTGCTCTAGGAAAAATTAAATTAAATAAAAAGCTAACAGAATTGACACTTTTTAACTAAAAAGCCATTTTTTAAAGACTGTGGGCCTTACTAATAATCATTTTTAACATCTGCACTAAATATTTTGTAGGGCACAATATGCAATTTTGTATGGAAAATTTTACCATTATGAGTTTGAAAAATTAAGCCTGGACACTAAAAATGATTATTAGTATTATTAGTATTGCGGTGGGAGAAGAAGGTAAAAGACGACTGTTTTTTTGAGTTTGGGGCAGCGAAACTGCGATATAGTTTCCTATGGGCTGTAACTTCCAATCATAAATGGTATGCTCTTCTATCTGACAATCCGCGATCTTTCTTAGTGTCTAGGCTAAATTTTTCGAACACAATGGTGAAATTTTCCATAAAAAATTGCCACAAAATATTTAAGGTGAAGGTTGAAAATGATTGTTAGTAAGGCCAAATGTAATTAATTTCCAGAGTAGAAGTTAAGCTTTAAGCTCTTGGCTCATGGAGGTAGCCTAGCGAAAAACTACATTAAAATCAGAAAGGTCCTCGAGCTGATGCCTGGGAATGAAGCCAAAGCATAAAAGGCTTAGAAGTGGAGGTTGAGCATTGACATAAGGAATATTGTTAGGTATCTCAAGCCAAAAAGTATCAAGACCTATTTTAAGCAACGGAGTATTGAAAAGCGTTAGCCAAGGGTATACCTCGACCTCTGCTGAATATTGCTTCTGACAACTGTGCTATTGACAGCGATTTTTAAATTATTTTCCAATGAGATGGCCGCGTCTATCCTAAAACAAACTAATTAATTTAATCGTTCTCTTGGTTTGGTGGCGTTTTGGAACAACCCCCACGAGATAAGTTCGGATCTTCACCAAGGTACCATTGCCCTTTTCAAATGCTTTGAAAGGTACCTCCGTGACCTAACCTCAACAATAATATCTGAGAAAACCTGTAAGGTCAGGACATCCAGAGTCCCTCGCGTTCAAATTCTTGTAAGAGGTGTGTTTGAGTGTCTTTGCCTCTGTCTAGGCTAGAATAATCACCTTAGGACCCTTTATCTAGTTTCTTAAGGACTGTAGGTCGTCTATTTCTTAGAAGCGCTATGACTTCAATAAACGAATAAACTGTGTAAACTCGGTCACACTTTTTTTACGCCTTACAATCCTCCGACTGCCCCATTATGAGTTTTCATAGATTCAAATGAAAAGAAAGATTCATTTATGATCAGTTCTTTTTGTCACCATGGAATAATGCGGCAAAAATTAAAAAAACAACAGTCCACCTCTCTTTCTAACAAGCGTTGTGCGACCTACGCACCAACAGCCGTCATACAGTCACCGCAAATACAACATAGCCCATGTGCAGAATATTCTTACAACCATGACGCTTTCAAAGTGTGCCCTCCACCTCAAAGCAGAGCCACAATCGAAATCAATATTTTTGACAATTTTTCGCATTAGATCTATGAGGACCCGTTTTATTGTAGCTCAGCCCCTGGATGTAGCAAAAAGGTGAGCGATAGCTCAAAATACTCGAAGAAGTATTGCAAAAGAAGTCCCTCAAGCTTCTGAGAACTGATTTCGGCTTATGAATAAAACGGCGGATTGAATGAAGTATGCTCTTAGGTAGGCGCAGTGTGCGAGGAGTCCCAAGTTGTGAGTAGCTAGGCCTTAGGGTCGCTACGGACCAACTATTTCTTTTGGTCTTTGGAACTTCGTTAAAATAGGCGCAGGAGTTTGTCATGTAGGTAATCTGCATTGCAGTGTTCTCATCGCAAAGTAAGGAAAAAAAGTGTAGAAATTTTGTTAAGTGGCTAAGTAGTTTCAGCGCTACATACATCTCAGATATCTGGATCAATAACAGACATTTCCATTCGTAATTGTTGTGACCACTCTTGCCTGATGGGCTCTACTGCATATTCATGCGATTAATGCAGAGATAACAGCTGATGTCAAATGCATGTCGGTGCAATCACAGAGCCGGTGGAACAGCTTCATATTTTAACGCCGGCCGCTTATTCATAAGGCAACTGACTTACGCTTGTTGCTGGGATAATTATTATTTATCAGGCAATGGTCAACGCTGGCAACGATTCGCCGCCTACTACGCCAAACAGCGCGCGAAACATTGTTGCAGCGATCTTGATCTCCGCTGATCACTGTTCAGTCGCCGTTGGGCTTACGCGCTCTCTCACCACCCCCGGGCAACGTTAATTATTATTTATAATAATTATTTATTGAAATCTTGACCTTAATGGCACATACACTTACCGTTACACACACCTGCAGATCCACTCTAGAATAAATCATAGCACAGAGTGCGCCACATCCGACAGTATTTCCGAGCGCACAACAAATTAATTCACCGCCATACCTTGGACCGCACGGCATTAGTCAGAGCTCAGAGTCGGGGACTGCAAACCCTACCGAGAACGCATTCTGCAGCGCTGATGTCGATCGGGTGTAGTTCGTAGATATCAAGACCGATGGTCAGCCCAGAACATACAGTGTCCGGTGCCGGTGTGGGTGATCACCATACTATTCTGGAGTAGATAGACAATTATTTTCGAAATGAGATTGCGCATGCGCGCCAGCTAACAAATCATACAGCGCGCACCAGGGCTGTTATTATTACACACTCATGCTGCACTAGATGGGGGGGAGAGAGACAGAGTCTTGCATTGAACCTGCAGGCCTTGAAAAGCAAGCGCGGACTGTTTTTCTGTTTGACTTCTTTTGTTGTGTCGTACCGGTTACTGGTATAGTTGGTAGTTGCTGCCGACGGAGGTTACTCTCTGTACAGCTTATTTTTGGAGCGTAATTATTATAGCGGGATAAACGGTGCTCACTGGACACCATGGTGGTTTTTCATATCGTTGTCGGTAGATCTACAATGAGTAATAGCTGTCAACTGGTCAGTTCTAATGATGCAGTTTACAAACGGATTCAGATACCGAGGGTATGTTACTATGTCTGGCCATATAGTGTATCACATACGGGAAAACAGCGTGTGTGGGTGGGATGTTTGAACATTATGCTTGTTCGCTTGAGAAATGATTGTGGAATTTGGCTTTTCGGGCTAAAGCCTACCGACGCGCAACTGCACTGGTGGATATTTCACATGACCTGGGTGACAGAGAGATATTGCTCTGGTGGTCGGATGAATAAGCAACTTATTTTGGACATGTTGTCATACCATACTATTGGAGAATGTTTTGTCTTGTTACATGAATTGGGCGAATGTGTTTCGGTGAGGAGAGTCTTTGAAGGACATGTCCAATTGGGATTGATTGCCATTTGACGCATAGAAGTGACGTTTGTAAGGCTCGAACTGAAATATGGGTGATGGAATATAGGAGCGAAATTTTCCTATACTCTAACAAGGTTGTGACTAATTCGATTGGCCGATGGGGCACGGAAATGTGACAGTCGGAGATTGATACGAAATGTAACGTAAGTAACACTTGCATTCACTGGCATTTAGTTTGCGATCACTTCACCAAAAGTGGGATTCTGTAAGATGAAAACGTTCAATGGTTTTCGTTCAAACGGGCGTTTTACTTAATTTTACTTCGAAAACGAAAGGAAATTTCATTTGAGCGAAGGCAAAAACCGAAAGCTATTCCAACGACGTTTTCGTTTTCTTTGCTTCTCCAAAACGTTTTTCGTTTTCTTTGTAACTCTAAAAACGAAAGACATTTTCATTTTAAGCGAAAGAAATACAGCGAATGCTATTTGTTTGACGTTTGTCATTATTTTTGGTTGTTTAATTAGTGATTGTGACTATTTTTTTTTTCACAAATAATATGATGGCGAATTATTTGTTAATAGCAAGCGATAGTCATGATGACGATGTGGAGAATTGTGTAAATTTAAGAAAAAGCCGAAAAAATCTTCGAGATTGTTCGGATCCTCTTGAAATTATTAAATTGGTGTGAATTGAAATTGACAGTTTTGTTTCCAGCCGATGTTTAAAATATGTCCATGTCTAAAAACATGGCATATCCGTTTCAATATATACGTGCGTATAACAAAAAATATATAAAGCATTTTTCCTTCTAGTAAGTTTTTTATGGACATTTATATTTTACACATCTGTTCCCATTTTTCTGCTTTTTCTTAAAAATGTAATTAATTGAAATAATCAGTTTGTTTGTCGATAATTGTTAACTGTACTTACATTATTATTCTAATGTTCAGCCAGTGATGCCAACCAAGGCTTTTTCATGTCTTTTAGGAATCATTTCATTAGCTAAGGCTTTAAGACGTGTTTTTCTCAAAAAGGCATCCTTTTTATTTCAAATATTTTTCTAATTGGACTAAACCTATGTTTGGTTTCGTTCAATACTTTGTACCTACTTCTGATACTTAAAAGTCATAAATTTTGGTTCTATCAAGAATTTCTTCTGTGATTTATAATTTAAATTTTTTTTTTTTGAAAATAAAAATTGTTTTTGTTTTGTGTTTAATGTTTGATTTATTGTTCCAGTTTATCTAAAAAAAAAATTATTTTATAGTATTATTTTATTGGAAAATCCGGCTAAATTGGTTGGCAACGCTGTGTTCACCCTTTTGCTACGACCAAAATATCAACAATCGAAATATTTACGTTGAAAGTGGTCAGCCGTCAAAACAACATAATGTGATATATCCGGCTTCTCAAACTTTAACTTTTTTGTCACATGGTTTCTTAAGCCCTTGCGAACGAGAAGAGAAAAACGAAAGTAGTTACATGAAGCGAATTTTCGCGTGATTTCTTTCGTTTTTTTTAAATGTGAAAGTGGTTTTGTTTCGTTGTTTACAGAATTCCACCTTGGGTGGGACATCTCAGTACTTCTCTTCTGTCACGCTTCAACACAGAAAACAACACACAGGCTTTCTATCAGTGTTGCCACTTTGATGCAATTGCAGGCAATTTATTGCAAATTTAAATCAAGATACTGCCAAAAATAATCAATTTACTGGATTTTTGTAGTACCTACGCCTAGGCACATTTAGATCAAGAAAATGTATCCATTTCAGCAGAAAACATGGCGTCAAAATTAGTAAATTAATCCATTTTTCTGTTTTGTTTAAATACTAGTTTTTATTAATCTTGTATTGTTTATGTTATTTACGTTTTCATTTACCTTGGTTTTGATTGAAAAATATCAACTGCAAACAAATTCAATCAACTGTATTTTTTACTGCGAAAAAAATATTGCCAAAGTGGCAACGCTTCCTTCGATGTGTGCAGGGTGCCCAAAGCCCAATGCCCAACATCACAAAGCAGAACGACGATCAATAACAATCGTTGCGGGTATTTTATCATTAGATGGAATGAAGATATGTAATTTGATCATTCTAACAAAGGATAATAGTTTTTGAAAGAGTAAAATATTTAGAAAATGAAAGTGATTGGAAACGAAAGGACACTAAAGGAAGAAGAAGGAAAATAAAATTACACTAAATAATAGAAGGAGAGAAGGTTTCGTTATTTATTTTTTTAAAATTTTTTTTTTATTTGCATTGGTTAAAAATTTGAGTGATTTACAGGCAAAAGCAATGAAGTCAGAAAATATAACATATTCTTCAAAAACGCCCCAAAAAAGTAGGCCTGGCTAGGTATGATATTAAATAATGTCTTCTCGAGGTCTTAAGACGCATTTTAGAAAACGTTTTATCGCAATCTGTTTATAAGTTTGAAGCGTTAACCGCAAAGAAACATAGAGCGCCCATAGTCTCAATGATATCTAAAAATCACTCTAAATGAAAGGCCTTAAAAAAATTAAGCAAATTGTGCTCTAAAGGTTGCCAGGCTTTCAAACTTTTCATCGGGTAGTCGAGCACCTCTTAAATCACCATTTAGAAGATTCTGTGGCAAGTCATCTACTTCTACGATGCATTTGAAGTCCATAGCCTGATGTTACAACGAAGCTACCTCGAGCTGGTTCGGAAACAATGTTCACTTTCTTGAGACGAAGGCCTTATTATAGAGTCAGCAAAGCTACATAATTCGATAGATAAATCATAGTACCTTATGAAGTGGTAAGGTGTTGCAGCACTTTCAAGCCACCTTGAGTACAAGATCCATCTTTTGTTGTAAACCATGCAAATCAATGACCTATACAGATCATGTGAACATAATAACAAAGGCCTAATGTCCGGCATTGGCTGGCAGAAGAATGAGGATCTTGGGACATCATTGATGAAACAGATCTCCCATAAACAGTTGCTAGCGTTAACACCAGGAATAGAGCCCAGAGAAGAAGAGAAGAACTGTGGAGACATCCAGAGAGTCGCTCTGAGTAAGACTTACAGTGGTAGAGAGACGAAAAGAGACCCGACAATGGTGGTCTGATTCAGGGTTGCCAGATTGGACGCTTTGTCGTATTTTTTCTTAAAAAACGATAAAAATGAAAAAATGAGCGCCCAACACAATTTTGGGCTATATATCGTTTTTACAAATTAAGCGTTTATTTTGTTTGTTTTATAAGTTCACAAAACTAAAAACAAACAAAAGTCTAGTAATAAACCCGCACTTTTAAAACTTGGTAGCACTCTTGCAGCCAAGTGACATCGAACAGTCGTTCAACTTGCAGGCACTCCAATTTATTTGGCAGGCCTTTTGATTTGACACAAGCCACAAAAGCAAATTGCAGAAGATAGAAGTCAAATAAAATTCTGGTAAAATACCAAAGAAAACATACTCAATGAATTGGGAATATTTTCAACGATTTTTGGGCTTCTTTCTGGGCAACGATTTTGGGCTACAGTTTTTTATGGTTTGAACGCTTAAAGAAAATTAAATTCTGACAACCCTGGTCTGATTCGAATATCGCTCGAAATCTATATATATAAATGTATCTCTTATTTGATATTAAGGAAAGGAGCCTTTTGTTTCCTTTATTAATAAATATTTTGGCGTGACAGTTGGTCCATATGAGACCACCATTCTCTCACAGGAAAGACATTTTAAAAATTCGAATTTGATAACATTGGCCACGTGTTTTTATCTAAACACTGCTCGTCAACCGAAAACCATCAAACCATCAGTAAGGTCTTTCACTTAATCGCCTTACTTGCGTCAAACATGCACCCGACTCGATTTTCTGCAATGGATTAGTCAGTTCGTGGTGCACCGCTTGCGACATAAACTGCTGCAAGCCAACTCATCGGAAGGACTCTGAGTGCTCCTAGGGGCAAACGTGCGTGCGCCTACCTTTAAAAAGTTAAAAACCGAACTGCGCCAACACACAGACATACACGTCCGCAACTCATTACAGTAAAACGTTCGACGAACTAATGATCTCTGCTGCTTTATACGCGATCAATGTAAATGGCTGCCATGGCCGCCGCTCTGCTGTAGCTGCCGCACGACTGCAAAGCTGGAAAATCTCTTGATTTGGCCAGCTAAAGTCACGAAATATCACGTATGCGCTGCGCGGCGTTGATAGGTAGTAGCTGTGAGGCTATACGTAACCGCCTGCCTGTGCTGGTCTACACATCACAAGCGCGCAAAAGTCCTGACCTTTCCGAACAGAATCGAGCAACGGATGATGGCTGTTGCTGCTACCATACTAACTACCACATTTGATCCCGCAAACTCGTCCTATTAGCGTTAAGCGCACTATTAGGCTTGGACTTTATGCTCGCTGAGGCATTTTTATTGATCCCCCCAATGTATGGAGTGGAGTGGAGTGGCCCACTGGCATGTGAGTGGCTGAAGCGACTTGCAAAGCTAATTAGATGAAATACACTCATATGGGTGGGCGCGAGGGGTGGGCCAGCAAAGGGTATTGTGTGTCAAGGCCTTGATTGTCTGCACAAATTTATTTGTGACCGTCCGTATTGTGGCCACTGGACAGTGGGTTACTATGGTATTTGCCGCATTATGGTGTATCTGCATTTGGTGGTAGTCGTCGTCGTGATGCTGCAGATGTTTAGTCTGCGCGGTGGCTTCCTGTTGTTGTTCGCTGCCCACTAGCGCTTGAGGATGGATGTTGAGTACTGCCATGCACACGCGTAGGTTTGTAGCATTTCCTTTTCAGAGTCATCAATATGGCAGCAGATGTTCGTTGACCTTTTCGGTCGAGCGAAAATGTGTTCAATTAAACTTTGAATAATAGGTATGGCTAATTGCTCGGTGAAATGTTATTGGCGAGTCGATTGGGTGCTTTCGGACATGTCAGGAGTTAATGAAATGAGGTGGTTGGGAGTTCTATTTGATTCGGTTCAGAATGCTAGGATGGGTGGCCCTAAATAGCACCTTCCGTCCAGCCATGCATCTATTACACCGACTAAATACGGGGAAGAAAAACAAGGTTCTCGAATGATCTCTTGTTTTTGATGCAAAATTCAACAGATCATCGACACCGAAATTCAGTTGGTGTAATATTGTGACGTATCTGTGCAGGGTAAGAGAACATGAAAGCACTTGTGGCGCTTTTTTAAATGTATGGCAGCGTCATACACAAGTTTTCTCTTTTGACCTTGTGCCTTGGTAGGTACGTAACGTGAAAACAAAGCGGGTGGTTTTTTAAACCCCAATGCTCCTGTTTGCCGGTTTACAGGGCTGCCCATTGCCGCCGAAATCTTAATTTTCCAGTTCTAGCAGTGATCTCTGTATATTATCTCTGTTTCGCTGAAGACGCTTTGCAGTTTCAGGTAAACTCTCAACATGAATATGATTTCGAACGATTGTCGTAAATTTGCCAATAAACAATGTCACACGTCCGATTGGAATTTTTCGTTTTGTTCTGTGAAGTGTACATCCTAATGATTTAACATCGTCTAAAAAAAACCCCAAACCATAAAGACGTGGCATAAAAAGTGACAAAAATAGCCGACTGTAATCTCAAAAGCTGAATTTTATTTAAATAAAGTGCACGACTGGGTCGAAAGAAACTTTCTCGTTTGTCAAAAGTTTGCTTGGTTGTTTACTTATTTTATTAGGTAGGTATATGTAGGTAAAAAACTGAAAAACAATGCTAGATAAAAAAAAGTGCTTAGATAGAATAAAGGAAAATGAATAGTGTTAAATAAAATTCATTTTTAGGTAGTTCATCTGATATGGCAGTACATATCAAACAACAATGTGAGTTTTTAAAAGTTGAAGCTCTCAGTAAAGGCGAATTGTCACAAGTTCTGGTTAGAGAGTTATAAGTGCCTACTTACCTATTTTATAAGCTCTTACATTTTCCAAGATTTTTGAGTGCGAGGACAATTGTAGTAGGAGTTTCTGTTTTCTGATCTGTTAGGTCATGTTTTTATTTTGATTAGCAACGCTGAGATAAGGTGTCTATGATTGGAAGTAGGGTTCGTGATAGATCTATATCTTTACATAGATGAATATTTTAAGAATTCGGAGATTTGTTTTTGAAATGCGTTAGCAATTATAAACTGAATATCCCCATTGACGTGTGTGGTGTGAAAATGAGGTGGGGGTTTCTGATTGCGGTTGGTATTTTTTAAGGTTCATACTCCATATGGTTAAAAAAAAAGGAAGTAGGTTATATTTGTTAAAAATAAGTTTTGCTTAGCTGTTATTGCATTTTTATTAGAAGTGGAAAATTGAGATTATTACAAAACTATACCGTAGACATGTGAATACAAATCGGGATTTGGGAAATAATTATTAATCTGATTTATCCGAATTTTTTTCAGAAAAACTAAGTACGGGATCTTATTTAGAATACTTTTATTATCCTTAATGAGGATTTTGATCAAAATCGTTAGAGCGGTTTTTGTTAAATTTGGCAGACAAAACATTTCCAAATATGGCAATGTTCGAAAAATACTATTGCTTAATTATTTAGCTGAAAACCGAGTACAAGCTATTGTTCGGGATGTAAGCATTAGTAGGTTTTTAAGTTTTTTGCGAAATCGAAAATGAGGTTTTCGAGATATGAGCAGTTCTTAAGTGAATCGAATTGTTATCGGTGAATCGAATTGAAAATTAAGGACGCAATAATTTTGAGAACATCAATTTTACTGTAAGTGTGCATTTTGGTCGAAATCGATGTTGCCGTTTTCAAGTAAACTAAGGAAAACCAAATTTTAAAAAAATTACTTTTTCCAAAAATCCATTTTACGATAATACCTACAGAGAAAAACTGAACTTGCCATTAAGTTGGAAATGGCCATATTACCTTGGAAATACATTTTTTTTACAATCATATGGACCGTTTTCGAGATATGTCCAAATTTCAAAAGTACCTATATTCGATTTTTTAGCGGAAAGTACAAAGTCGTGGTAACCTCACCTACTTAAGCTTAAATATCAATTTTGGTTGAAGTCGTTACAGCCGTTTTCGAAAAAGCAGACTGGTATAAAAATGTTGTATGGGAAGTACCATTAATATTGAGGTTACCGTGCAGAACAAAAAACGGTCCCAGACTGTAAGCCTCCAAACTCCAAATCCGAAGTTTGAATGAAATCCGGGTAGCCGTTTAGGCTGTAAGCCTCGGTTCATACAGACAGACGGACAGAATTTTGCGACCCACTTTTTTGAGTTCCTAATGTCAGAATTGATTAACATCTCCAGTTCGAAATTTTGTACGAATAAAATATCTTTCTCTTACTACGTAATGGAGAAAGTTAAAAAGAGTTTTCTCGATTTTCCACCGAGTCTGGCAGTTCGCCGTAAAATTATTTATCTGAGAGTCCCAGGGAATACCCATCCAAATGGATGAAATAAGTACGAAAGTTTTTGATTGTCTTACACTTGCGCTGTCCCGCTTTGATGTCTTTGACCCATACTTATATTTAATGTGCCGCTTGTTTAGTCGGTCATCACTTTCAGATCTCTATTTCTATTATCGTACTCTCTCCGATTTGACCTTAGCCGTCTTCAGTTTAAGGTTGAGTTACAGTGGCATACTTCATAGAGGTCCAATGCGTATAGAGTTTTAAATGAGTCTCGAACAACAATAAGACTATCCACGATTGACATAGTACGACAAGGTGTATTCCCTGTCCTTAAAAGTCGATTCTGAGACGATGCAACAACCTTGACTTTCAAATCAACTCAAGCCTAGATGGCTAAAACTTCGTCAGAAATTGTTGCAGTTGCCGATTCACATGCGCGATGATCGGGGACGATCTTTCGCTCAGCTTCAGTACCTAAATCAAGCGTGAATATGATTTCTCCAACAATCGTTCCAATAAATACTCATCAGCCTTTCCTTCAAGTACTGCGCTCACCTGCGTTTGCGGACATCTTTGACAACATAATCCTATTCAAACAGAATTCTGGCCACACGAAGTTGGCACTGCATGTGCGCCTAGGCGCACCACGCACACTTTTGCACCACCGCAGGCGACTCCGACACCTTTCTTAAACGACTTCTATTTGCATATTCAAGCGAATCCATAAAAAAAAATACTGCCTTCCCGCTGGACCCATATATACTCGCAACCTAAATGACAAAATCGATCGGCGTAATTCAAATTGTAAGGAGGCCGCACTCTCTTGTATCGTTCCAATCGATCGCGTCTGACATGCTGCCGATTCGGATCCGCCACACAATCAGCAAAAACCGTTGCGAAAAATAAGTCAGCCCGATCGGGCTGCGCCTGCTTCAGCGACCATACACCTCCCGATGGGGTATTCATCGCTAGGTGCAAATGGGTTGCGAGTATTAATTATTGCTACATCGAATTAAATGGCCTGATCAGCGGCCCGACAATGTCCCGCCACAGTGGCTTCCAGTTAGCCATCTATGCAACGTTTCGGGACGACAGCAATTACCGATTAACAGTGAATTATGAGCACATACTCGCGTGGCGTGGCGCTCCGATTTCAGCCAAATGCTGCTACTTCAACTCTCTGGTGCTACTTCAACTCTCTGACCGTGTCTCCGTCTCCGGCACGCTTGCTCCACATATGGGATTCCATTCGAAGCCAAGAGTTGTGAAATTGATTTCTGATGACTAAGAGACGGTGACTACTAATGGCAGTGCCACTGGTGTCCGATTGCTAGATTGCGCCCAGTCCGGGGGCACACTTGATTAATAATTGCCAATTTGTAACCCGGATGGGGGTGGGGGTAGATGGTCGGCCAATGGAGCTCATCTATATACGGCTCTGGCAGGGGGTTGGCCGGGTAATAATTTATTGGGGGTCGGTACCTTTTATGGCATACTTCGCCCGACATTTGGAACTATGTGACGGGCCCCGAATCCATGCTCAATCAATATTTGTCCAATAAGTTCCGATCAGTGATTTGTCTACTGCGCCAGACACCCAGTGAGTGAGTCGGGCTGGCCATTAGGCTGTGTGTTCTGTTGAAAGTGATTTACATACGGTTCCGATATGAGTGATCGTAATTATTATGTTATGTGATCCTGCGAGCGCACTAATAAGGGGTTACGACAAAATAAATCACCACGTGTGTGCCGCAAGTGTGATGCGGAGAAAACGAACCGCGGTATACATGCGACTTAGCACTCAAGTCACAAGATTTTTCGTTTCCCGGCAAAGAGGATGGCGATGCGCGCCGTCACCAATAATCGATGGGGTTGTGCCAGTCAGCATAATGTAGTCGCATGATCGCGGATCGAAATTGTCCATTCGAATGGAGTCGAGTTATTGCCCTGCATTGGTATTTCACTTCTAAGGTTTTGTTGCACAGTTTGACACATTTTGTTGCCAAACAGAAAGACAGTTCATCTGCTAACGTCACACGTGAAGTGAATACAAGTTCACTGAGTCGTATACGCAACATTTTTCCTTTACTCTTTTCCAAATGCATTCTGTTCTAATTCAGCTGTCGAAACCGGATCACATTTAACTGTTAACAGAGACAGAGTGCGCTATTTGACTTGACTGTGGTTATGACAAGTTGAAGAGATACTTGGAAAGTGCGTCGCCCCGTCTCAGACCTCTTCAGACATCAGAAGGTTCGGTTGTGAAATAACTGATTTTTAGCTAGAGTTCTCAAACTGGCCGTTGACAGTTACAGTTTGTCACGGGCGACGAGCTGTCCACAGTTCAAATTCAAAGACTAATCGGTCTGCTGTACTGTTGTCTAAAAGATGGATGTCCCCTAGCCAACTCAGGCGGTATATTTTATAAGCTCTTAGGCCAAGTTAAAGTGGCCATGTAGCCTTTGTCTCTGTATCTCCAAACAGAACCGAATATGAACCGAGTAATCTTGCTGTCGAAACGTCCCAAGGGGCTTTCATCAACTTTCAATGTCTGAGCTCCTATACAACTCCATGGCTTGGATGGGAGTCTAACCATCATGGAGAATTATTTTATTGGATCTCTGAGAGAGGGTTCCGCTTCTGTAATTTCGACTTTATAGGACAAAAGTTTTTTCGCTTGATCTCTGTGTCGATCATATTTTGTCAGACAATAAAAGAACTCAGGGAAAGAAAGCCTTTAACTACTTAGGGAGCTGCCACGCAATGGGCGACATGCGACAGAGCGATTAAGCGACATCGCTTTGCCTGCAACAAAATCGCCAATCGCTCAGGACCGATGTGGCCACCGCCATACGATTTCATTTCGTACGTTTTAAATTTTTAAAGCGACGTCGTTCAATCGCTGTGTAGCTTGTCGCTCACTGCGTGGCTGCTCCCTTAGAAGGAGAGATGCCTTCTTCATGGTGACAGCCCTTACTCGATGACAGCCTCGTTTACTCCTCATTAACAGACATATCCACGTTTGCCTCAAATACAACTGACAGCTCGATAAGCTCATTATCATTCATAATCTCACCATCATCATCAGCAAGCATATGAACGGTCCTCTGAAGAACTGTACCTCTGTTGACGGCTTGTGAGTTACATACATTTGCTCCGAGAATAAAGTCAAATATGTTACACCTTGTATTGAACCCTTTTCAACATCAAGTCGATTGGTTTGCATTGCCGAAAATACTGCAGGACTCCCAAGAATAAAAACCATGACAAGGAATTCAGTTTGTTCAAAAAAGTAAGAAAGGTTAACGAGGTTAGGATGGTTCAATAGTTGATTGTTTGACAAAATAAATTTAAGTTGAGCTTAAAGCTGTAAACAGGAATTTTTGGAAAGGAATGCAAAATATTTTAATATTTTAACAGCCGATTTCGAAGGAGAAGTTGTCATCTTGTCAGATGCTCGAGTTAAATAGAGATGCCGAAAGTTGACATAGCTATGAGTGAATCGTCCCTACATTCTCTATCCTAAGTAGACCTTAACGCTCTTGTAGAACTTCCAACTACACTAACCCGCAGTATCGCCCATAAATAGAGTCGAGCGCCGTTTATTGTGCTCTGACATTTTTCTTTCGAGAAGTCGCTGATCATACCTTCTTTTTTCCGATGGAGGTCGCTGATGGCACCTCTTTCAGAAGCTCCAATTTTGATCGGCCACACTAATTAATATGACTCGTTTCTTGCTACATGAGGGGTACCTTCCTCATATGTAAAAACGATTTGGAGCGCCCTAAAAAACACAGCACATCGGTGGCAGAGCTTCTGACAGACGCGACATCTTGTTGGCCACTTGTCCTTGCTACTGACGAAGATGAGGTTTCTATGGAAAACACAATCGAAACACATTCTGGGCGGTCTTTTGCGTAAGCAACCTTGCGGAGTGGAATCTCCTCTCAGTATGGCAGGATGGATATGCCCGCATCGGTATACTTTGGCTACTATACCAGGTAATAGCTTGAGTCTATGTTGACCTCTCGGAACGTTGGAAACCGATGTACTTAAGGCTGGCGTCGATTGTGACTCATTTGATTGAAGGGTCATTGATCTGGAGGCAGCCTAATCCCCTTGCGTATAAGTACATTTGGAAGTCGTGTGCTGGGAATGATCACATTTCGCTGGAAGCCCTGTCCTGCTCTCTTTTAATTTAGTTTTTTAGGTCAACAAAAACGGTCTTCTCGTCGTACTCTGGGCACTTATAATACGTCCCCTCAAGGAGACAGCAGACTGCTTCCTTCGGTGGTTCGCTATCATTTTTATGTGGGTTCATGTGTGCAAATTATGCGGCATTTCCATGGTGCAGCTTAAGACCAAGCGGCATTTAGAAAGACATCTCCTAAGTCTTTGCCTAATCCTACAATATACCAACTGCCAGTGTCGACTGGAACACAGCCAACTCTTTGCGATTTCAGGAGTCAGGTTCTGTTAGGCCAAACTGTTGAAATGTTTTCGTGTGCAAGAATGGTTTGCTCTAAGTTCGTGCACACGAAAACGTTTGAACTTACATAATACCGACCCAGTCCTCAGAAAGATCTCAGAGAACTTTTAGCTGTCACTCTTTCTTAAAAATTGGTTGTAAACGCACAATAAACCCAACGGACACCTCGCCATTATGACTATCCCCACTTCAGTACAATTCAAGCTTAGATGGCAGCTTTAATGGCCAAGACCCAAAATCAATGTCAAAGCAACCATTTCAAGACAAAGTACAGCCAACCACTAAACGTTCGCATCCCAATAACGGCCACGCGCCACCTCGCGCAGTGTCGCGCGCATCTGAACAAAATACCTCCACTCACTGAGAATATCCATCCATCGACCTCGCGATCAAACATGGCCAATGGTGCGAAGAAACATCAGAGAAACAACAGAAAACCAACAACAAACGAAAATCCCCACAAGAAAGGAGGTAACGGGGCGGCCATCGCTGTCTGCTCGCATAATCTGTGATTTACCAACTCCCACAGGTCATACGGGCACATTAATTATATCTGGATGTGTGCGCGCCAGGATCTGATCCGCATACGAACTATTCATATCCAGTGACCCTCGCCGCAGTCAGAGGATCGATGGCGAACGCACCATCCACCGTCGTCATATGGCATCCGCCACCACCTCCACACTCCACTGTCATCATCACCGCCGCGTCCATTGATCGTTTTATTAATCTCCGCAGAGACCTCGACCAGGGGAAGACTTATGATTGTTATCCGCCGATTCGGGAGATCCAGGTAAAAACAAACAAACGATGCGCTATTAAATTACAATCCGCATGCATTTAGATGCGCGGATAAGGCTTGCTTGGGTTTCCTATAATTATAGGTGTTTGTGGACATGTCCACTTCATAAATCTTCATTGCACCGTCCGCACAGGCTAATTCACGGTAATGGCCGATTCCGTGAGGGCCGGCCAATTGTTGTTGGTTTGATTTTCTATTGTATTGTCGTGACGACAGCCCTAAGGTCCGAGGTCCGAGCAGACTGACGTTTGTCGCGCTGACAAGTTTGTGTCAGCGAGCACCCTCTCCTCAGCCAGTGCGTGCGTAGGTGTTTTAATGATCCTTTAAAGCGGATTAATCCGTCTATCCAGCGTCCACATATGGATCCCGCTGATGATGCGATCGTGTGGGCCGTGAAATCGTCCTCTCATTTGATGATGCGCGCCGTCCGGAATTCTGTGTACACTTATGCGTAGCGTGTTATTATGCCACAAGAATTAAGTTATTATTTGTTTTAAGTGCGCGCCTTGAACGGTAATAGCGGACCACGCAAAAGACAACATTTCCTTTTTTCTGGAAAAAATCACTCGCCTCACGCTGAGGTGCAATCACTCTGAATACCTGAACGTTGGATCAATCAAGTGCAATCTGTCGCGACCAAAGTCTACGCGAATTGGTTACATTCGGGGGGATGAGTGCTGCTTTCGGCGGCGAGTCGACAGATTTGCTGCGGAAATTACTTGACAAAGTCTTTATTTTTTATTATTTGTTGTTGTGCTCCGTCTTCTTCTTTACACGAAAGGCACTTCCATTTATGGTCGCAAACAAATTTACGAAACAAATTTTGTCTTGTTCAATGGAGTTTATTTTTTACAGGTCTGCCGATGTTGATGTAGTCGGCGAGGAGCCCTCTGCGAGTTTAGTTACAAAGCTGTCTTAATTGGCATTTTACGGCAGTTGGTGTTGTTGATTTTCTTGCTGACGGAGGACAGATACTTTTACAGTGTGAGGGGAGCTATTTTTAGAGCAATTTAGCAGAGGGGTCAAACTGGTGATTTTTTTTTTTGAACTGATTTCGAAGGGAATTGTGGGTTAGGATGAACGGCCCCATAAAAATAAACTTAGAATATTGTATTAGGATGCTAATAAGTATGGCATTAACTGTGTGTGTTTTTATTGTGTGTGACAAATCAAAATATATGCAAATTAACGTTTTCATTAAGTCCACGTTCTGTATAAATCGCTTTTGAAACGACGCCGTAATCGGTACGACAAAACATAGCATAAACTAAGAAATAGGCTGACAAATTTTCTATGTCTCTACGATTTCCCCCGCAATTTTTTGAATAATTCTATACTCCTTCCTGCTCTCAATATTGTACTGTCTCTGTCTGTGAATAAGTGAATGCAGCAAAACAAAATGAAGTTCTAAATGGCAGGGGGTGTAATCAGCGTTGCCAACCTATTTTGCCTAACTTGGGAAAGAGAGATGCCTTTCTTAATAAAATAGTGCCAAAAATATGTTAAACGCATTCAATATTGGTTCATAAAAATATAACTCAACTCCACTGTTCAATCATAGCGATGGGAGATGGAGTAAAAGAGAAGAGAAATGTTTCTCTCATTAAAGGATCTTCCTCATTCTGAGTGGAAAACGATTCGCTTAACACAGCACACGCCACTGCGAGTGGTTTTTGGTTGAATGTCAGTTCGATCGAGAATGACACTATTTACGGGCGCAGTGTCGTGTTGTGAATCCATAAATGAAGCTTGATTTAACAAATAATAATAAACAGGAAAAATAAATCAAAAATTAAACACAAATATAAAAAAATATAAACAAAAACAATTTTTATTTCCAAAAGAAAACTTAAATTATTATACAGAAGAAATTCTTAATAGGAACAAAAGTTGGCATCACTGGGTGTAATAAACTACTGACACTCAGCAGTGTCTCTACCTTTTAGTGGGAATTTCACTTTTCGAAAAACTTTCCGTGAGTAAAGACTAGTATGCTGCTCTCGCTTAAATTAAGCCCCCATACAAAAATGTCTCCAAAGATAAAATT
The DNA here is from genome assembly GCA_916610125.1 of Cheilosia vulpina. NCBI lineage: Eukaryota > Metazoa > Arthropoda > Insecta > Diptera > Syrphidae > Cheilosia > Cheilosia vulpina. Next base: position 50,482,114 of record OU744278.1, read on the forward strand.
AAGCAAAGCAGTTAAGCCAAGCAGTACGCATTTCAATCTAAATTTGTTAGCCACTGTACGAAAAATCTCTACAGAATTTAAGTAAGCGTATTAAGGGAAAATACATTTTTCCACGGCTAAATTTTGACAGATCAGAAATTAACAATATGGAGAATGGTAAAGAACTTTGTTGTTGATAAATTAATTTCTTTTAGAAATGGAATACTTTAACTAGGAGTACCTGGAAGAGGTTTTTGAGGAGGGAGCTGTAGAAGTACATATAAAGAAACGAAGAAAACCATTTTTACCTCCGAAGATAAAAATTGTTGGCGGACCTAGGTAAAGAACGTCCTTGTAAAGGGTTTTCCAATAAGAGGTGTTATTGTGAATGACCAGCTATTTCGGTAGCTTTTATTCTTTGACATTTGACAAGTAGAAACTACGCCATTACTAAAAATGGAACGACACACGCTTCAACAATGCATTGAAATTATTAAAATTCACTACAAAAATGTTGAAAAAACACAAGCAACGAAACCATTGATCTTTTACGGGAAAAGTTTCCGAACCGTGTTATCTCTCGAAGAGGTGATCACAATAAGCCACCGAGATCTTATCTTGCGACTTATTCCTTTGGGGCCACGTGAAAGATAAGGTCCACGCCAACAGCCAAGCGTCGATTCAAGACCTCAAAGATAAAATTCGTGAGGCTATCGAGGACATAGGGCAGCCACTTTGCGATTTGGTTTTGGACAATTTCATGAAAAGGATATGGTCCTGTATGCGTGCTTATGGTGGCCATTTGGCTGATGTTGTTTTTTATTACTAAAGGCATTCCTTCCTCTTCATTATGAAATAAACATCCGATCATTTATCTCAAAAAATGACATTTTTCTTTGAATACCAAAATGACACCCTTTTATTGGAAAACCCTTTATTTGGAACCTTGGACCTACATAGCATTTAGATGCAACTATTGCCACATGGAAATGTATATCACAACTTTTGAACAAAGCAGCTATTGGCATATTTGTTGTATGTAATATCAAATAAAAATCTCAATATATTGCAGCCGAAGATTGCAAAAATAAACTTATTCTTCTAACCGTCTGTTATTAATGGTTGTTTTTTTTTAACATTTTAACCCTAGAAAGATAATCCACGTCCACGAGACGTATGGCGCAGGACAATTATGTGATAACTTTTAAATTCTAAACCGCAGCGCGTTGACTGTCTCCACTATATATAAAAAAATCATTAATTTATTTTTTTTGAATAGTATCTATATAATTATTTAAATTAATTATAAATAATAAGAAGTTCATATGTTTAATTAAATACACTAATTGGCGTATGAGACGTATGATTATCTTTTACGCTCTTTATTTTATGATTATCTTTCTAGGGTTAAGGGAAAACATGTACCAAGTGACTAAACAGAGCAAGTTAATCAGCTTTACCAACACTATTTTTTTTTTTAACGGAACTTACACTGTCAAAATTAAACGAACATTAAGCGAAGTGGTGGAGAGAAATATGGGAGAGGCGCTTAATTTTAGCTTTCCTGGAACAGCATACTAGGCTTAAAAGGAAAAAACATCAAACTTGTGGAAATATCAATAATCTGACAGAAAAACATTCAAACTACATTTCACCATGAATATTAACGTACTAAATGTACATAAAAAGGAAATTTGCCTTTAGCAACAATTTCTAATACCAAAAATAATCATTGTTAGCAAACTGCGATTGGTTTATTCGATCTTGGACATCTTTAATCATCGGTTATTCCAGCTGGTTATCATCGAATGTGTTTGTTCAGTAAAATATTAACCAGTGGTTTGGTTATTTAACCAATTTAACCAGAGAAATCGATAAGCTGCCGATTTTGGGCGGTTAATAAGATTTAACCATTGATTTTCTGGAATTTCGTTTGTTCAAGTTTTTTTAAGGACTGCGAAGATATTAATTTTGACATATCTGCCATAGACAACAACTTTTTGTAAAATATTGTGGAGAAAAAATACAAATAATACAATAAACGTAAAAATAAAATCTCTCTTGTCACTTTCGTAGACGTTTTAAACTGACAGATGTATAGAATGCGGTACACGCCAGTCTATTGAAGGCAAGTGTAACGGTCCCCAACACAAAAATGAATGCGAAGGATGAAGTAAGATTATTTTCATCATTTTTAGCCGATGACAGCTCTCATAAAGCGCACTCATTGGACAAAATATTGAAAGAAAGAGAAAATTGCGACGGTCGTTGAATAAATTGAGGTGATCCATTTATAAAATTGCATTGGTTGTGGCTTTCATTCGGCTTTGTTTTTAACAAATTGCTTATTGTCTTTATTCTTCAGGTTTTGAAAAACGCCTGTATCATTTGATTATGACATTCTTGTGCTAAACAAATTTTACATTTAGTTAGATTACCGAAAATATATTCATTAATAAAATACCTTAACAAATTACCTATCAGAAACAAACGAACGCGGAAAACAAAAAAAAAATGTAACCATAGATTCGGTAAATCACTGAATTGACAAATAAACTGGAAAAATGGAACAATTTGTGGCAAAGCTATGATTTGGTGACCGAAATGAAAAATCCTTTAATAAACACTTTATCGGTTATCAGCCAATGTTGCCTCAGAATTTTTAAAAGTGTAACAATTTTTTTTTTAAAGTAACAAAGGGGAAAAAATGTAACAAACTGAAAAAAAAAAATAGATTTCCATTTCTATTTCACAAACTTTATTTACCACGAGATGAAGAACTTTGTCAACGGCTACGCGGCGAGACAGAAAAATATTATTGTATTTTCTCGTTCCCTCCCATTCCCATTCCCACTCGCAGTTTGATGTTTTGCACAACTTGTGCTCTGTGAAAAACAAAAAACAAATTTTAATGGGTAAAAGAATAACAAAGCGAAAAAAAGTAACAATGTAACAAAATTATAAAATAATTAAAAAGTGTAACACTTTTGTTGAACTTGTATCGTTGAGGCAACGCTGGTTATCACAGATTTAAAAAAACATAGGTTAATCTAAATCTATGGTAACCTAACCGCGGCTTTAAGCAGCTGTGAACAGACCGGCCCTTATACTGAAGAATAATTTAATTTGATATTCTTTCCTAACAGTACAAATTTCACTTTTAAAAGTATGTTTTTTTTTTCATAAAAAATAGAGAAAATTGGAGTTTAGTGAAAAGGGAAAAAGAGAGAGACTGCTAAGAACACTGAATGAGAGTTTCTGTCAGCTGATGGATGCGTTCTGAGAGTTTAAATTCGTTGTTTCATTTCACCACGAAGACATGTAGGTAGCTATTCTTGAAAATGGTTAATAGCGAATGTAATCAACGTAAATAAATACTGCCATGTTCCCACCAAACTAAAATCGCGAGGTTCCGATGAACTTTTACCGAAAAATGATTTCAAAAGTCATAGGCTGTCAAAACAGCTGTTTGTTGACACTGTTGACGTGGTAGAGAAATTACTAAAAATGATTTCTAAAAAAAATTAAAACATTTATAAATTTTTCTCTTAAAAATATTACTTACCTCTTTTTTGATTCAAATTCTTTTCTTCTTTTATTATTTCTTTGATTGTCACAATAATTGTTTTGGCGTTTAATATTTTGACATTCACAAATGAATACAAAATAAACAAAAGTTCACGCTGATGAACTCAGAGGGGTTTCAAATAGGTTTCGCTGAAATCCTGAGGTTTCGAAACCTCAAAAATGTTTGGCAAAACCTCGGAGGTTTGGGAAAATTTTACGAAACCTTGCAGTTCCGTTTGGTAGGGACATGCCATAAAGGAATAAAGTGTGAAAGATTCATATATTGAAATTAAATGAGATATTTTTGTTCCTAAAATTATTGTGTATGTTTTCGTTTGATGTTTTTGGGGAAAAACTATTTCGCCGGTAATGTCCACAGAGAAACGACAAAGAGTTTAAAAAGAAGAATTGATTACGACTATTAAGGTTTGAAGTATGATTTTTTGAGTTATAATCTTTTCATGAAGATTCGTTTAAGTAACGCACAAAACCAATTTAAATTTATTTGAAAATTTGATATAATTGACCTAATAATGAAACTACCTTTAAATACAATTGCTTCAGCCGAGAATATGAGTACCTAATGCTAGTTTTTAATAAAAAAAAAAATTAATTAATTAATTTTTCTTTAAAATGTGCGGGAAAGATCGAAAACTCAATGAATATCAGCAAAACAGCAGTTAAACATGTTTACTGATTTTTTCCCTCTGTCACGCATTTAAGTTTAGCTGCCTAAAACTTTTTTATTTAATTCAAATCAATAGAAAGTAGAGATTTTATTTTAGTAGACATTTTAAGAATGAAAATAATGTAATTATTTATGTGAAAAGTACTTCCAAGGTCAATTTTAGCTTGTAGGCAAATCCCTCTTTTTGTCTGAAGCTGTCAGTCTATTTAATACTTCGTTTATGACACATAGTCTCCGTTGCTATAATAAAATTGTTCTGATGAAGATATTAAGCTAATTTTTCAAATAACTTTCATTGCAACTATAAACATGGCCTCAAACGAACGAGCCCAGTTCCTTACTCTGTTATACTGGATGGTACCCAATTTATAGTCTACCCAAAAATATAAACAAAGGCTGTCAAATTGCGCCACATTCTGTTTTTTTATGGTTACGCAGTAAAAACGTGTTGCATATTATGTTTAAGATATTAACAAGAAATTTCCATATATAGCCATAGAAGAAGTATTTTCTCGTTTTATTGATTATTCGAGAGGGAAATTTGAATTCATTCATCTCATGGACTGAATGGGTTTGAGATTCACAAAGTAGGACGGCCACTCAATCCAATAAAATCACTGTCTCAAGTAGCAGCAATCCCAATGGCCCAATGTGAACTCTCACACACTCACAAATCGGACTGTCAACTGTCACTGTCAGTCGGCTGGTTTTCTCTTTCGTTGGAATAATTTTGTTGTCTCGGGTTTTATGTTCTTTTCATGAATGAACAAATTTGTAATGACGCTTAACCTGACTCATTGCTGATTGTTAATGAATTCAGTCGTTTGGTATAGATCCAGCATAATGATGCTGCCGGTGGTCTCTGGGCTGCCTGCTTGAATGGCCAAATAAACATGTATAGCAAATCTTAATATTCATTTGTATTTTATTGTGAAGGAGAAATCAAAGTTATACTGACTGAGCGAGGGCTGACGAAATTTGCTGAATTAGCATGCGGCTTCATTGTAAAAATATGATTCCCTTTATAGCTTATAGCAATGGGTTCTATGACCTCAGAATCTTTTAATGTTTGCATAGTGGTAATGGGATTTAAATTTACCGCCAGAACCAGATGCGAGGCAATAGTGAGAGCTTTTGACGCCATTCAATAGTCGACTTGGCGGACATTTATAAAGAAGAGTTAACTGAAATGTATTTTGTTCATGGCTCATATTGGCCTTTTGTCCTTGTTGGCAATTTATAAAGAATCAGTTCGAAATAAAATATCAGACTGTAATTCACTATGTTCCGAATTTAATTGACAAACTCCACCGCCTGTTATGTTTGATTTTACAAATTTGTTTACTTTTTAGTGTCACTGACAGCCGAAATTTTCTTTCACTTTGTTTGATCTGACAGGAAATGGTGGCGTTCGGATTTTTAGTTTAGGAAGTCTGACAGCCGACTTGATGTATACTTCAGTTATTTGCGGTCTAAATAGTTTTGTTGTTTCAATTGACGTTTATGGAGGAGTAGCCGACAAATCTAGGCACAAAAATCTTTCCTGTATACTCAGTCGACATTTCGAAGAGTCGAACTTCAAAATAAGCCGCAAGAATACAAATGGAATTCAAGTTGACTAGTCAGCGCGTTCGTAAACCTAATCCAGGCAAATCTAGTGGACGCTTTACATATGAGGTATCCGAACGTCTGAAAAGTTTTCCTGTCACTTTTCAGACGTTCGGATACCTCATCACAAAATTTGTCTCAAAGCTGAAAGTTCAAATAATTCAGTATTACTATGGTCAAACTCCATCCGCTTATTAAGTAGCTGTCAACGGAACGCTGCCATTGCAAATTTTTATTGTTTCCTTAAGCGTAGTACACTGCTCGGGCTACACTAAATTTTATCTGATCTCCAACTATTCTCTCCAAACATCTGCTAAAGTACTAGCTAAATTTTGACATAGATCACGCCGTGGATAGGTATCACAAAAACCAGCTGTTCTTTGAAAAAAACTTTCTTAAAAAATTGAATTCTCTCTTATTTCCACTATTTCTGATTCTAGGTACTTCTCGTACATAATTAAAAAAGTTCATCCTTGCTTATGTTGTTTTCCATTGGTTTCACTCGGGGATCCACTCATTCTGAAATCCAATGGAACAACAAAACAGCTTCTGAAAGAATCCACAAAGGTATTGGTGAAATGCCAAAAAATAATCTACGGCTGCTGTCAGTTGATTTGTATAAAATTCATAAAATTACACTTGTGTGAGTGCTTCTTGAGTGGATTCTGACTTCAAATCGAAAAGCGAAATTCTCTCCTCAGAATCACCAGAAGAGTATTTTTTGTGCCAATGGAACGGTTTCAGAAGTGATTTTTTCCATTCCGGACTCTCCCGAACGCTTCACAGCGATCTGTCGCAATTTAGCTTGAGAAAATGTGCCGGCCCCATTAACTGGGCACGCTAAATTTTAACAGACACATGAAGTACATTCTGAAACAAAAGTTTGATTATTTAGCTCGAGCTGCGTACCGCTCAGCTAAATGCGTTCGCTTAAGTTTAGCTCAGCTAAATTTTGGAAAGAATTTTGAATGAGAGCGAAAATTTAGCTCGAGCAGCGTAAGTAAGTTTTAAAATGGAAGTTTTTATTGTACATATACACCGATTTTACATATTTGTAAAGTAGTATTTGATACCACATTTATGTGTTTCATAAAAACCGTTGAACAGTGTTATCATATCGTGGACATTTTTTTATCATTTTATTGAATCTCAGCGCAAAATGAAGAAAAACAATTAATAATAGAATTTGTGGGAGAAGGTATACTTTTGGGAAATTGTACAAATATATCTCTAAAAAATCACTCAAAATCAAGTTGAATATTTCGTGTAAAAAGAGCTGGTAATAAATTTTTATTTTTTTAATGTTTTTTTTACATTTGTTATCGAAGTTCATGCATGGGAGAATTTTCAAAAATGATTCGCCCGCTTTTTTTCTCACTCGATACTGCACAGTCTACAACTACATAAGTTGCCTATTACAAACAACTAAAATCAATTTTAAATTATTTGGTTGAACCAAAAATTTGTCTGTGGTAATAAGTGGGAAAATATATTTATTAGATTTTGGGAACAAACGTAAAATTTTTGAACACTAAACATTATAATGACAGTGAGAGTGGCAGAGCAAGACCTTGTGAGAGAGCGATTTCGAATTTGAGGGGATTTTTCTGAATTTGGTTGGTGTCTTGGGTAGATAACTGAATACTGCATCTATAGGTATTTTACCTTAAAACAAAAACAAGCTGCGAAGCTACAGTAAAAACTGGAATGGCATATTGTCGAAATTGGCACGTGCATTCGAAAAATTCATTCTGAGCTGATTCGTACTTTCAAAAAAAAAATTTTCTTTTATCCGAGTTGGTCTTTTATAAGTTTTTCTTTTACCCGTCGTAGACTAGTAATTTGCTACTTTTCGTCAAATGATATTGGGAAATTTAAGCGAACATTGTCATTTATAAGTAGGTACTTTCATTTATTTGTCACTACCACTAAAGTAAATTTAATACATGTGATTTTCCTTAAACTAGTTTATTTGAATTTCTAATTAAAATCCATTAATATGCCTACAGTACTGGTACATTCCATTTCCGTTCTTAGCTGATTGACACTGATACGGACTCGAGTTACGGAAATCTGAAGAAAAAAATGTCAATGATTATAGAACTGCGGCTGTGAGAATTTTTTTTTTTGCAACTTACGTCCTCCCCTCTGGCAGTTGTAGCGAATCATTTCGCATCCATTGTTAAAGTTATACAGGCACATTCCGTCAAAACCACACACCGGATTCCTATGTGGGGGACAGCTTCCAGGACATGCACTTGCAGATGCCGTAAGAGCTGGAGTGGAATAGGGTTTTATTGTTTTTAATTTGTAAAAACTGCCGCGCAAGTAAATATTTTCAATTCAAAGTTGTTAGCTTACCCAGAACAGCTAGCACACAGAGAACGGTTGCTTTCATTTTGAAGATATAAGACGACGCTTTGCTATACCGCACGAAATGAGAATGTGATTAGTTTTGAAATGGTCGACTTTTATATAGAACAGTCGGAGACTGAGCCGTTGCTCTTATCACTCTAGGTGGGATGAGGTCATTTTTTTTGTACAACTCACAAATGATTCGGGGTAAAGAAATGTTTCATTATCATCTGCGCGCTCAGCTAAGAAAAAAAAAAACCCCCGAATGGGGGTTTTATTGTTGAGGTGGAAAATTGGTAAACTTAAAGGTGGTGGAAGATAACGATTGCAAAATGCGAGTGTATATCGTAAACAATTGTATTGTGTCGATCAATTTCAGTTGTTGCTCTTTTGAACGAAGCTTAGTATTTTAAGGAAAAAAAAAATAAGCATCTGTTCAATGGGATAGGAGAAAAGGGAGTCCAGTGTCGACCTTCATAAAAGAAAGCTGGGTGTGCGACGGTTGACAAACTGGTTTGAATGGACCTACCCTTGTCAAGAAAGTGGATGACAGGAATTGCTCACGTTAAGGTGTCCCCCGACAAGGTGTTTGCATAAAAATTCTTTCTATATTTTTAAAATATTTTTGTTATTGTCTTTTTAAATAACTTTTAATTACATTGTTAACAGAGATATTTATGAATTTATATTTACATATATACCTATATAAAAATTAAAAATTGTGTTTGTTGAGTGCTGCGTATCCCAAACAATTTTTGGAAAACAAATTTTGGTCGAAATAAATCACCCACCGCGCATGCTCTACGCAAGTTTGTGTCAACAATTCGTGAGACTGGTATGCTAGTGCACAATATTCATGGTCCCCGTCGTCTTACGGCGTGCACAGACGAGAATGTGGCTGTTATAGCCGAGAGTGTGAGACTCAATTCACGAACATCAACTCGCCATCGATCTCAACAGCTCAACATTTCACACACTAGCCTGAGGAGAATTCTGCACAAAGAGATCAAAGAGGTGCACGACCATCCGCTTCGCTATCGCTTCAAACTTTGTGCCCTAGGGCAGCTTGAATTGTACAACGATTTTCGTCATCTTTTCTGACGAGGCACATTTTCATCTCGGCGGCTACGATTTGACCCCTTTGGACATTTTTTTTTGTGGGAAACCGTGAAGGACCGATATTATGCCAACAATCCGGAAACGATTCAATCACTTAAGGTCAATATCATCCACGTAATCCGTGAGCTACAGCCCGAAACTATCAATAAGGTCTTGGGAAATTGGAAAGAATGCGCTGCTGCGAAGCCTCCCGAGGCAGCCACTTGAACGACGTTGATTTCCATAATTAATGGGAATGTTTGCTCTTTCTAATAAAGCCATAATACATGGAAAAAAATTATTTTGTATTTTTCATTTTTAAAAGGAAACTTGTATTTGGCCCACCCTGTTTACATAAAAATCAATTAATGTGCGTTAGACGGGTAAAAACTCAAGAACGGCTCGACTGATTTGAATGATTTTTTTTTATTTTGTTTGTCTCGAATCAGGGGTGGCTTAGGAAAAATGAAAATTCGCCGCTGTAGGCACATTCCGTCTATACCGAGTTCCTATAAATGGGTAGTTCCGCTAGCAGAATTTGGCCGACAAAAGTTTAGAGATTAGTGCAAGTCTCTAGAGAACAGGGTCAGTGACAGATGTATTGCACCCGGAACTGAGGGTGCTGTCCTCCGAACGAGTTATAGGCATTTTAGTGAACATACCTGTGTTGTCGACGTCCGAAACCCTTCAACCCTCAACAGATTTAAATGAAATTTTTTGGGTGTGTATGGTTGGTTGCAGCTTAAATGATAGGATAGTCTTAGTGGCCACCCGACAGTTGGCGTTGTTGTCAATCCGAAATCCCTCAACTGATTTCAATGGAATTTTTTTACAAATTTCAAGTCCAGCATACTAACCACTGAGCCACCGTGTTCACAAGTCGCTACTACTAATAGTAAATCTTCTATAACACCTTTATCGAATGTGAAGTGGAAGAAAAAATTATCCGAACGGTGATTCGGACAAACCCGGCCAAACTTCGAGCGACCGCCATGACATCACGGCACGATTTTTCAATAAAAAAAAAGCTCAACACGATCATGGGCTTCATCGTTAAGCGCAATGATTTTGGACAATCGCGGTTCTGGTCTCGGTCGATTGGCCGAAGCGATGATTGCCAATTGCCCACATTCTGCTTTGATTGATTGAGAAAATCTGACCGGACCAACTGGATTCAATCATTAGCGCGAAAAAAACACGATCAAGATCAAGCCGACCCGGAAATCTATAACCATAGGTTAGGTCTAGGTATGTGGGTTGGCGTGGAGTACTCCGTGCCACACTCAGGTCGATATTGACCCATTGGGGGAAAAGTTTGTCCCTTACCCATAAAAAACCCTGTCTATCAATAACTGTGGATTTGATGAAGCTTATTATCTTGTCTACATGTGTGCTTGAAAGCTCGTCTAGGTCGTTAAAGAAGTGCCTCCCTAGGAATCTGTGCCTATAGTGTTGGATACCTGGGCAGTGACATAGGATGTGGGTTGTGTTCGCAAGTGCTTCCTCATAACCGCAACCTCTACAAAGTTCTCAGTCGTAACCAAGCAATGAACTCAATTTATTTCCAAAGCAGTTTCAATCGTTCAATAGAGAGGTTCAACTTTCAAGAGGGATGTTAATAATTTAATCAATTTTAGGCGGTACGAAGTCCGCCGGGTCACTTAAAAACTATCGCCCTAAAATGAAAACTAGTTTTCGCCCTGCATAAGTTAACCTCTGGAAGGTGAAAAGTGACTCAGTCAATACGAATTAGGCTTAGGAAGCTGAAACTTAAAATGGAAATATATACAATGCAAAACATGGGGGTAGTAATTCATTTTAAAATCTTTGTTTTATAACGAAGGGAACCTTGAGAAGACTTAGTTTCATCGTCAATGTATCCAAAAGTGAACTTGAGAGGTAATTTTCAAAAACCTGTAATTCCGAGAGGTAATTTTCAAAAACCTACAATTCCGAAAATTTTCATTAAACTTTAAAATTGTTAATTGATTTTCGTACATTAAATGTTTGAGATCAAACTTAAGAAAAGTTATTAGTTTTTAAAAATGATTTGACCCTCTTTTTGAGTTTTATGCATCCAAGCGAATAGTGAAATTGGCAAATCTGCGACGCCGTCAAGCGTACCTCACTTTATCCAACTTAAATAAAATGTTTGCCCTTGTAACTTGACGACTTAGAAAGTGACAGTTTACCTACCACCTAAATAAGAGACAGTTACGACTTCTATAAGCAATCCTCTGTCAAATTAGAAAATAACCCAGAGGCTAGAGGCTTGAAGCTGAAAGTTTAAACACAAATGAACTTACCAATCAATATTTTTAGCTTCGACTATAAATTTTAGTAGTTCACAGTGGCTACATTTGCCACACAAATTCCGCCATGAGCTTCAGTAAATTTAAAGTCGAGACTTAAGTTGGCGCATAGTAAGATTTTCTCGATCTTAAGTAAAGTTTGGCAGCTGGAAAAATTTCTTCGACAAGGAAGGTTGTAGCCTTTCATCAATTTGTCGGAATATTTACCTTTCCATGTTCATAACAGGTCACACAACAGCTTAAGAAACCTTTATTTTTACCGCCATTTCAACCTATGATTGGACCTTATTCGCGCTTATTTTTCGGCGAAAGTCTGTTCCTTAAGATTATTTTCTAACCGATTTTTTTTCGGTTCCAAATCTTGTCTGTCATAATTCTATTCCTCGTTCGCACCAAATTGACCCCTGGCTTTCGTAAATATTATATTTTTAACTTCGTTTGTTTGCAACCAGTTTAACCAGGAGTAGCTGCCTGGCTTGCTTACGAAGGACTATGCAGACCTCAGGAACTCATCTGCAAATAGCAGAGATACAAGCCAGGCTTCTTCAACCTTTGTATAAGATCCGTGAAGCCTTCCAAAAGGAGTGACAATTTTAAGAGGCTTTCAAGGCGAACCTGTCTTAATCCAACTTTTATTTCGAAAGAGTCCAAAAGTTCCTCATCGTTTAAACGTTTCACTTTCTCCGCAACAACTCTTGGGGCTTTTAAAATGGATCAGTCTCTGAGGCGATATTTAAACGCAGTTTCAGCTGACAAATAAGGCTGTTCCAAATTTTCTTGGCTTAAGAAACCTTCGGGGATACTTGTAAGGTTAAACTTTTGAGGCAGTTTCTGTAAACCTTGTCTTATGCCACTCTAAAGATGACGAATATGAAGAAAAGTAGCTTCCCTTGGTTTAAGTAGCCTTCGGGGATACTTATAAGGTTAAACTTTTGAGGCAGTTTCTGTAAACCTTGTCTTATGCCACTCTAAAGTTGACGAATAAGGCGAAAAGAAGCTTGCCTTGGTTTAAGTAGCCTTCGGGGATACTTATAAGGTTAAACTTTTGAGGCAGTTTCTGTAAACCTTGTCTTATGCCACTCTAAAGTTGACGAATAAGGCTTGCCTTGGTTTAGGTAGCCTTCTGGGATACTTGTAAGATTAAACATTTGCTTCACTGGCTTAAATTGTTACATTATTTTACCCATTTACCCTTGAGTTCATTCCGTCAAATAAATCTGTGGTCAAAAGGCAAAACCACTTAAGTCTGTTTTACTCATTGTTCAGGAGAACACTTTAAAGTTTTTTTACTCTAGTGACTTAAGCTGTTGTTTTTTTTTTTGAAATTGTGGCCACTTTTTTAAAGATATAAAGCTGAAAAAAAAATTTACAAAATTGATTTGGGTACGCTAAGTCTAATGGCATCATAATCTCAATTTCTCCTTAAGTCGACTTAAGCGGTTTTGGCTTTTAGCCACAGAAATATGTTTGCAATTGTTTTCGGTGACACTCAACTAAACTTTTCTGCTCGACATAAGTTGCCGTCTTATTGAATCCGAAGGTCTTGAGCAAGGCTTTGAGTTCGCTACCACTTTTAACCTATTACAGCAACATCTCTTGTACTCAAAACCCTAGAATTACACTTTGGAATCGCACTCCCAACAATCTGACCTGAAACGTGAGCCGACAGAGACAATACTAAACAAGGCATTAGGGACCAACGAATGTCAGGTCGAGACCAAACTATTTATAGTCTTCAAAGCAGCATTCATAATGCTGGCATTCACCATCAGAAGGTTTTTGGTCAAGTTGCAAGTTGCATCTCCTTCAAAGAGCTTGTAATCGATTCGTAGCCAACTTTAGAAATCCATAAAAAATCAATTTCATGGTGACACAAGTCTGTTGGACCAAGAGACAAGACGTCGCATAGCTCCGGTAGAGCCGTCTTGTTAAAATGAATTATCATCCAAACTTTAGCCGCGGATATTTGTAAATATTTTTTTTTACAAAAGCGTTGTCCAACATCCAAAGATCGGAGAAGCTGGCGAACATTTTTGGTCGTGGCGCAGGGAAATTGATGAGAAACTCGGAAAGACCCAAATGCTAAAAGCTTCCTTGGCTAGTCTCAAATTATCACACAGAATTGCCCACAGTTTTGTCCCACCAAATCTAAATCAAAGTTAGGATCAACCACATCTCACATCCCCCATTTGTACCACATTTAGTACAAATATTATCGAACCATTGGCCACGTCATCTGCATAACAGATTTTGTCCCAGTCCCTACCCCAGATGGCTATCGTCAGCCATCAAATGCGACCACAACGACCGAAAATGGTCACAATAAGTCGGAACTTACTTTTGTGCCGGCCAAAAGGGACACATTCATGAGCACAACTCTAATGAGTAATTACGAGCCACAAGCCCAGACTTATCTGCGACGGACCATCTTGGTGGTATCCAGCATAATCCAAACAACCGCAACCACCACCGCACTAATCATATTCCAACCGGAGGCTAATTGAAGCGCTCGCCAAGTAGAACACAGGCAAACATTGGGCGCTCAATGGCGCGGCGGCGCGGCGGTGCTCTCCCATTGTCCATGGGGAAAAATCACAAGAAAATCACTTCATCTATTAACGGTGCTTTGTATGTGGATCCGTATGCGGTAGCGGTCCACCTGTGGATACGCTTATCTTCGTGGGATCGATGCTGGTTTTTCATAATCACAGTAGCATCCTATTTCTCTGCGGTATGGGCTCTTTGTTTCGCAGCAAGAAAGTCAGCAGCAGTAGTCACTGGGTGACATCTAATGGGAACCTTTCCAGTGCGCATGCGCGCAGCGATATCATTTTTTTTTTTTTTTTGTACGGGCTTGGGGCTGATCACCTTTTGTTTGGTTGGCGTCGCCTTTATGGGCAGACTCATATGTGGTCACCGGTAAAATAGTTTTATGACTGTTATACAGATTCCCATGTTTGGAGGGTATCTCTTGTAGCACATCTCGTCCTTGTTGACCACCTGACAAGACAACCGCATACGAGCAGACACCCTTTCACACTGGATGTCGTCTAATCTCTGGCCAAATGGTGTGCTGCATTGCATAAGATGCCGCAAATAACAAATTGCACGTCTCGATGGCGGGCGGGCACCGCACGGTCCCTTTCGAAAATTGTCAGAGTCTGTTCGGCACAAAACGGTTTTATCGCGTAGCCATCAATTGGCCGCGATAAAAGCCAATTTCGCGTGAAACAAATGTGTCCATGCATGCATGCGGCACGGCCACACTCTCCGGCTGTGTCGACATGGCGGAATTTTCCGCAACCAACCAACAACCGAACCAATGGTATGAGCAGTCGCGGAGCGCTCTCATGTATACACGACACAAATTAAGTCATGAGAGTGGTCGAGCGTCGACGTGGTTGTAGGGAGTACGGACGGCACATCGGGTGGCGATCTTTATGGACCAGCTGTGGAATAAATTTTCGTTCTACAAATGCGAGAATTAGTGCATGCAAACGCGGTTGGTGTGCCGAGGATGTTTGCTGCATAGTGCTCCATTTGCTAGCCAAAACACCATAAATGGGTTGATGGCTTAATTCCGGGCCGGGAATGTTAATTTCTCCTACAAGTTCGCCATACGGTGTTTTGGGTATTAAGGTGATTGAGACATGAAATCCCTTTTCGTTGGCCACGCGATTAAAGTGGTGTCGGGAGTGTGAGTGGATATTTGTTCCGGGCTATCCATATATTGTGTCTTGTCTGTGGCAATCTGGCTCCATGGTTCGTCTTGCCGAGTCTGATTTTGTTCGTAGCCTGTACTCGCAGTTTTCTGTCATCAAATTTGTAGGCCATAGAGTTTTTGTATACAGCTAACCTTTGAAGCAGCCGATGATGATGAAAAGCCAATGAATAAGATGGGCTGTAGAAGAGTTGCGACGAAATAAATTTAGAAGGACTGTTTAATTGAGATGAGAAGCAGTTTCCGCATACTGAACCTCTTCATGCCACCATGCAACCCAACAGCCACCACCACCTACAAGGTTGCAACAACATTTTTAGACCTTTTACGGCAAGCTGTGTATATCGCAACAACTGATCCATTGAGCAGCCCCACAAATGGATATGCTTTGGAAAAGGCTTGGAGGCGATTCTGTGATCATAATTTTCCAATGATAGCAAAGGTGGTTCAGTTATAGAGAAAGTGCTCCGCAGTTCTCTCGAGCCTTCTTAGAGATGATTAGGGAATCGAACAAGGTCAAAAGACGATCCTTGCTATCACTAAAATCATATATACCTTTCCCGCGCCATTTGTTCCTCACAAAATAGTATGGATCCCCTAAAGATATCATCGATTTCTGCTTGAAAAGACCGGAACGAGGGTTGAAACCTCCCAAAATAGTACAGATTCCCTAAGGATATTATCGATTTTTGCTTGAAAGACTTGCACATATTCACCGAACGAGGGTTGACATTTAAACTCCACCTCCCAAAATCAGCGACTTGTCATGCTTTATTCGAATCCAAAAGCACCTGTAAGCGTGTGTGAAATCGGAAGGCGCCAAGTCGTCGTCATCCCAAATTAAATAGGGAAATCACTTTCCAGGCTTCTACCTTCGACCATGATATAATAGAGATTCGGCGAATCATCTAAGAGATTCGGCGAATCATCTACTGGTGTGCTCTTCCCCGGATCGTGGTCTTCCCATAGCTTGACTTTCTGTGGATATGGGTTTCAACATTTTTTAGCAAGCCACTACAATATGACCTCGACTAGCGACTGCAGACTACCTTAATATTTATTTTTATTATTAATGCTCCAGCATAAATCGACCAGCATCGTTCCTTAAGAAGGTCCCCGCTACTAACTTTCTTGAGAAAGATTCATAGAGTCGAAAGAAGTCAACTTCAGTAGGAGAAGTCTACTTTGGGTTTACGAGTTTGAAGGTATTTGAAGTATTTTTTGAAGGCACTTTGAGTGAGCTCCCCAAATAGCACTAACCTTCGTGTGCACGCGAGATTACCTACAAACAGCGAGTGTGAATTGTATGGGCGAGTTAAAATACCCTACTACAATAATGACCAGTGGTATGAATGAGCTTCCCGAATCCAGTTGGACTATAGGTTTTCTTTTTTTAGTTTTGCAACGACCTGACTTTCTTGAGAAGAAATAAGTTGATGAAGCTTATTAAAGGGTAGTCTTTATCATTTGGGTGTGCATACACATACATCCATGAGACATTTTCGAAAGCTGATCGCATAAGTTGGGAAAGTCTCCTTAACTGGCAGCTCCAAAAGATTTGGTTCAAATTACCTTCATCTTCAGGATAGGTAGATCATATTCTGCTTTCTATATACAGAACTGCTGGTACTAAGTAACGACTCTAAGACTCTAAACATTCGATTTCTTATTTTGGTTGAAAAATCTGACAGTTTGCCGATACCGAAATATGTGATCTTGTGAGTTTGTGTCGTGTCTGTGCAGGGTTAGTGAAATCGAAAACCACTTGTGTCGCAATCCTTAACACCAAGCACCGCCATGTTCAGCGTTGACACTTTAGTACTATTTTATAGTAGTAGATTCTCTAAAAAAAAAAACAGTAGATTGAACTTTTTGTGTACTAGAATTTTTTTTGCAAACAAAACCAACGTAAATAAACAAAAAATACAAAATTGATAAAAACAAGTATTTAAATAAAACAGAAATATTAATTAATTCATTAATTTTGTTGTTACCTTTTCTGCTGAGTGGGATAGATTTTCTCCACCGAGGTGTGCATACTACAAAAATGCAGTAGATTTAATTCGTGGTAGTATTTATATTTAAAATTTGAAAATAAAATGCAGTCTACTGCAACTGTATATGAGTTTTATTATTTGTTATATCAATAATATTATTAATTATTAGACCTAATTTTATTAGAATATTATTTGATCTTGTTTCATACTGTTCAGTAATTTATTTTAATAAATAAATATGTAAGTTATAGAAATATGTGGAACAAATAAAAGCTGATAACTTTTTATTTGAATGGTGGCAACGCTGGTCATGATATGTCTTCTTTTAAATTGATGTTTCTTTTCATACTTAGGGGCCATCTTGTATGTCGCTCTTTATGAGTAAAACTGTCTTTACCAGGCGGACAGTTCCTTATTGCAAAAGTAACAGCCTCAATTTTATGATGATTGGTCGAAAGTCCATTCCCGATATAAACTATTGGCTGTCAAAATGACTAGAAACTGTCAAAATATTAGACAGTTCTGAGACTGATTATAAACGTCTCAAGCAGAGCAAAGTATTCGGGAAGATATCTTTCGAGTCTTTTCAGTTCGTGGGATTGGACCTCTTTAGGACCATAACTTTCTAACTAAAAGCACTGTGGCTTTCGATATTTTGTACCAAAATATTTATCAGAGGCTTTCTTTTCTTCGTTTTGAATTTAGTCGACTTAAAGTGATTTTAGTCACAGTTTTCCCAAAATATCTGCCATCCCTGAGAATTCTACACCTTGTTACTCAATGTAACGATTGTTTGATAAAAATGCGATCCAGTTCAAAATATCTGTTAATGAACAGACTTGCGGACTTCTCTACCATCGCTTAGGGTAATCTTTGACAGGTTCTGCTATGCACTCCGTTTGTTTTTTTTTTTTCTTCTTCTTCAAAGCAAGCTTACACCTAGACCTATTGACCTTTGAAGTTGCGGTCCTTCAACCCACTTGCCTCTTGAGAGAACTCGACACATGGTGAAATGATGCCTTCATTTGGCTAAGCTCGCCATATGTAAGATCTATCTCTACCTCGGGACGTGGTGATACAGAACAGAAGGCTCTGAAAATCAATTAACTTCTAAATTCAAACCAGAGGTAGATAAACTACTATTTATTCAAAATGTATCTATTCGGTGAGCTTCTGCTTAAGGCGGAGCTGGCTGTTGAATGTAGACTTTCCTCTTGACCCAGTTCGTCGGTAGTGCAAGTAATGGCACAGTCGTTTGAAAGATTGCGGTTTAGTTTGGCCAGACATACGTCACGTTCAGGAGACTTATTTCCATGTATTGAGTACAGCGCAAAGGCCCTCCTTACCTTAGGACCATGCAAACGATGGTTGCGCTAAATTTATGGGGAAATCGTTCATCCAAACTTTGCTGCCCAGTGGGAGAATGGTTTGAGCAATTTTAACTCCTCCAGCCTTGACAGAAATTCAGCTCACGCAGTGTTGGCTGATTTTTATTTGCAGAAGCCTATCCTCAATATGTTTTGGTGATATTGCCAAGACCGGCTCATACCTCATACAGCGCGTCAAACTTATCGCCATCGTCGCTTAACAGCCTGTAAAAGTGGACCTTCCTAATTTCCAGCATGCCGATTGAGGCTACTACAATGTTCCTTATCCGCCTTTCCATAGGCGTCAATATCAGCTCTGTAGCCTTGTCATGTTATTCGTGTGATTTTGTAGAATGTTTGAATCACATTCCTGATTGAAGTCTCTCAATCGACTCAAATTGGACTCTTTTCACCCCTCTTTATAAAAAACACAGGCTGCTTTCCTCCCGGCTGTGGTCCTTGTTTGAAACGTTTGGCTACCTGCATGTGTTTGTCGGCACTCGACGTCGAACTATGAGAGGATTATTTTTGAAATAATTTCCTGGTGATACTTCCGACAGCTTTGTGGAGCTGCTGGCATGGGTCTGCTTGAGAGATGAAGGGAAATGAGATCGCCAAAGGTTTCAACAGTCCCTTGGCTGACGTCGAACTTCCTTAAAGTGTTTTCTCGCCGCTGGATAGTTCCAAATGTGCTCCAACTTTTAAAATATGAACTTTCTTTCGTTGCCCATTATGCGATCAAACCGCTTATTCATTAACAACCGCCACACTCTCTTGTGCGTATGTCGATTCGATTTCATTTGTCGGTTGTGTTCTTTTGTGCTAAGCCCGCCTTATCCTTCTATCTGGTAAAACTGATTAGATCAACCTCACACCCACCCCGCATTCATTGACCAAAGCCTGGTCACACTAATCCCTTGCGCGTGACACACGATTAAGATCAACCAACAGTGGTCCGATCTAAGCCGAAACTACCCCATCACTTGTCCGCTGACTAGCCGTGGTAAATTCAACAAACGGCCCAGTCAAATCTCAAAGGCTATGCAACAGCCACAAAATATGTCCCAGACGAGTGTTTTACAATCTTACACCTTCCGTTGGCAGGCCGCACATTGCCTGAAGGTAAATGTCATCGAATGCTCGTACCTATGCGTTGTCGGTTCTGGTATAGGGAAATGCACGGAACCGTCGACTTAATTTACATCACTAATGATCCGTGTCGAATCTGCACTCTGTGGCAATATAATCAACAAAAAGGAACACAGCACAGTGCCAGCGAGCAATAGCAATTTCCAGCATTCCAGCGGCAGCAGAGCGTTCGTATGCGCTCCACAGAACTGATACGCATATTTGGATTTGCATACCAGGTGCTAGCAGTGCATATGTGACTAATGGTTCATTTCATATGCAAATGAATCCGGCGACGGATTTATTATGATAGCCCATGGCACCAATGCACACACACACAGCGAAGAGCGGTCATACCAGCAAATCGATGGATCATCCCAGCATCAGGTCATGCCAACTCGAGCGGGAGAACAATTATCTGAGGCCCGAGAGCATCGGTATCGGCCAGAGGGTGAGCGTAGGCTCATTCATGATTAAAATCATCACGAGATGCCACTATGGTTGATTGACGCGCTCCGAATGATTTATATCGCTCCCTGAAATCGATCGCTGTGCGTTGTGCGTTGCGCGCGCACAGGTCTTCGGAGCGATGCGATTTATTTCATTAATTACTGAGCGGTGAAGTGGGTGATCTATGTGCGCTTCGCTCGCAATTCCTGTTATGGTCGCTTGGCTCCTAGGGAGCTGCAAATCAAATCCTCGACAGACCGATAAAGCGGAGGGTTCCTTCGTATAATTGAATGATGGATTTATTGCGACCACCTGTATACGATGTGGGGGTGCATGTGATCGATGCCTTGGGAGGGAGTTTTTTTTCTGCGTGAGTCGCTCCAGTTTGCATTGGATTGAATCAGATTCGGAGGTCTTTGTCTAGAAATCAGTTGCTTAGTTTAAGTTTAAGGCAAGCGGCTTCAAAGGGGAAGAGTTTGAATTGTTTTGACAGCTAAGTTAATTTTGTTATAGGTTTTTTTCCAATATTCGCCGAATTTGTAGAATAGGAACTAGAGGGTGTCCCATAATTCACGTAAAATGGAATTTTGATAGAAAATACAGATTTATAAGAAGAAAGCTTAATTTTGTTATTGATTCATAGAGTATACAGATTGGGGTTAGTTATGGAATAGCACATCGGATAAATGGCCGCTACTGCTTTGCTAGCAAGTATACCAAATTTCGCATAAATGTGGCTGAATTTCATTAATACACCTCCCAATTTCCTCTTTCAAGACGTTGGTGGTCGTGGGCTTGTTTGCATAGACCTTTGACTCTAAAAAAACATCAAAGACAAGTCTCTATACTTAGTTTATGATTTTTTACCAATCCCCCGAACTGTCAGCTGTCACATTGTTATCTTTTTTGCGTTGGCAGCACTGAACTATTAAATGGCGCAAAATTAAAATTTTATGTGAATTATAGGACACCCTTTATTATGTGCAGAATGTCGATCTTGGTTGTTCTGCTGAAACAATATTTGACTTATATAAGTGCGAACTGGTAAGCGTCTTCTGAATCTTTAAAGTTTTTTAGTTCAATAAATGGAATGGTCGATGTTTAAATGGAATAAAACAAGCTGTGTTTTAACGAAATTCTCTGTTGGTTTGTATGTGATACCCCTTTCTGAATTTTGACGATTTTTTCTCCATATTCCGGATGTTTGTTTAAATAAAACAAAATTTCAACACATCTACTACTATACTACAAAATGTCCGCTGCAGAAAGAAATTGACAAGATAATGTCAAAAAGAAGTGAGCTGAGTTTCTGAACACGCATCAGTAGGTGCTGCCAAATCGTTTTTAATTTTACGCATTGCATTCATTTGCTGTTGATTTTTAAATAAATTATTTATTATTTATTATACGACGAGTTTTGTGAACTACATTCGGAAAAAAAAACTTTGTAATGCCACCTATTTTCGTTGGTTAAAATTAATCCAAATATCAACATTTTTAATTAAAGAATGAAACTGTTGGCAATGATGTAAGAAAATACTCGGAGAGCCCGTGAGTCTTACCCCGAATACCTGATTCTTGATAACTTAAAAAACGAGTTCTCGATATCAAAAATAATAATTAAAGCAAGAACTTCTAGCTTACATCTTTTTTAAAAATATTTTTGTTCTGATCGTACCATTTTGGACATTCACCTGTATCGATTGTTTGAAAAGGCTAAAAATAAAAATTCAGCTGGCGATTATTCAATAGCAAACCGTGCCACTCAACTATTGCACTTTGCAAAACTGTAAAATTGGACAAACGTTCTCACCGTTCATATTGCATCAACGGTCTTGGCATAGTATTTCTCTCTCAGCGATCAACCAATGCGAGTGCAAAGTACACTTTGATGTTTGGCAAATGACATCTGCTGGGAAAAAATGCAAAGCTTCCAGCCGTTTGACAGCAGACAATTAGTCATTTTCCAACAGCGTGCGGCACCGGGACGGGACTCGGAATCTAGGTCTCTGCATGAGTACGCGCATATTTTTTTCGTCCTTGTGTAAGTGCTGCCAAAAGACCTTGATGACATTTCGTATAAATATACACCCGTATCGGTTTGTGTGTGCGCGCTACGTCTTCGCCTTTGGATTCGGAGTGCACCGGCGCAGTGTCATAAGTCACCCGGTGCGGCTTAGCCGAAGTTGGTATTATTAATGAACTGTCACGATGACTGAATGTTTGCTGCGAGGCATTAAATTAAAATTTTGTTGGCCGCCACTACATGTACACCGAAATCGAATCAAGAAATGTGTTCACTTTCTGAACAAAGTGCTAGAGAGTTTTTTTTTTTTTTTTAAATACCTTATGGGGGAGAGGGAGGACTGGAGGTGCATCTGCTTGTACTCACACAGCCGCGCATACGGGAGAGAGGAAGCGATCGCGCGCGCAGTTGGGCTGCTGGTTGGTAGACGATTCAAAGTTTATGCAATTTTGCAGTAACATGCAGCCATCTGACGGGATCATTAATAATTGTGTTCATGCTCACATAGATGGCCAATGTAAATGGATAGGGTAATCAGTCTTTTCTGTGTGGGGAAACTGCGCTTAGCGATTGGGAAGATGTAGACATTTTCATGAAATAATGCGGAAAATTGTTATAAATTAATTAGTTACTAAGTTGATAAAAAAATGGCTTCCACACGGACCAAGGCATTTGGTTTAGTAGCATTTCTCAAACATTAGTTCGCAGGAGTTTATAGTTCTCGGTGCTCGGCGAATGGAAGGACGTCCAATTATATGCCAACTTTAAACGACTGATTCGAGACTATTAGATTGTGGGAAAACCTTAACCTGCGCTTTGTCGAAGATTGAATCTCAAACAGACCTCGGAAAGAAGTCCATTACCCTGGGCCTTATCTACTATAGAACCGACGAATTAGATATATTTAATAATATTTTCTTTTGCATAATAGAACTGACAAAAAAGACGACACCCTGATGGCATTAGTTGCATAAAAAATAGGATCTCAGGTACGATCCATGCAGATCGTCACCATGAGGGCTCAATAGTTGTAGCTCTGGCGGAAAGTTTTGACAATTTGTCAACACCCTGTTATTAGGTGGCTTGAATGTTCTGCCGATCGCTGATATATGCTGCCGGGAGTCTTCATTCAGCATTCACGGGTTCTCTATATTTAACAAAGAGTTGACTAACGAAATGAGGGAAAAACTTCTGCGTTAGTGTGGGTCGCAATTAACGAACCATTAATGGCTGCCCTAACAAAGCTTATTGAAGTACGGACTACTACCTAGCATGGACACAACCTGACTGCCTTTACCTATCAAACTCCACTTGATTCTCACAGTTCATATCAAGTTCAGGAGAGCGTAGTTTGAAGTTTATTTATACCTAAAAGGGTAAGTCAATATTTGTTTACACTCTCGATCTTACCCAAGGTTTTGAAGCTCAGTCTCGTAAGTGTTTTGCGCTAGCATGTTGCTTTCAGTAAGTTAGACAGTAGCTGAAGCTAATGACATGTCCCAGAAAGGCTCTGTGTACTCTATAGGTACCCGGAGTCACAAAACCCTAAAAGGACGAAGCGACATGTTTGATTCTACACCACCTACGCCGATTTGTTAGTGGAATCAACTACAGGGGCCTGTGGAAATAAGATAGTATGAGTAAGGCGTGTTTTTTTTTAATGGAGGCAAAGCTGCTATCGGGTTGAGCGCTTTGCCCTTCTCATTCCTACACAAATTAACCAGCAGCACAGTGGCTCTGAACTTTTCACAAAACTCTGTATGAGACACCTTTCGACTCATGAATAGGCGACCGTAACGAAACGTTTCCCTTTTATAAATGAACTCACTGGACTGCGCGCCGCGATCCGACACGATTAGTACGGTTCGATGTTGCTAACCGGTGGCGGCCATTTTGTTTTGGTGGAGCCTGTTTTATCTGGTATTTATTATTTTATTTTATGCAGCCAAATCACTATCATCCAAATGATTAAACTTTATTATCAAATGACTGTTAGTCAGTGCAAATATTGAGCCCGTTGCTCCCATTTGACAGCAGACCTTCAAAGCAGCCCTTCAAAGTCGACTCTTTAACGTTTGGTGGCCAAGTGCCAGTGCCAATAAACCGCAATCGACGCATGTTCTTAATGCCATCGCTGAAATACAGCCGGATCTATGATTCAGAGTCATTAAAAATTAGACCACTCTGATCCGTGCCACCATCAGAAGCCGCGAATATTTATGAACGATGTTAATGGAATTCCACACATAATGGGCCCTTCGAATAAAAAAAAATCCGTTAATATCTCACACGCTGATTCGTTTATTCCATTTGATGCGTCCCTGAATTGAAGAAATATATAGCCAAATTAGTTTGACTCAAATTGTGCTCCGTCAACTCGAGCTGTCACGTACAGGTCCACCGCAATCTAGACAGACAAACCCTATAGATCTGCCCCAAATGGGGTCAACCCCCACTTTAGCTCATTAATTTTCCATCACAGTTACCGCATAAAGATCAATCTAAGATCCAAAGTGGAAAACAGTGCAAAAAAGAAATACCAAAAGTATACGTAGCTGCCGGTCTTACTCTTGCACTTAATGCGGCATAATTTGCAGCCGCACAGCTCGATTGCCATAGTCGAGTTCGCCGAACGTGATCGATGTAAACAATTAAGAGATCGAGACAACTATGATCTGTGAAGTATCAGTTGCGCGGGTGCTGTCTGCTGTCCCCTATCGGCCTTCGAGTTTTCACCGCATTTGGCTCAAATCTGTTCACAAATAGTGTGCTTGTGTGTGTGTGGTACATTAGATGGACGACCGCCTACTGTTGTGTTGTTATTAATTAGCTACTTGTCCTGATTTCCTTGAATCGCTGCACAGTGCACAGCCCATGATCTGGTGAATGGCGAACGACGCATCAAGACCACGCCAGATCGAGCGATACGGATATGTAATCCGATAAAGTCATATCACGGCATGTGGAGTGTAACCAGTGTAGTTGTATTTATGGTGGACGAAAGGAGTCCACATTGGGAAATGATCGCTTTTAATTAGACGCCCCCTATATCTCCTGTCGGGAATCGCGTGACCGTATTCGGCCGCAAAACGCTAGCAATTACTGACTGCAACAGTAACTGTCGCTCCAAGAATAGCCACAAGCCGGCCGGCGAGGGCTCCACCAAACCTATACGTACGTGTTTGCTGTGCCAACGCATCGACGCGTCGTAATTACAACTGATTAGTTAATTGTTCTGCACGCACATGGACCGTAGACAGTACTATAATGAAAGTTGTTAATTAGTACTGCGTCTATAGGCTGCGGACAATGGTTACACCAGTCAACAGGGGTTGGCAAAAGGCGTTCGCGTGATTAATGATTTGACATTGCTGCAGAAAATCTAATTAAATTCGAGTAATAGAAACTGACACGATGACAGACGTATTTCTTGGGGTTTGAAGTTAAATGTCAAAGTTTTGATTGACGTGAAAAGCATGTAATGTCATGTCATTGACATATGTCATTAATCTGTTAATGGAGTCTTGATGCATGTTCAAGTGTAATCTAAAGGACAAATTGGTGTGTAGTGCGCTAGTAGTTTTGGCTGAAAAGGATTTGAAAAATTGCCTCTTGTCAAACAACGAAAATGACAGTTGATCGCTGCCCACAGCACATGACAGAGTTTTTCTTTTCTAGTTAAGAGTAGATCACCGAACAGAGCTCGGACTGATTTATAAAACGCATTTGACATAAGCTGTCATTCGACTATACGCATACCCAATAAAGAAAGTATTTGCCGTGTTTCCTTAGTCTGCTACATTTTTTCCTCTTTCAGAGTTGATCGCCGAACAGAGCTGGGACTGATTTACAAAACGCATTTGACATTAGCTGTCATTCGACTATACGAATACACAATAAGGAAAGTATTTGCCGTGTTTCCTTAGTCTGCTACTTGTTTTTCTCTTTCAGAGTTGATCGCCGAACAGAGCTCGGACTGATTTATAAAACGCATTTGACATAAGCTGTCATTCGACTATACGCATACCCAATAAAGAAAGTATTTGCCGTGTTTCCTTAGTCTGCTACATTTTTTCCTCTTTCAGAGTTGATCGCCGAACAGAGCTGGGACTGATTTACAAAACGCATTTGACATAAGCTGTCATTCGACTATACGAATACACAATAAGGAAAGTATTTGCCGTGTTTCCTTAGTCTGCTACGTGTTTTTCTCTTTCAGAGTTGATCGCCGAACAGAGCTCGGACTGATTTATAAAACGCATTTGACATTAGCTGTCATTCGACTATACGAATACCCAATAAAGAAAGTTTCATGGATGAATTTTCAGCTATTGTAAACATTCATATAAAATGGACATTTGGTGACAGCAAATTTTTGACAGCAACTCTTTTCTTTGTAGTGAATTGAAAAAAAAAGTTATCAATGATGTATGTAGTTCATTCATTTGAAATATAATCGAACAGCTAAATCAGGACTGGTTCTGTAAAACGTTTGCTACAATCTCAACAACACATTTTAATTACTAAATTAGCAACCACAAGGCACACCTCCAGGGTGGAGCAACTGCTACTGGTGCTGGTTAGCATGGCGTTCTTGAGAAATATCGACGCAGAATTTGTAAACATGATCATGAAAGTTGTTTTGGCAACCGGATCACCGCCACTAAAAAACACACAAAATGACAAATTACATGGGAAGTCCAAGAGCTGAAACCTAAGAGCTGCACAGATAGCAGCAAATTTGTTCATCACCTGCAGATGGACAATTCACCGAAAAATGAATGCACACGATCACGGTTTGGTTTCACTGGGTCTTTGCCCAACCAGTTTTCGGCGAATGGTCCTATTCGGATGCTCTTATCAGGGCAGGCGATCATCTTCGCCGTTCACACGGAGAACAGCCCACTCATCGATTGCCGGACCTTCAAGGCTCAAAGTGAACACCGTGCACCACAGCACCTGGGTAATTCAATTTCCAATCGCACTGCATCGCATCTGCCTTCGATTTACACCTCTACCGGCATCGGGTGAGCGTTCGCCATGTTGGCCTCTTGCAACGACAATTGAATGTTTAACATATGTTCTCCTATGTTATAATGGAAGCGACATCACAATGCGCTTGGCTGCAATTCGATATGGTCATTGCGGGACAACGGCAACCGACACCTAATGTACACCATGATGCAATTGGAAGCCCAGGTGATCGCAAGTAAGATATCCATATCCATGGGACTGAATTTCTCTCTATGATTTCATCATCATCTTAGGAATCGCATCGTCGACGACGGCGGCAGCGGCGCAGCAGCAGCGGCACAGGTCGTCATCGCTGATATTGACCAGAGGTGAGGGGGTGGGCCCGCGAAACACTATACCAAAAGACCTCCGGAGACTACCGCATAAGCACGGCCACGGTATGGCAGAAGGACGTGCAACCGGAAATGTTGTATACCGATCTGTTGTGGGATGATAAGATCTTCGATATTAAATGTCTGCAACGGATGGTGTGCTGTACATGGGCTTATGAGAGTCAAACAATTGATTACAGGTTCGAGTGCACTGTGGAGGCCAGCATGTAGGTGGTGGTGGTCGATTTGTTTTGCCAGTCGGTTTCCATTTTGGAGCAGAAGTGACAGCAACGATAATATCAATTTTTGTTCTGCTGTTGTTGTACTATTTCTAGTTAAGGAATGTGCAAATCAGGGTATTCAAGGATCAAGTGGCTGAAGTGCACTTCAAATGACAAAGTTGCAAGTTTGCAAAGGAATAGGTACACAAATTTCTTAAAATGAAGCTTTGCCCAAAAAAGTTCAGTTACTCTTCTTCGAGGTCGCTGTTTTCCCGCTAAAGTTGCTGTCGGACATAGTTGTCATGTTAAAGAGAGCGAGTGAGTTAAGCAAATGGAATCACAACCTCCGGCAATACACTTCTTTCCAGCAGGGTTTACAAAGCCTTTTTGTACTGTTCAATTTAAGTATACCTGAACTAACTTTCCGTACGTTTTTTAACGCGTTTTTGCACGTGTTTTTTTTTTTGTCCCGTTTTTTAACTCATTTATGATTCTATTTCCGTCACGTTTTTCGGTTTGTTTATGACAGGCTTTTTTTGATTTTGCACGTTCATTTCTTCGCTTTGTTTTCCCTTTCTATTGCGTTCTTGGGCCCATTTTCGAGTCGTTTTTGGGTCTGGTCTTTTGTGACTATCTCACAACCCCACTCAGCCTAACTTAATTATTTCTACACATTTTTTGACGCATTTTTCAGCACATTTTTTGGTGCGGTGCAGCGTATTTTCAACACTATTTGCACATAGTTTTTGACTGGTTTTTGTGGGGATTTTCGTACCCGCTTTTGGACAATATTTTTGTAACGTTTTTGAACCTATTTCTTGAGGCGTTTGTGACTCTAATTTCGACATGTTTTTGGGCTCGTTTCTGACGCTTTTTGACATGATTTTGCGCGTCCTTTTTGGCGCATTTTAACGCGTTTTAAACAGCACTTTCGACGCATACTTTCAAACTTTGATGCGGTTAAATACGTTTTTTGGTGCATTTTCTAAACGTTTTTGACTTGTTTTTAACGCGAGTTTTAAGTGTTTTATTTTTGACGAGTTATTAAATCGTTTTGGGAATCGATTTTGGGGCAATTTCAGATGCGTTTTTGATAAGTTATCTGACGCTATTTGACATCATTTTGCGCGTCCTTTTTGGTGCATTTTAACCCGTTTTAAACAGCAGTTTCAATGCGGTTAAATACGTTTTTCGGCGCATTTTTTAAGCGTTTTTGACTTGTTTTTAACGCGTGTTTTAGGTGTTTTATTATTGGTGAGTTGTTAAATTGTTTTTGGACTCGATTTTGGCGCAATTTCAGATGCGTTTTTGACAAGTTATTTGACATGATTTTGCGCGTCCTTCTTGGCGCATTTTAACCCGTTTTAAATAGCACTTTCGACCCATACTCTCAAGTTTTTCAGCGCATTTTTTAAGCGTTTTTGACTTGTTTTTTAACGCGTGTTTTAAGTGTTTTCTTTTTGGCGAGTTGTTAAATCGTTTTGGGAATCGATTTTGGGGCAATTTCAGATGCGTTTTTGACAAGTTATTTGACGCTATTTGACATGATTTTGCGCGTCCTTTTTGGCGCATTTTAACGCGTTTTAAACAGCACTTTCGACGCATACTTTCAAGCTTTGATGCGGTTAAATACGTTTTTTGGTGCATGTTTTAAGCGTTTTTGACTTGTTTTTTAACGCTTGTTTTAAGTGTTTTATTTTTGGCGAGTTGATAAATCGTTTTGGGAATCGATTTTGGCGCAATTCAGATGCGTTTTTGACAAGTTATTTGACGCTATTTGACATGATTTGGCGCGTCCTTTTTGGCGGATTTTAACCCGTTTTAAATAGCACTTTCGACCCATACTCTCAAGTTTGTCGGCGCATTTTTTAAGCATTTTTGACTTATTTTTTAACGCGTGTTTTAAGTGTTTTATTTTTGACGAGTTGTTAAATCGTTTTGCGACTCGACTTTGGCGCAATTTCAGATGCGTTTTTGACAAGTTATTTGACTCTATTTGACATGATTTTGCGCGTCCTTTTTGGCGCATTTTAACGCGTTTTAAACAGCACTTTCGACGCATACTTTCAAGCTTTGATGCGGTTAAATACGTTTTTTGGTGCATGTTTTAAGCGTTTTTGACTTGTTTTTTAACGCTTGTTTTAAGTGCTTTATTTTTGGCAAGTTGTTAAATCGTTTTGGGAATCGATTTTGGCGCAATTTCAGATGCGTTTTTGACAAGTTATTTGACGCTATTTGACATGATTTTGCACGTCCTTTTGGGCGCATTTTAACCCGTTTTAAATAGCACTTTCGACCCATACTCTCAAGTTTTTCGACGCATTTTTTAAGCGTTTTTGACTTGTTTTTTAACGCTTGTTTTAAGTGTTTTATTTTTGGCGAGTTGATAAATCGTTTTGGGAATCGATTTTGGCGCAATTTCAGATGCGTTTTTGACAAGTTGTTTGACGCTTTTTCACACGTTCTTACGCGCGTTTTTCGAACAGTTTTAAAATAATTTTTCGCCAAGTTTTTCAAAATGTTTTCTCACAAGCTTGAATTACCTTTTTTACGCTTTTCCGAAACAGTTTTCAGCACGTTTTATGACGCATTTTTGATGTTTTTTTTTCAGTTTCTTCGACTCATTTTTTAACGCGTTTTTGAACGTATTATAGGCTCCTTACTGTGACATTTTTTACGCATTTCCTAACGCGTTTTTTTGTGGAATTTTGCATGTTTTCTACCATTATTACAGCACGCGTTTGATTGGTTTTTAGCACGCTTTTCAACCCAATTTTTGCACGATTTTTGATGCATTTTCGGCGGGCTGTTCTACCCTTTTTTGGACGATAATTTTGACACTTCTTTCAAGCAGGACTCGAATTTTGACTAGTTCAAATTTCATTTAATCTGGTCCTCTGACGACTGTCCATCAGAGTTCTCCGCTCTTTAAGCAAGCATCGGGAAAATCCACCATCCCCTTCCATCGGGTTTCACTGTCCTCTTAGGGCCGTAAAATAAATGTCCTCTTCAAACTACAATAACATCGCCCTGAATATAATTGCCATATCACAATTTACCGCAATCACCACTACCTCCCCTTTTTGGCAAATAAAAATCGTGACTCATTGTCCAAACTTTGCCCAATTAGATTGTCAGCAATACTCCGAAAGTCCCCAAGTGTCTGACAATCTCCCGAGTCAAGATTTATTGGTTTCACCGATTTTATGGAAAATATTTCAATCAATTGCATGCATCTTATCTGAGATTCTAACCAAATACAAACGATCTGATATACCGTCTCGAAAATCACCGCACCTTTGTGTGGTAGCTCCGTCCAAAAAGCTACAGCTCTAATCAACCCAATTGTCTGCAGTTGGAAAAACTGCAAACTTTATCCATAAAGTATATCCAATAGCAGATCGATCAAAAATCTCCACAAATGCAGACCAACGCAAGACCGCACCATCGCGAGGCACCGATAATTACTGCGCGCGCGCGTGATAAATACGAACCAATTACGGAAATAGTTTCAGGCCCTCATCATCATAATCAACATTAAGCCGCCTTAAATTGAATCACACGATTTCCTTGGCTTCTCTGACTGACAGCCGTTGACAATGTGTTGTGACGGCGATGGCTGCATTTCACCAAATACGCGCGATAATCACTTCGATTAGACCCATGTGGTGGTGACGTTACCTACTAAGCTCTTTCTTCTTTTTCTCACTCTCTCTGTGTGGGGAAGTTGCTTGGTTTGGAACAGCGTGTCCCTGTCCGTGCACTGTGCACCCGAAAAAGGTAAAATGGAGGAAAATCGGGAGGGAAATAGAAATATCGCTCTCGCTGACAGCCAGTATAGTTGGCTTCAGTCTCCTGTGTAGCCGTGCGTCGGTCGTCGCCCGTGAGCTGCAGACGACAGTAGCGGTACTGTGTATCTTTGGCAACAGTCAATCAAATATGGTTATAGTATCTCGTTAGTTGGTGGTTTTATCTTTGATTTTGATTTCTGCAATCGGTCGGCAGGTATGTCGGCCACGACCGACGGTTGGTGTAACGAACTTGTGGGGGTTTGTTTTTTTTTTGGAAATTCACTTGGAGCTGTGCTTTTCAGATCTTGTGCGATGCGCGGGTGCTACGATTGCACACATTGAGTGTGTCCTTAAAGTAGATTCAATGAGTTATAGTATTAACCACGGTCCGTCCTTGACTCAGGCAGGAGAGGGTGGCGGGCCAGCCATTTTTGAGTCCAACTTGCGTAAGAAAGGTATGGGGCACTTGGCATTTTCTCAAACCCATCCCACAAATGGTAGTAAATGTTTCTGCTAAATATGATTTTCGCCCTGATTTTTAAGGAGTTTGGAGAGGAGATTAGATTAGATTATCTTTAATCTAAGGAGTTGCAGGGGTCGACTTCTACGTTGTAACTTTCGAACTGTGTGACTACGAGTGAGTTTACTTTTTCCTTCATTTTTTGATGAGGGGATGCCCTATGCAAAGCACACGCCGTTGTAGTATGTGAGCCACCCAAATATTTCTTAGTCGTAGCTCGTTGAAATGGGCAATCTGAAGCCGGGACACCTTTTTGCTATTTCGAAGTTTGTTTCGCCTACTATATTCTAAGTACTCAAAGTTCGAGCTGAGGATCTTATGCATTTTTCTTTATAGTACGATCGGTTGCAGCAGTCGTCTGCACTTAGAACTTATGCAAGCTGCTTCCCTGCGTTCCCTGGACTGAGTTCACAGCCCTATATGGTTCATTATAATCAGATACTTGATGTCTAATGTCACATGGGCTATCCCATAAGTCGGACAGGTTAATGACACGCCGTGCTGTCGTATTTGAATACGAAAACTTATTGCTGCCCTCACTCGAAGCCTTCTCTTGTGGTCCTCATTGGCCACCCATGCTCGCGACTCCATCCCATGCCGAAAACTCAATCATAAGCCGAAAATCTCTATTATTTGCCTAGCGTAATCGCCCCATACCCACATGTAAGAACAACTGCTGCTGCACAAATTGAATTGGTCATTAGCCGGAGCCCCTATCATAGCCGAACTCAATTACTAGCATCATCGGTGCGGGCGCATATACCACATTCGATGGGAGCTGCAGCAGCCAACAACACAACCAGGAAATCGTCCGCATCCCTCCACCTGCATACAGCTGGACGTCGCGTCGTCGTCGCAAACTTACAATTTGAATACCATGCGAAAGCTTTAAGATTTTAGGTCTTACTCAGAGCGAACGGACTGCGTCCTCCACGGCGCCCATGCGGATTTTCATCAAGTGCACGCCCCATTTATTCATTTTATTATGTTATGAGTTTTCGGCTTGTATGCGAGGTTCCTTTGCAGCGTCTTTCTCTTTCTCCACATGCGAGTAGCGAACGTATTGCGAGTGTATGTTCGGGGGTATCTGACGGATTTGATCTTCAGCCGCTACATCATTGTGGTGGGTCCTTTGCGAGAGAGATATCCATTTAAGCCGCTGTGAGATCACCGCGGCCGATTATTGTAATCTCGATGCGATGAGGAGAGTCGACTTCCTTCGCCTGCAGCCATTCGCAAATTTATATCTGAGAAGCGGAGACCGAAATGAAAAATAAAAACAAAAATAAAGATGATGCCTGTCTTTCCCTTGTGGCTTGATGGGGGAGGCTCAATCGGTTTTGTGCTTTGCTTCCTTATTTGTTGTTGTTATTGTCGGTTGTTATGATTTTATTGTTTATCATCCGCCGATGCGATGGAGGATGCGCATGAGAACAACCACGATGACTGCGACGACGACGACAAGGAACAGCAATTTGCAACTAATTTGCTTATTGTGTTCCAAAAGGGGGGGTTCCTGGGTTGCTATTTTTTTTCTTTTCTCCACCCGAACGGCTCCAATCAAGATTTAAGGTCAAGAGGCTGATTCTTAGTACATCTGCGTATATGAATGGGAGAAGATTAACCTTTGAGAGCCGTTTTAGAGGTGGAGAGGCATCCCTTGCATAATCCTTTTGGATTTAGATACTTTGTGTTGTTGCCTTTTTCACGAAGCTAATTACAGTGTTCCTACATTGATGACTTCCACGATCGGTGACCTCTAAAATTGAACAGAGCCCCGTGTGACCGAAATTTAAATGCGCGTTATCACCCTGGGTATGGAAAGAGAGAGAGGGGGATCGAGAAAAGCCTATTAGCGCTTGACAGCCGTGTCGACCGAGTGAGGTCTCAATTGCTGCATATGCGCGACGATGACAACCGGGTAAGTGATTGAGCATTAGGCTTTCCAAAGCTCATTGGGGCCCATGTACACTGTACACACGCATGCAATTTATTCATCGTTTCGTCTGTCACTTGCATGTATCTGGTTTAGAACTGCTTAGCATTCATTCAAAAATGAGGTGTAGGCATACGTAAAGAAAGGAGGCACTAGTCTGGGAACATTCGCCTATGCCAATCAAATTTTAGTTCACATTGCTCTTGGTATAGATATAGAACAGTGAAATGTCTGCGGACGGCGCGCAGAAGAAATACTTTTAATACTGTATCTTGCCTTGTCAAAAATTGCAAACAAAATCTTAACTTAAGCGAAGGAAAGGTGTCTCGTAAGTAACAAAATCGTCATATTTTCTAGGCTTTAAATTGGGCTAGGGACTCCTTAAGCCCCAAAATAGGCTTCTCGACAATCTTGAAAGGCGCCGAATTTTTGTATCGAGGTTAGCCTTCAAATTTTTGTTCTTTCTTTCGTCTAACACGTTTATATATTCAAAAAAAAGTATTTTCCAAAAATTCTCCAACATTTATGCGATGCTACCCAGTGATGCCATTTTGAGGGGTTTATCCGTTTTTGAGGGATTTCCTGCGAATTTTAATAAGTCCCAGGGATAAAGGCACATTTTAAGGGAGTTTCTTTCATTGTTACGAGTATCACATAATAACCATTTTCAAACACTAGTCAAATAAAATGTTACTCACTTCACAGCAAAACAAAATCATCTGGAATTAGTTCGTTGTCATTCATATTTTTAAAACTGATTTTTTCGTTGATTTTGTCGACAGGTAAATTTAATGAAACTACATATTCTTTTATTTGAGACATTATCCCCCATTCCTGGTTTTAAGAATGGCGGAAAAGGGAGAATCACCACAGCGATAGTGATGTTACACGTAGGGAAAAATCCCTAGGTATTTTCGACTATAAAACTGTTCCGTAGGAAAAATAAGGACAGATTTTCAATATTTAAAACCGTTTGCTGTAAACGTAGATATTTTTTTTATATTTTATAAAAAAATGTCTGAAAAACGAGAACGTGTACGTTTTTTTTTAATTCCCCAATGTTTTCGTATTTCTATAAAGAAACTAGATTCACAATTCTATTTCCAACTTAACGTTTTTTGCCCCAGAATGGTCTTCTTTAAATGTCATTCGTTTGCGCCTTTTTGTCTCTTCTTTATCCCTGAGCCACGAAAATCAAAATTCAATTTGCATTATTCGATCCTTACAGAATGCAAATTTAAATTGCGTTTTTTTTAAATGCAAAGACAAACATAATAACAAAATATGTTCAAAAGCTCTTATGATCATCACATTAACACGTAAAATGTTTTTTTAATACCTATATTTTGTATTTATGTATTTACTCTAATTATCTTTTAAAGACAATATGGCCGAGCTGTTTGAATTATTTAAATAAAATAATTTAATTTAATAAAATTATACCTAACAAGTTCCTTTGCGTCTCTATTTTCATTAGTTTCTATAAACAACCTACTAATTTATTGTTTTGCCTTCCTATTTGTAAGTATAACATCTATTCTTCATAATATTAACACTAACTTATTGTTTCATACTAAGTTTAAATACGTAACGAACTTTTTTAAATAAAAATACAGCATTTGAACACTTTCCTTTCAATTTTTCAAAATATTATGTAGATAAGCAGATTTGTAGGGGAAATATTACGTCAGTAGGGAATTTTCGGACCCGTGGTAGGTATTTTTTTTTTTTTTTTTTGTACCATCACTGGACAGCGATCGTACCTATAAGAAGAAATTTCGTTTCTTTTTCTTATTTGTTTTTCTTTTCTCATTTTGTGAGGACGGAAATTCTAACAAAAAGTTATCAAGTCCATCGAAAAGGAATTTTTTAAACGGTCAATTTGGGATATTCCATCATGACCATCTGGCAATACTGAGCTACCTTGCATTTGCACTATTTTTGTGCTGCCCATTTCAGGTTTTGAAATTAATGTCAGCATAGATTGTTGATAAAATTCAATAAAAACTCATTAAATTATTTTTTTTTCCGATGCCTTATAATATTCTTACATTTTCTAGATTAGTAAACTTGCTTTTTGTTTTCTTAAGCAAAGTACAGAAATTGGTTTTCTTTTCGCAGACATTTTGAACAGAACAACAGAAACTAAATCACAGGCGAAAACAGTGCAGCAGATGTTACAGTGTGTTCTCCCGTTTCTCATAAGGGTCAGTTCTATCCGAGACCTTAAAAAAAACTGCGTTTCTGGTGAACAAGTCGTCGGAGTAGAAGAAATTCACATAATAGGTGTTTGTTTTGTTATTTTTCCCCCATTATCTAACATCATTAATTTCCATGGTTGGCACAGTTCGAGATTCCAGGGATCTATGTAGGTCAACAGGGAAAAATAAAAAAAATACCAATAATAAAAAATTCAAACCCGACGCAAATTTCTTTTTTTTCACCAGCATAAAGTGGCATCACTTATGTTCAACTAAAACAATTTTTGAATTATATTAAAACTGATTTAGAGATATTTTTTTATATAATATGTCACTGGAAAGAATTAAAAAAATGGACGCCAGCTAAATGTTTGTGGGTAGGAAGATGTTCAGTTGATTTTCCAACGCTCAGATGAGCTAAGCGCATTTTTATGACGCTGACCGAAAGTATGAAAATCAGCAGAGTGTCCAAAAGGGATGAATGCTCTTACCTCTTAGACCTTAACATCTGCATAAATGTAAATGACAAAATCGCCTTGACTACAAAAGCAATTTGTGACGAATGGAAGGGATCTACAATTTTATGCCGGGTACAAACGGTTAATTGACAAGCTCTTTTATGACAGTTATACTCCGAGATTATTGTCAGACTTTCACGAGAGTTGACGCAGTGGAAAAATAACTACAGTTTGAATATGTTTTTCTTATGAATCGAACCTGGGACCAGGAAATATTCCAATACACTAACCACTAACCCACTGTGCTGTGTTAAAAGGATAATTTGATTAAATTTCAATAGGTGGCGCTGTTGTTTTTGTTCTGTTCAACTTTTAGTTCTTCTTTCTGCACCTGGAGAACCACTGAATAGTTTTAAGGTTTTATCTGTATAACTGAGATATGTGTTTATGAGAGTATTGGAAACTGTACTATTACTTACCTAAACTAAGCATTTGACGTCTCTATGGCAGAAAGGGTGTTAAAATTGAATGAAGAATGTGACAGCCCTAACGAACTTATCATTTTAAGAAGAAAATTCCTTTGTGCAAGGAATTATTTCTCGCTTAAGAGGGCCCAACAAAATGCGTTTGATTATGGCCAACGATTTTTCACTGGTTGGCTATTAGAAACAGAAAGAAGCACGTGCTACGAAAAGTAGGTTTTTTTCAAAAGATTAGCCTTGAGCCTTGAGACTCTTTTATCGGTCGAACTACGAAATATATAGATTTACTCATCAAGCATACTCATTAGCTGAATGCTCAGTCTTTCTCTCTATCTTTCCTCTGCATTTATAGTGTGCTGGCGAGGGATTTCAGGTTCGATCCCCGAAAAAAACACAAATTACATCTTAAGAATTGTTTTAATGAAAGATCTTCTCAGTTAGCCATTCGGATTCGGCATTGTAAGCTGAATGATCAAATCAAAACGGCTGAATTGAGAATTTCTTTCATGACAGTTAAATATCCTCTCAGATGTTTGTCAGACGTCCGCAAGGGTTGTCAGTTGGCACAATTAAAAAAGCCTTAAGATGTTATTTGGTATTTTCCAGGCATCTAACCTCACTAAGTCCAGCACAAAGAACACTGAGCCGCTGAATAAATCGGTTTTCAAAGAGATTACATTTTTTCTGCTGTCATCCGAACCACTTCTAACTGAATTAAAAAGTCCCCTATATGATTAAAGCTGTCAGCACTTTTAAAATCAAAATTCTGCACTTTGCTTTCATCAGATTTCTAATCAAAAACATTTGCAATTACTAATGACCGCAGCTGCCCGAAAGAAATATTCCAACCACATGGTGACACTTTAAAGTTTCCCTTCGCCTTTTAGCCCAAAGGGAAGAAGGCCCATCAAATTGATGGATTACCACTAAATTTCCTCATCATCGTCAGGCAATCGACATCATAATCAAATTGTTTCCAAGAAATTTGGCTCCAAAAAATACAACGGTGCGCACATATAAATGTATATCCAATGTGACACCCGCGGTACGTGCTGAGAAAACCAAAATGCCGCACACGCGGCACAGACCCGAAACCCTATGCGGCCCGCCGCCAGACTGCAGACTCTTCATTCGCAGCCTAAAATTATCCCAACACGCAAAAACACATAATTCGACAGTCGACACTTATATGCGAGCTCCGGCTGAAGAGTGGCTTCTCCAGGACACCGCGCTCTTGGCCTTTTGTTGCGCCTACGCACTCTGCTAAGGGATTAGTCATTCTTTGGTCGCCCGTTCTGTGCGATGGCGATTAAAATTCTTAATTTGATTAAATCTGGCATAAACGTGGGTACTCGTCGTCGCTTTTTGGCTGAATATATCTGGCGATGCGCGTGTGGCTATGTCAATATTTTGTACCTGTTGGTTTTGTTGGGCGTTCCTTTTTGACTTCATGAATTTTATCCCTTTAAATCTGATTTGTGGTGGAGTTGAGTTGAAATTGGTACCTTTTGAACCATCGATCATAAGTCACAGAGATTCAAGTTGCGACCGGATGAAAATTAATTTAAATTACCCCATTGTTATGGCTGTGCGATGGATCTCGGTCTTGATGTATTGACGTTTCATGGTCGACATGTCACATATATATGGGGCTCTGAAATACATATATACGAAAAATTTATTACCTGACGAGTAAAACTAAAATGGAAACAAAAATGTTGAGCGATTACAACAAGGACACACCAATAGATGCAGGCTGAGATTTTGAAATGTCTTCTTAACGTTGTCTACTAGAATAATTAGCGGCATCGGCAAAGCCGATGAGGAGATACATATGTGTGGCTCTCTAAACTTTGAAGTGAATTGGTTGTCACTGTGGCTTATGTGTTCTTACTTTTACTTGATTATGTTTTTAACTACTTTCTATTTATTTATTTATTTGTCAGCAAAATAGTTGGATTTTCATAGACATTAGTTTATTACATATACTCATACTTACCCACGTAAATAGTAGAAAGATATTTCGTTCACACAAAATTTCAAACACGAGATGTTATTCCGACCTTACTAAAAAAAAAGTGGGAACCCATTTGTCGTCAGTCGGTTTTCAAGTCCTACAACCAAAACGACTGAACGGATTTGTTTCACATTCAGATTTCGACTTTACGGGCTCACAGTTCGGGGGCACTTTTCGTTAGCCCCAATGTTAGCCGGCACTTCCCTTATAACTGTTTTAAGCAAGTTTGATTTTTTCCAAAAGCGGCTTTAACTTTTTGAACCAAAATCGATATTCGAGTTATTTTTTTTGCTTAAAAAATGTGTATGTACTATTTGATTTTTCTCAAAACTGTACAAACGAATTTAACAAAAGTCAATTCTTAAGGTAATCGGGTTATTCCTAACATGATGGCAAACTCGGTTTTTCTTTAAATTTTCTTATTAGATTATAACAATTGTTTTTAAAAGTTGGCTTCCTATAATTTTCATAAAAGCGTTATAGCAATTTCGACCAAAATGCATATTTGGATGTAAATAAAATCGATGTTTTCAAAATGACTTTGTCTTTTCGACAAACCGGAACTTTGAAAAATTAATTGTTTGTACTGAATATGCTTGAACCTAAACTTTGATATGATTCTCCTAACATATCAGATGAATTTGTTTCAGCCAAAAGAGCAGTTTAGGTCTATTCGCTGACAATCGCAATACCATCCACAAAAATTTGTTGATTACCATCGTATATCGTTCAGTTTTTGACACTCGCAATAGGGGTCTCTGTCATAATACGCCGGTGAACTTTGTTCGAGTTGAAAGTTCATACTTCACTATGTGCCGTTCTGACAGTGAGTAGTGTTCTAAGCTATGTGAGTAATAAAATAGATCTTTCAAGTCGCAGTGTCAGCCATCAGGGCATGGGATATTTATAAAGAAATAGTGTTCTTAGCTCGTGGGAAAAGCATCAAATTTGTGGACATTTTATGTGGTATTCGATTGGGCGCTCTCAGAGCACTTTTTATGTTCGTTGGGTACAAAAAAAAACAATCTTTTTTCAAATTTTAGAGCACATTTCCGAGTCCGGATTTTGTCTCAGATTTGATTCAGATTTGCTTCAGATTTACCAATACAATGACGTTTGAGTTTGACAACTAGTGGCGTTTTCGTGAAATTGTTCAACTACAAAAAAAAAACCCATTGCATCGGGTGGATATATTTTTCTTAATTATTTATGTACAAATGTTTAAAAATAAATTTGGTCGCAAAATTCAAATGTTTTAATATAACATGTTACCAGTGAGTGAAAAACGCGTAACAAAGTGTCAAAGTCTACACATATTCCAATCGCACTAATATCAACAAAAAAAAGAGCAAGTGACCTTTTATGTTCGATTTGACACACGAAATCTGAAATGTGAGAGCGAATCTGAAGAAGCCCAATCGAATACCTCATTAGGAATCCGACAAAGAAAACATTTAAACTATCTACCAATTTTTGGTTGTTTGTGATTGTGGCATTGAGCATACGAGTAGTTGCCCGCAAACGTCACCGAGTTATAATATTTTTCCATTTTCTCCATGCCCAAAATTACTTAACATTCCGTAAATTGATTAATACCTAAGAAATTTGAAAGCAAACAACAAACAGCAACTTAAATGACAAACTAAAAAATTTATTAAACAAAAAAATATTACTTAACCACAAAAGGGTTGCAAACATATTCTACTAAGCCCCACGCAGTTTATTCGGCGGACATATCTAGTGAGTAGATTTTTTTTTCCTTTCTTTGGACACCTTTCGCCACCCACAGCGTAGGGCCTTACTGGCATACGATAAGAAAAAATAAAATAAAATGAAACGAAAAAATAATATAAAAAGTGTATAAATCGGTCCGTAGTGGAACCGTCGATAAAAGCATTTATCCGTCAACCAATCCAGTTCGGCATTCCATTTCCTAATTAAGTGGGCAGATATTGGGCCAGACATCGCCGCGTATCATGTCCTGTTTGATGCGCACTTGAGTACCCTTCACACTGATGTTCCTGATGCAGCCCTTGTAAATGCTCTTGGTCTTGAAGCCGGGCACCTTATTCAGGTTCGGATGACCGCCCATAAACAGCGGCCTATTTGTTCGCGTGCTAGTTGAACCATCTGTGCCAATGGCTGGCTTGGAGCTAATCGAGTCCACGGTCAGGGTGATGACAAACTTTGACTTTACCGCGTGAACGGTACGCCATTTGCCGTCGCAGAAGCTCTCGCTATTGCTGAGGGTGTAGTTGGCCTCAATTAAGTTCTTCTCGTCGCTCTTCACACTGAACACCAACGTATCGTTGACCAGTTCCAAGATCATCCAGGCATTTCGGCCATGGACCGAAAACAGCAGACCATCTGTGGTGCGCGGCTTGAAGTCAAAGTTGATGCTCATCTCGGAGCCGACTGAGAAGTGCTCGAAGACCTTCACAAAGCCTGGCGTCTTGCCAAAGAACAAGCCGTTCTCTACCTCGTCCGAGCACGGAACCACATTGGTTGGGGTCGGTGGGTTCTCTAGTGCTCGCTTGTCGAAGAGGATCTCCTTGATGCAGCCGTTGAAGAGGGTGCCCTTGACCAGCAGAGTGTTGGCGTTCAGGTCCTCATCCAACTGGCTAGCGATACCGCCCATGTAGACTGGGAAGTTCAGCGTGAAGTGGCGCACATTCAT
The DNA here is from genome assembly GCA_916610125.1 of Cheilosia vulpina. Taxonomy (NCBI): domain Eukaryota; kingdom Metazoa; phylum Arthropoda; class Insecta; order Diptera; family Syrphidae; genus Cheilosia; species Cheilosia vulpina. The sequence continues at coordinate 50,524,058 of OU744278.1, forward strand.
CTCCTCCAAGTCGATGCTCTGCTCTTCGTTGCTGTCGATGATGAGGCTGACCTTGCGCGCCTGACGAAGGAACTCTATCGTATGCCATTCGCCGTCGTCGTACGTGACAGAGGTTGAGAGATTGGCCACAATCGGTCCGACGCGCAGCTGATGGTAGATGATACCGTCGTGCAGGTACACCGCAATGAAATCGGTGTGCCGCTTGTCGGCGGCGTAGAACAGTAGGCCGCTCGGGAATGCCGATCGGAATCGCAGACTTATGTCGTAGTGTTTGCGCATTTTGATTGGCAGCGAGTGGATTTCGAGGCGTTGCTCGCGGGCCGCTCGGAAGCGATAGCCGCCGTCTTCGAAGTCAATGTCATAGTTCGGCTCAACTGGAAGCTTGCATCTGGGTTCCTCAGTGGTATCTACGGGCCTTGGAGGGCGCTTCGACGTTGTGGTTGTGGTTGTCGTGGGTGTTGTTGTGGTAGGAGCTTCAGTCGTTGTTGGCGCTTCCGTAGTCGTAGTTGTAGTTGTCGTCGTCGTTGTTGTGGTTGTTGTGCTGGTGGTGCTGGTCGTCGTTGGATGTGCGATCGGAATGAAGCCAATGTCGGGCAGGGTGTCTTCTGAAATGGTATCTTCAACCTTGTCGCCGGGGAAGTACTGTGGAACCGAGTCGACGTCGTAGTCTGTAAGGGAGAACGGATAGTTAGATGAGAGCTGCAATGAACCGATTAGTCTTACCCAAAATGTCGGACGGGCATCCGTTTATATGGCCAGACAACTTCTCCGCACTATTGGCGAAGTTCAAGATCTCGCTGTTCAATGTCACATCGCTGATGCAGCCCGTAAAGTAGGCGAGGGTGGACAGAGCTCCTCGGCTGGGTTCGAAGTTGTGCGGCAGACCCCCGAAGAAGATGTCGCCGTTGGCGATATCCAGCCTTGGTGGTGCGTTAAATGACCTATTCAGGAGCAGAAAGATAAATCGGGTGCAATATACTAGCGGAAAAGAAAGACTTACTGGAAATCGTGCACATCATCGACGGACAGGCGCAGGCGCACATCATCATGCAACACTGTCACCACGTGCCATTCGCCGTCGTTGAACTTCCTATCGCTGATGACGTCATGGCCCAGGCTGCGTAAGTGCAGCAGTCCGTCGTCCAAAGTCAGACCGATTGTGGCACTCTGAAGGTGGTCACTGGCATAGAAGACGACTCCGTCCTTCTGCTTGGTCTTGAACTTCAAGTTGATGTGGAAGTAATTGTTCGAGGTTACATTGGCCTTCCGCAGGAAGCCGAACTCGTGCGGCCGGTACGACAGAGTTGTCGAGAACTTGGCTGGGCAGCCTGGACGCACACCGGTTGCGTTCTGGTTCACACCCAGGTCGACCTTAATGCCAGACACCGTGACATCGTCAATGCAACCGTCGAAGTTGCCCTTGACAATATCGGGATGGTTCCGCTTGGCTGGGTGACCACCAAAGAACATTTTCTTCAGCGGCGGCAGGGTGTCCTCGCTGCCAACGGGTGTCTCCTCCTGGAAAATCAGTTTATCGTCGACCTTCAGAATACCGCGTCGTCCGTCGCGCTCCGCAACGACACGATGCCATTGGTCGTCGTTGTACTCGGCCACAGTGCCGGACGACACCATGTGATCGCCCAGCTTGTAGCGGAAGAAGACTCCGCCATTTTGCAGCTCAACTGTCATAAATTGGTGATTGCGTCCGTAGAAGAACATCAGACCATCCTTGGTGTCCTTGGACGCCTTGAATCTGAATTGTACGCTCGAGCGGCTCCTGAAGTTATACTGCGACGCTGACAGGACCACATAGCCATTTCCGTTGAACCGATAGCCTGTGGGCGGAGCCTCCGAACTGACCAAGTTCTGGCGGCGAGAAAATCCTTCGTTATTGTACTGCGCATCGACAAAGTTCCACAGGCCAACGTGTTCGTCCCCTATGCGCAGGTCTTCAATCAGTCCGACGAAGGAGCTCGAACGGATGTCCTCCGGTGGACTGAAGTCCGACGGTGGCGGGTAGCCGCCCACAAACAGACGACTATTGCGGTCCACATTGAAGACATTGTTCGATCCCAGCAACGGCTGTTCTGCGATGTGCTCCTTAACAGATCCATCCTGCAGCTCTTCCCTAATGATCAGCTTGGCATTGCTGCCGACGCGATCCACGATCGCTTGGTACCACTTGCCGTCGGCGACGTACTTGCTGTTGGTGATGCGCTCGGGGCCGTTTCCAAGATCGATCGTAAGAATCGGATAGCCGTTGACGATCTCCAGGGCCATGAAGTCGTTGTTCTTTGGCCCGGATCCGGCGCCACTGGCCGCTGCACTTTTGTTGTCATTGCCCAGGTACATTAGGAAACCATCGCGATTCTCGGTGTTGAAATAGGCCGATACCTTCGACTTGGTGGCCAGCAGTGGCAACGTTTCCGGGGCCTTCAGCTCCAGAATGGTGCTTTGCTTGAACTTAACTCCAACGATTATTTCGTTGGCCGCCTGGCGGGCCATTTCGATCTGCTGCTTCAGAAAATCGATCTGGTCGCCCAAGTCTTTGTCGGCTGCGTCGATGGCTTCTTGCTTCTTTTCGATTTCGTCGGCCAGCTCATTCAGCGCCGGAACCTGAGAGCTGACCTTCTCGATCTGGGAGTTTATCTGGCTGATGTCCTTGGCGGCTGCATCGATGTCCTTGGAAATGTTGCGAGCTTTTTCCAAGTCCTTCGGTGTCGAATCGGCAACCGGAACCAGGTATTCCAGGGCTTCTTTAGTCACTTCCAGGGCAGATGTTGCTTGGTCGTTCGAGTCCTCCCACAGGTCCCTTTGCGAGTGGGTTGGCAACTGTGCGAGGATTCTGAAAAAGAAAGTGAGCCAGCATGAGAGGGCTTTTGCAATATGCAATCTTACTGTATGGTGTCCTCGAGTTTCTTTTCGGTCTTCTTGTTGATGTTGGAAATCGCCGACACGGCTTCGGCGGAACGGTTCAAGCGCGGCTCCAACTCACTCTGTACCTTCGTTAGGGCGGATCTGGCACTCTGCAACAGCTCTCCGGATCCCTTGTCTGCTGTGCCAGCACGCTCCTCGATGCCGTCACTCTGGAAAGACAATATAACACATTAGAGGGAACCAAAATCCGCTGGCGAAAACTCACCAGCTCGGTGGCATTGCCTGCGGCATACTTCGCCTCTTGGGCGAAATTCTTCGCCCCAGCGACCACATCGAAAATATCCGAGTAGGCCGTCGAGGCCTTGATGGCCTGCTCCGAATTGGCGGTGATATTCGAGTAATCATCTGACAGTGCGTTGGCCCTCATCTTCAAGGCTTCGGCACGCTGTTGGGCTTGCTTAACACTGTTCTCTGCCTCCCGGCAGTCTGTTTCATCAACCGGCAGCCAGTCTTCGACGTGCTTGTTCACATCCTTCAGCCGGTCGAAGACATCGCGCAGCTCTTCCAGGTTCTTGTCGATCGAGTTCAGGGTCGTTTCGCTGTCGGCGATGAACTTCTCGGCGTCAAGGATGTTCTTCTCGGCCTCCTGCTGCTGATCGGCCACAGTGTCGAACTTGGAATTGTCAAACGCCTCCTTGTTGCGGGCGTTTAGCTTTTCGACTTCATAGGACCTATTGACGGACTCGCCGCTCCAGCCATAGAGATCCTCCAGTTTGTCGCTGAAATCGCCGATGTCGTGCTTGAGTGAGTCCAGAGACTTGTTCTGCTGCTTGACGGGTTCCACCAACCAGTCAATCTCGCCGAGTAGCTCGTTGGTCTTGTCAAGCAGCATACTCGATGGTCCCAGGTCTATAGTCACCATTTCAATCTTGTCGAGTATCCGCTCGGCTTCTAGTAGGGCGCCTTCAATTTTCGTGCTGGCCGCGGTGTCGAAACTCTTCGCTAGCGCTTCAACAGTGGTTATAGCGTCTCTGGCCTCGAAGTTGGCCATTTTCGTCTGGTTGTAGACCGCTGATACGTTCGTCAGCAGAGTCTGAGATGTGCCACGGCTCTCCAGGGCCGCCGTGTTGGTGTAGTTGACATTCTTTCCGTAGGACTTGGCAGAGCTCTCTAGCGCTTCGATCGCTTCACGGGCGGGATTCAGATTGACACCCTTCGGGTCGAGGGCCTCAACTTCTGGTCGGATTTTCTCCGCCAGATCGTCGTAGTAGATGAGCTTTTGGCTTGTGAAGAAGGCCAGTGCCACAGACTGGAAGTCGTCGACAATAGGGTCGATTCGGTATCGCAAAGCGTCTGTTACGTCCAACAGAGCGTGGTGGCAGCCATCGCACTCGGCACAGCCCTCATCCTTGAGCAGAACCCAACGATGTGGACAGTGGTCGCACTTCTCGCCAATCACTCCGGGCAAACACTCGCACTGGCCGGTCATTGGATTGCAGCCAAAGCCTCTCGAATAACCGCGGTTACAGTTGCAAGCTGCGGGGTCATACATTAGCCATGAACTCGGGAATACAAACGATCGTATACTTACGTGTGCAGCCCTCATGCGTGTAGTTCCAGAAGTCGACGCCACAGCGATCGCACTGTCGGCCCGTTACACCGGACTTGCAAGCGCAGTTGCCAGTATGTGCGTCACACTGAGTGCTGTTGGAAGCTACGCCACAATCGCAGGCTCTGCAGCCCATGCCGGAGTCGAATCCGTAATGATCAGGCTTGCACTGGTCACAGCTCGCACCGATCACATTCTCGTGGCACTTGCAATCGCCGATAAACGGATCGCACTCCATCGTGCCAAGTTCGACGCAGTCGCAGCTCTTGCAGTCCTTCAGCTTTATGGCATCTCCGTAGTAGCCCGGGGCGCAGAGGTTGCACGCCGGCCCTGATGTGTTGTTCAAGCAGAGCAAGCACTCGCCGGTGATCGTGTCACACGAGCCCGGTTCTGTGGGGTTGATGTTGCCAGAGCAGTCGCATGGCTTACAGTAGTCGCCCTGTTTCTCCGGTTGGCCGTAGAACCCTGGAGCACAGCTCTCGCAGCGGGCCCCCGTGTAGCCGGGTCGGCAGTCACAGTGGATCTTCTGGCCGGACTCCGAGATTTCACAGCCGAATGCGAAGCTGAAAGGGGAATCAAAATAAAAACAGATTCTGATCGCATGCTCTCTTGCACTTACTTGTTCGAGTCAAATGGCAGCGGACACGCACAGATCATGCAGTCATGAGGCGAGCCAAATGTTGCGTTGCCGTAGTATCCCTCAATGCACAGCTCACAATGGTCGCCCGTTGTTGCATGATCGCAGCTCTAAGGAAGCACAAAAATTAGACCGTTTCCAACCTCAATATGTACCTACTCACCTTGCAAATGCCGGTGGCACAATCGCAGCTCTCCGAGTGTCCATTGCAATCGCAGGGAATGCAATATCCACCGTACGGTCCGTCTGGGTCTCTGTAGTAGCCCGGGGCACAGTCCTCACAAGAGAGTCCCGAATAGCCCGGCGGACAATAGCACTTCTCCACCGGCAGCAGCTGGTACAAGTTGAAGTTATCCTCATCCTCATCGGCGAGCGTCAGGTACGCATCGGACAGCTGACTTATGACGGTTTGTTCCCAGTAGTTGGCGCGAATGTAGATCGCCACTAGGTCTCTCAGGAGCATCATAAAGTCGCCACGGTTCACTGGCTTGCCGTTCAGTCTCTGGAAGTTACCTTCCACCATTTTGACACTGTTCTTGAACAGAACATCCTGAGTGGGCTGTTCGTAGCTCTGGTGCACAAACATGTCGTTCTTGCCGATCAGGATGACGTCAGGCGCCACTAAAGATTTGCCAAACAACCCAGTGGTGTAGTAGAGGCTGTAGACCAGCTCTCCGCCATACGATGTCAAGTGACTGTTCTGACTGAGCAGGTAGTCCAACACCCCGAAGTACACCAAACTGTCGTCATTGTCCTTGAGTGAGAAGTCTGCCTGCAAAGTGGTCTCATTCAGCATAATCTCATCGGAGGCCAAGGCCCACCGGGATATGTCTATGGTCTTGTTGTTGAAAGCCACATTGCTCAGGGACACGTTCTTCAAAAGGCTTACATTGTACATCCTGAGGTAGGCGCTCTCACATCGAGAAGTCTTGCCGAAGCAGAAGCATGTCGTGCAGCCTTCTGGGTTCGAGGCCTGCATGTTGTAGGTGCCTTCTTTGCACTGTTCACAGCTGAGTCCCACAACGTTTTCCTTGCAGAAACAATTTCCGTCGTTCTTGTCGCAAACTTCAAACTTTGTTCCGGCTGTGGTACAGCTACACAGATCGCAACGTGGGAAGCCAAAGTAGCCATTCGAGCATTGGTCACACGCTCGGCCCTCGATGTTGTGTCGACAGGCGCAGGTTCCGTTGTGAAGATCGCACTGCATGTTGCCGTTGTCGACGCCCAAGTAGTTGCAGTTGCACTGTTCGCAGCCGATGATCTGATGGAAGCCATACGTGTAGGGCATGCACTGGTCGCACTTGTCCCCGCTGACGTTTGGCGGGCACAGACACTCGCCGGTGCGAGCCTCGCACATCGCAGTCACCGGACAGTCACAGGGTTTGCAGTCCGGAAAGCCATAGAAGCCCGTACGACAAGCGGTACACTGACGTCCGATAACGTTCAACTTGCACTGACACTGGCCACCGAACGGGTCGCACTCGAAGCTCGTCGATCCGTCGTAGTCGCAGTTACAGGGCAGAGCGCCGCCATTGTAATCGGCCGTCAACGAGAACACGGCCTTCTTGCAGAACTCACTCGCGTTGTAGGTTATGTAGAAGTGATCTTGTCCGCAGTTCCGTATGAACTCCTTGGTCTGATCGAAGGTCTCCTCGACAAGCAGATCGTCATTGTATTGATCAATGGGGACGATAACCAGATAGTCCAGCCAGAGCCCTTGAGGCCGGTTGTTCTGCAAAACGAAAGCAGTGAGCTATGTGTAGATTGGTAAGGCGTAAGATCCCTTTGGATACTTACGGTGATCGTGAACTTGAATTCGTCCTCGATGTCGAACCACACATCATCGCCGTTGGGCTGGATAGCTCCTCGGCAGCCCGAGCTGGCAGGGCAGTGCCTGATGTCAAATTTGCCATCGTAGAACTGCTTGCCCGTGTCCAGGGTGTACAGCACCTTGTACTTAGGATGATAGGGCTGGTAGTATTTCACGAGGACCACATAGCGGCCTGGCTCCGACACCCTAGACCTAGAAAAGACAGATCAATTGAAGTTGAGCTTGCGAATGCGTTCCTCAAGAGCTTACTCGATCACAATGGTCGAGTTGGTTTGCTGATCCAAGTGGATCAGTTTGACCTTCTCGTCGAGAGCAGCATAAGGCGGCTTATTCGAAGCGACACGATCCTCGTGATCGGACTCGAACTCAATCTTCTTAGAGTCTGGCACGGATCTGAATTTCGGCGCGGAACATCTGCCCTCGTGGATCACACACACCGGTGTTGGCATAATGTAGTCTATGGACCAGTTCTCCGCCGGAATGGCGGTGATCGAGATGATGGCCACCCGGCCAATGTCATCGGAGTCAGTCTGCAAGAGGGGATCAGATCAGTTATTGATCGGGGTTAGAGTTACTGCGCTGGAAACCTACATAAATGACAACGGGTTGCAGTTCGGTGGCCGACATGTAGAAGGTCTTCTCGCGGGACTCATCATCGATGACCGGCTGACGACAGGACATCGAGTACAAGCATGGATACAGCAAGGCCGAGCCAAAGTCTTCTTTCTCGGGACCGACGGCGACTTTTACGAAATACGGTTCGGCGAAGTTCTTCTCGGTGATGTAGTCGATAACGAACACGTACCGCCCGCTGTGGGGCACCTCCACGATGTACTTGAGGTCGTTTTGGGTCTGCGAGATCACCGGGATCTCACCAATATGGTTTATGATGGTAAGGTGCTCCGAGTCGCTGTAGTATTCGCTGGGCTTGGCAGCCGTGTCGCCACCTTTAACAACGAACGGAATGAACGCCGGCTTGAAGCTGCAAAGGGGAAAAACCGTGATTTGCTGAACAAATCTCAAGACCCGAGACTACTTACTCCAAGACGGAGGCGTATTTGTAGTGCCGGCACAGCTCCATACTGCCCAGTTCGCAGGGATTGTCGATCTTTCGCGTCAGAATCGAGGCTTCGTAGTAAGCCGCTGGCAAAAGGACAAAGTAGTCCTGCGCAAGGGAAAACGTGTCATAAAATACAACCCAAAGCTGTCATTCACTCCCACTTACCAGCATGACGTATTTATTGGTCTTCGTAGTGATCGTGTACCGGCCGGGATCCAAGACGATCGGTGACGGCTTGTTGCCCTTAGCTCCTGACACGGTTACAAACTGTGGCGACGACGTAGGTCGCAACAACAGTTTGGCACTGAAAACACACACAATTAGCGCCACCAGCCCACACAGCGTCTAGCGATACCTACTTCTGATCGACTTCCACGGGATTTTCCGACTGAATCAGGATACTCGCCGTGATGTTGTCATTGGTTGGGTTGACATATCGAATCACCATCCTATACACTGACGACTTGAAGATGGTCACCTCATTGATGACCTCATTCTGGATGTCGGAGAACACGGCATAGCCCTTTCCGCTGAAGCCTGGGAATATCTGCTCGTCATACTGATACCTGACTTGAGCTCCCGCAGGGGTGGCACCGTCTTCGTACTCGAACTGGAACTGATACAGCGTCGGGAAGAAATGAGTTGTCAGCGGCTGGGTGCATGTTCTGCCGGTGATCCTCGGGTGGCATTTACACTGTCCACTGCCCTTGTCACAGTCGGCACCCCACGACCCGCCCACATCACAGTTGCAATCCTTACACCCGAACAAGCTGCCGCCGAACAGATCAAATGTACCGTCCTTACACTCGGCACACTGCCGCCCCTGTACATGAGGCTTGCAGGTACATTGGCCCGTCTTGGACGCACACGTGTCCAATCCAGCGATCGTGCCATCCACATAGCAGTCGCACACCTCACAGCCATCCGGGTTGCTAATACTCAGGTTCCAATAAAGCGGTTTGCAGTCATTGCAAATGCGCCCAGACACGCGCTCCTTGCACTTGCAAAGTTCGCCCACCGGCACCGATCCGCAGCCAGCGAATTTGTCAATAACACCGGCAGGATCACAGTTGCACTCCTCACAGATGGGGAAGTTGTAGAAGCCCTCTTTGCAAGTGTCGCAGACCTTGCCGTCAAAGTTCGACAGGCACAAGCATTGGCCGTCCAAATTGCAGGTTACACCCTCCGAGCCATGCGAATCGCAGTTGCAAGCTATGAATGGAAAAAATCAGATCAAAGTCTGGAGGAAGATATATCCGCGCGCTTACGTAGACATTCGGGGTAGTTGTAGTATCCGGCGCTGCAGAGGGTACACTGCTTGGCGGCGAAGTTCGGAAGGCAGTTGCATTTGCCGGTGTTGTCGCAGGTGATCGCGGAACTGCCAGTTGTCGAACAGTTGCAAGGCCTACACTCGGGATAGTTGTAGAATCCGGGCAGGCACTGATCGCAACGTGGTCCCCCATAGCCTTCGCGGCAGATACACTTGCCAGACTCCTTGTTGCAGATCTCGGATTCGGTTCCTTGGATGTCGCAGTCGCAATCTGAAAAAAGTCAGTTATACTGATAATGGCAAGGCAACGCAATCGCGGATCACTTACATTTGCAATCAGGGTAGGAGTAGTATCCATGCTTGCACCGCTCGCAGTTGTCACCGCCAAAGTTGCTTAAGCATTTGCATTGGCCCGACTCCATGTCGCAGTCGTTGTTGATCGAACCGATTCGGTTGCACTGGCAAGCTAAGAAAAAATGATGTGGAACGTTATTTAAAGTTCCCACACAGTTAGGAGGCATTCGGTTAAAAGTGACCAAGGAGAAAGTTGTAGCTTCTCAGGGCACCCCTATAACTTAAAGCTTGTGATGCCTGTAACCACTCCACAATGGAAGGTTGACTGCTAAAGATATAAAACGTTATTTCAAATTTGGCCAACATCTTTCCACCCACGGAAGCGATCGAGATCGATCCGGGTCGTTTCTGACAACCGTAAGTTTCTGACTCTCGTAAGACTGCAAAATCGCTTCACTTTAATACAATACAGCCTTTGAAGCTTGCATTTGATGCACGAAAGCCTTAAAGAAGACATTTTTAAACAGATTGGCAGCTTTCATATATACTGCATGCCTATAGATGGGGCTACAGTCCAAAAAGACCAGAACTGTGTATCAATCTCAACTTATAAGCCTCTCTAGTTGACTCATTCTTTGGGATACAACCTCCAGTTACCCTTGCGTTCTTCTTTCGTTACATATGGGCCCCACCTTTGGCAACGATTTTTTTTTTCTTCTTCAATTCGTTCGCTCTACCCGTCCTAGCTATTTTAGACGGCTTATTCAAACTTTTTTGTGCACTCGATTCTATATAACCTGCACAAGATTGAAGAAATCTCCTTCTTCAATCTCCTCCAAGGCTGCACAACGTGAACGGCACCGAAAATCGCTGGTGAAACTGTGTGACCTATGATGCCCTTTTTGCCTACCCTATAACGTCCATGCGTCTGCGCATTCAAATGGACTGATGAGGGCTTATATAGAGTCACCTTAGCAAGGTTTTACTACTCCGAATTGTGGTTTTTTGGCCAAAGTGCGATTGCTAGAACCATTCCCGTGCTTTAATGGGAGTGTTCTAGCTTAAGCCAATCAACTAGCGAATCATTTTAAGACTTTGATTAATTTTGAGCCATTTTTGACAGTAGCTTTTGCCAAGTCAATTTCTTTTATCCTTCCTTAACATCGAATCCAAGGCACACAAAGCCGCTACCTCCTTTAAGGCTTAAATGCCGTTTTGAAAAGACAAATGAGTCCAAATCCGCTGACACCCGTCAAATTGGTTATCGCAAAAAAAGGGCTGCCATCTCATAAAGAAACGTCTAAAATACTCTTCTTGCTCTCATAAGGTGAGTATGGTTCCCGCCCATTTATAAGCTATAATTCCAGTCAAGACAACCACCAAGCCTAAAATTCTCAACCTTTACACCCACCTTTGCACTCGGGAAATGCGAAATATCCCTCGGCGCACTGCTTGCAGTAGTGTCCGGCAAAGTTGATCTTACAAGGACATTCACCATCCGTTGCCTCGCAGTGATAGCCGTCCGTACCATTGAGGTTGCACTGACATTCTCTGCATCTTGGATAGCCAAAGAAGCCATAAGCACACGAATCACAATTCGGCGGCTGGAACTCGTGACGGCACTCACAGCGCCCGGACTCCTCTTCGCAGTTGCCCGTCGAGTAGAAGTGCTCACATTCGCAGGCTGCAACCAAAACTCGATTAAAAACAAAATTTAGCTCTAGCTTTCTTTTTCAACTTACGTTTACAAACGTCCGTCTCGTTCCAGAACTTTCCATAGGGACGATAATATTTTGGCTTACACTTGTTGCAGTTGATGCCCTCGGTGTTGTGCTGACAATTCTGGCAGACACCACCGCCATCGTACAATCCGTGAATATCTAGCGAAAGGCCCTTGCGGTCGATTTCTTCGTCATATACGCAAGCGTTTGAATGTCCATGACAGTTACAAGCTGCAAAATGTTTAAGAAAAAATCCATAAACCTCCCTGTAAATGACTGGTTCAAGTTAACTTACGTTCGCAAAAGAATGGACTAGCGTTGATGTTTTGTCGCCATTTCTTCTGCTCGTAGCCGGGACAACACTGATTGCATTGGATGCCACACGTTCTATGCTGACAGCGACAGGCCAGGATTCGAACAGGACTCTTTGGGTCGAGAACATCGCAGGTGTCAGCATGACCATTGCACATGCAACGACCACCAATCGAGATATCCTTGATCGAGTAAAAGTACTGCGGGGGAACAAATTCGTATTGAAGCGGACGTTACACTTGAACGGCTGACTTATTTTACTCACTCTTCTTGTGACGGTAGGGTCCTGTCGCGCAACAGACATCAAGTGACCCAACAGATTCTTTGTGCGCAACAATCGAATACGGATGTTGGTGGCGCGAGTCCATTCCTGAAGCACTGTCGAGTTGAAGTAGTTGTTCGCCGAGGGTCTGTCATTGAGCAGCATCACTGGGATCTAGGGTTTGTTTTGAATAGTGTAAAAAAATTTTGGATTTTGATTTTATTTTCGAACAAACCTCTCCGTTTTCGAGTGGGACAATCTTTGAATATTCTGTTGTGCATACAACATCGTCATCTCTGGTGATTGGCTTATAGGTGTCCTTGCCGAAATAGGTCTCACAATCAGTGGGTGTATCGGAGAAATGTTGCCACGGCGTCCAAGTCTTGCCATAATCACGGGATTTCTCCAAAGTCCATAAACCGGGACGCGGTGAGTTTCCCATACGAATGAAGAGATATGCGACATGGAATTCCTAGAAAGATGTGACATGTAAGTTGAGTGCTGTCGAATGATATTGTACTAGATGATTTCTGTAAATATATACAGGTGCAGTTCTGGCAGCCAGGATCATGTCCGCACGGAGGATTGAGGCAAAAGCATCTGGACATAATGTTGAAAGGCGTTAGTTTCGCATTAACATACAAACAAATGCAAATGTTTGACCAGCCTCCTCAAATGTTGCTCTAGTACTCTTCATTGGCTTTAGGATTTCTACTGCAAGCCAGCGGTAAGTCAAAATTCTTATGAACTGCCTACAACAACCTCTGAATATAACTTCAAAGTCCTCCAGATTTAGGTTCATCTAAATAGCTTAGGTAACAGTTTACTGTACCATCGAAGACTTCAATTTTCGAAGGGCGATTCGTATATTTTAGACATTTTTGACAGAAAACTACTCCGTATTTGCTGTACAAGATTTCACACTTTAATCTGGATTTAATGTGAAAACCCCAAATGCCCAAACCGCTGTTTAACCTCTTTTGTATCCATTTCTAAAGTTTATCCACTTAAGTTGCCTCCAGTTGTATATTTGAAAACCATAATGTATTTATTCAATTTTGATACGTTGATTGACCAATCGCACCAGAGTAGCGCATCAGTTTTTTCAAAAAACGTCGCAGAATTGTAAGCGAGAATTGAAGATATAAAACTTTGACTCAAACTTTATGTCGCCAATTGGAAAATATTTACATACATTTTTATATATCTTCAGTGGACAGTGACTTAAAAAACAGCCTTGGGAAATACAGGTTCGAAAATATGATACTACGTCCAAACAGCAGCTTAGGTAAATGATTTTTAGAAGTATAGAACTTTAAGTTGGCAACACTATTTTAACTGGCGGCCATTTTGTCAGCTGTCATAAGTGATTTATTTTTAGTTTGGTTTGGCATTTCAACATGAATAGACTGACGCCTGAACAACGCTTCAAAATTGTATTTTCAAAGTCATGGTTCTGTTTAAAAAACGTAGTGCGTCCATTTTACAATGCTTAGCGATGAAGCTCACTTTTGGTTGAATGGATACGTCAATAAACAACACTGCAGTATTTGGAGTGATGATAATCCTCAAGTTTATGTTGAGACACCGTTACATCCACAAAAACTGATTGTTTGATGTGATTTATGGGTTGGTGGAATAATTGGTCCGTACTTCTTTAAAAACGATGCTTGCCAGAACGTTACAGTCAATGGTGTCCGCTATAGAGCCATGATTACTGAATTTTTCGTTCATCAATTGAACAACCATGTTGTGCAGGAGCTGTGGTTTCAATAAGACGGCGCAACATGTCACACAGCTCGTGCCACAATTGATTTATTGAAGGAAACGATTGGTAGCCGCATAGTTTCACGTTGCGGACCCGTGAATTGGCCTCCAAGATCGTGCGATTTAACGCCGCTTGACTATTTTCTGTGGGGATATGTAAAGTCGCTAGGCTACGCCGATAAGCTCGAAACGATTGCCCACTTGGAGGAGAACTTTCGCCGCGTTATTGCCGATATACGGCCACAAATGTTGGAAAAAGTAATCGAAAATTGGACCTACAGATTAGACTACGTCCGAGCCAGCCGTGGCGGTCATATGCCAGAAATCATATTTAAATTATAATGCCAGGAAATTATCTTTCGAATAAAGTAAATTTCATGTCAATTTTAAAAAAAACATCTTTGTTGTTTTTCCATTTCAAAGTTCTATACCACTAAAAAAAAACACCCTTTGTAAGCTAGCACACCAACCCACTATTTGCTTATTAAGATAGACGTATTTAAAAATTGCAATCGCATTGTTTTGCTATAAAAACACACGTATATTCGAATGCAAATTCCTCTTAAAATTTCAAGTCAATCCAGCGACTCGTTTTTGAGTTATTCGAGAACAAACATGCACTGGTTTTATAACAGTACAATAAAACTGATGGGGGCTTATGTTTGCTACCGGTTGGTTTGAAAACGGTGCCGTGAAATAACGCAGAATTTCAAAATTCGGCGTTATTTCACTTCTTAAAAGCCGAATTTCTATATTCGGTCTTTTTTCACTTTGCCAAAGCGAAATTAAGCCGGTTCGTCCTAAACACATTCAGATAAAAATTCTGTTTTTAAATTTACACCCCCGAAAGTGTACCATTGAATGGACTCACACTTATTTCAAACACATCCAACATTTTGGACTATTATTTTCTCAAATTTCGAGTTTCGAAATTTTCTCAAATTTCTTAATCTTTGCATTTCAACATTTCAGAAAATAATTCGCCCAAATTATTAATTATTTCTCAAATTTCTTAATCCTTGTATTTCAAAATTTGAGAAAATAATTCCCGCATTTGAGAAAATAATAGTTCGAAATTCGAAATTTGAGAAAATAAAAGTTCAAAATTCGCGCGAATTATTAATTATTTTTCAAATTTCTTAGTCCTTGTATTTCAACATTTGAGAAAATAATTCGCGCATTTGAGAAAATAATATTTCGAAATTCGAAATTTGAGAAAATAAAAGTTCAAAATTCGCGCGAATTATTAATTATTTTTCAAATTTCTTAATCCTTTTATTTCAATATTTGAGAAAATAATTCGCGCCAATTTTGAACTATAATTCTCTCAAATTTCGAATTTCGAACTATTATTCTCTCAAATTATTATTTTCTAAAATTTTACATTCTTTCCAAAAACACGTAAACATTTTCTTCGGCTTTGTTTCGCTGTTATTTCAATTTGCAATTTTGGAATTCAATTTATAAAAACGAAATAACACCGAATTTTGCAATTCGGCGTTTTTTCGCTCGGCGTTATTTCACGGCACCTCTGAAAACTACTGAACAGATTTCAATGCAACAATTTTGAAATTTTTCATAAAACTACTAGAAGACTATAGCCTATGTCGTGATAAGCCACGCCTTCTTTCGAGAACGTTTTTCACCAACATTTACTTTTCACTGTCTTTAACTTGTGTAATATGCTTAAAAAAAATGCTTTAGAAAGCCAATACTTTTACAAGATTTGTTTTTGTTATCCGGTAATTGAGTTACCGAACAAAATTGAATCAAAAAACTATAGCAACAATTGTGGCTCTGCTGTAGGAGGGTGGGCGCAAATCCAAGGTATTGTGTGTCGTTTTTTCTGTTGGAGCGGAACGAAAAAGAAGTGTGCGACAATATTTTTCCTAAGAAAATTCACAAATGATGAGTTCGGGTTTGTGAAAGTCGCTCTTTATGAAAATAAGGATGTACCATCCGGATTCTTACTCGAGTTTTTTTTTCTCTTACCTGATTTATTTCAGGTTTTCTTAGGACTAGATAAATAACCTTACTTTCCCTTTCGAAACGAAGTTACAGCCATTGTTCATATAAAATGACGACTGTGCAATTTCAGGACTAACATCTGAATTTCAGTTGGTCTTGCTCAAACTATAAACTCACACCCCGACCTCATGTTAGTTAATTTCTTTAATTTAAAAACAAATTAACTTTAACAATGTCATAAAGCAAAGGCTACGAGCTGTGAATACAGCAATTACTTTCATCGCCCACCAGACAAAATTAATTCTTCTCACACAGCGACTATGAAATCATAAGTTTTATCAATATTTTCATTTCCGCTGTAACAAGACCGACAGACGTTTTACAGGGTTGTGAGTTCATAGTGTTATCAAAACCGACATTCATTGAAGCAGACCGGATAAGAACTACATACATGTATGGCGTACACATCACATTCAGAGTCAAGCCCCGCACTATTTTAAGGAACGACACTATCAAGAAAGAGCCAGCCAATGCGTTGTATATGTGGTACGACAAACTGACTTAAACGAGATTTGATTAAAAAATATTTCAGATGACCACTTCAATTGGTTTTATCAGCGCAGATCGTTTAAATGAGTTATACGAGCAAAGTGTGGGAATGATAAAGTTCTTGTCCAAACTGATGTGCTTTGACAAGTTTCAATTTACGAGGCAGAAATTTGAATGGGTATACATTTTGATGAAAGACATTCGTGTGGGGTAAGATTTCGGTAGAAATTTATTTGCCAGAGGAATCTGAGCCCGACTTATTGAACTGGCAAGAGCTACCAGAGATGGGGAGTTTGTCAGGACGGAGTAGGCTTATACGGACAATGGAGTCCACCGGAAAATAAGGGCTTAGACAAACCGCGATACTAATAATCTTGTTTTGTAATTTTACGAACTCACAATTAATCATTTAGGAAGAATAGATATTAATAAGTATGTATTCTAATGAATCTTTATAATTAAATTATTTTTTATTTTCTTTTAAATTATTTTTGTTATTTAGAAATTTTCTATATAAAATTGGCAATTGTGACCTACAAAATATTTATTCTGGAAGCTAAAATTGATTACTAGTAAGGCCCAAAGTGATGTAACTCCTTAAACATAATTTTTGGAGATGAAGTTAACAGACATAGCTTATTTCCTCTACCAGGGGTAACATTTTTTAAAAACCCGTTAAATTGTTTGCATAGAACCTTAAGGTAATGACTTATCTGGAGAACGTGGCGAGCTGTTAGTGGCCGAACAAGATCAGCCTGACAATTAATGGGCCTTACCAATAAATATTTTTAGCTTCGATTTTATATTATTTGTAGTTTACAGTTTAAGAGAGCTTCCGTAAATTTTAAGTCAAGACTAGAAATTTGTTTTAGTATGGCGCAATGAGGACAAATCTATGACACAACATCTACAACTTGATAAAAACGTCACGGTTTACCGATATAAATTGAAAGTAGGTAGTCAAAGCGCGGTACCTTTATAAACGTCCCTGTAAAAAAATTCCCAAAAAATGTTGAAGTTCTTTTCTAACTTTAAGACAAAGGTTAGAAATGACAATCAAGCCGGTAAAGCCACAAAAAATGATTATTAGTTGTGAACGCTAAATTTTTCGAACTCACAATGGCGAAATTTTCCATGCAAAATTGCATATTGTGACCTAAAAAATATTTAGTGTGGAGATTAAAAATGATTTTTAGTAAGGCCCAAGGTCTTTATCTAGCCCTTCTTTACTAGCACCTCTCAAAATGGAATCGCAGCTAATATGAAGCTTAGAATCACTCTTCCCAATCGATGCGGTGTTTCGTCGAGCTTAAAAGGCAACTTAGAAGTAAGGGCTACTTTCAAATGACCAAGATATATTGAACTTGAACAAGACCTATTTTTATCCCCTTCAAATGTATGGTAAAGAAGCATCTACTTTGTCGAAAGAGACGAGAACTTTTCCTGTTGTTTTGAGAGGAAGATTCTTTGGGTTACATTCTGTCCAGTTTGTATCGATATGATGGAGGAGAAAATTCAACGACGAACTTTTCGGGCTAAATAGCGACGTTTATAAATAAATAAATCAATAAATAGTTGGCGCAAGAGGTCCGTTAGAACTCTAGGCCTAGCTTCTCACAACCATTCGTTTTGTGTGAGTTTTTCATTTCTGGGACGAAAAGAAAGGGATCTACAATTTTATGCCAAGTCCAAACCGCAAATTGAGAACTCTTTCATGACAGTTATACTCTCGGAAGTTTGTCACTTGTCTGACGTTAGCGTGAGGTGGCGTGTAAAATACCTTAAAATGTAATTTGTGTGTTTTCTGGCAATAGTACCTGGGACCTCTCGCTTAGTAGTCCAGCACAATAACCCTGCGTCTATAAAAAAATAGCGACGTTTACCTGTTCTTAAAGCTTAAAAAGCTACGGCAGAGGTGGCGGGACAAGTGGACAATAGCGCACCAGCTTGAGAGTTTTGTGTCCACCCTTTAGCGAGAACTTAGTTGGCGTATATAAATGTGGATGACTGAAGAAAGCTAGCTAGGGTCCAAACTGGCTATAGGCGCTTTCTGGCAAAGACCTAAACTAAGTAAGTTACACAACCCGCATTTATGATATGGCAGCATTTAAAAACTGACAGAAACCGTAAAGTTGACAGGAAATATTTCGCATTTGATATCGGGTCACATTTGTTTATATTTACTGGGCTTTACCAATAAACATTTTCAGTTTCGACTCTAAATTTTTAAAGTTCAGAGTGGAAATATTTTCCATACAAATTTCGCAATTGTGAGCTTCCGGAAATTTAAAGTCGAGACCAAGATGTTTTATTAGTACGGCGACCTGCCAACTAGGGTTTCAGTCAGAAGTTGTCTTTTAATGTAGTCATATCGGTTTTTTGTCCTGAAAACGGAGAGATAGGTAGGTCCCTTCCATTCGTCCCAAAAATAAAGCCAAGCCCTGAACCGCAAGAGGTCCTCTGTACTTTTTTTAGATGCAGATAGCGTTAGTAATAATCATTTTTAAACTCCACACTAAATATTTTTTGGGTCACAATATGCAATTTCGCATGGAAAATTTCGCCATTGTGAGTTCGAAAATTTTAGCCTGGACACTAAAATTGATTATTGGTATGGCGGAGAGTGGCATTCAGTTCTCTTTAACAAAGACGGCTTAAAAATTAATGAAGAACTTATACGAGATGGAATAGGTAGGCTTAATAATTATAACGGAGAGGGCTTAGTGCAGTGCGACCTTGTTGTCTATTGTGCCCGATATTTTTAGGCTTTGGAGTGCACTTTTGACAGTTGCCAAGAGCTGCACTTACAGCTTCGATCATCCCTCACGTGAATCATCCATCAGATACTGCTAATTCTTACAACACCGATGCAGGGTACACTTTAATTTCTCAAGCACTTAGTGCACTACAAATTGACTGCTACAATGTTTGAATAGAACAAATTTATGCGCGGCTACTCCGGACGCAATGAGTTCATTCTAACCGCGCGTTGCCATGAGATCATTGCGTTTCTAAATTCCACCAACACGGTCGTCTGTTGCTGTTCATAATAATGTTTACGCGTTATGTTTTCTTTTTTTCTCCAATTCGCTCATTTCGAGTTTGAAAATAGAACTTTATCTAATTTCATGTGCGAGTAGAATTGGGAAGGCTATTGTTTGTACAGTGGATGTGTTACTCCTGCACACATGGTTTTGCTTTGTTTGAAAAATCGTACCCACCATGTGATGGTAGCTTCAAGTTTTATGGTTATGACATAACCGCCGGCAAATAGTGAATATTAT
Organism: Cheilosia vulpina; assembly: GCA_916610125.1. Classification (NCBI taxonomy): domain Eukaryota; kingdom Metazoa; phylum Arthropoda; class Insecta; order Diptera; family Syrphidae; genus Cheilosia; species Cheilosia vulpina. Next base: position 50,543,499 of record OU744278.1, read on the forward strand.
CAAGATAAATATTTTCCGAGCAAATACTTTATTGTTGACAGAATTCAGTTAGCCAATGTGTGAGTACTGTATACACTGTAAAAAATAATTACCAATTCCATTTCTATAATTCCAATATTGTGAGGCAGTTATCGCATTAGTTCCGCTTCGTGCTCGATTTCGTATTCTTATCTCGGGGAAGTATTAAATTCTATGCTCGGGTTCATTTGCGAGGAATGGAGTGTATGCGTTGACAGAAGATCAAAGCGAAGTGCGTGTGAGATAAGTTTTGACTTCTCTGACCCTTTGTGCTCATTTTTAGTGTAACTCGAAATTGATTAAGAAATATACTTTGCTTAGATCTAAATTTAGTGTTTTCCACTTTTGTATGTTCAATTTTTGACTACAAACAATAATAATAGAGTTTTCGGAATTTTTGACTCAGCTACCTCGGTTGCGGCTAAAATGTTGATCTGTTTTTGGATTTATGCTCCTTTTGGAGGAGAAAGCTGTTGATGCTTTGAAATGAACTATGAAACGAATGCAAATACTGAGAAGGTCGATGATTTTTGTTTAGGGTTACCCTTGACAAATTTGAAAAAAAATCGAAAGAAAACCCGGCAACATCTGAAAATAAGTCCCAAAGGCTCTAGCGGCGTTTCTATGAAATCTGGGAAGCTACTGTGAAACATCACAACAAGACTACAGAGCTTAGTCAATACCAAGTATTCCAAGCGATGTTACCTTTACCGAGAAGGGTTACCGTTGATAATATTTAAAAAAATTAAAATTAAAAATTAAAAAAAAGAGCAATTGCAGAACAGAGCTCAAACTCTGTACCGTAGCCTGACAGTCAGTTTTCACGGGATTGACACCCCAGATGACAACCAAATTTTGGTCAGATAAACTTCAAAAGTCACGGCCTGTAATTTACATCTGTTTTCCAAATATTGATGTTGGAAGGAGGCATCACAGACCGCTTTTCGAACTTTTCCCAAACCTAAACAGATATTATGAGTGAAAGGAAATGTATTCCAGAAGCGTGGCCAGTTTTGTTGGTTTACTTATAACTTTCAGTAAGAATAAAAATCGATTTAGCATTTTTAGCAGACCACCTATCAGGGCATACGTCTATCACAAGTCAGTGGGTCACATCCTCAGTCAGTTATTTATTTGTTCAACTTTATATTTACCCAGGGATGTGGTTGTGGATGCGAGTCTATCTCTATCTAAAATAAACACTTCCACAATGCCAGCACTTTTTGTTTATCATGCATTCTAGAGCTATGCCACATGTTCATCACTTGGTGATGTCATGCCTTTCAGCCCGATCGGCTGTCATGTGTATCTATGTAGCTGCTCTAAGCCTCTTGGTTGCAAAAGAAAAATTATAAACACACATGCAGAACGAATACGAGAAACGAATTTGCTCGTGCAAAGTGTCATCCTAAATGGAATCGGAAACTGTCCAGTTCAGCAATTTTTTTTATTTTTTTTTGTTTTTGTTTTCAACCAGACGACGAAAAACGAACGACTCAAGTGTCCGACATATCAAATGAATGGGCCCAGCGTATATTCTGAGCACACAATTGCTAATTGAGAAGACCTAAGCGAAATGGAAACACTTTACAACCCATACGAAACAAATAAAAGGTTTCTCCGTTGTATCGTATCCTTGCATACAAAAAAGAAAAAGAAAAAAAAAAACAAAATAAGAATGCATGTGATGATCTGTGCCTCCCGTGGGAAGATACTCACAAAAACGTGAAGAATAAAATTCCTGAAAACCGAAACCGACAATGAGGCTTTTATCCTGCTCTCTCCCCATCCTAATGCTTGCACCTTTTTTTCACATTGTTTTCGACAGCGTATTCCGTAGTTTGAGGATCAACAGGGAAATTAGGGGACGAACGAACAAATCGAATTAAAAACCAACTTACCTGTCCGAAATCGATGGTTAAATTAACCTCATTGTATTTCATGCCTCTGGACAGAGGTGGACTCTGCCACCATAGTTCTGTGCCATCGATGGCGAACTCGGGCGCGTGATTCTTGTCGGGATGTTTGGGATCGCAGACGTCACAGACCTGTTGGCAAATTAAAAAAAAAAATAATATACCATTAGCGGATAAAAGCGAATTTCGTATTTTTGTATAAAATTTTTTTAAATTTGAGATGGTGTGTGTTTTTTTTAAGGTTTTGGGTGGCAGGGCTTTTGTAGAAGCACCCAAACTGTTTTCTGAGTGACATTTTTAGATTATTTGCTGAGCTCCTAATGGAACCCTACCCTATAAATAAATTTAATGTGCAACCATTAGCATTTGTAAAAGCTTTTAGGACCTCTTTGTGCAATTTGTGTTTGGTTGGTCATTAGGAGGACATATTGTTGCTCCTCTCTTGCATTCCATGAAGGCGCTGCAAAGAAAGTTGTTTCAGTTTTCCGCTTTTCACGGTCATCGTACTGAACTGAACATTTCTAAGTTTAGTAACCATCTATGAAGGATTTTGATCATACTTTAAACACCTGTTCAATTTTCTCGACGGATTTCTGGAATTTTCAATTTTCTGGAAGGAGCAGTGGTAATTATTGTTTTTGTTTCTATTGCGGTAATCTTGTGAAACTCATTTTTAAGAGGGCAGTTTCTTAAAAAAAAAATTTTTGGCGTAACAGGTCCGTACTCCAATTCTCACAACCACTCGTTTTCAGTGAGTTTTTATTTTTGGGACAAATGTAAGGAAACTTGTATACCTAGTCCGAGGAGTACTAGAAAAAGTGAGATACTCAATCTTTGACCTACAGCTCGACTTTCGAGAAATGCCTTGGAGTATAAAATACAAAATTTCGATCCTACATCAGACGAATTTTTAAAAACAATTGTACAAGTAAACCTTGACTATTGGGAAATTCTAAATAGCCCTACTTTCGTTTCCGCAAAGCTACAAAAAAAACTAAGCAAAATTTAACAAACGATTGTTGTACGTGTAAATCTTGAGGCAGATTCTGTAACAATAACAATAATCGTCTGGACGATATCGTTTTCGAAACTTTGATGACCCTAAAAAAGTTATATTCTGCCCGAATTCGTTTCACTATCGTCAACTGTCATTTCATTTGTGGAAAATGAATTGGATTAAGGTCTCAAACTCGTAATTTTGGCACTTAGTTGCTACTTTTGGAGGTCTATCGTTTCGACGATAATCGTCTGAAAAATTACGGAATAATTGCCCAGTTGAAAAAGCAAATTGAAAGTTGTTCAGATCTTAAAAGTCAAAAGTCGTTTGCCTTTCTAAAATATTAATTAAGTTACTGTGGAGCACGATTCCTGAATGGAAGGCCTTAAACGGAATGCTCTAAAAGAGTACCTTCCCATTGGGGACGTTTAAGTATCTAGTTTAGTAAGTCTGACAGCTCTCTCACTAGATGTATCTCGGTTTTGATTGGGGGAAATCGGTCATATGAGCAGCTGTTTCGATTGACGTTTATGAAGGGGTAGCCGGCGAATCTAGTCAAGAAATTCGTGACTGAGTACTAAGTTGACAGTTCGCATCATATGTGACTGATGTAGGAAAAGTGACGTTCCCGACCAATTTAGTTTTTGCGTTCAGATTACATCCCATCCAGACCAATTTAGTCGAGTTAAGATAACTAAATTCTTGCGGCCATTGTTTGTGTGTGAAGACTGAAGAATATTAAAAAGAGAAATGTTTTTTTTTTCCGATTCCGAAGAAATTGATGACAAAGCTTGAAAACCTCTTGTTAATTTTGAGACTGACTATCAAGGAATTTATCTTTTCAAATAGTGTTGTGGATAATATTTTAAATTGCTGTCGTCAACATTTGCAAAACACTTGTACGCTTTCCTTGCAATCTAAGTTGATTTGCTTGCCCATCATCTAGATCTTATAGAAGCACTTTTACAAATGGCGTGTAAAATTGTAAAAAAAATGTAAATTTTAAATCATTGGAAATCCGTTCCGTTCTTGACTAGATTCGTCGGCTACACCTCCATAAACGTCAATCGAAACAACTGCTCATATGACCGATTTCCCCCAATCAAAACCGAGATACAAAACCAAAATTTTAAAGAAGTTAAAAACTTTGAAAAACAAATAAATCCGATTTTTTTATACGTTTGAAAGCGTTTTTTGAATGCTAAAAATATTTTTAAATCTGTCCTTCCTCAAAAATTTAATTTATAAACAATGAGGGCTTGTTCTAATTATGGGCTATTCTAAAATAATTCATGGAGAGGAAGTTTATATTAAATACCATACTAAATAAAAATATCTCTTTTCGCTTCCGAATTTTATCCTAAACTCGAATCAATGTTAACTAAGTGATATATATAAATAAATCGTATAAATCATTATACATATATTCTATTTTTCGACAAGTGTAATATCTACTTCAGGTTATATATTTGTCCAGTAAGAGCAGACGGCTCGAGCCTTAAAATACATCCGGTACGGTTATACGGACTTATTTAAAGATATAATTTTGGTAAAAATATTATTTGTCAACTAAAAACAGTCAATAAAAAATGAGAAATTGAGCTAAAACAGTGACATAGTAAGGCAATTTAAACCTCCATGAATTTAGTTTTGAAAAGTGTAGAAAGATTTAAGAAGTCTTTGTTAGAATTTTGTTTCTTAAGTTTTTTTTTAATTTGGTATATTTATTTAGCGGAACTTTGCTATTTGAGATTCAGATTTTGTTGAGTTTGCGTTAAATTGAGTACATCGGCTTAATGCGTTCAAAATGACCTAGTAAGACAAAAACACGATTTTTTTAAGTTAAAGCCAAAAACTTAAATAAAAAAGAAATAGTAAAAACTAAAAAATATTCTCTCGAAAAATCAGGATATCTAAGAACTATCAACATTAAGAAAACAAATGAACTGATGTATCGAATATTGGACTTTTTATTCGGCTGAGAAAAAGTCTAATTGGATTTTATTAGATTCTTCTTCTGAGACTTAAAAAAAATGGCGTTTGTCATCATATTCTCTCAGTGTAGGCCATCCACTCCCTTTGCTATTCCACCCAAAAATAGATAAAAAACAAACAAAAAATCTCTATACGAAGAATATACATTACGGGATGGGAGACGGAACCTAATTGAAAAATAAACAGTGTGCTTTATACGCAATGGGCAAATATTTGAACACCCAACTAATTAACATTCAGTTCAAATACACGTACCTGTCCCTGGATGACAGAGTAATCGAGATGATCGTTCTCCGTGTTTGCACCGACCAGCTTACAATATAACTCGGGACCGTCAAAGTCCTCACCGCATGTTGCTGTAGCATAAATTTTCCTTCCCGTTGCCAAATTAAAGTACGGTGGAGTAAGTTCGGATTTCACTAGCACAAGTAGGCTGCATAAAAGCAGGCCTAATAGGCCCATTGGCCGGAACCCCATTTTAAAGGGGGTTCTTTAGATAAACTATAAATTAATTTTTTTTTATTTCACTGCAACACTTTTCTTTTATTTTTTCTATTTAAATAACCTTTTTAATGCCGGTATTTTGGGCCAATCCAACCGCACTGGATGGCTCTTTTCTTACAACTGAAGTGGATTCTATAAGTTTTTCGTCAGCTCGACCCCGAATGAATCTAATTGTGAGCTGTGAGACTACTGTATTGTTGTTGTAGCTGTGTGTTTTTTTTTTAAACCCCATCCAGCACACAGTTGCTATCTGCCCGAACAGCGGCCAAAGATCCAGCGAGCTGCTATCGCTTGCTGCCCATGTCAATGAGGCGATGAAAAAAAAGAATGACTTATCTCTGGATGAAGTAACATAACGAAGAGGGAACGCCACGAGAAAAGAAGAAAATTTTGTACAGCCAAACAATTGCCGGCATTTAAGACACTCATTCCTCCGGCTTCACTTGACTGTTCCCAGGTTTTTCAACAACACCCTCTCTATGGATGTGGTATTCGTGGTAACACTAACACCACAGTGGGGTCCATGCGTGTGGCAGCTCTATTGTATCACGATCGTAGTGGCCTACTGATCCAGCTGATTTTTTGTTGTATACATTTGTGTCTTCTTCGGCTGTTGCTTTGTTAGATACGCAAGGTAAGTGTTGAGTTGGAAATATTCTGTGAGGGAGGCAAAGAGAGTTTGCCGCATTCATTCAGTGGATACGATTTTGCTGTGTCTTTTGTTCGGTTTAGCATAAGTGTGGCTGTGTGCATGCATGTTTTGCTTTCTTTTCATTTTCGTTCCTTGTTTTGCTTTTCGTTTACTGATTCGTTGTTGTTTGTTTATTTTGAAGTGCATATTATCTGGAACGGATAGTTTGGATAGATCCGATGAATGGTGCTACAGAAATATTTGTGGTGATGGGGGGTTCGAATAGCTAGGTCAGCTTATAGGGTTGCCGCACAACATGCTCTTTGAGGAGTGTCTGTCGTGCATTAGGTATGGAAATTGTTTTATTCATTATTTTTAACAGATCTTCAATGAAGATCGAGGCATGCGTTCGTTGATACCTTCAAGAAAATTGAAGAAATATGGAAGTGCTGCTTCTGGAACAAATTACATACGCAAAATGCAACTCTTTAAAAGTAAGGAATTCCGTACAAGAATGTGTAAAGATGACGAAGAAAGCCATGTATCTCATTTGCTGATTAGAAAATCCTCTTGCAGACTACATGGCGGCGATTCAGTTTTCGGGCTGAAGAAATCATTTTATTTAGACGATTATAGCCAAAAATGTTCGTTCAATTATAGGCCTGTTTTGTTGAGCTTCGATCTCAGCAAAGCAAAGCAAAGTAGGATTTTCAGCACGCAATTACAAGCTCTACTTGACACTTCGAGACTGGCAGTAGTTTTTGTAATCGCGTGCTTGAAATCCTTCTTCAATTTGCTTTGCTGAGATCGAATCTCAAAAAAACACGCCTTATGTAGAAATAACTTCGCATCGTAACAAAAATCAGGTGCATTTGTGAATTGAACGAAATCAAACAATCAATCAGATTTATCTTCTCGTCAAATATTATAAAAAAAGATGAAATTAGCAAAATATCGAGTAACGAGTTATTCACGCTCTAACGAGTTAAATTGATTTCCTCCAATTTGTGGTGGTAAATTGGTCGAATACAAAAAGTTGAGAGGTTAGAAAAAATATTAAATATCGACTCGGTGTTGAGTTTATTCGTCTAAAAAAAAGACTTTCTGCCTTATACTGCATTTACTACATCCCGCACGCGCATTTTTGCAGGAGACGGTAAAGAGAGATACGTTTGTCCACCATCAATGCCTAATAAAAGTTAGAATGAAATCACAAATCAGTCATGGATGTTCAACTCATAATTATAAGACGTGTTTTTTTGAGTTTCGTTCTCAGCAAAGCAAAGTAAAGTCAGATTTTCAGCGCACTATTATATAATAACTACTTCGAGTCTCGAAGTGTCAAGTATAGCGTAGTTGTTGTAATTGCGTGCTGAAAATCCTACTTTACTTTGCTTTGCTGAGAACGAAGCTAAAAAAAATAGGCCTATAGATAGATACGCAAAACGGAAATAAACACAGGTTCCGGCGACCAACATTTCTGCAATCACTACAAAATATTTCTATTTCCGATTGAAAACATGTGAAATGAGAGTGGTAATTAGTGTCAGTATAAATTAAACAAACAATTCATCAAAAAATTATACGAAATAAATAAATAAATGTCCGTTCATCACTTCCGGAAGTAATTTTGTTTCACCTATAGGAAAGCGAAATTTCATAAGCCATCGCTATAAAAATATCAACATGCTGAACTTTCGCAATATTCTTAGTACGTTAATAAGATGGCCCACCAAAATACGTGTCACGTATTTTTGCTTGATAGGTAATTCTGGCCCTTTCAGTCGGCTATTTAATATATCCATTTAATTCACCGTTTAAACTAGTAGGCTAGTGATTTTTATTGAACGCCTTCTGTTGTTATACCCATTTGTTGACATTTGACAGTTTTGCTGTTAAAGCTTGCAATATACCTATGTATATTTTTATGAATCCAGCAATATGTACTTTAAAGATTAGATATACAAATATTTATTTTAACAAAATTTGAAGTCTGATGGGTTTAGCTTTTTATCTGTCAAATATGCTATAACAAATAAATAAAAGGTTTGTTCCTTTTCTTTTAAATCTTACGAATTATTACTTGTTCTTATGAATATTTACTCAATGCCGTTCCTTAACTCGAAAAAATCGTAAAAGAGAGCAAGACATTTCCCCTCCACAAATTTCTTGGTGTAAGAATTGAAAGAGCTGTCAGTCACCCTACAATTCGCAGTTGATTTTAAATTTGTTGTCCTATTTGACATTTATATGCATATTATTTGATTTCTTGGGTATTAAAATGGTATCAACAAGCGGGAAAATAAAATTAAATGTTTTCCTAAGATTCTTTTTGAAAGTGGCAACGAAATTCTTCCTCGCTGTAAGAAAGGACAATCTCCTCCATGTTATTTTTAATGCCGTGGCGCTTTTTCCTCTTCAACAGTTCAATCCGTAGGTAAAAACTCTTGAATATATGAAGTTCGATTAATTCCGAGTCACTTTCATCGCTTCTTCGAGTTTATGCGATATTTTAACGACTTTTCGTACCACTTTTTTTGAATTTTTTAATTATTTATCTGTCATTTTCATAAGTAACTACAAAAGCGTTCCCTTACGTCTTGTAAGTTTCTCTGTCTGTGAGAAAATTTATCCCCATCACTGCAATTTTGACATTATTTTCCTTTCATTACTACAAAAGTAAAGGAACAGACCTAAAGACTAGCTCAGCTAACGTCACTTGGTCTATACGTTTCTTATGACAGCTAAATGAGCCAATACTTAAAATAAAATAATTTTAAAGTGCAACATGTGGAGTGCGCAAGTTAAAGAATGGAAACTAGCTATGTATACAATTTTTAAAAGCAGTTGGCCACCCTACATCATGCAGAGATGGGCGGGCAAATCAGTGCGAAAACAAAACTCAAGTAACTTGCTCACCTACGCCTGTATTTAGCTCTGCATACCAAAGTGAATAGGAAATACAGTAAAGGAATTCGCAAGTCGCAACTTTTGTTTCAAATAATTTGTGCGCTTGATGATCTCAGCGAATTTGAAAAGTTCTAGTTGATTAGTTTGAATGCCTTTTGAGTAAAAAAAAATGCAAAAAAAAACATAAAGAGGATAAGTATGACATTTTTGTATGGGAGTCACCCAGCTTAAGCTAAGGTGCGATTACTTTAGAACGTAGTAGTAACTTTTCGTCAGTTTCTGCCACTAACTTAAGCGCACTTTTACATTTTTGAAATTTTTTTCGAAAATCGAAACGCATTTGAACAGATCTCTTCGAGCTGTCTTCCAAATTGCTTTTTAAAAGTGTTATTCCAAGTGTTGCTGTCCGTGTTTTAAGAGAAGAAGTAACACAGTAACGTTGTGTTTACCTAGATAATCGTGTTGAATTGCACTGTACCGAATCTAGCTTCGTTTTGGGACTCATCAGATGTCAGAGTGGTGTATTATCGAATAATGACTCGTTAGGGAAACGCTCAACATCAACAGGAAAGACCCCTATTTTCAGCGAGTAGAATGGATTACTTGAATCGCATTTTTTAGAACGACGACGCCATAAAATCAAAAAACAACAAACAAATTTGTATTTACACACAGCTATCTACTAATTAACACATTTTTGTAACAGGTATACAGTTGAACTTCGGCCCAATGACTCACAGCACATAGATCTTCACTAAATTTTATTATAGCAATACAAAACACTGGAATACATGCTAGCTGACTTATCTTAACAACAAAATGATCACATGAATGCTTACAAACACTCGAACAATTAAAGACTACAAATAAGCGGCAACAATATATCGATCATCTTCACCGCAGAGCACAGGCTCGGTTGACCGGCAATACTCCGCATCGACGGCTTTAAAATCTAAAATGCAAATTCAATTAATAAGACACTTTTGGCCAATTATAATTCAATCCAAGCCTACTTTCGTCATTTCGGCAATTGTAGAAATCCAAATCGCACGAATTGCTAAACGCCTTTAGGCATCTTCCATTGGAGGCACAATTCAAGGTAAAGTTCAACGCACACACCTCCGAACACTGATCGACGGGCAAGCAGCCACTCTGATTTATCACCAAAAGAGCTAGTAGCGATTAAAAGATCAATTCAAGAGGTTAATTTAAAATCCTGTTTGGGCAAAAAGCATGCGGGTTTGAACATACCGGCTAGCATCCCCAGTAGTATCACTTTCATTATAGCACGTCAAATTTTCTGCAAAGGAACAAGCACAACCTGTCGATCGACAACCGATCGCATAAACGATCAACAGAGGAAAATAATGCGACACGACACACGCGACGATTCGAACGGAAATCGAGTAACAAAATCTAAGGCGAATGTTTATCTGGCTTTTATAGGACTAGCAGCCGTCGCAAAATGTTTGCGGCAATAGGTCCGCAGGTTATTGCGGAGATGGCAGACAGTAAACAAAATCGCAAAAGTTTAAAATTCAACTTGATTGACAGAAGATGGTAAGTGTGGCTGACTTTTCGGCTACGACGATCGCGAATAGAAATATTTGGAATCAAGGTCACACGATGGCTTGGCTTCAAAGTATGTCGGTTGATGGAGTCATTTTGGACTTATGACGGAGATCGGCAGTCGTGTGCGAGAAGATGTTTTTCCAGAGACAATCAATCGTTTAGTTTGTGTTGTGACAAGGATTTTAGGCTGCAGTTGAAGAGCACCTGAAAGTATACTGGATTTGTTTGTTGGACTTTATTTGTTTGCCAAAGTAATGGCGGACACTGTTGAAACAGAGAGACTGTGCGACCGATCAGTGCGCTCATTGGTTCGCCACCCATTTTCAAGTAAAAGTCTTTTTTTTAGCTCTTTCGCATGTTGATGGGTATTTCGATGTGATCGATTGTATTCACTTTATGTCCAAAACACATGTGCAGAATTCGCTGCGCAGCAAGATTAGAATACACATAAATTCTACACTCAGTGCAGTACTGCAACATCTATTTCTGAATTTGCTGCAAAATTCAAGTGTACCACAACACAAAAGAAAATAAATTGCAATTTCAAGTACATGGCATCACCGACTTTTGACATTTGCTGATCGTTTTTGTTTTCGCTTTAGTTGTAAACACATCATCTGCTTAGCTTAGTCGGCGAATGACAGTGGTCATATGAGCCGATGCAATGCATGTCAAACAATTTTCTGCATATCTGTTTTACTTGCAGACTGCATTCTGCGCTGCGTAGATTTTAGGACAAGTGGAAATATCAATGCGGTAACAATGGGAGATATCAATTGCTTCATTTGAAATATTTTGTTCTTGTGGGGTTTTCGATAAAGAAGAAGAGGAGCCGAGAAACTGATGACAAAATAATACATTACGGTCCTCATTCCCACGGTCGTGTTCAATAAATGGTGACCTAGAAGTGCCCATTTTTCAGGTCAATGCAAGTCCTGCCAAAATGACTGTTTTTAAGCGTTGTTTTTGTGTTCCTCCTATTGCAAAGAAGGTAACGCGTTCAAGTTGATATATAAATTGAAAAAAGTATTTTAAGGGAAGCTTAGAGATATTTAAATCTAAATTTTATTCTGCAAAACAAAAATAAAAATCTGCGAATTATAAGCGAATAAAAATCAATAAAATTCACTCTTTGAAGAAAAAGACTACCCACTGCATAAAATTTATATAATATAGGTGTAGCTTGTGTCTAAATCATTTTAATTTCAGTTTTGACTAGCCAACCCGTGCTCAAGACCCAATAAGTATAAAACTACAGACCCACTTCCCTAAATTTACTGATAAAAAGGTATTATTTATTTCGGTTTAGCAGCTATAAGTGTACCAAAAAAAAATAGAAACACATTACATCTGTCAATATTACGACTGAAATAAAATTAATAAAATTTGCCAAAACTATAACCACACCAAGCTTGAGGTAACCCATAATCGCAGTTTCACCTCAGATTATGTAGTTCAGAGAGGCAATGACCAGTATACATATTTGAATAAAAAATATGGACCTTCTTGCAACATCAGCAAATTAAAAACTGTTTGACCAATTTTCTCGAGCATCTCTGTCTAAATAGTTTTACTAAAGCGTTCGGCGGGAAGCAATAGATCCAGATGGTTGGACAGTAGGAATCTCGTTAATCCATTCATGTGCGTCACTAATTAGATGAGGAGGCATTTGAATTTCTTCACTTTGACATTTGGAACACTGGGCAGAAATCACATTGTGTCAACACCCGTTAGGGCCATCACAATGATTTTTTTTTTAATTAGACAATCGGATTCCTCAAGGATTCCGTGCCAGTTCTGAATTGATTGTTAATTGATAGTCGTTATAAATCAAAAGAAACTACCTTGCGATATATCTTAAGATTTTTAGCAAGAAAATTACACAATTGGTCACGTAAACTACTATCCGGGGATTGTGATAGGTATAAGTATTCATAAACAGTTTTCTTAACGTTAACAACTCCTCACAGAAGGCTGAATTGCTTCCGCACTGTCTTATGTTTTAAATCTTAAGTGCAATCCTAGTAAGCTCACAAATAAAACTGTCTTCAGAAAACAAGCCTTAATATTGCGCACCTCAATCAGCTATAATATTAACATCTGTCCCACTGTACGCCGTTCAAGTTGATTGAGACAAAATGTCACCATAAAAGAAGTCAGTGACCGTGAATGTTAAGCTAATTATCAAGTAAATAAATCAACCGGAATTGCCCTCGACTTAGATGACTATAACAAAATCAATCTAGGTTTATATACAACATATATACCAAATCTAGAACAGCCTTGGGAAAATGCAATTCACTTAATTCTACAATAAAAATCTCCACATAGGCATTGCCTCGAGGCTAATGTCTTCGACGACATTGTAGTTCACCAGCCGGAAGATGACAGATCGATCTACGAATACGATTAGTATATTAATTTGGGGAAAATTAAAATATGTCACTGAACACCGAAGGTATAAATAGATACGCAGTTCCGCGATCGATGCCCAGTATGGGTTTGAAAAATTCGTTATGAAGATCGTTTTGTTTTCTTTCGGTAAATAAAGTGATTTCATATAGAGAAAAAAAAAATTGATAAATTGTTAAAAACTTTTTCCTTTAGTTATTCTGGCCGTGGGCGTTGGGCAGGTGATGAGCCAATCGAAACTGAATCCCACAAAAGCACCATATTGCAACACATCGTGTCCTTCGGAATACGATTCGATTTGTGCAGCCAACGGTACATGTCTGAAGGTTTTCAACAACAATTGCCTGTTGGAGGCGTACAACTGTAGGGCGAGATTTGACATACGTGAGTATGAGTTTGTTTTAATCAAGATAATGAAATTGTAATTAAATGTTTACTTGTGTTTGCAGCTTTCGAGGAGGTCGACTTTAGCTTCTGCAATGAGCTGAAACATAAATTTTGCTTCTGAGTTGAACTGGCGTTTTGTTAGAGCTATAATTTATCATAAGGGTATATAAATATGAATAAGAGTATTATTTAAGTCGACAAATAAAAATCATTAACAATTATTGTTAAACGTTTTTTTTGTAAAGCAGCTGGAAATTTGGGGGATCGAGTTATAGGTTCAAACTTGGCGTTACATGAAGAGGTTTTTGAGAATGTTATTGAAGCCCCTATGACACGAAGTAAATAGTGGGTGCTACGAGGTACGGGTACCATTCAAAACAGCTTGCAGCTTCTATAATGATTCTGCTGTTTACAAGCTTACCTACTTCTACATAAGCCGTGTTTTTTTGAGCTTCGTTCTCAGCAAAGCAAAGTAAAGTAAGATTTTCAACACACAAATTACAATAACTACTGCGAGTCTCGAAGTGTCAAGTAGAGCGTAGTTGTTGTAATTGCGTGCTGAAAATCCTACTTTACTTTGCTTTGCTGAGAACGAAACTCAAAAAAACAGGCCTATAATAAAACTGAATGCCAAAATTGTATGTCCGTGAAAATCTTCGAACTTTTTCTCCGAAACTAAAACAAGTACAATATTTTTCATTTAACAAAATTATATTTCTCGCACTTAAACGCCTAGCAAAGCAGGCGGGAGTCCGCTAGTAGTTCTTTACTTCTGTGTAAAATAGAAAGCTAAAGTAAGGTTGGTATAGTAACAGAACCTTGAGAGTTGTTACAGCAAACATTTGCGTAATTGCGTAAGACGCAAAAACGAAGTAATGTCAACAGTGCGTATAAGATTAATGTTGTTTTCCATTGGGACAAAAAATCGATCTTTTTTTTTATTCGGATCACTTTTTGCAAATCTCGATATTTTTCCAGATTTACACATACTACCACAAATACAACACAGCTGTTTTACGTCATTTAAAGAAGTTTGTTTTAAAACAAATGTGCAAAATTACGTGAAAACCAAAATAAAGAAATCCATAAACAGCAATGGACATGGTTTTGGAGGAATTTTTATCTTCATTGTCTTCCTCATCATCTGGAAAGTACGAATCACTGAAACTACTCCATTTGTATCTATAACACAGGAAACATTTTTCAAGCCGATTTCCATGGCTGATTTTACCAAAAACAAATGCAATTTGAGCAGCTGATATTGTTGTCAAATAACGCACTAATCCATTCACAAAAGCAGATCAATTTCGTTGCATGTTCCAGGAGCCGCACAAAATCTGAGATCTGAATAAGATTTTTGGTGGTCCCAATGGAAAACGACATAATAAAAAGCTATAACAGGAGTTGATTGTATAACCAACTTAAAACTTCGAAATGACAACTCATGACCGTAATAGAACGGGTGGCCCACTTCAAGACTAATAACCGATCTTAATTGAATTCAATACCTACCTTTTTTGTTGAGGAGAAGCAAGAAGCTCCAAGCAGACTATAGCCGCTATTATGATTTAATTTTAGGCTTTGTTTTGTCTAACTGAGTTGATAAGTTGACAGAAACTTCAGTAGCACTTCTTTTATTTGCTCTATAACCACACTTAATTTCAGTAGTTATTTTAATATCCGTCTTTAAATACCTTTGACCGTGTCATACATTTATTGTTCTCTTAAATAAACATGTATTAACATTTTAAATTTGTTTTTATAACTTGCATGTTTCGAAAGAAGTTTTTCGAAGAAAACAGCCAGTCACATAATAAATGCAAACGATAACGAACGATGACAATCGATAAATGTGTCTATTAAGATCGAGACTCGCGATATTTCTGAAAGCAAATATTTCCACTGACTAGACGGCCATTGGAGGGTGAAATTAAGTAGAGATCCCTATACGTATAGCAAAACCGACAGTAACTAAATGCAGTTAGATAAAGAAAGAGATATTAGCCTATTTTATTATCAAATCCGGAACAAATCACGAAAATAAAACGGATCAATGGAAAATTTAATTTCTGTTTTGTGGAAACAGTTCTCTTAAAAAACAAAATAGATAACACAGGGTATTACAAATTTCATATTGGCCGCATTCAAGAATCTAGTTATCTTAAGTCGACTAGATTGGACTGGATGAGATGTAACCTGAACGTAAAAACTAGATTGGTCGGGAACGTCACTTTATCTACGTCAGCCACGTACTCGAACTGTCAACTTTGTACTCAGTCACGAATTTCTTGACTAGATTCGTTGGCTACCCCTCCATAAACGTCAACTGAAACAGCTGCTCATTTGACCGATTTCCCCCAATCAAAGCCGAGATACATTTAGTGAGAGATCTGTCAGACTTACTAAACTACATACTTGAACGTCCCCATTGCCAACAGTCACATCGCAAATATTCTGCACGAATTGCTAAACGCCTTTAGGCATCTTCCATTGGAGGCACAATTCAAGGTAAAGTTCAAAGCACACACCTCCGAACACTGATCGACGGGCAAGCAGCCACTCTGATTTATAACCAAAAGAGCTAGTAGCGATTAAAAGATCAATTCAAGAGGTTAATTTAAAATCCTGTTTGGGCAAAAAGCATGCGGGTTTGAACATACCGGCTAGCATAAATAAATAACTGAAACAGCTGCTCATTTGACCGATTTCCCCCAATCAAAGCCGAGATACATTTAGTGAGAGATCTGTCAGACTTACTAAACTACATACTTGAACGTCCCCATTGCCAACAGTCACATCGCAAATATTCTGCTTAACGTCACACATGACATTTCACTTGCAAGTTCGGGGTAGTTACCATTTAAATCAAATTTGCATAATATTTCTTTTTCATATTTTTTTTAGAAACTAATTTTGTAATTTTGACCTCAGAAATCACGCGACACGCGATTAAATTCAAATAATCCTATTAAATGCTCACTTTCGCAGGGAAACTTTATAAATATTTATGTTTAGAAATATTTATGGAACATGTAGGTATAAAATTTTTTATCAAGTGTTTGGCTGGTCTGAACATACCATTACCATTCAAGAATGAAAGAAACAACGCATCCGGAAATAGTGGAATACATTTGCAGATCATGATTCGTGATTTCGATGAAAAGCAGGATCACATGTTGATGTTGTAAGTGCATGTAAATCGATTATCTATATGGATCATAGCTGATAATAAAAAAAGGGTACCTATTGGTTGCGCCCAGGACCACCCCATATTGAAGTAAATAGACACAAGGTTAGACAAGTTCTTATCTTCAATAGACAATATACGTATTTATTGCGCCAAAAACAAATTTTAGTTTCTGGCATTTATGGAAGCTCACAATTGTGAAATTTGTTATAGTTACCTCTGTAAGCATACTTTTGTGACACTTCCAACGCACACGATCTCAATAACTCTCCTGCACTTTTTGCAAGACATTTCAAACTCCACTCCACTGTTGTTCTTCGGAAATACCTGTTTTAATGAAATAAATTATCTGCTCAATGACATAACGAGAATTAATTTAAACATTTTTGAATAACAGCAATCAATAACAGTTTGTTATGTTATAAATAAATTCAAAGTGTTGCAATTATTGTTATGGGTGCCTGTCAATAACCAGATTTGGCGAACATGTTTTCATTTTGAAAATCAATTTAGGAAGACTGCTCCTGACCAACTTGACTTAGTTCAGTGTGTGCTTATATTGTTTGCAGTAAACTGCAAAATGAAATTGACAGCTGCAACTTTAATGCTTCTACTTGGTTTGTTGCTGTCCATTTTGAGTTATAACTTGTGCGATAAATATTCATAGTTGCCTTCTTCTGACAGCTGTCTTATTTTGTTGCGGCTGCAGTGGTCAGATCTTATTTTTTCCAGTCGACATCTTCTACCCGATTAAGGAGCTTCCTGTTCAATGTCCCGAATCTTGTCCAGCAGATTCGGAGCCAATTTGCACCTCAAATGGATTTTGTATAAAACTCTTTGACAGTCCCTGTCAAGTGGTGTATTTTAACTGCAAAAATAACCAAGGTGAGTATTATTAAGTTGTGGCGAACAAAGTGAAATGCATTTCTTTGTTTTCATTTTTGCAGAATACAAACAAATTCATGAAGACTACTGTCAGGTGCAAAAGTTCGATAATCTTCAGCCAAAAGCTTGTTTAAACGAAAGTCTGACAGCGACATAAAAGTTTGTAGTTTATTTAAAATCGAGCCAAGAAGACGTGTGTTGTCCCGCTGTCAAAATTAAATACATACAGAAAATATCGTGCTCCGTTACTTTTGACCCGGATAAAACTTTTGAAGGTGACTAACTTGAGCGTATGCAAAAGCACCAAGTGTGCTATTACCGTTGGTTTTGGGTACTTATTTTTAACTTTGACATGACACTGACAGTCACGGACTCCATTCTGGTTTAGCTGTAATACTTAAGTCAATAAATTATTTGTGATTATTATTTTGAGTTTTGACGGTTCTTGAATTGTTCTATGTCATAAAAGAAGGATTATTTTTTTTTGCCACTTCGTTTCTTACTGGGTTCAGCACTTTAATTTTCGAGTGGAAGTTTATTCAAGTTGTAGCTAAAAAAATAAAGGCGTTCATTCTAAAAATTTTCGAAATGTCAAATAGTTGATTTTTTCGCCGATCGAAGTTCCGAAACATATTTTTTGCTATTATGAAATAGAAATAAAACAGAGAAAGGGTGATCTAAACCCCTTTTGGGGTAGCATTTTGAAAGATGCAGACATACTCATTTAAAGTTGTATCTTACCCCTCAAAAAGGTTGTAGAGTTTCAACTTCTGTGACAACGTTCAAGTGTGCAAACTTGTGGTGCATGACGGAGTCATATCAAGCTCAAGTTTTTGACTAATGCCTTGAGTGTGGAGCGTCCGAAGACCTTTGATCGAGAATTTGTTTTCAAAAACACTGTGCGAAAGCACAATCCGTTTCCCTGACTTCAATCAATCAAAGCCAGTCAACCTTTTCGACAATCAAATAGTCCTCAAAATGCGTTCAATCTATTCACTTTTCGCGATATCCCTTCTTTGCGGGGCCACGGTCCAACAGAAGTGCGACAACTCGATCTGCAATCACGAAGCTGTTTGCCATCTCAAAAACGAACAGCCCAGCTGCAGCTGCGTTGGGAAATTCTTCGAAGGCGAATTCTGCTCGATACCTAGAGACCACTGCGATCCGAATCCATGCCAAAATGGCGGAACTTGTCATCCCTACCTCGGGCACTACTACTGCGAATGTGGCGCAGGATATTCAGCCCAAATGTGTACGTCAAGGCAGAACGCTTTCAAGGGACTCCATTTGCATTACAATCACATCGTTCCGTTGGGGAAGGAGCAACCGCTGGTTCTTACCGTCCAGCACCTCGGCACGGTCGAGACTCTGATGGATTTCTACACGCCCGACTATATCATCGATGGCGTTGCATTCACTCCGTCAAACAATCAATTCAAACCGTCCAGTGACCTGAAAGCCTTAGCTAAACGTTTGGGAATACGCAACAGCGACACATTGCCCTACAATAGCGGGTTCTATAGAATCGCTCGGGCGACTTTCTGGAAGACGGGCACCCACACTATGGTCCTGGATCTAAGTGACTTTGGACTGACGGAGGAGAAATTCTTTACCGAACACTTTGATATTTTGGTCTATGATCCTTCGGGAATGCAATGCCTTCCGGTCGTCAATTTGCCGCACTGTTCCAATCCTCGAAAGGCTTTACACATTGACATTGTGCGGTTCAACTTTGTCGAACCTATTGTCACTAAAAGATGTGCACAGGATTCGCATGTGAGAATCAGGTGGAGTGTAAGAAACTATATTGACACTGGTACGGATATACCATGTATAGAGGTGAACTCTTTAAAACGGTTTTATTGCAGTCGTGCTTCATAGCTTTCCGGATGACGGGTCGAGTGTGCTGGCTATTCCGCCCTACACCATGTGGTTCAACTACCGAGATGACTATGTCCAGTCGTACCTGATTCAGGGGGATGTCGCTGAGCTGAATACGTCGCGGGGTGTAGTCAGCAACACCGTTCTCAGGGTAAGTTGTGCTTCGCATTCGCGCCGCTACCTTAAAGCTTGTCTTCTAGTGCTATGTCTTCGTGGATTCAAAACCTACTAGGGCACGAATTCTTGGTGGCAGCTATCGGGAGGTAAATGTCGCCAAGGCTGTTGTTATCGATGGCTCCATAAGTCGGGATTATGCTAGACGTTCCGGCGGCGATCAGTTGTTGCAATACAGCTGGTCGTGCCAATCACTTGACATCAGCAGCTCTCACTGCTCAAGTAACATGGGAAGTGGTAGGTAATCTGGATGAACTAAAATCTGTATCCAACCACCAAACTTTTGCCAGGTGGCCATCTCAGTATACCTGCGGGTACCCTTAAGCTAGACACGAGCTATAGGTTCAGCCTCCTTGTTCGGTCAACCATCAACATTTACAGTACTCATCGTACCACGCAAGAAATCAGGGCTGTCTCACGAGACTCGCTGCTAGTTCACTTCCATTGCCTGAGGAACTGCGAGCATGACAAGTTCGCTGCCGGAAAGGTCATCCACTTGAGGCTGGAGTGCATCGAATGCCCATCGGGAGATGTCGCATACTCGGTGCGCAATGAACAGGGCTCTGAGTTATCCAACAGCCACAGGGTAGTCCTCAAAGGAGAACATAAGAAAGAGGTCTATCTGAAAGCTGAGGCAACCCTAGGGTCAATTAAGGGCACGACGTCCCTGAAACTTACTCTGAACAGCCCGCCGGTAAATGGCAGCTGCGAAATTTCACCGAAAAGTGGAACGGAGTATCACACCGTCTTTGAAATATCTTGTGTTGGTTATGTGGACGATGAAAACCCAATTGACTACAAATACACAGCCGGGACAACAACCCTCGATCACAGCGGAAACGCCACCCTTATCACTAGACTCTTTCGAACCGCAGGCGAGCACTGTGAAATCAAAGTCAGCGTTTGTGACGACATCGGCGCATGCGCCGAGGTTCAACTCCACGCTAAATTGGACCCCATCTCCACTGAAGGTTCGTGGCTTGGCTTACTCTCGAATTTAAGGCAGCTTGTTGCTAATGGAGACAGATCAACTGCCATGGTATTGGTCCGAGCTGTGCTTCCTCACGTGCCATTCAGTGAAATCTTCCAGACTGCGGAGCATATCGTCAACTCCCTGCGGGATCTCAAACTATCCCGGCTCCTGGCCGTCGAGCAGGTGTTAGCCGTGGGCAGCGATCTCTTTAAGGTTATAGACTCTTCCAGTGAGTCGGCACTGCTTGTGTCTGAGCTGTTTTCGAAAGCATCCGACGGCTTAATACATTCGATTCGGAATGGAGAAGTAAACGACTTGCTTCTGGAAACTCACGTGCAGATGGCAGGTGATCTTACACAGTCGATGGCGATAACGGCAGCACAAGTCGAAGCGTTTCCAATGGTGCACGATGCTGAATCCGTTCCTCCAGAGAGCCCTTTCCTAGAAAACTATCCAGACTATGGCGAGCTGGATATAGCGGATGTAGTTCGCATATCCAACAGGTTGCAATCCTTCAACCGGATGCACCAGTGCCTACAAGTCATGGGAGTCGTATCGGCTTTCCTCCAACTACCCGATGAGAACCCTGTGATAAGCCAAACCGCTGGCATAACTAGCACGACTATGGTCATAGACAAATCTGAACCACTATCGATAGAGCTGAATGAGTCGACAACGTTTGTAAGCCTCCCCGAAAAGTTTCTCAAAAGCTTGAATGGAGTCGAAATAGCAATTCAAGTCTTGATCCTCGAGGCCAACCCCTTTTGGTGGAGTCCGGAACAGCACAAGGTGAATACCGACGTCCTCTCTATCGGAGCGTATACAAAAGACTTGCAATCGTTGAACCCCACCTCGACAAAGGTAGCCTTTAGCTTTTTTATGACCATCAAAGGTAGTACGGACAACAATTTCACTAGCGGAACTGTCAACAGCTCCTTGGATATGCCAGTCTACGAAAGACGTCTTCCTATGCACGCGGTCTTAGTGGTGACATTCCTGCCTCTGGAGAATGACATACAAATTCTGCTGATGACCGGCGAGAGACCGCGCAGTTACATGCTAAAAGACGCCACAAAGATCAAAGCTTCGCATGCGGCTACAACCATTTCCTTGGTAAACCGTGATAGCGCAGAACGCAAGGCCTTCCTGGCAATCACATCTGAGTCACGTACTGAGTACGCCTTCGCTATGCACGTTCGAATGTGCCTAACTTGGAACACAACCATCCATGAGTGGCAGTCAAGACACTGTTCCGTTGGAAGCCAAACCAATGCCACACATATTCACTGCACGTGTCGACACCTTTCGATGTTTGCGGCGAAGGTTCACCCTACTTTTGGCCTCCTCCTAAGATCCAGGGACATCGTCCATGATCTCCCAATTAACCGCCACATGATAGTTTTCTACCTGACCATCGCCATAGTGCTGGGCTCACTTTTGTGGCTCGCTTGGCGTCGGGATATAACAGCAGCCACCGGTTTGGCTGTGCTGGATTGCAAGTCGGGTATGAGAGCACCCCACAAGTATTTGGTAACAATTTACACCAATGGCCACGCGGCCGCATCGACAACAGCAAATGTCACTATTCAGCTCCACGGATCGCTGTCAGATAGTGAACAGTGCACCCTGTATTCAACTGAAGGTCGACCCCTGTTTCAGCGGAACCTTCAGACGTCATTTGAACTGTCGTCGGCAAAGTCGCTGGGAGCGTTGCAATCTATTTCGCTAAACGTGGACAATTTTGGCAGATATCCCGCGTGGAATTGTCACATGGTCCGAGTTCGCGACAAAGGCAATCTCAGTGAGTACGTCTTCGTCGTAGACAAGTGGTTTTTGGACAGCAATGAGATGTTAATTTCAGTATCCACGCGAAGGGATCTTCAGAGGAGAAGGGCCATTTTTAGGGACACTCTAACAGATGCATTTGCCAATTGGTATGCCCAACAAGCGGTATGGCCATTTCGAATGTATGCAAATTTGACAGCAACGGAGAAAACGGTTATTTTGGTTGTGAGAGTTTGTATAACACTGGTAGCGACAGTAACTGCTTTTGGACCTACAACCTTGCTCACCTATGAGGACGAACGCGAAACTTACTATTCCATGCTGATTGACGGTGGAAGGCTGCTTTTGATTGCGTCCTGTTGCCATTTGGTCGGCGTGGTTGTGGCTGTCACTTTACAATATTTGTTCATCAAGTTGCGGTCAAGTCGAACGATGTATTCCTTGAAGTTTGCCGAATCGCAGTTGTTATAAAATAAAAAGTTTCTTTTGACGAATGTCAGTTGAATGCTGTATTTTTTTTTTTTTTTTTTGCCAATTCTCTAATTGGGGATTCAGAACGAGAATGCTTAAAGCTGCAAATGAAGCTTTGATAGAGAGGATAGACTTATTATAATGGACAGCTAGTATCCAACTTCGCGTTAGTTCCAACATTAGCGCTAGCGCTCTATTCGTTCAGAGCAGAATAAATTGGAAACAAATTATAAGAAGCTGAAATAAGGTAGCTTTTATGGGCTTCATTAATAGCATGAGGAATTTAAAAATACCTTTTTTAAACTACATCGAAGACGAAAAAGCTTAGAATACATGTTGTCTTATAATTCGAACAAGGAAGTAAGTTTATTCAACATCAGCCCTGGGGCCCTACGCTCTATTTCGTTCCGAAAGTCAATCCTATTCAAAATTGCTTTCCGTTCCGTTTTTAAGTTGGTACTCTGTAATACTTTCGGAATTCTAAATCGGAGTAGTAGTACATTTCATTCAGCTTTCGAACGTTCATTGTCGAAAAATGTTACTTTCGAAACGAGATACAGAGTAGGGCCGCTATTTGTAAAATTCGGAGGTAATTTCATCCGCTCCTGCGGCCTTTCCATCGTTTAGATGACTTGAAGCCTCCAGTAGGTACATTTTCCACAGTTTTGAATCTATACGAAAATTTAAAAAAAATTATACAACTGTCTGGAAAACTTTGTTGAGTTTTTTTGGTTCCATCTATCACTAACAATTTGAACTATCACATTTTCGATGCGACATCTGTTGTAAAAAAAATCCGTAACAATTTAAATTTCAATCGTTTTACGTAGCATATCTACTCACGTCTCAAGTATTGAATGGGGAAATCCAAGATGGTTGGCATTTTGTTACACTTTTTATTGGCTTTGAACCAAGAGCTCTAGTTATGTTGGCGTCATTTTTTGGCCAGAGCTTGTGTGGAACTGACATTTCACTAGCAGTCCATATATTATAGTATGTCAATGAAGTGGAAACTTTGGCAAGGAATCATATACATATAACAGCTTAAATGTATGTGTGATATCTGACAGAAGAAATAAAGAAATCTTCAGTATGAAAAAATGTAAAGATTTTATATATTAATTGACATTACTATGCCAAAACCTGACATAAGCGACAGCCGATTTTGAAAATATCGTCAACAATTATTAGGTTTGTTTGACGTGGCTAGCACTAGTGCCCACTAGTGCGCACTGAGAAGTGTCAGCTAATTTGCACGCCTGTCAAAAACCCTCACAACCCTGAAAATTCGGCTTCTATATCCAACGCAAAATGTTGCCCTGTAGTCTGTCATTTTTTGAAATTGACAAATATTTATCTTTTGGTAATACTTTCTTCCGTTTATTGTTAAAAATGAGTGAACTAAAATCAGAATTTGAGTTTGACATAATAGAATTAGTTAATTAAGCGTTCGAAATATAGTTTGAAAATGACAGCAAATTCAGCACTGAATTCTTGCCCCGACAAATTAACTGGGGTCAGTTCAGGACAAAACTGGGGTGCCCTAGAAGTCATGTCAAACACAGGTTTGCAGTGGCTCCATGAAATTAAGCCTCAATGAAAAATGGCCCAAAAAAAAAATTAAAAAAGGAACCAAAAAATATGTAGGGTAATATTTCATAATGCAAAATGACCCCATTCCATTTATGCAATATTGCCCCAAATAAATACAGAATGGGCCCAAATTGTTAGCATAAAAAATGAAAAATTGCCCCAAAATAATGCATGGCAAGCAACAACAAAAATGATTACGAGTTTGGGGAGTATTTTCATTGTTTTGGAGTCTTCTTGCATATTTTTGGGGCCATTTTGCATTTTCTTATCTTGGTATCAAAACAAAATTCTACGAAAAAAAAACACGAAGTATACCGTTGATTCAACGGCGTCAATCGTTTCAAGGACAAAATAACTTCCAGAGAATTGAATTTTTGAGTACAAATCGATCAGTTTAGTGACGAAAGTGCAGTGATCACAACGTGTTGACAAAAAAAAATTTGTGGAAATAAAAGTTAGAAATTCGCTAAAAATAAAAGTTATATTTGAAAACCGGAACTTACTTTAAGTGTAGAAAATTAAAGAAAAATAAAAATCAAGCGTCAGCTCAGGTTTTCAAATATAACTTACGAATTTTATCTTTAAAAAAATTGAGAAAATAAAAGTTAAAAATTCGCGCGAATTTTTTCAGTACGAGGGCGAGTTCAGTGCTATATCGAACGCATTAGGGTCAACCCAGTGCGCACTAGGGCCCACGTCAAACCCATTATAGTCGGCTGATAAAAAGGCCTAGCAATCTAACAGTAGGTACCGAGTCACTAATATTTTGAAAAACGACGATTTTAAGAGGATTTTTTTTTACTATGACTGGGAAACAATTAATGTAAACAAATGTAGTCCATTCCAATTTAAAATAGAAAATCCTAGACATTCCGATTTTGTGCTTGTTGGTCCATTCACTGACGTTTATTACATTAGGCATGTTTTTTTGAGCTTCGTTCTCAGCAAAGCAAAGTAAAGTAGGAATTTCAGCACAAAAATAACTACTGCGAGTCTCGAAGTGTCAAGTAGAGAGTAGTTGTTGTAATTGCGTGCTGAAAATGCTACTTTACTTTGCTTTGCTTAGAACGAAGCTCGAAAAAACAAGCCTATTGTCATTCACATCGACGCAAAGCATTTGACACGATCTACATATCGCCTCGGATTCTCAGCTGAACTTCCCGGCGAACGAAATCTTTCCCCGGTGAACTCGAAGCGAATGAAATGCTGTCCTATGATAAATACGAAAAAATGTTGATGAAGACTAAAAGGATGAAAAAAGTGAGCCTGGCTTTCATTTTGCAGTGAAATTTGAAAGAAGAGACAAGTTAATTTGTCAAAAACGTAGAATTTTTGGCGCAGTGATGAAAGGGACAAAAATATTTAGAGATTGTGAAAGATCTACCACAATTTGGAAACAATTCCCCATTAAATACTCACCATCGATGACAAACAAACGTTTTAATCCGAGGGGCTGATAGATATTATATAGCAATCAACCCTATTTAAAAAAAAAATATCTTCGTCTATTCGGACTCTAGACTCACTTCGCCGCAGCAAAAATACCTTTAAAAAAGACCAACCAACATGACATGCGCAACTGGAGGCGACTAGCTGTGCTTAGTTGAAGTATCGCCTTGTCTACAGTAGCCATCGCAAGTTTGTACATAAGTTGAATGGAAACTTTAATAAACAAATGTAATTTTTCGAATTTTCCTGATAGGTATTATGATATGCAATAAAAACAAAATATAACAATTTTTAGAATGTAAATCATTTCTCTGCACACGCAACAACTTCTGAATTACTTTTGGCGATAGCCTCTTCGCAAAGCTTCATTTCCACAGCCTTGAGACCTGATGACAAAGAGAAATTGGATTAAATTCACGATCCTGTCGATTTAAAGTTCAAAACTTACTCTGTTTATTCTTGCAACGATCCGACTTAAAACCGCACTCGTTTCCATACACACTGTAGCACGCACCGTCGTACCCACAAACGGGCCTGTAGTCAAAAGGACAAATATCCGGGCAATCACTTTGTGGTCCTTGAAGGGAGGCACCATTAACGGCAAATGCGGATACTGAAATTTTAGATCAACAAAATAATAGAGTTGACAATAATTTTGCTTTGAAACTCTATGGGCCTAATAATTTTTAACCTTCACGGTAAATATTTTGTAGGTCACAAATCACATTGAATAATTTTATATGAAAAATTTTGCATTGTGAGGAGTGCGTAAAATGTAGAGTTGAGACTAAAAATAATTATAAATAAGGCGATAAAACTAAAGGTATGCTCACCGACGACAACTATTAACAGGATTGCGTACATTCCCTTCATATTTACAATAGTCTATTATTACAGGTAACGTTTAGCAAAGTGAAACTCTAATGGAATCTTGACTGCACAAAAGGCTAAACTATTGTGTGTTACCCGAGTTGGTGCCCGCTGATTTTATATGTGAACCTGACAACTATTAGCTGATGACGACACCCATCACCCGACTCTAGCACAGTAGTGTAATGCAAATAATTGTTAATTGCAATTTTGTCTTGTTGGGTTTTTTTTTAGGTTGTAATATATGACAGCTCCTGCTTTTTTGATAAACCTATTACACGTGATCTTGACTATGATACAGGTTGGTTAGTTGGTTTAGGTGGCGGTAGTGAAGAGTCACGGTCAGAAACGTGATTACACCGGCAATGTTAAGGTCGCCCGAGCGATGACCGATAAAATCTAGGGGGGGTCGGTCATAGTGTATTTACTCGACAGTGCATATATTTACATAAGTCATCCGACTCGAATCAGTTGTAGCCGTAGTAAAAAGTGAAAACAAACTGTCTGAATAATTAGTAGATAAATATTGCGATTAGCACATAGGGGCATTCGAATGACTTTTTCGAAGAAGTATGCCCACTTATCTGTGTAGTGTGCGTTATTTTCCGGGGAAATGCTAAAACGTTTATGTAGAATAAACCTTCGGGTTGGCCATTTGTAACCCTCACAGTTTACTGTCAGAAGCTTGATTTTTACGCAAGGCTGACAAAAATACGTGTGCACATGTGACATCATTCTTTTGCTACTTAAAACAGTTGATTTATTTGAAAAATATAATTTTAGATTGGTTAGGAAGACTTAACGCTCTACTTGACACTTCGAGACTCGCAGTAGATATTTTAAAAGTGTGCTGAAAATCGTACTTTACTTTGTTTTGCTGAAAAAAAAACACGCTAGAGTTAACAAATCGTTGACGGTCTTTCCAGAAGTTATGTGCTTTGTCGTAGCTCATTTGGGCTTCACGGAACGCTGCCTGTTATTAATTTGATTTTAGTCACCTACATTCATAAAAGTGATGCGAATTGACTTCATATGTCGTAGATCTACTTCATTAATTCATTTTAATACATCTGCTACTAAGCAGCTTGTTTCTACTTCATTTAACTTATTTTTGTGGTGCGTCCAAAATTTGCATATAAGACGCATTTGCTTGATCTGAATGCACTCATCGCAAAAATCTACTACATGCTTTGTATATTGCTTTTGGTTTTGCAAATATTCCTTATCATGGGACCATACAAATTATCTGCTTCACGTTTAGCAAATCTACTACGTTATTATTGGCAATTTGTTTCACTTTCTGTACTTAACATTTTCGTCCCTGGCCAATAACACTGTTGAAACGGGTGAGAGTTTACTTTATCCCTAAATCTATAGTCGCAGGACTATCACATGGACACTTTTGTGACTGTTGAGATACTACATCTTGATGGCAACACTGAGTATGACATTGCTTACTTTTTGAATACAGCCATTTATTTACTTCTTCCCGAACATTCTCGATGCGAACAACTTTTATTTAACTTTTTCCTTATTTCTTATTTGAGTTTATACGTTTCAATAAAAACAACTTTTTCAAAACAATTTTATATACTTATCACCGTTTCATTTCATAGTTCAACGGTGTCCATGTCACATACACTGATACCCAGTGGACGGTGGACATAGAGCAGGTTTCAGAACCCCCAACTTAACCTCAAATTGACAGCAAGAGTTCGATTGACTAGTGAGTTCCCGTCAGTGGTACTTTGCTGAATTTGTATAAGCCAGATGGATATTCCACGATGTCTGTAATAAAATGTTATTCTGTCACTTAGGGTGAAGGACTGTATAGACGCCTGACTCTTGTCCTCCCGGGACGTTTCACATTCGCCAAACACTTCTTAAACGTGCTCCTGCTTAAGCCCGTATGACACTTAATTTTTTCCTCATTTTTATCATGTTGAAAAGTTAACGGTGTGTAAAAGAGACTGAAAGTGTATTACGAAAGGGGTAGAAATTGTTTGCAAAGCAACCACAAATTTTCAAACGAATTTATTTTCAAATAATCCTGAAATGTCAAAAAAAAAAAGCTCCCAGCAGCTGAAAAATGTAATTTAATGTCGTTTTCCATTGGGCAAAAAGAAGCGTCCGGGAGAGTCCGGAATCGAAAAAATCACTTCTGAAACCGTTCCATTGGCACAAAAAATACTCTTCTGGTGATTCTGAGAAGAGAAGTTCGCTTCTCGATTTGAAGTCAGAATCCACTCAAGAAGCACTCACACAAATGTAATTTATGTATTTTATACAAGTCAGCTGACAGCCGCCGTAGATTATTTTTTGGCATTTCACCAATACCTTTGTGGATTCTTTCAGAAGCTGTTTTGTTGTTCCATTGGATTTCAGAATGAGTGGATCCCCGAGTGAAACCAATGGAAAACGACATAAATACATTTTTAATGCATTTTTTTTTCTGACGTTTCTACATTTATAAAGTTTGTGTGTACGCACTCACTCCTATCGGGAATTTTCGTTCTGATTTTTCGTACTGCTCTAGTTTCATTTTAAAAGCCGAAAAAATGCAAAATAAAATGTGCTGTCATACGGGCTAGAGGACATATCAGAAAAGCTTTTTAGTTTAAGCCGGAACTGTCGATGTTTAGAATCTAAATTTCATCTGAAAGGTTATCAAAAATGTATAATGCTTCAACATCAAGAGTCTTGTACGTGTTAGGCGGTGCAATGGGGCTTAGATACTGCAGCACTCCAAGGAGAAATCTTCCTGTCAATGTCTTTGGTAGAGCTTGTTTGATAACATGGGCATTAAAATACTGTGGGTCACCACTAATTTTTTCATCAATAAATGTGTTAAGTAACTATCAGGATATTATGGGTGACGACAAGACCTATCGAACATAGCTGCATTGCTCTTATGCGGTTTGTCATCTTAGTTAGCTGCAATAGGAGTCCATTTTTAGGTATCGAGCACAATATTTGGATTGTACAAAGGCAATCATTTTGAGGATCAATAGTAATTACAACGTGACATCACTTCAACAACATTTTAATTCAAAAAAAAAAAAATCTCATCTCATCTTCTCACTGCATTCAATATTTGTATTAAAAATTCAAACATTTCATAAATAGGATTTATTTAACTGTGTGTTACATCCTTTAAACAGAGGTTATTCAATTACACACGCAACCACATCTTCGTTAGTCTTTTCCAATGCCAATTCGCATAGCTTCATGTCAACCGTCTCTAAAGCTGTAAAAAAGTAAATGTACAGCAATTTATTAAACAAATAAAATTTCTCTCATTAATCAGACATTTGAAACACACCCTGTTTCCGTTTGCAACTTTCAGACTTTAAAGTGCACTCATTTCCATAAATGTGGTAGCATACGTTGTCATAAGCACACACGGGCCTGTAATCAAAAGTGCAAATATCTGGACAGTCACTTAGTGGTCCCTCGAGTGTGGCACCATTCAAGGAAGCGGCTAAGGCTGCAATAAAAATTAAAAATATTCAAATTGTGTTTTTATTGGTTTCTTGTAGATCTATTTTTGGAATTATAATGTCCAGGTCCAATATTCTTACCGAAGACAGCGATAAACAGGCTAACGTAATGACCTTTCATGTTTGCGTTGTTCTTAATTTATAATTTGTTAACTTCTTGATTTGTTTTTAAATGTATATGTGAAAATTTGTTATAATCCTTAGCGCGAGAAGGTTGAAGGTGTTATGCGTGCTTCGTGAGTTGCCGCTGGGAGCTTTATATATGGCGAATGCCAACAAAAGAAAGTGCACTTCTTCTCGCACGTAACTTTCTCGATTGGGTAAACGAGTTTTCCCTCCGAGCACGAATTTTCTATGGGAACAAAGTGATTTTTATGACGTTTTTTAATTTTGTGTTTAGTAAACTCAAATGCTCTCCAATGAGTTTCAATGGGCCTCCTAAACTTCGCTGGTACCGTATTTTAATTGGAACCGCTTCATCAACGTGCTTTATCGAAGGTATAAAGAGAGTCTTTCTCCTCGATTGTTTGCATTAAATTCCAGGTTCTCAAGCTCAATCTTTCATTTAGTTAGTTAGAGTCTCGAAAATCTTCCCACTTGATATCTGGTCTCGGAAATGAATCCTTCTCTACCAGCATCTCTACTATTTATCGTATTTTTTCTCAACCCTTGAGAATTTGTCTCTTACACAATCTATACGGTGGTCTTGAGCTTTGAGCTAGGATGATCGTTATTTTCTTGCTCGTATTCTTGGCATCTAAAAAAAATGGCGCAATGGAAAGAGATAATTTGTGTGTTTTCGGGGATCGAAACTGAGATCCCTCACGCAGTAGTCCAACACACAATCCCCTGAGCCACAGCTCCATTCTAGGCGTCTGCTCAGTATTAAAAGAGTATAAATGTAGATGGGAACTACAACACCTATCAGCTTGACACGTTACACTATACCTATACCTAGTGCTGTAGAGAACCTTGTGGACTTTTGTTTCTAATGCGGGATTCGATCGATCGCGTTCGCTTCACCTCTGTTTCATTTTGAGACCAGGATTTTGGGAAAAAACATTAAACTATATCAATCATGATAGAAATGGCAAATTGCTGTCAGCTGTCGAATTATATAAGTCTCATCAGATCCCCTTAAGTATGTACAGATTGTCAATTTAGTTATGCGTTCTATCACCTTACAACAAAAAAAGACCCCCTTCAGAAGTGAAAAATTCATCTAACAAGCTATCGCCGTTATCACAATGTATTCTACTCAGAAAATGAAACACTGCGCTATTCTGTAACAGTTCGTTTATTTTTATTTAAATCAGGCGAAAAGAACATATCGGATTGTTAATAGGTGCATTGTATACGCCACCGTTGGCGAATTTGCAGCAGTAATGATTTGGAACAACTTCGTATTGCTCTGAAAGTGAATTTGGAAAATAAATTCTATGGGGTAATTATAACCTCGAATAATGAACTCACCAGATGGATTATTGCAGTTGTATATTCCCATTTCACAACTATTACCAAATGATCGAATGCGTTTTCTATTGCTACCGCATACTGGATCGTATACTGCCAAACACACGTCTGGGCATCTGGGAACTGTTGCCTGGCGTTGCCGTCTATCGCTTGGATTCGCTAGTGACCGCTCAACAGCAATGGCTTGGAAAAAAAATGAACAAATAAAATATGACGCCGTCAATGTTAAAGCCAAATACAAACTTGTAACTAGGAGTGCACACAGAATGAATTTCATTTTTAGTCTTGTTCTTACAAAGTCGTTGTTGATGAGTGACTAACGCATGAAGGTTGAAAAACAAACTAATTTATAGCGTTTTTTGTTTTACAATCCTCACGCACGCGGAGTAACTGTTGTGTAAGAAAAGAAATTCCGGTTTCAGGATTAAGGCATTTTTTTTATCTTTTATAACGAATTCCTGTGACTAATGTCGTTTTCAATTGGGAAAGCACTTTTTTCAAATTCAGAGCAGTTTTTCTGCTATCGAAAGATTTCATGTTCCATTGGCCGCAAAAAAAAGCAGACAAATCTCGATTTCTAAGCGAGATTTACACCTACTTTCACTAAAACCAAAATATTTGTCAAACGTTGAAGTGTGTTATTAGATATTTACGGTTTTAGACGATGAGTTTGCGTGAGAAATAGAAAAGAATTTGCATTTGGCCCCTGCAATGGATCAAAATTAAGGAATAGATTTTTAAAATACAAAAAATAAGTGACGCAGCACAACAATAACAAAAGACGAAAAAAAAAGACACTTCGAGACTCGCAGTAGTTATTGTATTTTGTGTGCTGAAAATCGTACTTTACTTTGCTTTGCTGAAAACAAAGCTAAAAAAACAGGCCTAATATAGTTTGGTTGAAGGAAAATAAAAACATTTTGAGCAAATTTTCTTCAGTTATTTAAGAAAAATGTAGGTACACATTAAATCGAAGAGCATGATATTCAAAAGCAGTATATACACAACCATTTGGGTATAGCAATTAGTACTGTTAAAATGTGGCAGATTTTTTTGTTTGTGTGTGTTTTTGCATGTAACACGGATTCTAATTGACATAACACCGATAGGAAAGCAAAATGGGGGAATTTATAAAAGTATTGTGGTGGCCAGCGGCATGAGGATTTCGAGTTGGTGGTTTCAGTTTTGTCTATGGTTTTGCTTTTCCTTATGAGGCATTCAGCTTGGTAAAGCATTTCCTCTTATTCCTAAGCTTACCACGTGGCTTTTTATTCATCTATTGTAATGGCTCATTAACAGAAGACCCTCTTTTTAAGTTGTTTCTCCCTACATCTGGTAGAAAGTCCTTTCATGTTCCACTCAGCGTACCTCTTCCCGTAAACAAATATTCTAAGCAATAGGTATCAACTCGTGAATATCCTACCTCACAAATCATCACACAGTCATGTCCCTTTTATTATGTCACGCTCAGAGTAAAGCGTACCTAATTAACCGATTTAACTTTTCCAAAAATAAGCTTCATTCTCTGCAAACAAACAAAATTTGAGTGAAGAACCAAGGGTCAGTGACACTTTACCAAACAATAAACTGCAATCGCATTACAAATTATGTAGGTATATAAAACGAACAAAATTGATTCGGAAAATATTAAGTTAAAGCAGATCAAAAGTTTAAGTATACAGTTCTTGTTACATTTTCAGGGAGGACTGACATAGCTATTGCGAAAAAAGTACATAAATATCTAAATTCGATGTTAGTATTTTTGTTTATTGTAGTCGGTGGTGCGGCCTTTGTGGCTATATCAGCGCCAACAAACTCAACAATTAAAAATGGAGTAAACCGATCCCACTGTCCGTAATATTTTACTAACCTCGAAAATTTAAGCACGAAATTCGCAGCACTTGGTACCTAGTTCTTGTAGACTTTATGCGTAGTTGTACGTAGTTGTAATAGATACAAAAAATTAATGAATTAATGCATATTATGTCATACATCGTTCATTTCCAGATCAATTTGTACGAGAAGTAAAAGCTGTAATAACTTTGCAATGTCAAACCAAGTAAGACATCAGTAAAAATAAAAACGACATTATACGTGTTCTTTGAATTGTGTAAGAGCAACCATAGTTCGATAAGACACTTAACGGTTAATATGTTGTAGGTAACTCATGTTTTAAATACTTATGGCAAAATTTAAGAATTCAATTAAATTAATTGGCATCACTCTCTCTCAATAGCAAATGTACTTCCAAAACATCTGACAAGTCTTATTACCTATTACAAAACATTGTTTAAATCATTGACTTATTATATATGGACTGCTAGTGAAATGCCACTTCTATACAATCCCTGCCCAGAAAATGACGCCAACATAACTAGCGGTCATGGTTCTATGCGAAAAATAAGTGAAACAAAATGACAACCATCTTGGATTTCTCCATAGAATGCTAGAGCCACCTATAAGTCGTGAGTGGATTTGCCAAGTGAAACTGTTGAAATTCAAATTATTGCGGCATTGCTTACAATAGATGTCATCTCGAAATTGTGCTAATTCATATAACTAATAATAGATGTAGGAACAAACAAAATTTTAATAAAAAATCGTTTTTCATTGTCCCATAAATTGCACAATTTTCGTATATTTATTGCGAATTAGTTTTTTATGTTGTTTTTCATTATTAATTTTAGAAATATAATGTAATAACACTTTAGCGTATATTTCAATCACATTTCTGATCGATAAATACTTATGATTGTCAAGAATATCACATTCAAGTTCATGAGAATTTAATTCATCATATCAGAGAAACTTGAATCATATTGCAAATTGCAACCAATTATACAACACTTCATTTTTTTTAATTTTAAATCTTTATTCAATTAATCGCAATAACACAGTCACATGCAAAACTATATGCAACGAAATGGAAACGTCAGATGTGAGTTTCCAATTTATTCCGCTCCGAACCGCGAGAGCTACCGCTTATGTTAGAACCAACGCGAAGTTGTCTACTAGCAGTATTCAAATAAGTCAATGGTTTAAATAATTCAAAGTCTTGATAGAAACAAAATTAGATATCCATCAGTGATACCATATCGTGGGTAATCTTGAAAAATATTAATATACCCATTTTATGGTATTTAGAACACCAGAGAACATATTTCATAACTTTAGCTAGTATTCCAATGCTTCTTCAAGGGAATTGTCGAGCAAAGACCTCGTTTAATCTTCCTGTACTCGAAATTTTTTTAATTTCGTGTCTGTTCAATTTTTAGGCCACAATGGGTCAACACGATTATTAGTAGGTATGGCGCATTGTTTAAAAATAAAATATCTTTGATCTTCCTGCCAATAAATTTTAGATTGACATTGACGGAAAAAATTTATGAAAAGGGTTTATAGACAACCTGGTTAGATAACGCAAAAACCAGCATCAAGGCTGGTATCGAAAGCTTACCATACCAATTCGATTGTTTCTGGTAGCATAAGCAGGAACATCAGCTTCTCCGAAAAGAGTATGAAGTGAATAAACATGGCATGCCACAAAATAGGGGGATGCTACTCCAGGAATGTAACTTGCGGTGGAATTCTTAGCAAAAGGTAAAAGGAATGATTCGGGCAACAGCAATATTCCGCTCCGAAGAGTCTTGAAGTTCATCCCAGAGGCACACCAGCCACTGGTTTCAAGTTGCTATCTGTCAAATCTACTACAGTTTGGGCTTACCCAGTTAATGCTATACTAATTCAGTGACATCAGAATTATGCTTAATCTATCCTTAAGCAGATACTCTTACACCCTATCGCTTTTTAACGCGGGTCAAATATATATTCTCAACTAAAAATTTACAATGCTATGAGCAACTAACACAAATTATGACGAAAATATTCTCAAATATGTATCAATGCTAATGCTAATGCTAAAACTTGAACTTCAATGCAAATCCCTTAGCCTGTCGAATTTTTACATAAATTTAAATACGCAAAATATAAATATGATAGTGCTCAAGACCAGCAATATCTTGCCATCAGTAGACTGAGCCTAATTGGCTTCTAACGCTTTGTGACAGACTCAAATGAATGAACGAATCTAACATTGTATCTCAGCCTAATTTAAAGTAAAATCAACAATCTTTGGTAGGTAATTAAAAATCATACAGTTGTTTGCAACCTGCTTAAGTGCTGTATTTTCCCTCATTGTGGCCATTATGAACAGCGCCGTCTATAAACTGTGTAAGCTTCTTACAATATCACATCTATTCGGTGATTTTCTCGTATTAGGTATAATGTGAAGTGATATGTATAACAATACATTAGCATATATCAACCTCACAAAGTTGTTTATGTTTACCAACAATTTTGGGTTTTGAGAAAATAAAACCCCCAATGAAACGGCCCAATGGTAGCATACATGTACCCAATACAGATTCTATAAAAGCCTCAACGTCTTATTTGATGGAATTAGTCTGCTGACACAATTCAGACGTGATTAATGTATTAAACGTTTTTTTTCTATAATGAAATTAGTTCCGTGTATTCTCTTAGCGCTTGGTACGAAAGTGAAATAGCTTTTTTTTCTTTATTTGGTTATAATAAGTTTTATTTCAGCGTATATATTTGCGGTTGCAAATGCACAGCGAAAAAATTGTCCAGATGTTTGCCCGCAGATCTTTGACCCAAAATGCGGTTACGACGGTAGCTGTTACCAGCAATTCTCCAGTAATTGCGATCTATCGGTTGCAAACTGTAAAAGTCGCAAAGGTAAAATAATCTATATTTGTTTATTTGAATTGCTGTTAACAAATTTCATCTGATAAAGCAGCTTTCAAGCCGGTTAACTTATCATTGTGTGAACAAGCAGCCATGGGTAGAGGAAGACTAAGGGCATGCTAACATTGTTACCTTGTATGATTAAGGATTTTCGTTTAAAGATATAGAAAACTTTATAACATGGTGGCGCGAAAGTAGCTTCCATATATAATTCGTATTTAATAAATAATACTCTTACATAGCATAGTGTATTCATAAAATAAGTTAGTTGTTTTTCTAATGCATTTTCTAGATTGTTAGAATTGGAACAAACAGATGCGCTTATAGCTTTGCATGTCTGCATCCAACAAAGTTGTGCCACCAACAGGTGTAATTACGAGAAACCTCTACAAGAAAATTCGGTGGCACCCTATCCTCTATTCTATGTATAGCTCCTTTCCGACCGTAACGAATCCTGAAGGCTGAGTTAATTAAAAATTATCTCCTAAAAGCATTTTCACCGTCATTTCGACAGTGATCGTAGGATATTCATTGCGCTATGTCATCTAAACTTCGGTGTAGGTAGGTATTAACAGTCCTAATTGAAAGATGTCCTTAGTCGTGAAGCCGAAAATAAATATATCAGCCAAAGAGAGAGCATCTAGAGAAGATTCAGATAAAAGCAGGTATTGCACCATTCATCGATCAAATAAGCTGCCTGTACTTTTGCACAAAAAAAACGGTCGGAAGACGTAAACCAAAAAAAAAATAAACATTGCAACATTAAAAACAAAGTTGAAAAAATGTTAGATTTGAATTGATAATCGTACAACAAATATTTAAATGATTAATTTTTATCTATCTGTAATAAAATAAAATAGCGACAACGGATGTTATCTGCCATTTCCAATATGACGAAGATGTCAGCAAGATAAAGATAATGAGCACATAAAAAACTATTGTTTTTTTTTACTTCTCGTTGAACGTGAAATGGTTCAAGTTAATACGGCTAGAGGTTCGTGAATTGGCGTATTAGTAAATAGTGTTCGTCTACAGTCAGTTGAACCTCGATGTGGCGTAATATATTTACTTCTGCAAAGAAAAGCAGTCGGGCTTAGCACAGAACTCCGAAACTCAATAGTACCTAGAACAAGAAATAATAAGCGGAAGCAATTTTTTGTATGAATAAATAAGTTAAAAAAAAAATTCCACAACGCATTCCTTTATGAGTCATGATAAAATCGGGGACAAAACGTGAAAATTGATTCTTTAGGCCGTCAACGAGCCCAATGCGTATCGTCTCGTCGTAATGTGTAATATCTTATCTGCCAGAGATAACTTTCCCTCAAAAATAGAAACAACAACCAGCTGTGTTTATAAAAAACGAACGCAAAACGGAAATTCTACTAAATACCAATTGTTCTTGCCACTCCCCGATGTTGTACGAAGTGTACGCGCAAATAAACTCATTACCAACTGAATTAACATTGAAATAACCCAACCCATTGCTGTGAGGGAATATAGTTACTTCTGCAGAATCTGGTTAGCATTCATTCAAATCTGAAGCTTAGTTGAGGACAAGATGCGGGTTTTCTTCGTTCTTATACTCGGTGGTAAGTTTAATTATTCAATAATTCTCGGCTTCAATTAAAAATTTAAAAATCTTCCTTAAGCTTTGTTGTTAACTGCAATGGGAAATGATTGCAATGAGAACCTAACTTGTGCCCCAAATGCCCCAGAGATTTGCGTTCTGCATTCGGAATTGTTTTGTTTCACGAAATACAAAAATCTATGCGTCTGGAACCACGTCAAATGCAAATTCAACCTAAGTAAGTTCATCATATCCTTCAAGTATGATTTTATCACATCCGACCTTCTTTAGATTTCAAAATTTTTGCTCTGCCGTACTGCGGTTTGGAAAACTTTTTGTGCCGGCATAACAAAGAACAACACGCAGAATAGTATTCAAGTTTTAGTGCCTATATTAAGTATAAAATCACAATAAATGCAGAAATCTCAAGACATTCTTAACACTGAAAGGCCTATCGTCGTTTTTTCTTCTCAAGTTTTCGGATTTTGTGTTGCCTTCTGGCGGCATTGATTATTTCCGTTGTTTGTTTTTGTTCCTGCAAAAGATAAATGATTGTCTCTTTTATTATCTTCAAAATTACTAGTGGCAGTGCTTATGGGGCACAAACCTCTCCGATTTCGCCATCGGTTCCTTGAACCTCCTGTGTAGCTGGGAGAAAAATCGATGAACCAATGCAAATCAATTGGAAAATTGCTCCCACAAATAGACCGTACCTCAGCACTGTATTAAAGATATCCTCTTCCCCGAACTTATCTAGTGTTGATGGCGTTTCCATGTTCAGAATTTAAAAAACAAATAACTGAGTTTAAAGAATTTTTCAGTAATGTTCGTCGATGCGGCTTCGAAATTTGTTTATGTTTGGAGTTTGACATTTCTCAAAAGCGTTTGTGATGCCAAATCTGTATTTCGCATTCGCATAGACAAAAAACTGACTGAGTTTAAACACCAACATGGAGGAACTCACTCTCTGATCTAGAGTAAGAATTCCCATTATATGATGGTATACATCTCCAATAAGTGCATGCTACACTTAAGGAGGTTTAAAACTCTTGATTATTAAGACTGATGGCTGACTTCATTTTTCGATCTTTATTTACGATCTTTTATGGGCATAAATTGGTCACAACCAAGTTAAAGTTTATTGAGGCCAATGAGGGGTAGCCAAGAAGACGGAGTACTGAGTTGCCATTTCGTATGTTTGGTCCAGGTAGTAAATGTAAATTAACTGACCAACCTATTCATTTGAGTAAATTCTAGTCAAAAAAAATAATATTTTAGATTATGCCTAATTTGTACAATGTATTCTAACCTTTTGAAAGTACCCCTTGCTTATGTCATATTTGCACATTAATCGAGTATCGAAAGTTCTTTCACTTTATCTGTCAGATGAGAAAAAATTCTTCAGAAATTCCTATCTTTGGTACAGCAAGTGGAAAGATTATAATTTTACTTAATAAAAACGAAAATGTCAACTTATAAAATCGGTGTCGTCAGTCGGCACTTGATTCGTGCTAGTATTTCACCATCTCTTAAATTGAATAACACGCAACAAATTCGCAGATTTGCCGCTTCTACGAATCCGAACCGGTGGGGTACTCTAAAACTCGGACTGATCGGAGCAGGACTTGGTGCAGCTTCCGGAACTGCGTACTCATTATACACAAATTGGACGGACAAGGGCTCGCATAAAGAACATGAGAGAATCAACGCCAAAGTTATCAGTGAACTACCAAAAATCAGAATTACCAAAAGATATGTCAATCCTAAGGACACGTCCGGGCTAGAATTGATTCTCTTCCAGTTTCAAACATGTCCATTCTGTTGTAAAGTACGTGCATACCTCGACTACATGGGTATTTCATATTCAGTGGTGGAAGTTGATGCAGTATTACGCCAAGATTTGAAGTGGTCCGAATACAAGAAAGTACCAATGGCATTGGTGCGCCGAAGGGATGGAAAGTATGTCCAGTTGACTGATTCATCTGCAATTATATCGCTTTTGGCATCGTACATGAATGATCCGGCGCAACAAGATACCGGAGAGTTGGTTAATTTCTATCCGCAGATTTCGTTTTTCGACAATGACGGCAAGAAAAAGCAGGACATTATGAATAAGTACTTCTTAATGTACCAGGATAAGCCACCAAAGGGAATCACTTCAGAGGATCAAGAGTGAGTGAACAGAAAATCTTTATAAATTCACTGATGGGAATCGCTTCCTTTGTAGGAAAGAACGAAAGTGGAGAACATGGGCCGATACGCATCTTGTGCATTTGATTTCTCCTAACTGTTATAGGACACGAGCTGAGGCCTTGGAGACCTTTGAATGGTTCTCCGAAGCCGGTGAGTGGAGTGTGCATTTCCCCAAATGGGAACGAGATTTAATGGTTTACGCGGGTGCAACTGTGATGTGGTTGATTGCGGGAATGTTGAAGCAGCGATACGGACTCTCTGATGATGTTCGTTCTCATATTTATGATGCGCTAGGTAAGTGGACGACTGAGTTGGAGAAGAGGAATACAAAGTTTATGGGAGGAAAGCAACCAAACTTGGCCGATCTTTCGGTCTTTGGTGTTCTGAGCAGCATGGAAGGATGTGAAGCATTCAAGGATTGTCTAAAGAACACCAAAATTGGTATGGTTTATAATTAGTTGTTAATTTGAATTGTCGTTTTTATTTAAAATGTTCTTTAAGGTGAATGGTTCTACTCCGTTAAGGAATTGGTATCTAAAAACAGAGGCACGCTGATACGAGAGCGTATCGAAGGAAATTTGCCAGCGGAACTGGATCAACGAATTAATATAGCTTAAACGTGTTGCTTCTTCTGCTTAATATTGTACTTCTAATAATAAATTTAATTTAAAAGTATTCTTTAATTTAATTTTTTGTTTTCATTTTTTCTATATTACCATTGCCTTCTTTTTGTTGTAAATACATTTTACAACCATATTTGAAGGAAGTTAGTATTTGCTTAATAACAAGCTTACACTACTAATAAAATAGACTGAGAAATGTTCATTCAAATAACAACGAATGCATAATTTTAAACTGGAATTATTTCGTTAAAACTGGTTTTTAATTGGACTTCTGTTCATTCTGTTGAGATAGAGTATAATTTGTACAACTACAATTATTGATTTGTGTAGGTAATACAACATGACTATTGAGCATTTAGCAAAACGAATCGCTATATGGAATTCCTTATTATAGCCAGAAGTCTATTTAATCGTCATCACCCTATGTTGTGAGACTCGTACAAATCTAACCCCATCCAACTTCACGAAAAACAGTCATCTGTCAATTTATAAAAACTCACTTGTCATCGAATCATCCGGCTTGTAAAAAAATATTTTTTCGCAACTAGATTTGTTTTTCCCATCTCTAATTAAAAAAACATGTTGAGTACAGATAGTTTTCCCGAATACCGTGTACCCGGAGTACAGCATAACGATTTCTCACCCTATGAATCGAATGGAGGGTAAGAATCGCTTACATTTCAATTGGCAATGATTTTAAACTTTTCTTTGTTCCTATCCCTTAGGAGCATCGTGGCCATAGCTGGAGATGATTTTGCGGTCATTGCCGCAGACAGTCGTCTAAGTAGTGGCTATTCTATCCACACTCGTGATCAGAATAAGCTCTTCAAGCTGTCTGCTCAGACGGTTTTAGGTTCAAGCGGTTGCTGGTGCGATACTCTTGCATTGACCGCCTTGGTCAAGGCTCGTATGCAAATGTATGTACATACTCACCAGAAAACCATGTCAACTGACGCTGTCGCTCAAATGCTGTCTATTCTGATGTACAACAAGCGGTTCTTCCCTTATTACGTGTCGAATGTTTTGGCTGGTTTGGACCAGGACGGTAAAGGTGTAGTCTATAGCTACGATCCGATTGGCCATTGCGAACGTGCTACTTATCGTGCCGGGGGTTCGTCTGGACCACTGTTGCAACCAGTATTGGACAATCAAATTGGCTACAAAAACATGCTGTTGGATGAAAAGCCAAAGCTGACTAAAGACCGTGCCGTTGCCGTGGCAATAGATACTTTTATTTCAGCTGCTGAGCGTGATATCTACACTGGTGATGCGGTTTATATCAACATTATCACCAAGGACGGCGTAGAAGCTAAGCAGGTGCCCTTAAGAAAGGATTAAATGGGCCGCTGGCCTTTTTTTTATTGTAATAATTGTACTGGATTTTGGTGAATAAAATTGTTTCAGCTTGAATTACCAATGATATTTTTTTTTTTTAATTTCAAATGAATTAGTATGTAGGTAGATAGGTACATCGCCTTATGCGTTGCCTACCAACCTATACACCTTCTTCAATGGAAGACACAAGACAGACAGAATCAGGGGCCCTACTCTCTATTTCGTTCCGAAAGTCAATCCTATTCGAAATTGCTTTTAAGTTGGTACTCTGTACTACTTTCGGAATTCTAAATCGGAGTAGGTAGTAGTAGGTAGCCTTTCATAACAACTTTTTGAATGCGCTCTGTTATTAATTCCATGCAAATGTATATGTTCCTAATTATAGTAGCTAAACAGAGTAATTTCATGTAAAAGATATTATCGGGTAATTCAAGAAGGAATCCCCTATCGTTTTCACTGTTATGACGAATGACGATAGACAATACCCAGACACTGAATTGGGAAATAAGAAGCGTGGAGTAACGAGTAACGACGATTATCGGGTATTCCCCTTACATATAAAGTCACAATTTCTGTTAAGAAATTACAGCCAAATTGTCTGTGAATTATTGAACACTTCTACCCCTACGGCCCTACCCATTGCCATTAGGTTTGTTTGTCGTGGGCCCTAGTGCACACTCGTGAGCAATGGTTTGACCCTAATGCGTTCGATATAGCACTGAACTAGCCCTGGTACTGAAAACCTGTGTTTGACATGGCTTCTAGGGCACCCCAGTTGTGCCCTGAACTGAACCCAGTTAATTTGTCCGGCAAGAATTCAGTGCTGAGTTTGTTGTCATTTCGCTTGCTGTTATGCATTTTCAAATTTATCATATATATTCCGAACGCTTTTATCAATTAATTGAATTATGGCAAACTCAAATTCTGAATTGAGTTCACTCAGTTTTAACAATAATCGGAAAAAGTGTTACCAAAAGATAAATATTTGTCAATGTCAAAAATTGATTTGTTGTTTGGTGTTGAACTTGTTTAGTTTTTGTTAAGGCTTCGATTAAAATAAAAAAAAATAGTGAAATACACATTTCGGAATATCGAATTCTTGCATTAAGATCCAATTCATGAACTCACATATACTTTAAAAGAAATGAGCATGGGTGCGTGACTTCATGAATTTTTCGGGAAAATAACTTGTAGGCAGCCGCCTTTCCACAGGAAAGTTATATATCTCTGTATTCCATTATCTTTGTTTTGCATTGGTTTCACTCGGGGATCCACTCATTCTGCGATCCAATGGAACAACAAAACAGCTTCTGAAAGAATCCACAAAGGTATTGGTGAAATGCCAAAAAATAATCTACATCGGCTGTCAGCTGACTTGTATAAAATACATAAATTACATTTGTGTAAGTACTTCTTGAGTGGATTCTGACTTCAAATCGAGAAGCGAATTTCCTTCTCAGAATCACCAGAAGAGTATTTTTTGTGCCAATGGAACGGTTTCAGAAGTGATTTTTTCGATTCCGGACTCTCCCGTACGCTTCTTTTTGCCAAATGGAAAACGACAATAGGAACCAAATTTTCAGGGTTGTGTAGGGTTTTTGACAGGCGTGAAAACTAGCTGACACTTCTCAGT
The DNA here is from genome assembly GCA_916610125.1 of Cheilosia vulpina. Lineage (NCBI taxonomy): Eukaryota > Metazoa > Arthropoda > Insecta > Diptera > Syrphidae > Cheilosia > Cheilosia vulpina. The sequence continues at coordinate 50,587,203 of OU744278.1, forward strand.
GCGCACTAGTGGGCACTATATGCTGCCACATCAATCAAACCTGAAGATTTTTGGTGGTCCCAATGGAAAACGACATTAGTACTCAGTCACGAATTTCTTGACTATATACGTCGGCTACCCCTCCATAAACGTCAACTGAAACATCTGCTCATATGACCAATATTCCCCAATCAAAACCGAGATACATCTAGTGAGCTGTCAGACTTACTAAACTAGATACTTGAACGTCCCCATAGACTGCACCGAATAAACACTCTTAATAATAATTCTGGTATGAGCATGAACCTTCATTATCGTTACTCCGCAATTATTGTTCTATTGATACAAATCTTTATTCATCTATTTGCAAAGGATATAGCTTGCTGTTGCTGGGATTTTGTTGTTTGAGCCTTTCTTAAGAGAACTTCGATTGCGTTGTCCTCAACCTTTGACACTTCCAGATGCATTTGATACTGAAAAATAACTTTTGGACTGAAATCCAAATCGTCTTCCCTCATATGAAAATAAAATTGCCTTCCTTTTTCTTTCATAATCTCAATTTATATTTCAAAATAATATCAGTTACCTACACCGCATACACCTTGACATAATCAATTTGCAGGGCTGCATATGGGCCCAACCAATGTTCCCAGTTCCTTTTCTGCTTATCCCAGAAGCGCTTCATCGCCCTTGGATATAGGTTACTCCATGGTTTCTGTATGGACCACATTGTAGGGTCGTCTGGGAAGTCGTTATGTCCCCCGATACCATATCCTAACCTGATGTAGAACTCTTGATCGAAGGGTGCCATTAACGAGCCAGCCTCCAAAAACTCCTTATTAGGCAAGTTCTTGCCGTTCACAACCTTGCTCGAAAATCCATTGGATCCTGGCTCTAAGCTGCAATACTCTTCATTGTCCACACTAATTGTGATCTTATTTGGCAACCATTGCAATGTATACACATGAAAATCTGCAGACCAATCCACAGGAGGGCCGCTCTTCTTGCACATCATTTCATTGCGGAATGGTTGGTCTGAATTGAGAATAGCCCCGCCGAATAGCTCATTAACGAAATCACCGCCATTGCTGCGACTGAAAGCGATTCTCATCTGACCAGATTGATAGTTCAGCGTGCCATACTGGCTGTTGACCGGTTCGAGGAAAAACTGTGGGAACACCCAAGGCGCGTTCGGCATCTTAGCTCGAATTTCTACTTTACCGTATTTGAAGCTAAAGGAATTCTTTGTGGAGAACTGCGTGGATATAAAAGGAGGAAGAATGTCATGGGCGCCTTCCTTTCGCGTACAATCGACTGTGTCCAGAACGCCAGTACAATTTGATCCCAAACTTAGCTCCTTATTTAGTATGCGACTTCCATAAACTGTTGTCGTAGCAATTGGCTTGATTGTCGCCATTCCATTGCGGACATTCAGAACCTCGCTGTTTAACAAGTAAATCACAAACTCATAGTCCGGTTGTCTCGTAAATCGTCGCTCCATTGACCATGTGTTGGTGTCAAGGTTGTTATTGAAATCTTCTTGGAAAATGACCTGGCCAGCACAGCGAACGGGTATCCCATTATTGATGATGGAACTGCTTGATTGGCAACCCATGGATGGATTAAACGGTGGCGTCGGATCTTTTGGTCGTGTAACCCCACTCGTAGGTGTAGAACCTGGCTGTTGCGTATACGCCTCAACTACATGAACGCCATCATCCTCCCTGTAACCCAGCCCGTTGTAAATTACATACGTCCAGTAGTAGATAGTATCTCCTAACTTTAAGCTGGTTTCACGTTCCCTAAACGTGAATCTACCATTTTTTGGCTTCGGAATGTCTCTCGCCCATCTGCCAGCCTCCAAGCCTTCCATTTCCTCGTTAAGTTTTCCATGGAAAGCAAACAGAGTTGCACCCTCATCGGCAGGTATTGACACTTCGAATCCTTTGGGGTAAAATATTTTAAACTCGGCCTTGGGCACCTCGTAGCTAGTGGCCACCGACACGAAAACTAACAAACACGCAAAAACCACAAACTTTTCCATTATGCGACAGCAAACCCAACCGGCGGATTCAAGAGTTATCAAGCTACTAATTTAATTAGTGTTGTTGATTCGTAAGCATACCTAGAACCAGTCTCAGAGTCTCAATACCAGGTCATTAGGTGGGTATATATATTAAGATAAGGTAATTCTACGTCTACACTGGCATTAACTATATCTATAGATGGTGTTGGAGAGGGAACAATAATACAACTTGTTGTTGTTATTGATTGCGGACTCGTTTCCATACTGAAGATGCATATAATAAGGCGAATCTCTCATTTTATTACACAAAGAAGATTATACGGGAATGCACTCTAAAGAAAAAATGTGCAAATTTATAGTCTGGAACATCAGCAAAACGAACACTATTGTTGGTGAAATAAAAGTTTTTTCGAGGAGTGTCACTTGTCTTATGTCGTTTTCCATTGGGACCACCAAACATCTTTTTCAGATCTCCGATTTCATGCGGCTTCATTCAACAGGCAATGAAATTGATCCGCTTTTGTAAATGGATTAGAGCGTTATTTGACATTGTTCAAATTGCATTTGTTTTTGGTAAAATCAACCATGGAAATCGGCTTGAAAAATGTTTCCTCTGTTGTAGATCCAAGTGGAGTAGTTTTGGTGATTCGTAGTTTCCAGATATTGAGGAAGACAATGAAGATAATAATTCAACCAAAACTATGTCCCTTGCTGTTTATGTATTTCGTTATTTTGGTTTTCACGAAACTTTGTACATTTGTTTTAAAACAAACTTCTTTAAATGACGTAAAACAGCTGTGCTGTATTTTTGGTAGTAGGTATGTGTAAATGTGAAAAATATCGAGATCTGCAAAAAGTGATCCGAATCAAAAAAAAGATTGATTTTTTCCCCAATGGAACGCGAAAAGTGATTTAGATCAAAAAAAAGATTGATTTTTTGTCCCAATGGAAAACGACATTAAGAACGGTGTACAACTTTGATAAAATCGCATCACCTTGGCTTAAGCTGACTTATCTACGACCGCGAAAAGCAAAATGAAGTAGAAGCGGCACGCAACCATAACAACTATACCCCTCTTGTGATTTCCCAGATTCAGACTAGTCCCCATGTTAATAAAGTCTGCATTGTTTGAAGTTATCAACTGGTTTCACAGGAGTAACGTCAAATGACGTCTGCTTACTAACTTTTGTACATTTGTTTATTCATACGGGGGTTTTAAGTGGAAGTGACTTGGCAGCAGCAGTCTAATGATGATTTGTTTAGAAATGACTTCTTGTAAATTACAAACTAAAAGTCGAGACCCCCAAATTTTAAGCCAGCTTATGCCATTTCAACATAAAAAACTGACTGAAACCGTTTTATCGCCCACACTTTACTTTGCTAAGGTAGAGGTTCAAAAAACACGCAGAGTTGTCAAAGCGTAAAGTTAAGATAAAAAAAAACGTGGTGTTTGATAAGAAATAGAACTGAGCTGAATAATATTCAGTCTGAAATACATTTCGTCATAGGAAACGTTCTTTCCCAAGAATGGTATGTAGATCGGATTCCTCGAATTCGAATTCTATATCAAAGTAATCTGGGTCCACATTGCGTTTTCTTAATTTCTCGATCGTACCTATTACTTTTTTAACGTATGCGACAATTGGTTATGGGTTCAATAGCGGCCAACGGTAAAAGAGACAAAGGCAAATTTATCAACCCAAATTCGAATTATTGCACGATAAACAAAAACCATTTCCATTCCGTGTACTTGGCAAGTAAGAAGAATTTATCTGAGCCGAATGACTCGTTTCCTTACAGCAAAGTCGGGTCTGTTAACCTGAAACTGATTCTGCAGAAGGCGGAGTTTTGAGGAGGACGAATCGAAATCGTGCAGAATCTTTTCCATTTATGTTCATTTTTTCATATCGAACCCGTCTTTCTCTTTCCATGTAAATACCTCACCTAAGGAATATTTGTAGAAAGGCCATTAACCCCAGCAATTCTATAGAGATACCTATCACTTTGAACGTAAATGTTTGTGCCACAGTCGAAAGCTGAGTAAGGGCATGCAAAAAGAATTGCGAATATATTCGGGTTTGCACAGGTCACAAACATTTTATTTTATGTGACCTGTGCAACCTCAGGGAACGAGAAGATGTGTTCCACTTTATTGATAAATGCCCCATACTTATGTGGTGTTCGATTGGGCTTCTTCAGATTTCAGATTTTGTGTGTCTAATCGAACATAAAAACGTCACTTGCTCTTTTTTGTGTTGGTATTCGTTCGGTTCAAATAGGTGTAGCCTTCGACACTTTTTTAGGCGTTTTGCATTCACTGGTTAAACTTTATATTAAAACATTCTAAATTTTGGCCCAGATTGATTTCTAAACATAAAAATAATTTACAAAAGTAGATCCACCCGATGCAATGCATTTCTTTGCAGTTGAAAAATTTCATGAAAACGTAAACAAACTCCACTAGTTGTCAAACTCAAACGCATAAACTAACTATAAAATAAAATTAAAATTAATAGTTAGTTAGTACTTGTATTGGTAAATCTGAGAAAAAATCCAGATTCGCAAAAGTGCTCTGAAATCTGAAAAAGATTGCTTTTTTTGTACCAAACGAACATAAAAATTGCTCTGAGAGCAAAAAAAGTGCTTTGAGAGCGCCCAGTCGAATACCACATCAGGGAAATACGAAGTAACTTATTTGGTTCGCAAACACTTGGGATAGAGGAAGCAGTCCTTGAAGCTTGAATGTTGGCAGAGGTTGGGACCTGCTTTAAAAATACGCAGTGTATGCTTAATACAGGAACTGCATAATCGAAGGCAATTTTTAAGTATTTACCATATAAATTAGAAACGCTAGCTTTTTTCAATTTATATAAATATGTATATGTATACTCGTATGTATGAAACAGAAGTAGCACCAATTTTCTTTCGTATTCTTTAATGTCAATCTGGTAGACGGCTTATAAAAAGCAAAACCATATTTTGTAATATTGTAAACATTTTTTCTTGAATAAAATAGTAGTTGTTTAACTAACTAAGTAACTAATCGGGTTTGTAGCTGTACTAGGGGTACATTCTTAGTTGCAACATCCAAGAAACAAGTTTACTAAAACCTTGTTCGCTGATTTTTAATGTGAGATATAGCATAAGTGTAATTTGCCTCCGCCGAGCCGAGGCAAGTAATAGGTAATTCTTAATACGACAGTGCCAGTGCTGCCGTTTCTACTTTCCTAAATAAGAGACGCGTACGTAGCGTGCTGGTATTTCAATTATGCTTATTGTGGAAACAAGGAAAAACAGCATAAGTCATTTTTAGACACTTTTCAGGAACGCAGGTTAAAGGTTTGACTTTAGATGTGGGAAGACGACTTATGCGTTTATTTTCTGATCCATAACAACGCAACCGTAAGACAACATGAAATATTGGCCGTGACATCAACTCAATTTAGGCACAATTCGACTGTTCTTTCTTTTTGCCATTTTAGTTATACCTACCTATTAGGTTCGTTTGGGTACTTTTTTGCAAACGTAAAATTATTAAACATTTTCCATGAAACTGTACGAATGCGACCACGTACTGAGAAAATTGGAAAAAATGAGATAGAAATCCATTTCCACAACAACTACTATGAGTCCTCGAAGTGTCAATTAGAGCGTCGTTGTTGTAACTGCGTACTGAAAATCCTACTTTACTTTGCTTTGCTGAGATCGAAGCTCAAAAAAACTGGCCTATTGCAAAAGTCAATCTAACTGTCTTTATATCTGCTATAACTTTGATTTTATAATAATTATGTATATGTAGCTTATGGCGTTTTTCATTGAAGATCCGATTGCCCCGAAATTCGGAATTGCTCTTTTCAATGAAATTCGTTTGAAAATTCTTGTTTAGTGGTAGACACCATATGAAATTTGGTTTTCTGTTGCTACTTTTTTTTTGCTTTCTACAGTAAATATGAATGTTTTAATAGGCCAAATCAATATTTTGCAATTTAAGTTTACATTTTTCACGGATAATTGCATATTTTCGGATCACATAGCGACAAAATTGTTTCTAGTAACACAACAAACATTTCAATTTGACATTTTGCTAGTGTGTGTTGGTGAGTTCAGTGTAATTTTCTAGAAATAACCCGAAAACTTCTGTTCAAAGATAATGGAATACAGAGATATATATCTTTCCAGTGGAAAAGCGGCTGCCTACAAGCAATTTTCCCGAAAAATTCATAAGTCACGCACATATGCTCATTTCTTTTCTAGTATATGTGAGTTCATGAATTGAACTTTAATGCAAGAATTCGCAATTCCGAAAGGTATATTTCACTATTTTTTTATTTTAATCGAAGCGTTAACAAAAACCAAACAAGTTTAATACCAAACACAAAACAATTGAATAACGCGATGCCCATAAAAGCAAAAGGAATGTTGGCCGGCCATTAGCAATATGCTTTTTTGTACCTCACACGTATTCACAGACGGGGGTTGAAATTACAAAAACAACAATAGGCCTGTTTTTTTGAGCTTCGTTCTCAGCAAAGCAAAGTGAAGTAGGATTTTCAGCACACAATTTACAATAGGCCTGTTTTTTTGAGCTTCGTTCTCAGCAAAGCAAAGTAAAGTAGGATTTTCCGAACGCAATTACAACAACTACGCTCTACTTGACACTTCGAGACTCGCAGTAGTTATTGTAAATTGTGTGCTGAAAATCCTACTTTACTTTGCTTTGCTGAAAACGAAGCTCAAAAAAACAGGCCTAATAACTACTGCGAGTCTCGAAGTGTCAAGTAGAGCGTAGTTGTTGTAATTGCGTGTGGAAAATCCTACTTTACTTTGCTTTGCTGAGAACGAAACTCAAAAAAACAAGGCTAATGTAAACAAATGGGTTTGGGGGGATAAACGTACGAAAGATATCCATCTCTTTTATTCTTTCATCTCTGCTTCTGTTGTATTAAAAATTGACCTGGAACTATAAGTGCACTTGTATTTTCATTGAAACATAGAATACATAGAAAGAGCACTTTTAGATTTGCTCTTTTCATAGAAAGCGCAATTCTTTTCTTCAATCGAAAACGCATTAAACACGCAAGTAATGCTGGGAAAATCCATCCACCAGAGGTAGTCATAGATTAGATTTTTCATATAAACACGCTGTGTGAAAAAAGCTTATAAAACAGTTGGTAAGTAGTTATTTCAGCAAAAAAAAAACAACTATTGCATTAATCCACAAATTTTATCCATGAAAATTGTTTTTTTTTTTTTTCAATCTCCTACCTCTTAAACAAAGCGCCACCATATTTGTTCACTTTTTAACTAAAAGAAAAGTTTAAATTTATATTTAAAACGACAGCACCAGGCATCTTGAAATAGTTTTTATTTTCTTCATAACTCACTACATAAATTACGACGCGTTGTTAAGCTGGGAATTCCGAGACAGTTCACCTTTTCTGCTAAGACTAATTTTAGTGTTAGGGGTTATCTTGATTGTTTGTATATTTTGTTTCAAGCAGTTATCACCGAAGAAAGGACATATAATTGGAATCTATATAAACTAAATATGTTTTCAAATAATTGCCGCAAGTATGTATTTGCTATTTTAACCGTATACCTGTAAATTTCCGATTACTGTTTTCATTTGGAAAAAACTTGTTTAATGATTAAATAATGAGATGAGCACATTTTCTTTGTACTGGTTAAACCAGAACATTCGCTTGCACTCTTTGATAGTCATGGGTTTGAATATTAATGTGGGGTGATACCGTAAACATTTATATAAGTAGGTATCTACAATGTGATATTTTTGGTAAAACCGGCTTGTGTTTGTAAACATCATAAGGCAAGCAATAACCAATACTCCATATTAATGAATTAGGAAACATGCATTTGCGGTTCCATTTTCTCTGGAACTTATGTCATTTTCCATTGGGACCAGATATAATTTTTCAGATCTCAAATTTTACGCGCCTCGTGGAATATGCAACGGAATTGATCTACTTGACAGCAATATCAGCTGTTCAAATTGCATTTGTTTTTAGTAAAACCAACATTAGGCGTGTTTTTTTGAGCTTCGCTCTCAGCAAAGCAAAGTAAAGTAAGATTTTTAGCACACAACTACTGCGAGTCTCGAAGTGTCAAGTGAGCGTAGTTGTTGCAATTGCGTGCCGAAAATCCTACTTTACTTTGCTTTGCTGAGAGCGAAGCTCAAAAAAACACGACTAATGTAAGTCAAATAGAAAAAGTTGTTGTAATTTGAATCTTTGCAAAGGATTTGTCGTGTTTTAAATGAACCGAAATTCTATGATCTTGATATAAGCAATAAGATTCTAAGTCGAATTGATTCAAATATGTTCCAAAATTTCAAAAAGCATTACCTTTAATTTATGGCCAAAGTTTTTTTCATAGATAATTAATTGATTTATGTTTTAGTAGTCAAAATTGTATTTTGTATTTCGCTCTTTTCATATTTTGAACAAAATCTTGAAAAAAAGATTTTTTATTTCGGAAAAACAATATTTTCAGATTTTTTATCTCGGAACACTGATTCGTAGTCTTCAGATGATGAGGAAAACAATGAATATAATAATTACTCCAAATTTATATCCATTGTTAGTTATGTATTTCTTTATTTTAGTTTTCACGAAACTTTGCGCATTTTTTTTGAAAGCAAACTTCTTAAAATGACGTAAAACAGCTGTGGTAGTATGTGTAAATCTGAAAAAATATCGAGATCTGCAAAAAATAATCCAAATCAAAAAAAAAAGATTGATTTCTTTGCCCAATGAAACATGAAAAGTGATCATGGTTTTCAACAGGAATTAAATCTCGTATTATTGTTGTAAACCATTGAAATCAATGATCTATTTCTATATAGATCATGTGCGTAAAATAAAAAAAAATCCTATTAACAGGTAGAACACTACTGTCACTGGTGAGCTTAGCGGTTACCGAGGACAAAATCAAGTACATTATCAAACAGTCATAACGCATCACATATACAATAAATAAAGCATTGCAAATTTGTTTAAGAAATACTCGTATGTCGTACAACGTATCTATTAGCAGTAGAACAAAATAAGCAATTTTCTTTTAAGCTGGTCTAGCTAGTTAGTACTGCTTGAGATCTATAGTCGATCGGTTGTCTTAGCTTCAACAAAATGAAGCTATTAGTTATTCTATTAGTCGTAACATTGACTGTCGCCTACGAGGTGCCAAAAGCTCAAATTAGAAGACTCCAACCGAAAGGCTTCCAAGTCTCAATTCCAGCTCAACGTGGTGTAACTTTGTTCGCGTTCCATGGTAAACTTAACGAGGAAATGGATGGCTTAGAGGCTGGAACATGGGCCAGGGACATTCTGAAACCAAGAAATGGTAAATTCACATTCACGGATCGTAAAACGACTATAAAGCCAGGTGACGTCCTGTACTATTGGACGTATGTCATTTATAATGGCTTGGGTTACCGAGAGGATGATGGAGTTCATACATTCTAATTAAATATATAACTGTGGCTTCTACGGAGCAAAGAAACAATCTATAGTGAAATTTTTGTTATCGTGAAATTATTAAAAAATAAAAAAGTTAATATACTTAGATATTATATTAGGCCTGTTTTTTTGAGCTTCGTTCTCAGCAAAGCAAAGTAAAGTAGGATTTTCGGCACGCAATTACAAAAACTACGCTATACTTGACACTTCGAGACTCGCAGTAGTTGTGTGCTAAAAATCTTACTTTACTTTGCTTTGCTGAGAACGAAGCTCAAAAAAACAGGCCTATTGTATGGATGTATTTTATATTGAAGGCCTATTTCGGAAAGATCTAAAAGGGATAAGATATGTTTACTGGATCGTGGGGAAAAAACTACTTATCAAGAAGCTAAAATCGGTGATGTTATTTCAAAAGTCTTATAGAAAGTCTACAACTTCCTAAAACCAAGAAAAAGCCACGGCGGGTCGACGGGATCACGTCAAAATTAAGATGTGACGGCGATAAACTTACTCCACAAACTACGTGCATTTTTTCGCTTAAAGTTCTTTTAAGAGATTTCGTTCACTGTCGAGTGCATTAAGAATCTCAGGCGATACAATCAATACATACATCGTATGAATAAGTTGAAGTCGTAAATGTGATGAAAGAACCTTCGGCTCGTCAAAATTCCAGTTAAAAAAACAGAATGTAAGTAGACATGCATCAAAAAAAGTTCAAGCGTATTGTAAAACGATATATAAATTCACGGATAAACACTCTGTGTTTATCCAAAATTTGATGTTGTTTTTTTTTATATTAGGCCTGTTTTTTTTTAGCTTCGTTCTCAGCAAAGCAAAGTAAAGCAGGATTTTCAGCACGCAATTACAACAACTACGCTCTACTCGACACTTCGAGACTCGCAGTAGTTATTGTAATTTGTGTGGTGCAAATCGTACTTTACTTTGCTTTGCTGAGAACGAAGCTAAAAAACCACGCCTCTTGAAGAAATTTCAATATTACAAGGGAATTTCTCTATTTACAATAATCTCTTCGCAGTCGCGCATATAAATTGTTTAATAATGCTCGATTAATGTGAATTGACCTTTAACACATATTTTATTACTCACTATTGATCAATAGTTCCAAGTTTCTAATTGTAAAAATGTGTGTGTTAGAAACTTGTACAAACACAATACGCTTGTTTTTTTTTTTTTGTGAATCATACTAATGTAGCGTGGAACTTAAAATGTAAGCAACCAAAGTCACCAAACAAGTTTCACTTCCAACAATTGGAGACTCGAATCTGTCAAATTGGTGGAGAATTAAGTGAGCTTATTCTAGAACAATGGAGTTTGTTCGGGACGAACAGGAATTCACTAGAAAGTTCCAGATAAATGGCGGAGGGGATAAAAAAGAGGAGATTTGAGGACAAGAGAGGACAGTTGACTTTTAAACAGTGATTGGCCGCATTCAAGAATCTAGTTATCTTAAGTCGACTAGATTGGTCTGGATGAGATGCAACCTGAACGCAAACACTAGATTGGTCGGAAACGTCACTTTTCCTACAGCAGTCACGAATTTCCTGACTAGAACGTCAACTGAAACAGCTGCTTATATGACCGATTTCGACCAATCAAAAAATCAGTCTTTTTTTTCATCTAAACCACTTTTCGCGTTCCATTGGGAAAAAAAATCAATCTTTTTTTTTATTCGGATCACTTTTTGCAGATCTCGATATTTTTCAGATTTACACATACCTACTACCAAAAATACAGCACAGCTGTTTTACGTCATTTAAAGAAGTTTGCACAAATGTGCAAAGTTTCGTGAAAACCAAAATAAAGAAATACATAAACAGCAAGGGACATAGTTTTGGTTTAATTATTATCTTCATTGTCTTCCTCATCATCTGGAAACTACGAATCACTAAAACTACTCCACTTGTATCTACAACAGAGGAAACATTTTTCAAGCCGATTTCCATGGTTGATTTTACCAAAAACAAATGCAATTTGAACAATGTCAAATAACGCACTAATCTATTTACAAAAGCGGATCAATTTCATAAAATCTGAGATCTGAAAAAGATGTTTGGTGGTCCCAATGGAAAACGACATTAGTGAGAGAGCTGTCAGACTTACTAAACTAGATACTTGAACGTCCCCGTTGGTAAGGTTCGAGATAGTAATAGGTTGTGAAGATAAAGAAGTGTAAAGTTAGTAGAGAATTAAGTGATTGGCTTAAGTCGGATAAGAATTGTTTAAAGAAATATTATTTTGAAGTGAATTATTGGAATAAATAGTGTAATTAAAATGATTTTATTAGAAAAGTTCAACAGAATAGCGTTTTATCTTTTCGAATCTCAGCCACGGATGTAACACTACTTAAAGGATGGTTAAAGGCCGAATAATGGTTGAGACACATTACGAAGCCGAAAAATGGTAAATTCGTGAAACTCTTTAAACGGGGATATCCTCAACAAATGGATTTTTGCTATTCACAATGGTTTGGGATAACGAGAGGATAATGGTCTACCTATATACTTTTCTGTAAATGATTAAAAAGAACACAAGATAAAAAAAATTGCTTTGTCTGGAATATATTTTATTCACAATAAATTATTGTGCGGAAAAATCTTTTACAGACATTTTACTAAAATTGCAGAGGAATTGAATGAAAAGAAGGATTATTTATACGAATTTTGGATTTTTGGTTAATAATTTTATTAAATGATAAAAGACCATTTATTACCCAAGTACTTCCTAAAGCGGAGTCATGGTTGATAGTCATTGAAAATTTGTATTAAATAAATGAAAACGAGAACTTCTGCCGGAATTAATTTGATACATATTAAGAATTCACGCATTATTATTATAACGACTTTAAGAACGTGTTTCCAAATAGAAAAACGTCTTCAAAACGTATTTTATTGTCTTAATATTTATGGTGCATTTACACACCAGTCAGAACTATCACGTAAAATGAGTGGGATTGTTCGACGGAACTTGTACTCGCTTCTATTTTATATAGGTATACTATATATGTATAATTATATTAGATACTTAAAAAATGAAATATTCTTTGTCTACGGTTTTCAGCATCAATGTGATCCGTTGAGTTCTGGTTATATACTCACCGCACATCCCCTCTACAATGGTGCAAACATAAAAAAATAATAAGTTTCAATTTCAATCACCCACCGTCCTTTGAAAGGCTTATAAGCTTTATTTATTATCACTTAAGCAGCATAAACCCTCACAAAATCAATTTGAAATGCGGCATCAGAGCCCAACCAATGATTCCAGTTTCTTTTCTGTTTATCCCAAAAGTGCTTCATTGGTTTTGAATGGTTATTCCTCCATGGTTTCTCTTTTACCCAACTCATTGGATTGTCAGGAAAGTCGTTATGTCCACCGATACCATAGCCCAGGCGGATGTAAAACTCCTGATCAAAAGGTGCCATTAATGACCCTGATTCTAGAAATTCCTTATTCGGCAAAGATTTGCCATTCACCATAGTGCTCGCAAGTCCGTATGTGTTTGGTATAACGCTGCAATATTGTTGACTATCTACACTGAATGTTATATTATTCAATAACCATTCTAATGAATATACGTGGAAATCTGCGGACCAATCAACCGGAGGACCAGTCCTTTTACACATTTGAATATTTCGGAATGGCTCCTGTGCGTTGAGAATGACACCCCCAAAGAGGTCGTTTATTAAGTTGCCGCCATTGCTGCGACTGAAGGCGACTCTCATCTGGCCGGATTGATAGTTCTTGGAGCCATACCGAGAGTCGACCGGTTCGAGAAACATCTGTGGAAATACCCATGCAGCATTTGGCACTTTAGCACGAATTTCCACCTTGCCATACTTGAAACTGAAGCGCGCCTTAGTCGAGAATTGAGATGAAATAAATGGAGGAACGATGTCAGTAGTATTTCCTGGTCTAGAACAGTCTTCTGTATTTATTAATCCTGTACAGTTTGGGCCTAAGCTCAGGTCGTTTTCCAACGCATGCCTTCCGTAGATGCTTGTCAAAGCAATAGGCGTGATCGTAGCCATTTCATTGCGCACTTTAAGAACCTCATTGTCAGGTAGGTACACCACAAACTCATGGTCCGGTTGGGTACTGAACCGATGTTCTTTTGACCACTTATTGGGGTCTAGTGTGTTGCCAATAAAATTTTCATCAAAAATAATGTCTCCAGCACAGCGAACTGAAAGTCCATTGTTGATAGTTGTTATACTGGAACGGCATTCTGCAGAATTTGATGCTGATGCATGTGGTGGCAGTGCAGTTACGCGTGGAAATGAGGCTGGAATTGTAGGTAGAGTAGCAGTTGTGTAGTTCGAGACGGTATGGATTCCTTTGTCCTCTTTATAGCCTAGGCCGTTGTGAATGGCAAAAGTCCAGTAATAAATTACATCTCCGAGCTTCAAGCTTGTAGTACGATCCCTAAACACGAATCTACCGTCTTTTGGCTTGGTAATGTCTCTGGACCACATTCCAGATTCTAAGCCTTTCATTTCCTCGTTAAGTTTTCCATGGAACGCGAATAGAGTGACGTTTTCTTCAGCAGGAATGGAAACTTCAAAGCCCTTGGGATAAAATATTTTAAATTCGGCTTTTGGTACCTGGTACTCTCCAGGAATGGTAACAACCGGGGTTGGTGAAGTAGCAGGTAATTTCGGAATTGAAATTTCATCTTCTGATGTATAGTGCTTCACCACATAGACTCCATTGTCTTCCCTATAGCCCAGCCGATTTAAAATTACATAAGTCCAGTAGTAAATCGTATCTCCCAACTTTAAACTAGATACACGATCTCTGAACACGAACCGCCCATACTTGGGAGTCACAATGTCTCTCGACCACATTCCAGATTCTAAGCCCTCCATTTCTTCGTTAAGTTTACCATGGAATGCAAATAGAGTGACGTTTTCTTCAGCAGGAATGGAAACTTCAAAGCCCTTGGGATAAAATATTTTAAATTCGGCTTTTGGTACCTGGTACTCTCCAGGTATGATAACAACCGGGGTTGGTGAAGTAGCCGGCAATTTCGGAGTTGAAACTTCATCTTCTGATGTATAGTGCTTCACCACATAGACTCCATTGTCTTCCCTATAGCCCAGCCGATTGAAAATTACATAAGTCCAGTAGTAAATCGTATCTCCCAACTTTAAACTAGATACACGATCTCTGAACACGAACCGCCCATACTTGGGAGTCACAATGTCTCTCGACCACATTCCAGATTCTAAGCCCTCCATTTCTTCGTTAAGTTTACCATGGAATGCAAATAGAGTGACGTTTTCTTCAGCAGGAATGGAAACTTCAAAGCCCTTGGGATAAAATATTTTAAATTCGGCTTTTGGCACCTTGTACTCTCCAGGAATCGTAACCACCGGGGTTGGTGAAGTAGTAGGCAATTTCGGAGCTGAAATTTCATCTTCTGATGTATAGTGCTTCACCACATAGACTCCATTGTCTTCCCTATAGCCCAGCCGATTGAAAATTACATAAGTCCAGTAGTAAATCGTATCTCCCAACTTTAAACTAGATACACGATCTCTGAACACGAACCGCCCATACTTGGGAGTCACAATGTCTCTCGACCACATTCCAGATTCTAAGCCCTCCATTTCTTCGTTAAGTTTACCATGGAATGCAAATAGAGTGACGTTTTCTTCAGCAGGAATGGAAACTTCAAAGCCCTTGGGATAAAATATTTTAAATTCGGCTTTTGGCACCTTGTACTCTCCAGGAATCGTAACCACCGGGGTTGGTGAAGTAGTAGGCAATTTCGGAGCTGAAATTTCATCTTCTGATGTATAGTGCTTCACCACATAGACTCCATTGTCTTCCCTATAGCCCAGCCGATTGAAAATTACATAAGTCCAGTAGTAAATCGTATCTCCCAACTTTAAACTAGATACACGATCTCTGAACACGAACCGCCCATACTTGGGAGTCACAATGTCTCTCGACCACATTCCAGATTCTAAGCCCTCCATTTCTTCGTTAAGTTTACCATGGAATGCAAATAGAGTGACGTTTTCTTCAGCAGGAATGGAAACTTCAAAGCCCTTGGGATAAAATATTTTAAATTCGGCTTTTGGCACCTTGTACTCTCCAGGAATCGTAACCACCGGGGTTGGTGAAGTAGTAGGCAATTTCGGAGCTGAAATTTCATCTTCTGATGTATAGTGCTTCACCACATAGACTCCATTGTCTTCCCTATAGCCCAGCCGATTGAAAATTACATAAGTCCAGTAGTAAATCGTATCTCCCAACTTTAAACTAGATACACGATCTCTGAACACGAACCGCCCATACTTGGGAGTCACAATGTCTCTCGACCACATTCCAGATTCTAAGCCCTCCATTTCTTCGTTCAGTTTTCCATGGAACGCAAATAGAGTGACATTTTCTTCAGCAGAAATTGAAACTTCAAAGCCTTTAGGGTAAAATATTTTAAACTCAGCTTTTGGAACTTCGTACGCGAAAACAAACGGCACTATTAGTACGAAAAATACAAAAATCATTTCACGACGGTAACACGACCGATCACTTGAAGATTGTGTGTAGAACTGAATAATGAAAGGAGATGATTAGCACGAGCAAGTATAAAGTAAAAAAAATATCTTCCGCAATTTAATAACTTCCGTAGCAAATTGTGCGGGGAATACCTATTACACAAAAATATTACAGGCGTTGATTATTTTAGGAACCATTATGTTGAAATGTTAATAATACTTATTAACAGGAAACTTTCCAGTGTGCTTCCATAAGCACACAGATCTACAAAAGAACCGTAGAGGTCTGCAAGCAAAACATTGCTTGCAGCTTTCCACCACTTGACGTCACGTTGTGCTATTTTTAAAGTGCTGTAGGTATGGCATATCAATAAACCAGCTTCTTTTGAACCTGTGTCGTCATCGTATTCTGCAACTGCTGGAGCAAATAATTATATAGTTTCAGCGAATCCAGCTCTCTTTTTTTTTTGATATACATAAATAGCTAGAATATGTTTGTATGGCTGCGTTGTGTTATTAATAATTATCAGGGAATGTAGAGAACTAGGCGATATTATAAAGACATTGAATGTCTCTTCGCATTTACCTAATACAAAGTTTTGTTTTGACTGGAAGTAACTAATCTTAGAAAGGAAAGCTTATGTGATACATAAAGTAGCAATCTATTTAGAATTAAATTAAAAGTGACCTTGTTATATGGCGGTATCGTGTTTTTTTTTTCTATTTTAATTTGCAATAGATAGAAAGATGTACACTACTTATCAACAACACATGGACTTGAGGGCTGATACCTTACGCGTAGTAACTCTTGATGCTAAATCTGTGACGTATAGGTGAACTAAAAAGATTTGCGCAGTTAGTTATGTACAGGTAGCTCGTACCTACATATTGAAAATTGTTACACTCCTTTATCAGTCAAATAAATGAATGACCCTGTGGCACTTGATTGGGATTTTCAGATTTATCGCTTCTAATCGAACGTAAAACCCCAAATTTATAAAGAGGAGGTGAAGCAGTGACCGCCAATCGGTGCTCTGTAAATTGAGGGAATAAAGCGGTTTTATTGTTATGTTCACCTTATTTATATTTTATCGAAGGATGTTTGTATGCATAATAATCTCAAATATTAAACCTACTTGCCAACCAAGCACATCGCTGTAGCTAATTTGCGGACGCGTCATTTTCTGCTAACCCAATTCAAATATATATATATATAGATATATAGAACGAAATTTTATTCATAATTGCCTTTTATTTGTGTAGAACTGATATTCGCAAATAATATTGCCCGCTAGTCAGCTGACACAGGGTGCTTTTGAATACAAAACAACAAGCTGTGTCATTTCTTTATTGAAAAACCAGACAAAATCCCTCCAAGATAAGAACGCTCTTCAATGTTTCTAAACACCAGTTTATTTAAGAAATCTACACATTCTACATTTGAGATATATTTTTTTTTTATTTTTTGTATTAAGTTTCGACGTAAACACATTTATATTGATAATAATTAAAATTGAAGCCTGAACGGCGCTATTTATGCATGTTGCGTTGTATCTTAAAAAATAAACGTATTCGAGAGATCAAAATACCTACCACCTATCACTAATGAAAGCAAATCGGAAACAAAAACGAAAATAAAAACCAAAACACCACAACAATACAGTTTTCTTTCATAATAATCATTTAATTCTGTTTGACTCAATAAAAAACAAAAAAGATAAATAAAACATTTCTGATTGGTTTTAGTCGTACTCAATCGTTTGTTAGAAAAATACAGTAGTTCGTGTAAAAAGTAAATAAGTAGTTTACTGAAATGCTATTGTAATAAAGGAACGCACTCAAAATGTGTAGAAAACAAACTCTGCCTTTGCAGGAACTCGTATTGTAAAATGAAATCAAAAATAACAACGAAAAACAGAAAACCTGAATATCAAATTGGTACTGGAATCAAAAACGTATTCCATATTCTATTGTTTTGTAGTTGAATAAACAGTAATATGTTAAGAAAGTGTCTAAACACACAAGATTAGCCATAATAGTTTGTGTATAAAGTTGTAGCTTATATTTGAATTTGATAATATGTATGTATTTACTTGTGAACTCTAATATTGTTTATATAGGCGGGTGTAAATGTTTTACCTTTCTTTTATGCAATTGGGTTTTTTTTTTGCTTGTGAAAATTAGAATAGTGATAATTATTTCGAACCAAAAGTGTTTTTTTTTTTTTTTGTATGTTTTTGTTAATCGCCCCCTGATTTCATGCCAAAGCATCAAATATGATGTTGTTCGGCAGTTTACTTTTTACCAGGAGGCGCCATCGGTTGACCGCGTTCCTTGCCGCGTAATTTTAATCCAATCACTCGCTCGATCTTGCCAAGAATCAAGTTGTTTGGGATGCCACGTCCGGCTTCGTAGTCAGTCACCACTTGTTGTTTTTCACAGATTTTCTGTGAAAAAAAGAAGGAGGAGTGTTATGAGAGGCTGCATACTGAATAGTAAATAAATTTGTTGTTAATTGTACCTAAATAAGAAAATACAAAGCTGAATTAACAGCTCTTAGTCGAAAACACAAAAATAATACATAATTATATAGTGACACATGTACTTTTTCATGACTATCTTCCCAGAAAGGCGGAGAAACGCGCTATCATGCGACTTCTTCAATCTCGTACTGGAACAGGTAGTGCGCAGGGCAGGTGTCAACACGGAAGGCACTATCTTCAACAGCTACGTCCAGCTGCTGGGGTATGCAGAGGATATTAACATCGGTCGCTCCCAGTGTGCCGTGATAGAGGCTTTTACGGCGATTGAAGAACAGGCGAAATTCGTTGGTTTGTAGTAAATGAGGACAAGACTAAGTACATGCTATCAAGAAACAAACAAACATCTGTCCACCGCCTAGGACAGAACGTCATTATTGATGGCAACAAGTTCGATGTAGTTAAGGAATTTATCTACCTCGGAGTAAACATGAAGTCCACAAATGACATCCTAGTGGAGATCCGGCGAAGAATTGCCCTAGGAAACCGCTGCTACTTCGGTTTGGCAAAACAACTGGGTTCAAAACTCCTAACTCGAAGGACAAATTGTATGCTCTACAGAACCCTTATCCTGCCAGTTCTGCTTTATGGCGCCGAGTGCTGAACGATAAGCAGGAAGGGAGAGCTGATACTGGGCTCCTTCGAAAGAAAAATTCTTCGGCGGATTTTTGGTCCTGTGTGCGAGGAGGGCGAATGGAGGAGAAGATACAACCGCGAACTCTATGAGCTGTACCAAGATGTCGATGCAGGTCAAAAGGCCAAAATACGTCGACTACATTGGCTCGGCCACATCGAGCGAATGGACAATAATGATCCAGCTAAGAGGATCTTCGAGTCCCAGCCGCCAGGTTCGAGACGACAAGGAAGACCGAACTTCCGTTTCAAAGACCAAGCCATCGCGGATGCCAGAGCGCTTGGTCTGGATAACTGGAAGCAACGTGCCCGGGTTCGAAGAGGATCGAAGCCTACAGTGTCTCAGGCAGAGACTCTTCACGGGTCGGAAGCCCGTTAAGTAAGTCGTCACTTTTACTTGGGATAAATACTGACCCATGTATTAATAAACTGCGTAAAAGTTACCAATTGGTTACACAGCAGTTACGTCAAATTTGAGGAAACGCTTTTTGCTATTTTGAAATGGCGGCCGCTCTCCATTGACAGACCAGCGGCATATCAAACTCCAAAACTTTCTATCTTCCCACGTTCCACCATTTATAGTATTTCTTAAACAGGACAGAATATTTTTTATGCGTGCAAATATTATGCACCCGCAACTAATCCATTTAATTGCATCATGCCTGTCGGTCGGCAGTAAGTTTTTTTTTTTCATAGTAGCAAAATGACGTCTGCTGGAAACTGGATTGTCAATAACACAAACTGCGTTCTAGGTTGGGAAACACCCACGACAGAAACATAAAATAAAAACAATATTATGAAGTCATACTCACAGTTGCCAAGTCCTTTTGACTGAGACCTTTTGCATTTCGACCTTGCTGAATGATTTTACCAACATCTAGTGGAATTTTCTCATGTTTCAATTCTTCAGTCTCACGGTCCAGTTTGGCAGTATTTTTAGTGGTAACATGTTGCTTGTTAGTACCAGCACCGACTGTGATTAAACAAAATAATCAAAAATTAGTGAGCATACTCCAACTGTAAAAATTGTTTCCGTACATATATAGTCATTTATATATATATATATCTTTGGCAATATTGCGAAATTAAAATACAAGCCGGGTTAAGAATACAAATCATTATCACTTAGCAGACGGCTGTTGCAAACCAAACTTTACTCAAATGGTAAATATTTGTAAAACAAAATATTATTATTTATGCATACATTTTTGTTGAGTGTCCACCTGAACACCTTGACGACGTGCATGGTTAATGGCACTCTCTGTCTTGAGGGTAGAGGCCTTTGGGGCTCTTTTACGTAAAACCGTAACAGTGTCCCAATCAGACATGGTTATATCTGTTTAATAACGAAAAAAAATTGAATGAATGTTAGTTTTTTTATGGCGTTTAGTTACACTTTGTTTTTATATTTACAGAACTATGAATTTTCTTTGAGGAAAATATGGAATTAATACAAAAAGCTGTAAATTCCAGAATTGTTGAAAATGTGGCTCTTTTTTGGTATATATTTAATCAACTGAAGTTGGTGTCAGTTGAATTATAGCTCGTGGGGGATACTCAACTGACAGCTGGGTGAGGTGAGTAAGGGAGTTGCATATGTTCGTTAATTTTTCAAATGGTGCTTTTGGCTGTGAATATGCATATTTGTGCTGCCTTATTTGTTTACCTTTTTCCCAGGTACTAGACCGAATGACAGGTGACTAAAAACATTATGGAGGTTCTTCTATGAACAGAACCAACAGATGCCTCTAAGTAAGCTTCTTAATTTCTTCATAGGTATGACGGAATTTATTCATCCCAAAAACTAAAAAAATGCATTTCACAAGAGAAGATGGGATTATGGTCCTTAATAACGTTTTTCGTTGCCCTATTTTTTTTATTCCTATTTACATGGGTTTGGCGATTCCACGGCTATTCTTCATCGACATTTTTTATATGTCATATTTTGAATACGTCAGCCATCGCCTGGTAATCTCAAATTAACTCGTCTGAAAACGGATTTATTTTTTCAAAAAAATTGAAGTAAATACTTTTTGATATTGGGCCTACTAATAATCATTTTTAACCTTCACACTACATATTTTGTAGGTCACAAAGGATGATTTCTATTCTGAGTTCGTAAAAAGTAGCCGCTGAACATGCTGATTTGTATCGCGCAATATGTATACATGATATATAACATTTTGGAACACCCCCTTGAAGTCACGAAACATCATTAGCGCCGCCAAGCGTTCACCACACTAAAATACTATCCCAACAAGACTCAGCTCAGGTATGGCCACTGAGGTTTGAATCGCACAGTGAAAGGGCGAAAAATACCATCAAGATGAAATCCACAAAGAAGGCGACGACAAAATGAGAAAATGTCAGACTCCCGTGAGTAGACGTCGTCGGATTCGTGTGTGTCGACGAAAAAATCAAGAAAATCATTTTTACTTCGTTTATTTCGCTTTAAAAAGTCGCATTTTCAACGTCGAGGAATAAAAAATAAATAAAATTCCAATTTGTGTTTCACGTTGATCGAGCTCGAAGGTGTAGTAACATAATAAAATTAGCCACTGTGTATGTGTGTACGCAAATAAGAAAAAGTGCTCCATCGGCCGCCGGGGAGCTATCCGTATTTCTCATCTAGTCGTACAAGTGCATTGCATTTTCCTTCCACATCCACATATACTTTGTCCCCTTTCTCTTGCGCGTTCATTGTGTTGCTGCTGCTGGCTCCAGGGAGTGGATTTCTCAAGGGCTTTGGCTACGCGTACGTCGTCTCCATCGTCGTCGGTGTGTGGTGTGTATTTGACGAATCACGAGAAAAAAAAGGCGAAAATATTGAAAAATTCATTCTACACACGGAAAAAAGTTTTTTTTTTTTTCTTATCCTCTGTACCAGTGCCACTCGTAATTTCCTCCTTAGGCGTTCTGTATCTTTTATTGTGAACGCAATCGATTACAATAAGGAATTCCGTATATACCGTATGCGAGCAGTAAGTGCGGCCGTGTGTGTGCGTAGATGTGTGTGTAAAGCGCAGCAGGGAAAACGAAAGAAACAATTCGTCGTGTAAAATTGTTAAGTTTTGTGCGAAAATATTCTTTTTCCAGGGAAACTGTGGCGAAAAGATTGTGCGGAAAATTCTCTCGAAACAAAAATGTGCCAGCGGTTATTATCGAACGGCGTTCATAGTGTTATCGGTATTTCCGTCTTGTTGGGTCCTTGTTGTCCCCCTTTGTCGACGTCGTCGCCTTGGTCGTGTGTGGTGAAATTGTAAATTTTCCTTTCCGTCAGAGGGGATCCCAAAGTTTGAATTTTCAGTCGAAACACATTGTTTGGGGTAGGGAATTAAAAAGGAAAAACAAAAAAATAAATAGAATCGTTTTTCTTTGAAATTGATACACATACTGTGGTAAATACAGCGAGTAACTACGGTTTGTTTCTTGAGCGAGTGTAAATTAACAACCGGGTGGCTCCACCACCAACACGGCATCATCATGGGGGCACAACATGCCAAGGATCGGTCGTCTGGAAGCCAAGGAACTGTCAGTTGTATTGGGATTAGTAGCAGTGTTGGCATAAGCAGTAGTTCCTCGAGTATAGGCGGTGTGGGTGGCAGTGGTACCAGTGGAGGAGGCGGGGTGGGCAGCAATGCTTTGGGTGCCGGATCAACCCTTCGAGCCAGCCGTATGAAGTCGCGTGCATCCGCCGCACCCGCTCCAACTAAGGATAATCGCAGTGCAATTGGATTGAATATCTTCACCGAACACAATGGTGAGTTGTATTCCTATATATATTTTTTTCCTTACGTTCCATTCTCCTCCATGTTTGTTTCGTATAGTTTAGCTCATGGTAGTGGTGGATTATATTATGAGAGGGTGTGTTGCTGCTTACTGAATAAATGGGGGAGTACAAGTGAATATGTGTGTACATGAATTAAATGAGTACAAAAAGGGTGGACTGCATTTTTTTTTCATTGTCGATTTTTATTTTTAATTGAGAATACCTTTTTTTATGGCAAAATGGTCGGAAAAGGGAGTCAGACGAGAGTACTTTCAAGGGGGTAGTTTACATCTATGAGGGTACTTTAACTGGGCAATATTTTTTATTTCATAAGTAAGTGGAAAGACGGCCGAGTAGCCTGCATGCGTATTTACCAACATACCTACCTCAGAAGTTATTTGTTTTCATAAAATAATCATAATAGGATTTCATTGAAGTAGGTACCTAGACCTTAAGCCTAATTTTGATTACAGCTGATTTGTATGTCGTAACCATAGTACCTCAAGCCTTCATACGCCTATTGCCTTTGTAAAATAATATATTTTGTAATAATTTGCCCATTTTACTTTGGTTTGCAGTAACAAATGCAAAGCAGCGCAAAAGCATTTGTAACCTGGCATCAGAAAAGCAGTGTGCATTCACAATGCGCATTTTTATGACGTTTTGGAATGCAGCCATTCCCTTCACTGAGTTTTGACTCAACAATTTTCTTGTAGTAAGAATTGGAAACGCTGTCAGTCACGTGACAATTGACAGATGATTTGAGATTTGTTGTTGTCGTTTGCATATGTTTTGATTACCTGATGCTCTTTTCTCTTTTCTTATGCTTACCCTTATAGTTCAGTCAGTCAGAAACTCTTCCACATAATTGGACTCACCAAAAAGAAATCCGAATAATTTCAAGTCCTTGTCATCGCTGGATAAATCAACTAATAGTGCAAATAAATTAGCAAATCAGTCAAAAACGTTTCTTTACCCTTTCGAGTTGTGTATTATCTGTCATTTTTTATAGGTAGATTAATGTCGTTTTCCATTGGGCAAAAAGAAGCGTCTGGGAGAGTCCGGAATCGAAAAAATCACTTCTGAAACCGTTCCATTGGCACACAAAATACTCTTCTGGTGATTCTCGCTTAAGACTCTCGCTCTGAAAGCGAATTTATCCTCACCATTGCCATTTTCACAGTCTTTTTCCATTCTTACTACAAAAGTACAGAAACATAGGTACATACCTCAAGTTGTGATAGGTACCTATACCTAGGTATATCAACTACCTAATTTTAATAGTTTCTTGACCTGTTTCAGTATTGTGTTAAACAACGAGAAAATTCCAATTCTCTCATAATTAGTCAAATGTCAAGAATTGTACTAAAGTGTTTCTATAAGAATAATATAACAATGTTGCGATGAGTAGGTAGGTACTCAAATGCTTTTGTATGTGCTTGTATTGTTTGTTACGCCCAACTGTCAACTTTCCAGCTACAAAACTATAAATCTTTTGAATTTCACTTTCATAATCAAAAAATAATAAAACGAAAATAAAAATGCAAAGTTGCTGTGCAAACTGCCAATTGAAATCGAGAGCAAGAGCCAAAATTGAAAGTGACATTGTGTGTAGGTGCCGATTGTGAATGCGTGAAAACATAAAAAGAATATATTTTACACTGAAAATGGGCAGGCGAAAAGTTATCGTTTGAGTTTAGCATACCTAACTATTTTCTTTTTTTTTATGACAGCTCGAAGCTTTATAAACTAAAAACTTAACAAGGTTACGAGCTGTTAATGCTGTTTTATTAGGGAGACACAGGAAAAGCAGAAAATCAAGTGTGAAATTGAGTGTCTGAATCTTAGTTAAATCTGGGCCAGTTTCGGTGTACCTATTCAAATCAAAGAGACTCGACAGGAGACAGGGTTCTATGGAGCGGATATGTTAAAGCTGTAACCGCGTATAGATGAACTCCTTCCGGCATAACAATATTCATTTTTAATGTCCAGGGTTCATTTTTCGAACTCACAATGGCTAAATTTTCCATACAAAATTGCATATTGTAACCTTAAAATATTTAATGCGGAGGTAAAAAATGATAATTAGTAAGGCTGTTTGAATAAAGCTGGATCATATTGCATAAGGATTCGCTTTAGCCTATGTTCTCATTGCAATTTCTTTAACCCTTTCGGTCTGTTAAACTTTGCCCCTACCTACTTAGAAAATGGAAGCAGTATGCCAATTTTTACTTGCTAATACTTTCAATTTAAAATGTCATAACAACTGGTATGGATAGCTGACGGCTGTTGAAAGTTAAAACTCAAATTTGCTCCGCTTCATTAATGCTATAATAGGTATTCATATTATTATCGATTTTCGATATTTTCCACCTATGTCTCCACAGATATAATTAAATAAACCCGTTCATTCTGTTAATAATTAACTTGCGACTTGCGTTAGTGGTTTCGGTTTCACTATCGCCAAATTATTTTTTGTGTATAACCAGATTAACGGTATTGCATAATTAAATTATGCCAAATATCTGAAACATTATTCCTTTGTCATTCTTCTCAGTGGAGCTGTGTGTGTTTTTTTAAGTAACTGTCAAATCTATGTCCACGCGCCCCGCCGTAACTGACGTTATCACATCTATTTGTCATCGTATACTTCAAGCTGTCAGTTTCTTATGAACACTGGTAAAAGTTATGTAGCGACACATTTTTCTTGGACACAAATTTGTTTCTTCAATGCAAACATAAGTACGTTTAGAAAGCTCTTCCAAGAATAGCCCGCAATTCACAATAATCAAATAAAAATAGTTAATCAAATGGAATACTTGAAGGTAAATACTTAACGAAAGTGTTGCGGCAGGTCAAAGTGATTTTTTTCTCTTCGTTTTGTTAAGTAATTTTGATTTTTACAGTGTTTTGCTTTTCATTTATGGTTTAATTACTTATTATTGTGTTGAAAGAATTGTCGTTACTCAGGCTATAGTATGAACTACTTTTTTGTGTGTTATCTAAATCCCATCCAAGCCGCGAGGTGTGTTTATGTGGGTAATTTAACAATGTGTCTAGCAATCACTGTGTATAAGCTTGCCATGGAATTCCGTGGGAGTGGTCAGTTCAAAATAAATTCGGATAGTGCGAGGGTCTATTTATAGAAATGGTGGCGGTTAATTAGTCTAGAAAGTGGTGACAAACGACTTTAAAAGGAAGCATACTTTTAATTGTGCATGCAATTTTGAGAGAATGCTGGTCTTTGTCCTGACAGAATTTGATTGTCACACGAATCTGATAACATCGCGTTATTATTGTCTTTTTGGAAGTACTGAGATGAGAACTTTCTTGCCGAGATCTAATCAGACAAAACTTACCACTTTAAGAGTGAACCTAAAAGTTGCTTTTCACAGTAATCTCTGCATTTGCCACACAAACGAAATGTCAGCTTCGACTAGATTTGTCGGGGTAGCCGACAAAAACTGTTCCCGTGTCCAATCTAAGCCAATAAAAACTAAAACACAACCCGTCCAGCCAACTGTCAGATATACACATTAAACTAGAGTTTTGAACGCACCCATTTTCTCGCAAATCAGCAACACCCCCCGACTCCATTGGAGATAATTTCTCTCATAATGCTTATCACGAGATGAAATATCTCGTGGAGGCACTCTATTTCATCTCATGATTGGATGTCAGCGATCGCTCTCTGCGATTATATCTTGACATGGATGGCTGGCATGAATTTGACAGATGCTTGTTTTTTATTGCTTTTCGTCTGGAAATCACATTTTTTACACCTAAAACCTCGTTTGCTGTTGCGTTACGAAACGAAATGCCATGTCATGATTTGCCCAGCACAGATATGAGAAAATGGTTTGGTATAGATGTCAGACATTTAGTTGGAGAGATATATCTCCAACTCTAGTGGAGTCGGCGTGTAACCTCTCATCTGTAGACGTCGAAAAGAGGCTAGACAGGGGAATCGTGCGTATCTGGCTCTCAGTCTCATGGAGAACGGGTGTGTTTAGTTGTTGGTAAATTGTGTTTCCTTCGAAGTGACATTTGTAAAAATACACTTGAATTCATTTAGCTAAAACTATTTTAACAAACAAGTGAAATTGCCCAAAATGGACACGATTTATAGACAGCAAAAAATGTGCTAGAACGCCAATACATATGAAGCAAATTGGTGTTGCTTAGCTGTAGATAAAAAACTACTCCTTTGGAAAGTACCGCAAAGACTGCGTAAACAGTAAAATAATTTACGCAAGCTAATGTTTTTCTAAAGACTGAAGATTCAACAAAAATCCGTACGTTTTGCTTACGATAAATGCGTTTAAATATATTCTTCTCTGGGATAAGTGTGTTGCTAGGAAACACTCAGTGGTGTGGACACAATTTGTTTTCTTAGTTCTTAGAAACTTATGAAACTCAAGGTCTTTTGGAAAAGAAACACATAGATTGGTTTCATATCTGGAAGAATCATTTTTAGACAGACGCAGGGGCTTTCGTATGGCAGTTACTCAATGAGCAACAGGCGCAACTATATTTCAGTGAATAGTACCAAATTAAAGAAATGGAAACGCAAACCCATTTAAATCAGGTCTGACATAATTTCGTTTGGTCATAATGTTACTGTTAAATTAATGTGCGTTCCGTTCCGACCCATTTATACGATGGCCATAAATACAAATTTATTTCAACAATTCTACTTCAGTGAGTGAGTGAGTCTTATGTGTAAATTTTCGCTTCGAAACCAGGCCAACTGTCCAATCCGACTATTCTTATCAAACTCATCAACTTTTTTAATTCCCCTAAAAGAAGCATTCTATTTTTATTATGAGAAGAGGAAATGGACATGCGATCCGTCCGTTTGACTACAACTCCGACCTTAGCAACAGACCATAACAAATGTTCATCTACCCTTCCGTCTCTAATCAAAAGCACTAAAGTAAATTATATCAATCGATACCCCTAGGCGGCAATAATTACCAAGAGGGAGTGATATGCAACCATCTCGGTTGGCTCCTCGACCGCCTCTCTCTCGCTGACCTGCGCATCGCCAATGGAGCAGCGGCACAGATGTGGAAACTGTTGCATAATTATTCGTCTCCGGTTCTGGGTAACCGCAATCGATGGGTGTTATCACCAAACATTACCGCATATCACACAACCGCAACACAATGCACCCCATCGTCTCACCCCCCGAACACCTCTGACGTGGTTGTGGTTCTCTTCATCAGTGGTTGAAATACGACACCCGGCTGATGTATTATGCATGTTGCTGTTGGAAATTGATGTGTCACGGTGTCTCAAATGTCCACCTATTCTCGATTTTCTTGTGTCAAATGGAAAACCAAAAATTACAAAAAGTTTCACTCACTCGGACTAGTCCAGTCAAAGTTCAGCATCGAGTCAGTTCACATTGCCATTGGACAGTACACAATGGAGACAAAACTTGCAGTTAACTAAGTTGCAAAATTTAACCCCGACGGTGGTGGGTACCCGTACCAATACATCAGTTGGCACTTTCAGTTTGTTGGTATGTTCTCATGTGTAGACCGAATGACAGAAGCAATGGAAAAGTGGAAACAAAGGTTTGCGAGGAAAATTTGTGCAAAAAACTAGGTTCTCTAATTACAGAGTGTTACTTCATCGATTGTAGCCGCTCCGTCGGCCGTAAGACTAGCTAGTGTGTCTGGCATCGCTGTAAAGCAGGTGGTCTATAGGTATTGTATGTATAGGTACCTAGCTCTGCACGGCATTAGAAGTTGTTGTGGGATTTATTTTCTCATTTGCACTGCTTGTCTGGAAAAAAAAAGAAAATGTTGCTCCAATCGTCGTTTGCGTTGTTATCTAACTTTAGATACAAGCGAAGGTGTCAGTTGGGGGACAAAACCACAATAAGCTTACTCCTTAATGAAGTAAATTCAAAGGTCAGCTAAAGTCGTACTTAGTCGATGGTAAAATTGATTAGCACCTTTCTCGATGGATTGTGGGTGTGCACTGTATAGACGTTGCTAATTAGACGACAGTGGAAATTGTGTCAATGACAACTGGTCAAGTGTAATGCAAATTAAAGCTAAAAATATCGTTTCATGATCGACAAATTTTTGTAGAAAATGACATTCTGCTGAATTGTTTGAGAAGAAGGCGCGTTAGTATTGAACACTCATTCACCAATTGTATTTTGACAGCCGTTTTTTTCAAGTTTTTTTTTCCAATCAAGAATTTCGCTGTAAGAATGTGTGATTGTCGATTACCGATCAGATATCGATAAGTTCTGTGTAAACGCTGAGTTCTTTGACACTGATTTGGTACTTTTCTGTTTCGCGGAGTTTAAAATCGTTAAACTGTACTTAATGTTGTCAAATTGTCTGTCAATATTACTTTGCACTTATTTACACAGGGCCTTACTAATAATCATTTTTAACCTCCACATTAAATATTTTGTAGGTCACAATATGCAATTTTATATGGGAAATTTCGTCATTGTGAGTTAAAACACTGTTGCCTAGACACTAAAAATGATTATTGGTATCGCAGACAGTGTTCGGGAAAAAAAAACGTAAAGTTTTGTATGATATTAAAAGCAAAATATGACGATCACTGGTTGCGTTTCATATATCATTCCACATGGAGGAACGCCTTAGCGCTAGCGGAACGAAAATGGCATTTGTTTTTGTTGGTCATTTTCACTCCAACAATAAACTTATTTCGCATCAAAAATTGTGATTTTATTTTTTATTTTTTTTTTTTTTTCAAATTTTATCAACGAACTGGAACAACGAACCAAACATGCAGTTGACAGCTCATTTTTGCTCTTCCTGTTTCCCGCTATTACTTTCCATTTATAGGAAAACTCAACCTTTTTGGCAGAGCTCTATAACAGAGTAAAATGCATTTTTTTATTGGGCTTGTCATATAGCTGTCCAATAGAACGCAGCCAATGTCACGTTTCCAAAAATCAAACCTGAAATATGTGAAATTTTTCATTAATGAAAGTGTGCCATTCAATGATATACACTTTTGGTGTATAAAGTATAAAATTATGTCAAAAAGCCATAGTTTTTGCATTATGATCGTTTGACACTTGATTTATTTTAATAATATTAAATAATTTGCAACTGTACGACAAATAAGTTAGATTTTTTTTTATTTTAAGTGGATTTTAAATTGCAGTCATCTACTTTGAAATATTGAATGTCAAATTGACAAATGTCAAAAGAAAAAACAGTCAAAAACAGTGCTCATTTCATTGACTTATTATAAAGGGTTTTCCAATAAGAGGTGTTATTTTGGTATTCAAAGAAAAATGCCATTTTTTGAGATAAATGATCGGATGTTTATTTCACAATAAAGAGGAAGGTATGCCGTTAATAATGAAAAACAACATCAGCCAAATGGCCACCACGAGCACGCATACAGGACCATATCCTTTTCATGAAATTTTCCATAACCAAAACGCAAAGTGGATGCCCTATACATCACGAATTTTATCTTTGAGGTCTTGAATCGACGTTTGGCTGTTGGCGTAGACCTTATCTTTCACGTGGCCCCAAAGGAAGAAGTCGCAAGGTGTTAAATCACAAGATCTCGGTGGCCAATTGTGATCACCTCTTCGAGAGATAACACGGTCCGGAAACTTTTCCCGTAAAAGATCAATGGTTTCATTGCTTGTTTTTTTTTACCATTTTTATAGTGAATTTTAATAATTTCAATGCGTTGTTGAAGCGTGTATCGTTCCATTTTTAGTAATGGCGTAGTTTCTACCTGTCAAATGTCAAAGAATAAAAGCTACAAAAGTGACAGCTACCGAAATAGCGGTTCATTCACAATAACACCTCTCATTGGAAAACCCTTTATATGGACTTCTATAGTAGCCAACTTCACGCATGTGTCAAAAACAGAAGTAAAAAAAATGTCGGAGGAGAAAAAAAAGTAAGTAAATAAACATGATTATTCATAGATACATATGTTTCATATTTATTTATAAATTTTGTTGATTTGGTTTGATGTAAAAAGTGTGTTCTAAAACTCAAACGTCATATTCAATCAGCATTGCATCAGCGTAAACTGTGCATCGCATCAGCATCGCAAATAAGCAGCGATGCCGCACGGAAGGAGTTATAGGTTTTTTTTTTTAAGTTTATCAACAAGTAAAGAAATTGTTATTTCGTATAATAAAATATTTCAAAATTAATTTCAAATCACTCTTTATAGCTTTGATTCTTTTCAATAGATGACGCTCTTTTGTTTACACGTAACTATGGAAATGAATCTCTTCGGACAAGATGTCGCTCTTTTGTTTACATGTTTTTATAGAAACAAACATTTTTTGAAAAAAAAATTGCTTTTTTGTTTACCTTAAATTTAAATTTGACGGCGGCATTTGCTTCTTTTCTAATCCGCTGTAAAACAGTAGCGCCTATGCTGTTTTGGAACATTCAAGAATCTAGTTATCTTAAGTCGACTAGATTGGTCTGGATAAGATGTAACCTGAACGCAAAAACTAGATTGGTCGGGAACGTCACTTTTCCTACATCAGCCACATATGCGAACTGTCAACTTTGTGCTCAGTCGCGAATTTCGTAACTAGATTCGTCGGCTACCCCTCCATAAACGTCAACTGAAACAGCTGCTCATTTGACCGATTTCCCCCAATCAAAACCGAGATACATCTAGTCGGACAGCTGTCAAACTTACTAAACTAGGTACTTGAACGTCACCATTTTCTCGCAAAAGTATATGAAAATGACATTTCACTAGCATTTCATATTTAGCATGTCTATGGCTCATTTGTTCTTCGAATAAATATATCAATAAAATCAGGTCAGCTTACATTTTGACAGATGACATTTATATGGTGTAATTAATTTTATAGCGGGGTGTCAAAAATGTTTACATTATTTATTACAAAATCCTGTAAAATATATGACCCTGCATTGTCAAGCAGTCTAACCGTATCCGAGTATGAAGTTGCGTTTTTTCTACTGAGCAAAAATTGGATTTCTATTGAAACAGGTTTTAAGTGAATTTAAATTTTATTTCATTAACACGTTACTCCAAAGGTTTTGTCTTTTCCCTGGTCACATGCTCGTGGTTTGCTCACTGAAACCGCATCGCTCTGATTCTGATTAAAAAAATTGTTTGCAGTAACAGAAGTTAGTGTACTGGACTACGGAGCGATGGGTCGCCGAAAAAAAACATAAATCACATTGTTTTTTCCATTGCACCACCTCTCGCAAACGTCAGAACTGAAAGAGCTTCTCAATTCAGCCGTTTGGACCCGGCTTAAAATTCTAGGTCCTTCCAAAAATAAAAACTCAAAACGCAACAACAGCCTCTGTAACGAATCTAGACATTTTCATGGCAAAAAAAGGTCTCTCCAAAAGGTGGAAAAGTAAAGGAAAAATTTAAATTTACAAGTGCAGTCGGGGAACGCCCAATCCGTTTTTTTTTATATTATATGGCAATAATTTTTTTAAAACAAAAAACGAATGTGATTTATGCAATTGGCGCCTGTCTACGCCGTACGTCTCCCAACCTTAACCAAACCACACCCGCAGAAAGCAGCGCAAAAAATTGCAGAACCACACTGATTAAAACAGAATTGAACAATTTTGTTTTCAATTTTGTATAGATGTTGACGTTTGCCGGGCTGGCAAGCATACATACTCACATGCTGGCCGTCTGCCCTCTCCCCAGTATTTAGGTCGGTCGGTTTTTTCGTTCCCTCTTTCAGTCAGCGAT
Source organism: Cheilosia vulpina (assembly GCA_916610125.1). Classification (NCBI taxonomy): domain Eukaryota; kingdom Metazoa; phylum Arthropoda; class Insecta; order Diptera; family Syrphidae; genus Cheilosia; species Cheilosia vulpina. The sequence continues at coordinate 50,619,888 of OU744278.1, forward strand.
TATGTAAGCTACAACCCGTATATGTGCGTTTAGTTTGCAACTTCCATGCCACCCCTGACCACCAGGAATTGAAATGATTCTGCGAGTTTCTTTCCAGTCTCTTTTACTACATTTCAACTCCACATTCCATTTGAACTGGAAAACACATCAGCGAGTAGAAAATATACGATAAAACAATCAGCAACAAAAACACAATAAAATGGCAAAAACAAAACAAGTCGAAATAAAAGTGCAAAAGTCGAACCCCAAACCCACCAGAAAATCAGAGCGCTTTGTTGCTGTGTGCGTAAGTCTCTCAACTATTATTATCGACTTCCGCAATCTTGCTCAAAGGCTTGATAATGATGATGAGGCATGAGGAGGATGACGTTGTTGTTGGTCTCTCTGTGATTTAACGAGTGAATGTAGTTCTATGCTTCTTTTTTTTGGTTTTGTTAAAAATTCTTTTCTTCTTTTTTTTTTTTTGTTTGTTTAGCATATGAAATTTTTTCCCTGGCATTTAATTCCGCTTTACACTCGGGCTAAACAAAAGCCGAGAGGAAGGGAGAGAAACAGATATGAGTAAAGCCACCAAACGAAAACGAAGGAATGGAAGTTAATGTTTATAATGACGATGATTTTGATGCGCTGTTGGGCAAAACTGCGGTCGTTGTTCTTCGAGCCTCTATCATTGGGAAGCCCCCATTGAAGCGGGATTTAATTGTAGCCCTCTTGAATAAATTAGGGTTGAGGTTAGTTTGCGTGGAAAGTTAAATTTGTGTCAAAGTGTAGAATTGAAAATTATTAGATTTTTCAATTCTATATAAATGCTGGTTGCAGTTTTTCAAATGAGGGCATTTTGACAGAGAGTGAGCCACCAAAGTGACACAGAAAAGATTGTTGAAAACCTACTTGGACTGTTTGGAATTGCATAGTTTACGAGTCTCTAACGTCAACAGCACTACTTTGCAGGCGAGTTATTATTTTGCACGTGCTTGGCAGCACTCTTCATCAAACAAAGTGTTTATGCGTATGCGTATAGTCGGGTCAAACTCAACACATCACTGGCCTCCGATCCTACCCGAATGAGACGTAAGGGCTTTTGCTTTTGTGATCCAGTGCGGTTGACATTTTCCAATCTAACTCCCTGTGAATATGAATCTTAAACAAACCTGCGCAGGCATTGCGACTATATTTGAATGCAGCGACATACATTTAGATCCTTATGCGCACTTTTGTGTTGTTCTGCACCAAGTTTGACAAGCTTTGGACGACATGAGAGTTAACCCACAATAACACTCCTCACTCGAAATTAGAAAGTATGGTGTCACTGATTCCCCGCACTTTGTTTTTCTGAAGCCGGTCATGTGTAGTCCTCCAGGAAGGAAATAAAGAAAAATACATAGAATCAAATGATGAATCAATATGAAAATTGCAAAGATTTCCGATTTCCTTACATCTGAGGCTTCGCATACATACGACCATCGATACAACTTGGCCAGCCACGAATGCTCCTCTTCAAAATTCATAAATCACTCAGCAGCTGTGGACGAACACAAAGAAGTGCCGCAGAAATATTAACGAAGAATAAATAATTGTGTGGCCACACAACATCCTCCCATGGGCTCCGAATAATTAATTGAATTCTATGTGGAGATTGAGATACGCTGCACGGTAGCCGCCGCCAGACAGATGAGCAATTTCTTCCTTTATCCTGGCCACCATTTCCGGATATCATTTCAACTACAGTCACATGTACATATATATTTTTTTACAAAAGTTGAAAAAGGGGATAGCCAAAGTACGAAGGAGAGTGCATAAAGGAGTGTCTGCTAAAAACGAAGCGAACAAAATCAGGAGAAAATCGAAGTCTTTATTTAACTGAGTGGAGGCAGGCAGAAATGGTGCTCGGTTATGATTCATTGTGGCGAATTGTTATAGAAAATTTGCTGATCAGAATAAACATTTCAGGGTCCTCTCTCACTCGTGTTGTGTTTTTTTTTTTCTAATCAATCCCAAGGCGTGTTCAAGCACGCATGTAAATTACCCCCCTTGCTATACGAGGGACAATGTGCCAAATGGAAAGGAGAACAAAAAGTAAATTCAACCAAAGCGCGGAGTAAAATAAATCAAAATAATAACGCGACTGAGGGTTGTTCTGCTTTGAATAGGCACATTATGATGATTGGGTAAGTGGTTTAGCCGTATAGAGTTGCCAGATCGACTGAATTCGGCCGCGTCTTGCATGAAGGGGAATGGTTTTTGTATGTGGGTAGGTCAAGTATACGTATAATTACATATTTTATACGCACTGGACATGAATATAGCCCGATTTAGCCACTGAATTCGAATCTATTTGTTGTGTAAGATGAGACAGGTATTTTATGAAAGAGGGAACGACGGAAGTTATATCGGGGAAAATTTCGCAGTCGTGTAAGATGAGACAGGCATTTTAGGAACGACGGAAGTTATATTGGGACAACTTTGCAGTCCCTATGGCGAATAGCCCTTCAGTCTTATTATGGCTTATTCCATATCCATTATAAGTGGTTCACCTCAAGAGAAACAAGAAAAGGTTTTAAGTTCACTTCTAGCGTGTTTCAGTTCCAAGGGAATTTCATCAATCGCAGAGTTATCCACACATGCCACGTCTTTGCAGACTGAGCGCTACAATCCACAGAAAGGAGTTATGACACTTCATACTTTGCGAACGTCCGAAATTAACGAAACAACGATACAAAACCCTCCCAAGCTTGGTTCTATATTGGATCTGCCCAGATAACAGTTTTGAAATTAGTAGCGAAGTGGCGATTCCAAAAATGTCAAAATGCTTGCCTCAAATCTGACATTGTTGAATGTGTGAATACGAAAAGAAAACAGTATAATGTTCAACCCTAAATATTTTTCAAATTGCGAGGCTATAAAGGGGTCTATTGACTTATTTTTTTCAGAATTCTTGACATTGATTTCGTATCATTGTTCCCAAAATTTTGGGAGTACCAATGGGAAAAATCTGAGCTAGGTGGACAGGTATCTGTGGGCCTAAACATATATACAAGGTGGGCCAAAAGAGCCACCCTATTGGAGATGCTCTTATTTTTGCAAATGGCCGCCAATGGCAAATCTGTTTTGACATTTGTGGACTAGACAGATGTAGGTTACAAGTGAACAAGCCATGGAGCGATATACTCCCCAAGAACGCGAAATAATCGTTTCTATTTTTTTGCGTAACAATTCGTCTGTAGTGTTGGCGCAGCGCGAATTCCGTCGCCGATTCCACGGCCGTCCGACACCGGCTGCGCAAACACTGCGCCGTTTGGCCACCAACCTTGAAGAGTATGGGACCACACGAGACGTTGCCAAGAGTGGCCGGCCCCAGAGCGCCCGTTGTGCCGTGAATATCGCCGCTGTTGACGAGGATGTTGAGCTGTCGCCGGAAATATCGACCAGACGCAGTGCCTCGCAATTAGTCATCAGCCGGTCATCCCTAAGGCGAATTTCGGTCAAAGACTTGCGCGTGTAACCCACGCCCAACCCATCCTCAATTTCGAGGAGGAAGTGGACGATTTTTCGACCAAAATCATAATGAGCGATGAGGCTCATTTCCACCTCAGCGGGTACGTGAACAAGCAAAACTATCGCTTCTGGGGCACCGAAAATCCACGACAAATGCACGAGGAGCCATTACACCCGCTTACTGCATGGTGCGCTGTTCACGCTGGAGGAGTCATCGGGGCATTTTTTTTTCGAGAACGCCGCTGGTTAAATGACAACTGTAGACGGTGCGCGCTATAGGGCCATATTAACCGAATTTTTCCTGCCGCAATTGAACATATTAGGACTGGAGGACATGCGGTTCCAACAGGACGGAGCTACGGCACACACTGCGCGAGCCACAACCGATATTCTGAAGGCGGCGTTCCCGGGTCGCCTCATCTCTCGTTTTGGCGATTTGAACTGGCCCGCCAGATCGCCCGATTTAACCGTTCCAGACTTTTTTTTGTGGGGTTTTTTGAAGTCCCGCGCTTATGTGAACAAGCCCGAGACCCTAGAAACCCTCAAGGACAACATTCGACACGAGTGCAAGAATCTGTCGCCCGAAGTTCTCGCTGAAGTGATGAAAAATGCCATAAAACGAGCCCGTATGGCAATCAATTGTAACGGCGCCCCTTTGGCCGATATCATCTTCTCGACTTGACCAATAAAATTCTAAAGGTTCAAATAAACATAATCAAAAAACAGAATCGAAGTTTTTCATTTAGAAAAATAATGAGAGCCAAACAACATCGGATGACTTCTTTTGGCCCACCTTGTATATAAAGGGTGATTTTTTAGCTGGTTTGGTTTTGGCAACACCGGTTTTGACAGCTGACGTGTGTTTAGTACCTTGTGTCACTGTCAAACAGCTTCAGTTTGGTTTGCAATTTAACCATGGATCGTCTTACAAATGAACAACGCTTGCAAATTATTGAATTTTACTATCAAAATTCGTGCTCGGTTCGAAATGTTCATCGCGCGCTGCTTCCATTTTATGATCGGCATTCTCGACCTTCTGAGCAGTCTATTCGGAAGATTGTGACCAAATTTCGCACCAAATTTACTTTGTTGGACATTAAACCACCAACACGTTTACGTACTGTGCGTAGTGAAGAAAATATTGCGGCCGTATCAGCTAGTGTGACAGAAGACCGCGAAATGTCGATTCGGCGCCGTTCCCAGCAGTTAGGCCTTTGTTACAGCACTACGTGGAAAATTTTGCGGAAGGATTTGGGCGTAAAGCCTTTTAAGATACAGCTGGTGCAAGAACTAAAGCCAGCCGACCTACCACAACGCCGAATTTTTGGTGAATGGGCTCTTGGAAAGCTGGCCGAGGATCCGCTTTTTTATCGAAAAATTGTGTTCAGCGATGAGGCTCATTTTTGGTTGAATGGGTACGTAAATAAGCAAAATTGCCGCATTTGGAGTGAAGATCAGCCAGAAGCATTGCAACAGCTACCAATGCATCCCGAAAAAGCCACTGTTTGGTGCGGTTTATGGGCCGGCGGCATTATTGGGCCATATTTCTTCAAAGATGATGCGAATCGCAGCGTTACTGTCAATGGTGAACGCTACCGAGCGATGATAAAAAACTTTTTTTTGCCCGAAATGGAAGTTCTTGACTTGCATGATATGTGGTTTCAACAAGACGGTGCCACATGCCACACAGCACGCGAAACAATGGCGTAATTGCGAGGCGAGTTTGGTGAACAGTTAATTTCACGTTTCGGGCCGGTCAATTGGCCGCCTAGATCGTGCGATTTGACACCATTAGATTATTTTTTGTGGGGGTATGCCAAGGCTAATGTGTATAGGGACAAGCCCGCTTCGATTGACGCACTAGAAGCCAACATCCATGCATTCATTCGTGAGATACCGGCCGATATGTGTGAAAGAGTATGCCAAAATTGGACTCAGCGGATGGGCTACCTGAGACGCAGCCGCGGTCAACATTTGCATGAAAATATCTTTAAACATTAAATTGCAAGGTTCAAACTATCGATTCAAATAAATATTTCATTCATTTTTTCGAATTTTTTGTGTTTTTTTTTTAAAAAAAGTTCTAAACCTCTTAAAAAATCACCCTTTATATATAAAAAGCTTGCCGATCCAAGCAGCCTTTAGAAAAATCATCGTCGACGGAGGAATTATATTCTTAGACTGTTGAATACTAGAGAGAACTTTTTATGGCTTAGAGGTTTCGAAGGTGGCTTTTTTATTTTAACAAAACTGTTTTCTGTTTTTTTTTTTTGTCTTTTGAGATGTTTGAGCAAGTTCATCCTCATCTCTCTCCCCTCGTTCTCTCTCCTTCTTTCTCTCAGGATGAAGTGATGGAAAACTCTATTTTCTTGTTATAGCGTTTCAGAAAATCTATACCCTTCGTTAACACAATAAAGAGTTTTTTTTTTCGAACGTCCTGACTTTTGTGAAGCAGACGTCACTCCTTGCTTATAAGAGCAAGAAGTCGCTGTAATATTTAACACTGTACTTGAACAATCCATTTAACCCTGAGTCGCAAAAGACTTGAGTTCGGATATATATGTAGGTATATCTTATTTAAAGTTTCCTCAAAATAATCTCTCCTACTTATTAAAAATGTAAGCTGACTTTTCCCTATGCACCGTCCTTCCAATTCCAATAGCGAATTGACCTCCCTTGAGGAAAATATTTTGAGCTCTATATACATCGAACGGTGTTCTTTGGCATGACACCGAAACCTAAAACTCTTGCAAGTTACATCTTCCTATATAAAATATTTACCGCTTACCTTGGTAGTTTCATAAAATGATCTTTAAGGGCAGCCATAAAATGCTGCTGCCCCAAACCGACAGATATAAAGAATAAGAACCTCCATTACATGGTCCTCTATCTTTCTCTGGGGGTAAAGATTAAAATTTCACAACGAAAAATATTCCATCTCAAATAGACACACTCATCGTGTACACAATTTTTTGGCATGATAAAAATTTCGTTTTTTTTTTTTCTTTCTGATTCAGAGCGGTTTCATGGAAAAACCGAAAATTCCACCGAGAAATCTCCCAGAACAGCCCCATCAGAGACGCGTTCCGTGTGTGTTACATTTTCGCTGGAATTTCTGCCAACATATGCAAACTATATCCCCAGGATTAGCCACAATCCTACATTTATCCCAAGAAAAACGAAAAAAAAAAACAAAAAATGGAAGAGAAATGAAAACAAATTCTGTCACTTAAAGATGAAGATACTGATGAACTCTTATTGCGGCGTCTGAAGTTCGTTGGAATTTCCCCTCCACTTCGGCACGTTCCGAATCCGTACATGGGAAAGGAGAATTTATGTTTCTAATTTTAGCCCGATTTCGGTGTAAACATTTCCATGACCTCTCTTGCGGCGAAAAGAGATCGCATGTACCACAATAAAGTGTACGACGATTATAGTATAGAAAAATTTGGTGTAAGCGACAATACGAGTTACGGGGATGGGTCATGCCATGAGATGAGTTGGTTTTTAAATTTATCACACGAGGATACGAGAAACGGCACAGGGAGGTAATAAAGTTGTTTTTTGTTCATGCAAGTAAGGGCAAGTATTTTTGTGTATTGGAAGACTCATTGTTGTTAAAAATAGCCGTTTAGTGAAGTGCAATAATCCCAATTGAAAGTCTTTTTCAACTCGAAACTGTTGGTAGCGGTTCGCTTTCTTATATACGAATGGTGAAAGGAAGAAGGGAAAGGAGTTTATGTTGTCGCGCCAGAAATTGATGGAACTTGGTTTTAGTCATTTTCCGTCCTTCTGACAGCACTATTCATATGCGACAAGTAAATTTTAACAAGTTTCTCAATCCCAGCGAATGTCACCCGAAGAGACCGAGTCACCGCGCTCCGAAACCGGAACTGTCCTGCCGAAAGAAACATCTGGTGACCGCACTTGTATGAATAAATTGGTTAGTTTTAGTTGATTACCGCCGTCAAAAATATGTACTTTCATCAAAGACATAAAAAACAATTTCGCTCTGAGCAATTCTCCCAGCATCGTAAATATGATACGAAACAAGATTGCCAACCTCTTAGCTCAAATGAGAAACCACCCTAGGCCAGTGTACTGAACAGAACAAAATGTAGCAACAACTGCTCGAGCTCGCACCGCATTAGTTGTAGTCGTGTGCAGAGACAGGTTAAATCGTGTTCTTTTCTGTCGGTTCATGCGCATATCGCTTACCTCATTTGGTGCACGAACTTGTTTTATATTTTTCAAAAACTATAGCACTTTGGTTGGTGTCAGTTTTCTTCATTAACACCAAAGGAGCAAGTCCCATTTCCTGGACATACGATATTATGTGGAACAAGAGAAATGAAGAGTAACTGAGAAGCTAATTGATTTAAAATTAAATTAACAAAACACTTTCAGAATTCGCGAGCGCCCAGCCATTGGTGCCACCGCAATTATGCGATGCGGACGACATCCAATTTAATTATAGGACCATAACCCGTCTCGCCATTAAGCAACTTTTCGTGCTGCTGTTGGCTGTAGCTGTCGCGGCAAACAGCAAAAATCTCCACACATCTGGAAACACGTTCCTTTGGTGCGGCCGGCGGCGCAGTGGAGGTTGTGACTATTTTTAGCCGCAAAGGACGACGATTTCAATTTCGTTTGAGTTGATTCCACTATGAATGGAAAACGCTGCGACTAGCTATATGCATTAGGTGGCACAGCGAGGAGTTATATTTTCAAATCGAGTGACAAGAATAAAAGGAATACTGCGCAAGGCAGTGCACTGGCTTAAACGCCTTCTAGAGGGAGGAGTCGCATTATTTTTAAGCGGTTCATTAAGTATTCCCCTTAAGTTTAGACAAGCACTGAATGCGCACTCAAAAATAGCTTCCGACAGACAGTGAATTAAAACAACATAAATTGCGTCGCAATAATTCAGCTTAAGCTAATGGGCACATTTAAAATCTGTAGATATTTTAAGATCGATCTCGATTATACCTATAAACTGAACGAAGAAACTAGATAGGTCGGAAACGTCACTTTTCTTACGTCAGACAATATTATACATAATGTCAACTTAGTACTCAGTCAGTAGATTTGGCTTCCCTTCCAAACGTCAACTTCAAAGACTGTTCATGTGATCCACCTCTCAGAATTACTAAACTAGATAGTTGAACGTCCCCAATGTTTGGCTGCCTTCAATTTGTATGTTGTTACCTTAATAGGACTAACTAAGTGGATTTGTCGACCATTTGTGACAGCAGCTTAAGCTCACTTAATCATAAGCAGCTTAAGCTCACTTAATCATACTATAACTTGTCTTTATATTTGACTGACCGTTGACTTGTTGTCGACAGCGATCGTCTAATCGCCGTACAAAATTGTGATCATTTAAAATGCTCAAAATATCAAATGCTTTTCAGTCAATGCTCTTGGGAGTAATCCAGCTTAAGTCGAAGTTTGATGACATTTAAGTAGTATCTCGTAATATTGTTCGTATTCGCACAATGTCTTAAGTGGACTATTTGCTTGCGATCAAATTATGCTTCTGTCTTAAGATTCGATAGACAGCTGACAAATCCGCTTGTCAGAATCGCAAAGCCTTTACAGTATGCGCCAAACACAATGTGCAACACGATTCGAATAGAAATACACTGCAAAATGTCTCTCTACTTCGATATCAACTGCACAGTGAATTGATTTGGGTGGACTCTTGTATTTTTTCACACTTTGACAGCTACCGATGCAAATTGAAGTCCGGGTCGGCGAGACGTTTTCGTGTACACGAAGAAATGTGCTGGTGTAAAATAGGGCAAATTATTCGTCCGCATGAAAACGTTTGGTCGCTTCGCCTTACAGAATCAGTCCCCTGCACTTCTGTTTGAAAATAAATATCTTCTCAGAAAAATCTATCATTGATAATTGATTGTTTTAAAATTAAGTATACTCTGAAAGTTAACCGAACTTTTTTTAGTTCTCTGTATGGACTAAATTTTGAACCTTTCGTACCTACAACGCCGCTATTTCGAAAACAAATTTTACAAAATATGAACCAAACGGAAGCTAAAGTTTCGTAAAAGGTACGAATGCATTTTTTTTCGCCAAAAATGCTGCCAACTATTGGCGACTAAGGGGTGTTGATAAATCTGTGGTCACAAGGCAAAACCTCTTAAGTCTATTTTACTCATTTTTCAGGAGAGCAGTTTAAAGTTTTTGTACTCCATTGACTCTAGTGACTTAAGCTGTTGTTTTTTTTTTTTTAAATTGGGGCCACTTTTTTAAAGATGTAAAGCTGAAACAAATTTTCAAAATAGATTTGGATACGGTTAATCTAATGGCATCAAAATCTCAATTTCGTCTAAAGTCGACTTAAGCGGTTTTGCCTTGTGACCACAGAAATTTCAAAACACCTTCAATGGACGGTCCTCGTATACGTTTAAGTTTAACTATAACTGAATGACATGTGTCAACGTTTTCAATGCACTATCCATATACTACACAACTGTTCGTCTCGATTTTCAATTGCCTTTGAAAGTGTATTGCAGCGAGGAATGTGAACACACGGCAGTGGCTAATTTATCGAATTTTTATTTTGTCGAACTGAAAAACGAAACAGCGCATGAACTTTTGTAGTCTGAAATACCAGAGTATTATTTCCAGAAGGGACGAAATTAATTTTTCATTTATAAATTGTCTACCAAAAGACTAGCCTAAGTGTAGAAATGTGCAAATGTATAATTTTCTTTTCCCTTTGTCCTTTGGATTCTCCTAGTATCTATATAAAGACCTGCGGCCATATTCCGTATATCAACGATCTCTAAACGATCGTTTTTGAAACTTTGATCACCAAAATACCTAAGATATATTGTGCTCAAAGTTTTTTGACAAACGTCAGCTTTCATTATATTTTTGGAAAAGGAGCTGGATTAAGCTCTCAAACTTGCAATTTTAGCACTTGGTTGCAAGTTTTGGAGGTCTATCGTTTGGACGATAATCGTCTGAAAATGTATGGAATGAGTGCCCTGTAGACTTGTCAAAAAAAATGCTGGAATTCTATTATTCTTGTGTCAAGCAATGATTTTGGTTATCTGGTGGTCTCTTATATATGATGACGTCATCAGACAATCTTTAGACAATGTTCAGTTAAAGGTGCGTTACACCTCGCAACAAACACACGTATTCACATGTGTTTAGACGCGTTTGTCTAACTATGGGCATCAAGCACATAAACTTGATACTCCGATGTGTTGTGAACAAGCCTCGGAACAAGCACTTGAACTTGTTCACGACTAATGGTTGAAAAAGATGTGTTTAGAGATTATTATTAAGTGTTTTTTGTTTTATATAAAAATAATATTCAATTTTGAAATTCACTCAAATACAATAATCAATATGAGCATATTTGTTCAACGATGTATGTAAACGCCTTTTTAAGTCTTAAGTCACAAACGTCAAACGTCATGTCAAGTTTGTTGCTGTATATAAGAAGCAGAATCAATCAAAGTTTTACACAACTGTTTTAACACGAACGCCAATAAAACCGATTATTTTTTTATAAAGTTGTGGAAAGATCGTCTTTTTTTTTTGAAATAAGAAAGTTTTCCAGTATTTTAAAATCCAACACATAACAAGATGTGTTAAAACTCTTGATGTCCAATTGCTGAATGACAAATTTTATTGATTTATTATTGTCTTTAATTAAGTATAAAAATAGCTTAGTGTACGAATTAATAGTAATATCGTAACAGCATAGTCAGCACCCAAGGTTGTAGCACTCACCGTTGGCCTACTGACTCAATATGATTGTTTATGTTGTGTTGCATCGTCAACACGATGCGTTGACCTGTGTGTTGTTGTCTTGCCTGGACAACATGAGAGCGAATTGAGAACTGCAAACAAGCGAATATTCGTAGTTTCTGACGTTTTATTGACATTAAAGCTTTTTTTAGTCCCGCGATTCAGTTGCATTTTTTATGTTTAAGATCGAACGTATTTTTTATTCGTTGACGTGTAGATCGCAATTGTATTATCTGGATCGTAAATAAAGACAGTTTGCGGGAAGAATTTTCAGTTCGCTGGGAAATTGCTACAAATTCTCAATTTTTTTTTTTAGATTAGGTGTTGGATTAATTAAATATAATGTTTTTTTTTCTAGAACAAATGATATAGCAATTTTTTTTCATAAATACAAAGAAATTGATTTGTTTTCAATTCGCGCTCAGATGTCCTTAATTTCGGATAGAATAATTGTAAATTTTGGTACAATTATACGTATTGTCTGTACCAAGCACTCCGTTAAATGTGGACGGGTTAGGACAACAAGGCTTATGGGTCTTTTCATACAAAAAAAAATTTAAAATCCTAAATCTTTTAAATTGTAGCAGCCAATGAGAAATTCGATAAGTCGATACAATATATAAGTAGATGTGATTGGAATGTATAGCAAGGAGTTTGGAAAATATGGATGGAAGTTCACGTAGAGGCGTGACACCTGAGAAGTCATCTCAAACTTGATATTTATGTCAGATTTATCTAGGTTTGAAATTTGGATGCATATTGCCTGTTGAAAGTTTTCGGCGAAGATTGGCAATGGTGGAAAACGGGACGTGACACATTCTATTCAAAAATATTTAAAATCATCTAGAAGCTATGGCTGTGGAATTCTGTGCCTAAAAGTGGGGCGTGGCACCGTTTATAAAAGCATAACTCGGAAACGGCGGGAGATTGCTCTGACCTTTCAACTTTGGAAGCCGCCATGATTTTCGAATAGGGACGAACAGCCTTCTCGGACTCAAAACTCATTCAAATTTGGAACTTGTGATGTTTCCATTTGCAGTACTATATTAAGATTACTGGCTACGCCAAAGGACTTGCAACGTGCAAACTAATTGTTGGGGATGACTGCGTTATAGCTGACAAACCGTATTTAGAGGACCTCCAATGGAAACCGAAAAATATAAGGTTATGTGTTGAGAATCTGAGTTGAAAATGAATTTATATTGACCCCTTACCTCTGGTGGGGGGAAGTCAACAAAAATAAATGATACACCTTGAAGTTGCTATCATAACTCACAGTTGTTATTTTATGAATTATCTTATATACTAAATTAATGCTTATTCTACAAAATTTATGATTTGCCATTCGCGTTCATTTCGCATGCGTATTCGAAATGCGATATGTAGCTCAGAACGCGAATGGCGTGTATTGCAGCGAGTCATTTGATATTATCAAATGCGGCGCTTGCGAAAATTATTCTTAAGATGCGAACAATTTATAATTATATGTTGTGCAGGCACAACATGTGTGTTGTTATTGTTTGAAAGATGCCAAGTCCCGGTTTATCCCGCCAATATTTTGCTTCTTCAGAATTTGATTGTGCTCAGATACTGCGGTTTTATATCCCTTGTTCCAGAACACTTTCAAATATTTTCTAAACCAACACGGACGTCAATAGATGAGATCGGTCAAGGATTCTGGAAACGTATAAACCATAAAGAAAGGCCCCTAGCATAAAGTTGTTGAACTTATAATGCTTTTTTGTATAGGGAAACTGTGCCAATTCTGACTGCTTTAGTTAGCATACTACTGAAACATTCCAACTCTGAAATAATTGGCTGCGAAACCAAAGAAAAACTACCAAAACAATTTGTATACAAAATGCAGCTAAAAGAAGTTGTGCCGTGAGGTGCATAACTAATAAAAACAAAAAACCTTCAATTGAAATTCTAGTTTTCCTCTACCCACCAGTTTTCGAATTTATCATGAATACATTTTTAAATAAATTTGTTTTCCCCGTCAAAAGCGACCGCATTCGTCACCATTCCCGCCCAGACTATTCAGATCGTTTGTATAAGTTCAATGACACTTGGCCGCATGTGGGCACATTCATTTCAGAATTTCATTCATCTTCTGTGTCGGCTGTCCCAAAAAAATATATTTTCACGATGCAATTTTTCGTAATTAAGAAAAGCTGTTTATTTATTGTTTTTTTTTTTTTTTTTTGTTTACTGACAGGTGGTTGGGTGTAAAAAATATTTCTCTAGATATATGCATATATACACACATATTACACATTTGTGTGCTGTTCACACTTCTTGCCAAAAATGAGGACAAGCACGCATTCATCACCGACAGCGGTGTACAAGACCTTGACCTCGAGATTGCTCAATTCAATTTTAGCTCATATTTATATGTACATAGGTGCGTGAATGTACTTATGTTCATAACAACATTGGGGTAAACAATTCTGTACCATATGTACATGGGAAAGAAGGAATGAAGGAAAATCCAAGCATCACAAGAATTATTGCAAAAATTCCGCACTTAAAAAGTCGACGCCCGTGCCGGATCGCGGATGTGGAGTGGTTCTGTTTTTATTATCTCAGCGATGGAAAAATAAATCATTAGTTTTGATTGAGAGATACTTCTGGCTGGAGAGTTGAAATGGATACAGCGCAGAGTGGTATTGATTACGAAATTGGGAGCATAATTAGCAGTGCGCGATGTGATGTGGTTTCGAAAAACAGCAAATAAGGCTTAGAAATCTTTCGTATGATATCCTGGTCTAATGAAGGCGGTGGCATATGTCACAGTTCTACGTGCCTGATGGGTGAATAAGACGGTCGACAGTCTACCGATTATGTGTAGGTAGGTTAGGTATTTTTAGCGCGGTAAATAACACTTCCCACTAACCGGTGATTGATGTCACTAGCACAATTAAATCCCGACACGAAAAGTATAAGGGAAACGCTGACGTCAGCCTCTTGTCCGGTGACAATCCAATTCACACTTTATTTTATTGACCACGACTATAATTGTAAGAGATATCTAGCCAGCAATTGGATGTAATTATATGCAGCAGTCCGGTTGGAATATATATGCTGAGATAGCATTTAGAATACTTGCAAACTTTACACGCTTTCCAGACGTGAATTGTCTCTAAGTGAGACACTCCATCCTCTGTGATCCCAGTTATGATAAGTTGCTGTCAGTTGACGAGGTCAAAAACTTTGGCATTTTTGAAACGGAAAAGGTTCGGTTTTCCTTGTTGTTTTGAAAAACGGTGCTGAAACTCGATGAGAATCTATTGTCCACTCGATCGATGCGGCGTACCTGAGTGTGTCACAAGTGGCGACCCCTGTAGTACTAACTACTAATCTCCTAACGTGCTAACGTGGTAAAAAAAATTAATAGTTGGCGTAGGGACCATTTTGGCCTGCCTTTTCACAACCACTCGTTTTTTGTGAGTTTTTCATTTTTGGGACGAATGGAGGGGATGTACAATTTCACGCCGAGTTCAATCGGCTAATTGAGAAGCTCCTTCTCGGATATTTGTCAGATGTTCGCGGGAGGTGGCGCAGTGGAAAAAAAACCTTAAATGGAATTTGGGTTCTTTTGGCAATCGAACCTGAAACCCCTCGCTTAGTAGTCCACCACACTAGCCACTAAGCCACTGCGCCCAGGTGCAAACCTGGCAGTGAGCTTTAATTTCCCATACGCAAGGCTTAACTTACGCGGCAGTTGACCATATTCCAGCTCCGTACATAGTTGTAGTAGAGTATTGAACTGGCAGCTCGCTCGCTGATATTTGACGCTATGCCTCTCTTTAAATATGCAGAATTTCGCCATACATACCGCTCCGAACCAAGGGGCCTAGGACCCATAGACTAACCAAACTAGACAGTCGATTGAGAGCAGAAACGGTACTTCTGCTTACAAGCTGCCTGTCCTGCATAAGACTGAGTAAGTATCCGCGCCTGTACAAATCAGAGGAGCGCCATTGCAGCCAAACTTATACAATTTGCTGCAGAGACTTCATGTCATTCGGGCGGCCATTATTATGGTGGGAAATCAAGTGTGTGCGACTGTGTTCGGCATACGTGTGCCCATAAGTTATGCGGTGTTCACATCACAGTTTATTTTAAGAATTTTTAAAGTTTTTTTCAAATTGTTGGTATCAAATGGAATTCCTGTTATAATTTCGTTGCAATGCCAAATAAATTAATATAATAATTATTTATCTATTAGAAATCCATCTCATAATATTAATGAGGGAAAATTGAACTAACACGGTTTTTTTCACTTTTGTTAAAAGAGATTTTGTAACTTCAGGTTTTTTTTTGCATATTTTAAGAAAATACATTTTTTCCGTTGATTTTAATGCGTTAAATTTTTTTTTTGTATGTCGTGGGGAAAAATATATTTTAGTTTTAGCATAATTTGGAATTAGTAATTAGTACCTAAAATGCATACTTGCACAGTTATTTATTGGCAAGTATGCATTTGTTAAATTCCAAAAAAATATTTCGATATTTTTTATATTATTACTATAACCATTATACTCTCAAATTGGTATGCGCTTGGCTTTTTCTGGTAAAGGCCGTAATACAAAAATCGCCCTTTATTTATATTTTTATCACCTTTCATATTCCAAAAACACAAATAGTTTTTGTACTTGCACTTGTTTTTGTTCATTAATAATTGAGAAAGGTTCAAAGAAAGTACATTAGGTTCGTTCGCGTAGGTACGCGGTTTGAATCGATATAAATCGATCGCAATCACACAAAGTACAAGGTGGCGCAAAAATAACCTTCCGATGTTTTTTGGCTGTAATTTAAAAAAGAATGAAAAACTTTGATTCTTCTAGTGGATTATTTTTATTTGGTCTTTTAATTTTTTTTACATCAAGTCGAGAATGTGATGTCATGTAAATGGCCGCCGCCACAGTTGATTGTTATTTGAGCCCTTTTTATGGCATTTTCCATCACTTTGGCCAAAACTTCCGGCGATAGGTCCTCACATTCTTGACGGATATTGTCTTTAAGAGCTGCAAGAGTCTGAGGCTTGTTGACATAAGCCCGCGACTTCAAAGAGCCCCACAAAAAGAAGTCTGGAGCGGTCAAATCAGGCGATCTTGCGGGCTAGTGCAAATCACCAAAAACGACCCGGGAACACCGCTTTCAGAATATCGGTTGTGGCTCGCGCAGTGTGTGCCGTAGCTCCGTCCTGTTGGAACCACATGTCCTCCAGTCCTAAATCGTCCAATTGCGGTAGAAAAAAATCGGTAAACATGGCCCTATAGCGCGCACCGTTCACTGTTGGTCGTTTGACCAAATGGCCGCAACAGAGGCGATATTCTCGGCACAACGGGCGCTCCGGGGCCCGCCACTCTTGGCAACGTCTCGTGTTGTGCCAGTCTCTTCGAGGCGAGCGGCTAAACGTCGCAGTGTTTCACCAGTAGGCGTTGGACGGCTAGGAAATCTGCGACGAAATTCACGTTGTGCCAAAGTCACCGACCGATTATTGCTCAAATAAATAGTCACCAATATTCCGCGTTCTGGAGCAGTGTAGCGTAACATTGTTTATTAACGTGTGTTTCGCATGTGTTTACTACACAAATGTCAAAACAGAACTGACATTAGGGGCCAATCGCAAAATTTATAGCATTTTCTGATAGGAGGATTACTTTTGCGCCACCTTGTATAAACACGTACTCATCAAAAATGACAGAAAAAGAGAAAATTAGCAAAATAACGAGTAACGAGTGGTTCCTCTATTGGCTCAAAACAGCTCAGAGAATTTCAACCGGCAAGTACTGATAAATATGTCAAATGCACAAAGTTGTCAAGAAACAAATTCAAAATCCGGCTTAAAAATTAATTGCACAGAACAATAAATCTGTAAAAATAAAGAAAATTCGGTGGTGGTCGAATGTTGTCTTAGAACGTTTCCTATGTTGCAGAAAGGTAAGTTATATATTTATTTGTGATATTGATTAGATGCCAAAGATGAAAGTTGCTCAATGTAGCTGGAAGTTTATCCACGTACTTTGGCGTATATTTTCATGTCTCTGAGAGAGTTCTGTTAATTTTTTTGTTTTTGACAGATTTGTAGTGTTTGGGTCGGGAAAGTACGCGAATAGACGTATTGTTTTAAAATTTGTAAAAGAATTATGTAAAGGGTTTTTCATTAACAAAAGTTTTTCATTTACAAAAGTTTTTTTTAAATAAAACAAAAACGTTTTTGGATATCAATGAAATTCTTTATTCCTGTGAAAGTACGTTCGATGCCATTATGTATGGAACTCGATTTATTTTGCATGGCCACCATGGGCACGCTTGCAGAAGTCCAGACCCCAATCGGACCCAATTTCGACGGTTTTCAAGCATAAATCGGCCGATACTGCTGCAATTTCACGTTCGATATTCGTACGAAGTTCATCAATCGTCGCTGGCTTGTTGGCATAGACCATAGACTTGACGTAGCCCCACAGGAAATAGTCTAACGGCGTCAAATCGCACGACCGAGGCGGCCAAGCGACTGGACCATTTCGTGAGATAACACGTTCTCCAAACTTGGTATCCAATAAATTGATTGTGACATTCGCTGTGTGGCTTGTGGCGCCGTCCTGTTGGAACCACATGTCCTCCAAGTCCATATCATCCAATTGGGGCCAAAAATATTCGGTTATCATTGAAAAGTAGCGATTCCCATTCAGGTCTTGATCATCACGGAAGAAGTACGGCCCAATGACGCCGCCGGCCCATAAACCACACCCAACCGTAATTTTATCGGGATGCTATGATGACTCATTGAGTACGTGTCGATTGCTGCCTGACCTATACCGCATATTTTGTTTATTGACGAAGCCATTCAGCCAGAAAAGAGCCTCATCGCTGAAGATGATTTTTCGATGAAAATCCGAATCATTTTCAAGTTGTTGCTCAGCCCAATTCACGAATATACGACGCTTCTGGTGGTCAAGCGGCTTCAGTACTTGCGTCAATTTAATCTTGTAAGGATGTTGGCCAAGATCTTTTCGCAAAATTCGCCACAACGACGTCACAGAGATGCCCAACTCTTGAGAACGGCGTGTGAGAGACACATTTGGGCTTTCTTCAACTGAAGCCTCAGCGGCAGCAATATTCTCGACACTCCGGGCACTTCTTTGTCTCACTGGCACTGGAACATTTTTTACTGTGCCTGTGGATTCAAATGTTTCCACTAGACGCTCAATGGTTGATCCCCTAGGAAGATTATGACGACCATAAATTGGACGTAGCGCTCTTAACGTTGAGGGCACTGACTCCGAATTTCGGTAGTAAATTTTAATAATTTCGACTCGTTGTTGGCTCGTTTATCTTTCCACCATGAAATGACAAACCTTACTGAAGAGAAATGTCAAAAGAGCAGCAAGAAATTGGGCGTCGTTTGCTGTCCCTGTCGCTCTACTTTTGTAGCGTCCCTGTTGAAAAACCCTTTATATAGAAAACGGAATAAAGCGTGCGAGTACCAACAATTAACAAAACAATTTGAATTCTTACGTTTGATCTGAAATCGGAAATCAAATTGCAGAACCCACTTAAATACCACATTATATTGTCTTTTTATTAGGAGTTTAACCTTTTTTTGTTGCTTTCCGATATTCATAATTTCTTGTTTTTAAAATAAGAATATCATTTGCATTCTTGCTGCTCCTATAATTAACATTAGCCTTGTTTTTTTGAGCTTCGTTCTCAGCAAAGCAAAGTAAGGTAGAATTTTCCGCACAAAAATACAAATTACAACAAATACGCTCTACTTGACACTTCGAGACTCGCAGTGTCAGAATTTCCAATCATATTTGGATTTTGTACAAATATGGTGTAAAATAAACGAATTTGAATAAATTAGGCTGGGTCTAATAGAAATTTATTCAATATTCATGAATATTTACAAAAATTCGCGTTTATCTAGTGCGGGTTTAACTTGCTGTTGTTGACTCGTTTTTGGAACAACCCCCACGGATTTAATTTATGCATTTTGCTGTCAAACATAGAATTCATACAAAAAAAATTAAAAACAAACTTAAATGTGAATGGATGAACAGCTTTTACTGCCGAAGATGTATAGAGGACAAATCCACCTCAACATACCATACTCAACATTTACTTTTTTTTACATTTATTGTTATAGAGTCATTTACAAATTGTTTGTTATTGAAATAGTGCCACCCGGCGGCCACAGTCAGGAAAAAAAAGAAAGCGCGAGAGAGAGCTGTCTTTCAAAATTTGCGGGTGGGTGCACTGAAAGTCGACTGTATAGTTTGGTTAGTCTATGCTAGGACCGAGCCTTGTGGCACTCCACCAGCAACGTCCTTCTCTTTTATTCTCTCGTCAGAATCTATTTGCAAAGTGACTGATTATAATTTTGCGAAGATCGTAATGCACGTTTGTATCTGTCGTTAATCCTAAAATCAGCAGAACAAGATAATGGGAAAAGCAATTCAATTATAGGAATAACTCAGCCGACTTCAGTAAGTTCCCTTTCGCACTTTTCGCCGTCCAACACGCAAAACATCAATAAATCACTTTCCGTCCACTGGATGTTTGTTTGTAAAGCCATCCTTTCCCATACAGCTGTTAAACGGAGTACTGGAGTTCAATTACACCATCCCACCCATCATCACACCTTCTGTCATGGTCGTCGTTGTAGTCGCCGTCTTCGATGACGTGACATTCCATTAACTGGGAAAGCAATTTGTTGACCGGCTTCTTCTTTTTGCATTTGCTTCCTCTCCCGAGTCGAGTCCCTCCTCTGCAAAGGGAAAACGCAAAAAGTAATTTTCAACGAAGAATCGTGGAAATCTCTTGAGTCGAGGACCCCGAGTATAGACACGGCTCATATACCCATCGGTTGTATAAGTCTATTAAGGTACCCATTCCCACACGCAAACAATTCGAAGAACGGCGCAGATTTATTCCCATTGTGCAAATGCACTTCCTCTGTTCTGTCATATGTCTTCTTTGCAGAGCAGCGGCATGGAATGTGGTTGCTGGTTTGGTAACGAGCAAACAACACTCGGAGGAATTTCTTGAATTTATGATTTGCAAAGCTCCTGAGATTAAAGTAAGGCGTGTACTGTACAGTGGTGTCGAAGACTTTGCTCATTGCATGAGCGGAGAGGATTGCCCGTCTTTTGGCGTGATTGAGCCTGGGAAATCGGTTACAGTGCAGTGAATTTTGGGAATTCGAGTCGTAGCTATGTTTGAAGCCGTAAAATTGTCAGTTTCCGGACAGATGAGAGTCTTTCGAACAATTGTGAGGGGCTTCCGTGCCATTAGGCTGGTGGGATTTGTTTCTGTGTGTGTGAAGGGAAATTGGTGTAAAGGGAAGTTGTGGGTGGGCCTACTGGAGAAAGCTTATGGATGTGGGGAAGCATGTTTGGGATGTAGTTACGCAGGTCAGCTAGTTCACCTCTGTCGCTATTAAGGTGTGCCCTATCAATGGTATGGAAATTAGATACCCACCAGTTTACTTAGGGAAACTTTGTGGCTGCCGTCAGGTAACGTAATGCTATTGCATTCTTTGAAAGTTACAACTTGTGCTGATGGGATCTATCCACGGATATGATGACCCTGGCATTGGTGGGAATTGCTTTCACATCGAAGGCAGATGACTTCTTTTCGCGAGTACATTTTGGCTGAAAAGTCTCGATTTTGTTCCACTTAAAAGGATGGTAGAGCTATATTCGTACGACACACAGTTGCTCTTCAAAGTCAATGATACCAGGTTGGTTTGGTAGGGATAATGACAATGACCCGCGTGACGGGGGCAAAACCCCTTAAGGTTGGTATCTTTGTTCACTTTGACGACGCTTTTGAAAATGCAGCGTTTGACTTGACAGCTCTGCTAAATACGAAGGTGTTTATGATTATTTTCCGGTTCAAAAACGGACCTGTATGCCAAGGCAGCTTGCAGTGTGACTGGTGTTACAAGCGGGTGGAGCAGGGCTGTTCTATCCCTTGTTATGTCGCATGGCAAATTGCAGTTTTCACATTCCAATTCAATTGTGCTGATGTCTACGCTGCGGCTTATGTAGGTGATGTAGCCGTGGTGTTTGTTGGTGGCTCTTTGCATAAAAGGGCGTTTGGGGCATCAGCTTGTGTACCTTCGGAAGGCGTTTTCAATCTTATACTGGTTTGACAAAACCCACGTTAAAAGGGTGTACGATTTAGTACATAAATTAATAAATACAGTCATCAAAAGTCTTCCTTAAATGTTCATAAGAACAGCAATTTGGGTTAACGAGTCCGGAAAAAAAAACTCTCTTCCACATTCACGTGGTTTCATAATCGTCGGGACGACATCGTTTTTGATACTTGGATGACCATAAGATGTTATATTCTGGCTGAATTTGTTTCACTATCATCTGCTTTCATTACATTTGTGGAAAATGAACTCAAACTCGTAATTTTGGCACTAAGTTGCTACTTTTGGAGGCCTTTGGTTTCGACGATAATCGTCTGAAAAATTACGAAATGAATGCCCTGGTCTAACAATGTCCGCTATCGCTGACAAAAACTTCCACCTAATCTAACTTAGAATAAAATATGTTACCGTCCCAAAACGCCATTTTTAGAAAGCTTTTAGTTTAAACACCGTGAAATCGGGAAATCATAAAATCGTTTCGCCCAGCTTTCGACAGTTCAAGGATGCTTTTGCGGTTTATCATTTTCTACAAGGCGATGGTTAAAGTGAATCTTATGTCGGCTGAATATACCCGCGATCTAGTTCTGCCGATCAGTACCTAAATATGTCTTTACCGATCCGCACAAAACGTGAAATTAACGACCAATAATTTAGCAACAGCAACAATTTAGGTCTTTAAAATCAGATATCTTAAACTGACTGTCTGGGAATTTACCAAGCCTGATTAATCTTTTACGAAAATTTAGCCTAGTGCTGGAATTGTTCAAGAATGAATTACATCAGCTGCGGTAACTAAAATACGAATTTGCTGATTTATACGTAAAACAATACGATTATCAACATCCAGTAATCGAAATCTATTAATTTCTAATTCATTCATTTAGCATCGCTCGTAAAAAAGCACCCAAATTCGATTTTAGAGGTTAATTTTTCGAATTGGCAACACTTTTTCCAGAGTGTGACCATTGGCGAATTCTGAAAAGTCACAGGACAAAGGTCCTATGAGACAAAAGGGTCATTTCTGAAGCAGAATGGCTTATTTAAAATTTTGGAACGATATTTAACATGTATTGGTTCGCTAAATACTATAACAGTTTTGTCATCGGCAACTGTGTTACATTTAAAAGGTTTTCATTTGAAAAATGTTTGAAGCGCCTCCTCCAGCTAAAAATAAGTCAAAAATAACTAAAAATTGTGGCAGCCTCTCGAAAAAAGTACCAAATTTCAACTTAAGTCCCACAACGGTCAAGCTGCTACCTACTGTTTGACAACTGACACCGGATTTATGCGCATCTTGGTTTGTCATTTCATTTTGACTGTATATATAGACTTGCGATGGCTTCTTATTTTATAACTTACTTACTTACTTAAGGTGGCGCTACAGTCCGGGGTGGACCTGGGCCTCAACCAACAAGCGTCTCCAGCCAGCACGATCTTTGGCCAGCTGTCTCCAGTTTCGCACGCTAGGTTGGTTAAGGTCCCCTTCCACTTGCGCGCGCCACCTGAGTCGCGGTCTTCCTCTACTGCGCCGTCCCTCGGGTGTGGATTCGAAGATCTTCCGGGCCGGAGCATTGACGTCCATTCGCTCTACATGACCCAGCCACCTCAGTCGCTGGACCTTCACTCTTCTGGCCAGGTCGATGTCGCTGTACAGCCCGTACAGTTCGTCGTTGTATCTCCTCCTCCATTCGCAGACGGGACCGAAAATTACTCGAAGAACTTTCCTCTCGAAGTAACCAAGTGTAGCGTCATCCGATTTTGATAGAGTCCATGCCTCTGCACCATAAAGTAGGACTGGGATGATCAAGGTCTTATAAAGGGTCACTTTAGTTGTTCGAGAGAGGGCTTTGCTGCTCAATTGCTTTCTTAGCCAAAAGAAACAGCGATTGGCAAGAGTTATTCTTCGCTTAATCTCAGCGCTGGTGTCATTGTCTGAAGTCATAGCGGAGCCTAGGTAGACAAAGTCCTTTACCACCTCAAAGTTATATCTGTCTATGGTGACATTTTGTCCAAGACGTCGGTGTTGGGTGTCCTTTCTTGATGACAGCATATACTTTGTCTTGCTCTCATTTACCGCCAAACCCATCTTTGCCGCTTCCGTCTCAATGCTCACGAACGCGCCAGTGACATCACATTGCGTTCTGCCGATTATGTCGATGTCGTGCTATCTTCACTTCGTCCAGGTCGGGTGGACGGAATTGTTGGTCTTCATCGTCCAGGTTGAATGGTTCATTCTGCCTGACAGCGGGATTTTGTTCGTCATCGCCGTTAAACAGTCTGCACGATGTTCCCTTGTTCGTCCTTGCAGGGTTCGGTTCGGTATTTTATAACACCCACCCTATATGTCCGAAATCATAAAAAGAAACCCTTTACCTTTAAAAATACACATAAACGGTGCACATTTTTTTCAATTTCAAGGTCTAAAACCGCCATCTTTCCAGTCTCCGTGAATAGTGTCACTTGACATTAACCACATTCTTTGACAACTAAATAGGCACCTACTGCCATTGTTCATATATGTATGCTGTTGTCACAAACACCAATAAATATTTAAAAACATGTTTAAAAGTGCCAAAAAGAGTCAGCTTTAGAGTCAAATCCCTCTCTATACAACAAAAAAATATATATAACCTGCAAAAGCACTCTCTAGTCAATGACACGTTTTGCTTATGGCTCGCATTTCGGCCTCTTCAAGGAAGTCATTAGAATGCAGACCTATTAACTCCTCTAACGGTCCGTGTTGAAACACAATCTCCCGTATCTGTGTGTGTACAAATTGTATATATAGTAAAATAAAAACAATTATCCAACACAAATGTCGGAAAAAAATCGATTTCCCCCCCGGCCAAGAGAGGAATTGAGACAAAAAAGAAAGTCCCCTCTCGCGCATATAAACTGTGGTGCGGTGCACATCGTCGAACAACGTGAAACCATAGAACAGACCAACCCCAACAGTACATGCGGCAACAGTGAAAAACTGACACAAAAGCAAGTGAACTCGTGTGCATTGTACATGATATGTATATATGCCCGGTCGTCATCATCGTCTTGGTCATGCAAATGCAATACGTTCTCGTCTTGGTCGATGACAAACACAAACGCGCGATAATACTATCGTCGCATCCGAGACTTTATGGGCGAGAGGCGGCTGGGGCTCAAGAATTGTATTACACCAGCCTGTGTCGGCCGGCACGGATGCGGATTCTAAATTTAAGTCCTGCCATTAGGTTGAAGTTTATTTTTTTCTTTCTTTGTCGCGCTGCGCATCGTGCACAAGTCAAAACAACTGAAAACTGACTCGAACACACTCGACTAATGGAGCTCGTAAATAATCCTCAGTGTGAACTGTTTATGAGTGTTTTGGCCATAAAACCTGTCCAACGGACGAAGGGTTGTTGCTGCTGTTGTTGGTAGCAAAATAGAGAAGCAAAAACCTTCATCCTTAGGAAAATGCACTCATAGTGTATTGTATACGAGAGTGCGTCGCCTCAGTGGGCCATGGGGGCGCTTTGTTTTATCGCACCACTAGCAAAGAATGGCGACTGTAATAGAAATGAGGACATTTTTTACGATGTTATGACACCCGGATGCATCGTTTGTAGGGGCTTCGCAGAGATAAGTTCCATGACAAACGGGATGTGATTTTCACAGAAAACGAGAGGAAAATTTCATTTTCACTTTGTGAACAGCTGATGGCACCGAGGAGGCCGTTATGTTTTATTAGCATTTTTAGTTAAGTAAAGTTTTTGTTAGCATGTTCGGCCAGGAGGTCGTTGAAATAGAAGAATAGCCCTCTCCTAAAGAAGGTCCAGATGGTTGAGAGTTATTTAGGTTAAATTTAATTTTATTGCGCGTTGGCGGCGCCAAAAAGAACTAAGAGTTTGACAGATACCACCTGTATACGTCAGAACAAACAAATCTGTGGTTTCTTATAGAATGGGTTTATTTTTCAGGGGGCCGAACGAGTTCATTACAGATGAACACTTCACTAAGATTTGATTTTTTCCGAAAGCGTTCGTCAGAACTGACACTGACAAACCATTTACACTAGAGTTCTAATCATTTGTACTAGATGTGTATTTTTCGAATTGAATTGAGTTTGACGGTATTTTTTAATAAAAGATGGAAGTGATGAGTTCGTGATAAACGCTTAAGGCTGATACGGACATGATTCGAATCGAGAAATCCCATACAAAAATGACACGACGAAATCATGAAGAAAAATTTCGCTCTCCTTTTCGTTTTGCAGTACGCAGCTTCTGCGAAATGATGTCGGAAAAGTGGATAGTTGTAGTAGATTGCTTGGTACAATTATCCACTCTCTTTTCGCTCACGTTTATTGTCCGGGGCATTATTTGCTTGCGAAAATTTGACATTCGTACTGCAGTGTTACCAGCTTTTATAAGAGATATGTGGGAAAATTTCAAAAATCTTGAAGCCAAAAATAGCCAAACACAAAAAGTGCACATTTTTTGCAATTCTTTAAGCACAATTATTCTGATTACATTGTTTTTAAATATTAATATTAAATTAAAAAAAAACAACACATACTAATAATTGAGAGACTTTTCTAGTTTCCATTTTTCAATGTTAAAAATGTTAAAAAAAAGAAACGCCTATGGAAACGAGTTTTAATATTAAATTATTTCGAAATGGGTTTGTATAAATGTGTGAAAATCAATTGCAATGGATGTCCAGTGCAGGAAAAAAGTGTTTTTTGCGAGCAACTCAATACGCAAAATTGATTATGATTTTTCAATTCGATTTTTCAGCAGAAATCTGAAATACTCAATCGAAAACTACATAATTGTTTAGAAAGTTTTAGTTATACGAAAAGAGTACGTTCGCAATAGAAGTATTCATTTAATAAATTCCTACCGAGCCTTAAAATCGCCAAACTTTAATGTGAATAGCGTAAATTAGGATAAATCTCAAATGACAATTTTAAGGAGCCAGTGAAAAGTTCGAGTAGCCAAATTAGATATGAATAGTCAGTGGTGGTAACACTGCTACTTGTGTATCAGCTGATGGAACTCTCCACAAATTATTTTCCGCTGCCTTTTCGCAGACGTTTCGCTGTCCATTTGGAGATCACCGGAAAATTTCGTTCCGAAACAGGTCCTTACTAGTCTTTAAATAAGAAGTCAGCTTTCGACACAAAGCATAACGAGAAATGAAACGCTAGCATCATTTTACTAAAGCTTGTCTGAGAGTGACAGCTTGTACCGAATATCGGAGCTCGCTAAAGTTCTGTCAGTGCTGGGTAAATCCGTTATGAGTGAGGCTGTCAATCGCAAGTTCACTACAGACAATGTAGACGTTTTGAAAAGATACCCGTAACGAAAAGTGAAACGCGATTTATCTTTTCAAACTGGAGTGAACTTGGGGCCAGTGATCCCAGATTGGGGGGAAAGTCGGCAATTTTGTCGTTTTTTTTTCTAACAAAAGGGGAAGGAATTTTTGTGGGGGAAAACAATCTAAAAAGGGGGAAAAATCATTTTAAATTTTATTTCAATAAAGTCTTCGAAAGACTAAACTATTTTTAAAACTCGATTCAATGATCATAATCTTAAATGGGCTCATGTAATGTCTCACTTAAAACTTTGTTTCATGTTGAATGCATTCATTATTTGGCGTTTGGCGTTTTATACGTAATATCATCGATATCATCAAGGAAAAAGTTTTTTGTTTTTTATTAGTACTATTTCATAATACTGACTGAATTTAATGCGTTCCTATTATTTTTTTTTGTTTGCTTAATTCTAAGATATTTAAATAAAATGTAAAATGTTAAAATAAAACTTAAATAAGCGTTTTTTTTGTTTTTGGGGAAAAAAGGGATTTTTATTTTTGAAAAAAGGGGAAAAAATATCGTTTTGGTGTTAAAAAAGGGGGATTTTTTTTTAATCTGGGATCCCTGCGTTGGGGCTCAACCAACACGCCTCTTTAAGCAGTTCGGTCTGTGGGTAACTGCTTCCAAGTTTGGCGAGGTTTTTCCGGGCTGTCTTAATCGTCTCGATTGGGTGTCCTAGCCTTCTCAAGCCTATGCATCGGTCGCGAGAGGCCTTTATTATCTTCTCAACTTAAAGAAGGTTGTTAGTTGTTTTTTTTTGTTCTTTTTGATAGCACTTTACTTCGATTCATAACTGAATTAATTTTAGCCACTTCTCTCCCTTAACAACGGAATAACCGGGCCAGTGACAGCTCACTGCGTTCTGACACTGATATCAATGAAATCATAATGAATGCAAGTAGCTGCGGTGTTTTGGATTTCCCAAGCATTTTTAAGCCAAAACCTAAAAAAACAAACCCTAAGAATTTTGACATCAAAAGTCGCCGTCATCGGTCTGCACAAATTAAAAAGTTTAACATGAAAACTAGACATGACTTTTCATAGTTTGTGGTTATATAAACTGTCAAGTGCAGCCTAAAATTTGATAAAATGTGTGAATATTGGTTCGGCTGTGGTCCGGTTCGTTGACAACTTCCTATCCCGGTGGTCTTCACCGAACCCTATGCGTTAAAAATTTTATATTTGACGTTTGTTCGATCGCTCTTGGAATATGCGTCCAGTGTTTGGTATCCATACTACAATACTCATGTTGTAAGAATCGAAGCTATTCAAAAAAGATTTCTTAGGTTTGCCCTCAGACGTCTTCCTTGGTCTGATATTAATAACTTACCCCCTTATTCAGCCCGATTACAACTTATTGGACTCGAGTCCCTTGAGGTTAGGAGAAAGGTGTCAAGAGTTGTTTTTCTTCACAGAATACTTATTGGGGAGATTCTCTGTCCTGATATCTTAAGTCTTTTGGGTCTTAATGTTCCATCACTTAATTTGCGTAATAACAGATTCTTTTATATTCCTCGTTCTCGTACTAATTACGGTAGATCCTCCTCTTTAAATGGTTTAATGCTATTGTATAATGATTGTGCGTCTTTAATTGACATTAATATGACAATACCATTAATAAAATCCATCTTGTTAAATTTTTTCCAGTTGTAATTGTATTGCTCAAATTTTAATTAGTTTATATCTTTTTTATTTTTTTTCACAACTTTTCCTCAAATTTTAGTCTCGTTCTCGTTTGTACTATGCTACTTATTTATAATTTCAAATTTTCATGTCTAAAAAGGTCTAGTACCTTATTGACAAACAAATAAATAAATAACATTATCACGCAGTTGCCGATAAATTGGGTTTCTATTTCTATCAAAGGCGGTTCTTTACACTTGTCAGAGAATCGACAACCCTATAACTTTTAAGTATAAATTGAGTAAATTCGCGGGGAAGGTCATACAAAACTTGATTTTGGAAAAATAAATAAATAGTTTTTAGGGACCCTAAAGGCCTAGCTTCTCACAACCATTCGTTTTGTGTGAATTTTTTTGGACGAATGGAAGGGATCTACAATTTTATGCGGAGTCCAAACGGCTCTTTCATGACAGCTATACTCTCGGAAGTTTGTCAGACGTTCGCGAGAGGTGGCGCAGTGAAAAAAAGAACTATAAGATGGAATTTGTTTTTTTTTTGGGGTTCGAGCCTGAGTCCAACACACTAATCACTAAGCCACAGCGCCGACATTTCGCATTTTTATATTTGCCAAAAATAGAAGGCTTTGCAGCCCATCTTCCATTCCGGGCTGGATATAAAAAGGGCTACTACTATTCCTCGAAAGACTTACATTGGTTAAGAAAAGGCTGAAAAACTGGTTCAAACTGACAGTTTTGATTGACATTTCATGAATTATATTATTTTTTGAGAATTATACAGAACTAGTTGTATATTGCGAATGAACGCACAACAAATTTTGTGATCATCAACACTTCCGCAGTTACTCTGCATGAGCGGCTACCGCTTTCGGCCTTGAATCCAACCGCACATCCGACAAAAACATATAATTTAACGACTGAGTTCACTTTGAACAGCCATCGTGTATACCTCTGTACACTCCAACGCCGACAGGTATCCAAATATACATAATCACATAAAATTCAACAACTAATTACACAACAACCGAGTACACCTAGCCATAAGTGGGTTTACTTACTGGCCGTGACTCATGAGCGAATAATTTGTTTTCTTTCGGTTTTATCTGCACTGGCAAACTTTGACGGCGCGCGTATCTATGAGTTGGAAATTTTCACTTTTTATTCGAACCAAGTCAAAGGAGAGTTTGCCGCATTCAGCCGGTGTTCGATTCACCACCGCAAATGCCAGCCATACAGTACGAGTACTTACTTTCAATTAAAGAAAACAGTTCGAAATTGATTATACTTTCGGTTTCGTGATCAATCGAAAATTACCAACAAATAGTTAGACGATAAGTAATTGGACATAGAAACCGAACGAAAGAGGGGGTGATACAAGTACCTATACGACCAGGGGAAGGTTTGCCATTGCAATTGCATTCGATAGTTCATCTGTCACTCGGCCCGCTCACTTGAATGCCTAATTTATTGACTTTGTTGTACAGCAAAGCGTGGGCGTGTCTGGGGCGCAAGCATATACCCCATCGTATGATTATTTTTCCATCAAACACGATGATAATTTATTTTTATTGCTGCATGGCGCGCGCCTTTTGCATTGGATTTTCGTGAGCGATTGGGTGCGTGAGCAGTTGCACCAAGTGCATAAGGGAAATCGTTATTCTCAGAGAGGCAACGTGCGAGTCTGAGATACAAATTATTTATGAGTGCAAATATGGAAAAGTGAAATTGTTGCTTTGCCGCAATGAAAACGATGATGAAAATAATCCGCTGCGGCTGAGTTGTTGTTTGGTTTACGGATTTCAGTCGTATAAATGAGCGACACATCGTGGAGAATGGCCTTTTGTGTTCGTGGAGTTTGTGATTATTAAAAACTACAAGCACGTACGGTATTTTTTCAGTGTAGACTTGAGTTGCATACGTTCCGAAGCACAACTGACAATCGAGTCTAATTTTAGCTTTAAGGTGGCTCACATGACGCCTTTCAGTGGAAATCACCAAGCAATCGTGTACAATTTGGTATGCAGGCGATAAGAGTTATTTTTAAGTTGCAAACTTGCTATATGATACTGTAAGAGATAGTCTTTGATGGTCGAATTCACACACGCACCATCAGGTGAGCCAATAAAGCATTGCTGCTATAAGCTTCATTGATAAGACAAATTTGTGCGTCTTCAGCAGCAAACGCATAGTCATGTGGGGCAACTGGTTTGCTGCAGTCCATAAAACAAAGTTGAATGTGACACATAGTTACAAGCACTCCAAAGACGTTATAAAATGCAATTGTAGTACCTTTTGACAACTGATCCACACAAATACAACTCATCTACGAACCAACTGAATTAATCTATCAGTTATTCCATCTGCTACCTATAACCTTTCGCTTGGTTCGCAAAAAAGCCGTAAATCCTAATAAAACATTTTCGGACATCCGCAGTCTGACTAGGATCGGTCTGGCTTTCTAAGCAGCCAAGAAGTATGCAGCAATTGATGGTGGTTGCATGTGTTGTCCATTGGTTAGGTAGGTCTCGAAAAGGAAGTTCTAAAATACGTTTTAAAGAAGAGTTTCCTTTCGATCTCACACTAGGATAGTGGAAGTACTCCAAACCACTGCTCGTCGTATGTGGTATTACAATTGACCTTTAATTTTGTTCCAAGTTCGTCTTGAATATTCAAAGACAGCCATTTACCATGGTGCACTCTGGGGATTTGCACAGTTGGATCACCAATTTAATAAGATGGCGGTATCCCGACCATGGGTTTTCTCAGAACTGTAACTGCTGCCTCAAAAACGTCCCAACTATGACAAGACATTTGGCATTGCAGACAATTTTCCCTCTATCTCGTGCTTCAGAACAACATGGCTGAACTGGTCGGCTAAGCACTCCAATCACTATATGTTTGCATATAAAAGGGACGCCCTCATTGCCGTCATCAGACAATTCCCGCCAACTAATTCTGTATCGTGTATGGGACTCTTTATGTAAAGCAACGTTCCAGCGAAAGAAAATATTAAAAGAAGGAAGGAAGATAAAAAGTTGTGGCCGCCCTACAAGTATGCATCACCAATCTTGAATAAAAGTCTCGAAAGGCAATTGAGAAAACACATCTCGTTTCGCCGATCGACCATCATCGTCGTCGTCGATAATAAATTGAAAAGCAAGCGTAACGACCCATTCGAGTTCAGTCTTCCAAGACAGTGACTCCTCGAAATCGACCTTGTGTTTGCACTCCTTGAAATACCATCCCTATCATCGAGCAATAATGTGTTCGTAGCCTTTTGTAAATGTTAGCATATTCCTCGTGAAACTATTCATCGGTACTTGTATAGTCTCTTGGAAAATAGTAAACGTGTAATCACCCAATAGCGTAATGCATCCATATAAGGACTTGAGCGATACACTACATAATAGTCCTTTAGCTGTCATTGATCCCTCCCCTGCGTTGAGTGGATAATAAACTGAGAAACTTTTGTGTGCACAAAACGACCTCGTGATACATACTCGATATAGTCTTCCGGCATTTCTTCTCACATCGTACAGCTGGCACACCATGACCCGAGGACTCCGCAGTATAGCTGCAAACACCGTGCTAGTCGCTTTACCCACATTACAAAAACAAAAAAATATTTCCATAAGGACATTGCTTTGCGCCTTCGTCAAACATGCTCAAGAGTTGAGAAGGTGGTGACACCCATACGATGACGACAGCGAGCGATACTCGCTTACTCCCATATTTACGCACATCCTTAAAGAATCCTTCTGTTTTGTGTGTGTATTGTGCAACGTCATCGCTGCTTATCCTGCAATAGATTGACACGCCGACGTGTAACATTTTCATTTTGTTTGCTTTCCTTGAAGTGCATACTATGCAGCTGTATATACTTTCGCGGAGGAAGCCCTTGAAAAATTATTTCCACAATCCATTCAGAGGAAGCTCCCTGATTAAAAGCACACTACATATACATACATGGGGAGCATCTCACATACGGATTTAGGGTTATCGCATTCTTATTCTGGTTTCGAGGTCGCTGAATACGATTGGAAGACCTAAAACAGCACACAATGTAAGAAGATGGAAGATTCCTGCGACGTTACACAAATGCAATTTGTGCAAATTACCGAAAGGAAATTTCTTCCCACTAAAAGCTGTGCATCGGGTAGAACAAAGCAAGAATAGTTCCTTCCGCATCAAGGTTGTTCTCATAATTAGACATTTCCATTCATAGTACCTGAAGTTGGTTGTGTTTGAACAAAAACTGCTTGGGAAATATATTTATTGAGGCATTCTACAAACAAGATTAACAACTTTAATTAACCTTTAGTGGAATTAATGTGCGCACAGAGCGTGCCTAGTGCTGGTCTTAAATGGAATTGGTATTCTTCGGCACAGCTGCAGTTGTAATTGGCAACCACTCCCAGGCTATTTCAACATTTAAGAAGTAATAGGACGACGGATCGTGTGGTACCTTGTTTTATGATATTACGATGAAAATGGATAATTGTCTTCGAAATTGTTTGATGGATGTATTTGTTTAGTTCAAAGTGAAGAATTCCCGCCATCTGTGGTTGAAGTTAATTTACCCTCGATAGTGGCCTTCTGATGGATTCATTTTTACGGTCTGTTACGTATTAACCTCTTAAAAAGGTTGGTTCTTATTATTTTATATATCAAGAACAGTGGCATAACCGACCTCGATTTCAGAAGATTTGCAGTGCATTCTCGTTAACCTTTTTGACAGTTTTCAAAAACCATAGTTTAGGATGTTAATAAATAAAATAAATCGTTTGCGGTACAGGTCTGTAGGGACCCTAGGCCTAGCTTCCTCTCATATTTGGGACGAATGGCCGGGATCTACAGTTTTATGCCGAGCTAATTGAGAATTCATGACGGTTATACTTTTGGATGTTTGTCAGACGTTCGCGAGAAGTGGCGGAGTGGAAAAAACCATAAGTCATGGAATTTGTGTTTTTTCGGGATTCGAACTTGGCATCCCTCGCTTAGTTGTCCAACACATTAACCACTAAGCCCATTCGCATATACGTTTATAGGACGTTGGGGTATTTTTTCAAACATTTTATGACAAAATTTGTGTTTTTTTTTTAATTTACGCCGATTGACCAAATTGTATATACAAATTTGTAATTGTATTCTACAAGGACCAATTTGTTAAAGTACTTAATTTCATGTGCCACCATTAGCTGGGTATTTATAGTTGTAATTTACAAGTTACAAGTTTACATTTCGCCAAAGAAAATTAATTCACAAATTTGTACGAATTTTTCACAAGTCAAAGTTGACGTATAATATATGTAACTTCTACGTCCTACAATTTTGAACTTACTGCATTACGTAGTAAGAGAAAGATATTCCGCGATACCAATAATCATTTTTAGTGTCCAGGCTAAATTTTTCGAACTCACAATGGTGAAATTTTCCATACAAATTTGCATATTATGACCTACAAAATATTTAGTGCGGAGGCTAAAAATGTAAGGCCCATTGTATTTGTACAAAATTAAGAACTCGAGATATAAATCAATTCTGAAATCACGATGCCATAGGAACTCAAAAAGTGGGTGGCAAAATTTTGTCCATCTGACTGTCAGTATGTCCCGAGGCCTACAGCCTAAAAGCATGCCCGGATTCCTTCAAACTTAGGATTTGCAGTTTGAGGGCTTAAAGTTCGGGCCGATTTTTTCCCGGTAACCTTAATATTAATGGTACGTCCCATGCAAAATGTTCGTACCAGTTTGATTTGTTGGAAAACGGCTCCAACTTTTTTAACCAAAATTGAAGTAGCTTAAGTAGGTGAGGTTACCACGACTGTATACTTAGTTTTCCACTAAAAAAATCTAATAACGGTACTTTTGAAATTTGGACATATCTCGAAAACGGTCCATATGATTGTAGCAAAAATTCATTTCTAAGGTTATATGGTCATTTCCAACTTAATGGCAAACTCTGTTTTTCTCTGTAGGTATATTATCGAAAAATGGATTTTTGAAAAAAGTCTTTTTTTTTTTTTAAATTTAGTTTTCTTTAGTTTACTTGAAAACGGCAACATCGATTTCGACCAAAATGCAAACTTAGAGTAAGATTGATGTTTTCAAAATGATTGCGTCCTTAGTTTTCAATTTGATTTACACAAAACGCGTGTTTAAAATTAACTGCTCATATCTCGAAAACCCCATTTTTGATTTCAAAAAAAAAATTAAAAAATCTCGAAATACTTACATCCTGAACAATAACTTGTACTCGATTTTCAGCTAAATAGTTAAACAACAGTATTTTTCGAGCTAAACATTGCAATGTTTGGTAATGTTTGGTCTGTCAAATTTTACAAAAACCGCTCTAAAGATTTTGATCAAAATGTTTATTAAGTAAAAGATCCCGTACGTAGTTTTTCTCAAAAAGTTCGAATAAAACAGATTAATAACTAGTTCCCATATCTACGGTATATTTTTGTAATAATCTCAATTTTCCATTTCTAATAAAAATGCAATAACAGCTAAGCAAAACTTATTTTTAACAAATATAACCCACTTCTTTTTTGTTTAACCATATTGAGTATGCACCTTAAAATAATGCCAACCACTTGGGGTGTACACAATCAGAAACTCCCACTTCATTTGCACTCCAAACACGTCCATTGAAATATTCAGTTTATAACTGCTAACGCATATTCAAAAACAAATCTCCGAATTCTTACAATATACATCTATGTAAAGATATAGATCTATCACGAACCCTGCTTCCAATCACAGACACCTTATAGCTGCATTACTTATCAAAATAAAAACATGACCTCAAAGATCAGAAAACAGAAACTCATACTACACTTGTCCTCGTACTCAAAAATCTTGTAAAGTGTAAGAGCTTATAAAATAGGTAAGTAGGCATTTATAACTCTCTAACCAGAACTTGCTACAATATCCTTTTACTGAGAGCTTCAACTTTTAAAAACTAAACCTAAAAGTGAATTTTATTTAACACTATTCATTTTCCTATATATATATCTAAGCACTGTTTCTTTTATCTAGCATTGTTTTTAAGTTTTTTTTTACATACATCTACCTACCTAATAAAATAAGAACAAAGCATCAAAAGGTATGAACGAGAAAGTTTCGTTCGACCCAGTCGTGCACTTTATTTCATTTCTTTATTGAAGGTGCACATTGAGAATTGTGAGAAAAAAGAATTATCCACCGGGTGTTAGTTATTTAATTTTAACAGTGGAACATTTCGCTTTGCATAGGAAATAATTGCAACTACTGAATGAGAGATGTCCTTAAAATGTGTTTCCCCTCTTTCAAATCTATTTTTTTATGTTGACATTTTTTGAAAACTTTACTCGCGAAATGTTCTAGCTCTTATTCAAACTTGGACAGGGGGTGTTATATTTTATGTTGTTTGTTGCCATTTTGGCCCGCATGGTTCAACAAACTTGTTGAACACTTGTAAATTACAAGTCAATCACAAATCCGGTGCAACTGTAGTTTTGAACACTTGCGATCAATAATATTATTTTTTCCATTCCACTCTCAAATTTATGAATTATTTGTGAATTGTGAAACAAATACTTACGAACGAGACTTATATAAAATGGATGGGTTCGAAACTGAATTCTTGAACCGAAATGAACGTAGAGGTGGAGGAATATTGATGCTCATACGCGATAATATAGGCTACACACGCCTACATTCTGAAAGCGTGTCATATGAAAGCATAAAAATTCGCTTCACGGACGACAATAAATATAAGGTTATAATCGGAATATATAGACCACCAGGTTATAGTAGAAAGACGTTCATTGAAGAACTAGGAGATAATTTGGGACAAATGGAAAAAAATGATGAGGTGATCGTAATGGGCGATATGAATATCAATATCAATGATTCGAGCTCAAACCATGTAAAAGATTATTTAGAGATGCTAGCGTCACTGGGTTTGATGAATGTCATAACGGAGTATACCAGAGTGGAGCCAAAAACAGGAACAAAGTCGGTAATTGATCACATCATAGTTAGCGCAGCTGATAACCAAATTAATTCAGCAGTCATTGAAAGTTGCATTTCAGATCATTATCCAACCCTATACTCCACAGGTATACGAACACCAGCTGTCGAAGAAAAAGTGATTAGTATGTCCTATATATGTAACGTCAAAGTAAATGAACTAATTTGTGAAGAAAATTGGGAGGAAGTTTTAAATGAATGTGATGCTATTTCTCTTTATCAAAAGTTGGTTGACAAGATGGAAGATATATACAAAAGATCGACATCTGTAAGAATTATAAGAAAAAAAAGAAAACATAACCCTTGGATGTCTGCAGATTTAATCTCTAAATGTAAAAAGAGAGATGCACTTTACAGAAGGTGGAAAAATAATAGATTAAGCAAGGCTTATGAGCTTGAATATAAGAACTTCCGAAATAAGCTTAATAAACAAATAACAGCACAAAAATCTTTGTTTTATAAAACCAAGTTCAACCAATTTAGATCCGATCCTCGTAAGACGTGGGGTCTAATAAATGAAATTATGGGAAGGAAACGGCTTGGCGTTGATGAAACAATGATCAAAAATTTCCCTTCTGAAAGGTGTTTAACTAGTCTTGCTAACGAATGTGCGAAACTTTTTAATACACAGATCCTGAACATAATGCATCATTGCGACACGAACACATCAACGCACACGAATACTACCTTAGCCAACTCAGTTTTTGCTCAAAAAACAAATATCCCTGAGATACTTAGAATCATTGGTTTGCTCGGCGAAAACAAATCGCCAGGAGTCGATGGGATTCGAGCGGTGGATATTAAAAGACACGCGAACATTTTTGCTCCAATTTTGTGCAAATTTGTGAATTTGAGTCTGATGCAAGCTAAAATCCCGCAAATGATTAAAACAGCTATAGTAAGACCAATATACAAAGGAGGTGTTAAAAACCAACTCAGCAACTACCGACCGATTTCAATATTACCGGTGGTTGAAAAGTGCCTAGAGGAGGTAATCATTAACAGGTTACAGAGTTTTATTGAAAACCACTCTCTCATCCACAAGAGTCAGTATGGTTTCCAGAAAAATAAAAGCACTGGAAAATTGCTAGGAGAATTCGCAAATTGCATCAACGAGAGCTTAAATAAAAGCCATCATGTATTAGTCTTGTTTATGGACTTTAGCAAAGCTTTTGATACGCTTAATCACTCAAAGCTAATAGAAGCCCTTGAACGTATTGGTATACGAGGAGTAATGGCGGACTGGCTAAAAGATTATCTGCACAATAGGCTTTTTTGTGTCAAAATCAAGGATGTATACAGTCAAAGAGAACATGTTCAATATGGAGTCCCTCAGGGATCAAAACTGGGTCCAGTTCTTTTTATACTGTATACTAATGAGCTTCTTCGCGTGTTTAATCAGAGCATTCCATTTGCTTACGCCGATGATACAGCGATAGTGGTGCGACACAGGTCTCTGCAGACGGCCACAGAAATAATGCAGGGTGAGTTCAATGCTGCAGTGAAATGGTGCCATGACAACGGTTTGACGATCAACGCCGCAAAGACTAAGATGATGCACATCAGAAGTCCACAGTTTAAAGCGACCCAACATCAAATCTATTTTAAGAATGATGCATGTCATAACACAACTAACCATCTGATTGATATAGTGGAAAGCTACAAGTATCTTGGAGTCATCATCGACAGTCATCTTCTCTGGGATAAGCACATCAATGAGCTGCGGATGAGCCTGAAAAGAGCGTTATACGCGCTAACCCATCTGAAGTACCATGCCACACCACCAGTCTTAAAACAAGTATACTTTGCGCTAGTGGAATCAAAGTTAAGATATGGAATACTTGCGTGGGGCAACGCATCTGCAACTCACATCCAAAAACTTCAGAAACTTCAAAATTCTGCACTGAGACATATAAACGGAAATAATCTTGACAATGTTCCTGAAGAAAGAAGGTTTAATGTCCTGGAAGTAGCAAATATCTTTAAGATGACACTAATACTGGAGTACTATGATGACAACCGATTTATAACGCCAATCAACCATGGAATAAATACAAGAAGACGTGCCCAAGGTATGCTCCAAGTGCCCCGCAACTGCAACAACTATGGTAGAAGACAGCTCAAGTCCAGCGTTCCCGAAATCTTAAACACACTTCCGCAAGAACTTAAAAATATAACAAATTTTAAAACTAGAAAAAAAAATATTAAAAATTTTCTTTTAAATTAAAATTTAAATCCAAATAGCTAAATTAATATTAAATAAGTTTCTTTTTTTAATAATCTTTTAAATTTGTAAAATGTAACCGAAATGTACCTATCTAAAATGTATTTCTATCCTTTCGAAAAGCAACCTTCTGCAGAAAAGCCACTAAGGCTTCGCGGAAACGTATAACAATTGTTAAGTCTTATGGAATAAATAAATAATAAATAAAAAAAAAAAAAAAAAAAAAAAAGAATTTGTAGTTGTACTAATTTGTGCCTGTAAAATAAGGTTTGGTAAAACGAGACCAAATTAAAGTAAAAATAAAAATTTGTTGATCTTAAAATATTTCATAGTTTAAGAATTTTGTAGAGCATTTTTTAGAAGATACCATTTTCTATTGGATTATTAAACATAGACTTCTAATTTTTTCTTAGATTTGCTTATAACGGCGTATTGTAGAGTATTTGGAGCACTTTTTGAAACATCTCACTTCACATGATGTTCTGGGGGAACTATTCGGAGCACTTTTTGAAACATGACACTTAACTGTCAGTTGTTCTGGGGAACTTCATTGAAGGAGCTTTGGAGCTCGAAAATCACACTCTTTTTTTTTGACTACTGTTTAGTGTCGAACATTTAGTGAAGATATTGATATTTTAAGACTTGAAAGGTTTTTTACAAGTTACTTGCGCACTTTCTGGACCACTTATCTGAACTCTTAATAAAGTTTAGCAAACTAGCTGTTTGAAGACCTCAGCAATTTGTTCTTTCTTTTACGGTGCCAAGTTTTGGGAGGTTTACATATAGAAGTAAAATACAAACCGACTATTTGGAGGGTCAATTTCAAAACCAGTCCCACCACCTCTATGCGTTCATTTTTGAAATGAACGTTTGATCTTCCGAAAATATAGTTGCTCTGATTCAAAGACTCTTGTCTGGGGCGTTGTTGTTTTTTTGCTCAATGTTTCCGACATACATATTTTGGCTGTTTGGATACAGTTGGCTCAAGGTTGTTGGCGTGCAACATAGGACGGCACTCTGTTCTGCTGGAGACTGTGAAAACGTCATCTTGTGAGAAAACAGCCACGAAACGATATATGAACTATAGTGGACTTATCCATTGGGAACTCTGCTTCCACTTATCAAAGGACATTTTAAAAATACGTAGCTAGTTTGCCGTGCACGACTATTTCTCATGCGCATGCTGACAGATCAGCAACTAAAGACAGTCTTACAAGTGCACCTCAAAAACCCACATACAAATCGTGGTTCAAGTACACCAAAGCACTTACCACCCCACACCCTGTCGCGGACTAAAACTACCAAATATTTAAGGAGACAACCTCAATTCCCGTCATAGTCCCGTTTGGAGGCAAACTTCTGCATAAACAATGTTACAATGAACTTCGACTGTCTACCTTCATCAAACCCTACACTAGGTTCATTCGCTTTCTTTTTTACATTTTCCACAACAATCAAGAAATCCAACAGCATAAGAACCGTCTGCCGAAAGCGTCGGCGGCAGTGGCAATATACAATTTACGCTCAAGGAAATGTCGACGGACATGGAAGACAGCGCTAATTAAATTCAAAAGTCTGAATGGTATCTACCTAGACTTTCGCTGGGCGTGTGTTTATATGAGTGTGTGTGTGAGATGTAAAGGGTAGCCCCATTTAAGTGCACCTACAGCTCCCACTTGAAAAGAGGCTCCTCTGATGAAAAAAACAAAAAAAGAGAGGAAAATCGCTTTTGTCTCCCAGTCTCGTTGGCGTCGGTACAGGGTGGAATTTTCGCAAGTAATTAACAATAGTACTCGACTGCAATACGCTCTCCATCTTTCTCTGTCTCGCTCTCTATCTATCTCACTCTGTTCTGTCATAGCGCACTGTCATTGTTTCGTGTCTACCGAATTCCGTGCGGGGAAACAAAAGCGTTGAGCGCCGCGCTCCGTGGCTAAAGCGGCAAAAGTGGATTTGCACTTTGTTGGGTTCGCGTAAGGTTAATGAGGGTTTTAGTGTTCGGTTTGCATTGCATTGGGCATGCAAATTATTGCAACCGGATTATGACGTGTGCGGTGTAGTATACACGCCCAGAGAAACATTCAAGGACTGACTTTTTCATCTAGATATAGACAGAGATGGAGAGGACAAGAGTGAATTGCTGATTCAAGAGGTGTGCTTAATTAAAGGTGTTTAACATGGCATTAGTTTGATGCGGCTTCAAGGCGAGAAGGAATTGGAAATGATTCGCAACGACAACGTTTATCATGTAACTCGAAGGGCATGTGCCAAGGACATGTTCACGAAATGGGATTAATTAGTGGGTAAGCATCAGATGTTTTGCTGTGCAAGCATTAGGTGTAGTGAAGGTTATGTCCATACAGCCTTTGATTTATGTTAAATCGATTTTACAAGTTCCTGCTTGGAGGAGCAACCCTACTTGAACTTAACAAGCGAAGTGGTTGGTGTACTGCCTGGCTATACAGGTATTGCCGAAAGTGCTGGGATGCATAATATTAGTAGGGAATATCAACAACGGCAAAATTGTGAGCTACTGAGGTCTGTAATTGCAAATTTATGGACTAGTTGACGGTGAGACCGACAGCACTTGGACTCGAGATTTATTATCATCAAGATCCGAAGGTGTCCCCTGAAATCTATGGTGTTAGTCGCGAGTTTTACTATGCACTGCAACGGTTGCAAGGTAAAAATGTTGAAACGGCGTTTTCAACCCTCCTAACCTAATCTATGACCAAGTTTTGACGATTCTTTTCGTATTTAAGCGTTTTTCTATCTATACTAATATGAAACGCTTTGGTTTCAACTCCAAGTATTGAATTAGCTGCAGTCTAGGTCGCTGTAAAATGAATTCCACAACTTTGCTGCCCTTACAGCTTAATGCACCTTCTAAAGTTTGTCCTAGCCCGAAGAGGTACTCTCGTCTTGGCAGTTCCTTTCAAAAAAGTTTTTATTCGCCCGTCATATAAAATGGAATTCCACACCGTCTCCCTATATCCAAAAGGGTCATTCAAATTCAAAACCAGCAACGAAACATCGCAAACATAAGACAATGCACAATCGGACCCGACCCGCAAACATAAGACAATGCACAATCAGACCAACGTTTCGATTTCTTCTCCATTTCCCCCGCTTGATTGTCCTAATGGTGGGTAAGAAGCTTCGTACGTCATAGGTTGTTGGACAACAATTTCAGTATCCGGTTTAATATAATGGTTCGAGAACTTTCTCTCATCTGTGCAGAGTTTAGTAATTGCTTTCGGATTTGTATCTCCTTGCCTTTTGGACTTGACAACCAGCATACACCAACACCAACATACACTTCGATTATTTTGTATAAAAACCACCGCCCTCCAAGTCCAAGGCGCTTACATTCATTTCTTATCTCGAAAAAGTCAATTTCAAAGAAGAAGAATACAAAAATTCAACTCCAAGGCACGGAAAAGGACAATCTACTCGAGTGAATCACCCATTGCATTGTATTATGTTTGAGTTAGCCCTCTCCCGCTCCATTTCCGATGTGCAATATCAAAGAAATTTCCTTTCGTAAATATTTACCTTACAGCAGCGCTACTTACTTCTGATGCCATCTTGTGGCGAAATTATCGATTCCAAGAAAAAGGAAAAAACGTATGCCTGAGAGACATTCAGGCAGACAAAGACCGCGACTTCTGAGTCTGCCTCCAATGCCATTATCCACGAGAAGGACTCACCCTCTATACATACTGCCTGAATACATTTACCACCTTGCTGTTGTTTTTTTTTTTTTTTTGCGAATATTTACGAACCCTTATACGGTTTTTGGCACACGTTCATAATCGATATATGCCACCACCGTACGAGCAAAACCAAACAAAATCCCAGCGAAGAAGAGCAAAGAAAAAAGGCCAAGGACATTCGATCACTGGGGAGTTTGTTATAACAAAGGTACAGAGACTGTGTGCTGGTGTTGGTTTTTCAATTTGATGGCTATCGATCGACCGAGACGCAAGAGCGCATCAACCACCAGCAGACATCATATGTATAGGTATACTCCCGAAGTACTGAGCCCCGACACATGTGTGGTGAAGAGCATCTGTGCCCGGAATGCTAAGTATTATCGGGTGCCTACGGGAACAATAAGTTGTTACTTCATTTATTTGAAGCCTGACAGATGAAAGGGGAAGTGTCGTGGTCGTCCTGCATATTGTATTTCACTGTTGTAAAGTATTTGCTTTCATTTGGATGGTTGTGCGGTTGTTAATTAACCCAGAGGGTCATGGACCATTGAGTGAGAGTTTTGCTGGCGTTTTCCTGCCAACTTTTGGAATAATTTTTTTTCCAACCCAACATTTCTGTTGGCTCACAGTCAAAAACAATTTCCTATGAATACAAAGTGGGTATTTTCTTGCTGTATTGGGAGAAGGGCTGCATGGAGACTGAAGCAGTCAAGGACTATTGCGAACGAATTCAATTTCATGCGGAATTTATCTGTTGGAGTTGAACGTCACATTGTGACAAATTAAATTTGATGCTATTTGGGGACTCAATCTGAGGTTAAGTATAGGGAATTTGGAATTTCCATTACATTTTGAGGGGAATTGCGGCATTTTTGAAATTCTATGATTTGCTATGGCGCAGGATTGAAATTGATTTAGCCAAATTTAGGGTAACTGCTTAAATGCATACGAATACGTTTGTATAGAAACTGACAAGACGGGTCACTCCACAGAATATTCTGCCATTTTTTCACACCTTCAGGTC
This sequence comes from Cheilosia vulpina, assembly GCA_916610125.1. Classification (NCBI taxonomy): domain Eukaryota; kingdom Metazoa; phylum Arthropoda; class Insecta; order Diptera; family Syrphidae; genus Cheilosia; species Cheilosia vulpina. The sequence goes on from OU744278.1 coordinate 50,663,317, forward strand.
CATTCCAACTTCTATGGCTAAAGGCAAATTCTTTTCGGGACCTTACGTTCATAGCTCTTAGGAGTGGAACTTTTCTGTTGACTCTTCCTGGGAGATTGAAGATCTGTAGTCTCCTGCGAATTGTGCGTGCACTGATTCCATCCCCCCCATTTGTGCGCCTATAGTCCGCGATGAAACAAACGGATTTGACTTCGCTAAAAGTAAAATGCGGCGGTCAGTAGTAGTTGTGCCTTTTATCGCCTTCCTCTATTTTCTGTTTCTAATTTTGGCTTATGAGCATTGGTTACGAAGTTCTGTGACGTTCCAAGGGCATCTGCTATAAATTTATAGGTTTTACCCTCACCCCTTACCCGCCTAACTACGAGCCTTTCTTCCGCAGAGCGGTGGAATTTTCGACCCATCTTAAAATATGATTTAACAAAAAACTTAAACAAAAATTGTGATAAAGTGATTAAAAAACAAACTAACCATTAAAGGTAATCACTTTTTCATAACACTTTTGCAACAAATCGCTAAATTTAAACAATTTATTTAAGCACATCTATTTTTATGTCTTAAAACGTACAAAAGTCTTAAAACGTACAAAATTGTATTGCAACGAAAATTAATAAAATACTTAACAGTACACTTAGTATATGCAATGAGCTTGGCGTCATACTAACGGAACTAAGCCTTCTCAATAAAAATGTATACCGTTGCAAGTCTTGTTAGCAAAACAACTGTTATTTAGCAACAAGAACAAATCAACTAGTAACAAAGCACTGTACAGCAATTTTTTGACCAGCTGGGTTCGTGCGTATAACAAACAATACATTTATAAGACATTTTTCCTTCTAGTATTTTTTTTTTATGGGCGGGCCATTTTAATTTAATATTTTACACAACTGTTCCCATTTTTCTGCAGCTTTATCTCGTCCGTGAGCATTATTTTGCTAGGAGGGGATACTTCTCCATCCAATCAATTATAAGATTTTGTTACGTTTGTGTTGTTGTTGACGTCCTATAAGAATGTTATTAATTTAAATAAACAGTTTGTATGGCGGTAATTGTTAATTGTACAACTTACATTATTAGACGAGTGTTTGTTTACATTTTCATAGAATCAAAACATAAACCAACAAACAATATTTAAATTGAAAGCGGTCAGCTGTTAGCCGTCAAAACAATAAAGTTTGATATATATAGCTTCTCAAACTTTAACTTTTTTGTCACACAGTTTCCTTAACCCTTGCGAACGAGAAAAAGAAAACGAAAGCAGTTACATGAAGCAATTTTTTTTTGTTTTGTTGAACTTCAAAAGTGGTTTTCGTTTCGCTTTTTACAGCATCCCACCCCAGATTAGGGCTCTTATTGTTAAAGTGTCAAAACTCTTGTCTGTCACATGACAAATGACACATTTGACTAATCCCAAGCATGGTTTGATACATTAGATATTTTAGATCGCCGTATCAGCCAACAGGGTATGGGATTCAAAAAAAGAAATCCCAACCATTGACTACAAATTGTTTTGTCTCTGCTTGACATTTAAACAGGATATAGCAATACTTCCGCTCCAGTTAACCCCATAACACCATAAATTGCGTCCCAATCTCTATCCAATGGACAGCCTAATAAAAAATAAACAACACCGTCCCACTAACACACGCCTTATTATCCACATAAATCTTTTAACCGCAAATGATCCATAAACACGATATTCTCTTCACATTTATGAATGGATGAATGAATAGCTGTATAGTTTCATCGCATCACCATCGCATCCTGTGCCGAATACAAAATATCTATATAAATATATATTTTTCGAAAAATATTATTTACCTCACCAACTGCAACAGAGTGCGGGCGCTCGCGCCGTCAGTGTGATATGATTGATTAACCATGACACATTACCCGCTCATTAGGTTTTACAAATCGATCGCCATTCATTTTAAAAACGTAGCTAGACCCTTCAAATATGTACATATATAGAAAATTAAACCATCCCAACTAACAAAACAAAATTTCCTTCGACACTATTGTCTTTTATAAGTTTTCGTTTATATAAAACCATATTTTCTTTTTTTTTTCTCTCCGCTTTAGGTCCGATGATCAGAGGCACCCAACGTGATACGGGAAAATATCAAATGCATTTAGGTAAACTTAAAAACATTTTCACCACAAAATCAAATTGTGATCTTTATTAAAACCAGAATACTAAAAACCACAAAACTCTACACACTTGTAGTTGGTTTGTGCCTAAGCATTTTTAATTTGCGGACAGCTTTTTCTCTTGCACTCTATTGCATTTATTGCGGTGGGCTTTTCTCGATCTAAATAGTAGTAGTTATGTGTGTGTGTGTGTGTATTTTGTTTTTTCCTTTTGTCAATTTAATTTCTCACTAATAAAGCAGAATTGTTCGTTTGTTTTGACTTTAATCTATTCCATTAATTAGAGTCAGACCGAGTTAATAATAATTTATAGCAATAAACAATTTTCGCTGGAGGAAATGAGAGAATTTCCCCATCAGTGTTTGGTGTGCTGCGGGGGCGAACGAATTCGTTGCGGGAATATAAAGAGTTCTTGGGGCGATTAAAATTCACTCAGTGACTCAAGTTCGCAGACGTGATTAACTATCAATGTGTAATTATGTAGATATAGACTTTCATATAAATGAATGAGGTGTAATTCAATGGAAAATCAGGTGTGCAGACCGTGTACAAGCTGGAGGTAATTATTCGGTTTGCTTTTGCAGCTGCTGGTAGCCCATGACTTTTAGCCAAATTGGGCGTCCTGTGTGTTTTTATCGGACATTGGTCGAATTTAAATGAGTCAGTTTTTCAGATGCCCCGGCAAACAATTCGTTGATGCTTTCACCTACGTGCCGGACAATAAATTGATTAAAAGAAAAGACAGTATGAAATGTTTGAAAAAGAAAGCAGCATCACTGTAGAATGATTTTTAGTATAGAAATATGAACACGATGATCAATTATAGGGGCAAGCATATTTGGAAATAATTCATTTGGATGGAACTTATATCTAGTTCGAGAAGGAACTTGTTGCAAAACGCGCCCCGACGAACGATTTTAGTGAGTTTCCTGTGAAATAAATAAATGCAATAACAACACATACACACCTGTGAAATTTAGTGTTTTTTCCACTTCATACCAAGTTTTTTTCTGTCATATATAATTTATTGGAAATATTTTTAATTTATATTTGTACATATTTCGAGAGGGTTTTAAGTTGAGCTACTGCTTTGTTATCCTGTACTGGTAACTGGCTTGCAAAATATCAACTGTCTTAGTTCAAAACAGTGAATGTTCCATAACCTCTGTAGTTGGTTTCTTTTTACTGGAGTTATTTCATTAACGTGAACATGTACGATCAATAAATGAACCAAACAGAACAATGGGGAACTCAGCGTTACCCTCCTTATCATTCCCTGGGCACTAAACTGTAGGAATGCAGTTTTATTCTTCTATTTCCATTTTAGAAGAGTTTTATAATGTGGAGTTTCAAGTTCAATCCTCAGAAAACATATAATTTGCAGCGTCAGTTTTTTTTTTTTTTAAACAAACTGCATCAACTCTCGCAAAAATTTGGCAAACATTCGAGAACATTTTTAACTGACCTAAAGAACTATTCATATGAGAGCGAATATTCGTAGTTTCTGACGTTTAAATCAAAACTTTTTTTTAAATCGCACGTACCAGCGATTCAGTTTCATTTTTAAAGGTTAAGTACAAACGGATTTTTTATTCGTGGGCGTGTGGATCACAATTGTAACGGGTGATTTTTAAGCGTAGTTTTTTTTAAAAATCGAATAAAACACTCAAATTTGCATCAAATATTCAAAATTTTTATTGTAATCGATAAATCTGTGGCCATAAACCATAAACCGCTAAAGTCGACTTTAGACGAAATTGAGATTTTGATACCATTAGATTCAGCGTACTCAAATCTATTTTGTAAATTTTGTTCAGCTTTATATCTTTAAAAATGTGGCCACAATTTCAGAAAAAAAAAACAACAGCTTAATTCACTAGAGTCAATGGAGTAAAAACACTTTAAACTGCTCTCCTGAACAATGAGTAAAACAGACTTTAGCGGTTTTGCCTTGTGACCACAGAAATAGGACTTTGATATTTATACGTTTTAAAGACAACTTCATGTAAATGTTGTCCGTGGCTCCCTTTCAAATGGTCCATTCGGAAGGTCCAATTTTGCGTCACTTTTTCGAGCATTTCGTCCTGTATTCCACGAATTACGCGTGTTATGTTATCCTGTAAGGCTTCAAACGTGTTCGGCTTGTCCACATAGACTAACTACTTTACATAACCCCACAAGAAATAATCAAGAGGCGTTAAATCGCATGATCTTGGCGGCCATTTCGAGAGATAAGCTGCTCACCAAATTCATCCTTCAACATTTGCATTGTTTCACGAGCTGTGTGGCATGTGGCACCGTCTTGATGAAACCACATGTCAACCAAGTTCAACTCAGCCAACTGGGGCAAGCGGTTCATGGCTGGATATCGTTCGCCGTTGACGGATTCACCAGGTCGATTATGACGACCATAATATGGTCGCAACAAATGGTGTACATTTTTCACAGAGCACGAATTTTTATAATAAATTTCAATAATTTGTAATCGTTGCTCGTTTGTAAGTCTTTCCATGATTAAATGGCAGAGTATACTGAAAACTTTTCACTTTGACAGATGACATTTGGACGCCATTACAAACCAGTGCTGCCAACCTGGAAAAATCACCCTTTATAAGTGGATCGTGAACAAAGTGTACAGTTCGCGGCAAGAATTTTCAATTCGCTGGAAAATTGTTGTAAACTTCGCTATTTAAATAAATTAAATATTTTTAGACTAGACATTGTGAACAATTAAATATAATGATTTGTTGGTACAACAAATAACAATTTTAGGTTCAAACGAATTTTTCATTCGAGGGTTTGAGGATCGCTACTGTTTTATGCGGATCGTGAATAAAGAATGACAGTTCGCGGCACGAATTTTCAATTCGCGGAGGAATTGCTGCAATTGTTAATTTCGTTTTTTAAGTCAATTGAGACTCAGGTTTTTTTTAGATTGGATGTAAGCTTAACTAAATATAATGCTTTGTGGTAGAAAAAATAACAATTTTTAATTCGCAAATACAGTTAAATTGATTTGTTCACAATTCGTCTCTTCGTAATGCGCGCTCATGTGAATAGTCCTTAAGAAAGCTTTTCTATCCATTCTATGGAGCTATGCGACTGTGATTCTACTACAAGGTTTCTTTCTTATTTCTTCCAGTTTCTGTTACATTATTTCCTGGTTCAGGCTTCTCCATCTATTTATTATTTCATCTCTATAGAAACCTGTCTTCCTCTCTTTTTTGCTTCTGCAGATTCTTTCTCGTTCTTCTGTGCAGTTCCGTTTTTATACTGCGTATACATATATAATATACATGGTCGGCATTTGTCAAACCAGAGGCTTCATAAATGTTGTTGGATTAAACCCAGGGCATTGTTGTTGCTAGGTTTTTGATCGCTTCTAGGCCTTCGGTCTTCGGGACTGATACTTTGCTGCTGTCTATAACGTTTTAAATAGTATATACTGAACCTGCTTGTAGATGGTAGTAATATCATTGTTGTGGAATCTGAGATATTCATATCCGCTTTCGAACGGTGACTCGCTTGTTGGAAGTGGTCCAAGATTATAAATTGGAGTATTCCGACCAGACATCTTGCATACTGAAAAGTGTTTTACACCCTGTTAACATTAAAATCGTCTTGAACCTTTTTTTTACGTCCTAATTTTTTTAAGTCCCACTGCAATAGTTGGGACTATTTTTAACATAAATTATTGTGCTACTTCCTTTTTTGAGAAATTCCTACTTCAGCTAAATATTCTGAAACGCCCTGTAGATTTTTTTTTCAAATTTACGGGTTTATGTTATAAAACCTTGGAAATTTCTTCAAGCAGGAAAAATATTGTTGCTATAAATGTATTCGTTATGAGTTTTGCAACAAAAAAAAAATAATTTTAGACCACAGTTCATATCTTGATGCAACAACAAGATCTTCAACTATAGTGTGAACATGTTGCAAAATCAGTTCTTGATATTTCCTCAACTTACGTTTTCCAAATCAACCTACAATGAATAGATTAGCCCCTTGAGACATTCGTCTGTACAAATAAGGGTAAATACAATATTATAAAATTAAAAACCCTCTCCATAAACCCTTTTATAAATCCCACTTGCACCAGTTGGCATATGCGAGTAACTATCTTTCAACCACACAATGCTAATGCCAGTCAGGGAAAAATTTTAATCCACATTTCCTCTTTTTACGATTTCAACATATTTCGGTTTTAATCGTTCGGTGAATACATTTGCTTATCTTAAGCAATATGCAAGCACTCAAGGCTCTTTTACTGTGCAAGCTTGGCTAAAACAAGTGGGATGGAGTCATCCTCGCGCATCATCCCATCGTCCAAGTCTAGCAACCATTTATTTGCAACGACCTTGTGTTCCTTACGAGCACAGACAACAGATTTCTGCCAAAAAAAAGAACGAGAAGGATATTCATTCAAAGTTCGCCAGCAGTTTAATTTCAAAATTATGTGTATATACCGAGCTGGCAGCTGAAATTGTGTTGAATATTCAGAATCGGAACGGAGTACGGATTTTGTTATCTGTGACCCCAACCTATTTGAGTGCTTTTCCCGCCTATGCCTTTAAAAAAGGATTAACGAGGGAGATGAATTTCATTTTGAGCTCGCTTGCAACTTCAATTTGAATATTTAACGAACGATTCAAATTTGTAATTAAGAATAAATAATGAGTTGCGTTACATCGTCTTTATGGAAGGAAACGAATATCAGCAGTGGCAATTGGTAATTAACATTTCCCTTTCCCGGCGCGTTTTGCGTTTCTGGAAAAAGACAAACCAACAGTTAGTTTCGAAATTGAACTTAAAACAACGGAAATGGCCTCTTCTTCCGGACCAGACAAGGGGGTACACCACACTCTATTGTACGTCGGACGTACACGTATATGTGCATGCCAAATATGAGTGCACCCTCCAAAAAATAACCGTAAAGAAGAAGCTCACCAAAGTGTGTGTTCGCGTTTTGAATTATTTAATTTGATTTTGTCATTTTACTCGACTGTCTTTTGATGCGGGTAAAATGGGATTTTATTTTCGTTTGGAGAGGAAGAGAGAATCAGTGTAAATCACAGTTGACCAGTTGAAAATTTTGACAATTGCTAGAAAATGGGGAGAAATGCGCTGGCAACCACAAACTAATTTGACTAATTGTGTGCGGCATGAACACAGAACGCGCATCGGTGTGTGCCGTTTGCCTTGAAGTGTCAAACGTATTTATGTGGTGGGCATTGAACTTGTGTCGCCATTATTTGTGACTGCTGAATTCGTAAGTGAAACTTTCGAGTGCAGTTTGTGTGTCTTGTTGACGTTGCCAATTGAAGTTCTCTTTAGAGTACGATCGAAAGTGTGTGACACAGTTTGTGACTTTTGACATAAATTTATTTAATTATATACCTTACGGACATGGTTTATTTCAAAACCCACTTCGGGCTTGGACTTTATTACTTTTAGTGATTTTTGGATGTCAGCTTTCTTTTATACGTCTTTGTTGGATAAAAAGTCCTTGGACCAATGCAGCCATTGATATTTCTCGTTTCCGAACGCATTGCTGCCGCAATCGAGGTTTTGAATTGGAGACGGAGATTTTCTTCTGTCGTAGCTCAGATATGAATGTCATTATGATAATCTTAGCAATATAATCCTCAATGTGGCTGAGTTGGGAAGGTGATGCTTCTCCACCACGAAATCAAAAATACGTTAAAAAATATTTACTTCGAATAAGTTAGAGCAGTCTTGACCTCATGCTTTAAAGTAAAGCAAAGCCCTCATAGTAATAGCTTCACACCATTGAAGTGTGAAAAATTTGAAAAACTCGTTTGAAATGCAGTCTTCCTCAGAGGCTTTATACAGTGTATACAAATGGTGCTATAGATTTAGCCTTTTATACATATTTTGTATGCACCAGAATAAAACATTGACGTTTCTGCTTTTACACTCTACAATGAGTTTATAGTTAGTCCTGATGTAACCTTTTCGCTAAATCAGTGTTCATTCTGAGCGGTTATATTCTTCCCTTTCAGCCTCTACTGATGCGCAGCCCTTCCTGTCGCGAAAATATCCGAAAGTAAATATGCTGATGTTTATTATGCCTAATTTGAATATGAGCATACCTTGACTGAAAAATGACGACCGTATACAAAAAATTGTGAGGTTGTAGGGAATTCAATTTTCTACAAAGTTTACTTAAAGAATTTTTAATGAAAATTTGAAAATTAGTGAGTTATTTCACGAAAACGAAAGTCTCGCCAGCGATTAGAAAAAAATATTGTTGAATACATGGTTTTCTTTTGCACTAAATTGCATCTGATAGGTTAAATAGAGTGAATGAAATAATTTTTTTAATCCGACAACACGGAAGTGAAAGTTCTCATCTACAATATCGTGGTACCGCCACTAGAGTATTGAATTGAAAAGGCATCTGCGTTAAGGAAGGTCCAAAACACCCCCAACTGCAGTCTCATCAATTTGTATTTGATTTAATTTCTATTGAAAATATTTATCCAATAAAAATTAACCTAAAAACGTACCCCTCCAATTTAGAAAAACAGTTTAAAATCGGGTTATATAAATATCAATTGCAGTCGAATTAAAACATTAATCCGGTGTACATGTATTTTCCCATTTTCGATATTTATTCATACACGTGATAAAAATTTTCAATTCATAAAAGAATAATATTTGATTAATCGCTGATCAAATTTATTTTCATTCTATTTTTTATTTTTTTGTTTTTTTTTTTTGTTCACTCACGATACTAGTGCATGTAATGTGTGTGTCTCTGCGCACCGCCGGAAATCCCCTTTATTGGGTTTTAATCGAATGCAATTGTCTGATGGAGTAGGTTCTTCGTTTCCCTCGATAATTTTGTATATGAACACAAACTGATGGGATGTATCCGGTTCAGCAATTTGTGGGAGACTTTTTTGTGTTTTCTTTTAACCTAATTAATCATTGACGGATGCAATATTCTGTTTACTTTTTCCTGGGATGCAGGGCCGCTGTTTATTATTAAATACTTATCAATATTTATTGAACAACAACAGAATAATTGTTTGACAAACTAGTATAGTTATCAAATAATAACAAGAGCACAACAAAATAATATGTAACCAACCCTACATAGTAGACCTCATGGCATTTGTACCTGGAAAATACAAATATTTGTGTTTCCGAAATTGTAAAAAATTCAAACAATAGAAAGGAAACTGAAATGGGTTGCATATCCTATTATAAAGTGCGACAACAGACGCTGGTGATAGCAGCAACCCAAGCAAGGCCTCAGTCGGTAGTGAATAAAATTTAACAACGATAATAGGGATACAGAAAAACACATTCACACTTTTGGATATCCGATCTTCAGTAAACAGGATATAATGTTTCAGAATAAGAAAGAACTTATTATTGTCAATTTTGAATATGTTGATGTTACTCGAAATGTAGGTGAAACGATATTTGAAAGAAGAAAATGTATTGACAAATTCGTGTTTTTGTTTTAAAGAAAAGTCTAAGTAGACTGAGAAAGGAAAAACGACTCAACAGCAGCATTATTGTTTTAAACGAAGGATACTCATAAATCCGAACGGAGGTATCTCAGTTTGTCTACGGTTGGACACTTCATTCTATCGCTCACGATGGCACAACTTGACGGTACACTTTTTACATGAAAATTACGTTAACTTCCCTCGCCTGTGGGCCTTACCAATAAACATTTTTAGTATCGACTTTAAATTTAAACAGTTCACCGTGGCTATATTTTCCATACAAATTTTGCAATTGTGAGCTTCTGTAAATTTTAAGTCGAGACTAAAATTGATTATTAGGACGGCGCTGTGTCTTTGCAATTGAGAAGATATGTGGAGTGCAATTTTTTAAAACGAAATTTAATACATTCAAAAATCTAGTTATGTTAAGTCGACAAGATTGGATGTACCCTAAACGCAAAAACTAGATTGGACGGTAAATTGCACGTTTCCTATGTCAGCTAACACTCCATAAACGTCAACTTAATACTGTTCACATGACCGATCTTTACGTTCGTTCGGGTACGACCAAACGTAAAATTAGTAAAAATTTGCTAAGAATCTGTGCGAATGCGACCAGAACTGAGAAAATTGAAAAAAAAAATCCATTTCTCTCTTTTTCGACTTACTGAAAAATTAAAACTGATAACCAAGTGACAGCTAAAAAGTTTGACAAGTAAAACTCTATTTGTTTTCGTCTTCAACGATGTCGGAGGAAGAAGTTGTAATTAGGTCTGTTCCTTTACTTTTAAATCTTATGCATTTTTTCTAATTCTTACGAATTTTTACTCAATGCCGTTCCTTAACTCGAAGAATTCGTAAAAGACAGCGTCATCGAGAAGAGAGCACGGTATTATCCATCCATTGAGAATCTAACGAATTTATACTCAATAAATTTCTTGGTGTAAGAATTGAAGAAGCTGCCAGTCACCTTACAATTAGCAGCTGATTTGAATTTTGTTGTCCTATTTGACATAAATGAGTGCATTTGTTTTGATTTATTGCGTATTAAGATGGTTTCAACAGTCGGGAAAATGAAATGGAATGTTCTCCTTAGATTTTTTTCGAAAGTGGCGACGAAATTCTTTCTCGCTGTAAGGAGTAAGAAAGGACACTCTCTTCCGCGTAATTTTCAATACCGTGTCGCATTTTCCTCTTCTCGAATGCTTGCAGTTTAATCAGTACAAACTTTTCCATATATGTACTTGGATTCATGAAACAGAAGTTTCGATTAATTCCGAATCACTTTCTTCGCTAGGTAGATAAATCAACTAATTTTGTTCGTAAAAACAAATTCTTCGAGTTTATATGATATTTTAACGACTTTTCGTACCACTTTTTTGAATTATTTATCCGCCATTTACATAAGCGTTCATTTTCATAAGTGTCTCTCTCGATGAGAGAATTTATTTCCCCCACTGCCATTTTGACAGTTTTTTTTCCATTCGTACTACAAAAGTAAACGAACAGACTTATTGTATGTTCTCCTAGAACTCATTTATGTCAAATGGGACACACAAAATTGTAAGTTTAATAAGTATTTAGCTTATAAAAGCTTCAATTCCAATACTTTTCTTAAACTTTTTGTAAGAAAACCGGATTACTCTCTCGATTTTTGATATTTGACGTTTTTCATTTTTCTGTGCTGAAAGTATACGAACGAACATTTTATAAGAAATAAATCAAGTCAGCTAGATGTCAGATTTATTGAATTAGATAATTAAAGGTCCCCAGTATCTGTGAGAAGTCCGTATCGTCCTTTAAAACTACAAAAGTCCAGGGGTTTTGCTTTTTCACAACATTGCAGTTTGCCGATGCCAGACGGTTAAAGATGAGCTGCAGAACCAGTTTTTCGATTTGCATAGCTGCTACATGTAGTTAGTCAAGAAGTTATCTTATTTCCCTAAGTGTCAAAGTGAACGCTTAAGCTTTCTCATTTTGATGCGCATAACATCCCCTGCCTCGTCTTGCTTTCTTTTCTGAGTGTAATCGCTGAATCGGTTGGCGAAAATAACCTTGAGACTTTCTTCTTCCAAACCCAAATGCAAGCGCAATTATATTGAAATATTTGAACAATTTTATATACAAGTACATTTGGCATAAAAGACATAATTACACGCGTCAAGTGGGATTTGCAAACCAGTTCCACCTTCATGATTGTTTAGGTATTGTGTTTCGTCGCCAGCACTGTCGTTGTGACAGTTTGCCTTTTAAGCCACTGCCTACATAATTGAAATCCAGATCAGCTACATCGGTTTGTACATTCCGCTTACAAACACACACATCTTGCAACAATGTATCCTCCTTTATCCCATTCCCATCATCGATGACTCAAAGTGCTCTGGAATCTCTAACGAATTTAGTTTTGTTTTTTTTTTCATTACAGAGGCCCTCCTGCAGTCACGTCCATTGCCACACATTCCGCCCGGATCGAGTCTGCTGGAAGCCGAACTACTTGCCCAGAGTCAGGATGGCTCGTTGCATAATGCACAAAGCCACAGTCAGGGACCAAGTTCAACGACCTCTGGCTTTGAATCGGCTCACCGATGGACATCGAAGGAGAATCTCCTAGCGCCTGGCCCAGAGGAAGACGATCCGCAATTGTTTGTCGCACTGTATGATTTCCAAGCCGGCGGCGAAAATCAACTCAGTCTGAAGAAGGGCGAACAAGTCCGAATATTGTCGTACAATAAGTCGGGTGAATGGTGTGAAGCCCACTCGGATTCGGGAAACGTGGGATGGGTTCCATCGAACTATGTGACACCGTTGAACTCTCTAGAAAAGCATTCTTGGTATCATGGACCAATTTCTAGGAATGCAGCAGAGTATTTGTTAAGTTCGGGGATAAACGGAAGTTTTCTGGTGCGCGAGAGTGAGAGTTCTCCCGGTCAGAGAAGCATTAGTTTAAGGTATGAAGGACGAGTCTATCACTATCGCATTTCGGAAGACTCCGATGGCAAAGTCTACGTGACGGCAGAAGCGAAATTTAATACCCTGGCCGAGTTGGTGCACCATCATAGTGTACCGCATGAGGGCCATGGACTGATTACCCCGTTATTGTATCCAGCACCAAAGCAAAATAAGCCAACAGTTTTCCCGCTAAGCCCGGAGCCGGATGAATGGGAGATTTGCCGTACGGATATCGTGATGAAGCATAAATTGGGCGGAGGCCAATATGGGGAGGTTTACGAAGCGATTTGGAAACGCTATGGCAATACGGTGGCCGTGAAAACACTCAAAGAGGATACAATGGCGCTGAAAGACTTCCTGGAAGAGGCAGCCATCATGAAGGAGATGAAGCATCCAAACCTTGTGCAGTTAATAGGTAAATTTTGCTTATGATATTGTTTTTAAATCTGTAGCTATAGTAAAACTTGGCAAGTTTGATTGGAGGTTTTGGTCCTGTTTCATGAGTTGATGAATTTTGAATGGAGCATGCTGCGTTGTCATTCGAACTGTGACAAATATCTTAACGTCTTTATTGATCAGCAAGCTCCTGCACAGCAAAATGTTCAATTATCCAAACGTGAAAGTGTACCAACTTCAGCGAAAAAGTTTGGATTTCAAAGTTCCTTCGCATCTGACTCAAAGGACACACTTCATATGACGGGAATTCACTATCCCTTCCACATCAAACAGAACAGATTGATCGGTTTTATCATCCCTCTCTGTGAGGTGCTGATAAATTCTTGTTTTTCACGAGTTCCGGTTTCAATGTGAAGATACCTTCACATATTGTTAATACTTTGCACGCAGTTGCTTCCTTATACTGAAATGCCCCTGGGGTAGGTTGTTCTAGATTCAATAATTAAATCTTGGAACTTAGAAACTAAGTCTAACCAATCTTCGATTAAGAAACTCTAAATATCTCTTTTTGTAGAGTCTATAAGCTTCCAGACCTTTTTTTTAGAGAATTCCCTGCATCAAAGCCAGGTCTCAAATTCGATCCCCGGAACACAAACAAATAACATAAGCTTTTTACGTTTCGTGAAGGTCTGACATCCCAGATTATCCCTGCCCTGAGAAAGAAAGAACTCGTAATAAGATTGTAGGTCCCTTCAACTAGGTCCATCTCTCGTTAACGTCTGACAAACATCTCAGATTATCCTTACTCTTCCACTACTTCCCCCAATAAACTAACCATCATTCTGCGTTTGCTTTTCAGGTGTGTGTACTCGAGAGCCTCCATTCTACATCATCACAGAATTCATGAGCCATGGAAATTTGTTGGACTTTCTACGATCCGCCGGCCGAGAAACTCTAGACGCAGTAGCTCTACTCTATATGGCAACACAAATTGCCTCTGGAATGAGCTACTTAGAATCGCGCAACTATATTCATCGAGATTTAGCGGCGCGAAATTGTCTTGTCGGTGATAACAAGCTCGTTAAGGTTGCAGATTTTGGTTTGGCCCGACTGATGCGTGACGACACATATACAGCACATGCGGGCGCTAAATTCCCAATCAAATGGACAGCTCCCGAGGGTCTGGCGTACAATAAATTCAGTACGAAATCTGATGTGTGGGCGTTTGGAGTGCTACTATGGGAAATAGCCACATATGGAATGTCACCCTATCCGGGTATAGATTTGACTGATGTATTTCACAAATTGGAAAAGGGCTATCGCATGGAACGACCTCCCGGCTGTCCGCCTGAGGTGTACGATCTGATGAGACAGTGCTGGCAATGGAATGCACAAGATCGGCCGACGTTCAAGAGTATTCATCATGCGCTGGAGCATATGTTTCAGGTGAGTTAGAGGCATGGTGCCTGAAAGTTTCGTTGGTACTAATATTCTCTACTATTAGGAATCATCGATTACGGAAGCAGTTGAGAAGCAATTGAATGCTTCACAAACCCTCACCCCACAGATGGGAAAAAAGCCGCAGATGGGGGGCGGTGGTGGTGGCGGAGGTAGTGGAGGCCACCATGATCAACAAGCTAGCACACCGCTATCAGGTAAGCGAAAATCTTGTGCGTTTTGAAAAGCCTTCTTATAATGATATCATCGATTTTAGAAACGGGCTCCACCTCCACCAAACTGAGTACATTCTCCAGCCAAGGCAAGGGGAATGTACAAATGCGACGAACCACCAATAAACAAGGCAAACAAGCTCCAGCTCCACCAAAGAGAACGAGGTGCGTTTTAAGCAATCGCCAAACTAGGCGATAGCGTTTTCTAATCTGAATTTGTGTCTCTTTATAGCCTCCTGTCTACCAGTCGGGACTCAACATACCGCGATGATGATGGGAAAAATTTCGTGGATGAACTCAATACGAATGGTAGTAGCATTAAGAAATCATCTTCTTGCAGTAGTTTTATAATCGATATTCTATTTCGAGGTATTTGTCACCTGAGTAAGGGATTACAACAACATTTCACCACATTTTCAATATTTTATGTGTGTGCATGTGTTTTTTTAAAGAAAAATGTATGCCATCGCAAGCCAGTTGAAATGGAATGTCACTAACGCTGAATGGTTGCATTATGACAATAACTTAAGCTAAGTACTAACACTTCGGAGAGTAACTTTTCAGGCATCGACTGTTTTCACTTCGTTCGGCAATGTTTCCGCGATCGTTTGGCCCTTGTTAAAGAAAGTGCTTACTCAGAAGTGTAACTATTGTTTTGTAAAAACTTTCGATTCTGATTTATTAACAAATATCCCGTCATTTTTGGTTTTGAACAGTTGCAATTTTGCTTGACAACGGCTTTCTAAACGGCTGCTTCCTCTGTAGACTACTGTAATAAAAAAGAACCTTACTGGCTTATCCAGTAAAATATTTTCCTGAAAAATATCAAAACATGCCGCTGCCAAACTCGAATCTTAAACGTAACGACTGTACTTTACAGCACATAATACGTATCGCACATTTTCAGAAATAACATTAGCAAGCCTTAAATAGAAAGAATATGTCGAGATTTATCCCTAATGCAAATGTCATTATGCACAAGCAATCACGTAGCTCCCGGCGCCAGAAATACCGCTTAAAAAAGAACCTCAAAGCATGTGAGCATGAGATCTGATTAAGCTTAAGAGAGTTGCAGAATATTGAGTGCACTTGAGACTATCGTTCGTAATAACTATAAAAATAGAACAAACTCATTTTTTATTCGAAGAAATTATTCATTTATGTAGGATGATGAGAAGTGTATATTTATATTTGTAACAGATTGCACAAACTAAACCACTAACCCACAAAATACAAGGCGATTGCAGCACATTCAATGCATCTCACTAATATACCCATTGTCCTGTTCTCCTAACAACTGTGTGACAAATACTTACAGCAATGCTTCCAAATAAATTCGTTTTCTACACCCTATGCCAAATTTAATAACTATTTCACTATTTGCAGGTTTAACCCGTGACATCACAAACTTGGCCAATCGCTGCGATTCGGAAAATGATAATCCCGACGCTGATACCGATGCCGACAGCATGGATTACAACGGCAAAGTGCAACATTCCCTGGGACATCACAATAAGCCCGTACAGCACAGCTCATTCAAACGGCCGACACCGGTGATGGGCAATCGGGGTCTAGAGACTCGCAACAGCAAAAGATCGCAACAGCATCCGATTCACAGTAAACATCCCTTGGAGCATACACAGCATCATAACCTAGCTGGAGTTATCGCGCAACCATCCAGCCATCAGGTGACAGTCGGTGCTCTGGAGGTGATGAATGTGAAACGGGTGGTAAATCGGTACGGCACCCTGCCAAAAGTCGCTCGAATCGGTGCGTTCCTCGATAGCCTGGAGGATTCTAGCGGCGTACAGCAGTTGAACCATAATAGCGTCGTTCCAGATGTTCCACCTCCGCCACCACCAGCAATCGGAACCAATGGTGTAATGGCGCGCAGCAATAACTTAACGAACAGCGTTGCAACATTCAAGGGTGCCCAACCGCAAATGATACGCAGCAATTCGTCGAGTGGCGTCACAATGGCTAACAACGCCTCGGCAAGTCTTAATAAGCTGCAGCGCCATCGCACCACAACCGATGGCTCTATGATGACGTTTTCCTCATTCCGCGGTGCTAGTAGCAGTCCGAAACGGGCCCAACAATCGGGTCTCGCAAATTTAGACTTTCCACCGCCACCGATAGATCTCCCCCCGCCACCTGAAGAATTTGAATCGCCACCACCACCGCCTCCACTGATTCCCATTCCTCCGCCAGCACCAATCAATAACAACGATGTTTCAAATACTGCACCCAGTGTGGAGGAAGCCAGTTCACGGTTTGGAGTAAGCCTTCGCAAACGTGAACCGTCAACGGATTCGTGCAGCTCTTTGGGTAGTCCACCAGATAACCAGCAGCAGCCACAGCAGGACAGCGGCAGCATGAAGGAGAAGCTTGAAATGAAACTAATGGCCGAAATTAAGGAACGTACGAATCCTGGCAAACTGCAAAACAACCTCCACGACGGATGGGAAAATGGTGGCCAGCAAGTGGACCCAGTCTCACAATTAGTCACTGAACTGGCCGAGAGCATGAATCTCCCAAAACAAGAAAAGAAACAACCGCCGCCGCTACCAAAGTCAGCGCACTCGCCAGCGAACGCGCCCCCCAATGATTCGTCGAACAACACGAACACCTTCAAAGCGCAACTGAAGCGAGTCGAACCGAAGAAACTGCAAACCCCACCCCAAAACGATTCAAACACAATAATCGACTTTAAGTCAAGACTTCGCAAAGTGGACAACAATAACAGCAGCAATGGCAACGACGCCAAAGACCATCAACCACAGCAGAACTCGGCAAAAGACGACAGTACTAACTCTGATGATAGTACGACAAAGAACTACAGTAATTCCTTTAGAAAAGACAACAATTCGGAGCAGCAGCGCCATTCCGACAACAATCCGAATGAACAACAACTAACTAAGCCAAAATCCAAATCCCAGATCGAACTGAAAAAGACTGAAATCAAAATCGAAGTCTCTGTGCTCCAGCATGCGTCGGGAGAACAGGACAACAACAAGAAGGATAGCAATCACTCGTTGAAATCATCGTCCACTACGACCACAGCGGCCACAGACTCGGGTGACTCTTCCGAGGATGGCAAACGACGAAGCACCGGCAGTATTAGTAGTCTAAAGAAACTGTGGGAGCCGAAAGAGTCTACACCAACTGAGGGACAAACTCAACTATCACCAAAGTTGGCGCTCAAAAGCAATTCCAATGAGAACAGCGACATGATCACATCGACGATGCTGACACCGACTCCGCCTGATCCAGCCTCTGATCACAATCAGCTGTTGAACAAGAGTAAGCCTGCAGTCCCCTTAAAACCCACTAAACTCACCATCTATGCCACGCCTATAGGGCAGAAGATCAACACCGAAGGCAATATGAACACGACCACAACTCCACTGACAAATAATCAATCTGCGACACAAACCAGTCGCGAGGGGATATTAGAATTGGTTGGCCTGCTGGAGGGTAGCCTCAAACTTCCGGTAAATTCCATTTCAGCTTCCCAATGGCTTCAGCTAAGTGACAAGTTGAATATCCTGCAAAACTCTTGTGTGGTATTTGCTGATAATGAGACCATGCCACCGCATTCTAAATTTCATTTTAGAGAGCTGGTAACGAGAGTTGAAACCCAATCGAGATATCTTCGATCGGCGGGCAGCAAGAACATCCAGGACAACGAGAAGCTAGTGATCGAGGTGGGTCAGTCCTTGAAGCAGATATCAAATGCATTGCACAGGTAAAAAGTGGGTTCAATCAAAAACAGAAAGAAGAGGGTGCGTCGTGGTTAACCCGCCCCACCCAGAGTCTAGTCAGTAAGAGATAAAGAGAAAGCGCATTTGTTTCAGTTTTTATGTTTTATTTGTCCCACTGTGTTTTATATATATATGTATTTATATTTTTCAAAATCCTTGTTTTTTTTATACACCTAATTACCATTGTGGCATAAGTAAGGAGAAGAATGTGAGGAGACATTCTTCAAAAAAAAAAAGGAGAAGAAAACGATCAACTTTGTTCCATAATTTTGTCTGTGATATGTTGGAACATGTATTTAATAAAGAAAAAGAGAGAGAAACAAACGAAAAACTAACAGAAGAAGATGAGAACCATTTTTGTAGGAATACTTTACTATTATCATTTAAGTTTTGCTCACCAGATTCTTGCTCGTTTAGGGTTTGTTTTATTTAAATTTTGTATTGTTGTGCCGTATCGTAGTGAATGAAAGCAATTTTTACTATAAGTAGGTGGTTTGGGGAAGGAGCAAGAAAGAGTAATGGTATTTTTAAATGTCATGCTTAGCCTTGGAAGTTGGCATGAAATGCACTGATTCGTATGTGTTCAGGTCCTCCAGTAATGGCTGATTTGTCGGTACTGTGAAATATTGGGTCATAAGTCACGCTAACACAACTTCTCTTATTTCAAGTAAATTTATATGAAACAGACATGGACGCAGTTTACTCGACGTTATTAATTTAGTCAGGGGTAGTCCAAAGCGTGCATTTGGCTAGTAATTTTCTAACAGTCACATGACATGTTTGAGGCATTTGTGCAAAAGAAAATCACGCATTAATCATGGCCGGTTTGGATATTTTTTTGGGATTCCTATCAATAAAGACAAATCACTACTTAAAATAGGCCAGGCCACTAATCATTTCCGTGATACTAATAATCATTTTTAGTGTCCAGGCTAAATTTTCCGAACTAACAATGATGATATTTTACGTACTAAATTGCATATTGTAATGAATTTAATGTGAAGTTTAAAAATGATTATTAGTGTAACGCCCTTTGTATATAGTCGCGATATATAAGTACAACTTTTCGATTGTGTGTTTTCGCAGTAAAAGCGACAATAACGACCAATTTAGTTTTGCGTTCAGGGTTAGTCTACTCCAGACAAGTCCTGTCGAACTAAGATGACTGGACTGTGCCCAATGTAATCGCGCACTGGTTAAGCCAATGGAATCCTATTAATGGGGGTTGTTTCTCCCATCTGAGATGGTCCTCATCGGACAGAACCAAAGAACGATCTCGTCTTATTTGTTTTACCTGGAACAATCCACATCTGAAAAAATCTCTTGAATTTCTCTACAAACTGCTGCTTCAATGATTGCTTTTAAATGAAAATTATACGTTCCCACATTGTATTTATTCAAGGACTGACAAAAAAAAAATATTCCCAAGTTAACTTCTTCACAACAAAGACTACAAATATGTAATGTTATGTTAAGCATATCAACAAATAACAATCATTACATAAATTAAAATTCATTTGCAGAAAATCGAAAAATGATTCAGCTCAAGTTATTACAAGCGTTTTGTTTAGAACTCTGTAGATCAACTGTTGCGATTGCAACTATGCAAACATCAGACATAACGCGAAAAAGCAACACCGTTTGTTTCTCTCCGAATTATGTGTGTTTGTTTGCATATTCAATGCCAACTGTCGGCCTCTAGTTCTCCCCATCAAAGCACGACTAATAAAATGAGTTTAACTGCATATAATTTTACTAACACTACTACTAAATAAAAATTATCTTTGTATTATTATTGACTAAAAACAAGTATAGTATTTTTTTTATTTTCGTCTCTAATTTAAAAGTTGTAGTTTTAAAACAGCTTGTGTTTTTCTACCTTTAAAACATATTATATATAATCACTGCTTGAGAAATTCTTATATTACGAATAACTCTACATTCTTAGATATTATTAAAGCGAAACAAAAGTAAAACAAAAAATCGAACAATTAAAGCAACAAAATAAATAAACAAAATGCTAGTCGTAATAATAATAAACAATAAATGATGTAGTTGATCAAATTATATAAAACTGATCCGATATTTTTCTCACATTTTCCATTTTAGTTTTAATAGGCTCTTTATTTTTAGTCATTTGTGTTTGTTCTAAATTTACTCGTGTCAACTTACGTTGGAAACATAATCAATAATAAATTCGCATTTTCACAGGACAAAGGAAATAAAATTAATAAATTATTATTCATTACCCAAAGATATTTATGCAAAATGAAATTGATTTTTCTTATTTTTTTATTTTTAATTTTAAGCTAAACTTAAGTATTAATACAATTTATATAAATATATACGTAGTTTGCTCGATATTTCATTTTTTAATTATTATGTATTATTATTATATGACATTTACGATTATAAATAAACTTATACATATAAATATATAAATAGATATTATGAATAAACTTTATATTACGTAAATTAAAATTACAAACAAAAAAGAAAAAACAAACTATAAATACTACTCGATAAGATATTGATTGAGAAGGAAAATATATGTATTACTATCAATATGATTTTAAATTTAATATACCGCAAGAAATATTCTAAAATAAATATCGTAAAACATAATTTTGTTATAAAAAAAAACATTATTTCTTTTGTTTTATTTATTTGAGTTTGCATTGCAAAGTGCTTTTGATGTGTTCTTTTTTTATTTCAGAATTTAAAATTTATTTTTCATACTTAAATAGAGGAAATCAAATTTAGAATATATTTAAAGCAGAAAACATAATGATATAGTTATAAACCGCATTGTAAAGTGAACGAATAATGAATGTATATCATGTGTGAAAAAATGCAACACAAATTTACACATTTCATACAAAACAAGTAAAATTATGAACTAAAATTGGAAGTTTTCTTAAATTGTATTTTGGAATATAAACGTGGACATTTGCAGGTAGCTGATAAAACGGTATTGTATGCAGATAAATGGAGATGTTTGTGACGACGATATGTTATATTACATTAAATAGATGGCGCATCAGCCTATGTTTAGCTTCTCACAACCATTCTGTCATCTACACTTTTATGGCGATTTCAAACGGTTAATTGAGAAGCTCTTTCATAACAGTTATAGTCTCGGATGTTTGTAGACGTTCGCGAGAGGTGGTGCAGTGGAAAAGACCTTACGATGAAATTTTTTTTTCGGTAATCGAACCTGGGACCCCTCGCTTACTAGTCCAACACACTAACCACTAAGCAACTGCGCCTGCAAACGGAAAAGGAAAAATCGCTCTCCGACTTTAACATCAAATTCCATAAATGTTAGCAGTCTCCTTTTACTTCCAAATTTCAAAACATTTACTTTAAATCGAGATTCTCAGAATCACCAGATGAGTATTTTTTGTGCCAATGAAACGGTGTGATTTTTTTTTCGAAAAAAGCTCTTGATTATAAAGAAAATCTTGTCAGAGATTAGTCAAACGTCACGACCATAATCTAATGTCGTTTTCCATTGGGACCACCAAAAATCTTTTTCAGATTTTATGCGGCTCATGGAACATGCAATGAAATTGGTCTGCTTTTGTAAATGGATTAGTGCGTTATTTGACAGCAATGTCGGCTGTTCAAATTGCATTTGTTTTTGGTAAAATCAACCATGGAAATCGGCTTGAAAAATGTTTTTTCGTTGTAGATACAAATGGAGTAGATTTGATGATTCGCACTTTACAGATAATAAGGAAGACAAGAATGATAATAATTCCGCCAAAACTATGTGCTGTTTATGTATTTCTTTATTTTGGTTTTCACGAAACTGCACATTTGTTTTAAAAAAAAATCTTTAAATGACGTAAAACAGCTGTGCTGTATCTGCGGTAGTACAGATGTGTAAATCTCAATTCAATTTTTAACCAACAGGTCAAATGAACTCTTTTTTTTATTTAATTGGGGGAAGTCCACTAAAAAAATGTAATACCCACCTAGGTAGTAATTCAGCGGACAATTCTTTAGCAATTTAACTTCCGGTGTGACTGAATGCATCCAAAAAAAATAAGACTTGGCAGCACGCTTTTTCTGAAATGTCATCCCCGTCTTTTAAATTGAAATCAAATTGTGAAATTCGCGCCAATTTCTCTTGTTGGAAATTTATTTAACTGAAAAATTATCGTTTTTTACAGAGTATTTTTATTTATTTAAGATGAAGCCAGAGAAAATGTACGTTTTCAAGCGAAATGGCCGCAAAGAGGAGATACATTTGGATAAAATAACATCGCGAATCCAAAAGTTATGCTATGGGCTCAACATGGACTTCGTTGACCCGGTCATAATTACGCTTCAAGTCATAAACGGTTTGTACAGTGGAGTTACCACCCAGGAATTGGATAACTTGGCTGCCGAGACAGCAGCCAGTTTGACAACCAGCCATGCAGACTATGCAATTTTGGCTGCCCGCATAGTTGTTTCAAATTTGCACAAAGAAACCAGAAAGGCCTTTTCGGAGGTTATAAGCGATTTGTACAATGTGATCGAAAGTGAGACTGGCCTGAAGACGCCGTTGATTTCGGACTTCCATTACAAGGTGGTGATGGACAACGCTGATCGATTAAACTCTGCAATTATTTACGATCGGGATTTTGGCTACAATTACTTTGGGTTCAAGACACTCGAGCGGTCGTATCTACTGAAGGTGAATGGTAAAATTGCTGAGCGCCCCCAGCATATGTTGATGAGAGTATCGGTTGGCATCCATGGCGAAGATATCGATGCTGCGATTGAGACATACAACTTGCTTTCGGAGAAATACTTTACGCATGCATCGCCGACTTTATTTGCGGCGGCCACGAGGCGTCCACAATTGTCCTCTTGCTTTCTCCTGACCATGGTATCGGATTCGATTGAAGGTATTTTTAAATCTGTTGAGCAATGCGCTATGATATCAAAGTCTGCCGGTGGCATTGGGCTTAATGTTCATTGTATTCGCGCAAAAGGCACTGCGATTGCCGGCACAAATGGAACTTCGAATGGACTTGTCCCCATGTTACGGGTTTTTAATAATGTCGCTCGATATGTGGATCAAGGAGGCGGCAAACGACCAGGTGCATTCGCTATCTACTTGGAGCCCTGGCACTCGGATATCTTTGAGTTCCTCGATTTGAAGAAGAACACCGGAAAGGAGGAAAATCGTGCTCGGGATTTATTCTACGCTTTGTGGATTCCAGATTTGTTTATGAAGCGTGTAGAGGCTGACGGAGATTGGTCACTCATGTGCCCGCACAAGTGCCCCGGCCTTTCCGACGTTTGGGGTGATGAGTTTGAAGAGTTGTACATTAAATACGAAAAAGAAGGACGAGCGAATCGAACCGTCAAAGCTCAGGCACTGTGGTTCGCCATAATCGAATCCCAAGTTGAGACGGGAACCCCCTACATGCTGTACAAGGACGCATGTAATCGCAAGTCCAACCATCAGAACATCGGCACAATAAAGTGCAGCAATCTGTGCACTGAAATTGTAGAGTACTCTGCTCCTGATGAAATCGCTGTCTGCAATCTCGCGTCGATTGCGCTCAATATGTTTGTCACTCCCGAAAAGAAGTACGACTTCAAAAAACTTAAGGAGGTGACCAAGACTGTTACAAGAAACCTAAACAGAATCATCGATGTAAACTACTATCCAATGCCCGAGGCAAAGAAGTCGAATATGCGTCATCGTCCGATTGGAATCGGCATCCAGGGTCTGGCCGACGCCCTAATCCTGCTGCGTCACCCCTACGAGAGCGAGGAAGCACAATTGTTGAATCAACAGATCTTCGAGACTATCTACTATGGTGCGCTCGAAGCGAGTTGCGAACTTGCTGAAAAGGAAGGTCCTTATGAGACCTACGAGGGCAGCCCTGTCAGCAAGGGCATTCTTCAGTACGACATGTGGGACAAAACACCCACCGATCTCTGGGACTGGGCCGCTCTAAAAGAAAAAATCGCCAAACACGGCGTACGCAATTCCCTCCTTGTTGCTCCAATGCCGACTGCCTCGACCGCACAAATACTCGGCAACAACGAATCCTTCGAACCGTACACTTCGAACATTTACAACAGACGTGTTCTGTCGGGCGAGTTTCAGATCGTCAATCAGCATTTGCTTAAGGATCTCACCGAGCTGGACCTGTGGGATGACGACATGAAGAACGAAATTATCGCCAGCCGCGGATCAATCCAACATATCGAAAGAATTCCACAAAATCTGCGAGATCTCTACAAGACGGTATGGGAGATTTCCGTACGTTCTACGATCAAAATGGCTGCAGACAGAGGTGCCTTCATTGACCAGAGTCAATCGTTTAACATTCACGTTGCCGAGCCAAACTACGGCAAGCTGACGTCTATACACTTTTTCGCCTGGAAGTCCGGCCTCAAGACTGGCATGTACTACCTGCGCACCAAGCCAGCTGCTCATGCCATCCAATTCACCGTGGACAAGACGCGGTTGGCAGGAGCCCACCAAAACGGGGGGTCACCACTATCTACACCAGTGAAAGAGCAAAACGGGGCGAGTCCAGTGGCATCGCCAAAGACTGAACGTGAGCGACGGATGGCCGAGATGGTGTGCTCCCTGGAGAACAAAGATGCCTGCATGAGCTGCGGATCGTAAGGAGAATCTGTATTTTTGCTTTTAATATTTTATTTTAATGTTTTATTATATATGTATATGTACTGAGCTGTTGAGCGAGTTATTAAAGTATTCCAAATTGTAGCTGGCTTTGTTGGTTGGTTGATCTGTTGAGCAGACATGGGTGTGTCAAAGTTCATATTCCTGTGAGTGGCTTCTAACTGGTTTGGAGAACGTGATACTAATACGCAAGTTGGTTGGTAGAGTGAGTATGACGACTTCTGGTGCAGATGGTCATTTTTAACGGCGCAAAGCAATCGCTATGTAAAGAACTGACTGATTAGGTTAACAAGCTGGGTATGACGATTTGCTCGATTGTCTTTACAAATCTGAGCGCATTTCTGCACAGAAAAAGAGTGTGAGTTGGATAAGTCGACGGCAATTAGAGAAATGTTGAGAAAATGAGCCGGAAAAAGTGGATTCGTGTACCTAGACACTGAAACAGCATAACTGATGGTCGATTTGCCTTGTATTCGTTACTTTCCATGGTTGTTTGGAGAGCCCAAAAACATTTTTACAATGCAAATATATCCCTGAACTTATA
Source organism: Cheilosia vulpina (assembly GCA_916610125.1). Lineage (NCBI taxonomy): Eukaryota > Metazoa > Arthropoda > Insecta > Diptera > Syrphidae > Cheilosia > Cheilosia vulpina. The sequence goes on from OU744278.1 coordinate 50,688,936, forward strand.
TTTATTAATATATCTACATGACAATTGTCAATAAGTGAATGGCTAACTTCGCAGTGCCTCTATGTTTTTTATTTCGACTTCCAGTTGCTGGATCTGAAAAAAGGCAAAACAACTAATTCATCGGCAACGTTCGTCAAATCGGAAAGCAAACCTTTTCAAAATTCCTCTTTTGCACCGCCTCACTAGCTGACTTTCGGAAGCCCTCGTTTGAAGTGCGTTCCAGATACCTGGCAAGCTCTACTTGCAATTTTTCCAGCTTGATGCGATTTAAGTCCGGTGCACCAGTCTGAGGTAGTTTGTACTCGGCGTTTGTTGAAATGCCTACAAGAATAAGAACTCGGAACAAGGACTTAGACAAATTTAGTCGCACGCAACCCACCAAAGGAACATAAATGACCGGCAGTAGAAAATACGGTGAAATCCTCTCTCGATGGTGGCTTCGAACTAATTGTTACGTCATTGGATAGAGTTAGTGACTTCATCTCACCGAGATGCTTGGCAAGGGTGCCCATAGCAGCATCGGTCTGGGCAAATAGGTGTACCTGAGGATTGTGCTTCTTGGAAATCTTATTCCTGCTCTTCAACTGGCGGATGGCTTGGCATATTTCTAGAATTTCGTTGAATTCCGCCTCAAGCGGGGGATCTCTACGCAGAGATACGTTGGAAGGTGGAGGCAGGTATTGGAGGAGTTCCTCGGCAATGAATGGGGTGAAAGGCGACATCGCTTGGAGGCCTAGGCTAAGGCAGGTTGAAAGTGTGGCGCAGTGGGACTTAGCCTTGTCAGCTAGCTCGGAAATACCTGGTTTCGTTGTTTCCTAGAAGGATTTGTATTAGTTCAAGAAACAGTTTATCTATTGAGTTCCCCACCAGATAGACGTCGCAGAAATTTGTGTAGAAAAATGTTTTCAGTGCCGCCACCGACGTGTGGAAGTTGTAGTTCTCCAGACTATTTGCGCAGATATCTAGAGTGTCACACAAACGACTTAGAATCCACTTGTCCATTTGGCAAAGCTCAACGTCGTCAAGTGATATTTGATGGGGAGGAGTGCCAAGTTTGTGATGAGCTCCCAAAGTGTACCTTGTCGCTTGCCAAATCTTATTGAGGAACAGCTTATTTGTGTGGCACTCGGCCACGTCAAAGTTGATAAAGTGACTTTTAATGTTGTGACTGCATAGCGTGAATCGCAGTGCATCGGTTCCACACTCTTGTATACCAGATGGAAACATCCTTTGTATGCCCTTCAGCGACTTTTTGAGCTCTCCGCTTCCAAGAATTCCTGATTTGTGTGATTTGTGGATGTCGTGCTGTAACTCACTCAGCGAAGATCCGTATATTACTTGCTGTGGAGTGACGACATTTCCTACACTTTTCGACATCTTTCTGCCGTGTGCGTCGCAGACGATTCCGTTGAGAACGACATTGCGAAAGGGCACCTCTCCAGTTAATTTTAAACCCAGCATTGCCATTCGTGCGACCCAGAAAAAGAGGATATCGTGACCAGTTTCCATTGTATCTAGAGGGTAAGAGTGTCGGTACTGCGTGTCGGGCCAATTGAATACAGAGAATGGCAGAAGAGACGAAGAAAACCAGGTGTCCAGGACGTCGGGGTCTTGCTCGACATGAATTTCGTCGATTGGAACATTCAGCTTCTGGTGGGCCTTGTCAAGGGCTTCTTTTTTTGAGGCCGCAGCGATCCAGACCTCTTTGTTTTCTTTAGTTCTTACAAGATATGCTGGAATGCGATGACCCCACCAAAGTTGCCTCGAAATGCACCAATCATGGCAGTCACCCAGCCATCGAAACCATTCGCTTTCAAATGTTTTTGGATGCATTCGGATGCGACCAGTACAAACGGCTTGAATTGCTTCGTCAGCTATCCCTTGGCAATGGACAAACCACTGTGGGCGTAGTATGTACTCGATCACATCTTTAGATCTCGAACAAAGTGGAAGATTCATAGTGTGCGGTCGAGTTCCGCGAAGCAGCTGCTGACTGGATAGTGAATCAAGGACTTTCTTACGAGCCTCATATATTCGCAGGCCTGAGAACTCTTCAAAGTCCGGACGAATTGTTCCTTTCTCAGTGAAAACCTCAACACATTCGAGGGAATGCCGTTTTGCCATCTCAAAGTCATCTCGATCGTGTGCAGGGGTTATTTTTACAGCTCCAGTTCCAAACTCTAGATCCACCGAGGCGTCAAAAATCAGTGGAATCGGTTTATTTCGAAAGGGATGCCATAAATGAGTGGGAGTCTCTCGAAAACGGCAATACCTCTCGTCGTCAGGATGCACAGCCACTGCTACATCACCCAGCAGTGTCTCCGGACGAGTTGTTGAAACAACAACTTCTTCGTTATCTTCGCCGAAGACTGTGTAAGACACGTTGTACAATTGTCCAAATGTAATGGCTCTATCGTAGCCAGGAACGGTGACATCTGTTGGGCCGATAATCTCCTTCATTTCGACTTCTATATCTGAAATTGCCGATTCCAAGCTACATGACCAATTTACGAGTGATTTCTCTCGCCTAATCAAACCCTCATCGAAGAGGCGGATGAAAGCTTCGTTGACAGCTCTTACTTGTCTCTGAAAAGGAAACGGTAAGGTACTTCCCTTCATAATTCACCCTTACCTCGTCCATAGTAAAGTACTCCCTCGACCAGTCCAAAGAACAGCCCAAACGTTTCAAATCACTAATTATCGAATCGCCCTTCTCGGCCTTCCATTTCCAGACCTCTTTGAGGAATTCATCTCGTCCCAGGTCGTGACGCGAAAGCCCCCTCTCCTTTTGCAATTTTTTTTCGACAACAACTTGTGTAGCAATACCTGCGTGATCCATGCCCGGTATCCATTCCACTTCGAATCCCATCTGCCGTTTGTGCCGGCATAAAACATCTTGAACGGTTGCCATTAATGCATGGCCAAGATGTAGGTTACCGGTTACATTTGGTGGTGGAAGTATCATACGAAACTTGGGTTTGTCTGGTTCTGCAGGTGCTTTGGTTTGAGACCACTTGATGTATTTATCTTTCTCTACATCCTTCGGCTGGTATCCTTGTGCTATGTTAACTACAAAATGTTCATTAAGACTTTTGATAGCAAGATTTTAGAAACAGACTGCGATGCCATACCTTGAGAGGAATGATGACGGTAGTTACAAATGTTAGTTATTTGTTTCTTTTGCAAACTACATCTTATTTTTAATTGTTTAATATTTAATTTTAATAGTATTTGCATAGTGCTAATATGCAATGTTGTTGGCTTTTGTCAGCTGTTTCGTTGACAGCAGAACAGCAACTACTGCAAAAGGAAAGAGTGGAACGTGTTTCTGCATGTGGACTCCAAGTTTGGTTTTTGCAATCCAATGGACGCATTTGGAGATATGTATTTTTTTTTAAGAACCGTGTTAAAAATATGAACTTCAAATTAAACAATAAAATAAATTGTCTACAAAAAAAAAATGTACATATTCACCTACAGTGTTAAATATAAACATTGTTGCAAAACAAATGCTGTTGCTCTACGAATTCAATGGCAACAGAAGTACAAGAAGTGCAATATATTTTTAAAAGCGTTATAAGCCGCTTTCAACAGGTACAGAATTTCATTTCTTTAACAACTTGTATTAATATTATGAATATTAAAAGAAATACATGGCCAACTCTTCTCAAACAGCACTGCCATTGATCCTCTCATAGATCGGTGTACCTAGTGGAGAGGACCCAAAAAAAAAAGACAAGCAGCACGTTACAAGTTACAACACGCTTTTTGAAATCATATTTTAACTTGATTTTAAACTCCCGCCTTTATTGTCCAATTGTCCAGCTTCTTCCTAATCCACAATTTATGCTTGACATTCATTTCGCCAAATACACCCGCCCAAATATTTTGGGCGGAACTAACTACAAACAGAATAAAAATTACGTATTCGCCACCCTGTCCACAAAACATGCAAAGTTTATAAAACAAATAAAAACCCATTAAAAAAATGCATATTTTATTGTTCAGCTAATCGGACAGTTACCCTGTGAATATGATAAAGAAAATCCTCTATTCAATATATCCGCATTTTCATTTGCATCTGTGACTGTATACAGTACAAATGGTTTTGCTGTGCTTGTCGTCGAAACAAAACCTAACCCACAGAATCGATCGCTGCCCAAAGCCGTACCTCCCTGCACTGGAGCCGGAATTATAATGAAGTCCGTCGAGCATGTTTGGCTCTGAACTGAAGACGTTCCCAGCAGTGATGGATCCACAGCACCAACATCATTCGTGACAGTAAACGAATAAGGATCACTGCCAACTTGATCCCAAGTTATCGAGCATCGACCCGATCCCATGCGAACGCAAATCCCATATCTGGTATTCGCTAGCTGTCTTGTTCCACCCACTCCCACCGAGTTCAGCTGAGCCGATCCTGCAGGTGAATAGTTGAAACTCGATACCGTACCACTCTCTGCCAAATAATACTGCAAACATCCAGATGGAGCTTTAGTTAGAGACGAACAACCTATCTGTGAAACCTGAAATTGCCATTGTCGATTAAATGTTACGCCAGTTGATGTTTCAATGGCAATGACAATTGGATTAACGCCATTGAAGTCGACGTAAACATGCTGGCCGGAGTTTTCACCACAAATGCGAGGAGTTCTGGACGATCCTCCCGAAATAATCAAACTATCTGTAACACACTCTCCATTACCATTTGGAGGTGCTAGCGACAGTGATAGAAAATCAATTCGTAATTGGCAGATTGAGTCATCACATGGACTGACACTTAAAGTGCAACGCCCAGCTCCATTATACGTACCGGGATAATTTGTGTTGTAAAAATATGTGTTGTTGTTGCTCGTCGATCCTCCGCATGTAGCGGTATCTGGAAACAAATTTTCAAATGAGTTACACATTAATTTTTGCATGCGGATTACTTACAAACACAGCATACTGCTTGTGTGGTGAGCGTAGTACAACTTCCGGCAGTAACGCCGCCAGCATCAATACATTCACCACGAACTTGACAGGTGCCTGTCATCCTGTTACTTCCGGTGCAGACATCATTTGAAAATCTTCCAATAGTGTAAAAAGGAAAAACTGCAATGCAACGGTCACAATTAGTACAAACTTTTATGTCAGTTATGTAGTGGTTATAAAATGAAATCATGTCCAAAAGCAGCTATAGGAGCAAGTTGATATACATATACATAATATCTTTTCGGACAGTTTGACACTATGCAGGACACATCTATTAGATTGAAGGAGTTTAATATATAAAGCTAAATATACGAATAAGTACTAATTTTGATAAAAATTTCGAGTGGGAAACATTTCTTGGAAGCCATTGTGGGACCAAAACGCAGGTAATATACGAATTTCGCTACGCGCTCATCACGATTTAAACACTCGTCAAGAACACAGTCATAATATAGATTTTCAGTAGTTAAATTTTCACAGTTAAATCGAAGGACTACTATCATAAACAGTTTTTTAAATACACTCCCTGCTCACTTACATCTTCCCGCTCTTGATTTGGGTCTAGCAAGTGTTGTATCGAAACCGTATGATAATTTTAATAGAGCCAGCCAAACTAATGCAATAACTATAGGATATATCTTCATTTTGTTGGCTTAAAAATATCCGTTTGTAATCGTAATTTTAAAAACAATACAAAATAAAATCCGCTTCGGGTGTCTTCGATTGTCTTGATTTCAGTAGACTGTTGGATTTATTTCGATTGAGGAAGCTCCAAGCGGTCAACTTCTACACGACTCATACAGCTATGTAAATAGAAAAGTGCTAATTGCTAGTGGATATTCTTACCGTACTGCGCCTCATAAGATACCAAAAGTGGGTCACACGTTTATAGTCAGTTAAAAATATTAGGACCATCTTTAGTCACTAGGTTACCGATGCTGGCAGTTCGACCTACTGAAATGTGCAGCAGAGGGTTCTTGTACAGACATTAAGATACGTCTTGTGCACGATGAAGAAAAGTAAAAGACGACTGCTTACTGTTGGAATGGGTAATCAATTTTGGTCTCAAATAAGAAGCGTATAACCTGAGTTATGGTCTTGCGGATGGTGTTAGGTGATTTATTAACACTCGTTGGCCGCTTCTACCTTTTGTTGTTATTGATAACGTCTTTTATCTATACAAAAGCTGAGTTCTGAACTCTTCGGTTTGATTTTATTTTGTACGGATATTTACTGCACTTATTATGAAGGTTATGCGAACTTCCTAGGGAACGATATCCAAATTCGCAGAGTGGATTATGCAAACTCAAAGGAGAAAAAAAAATTGTGTAACAGTTTGTGAGAACATTTCCTACGCATATTCGAAGATTGTGTTTTTTTTTTCATTTGGTTGTCAATATTAAGTTAAAAGGTTTGCAAATGTTTCGAAAGGGAACAGCCCAGAACCAGAACAGGGCCGCCTCATGCTTTTTTCAGTAGGAAAATACGAATTGCCGGAAAATTTCATAGCGAACAGTGATACATAGCATAAAATTTGCAAGCTACGGAAGGAACACAATTTCCTTTACATTTCGAGACTATTGGCAAGCACAAGATGTTCCATGCAAAGGTCCTGAAGTTGACTGCAGTCAAGGTTTTTCGGAATATCTATAACGAACAACAGCTGGAAGAGAGATTTTAAGTAGTTAGTAATTCCATTTTCAGTTCTTCTTGTTAATTTGTATAGTAAGATAGAGTTTGCATATCTACAACGGAAGTTACATCGGTGATTGACAATACCTAGCTGTTCGTACATAAATTTGGCAAACGTCATGGTTCATCTATGTAAAAATCGAAACCACTTTTCGATTAGCGCCTCTCGTTCGCTGAATGAATAAATAACCATATTGTGGCTCCAGCAGTTAATACGGAGACAACCGTAGTATGCTCAACTAATCGAGCAATGGAGAAACTTTAACGGTTCTCCGTGATGGATATTCCAGAACGCGCCTTAAATTCTCTTTTAATTAACCTACATTCAAATTAGAGCAATAATTGATAGACTTTTATGTGTTTTCGTATCTAATTATATTTTCGTAACTTTCTCAATATGTTTTTCGTTAAAAATAAACAATTGGATCCACTCTAGCTTACTCTACTTCAATGACAGCTCCGACCTTTGTAAGAGCTTCTTTTAGTTTTTCAGCCTCATCCTTGGGAATATCCTCCTTTACTAGGGTGGGAGCACTTTCAACGAATTTCTTTGCTTGCACCAGATTCATGCCCTCAAGCAGATTCTTGATTTCCTTGATTAGTGCGACTTTTTGCTTTTCATCAAATTTGACAAGTTTCACTTTGAATGATGTTTGTACTTTTTTCGGTGCCGCTTCTTCGTCATCTTCAGCCGATTTAGCTGGACCTGCAGCGGCAAAACCGACTGGGGCGAAAGCAGTCTCGGGCAAATTTAATTTTTTCTTCAGCAACGAACTGAGTTCGGAGACCTCCAACAGATTAAGAGCAGCAATGTGGTTGACGATGACATCTAATTTGGGATTTGGTGGCTTGTCGACACCTTCTGGTACGGGTGGGACAAGTTTCTGTCCACCAGCTGCGGCTGCAGATGTCGGTGCGGCTTCAGCGCTAAACATGCGACTTAGAGCAATTGGCCTGTGAACAGTTTTGCGTAATTGCTGTAGGGAAACACGCGCAATATTCATTGTTGTGTAATTTTTTTTTAGAAAATGCAAGAAAGTCACTCTATTCAAGTGATGAAAATTGAAAATATGCTTTTGAAAAATTTCAGTGAATTACCTATTTGAAAGGTTATGTTACGAGAACTGACAGCTGATATTACACAGTGATGCCAAGTCCGAAAGCCAATTACATAATTCATTATTGTAGTAGATCGAGGCAAATAGCGATGTTCATTGCAATTACAATCGATATCGCTTGACTATTAAATGGTCTATATGTTCAAACATCAATAATTAAAATGAGGAGATTGTCTTTTCTTTTTCTTTCTTTCAAAAACGCACTTGAAATATGTATTTCCGGCATATTTTGTTAAATACTAAAATTCTACGCACATTATTTCTCATAATAAAATCTGTTTAAGTAGATGCCCTTTTTCAAAGATTCAGATCACATTTTGACAGAAAAAAAAACTGCAGCGAACCTTATAAAATATAAACGATTTTTATGAATGACACTGAATCGATTCATATTTTATAGAATGAAAAGAGAGCAAATTTCGCGAATGGTTTAATTCACATTTGGTGTAAATATAAAATATCGATATACCGAGAATCGAATAATCGATTGAACATTTTCCCTCTACCCATTCCTATATGAAAAAAGAACTTGACAGTTCCATTTCTATTATGTCCGACGAAGAAAAATCAACAAAAATATTCCCCGAAGAAGAAAAGATTCTTTTTAAAAAGAAACCCCGTAAGAACTTAAGACAGCGAAAAAAATCGGACAACGAAGATGGTTCTGGCGACGATAATCCTTCAGAAACCATGTAAGTGATTTCTCAGATAATAATTTATTCAGAATTCGTTAGAAAAATGATTCGTATCTACTGCCAGATCAAGTTTGGAGGAGATCAAGGAGCGCCAAAGGCTTCGTTCACGCCCAAATGGTGTAAGTGTTGTTGGTCTCGCTTTGGGAAAGAGAATTGCCCTGGAAGAAGAGATCTCCCTCGTAAGTTTGGCACTTGATTCTTCTACGCAAATGTCTTCAGATAATTCTTACTTTTAGAAAGATCCTTTCAATACGAAAACTGGAGGGATGCTCAACATGCAAGCTCTAAAGGCGGGCAAAATCAAAGAAGCCGACGATGCATATGACGTTGGTATTGGTACTCAATTTTCGGCAGAGACAAATAAACGCGACGAAGACGAGGAAATGATGAAGTACATTGAGGAAGAGCTGCGTAAACGGAAAGGAGTTGCCAAGGATGACGAAGAGCAAGACGCCGATAAAACAAAGTACATGACTCCAGAGGAAGCAGCACTATTTGCATTGCCAGACCATTTGCGACAGAGCTCTTCGAATCGTTCAGAGGAAATGTTATCTAATCAGATGCTAAACGGCATTCCAGAAGTTGACTTGGGCATCGAGGCCAAGATAAAGAACATTGAAGCCACGGAGGAAGCCAAACAAAAGCTGGTGCAAGAACAGAAAAACAAAAAAGACGGACCCTCGGTGTTTGTGCCAACTAACATGGCAGTCAACTTTATGCAGCACAATCGATGTGAGTTGGAATCGAATAGGGTCTTAATTCATTTCAATAAATCGTGTTTTGTTCTTTCAGTTAACATTGAAGACGCAGAGCCAAGAAAGCGAAAGAAAGAAATCGAACCGGTGGATAAAACGACGGGGACAAAGAAGGCAACCGATGACTACCATTACGATAAATTTAAGAAACAATTTAGACGGTTTTAGGTTTTTATATTGATTTCTAAGTTATAACGATTATTAAAACACATTTTTTATGATTTTAATATGCATATGAAACTAAAAAGTTGATATTTGGTCAATGGTGGACTTTCGCTGCACAAAATGGGAGATAGCTGAGATTCCATTTAAAATCTATACTCTTACATTTGACAGGACACAATTCAGTTCATTGTCCCTACTAAATCATTTTATCCGCCTTTGAAATCGAGACATGTTTTTCTTTTTGGTGTCACATGGTGGATCCTAGCACAACAGTGGCAGCGCTTCTTCTGGACTCATGACAACGCTACATTTGGTCGTCTGCACTGCAAAGTATTTCTTAAGAGAAGAGGTTAAGTAGAACGATTCGGTCTCTGAAATATGAGTTAACATATGATACACCCATGTTCTTTGAATCAATCGTCGACGAATAAGAATAAAAATAAATAAAAATAAACAAAAATAAATACAGGACGTGTTTAGTCCGCAAACCAAATTATAAAGCATTATTTTATTGTTACTAAAAACATTTGCAGTCCACTAGCTAAAAACCACAACTAAATTTCTAACTTATGAAACAAAAACTAATTCCCACATATTGTATTGGTCAATTACGAATAATGCGCTTTTTTAGAGCGTTTTTAGAGCGCTAGCTATCTATTCAGAAATCCCAAAAAGTTGTACAAAAGCTCCGCTTTATGAATGCACCCACTGCTAGTGATTGTTGGTATGTTGTATGTCTTTCTAGCGCAATGCACGGTCGTGCCAGTTTACGTGGTTTCAAAAGTTTAAACAATGGAAATCTAGGTCTCTCCGTAACTGCATTCAGAATTTAGTATTCATTTCGATTTTGCGCAATGGCACCTGCAGTTTAAATTGCGCTTCCCTTACCAACTTACGCATTTGACTAATTAGCCATGCAATATGGTGCTTGTCACCAAATGTTTGCCGTTAATTCGGGACACTTGCATTCCTTAATGCATAATGTAGGTATACGCAAAGTTCAGACGCATTTTTTCTAGACATAGCTTTACAGTTTTTTTTTTGTTGAAAGTGTTAAGTTAGTTTTTTGAGTAAGAAGTATGAAGTTGGATCCATTGGTCACTAAAGAGTATTTTTGTTATGGTACAGGATAAAGAAGCTGTATCATCTGTAAGTTATCGCCCAGTTTTGCAAATTTAAATTATATATTTATATAACTTACTTCTTATTTGCGTATAATATGAAATAGATTTAAACAGAGTTTGTGCATTTATAAGTTTTATTTCCCAAAAAGGAAGTGTCGAAACATGTATTATGACCGTTGAGCGCGCGTGATTATGCGACTAAATTTTATAAATTATTGCTACTGGCACAATGGTTATAATGCTCGTAAATTAATAAGGAAAGTGAGAGTAGTAGTAGCGCACCGCATGGCGCTTCCTCTAGTATCTAGTTGTTTATAGCAGAGACAAATCATACAGTAGAGTTTGTCTATGGTTTGAATTGAAATTCTTTGCGTCGGGCTTGACAAAAAACTAAATCTATTGTGCAGGTGGTGGCAGAAAATTAATTGTAGGTTAGGTACATTCAGAGAGAGTGATTTTGTTGCCTACGTTTATATAGTACGCACGCAGAATAGTTATTAAAAGCTGTACCTGCGTTATGTGCTGTAATGATTTGTGGGACCGTTGTAAATTTCTTCCACATAATGGCATACGTAAATAAAAACGGGATTTTATAAAGAAAAGCCTAGTATGCTGTTCCAGGAAAGCTAAAATCAGGCGCCTCTTCAATGTTTTTCTCCACCACTTCGTTTAAGGTTAAGGTTTCCATTGGGACCACCAAAAATCTTTTTCAGATCTCAGATTTTATACGGCTCATGGAACATGCAACGAAATTGATCTGCTTTGTAAATGGATTAGTGCGTTGTTTGACAACAATATGTTCAAATTGCATTTGTTTTTGGTAAAATAAACCATGGAAATGGGCTTGAAATATGTTTCCTCTGCTGTAGATACAAATGGAGTAGTTTTGGTGATTCGTAGTTTCCAGATGATGAGGGAAACAATATAGAGATAATAATTCCTCCAAAACTATGTCCATTGCTGTTTATGTATTTCTTTATTTTGGTCTTCACGAAACTTTGCACATTTGTTTTAAAACAAACTTCTTTAAATGACGTAAAACAGCTGTGCTGTATTTGTGGTAGTATGCGTAAATCTGAAAAAAATATCGAGATTTGCAAAAAGTGATCCGAATCAAAAAAAAGATTGATTATTTTTCCCAGTGGAACGCGAAAAGTGATTTAGATCAAAAAAAAAGATTGATTTTTTGTCCCAATGGAAAACGAGATTAACTTTGACAGTGTTGGCAACGTTTCTTTATTTGTAATTCTACAAAATATTCCATTCCTCAAAAGTGATCTGAGGTCAAAAAAAAGATTGATTTTTGTGGCAAATCGAGAATGGCAAGCAACCTCGATCAAAAAAAAAATTGATTTTTTCTCAAAATGATTGATTTGTTCGCCAAATCGAGAACGACATTAAATTCTGTAGAGATTTTTCGTACAGTCGCTAACAAATTTAGCTTGAACTGCGTACTGCTTGGCTTAACTGTGGAGACATTTTTGTATGGGAGCTTAATTTAAGTGCGAGCAGCAAACTAGGTTGTACGAATTATTCTAATAATTCACTTCAAAACAATATTTCTATGAACAATTCTTATCTGATTTAAATCAATCACTTAACTCACTGCATACTTAACACTTGTTTATCTTCACAACCGAACAGTATTTCGAACTTTTCCAATCACTGTTTAAAAGTCAACTGTTCGCCCTTGTTCTCAAATCTGCCCTTTTATATCCGCTCCGCCATCTGTCGGGAACTTTCTATTGAATTCCTGTTCGTACCGAACAAACTCGATGGTTCTAGAATTAGATCACTTAACTCTCCATTTATTTAACAGATTCAAGTCTCCAATTGGAAGTGGAACTTGTTTGGTGACTAATGGGTTGTTTATATTTTAGGTTCCACACTACAATACATTCAGTTCTTAAGCACATGCTGTCCACATTAGCTGCAATGGCGGCTTAAATTAAGTGCGAAACTTTATCTGAAACCCACATATCCGTATCTACTCTACACTGACTGTAGAGTCAAGAGTCCAGACATTGGTTCGGCAGTGATGGGACCACTTTAAAATACAAAAAAAATCCATCGATTCTTCCAAAAAACCTTTATGCTTTAGCACTACAGATTAAAGCAGACTATCCCCTCGAAAGCATCTTCAGCTGGGCCCTTCCCGTACGGTAAAGTCATACATACCTTAATAAGCTACTTTATCTTCTCGAAATAGAAAATCGCACTTAAATCTCGGTTCAATTATATAAGTCCCTAAGGCAATAAGTGTGACACTTGCTGGAACCAGACTTTTGCTAATTAATGATGACAGTACGTCAATCAAGTGGTCCCACACAAGTTTGTAAAAACAACAATTTACATGCGTGTAAGATCGAAGCCGAATGAAAATCAAAATAAACAATAGCCCCTCATGCCTACCACATCTCATAGATACTTTCTTTTGTCGGCCTCAAGTGTGAGGCAAGGGCTCAGCAGTCAGCACCTCATCATCTATGAAGGCAATAAAAGCGGTATCTATAGTTACCCGATTGCGGTCTGGTCATAAACAATTTTCGATGCCACAAAGTACAACTACTTAAACTGTTGTTCAAACAATGTTGGATGATGATTAATGCTAAGGTACGAGGAGGATCACTTGAGTCTTTGCGCGGTTTTTTGTTTGTTTGTAATTCGGATTGGAATCGCAAAGTGCTTATGAATCGCGTGCAAGGACTTGAAATGATATTTGCCAGTGCAAGTTGTTTGAAAATCAAAATCAATTCTAGAAGTTACGTACAAGTGAGAATCAACCGGCAAAATGGCCGCACACGTATGAGAATGAAAGTCCTTGTTATATAATTTAATCGAACGTGTAGGTACTGCAAGAGCAAACGATTCATCTCAGAAACAGATGCTAATCTGTTGAAGAGCTGTATGTGTCGAAATGTGAAATGCGGTGATAGTTGAAATATCACGCCTAGGTGTCATCTCTTACGTAAACATTTTGTAGGTAGTGTCTAATAGTTTTCACTTCTTAGAATGTTATGTCAATAAATGCTCTGCAATCGATATCTACTCTGATATCTTGTTGTCGTGATGTCGTTATTATTTTTGCTCTTGCAGGGACAAACATCTTTTATTGTAACTTTTACTTTCTACTTTCGCGCCATTTATTTATTAATATTATTTTAGCGGATCAATGTAGTTATGTGCGGGTGTGAGTGCTAAAATTAACGATGTTGTACTGATTCTAATGTTTAGTTCTTCTAAGGTGGCTGTTTATGAGAAGTTGTCTATATTGTACTTTAATTGGGGCGGATTTTATTGTTGTTCACGTCCAATTTCTTTCACCAGACTCTGAAGACTAAATTAAACCATCGAACACGAACCTCTGTTGCTTGTCACAACTACATTCAAGCATGAGGCTGGTGTTCGATACAATCACGTTTTTTTCTAGATAAATGAAATTTGCACTTATTTTCACACGAAAAAATTGAAAAAGATGTAACCCTTTTTATTAACAAGCTTAAAATAAGTATAAAACTTAAAAATATACATATTACACAAAAGTTTAATTTTCTATAGACATAATAACGAGTGATTGCAATCAGATACTCAAAAAATTTTACGCAGACGTTCGATGGGCTATTTCCTCTCATGTTTCATGCGAAATATTCATTTTTTGAATTTTGTTCGTAATGAAAATACGTTTTAATTTTATTTTTAAACATTTACGTTTCACATAGATTTTAGATTTGTTCCCCTTTTTTAAGCCTGTCCCGTTTTCATTGAACAAGCGCAAAAATTTGCGTTGTTCCCTTCAATCGGGGACCTTCAATTTGATTCCATTTCCGATCCGAACAGTTCGGACAGTTATACTCTCGGTTCCAGAAAAACCTTAAGCAGTATTTTGTCAGTTTTCGTGGGATCGAACTTGGGTCCCCTTTGCTTAGGTTCTCATATCCATTCCTGTTGTGTAAATTGTGACTTTGTGAGATGAACAATTTTATGCCGAGTCCAAACGGCTAATTCAGAAAAACCGTAAGCTGTATTTTGTCAGTTTTCGCGGGATCGAACTTGGGTCCCCGTAGTCCAACACACTAACCAACTGCGCTAACTCTCGGATGCATGTTAGAAATTCGTGAAAGGTTGTTTTTTGCTCCTGGTTTCTGAAAAACTTAAAAAATACCGGAAGCAGTCCCATTTTTTTTTAATTGGGAACTGAATTATTTTCCTTCAGAAGTAATGTTTCATATTTACGTAGAAAATAAGGTTTCAGAAGAAAGATATAACTTGTCATACCTCTGAATTGTGAAATGTGTGATAACAAAACCCTTGTAAATTTATATACGAAATAAAGCTATATCTATCAACAATTAAATCCCTTGCACTCTGCGATCATTTTCAATTCTTGCCGGCGGGCATTATCATCATTTTTGTTGAAGGATTGCGCTTATTGAAGTTGCCTTAAAATGGTCAGGCCTTGAGATAACTTGTGCACTTTAGTTCATTTTAATTTGCAATCAAATTCTCTCCCACAAACAAATAATGGCCGTACAAAAATGTTCCACTCTAATGCCGATAATTCGAAACCGGACTTAGATATAAGTCATCCGAATCGCACAAACAAACACAAACTTTTATCCAATTATTTTGTGCTTTTTTGCTGCTCAAACAAATCTTCCAAAATAAAACGTTACGTTAATTGCCACACTACAGACAAAGTCATAATGTTCACGAGTGCCTTTCTATGTAGAGTACAGTAGTTGTTGCCTGATTTTATAATTTTAACTCCTCACGAACATTACCTTTAGTATAAAACCGTAATCTCTCTAATGCGAGTAATAGGAACTGGCGGGTAATTAAAACAATAACGCTGGCAACTGGCGATTTTGAATGTCTCTTACGTAGGCATCATTGTGCCTGCAGGTGATTAGATTTCGGTTATAGTCGGGACCAATCATCCCACCGTTTCACGCGGGTTCTATCAAAAAAGTGTTCATTAAACCGAAATGTCCATCAGCGAAGTGTGTACGCATCATAGAAGCAGAGATGCGCACGAAATTTCACTTCACTTTTATAATGCTGTGATATCGATGTGTTGATATCTCTTCCTCGTTGAATGGGAATATTTCTACTGGGCGACGATTATTTGCCTATTTAAAATATTTTCAAAACTCGTGCTCACATTCATAGACAAATCATACTATGGTTTGTCTATGCTCACAAGCACCACACATAGTCGGTGAGAATGAAAGAGGTGCAAGCCGCCGGTCTAGGCAGGCACCAGGCATATTAAGGCGGTGAGACTAACTTCGAGTCTCGAGCTCGCATAGAGAGATACACAGCTGATCCACCACCGGCCCCATACCCCCACACCATACAAGTACCAGCCACGGTCGCTTCGGTATAAAACTCTTTTCGTATGCAAGTCGTGGCTTAATCTTACCTTGAACTTGCTACCGTCGAGACATAGCCACAGTGGAGTGAAAGAAGCACAAACGTTAGTACCGATACCGATCGCGATCGCTTCTTCTTTTTGATTTATTAGCGCGTGGCGATTTTAATTGGAGTTGATTTTCTTGTGCGTCAAAGTGAAGTGAAGCGATGTAAGATAAATTTTTTTTGTTAACCCGGAAGTGTTGTTTGATCAGTCGTAATAGTGTGAAAGTGACAAGTTCTGTTTGTTTTTTTCGGTTAGATTTTTCTCCTTTCCTTTTCGTGATTTCATTTCCTATTTGAATCGGTCTTGGATCCGAGTTAGAGTTTCGCATGCCAATTGAAAAGTTCCCTCGATAAAAATGAAATTGCATGCGTTGGCGGTGTGCACTGTGCTGTTGTCAGTCTGTGTAAATGCTCAGCAAACTAAAGGTAAACTATTTCAATTAAATTTTCATTACGCTACATAGTTACACTCTATAAATCTATAAAATACAACACAAATTGATGACAGCAATTTATTGAATGGGTAAAATAAATCATGCTCTGATTATAGACTAATGTGAGAATTTATGGGCTCAAGAAACATTCGTATCTGATGCATGCGAGTGTTGCTAACAAGTGTGCCGCGAGACATGGGAACTATCACAGTGTCAGTAGGGCTTGTGTATTTTGTTTAATGGGTGAACTAGCTTCTGATGGTAACGGACACCACATTTGCGGTGTGGAATCAAAACAGAACCAACGTATAGTGTTCCTATTCTTGTAACGAGTTTCTGGTTCGTGTTGACCCATAATTGGAATCTTGAATTGTTTTACGGCGGTTCTGCTCTGCGTGAATTATGGTAGAAGAAATTTACACTTATATTTCTGATTAAGAAAATGTTGCCTATGTGGTAAGCCATTAAATGCAAATGATCTCGTTAGTGAAATAAGTTCATAGAATTCATTAGAATTGACTACTATTCACCTGGTTCAATGTACCTACCAGGATTTGTGCACTGTGCATGGACGGTTTTGGTTTTTTTTTTCAATGGACTAGGAGTTTTACAAATACACTTTGGATGATAATAATTAAAAAAGGCCAGTGAGGAGAAAAGTCCATAGGGGACTTGCTAATAACCGTCTTAAGTTTAAACATTTTAAAAGTTTACAGAGGCTACATTTATAGCGTAAACATTTCACAATTGTAAACTCCGATAGGCAAAGACTGCATTTGTTATAAGGCGCTTAATCGATATAGACAGACAGCTTGAAGGGACCCTTGCCAGTAATTTGTGTGGAAAAAAATGGCTTTAATCGATTTTTAGCCACAACCAAAAATCTAATTCACCTCAACCACATTGGAGCATATTCGATCTTCCTCACACTAAGGTCTAACCCTACAGCTTAATAAAAAAAAGCCGGTTTCGCCTGAGGGGCTATGCTAATTCGATTCAGCTTTTAGGCAATTGGTGAATGAACAAAAAACGATCTTCTTTGGGAAAACCATAAGCTTCTCACAACCATTCATTTTTTATGTTTGAACGAATAGAAGGGATCTACAATTTTATGCCAAGTCCAAACGGCCGATTGAGAAGTTCTTTTATGACAGTTACACTCTCGGATGTTTGTCAGGCAATCGCGAGAGGTATATAGATATAATTTGTGTTTGGCCTAGAGAAAAGCTAAAGTGATAGAATCGAAACAAAAGATATCTCATGCATATGGTCTTTAAAGTAACGATGGCTGAAAGCATCTGTCGCTACTTCAAAAGAATATATATCTTTAAGTGACTTTTGACCCTCAAAACTAGACAAACAATTTAAGTGGAATTTTCAAGCACAGAAGGCGGGTACGTCACATCTTAAGTGACGCTCGAAAAGTTTGAAATGCTAATGACGGTGAATCAGCTTGCAGAAGACTGAGTTTAATCCAACTTATAAGATTCTTTTCGATTCAGTTTTTAACATTAGGAAACCCAAATTCTAGAAACTGATTCGCTTTTGACACATCGCCAGACAATCCTTTTTTTTTTTTAATTTTTACAGGGTATCCCAAGAAGATGTTGCTGAAGCTCTATTAGCAATTAAATCGAGTGCCATAGGGATTGAATCTAAACTTTTAAACTTCTGCTTCAAAGTATGCATAACGCGTATTTTTAGAACCTTCTGAAAATCGTCGTTTTTTTTTCTTTGCAAAGAAGGAAGCTATTGTAATAAGACAAAATTCAGTAGAATACTTATCCATTTAAATACTTGCGTTCTTTCTAAGGTATTTGAGAAAAAGCATCCTTGCACAAATGCAGAGATATGTCTTATAAGCTAAAATCTACTCAATGATAGTCAGTCGGGTTTCGGCATAAAAATAGTTGTAACATTGCCTTATGATTGGTAATCGATGATACAGGGTCATTCATTTCGTGATTTCGAGTTGGTAGCGCTGGCATTTGATACCTGTCAAACTCAGCTGTCATATGAAGTGTCATACTATTAGTTGAATGTTTGCCATTTATGTAAATGGATCGCTTAACAATAGAGCAACGAGTTTAAATTATTAAAACTTACTACAAGCCGGGGCAACAAGCCACACAACACAACCAATTATGGCTTTATTGCGTGAGAAGTTTCCTGGTCGCGTAATTTTTGACACCGATAATTTTTTTCTGTGGGGCTACGCAAAAGACCGTGTTTCCATGAATAATCCCCGCACTCGAGACGCATTGAAACCCAATATTACTCAAGTTATGACCGACAGACCGCCCGAAATGTGCGAAAAAGTGGTTAAAAATTACCTCAAAAGGATGGCATGCTGCGAATCTTCCCGAGGCTGCCATTTGAATCATATTGTATTTCACACTTAATGGAAAAGTTCAAACTACATATAATGAAATACAATTGTCATCAAAAATGTATTGCTGTGTGAGTTTTATTTAGCTTTACTTTCGAAACCGAAAAATGAATGAGCATTTATTAGAAAAGCGGTAAACCAAAATCATGCTAGCATTAGGTCGACTTCCAGAGCTTTTCCATAACCTTGGTCAATCACTCAATTCTCTGCTCTAAACTTGAGAAAGACTTCCAACTTTCACTGTCTTCGAAGGAACTCTTTTTCACTCGTTTCCTTGACAGTATGGAGTTTTATTTGCCAATATGGAATGGGGTACCTGAAGGCTCAAGTCTGGGACCTTTGCTTTTCTCCTTCTATTTTACCATTACCATTAGAATCATATTTTTTGTTTGAACTTCACTACTTTCCCTGATATATTTCAAAATTGTACTAGAAGGGATATATATCTGAAACCAAAAACAATACTAAATTTATTCTGCTCAAATAAAACTACTATTTTCTTCGTCTCCGCCAAAATTTGTCCAGTGTGGGAATGGGGTACCTTAAGGCTCAAATCGTTGACCAATGCTTTCCTCCTTCTATTTTATTCTACTAGAATCAAAAAATTGGCTGTGTTTTTAGTCCACCTGCCAAGTTATCGCCTTTCCCGCGCAAATGATCGCACCTGATGCAATCGACCGGCATACAAATTGAAGTAAAATTTTGATCAACATATGACACAATCACAAAATCCAGTTTCAGATGAATTCCTACGTGCAAGTGGAACCTCATGCACCCAGCACAGAGCCCATGCCCATTTGTATAAATTCCAATTACATTTTTGCCTAGTGAAATTCATTTGCGTGAATCACATTTTTGGATTGACGCAACGGGAGTGCCATTTACGATAAAAAATGCCGCAGTCACAAAATTAAATACATAAACAAGCGATATCGGTGTATCAGTGAAAGTTGCTTGCATTTTTATACCTACATCATATTAAAAATTAGCATTTTCGGTACTAAGTACCGATACCTGGCGAATCGCAGTTCTCAGTGAGTCTCTCGCCCTCGATATCGATTGCGCGCCATAGCGAATGCAAATCACCGATCGAGCTACATATTGTGAATGAATCTCTTCGGCAATGTTTACGTAATTTAAATTCACCATTCCATTCAATGTGCACATCTAATAGTCAAACCTGAATCTGCGGAGAAAGTCTCATCGATCTTTGTTGAAAAATTCAAACCGGGTATAAATTTAATCCAAGCACGCAATGCAATGCGAAATGCATGCAGAAAATCAGAAAATGGATTTTTGATTTTATTTTCCATCAAGTCGGCTAGAAAGAAATTATATCTATATGCTATATTTATGTGAAGAAGTTTCTTTCTTCTACAGTTTAGATGGAGTCGGCATACTAAGTAGGGTACCTATGGCTTGTTCAAATGGAGTTTGAATAATGTACTTGCTGATGGCATTAAGCTCCATCTGGTTTTGTAAAAGTAGTTTGTTTAAACAAATTACTATACCAAAACTGGTAGAGAGTGTAAATTATTCACAATTTTTAATTGTTATCGTTTGTCATTGGCAGCCTCATTTGGGGGATCCTGTTTTGGTACTTTCTGTACTTGGGAAGAAGTGCTACAACTACAAAGTCCTCTAATTATTTGTAAGTCGATTGACATCCATTGCGGATGAGCTACTCAAAGTGATGCGATTTGCGTAAACTAAACTGAAGTGAATTGGATGAGTTTTGGAAGCAGTTCCTGATCCACAACAAGTCAGTTAAAGCGTTTTAGATGTACTGAATCCTCTCCGCCTTTGAAATATAAGGAAATACTATGAATTTTAATTTTACTCTGCGCTCGCCAAGCTCCTTTCGTATCCAGATACCAATTGCAATCTTAATGCAATACGTCTGACTCATTGGACGAGCTGCATTATGCAGTTTTATGCCCAAGACACATGTGCAGAATTCATTGCGCAGCAAGATTAGAATACACATGTTTACATGAATAAGCCACACGGAAATTCTGAACTCACCGCAGCACTGCAACATGTCTCTATTTCTAAATTTACTGCAAAATTCAAGCGTACCACAACACAAATGAAAATAAATTGCAATTTCAAGTATTTGGCATCATCGGCTTTTGACATTTGCTGATCGTGTTTGATTTTGTTTTGCTTGCAAACACATCAACAGCTTAGTCGGTGAATGACAGTAGCCATATAATAGCCGATACAAGGCATGTCAAATACATTTCTGCACATCTGTTTTATTTGCAGCATTGCATTCTGCGCTGCGTCCAAAATTTCTGCACATGCGATTTGGGCATTATACCTTTAATCAGGAGGGAATTCCCTGGTCGATGAAGCCGTACTTGCTTTACAGGAAAACAATATATAATTTATCTTCCCTCTGTCAAAATCAAAAACTTTTTGAAAGCTGCTCTTTTGTCAAGAAGCAAACAGCCCTTATGTTGTTTGACACAAAGATGCTTTATGCATAGCATATGCATTATGTGTTGAATGATTGAATGTGGAAATACCTTGAAAATTCAATGATCATAAATGACAGTTTGACTTCTGCTCTAAAATGAAGTTCTAAAAAAGCGTCCAAAGTCTGCCGCTTTCGAAAGCATATTTTTTAGTTCCTGAAGATTTATTTGCAATTGAGTGGCCGACAGAAAGCGGTCGCTTCTAAGCAGATCCCCAACCAAGGATAGACGATAGCTGTTAGAACTTTGGATCGAACATTTGAAGTATAGACCAGCGTTTGACAGCAAAAACTCATTTTTTGATAATTCTCGGGAATAAAAGTGCCCGGATTCAAGTATGGCAGATTTTCGGCTTTCGCAAAGTGATACTTTAAGTCGATTCTGAAGAAATGGATTCACCCATAATCTGTGTTTTCTTTTGTTGTCGGCTAACATTTGGTTTTCTAAATTTTCCAAGTCTCTTAATGCTTTCAAAGCGATAGCGATGACATCTTGTAAAATGAAATGTCATAACACAATTTGCCCAACCAAAAACAT
Organism: Cheilosia vulpina; assembly: GCA_916610125.1. Lineage (NCBI taxonomy): Eukaryota > Metazoa > Arthropoda > Insecta > Diptera > Syrphidae > Cheilosia > Cheilosia vulpina. Next base: position 50,710,717 of record OU744278.1, read on the forward strand.
GCAAATATGGCGGGCAAGAGGTCTGGGGTCGCATCGCCACTGCTATGAACGAGCTTTACGTTCACGGAGTTAGGTTGATTTTACATGTGAAACAAAAACAAATTCCGTCACGTAATGCTCTTTCACGGGCGACGCGATGCGATTGATTTGAAAGTCTGACATAATTCGGACTCGTATAGACGCGGTGTAAGGTCCAACGTCAAAGTTAGCTTCCTGGACTGCAATCATAAATTTCTTGTATGCCATACTGTTGCACGAAAACAAATAAGATTCCAAAATCAGGGCTCGGACTTCAGTTGTAAAATTTCGCTGTAGATCTTAAAAAAATGTGCAGTAGATTCACTTTTTTTGCAGTAGTTTTTGAATTTAGAAAAAAATGTGGTAAAGATGAAGTATTCAAAATTTTTTTTTTTTGTAAAATGTATTAGTATTAGACAGCCAGCAGCAGAGCGGAACAACAACAACGATACATTTAGAAATAGAGAAAGACACACTTGAGACTTGACTTCAGTATGAGTTCATGCAAGGCAAATGCAGTGAAAACTGCTTTAAAAAAAAATTGTAATAGATTGCAAAATCAATAAACAGTGCTTCCAGTAACTGATTATTTGCAATATGGGCTTATAAAAATATACTAAGAAATGAAAATGTGTAAATATATTAAAATTTGATTTTAGATTTCCGAAATTGACGTAAATTGAAGAAGATTTATTATTTTATTCCTAAAATTACAGTCGATTTACTGCAATTGCAATTGTAAAGTCCGAACCCTGCTCCAAATACTGACAGTTTAATTTTTAAATCGAAAAATACCCCCTAAATTTTACATAACTGAATAACTTTAACAATTAGCGATCTTCGCCGACACCAAATATACGCAAACACGATTCCATTCCCACGAATATCTGTTTGGCCTTATCGTACATTGCAAATCGTTAGCCCGGCACACCTACACCAAACGTTACTTCTGTTTATACACATTCCAGCAAACGAAACCACTGCAAACTTTCCCAGCCATCAGTCGTTCGAAACTTTCTTCCCAATGCCGACTTGTCCCGCTGGATCCTTCACCTTATTTTCTAATCCAGCGACACCATCTAAAGCTACAGATGCTCATCATTTATACCCAAACAGCCAGCCACCCATGCAGCAAATCCTCGGAGACCTTCTTCGTCTTCGTCCAACTTTGGTGCGCATGCCCAATGCATTATCTCTATCCCACCATTCAGCCTTCTTAACCAAATACTGAATTAACAAAAAAAAAACTTTCACTATAAGCCTTAGTGGGCCTTAACCACTGATGACATTAATTTTATTGTCTCCTTGTCGAGTGTGCAGATGCGCCGGCTCACGTGAATTCCTAGGCGAAGATAGTATTTTCGAGGCCAAACTGTGTGTTCGTTTTCCCTTGTCACGATTTGACCCATCCACTGCAGCCAGACTTCATCAATGAGGGATGCATAACACAGCAGCAGACGACAGCAGATTTATCCCAATTAAGGCAATGCGGTTTGTCATAATCGCACGGACGCCACAATACTCGTGCGGACGGGTACCGCTCCATTCATAAATGCAAAATGGCTAACAATGCCCGTGAGAGATTTCACACATAGCTGAATGGTGGCTAAAGTATTTCTTCAAGGGGTTATGATAGTGAACTTCCGCCGGTTAATATCACTCCATTAGGTGCACAGCCAGGTCGCTTCTGAAGAGTGAAAGTTCTGCTACTGCTTTTCTTATTGCCACACTCGTTTGGGTAAATATTGCATTTATAAACCTGGACCGAGAGCCAAACAAAACCACATTTAATTAGCAACTATCCGGATGAATATGGTACTCGTGCCCGCATCTCTCTCGCTCGCTGTGAACCTAGACAATTATGGAGTCGTCTTCTTGGCCGCCATCTTATGGGAACAACATTGGCCACGGGGGAATTTCTACTTCTCTAGGTCGATCTGCAGTCGATCAATGCACATTTTGGCGCGCTGTAAAATCAAATAGAAACCGCAATGTGATGACAAACTCGCGCGCGTTTGGGTTCGAGAAAGTTGCCGCGATCAATTGAATCAAGTGGTCTGTCATTGTCTGGCTATATTGCGTATTGCGTAGGTTCGCGCCGTTGTAGAAGGTGGATAACAAATACCAAGTGGAGTGCTTCTTTTATGGAGCATTAAGTTGCCAACGAAGATGTAAAGCTGGTTCTATGCCTAATATAAATGTTGACTTGAGCAGTTAAATTGCAATCTGTCATAAGGCACACGCAAAACTTTCACGCATTTTCGTACGAAGAAAAATTCGCACACTGAAAGTAGACACATGTTTGTCTAATCTTTTAACGACCGGTAGTCTTACCGGCAAATCGTCTGAATTCTACGAATTCTTCGCGAGAAGAAATCTCGTTAGATACATCATTTCCCAGTTAACCGTAAGCTGTCTCGAGCTGGGCAATACAAGTACCTGTGGTCCCTGTCTAGAGTAAAAGTGGTTCCTTTGCCGGTGCCTCCTTATCATCCCAGCGTAATTAGTGGGACAAAACAAGAATGAAAGTAGCGTAGTTAAGACTATGTACTTACTTATAACTGGGCGTTGTTTACGGAAAACTTGAAGAATGTTTAGAAAACACGAAATATGGCTAAACGCTGTTTTTATGTTTTTTTTCGCGATGGCACATCAACCTGACATTTATTTCATCTTGAACTGGGTTATGGATTAATCGCCTTACTGACAGTTTGTCGTTTTTATATGATGAATTGCCGCATTCCCTTCCATTCCCATTCCATTCTTAGCAGTTTTTCAAATATTTTGAAGGAGGCCATATTTATGGACACTCTTGACGTTTTATTGAACACAAATCCGACAAATGACGATGGACTGAAGTATGCGAAGGCTGTTGTTATTCATGACACAAATGATCGGCGAGCTTAAGAAAACTGGTCCCTTTAAGAAATACAAGAGTCGCGGGCTAGCTTCTCATATTAATTCGCTTGAGGGGTTTCTTTTTTATTTGGTTTTCGAATGAATAGAACCTGCAATACGAAGTTCTCTGATGCAGTTTTAAATATTTTACAGACACTAAAATTTGTCTGTAAATTACTATACTTCCAAGCACAATACGATTACGTGGGATTAAAAAATTGTCGAAGATCCATTTCCAAGCACTGCCGAGATCCAGAAATATCCTATTTATTAAATCATGGCCACACCATACACATTTTGTGGCTCCATGGTTCTAAAGTCCGTCGTTCAGTAAGCCTCTTCAATTAGAGCAGTCTTCGGCGACCTACCTTCAGCTACAGTTGTGCACTCCAAATTGTTGTGGTCCCTTTTTACTAGTGAGCGCTACTTAAAGCGGGGTATTTCTTTACTTTTTAAAGAACCTAGCTTAGCTATCCCTGTATGACAGATAAATATTATCTTCATCAAAAGCGGATGAAAATCTCTTGCGACGTTTGCAGCTACGACACAGTATAAGTGTCGGATGTTTGTCAGACATTTGCGAGAGGTGGCGGTGGCGCAGTATATCGCAATATATAGGAAATTTCTCTGTAACGGGACCAAAGCCCACTTGAACTGATTTTCTTCTATAACAAACATGGGCCTACTCATTTGTCACCGCTAAAGAATGCTCTGCTGTCAACGAGGATTTGAATGGTCTTATTAGATCTGTTTAGAATCTTCAGCCGATGCGAGGCTCTATCGCATGAATTTTAGTCTAGGAAACAGAACTACCTGCCAATCTTCGAACCAACCAACTAGATGTGTACACTTGATTTGCTACGTGGTAAATGATTATCGTGTCGTTCTTATTTAGGGTCTAAAGAAGACATTAATGGTATTGGCTTTGTGTTGATGAATTGCCTTTTAAAAAATGCATTTGTCCTGTCAGACTCTTTTTCCAACTTTTATTCTTTTGCAAAATGTCAAGTGATTTCATATGTACCAATGCAGGCTTTTATTTTAACAATAATTACATAAAAGTAGATACGGACTCGCGTCACTACCATTTGGCCAGTATACCCATATCAAACCCGTCAATGTTTTGAATGAATATAGGTTATCTAATGTCAATCACCCGAAAATGTTAATATCTCTTTTCAAACTCTATTCTTGGTATATTTGTAATAAGTTCTATCATAACGAGATGACTATTCAAATCACATTTATACGTAGAACTATAAATTGTTTTGAATAAATTAAAAGTTTTGCATTTTGATTAATGGAAATAAATTCAAAAAGACTGCGAACAGGAATACAAATAGGAAACATAAAATAAATCCGGCAAATTCCTTTGTTAGGTATAGGTATTTAAACCAATTTTAGAGGTTTTTGATTCCGATGAAGTAGGTAGGTACTAAATTTGTTAGTATTTTGCATGAAAATTAATTTACTGCACTTACAATTAATTTAAGTCTCGACTTTAAATTAACATTTGCGAAATTTGTATGAAAAATATAGCCACTGTAAACTACTGAAATTTAAAGTCACAACTAAAAATTCTTATTGGTAAGGCACATAAACTTTATTTTGACATTTAGGTAAAATGATTAAAATGTCTATTCATTCATTGCATTCATTTTTCCGACTTTCATTTGTTTGCATTGACAACTGAATGCAATCATTTTAGAATGCGTCAAGTCTTTTACACAAGTTTACATGTGTTTTGGGTAATTTTTCTGCATTCATTGCGCCTTACTAATAATCATTTTTAACCTCCACACTAAATATTTTTTAGGTCAAAATACGCAAATTTTGTATGAAAAATTTGGACATCGTGAGTTCGAAAAATTTAGCATGGACAGGACATTCAAAATGATTATTAGTATCGCGGATTGCGTTTATTTGCATTGTTTCCTTTAGTTTATTTGCAGTCTTTATGTTCATTTGCATTCATTGCTCTCATTTCTGTTCTTTGCATACATTTACCATGATTTGCAATCTTTCCGTGATGCTAATAATCATTTTTTGTGTCTCGGCTATAATTTTTCGAATTCACAATGGCAAACTTTTCCATACCACATTGCATATTGTGACCTGGAAAATATTTAGTATGAAGGTAAAAAATGAGTAATAGTAAGGACCTTTGACTTTATTTGCATTCTTCTGTATTCTTTGCATTTATTTTTTCTCCTTTTATACGATTGAAAAACAAATTCAAACCTCCAAACCAAAATTATACAAGCCGTGTCTCGGACCCTCGCTCTTAAGCGCCCAACATTTTCAAAATAATTGGACTAAGTATCATTTTTAGCCTGCACCCTAAATATTTTGTAGGTCACAATATGTCATTTTGGATGGAAAATTTCGCCATTGTGAGTTAGAAAAATTTAGCTTGGACACTTCAAATGATTATTAGTATCGCGGAATGTATTTTCCAACTAAATGTGATGTAAAAAAATATCGCCAAGTGAAATTCTATGGCAAAGACGCCGATCAAAAAATGCGTGTTGTGATAAGCGTGCTCCAATTGTTTTAGGTAGCCCCAAATCCGACGCACATATAACAACAATTAGTTTCGCGTAATTCGGTCCCATGCCTGGCTCATTACGTCTCTTCAACACTTTCTCTCGTTGGGCCTGCTTTACACCATAATTACAATTATTCTCTAGAGTATGCTATTTAAAAAAAAATTGTACCTATGTTTATTTAATTTCGTTACCTCTGTCTATCTTGTTGTTCCAGAAATTTCGCCATATATAGACTTAGCGTTTTGTCCAGCAAAACCGGAACCATGGAGTTGTGCCCGACAACAATCTGGACGCATCTTGGACCTGTGGAACGATCAACTGGACTTGGAATGGCAAAAATTGAAAGGTGAGCTCCTATCATACCGTATAAATCAATTACAGAACTGTAATATTATTAAAGGCGCACGCATACGTAGTTTAATAAGATGCTACGCCACCCTCTTACGGGTGTTACGAAACACTTCACAATAAAGATGCAAATGATACTGGTGCCGAAACCGCATTGCGCCGCGCGGCCTTTAATGTGTGTCAAACTGATGTTATTGCTGTGTGTATTCACCGTGTAATAGCTGCGACAGCAAGCAGACCCAGTGTACAGTACAACGGAACTTTTAACAAAGTAGAACATGCAGTTGTCCGCATTTACGAGCATAAAACGACACACGACGAAATCGCACTCAATTCACATTTTATATTCACTGTCAGGAGTCAGGGTTGACGCCTTAGGTGGCGGAGCTTGAACACGTTTAAGTGGCAGAGAGTTGTAGTGCCTTTGACCTTGGTCTACTCGCAGAACATTATTTTACCTTTTCTACAGCGCATCTAAAATTATTTTAATACTTTGTTAGGGTGGCTCCACTTGTGCTGACGTTGAAAATATTTATTAATGTCACCTTTAGTTGGCGCAAACTCGTAAACAATTCGATACACTTTTCTTGGGTGTACTTGTTATTTTGCAATTACAACCTGGGGCCAGATTCTGTAAGGCGAAACGATCAAACGTTTTCGTGCGCCCAAATGACTTGGCCTATTCTACACGAGCAAATTTCTTCGTGCACACGAAAACGTTTGAACGTTTCGCCTTACAGAATGTCGACCCTGATTTTGATCCATCATTAAAGCTAGTTGGCGCAAGTAGTTCTTTTAAAGATACACATGATGTGTGACATTTATTTTAGAGTAATTTGGCATTGGCGTGGTTAACTTTGTGTGGATCATCGATAGGAACTTAATTATGTGGAAAGAAAAACACGAATTCATTTTTGAACTTATCAGTAATGAATTTAAATTGTTATAACTGACGTGAAGATAACCAAACTCCAAAAGCGTCAATATAAATGAAAGGAAACCTTAATATTGGGGCTAAAATAAAATATTAAAACCACCAAGTGTCACCCTATAAACCGCGTTTACAAAGTTTAATGAAAATGGCGAAAATTCGTTAAGCTGGCAGTGAATCGACCGACAGAACTGCAAGACCCTCTTTTTAATGTTCTTCTTCTATAATCGTAAAATTTATAAGTGTTTACGTTAGATTTCACCAGCTGCAGCTGACAGTTGCGCGGTTATTTTTAGCATAGCTACTAGAGACAAATCATACTGAGACCACCAACTCCGTTCGATTTCCCGTTACTTAGTCTACAAGCTATAATTTTAAGGAGTGGTCACAATTTGGTGCGCTCGTATTGTTACATAGAAATTCATATTGACAAAAATTCTGGCTCACCAACACACTCGCAAAAAATATGAGCCACATCCGCTGTGGGCAAAGTTGCTGGTAGTGTTCATAGAATTTTATCCGTTAAATTTGAAATTATTCGTTACGTGTGGATAGTAGATATTTTTTTTAGGAATAACTGTACATTTGCTTAAAATATTCATGAAAAATTAACAATTGGCCTGTTTTTTTTAGCTTCGTTCTCAGAAAAGCAAAGTAACGTAAGATTTTCAGCACGCAATTACAACAAATATGCTCTACTTGGCACTTCGAGACTCGCAGTAGTTATTGTGTGCTGAAAATTTTACTTTACTGTGCTTTGCTGAGGAAGAAGCTCAGAAAAACACGACTAATGTAGATTGGTTGAGGGAAAATAAAAACATTTTGAACAAATTTTCTTCAGTTATTTAAGAAAAATTCGATGTTATATGTTCTTGATGTCCTAATATGTTCTTGAACATCTCCTTTAGATAGTTTTATTAACCAAACAAATCAAATTATTCGCCTTTTAACAATTTATAATAATTAACCAATGGCCTTCAGTGATATTAAAATGTGGTATTCGCGAACTCTATCAGATTTCCCCACGGTTGGCCGCGGTTACCATCATTTTTGTTTTATTTTTTGTATGTTTTTGCACGGATTATTAATTAACATAACACCGATAGGAAAACAAAATGGCGAATTTGGAAAAAAAAATGGAAGGGTCAGCGGTAAGAGGAAGGCGAGTTGGGGGTCTCATAATGATTTGTCTCTGATAGCTACAATGGAAACGATTCTTTATTGTGAATTATTGAATTTTGTATGCAATTTTTTTTATTTATTATTACAAAGCCAATTTTTTCACGAAAATTAGCATCTACGCATAGCTACTAGAGACAAAAATAAAAGGAAGGTAAAATTTAAATGTGGTTGAACTTCTGGTGAATTTCTGTTTGTCTTTATCATTGTGAACAGATCTATTTAACTAAACCGCAGTCGCCTTATCGTTCGATTGGGCCTGGTTGGTTCTTCTCCTTTATGAACTGTAAATATCTAGCTGACACTAAGTCGAAGACATAATAATTGTAAGGACATCAGTAAATACTCGATTTCTTCTTCTGGTGACTAAATGTCGTCTATGTAGCCAAGAATGTGAATGTAACTTGAAAAATATGTCGAAATGTGTTAATAAATATTTAGCGGGAAATTGTATTTATTTTTTTTTTGAAATTTTAAATTTGGCGCCAACTAACGACTTATTTTTATTTTTATTTGTATTTCCAGTTGAAGCTGATCAACAATTGAATACCACGCTCCAACAAAGAGGATACAGTTCGTCGCAAGCACTTACCAAAGAGAAGCCATCGACCATTTTGAAGAAAATCGAAATCGGTACAAATTACATGAGGGACTACCTATCAGAGACCTTTGACGGGTAAGACCTTGCATCTATCTCTATCTAATCGTTGTTTCACACTCCTTTGCTTTCGGCAGATTTCTAGGACGAGAATACAGCTACGGAGCCGTACAGGAGGACAATGAACCGGCCAGCGATGAGTTCCTCGATGTTGAAGGTGAGACTAAGGCAGGGAATAAAAAGAAAAAAAAGAAAAAGAAGAAGAAAAAGAAGAAGAAGAAAAAGAAGAGAAGGAAGAAGAAGAAGAAAAAGGGGGGTCATCATGATGAAGACGAGGGTTATGAGGACAGTTATTCGAGTTATTACGACGACGATCAGGGTCATCGTCGTAAAAAGAAGAAGGGGCACAAGGGCCAACAGGAACAGCAGCACGTTACACCGCCAACGATTCTGTTTGTACAACAACCACAATTGGGTGGCGGCCACACAAGCGTCGCCAATTTGCATGATTTCCAAGGGCCTGCACACCCAGGCAGCTTCAATGTTCATGATTTCCATGAGTTTCAGCAACCGTCCAAGTGGCACGAGGAGCAAAAGCCTCAACAGATATTTCTGATTCAAGGCACCGAAGATGAGCACGGTGGCGGTGGTCATGGAGGCGGCCACGGAGGTGGCCATGGTGGCAAAAAGAAGAAGAAGAAACGCAAAAAGAAGTTCAAAAAGAAGAAGAAGAAAAAGCACGAGTCGACGTTCGGCATCCCTGCCATACTGAGTGCTAAGCCGACCATAAGCTCGTTCTTACTGAGCAAGCCTTCGGTGTTGGATCACGATGATGATTACGAGCCTGAGCACGAGCCTTCCGCTCTGAGCGTACTCGGGTCACTTGTCGGCGATTATCTCGAAGATGATGACACTGACGACGATGACCACGGATATGTAGTTGTCAAACAGAAACACAAGCGAAAGCGGAAACGCAAGAAAAAGAAGAACAAATTCAAGCCGATAAAATATGGTAGAGATCTTGGAGGTGTGTTTGTGGGGATGCCTGTCGCTGGATTAACACCCTCTTCGTTGTTTCCATGGTTGCAAAATGAAAATGAAAAAGAGGGAACCTAGTCTCTTCTTTGGGGTGGTTTGTGCACTGTAAACATAGAAATGCGATATTCATCTGCCCGAAACGGTTCATACATTGGGTGGAGCATTTCTGTAGTCGGATGATGAATTGGATGCGGTTTGTGTCACGCATGAAACTGTATAGCCGACTCGTTGGTAACGTAGAGTCTATTGCACACAGTCTTGTACAAAAATTGTCTTCTTCACATTTTTTTTTCTGGGGATTTTTTTTTTATGTACACAAACGAAAAATATTTCTATCTACTCTCTTCCTTCTTCTTTTATGTGTATAATATAATTAAAACATTCATAGAAATTTTACTTGAAAATGACAATGATATAGCATGAGCATGTTGCATGTTTATGTGAGAGTTTATTGTTTAATGTAGTTTTAAGTCTGGCGGGGTTTACAGTTCTGGCAGCTTTGAGACACAGTCTGTTGGGCTTTTGACCGTGAGAGTGCTTGTGAAATAAAACATACTTTTCTTGAAATCAGGTTCAAAACACCTATTATTTCAATTCGCATTCGCTAAATTCTATGGAATATGACACAAATATGAGTGACTAGTCTTCTTTGTTCCTAGAAGTTTTATTTTACTGTGTGTTTTCCCTATTTGCTATCCCTTTACTTGTTGCAGAGTTCCGAGCGTTCCTCGATTCTTTGGAGGTATCGGCGAGATCCCTTTATGAAAGTTGTAAAGTTATTATCCGCATTGAAATAACGAAACCCTTTGAGGAATATTACAACTTATTAGGTACAGTTAAAAAAATACCAACTCAATTATTTAACGACGTTGCATATTTTAACGAACAAGCCAACTCAAAGACGAAGAGGGATCTGATTTATTTCTGAAATTTAAGCTGTGAAATACCACCATTGAGGGCCGTTTGCTCATACAACTCTTAACGATTTAAGTTTTACTTAAATACTTATAGGCTACTTTTTTTAGGGCATTAACTGTCACATAAGAGGTTATGTGGCACTTACTTCGCTATGATTCGTATCAGCATACGGCCAGAACAGAATTTGTTGTATTTCTTCAGTTTGTTACAGGTTTTTAAAATCGACATTCGCATTCCCAAGCAGCAATCATTTATACGAGCGGTCGAATTTTGACGGGTTCAGACTTCAGATTACTCAGTCAATTTAAGATGAGCTCATAAATTGTGTTCTGGTAATGCTCTGACTGCAAAAAGAAACATCAATTCAAATTCAAAACTGTGAGCATGAGTTTTTTTTTTTATCAAAATCACTTTTCATGTTCCATTGGGTAAAAAAAAACAATCTTTTTCTTGATTCGGATAACTTTTTGCAGATCTGTATATTTTTCCCAAATTTACACATATACTGCCACAAATACCAATATACTTTGCACAGCTTTTTTACGAAGTTTGTGTTAAAACAAATGCGCAGTTTCGTCAAAACCAAAATAAAGAAATACCTGAATAGCCATGGATATAATTTTGGAGGAATTATTATCTTCATCGTCTTTCTCATCATCTGAAGACTACGAATTACCAAAACTACTATTTTTGTAACAACAACAGGGGAACATTTTTCAAGTCGATATCCATAATTGATTTTTCAAAAAAAGAATGCGATTCGGACAGCTGATATTGCTGTCAAAAAACGCACTAATCCATTTACAAAAGCAGTAAAGTATGTTCGATGAGCCGCGTAAAATCTAAAATCTGAAAAAAATACCTGGTAGACATAAATTTATTGTTTGACAGTTTATACGGCGATGCCAACATGTCAGTTGAATATGTTGCCGAAACATAGACGACCGATTCTATGCGTTTGGTTCCTTAGGCACTCCATTCAACTGATAACCTGTAATTCTTGATCTCGATCTCGATCTAAATATAAAACAGATTCACTCTAAAATGAATATTTCCTGAAACTATATCAGCAGCAGAACTTTGCATGGCATGCGCCTAAAATGTGTAACTTTGCGATGTGATTCTATAAATATACGTTTTGTAACTAACACAAGAAAATTCCTTTACACCCATAATCGTTGTACTTAAATAATTGATTTATTTATTTCTTATCATCCTATTTAGTGACGCGCGGCAAGAAAAAGAAGAAGAAGAAGGCCCTTATGAAGTTGGTGCTCCTGGGAACTTTCCTCAAGGCAAAAATTGAACTTTTGCTAAAAATTCTCGGTGCACATTTACAAGTAAAATTCTTAGCCATAGCTCTAGTGGGCCTTCTAATTAATATCGCACGGTTTTGGATTGATCTCAAACGAGGCGGCACTCCTCAAAAGGTCTGTATCTTTGAACACAAAATTATAAATTTTTTACTTTGTTATCCTAATCCTCAACAATTATTGTTCTAAATGTTTCCGCACTTTCAGCATTATTATCACTGGCATTAATTAAAAACCCAACCAAAAAGCAAAATCATATACAAAATGAATCAAAGCCCTATAACAAATATTCGAGAGCTTACATTCCTTATCCCTATCTAAATTGCAAATAGGTATTAGATATTTGGTAACGTATTTGTGCATGAGTTTTAGTTTAGATTTAGTTACTGCTTCCACGTTTGTTTGATAGGAAGACATTTTTTTTTATAGGCATGTCTCTCTGGCTGTATTCTTTTTCTGTTACAAATTGGTTGCATGATTTTTTCATAGTAGATATTTATAGCAATTTCGTTTTCGGTTGGTAATGGGAACATAATTTGCCACCAGTTTACGCATCAATAGCATAGGATAGGGGGTTGCATGCACCACAATAATTAGTGTGACCAGACTGTTCTCACAGAAATCATCCATCTATTATGAGTGATTATTTATTGTTCACTTTAAAAATTGTACATTTCTATTTTAAAGTGCAATTTATGGTTAAAAGAGGGTTACAGGAAATGCAGAAAAACAAAGTTAGAATCTCCCTAAAAATGTAATACCACCAAATTGAAATTGAAACCCAAGGTCAGTAGGGTTGTACATTTTACTCACGATTAAAGACCGAACTACAAAAGTCTAGAAGAGTGCAAAAAGAAGACATATTGTTTGCACTCTTCCATCACAATGGGCTCCACCATTAAGCTATTTTTTTAGGTTATTTTTTTCAAGCGATTTACAAAGGCCTGCTGATTTAACAATAAAATTTAATTTAAACACAACACAAATATGTTCTTCATCTTAAACTGTGATTGGTGGCAAATCTAATGCATGTTTTCTCAACTGTCAAAATAAATGGAGAATGAAAAGTGAATCGCATGCACCGCATTAGAACTGTTTCATTTTTTTTAGTTCAATAAGACTCTGGTCACACTTATCACGTCTCATAGAAGGTTATATATATACCACTGGGCACAATCCCGTCATATTGGACAGAGGTTAAAGTTGTTTATGCCGCAAAATAGGTATAATTTTATATTTTGAATATTCTTCAGTTTGTCATCCTTTTTTTTTTTAAGTTCTTGAGTGAATCATCAAGCGCTTTTTCATTTATGGCAAACTCTCAACAAGTCTACCAAAAGGGCAGTTCATTCTATCGAAGGTACTTCCCAATCAAGCGCTTCGGAATGGCTGTTTTGTTTGATGTAGACGGTGCCTTCATCGACAGGCTCAAAATTTGACGAACCAATATTTATAATCGGTATTTAGTTTTCAATGAATTTTCGCTTCCATGCAGCAATCTAGGGCAATGTCGTACGCGGATGATCGACGTCGCCTTACTGACTTTCGAAATGTATCCTCAATGGCCGCGATCCATTGACCGCTAAACGTCAAGCACAAAATATCCCAGATGGAGGAACGTTCGCGCTAGAACCCTAGCGCCAGCGGCAAATTCCTATTTCACAATAATTGTTTTCACACTACAACTAAAGAAATGATACAATTATTATAAGAACAATATGCCAATGACTATTTTACTTACTTTATTAACAATTTGCTCACAATTACACTTGCTCGGCTTCGTATTTATTTTGACAGGTCGGTTTTTTTTTTGTTTTTTCTCTCAATGCAGCGGGTAGTTTAAGTTTTGCGCTAGATTGAGAAATTTCCCTCAAAGGGATATTTCACAAAAAGTGCTAAGCGCGCAATGGTGAAATGACATTTTTTTATATGGAGTTTGACATGCCGCTAGTCATCTAGCGGGCAGTGGAACGCGGGCAATTACTCTACGCGATATTTTGCAATTCGTTCACCACCAGTTTGGTATTTTGGTAGTTGTGTTTTTTGTTGTCCTTTAATCACCCCTACCGAATGGAATATGGAATTTCTCCTGTTTGTCAAAATACTCGTATCCGTTCCGATACAACTTTCGAAAAAATTTCTTCGATGACATATAGCGGACCTTATACGCGTCATTAATTTTCCGACAGTGGTGCCGCCAAGTCAAGAAAATATGTCAAAAGCACATCGCATTGCACACCAAACGCATACCGCGTTATATCACGTACTTTGACAGTTTCGCATTTTTTCCGAAGCTCCCCGACAACTACTTCGGAATATTATAATGTCAAATGAACGCGTTTATATGTTCATTAATTTTATACCGAAATGGATACTTCAAATGCAATCTGAGTTTCCCAACTGATTTGATTTTAGTTTCGGAATTTTTTCCAAACGTATAAGTCTTTAGAGGTAAAAATCTTCGCACGAGCTGTACTCTAGATCGTTGAAAGCGCCAAATATTTGGGATTGGAAGTGTAGGCATAGAAAGCACCTATATGGAGACGAAATATTTCCAAACGTGTAATATTTTTAGTGGATCTGTAAACTGCGATCCTGCACTGGGATTTCACCTCTTTTAATAAACTGATAGTACACAGCTCTTTCTTGGGCGTCTTTGTAAAGATGTAAAATCCTCTGGTTTTCCTGCGTATTGCAGGTACATTGAAGACAGTTCCAACCTCCACTCTACTTTCGCTGAATTTTCCGAGCAATATGCCATTAACGTAGCATTCAGGCAAAACGAATACGCACTGGAAAAGCAACTCACTTATCCTTTTCTAGTCACCCTCTTCTCTAAAAATCACCGGAAAAATGTACGTCAAAAAAGACTTAAACTCTAAAATCCATGATTTTTCCCACCTAAGAATTGATATTACTTTCTTGAAAGTGAGTTGGTGTATATTCTCCGCGAAGTCACCTCCATCTTAACGACTTCAACTGACAGCAGCTTTGCCTCTACATTCATGCCACTGTTGTCGGCTTTGGTTTTGACGCGTTCTTTGAAATAAACTTCCAAATTTTTCATTTCTTCAACAGCGAACTTCTTTATTTTAATTTTGACAAACACACCACAAGAGAAATGTATAAGTATCCTTTGGTTAGGCACCAAAGACCATTCATGTCTAGTTTGAAGGTATCAAGTCCAAATATAAGACAATACTTTGAGGCCAATGTAATGGGCTTCTGTCAAATGTCTAAGTAGATATTTACGTTTCAAAATGTTGCATTGGTAGAATCATAGAATATTAGTCAACAAGTTTCGTATTATTCAACATTTTAAAATCGAATGACGTTTACTCAAAATGCACTTGCAGCAGTCAATCTAGAGGATCTCTAAACTCCACCTCCCTACCACTTGCATTCTTCTTGCATGTAAATAAATGAATGTTTCGACTTATTCCGTAGCAAATCTAAATGTTAAATAAAAATATATACTAACAAAATTAAATTGTCCATTTTTGCTAACACAACTGTCCTCAATTTTTTTTTTTGTAAAATAATTCCCTGGTTCATTGGGTGTGTGTAAACTTTTCACTTCAAAGAATAAATCTTTCTAACGGCAGGTTGTCTATGTTGAACATGCACACCATCAGCATCATTACGAGGATCATGGTGAGGACTGGGGTGAACAAGGAGGCGGTGGCTACTGGAAACGTTCCATCGGGACCGAACCAATTGTGGACCAAACATCAGAGAACTATGGCACCTACCAAAATGTACAATCGTACGATCCCCACTACATGGCATATCAGTCGCAATTGCAGTAGACAGACGCAACGCGTATATTCACATGAATCACTTGAGATGCCACTGCCCATTCTAAGATGTTGGGACAACAAATTAGTTGCAATAGTATTGGATTGTTAAATAATCCAAATTTAGTGTTGTATTTATTTATTTTTATTTTAATTGTATATCAATGTTAAATGTATAAGTAATTTATTTAAAAGAAAATATTTATAATAACTTATTGAAGAAGTTTGTTGTTTTACTAATGAACGGAAGGATAAGTAATTTCCACCTAAAGCTGAAGCAAGAACTATAAATTCAAATGATGCTCCGTCACCTCACTGTAATGCGATAAAAAATCGCGAAGACGATGAATGAATTCATAAATTACACCAGAGCGTGTACCTGACCACAAATCGGTTTACAAGTTTATTGGCCATTTGGGTGATTGCCTGACATGTTTAACATAGAACGGAGAAAAAAAAACAACGAGAAACATAGCCTCGTCCATGCTAAGATAACGGGTGGGTGTGTATTGGAGGAATACAGTCGGATACCCAGTGTACACCGAACAATTAGCATACATTTTGGACAATCGAGTCTATTCACCTCAAAAAGAAGCGAGTACTTGGCGTTTTGCATGCGCGAATCTCAACTGAAATTGGGCTACGCCAGTTAGAATGTGTCGCTGCTTGGTTTTCTTTATTACACAATTGTTATTCGGGGACTGGAATGGGTTAATGAAAGAAAGCCAAACACATGGAACCAATTCAGGTTGAATGGTATTAGCGTAGCCTTACACCGGGTAGTGGGTGTTCTGCGCATGTCCGAGCAGTTCTAAGAAATTGAACGGGCGCGTTCGTTTCGCCAGCTTTTGCATTGCACCTTCCAGAAAAGCTACTGCTTAAGCGCCGTCTCATTTATGAGGTAGAAAACTATTGACTGTTCGAAAATACAAACGAAATGGACATGTGGGCAAGTGGAAAAATTGTATAAGGCATCTCTTGTCCATGTCCAGTGATTTTTGTAGACAGCAGCTCCTCCGCAAAGGTACTACACTACGTGAACTTGGATGAAAACTTGGCTTTAGCCCCTGTAAGGAGATTAGGGATGTTACAGTCAGGGAAGTATTTTAGAATTCTGATGAGAAAACGTACGATAAGTGTCCGAAGTAGAATAACAGGATTGTTTTTGGCGACATGATCGAAGTGGAGCCTATCTTTGGTTTTACAGTGGCAGGGCATATCCTGTAAGACAGCTTAGATATTTATGTACCTAAGCCCAGGTACATTAACAACTTGGAGGAGGTTGGTTCCTCAACCAGTGTTGGAACAATCATTAAATTCTGCAGGGATATTAACTGTTTGGGCGATTTGGTTCAGGTTTTTAACCGTAATGGTTCCCTTGGGATGGCGATGGGCCCGTCTTGGTGCCTGGTCTTTTGTGACGATCTCACAACCATACTCAACCTAACCTAACCTAACCTAAGCCCATTGAAGCTATAAAGCACGCCTTTATCGAGAGAGGTTTTAGTAAAAAATAAACAACGTTATCTAAACCTGAGTTCACTTAAAGCCAAGAACCAGAACCAGACCAATCAGCTTTCAAAAACTACCGACAACGAACATCGGGCCGTGGAATCTTTTGAGATGCGTCGAACGTCGATGCAGAGAAAAAGGTCGAATATACTTAGTTATTGCAGTTTTGCGCTAGAAATGTGCAGAATCGTTTAAGTCTTTATACTCTGGCAAATCGTAGAAAAACCAAAAACTACAAATTGATACATACGACCTGTTTATCGACTTTAAAGTGCCTATATACGAATGCGTAAGCAGAGCCGAGAGTTACAAAGCTTTCGAAATTACTACAATCATGTTGCGTTTGTGCAGGACGGCGTTGTAGACCGCTGCCTAATAAAGGTCAGTATGACAGAACCAAACGATGTCGAAAAATTTGCAAGAAAAGGTGACGATCCGACGAAGATGAGAATGGTTTTTGTTATGACTCTCAACATCGACGATTTTCGAGGTTGTTAACGACTTTCGTATTACCACGCAAAAAGGAATCGGCGTAGAAACTAAGCACCTTTCCTAATATCACAGTATAGAACCCTTTCAAAATACAGTGAACTCCCTCTTAACGGAAACCCCTCTTATGTGGATGATTCTCTTAAGCTGACAGTGGACAGGTTTTCACATTTATTTGGTAAAAACGAGTAATTATTCACATGAATTTTTGTGTTTCCTTTACACATTCGTTGTTTTCGTTTCTGTGCGAAATATCATTTCATACTCATGAAGGTATACGTATAGATTTGTGTAAACGCAACACAGACGATGTAAAGACAAATTGTACAGGCAAATCGAGACTGCTTTGCACTTCCTCTTTCACTCATTAGGTTAAAAGGAGTGAATGCAACATACTTTATGCACATGTGTATAAAATTAAAGTAAAGTAAAGTAAATTTAATATAACAATTTTGTGTTCTTTTTAAAATTTAATGTTTTATTTTATTTTAATGTTTCCTTTTAAGCTGATACTCTGTTATGTGGACAAAAAGCTCCGTTCCCGTGGCTGTCCACTTAAGAGTGATTTCACTGTAGATATACACAAAACTGCATTCACCCCGTTTCTTTTACATTGTGCAGAATGAAAACCTTCTTAAAGCCTTTATTGTGTTGCTATTTGAAGTGTTTTTCGTTTATTTTTGTTGTCATATGTATATGGGATTTAAATGCGATTTTTTCGGGTCGTTTTCGAAATTATTATATATTTTCTGAAAAGTGTTTTGAAGAGCTTTTTGGATATTTTTTTGTAAAGTGTTTTCTGAACATTATGTGCACCTTTTCCGAAATCACGCAGGTATTAGTTTTGCGAGTTTTTTCTGGGATTATTTGGGTGTAGTTCTTAAAGCGTTTATGACATTTTATTGGTTTTTCTGTGGCGTTATTTTTTTAAGCCTTTTTTTTCGGGATAACCAATTTTCCGATGGATAATTAGACTTTTTTTAAACGATTTTAGTGATTTTAGGATTGTTATTTTACCGTTTTCCAGGTGTGCCTGTTTTATTCGTTTTTTGACGTTATTTTTAAGAGTTTTGCTCCCTCTTTTTTTGCAGCCATTTTGAGGATACTTTTCATTCTCAATACTCAATGTGTTACGCTGTAACGGATCTTATAAAGTATATATATTCTGAATCAGGATCACATTCTGAATCGATTTAGCCAAGTCCGTCTGTCTGTCTGTCTGTTGAAAGCACGATAACGCCCAAAGGAATTGACATAGGCGAATGAAATTTGTTGAAAGGACAAAGGTTGGTATTGCAAATGGGCTATGTCGGTCAAGTAGCTCCAGTAACTCCCATACAAAATCAATATTAGGCCCATGTGTCTCTCTGTCAGTTGAAAACAGGATAGCGTCGAAACAAATCAACCTAGGCAAGTGACATTTTGTGACAGGACTTAATTTTATCGTCATCAGGTAGATATTAAAATTGGGCTATGTCGGTCAAGTAGTTCAGGTACCTCCCATACAAAACCAATATTAGACCCATGTGTCTATGTTGAAAACACGATAGCGTCCAAAGGAATCAACGTAGGCAAATGAAGAAACGACTTATTTTTACTAAAAATGGGATATGTCGGTCAGGTACCTGTTCAATGGAATTACGTACTACCTCACATGCCTAAAATTTTGCATGACTTGTATGCAGTGGAGAGTATCAACGCTTTTGCTTGGTTTTTTTTTTAATTTATTTTTAGAACCTAAAATTTTACATTTTTTTTTCTTTTAAGAAGCTTTTTGGGGCAATTTTCAGCACGTTTTTAGGAGAGTTTTTCTGGTCCTACTTTTCGAGTTTTTTTTATGGCGCGTTTAAAGACCCTTTTGTACGGCTTTGTTGCTCATCTTCGCGTTGTGGGTATCTTTCCACTGAGTTCTATGCCTTTGCTTGGTGATACAAAATTCCAATATTAAGTTATTCTTGGATTTCATTCAGATTTAGCTTCATCCTAATGATAACAAAACCACTAAGACTGACATCATTTATATAGAACAAGACTCAGGGAATATAAGTGCGATAAAAAAAAATAAATAATTGGCGCAACAGGTCCGTATGGACCCAAGCCTAGCTTCTCACAACCATTCGTCTTGTGTGAGTTTTTATTTTTGGGACGAATGGAAGGGATCTACAATTTTATGCCGAGTCCAAACGGCCAATTGAGAAGCTCTTTCATGACAGTTATACTCTCGGATGTTTGTCAGACGTTCGCGAGAGATATAAGTGCGATAAATAATTAAAATATGCTGAAAAGATTCAGCCACTAAGTTCCATGATGACGGGACTAGATTTTTAATTTAGTGTAGAAGGATGAATGACAAAATTCCTTGTTTTGATAATGTTCTTTGAGAGAGTAATAACCTCTGTCGAATAACGAAAACAACATTCGCCGATTGTTTTCACCTGTATCTAAACAGCCAACGAACTTTTATCAAGGATATCTACACACATGTCTCCGACTTCCTATGAGTATATCAACTGCCATAGCTTGTGAGCTCTATTTTTAGAAAACCTTTCCAACAATGCGCACGCGTGTACATCTAGTGGAAACAACAATTCTACACAACGGAACCGAGCGTTTAAAATAATAATTACTTTGCGCGTTATTATTCAATGCGTGCACATGTTTGTCAATTGTCACTATAAATGCAACATGCGCTCACATACACGAAGTACCTTCCATATCCACAGATACTCTTCCTAAGCTGGCCATTCTTAGAAAACTGATTTTGCTTTCCTGCAAAAATCATAATGACCACGATTGGTGATTAAAATAGCAATTCGCTTTAACTTGTTTCCTTCTGGAAGGTAGTGAACGCCTAGCCTTCTTGGCCACAAGAGCGACGAGTAGGTGGTCGAACATGTGTCGCCTGCCCGGAACAAATTGATGCGTGTCTCACTCCTTAAGGCTGTCCGCTGGTCAGAGCCCTTCATTCATTATTCAACAAGTTGCAAAGGGCCTAGTCAATTTCTCTTTCGAGCGCTGCGGCGCATTTCGAACAAAGTTCACGTCCAGCAAAAGAATGCGTTTAAGGGAAACCATTTGATCTTGCACCCTGCTCCAAATTTGATCACATCATGAATGTACATATCCAATTGACCAAATTCGAATTAGAAAGTGGGTCAGCCATTCCAGTCACATCATGTTGTCTGCAACACACAATGAGATACTTTGGGGCGATTAAAAGAAGCGCACATTGCTGAGAAAATTCCCACATTCGCCGTGTGGCAGAGAGTGGCTGCATTTTTGAGGTCTAAAATCCACATTAGGAAAATAAATAAATACGCACGCGCGACATACGTCGGTGTCAAATGTAACACGAATCACTCGTAAAAGCTGTAAATTTGTGACCAATTTGAGCGTTCATCGCTGGTATATCTGTTTAGACCCACAGGCATTATTTATTGTCGAGCACCTGTCGAGAATATTTAAATTCACACTTAAACTGGAGCGAAAGGAACGTTAAAGAGGAAGAGTACGGGCTAGATGCAATTGGCCATTGGCCAACACCCGACATCAGAGAACGAGTCAAAAAGAAAGGCAAATGTAGAGCAAATCGATCAAAGCGATACGATTAGGTTGGTGAGTGAATTTATTTTGAGCAACAGGAACTCCAAAAAATAGCTGGTGGCTGTTTGAAAGCTGAGTGTGTTAAGCATTTGAACCGAATTGTGCAAACACTAAAGAAGATGTTTTTTTCCTTTCTTTACCGTATCCCTATAGTCGAAGTATTTGGCTTTTTGGACAACATCCAAAGGTTTGAGTTCGCGATTGCATCCTCTAAAAAAACCGTGCTTACGAGGGGTCTATGCGTAGAGCCACTTGCCTACCTTGCAAGAGATCGCGAATACCAAACATTTAACTAATACTTCACAAAACCTCTTGGGAGCGTTCATGACCAGAACCATCTCCAACGTGTTGCCATGTTCGAAATCTCTACATATTTCGAAGGTCATTGATGAGTAACACGATCTAGAAAGGTTTAAAAGAAAATAAGTCCGACTGAGTCAAAAGTCTTCATGATCATCTTGAGAATCTCCCTCTTACATAGAATCGATTCAGGTTTTTGCATTTGCATTATCTTGACACATTTAAAGTCAAAGTCAAAGTCAAAGAGTCAAGAGTCAAGAGTCAAAGAGTCAAAGCGTCAAAGAGTCAAAGAGTCATAGACTCAAAGTCAAAGTCAAAGTCAAAGTCAAAGTCAAAGTCAAAGTCAAAGTCAAAGTCAAAGTCAAAGTCAAAGTCAAAGTCAAAGTCAAAGTCAAAGTCAAAGTCAAAGTCAAAGTCAAAGTCAAAGTCAAAGTCAAAGTCAAAGTCAAAGTCAAAGTCAAAGTCAAAGTCAAAGTCAAAGTCAAAGTCAAAGTCAAAGTCAAAGTCAAAGTCAAAGTCAAAGTCAAAGTCAAAGTCAAAGTCAAAGTCAAAGTCAAAGTCAAAGTCAAAGTCAAAGTCAAAGTCAAAGTCAAAGTCAAAGTCAAAGTCAAAGTCAAAGTCAAAGTCAAAGTCAAAGTCAAAATCAAAATCAAAGTCAAAGTCAAAGTCAAGTTCATATACAAAATATCACCAACTCAACTCGAAGGATCTCAAGACCAACACTACTGTCAGAATATCACAAAATCCAGCCGAAACATTTCGCTGACAAAGTGCCATTCCCGGGCATAAAATTGCCAAATTTGACATAACTGCTCCATTACATTAGTGTCAAATCTCATGACCACATATCACATTGAACATGCAATTTGCTGAATGAAATTGCCCAAAATAATTTCAGTCGATCATTCATTCAATGCGATCAATTGCCGAGTCCCGTTTGAATTATTTTCGCATGTGTTTATCCGCTGCCATTAAATTTGTCACACTGAATGACTGTGTGCTTCTTAAAAAAATCGGCACGTCCTCGTCAGCATTTCGTTGTGTCGTTGGTATTTTTTTTTGCGCCAATAAGAATGATATTTGGAACTATTCAACGATGGACAGACTACAGTATCACTATATTGGGTCATAGCGTAGATATAGAGTAGGTACACCTACGGTAAGGTGTGGTATCTGGCTTATCCGTACGCTATACGATCGATTCATTCACTGACTTCACTGACATCGCTATCTATAAACAATTTCTTCCCGTCAACGTTGTTGTCGCTCGGTAGGGTATCCAATCAAACATTCTGTCAAAAATAGCGCGCATCAGGAAATGCAAGACAGTGTTGTGCATTAAAACTAACCCAGTTTCTGCTGAACAGTAGTCTACAGCATTTTTTTTTTTACCAGGAATTGGTGTTTTCCATATGTCACTTGAAGTTTTTTTCTTTTGCTAATCTGCTACGCCTTAGTTTCGGTGAAGCCGCAGTGCCATAGTAGGGTAAACTTTGTATGCGACAATGGTTTGGGTTACCCTGGTTTGCGACGGACCTGTTCTCACACTTTAAGGAATTTATGCAGAATAGCAAAGAAGATTTATAGACGCGCGGATATTTTTATAACGACCATTGAGTTTCCTCTTTTTGACAATGAATAATTGTATTTAGATATATTTTATTTGCAAGTCATTTTTATGCAGAGAATGTCATTAATATAGAGCGCCACTGTATCGTGGATATTGCGATATTATATTGCATTTGTATAGGTTTGCATGAGTTCTATTTTTTTCCGAGTTGTAATTGTATTGAGAGGATATCCGTTTTGGGCTTTTGAGTGCTTATTCAGGAAATAGTGGAAGCAACAATTTTCGACAGCAATACTAATGTGTGTTGGTATTGTCTTTTATTGCGGAGATATTCGAAGATAAATTTATTTAAAAAAATGGATGATTCTAGGTTTCCCAAGGTTTCGAAACAAGTGGTGGAAAATTACCTTTGTGAATTTCACAAACGTAAAAAATTCCCTAGATGCTGAATTACCTCAACACTCGAACATTACAAAAGGAAGAGCTTGTTGCTTCCTACATCATCGGCATGTTGGTATGTAACTATTTATTTTGCAGGTTTCAATGAATGACTGATTTTATCTCTTTCTGATAAACCGAAGTGGAAGCTTTAAGATTTTATTTTGAACTACTATTGTACGAGGTATGTATAGTTTTACTTTTACAAGGCGACCCACAAAGTCCAAGCTGCATATAATATACCTACATTATAAGTACGGTGACCATTTTTTCAATCACATAAAAGAGAACATTTTTTTGAGTAAAAATACCTACATAGTCAAAAATGGTTAAAGCACATTTGAACTATCAAAATTTGTAGGTTTTTGTAGGTTGAGTTGGTCTTTGAAAATCAATACAAGGTTACCAGCTTTGTAAGAATTGAGAAGGTATCTACTCGAAATCTCGCATATTTCTTTTAGCAGACGATGGTCTTTAGGGGAAAAATACGACATTTTGGAAAAAAGTGGACAATGTACTGTTTTCTTTTGGTAAAAAATCAGAGAGGACATAGAAAAAGAGGACGAATGGTCACCGTAATTATAAGGGATGGATACGATATCCGAGTGGTTAATACTGACTTTCTCACATCTATCTCAATTATTTCATTTCTGTAAATATCCTAGTGTGAAAATGATATTCTTTTGTGATGAGGAAGTCCAGGCTATCAATAAAATAGGCTAAAAATTAAGCTGCTTATTGAGCCGCAAATGAGAAAAGTACTGAAAGCAGATATATATCTACGGTGACCATATTTTAGAATTACATTTAATGAACAATAGAAAAAGTATCAATTTCTTAATACATTTTTCAATTATTCAATTCTTTATTTTATTTAATAAATAGGTACCTACTTTATGTAAAAAAAACGTACTAATAAACATTTATATAACACATTTTTAGTACGTACTAGATAACATGTTTGCTCTTTCAGCAAGTTTGGTCACGCATTATCATTTTGTTCATTGAATTTTTAATTTCTGATTGTTTTTTAGAATTTAAATGAAATACAGAACAATGACTTCTAAAATACAGTGAATTTGTATGTTTTTGCAAAATAATTCATGTTCATTTAATACAGATTATTATTATAATGAACGGATGGTCACCGTATTCCCCATTTATGCAGATACTGTGGCCAATCATTTTGTTAGGTAACTTTTAAAATTTAATAAATTTCAATTTCAAAATTTTAATTATTTAAATAATTTATGTTCAGGCCGATTTTTTTTAAATTATATTAAGTTTTCAATAGATTTGTAAAGAATGAGCTAGATAATGCTCTTAAACTCGTACTGTTTGATCTTGTTTGGTAGTTTTGGAAGTGTATCCTTCAGACAACAGTCGTCTGTTTGTTATTTCAGAACCAATTTTTTTTTTTAAATATGGACATAGCGAAATTTGCGTTTGGGAATTTCCGCATGCAGTTTTCCACCACAAACAATAAAATTAACAAAAGACAGAGTTGTAGATTTAAATATACATAGACAAAAGTATGCAACAAAAGAAGTAAATACAAATATGAAGGCATTGAATATTTTTTCAATTACTGTTGACAATAATTTTGTATATATTTTCATTAAAATAAATGATTAAATTAAATAAGAACAAAATTAATAAACAAATCAATTAAATCAATATATATATATCCTTCGGGGTGAAACTCGATTACATTATTTCCGATTTTTATGATTCTTTTTTTTTTTTGATTTGTTTGTTTCAGGTAGGGAAATAAAATTCCGGAAAATCGATTTATATGCCGGGTCCAGCTAGTAAATTATTAAACCTAAATTTTCTTAGTTCCTTTGTTTTCTTATTACAATCACGAGGAGGTCCAATTTTATTCCTAGTTAGAAAAGTAGATGCAATTATCTACCTCCCATTACAAAAATAGATGACCTCATCACTTTTAACTGATTTTAATAAGAATGTTCCTTATCTACCTTAAAATATATAATATAGTTTCCGAAGAAACACTCTTGTCAATTGTAACAAATTCCTCTACTCATTTTTGGCGCAAATTCCTCAATTTCTGCAAATGTTTTCAGTAATTCTTTTGTCTTAAGAATCCTCTACTCTATGAGCCGGCATCACGTATCACATCCGCAGACATAGGCGTTTCGAATATGAAGAAAATAAAATAATAAAAATTATATTTATATAATTCCAGTCAGGTGCGGAGTCTACTTACACGTACTTTCCATAAATATTTCTTAAAATAAAAACGACCAAAGAGAGAATATGATCGACTATCATAAGTGTATGGTAGTGAGGTAGTGACTCCACCATCATTGGCGACCGCACAATAACTGACAGCTCAAAATTATGTTGTTCCCGGGAGTCGGGAGACTCCCTTGACGTCTCCCAACGAGCTCCACTCCTTTTAGGTAGAAAATTTCGCAACGAACATTCATTGAGGAACGACCCGCACCGCAAGCCGAAACGCAACAATTCAATTTCACTTACAGCGAAAATTCGATACAAAGAATATGAATGAGCCATAGGTACGATTTAGATACTTAGAATGCAATTTATCACCGTTTTTGGTCATTTGCATGAGGAATGCATCCACTCCGTTGAATGACTGTGAGAAGAGAATTTCGAGTAAAAGGCTGGGAAAAAAAGTTTCCTCTGCAATAAACAGACTGGCGCTAACTTAACAGCGCATGCAATTTGATGGTATGCTGGCGGGAATATCTTATATTTACCTCAATGGACAGTTACAATTATGGACTTGTGTCAACCACACAATGGTTGATGGATGGATCTTCGGCTTGTCGACATTAAATGTCGCTAAGCACGATTTTAGTGTCTTTCTTTGAATATTGGTTTTATTGAAGAAGTCTGATAGCCGGTGTTAATAGTCGTATTTTTTGTATAAAAATGTTTAATGTTTATAGATCGCTTTTGTTAAAATTTCCGATGTAATTACATGTAGTATGCTCCGAAAAACAGGTTTATTAAGACCTTATTTTTGTTTTTATTAAATTGGAGTGCTGGCACATTTTTTAAGAATATGTTTTTTGTCTTAATATTGAAAGAATTAAAAAAAAAGTAAATAAATGTAACAAATTGTAAACAAATTAAAAAAAACCCTTATTGAAGAGAACCTATCAAAATGTTTGTTTGTACTCTACAACTTGGCTAACTATTAATATATTTATTAATTTATTTTGTTTATTAAGTATACTTCAATCACTCTTTGATTTGAATTGATTTGATTATTGATTATTTATAAAAGTATATATACTACTATACTTTTTTCAAGCATTCATTTATTCATTGTAATTATTAAATCAAATTTCAAAAAATGAAATGCAAAGATTGTGGACCTCAAAAATGGTTTTACAGACAAAACAATTTTATTTTAAATTATTATATGTAGATGGGCTCTTACAGACAAAACAATTTTATTTTAAATTATTATAGGTAGGTGGGCTCTTTAAAGTTTGAAATTGAATTTTCGTGAAGTTCATGAAAAAGTTGTAATCCACTTGGAGAGGGACAACAAATTTGTTTAGCAGTTCCATCATAACTTAATTTTGCATTCAGATTAATAAAATGCGTCATTGCATGTTCAATGTGATATGTGGTCATGCGATTTGACACTAATGTAATGGAGCAGTTATGTCAAATTTGGCAATTTTATGCCCGGGAATGGCACTTTGTCAGCGAAATGTTTCGGCTGCATTTTGCGATATTCTGACAGTAGTGTTGGTCTTGAGATCCTTCGAGTTGAGTTGGTGATATTTTGTATATGAACTTGACTTTGCCTTTGACTTTGATAAATTTGTTTAGCAGTTCCAACATAACTTAATTTTGCATTCAGATAATAAAATGCGTCATTGGATTAAAAATATGCACGCCATTGCTGCCAAATTTAAGAAAACTCTATTTAATACCCAAGAGAAGAACACGTTCTCCCATCAGTTCTGTTTAAGCTTGCAGTTTATTTGATGATCCGTTCCAAGATCCGGTCACAAGAATGCTACGAGTATAACAAATCAAGGGCTATATTTTTATTTTTTAAGCCCAAATATTGAGCTAAGCGTCTTAAAATATGATGACAAATTGGTTTATACGAAAGATGGCAGGCGATTTCCGACCAACATTTCCATCTGGAAAGTATTCATTTTTTAGTTTTCCTTAGTTTACTTTATTTGTACCTAATACGTGATTTATTCTTTATTCTTATTACTGAAATAAGTATTCTAAAACTTTGTTACCAGTCTGTTGTCGGTAGTAGCTGAAATGCAATTCTGACACAGAGATAAATGCATCTTTAAATTGTTTCTATACGTACTTCAAATATTTACCTACTCAAAAGAATAAAAATGAAATTTCTTGAATTTCATTATTATTAAACTTAGTTTAATTTGAAAAGTACGAAAAACTTAGTGCAAATACTCTCAGACTACCCTGACTCAAAAATCTATTTTTTTGATTGGGCTTCTTGAGATTTTCTCTCAGATTTAATATTTCGTGTGTCTAATCGAAGATAAAAACGTTACTTGCTCTTTTTTGAGATATTCGTGCGGTTTGAATATGTGCCTTTGACACTTTTCTAAGCATTCTGTATTCACAGCTAAAATTTTATATTAGAACATCTAAATTTGCGCCCAAATTTATTTTTAAACATTTGTACATAAATAATTGACAAAAATAGATCCACGGATGCAATGCATTTCTTTGCAGTTGAAAAATTACACGAAAACGTAAACAAACTCCGCTAGTTGTCAAACTCAAACGTACTTGTATTGGTAAATCTGAGAAAAAATCCAGATTTGCAAAAGTGCCCTGAAATATGAAAAAGATTGCTTTTTTTGTACCAAACGAATATAAAAATTGCTATGAGAGCAAAAAAAGAGCTTTGACTCTGAGTGCTCCCAATCGAATTCCACATAAATCTACCCTGGCAACTCTCAGTTTTTATCTCAAACTCCAACCAAATATCAACCGAAAAGCAAAACATTTCGCTTCGATTATTGGTCACCCTCTTTTTGTATGACGCACAGTCGCACATTCTAAGAGTCTAAGCCAATCGAACCCTTAAGGCAAAGTAACAGTATTGTTCTCAGTAAGCAAAACCATTTACCAGTCCTCATCTGAATAACGTCCACAGTTTTATATCGCAGCGTAAAATGTATGCCAGTAGAACAATAAATCAGCTGCTATCCACCTTTATCCAACGCTCTGCATCAGATACAATGCATTCCCATGTCAATTTTTGGCGTCAAACAGACGATGCCATCTACTTGCGATCCCAGTCAGAATGTGGTGTACTCCGATGCATTACACATGTTCCACTTGTGCGATACGCATCGCTCCTATTACTTATTCAGATGGCCACGGCAGCGATGCACCATGCACCGATGCAAAGTGAAATATATGCACACAGAGTGCATGTCAGTCGCCCTTAAACTTGTCCATTTTATCCGATTTCAAATGCACACCACGCCGACGACGGGTGGAAAAGCTTTCCTCCTCCTTTTGGCGAAAGAATTTTCGCTACAACACTGACCGTTGTAACTTGAATCTGAATCTGAGATATCACACGCCGCTGTCGTCAGTCTGACGTCTCACTCCGGTGGCCGCTGAGACACTTTATAACGCTATATGCAAAGACGCATCTTGCCTGCCGTTATTTCACCGATTTGTCTCTCTCTCTCTCGTCTTTCTTCGTTCTTTGCCAATTATTTTGTGTTGAATTCAGAATTTTAAGCGTTCGCCTCCGACGGGTATGTGACTTTGGTGGCCTCAGTGGTCGGATAGGGACTTTTCAGTGTTGGACTTTGAGACTTAGGTTTTCAATTCAGATAATGTAGGTATCTCGGATCTGTAGATAGAAATGCAATTCAATTTTTCTGCTCTGCGGGTGCGGTTTTCGTTTTTTTGTCGTACAAAATCTGGGAATCGACTTTTCAGGTGCGAATGATCACACGAGTAGGTACTGAGTACAAGAGTACCCACACAAATCAGCAGTAGAATAAAGATTATTTTGCTTAAAGGAAATGAATCTTTCTTTAGAGTAGTACCTACCCAGTACTAGTGAAATGAATTTATTTAGAGGTTAGATACACTTGGCACTGACTAGTATCAAATGTGGATCAAGAAATGACTAAAATTTCTTATAATCACATAAATTGTACTTATTTTACCTCCAAGTGGTAGCCAGTAGCCACAGTGTACTGGGTGTTTATAAAGAGACTCGCCTAGCCAAAGTTCTAAGGGTGAATGTTGACTAAAAATAAAATATGTAGTACTACTGTCGGCAATCAACGCCTCATAAGTAGAATAGCAGCTTCCATACTTCTGCTACCATTGCAACCATTTTAGGCACCGTAAAAATAGTGCAGCAACATTTTACACCTACAACCGTCTTCCAAAACCTATGTCGAGGACGTTATACAAGCGAAGTAGACGCATTTCTTAAAAAAATATTTATGTCACCAGATTTAAGTTTAGAAGTGCATTTCTGTTTGATTCAATTATGGGCGCTTTTTGAATGAAAAAGGGGAAAATGAGGGGCCAGCTTAAAAAAGGGTAACATATCTAAAATCTCTGCGATATGTAAATTGTTTAATATTAAAATTAAAACGTACCTAGGTATTTTCATTACGAATGCAATTCTAAAAATGAATGTTTTCTTACGCATAAGATAAAACAGCCCATCGAGCGTCTACGTAAGAATTTTTGTGTATCTGAATGCATTCACTCATTTTGATATTATGTCTAATATAATTAAATTAATTACAATTAAAATTTTGTATATCTAATATTTATATTTTTAGCTTAAATGTTGATTTTAATATTGTTAATAAAACGGTTACATCTATACATATAAGACTAAGCCGATATTTTGTGCGTTTACGTATAACTCATGTAATTTTTAACAAATTCACTTTGTTTTTCTTATAAACTATTCAGAAAAACAATGAGAAGGACATAGGAACTTTTTCCAAAAAAGATATTGACTTTTTTATTCAAGAAAATGCAAAATGTATACCTATGGACACATGTAATTCAAGAGGAATGGTAAAAGTTCTGTTAACAAAACATACGACATTAAGTGGTGTTTTGCATTCATTATTTATTTAGAGTGTTGGATCACGCCATTAAATATTATATTACTATTATAAGTTTAAATAAATTGAATAGTATTTTTTAAAATTATTCCAATCGATGATATTTGTAAGCCACTGTACTTAGTATACACAAATGTAAGAATATCCCTTTTTTTTAATTTGGCGCTATTATCACCAAGGGTCGCTATATTATCGACTCTCTTTGGTATCCCACTTTATGTAATGTATTTCAATTTTATCATATTCGCTCTCCTATATAAGGGAGTGACAATAAAGAAATTATTATAACCATAGACAAATCATACTGAGACCCCCAACTCACAATCCTCTTGCCGCTGGCCCCCTCAATTTATTTTCAAATTCCCCATTCTGTTTTCCCATCGGTGTTATGTCAATTTAGAATCCGTGTGACATGCAAAAACATCCAAAAAATACAAAAATAAATGCTGCCAACCCCCATCAATCGTGGGGAAATGTGCTAGAGTTCGGGAATACCACATTTTTTCATTGCTGAATGCCATTGGTTAGTTATTATAAATTATAAAAAGGCGAATAATTCGATTTTGTTGGTCAATAAAACTATCTAATGGAGATGTTCTATATACTAAAAACGTATTAGGGCAAACATGTTTGCGTATTTTCTGCTTTTGAATATCTTTAACTTCGATTTCATTTGTAAATTTTTCTTAGATAACTGAAGAAAAATTGCTCAAAATGTTGTTATTTTCCTTCAACCAATCTACGTTGTTCATTTTTCTTTAATATTTTAAGCAAATGTTCACTTTTTCCAAAAAAAAAAAAGAGTATTATCCACACGTAACGAATAATTTCAAATTTAACGGATTAAATTCTATGAACGCTGTCAGTAACTTTGCCCACAGCGGAAGTGGCATATGCAAGGTGCGAGTGTGTTGGTGAGCCGGAATTTTTAAAGTTACATGACATTTGCCAATACGAATGTCTATGTAACCAGACAAGCGCATTTAGCATTAGCCACCCCATAAAAATATAGCTTGTAGGCAAATAACGGGAAATCGGCCGAAGTTGGTGGTCTCTGATTATAACGCTATAACACCGCCTAAACTTTACTTCGCAACTCGTTTCGCATTCAAGTCAATTACGCTAGTCATTGCAAGCTGGGAAAGTAAACTTTCAAATCTCGAC
This sequence comes from Cheilosia vulpina, assembly GCA_916610125.1. Lineage (NCBI taxonomy): Eukaryota > Metazoa > Arthropoda > Insecta > Diptera > Syrphidae > Cheilosia > Cheilosia vulpina. The sequence goes on from OU744278.1 coordinate 50,742,504, forward strand.
AATTTCGTTGAATAGTTCTGGTACAGTCGTGGAGAAAAATAAATCTTCCCAATTGCCGGTCGTAATTTGTGCGAATACAGTTTACAGTGAATTGCTTTGTTTGCTATGAAATCCATGTTTTGTTGACGTTATGAGAACATGTCAAAATATACTTTTATATATTCATTCCTTTAAATCGGCGTCCATCACCAGCGCGAAACGGAAAAACATTCACGATGAAGGTGAGGGGAGCAAATTTGTCGACGACAATAGTTGGCCTGTACTGTACTGCCCGTTTTAGTCGAAAGTCTTGCAGGCTCATATAAATGCCGGGGTATGTTGCTCAATTAAATCAATCTAATATCTATACAAATACGTGGCTAAAGGCAGTGTTCGAGATTCAGTGTCATGATAAGTGTGATGAGGTGACTCACTATTAATTGAGCAACGAGGCTGTGTGTCGGATTGGGCGCGCATCACCCAAATGTAGTCAGTTTGGCGGTTCATTTGGAAAATGGTGAACGTGTCTATTTCACGGCAGCTAATGCAACATTCACAAATTTCTTCGACACTTGGCGAGGCGACGAATTCGTTCGAAAACTTCTTTATTCCGAAATGCCACGATCGTCACGAATGTTATCCTCAAATATCGACCATCATTATGTTGAATATAATTGGGTAAGTGCACGAGTAATTGTGGCTGAGAAAAACAAGGATTTAATTTCGTCATTCAAATCCTGTAAGAATTTTTCGAATTCTTTAGAAATGTTCCGGGCTTACCGCCACACAATTTGAAAGTCAAAGTCGGCATGGTCATAATTTTGTTGCGCAACTTCAATGCACCGAAACTTTGAATTGGAAGGCGTAACATATAATATATACATTATTGAAGCTTGCACAACTTTAAAAGATACTGTATCTTCCTGTGTTAAGATTATTGCAAATAAATTAAATTGAAATTGAAAAAAAAAATTGAAGGCGTTTGATTGTGAAGTATCTCAAATCAAATGCCAATCAAGCGACGATTTTGAGGCGAAGATCTTCTCATTCCGCGGATGCCGATTAACTATTCGTATTTAATCGTCTTCAATTTTCCGTGTTTCTTGCCTTCGCAATGACAATAAAAAAACGCAAGGACAATCGCTGGATATTTTTTTAACCGTGAACTCCCAGGTTTCCCACATGGTCAATTGCATGTGGCGTTGAGTGCCACGTGTGGGAACAATTCAAGTTTTTACGTGTATGTGCCAGATAATAGAACGAAAAAATGTTGTATACCATAAAGCACTACAGTGCAAAAGCGGAAGATTGGCCGACACGTGAATCATTGCAGTTTGATTGAAATATATCGATAATGTTATACTTAAGTTGTTACTATTGTATTTAATAAAACTTTTGAATAAGGAATTTAAATTGACATATGGACCTGATAGGTGGTGGTGTTGTCGAGATATAAACTTTTTTTTATGTGCTTTCAACTTGATTTTTGAAGTGAATACTTTTATGGGCACGTTGGAGCTGGGGAGTGAACTGGTGAATGTGTTACGGAAATTGTGAGCAGGTGAGGCAACGGAAGTGAATTCTCTTGAATATTAAAAGAATTCCGCATCAAATACCATAAACATTATCGAAGCTCCTCGACTCACCGAAGCAAAACGTGTAGTTCAAGATATCAACGACTAGCAAAGCAGGCGGGGATTCCGCTAAATTTTTATATTTTTTATTTATATGAAAACAAGTGCAAATTTGACTTAGGGGAAAAAGAGGGATTTTTTTTCGAACTTTGGGGAAAAAGTTTTCAAAGTCTGGAAACACTGGTGTGAGTTTTTCATTTTTTGGGACCAATGAATGAATGTTTCAGTCATTCTTTCATGACAGTTATACTCTGGATGTTTGTCAGACCTTCGCTATGTGGCACAGTGGATAAAAACCTCCAGATGGAATTTCGTTTTTTTCCCGGGAATCAAACCTAGGGCCCCTCGCTTAGCAGTCCAAAACACAAACCAATAAGCCACTGCAATTACGATGGCTTGTCAAATTTTAAAAAAATTGACTGATAAGTTAAATAGGCAAAGATTGAAAAATTGATAAATTATTTTTCCAGATCATTTTTGTTTAATAAATACGTTTTATAAGTTAGACCAAGATCGTCTCAAATTTATTGATCCCTTGCACAGTTCTCAGACTACAATAAACTTATTATTGTCGTATAGATTGCACACGCAGTATTTCACCGGCATTAGGGCTTAATTATACAGGTTTGGGCCCAATGATAATCCGTACTGTCAGACACCCTTGAAGACGCAGATCAAGGAAGATTTTAGAACAAACTTAGGAGCAGAACTGATCCCAGTAGCAAGGCAGATATCATTTGCAAGGGGATCTCGACTATCAGGTTGCATGTGATTAAGTGGCCTGGAGAGCCATTTGTTTAAGCCCAATTGCATTTAACAAAACTTTCGAATTTCGAATAGAAAAGCCCTTCTACATCGATCACGATATGTGGTGTATACTTGCCCACTTTGCTTCTCTAAAGGAAAGTGCACCCGCCATTAGCATATCTGTCTACTTCCCTTCACACCTACACACGTTTAGCTTTAAAATGTTTTTTTTTTTTCAACTAAATACCCAGCCGTATCTATGGACTTTCAGATATTCCCACCGCCCATTGGCTATTTGACAATTCAATCTCACCGACGACGGGCCATAAATTCCCAATATTAAAAGACTATTTAAACAAGGTCAATATCAATGCTGGCCCAACGTGTTAAAATGCGGCTGCGCGCGCGCTCACACTTACCATGGGAATAAATGAAGAAAAAACCCATTGGTACACATTCGCGTATAGGTGGAGAAGGAACGTGCTCGCTTCCAAGTAAAAAGTGAATTATTCTGCGTGCCTACCGTTTAATTGAGGCCCTTTTAACGAAAATCCAGAGTGAGCTACAACGCCGACGACTAACAACAGCGACGACAACTGTCGCGGCGGCTATAAACATCGTGCCCTGAAATAGTTACCATTTGCAATCGGTCGCCATCTACCAAAACTCAAGGGAATCTTAGCGGCAGTAATGTGAGTAGAAATTGTGTTTTTTTTTTTTTTTTGAAAGTTCCTCCTCCTCCCGTTCATCAACGGATTCGATGCATTTGACGTATATCTGTTTGGTGGTAACTAGTTGATATTCAAAGTTGGTCATTCGGAGAGTTTCTTTCTTCGATATGTTCTTTCGTCGATCGTTTCTTTTTTTTTTCGTTCGTTTTGCCATTGGAAGAGTGAGCTCCTAATCTAGGTCTATGCAAAAAAGCAGCGCACTCGGGGGCCAACAGCCAGCACACAGAAAATAGTCCAACGGATTGTGGTAGCACCACTCGGCTCGGCTAATTAGCATGCAGATGGAATGCCCAATTATGGTACCACCTATAAATAAATGGTTAGTCGAAGTGCTCTGCTTTTTCTCTCGCTCGCGTTTTGTCAGTGTGCATACCTGTAGGTGTGTTTTTTTGAGACGCACCAAATTGGAGTCCATTTATGCAAATGTGTCGCGCATTCCTGCGGACAGGCGAAACGTTTTGGAAAAAGCAGTTCTTTTGCGCAACTATAATAAATAAATCAGTTTGAAGCCATTCTGATTATCGTTCGATGTGCACTGCCGTCTATGCGAGTGTCATTGCTTTGATATTCCATTCGCCGTTCATAGGTTCTGCAAACGGCTGCATCTGGTGCCGGTATGGCGCTAGTTCGGGAAGAAGAAACAAATGAATGCCATTCAATTGACCGTTAAATTGCCCATTCATTCAGTCAGAATGAATCGATCGATTATCGATTGTTATCGATTGGCGGAGGGATTAACTTTCGGTCCTCGCCAGTCGAGCTACTGTCGGGATGGCATGAATATTTGTTGGCCGGAGTTGACCTTGTAGAGGTTTTTTTTGCGACGAGGCTTACGTGAAGATGGCAGACCCTTGAAATAGCTTAAAATGAAGATAATCCCTTCGAGGGGCTGTTGGAACTTAAATTTGTCTTCGATCGTGCTGATGGGAAGAGTTGTAGTTCACATGCTCGCTTATACCACTGACAAGTCATTGGCCTCTTGCGCTCGCATATAGCAAGTGTGGAGCTAGACAAGCAGTCAACTGTGTGGTGGATTACGAAACCCGTAGCTCGTATGTCATAATGGATTGTGCGAAAGAACGGAAGAATATGATTTTATTTAGTTTTCATTTTGTGTGTCTATACTCCGGACATTGATTACATAACTAGCTACGCTTTTGCACGGTTTTCGTACCGAATTGGATCTGTATTGCTTGTTTTTGATGACAAAATAGAGTCAATGATATTGGGAGCACTTACAAATTGTATTTTCTGCTACAATTATGAATTTGAAAGTTAGTACATCAACTTCTGTCCAAATTTAAAATTCAAGGTCTATTAATTTATATTCAGTAGTGGTATCTACAACAAGACGTCTCAGCTCTGAATTGTACATCTAGACCAATTTTTGCGACAGCTCGCTGAATCCTGACATTAGGGATGTCGTTCACGAATACGTTCGATTGAGCGGTGGATGACTTGCGTTGAACTTACTGCGAAATACATAGGAAATAAAGTGCACGACTGGGTCGCACGAAACTTTCTCGTACATATCAACAGGCTGGTTGCTTGCTTTTTATTTTATTATGTATGTACGCAAAAAGTCCAGGAGTGATAGATACTAGATAAAATAAATCGTAAAGAAAACATAAAAATAATATTCTTAAACTAAGTGTACTTTTCGCTGTCAGTTTGTCAGTATACCTATACAAATACATATCAAATAACAATGGGAGGGGTAAATTCTTATTAAAAATCATTTTTCGCAAGTTCTTGTTAAAAATTTTTAAGCGTCAAATGTACTGTTTATAAGCTCTTCTAAGTTACACAATTTTTGAGAACAAGGACATACAGAGCAGGAATTTCTGATCTGTTAGGGTAAGTTTATGTTATTGGACTCGATTTTTCTGTATTCCCCATCAACAATTTTTCTGAAATTATTAGCGTAGATTGTCGGCTCTTGTCACTCGGACAATAGATTGTACTTTACTATTTCATACTTAATAATAAATGAATTTAATAAGTCCAAGAATTGTAAACTGAAAACATTGTATGAAATAAAACTTTAAAAAAGCTTAAAAAAAATAGATTGGTGCTGCTGGTTTTTAATTTTTTAAACATTGTCAAAAAAAAATTAAATGTAACTTCGGTCGTTAAGAAGTGTTTCCACCTTCAAACTCTGTCCATTTGCCGGACACTTTATCTGTCATTCTTTAAAAATAATTCCAGCGTCCACTTTCAGCAAGTGGAATGAAATTGGAAACAAATTTTGAAGTTGTTTCTTGCATAACAAAAAAAAAGGTTTTTGTTTATTTTTTTTTTTTATATTTGAGCTTAGTTTTTAATTTATTGTTCCACTTTACAAAAAAAAAATAATTCAGCCATTATATTATTGAAAAACGCATCTTTTATTCAAATTACGCATTTTTGCGTCAAAAGTAGTTGGCAACGCGAACAGTGGTGTCGGAACATTGGTAACAGAACACTGGTGTTGCGAGTTCAATGGTTTTATCCCATCTCAAAAATGCCCAACGCGCCTAAAGAAGTTTTCACTTCAAAAAAATGTATTTTTTTCAAAATTCCACTGTACGATTATTTAAAGAAAATTTGAGCTTACTTTAAATTTAGAAATGACCATATTATGTAAGGAATGCATTTTTGTTACAATCTTGGACTGTTTTCAAGACAGACTCAATTTTCAAAAGTACCGTCTTTCGATTTTTTTAGCGACAAAAATACTAATTATGCAGCGACGTTAACGTTAACAATTGCATGAACTCACATAAGCCCAAATATTAGAGCCCCGTTTTTGAACAAATCTAAATAAATAGGTACCGTTAAAAATAGTGGAAAAGCGCAAAAAAAAAAACAGTGCCCGAATTGTTTGTTCTCAAACTCCAAATACGAAGTTTGAATCAAATCTTTTCAGCCGTTTAGGATGTAGACCTCAGGACCCGACGGACAGATGTACATTATACAAACGGACAGAATTGCGAGACATACTTTTTTGACTTCTTCTATGACAGTAATGTCAGAAAAGTTTGACATTTTTCGTGAATGCAATAACCTTTCTCTTAATACGTTTACGAGAAAGTTAAAAATCGTTATTCTGGATGGACCTTAGATGAATTGTTCATTTTCCTTTTTATATATCGTTTGACAAGCTTGACAGATCGCTTATCATCTAGCTGTCAGCGGAAAGCAGGCATTTTACAGAATTGGGAGAAATTGTACCCTTTTCTGATTGGCTTGTTTTGTACAATTTCCTCAGTTATTTTAAAAAGTCAGTTGACAGAGTATACCGTTTTTCAAATCCTTTTTGACATTAAATACCTCTGGAATATTATTACCTTTTTTGAGTAGCCATAGCGTTATCTATCGAGATTTTGTGCACCCTGATATTTTGGCTAGACATAGGTTTGCCGAAACTAGACACACCTACCTTTTTATAGCTCGTCTATATAAAAGCGGTTTTAAAATTAGTACTCCTTGGGTTGCCTCAAGAGCCATAGTTGTAGTGTGGCCAGCGGTTTGGTTGAAATTAAAAAAACTGCTGTCGCCGACTTTCAGTCACTTCGGTTCGGCTACATAGGACTATATGTGTTGATATGCAGACGGACGGCAAAGGTTATGGAGTTTTCCTTTGATTTCATCATCTCAGTGTTAAATCTTCTCAAAGAATTTGTTGTGTATCGAACATTCGGACATCTACAATACTGAACGAGTATATAACGTCGATCACACCACATCCGTCATCATCACTAACCTATGTTGATAATTCCAGACTTCTTGTCTAAGACTGTCGCTTAAAAAAAAATCCGAGCCTTAACTAACTTATTTGTCTGTAGCTGCTGGCACAATTGCTCTAATATATTTGAATTATTCCGTGAATGATTCTAAATTTAGCAGAGCAAGTTTTTTTGTATCTCGTAGATAAATCCAATGCAACAGGGTGACAACATCGATTTACTCAACTTTATTCCTATACCTTATTGAATTTATTCAACGATCAGGTCGGGCCCAGGACCTAATGTCAAGAATTAGATTCCACTTTAGTATCCCCACACGCGCAGTGGCTTAGTGGTTAGTGTGTTGGACTACTAAGCGAGGGGTCCCAGGTTCGAATCCCGAGAAAAACCCAACCCAAACCAAACCCAATTCCAACTTAAGGTTTTTTTCACTGCGCCATCTCTCGCGAACGTCTGACAAACATCTGAGAGTATAACTGTCATGAAGGAGCTTCTCAATTGGCCGTTTGAACTCGACATAAAATCGTAGATCCCTTCCATTCGTCCCAAAAAAAAGCTCACACAAAACGAATGGTTGTGAGAAGCTAGGCCTAGGTTCCCTACGGACCTGTTGCGCCAATTATTTATTTATTCATTTATTATCCCCACACGCCATCATTGCAATTTTTTTAATATTAATCATTCGAAGTAGAGTATCCAAATAAATCTTCCTTGGTCCCCTTTCCAATAGAAATGCATCCCACCATCACTGTTATGTCAGTCTAATAGCTGCGAAAACGTGCTCCATGCTTAGAATTCAAAGCGCCGTCATTCAAACGCCTATATGCATTTGAGTCTCACTTTCACAGTAGCTCGTTCTCAATGCACACACATTTACTTACAACGCATATGCTAGTGGCGTTATGATTTATGACAAAAGTGCACCAGCGCACCTATATAATGGCATTTTCACGAAACGTCGCGAGAACTGAATTCCAACGGAAAATTTCAATACGAATGCTAAATGATGTTGTCAATGCCCCCTCCACGTGCTCATATCGTAGCTCTAATAATTTTCCATCTGATGAATTTAATTCGAAAGAAAATTGTTTTCAATGAACGCTATTGCACGTACGCACAAAAAGCGAAAGCTGATGTCAATGGCATGGGTAACCAAAATTTCAATTTCCAAAACGGCTTCACTTGGTTATGTTTCATGGCAAAGCTTATGATCGTAATATCATAGCCCGATCGGATAGACTTTGATTTTTTGGTAGCACTTAAGCGACACTGCTTAGTAAAGGTCTGTCGAGTTTTCACTTGCGTGAGACTTGAGACATAATCGGCACTTTCCCGTTGACGAGGTGGTTTGCGGACAGTAGGTGCCTACATAATGTCGGTATTCCATATGATTAATTTACGGGCTTTTTATGGTGAGAACTGTTGAGAAGGGTTGCGCGAAACTTCAGCGCCAATTACACTGCATTTCGAGGCAAAATCATGCGAACACTCGTTCTTTGATAAAAGGGTTTCGATTTTAATGGACTAATCAAACAGATATTTGACGCCTAAAGCTTAGTATCCTGCTCGTGCTAAATTTTAGCGTCTCAAGCCTCCACTTCGTTTCTCCACACCAAAGATAAATGGTCGCTAAATTATGAAACATGATATAGATGGGACAAAAACATGGGCAGTTCCTTCGTGTCGGGTAAAACCCTAATTATATTTTAATTTTTTTGCAATCTCCATACTTCTGATTTCTCCACAATCGCCGCAAGTTTTTTTGTTTTTTTCATCGCATAAAAAGGAATTTTTGGTTTTACGTTTTCTTTTATTTATCACGCAAATGTTTTCTTCGGCTACCGCAAAAAAAAAAAAATTCAAAGTAAACACAACTTAAACTTTTTCCTCCTTTTTCTTCTGTCAAAATTTATCTTCGTTTTAATGTACCGGACATTTATTTCGCGAGCTAAATGAGTGGAGACTTGTCATCGGCCCATCTATATGATGTTATGAATTTAGCGAGCGAACAGGATACTGCTTTGCTAAGCTGCCTCGCTAAATTTTATCTTTGTAGACATTTTTGTATGGGAGATCAAATTTAGCGCGAGCAGGATACTTAGCTTAAAGCGGGATTCGAGAACGGAGCGCAAAGATTGGTTTTCGAGCAATACGAACGAGGGAACTATAATTGCAAGGCCTACCATCGTATCAGGATTTGTGACAAAATCAGTCAACTGTCACGCAACAACTAATCCCCCAAACGAGAACAACTTTTATATTCGGCTTTGCTGTGGGAGAAGTAGCCTAAATATCAAGAACTGAGATGAGAGCCCGAAATCAACACCGAATGTCCAACTGCACATTACTGCTACTGGAAAATATCGCGACATCATCAGAATGACAGACCAAGAGATCCCTTGGCGATCAGGTAACGAACGGACAATGTTTTCCAAAAGACGGGAAAAATCTGAAGCTCACTTAGCGGGCAGTGACTTCCTAGGTCTACAACAATTGGCATATTGCCAAAAGTATTGTCAATCCATCACGGGAAAAATACACCAGAAGACTGGAAAAAGCTACAACCATTATATCGCACGAAGAAAAGAAAATTACGCTGTAGTGACAAAAAACGGACATTCACGTCTGAAATGTGGGGTATCAAACAGCCTAACGAATAATCAAACACTAATGTCGACGATTAGCTGATTGCCAGCTTTAGTAAAAATGTACAGAATTAGTGAAACGGTACCAATAAACAATTAGACCTCCACATTTCCTAGTCCGACATTTGTTGTCATCGCAGAATTCAGATTTTATAATCTGTTTTCGTGAAAACAAGGTCAATGGTTTATTTCACAACGCGGATATTATTCTAAAAAAGGAATACTTATATAAATTGCAATTATATTTGCCAAACAGATATGTTTCAAGGTCCTTTTGAAGGTCATTATGAGCCAAAACCAGAATATAAAATAGGAAATGCACAAAATATCCGCTGATCTGTAAGGCAAATCATTAATGCCCTTTCGTTCGATCGGACACAATTTTCGCTACTATTTTTAGAACGCTTTCCTTCGCTTTCTAAAACTTCACGATTGATTTTTGAGTGAATTTGTCTCGTAATAAGATCACCTTCAAACTATTCAATAAACGGAACACAGTTTATTAGAATGCTTTGATTTATACGTAGGCTGATGATGCATAATATCAGAACTTATTGGTAGTCTAGAATCACATTTGAACCGTTAGTAAGTGAATATTTTCGAAAGAAATAATAGGCAGCTAGTTCATTTCCGTTTGAATTAAAATTTGCCAAGCAAGGAAACAGTGCTTGCAAAAGTATATAAAATTGTGAAAATAAACACAATTTTAAAAATTGTATATACCATAATATAAGGCCGTGGGATTTCTTCTACACAAAAGCTGCCATCTCATTGGTGCAGTTGAAGATGATAGGATATCTTTAAAAGGTGCAGTGTACATATTCAATTTTAAGCTCAAAAATATTTCCAAGTTTGGAATCGAAACGGAGATAGGACAGTAATTAGTTTTTGACTCGTGGATCAACGAACGATAATATACAGATCTTAAAAAATAATCCTTTCCTGTTATTATAAAATAAAAACTCCAAAGATTTGAGATTTGAGAGAAAAACAAAAGAGTTCAACTGCAATCTGTGCTTCCCAAATGCGAACTGGTCATTCAACGAAGAGAAAATTAACTCCGAAGGCTCCGAAACTTGTGTTCACATATCTCAAATGCATATACAAGGATCATTTATAACATTCCCATTCAGAAGATACACCCCCTAGAACTACAATGGAGCCTTGATTTAGCTTACTGGAAACACAGAACGTGCTTAGAAAATCAACAAATTTCACAGTGGTTTTCCTCAATCGAATGCTCACATCACGGGCCGGCAATTGCCAACTACCCCCCATGCAACATTGTATCTACAATGAGAAAATATTCCTCGCAACTGTCAGTATTCCTTAAAGCCGGTAAAGCGTACACTCGCGCCTCTATCTATACTTAATCACAAAACTAGAATCAAACAACTCCCGGCAAAAACACAGCACACATGTTCTCCATGATAATTCAATCCGTTGATATATTCAAGACGCATCCTTACAAGGGCTCATCTCCATTGCTCTTCGTCTGCAATTGCAAATTCAAACGTTGTAATTGCACGATGTCGGATATCCCCCCATGAATCACCGCAACAGAGAAACTTTTTAATTTATATATTTCTCATATTTTGTATAAAAGAATTCTTATCTAAAAACCATAAAAAAAGAAATTAGAAAAAATAAAAGCTAAGGAATAAAGAATTTCGCTCGACTCTAATTTATTCTTAAAAAAATAAGAGAAAAACCGAAAAAAAATGTATTTCAATGTTTGTCTGCTAGATCGCGTGTGCGCGCCTTGGCTCTTGGGCCTCACTTCGCGGATCGTGACAAAAAGACAAATGTCTTCTATCTCACTCGGCCGGTTGGCTTGGCCCAAACGAAGAACCAGACACACCACAAGAACAAATCCTCAAGCGCACCGCAAAAGAAGAAGAAGAAGAGCGCAACAGTTTGTCCCATAATATAGAAATGAACCGCGCGCGCGCACTGTATATCACCACCACACGGTTATTCTTCTTCTTTCACCGTGTCTTCTTTGAATTCTTAATAAATCAAAGTGAAGAATATAAATTGGGACCTCCACACCTTGCAAGATCGCAGTTAGTGATTTTCAGCCATCGGAGCCTCAGTTAAATTTCGTTTTGTAGTTTGAAGAGTGCGAGCTTTGGATTTGAAAATATAACATACACCCACTGACAGACAACAAGGAAATAGGATCTCAGAATAAACGCTTCAAAAAGGATTATGTGGCTGTGAATGCAACATTTGAGTGAAACTTTATAAAAGGATACAGTGCAACTTTGTTTTTTACCCTCCATAAAGAAAAGGACAAATATTTGGTCGGAAAGGATTTTTTTCTGTTTGTTTTTACTCAAAAAAAAAAAAAGTGCAAGGAAACGTAATTTTAAAAAATTTATCGTATTTTAAATTTCTTTTTTTTTGTAAAACAAAAGTGAAAAATGTGTAACCCTTTGGTGTTACTAGTGCTGGGTCTATGCAGCTCTACGTACGCTGTACCGCTTGGATTGAAGGTTTGTTTCATCCCATTAAATTTACAAAAAAAAAAAACACTGATTTCCCACATTCTCAAGTGCATATCCGACTTCCCTCGGGAACCTTATTTAACATTCACTTCAGTGCCTACAAAAAAAAAACCCAAAAATCGTAAAACTTTTTATTGGAAAGGAGCCGTCTTTTGAAAATGAAAAGAAGCGACAAGCGTGATGATAATTTTTTTTGTTAGCCAAAGAATTTTTGTCATCTTGCGGGCTGTTGTGTTACCCTCGTCTGGCACTTCTTTCCCGATGGCCAGGCCGAAATCGGTGTTTTTCGGTTTTCTGTTTGTATCCGCTGACCGCTTGCCATTATTTTCTTGGAATTTCGGATATCCACTTATGTGTGTCCAATGGTTGTGCGATTGGGCGGCAAATATTCGAAGCGACCGACAGTGAGCAGACAGTGCCAATTATGGCAGAGGTGCATGGCCGGATGTTCGTTGGGTTTTAGGGATTAACTTGTTGAATCTTTTCGACTTATGCTTTTCCATTCGATTCGTTATATATGGAGGCACGTGTGCATATGCGATGTCTTATAAAGTTGTGGAAATTATTTAAAGGGATTAATAATTTTAGTTCCCATCATGCACAAAAAACTGTCCCTAACCAAGGAATTCGTCTGCCTGTTTCAGAGCATGAAATACTTCTCATAAACACACGCTGTCTTCACAGTAAAGGCAATGAAATAAAATCGCATAATTCGATGCATTCAAAATCCTTTTTCAGGAGATTAGCCTTTGATTTATTATCTAAAAAGAGTGCTGACTTAAGGCAGCCTTCCGCGACTTGAAAAACTCTTTCTAACAAAACTTATGTCAAAGTTTGCAGTTGAAGTCAAGGTAGAACTAGTCCCCAAATAGTTTTAGTAAATCACATTAAGGACATGTAACTTTGTTGTATGTGATTGAAAAAGGGCATTCAAATCGTACTTATTTGAGTGCTGGTTACTAGCATTATACTTCATTCACAACCCATTACACGAAGTAAATTAATATCTAGTGGATAGCTAAAGGAGGGTTCACAGGAAAAACTATTTTTATCAAAAACGCCTTAAGTTCTTTTTTCCGCTCCCAAACGTCTGATAAGCATCGGATAAAATAACTGACCTGAGAAAGCTGCTCAATTCAGTCCTTCGGGTGCGGCATAAAATATAGGTCGCTTTTATTCGTCAGCGAATTTATGATTATTAACTTGTACCCATCACAGTAGTTTACGAAACTGGTCTGTGGGAGATGAGCGGAAGTCCGATACGTACTTGAGGTGTTTCTTAGTTTACAGTAAAAATCGTCTCCGTGCAGCAAACCATATCGCGCAGTGTCAGAGCCCATTTCATCTAAGTCTGAAAAACTCGACAGGGAGTATAGAATATCCTTGCTAAAGAATTACGCTGAAACCATCTAATCAAATCATTTTTACAAATTGTTAATCCGACAGGGTAAAGGTTGATAAAGGTCTCATTCGTGACGGTATTTTGGAAGAGATATTTATAGCCGGTACATAAAGCCGGGGCTGTAAAAGTCGTCGAAGTCGAAGAAACAAAAATTTGAGTTCAATTTGTGTCGTTAAATAAAAGAGTCACACGGTTTGTCATACATTCGCGAGAGTTGAAGCAGTAATGAACTGTTGAACCAGAAGATGCAATTTTTGTTTTCCGAGGATCAAGCCAGAGACCACTAGGTCAGTAGTTCAGCATAATAACCACTGAGTTACTGCAATTAAAATTTACAAATGGTCAGAAAATGGAAGTTGTTAATTATAGTGTTAACAATTTAATTATTAATTTAAACATTAAATGTTCGGTATGCGGACTTTCTTAGATTCTAAAAAAAATCTAAATCTCGAATTATCGAATGTTTGCTGGCCGTCTATATCATTAGGGCTAAAATAAAAAATGGTCTGGAACTGATCCCCATTAACCATTGGGGGTTGCCCCTGCTCACGAGTTATTGTTTAAGTCTGTAACGGCCACATTAATCACTGCGGGTGTAAATCAGGTTTAAGTTAATTTTACACCCGACTATTTAATCCGATTTTTTAAACCTGAAAATTTAAATCTGCATCCATAATATTCACTCAAAAACATGCATTAAACCCGATGGACTAAAAGTGAATTTAAACGCGGATTTAAAACAGTTCAAACCGATTTTAACCAATTTTTAATCCTACGTGATGTCAAATTTCCCAAAAAATTTCATTCATTTTGTTGTTTGTCACTTTTCAATTCATTTGATTTAATTTGTGCCTAGTTTTATTTTTAGATTCGTTAATTATGCCGAAAAATGTAAACTTTCAACTGCTGCTTCATCAGCTCTCCGACAAATTCGTCTTCAGGCGACATCAACATTTCATACATTTCACAAATGAAGTCCATTTTTATACCTTCTTGCCATTTTTTATCTTCTATTTTACTTTTTTATTTTTGTTATTTCCTGCGTCAATATTATGAAATTGAGTTTTAACCAGAGTTAAAGTCTACGGAGTGCAGTTTAAATCCAATCGGATTAAAACTGGGAGTATGTTCGGGTTTAACGACTGAATATTATGGACTTAGGTTTAGTTTTTGCTTTAAACTTACTTAAATCCGGGTGTAAACTTCAACCCGGATTAAAGTGACTGAATGATATGGCCTAAGAATCGGGTTACTAAAATTAAATTGGAAGCAAAAACAACATTTTTTTTTTTAAATTGAAAGGTTACTTTGGGAAAGCTTTTCAAAATGTTGAAAGCACATAAGAAGCCGGATTTGTATATAGAGTGAAGCTACATTCAACCTCAGCCGATGAAACAAAACAACCTTTGTCAGCCGCAGAGTTACCCCCAGTTTCACCTATTGTTCACCAACGCAATTAACGACAATGTCATGAACGTACTTCTAAATTTATATTATGTCTATGTGCAGCGGTAGCGGACAATGCGAAATGTCTCCAGGCTCGGGTTGAGCATTGAGGTATCCTCATTGCCTTTATGGTTTATATATCTTTAGTTGCCTTCACTCATGCGGTATCACAAGGGAACTATGAATCCGGTCTAAGTGTGTCTTTCTAGTCAGCTACGATCTAAGCTAGCCTATGAGGCGTCGATGCACGCTAGTCATTAAGCATGTGTAGCCATGGCCTTTCAGAATAGTTTGGAACTGTTTCAAAGCTTCTTTGTGAACAAACACAAATTGTTGTTAGTAACGTAAACAAAGAATATTTTTTCGAAAAATATTGAGGAATGGTTTTAAACTTAGATAATAACGTGTGACAGCTATTATGGTTCATCCAACTAGTCTGAAAAGAACATTTGAATGAATGTCGACATTTTGAATGTCTATAGGTTGAAAGTTTTAATGCATAGTCAATGAAAATTGGCCTGCTTACACTTGTTTCTTTATAAATTTTACAGACTCTTGCCGGCACTAAGCGGCCATTTTGACAGTACGGTTACCACTTGCGCAATAAATGTTTTACCAAAATTGAAAACGAATGCTACCAAATGAAATATAAGAGCTGGGACCGTTGATTAGACACAAAGAAGGAAACAGGAGAAGGAGACACTAGAAGGTTCCGTAAAACGCAAAAAGAACTCAGAAAATTTTGATTGAGAGCACATATTACTCTTCCAAAAGAAATTCGAGTTTGCCAGAATATTTTTTGTTCTTGGTTAATTTCGGCGCAATTTTTATGAAATGCTAGCCCGAAAAATGAACCACAAACTACGTTTTCATTTAAATCTATACGCTTTATTTTTTGATTGCATTTGCCGCAAATATTCGACTTTTCGGAAGAACAAATTAGACATTTCGTCTAATCCAAACTGACAATCAAATGACGTATATAACGAAAAAAAATCGAGGTCTTTTAAAAGAAGCAAAGTAAGGGATCCAAAAATAGTTAACCTTCAAAGCGGCAAACCAATAAATATTTAGAAATATTTTTCATTGCTAAGATACTTGCTCCCTGTACTTTATGGAGTCTTAAAAAAAAGGCTTGCTTAAAGAGGACCTTAGATTTTTATCTAAAAATGAAGTGACAGAGACGGACTCCAAATTTGTGGCACAAGTGTGCATTTAAACAGCATTTTCATGAGAGTGTTTTTCATCAGAGTTATCTTTCAAAGAGTTACTAATCTAACTGGAAAATTACTTACATATGATTTTTGGTTTTTCGGTGACCAGCACAGTGGCAATGCAAAATGGCGTTTATTAAAAATATCGGAATATTTTTTTTCTTCAAAGTGTCCTCTCATGTGTGGGATTGGATAAATATATAAATAGTTGGCGCAACAGGTCCGTAAGTACCCTAGACCTAGCTGCTCAAAATCATTCTTTTGAGTGTGTTTTTCATTTTTGAACAAAATGAAGGGATCTGCAATTTTTGTTGTTTTGTTGAGAATTTATTTCATGGCAGTTATACTCTCGGATGTTTGTCAGACCGTCGCGAGAGGTGGCGCAGTGGAAAAAAACTCAAGATGGAATTTGGGTTTGTTCGGGGATCGAACTTGGGACTATTCGCTTAGTAGTCCAACATACTATTCACTAAGCCACTCCGCCGATCCATTCTGTCAAATATAAGGTCTTGGCAGACCTATACGGCGTTTGAAGCCAGTTTTTTGTTAGAAATAATAGACCCATCGTCTTCAAACTTCCTGATAGGGTCAACGAAAATGTTTTCTATGATTTTAGAAATATTTTCTTTGAATATAAGTACTCGATAGGTAAAGAGATGAGTTTTTCAAATTATACACCTTCCGTCAACTGCAAGGTTCATCCTGACATTCATTCATTTTTTCTTTCTTGCATCATAAGTCAGAAGCACTTGAAATGTAATAAGTTTCTAAGGGCCGTTTGCTGATACGACTCATAGCGAATTAAGTGCCACATAAACTCTTATGTGACAGTTTATGCCCTAAAAAAAGTAGCCTATAAGTAATTAAGTAGAACTTTAATCGTTAAGAGTCGTATGAGCAAGCGCCCTAAGTCTAAACTTTCCTCTTTTCTTAAATGTTGAAAATGAAATATAAACTAAATATGTTTTCTGTTATGTCACTTTAATTTGCATGCAAAATGTACCTACTGGCAAGACCTTATGATTGACGGAAATGTATAAAAAGTTCTGATTGACAGATGTATTAAAGATGGCTTAAGTTTTTTCCATGGTTACTCTTAAGATTAACCTTACAGGTCCAATAGTCCGTTGGTCTTTACGACGGCTACGGACAAACTCGGTTGTTATTTAATGATTTTGATAAACTACCTATAAATATTGTGGCAACAAGGAAAAACAGCATAAGTCGACTTATGTCAAAATTGAGTTAATGTTACGATCGGATGCACAGTACCCTGTTCTATAAATGAACTGTTTTTCATTCAAATATCTCTTATGGTTGCTGTGTTATGGATCAGGGAAAAACGCATAAGTCATTTACCCACATTAAAAGTCAAACCTTAATGAGTAAAAATGACTTGTGCTGTTTTTCCTTGTTGCCACAGAATAGTTGACCAGAAACAAATGGACGATGAATTCTTGTCGTCATAATGGGATACTTCACACACTGAAGTAGAGTTTCTCTCTGCACTTGAAGGGAGTTTTTTTTTAAAGATATCTATCGACTATGATGACTTCTGTGGGAACTGTGAGGAGTGTACCACATGTCACTTATCCTGTTGCCTCGCACGCGCCAATATCTGGATGTATTATTACTTTTTCGACAATTTCAGCTATCTTAAGCCAACCATTCTGCTGAGAAAAATCCCTCCGTTGATAACATTTTTACGTACAATTTAATTAAAGTAAACCAATGCTCTTGAGGAGGTAATGTTTAGGTTTTCATCCAATGAAGACCACAAAAGAGCAAGCTCTATATATGTACGATCTATTCAGGATACAATATCAGCTACCTATCGGAAGTAGTCACCATATAAAGCCGACACTGTTGTCGAAGGTATCAACTGATAATAAAAAAGATTTTCCAACCAACGCATAGTTCTTTAAGCTCTCCAATTTTTTCCGAGAGAATATAGACAAGATTTATTTATCCTGCTTATTTTATCTATTACGTGTATGAAGATAATTGGTCCGATATAGCCACCTTAAGGGACTCCGATGATTGCTTCAATCCATAAGGTGCTATGTTCGACCGGTTTTCTAAATATTATCAATTCATCCATAAGGGATGATCTAGGGTCCAATGGTCAGTTGGTCTTTACCTCGGCTACGGAATTATTTTAACTTTAAATGCAAACAATATGGTGCGAGGTTTTGTCCAAGGCTTTTTTGAAATATAGTTCGTTTCTCCGTATTTCCAAAGTGGCCAAATTCAATCCACGATAGTTACAATAGTTTTTAGTGTCCGGGCTAAATTTTTCGAATTTACAATGGCGACAGTTGCCATACAAAATTGCATATTCCGACCTACAAAATATTAAGAATGAAGGTTAAATAGAATTATGATTTCGGCCCAATTAGTTCAATCCGTACGGAATCTCCTTGTAGGCTTTATATATAAGTGCGCAGTTTTTTTTTTCACCTCAAAAAAGTTCCATCGTTCGTTTATGTTGAGGTATGAAGACCTCCTCTATACGATCAGTTAACAACACCACGATGCTTATTTAGAAGATACTTGGATGTTATGATTGTATGGACTGTAAGACGATCAAAGCTGGGAAGGAACGGTTCACCTCGGTATACTTCGCAAAAGTCCTCTCAGAACCTAAGTTTCTGCTATAAAAATGTACATTTTCGGCGCCAAAAATGACTGAACCCATTTCAATCGAAAAAAATAACTGAAGTTTTCTGTCCACGCGGGCCCGCCAATACTGTTTCAATGCCGCCCCTCACGTGTATAGCAACATTCCAAGAACAAAATGTAAGTTCTGACTCTGACATAACCGGCAACTACCGTTGCGGTTGTGATTTATATTAAAACGAAATCGGAAATGGTTCCGTTTATTTAAATTACGTATCGCGGGTGATTTCGGAGGCGTCACAACGAAACTATATATATTACTTAACAGGCGTCTTAAAATATGTCCATCTTCGCCTGCAATTGGACACCTGCCGGAAGGCTTCGCTGTGACTAATAATACTTCCTCAGGGCGTTCGCTAGCAACAATATAAATCCAAACACGAGTGCATCCGATATGGAGTTGGGAAACCAACTCTCTAAATCCACTCCAAATCTGTCTGCCGAAATTCTCTTTCTCTTCGATACAATTGCACAATGCAAATGTCCAAAAAAAATTCACGCTAAAGACAATTTCACCAAGTCGCAGTGAAAATTAGAACACCAAGTGAAACTGTGTGTGGGTGACTCTCTCTTCGTTGCGCGTTCAAGAATCCAATCTGGTCAAAGGCCGAAAAAAAAAAAATGCAACATTGTCACGCGCCACAATTACCTGCGCCGCACATGGTATGCGCATTTGGCCTAAACATCGACTAAAACCAATCAGCAACAGTAAGCCCCATCGATTGGGAGTGTAATGCTCCCGCGTCGATTCCGTTGGTTGATACGGCGACAGTGGCGACGACGATGAACCATCATCCAGCGTTGGTGGACATTGGGCATCCCAGTCACGTTCCGAAGTTTTCTATGACAAATAATGCAAATTTGAGAGCCGTCATTGGACATATGGCTCTGGCATTGCAGAGGAAGTACTTGTCTGGGTGTCGTCCGCCAGTTGGTGGAGAGGAAGCCCGATCTTAGGAGTCCCAACTTGCGTCCACCTGCCTCAACACAGCGTTTATATGGAAACTAATGTCGTCGTTTTTTTTTTCGTCTTTTTCAATCATTTTCCTAGCAGAAAAACATGGCCATAGTGCAGCAGGAGGAAGAGCCGATGATGATGATGGCAGCCGATGAGGAAACGCGACCAGAGGTCATGATCTCCAGGCTGAATCTGCCGAGCAATGCGACGTCGATTAGAGCCGACATCACCGATGGATTCTCGTGCGACAACAAGACCTACGGGTATTATGCCGACGTGGAGAACGACTGCCAGATCTTCCATGTGTGCTTGCCAGTAACCTACGCCGACGGTAAGGAGAACACTTTCCGGTGGAGCTTCATTTGTCCCGAGGAGACGGTCTTCAGCCAGGTAAGGCTTTTGGTGTAGTTTAGCTTCCATTGTTTTGACTGTCTTTGTTTTTAGGACTCGTTCACCTGCATGCGGCCTGCGGATATGTCCATTGACTGCGAGGAGTCCTTCAAGTACTACGAACTGAATAGGAACTTTGGGGTGATCGACTCCGAGGACAGTCCTTCAACAATGGACGAAGAGATGAACATGGAGGAAATGTCCAGGCAACCATCCAGCCAGGAGGCCGAGGACGATATTAAACAGATGGCGGTGGCCGCGCCCGTGAAGAAACAAGCCGTCAAAGTGCAGAGTTCCAACCGCAGAAAGACTCAGACAAACCGAGTTGCCATTGACGCCCAACGGAGGAAGGTGCAACCACTGAGAAAGATCCCACAAGCAGTCGCACCTGCAACTGCCAAGCCAGTGGAGGAAGACGCGCCAATCTTGGAGCAAGAGGTCGAGCGAACCACCATCAAATATCAGAGGTTTACCAAACGGCCAGTCACCCTTGTCAAGGAGCCAGCTAAGCCCGAGCAATTCAAGCCAGAACAGCAGCTAGTTCGAACGGACCTTTTCGCACAAAAAAGAAAGCGTCCACAGGTCTTTTCCCCGACAAAGGCCGAGGCTGAGCCTGAAGCGTCCCACAAGACTGAGGTTGTCCCGGACCAACAACCCGAGCACATCGTTCAAGACCAAGCCGAGGCTCAAGCGTCCGAAATTGCTGAGGTGAGCGTCAAGCCCCTAGAGGAGAAGAGAATCGCATTACCGCTGGCAGTTCAGAAGAAGGACCCAGCTTATGTCTATATTCCTATTATGGAAGAGATCGCCCCCATGCCAGTGAACACCCCAAGCCGAGCAGAAGTAGTAGAGATCCCCATTCAAAGGGTGGATGAAACACTGGTTGCAGGGGCACCTATACCGATCGTTGAGGAGCCAATGCCAATTGCAGATATAGTGGTACCGGAGTTCGTTCAGGCGGAGGAGGAAAAACTCCTGAACGAGGAACTTCTCGCCGAGCAGTCCATGCAAGCTGAGCTGACAAAGATATTGGAAGAGACACAGAATCAGGAGGTTGAGCCCGTGAAAGCTGTTGAGACCGACAAGACCCTACAAACTCCATCAGAGGCGGAAACATCCGTGGAACCTGAAAAGGCTGTCTTGGAGTCCGTTCCGGAAATCGTCCAAATGCTGGAAGCTGTTAAAGCAGTAGCACTCCCTGTGGGAACCCCCATGGAACACCCCGTCGAGTCAGAAGTACCCGCTTCAGAGTCAGTGAAAGCAGTTGAAACCATGGCGAAACCTGAAATGCCAGCAGTCGAACCCCAAGTCGCTGAAACTCCAGCTAAAATCGAAGTTCCTGCTGCAGAGCCAGAGATGCCGTTACGAGCAGAAGTTCCCCTTATAATTCCAGTGCTAGAAACTGAAGCTCCAGTTGCTGAGCCCGAGTTGCTCTTAAAATCAGAAATTCCCATCGCTGAGTCGGTGAAGACGTCCGAGGCAGAAGTTCCCGCCCTAGTACCAGAGATTCCGTTGACTGTGGAATCCGCTATACCTGAAATGCCTTTGGTTATGAAAGCCCCATTACCGGAGATGTCGCTTGCAGACGAAAAACCAGTCCAACTGCCAGTGGAACTACCAGTCTCCCTACCAGAGATGACACTGAAAATCGAAGGTCCTACAAAACCCCTTCCTACCGCCGAACTGCCAGAAGTTGTTATCAAAACTGCTGTACCAACCGCTGACAAACCCGCCGAGATCGAGATTCCTGCTGAACCGGTGATATCACAGAGTCCGGAGCCACAAACACCAGTCGAAGCTGAACTTCCACCCCAGCCCATGAGTCAGGAACCCCAAACACCAACTGAAGCAAAAAAATCTAGTGAACTCCTAGCCGAAGAAGCAGCCCCACAGTTCGCCCAACAAATGGAACCCGAATTCAATGGCGAAGAAGCCGTACAGTCATCCGGCGCTCAACCCGAAGCAGCTCCACAGTCCTCCGAGCAAATGAAAACTAAGCCCCAAACCACTGGCGAAGAAGCCGTACAGTCACCCGCCGCTCAGTCCGAAGACACTCAGTCGCTGATCCTTGACTTCATCTCGAGCCTCGTGAACTCGGAAAACTCAAATTTGGATGATCAAAGCAAACCCGCGGACGAAGAGCCGGCCGCAAGCATGCCAGTACCAGCTGTTGCAATGGCCGAGGAAAAGCCAGCAGAAATCAAGGCTGATCCAGAACTACCGAAGCCTATGTACGTCCCGATGATGCAAGACAACGAACAAATGTACCAAATCCCGGTGCAAATTATCGAGACTCCCGAGCCAGAGCCAGTTCCGGTAGCTGCCGAGCCAAAGCTGCCCCTCAGCATCGACGATGTAGTCGAACTTGTAAAGGAATCTCTGGACACACCAGCCGAAAAGGAGAACCTCATCCAGGAACCATTGGCAGCAAGTTCTGATGAAGTCAAGCCCATTTATCACAGATACATTGAGCTCGGCTCGAACCTGCTAAAGTCTGAGGCTCTGACCGCCTCCGATGAAGACGAACCAACCGTCGTCGCTGCAGCCATCAACAACGATTCAGAGCCACAAGAGGATCTGGTCCAAAAAGCCGTCGAACAACTTCCAGAGCCTGAGCAACTTGCCACCGTACCAGAACCCGCCGTGAACTCCATCCCACTGCCAACAGAGCCAGTTTCCCCAACAGAAGATCGCCTCCCCATGAGTCGGAGTCTGAATCGATTCCGAATGGATCCCAGGAAGCGACGATTCCTCTTCAGGTCCGATGCCAGTTAGACTGATTATAGAATTAACATCACAGCCACACACCCAAACAAATACGAGACGAAAACGATCATTCACAGCTTTACTAGCGCACACAACGACACCACACACACACACACCTTCGAAGCATTCATTACCCAGCGAAGCCATAAGTTCGCCCTGCAACGACAGGCGAATGTTATAATAATAATCCATTAAACGGAAATGCAAAACCTTAAAAAAATATACATAAACAAAAATTAAATTAAAATTAAAGTTGATAGTTAAGTTTAAGAAGTGCATTTACTCATGGATCTTTTTGCTTTGTTTCTTGTCGGCCATATGCTTTGCCGAACGAAAACAAGAGAGAGAAAGAGCAACATGATGAAACAGAATCTTATATGTGCAATGCAAAATTTAGGTTGACTACAATTCATTCATTTCTTTATAATTTTTTGTTAAATGATATTCTTGACCTGAATTTTGTCCATGGACATCCTAATTGAGATTAAATCCAACGAAACACTTTAACACTTTATTTTAGTTTTTTGTTCGTATTTTAAACGAGAGATAAATAAATTATTGTTTGAAAAAAAAAAAATTGTTGTGGGGTACATTTATTGCATTTAAGAACGAACGGATTTATCCCACAAATAGGAAATGAAATGGCGATTTTACAAACTGGACGATAAATAAATAATCGATAAATTATCGTTAGCCAGGATACAAGCTTCTGACAATGAAAAAATAAATAATTGGCGCAACAGGTCCGTATGGACCCAAGCCTAGCTTCTCACAACCATTCGTCTTGTGTGAGTTTTTATTTTTGGGACGAATGGAAGGGATCTACAATTTTATGCCGAGTCCAAACGGCCAATTGAGAAGCTCTTTCATGACAGTTATACTCTCGGATTTAATAACTTACACGCGGCTTGTTTTATTCCATTTCAATATCCACCCGTCCTCATTGAAGAGATCCTGTTTTTAGTTATAATTGTCAAAAATTATAGTTGCTTGTTTTTGAGATTCATTTTTATAGAGTAACAGCCGTATTAATAAAAATCACGCAACTACCCTCCAACTCGTATGTTACCTAGCACCTAGCTTAATAAATAACACATTAGTTAAATTTTCTTATTAATAAATGAAAATGACTCACATAATAACTAACTGATGTTTTCTCTGAAAGAGCTGGCATCACCTAACCAAATTGTACTAAACACTATTACATATTGGCTGCTGTCATCACGGCTGGCTAATAAATTTCAATTGTGACTAATGAAAAAGAAAAAAAAAAACAACAGAAAATGATGTAAAACAATAAAAAAAAATTCATATTTCCTTTTGAAAATCTGTATTTATTTTTGAATCTTTTATTTGTAAACATTGTCATAGGGTTTTTTCGTTTTTTGTTCACTTTCCGATTTGGGGCTGTGGTAACTGAATCGTCCCCTAACAATTCCCATTATTTAAAATCATTGAAAAATGGTGTTCCAAAATTTTTCAAATTTAAATTCAATTTATTTGTCATTTTGACGGGAACCATGTTTTTTTAAGAGTTATTGACTCCTACCGTAAGTTGGTTATGTGGAAGTAACGAAGCGTTAGTTATCTTCTAAAAGTGTTTATTAATAGCAATTTGAGTTTAGCGAATGCTTGCCAATAGTTAGGCCTAAAATGTAGTTACGCGACAATTAATACGGCTGTTATTTCGTTCTTTTTTTTTTTTTGTATAGGTATATATTTCGTTTTTCCAATCCAAGTGTAAATTCAGTAACGCATCGCTTTCATTATGATGCTTTGCAAAATGTTCATTAATGCAAATATTGGCATCACTGTTCATTATTGCAAAGTTTATCAAACTGATGCGCAATTGTAACGAAAAACATCACAAAAATACTTGCTGCGCTGTTGATTCGCCGACAAAAAAGTAAAAAAAATGTCGGAGGAGAAAAAAAAGTAAAATGTTTTTGACAGAAAAATTTATAAATTTTGTTTGATGTAAAAAGTGTGTTCTAAAACTAAAGCGTCATATTTAATCAGAATTGCATCAGCATAAACAGTGCATCGCATCACCATCGCAAATAAGCAGTGACACCGCACGGAAAGAGTTATTTTCAGATGATAATCGATGCACCTAACCTAAGGTTAGGTCTTCACCAAATCTTTTTTCTTAAATTATTCGTTCAGAAATAAAATATAGAAAAGAGTTGAAAGAGATGCGCAACAAGTATGTTCATTTGGTTTGCGTTATTTGAGTTCAATAAAATTTAGTGCTGATAGTGAAGCGATGCGCAAAACTAGTGCGTTTCCAGCTTAAGACGAAATTCGAAAATAAAAATATTAAGCAATATTATTATATTATCAGCTTATTGAATTTAAATAGGATTGTATTAATTGACGTAAAAAACTCGTCCGAAAATCGCCCAAAAAATGCCAACATGTCCAAAAATGAGTCCAAATACGGATCAAAACGCCTCAGGCACGCCCAAAATGCGTCCGAAAACCCATTAAGAACGCTTTTAAATACGCTTTCAAAGAGCTCCCAAAAAAAAAGATTTCGAAAAGCGTTCCAAGAAATGCACCAAAAACGCGTCCATAAACGTATTGAAAACGAGTTCAAAGCAACATAAGATTAAAAAAGTAGTCAAAAAACGCGTCGAAAAAACGGTCCAAAAACACTTCGAAATATGCGTAGAAGAACCGTAAACAAATGAGTCACAAACTCATCGAAAGACGCGTCAAACATCGAGCTCAAAACGACTTGGAAAACGGTTAAAAAGTAAGTCCAAATTTGAGTGGAAATTCGAAAAATTTGCCAAACAACGAGTTGAAAATCAGGTCAGACACCCGTACAAAGATGAGTCGAAAAACATGTCCAAATCGATTATATTCATACTCATGGTGTTGGCGGACATGAATTGATAAACACAATTTCGAATTAAGAAAGAAAGAAAAAAACTCGTTTCATTCGATACTTTAAAGCATGTTTCGTTAGTTTTATAATAACGAGTGATAATTCAAAAATAAAAATCATAAATCAAATTGAACTTTAAGGTAGTTCCTTTTCTCGAATTAAATTGTAAAAGCAAAACAAATGCCCTCAAGGTTGTACGATTTTCTAATCGTTTCCTTTGTGGTCGAAATACCCCAATATTGGGATTTTTTCCATGACATCTGAGCACTGGTCTTCACTAAAAAAACACAATTTATTGGCTACTTATGGTAAGTGAAAAACCACAAATCACCTATTATCTGTCTACTTAGGAAATAGTGTTACCAAGTCAAAAACAAACTTCTAAAAAGTTCACCCTTTACAAATTATTTATTTACAAATCTTATTCCAGTTTAGCTTGACTATGGGTACTATACAGATCTTTATCGCCTCTGGTTATTGTAAAAAAGGTAATAGGTAGAACTGAATCTTTCAACTTTGAGCTAGTACCAAAATCATAGTAATCTTAAGCACGTCCTTAAAGATATGAATGAATAATAAGGTCTATTCGCATACTTTCCCGAGCCAAACACTACAAATCTGTCAAACTCAAAAAAATGTACGAAAACTCGCGCAGAGAGCTGAAAATATACGTACGTGGATAGATTTCGAGCTACTTTCATCTTTGACATCTAATCCATATCACAAATAAATATATAATTTACCTTTTTGCAACATATGAAAATGCAACAACATTCGACCACCACCGAATTTTCTTTATTTTTATAGATATTATTTTGTGCCAAGAGAGGAATCACTCGTTACTCGTTATTTTGCTAATTTTCTCTTTTTCTGTAATTTTTGATGAGTACGTGACTTTGTGTGATTGCGATCGATTTAAACAGCGTACGCGAACGAACCTATTGTAATCATTTCGTATTTCAGTCTCCGCGTGCCTCAAGTACAATTCACTTCTTCATGTACCTTCTTTCTAAAATCGTACGTATTGTTGAAACCTCATGGGTTACTGCATCAACATTTATCGTCAAAAGTCCATAAAAAAATAATAGCCTTTTTAATGTAAATGAAAATGTATTAAAACAAAAAAATAAATCCTATATAAAGAGTTAAAGTAAACGAAAAAATAAAAACAAAATTAACGACTAGTTTATACAACACACTATGAAACATTACCGTTGGAACACTAATACGTATTAAAAAGCACACAATGCCACTGACTAAATAAAAATAAATCTTTTCTCTTAAATTAATTAACAAATTTCTGTGTTTTTGGAATCCTCTGCTGTATGTCGAATGAATTGTACATATTTTTTTTTAAATTCTTACAAAATATTCACAACAAAATATTTACAGTCATTTCATTTATAGTTTTAAGCCTCAGTTTCCTCGTCCATACCTTCCTGCAGTTCTTCGGGTGACCTCAGATCGATAGCGAACTTCTGCCGCGTAGGTGTAATATTATCAGTGTGTCCTTCACCGGACTCTTTTACTCGCCGTGAATAGTCTTGGAATGCTGCGGCTAAGGCAAATGTTAGCTTTCTCGCCATGGCTCGGTTATCACAGACGAAAGCGTGCACTTCAAACGGATGAGCACTGTTGTTGTCTTTGACAACGATCATAGCAAATATCCTTGTATAGACGAGATCCTGCACTCCATATGAAATTGTATCGATTGGATAATTCCAGCTGTTAACGCTGGACTTTGGTAGGATGATGTCAACGTCAACACCAGATGTTGACACTTTCAGATTGCAATGCGGCAGCACTTTGTTTGGCGGTAAATTCTTGGCAACTCCAACCATAATATCAACGGGTCGACGTGTGTACTTGATGCCCCAGAGACCACGTGCCACCTCACAGCCGACATATTTTACCTGTTGAGAAATTGGCATTTTTTAGTAGATCTTTTAAAAAAAATTCAAATTTAAGAAATACTAAAACTGTCTTTCATTATGCAATGAATACTAGGACCACAAATTGACAGAAAGAAATTGCGAAACTTTTCGACAGTGTGACACCGCAAATAAAAACGGATTGGCTGAAAAAAGTTTGCTTATATTCCTAAGAGAAACTCAAACAAATTTCCCTTAAAAGAAGGTTCAGTGAATCTAGAGTTGAAGAAAGACCTTCAATCGCTTGCCTAGTACATACCAACTTTGGAAAGCTATGAAATATATTTTTTTCAATGGTGATTTACATTTTCTTGAATTTTCTCAAAAGAGCCAAAAGTGATCTATCTGACAATAGATGCTCAAGAGATGACATTTGCTGTCAAAGTTCTAAAGCAAAACTTAACAGAAAGCATGTCTTAATGCGTGCTTAAACACAGTTAAACAAATTATGATTAAAAATATGCTCTTTGATCTCTGGAACAGCCACTTTTAACAACATAAATTCCAAATAGTAATAAAAAAAATTACTCCAAAAAATTTCAATGTTTCAATAATCACTCGTAAAAGGTGTCTAGCCAACGCAATTTTGTCACTTCCGGCTGCATATATGACTACACTTTTATTGCCCAGGTAATGACCATGAAACTTGTATTTTTCTATTTGTCCACTACCGATTCATTTCAGTGAACAATGTGGATGGCGAACAGTAGCTGCGCCATGGAACTTATCACCATGCACACAGAGAGTACATTTTTCCATTGACTTCATGCACAAATCTAAGCAGAACAAAAATAGAGGAACAAGAGGAAATGGCCAAACGTAACTCGTAAGAGTAAATTTATCCACACCGGATGTAACGGCATGTACTCATATGCCTATGTGGAAAGAACTATCGTCGTTGCACAGTCAAGCACACTATGGATAATAATTTTGACAAACGACGCGTGACGTTCCATATGTGACACATTAGTTATTTATGTAGAACGCAAAAACAAAAAATAAACAAAATTGTTCATCACATTGGTTAATTGGGTGGTCGAAATGTAATTGTCATACGAATTGATATGTTCACGTTGATTGTGTGTGGATATAATCGGCTTTAAGTGTCGTTGTATTATGAATAATATCTCTGATGGTGACTTCTGAATGACGGAGTTTTTTCTTGCCAGACATAGGTTTCATAACCGGGCAGCTACACGGAGCTTATGGGGAATCTGGAAAAGCGCCCATTTTTATTCTGAATGAATTGTGCAATAAAAACAAATGCAATTTTGACATTTAAATGACAGCTCGAACAATGCCGAAAATGTGTCAGAAGTGGGCAGGGGACGACAGACACCAGTCGCGTTCGCATATTGACATCGCGCAGTCAGTTAACGTTTTGTTTTTACAAATTCTATACTTTATTATCACCCATCTAACAGATGCAATCTTTCACTTGGGAACAATGAACATTACGTTTGTTATGTTCTGATCATGTGAGTAAAATACGGAAGCGCATTGAACTGACGTCAGTATATCTTTGACATTCGCAAAGAGCTTCAATACAATCGTATTTATATCAATCAGTACTTACCTTGAACTCCATTGGTAGGTCTTCAACATTGACTTGGGTCTCCAAATCGGTGGCGCTTGCAGTTGACATTTTGTTTATCAAATTCTTTTAGCTAGACGTAATCAAAAGAATTCATTTGAAGAGACTGCCTTATCAAGAAATTTCAGGTATCTGAAAAATAAACATTAGTAGTGTTATCTTGAATACAGTAGCTCGTAACAATTGATATGCATTTAATGAATAAAAGTACTATTGGTTGAAAAACGTTTTATAATACTATAAGACGTACTTATTAGGAACTTCAAAACAAATGGTCCATTGAGAAATGGATAGAAAGAAACCAAACTCAGAGACGAAAAAGACCTCAAAGTTCTTTATTCTAAAAAAAAGTTAAAATAGAGAAAAAGTGACCGATACCATAATTTGGAAAACTTTTCCCTCTATTTTTGGGAGATCTTTTCCGGCTTTCAGCAGAGAAACACATTTACTTTTGTCAAGTTTAAGCTACAATGAATTTTAAAATTATAATAATTATAAGATGGCCCCTGCAAAAAATGGCATCAGTAGGTATACGTTTTGGGAGGCATGGCTCCCATGGCTCCTTTTGCCACAAAGGATGTACGCCTTTTATTTATTGAAAGACAGCCTTTTCAATACATTGACTTTTTTTGTGATTATTTATAACTCACAGGTTAAATTTGACCCAAATGTACAAATTGTACAAGCTTTGCAATCGAACCGAAAATACGAGATTCGAAATTAATTTGTATGTTGAAAGGAGTTTGTGAACACACCCTCAACAACAAGAGACGTCAAAAATGCAGAACAAAGGAAACTGCATTTGATCATCGCATTAATATTTTTAATATTCCAATATTTCAATTTTTGTTTTCTTTTCATAAATAGCTACTTCTCCTAGACAATTAAATAGTTTCAATAGTTCATATCAATTTAGAGAATAAAATGATGAGCTAATAATATTTTTAGATTTCACATTTAAAATTTGACAGCTAATGACAGTATCTAGTAAAATGTGAAATAAGTTCTTTTAATGTTGGTCGAAACACTTCAGGATTAATTTGAAGCCTCTTGTTCTTCATCTCGGGGTTAGTTCCCAATGAAATCGATGCATAATACGAGGTTAAGTTTAAATAAAAAGTTTGTTCACGAATTTGCTTTGACATCTGACTTCATTACCGAATTAACTTAGTTAGTGACAGTGTCAGTGAAAGAATATTTCAATTCTATAGCAATTATCCAAGCCTTTTATTTTTAAAATTCGATCCTGCTGATAATTAAATATATAACAAACGCTTTACGAATTTATTTTATCAAATAGTTTATGTAAAGGTTGCTGCTTAAACTTGACCCAACTTATTAATAAACAATTGTACAAATGGGTTAGGTTTCAAACGCCAGTTAGCATACTAGAATTTCACGTAACCGATCTGTGACCAGTTGGTAACTTTTACGAGGCGTTTTTTAATACGAAGGAGGTCTTTTCTTTTCACGATAATAGAAGGCAAATGCCTTCTCTCGCGATCCCCTAAAAATTTCAATTCCGATGTTCTGAACGTAGGTACAAATACTCATATGGTTCAGATGATTTTTCAAATGAAGCATATGAAGTTTTTGACATTAAAAGTGCGGCTATTCCACTTGAGAAGTCACATGAAAACTGTGTATCTCCGTCTCACTTACGTAAACGCTGTTTCGCAATTTTCACAAACAAAAAGTCATATACGTACGTTTAAAATATTTTTGATTCCAATTCATCTGATTTTTATTTGACATGAATCGATCGAAAAGTTGTCAAGTATACCTAAAGGGGGTTTAACCAACATGCAGTCAAAAACTCTTTGACTGAGTATACTCATCAGTTGACGTTTAATGTTTGCGAATTTTTCAACGGTAGCCCTGAAGCAACGGTTGTACTTAGCACCGCCATTCTATTGATATCCAGTAAAACCGTTTTTTGAAAGTGCGGCCAATTTGAAAAGGCTCTAAATCGAATAGGTAATATTTATTCCACTGATATGGCTTCTCTCGTATTTGTCTCTCTATAGAAATTGATACACTCCCGAAAATAAACAAGGTGAGATGACTACTATAAAAAAAATATTCACCACAAAAGGCCCTTCAGGATCAGCCTTGAGACATACCCTCAAAAGTTGAAACTTTGCTTGTATTTTGAAGCGAAGTTTTCTTTGCAGCAGTTAAACAAAATCATTTTGTGCAACTACCAAATTTTAGAAAATAGTAAAATAATCTGCCATCGCTTTTACGTCCATATGACCCCACCTATCACGATCAAACTCGCCTACAACAGTCCGAGCTTTAAACTTGATCTGCTTACATAACATGGGTACACCGTCATCCATGCGTTTTGTGCGGAAGCTCCCAGCGTAATCAAAATATCACTGTAATTATTTCAATTTGCAATACCAAAATGCTTTCTCTATCAACTATTCGCGATAACTATAACACAAATAACAGACTAGGTTCCGTAACACTTTTTATCGCTGCCACTGTACACTGGGAACGTCAAATTCTATTCCTATTTGAATGGTATCATCCGAAATTAAATTCACTTTCAGCTGTTTTGTGGATATAATTTAAAAAAAAAAACTTATTCAGCTTAGGAAATTACCAATCACAACAAATCAATCAGATAGCACATATTGATAAGAATATTTCTTTTACCCACCGATTGCATGAAGCAATAATTTTTATCTAGAGTGCACTGTGTGCCACACATCACTATTCTCTATAGAGACAAAAATACTGATTCAACTTTATAGCCGCACTTCGGCAAACAATTACAATGAGTCACGTACGAAACGAGACGATTGGGACCGCTCTACCACCGCCACCGTCATCATCTCTGCGCTGATCTAGATTTCAATTTCAATTTGAAATAATTCAATTTGTTCGAGAGTATATAGTGCACTTTCTTTCTTTATATTCTGGCGCACAACACACACTCACTGACGTCACAGTGCAATATGAAATAAAACCAAAAATAAAAGATCACACAATTGAACGACTCACCGCTGTAGTGCTGCTTATCAAAAACTCACAACATGTTGGTATGCGATTTCGTTTGTCAAAAAACGATCAGAACTCGAAACCGGCTATGCCAGATCGCTCTATAGATACTAGTACGTGGTAATAAATACTTGCTCACAGATGACTACAACCTTCCGGTTAGTTGAATAGCTGTGAACCAACTGTGCAACCAGTCTTCTCTGGTGTGTCCAGTTCTGTTTCCATTGATATGGTGTACATTTAGTTTTCCTCGTTTTTCTTTACGTTTTTTTAGGGGAAATTTCAGAACAACGAACGCACAACTAAGTTAATGATCGCCACGACGAATACGCGTAGAGACCACGTGAATTAGAATGAATTGCCCCCT
The DNA here is from genome assembly GCA_916610125.1 of Cheilosia vulpina. Classification (NCBI taxonomy): domain Eukaryota; kingdom Metazoa; phylum Arthropoda; class Insecta; order Diptera; family Syrphidae; genus Cheilosia; species Cheilosia vulpina. Next base: position 50,775,127 of record OU744278.1, read on the forward strand.
AGATACGCGTTCTATTGCCAGTGTGTGCCCGGAATACGACAGAGTTTGATGACCAATTTGGATGAGGATAACAGTGCTACTGCCTATGCGCCCGCTGAAAATGGAAAGCGAGTAGTTTACTCCTCCCGGGGAGTAGAAATGAAAAAAAATATCAAATACAAAAACAACGGAAGACATTGAACTACTACCGGCGGCGGGCAGTCCGACAGCCGCCCCGGTATAGCATATTTATCCCCACACCAGACCAACCGCCTCTCGACTCATATCGGAGATGGATACAAGCAATCCCATTCATTTGTACAACTCGTGTACATTCAACCGAATCCAGAATTTTTACAAAAACAATCGTTTACCTCGGTTTTAGTTGAACAGAAACAAAAAAAAAAAAATAACACGAAAAGCCAAACATGCAGGCAAACATTTAAGCACCGTCTCATACACATACGATGCATACTCGTATCACCCGATCGCGCACATACGAGCAACGAGCTACGTTCAAAATGCTTTTAGACAAACAGCCACACACTACGTATTGTTCGCAATGAGACAGAGAGAGGTGAAGTGGCTAATGCGGCCGTGCAATCATCAGCTTCTGGACAAATTATTATGTACCTGGGTGTAATTAGAATATCACGTTTTGCATTTCCTCTCTGGATTTTGATGTTGTTGATGCACGTAGTTCGTAGTTATTACTTTTTTCGATTAACAAAAGAACTGCGGAACCGTCGAGGTCTGGGAAATTTAACGACTAAATGAGAGTGTCAATCGCGCACTACACTAACGACAACCGTATTTCGTTAGGGGAAATCTAGAGCTTTTTTTCGAGAATCAACTTCAAGTGCTGTTGACAGATAAGAGCAATACTTTATCTTATCGATACTTCTGTTGGTTTTTTTTTTTTTTTTGTGTTCGCCTGTAAACTTGGCTGAAATAACATACCAATGCGAAGCAATAAAGTAAAAGTCAATTTCCCTTTTTTTATTTTAATTTTATGGCAAATGTGTTACGATTGATTGTGAGATATATTTTTATCAACTGTCCATAGCTCGTAATAAGACGATTGTGGGGCGTTTCCGCTTCTAAGAACTGATAGAATATTCCGGCTTTTGGCAAGGCTGTAACCTGTAAGTCTTTGCGGTTAATGCGCTTAAAAAGCTAAAGTTTGTGACGAGTTTTGAAAATTGGCGCCATTTTGGTATAGTTCATTCTTAGGCCGGATTTTAGCAATAAAAATTTAACTCGATGATTCAAAACCCTACATTTAAATTATTACCTGCGAAGCGACCTTAAACTGCATGCTTAGGTGACGGGTTTCTTTATTAAACCACACGTTGATTTCGCAGCTACAAATCATAGACAACCATACTGAGACCCCCAACTTTGGTCAATTTTCCGGTACATGCCTACAAACGATATTTTAACGAAGTGGCAACGATTAAGCGCGCTAGTGTTGTTACTTGGAAAATCGTATTGCCAAATGTCACACACCAATACACTCGCAGCTAATGCTGTGGCCACAAGCAAAAACCGCTTATGTCCAAAAATTATATTTTCGAGAAAGGCATTTTGAAACTTCTTTTTAAGTCCGGCTTTTACCGTAAATGTCTAAACTATATTTCCTTTCTTTAATTTGTTTATTTTTATCTATAACATAACAGAACATGCAGATCATGATGGAGCACAAAATTGACTTTTGCCTTAAATCGACCGCTTAAGGACCATTCACATGAGAGCGACCAACTACCTACGAACGAACGAATGTTCGCAAATTTTGACAGTCCATTCACATTATACATTTTATTTGGTCGCAGACACCCGCGAATCAAATGACAGTCGCCGTCATTTGTTTCTATTTTTTTGACATTCTAATAAGCAAAACAAAAAAAAAAAAGAATTTTGTTGGCCTATTTGTGGAAAAAATTGAAAGCACAGCAATTAATGCATGTAGATCCGTACATGTACAAAAACTAATAAGATCAATAAACAAATAAATGATATTGAGTCCTTCCCATTTGAAGTATGTTACCTTTTTATCTGTTGATTCAGTCATACGCTTTTATTTTTCATTCGGACCAAAACAAAACAACACCACAAAATGAAATATGTACAAAAAAAAAATGCCAAGTTTGAGGTTAAGTTCGAACGAATGTTTTATTCGTTAGTTTGTGGAACGCGAATTGCACGATGTGGATTGTGAATAAACTTTGACAATTCGCACCAAGGGTGTATTCGTTCGCGGCATAAATTTTGGAATTTGAAATTTCGTTATGTAAACTGTTTATTAACTTTATTTCTTAATACATTTTGATGGGATAATTAATTATCCTCCTCTTGGAATTGTAAAATGTCCAATTTTCTGTTCGTAAATGCATCAAAAGTGGTTTGTTCGCATTTCAGCAATTCGTTCGCTCGCTCTCATGCGAATAATCCATTAGGTTTTGCTTGTGGCCACAGTATGGTTGCCACTTCACTGCGGGTAAAGCGTTCATAGACTTTCAGCCGTTGAGTTCGAAGTTATTATGTGGCTAATATTTGTTTTTTCTTTTAGACATTTGCCGCTAACTTTCACACTTAATTCACAGTCCACATAATACAGTCGCGATCCACAAACGCACGAATGAAAATATGAAACTGAATGGTTGTAGCAAAATATAAGCATTTTGAACAAACTTTCATCAGAAAAATGTGCGCATGAAATCAATGTTACATAGATATTGATATCGTAAAGTGGATAATATGTGACCATAGACATTCTTCTTATTGCAAATATGTAAAACATCTCCTCTAGTTAGTTTTATTACATAAACAAATTAAAATAATTGCCTTTAAACTGAGTTATAATAACTAACCAAAAGCATTTAAATTCTCCCACGGTTGGCAGCATTTTTTGATTAGTTTTGCATGTCACACGGATTATAATTGACATTACACCGATAGCAAAACAAAATCACGGAATTTGAAAAAAAATTCAAATTTAAATACTGTGTGCCGTTTTATCTGTTGGAACGGAACAAAAAAAAAACCGTTCGTTTTCTCAAGCAAGTCTAATATTGTAAATCATTTTTTAAATCAGGAAGCTGTTGAAAAAAAAAAATTAAATGTATTATTAAAACCAAGAAATGAACACTTTGTGGCGTTCAAGTTAATGAACATTGAAGTGACCTCCTACTTCCAAATGTGCTTTGCCTCGTGGTGGGAAGGCTCTTCAGGCGTTCGCTGGCAAATAATTCCTAGGCAATTAATTTTCGATTGGAGACTCGTAATAGCTTTATGATTGACAGTCGGTTTCTGTTTGTTTATTCATATAATATGTTTGGATAAACTTCACGCTCCAGTGCATCTTCAGCCGAAATGGTGGATCGTTTACTAATGAGCCCACACACCATAATTAATCTTAATATACAGATTTTCAGTTTTTTTGTTATAGATAGAATTCCTATTTGGGTAAAATGCAACATAAAAAAATACGAAAATAATCTTCTTTTTTTTAAATACATATATATTAAGTGGGTAAACGTGTGGGCTTTAATTTTAGAGATTGAGGGACCAAAGGGAAATATCACAACTATATGAGGGAACAATTTCAGTGAACACTATAGCACTGCACTCTAAAATAATAGATTTAAGTGTTTTCCAAATAAAACAGGAGAGGATTTTTCAGATTTTTTTCCGATTGAATGACAATTATTTAAAGATCGGGTCTTAAAACTACAGCCAAAAGACTGCTTTTGCACGATCTTTTATAACCTTTGGGAACTTAAAAATGATTCAACCTGGAGATGGCGTTGGGCCTGCCTTGGTGCCTGAACTTTTGTGACGATCTCACAACCTAACCTTAATGTGATTCATTATTTTTAAATAATAATAAAAACGCAACATCATCATTCTTTCTCTGTTTCCCGTGGGTCATACATGAGTCCTCTAAAATCAATTATTTGACCTAACCCTTGCGGGGGACAAGAGACAGAGCGGATGTGGATATTTATCCTTATTGTTTCGATTGATTTTAAAGTTTGTTTTTATAGCGATAATAGAATTACATAGAGTGAGGTACATAGTTTTGGCATATTTGACAATCTCTTTTTTTTTGCAAATTGAAATGACATTACAAGTACACGAAACACAAAATACATTGGTATTTTTCTAATCAATGTCACAAGCGAATAAAAATTCGTATCAACCAAATCAAGATAAAAGATTAGGTATAAAAGAAACAGGGAAAAGAAAAAATGTCCAGCATATTCAACTGTCAGTGTCAAATGGCGTACTGCTTAATTGAATGTGCTCCGATATTAATGGGGTGTTAAATGAAACTCTTCACTTTCATGTAATCCATCAGCTTAATCGGTTTGATGCAGATAATTCTACATACGAGTTTCTACATCAACTACAAAGTTGGTGTTGAAGCCATGGCCGGATCAGCTATTCTAAGAGCCCTCTTCATTCGCCCTAAAAATAAAAAACTCATACAAACGAATGGATTGTGAATTGAGTGAGATGAGAAGTTAGGTCTTCGGTTTTCAATGGGCTTATTGCGCGCCAAATTTTTTTTTCGTAACCAACTTTAAAGTTGTGCGATCATCCTGTTAAAATAAATGTACGTATGTCCTTAGACCTTACCAAATGTTTTTTTTTTGTATGTCTGTTAAATGCAATTGACCGTACTCGGCAGTTATGTGCATCGATACTCTTGACAACAAAATTTGAAAATTTGTGCGTGATATAAAAAAGAAACCATAAAAGCCAATTCCCCTCAGCCCGCACTCAAAACAAATTATCACGCACTTCAACTCAATCCAAACCGTAACGAATTCAATGTACCTAAAGTAGAAATTCGAGGCGCACAACCAAGTACCAACAGTGGCCTTTGAGCGCTTTGTTTACCTCCTATCGAGAAATGCATGAAAGGAACAAAAGAGAAAAGCACCCAATATGTTCCACTTAAACTGTATTTAACGAAAAATTATATAATAATTTATAATAGTGGTCTGCTGCGCACTTACGTTCACTGGCTTGTGATTTCATCGGTCTTTCGCACAGAGAGTGCCAGCGGCGATAGCTATTGAAGCTGAGGGAGGAGATCCATTTCAATTCCACATTCAGCGGACGTGAGCCCAAATCTTTGCTTTTGCCAAATTTTGACGTGCAACGCAGTAAACGGATTAATTATGCATCCCGGACTAAAATTATCGGTTCATTGGGATTTTTTTCACCTTCTTCGCGGCGCGACAACTAATTGCTAAATTTCGAGGGATGGTTGTGATAATGCAAACTAAGCATACCTACTTGTTACGTCATGGCCGGTGGACCACCCGAATTTGTTTGGTTACGAAATTGAGGTTTTGTCTGATTAGCGTGAAAGAAAAATATAATGAAACAAAAATGTTGATAGTAAAAATCCTGAAATTTGTAAAAAAAGAGGTGAGCAGCTGCTTTTAAATTAGGCTTACTCAGGTTTTTTTTTTTATTAGGTCGACTAATTATGCGATTAAGCATTAACTAGTTGTAGTGGACAAATTTAAGTTTCTGTACGAGTTTTAAGCGGTGTTAAAGTGTGTTAGATTTATTATTAGCACTCAAAAGTATAGAAATTAGTACACGGAAAACTGGGTTTTGAATTGGGCTTGTGACATCAAATTTGTCAGATGTAGAGAGTTGATATAAAGCCTATTTATCATAGGTCTTGCACGGCCAGGGAGGAAAAGCTTTGAGGAAGTTGAAGGCCACTAGGAAACTCAGAACAATCATACTAGAGAACTTTTTGTAAATAGTGGCGGAATAATATAAAAGGGAAAGGACGAATGGAAGAACCACGTGTTTGACAGTTCGTTGGGATAAGTAGTATTTAAGTAGAACTTAAATCGTTACGAGTCGTATGAGCAAACGGCCCTCAATGATGTTAAAAAATAAATAAATAATTGGCGCAACAGGTCCGTATGGACCCAAGCCTAGCTTCTCACAACCATTCGTCTTGTGTGAGTTTTTATTTTTTGGGACGAATGGAAGGGATCTACAATTTTATGCCGAGTCCAAACGGCCAATTGAGAAGCTCTTTCATGACAGTTATACTCTCGGATGTTTGTCAGACGTTCGCGAGAGATGTTACTATATGGAAAATATTTTTCGACATAAAATTGTTGCTATAAATTTTCATAGTGACGTTTTACATATTACTTAATGTAAGGCAAATCATGAGAAAAACTTATTTTTCTGCATCTTTTTCGTTTATAAATAAAAACAAAATAAATATCCAATATTGTGGTACGTTTTAAGTAGTTTAGTTTTACTTATAAAACGTAGGGTCGATTTTCGAGACTTTATTTTATATTAGACCGGCTTCGCCCGTGCAAAATGTGGTTTCAGACCACATTTGTAGGGGACACATTTTTTTTGTTTTGTTTATAATCGCTCGAAGGAAAAATCATCAATAGACATTGCAGAGGTATAACACGAGGGAGCGTTTTGCAATAGTGAGGGACTTGAACCCGTACTAAAAAACCTCCCGTAGACTGGACCAACTCCGCCTTTATCTTCATGGCATTGCACCTTGTCGTTGGACTAATCGGCAATAATTTAATATTCTTTGGACAGTAAAAATAATTTTATGATATTTAGCTACTTTTTTTTTATTAATGTAACGCTTCTTTATATACTATATTAGCGGTTTCTATCGACTAAGATAGTGATATTCGCTGCATTACTTACCCTGGAGTACGCTAAATATAAGATAACTGCCCGTGGTTGAAGCAATTCTTTATTAATTAAACTCACGCTTTTCTTAAAGTTTGACCTTCTAACTTATTGATTGTCATGTCAGAACAAACAGTAATAGGAAATTGAATCCGTTTAAACTCAAATGGATAATTGCTGGGAATTATTTGTATTCTTGGTATAAAACCTTATTTCCTTTAAAATTAACGCCTCAATAACGTTTTTCTGCAACGAAATCACTCTCAATCGGGTTCCATTGCAAATCTTAGGGGATTCAAATTGCGAAGCAACACAATGTGAACTCCAACTTTTAATTCCAGGCCATGGACTGTAATTCTATTTAAAAACACGACCGGGTAATTTACTGCCTCATCTTGATTGCAAATAGCATTTATAAACAGGTACGACGTGTATCATCGGGAATACCACGATATGGTATCACTGATACATATACCTATTTGACATTCCTTTTCTACATATTTGACATTTCTTTTATGGCTTTTCTTGTTATTAGCACACCAAACATCATACTGCCACTGTCTGTCTCCCTCTCCGTCACAGGAGTAAAATAAGGTTAAAAGAGATGTCAATATATTGCGCAGTATGTTTGATTTGAGAATGAAGTGCATATCTACTCACTGAGGTGAAAATCGTAGAAATGTTTCAAATTTTGCCTATTTACTTAAAAACCTTTTAAGTTATCGAGTTATTGGATAGCCTAAGTTGTACCTACAGATGTCCTCTATAAGCTGGTATTTACTATACTTAAATGCTCCCAGTATTTTCGAACGGAAAGCGTGACAAAGAAAAAAGCAAAACGAAACGAAAAAATAAATTACTCTTGTCCAATTTTTTCCGGAATTTATAGAGATATAGAGTTGAGACAAAGTAGATATTGTAGGCCTAGGTATCCTCTATAGTCCTGTGAAAAATACACCAGAATATACTGAGCAGTTTCTAAGATTTTTGCATCTAAATACATGCAGTCAAATTCAATCTTAGTCGAACAGAACTACACCAATTTTATTTATATGATTATAAAACTAATAACTATAGGTCGATTCGCGTTCTTTCCCGACTAAATATTTTACAAGCACTAAAAATCTGTCAAATTCAAACCGAGCTGAAAATATACTCCAGTACGTATGTATAGATAGATTTCGAGCTACTTTGAGCCACTTACGTCCTTGACATCTAGCCCATTTCACAAATAAATGTACAACTTAACTTTTTGCAATGTATGAAACGACCTGGAAGAACATCCGACCATCAAAGAGTTTTCTTTATTCTCACAGATTTCATTTTTGTGTGCAATTATTTTTGAAGACGGTTTTGGCCAGAAGGCCGTCCTAGGGTTCTGCGAAGACCTGTTGCGTAGACAATATATTTTTGTCTATTTAAGCAAAGAACTTTTCTCAAATTTAATGGCTCAGAAAATATAAGACTCTATTTCAAAATCTATACACATATTAAAACTGTTGTGGGTTCTATGTTTGTTTGCGGTCGACGTGAAAACTGCTGAACAGTTTTCGATGTAATTTTTTTTGACATTTTTCCTAAGACCGAGACCGAGGGCCTTACTAATAATTATTTTTAAACTCAACACAAAATGTTTTGTAAGTCACAATACGCAATTTCGTATGGAAAATTTTGTCACTGTGAATTCGAAAAATGTAGCCTGGACACTAAAAATGATTATTGAGGTCGCGGTATATCGTTAATAGCCATGCCTCCTTCTTAAGAGCTTTTTTGACCAAAGTGCATTTTTTTTCTTCAGATTTTACTGCATTAAATTGTAATTACTCAAATAATCCAACTATAACTTAACCCAACTTTGGGATACCCACAGACAGCATTGGATAGCACATTTGTCTCCCAGAAGCTATACTATCAACAAATTTCTTTGTCCGTAACATTTCATCATCGCCACAGATGAATGAATGGAAATATTAAGCCCAGGCGACTGTGGGAATATTGCACTCGTGCCCTTTTGTTTTTTCAGTCATTGCCAAAAGTACCCGCACAAACAACAAACATGAACAAAAATCTGTGAGTCATCTATCCGTGCGAACGAGTCACAGTGACCCAGGAAGAAGACAGCTACACATGTAACATTTAAAGTTAATCGCTGGTTGCCACAATTTGCCCAAACCCGATCTGATTCCGAAACTAAGTCAAGAAGAGCACACTTTCATCGAAATGTAGGTGAATTGCATTACAAAGGCCTCGCGAGGACTGCACAAAGCCACAGATACACACATTTGGTCGCAAAAGCCGTCAGATGCGCGCAGAGGGCACCAATTTTCATGTCTTGTTAGCCGCATTAGGCAAACAATTTGTCGGCTATTGCACGGGGTTAATTTCACTGGTTCACTCGCGATCGCTACTCGCTGTGTGTATTTTTCCACTCTCGGCGGCGGTGAACTGATTAAATCACTAATTTTGCATGGGATGAGAACATCAACATCAAAGTCACAACTTTGCGTCGTCGTTGGCGGATTTCCCACGTTTGCGCTATTTCGATAACGAAATTTGAAATCTTGGTAACGCTTCTAAGAAACTTCTTCGTGCTCTGTGTTTCATTCAATACTTGTGATGGGCGGTGCGGCGGATGCTACTCGCATACACAACTGCAGTGGTTGTCAAGAAGAATATTTGTGTGCGCACAGCGATTCATAACCACACTTGGTGGTGGTTTTGTGTTCTTCAATTAGCGAAGATGGCCCACCATCTACAGCCAAATGAAGTTGTCGGTGGTTTCAACATAGAGTCGAACGGATTCTATCGGCTTAATCGGTTTCGACTGACTTCGTTTGACCTTCCCCGTTTCGAATGCGCAATTACTGAGAATGCTTAGGAAATGCATCCGACACAGATGATAGGGACTATAGTCCAACTAGTTTGCGCTTGCTTGGGCCGGAGATCGTGAAGAAGATTCGATTGCTTGCAACATTTTCTATTCTGTTTTCGCTTCGGGGAAGGTCACGAGGAGCTAGCAGTGCGATATGGAAAGAGGGGCCTGCCCCTAGGAAATTATTAATTCTAAGTGTTTATCATCAGTGAGTCGACCTTCACTCACCCCAAGTGATAAATGCAAGTTGTGGCACACAAGTGCAATTGAAAGAGTTGAAAGCTCGAAGAGGTGTTAACAATTATTGTGCTTGAAATTTTTGGTGGGTGCGATGTTTGGTTATGCTCATGCAATGTACTCTTATGTTGTGTAGTGGGTAAATATTTAGACCTGTCGTATCAAATTGACAGCTCAATTCCGAGAAGGTTAGGTACCACTTATGCGATAGGGTCAGGTGTCTAGTCTCACATCAACATCACTGGATATCTCCAATGTTTATTAGACAGAACTGGGATGGGAGCATAAGTTAAAATTCCCGGGCATGAATTTCAAACCCGGAATGTTGCTAGTAGATTGTGGAAATCGACAGTGAAAATAGTAGCATTTTAAGTGGATTAAGTAAACTTTGCGAGCATGAGACTTGACCACCATCTAGAACCATTTAAGTTGATATAACAGACGACAAAAAAAAAAAGAGCAACTACTCATATCACCCAAAGTGGGATCTAGGCAACAACTATTTAAATAACCCAGACTTGGTGTCAACTGTCAGCCATATGCTGGATGACATAGCCCTGTTTGCCAGGGAAATGTTCGAAGAAGCGCGCGGTGGAATAATGCAGAGAATAGGTAAAAATTGTTCCTTAATATTAACCTGCCGACAGCAACCACAGCACCATTCACAGATAAGAGACCTTACACTGAAAACATTCTGACTACTAAGCTTTAGTAGTCAGAATGTTTTTTATTTTCCGATGGACGTATATTGCAATTGTGAATCCAATCACACGCAGTAAAAAAAATCAGCCTGACATCAAAAAGTCAGAGTCTGTAGGTAGGTAGATAGGGACTGCATGTCTTTTCCTTATAACCACTCATTTGACATTGTTGTTAAAGATTCTGCAAGAGTATAGTCAAGATCGCCCCTGTATAGAATTCAACACGATTTTCCAGAGATTACAGCAGGAAATTCAACTCTGTAAAAAATAAGAAAAATTACATCTTCATTTTTTTACGTTTAATTTTACATTCGAGTGTTGCCGCAACAATTTACAATAACAGTGATACGATATAAATAATCTAACTACTGAACAATTAATTTAAGTGTATATTGAGATATTCATTTTTGGGAATAAGTTGAATGATACTAACTAATTTATTTTGCGAAATTTGTAATTTTTTGATATGACATTCAGCATAACTACCCCAGATTAGATCAGAAAAATTGATTGGAAGACAACTTTGTAAATAATGATTTTGTTTTTCTTTCATAATAGTGATTTTCTGTTAATGAAAAACAAGAACCAAAAATCATCCAGCACAATAAAAGGTGTACCATCAAAAAAGAGTCCAGTGATTTAATTTTAATAGAGACACAATTGGACCCAGATTTTGAAACTTATTTTCGCTTCAATACTGCATTCTTTTCAACTAACTTAATTAAGGTAGCCCCTAAGCTATCTCAATCATGCACAAACCCACTAAATGCGTATTTTACCAAACTTCTTAATAAAATATTGGGTTAGGCATATGGGACATTTTTAAAATATAAATAAATTAAAAAAAAAGTGTATAGTGCCACTTTTTGTCATGTTTCATATTTTTTGAGGACGCAAATAAAATTCAGTGGAACTCATTTGTTTTTAAAAGCCAAATAGATTTAGTTAAAACAATGTTCCCACCAACGTGATTTAGCCAAAGTGATTTATAAATCACGAAAGGCGTCTCCACCGAACTTTAAGTGATTTAGTTTGACATTTTTGTCGACTTTGACATTAGGTGTCCAACACCATTGTTATTCTTTCTATTTTTTTGCCATACCTGCCAAGAATAAAACAATTTTTCATTGCATGAATTTAATAAAAATATCAAAAACTCACCGAAACACGAACAAAATTAGAAAATTGAATTTGAAATAATTTTTTTGACAGTTTTTCTTTCTTTTTTGTTTGCTGAATAAAGTGCTGAAGTTAAGAACAGGTATGTTCGATTTTATTTTGTGTGGATTTGCGATGACAGATACGTAATTAAAATTTAAGCACGTATAAATCACGTAATTATAAATCACGAAAATGTATGATAAATCACGTAATTTATGAGATGATTTAGCTAAATCAAGTTGATTTAGCTAAATCACGTTGGTGGGAATATGGTATAAGGGACTCATTTTAATTTAAAAAAATAATCACTACTTGTTGCACATTTTTCAAATATTTCACTGGAAACTGAAACTAAACCTGGTTATAAAGGGTGTCTCATAATTCACGCCAAATGTAATTTTGTTAAGAAATACAGATTTTTAATAAGAAATGATAATTTTTTTATTGAATCCTAGAATACACAGATTAGGGTTATGTATGGAATATCACATCGGATATGGCCGCCACGACTTTGCTGACAAGTACGTAATCTTTTATTGAATTTTTCTATGAATGTTTCACATAAATGTGTCTAAATTTCATTAATACACCTCGCAATTTCCTCTTTCAATGCGTTGATGGCCGTCGGCTTGTTTGCATAGACCTTTGACTTCAACAAAAATCTCCAAAGGAAAAAGTCCTATGGCGTTAATTAACAAGATCTGGATGGCCAATTCTGATAGCAAAAACGGCCGATTACACGATTAGGTAATGACTGAGGCAATAATTGAATTGTTTCTCTAGCTGTATGGCATGTGGCACGGTCTTGTTGAAACCACATGTTGGTCACATCCATATCTTGTAATTTAGACACTGAAAACTGGGTTAGCATGCCACGCTAACGTACACAATTAACTTTTATTGTCTCACCAACCGAATTGATGGTTCTGGACTGTCAGCAATACTCTCACGAACTGCTTCGATGTTTTCTGTTGAACGACTTGTGATAGGACACCCAGAGTGTTTAAGATCACTAATTGATCCAGTCACCCTGAATTTTCCAACTATTCCCTTCACAGTTGATGGTTTCAAATCACTATGACGGCCATATTTTGTATGAAAATTGCATACTGTAGCTGACAAACCTTGATTATTTTTAAAATATTGCTCAACAATGAAAATGCGTTGTTCTTTCGTATTGCGCACTAACCCTGAACTGTCAGCTGTCACATTGTAATTTTTGTTCCGTTGGCAGTACTATACTAATAAATGGTGATTTATGGGAGCTGGATGTCTTTTAAAATGGTATGCAAACTGCTGATTAAGATCTACAAAACACATGACGCTTCTAAGAATCGTTTATAAAAAACCTAGATTCCAAATGATTTGGGTTTTTTTCAGCACCAACGGATTGTAATACCTTAGAAGAATGTATTGGCTTAAAAATTTAAATGACCAAGAGTTCATTGGTCATGTTCATTGGATATGTCGAATTTGGTATGGAAAAGATGATCTTTTATTTATACATTCATGATGGAAGTAGTCAACGCAATAGGCAAATGATGACACTTGTTGCTTTAAAGGGTTTTGCGGATTCACAATTCCACACACATAGCGCTCTTTTCACTTCCAGTTTTATTGCAGTTTAACCCTAAATTGAAGTTAAAATTCCTTTCACTAGTGCCCAGTGTCCTCCATTTGGCATAGATAAAAAAAGGTTAAATAGTTTGAAGTGAAAAATTAATAAAAAATAAATTGAATTGTGATAACGATAAGGGATTGAACAAACGCAATTTTGGCCCTACATCCAATGGAACTTCACTCCAAAAATGAGCATGGCGCTGGTAAGCTATTCTAGAAACGGTATTTCGTTCTGTTTTACATACTGAAAATCATCGTTAATCGATTTTGCGATAGCAATTTGGCCTTGAAAATACTCGTTTTTCCATTTCGACATTCACAATAGCCATGAGAAGATTCATAGTCTCCCCGTAAATTATCTCTCAACATCGCCAGTGTTAAAACATAATTTATCTCCTTTTCTGATGTGCCCACTCTATTTATTTTGGTCAATCAATAAGCAGATTGATTTTCTGAAACATTCAACATTTATTGTTTCTCTTCTTGCACTCGAAAATGACCTTTTATTTCATCCCAAAAGGAAAAAAAAAACTATTTTAATTTCGCATATCAGTCATTTCTGAGCTCCTTTTGTATTAAATCAAATTCCATACGCCATACCACAAGCCAAATCCACTACTTAACCTCTAAACTTTTGAAAAGCACAGTCTCACATCTTGGCACACCATCTGAACATCTAAATTCAAAGTCATCGCATTATTAAGCTGATCAGCAATAAATAACCAAATCGCGGCAACATTTGGTTGAGATCACAGTTAACACTGCTGCAATACAGTTTCACCATCTGCATGCGAATTTCTCGTGGACACAAACACAAAATTCCGGTTGCAATCTCGGTTGTCAGACCGAAAGTAAACATAGAAAATTTATTTGCTAGATGCACAGAAACTGAATCGCATTCGCATCCGTAAATCTAGAGCAGTTCCCTCAGCCATTCTCACTCACTGAACTAGAACCATCCGTGCAGAGATTTGAAGTTGAACCGGTGGCATTTTAATGACATCACCGTCATCAGCATTCAGCCAGTGAGCCAGAGCCAGCGTCAACCGGTGTGTGGTGTGATGTCGCTGCAGCTGATGCAACGACAACGGCATCGGTGTGATGTTGTGAATCGTTGATTCTTGAATTCATTGAAGAGCAATTATTTGCTTCGGTTATTTCATTGTTAACCGTCGAGGCTAATTGATGTTGCATTACAATGGTGGAACAACAAAAACAATCTGCACTTACTTATCGCGGCGACGAGTTAACCTTGGGGTCAATATCCTTGTCCGGAGCTAACTTGAAATAGATACATTTCGTGTAGATAATTATGTTCGGCTTGATGTAGTGCTTACAGGTGACTTCCCGCATAGGAAGTGTATAAGTTATATGATTTGCCTACTGATTTAATATGCCATTCAGAATGTTCTAGAGAAAATGAATAGCTCCGCAGTGTTGTGGAGAACTGTTACTGGACAAGCAAAGGGCACTGACAAAATTTTGGCAGGAAATCTCGATTGTTATGGACAATGTGTTTGGATAACATGTCAATTGAAATGACTGTTTGGGTGCTTGTCGCCATACGAAATGTGCCTTCCGTTTGCTGTCGGTCATGTTCGTGGATCCCTTGGAATGCCTCCTCGATAATTACAGTCGGCTAGGCCTAAAATTGATTTCAATTTATTTTGATTTTATCCCCTTAAACGTTCGCAATTTCGGTTTGTAAAGCTGCGACAGTAGGTATAAGGCGACATCAGAACTCGCCAACCAGTGAAAATATAAAACAAGGATCCGCAGCTTGTTTTGACTGTGAACCAAGAAAGGAGATGCATAATGTAAAGAGGCTCACTGTGGTTTCCAAATTTGCAATGCACTCCATCAATATCGAAAAATAATGAACGACTGTGTCGTATACGTAACATTTTTTTCTGTATCAATATCATATCACTATAGTGGCCCAAATTTGACATCATACATGGTAAGGATATTTTTCTCCTCGTTTGTGGAAATATTTTCGATTTTTGTTGTTAGTTTGCGTTTTGCGTCACCATTCCTTAGCAGTTTCTCAAGCGTTTCGATGGATGTCTTTTGTGCATTAACATGCTTAGATGTTAAAAAGGGTGTAGGTGCAGATGGAATCTCTTCCATATTTTTGAAAGGATGTGCGCGAAATTACTAATTACAGATCTATATGTAAGCTATCAGCCATCACCAAAATTCTGGAAAAGATTGTGTGCGATAAATTAAATTTCTTTGTCAAAGAAATCAGTTCCGATTCTCAACTCGGCTTTGTTTAAGGCAGATCCACAGCCACTAACCTAGCAATTCTATGGGAAAAAGTTGTAACAAACTTAGAACTTGGTTTTCAGACTGATATCGTTTTTACCGATTTTGCTAAGGCTTTTGACAGAGTAAATCATAGAGTGCTGATCCAAAAATTAAAATATATTGGGTTTGACTCCCCACTATTAGATTGGATATCTTCGTACCTACGAGACCGCACTCAACACGTTAAGATAGGTGGTTTTCTTTCAGAACCTATATCTTTCCAACATCAGGTGTTCCACAAGGAAGTCACATTGGGCCCTTGCTTTTCGTCCTATTTGTCAATGATATTCCGTCTTATACTCGTAAGTCCACCTGCCTTTTATTCGATGACGACTTAAAAATCTCTCATAGTATTCAAATTGCTTAAGATTGCTTGCTTCTCCAAGATGATCTAAACAGTCCAGCAAGTTGGTGTCAACGTAACTTTTTAGACTTAGACGTATCTAAATGTCAAAGACTTACTTGTGCGAGACGCATTAACCCAATATCTTTTAGTTACCAACGAAATAAAGTAGAGCTTAAAAAAGGACTTCTAAAAAAAGACCTTGGAGTCATATTGGAGCCACATGTTGACTATATTGTGAGTAATGCATTTAAAATGCTCGGTTTTATTAGGCGGAATACGAAAGAATTCTCTGATCCATATGCACTGAAGGCTCTGTATTTCGCATTTGTAAGATCGGTAACAAAATCAGTCCTACACAATAGAAAGGGTGCAAAAATGTTTTACTAGGTTCGTTTTTAAAAAGCTATGGTGGAATATAGAAACTCCACCCTTCTTAACTAGATGCCTTCTTTTTAATATGCTTACTCTTGAAAATAGACGCAAGTATTTAAGTATCAAGTTTATAAAAGATATAATGAATTTCCACTTAAAATTCTCCTATTTACTTGAGCGGATAAACTTTTATTTTCCTGAAAGATAGTTGCGTATGAGATTTCATCTTCGTGGTCAGTTTTACAGACCAAATTAAACTGGTTCATTACTGTAACCAATTGAGAGTTGCATTAAAGAGTTTAACTTTGTTATTGATCGCATTGATGTTTTTCAAAACTATTCTAGAAATTCATTCAAGAATCAAATAATGCCTGTTCTCTACCATAATAATTAAATATTTTATAATATAATAATAGTCTTAAGTTCATATTATGATAGTTTTTTTTTTTAAGTTGTACCTTAAATTGACGAATAAATAAATAAATAAATAAATTATCGAAAGCAACATTTCGTGCCTCTCCAGATAAATAATAGGCCTGTTTGTTTTTGTGCTTCGATCTCAGCAAGGCAAAGTAAAGTAGGATTTTCTGCCCGCAATTACAACAACTACGCTCTACTTGACACTTCGAGACTCACTGTAGTTATTGTAATTGTGTGCTGAAAATTTTACTTTACGTTGCTTTGATCGAAGCTGAGCTAAAATATTTTGCTGAAGCATCGGAATTAGTTACTGTCTATTTATGTACATTTGTTTTAATTACACATATATACAATTATCACATATACATATTATACATTACACATTTATTAAACAATTAAAATTAACTTAAACATATTCACATGAATTAATCATACACACAATACTTTATCTAATATTTATACAGTCCATTTATACCAAAACACTGATATTATGTTAAATTAACTACTTTTTTCTCTAAAAAAAATATTATATTATTATTATTATTTTATTAATTATAACCTGTGGCGTAATTTTTTAGCAGTTAAATAAATAAATACCGTTAAATAAAGCAACCATTAGTCTCGGCGGATAACCGCTAGCACTTCTTGCAATCGTCTGACAAACATCCGGTAGTAAACTGTACTGGGAAAGCTCTGAGCTACAGCGACATAAATCTGAACCCTAATCAGGTAAATCTTCAGACGATTACAGTCAAAACGACAGAGCCCGAAACTAGTAACTAAGTGTGAAAATTACAAGTTTGAGAGAGTTCATTCTCCACAAATGTAATAAAAGCTAATGATAACCAGAAAAAAAGGGGCAGAATATAACTTATTGTGGCCGTCAAAATTTCAAAAACGATACGTAATCTGCCTCTTTGGAAACGTTGGAATCGGTGGTCTTAGATGCCTAATTATAGAACGATTTGAAAAAATAGTAGTTGAAGACTTCGTATAGGTGATACATAAGTTAAACGGGACGACACTTCACTTGGAGTGTGCAACATGAAACAGTTAGCCAAAGGACCAATAGAGTTTTTTTTACTTCCAAATGTGAAGTGTTGAAAGATTCCCGACGGTTTACAAATTATTGAAAAATATTACCGAATTTTGAGGGTGGCCAGTGTCCAAGCTCTAAAATATTAAACTGAAAACATTCCGCCAATGACTTAGACGCATATTGACCACCCTACAATACTCTTCTTGGCATTGGCTACCAAATACCTTCACCAACGCAATGTATTCAGCAACCAGCAAACCAGCAACAATTCCAAGAGACATAGCTCTGCAAATTTCGATCTCAACACGATCACTTCATTTGGTAACATTTCCAAATACCCAGACCATTTCTCGGTGACCCAAATGGATGGTGTTGAACAATGCATCAATATCGCAGGCAATTGCAAAACGCAAGACTTCCAACCTAAAAAAAAAGTGCACACACTTTTATCTGGCAAATTGCCACATCACAATTTCTTTAAATACCCATCTTCGTCTGTATGTGGCCTTTTGTTTGCCGATGGTGCATCGCAGCTCTTGGTGTGTCTTTCTCCCCAAACTATCGTAAAAGTCGAAATTTAATTGAGTCCATGTCGCGTCCGAAGCTCATGACGAAACCTTTTAATACAAAACGACGTTTCATTACGCACACCCCCCGCACACCATTACGCGGAGTTAATAGTTTAATTGGATTTTGATACGTTTGCCTTTGAATGAGATTCACCTTTAAATGTGCTACTGGATTTATATGCTTTTCATGGTATCACCGAGAGTGATGGTCTAAGGTCGTTGTCGCTCGTTCCAGTGCGCATCAAATCACTGATCTGTAAAATAAGTTTGTATTCTTCTCTTTGAGTGATGAGAATTTGGATTACATAACCTAGAAGATCTCGGGAACGAACTAAGGTTTTCGTTGTTGTTTTTGTTGACCAATAAATGTGTGCCAAGGTGAGGAGTGAATCCAATTGGATGGGAATAGGTTTAAATTTCGATTTACTTTCGTGTCGATTGAAGGCAATTCAAGGTTACGGAGGAAGTGCCAACAATGGGATGAGTATTTATTTGGTTAGATCATTACGTTGATATGGCTATATTAACTAATAACAAAGGCAATTCCCACGGGGTATTAATAAATCACGTTCATACACCTATTTAGGTATAGATGATGTGCAGGCTGGTGTAGGCGTTGGCGTTTTAACTGTGTTACGATTTATTTTAAGCCGTATAATACTATCTATAGATCAGACGTAGTTAGCAGGCCGTGGTGGCATCACGCGTGTCAGTTGGGATGTTGTTAAATGTGATTTATCTCTAGCGTGGCAGACGAAATGTGACCGACCATGAGAAGAGCAATTTTGTAGCCTTTCAATGTCATTTTGGAGTCGGTAATTCAGTGCATTAAGGTGGTTGAAATTGCCTTGAAATTGGAATCAAAACAAGAATGAGGGCAAGTTTTACGCTAGAATTTTACGAAATAGTGTGTGGCATTCATAAATGGATGATGTGATTGGATCTAGTTCAAGATATCTGCTCTATATGGAGATTACAGCCGATAACTTAGTGTTGTTGGTGGAAGACGATATAAATGGTCCACCTGACCGAAACCCCAACAGTGGACTTACGAATCAATAAAAAATTGCGATGAAGACACTTTTTCATTAGCAGTCCAACAATCAGCGATTTCATATGATTTCTGTTCGAATCAACAGAATGATCAAAATAGAAACAAAATCATTAAAATTGAGGGTTTTAAACAAATTTTGTAGGTATCTATCCTGAAACGCTTTCAGTCTGCGATGTAAACCATTGCAAACCAAATACTCTTATTTTACAATTTTTATTCAACAAACCTTGTATGACTAGAGACAAATAAGAATGGGCCTTTTATTGACATTAAATAGAGTTGCGTGAAGTCAGGTGAAGGCGGAAAAAGCAACTAATCAGACGCAAGACGACCCACGACCAAAATACGTTGCTCCTGATTGCCAAAAAATCGATCCAACAAGAATCAACGTTTTTAATGTTTTCTTGTACGAAAATCAAATGAAAGGGGCAATCATTCATTTGATTTCAAACTAAAATAAAATAATTTGAAATCTCAATGCAAAATGAAAGGCACAAACATGTCTGAAACATGATTTTTTCATCATCAGTTATGTATTTTAATATATAGGTACACACATAATATAACATGTGCATAAACGATGTCTAGGTAAAGTGCCAGCAACAAAGCTACGGAGTTGTGGGCGACTTTTGTTTCTTCTGCGTTGCCTAAAAATTGAAGTTGGATTGGCAAAGCCGCAGCTATATTTAAAACTTGTTGAACAAATTTTATTCTCTGTCAGAATCATTGAACGCAAATTTTTAAATAACAAAAATTTTGGTGGAAAAGCTAAGCTTCCACCTATAGTCCAAAAATATGGAAGAAGACGAATGATGTACACTGTGCCGAACTTGTTCAAGGATCTACCACAAGACTTAAGAAATATTAGAGTAGTCAGCGAAAGAAAAAGAAAATTAAAACTAGAATCTTTAACAAGGTGGGCCAAAAGAGATCACCATTGGAAGGAGCTCGTATTTTGGCAAATGGCCGCCAATGTTAAATCTGTTTTGACATTTGTGGACTAGACAGATGTAGAATACAAGTGAACAAGCGATACACTCCCCAAGAACGCGGAATAATCGTGTCTATTTTTTTGCGTAACAATTCGTCTGTAGTGTTGGCGCAGCGCGAATTCCGTCACCGATTCCACGGCCGTCCGACACCGACTGCGCAAACACTGCGCCGTTTGGCCGCCATCCTTGAAGAGTATAGGACCGCAGGAGATGTTGCCAAGAGTGGCCGGCCCCGGAGCGCCCGTTGTGCCGAGAATATCACCGCTGTTGACGAGGATGTCGAGCTGTCGCCGGAAACATCGACCAGACGCCGTGCCTCGCAATTACCCATCAGCCGGTCGTCCCTAAGGCAAATTTTGCGGTCAAAGACTTTCGCATGTTCCCGTACAAAGTCCAGTCCGTGCATCAGCTGCTGCCTGTCGATCGCTTGTAACCTACGCCCAAGCCATCCTCTATCTCGAGGACGAAGTGGACGATTCTTCGACCAAAATCATAATGAGCGATGAGGTTCAGCGGGTACGTGAACAAGCCAAACTGTCGCTTCTGGGGCTCCGAAAATTTACGAGTAATGCAGGAGGAGCCATTACACCCTCTCAAAGTTACTGCATGGTGCGCTGTTCACGCTGGAGGAGTCATGGGGCCATATTTTTTCTCGAGAACGCTGCTGGTCAAACGCCAACTGTGGACGGTGCGCGCTATAGGGCCATTTTAAGTTTTTTTCTGCCGCAATTGAACGAATTAGGTCTGAAGGACATGTGGTTCCAACAGAACGGAGCTTCGGCACACACTGCGCGAGCCACAACCGATATTCTGAAGGCGGCGTTTCCGGGTCGCCTCATCTCTCGTTTTGGCGAATTGCAATGGCCCGCCTGATCGCCCGATTTAACCGTTCCAGACTTTTTTGTGGGGTTTTTTGAAGTTTCGTGCTTACGTGAACAAGCCCGAGACCCTAGAAGCCCTCAAGGACAACATTCGACACGAGTGCGAGAATCTGTCGCCCGAAGTTCTCGCTGAAGTGATGAAAAATGCCATAAAACGAGCCCGTATGGCAATCAATTGTGAAGGCGCCCATTTGACCGATGTCATCTACTCGACTTGACCAATAAAATTCCAAAGGTTCAAATAAAAATAATCAAAAAAACAGAATCGAAGTTTTTCATTTAGAAAAAAAAAGAGAGCCAAACAACATCGGATGACATCTTTTGGCTCACCTTGTATAATAGAAAAAAAAATTTAAATATTCTATTCACTTCAAGTAAAATTTAAATTTAAATCAAATTTTCAGCTATAGCTAGTGCTGCAATATTTTTTTTTTGTTTTATATTAATATTGTAATTTATTACAAAGTATATTATTATTATTAAATTAAATTTTCTAAACAACCATCTACAGATAAGCACTTTGCTTTGCGGGTAAAAAAATAATTTATGCTTGTTAGTAAAAAACTTCAAACTTTCAGTCAGTGCCGGCTATAGGGCGGGTCAACTAGGGTAGCCACCTGAGCCGACATGGTTCGAGCGCCCATATAAGTCTCTTCGCCTTGTTAGTGGATTAAAAAAACAAAACAAACAAGTAACCATCAAGCCTCCTACACTGTCAGCACAAGAGGGTCTGCCATGAATACTATTTTTGTATCTTATTTGACCACCGATGACGCTCTTGCACTTGTTCCACCCTTTCTCAGTCGTAATAACAATTGTTCGTCATGAAGAAACGATTGCATCGAGTCGCTCTAAATGCCGACGATGATTATATCCTCGTACTTCTCGCAGAAGCCTTTGTTTTGAATCGAATAATCTACCCTTTGCATATCTCGCTAGTCGCTACTTATCTAATTAAATATGGGTCGTCGTAAAATTAGGTACAAGGGACACAGATATGGAGATCAACATAAGTTTGTTCGTCAACACATCAAGAAGCTTCCATAGAAAACCTCACAACGTCATTCACATATGGTTGCATATGAAATCTAAATAAGGCGTGTTTTTTCAGCTGGATCTCAGCAAAGCCAGGTAAAGTAGGATTTTCAGCAAGCAATTACAACACCTACGCTCTACTTTACACTTCAAGGACTCACCAGTAGTTGTTGTAAATGCGTACTGGAAATTATTTTGCTCCTTGCTGAGATCGAAGCTAAAAGAAAACACGTCTATAAACGATTAACACAAAAAGTTGCTGCAGAAAATCTCACTCGAGCGCGCAATAAGCAAAGTCCGCCACTGTCCAGGATATGTGTCGCTCACATTTTATTTTAGCTCCAAAACAGTCACCTGTGAATCTCTTTAACTGGACCTCACATTTGGTGCCGGAGCCGATCACGGCGGCACGCACAACAACTTAGCGGCTTTTTCTGTATCGGACAAAATATTCATCCACTTGAAGTTGTATTTTAAGTAAACTCCACTTTTGACTCTTCAAGCACGGCGACCAATACATGCTCAACCAAAAAAAAAAAAACCTCTTGGACCAATTCCAATCACTGACACTACACCGCCTAGGGCAATACCCGATGGCGCCCATAAGTTGTGCAACCCAATCACAACATGTCAAGTTGTGTGCGCTTAACGACAACCGAAAGGACATTACATCTCTTCCCATTGACACCAATCAAACTTCTTCACTAATTTATTGTTATTCAACACCAAACCAAAGGTTTACTCGCCTCAATTACAGTTTCACAACACGCGTGCAGTTGTGGATACTTATTAATCACATAATGGGACAGTCCAAAAATAAGAAATGGCGTAATTCTTCAATTACCGTTTGATGGAAATGAAAATAATACCCATAGATCACGGTAATCCCTAAATGAATTGCCGCAGTCAGCCACATTACCCGCCAAATGGATGTCAGATTAATACCCCATCTACAACAATCAACTGCTCAAACAACAATCGCATATGTGTGCGCTCAGCTCGACACCGACTCCGCAAAGCGTAAATCCTCTGCAAGCGAAGAACTTCTGAAAAGTTACACACGAGCCACGAGCATTATCGCTCACTGGATCCGCCGTGAGATTACCAAATGCACTACATCTAGCTCACATTCGGTCCGAGATTGCTTGATGGCCAGATCCGTTTTGAAAAGGCCTTGTCGTTTTGGTTTTGTTGTTTGCTACCAAATTGTGATTACACTTTGTAGGTACTCATTTTGGCGATCAAGTGGCTCTGTGGCGGGAGGCCATTATGGATGGCCTAAAGCACCCCGACTTGCTGTATGCCCCACTGCAGGTACATCGCAAGGGAATTTCTCACACACAACATGAGAAGATGAAGGTAATCCATGGCATAGCGCAACAGCATAGATGTGCTCGCATCGCATCTGCTTGTGGTAGGAGAGGTACGACGACCGACGAGCTGCTCTCGCGCGATCGCATTTGGTATAAATAAAAATGTTGGCAGATTTCTTCGACTTTTGTATCCGAACTGGCTAGAGATTCGCACGTGCACACAGCTCGCCTACGCTGCCCGCAAAAGTGAATCCGAATTTGTGTTCTTCTCAATCGAGAGCGAGTCCTACGAACAGAATCTAACGCGTTGTAGAACAATACCCGACATTTTACTATCCGCAGACGGGAATCTTCTTCTTTGGAATAAATTTCAATCGTGATCGGTAATTGTAGTGTAATAAATTTCGTGGGGCTCATCTCGGGGAAACTATACTGCGATTGAAGTTGTAATACGTACCTTGTGTTGGGGCCGCCGATTTTTTGGTTAGTGATTGTCTCGTCGTCCCAGCGTCGTCGTACCCCATCTGCTCGGGTGAATTACTGTGTGAAGTTAACGTGTTTCCTTTCTAAAATAGAAGTATCTCTCTCTTCTTTCGGGGGCAATCATGATGATGATGGCTAATAGTGGTGCTATGGCTGGATCGGTGCAGAGGAAGATCGCTTGTATGGTGCTGGCAATTGGATTACTTGTTGCCATGGATATATGTGTCAGTGGAGTAAGTATCTGCATTTTGTAGCGTTCACTTTTGTTGTTGTTAGCATAGTGGGATGTGAATCTCAGGAAATTAATAACCCCACTGGTTGTGTTGCTGGTTACACAATTTGTGTTGTTGAGAGTGAAACTGGCGGCGGCGGTGGCATTGTCTGCGACAGAAAGATTAATGAAGGATATTGTTCGCAGTGAAGGGTGAAATTTCACTATCCCTTTTGTTCATCAAAAGAGAGAACAGATTTTTCGGTCATGCGCCGAGTAAGGAAGTCATGATTTTCATTCACAAAGACCATAGATTGGAAAACAAATGTAAGACTTTTTTGAAATACGATCTTTGTGTGGTTTGAATTTGAATACGCGATCGGTGGTCTATTCATTCAAGGTATATATCTGATCAGGAAGAATATCCTAGTCTTTATACCCCGACTTGGTCAATCGCCTTTAGAAACGGTAGTCAGATCAGAATGAAGATGTAATTATTTTTCATCGAGATTTGTCAAGTTTGAATGGTGACCAATCCGATTGGAAGCAGGAGCGATGCGGGTTTCCGCCTCATCGTCATAGAATCAGTACTGCGGGTCCCATGAAAGAGTATAAATGGGTCGTTGGGAAAAGAAGAGGGTAGAAATTGCTACTAAACGTGAAGAATCTTTGCTCTAAAAGTGTAGCCGACTCTCTCAGTGATCCTGGGCACATGGTCTTTAAGTTGTTCAAAGCGATATATGGCATCTGTTTTTGAAATGAAAATTCTTCAGAGTCTTCAACGGCGTTTCGGACTTGTGAAATGGAATTTGAAGATCCTCTGGACTGGTTTGATGTGGTAGAGCCAATGTCATCGATGTTGTGGACCATATTCAAACAGCTCTTAGAGTTCGTGGTCTTATTTTTTTCTCCATTCGCGCCGCACAGTAAAAAAGTCAGTTCTTCTTCCGAACGTTACCAGTACCAGTTCTTCCTGCCTGCTTATCGACTTGAACTGGTTGAATAAGGGATGCGTAGATCATTATTCCATCCTAGTTAGAAATTTTGCGCCCTTTTGTTTTGGCAAACCAAGGTAGAAATTTTTTCATAGAGTCGTTCTTCGTCAGATCTCCATTAGATTGTCTTTCCTGATCTCTACGAGAGTGTCTTTCCAAGGTAATTGGACTCCTTAACCACTTCGAAGTTGATGCGTCCAACTACCGCACTGTGTTTCATATGATGGGACTGAGATTTTTTTCAGACAGCATGTATCTAGCTTTGTATTCGTTTACTTCAAGAACAACCAATTTCGCCTGTTCTCGTAGCATTAGCGAAGCCACTATTCCGATGATGTGGATATCGTACACATACCCTTGCAGCTGGATGGACCTTTTGAAGATGTTGCCTTCTTTCCCTACCACTAGCAGTTTTGCTTGCTGTTTATGTTAATAAAGAGTTGCGTTACGACCTAAAAGCAAGCTTAAGTATTTGACTAATAAAAAAAATGCCACGATAACTCCTCCATATTTCTGCCAAGTTTTCGTTTCGTTGGATTGCCTTTTATAATCTTGTGACTTTGATTGACTTTTGCTTCCATGGTAGGATTTATTTTTCTGTCTCGTGTGTAGCTTCTTTCCAGTTCACTTTTAAATCTAGCCGTAGCAAAAAGTTGGCATTTTTTCCTTAATATTAAGGATGTTGATTGCATTGATTAGCACGTGCTGTATTTGTATGGTTGTTCGACTGCCTTGTTTAGAGAGTGTCGGGTTGCTGTGTAGATATGTCCTTTGGAAAGCTGAAATTAAATTTAATTTAATTTAATACTGGGGGGGGCAAAACCCCAATTTATTTGGTTTATTACAAGCTATTACAGTGACTTAATCTAACTTGAAACTAATTAAAACTAGGACTAATAATTATAGCTTAAGGCTAAGGAAGGTGAAGGAGCCCAGTTTTAGGGGAGGAACTAATGCGGTTGAAGTCAAAAACCACCTATCCCCGTATAACGAATTGCTGCAAATTCGTTGCTAGTCGTTTGAATCGAAAACGTTTTTCTTTTCGACACTTACATTGATGTTTCCGTGCTCATCCTTCGCCATCATATATTTACTTTTAAGACTCCTCGTTCGTTCAGGAGGTCTAAGAACTACGTCTGGAAGTGGGCGCACGTGTTCTAAAGTTTTTCCTATATTTCTCCAAAGACTTTTTGAAACAAGCTTCAGAAATGCAGGAAGACTTGTCCATCTCTACTTGTGAGGTGAATCGTAAATGAAACTCACATCTTATAAAGGGTGTCCCATAATTCACACAAAATGTAATGTTGATAGAAAATGCAGATTTTTAATTAGAAAAGTTAAATTTTTTATTGGCTCATAGAGTATACCGATTGGAGTTATGTATGGAATAGCACATCGGATAAATGACCGCCACGGCAAGTATGTAATCTTTTATTGACATTTTCTATGACCGTTTCGCATAAATGTGGCTGAATTTCATTAATACACCTCCCAATTTCCTCTTTCAAGGCGTTGATGGTCGTGGGCTTGTTTGCATAAACCTCTGACTTAAAAAAAACTCTAAAGGAAAAAGTCCTATGGCGTTAATAACCAAGATCTGGATGGCCAATTCTGATCGCAAAAATGGCCGATTACACGATTAGGAAATGACTGAGGCAATAATTGAATTATTTCTCTGGCTATATGGCATGTTGTACGGTCTTGTTGAAACCACATGTTGGTCACATCCACATCTTGTAATTTAGGCACAGAAAACTGGGTTATCACGCTAACGAACACCATTAATTGTTACTGCCTTACCAGCCGAATTGATGATCCTGAACTGTCAGCAATACTCTAACAAACTGCTTCAATATTTACTGTCAAACGACTTGTGACAGGACACCCAGATCACTAATTGATCCCGTCACCCTGAATTTGTCAACTATTCTCTTCACAGTTGATGGTTTTAAATCACTATGACGGGGATATTTTTTTTATGAAAATTGCGTACTGTAGCTGACAAACCTTCATTATTTTTAAAATATTGCTCAACAATGAAAATGCGTTGTTCTTTCGTATGGCGCACTAACCCTGAACTGTCAGCTGTCACATTGTTATCTTTTTTTCCGTTGGCATCACTGTAGTATTAAATGGCGCAACATTAAAATTTGGCGTGACTTATGGGAAACCCTACAAATGGGGGAAGGAAAATAATCAAGAACCTTAAACACAATATATTCGCTTGATTTTTTGTTGATAGGATTGTGCAGGGATGTAATATTAGGCCTTTTTTATTATGCTCACATGATCTGTATAGATCATTGATTTTCACGGTTTACAACAACAGGAAAAGATCCAACTTTTGTTGTAAACCATGTAAATCAATGATCTATACAGATCATGTGAGCATAATAAAAAAGGCCTATTGTGTGTAACTTGTTTTGCAATATGTTGCGTATTATCCAAGTCACTGGTAGAATTTCTACCGAACTTTAATTTTCTGAAAAGGAAATAGGGAAAAATCGGCTCTCTTCTAAAAAAGAAACAAAAGTAGTGAAGTTGCGTTTTGAATGGATTGTATCTCTTCGTAAGTTAATAACAACTCAGCTGTAGCTAGACTACGTCTATTATTTTTACACCCCTTCAATGATTTCATGAGCAGAAAATACCCAAGATCTATTTCAACTGCTTTCAAAGCGATACCAAATAAATGAATAACTTATATACTGACGGCAGGACAATCAAACTACCCACACAATGTCCACATCTCTGCCTAAATCCATTATCAATTTAAAAAAAAAAAATTGTTTCACACTTTTAAAGCCCATATTCATCGATTCGTACCTATCTAGACGATACGTAATTTAATAAAGGTCTAAGTTCTGCAAGTCACTCTAGTAATTGAATGGCCAAGCCGTCTTGGGTATAACTTGTTGATCAATGTGTGTTACTTAAGCGACTGCCAATTCACAATTTATTGAATGTCAATGGAAGCCACCGCAATGTTGTTTAAAATAGTCGAATATATATTATATTCGAGCGTTGCCAATAATTTGAGATTGACCAACAATACACAATTGGTTCATTTATTTGCCTACCATAAAATGATTTTCAGAACTAAAACAGGGAAGCAATTTGCATACTGAGCACCCACTCAAGTTCTCCTTCGGAATAAAAATCAAGGGACAGGCAAATAAATTTAGTAAATATATTTAAAAAAAAAAACAAACTGCAAAAACTGTTTTATACGCATACAGCTGCAAAGTTTTTTAATAAACTGCCCCTTTTTATTAGAGAAATGCCTTGTTTTTCTTTTTTATCAGAAAACTAAAAGACTGGTCGTTCACTTTAAGCTATGATAGCATTGAAGCTTTTTTTAACATTCTTTTTTGTATATTTTTTTTTCTTTATCAGCACGAAAAATATCATTGTATTATAATTAAAGTATCTTACATCTAACAATTTAGATGTTTCCTTTATTTTCTAAATTGTGCATAGATTTGTGCCTTTAAGTTATATAATGTAATTATTTTTAATTAACCAATACACTGATTGTCATTTGAATTTTTAAAACATTTGATGTTTCATTCACCACTAACTTTGTAGTTAACGAATGATTACTATTATTCTATGTCACTCATTCATGAATATTGTGAGTATTTTAAGTATGAAATGAATGAATGAATGAATCTAAATAAATAACAAAAACTTGCACTAAATTCACGGCTGAACTAGAAACTATTACGTTTCTTTGAAAGTTTGGTTCTTTTTTCATTAGGAATAGTTAGTTAAATACCTAAGAACTAAAGCATAAAATATATAAACAGATTTAAATAGAATACTTTAGTTTTTAGGTATTTAACTACCTAATCCTAATGAAAAAAAGAGCCAAACTTGCAATGAACAATGAACGAGAAAGTTCTTTCCAATTTAGCCTTGCATTCTATTTAAATCTTTTTATATATTTTATGCTTCAGTTTTTTTGCTATACCTACCTAAATAACAACAAAAAACATTTATTTGAAAAGGCATTACTTAAATACAGAGTGGATCAAAAGTTCCCCTCCTATGTAAACATGCAGGTAATCAATTTTTAAAGCAAAGATCAGAAGTCTACTTCCTGGATATTTTTTCTATTAGCTGTTGATTGCTGTTTACTATATCGATAAAGTGGCCATTATTAGAATTCGTGTAAGATCAGCTTTTTTTTTTGTTAATATTTTGAGTGACTTTTTAGTTTTGGCTCGAATGTTGGCACGCAGATTATTCCTGGAGTTCGTAGTTTGTTCATGTACGATGTACCCCTTCTGTTTATTCTGAATCAAACTCTACAAGTAAGCTTGTTTATAAACCCGCGTGAAATGGCGCATTGTTTTTTTAACTATCTAAAAATGAGTAGGGAATCATTCATAGTAATTATTAGTACTCCGTTTTTTTCCAAAACGATGCAAACAAGTATTGAAATATCGAAATTTCGGAGAGATTTGTTCTTTAAATGTGTTAAAAACCGTCTACACAGCGTATTGCTTACAATTTAGACATAACCTACAGTCAAATACTTTTTAAAATTCAAAAGTAGGGTTTTCGAGATACGAGGAGTTTTCTAGACTACCGTTATTGGTAACTCCAGTGGGAAATTATGGAAGCAGTTATTTTAAAAATGAAAAACTAAATACAACTATGCATGTTTTTTAGATAATAGAATAGAAATTCAATTTTAAAAAAGTCAATAATAAAAAATGCGTCGTACGATGTAGAGAATAACTGATTTGCTATCCAAGTAAAAAAACTGCCATATTTCATTCAAAGAGATTTTCGACAAAATCTGTCTACCGATTTAAGAAAAAAATACCGATATTCGCATATTTGGAAATATTCTTGGTATGCATTCATGTTCGCCTTGTCTATCTGAACTCAAATATTAATTTTTATTTAAAACATTTGATTCGTTTTTGCAACTTATTTTAATTCGGTTTATGCAAAATAAAAAATAGCGCCAACTGAAAGACCACAAATTCCAAATACGTAGCTTAAAACAAATCCGTCCACCAGACAGATAGACAGGCGGACGCCATTCCGGGACCCAGTTAACGTCGTTATGTTGTCACAACAGGTCCATATGGGATCCCTACAACAGTCCACCATTAGGAAGAAAATTACATACCTTGCATTGTATTTCTTTCTCAACCACTCTTTTTCTATAATGTCTTATCTTTGGCTCAAATGGAAACCTTAAATTTCAAGCCACATCTAATGCCCACCTGAATTACAAAGCCCTGTGTATGCTCTAAGCTCGCAGATTATGTCCATAATTTTCCCAATCAAGAACAGTTCCCACAGCTAAGTAACTTTAGTTCATATACTCCACGGTATGACTTCTAATATGATTACAGCAGCTCGGAATATGTGTCATTCAACGAATACACCATTTGTCGTCAACATACCTGTCCCCCTGTCATGCATCTATATACTGCTACTGAATTTTGCATCTCGTGTTAGCCTTGCGACGGCACTTCAGTCAGCTACAATTTATCCATTAAACAAACCTGCGCAACTTTTGTTTACTCCGATTGTTTCATGTTTCAGGCGGCTCCGTTGGTGCTACTCACTTTTTTCCCAAAAGTGTTCCGCAATTGCACTGTCAGTAGTGTATTGCTGCCACTCATAAAAGTGAATCAACAAAAAAAAGAAACACAATTCTTGAATTTACCAAGACAATTTCTCATCTCACTGCAGCAGCAGCAATAGTGGGTTAAGCCGACATTACAGCACAAGCATCAAAAAAACGTCGAAGAGACGGGGAAGCCCTTGCATATTTGATCAGTTTTGCAAAAGAGTTTTTTAATTACTCACTAAAATGCGATATTACACAGATGCATAGATATGCTTTGTAGTTGGAGAAGAGGAAAATTAAAATATATGCAAAGATACCACTTAGGTACATGCTTCGTGTCAGAGGCATATCGCAACATCAGCACTTGCGATGCAAAACACCGGCTGGGAAGGAGGGTGTTCACAACCTTTACACTGGTTAGTAGGGCATCCGAATAGTATCTTGGTCGGAAAGTTGTGAAATTTTTTTATGAACGCATGAGAGATTATAATTAGTATTCTAGGAGGTTGAGCCAAGCGTCAAATGATTGACAGATACTCGGTGTGGCGTCTGTGCTTTTGTCAGTGGAGCAATTTGCCTATACCTAGTTGGGCGGACTTTAGTGGATTGTATCGGTGATATGAAGCGGTTTTTCGTTTGGGAAGGATCATGAATTTGGGATCGCTTTGAGATGGATTCGAATTAAATGGTTATTGCGCTTGGGGGCAATTTGCTTTTTTGAGGGTTTCGTGTTTTGAAAAGGAGCAGCGTTTAATTACAGAGCTTAGGCAACCAAAGGATATTTACAATAATTGTCCTATTGAATATCTTGCACTAGATATTTATCTCCTTTTTTGCAATAATGTCTATTGAATAATTCGAGTCCCGACTATACACTTCATTAACCTAGTTTGTTGTGAATTTATCCAAACCGAGCTTAAGATGGTTTATGTGTTCAGCTTGAATTACGCAGCATGGTAGTTTTTTTTAGTAACTTCATGTAGTGCGGTTAGTTTGTTACGAGGCTGTTCCGAACTTTAATAGTCTTCAATCTTTGTAGGGTTTTCTCAAATATTCTCGGCTGTGCAGTACCGTGGCTGCCTACAAATATTGCAAGACGTTAACAGATAACCAGCGTAGACGGTTCGGTCCCATCCTCTTGCAGGGTTGAAATTATTTCAGGGACCGTACTATTTCGTCAGTAGTTTTGACAGAATTTTTACGTTTAAACAACCCGAAAAGTGTGTCTTCCAAAGGCAGCTTAAATGCCTCTTTTTTGCTATTTTTCAAATAGTTGCCACTCTTTTACAGATAGCACTCTTAATAGTGCGTTTGAAATAACACTTTCAGCAATCTTATAGTAGTTTTTTTTTAGAAAATCTCTTTTGATTCTTAAAATCGCAAGGGCTGATGCGTTTTCGGTAGCAGTTCGCCTCGGGTTTTCTCAGTTTCCGTCTGTTCAAAAGATTCATCCTTTTTGTCTTGAAAAATCAAAGTTCTTCATTCCACTAGACTGCGTGTGATCTTCAGTGTCGCGACTATTTTGACAGGCCTTTATAAAATATTCGATTAAAATCTTTGTGTGTAGAGGGACTGTTTCAATGACTTAAGTTGTGTTGACGTATTGACGGGTTTGCTTTAAAAAAAAAAGAAGAATATGACTTACTTACTACAGCAATGAAAATATTTCTGTTTAGGACTTCCATTGCTATTTGATGCTTGACTACATTAACTTGGGAAATAAGAGTCCACTGAACGGCTCTTAAACTCTAATTCATATAAAATAATTTTTCGGCTCCATTGATTAAGCAAAGTTAAAAATTTAAAATAAACTTTATCCGCCGTACTTATAATAAATTTAAGTCTCGACTTTAAATTTATGGAAGCTCAAAATTGCGAAATTTCCATTAAAAATATAGCTACTGTGAGAATTTAAAGTCGAAACTAAAAATGTAGGGACCTAGCATTTTAAATATTTTTACAGCACACTAAAATACAATCGGTTTTTTTTTATTTATGGCTTATCGCAGAAGTGAGTCATATATTTGAAAATGACTGAAGTTAGTTGCGGTGATATTATTGTTAATTTTTATTTTTACTATCCCATCAAGATGGCGCAATTAGACAAGTTTAATGATGAAAATTTAAAATAAATTGCAACAGCTACCTAAAAGCAAATAAAGTGCACGACTGGGTCGAACGTAACTTTCTCATTCATTAAAATTGTTAGTGCAAATGAATTGCTGGTTGCCTGATTGTGGAAATTTCAAATTGTTGGATTTATTTTTATGATTGAATAAAAAAGAAGTTGGTTATATTAGCTAAAACGAAGTTTTGCGTAGCTGTTATTGTTCATTCATTGGAAATGGGTCACTGTAATTATTTTAAAAATATACCGTAGAAATGTGAACACAGATCGAGATTTGGGTACTCATTTTTGAGAAATATTTAAAACACGTCACTATTGGATTTTTTTGAGAAAAACTAAATACGGGATCTTATTAAAAATACTTATACTGTCTTCAATATGTATTTTGATCAAAATTGTTGGAGCGAGTTTTGTATAATTTTGCAGACAAAAAAGTCCCAAATATTGCAATGTTTAGTTTGAAAAATACTAATGCTTAATTATTTAGCTGAAAACCGAGTACAAATTATTGTTCGGGATGTAAGCATTACTAGGTTTTTAGAGTTTTTTTTTTCGAAATAGAAAATGGGGTTTTCGATATATGAGCAGTTTTAAAAATTAGCGTTTTCGGTGATTCGACGGAACTATTTTGAAAACATCAATTTTACTCTAAGTTTGCATTTTGCTCAAAATCGTTATTGCCGTTTTCAAGTAAACTAAAGAAAGCTACATTTTTAAAAAATGTCTTTTTCAAAAATCAATTTTACGATGATGTAGAGAAAAACTGAGTTTTCCATTAAGTTACGAATGACCATATTATCTTAGAAATTAATTTATGTTACAATCGTATGGACCGTTTTCGAGATATGCTCAAATTTCAAAAGTACTGTAATTCGATTTTTTAGCGGAGAACTGAGAATGCAGTCATGTTAACCTCACCTTCTTAAGCTTAAATATCAATTTTGGTTGAAATCGTTAGAGCCATTTTCGAACAAATCAAACTGGTATGAAAATTTTATATGTGAAGAACCATTAATATTGAGGTTGCCGTGCAAAAAAAATAACGGTCCCGAACTGTAAGCCCCCAAACTCCAAATCCGAATTTTGAACGAAATTCGGGTAGCCGTTTAGGCTGTAGGCCTCGGGACATACAGACAGACAGACAGACGGACAGAATTTTGCCACACACTTTTTTGAGTTCCTCTGTCATCGTAATGTCAGAATTGATTAACATCTCGAGTTCGAAATTTTGTAGGAATACAATATCTTTCTCTTCCTACGTAATGGATAAAGTTAAGAATTAAAAATGGAAAAAGCCTTTGTGTTAACTTAGGGATAGTTGAAACGAATTTTGGGAATCGGTTCAGTGGTTCCCGAGATTGCTGATGTCAAACAATACCAAGTAGATATTTCTGACTTTGATACATATTTATTGATATATTGACTCTTATTTGTGTTGATGAATGTTTGTTACCAAAGTTTTTTGCCATTCTAGCTGACATATATTTGATTAATGATTAATTTTATAATTTTTACAAAAAAGGAAATGGTTTAGAGGCAGATGAACTTATGGTTCAGATGCGACAAAAGTTTTTATTGGCAAAATTAACAAAATTGTCCTTAAAATCGCTCAGCATTTTTGTTTTTTTAATGTTATTGGGAAACGTATCTTTATTTATATTTTGCTCGAATAAATTTTTGAAAACATACCACTTTAAGAATATTTCCCTACCCTCCATTCAGAGGCTTGCCTTTTCAAACATCCCCATAACTTGTACATACACTTTACAATTATACCGCTCACTATATTTGCAAAAATTCCTTTTTTTTTATTCAGCAAATCGATGGCTATACAGCTGGCGAAGATTATCCAGCATACGAAACTGTACCCAAAGGACTGGCCTTCAACTGCCAAGGAAGACTGCCAGGCTACTACGCAGACACCGAGACCCGTTGTCAGGTAATCATAACAAATTTAAATAAAAAAAAAAAAAAAACATTTAACGAACATAATCTCTCCTTCCAGGTCTGGCACTGGTGCCTTCATTCAGGCCACCAATACTCCTTCCTCTGTCCCAACGGAACCGTCTTCAACCAAGCCGTCCGCGTATGCGATTGGTGGACCAATGTAAACTGTGAAGCCTCTGAACAGCTCTACCAGAACAACGAGGAGTTGTACCGTGACGAAACAACAACAGAGTCAACTTGATATAAGGCCGACGATTATCGATATTCATCCACAAGCACTGCCAATTCTAGCGCCACCAAAACTCGATCTGGCTCCAGAAATCAAAAACTCGTCGCCACCCATCGGAATCGACTACACAGTCGGA
Organism: Cheilosia vulpina; assembly: GCA_916610125.1. Lineage (NCBI taxonomy): Eukaryota > Metazoa > Arthropoda > Insecta > Diptera > Syrphidae > Cheilosia > Cheilosia vulpina. The sequence continues at coordinate 50,810,464 of OU744278.1, forward strand.
ATCAGTCCAAAAGCTCAATTAGAACCACATCGCGCACAATAACCAAAAATAGTCTAAGAGGTACAATTAAATACTCAGCTCACAGCAGCCAACAGCTACAAACTAGTATAAGCAACAAGGATAAACTAGCAACAAATCCAAACAATTTAAATGCCGAAAAGCTGAAGGACTACAAGAGCAGAATCAAAAACCGATACAACATCGATTACGATCATTCGCTGGAAGATGAATATGAGATAATCGAGGCCATTGAATAGGGAGAGCTGAAAGTGTATGATAGTAGCTTAGTGTAAATTTGTTAAGTTTTTATTATTTAAATGTAAGAGTAGTTATAGGACTGTACAGTTAAACTTGAAGGTCGCACTCGTTGGCGTAGTTGCGATAATAAACTAAGAAATCTATAGAAAAGCTTGTTTGCGTTGCCTAAAAGTATGTTGTGATTTTGCTATTTGGTTTGAGCCTGAGGCGAGGCTTTTCTTAAAGTTCACTCTATAAGATCGGTGCCTTGGATTTTCGACTAAAACTTGCGCTAAAACTTGAGCTTTTGTTTATGCCAACTTGATTAGTTGTGCAGCTGTTGTCGTTTTGTTTACACTCTCTGATAGGTGAGTGCTTTAATAACCCAGTTAAGAGGCAATAGATGGGAATAATAATATAAAATTAACTAAATTAGTGTACTGCAAAATTGCCCCTGCAGTTTATCAGGTGAAACTTGGTGTGTTTAGTGGGAAACGTCGCTTTGAGTGATGTGTCTAGGCGGTGCGCAGTGCGCTATGTAATTAGACGTCAAATGAAAGTGGTATAAACTTTTTTTTGACACAATGCGTAAGCTCACACAGGTGGGAATAATTGGTAGAAAACAGTATGTCATAAAATTATTCGTACACTTTTAAGATCGGATTATACTTTTCAAGTAGGAACCTTCTCGGAATAGAGGTTGAAGAAAATGTATTTTCTTTAAAATGACATTGGTGAAAATAAGACACTTACCCATATGGATCTACAAATGAGCGGCTGCATTTTGGGTTTTATGAAGAAATAATAAAACAGTCAGTTTAATTTGATTTGTTGATATAATGTGACTTGTTTATTGTATTGGCTTTAAGCCAAGGCTACATTTTTAACTAATAAAGCCAACAATAGGGGAGTTTAAGAACCAATGGAGGGTTAGTCAAAAAATCTAGTCAAGAATTTCATCGACTACACTTTACTTGACACTTCTGAGATTCACGGGGTTTGTTTTATTGAACTAGTCATTTTTAAACTTCACTATAAATATTTTGTAGGTCACAATAGGTAACTTGATAATGGAAATTCGCCATTGAGTAAAACGGACACTAAAAATGATTATTAGTATCTCGCAGTGTATGCCATTGTAGTGTCAATCCAGTAGTATACGATTAATGCTGGGAGGTGTCACTAGCAAATCGAGAACCAAGCGTATTCTATCACTTGGTTCTCGATTTGCTAGTGACATCTTCCAGCGTTAATTAAAAATAAGCTTTTGAATTTTTGATCGTCAAGAACAGTTTTCTTTTTTTGTAAGGATGGATTGATAAAATGTTGTACCTAAATCTTTTAAGTTACTGTTTAATGTATGAAATCGGGCAAGCTATGAGTTGTTCTTTTAACTGCCTTAAACCTGCTAGTCTTTAGCATCGAACACACATTTTTCTGAAAAAAATCAAAAAAAAAACAGGTGTTGTTAAAAAGTGATTTAAAAAATATGTCAATCCGAAATCCTGGTTCGAAATATATTTATGCACGAATAAAAAATTTAAATCGAACATGTAAAAATTTAAAATCTTCTTTTAAGCCCAAATTTCCCCAAAAACAAAGGAGATACCGTAAAAGCAAAAGTTAGTCAACCAATTAATCAATAATTAAAAAGAAACTGACTTTGCGTTCCATAGTGAAGACTTATTTATATATTCAAGCAATTGTTCCATTCTTTAAGCTAAGAGTGATTGTATTTCTTCTCTTAAATTTTTTGGGACTGATTTGCCACATTTTAAGAGTGAGGAAAATGGTTTTATAGAATGTCGTAATATCCCAAAAATTGACACTCCGAACATATTAAAAAAACGACCACCAACAACAATAGAAACGTTTGGACTGAAGTAACGAGAAATGTTTAATATTTTGAAAAAGTCAACTGGACAAAATTAGTCACTTGATGAATAATATAGGTGTAATTTGTATACAAATATGTTTACCAATTCAGCAAACTTTGCTAAGGTGACTTTTTGTTGCGCAAACATTTTTTGGCAACCATTAGATGACACCAGTTTTATCATTTTTGGAATCGGAACTGCTTCCATTGTGGTCCTAATTATTATTTATTATTTATACAAGGGAATTTCAGCGGCTAAAATTTGTACAGCATTTGAAAAACTATATAATTATTTTTGTCAGTTATTTGACGTATACTCTATTCACACCGCCAAAACATTCGAAAACTTCATCGAAAACAGAAGATTTCCTTCCCATATTTCAGTTTTCAAAATGAGTTATTTAAGTCGTTTTCCACGAAACACCACGAAAACCATTTCCAATCGTTGGATTGCTGAAACAAACACACCTTTTACATTATTCAGCAAATTCAGGTGAATAGCTGACCGGACAGAAGTCACAACTCAAACCACTTCCAATCGTTTGATTGTTGAAACAAACACACCTAGCAAATTCAGGACGACAGCTGACCGGACAGAAGTCACAACTCAAACCACTTCCAATCGTTTGATTGTTGAAACAAACACACCTAGCAAATTCAGGAGGACAGCTGACCGGACAGAAGTCACAACTCACAATTCAAAATCTATATTATTATTTTTAAATGCTCTGAATTCATCTTATTTGTTAATTAATGCGATTTAAACTTGTAACCAAAATAGCTTACATACAAGTTTCACGACTAGTGTCTCACAGCTGATTGAAACGTCAAACGAAAACTAGTTGGTGGTCGGTGTAAATGTTCGACGAGTTTTCGACATGGTTTTCGGTGCGGTGTGAATAGGGTATTAGGCTCAGTCAATGAAGGCACATATGACAACGGAACGTGTCACTTGAAGTAAATAAATTGCGATTCGAACTATTTAGCATCAGATAGTGGACAACGTAAACTTTTGGAACCACCCTATATTATTCAAAAACACGCAGAACGCGTGGATATGAAAAACAACAACTGTGTCGTTATTTCGAAACCGATTCTTTATTTGTGATAAAAGAATTCACGTGGAATCGGTTTTGAAATAACGACCGAGTTGTTGAATTTTTTATAAAAGAATTCATATGGAATAGATCTACGGAAATTCACCTTTCATTTGATCCACATTTCTTAATAATCGATTTTGAAGTAACGTTATGTTAATGCCTCAAAGTACTCAAAACGCTTTCGTTTGTGAAGAACGGTGGAACGTATCGGCTTCTGAGGCTTTTCCATCTATTTAAGGTTAAACAGAAGGGTGTGAACTGTGAAGATTCATCAGCGATTTTGAAACGATTGATACAAAAGTCGTATATATTCTAGGTCTCCGATTTTCGATTAGAAATGCTTGATAGTTGTATGCAAAAACTGGCATTCCGTTTTAATATGGTTTTAAGTGTCGGAAGAGTTTACTTCCTTATCATACACTTTCTTTCTAGTTTAAGGAGAACACGTCCAATTCTTTACCATTCCTTCAAAATCCAAACATTCCGTCGCAACCTACCTCAACGGATATGGAGGGTCGAATTGATAACACTTGGTTTCTTGTGCAATGATGTCTCTGATGATGATGATACCAAATAAAATTGGTATCTGTAAAACTGCTACAAAGTGTAAAGTCACTTTCTAGCCGCTTATCTAGTTTCTGGTCACTTTCACTAAAATAGTTTTACACCGTCAATCCAATCCAGTGTGTTCTCTATTGGATAAATATAGCGATTCCGAAAATTGCCGCTGCACGAAAAACAACGAGTCCATTGCACACTTCTGTAGAATGACAGATCTCTGAAGAATGACATAGATTCTCATAGTGCCACCAGTAAAAAAAAAAACATGATTTCCATTAATTATAGTTAAAAGCCAATTAACCGTGTCATGCCGCGGTGAAGTATCGTACAACTACAGCTCAGGAGAGTCATCAACAAGAAAACCGCTGCCTTTCTAAAGAACCATACCCGTTTGCGATGCTGATCACTAGTTAAAAATCATGTTGAAGGCAAAGCCAATCATGGCTCAAATGTAGAGCACCATGTGCAATGATTAAGCTCTTAGCCCCCGTTGATGTGTTACATAGTTTGCAGCTTTTCCACCCGTTTGCGGGTGTAGGGGCGTGTCGTGCCTCCGGCTATAGGTGCCAACCAGCCACTCTTCCTGTTCGATATCAGAGCAGAAAAAACTCAACAAAGACCTACCACCACCACTGTGGTTTTTTTTTTCTTTCGCCGAGTTGAGAAAACCAAAACAACAATTACAGATAAAGCTGTAGCAGAAAACCAAGAGAAACAAAAACCTGTCGCACTGTTCCATGTCGATTACCTTCAATATTGGCACAAGTCGACGAGTGCGGTGCGCGAATGTGCGGCTATATACGCGTCTGTTGTCTGAATTAAGTGAAAGAAGTTAAAAAAACCTGAAGCTTGGAATTTTGTTTTGTCTTTGTGCACAGGGTAGGGGTGGCGAACTATTTACCCCAGTACACTGAACTACTTGTCATGCTGCGTGATTGTGTCGGCCGGAAACACGTTTTTCGTTGCCTACACTAATTCGACAGACGATTGCTGCTGGAGTGTTCCAGGGCATGTTGCCGAACCACTCCTATTAGTTTGTCGACGCCGCCGCCGCCGCCGCCATCTGATAAGGGCCAACTTTGTGCCCAAGTGACAAGGCTTGTAAAAATGAGCGAAATGACCACCTCTGCATGGTAATTATTTTCGGGCAAGCACCCAGTTTTATAGAGCGCGCGTACTGAATTGAATTGAATTCGAGTTGGCAGTTACATAAATCCGTGTGCTGTATGACTGTCCAATAAGCGCTGTTGTGCAAAACTTTGAGCTCGAAATCGCTAATTAAGGAAATTTAAGTTGCAATCGAAGACGAGCACTTCCGTCTTAGGGCCGCTTTTATTGGCACTTGCTGCAATGTTTTTTTTTTTTTTTTTTGTCGGAAATTGAACGCGTCGGCGGTGGGAGTCTTTGATTGCATGTTATGACTGGCGGCCTAATGCTTCCCAGAAGCACTAAAGGTGAGGCTATACTATGTATGCGGGCGAGGCGACTCGACGATTGAATGCGATTTTAATATTTTATCGAAAACGTGAGGAACCACTGTCACGTCAGACAGATTCAAATGTACGTGCGCTTCGATTCCCAGCCATGGTGGGATTACACAATCGTCAAAGGGTTCTGAGAAGTGATTCGACATTTTTTACAGAATATTTTGATGTTTGTACGTGTGATAATTTTGGTGGTATGAAACACTTCGTTGTCCCATATAGCCAGGTTATAGTTTGTATTGAAAAAAAATTAAGCTTCAAAACTGTTGAACGTCTTTGATCTAAGCCGACAGGTGACATAAAAAAAGAGCTTTAAAATTGCTTTATTGTTAGGGTGTAGAGGATACTAACAATTTTCAATTTGTTGCTCGGTTAGAAAAATATGATCTTACGCAGTTAGCACATGAGAGTTCAGATATAATATGATTTCGCAGTCTTCTGGATTTGAATTAAATACTGTACAGGTCGCTGCATTGAAGTCCATTTGCTCTACATGTTCTAGCTATCTGAAACGTCGTTTGCAAATCTTTTCTGCTGGTCTACAACTTCGGAAAAAACCCATGAACAAAAACAGGACTAAATATTTTATAATGAATTTTTCTCTCATAAGGCCCCAGGAAATCTTCTTCAATACTTTTGAAAGGTTCCAGGCTTGATATTTAAAAAGTGGTTATTATACTCTTTTCTGTCGTGCGGGAGAGCGGCCCAGGTCCACCCCGGACTAAAGATCACTAGAGATCAACTTACTTTAAGTTGTCTTCCTAGCCCAAAGAGACAGCAACTGACAAAAATTATTCCTCATTTGATTTCTAATGAGGTGTCATGTTCCGATCCGATGTGATATCAGAGCCGTGGTAGACAAAGGCTCTTACTACCTTTAAGCTAATTCTGTGTCTTGTGATGTTATGTCCGAATCTTCGTTGCTCTAACACACTTCTATGCAACTCGACAGTTGGGTCTAACTAACTAACTGGGTCTTGTGTGTCTGGACATCTTGATTTTTTCAAATGATCATTCGAAGTGTGTAAACTTGATTGGCAGTGAACTTTGCTGGACCGAAAACCGCACTGAAAGGTGCCGCTGAGGCTACTCAACCTTGGCAGCAGTATATAGCAGTTGTTAAGCTGAACTTGGTCTATTTAGTGCAAGAAACGAACACCTGATGTACCAAAAGAAATTATCCTAACTACTTATTTTGCGGTTTTCCTAGCATTAAATCCGACCCTTTCAAAGCTTGTCGTTGTCATCATCCCGATGCACAAAGCCTAACATGAAGGACGTGGTTCAGCTACCAGCATCAATTACATGCGCTATTCAGCATCAGTCACCCACTTCAAAATACGAGCTGTACCGATTATATGTTCCAAAATGTGTATATTAAAACTGCACTAGGGATCTACTCTTTCGAAAAAAAGTCCCCCAAAAATAATAGAACCCGATAGGCTGCAAACCATGATGACATTTTCACGTGCTTCATCTTTCACTGTGAAATAATTGCAAATTATCTCCCCTTACGACGGCGATATTTTACCCATTAACCCAAATTTATTAAGACGACTACCAGCATCGTATAAACCACCTACATCTTATTTGCAGATAAATACAACCAACTACGGTATTTTATTGCCGCGCCAGAAGTAAACAAACAATGGGCGGTCATCAGTGAATGAAACCAAAACAACATTGTTACGGAATCGATTGCATAACGAGATCTTCAAATATTTGGCACAGCAAAAACCGCTAAAGCCACATAGTTCTCGCACATCAATTTGGAAACTCTATTAATCATCATAGATCCATCAGCCACGGAGGCATTTGGTCTTTTGGTCAGTCAATACACCCAAGCTCTACCACAAATCAACCTCCGATGTCAACGTTTGGCCGTAACCATCCATCAAATCTCATTACTCCGGTTTCATCTTCCAACGACAAGGAGGAAGAAGAGGAAACACTGACAGACGAAGAATTCCATTCGGACTATAGTAATGACGAAGACGACGACGATTGGATCAACCACATAGAGCAGCCGTTCTTAGGAAAGCCGACACCAACGCCGCCGCCAACCGAACACCCATCCCATTGGACTCGCTATGCATTGTCTCAGCTCAGTGTGATAGCTTTGATTTACATAAAGTTTGCTATTCTTGCGGTTGTCATCTACTCCGCTGCTCTGTGGTATACCGTGCGCTATGGCGACATGGACTCTGACGACAAAGCCGACAGTGATACCTGTCCCGCACGATAAGCATATGGCCTCCGCATTGCTTTTGTCCATTCGTCTGCGGGTCAGTAAAGTAGTTCCACATTGCAGATAGATTTTGCCAACACATTTTCATGTGCAGCAGTGTAATGTGTAACAGAAAGGTGCATACAAAAAAACTAAAACAAAAATAAACGAACTATGCAGTAGGAGTAATAAATAAATAAATAAAAACCGCTTATTGCGTCACACTAATGTGAAAGTTGAATTTTTTTTTATCATTTCCTTTGGTTCGTTTCGTATCTGTATCTGAACTAAAATCATACGAATTCAGAGCGTGCTAGTCTGTGGTTTGTCGTGCCTGTCAATTGTAGCGCAGCAGCTAGCAACTATTTGGACTTGATACATGTATTGCTAGGGACCCATTTTTTTAGTAAGAGGCACGAGGGAGCTGGCGTCTCTTGATGCAATGCGCTCTATCACGCCTGATGGTAGAATGGAGATAGTTGAGTAGAAGCCGTACAGGCATGACCATGCATTCATTTATTTTGTGATCGCTTGTCTGTCGGAACATAGCTCTGGAGCTTTTCAACAAAAAAAAAATATGTGAATGCACAATTTTGTTGGCAACATAGTCGCTCAAGGTGGAAATGAGCTTTATGCTGTTTTGGAACCGAATTGCTGTGCTCTATATTGGCTGGAGGAAGTTGGTACATTGTCACTATTTCAGTTCCAATAATAGTCATGACTGGCGTAATTGTGAAATCAAATTGTGCACACAAACACGTTATTGGAATAGGTCACGAATCAAGATGTTGTCCATAGTCCAAGCGGAAATAAATTTTTTGAAAAGGTGCGAGATAACCTTTTCAAATTCTACTCGTACATAGGGAAAATGGTTTAACATTAGCGTTACCTTTCCTGGTTGAAATCGAAGAATCTCCAAGCCAGAGCATCAGTGTACATTCATTCTATATCTCCCATCCATCTAAGAGGAGTAAACTGTTATTTTTTTAAATAAGGCCAATGCCGCAGTAAAGATCGCACGGTTTGGTGATAAATCCACTTTTTCAAAGTCCGTCAAAGCAAATGGGAGCGAAAGTCACTTGAAGAGAGGAATTTATTGAAACAATGCCTCTGTAGAACGTACGCTGGCGTAATTTAACAAGGCTTTGTATAAAGTGTCTTGAGTAATTTTTAACAAAACGTTACTGCTCGGCTAAAGAAACAAAGAGTGGCAAGCAGAGTATAGGTGGACAAAGTTATTTATTATCACAAATTTATATTTATAAGTTATTATGACTCTTGCCAGTAAGCTAACTTTATAGCAGAACCTAGCGCGATTCTTTCATTTGAGACATATTTTATAGAAATCGGTTGGAAATTTTTCCGTAATCTGTACGCTGTAGCCTTTTGATAAAATGATAATTTTGTTTTCGTTTAAAATTTTGAGTACAAAGCAAGTGCATAGTTTCATGCCTGTCACCCATGCACTTACTGAAAACGTAGGACGTTCTTTCCAAATAGTCTTCCGAGGCACGCTTGCTATGCAAACCTCCTTCTTTGGCTCAAAACGATGATACGTTTTTAACGACCTGTTCTACTAACGCATTTGTTTATTTAAAAAAAAACAAAAATATTTTACCAAGTGTGAAATGCTGAAACATTTCCAAATGTCAGAATTTTTCTTAATTTTATAGCATTTCCCCACGGAAAAAGAACGAATCGTCAAGTTATTTGAACGTTGAAAATCGAGTGCAAATCGAAATTTCGATAACTTTGTAAGCAATGCCTGTCACTCATCTCTATTTCAATCTCATAACCAACTATAGTGCCCAATAACAATTGTGTTCTTTAAGACTGTCCTAATTTTAACAGTTCTGTAACAGCAGCGACCAGGAACTTGTATTCTTCCGAATTAACGAAAACAAAAAAACAAAAGAGTTGATGCGCGAACTTGATTTTAAATTAAATGCTCTGATGAATGAATTTTCTGTGCCCTATCGTTCGTTTTGTCAAAATGCAAATAAAATTAGTAGTGCACAGCTGCACTTTAAGAAACCATTTTTAGTCTCAATCGAGTTAATGCCAACATTAGCCACCACTGTCTGCACACTTCAAGCACGAGCGAGCTTTTTTCCGAACCGAAACCATAGAATGAAACCAGTATAAGCTCCTTTTCTTGCACGAGCACCTTTTGGCTTAACAAAAAAGAAACAACAACTAAATTCACCAACATCAGCGGTAGCAAAAGCAACTCCACATGCACTCGGAGCGTGTCACAGCCGCACACATCGACACCATGCCATTTCCATGGGCCTTATGTCCAGCGGTTTGCAGTATAGCGCCAATGCCGTCGCCGCCGCTGCCGCTGTAATCCCTCACATAGGTGTATACTTGAATTTGCGATCCCACTACAACCGAAGACACACACAGGTGATCTGAAGATATTGCTGCCAAGACGACAGTGCCGTGTCTCCCACCGACACAAGTCTGCAGCGCAACTTCAGTCTGCAAATAGGCAGCAAAGTGATCGGCGTTTGGTTGAAAAAGCACTTGGTAAACGTTCGAGAAGAATTGTTTTTTGTCTTTCCTGTATTTTGTGTTTTTTCTTGTTCATCGGTCGGATTCGATATTGGAGTTTGAAAACTAAAAACTATCCCCTTCGGTTAAACAGTGTTATAGGGATAATTTTTTTTTTTAATTTAATTCCAAACTGCTATTGAGGAGAAATTGAATTTTTTGTTGTCGGTGAAAATTTTGTTGCACGGGAACTCTTTTTATTTGATTTTCCTTTTTTCCTCGCGATCTTTTCTTTTTCTACTTTTAAATTGTTCATAGTTGAGTGAAGTTTTTCAGTAGTTGCATTTTCATATTTTTTTTGTCTTCTACCTCTTTCTTCTTCGTTTCGCCTCGCCATACTCTTTATCATAGCAGCTATTATCATTTTCTATCTTCGTCCGTTTCATTTTCAGTGATTGTCTGTGCAAAAGTGTAGTGCACGCAAGTGAAAAATAATATTTAAAAAGAAAATCTCAATTTATTGGAAAATCCAAAAGCGGAGACTGGAAATATAATCATAGCGTGGAAATATCACAATTGGAATAAATTGAACGCTTTGGTTTTTATTTAAAAGGTAAGTTTCTTTCAAAAAACAAAAGTGCGGGTGGCTAAACATTGAACAGCACATAAAGTGAGAACCCGACTGAAAATGATTAATGGGACTGCGCCAACAAAATGAATGTCAACCAAACTTTACCCAACTAGAGTGGTTACGGTTTGTATGTAACCATTAGCAGGCAATTTTCAGAGATCTTATTTAACACCATTGCTAACAGCTTTCTGAAATGGCGATCGAGGGTACACCCTCCCTTCGTGGTGTTGATCAATTCGAAGCAAGGTTTCTTCATAAGCAATACTTGCAAAGAGCGATAAAAAAAATGCAAGCATAACCTATAAGTATTATTTAATTCACTGGTTCCACAACCTTTCCCACTTCTCAGACTAAGCGATGAGGTTTTGTTAATTTATTTGACAGGTTTGATTTACTTAAAAATACCTGTTATTGTTGTTACCCCCCTGTAGCGGTAGTGTATGTAAGGTAGATGTTGCAATTCCTCGAAACGGTCAGTTTGACTTTGTTTTTTTATTTGTATTTTTTTCGGCAGCATTTCGATTTTGTTATTTATGTTGGTATGCCAGATTATTAAATAAGGTGCCAGTCACTTTTTTTTATTTTGTATTTGTGCTGTCCTACTATAAGAGATGTGGTGATTACCTGAGATGACATTTCGCAAAAAGGCGATATTTTGTAATTTCAATGGGTGTAACCAGTCCAAGCTGTACATAGGTTGAGAGTTGGTTTATGTAGAAGAAACCGATCCGTTGAGCGGTAGTTATAATAATATTTGCCATTCAAGTTAACGATTGCTCTTTCTCACTCTTTTTTGTGGGGTTTTTCTTCAAGCTTGCTTTGTTCGGACAATTTAATCCAAATGGATTAACCTTCTAACTCTAATTTAGAATAGGGAAATGCTTTGGTATGTATGCTACCGAGAGTTGATCGTTTTGTAGAAATACTATTCCAATCACTTAGGATACAATGAGTTGAAAAATAGGACTCTAAATAAAAAAAAAAGTACTTTCCTGTAACTTTGCATTTTTATGTTGGTAGAACTTTTTTCTGTCCATCGTTAAATTCGGCTTTGTAGAGAACCATGTTCGTTTTCTCTATTCGAAATAATAGCAACTTGTTATTGAAGCTTCTTCAAAGCATTCACTGGAATAAAATACTCCAGAAATCACACCGACTAAGTACTGGTCGAACCTTTAAAAAAATGGTTTACTTGCATTTCCCGCACTATTTTATAATGTGATAGTAGGCATTGATAGTAGGCACTGACGAAGCAGCCCATTTTTCTGGTTTGCAGCAACATTTTTGAAAACTTGCACTGAGCAGGTTTTGAGTATAAAAATTAACAAATGCAATTTGACGATTTTTTAGTCGAATAATGCCGATAATTTTCGCTTTGGTATAGTAAGGCGACGTAACTCCTTTTTTATGACTGCATTTTGCTACCTAATTCATATTAAAAGTCTTCCATTTCCAGATCACCATTTTTTTGGAAATATCGGACTTAAAGCCCCCCTAGAAGCTTGAACTTGCACATGTTTTGCATACGCAATTTACAGTCTGATGGATTTTTCTTAAGTGGAGATTTGTAGAAATATATAGTGGAACAAAGAAACTAAATTTTAAAAATAGTCCCGTACTAACTTTGCGTCGAATAGCATGAACGCGCATGACGCAATCGATTTTTTTAGACTTAAAATCAATTTGATTGGTTTAGCTCATTCACGGATGCGGAAATTCGACGTCAGTTTTACCGCTTTAGGAAAAAGTTGAAGCTAGCTTTCCGCTACCTGAAGATAGCAATTTAACAGAACAATTCATCTCGTCACTTGGTTACAAAATTAAAAAGTACTTGAAATTTTATTTCCTTCATTACTAATTTATTTAAAAAGAAAAATAAACAAATAAATAAAAATTCCAAAGCAACTGCTTCCTAACTTTTATGAAACTACAACATATGGAAAAGGCGCCTTAAATTTTGGAACTGAAACAAAGACTAAACTTATGCAGTACAGAGCAATTTCAGTCGTATGGTAGCACTGTTTTTGATTGTTTGTTCCAGTTTGTTCTTGTTTTGATAGTTTTATTTGTCCTGTTAAGTTTTCAACAATAAATTAAAAAGGGCCAAACATTTGAACAATTTTTTTTTTTTGTGTTACATATCCGAAAATATACAAGGTGACGCAAAAATAACCTTCCGAAGTTTTTTGGCTGTAATTTAAAAAAAAAAAATTAAAAACTTTGATTCTTCTAGTGGATTATTTTTATTTGGTCTTTTAATTTTTTTTACATCAAGTCGAGAATATGATGTCATGTAAATGGCCGCCGCCACAGTTGATTGTCATTTGAACCCTTTTTATGGCATTTTCCATCACTTTGGCCAAAACTTCCGGCGATAGGTCCTCACATTCTTGACGGATATTGTCTTTAAGAGCTGCAAGAGTCTGAGGCTTGTTGACATAAACCCGCGACTTCAAAAAGCCCCACAAAAAGAAGTCTGGAGCGGTCAAATCAGGCGATCTTGCGGGCTAGTGCAAATCGCCAAAAACGACCCGGGAACACCGCTTTCAGAATATCGGTTGTGGCTCGCGCAGTGTGTGCCGTAGCTCTGTCCTGTTGGAACCACATGTCCTCCAGTCCTAAATCGTCCAATTGCGGTAGAAAAAGATCGGTAAACATGGCCCTATAGCGCGCACCGTTCACTGTTGTCGTTTGACCAGCGGCGTTCTCGAAAAAAAAATGGCCGCGTCAACAGATGCGATATTCTCGGCACAACGGGCGCTCCGGGGCCCACCACTCTTGGCAACGTCTCGTGTTGTGCCAGTCTCTTCGAAGCGAGCGGCTAAACGTCGCAGTGTTACACCAGTAGGGGTCGGACGGCTAGGAAATCTGCGACGAAATTCACGTTGTGCCAAAGTCACCGTCCGATTATTGCTCAAATAAATAATCACCAATATTCCGCGTTCTGGAGCAGTGTAGCGTAACATTATTTATTTACGTGTATTTCGCATGTATTTACTACACAAATGTCAAAACAGAACTGACATTAGGGGCCAATCGCAAAATTTATAGCATTTTCTGATAGGAGGATTACTTTTGCGCCACCTTGTATTACCAAGACAGAAGACTTTGGTCCCAAATAAAGCTAATTGAAACATCTAACAAAACCTAGTTGATGTGTCGAAAACTCCATATTTGGTTTGCAGTTGAAAAAACGTATAAAGAAAGGGTGGTTGCAAACTGTTTTACTATAGTGATATTTTCTTTAAATTGAGATGACTTTAACTTTGGTTCTGACTACCTAACGCTAAAAGCCCGAAGCGAAAGCAGTTTCAAAAGGCTCTGAAGAATGCTAAACTGCAGCCAACCTAAATGAATTTGCATCCAACTTCATTACTGAATTTAATTCACAGTCTCACGTAACACCTAGCGGCATATATCACGTAAGACGGTGATCGTCTAGACAATATCGTTTTAGAAACTTTGGTGATGAAAATAGGTTCTTTTCTGTCCGATGTTTATTTATCGTAAGTTTTCAATGCATTTGTAAAGAATGAACTAGACGAAGCCCTGAAACTTGTACTTTTTGCAATAAGTTGATAGTTTTGAAAGGTCTATCGTTTCGACGACAGTCGTCTCGGGACTTTTAGTATAGCTTGCCATGTGCCGGTCATAGTTTGTTTGGGCAAATTTTATGCGACCCAGTCTACGATATTTTCTTAAAATTGTTTATTCGCACTTTTTTCAAAACAAAAATACGTCTTACAAATTTTGTAGAGTTCAGAAGACTTTCCGGCTGTTGTGAATTCAATATCGATTCAAAATCAATAAAATATGCGGGGTAAGATAAGCTCTCTATGAATCTCCTGAAAAGTGGAAGATTATGTTTCTGGAAACATACATCTGTGATGGTCGTGAAAAATGACAGATCTGCCATTCCGAGGTGTGGACAAATTAAATACCCATCTTGTGACAGTCCAGACAAATGGCAAATTCTTTTCATAAATCACAATTATTTTCATTTTGACAGTCTTTGATTTCCTTACCTTGAGGGTAGGTAATTTGCTTAGAAGTGGTCACATTCTCCATGTGACAAGTTGTTTATAGCTTGAACCTTGAATATTTTTATTTCTTAGTCTTCCTTTGGCTACCTTGGTTAACCCATTGAAATCAACATTGAAATTCTAAACAAAGTCTACAAACCGGAAAAATACTATAAAGAAAGAATTTTTTTCAACCCACCACAAACCAAAAACAAGTAGTACTATATATACTATTCAATGTAAGATACGAAAGTGCACACTTCAGGTACCTAAATCTGAACTGCTGTCAAGTGTCACCCTCACGATTGAACAAATAAAGTGAAACAAGTTGTACACGAAATTTGTAATATCATAAATTGAAAGATCGAAGATTTCATCTCATTCACTGCAATATCAATAATAGTTTGACAAGATAATGGCTTGACTCTTTTTACTTCGTGTTTTCCAAATGTCATTCTTGTGAAAGGTGGTACATTCACAGAATGACTTTGTCTGCAATCCGATTGAAGATTCGATATAAATTGCCCTTCAATTTGATGAGGAGAATGTGTTAGGAAAAGCTACAAACCTACAACTCAAAGCCCCCACATAAACTGACGGAAATAGGTGCTGAATAGAAAGTGAAAAGGCTGTTTTATTACATAAGGCGGCATCGGTATATTTGGGCCCCACGAAGATTGTAATTACTCAATCGACCTTGGGTCAGTTGATGCTTCTGAATTGTATTCTCAAGATCTAGTTCGGTTTTTTTTTAGTCATTTAGTCTCAATGGAAAGCCCAATGAGGAATTCAGTTG
Source organism: Cheilosia vulpina (assembly GCA_916610125.1). NCBI lineage: Eukaryota > Metazoa > Arthropoda > Insecta > Diptera > Syrphidae > Cheilosia > Cheilosia vulpina. The sequence goes on from OU744278.1 coordinate 50,825,894, forward strand.
TGAATATGAGTTGGAATAACAGTCGCTGTTTTCAGCGCGGTTGCTACCTGGGGAATGACCTTTAAAACCTGTTGATGCAAATTGATTTAAAAAAAATCTAGTTTGGCTTGCAGGTATACTATTCTTTATATAGGTAGGCTGATTGAATCACTCAAGACAAAGGAAGTCGTTTAATTAATTTATTTTTCCAATGGGTGTTAATGATATGGAGTAGCTATTATTGTTGTTGTTGCTAATTAAATTCTTATAAAAATCAAATAAATAAAACAAATTTGTTTCGAACTACAGCGGTCTCCAACAAACTTACTTATTTGTCTTTAGCGTTAAGTGGTTTAATAATATAAATCCTTCGTTTTGGAAATAAATTTATTTTGTCGGACATTGAAGCACCAATTGTGTGAAACAAAGAGGATAATACAATGTGCGATCTTGGGACGGTAGTCTTTTGTTAAGTAGGCATTCCGTTCTTCGGATCAGCAGTTTTGAATCTGTTTTTTTCCAAACAGTAGTGAAGCTGTTTTCGAGGGTAGTTCTTCACAGGGTCTCGAAGGAGTAATTCATGGACTTGATTTCTACACCAAATTTTATGAACTCTAACTACATTGAAGGAACAGCTCCGAAATCTTTGAAATTCCAGCGAAGACTGGTGTCCCCATACAGGCAATTGTGCGATAGGTCTACATGCGGAACGACGAGCTACTGGGTACTCTGCTTAAGAAAGATAATTCGCAGCTTACAGCATATTGAAAATTCATAATAATAGATCTGTGTGGTTCTTAAAAGAGGAAACGAAAAACCTTTTTTTCGATTTCTCCATAATAGGTTGAATGTACCCAAATTGTTTATTTATTTTTTGTTTCAATAAAATCAAATGAGCACATCCACTGTTCTCGCTAGATTACTTAAAATATACTTAAAAATTACCACCAAATCTTGACAACCGAATTAATCCCTACTTAGGTGAAAATCGAATACACAATAATTTTTATTGGATACTCTAGTTCATATAGGAATCGGTTCATTTTACCGACAATTAACTCATTTCATTTCATTTCATTTCATTTTTATTCATTTCTCACTAATTACAAAATTAGAAAATGTACCTTAAGCTTTGACATATGTAAATGGAATGAATAAATTCAATGATCGTTCTGTAACTATAAACAGTTAGTGGCGAACGACCTTACAAAAAAAAAAAAAAAAAAATCTGATGTGGGGTAACAATCAGGTAGGAATTGAAATAAATCTTAATAACAAAAAATATTATTATAACGAATAAAGAAAATTCATGGAGCCAAAAATATACAATAATTGAAAATAAATAAATTCAAGCAAAAAGTTTCTGGAGAAAAAAATAAAGAGTACAAAGGAAAACAGAAGTAATCACCAACCAATTAGAAGATTGCCCTTCTCTTGACATTGATTATACAATAACTCTAAACAGAAACTCAATGATAAGGTACATAAAATAAAAGACGATTTCGAAGAACTCCAATTAATGATAATAGGAAAGGACAATCGATATGACTCTTTATCAAATCAAGGATAAACATAATTGAAAAATATTTTCTCCGTCTAAAAAGAGGTAAAATACCAAATAATTTGCACCTCGTCTCGTAAGATGGCATTTCAATCTTCTATTGCAGTCTACGAAAAGCTACTGCTTTTGGATCTTCTCTATTCTAATAGAATGCACTTCATAAAATGTCTTCCATACCGAACTGCAGTACTAGAGATGAGATCTGACAAATGCAAAAAATAAACTTTTAAGAGTATGTGGACCTTGAAAGTCTTTCGAATTCCGCAATAATGAATCCTAACATCTGATTACCTGTACCAAAGACCCAATGTGCTTGCAAAATCTAAGTTTTACGTCAAAAATAACTCCCAGATCTTTTTTGGGTGAAATAATGGACAGAGAGGTATTATCGATTACGTACGTAATGGCAATTGGAGAGAGGTTACGATAAAAAGAAAGCCTTTTGACATTTAGAGACATTGAGATGAAGGTCATTATTATGTCACCATAATATTGCTGTTCCTGCGATCAAGAACCTCTTGTAAAAGAATGCAATCGTGCACTGAACGTACAGGTGGTGCCGTTTAAATCTTCAACAAATATCGTCGGCAAACATAAGACATTGGGAACTCAAACAAAAATCAGGAATGTCATTAATAAATGAAAGGAAGAGCAAAGGGCCCATATGATAACCTTGAGGTACTCTAGAGGTAACAGAAACTAGTGACAAGAACGTGTCATTTATGCGAACATGATGGATGCGATCTGTTAAGTAAGAATGAATCCACTTTAGGAAATTGGGGTGAAATCCTAAGCCAGTCAGTTTGGAAATAAATATATTGTGGTTAACGCAATCAAACGTTTTAGCAAAGTGTGTATATTGCAAGCCAATTTTTAAGGTAACTCGAGGTGGAATTACAAAACAATTGAGAGATTTGTTGTAGTTGATCTGCCATCCATGCTGGTAGAAATAAAACTCTTTAAGAGAGGTATAAGTTTGTCACAAAATAGTTTTTCAAACAACTTAGGAATTGTAGAAATCTTACAGATTGGGCGATAGTTAGTAATATCATGTCTCGATCCAGATTTATATAGGGGCGTTAAAAATTAAATTTTAAAAAAATTCCAGACTGCAGAGACAATATAAAAACTAAACAAAGAGGTATAGAAAACGCGAAGGAGCACTTCGTAAATTTGGCGCGATGCCACCCATACCAGGATTTCTATCTATCTATGTTTAATAATGAAAGAACAATTTGAACCTCAGGGTTTGAACACTCTAAGTTGCCAATATTTCAGAAATCACATGACATTGAGTTATTACTTGAGACTATAGATGTGGTAGTACCAAGAATATACAGATTGAAAGTAGTAAGCGAACATATTACAAATGGTTAAAAGATCAGATGAAGATATATTATTAAAAAGCAGTTAGTCCGGAATACCATTAAATTGCTTTTTGATATTAATAATGCTGCATGCATTTTTTTGCGACACTATATTAGCGCCTCTACGCTGTAATATTACTTTTCGTGTGTAAGCAGTCGTATTTGGTTTACTAAAGTTATAATTAATCAAATTAAACCTAATTTCAATATAATTGGGTAAATATGGGAAAAGCGAAAGCGTTAAGTGAAGTTGAAAAGGTTTTTAGTGAGTATGGCCTCTCAGTCCATAAAATATCAAACAAAATTAACCGAAACTGTAGAGTTATTTCCTCATTCTTACGCAATGAGCATAATTATGGAAAAAAATTGAAGGGCGCCCCTTTTCTGTGATTACACCTGCTGACAAGCGAATTCATTTTGAGGCAAGAGTCCTATTCGCGCCACTCTGCCGCCAAAATTAGGAAAAAAACTGGTGTAAAAGCGTGCGTGCGGACTGTATAAGGAATAATTTCTAATGCTGGATATTTAAAACGTCTTAAAATTAAAACCCACCTCTTAACCAAATTCGAAAGACACAACGGCTGGATTTCTGCCGAGCGAATATAACCTGTACCAAAGGGTGGCAGCGTGTAGTCTTTTCAGATGAAAAAAAAAATTAATTTAGAAGGCCCTAATAGCTATGCTTACAGCTTACTACTTTCATGATCATCGAAAGGAAGAGCATACTTTAGCCAGACTGCAGAACTGTGCTGGTGGTGTCATAGTATGGGGAGCAATTACATACTACGGCACCATTGAATTGCAATTTATCACTCGTCGTATGAATGCCACAACACACAATGGTGTATAAAAAACGGCTTTTCCTGCAATCTAGGATATTTTTGGGTCCTTGAAGTGGAAGTAATAGCAGGATAACGCCCCTATCCACACTGCTGGACTCGTGAAGTCTTGGATTGAGCGCCAAAACGTGCATTTACTGAACTGGCCGCCATACTCACCCGACCTTAAAGTTATTGAAAATGTTTTTTGATGGTTAGCAAGCAAGGTCTACCAGTTTGAAAGGCAATACCCGACTGAATCGGAACCAGCGTTGCCAAAAGTACTCCCATTCGAGTATTATACTACTTTCAACACCTCCATACTCCCCTACTCCTCCTTTTACATTCGTACTCCTATTTTTTTTAAGTCCTAAAATATCTTACACTTGCAGCGAAGTGTAATTTCAACATTTCTTGATTTAATGCACTTCAAATTTAATCAAAATACCTTACTTTTTGCAAAGCCATTTGTATTTAATGTATTTAATACATATCTTGTGATTCAATAAGTTCCTAATTTTTATATTAAAAATAATATCAATATGCATTAAAGTTAGACAGATTTTAAATGGTAAGAATTAATAATTTATTTATTTATGTTTTGTTTTTTTTTTCTAACTGAATTTTTTTACGATTTTTGTTTAAATAAAAATAAAAATGTCTGTACTATTCAAAATACCCCCCTTTTCTGGCTGCAGTACTACCTAATAATATTTCTCTCCGGCAACGCTGATCGGAACAAATTGAAGGGATTAAATTTCCTGGGAGACCATTTCCCTTAATTTTATAAAGACATTTTATGACTCTTTACCCAATGTACGAGGATGTACGAGGTCATTGTTAACCGTGGAGGCACAATACATTATTTATTATTTTATAAATAACTAATATATTTATTGAGTTAAAATAAAAAAAAAATATTTTGGGATTTTTCTGTTGATTTTTTTTTATTATTCGACATTTTCAAGTGAGGGTGCTAATCAAATGTCAGAAAAAAAGTGTAGATTTTTGATGTTAAATTCGTTAAAATTCTGTTAATTTGCTAATAATCGATATACTACAGTAACTGTCACTTCTTTTCGCTTTTCATTGACGAAAAATTCCTTTCAAACGTTTTATTTGATTTGATTGATATTAAGCTCAAAGAACTCGAAGCATAGGGGGCGCTAATCGGTTGTTGGGCAGTGTATCTTCCTACTTGGCAAGTATATGCGTGATTAGGCGTTTCTCTTTACTGGACAGTGGAGCTCCGGACAACAAGATATTAGTCGAAGTTCAAAATGACCATTAGGACGTGTTTCTGGAAAGACGTTGTGTGGATTTACAAACAATTTTATGAAAATCGTTCACAAACACCACCCACCATTTCGCTTCATTGAATATACATAACATAACCATAATATTTGCTATTTAGACCTCACTGAAATAGCACAGTCCACATTATCCTTTCACTATCTATTACAGAGCGACGGCACAATGTTAAAACACCTATAACCATTAATTTTGCGTTAAAACGATGCGTTGACCTTTCTGTTTCGTTTGGTTTTCATTAATTTTTCATGAAGCATTTTAGAAGAATCCACAACACCAGCTCAAACGAAGCAAAGCTTATGCAAATTTTATTTCTCTGTCGAGGATGAGATACAGAAATGTATCTGCTCTCCATGAAAACGCTGCCTGGTTAGTTTATTTTGAATACCAAATGTGAGGCCAGATTAGCATAAATCACTTGCGAAAACAGCAAAAAAAAAAAAAATACTGAGAACTGAAAAGAAAATCACTTCCACGAGTCGACAAAGCATAAACGCCAACATCAGTATGATTGATGATGCATTCAATTGGAAATAAGAGTATTCGAGTCCAAATGCTAATTTCCCTTAATGGGAATGAAACACAAAATGTTGTCGAAGGCGAAGGCAAAGGCTTGGGACTTGCAGAACAATTGGAAGTACGAAATTACCGTGACTTTTGTGAGATCCGTCTCTTCTGAACAGAGTATCTTAAGAGTGCGATCAACTTTATTCAAATAAAGGTGGTCTTTCAATTTTATTTGTGAATGATGTTGCAATTTGCAAATAACCTTTTGAGTTTCCGCCTACTTAGTTGAAGGAATTTTCTAAGGAAGTAGAAAAATGGAAACTTGTGTAGATTCTAGCTTAACAAAAAAAATAATAATAACTCAGAGACAAAACATTTTTAAGCCGCAACTCATTTCAACATCTGCCACTTACACCATCCTCTCACTTATTCCGTTGAAACTAACACCGATTGCCTAATTGATGGATACGACAAAACAGGTAGACCCTCAAAAGTTCTTGCACTGTACACGTCTCATAACTCCATTGCGATTCAGCAAAACTTTGCAGATGGTGTGCCTTTCGGAAAAAGACAAAAAAAACTTCATCCAGACCGAATACTATTACATAGAGCCATAATTAGCACTCAAGTTCGATGGAAAATCGTGCCACTGCCAAAAACTCAAAAGCACAAATGAAACCCTGTTGCAGTGAGGAGGCCGTGGCACACGTCCACTGTGTCGGTATGCTGCCGACCCCACTTGCAGTCAATCTTATATGCAAGCGCAACTTTGTGGCTTTAGCTATTTTAGATACCTATTACCACCTGATCGATGTGACAAAACACAAACTTTTACTTTACCGCTTTTATGGCGAAAAAAAAAACCGTTTGTGTTGTATTTTTGTATGCATCGGCATCGGCATTGATATCGATTCGATAGACGGCGACATTCTCATTCGGGACTCAATCGCTGCATAGCTGTTAATTGTTGTTCAGCTTTGACAATTATAATTTTTAACAGAAAAATTTAATTCACATTGAAAATTTCACTTTGACGTCATGGGCCGGCCACCTACTCGTCTTCATCGTCATGAATGGCGACTAATGATTTAATAATCCGTTGGTAATTGTACCTCGACAACTGAGTACCTACACATTTTCGTTAATCGATTTGCCCGGTGAAAAAAAAAACATTTTTGGAAAGGCAAAGAGTACCTATCTACTGCTATTGCGAGTACTTTTGGAAGTTGTTACACAAGAGGGTAATGCGCTTAAAACCAACTCACGTAACACATTATTAGTGATGATATTTGGAGTTTTTTTTTTTTTCTCTCCGTTGAATGGGCAATAAAATAAATATCAAATTAGCATAATAAGCAAAATAATTGAATTTGAAGTGAACGGTACAAAGGTGCGTGCTTGAAATGTGTTCAAACGAAACCAAATAAAGCCTGCAAAAGCTTTTAGGGTATAATTAAGGTATAGTTGATCCATTTCCGGGGCGCAAATATGATACGGTACGATTGGACCTTTCAATGGCAATTTATAAGTGAAGGTCTTAAAAAAAATGATTTTTGTTAGACTTTAAGATGACTTAGCATATGAAAGACTCGGTCAACGGTTCTTACTTAAGTTTCGATCATATAGCTCTCTAAAGGGACACGTACAACTTTCTACCTATAATTCACTTTAGTGTTTCTTTTTTTATGGCGTTGTAGTGCCGCCATTTGTAACAACAAGACCCTCTGTGGAGATAGGTTTTTAAAATAAAATGTATGTAGCGTCAATGCGCTGCGCTGCTTAAATGCTGACAATTAATCATGGAGTATTTGACGCCGCAACAACGTGTGCTGATTACCAAAACAGTTTGTCAAGACGCGGCTTTTATTTTATTTTGTATGTTTTTCTTAGTTAGTTCCAACTGATTGGTTATGTTAAAGAAGTACGGAAAGTAGTAGAGCGAAAAATGTTGTAGAAACTTCCATAGAGCGCTGTCAGTTTTGGAAAACCTTACAGTCTTTGTTCTAAATTGATTGCACCTTTTTTTTAATTGTTCGCAATAAATGCAGATGGCACCTAATCATATGCACACTTTCTGTACAAGAGCTTAAATCGGTAGTTTTACATAAGCGTACTTAAGAATTGGATTGACTTCCATTGAAAAAATGTCAATTCAAAATTTTTTTTTTCCAAAAGTGGCATAAAACAAATTCAACAAGAACATGTCGAACTTAAGTATATGACAACTCGTTGGACGAATGTATCGAAAATTCAACACAAAGTCCATGACTGTATCGCATGAAACATTCTTGTTTTTTGAAGGGCGCAGTTCAGCTTGAAAGACATAACAATTTAATACGTTTTTTGGGGAAAAGGATGTTCTGGTTTTTCGAGTAGACACCAGCAGACAGACTCCATCTTGTTAATAAAATTTGAAGAACTACATAAATGGTTTTCCTGAATATTTAAAAACTTAAGGTACCTACGTCCAGTGTTCCCAGAGTGTGAAGACAGTTTTCCCCTTTTATTATCAGCAAAGGCAATAATTTTCCCCTAAATTCGAAAAAAAACTTCCCCTTTCTTTCTTCTAAGTGAAATTTGCCTTTAATTTTATAGGAAATAATTACAAACAATTTAGTCGTTTTATAACTGTCTTTACGAAAGGATCAGTTAGCTAATTCTATAAAAAAAACTTCAATAAGAAATGAAAATAAATTCATAAATGAAATCACAGAAATTCTTACGTAGACGGTCGATGGGCTGTTTTTTTTTTTCATATTTAGTGTGAACTTTTCATTCTGAGTAAACTTTGAAATTCATTTGTTATGGAAATGCGTTTAAATTTTACTTTGAAGCAATATAAGTTTCAAAGAGATTTTAGATTTTTTCCCTTTTTTTTAAGTTTTCCCCCTTTTCATTGGAAAAGCGCCAAAATTGACACCTGTCCCCACAATCTGGGACCACTGGGTATGGGTACGTCTACTGTACGGGGTTGCTTGCGCTAAGGAAAATAATACTTTATTAGTTGGTTAAATAAGACGGGAAAACGTCTTCTTAAAACACTTTTTGGACCGTTGTGTCCACCATCAATTACTTAAACTGTAATGGCAAGAAACGTAAAAAAAACACATAATATATTGAATATCTCGCACCCAGAGACAAAATTTGAGCTTAGAAAGTAAAGCGCCCTCTACGCGCTAATAGCACATTAGTTGCTATTACCACTTAAAGGTGTATGCAGCGAATGGGTGGAAATGCAATTAAACATCTATTAAATAGTGCGGTTCGAGCCGATGTTTTGCTAGTTACCAGTAGATAGACGATAACCATATATTACTCGTTTTTTTTAGATTTAGCAGTCAAAAACTGACCTTCAGCCTAAAAACAAATCTTTACTCTTTACAGATGAATATATATTTTCAATATTATTCAAAAACTACCTTTAAATCATAAAGATATTATTAAAAAAAAACAATCATAAATCTATTTGAATAAAGTTAGCGATCCGAAGTGATGCAAAGGCCACGCGGATGAAGGCGTGACCAGTTAAGTGTTGTTCAGCCTTTAAAACATTCTCGAATTAATTTGAACCATATAAAAGGTTGAGGCATCAACAACTGTCAAAGCCAGTTTAAAAGAAAATAAGTAGGAATGACGTTGCCATTGCAAACATTTAAGTATTCTAGAAATGAGAATTTGTTAAAACGGCTGTGAAATATTACGAACATATTTGAGTGGTTGCTATTGGAGACTGAACTCAGATGTTCAAAAGACTGCCTTACGAACTATCGCTTTTTCGTTTCATTCGAGTTTCGAATTCTTACCCAAGAGGATGTTTAACTTCAAGAGGAAAAAAAACGGGGTGGGTTTCTTAGGTTCCTTTGGATGAGTTTACACAAAATGAAGAGACGGTAACAAGACTGATGTCTATGTTAATAGCGCAGCTGAAAAGCTCTTCTTTCCTGTGTATAAGCGGTGTTGAGCTGTCAATCAACGTAAGCAAATTCTGACTTTTAAATCGCCCAATATTATCTCTCTATAAATCAGTGCATAAGCTTCTTAAAGGCTCCCATTCACTTCATCAGATAGCTATGATATTTAGGCAAGGTTGTGCTCGACCTAAATTGATAAGTTTTTAATTTTGTGTATAAACAATCACAATTAGGCATTCAAATAAATATAAATCAAAACTAGTATCAGGTAAGAAGAGTTTATCCTATTTTGTCTACTTTAACTTTTGTCGTAATTAAAACCAACTGACAATGACTGTGTAGAACTGCAGTCTCCATTTAAAAAAAAAAACAAAAATAATCTACCTGTCATATTTATTTGAAATACCCATTCTTAGTGAGGCTAAAACTATTAGCCTATTGACAATCCTAGCTACTTACTTAACATGACTGGATATTTCCATAAATTTGAATAAACTAATTTATAATTCTTTATAGCAACTATCGGCAAATGCCGCACAATAAACTATTGAGTGTCATGTCGTTAAATATTACACAATGATGAGTACATATTATGATCGAAAAAATAAAGACAAACTATATAATTAAAATTCACCGCAACTTCTGAAATGACATTTTAAAGAAGAAGAACTGGTTTATAGTGAGACGTCTTTATCTTGAATGTTGAATTATAATTACAATCATATAATGCCAAAAGGTAGATACGAAACTTGTTCGTAGTTTTTTTTTTGCTTTTAACTTTTGGAAACGGAAATGGGTCAGGGGTAAAAAATACGTAAATGCGTGAATTAGTAGATATATGTAAGTGGGTATGGGGTTTTTGGAAACCATCATCTGCATTAAGTGTCAGAAAGCGAGTAATGCTTGCAAATTGTTTAAAAATGCAAATGAAACAGTTACATTGAATATTAACGATCAGATTGGGTTGTTATTTTTATATTTCTTGTGAAAGTAGTCTTCTGCTTCTGATGTTAGGGTTGCAGGCTTGCAGTTACAGCAAAACCTAAAAGAGGAGATAGCGGAATATTTCCTCATTTATATAAAATGCATAACTTTTATGATCTGTCAACTGTCAAGTAACACCGATTTTGCAATTGTCTCTACATGTTATAAAATGGACTACTTGTTTCTTTATGGATTTGTATTAGTTACCACGTTAAAACTTTTGCTCCAATCAAGTTTCTCAGGCATAGCAAAGGACTTTATGGAACAACTTCAGATTTTTTCTTCATCGTAATCAGTAAACTTTTTCAGAATATAAAGGGTCATTAATTTGTCGGTTTCGAAAGAAAAGCTAAAAAAAAACACACAGCAATATATTTTTGAAGAAAATTATATTTCATTATAAACTTTGGACTTTGCCATTAAGTGTGAAATACAATATCATTCAAATGGCCGGAAGATTCGCAGCATGCGATTCTTTTGGGGTAATCCTTAACCATTTGTTCGCACATTTTGGGCGGTATCTCGGCCATAACTTGAGTAATTTTGGTGTTTAATGCGTCTAGAGGTCGGGGATTATTCGCGTAAGCACGGTATTTTGTGTAGCCCCACAGAAAAAATCATCTACCGGTGTCAAATCGCAATGATCTTGGTGACCAAATGACGTCGCCAAAACATGAAATTACGCGAAAAGGAAACTTCTCACGCAATAAAGTCAAAATTGGTCGTGCTGTGTTGCCCCGTCTTGTAGTAAGTTTTAATAATTTTAACGTGTTGTTCGATTAATAACAAACATTCAACTAATATTATGACACTTAAAATAACAGCTGACTTTGACAGGTGTCAAATTCCAGTTCTACCAACCTGAAACGAAACGAATGACCCTTTATATTATGATTTTAAAATTTTTTGAAAGTGGGGCAGAGTTCTTTGTGTGCCATCCCCGGCACATGCAATTTTTTATGATGCTCTATGCGCTATAAGCTTATCATGCTTATTTTATTCAACAAACATTTTAGATTTTAACTTCAAACTTTAAAATTTTAGATGTCAGCTCACGGCTATCTGTCATTGGAAATTGTTTCCATATGAACTGGTGGTAATCGTGCGTCGCGTGGTTTTCGTTCGTGAACTAATTGAAAAATAAAGAAAGACTTCGTCGGTCCAAAAAATTCGAAAGACATAGAACTTCCCACAAAAAGCTTCTTTTTGCAATTATTCAGTTGTGCTTGTTTCTCGTGAGGGGTGTTTAAATTAACCCTCTATAACTCTCGATATTTCGTCACTTACTCAAAGGATCATGGGCAGCCCACGTACAATCAAATTAGAGCTGTAGGTCTAACCATTTCACTGGCGCCAGGACGCTTGTCTTAGAAAATAATCACTATTCTCCGACGTTTAATAGCTGTTCACAAGACGTACAACTGCGACTACCTTAAATCTCAAACTAAGTAGCAACGGTTTCATTAATTTGTTTGCGTACATTTTAAGCTTTCAAAATTTATTCCAACTTTTTGCAATCATTTCCAAACAGATACCTCAACCGTTTACGTGTGGCAGTACTTGATGGTTGTTATTCAACTCTTTGTTTGTTTTTATTACAGTCAACGCAGTTATTGTCCAAATGCGGTGTGAATTTTAAATTGAAGTCTCATTTCAAGCAATATTGTTGAAAAGCTGAATATAAGAATAAACCACGAAAAATGAAAAAAAAAAAAAACACTGCAGCAAGGCTAACAGGTGAATGGCTTATTAATATTGTTGGGAGCTCTCTTCAGTGCGTGTTTTAAAGGAGCTCACAACGCCCTCTCTGAATCTCTGACAGACAGAGCTGTTAAAACGTTCTCCGGCTGATCGAGATCAATGACTTTATGCGGCGCGTCAATATGTTGGCGCGTCAAGGTAGGTATGGCCTACGTTTGCGGAACCACTTTAATTGATGATTGATAAAGAATTCCGATCATACATGTTTTTTAGCACAAAGGCATTTAAAGCAGTGATTTTCTGTTAAAGTGGAATAATGTTTTTGTTAAAAGAAAAGTTTATTTAATGTTTTTAAATAATAATGTTACACCCTGTTTGCCTTTTCTTGTTTTTTTTTTATATATATAACACTACCCGCTAGCATTCCTTCGCATTACATAATTGTCACGTCATATACGTTACAGTTTTTTCTTTCACATGAATTGTTAGCTTTTAAGCACTTCCAGAGAAATAAAACAGTTCCTATCGAATCATTGAACTAAGCGGTCGTCCTTTCACTGTCATTGCAATAGTTTTTTTTGTGACAATTTTAAGGATTCTGCTTGAGATCTTACATAAATGATTCGAGATCTTGTAATTCATGTTTAAATGATCCAATTCGTGCAATTATGATATCCGATCACCAAACGTCACAGCGTATGGCATTTTCCTACTCCATCTTGCTTTTCTTATTTTGTTGACGCTTTTTACTTGTCAAATACTCGTATCTATCAATGAAGTGAAATCTCAATAAATCGCAAACGTTTTCATAGAAATCCGATGGAAATTTCTAGCAGATTTCTTAAAAAAAAAAACACTCAAAATGAAGTAATACCCACCGCTAAGTGCCCACAAACGACATGAAATATTCACCATTTGTCACAATGACTTGGCAATCCTATTCCTCTTCGTTGATCCTGCTCAGAATTGGCAATGATGCGAGTGACATAAAATGTTCGAAAGCCATGACAACAGAAAACATTTAAAAAAAATACCGCACCACCAACAAATTTTATCTTTTATCATCACGTACTAAGTACCTAGTATCTTTGAGTGCACACTCATTCGGGTATCACGAATTGGCCGTAGTTTTGTAATAAACAAAAATACTTGGCTGGCTGACTGAGCGCGAGCAAGTAAAGCCAGGCCGCAACCGAAAGCCCGTGAAAACGAAAGTCTGTCCAGCTATCTACCCATTCGTCTATACTTGATCACTGATCGATATTCATCGAATCAAGTTGGTTATTATATGAAAAAAAAAAATTCATCGTAATTAGATACTTTTGTGGATCACACAGCAATTTTGTATTATCGGCTGCGGGGTATTGTGTATAGTGCGCCCATTTGACTGCGGCTTGGATTATGATGTATGTTGCAATCCGGATTCGCTTTGCTTTGTTTTTCTCCATTGGGTCTGTCTCTGATTACCTAATTTCTAATTCCGCATAGATAGCCGCCAATGATCGAGACTGGTCAAGTGCAGAGCAAAACAAAAACCACACATATACCTGGCGTGGAACGTGACATATTCGAGTCAATTCGTGGAACTCGTGCAAACGCTATTGAGCGCGCCATAGACGCCTTGTATTAGATTTGTGTGGGGTAGTACATATACACATAATGTTTCTGCATCGGCGTAGGATCACGTCGCTTTTCAGGTGTACAACTGTTGACCCTATTAAACGGATTTACTACAAGATTATCCGATTCACACGTGTAATGTCGGGAATAGGGTTCTCCTGTTCGAAAACCATTGATGATAGTATGATGAGATTATTTACGTTTAAGGGTTTTGGTGGATCTGAACAATTAGTTGAGGTGAATATTTGAAAAAAATATATAAATATAGAATATTTATAATAGCAACAACATACTAAATGAAATGCTGGCTGGCTAGAAGGTCTTTAAATCCTTAAAAACAAATTATTAGGAATACATTTAAAAGTCAATAATTTTCCACGAAGGGTACGTGAAGTAGGGCCAATGCGTTTTTAAAAAATTGTGTAATATATATAGCCATAGCTTTCCAATATCACCCGCCCTACTTTACGAACACAATATAAAATTGCTTTATATACCTACATATTTGCATTGAAAAAAATACAACAAATTGAAATTATGCAACAGCAAAAGGAAACCTTTTTAACAGACTTGTCACTTGTTGAGGAACGGTTCACGTTTCCGTCAGATGCTACAACCGATTTGAGCTGAATTTATGATCTAAATCTAAATGCGTTAATAATAATGGTTTCGATAGCAGACAAAGCGCAAGAATTGTCTAAACTATGTTAAATAAATTTGGTTTGACATCTGAACAGAATTCCACTGTCGTCTTTCAACAGGAAAAAAAAACGTTGAGACCTTGAACTTTGTCTTTTTTTTCAAATTGGCATTTTCTTATATTTAATATGCAAAACGTTTTTATTGTGAATTAATTCGTTTAAGCATAAATTGATATAACAAACGACTTTAACATTAAGAAAAAAAAATAATAACAAGCCAGTATACTTAAACTACTTTGTTTGGCAATATTTTGAATACAAATTTCAGTAAAAGTAGGTGTGTTTTATTATATAGCTTTTAAGCACATTGATGCAATTTAATCAATTTTTGGGTGTGTTCGTTTCATGTAGGAATTAAGTTTTTGTAGGTATTTATTTGTTTTTCGTTCTTTTTCCGTTTATTTTTTGACTACACCTGCGTATTTTATCTTGTGCTGCAATTACAACATCAAGCATTGCTAACACGGAAGATTTAAAGAATGTCCAATGCTAAATAGCCGTGTGACTGAACGGGACAGCATTACCTAACACGTAAAAATACGTGACACGCATTTTGGTCGGACATCTTGTTTACGTGTTAGGAATTATGGAAAAGTTCAGCATTTTGATATTTTTATAGCGACGGCTTAGGAAATTTCGCTTTCCTATAAAACAAAATGGCTTACGGAAGTGACGAGCGAACAATTCATTTCATTTCATTGTTCATTCACATTTCACATGTTTTAAATCAGAAATTAAAATGTTTTCAATTAATTACAGAAATGTTGGTCGCCGGAACTTGTGTTTAATTTCGCTTTAAGTATCTATAATTATGGGTAGAACATCCATAATAAATACTTTAGGCATCTGATTTGTGATCTCATTCTTACGCCTTTATTATCATTGACTGAGGACGTACGGATATCTCTGTCAGCGTGTGTGTGATGTTGTAAATGCATAAAAAAGCTGGAATCTAATATTGGTACCTACTGTGAACGAAAGCTGAATAAAAAGCACACGAAAGACAAATACTGCTGTATAAACACGCGTTTCGACTACGAAAGCGATCGTTTTTAAAATGGTGAACTCCTAAAATTAGAACGGAAATGCATGTATATGAATTAAGTTGGTAAAGAGCTATAGTTGCAGAATTTTGAAATACCGCCGATAACAGAGGCAAACAAAAATGACATTACAATATTTTGATCAACGTTGTAGCCCATGAGACCCTCTCAACCTGTCCCTTGGGGACCGTTTTACGAAGCAGCTATGGAGTTTTTGCTCACATGAAGTTTGCTCTTCTAAACTAATTCTGTAACTCTGTACGATCTGCGCCCTATGAATATATACTTAAAGGCGATCGTAGCATTTTTTTTTAACATACCTGTCTAACTTTTTAAAAATGTACCAAATATAATTCAACATTTCTTCTGAATAGTATTTAGAGAACTTGTAACTTTCGGGATTGTTTGGTTGAAAAGAATAATTGTTCATACTCTTTTGAGTTCTACATTTAGTTGTCCTCTTCGAATTATGGAATCTTTTGATACTTAACAAGCAAATAAACTGAGCTCAGTATTTTAAATATTATAAAAAATGTGAAAATTTTTATTATTATTTTTTTAGTTAGGAATTCAAAATTGTTATTGAAAAACCCAAACTACCGCACATGAATTCTTCTTGCGAATTTTTTCATACAGAATAACTATTGTGATCTACGATAAATTTAAGACGATGGCTTTCTAAAAGTTAGAAAGGCCCGTTCGTTGGTTTCAGAATTCGTACTACCACATCTCCTACAACTTTCAGACAGCAGATTTGTTTTAACTTAAAACTTGGCTGAATTCATACTATAAACTATACAAAAAAAGAGAGCAAACAATTCTCCAATAGTGATATAATAATCAAGTGCCAGCGCTTAACCCGAAAAATATAGATATAAAGCGCCACCCTGCGTTTGCACCAAAAACGTATAACACACTGATCCTTGGTGTGAGTAAGTGCAAATAGCAGACCCGCAAAACCGGTGTGAAGACTGGCATGCGAGCACCTCAAATCAAAACAAAAACTACTTGAGTGTTGAGTGGCTGTGATGCGAACGAGGAGGTATTTCCAAAAGGAAGCTGACTAAGGTGTAAAATCGGTCCCCTTTCTCAACTGAATTCCAATTAATTTAACACATATTTCGTTTCATCAACTATACTGGCACGTACCTACATAATGTAGTGCAATTATCTAACAACACGACTTGCACTTTCTTCTCTGAAGAGGTGTTTTTCGCTTCTTTGATTTTGCTCTCTTGTGAAACGCGTGTGGCGTACACAAGTACATCCAACATCCAAGCTAAGCTAATGCTTTCGATTGAGCAATAAGAAAAAACAAAAATAGATGTTACCTACATTTTGCCTGTCCGAAGGACGGCTGGTTCTGATTCGTTGCGGTCCACATTGTGGAGGCAAATAAACAGAAAACAACAAAAAAAAGTTCAATAACTTTTCATATGTCTGCCATATACTGTGCGACCGAACATATGCGCAGCTTTCCGGTTATTTGAATTAGCTTTTCAGCTGGTGCCAAATGCGTCGGTACGTTGAGATAGTATTTCTCAGCTGTTGCTACTACCGCAAGCGCTGATTGGTATAGATTCATCAGTGATCTGCGATAAAACCGCATCGAATGCGGTTTGAATATCAAATATTATGCTGCCTGGACCGGTTTGTTTTGGATCGGTTACTGGTGTGAGGCACCACACCTTATGCCGTCCAATTTTTGTAAACAATCAAAGGTGAAGATTTAGGAAACAGGTAAGGGTCAATTGAATGAGCCACTTTTACTGGATGAAGAGTTCAAGATACCATTGGTGCTTCTTTCGCAAAAAGAAACAACCTACCTACAGCCTTATTTAACAGCTCAGGCTGATACTTCGTAAAATTAGCATAAAGAATCAAAGACCTGCCACATTTGTCAGTGCCAGCAAGATCGTAGAAATCTTAATCAATTATAGTCTTACTGCCTTGAGACCACACATTAAAGCTCACAGCTTAGTGGGTTTATCAGTTTATCTTCAGCAAGTTATTCACTAGAGAATTAATCCACATCTTCTTGCGCGACTTCTTTTATACAAGGACATTATTTGATGTAGCTAAATAACATAAATTGTCAATATTTAAAAGTTGTTTGTCAATTGCTACATAGATATAAAACTATTTACAATTCACGTAGCTGCACATTAGTTAGTTGCCAAAGCAACCCATAACGCACAGGTTAAGAGCCAATTTAATTTGTTGTCCAGTTAGAGATTTATAGGAACGTTTAACATCTTACTTAACAAAGCACGTGCCTAGTGTTGTTTTTACTGTCAGGGCAAAGCCAATTTGTAAGGACGTCTCGGCGTACAATTTTTTTATCATAATTTTCAAGACCTAAAGATGAGTCTTTCCAGACTAAACTTCAATGGAGAAGGTAAAATTGAGCAAATCTGAAGCGATATGGTCCTCTCCGGAATCCCTATTTAATGCACTCAGTATGTTTGTGGAGTCCCCATTGATGTTGGCATATCTCTGTTTTACTGAGAATTGGTTTAAGGAGCAATGCCAGGGTTTATCAAACTGGGTCAACTTTCAACATATCAGCTTGGTCAATCTGTTATATGAAGGATTGAACTTGACCTCAAAACTGTCCTCAGAGGAAGTGTTTTTACCACTTCGACAGCTCGAAAATGAAAGGCTTCACACTTGACACTGAAGCTCGACCTTAAGATGTAATTTGTGGATTTTTGGAGGTTGAACGAAAACCCCTTTTGCTCAGTAGTTCAACACACTATCCTCATATAGTATTCATATCTCAAAATTTAAAGCCAAATACGTTCTTGAAAAGTGATCTTATAGGTCTTGCTGGGGTTGATTCCTTATATACCTGTACTACCTATCCCGACGTAAGCCGATTTATTGTAAAAGAAGAACTTTGCTTAGAGTCATGCTGCTGAGATAAACGATTCTTTGAACTCTACATCCGATGGACAATGTTCTATGCAAACTGATGTCTTCCACTTCTCCCATCCAACCAATTAAGGATGTATTATGTAGTTTGTTAAGAGCTACATGAATATCCACTTAAAAAAAGGTTCTCCATAGCCCATACTGAATCTGATTACATTTAATTTACCCTTCAATTCACCTCGGCCAAGCACGACGTCAGTGCTTAAAAAGTGTGGAGAATATTGTAGATGTAGATCCTTAACTTGATCTCAGATTCCTTGCGCGTGTTTCTCTTGCGCTTGCAAAATGTTGTAAGACACCGTGGGCCTGGTGCCCGTTGATTAATCTACTGGAATGCACCATTTTACACCGTCTTTTGTGTCAGTAAAATATTTTTTTTCTTGTTTCTTATACCAATCGCAAACGAATACAGTAAAATAAAAGAATGAACACAGTTTTATTCACGCTTTCGATTCCTTTGATAGTGTTTCTCTATTTTTGTTGATTTTCTTAAAGACCAGATTTACTGAACAGTGTGAAAGGGAATATTTGCTTGTACCTTTTACACAAATTCTGCGAATTCCTATACTTATCTATGTGTGCATATCACGAGTATATACGTAAGCGCTAAAAATAAAACTATCATAGAAATCAGTGGGTCTTACAAATAATAATTTTTAGCTTTTAAAAATATTTTACAGCTCACAATAGAATCGAAAATGTGTGTCCGTAAGGTGAAGCCGAAGAGTGCTTCCTCATATTTGTGGTTTAACTAATTGATCCGATACTTGCATGCCAAGCGCCGTGACGTTTCTTTGTGAATGTTGATCCACAAGGACCTACGTTTCTGTTTAAATTTTTGATATCAAGCTTCAATTTTACCAACTCTAAGTCATACAATTTCTTAAACGAAATAAACTATTGCGACCTAAAATACATTGAGCGGAAGATGTCATATTTGTAACAGTCATTGGATACGTTCAAAGTTAAACCTAGATTTACCTGGACTAGGTAAACGGGTGCGTTGACTAATCAATTTATATCGTTTTTTTATTCTGGCGGTTTACTTTGACACTTGAAAATGTCAACTGAGTATGCAGGTAGGATTTTCTCGTGTAGATTTGTGGGCTACCCCTCTATAAACGTCAACTGAAAAAGACTATTCACCAATCTGGGTAATAAAAACTGAAATATATCAAGTCAGTCAGCTGTCAAACTTTAACTTACTAAAATAGATTTCCGAAATTTCTTTCAGTAAAATTTGTGAAAATTAAAATAGCGAAATTTTCTGAATGAGGTTATTTATTGCGACTTATAAAATATTGAAGATGAAGGCAAAACCTGACAATATAAGTAACTTATTGTGTTGTAGGCGCAGTGACTAATTCAAAAACGTCAAAAGTGTATGGAACTTGATCTAAAAATATATGAACATGGAATAAATGTCTCGTGAGACACAGTAGTGCATTTAATATGCAGCGTGTAGGAATGAAATAAAAATCAATAAGCTAGTTCAAGAAAGCTTCTTAATTGAGTATACAATTTTAGGTTCCATTCATCCGTTACAAAAAATAGACACTCACAGACCACCCTTCGTTTGCAAGAAGCTGGGGCTTTGGATATGGATTTGCTGTTGGCTTTCAAGTACCTTCCACGAGGCCACTTCACATGATGTTGTTCATTACGAGAAATTATACACTCGTTAAATGTTTCTTTCAATAAATTAAAAATGGAAATTTGCGCCATCATATACTCGAAAAAAAAAATTGTTAAGCGAAGAATTTTGAGATTTTTCAAATATTGTAAGCTAGAAGTTCTTTAAGGGCCGTTTGTTCATACGACTCTTAACGATTTAAGTTCTACCTAAATCCTTATAGGCTACTTTTTGTAGGGCATAAACTGTCACATAGGAGTTTATGTGTCACTTAATTCCTTATAAGTCGTATCAGCAAACGGCCCTAAGTATTATTTTTGATAACAAGAACTCGTTCTTAAGTTTTAAAGAATCAGTTCTCAAAATGACAATAATATGCTCTTCCATAAATATTTCCTTATCATTAATCTATAGAAAAATCATTACATATGGGTCAATTCCGTCCTTAAGCGTTTTGTATGCTGAATATGCTTTAAAAAAATGGTAACAATGCTTCAATAAACAATTTGCTTACTGACGCATCCATTCCAACAAAATTCAGCTTGATCAAGAGGAGTCTTTTGTTTTTGATTACAAAAACCAAAATGAGCACAAACCAGCTGTCAAATGATTCGTCGCGGCGTTGTCAATTTGAAATAAAAAACATTTTTTAAGTGATTAAGGTACCCAACAACCGTTCATATTTTTATCCTGCTGATATTTTTTTCCGCGGGCGCCAGTTTTCTCTCTACACAATTGGAAGATGCGATTTCTAATTGTGACTCTTATAGAATACTTAAGACTTCTGATCAAGTAGTTGGGTTTTTCAAACCTCTCAATGAATCATTGAAAGGCACATTATCTCCGATTCGTTGAAGGCTCACTGTACCCGTATCTTATGTTTACTTAACACTCTTGCTTCAACTTTGGTTCAGAAGGCACTTCAGGAAAAAAAAATATAAAAGCACCTTTAATCTCTTTTGAATATAGAAAAGCGATACTTGTGACTTGTGAGTCAAAAAGATTAAACAGCTTCCCAGTTAATTGCAGTTATAGAATTTCATTCATGTTTTTCTTTAGAAAGTAAGAGGATTTTCGTTTTTTTTTTTTTGTTGGCCTTAACAAAAGCAAACAATCCACACTAATGGCTGCACATAAAAGCAAGTCGCTGATGTTACAGGTGATGGATCACCAATTTCAGTTTCGGTTGTGTGCCTTTGAATTACATGTACGCGCTTTTATTAAAACCCATTTCTAATTTTTCACTTTTGCTCTTTAAATAATGAAAATAAATATATCTTTTTGTTTGGTATCGTTTTAGTTGGTCGTGCTTCAGCTGAACGATGAGAAGAGCCAAAAGATGGCTTCTTATATTTGCAGGTGAGTTAAATGCGATTGATAATATTTATTTGTATAGTTTAATTAATTAAATTTACTTCCGCTGAGTGTACATGCACAATTTAAGTGGATTAGAAAAACTGCTACGTTGTGTACGAGTACATATGTAAGTTCAATGGACGCTGGTGGCAGTCTTTTCTCTTTCTTTTCTTTAATTTGCTTTTATTCGCGTTGTGTGTTAAACGTCGACTTTAAGTGGGTTGCAACTTGCAACCAGCTGGACTGAAGTTGCTATGAAACTCATAGTTGTAAATAAAAATGCAATCAATTGGCAAGGCAAACTTTGTCTTCCTATATTCAGGGATTTGTGATTTATGATATATCCGCTTGCAATAATTTCAATCGGCAAATTGTGAAATGCTATCTACAAAATATGAAGATTTTCCTCAGCGTTCCACTTCACTATAACCATATTTCACACATTAAAAAAGTGGTCTAAACTACTGGTTCTATGGTCTTAATGACGACAATTCGACAGTTGGGTGAATACCTTCTCCTAGATGAATCTATAGCGAACGTAAATTTTATTTACAAAAAATAAGTCATAGAGTGACCTTTTCAATTTATTTAAACTATCGAAATGATTGGGAAAGCAAATACCAAGTGGCATGATAAATGCATACGGTAGGTACCTCACTCCAACTTAGAGCACCATGTGACATCTCAGACATCTCAGATTTTACCAAAAAGAACTTTTTCCATTATTATATTTGCATTGCGTTTTCCTATTTATATAAACTTGTTCCAGATGTTCGCATTTTGTTCTTTCGCGTGGGTTTTGACAAATCATGGCCGGCAATACTTCAATCGACTAGCAAATGACGGCAACTACTTTGATTGATATGAGGTTCGTTCGTGTACTTTCAGCATAGAAACATGAAAAACGTCAAATATCAAAAATCGAGAAAGAAATACCTCAATTTCAAGTGAAATACCTGACCGGTTTTTTTACAAAAAGTTTAAAAATTGTCATTTTTGACATAAGCCTTGTTTTTTTGAGCTTCGTTCTCAGCAAAGCAAAGTAAAGTAGAATTTTCCGCACGCAATTACAACAACTACGCTCTACTTGACACTTCGAGACTCGCAGTAGTTATTGTAAATTGCGTGCTGAAAATCCTACTTTACTTTGCTTTGCTGAGAACGATGCTAAAAAAAACAGTCCTATTGTTGAAGACGAAAATAATTAGAGTTTTACTTGTCAAACTTAGTTGTCAGTTTTAATTTTTCAGTAAGCCGAATTTCGGCGAGTATTAAATTACGAAAAAATGAAAAGAGGGGAAATGGATTTCTCTCTCATTTTTTTAAATTTAGCAAATTTTCAATAATTTTACGTTTGCAAAAAAATACCCGAACGAACCTAAAAAAATGAGTTGGTCTGCGAAATCGTATATTAAATTCGTACTTTCAAAATTAAATTTATGAAATTAATTTGTGTTGCGTCAGAAGCATTTATCAGATAAATACATCGTAACTAAAGCAAACCGGTAAGACAAAATGACATCAGCATCAAACTGGGTTTTTTAAAAAGTAAAAAAGTTACTGACAAAAATAGAAAAATGCGTTTATCTCACAATGTCGCTAAATGTAGATGCGACGTTGGCGGACAGACATGACACTGAACGCACCTTATTAGTATTTTAATTTATTACAATAATCGCAAACATTTAAAAAGAATTTAGAAATAATGCATGTGATTTATTAAAATTATTAGAAAACATCGCAAATAACTTAAAATCGTTTGAAAAGAGTTCTAATGATTGGAAACTACTGCGTCATTTGATTCATGCAATATTATTGCCCCATTATTTGGTGATTGCAATTTTTAAAGTCTAAGTGATTTCATTCAAATTGGTTAACCGCCCTGCTCTCATAGATGGTATATACACCATATACGTATTGTTTGACTAACCTACCGCCTACCGCCTACCGTGTAGTGCTACCCAAAATTACTCTTGGTTAAATAATTTAACCAGAACCAGCCTGCAATCAATCGCGAAAAAAGTAATCAAACTAGCTTTGAATATGTCAAAAGTAGCTGCATGTACAATTCGTTCACTATATTCACAAACACAGTGAGCTCTCTTCGACGTGACTGGAAAAGTGATTATCAACATTGGGCACGTTCAATAATCTAGTTATCTTCAGTTGACTAGATTGGTTTTGGTAAGATGTAACCTGAACATTTATGACCGATATCAGCCAATCAAAACCGTGATACATCTAGTCAGACAGCAGCCAGACTTACTAAACTAGATACTTGAACGTCCCCATTATTATATCATCAAAAAATGTTCAAAGTGGTTGTATTTATATATTCGCTGGTAAATATGCCTATTCGCGATAGAACAAATTGTATTTAATTGGTGAAATAGACACTTTCTAACTCGTCTGCAATAGTTCACAGTCCAAAACGAATCGTGAACACTTTGAACAGCGTGCAACTTAGATCATTTAGACCACCAAACGAGTAACCATTTAATTTATTGCTTACAAGTTAAAAAGTCAACGAAATTCCAACTTAAACCAATGTGTGGTAAACTAAAAAGTCTTATTCAAGCGAATGATGTCTGCCACCCAGGAGCATTAAATCAACTCGAATTATGCACATAATATGTACAAAAGAAACCTACTGGCTGAATTCAAAGTTGTTAATTTCGCCATTCGAATGAAAACATAAACAAGTAACCAAACGAAGTGTCACAATTATTCATAAGTATTTATTTTATTACAAGTGACAGTGTTGATAACATTATTTGCGGCAAGTTCATTGACTTGTTAAGGTGTTACCAAGTCAAAGACTTTTCACGTGGTTACAAGTGCCTTATATATTGTTTAATTTTTACAATACAAAAGGAAAGGAGAAATGAAGTGTCAAAATTCAAAATTTTCCACGGAAACAATAATTATTAAATATTTAACTACAAAGAAGATCATTGACTTTGTGAGTACCGTCACAATCATGATTCCCCTCCTCGCATTCATTCTCCGATCTCGAACATTTGATGGCATTTCAGTCAAACGATTAACGCCTTATCTTTTTCAAATGTCAAAGATCGCAACGATATCAACCGATACTCCAGCAATGTTATTCAAACTTGATTAAAAACCTGTCTATCGTCCATCCTACTGAGAAGCATTTGACAAACATCTCTTGGCTTCTCAAATGAAAGTGAGGTGGGTGTCACTAATGATAGAGTGTCACACCTTCCAATCAAAATCTGATGTATTTCTTTGTTTTGATTTATTTACAGCTCTTTTGGGATTAATGTCACATGCGGGAGCACTGAGGCCACTGTTCGCGGGTAAAGTCAGTACAACGACAAGTACAACAACTACTACTACTACCACAGAAGTTCCAGAAACGACAGCGATCGTTGAGGAGACCGAGACTAAGGTCAGTATAAAATATTTTTTTTTCTTTTCTCCAAGTCGACATAAATGTCAACTAACGCAGCATGTGGCGATTTAAACGGCCTGGAATAGAACCAGTGCTTGGTGCTACAACGTGATACGTCATACTGACAGCCTCAACTGAATTCACATTAATAGTGTCATTATTTTAGCCAAACATTCGTTCACACTTGTGTTGTCCCACTTACACAGAAACCCCCACATGGGCATCTCACCGTTACTTAATACAAATTAACAACATAATAATTGTTTTGCCGTATATCGCCGCGCAATACCGATTGTGTGCCAATCTACGTCGACGTACATCCACTGGAAACTTACGTGGGTCGTAAAGACGTGTCGCGTCGTGTGGTATGGCACATTCCATACTTGCCAACCTGGAAGGTACGACACGAGTGACTTTCGATCCGCAAGAAGGTCATTCCGTAATCGAACTTTTGGATTTTGTGTGGGTAGTTGTAAAATTGGTCGGTTGCTACTTGCTACCAATGTCAACAAAGTTTTTGGCTTCGGTTGTCATCTATTGTCTGTGGCACGCTTTAGTATTTTATGTGCGAGTTAGCGACGGCTTAATGGAGTTTGTTAGGCTTGTGATAGATTCTATCCCAAAAAGTTGGTAGATTATTCGAAATATGACGAATAGATTACGACCTTATAACAACGTTTTGTATTAAGCTATTGTTCTTTCAAATTGGTGTGGTCTTGGTTTGGATTATTATGAGCTAAACATAGCGTTATGGTAGAGTGGATGGAATTGTCGAGGTTTCTGGTTTTTGTGTGGTGTTTAGAGTTTAGGTTAGGACAGAAGGAAGTGATAAATTATGTCGGAACAAAGCGATTATTGATCGAGCGTAATATCCGGCCTATAGCTATAAGGTAAGATTATACAAAGTAGTACTTTCTGGTTGATGGTATTTATCTATGCAATAAGGTGACTACGTTCAGATTTCCAGTTTAAATGGATACATACCTATTTTGGCAGCATAAGAACAAGCCCATTTAACTTAGATTTGACTAAAGACGCATTTTTTGGTTCGAATAAACATGTAGTATTGAATTTGAATTAAGAAAATTTCTTGTAAAGCAACATTCAATTTGCGTCTTAGCGTTATTCGACGGAATAGCACAGGTTTATGAAGTTTGCAAGACCAGAAAAATGTCTTAAATCTGTTTGCAGTTACTTAGGATGGGCTTTTCCTTAAATCTAAATAACATCTTAAAATGAATTAAAAAGACAAACTCATTGAGTTCAAAGTTTAAAAAACCAGCTAACTTTGACAGGAGATGCAGCGCGATACTAATAATCATTTTTAGTGCTAAATTTTCTAAACTCCGTGGTCACAAACCTTAACCGCCTAAGTCGATTTAAGACGAAATTGAGATTTAAATGCCATTAGATTCAGCGTACCCAAATCTATTTTGTAAATTTTGTTCAGCTTGATATCTTTAAAAAAGTGACCACAATTTAAAAAAAAAAACAACAGCTTAAGTCACTAGAGACAATGGAGTAAAAAAACTTTAAACTGCTCTCCTGAACAATGAGTAAAACAGACTTAAGTGGTGAAGTTTTCCATACAATATTATTATCCATACATGTGTCCAACAAGGTTAAACATGGTAAGGACCGCAGACGATTATATGTCAATCTTGTAAACACAACCACATAAAATAAAAACTAATATACAAATCTTCTCGAACATGCGAGAAGTTAGCTATAGGTAGTAGGAACATATTCAAAGTATTAAAATTTCGCTATGTCCGTCATTGTATATGTTATTCAAACCGGCTCAACTTCTTTAAGCAAAATCGCATCTCTTTAATAAACACGAAGCTTAACCAATTCACCACTTTGCCTGTGTAAAGACCAAAAACGCACAATACAAAACCCAATTTTCAATGAATTTATAGAGCCTGAATGCTTCCACACTAATATTGTTTTCATTTGCATTCACACAAAGTTGTAATCCATTCTCGTTTTCAATTCAGGCGCCTCCGACGAATGCGACAACAAAGCCGTCGAAGAAATTGACTGGAATACCACAAATAGACTATGTCTGGGATCCCAATTTGCCACGTGAACTAAATGGGTAAGTGCCTAGAAAAGTATTCATAATTGTCACTCATTTATTCTTTTACTCCATTCATATAGGTACAACCTCTCAAGCTACCCCTTCTTCAGCACAGTCCCACCGCACGAAGAAATCGCATTTAAATGTGATGGACTCCATGATGGATTCTATGCATCCATCGAATACAAATGTCAGGTATGCAAATGTTAATCAAAACAAAAAGTCTGTGAACCGCTCAAGGATTCGCCGATTGAAATGCCAAACACAATACCCGTTTTATTGGCAAAACAATGCACAATAGATGATGTTTTCTCATGTATTTCATGTTGACAAAATGATAAAATATTTATAATCAGCAGCGACAAGACACTCATCTTTGCTGATTTTTCGCATACAATTAAGTTAATTCCGTTAACATCAAAATCAAATAAATACAACCTTGGCCGAAATGTGTGGAGAAAAAGACAACCATTAATAAATTGTATAACAAATTCACTAACTGGTTACGTCTGTGGTTTACTGCGGTCAAGATCTGAAATAAGTGTGAAATGAGTTAGTGTCAAAATATTCCTCGATTCAAAATTTCATACTTTAGATCTATCAGATATGACTAATCGATTCGAATGGATAATAAATAGTTTAAGCAGAAGTTAAGAAAATAATCATGCCATATATGCATATAAGTTCTGTTGCCGAACGTATCCGCCATATTGTTTTCTCGCAAAATTCAGGCCGCGTAGGTTAGGTACATAAACCAAAATGAAATGAACAGAATTAGATGCCAAAGTTTTACATCGTTTACCATTGGGACCACGAGATATTTTTTACAGATCTCAGATTTTACGCGGTTTAGGAAACATGCAACGATATTGATCTGCTTTTGTATATGTATTAGGGCGTTATTTGACAGCAAAATCAGTTGTTCCTTGTCGGAATAATTCTACACGACATCTTCCACAAAATTAATAACAAGTAGTGTCGCTTTTTCTCTTGCAAAAATCAACTCTTATAATTTGAAAATGTTTTCCCCTTCGGATGACGAAGACTCGTTGTCTTCAGATGAAGAGGAAGACGAAGAAGAAGAGGATGTAGAATATAATTCATCCAATATTATATGCTTTTTATGTACCTATATTTTTTTTATTTTCTTAATCGATTTAAAAATAAACTTCTTAAAATGACGTAAAACAGATTACTTCTTTCCCAATGGAACATGGAAAGTGATTTAGATAAAATAAGATTGATTGATTGTTCCATTGCAAAACCATATTTATATGACCGATTTTTTTATGTATAAAATTGACATTTGTCAATACAAATTTGGTGTAATATCGATGACTTTCGGATGTAAAACGTCAACTAGATTTGACTGGACTATGTTTAGTATGCGTCAACTTGATTTGTCAACTTGGGCCCCGTTTCAAGTTGTTTATTCTTAACTGTAAGAACAAATAATTGTCAAATATGACGCATGTCACCCTATAAATGTTCGTGTATACATATTTTCAATGGGTTCCGCTTTATTTATTTATGTTTACACTTTTCTATAGATTAAGCCAACAGCCTTTTGAACGTTACCTGTTCTATATTTGTAGGTATATCACCACTGCATTTATGGTGTTCGCCATGACTTCCTGTGCGCAAATTTTACAGCTTTCGATCAGAGGACATTCATCTGTCACTTTGTCTCCCAAGTGGACTGTAAGAATTCTGAAAAATTCTGGAGCAGGTAATCGAAAGCGAATTTTATTGTATTGTCTTTCCATTATCCCTCTATATATTTTCATATGCGCAGAAACGATGCCCTGTACATGGCTACCACGACAACATCAACTACCACTACATCCACAGCACCTCCACTTATCCCCGAGTCGGAGTATAGGCGACGAAGACCTCTTAGGCGTCGTCGTCCTTCTGACTATTACTACGATGAAGACTACGATGATGACTACTATGAGGAGGATCGCCGGATGAACAGACGTCGCAAGCAGCGACCACGTGGTCGTCGACCAGCAGAATACGATGACGACTATGAGGAAAGGAGATCATACAGCGATGACGACGCTAGGTAGGTTAAACTTCAAAATATAAAAGCAACTTCCTGATGACAATTGACATTTATTATAGATTTGACAACAAGCGTCCGAAAAATAGAGACCGCGTAAGAGATGAAGAGGAGGATGACTATGAAGATCGCCGTTCGAAACCAAGAGCGCGTCCAAAGACCACCACACCTGCAAGGCAAAGTGATGTGGCGGAACGGCGGAAGTTACCGATGGGACGTAAGACAGCAGCAGATCGGCAAGCGATCCTTGACGAGAGGCGAAGCTTGAGCGATGATAAACCCAGAAACAAAGTCGATGATGCCGCAGATGTTGTAGAGCGGCGTCCACTAGCTGGCGGCAGGCGACGCAAAATTGGTGAAAGGCGACCCGCACCAATCGATGATGATTACGATAGACCTAATCGACGTACTGAAGAAGCAGTAGTGGAAGAAGAACCACTAGAAGAGGAGGAAGAAGAAAAACCAATTGAACCGACACCGGAAAAAGAGCTTGTTCGTCCGGTTTCGTCGTCAGGAAATCCAGTACCTTCTATCTTCGATCGGCCTCGGGCTCCACCAAGAATTCCGAGACCAGTACCAATAACTGAAAAGAGGAAATACGAATACCCGGCACAGAAAGCCAATACTAGGTCGACCACTACAGCTAACCCATTCAGTGATGAATACTACGATGATGAGGAGTATGAGGATATTCCTCCGAAACGGGTTAAAGATATTCCTCGCCGAAGGCTGCAAGATGATCTGAACTCACGTCGCAATGATGATATTCCTCCGCGCCGTTCTCACAGCCAGACAAGGCGAGGAAGTGATGACTTCTCAAGGAGGCCGGGTAGACCGTTCCAAAGGAAACCAGTAGAACCTGTCGAAAAGCCGGTTGAAGACTATGATTCTGTTCCTGAAAAAGATGTGCCAGAGGAGAAGGTACCTACATCCCGAAAACGTCCCTATGCAGGTCGTGACAAAAATACCGATGATATTGATCCAGTTGAGGATGATACCCGAGTCAGCAAACCACGGCAACGTGAGTCTCAGCGCAGGCCCTTGAAAAAGGAAGATCCAGTCGAAGACCAGGTGCGAGACCATCGACGAGATAATCGCCGAAGGCCAGCAGCTGAGTCAGACAGAACCACTTCACCGCCATCACCGCCTCCACTACCAGAACCGGTTGAGGAGACTGACGAGCTTTACGATGACAAACTCGATGAAAGTGTCGATCCACTACCACCCTCTGCACCCGAAAATGAAAGGCCGGCTCATCGTGACGGCCGTCCTGTGGTGAGGGTAGTGAAACGTCCATTCTTGCCTTCCCGTGGCGGCAGTCCCTACTTAGCCAGGGGCCTACAACCGGTGGGAGCCGCCCTCAGGCAGACCACCACCGATAGCACACCCATCGACATGGGCTCAACAATATCTGGGGTTCGTCTTCTCGAGCACGGAGCGCCTATTCTTCGGGAGAATTCCGATAGCAGCGCACCAGCGGCTGCTCCACGCAAGGGCCCTAGAACTACCTTGCCACCGCAAGTCGAAAATCCGAAGGTCACACTCGACGAATTGTATGAAAACGACTATGACGTCACTCTAAATGATGCACTTAATCCCACTATAAAGCCCCTATCTTCTAGCAACCGCAACTTTCTAAATCCGTTCAACAAGTACGAGCGGGGTGGTTACTCAGCGCCTAGCGGTAACTATAACGGTGACGATTCGTACGTCTCGTCCACAGACGTCCGAAGGCGTGCCTTACCAGCACCGCGTAACAATAGACAAGAATTTCGAGGAACTTCAAGGATAGCGCAGCACTTTTACGAGGATTTCGAGTACTAGCCACCGCGATATTTGCCTGTCTTGAAGACCACATACAAGATTTTGCAATCACTCTTAGGAAAAGAACAAAATATTGAAGAAATTGTAAATATACTGAGTATAAAGAAATTCTAGAGTAGAGGGCGCTGCTCTTACATTTATTTTTTTTTTTTTTATTTTATTTTATAAAATACTCAAGAGTCGTGATAGAGGAAGGCAGAAGGACTAATCTGTCTTTGTTTTTAATTTTAATTATATTTTTCTTTTCTTATTATTATTATTTTTTTTTTTGAAATTGTAAATTATTTAATATTTCCTTTTTTTCTAGTTTCTTTTTTCTAAAACAAAAGAAAAGCTTGCTTTGCAAAATTTATTTTTACGTATGTAAGGATTATAATAGTGCATGTATATGTTTATCTATTTATGTCGCCAATAAGACTTGATAAATAATTTTAAAATCGAATAAAGATTTAAAAAAAAAACATATATAAGGCACCATCGGCTGTGTAATATTGCAGAATGGGGTTCCCTTGGCGTTGGTAGATGACAGTTCGGTTTCTAAAGTCAGACGATTATAAACTCTTGGCCGATCGTAACAATATTCATGTGCGCAATATCTGTCATCGTGAAAAGTGATATTAAGCTTAGGCGTTATATTTACAGAAACTCAACATTATGGACATGGCATAATATGAATACCAAAAAATACTGCTGATTGACTTATTAACAGCTTGTGACATTACAATGCAACAGGACATGGATTTGTGATGGTAAACAACACTGACTAGACGAATGTAATCTCCCACAACTCACAGATATTTATTACAAAATATATTGATAACAAAAATAGTCACTTGCCGTTTTCTTTTTTTTATTTTAAGAGTTGATTTCCGTTTCATTTTCACTCATACCGAATGGTGGTGGAAAGCAGAGACAACTTCGAATTTTCGAAGATTTGTTGTCAATAGGAAGTGAGCAGTGGGGTAGGTAATGCGATGGAGTCAATGAGTTGAATTTGTCGCGGCTTTTATTGCACGAACTTTATAGTCACATTTTTAATAGTGAACACATTAAAAGTAAGACTGGCCGACATTTGTGATTAATCTGCCTACATTTCATTTGCTGGGTAATAGCCTTTAATCAGTTTTGACATAAAACATAAAAAAGATTATTAATGAAAGTACGTCTACTCGTTCTTGAAAACTAAATAGTTTGCGCGTATAGGACCCTGGATCAGGGGGAATCAGTAAACAAACACCTGGTATCCCTACCAGAATTCCAGCACACTAGCTAAGCTACTGAGCGCCTAGGTTTAATAAAGGTAATTTTCCATTAGTTTAAGAACCGTTTGTTTTGTTCCATCTAGATCAATATTTACCGATCTAGATTTAATGCAAGATTAAAAGGAAGTTTTACTAGTCCTATATATCTTCGTAGTACCTACCCTTTGTTCAATATTCGAGTTTGAGAAGGGTGTGTTTGCAAGGTATGAATATATTGCCAAAGATAATGGAAGTACAGAGATATGAAACTTTGCAGTGTACAGTTGACTGTTTTTCCACAAAATATATGAACTAGGTAACGAAAACATTTTCATTTCTAAGCAGTATGTGATTTCATGAATTGGAATTTAATGCCAGAATTCGGTATTCTGTAATATGTATTTTACTATTTTTTTTTTTAATTCAATCAAAGCTTCAACAATATCCAAATAAATTCAATACGAACACACAAAACAATTGAACAGCAATATGGCCATAAAAACAGGATGGGTAGCCCGGCATTAGCAACATGGTTTGTTGTAGCTCACAAGTATTCACAGACAGGATTTGAAATTATACAAAAACAACAATAGCCCTGTTTTTTCAGCTTCGTTCTCAGCAAAGCAAAGTAAAGTAAGATTTTCAGCACGCAATTACAATAACTACTGCCAGTCTCGAAGTGTCAAGTAGAGCGTAGTTGTTGTAATTGCGTACTGAAAATCCTACTTTACTTTGCTTTGCTGAGAACAAAGCTGCAAAAAACAGGCCTAATATAAAAAATGAGTTTTGGGGGGACAGACGTAGGAAAGATATCTCTTTTAATTAATTCATCTCTGGCTATTGCACAGATGCATGTGCACAGTTCGTGGATCTGTCAAAAGAGGTCAATATGGGTCTTTGTTCGATATCTAAGTGTAGGTAAAATTTGTAATATCTGAAATGATAATGTTTTTTTTAGCCTACGATTAACCATATAAATGGACATAATCTTACCTCTACCTACGGGCTATCTTTGCAGAACTAAATTTTATCTGGTCTCTCCAAACATCTACTAAAGTCCTAGGTAAATTTGACATAGAGTACGCCGTGGGTAAGTGTCACAGAAAACAGCTGTTCTTTGAAAAAAACCTCCTTCAAAAATGTAAATCTCTCTTATTGCAACTAAAGGGTTTTTCAATAAGATGTGTTATTGTGAATGACCCGCTATTTCGGTAGCTGCCACTTTTGAAGTTTTTATTCTTTGACATTTGACAAGTAGAAATTACGTCATTACTAAAAATGGAACGATATACGCTTCAACGACGCACTGAAATTATTAAAATTCACTACAAAAATGGTGAAAAAACACAAGCAACGAAACCATTGATCTTTTACGGGAAAAGTTTCCGGACCGTGTTATCGCTCGAAGAGGTGATCACAATTGGCCACCGAGATCTTGTGATTTAACACCTTGCGACTTCTTCCTTTGGGGCCATGTGAAAGATAAGGTCCACGCCAACAGCCCAGCGTCGATTCAAGACCTCAAAGATAAAATTCGTAAGGCTATCAAGGACATAGTGCATCCACTTTGCGTTTTGGTTATGGAAAATTTCATGAAAAGGATATGGTCCTGTATGCGTGCTCGTGGTGGCCATTTGGCTGATGTTTTTCATTATTAACGGCATACCTTACTCTTTATTATGAAATAAACATCCGATCATTTATCTCAAAATATGACATTTGCGATTGAATACCAAAATAACACATCTTATTGGAAAACCCTTTATTTCTGATTGTAGATTGATTTTTGAGAAAAAATGATTGCTCTTCATATTAAATCAATCTTTTTTTTTTGATCTTAGGCACTTTTGAGAAATCTCGATTTTTTCTCAAATTTACACATACTATCGCTAATACCAATGTGTATGGCACATATCTGGCAGTTACGAATTGTTTATCGTTGGAAGGATTGCTTTTTTAACTGAATTATTAAGTTTTCGCGTATGGAAATGATTTTTATATTAATTTTTTTCCAAATGCGTTATTATAAATGTGTAAAAATAAATTGAAATAGATTTCTAGTGCAAGTGAAAAACAAAATTTTTTTGCGGCCAACTCAATACACACAAGAACCAATAAAATTCGAATTTTATGTTCGATTTGGCAGCAGGATCAAAATCAAAAATCTGAAAAGTCTAATCGAAAATGATATAATACAATTGACACTCGCCCTAAGAAACTGCTGTCACTTGGAAAAATTCGAATAAACAACATCCGTTCCCTTTCCGCAATCCATACCTGGCCAACGTAATAAATTTGACGTTCGCGAAAATTCGACTGTCTTTTTTTCGGAAACACAACAAACGCGAAACTAACGGGAATGGAACAGCAATAAAGACAGGTTGTCAAAAATGTTGTAGAGGAAAACATTTGTGAAAAATACTGTTGCAAGAAGTGAGTGCAAGTGTGGCCGAAAAGAAAAAATTGCTATTGCAGTGTTTCTGTTTAGTATTTTGAAACAAGTGTGGCAAAGTGATTTACAACATTGATGTGAGAAATATCACTTAATCGAACTGCGAGCAAAAAATCCAGTGTTCATAGAAAACGACAGTAACTAAGAACAATGCTGAACGGTTAGAAAAAAGTCAATTTTTTGTCTATTGGAATTCCTACAATTTGCGCATGAATAGCTTTTCAAGTGACAAAGAATTTTCTTGAATTGAAGATGTTTCTAGTTTTTATTTCATTTCTTCCTTTTGTTGTTGGCTAATAATTCCTCCTCTATTTAATACAATTGACAAGAATCTATTCGTACTCACGTTATTAGCGCTATCATTCGAACATTGCATAATTACGCAAATCGGAACCACTACATAGCGAATAGATTCAAAGGAACAAATTGTAGAAACTAGTTGCGCTACCTGTACTATATCTAACCCTAAGTATCATATGACCCGTTCCCAATGTAATGCCTTTGTTCCTCAGTAACTTCAGCTTATTGTGGATTTTTGTAATGTAAATTATTTTTAAAACCGCATGCAAAATACAATAAAACAAAAACATTTGCCTTATTATCATCATCATCATCTTATAGGAAGTACACTACGCATCATCTAGCTCATTATTCTAGAATGTTGAACGGGAAGTGTAATAGCTATAAATCCCCAGATGAATCACAATATTCAACGCACCAGTAATAAAACTATAATTGCCTACAATTGGTAGAAAAAAAGCTCAATTAAAACAAAAAATGGCTTGGCTGGGCTTGGGAGCAATCGCTTCGGGCTATGGTATCTAACTTCTTTTCATTGCAAATTCATTTTCATTTACTAATTTCCTTTATTATTCAATTTGGTCTATTAACCGGAACTGTGACTAATTTTGTTGATCTCTTTATGCGCAGTTCTTCAACGGCTTCTCGGTGGTGATAATCCACCAAACAAAGTTTTAGAAATTAAAAGCGAATCACTGGGAACTTTACAAGTAATTCATCGAGATGAAGCAATGGTATTGTTTGCACCACCGCTCAATCAGCCTGATAAGAAGACCTTCTGGGAAATTGTGCTACAGCGGCCTTGTACTGATCCAAATACGACGTCTTTTAGTTTGTTCAGAGGCTTAACACAACAGGAAGCAGAGGATAAGTTCAATGCGTTCTTACATAGACTGCCGATCTATGTGAGCATAGTGAAAGAGGTACCGCCGCGAAAACCAACTAACAAGCCAGAGATATATGTTCTAAAGACGATATTTTTGATTACCGTTTTAGCACTACAATGTGAATGGACTGCAGAAGGTCTGCGATATACTGACTGAGAATCCATCATGGTCGATAGCGCATTTGGTGGCATACTTCAATTTCCCCGAATATGTCAGCAATCCCAAAGTGTTGGAGTTCATTGATTATGCCGATCACGTTAGCTACATGTCACCATTTCAGGTAAACAAAGAAATGTTTCTTTTTTTTTCTTTATTAATTTGTTAATGCAACGTCGGCTGATAAGAAGAATCGTTTCACACAAATTATTTTTCAATTCTTTCGAACATACACCAGTAGAGATAATTTTAATAGATGGATGAGGTTACAGTTGGCGGCAAAAATACATATTGTGCGTCATATATGTCGCGCGGGATGGATGTGTGTGAAAAATAAAAATGCTTAATCTATATAGCTTTGTGTCCATGGCCCGTGGGGTCATCCGTGAGCAACAATTTTTGAAATTCTATGAACGGAATTGGGTTAAAATAAAATGTTACTATTCGTCTCAGTCTCAAGCCAATTCTAACGCATTCCTGCCATCGTAAAACTGAACTCACCTTGCAGTGAATGACTTTGGCCATAATTTTTCATTGACATAGACAAAATGTTGCTTCAAGTTATGCTGCAAGTTTCTAAAACGTTGTTAGATGTTGTAGTATTATAGAGATCCCTTGCAAACTAAAGATGTTGTTTACGTTTCAGCTGGCTGTTAAGATGGGCAACATGGAAATGGTGAAAGCCCTCGTCCCATTCTGCAACATCGACCACCTGGATAATAACAGCAACTCGGTGTTTCATTATGCAGCAAGTACCACAAAAGAAATAATAAACGTTAGTTCAACGGATTAGACAAATAGACAAACCTCCCACTGAGAGTATCATTTATTACAGATTCTTGCAGAAAAAAGTACAGCCAATCTTAATCACTGCAACACCGATGGTTATACACCCCTGCACCTGGCATGTCTTTCCGATAAACCAGAGTGTGTTAAAGCACTCCTTCTGGCAAAGGCCGACGTCAATCTTCCAGCGAAAAACATTAGCAAAATCTACAAATCCACAACACCAAGTTCGGTGGCCGATTTTTTGAAGAACAACGCAAACAAGTTGTACACGCAGGACATGAAATACGGTGGTACTCCGCTGCATTGGTGTTCCTCACGTGAAACACTTCAGGCTCTGATTAATGTAGGCTGTGATGTCAATGCAACGAACTTTGATGGCCGAACAGCGCTTCATGTTATGGTATGTTTGATTGTAGGGTGTTATTTCCTAAATGCGTTAGTGATTTGCTGTATCTTAGGTTGCGAGAAACCGTTTCGAATGTGTGGTCACTTTGCTGGCTCATGATGCCGAGATTGATGTTTTGGACAAAGATGGAAGTACACCCTTGCATATAGCCATCGAAAAGAAGCTCGTGCCCATCGTACAGTGTCTTGTGGTGTTTGGGTGTGATATTAATTTGAAGAACAACGATGGTAAGTTTTTTATTTTGTTTTTGTGATAACCTAAAATTGAATATGAAAACTGGCTGCTGACATGTGTCTACTATCCGATGGAGCGACCGTTCGATGCAATTCACTATTGCACGGTAATGGTAGCAAACTAAGCTAAGTCGCTTCCAAGCGAGTTTAAAATAAGTTCGAAGATTCTCTCAAGAGTTTTTTTTTTTGACAGTTGATTCCTCTATTGCAGGTGTTACACCCCGTCATATGGTCGGCAAAGAAGCGAACGGCAGTAAAGACGACGAGATTCTCTACATTTTACACTCTGTCGGCGCAAAGAGGTACGTTCATCTTGCATTAACCTGTTCACAATGTTAAATCGATTTCTTTCTGAAATAGATGCCCGGAATCGAGTAAAATTTGCCCGGTTGGTTGCAGTGCAAAAGGCAGCTACAACGGCATTCCGCCCGAGGCACCGGAATCAGTTGAACAGCGTGAGCACATTGAAACAATGCTTGCGTCGACCAGCCGCCAAGCGATTGGTCTATTCGGTACTACAGGCAATGGCTCTGGTCCTTTTGGCGGCAAACCTATAGAGTGAGTATTTCTTTTTTTAAACTGAACTGAAGTAATTTAATTATATTTTGCAGACCACCAGTTGTCGTTGACACAGAAAAAGAACAAAAAGGACAAAGCGTGATGGATACGCTTCTGGGAATGTTTAGTTCTAAGGTGAAAGCTGAAACACCACCTAAAGGTCTCGAAAGCACGTATTCCCCTTATTGGTAATTGATCTTAATGCGGATTTTCATTGCAGGTTCTCCGCAGGAGAGTATAGAGAGTGTTGAAGTTGGTGACGATATCGCTATGGCAAGTCCACGCTCCCCGACAGCATCTCCGATGTCTGGCGGGGGAGCATCCTACAAAGGTGAGAAGCCCTATGGCCGTGGTCGTCTGCTCTCGCTGGACGGTGGTGGCATTCGTGGGCTAGTACTCGTCCAGATGTTGCTGGAAATTGAAAAGCTCTCGCAGACACCGATTATTCACATGTTTGACTGGATAGCCGGCACCAGTACGGGCGGTATACTAGCCCTCGGCCTGGGATGCGGCAAAACAATGCGCCAATGCATGGGCCTGTATTTGCGTATGAAGGAGCAGTGTTTTGTTGGATCGCGCCCATATCCCAGTGAGCTGTTTGAGGCAATTTTAAAGGAGAACCTGGGTGAATTCACCCTAATGACTGACATAAAACATCCAAAGATCATGGTAACTGGTGTGATGGCAGATCGCAAGCCAGTTGATCTGCATCTGTTTAGAAACTATACAAGTGCGAGCGATATTTTGGGAATTGTTACCCCTATCAGTGAGTTCCCCTTATTGTTTCGAAAGTGCTTTGATTTCAGGTGTTCTTCTGATTTTATAAGGTAATCGTCGTGTTCCACCACCTCTACCCGATTCGCAGTTGGTTTGGAGAGCTGCTCGCGCGACTGGTGCCGCACCATCATACTTTAGGTAAAAATCAGTAATTACTGGTGTTCTCTTGCTTATAACCGTATGTTGCAGAGCTTTTGGACGGTTCTTAGATGGTGGACTCATTGCAAACAACCCCACGCTGGATGCTATGACAGAGATACATGAGTACAACATGGCGCTCAAAAGTTCTGGCAGGGAATCTGAGGCTGTGCCTGTAAGTACGCCGAACACTTTAAATTGACCCCTCAGTAACGAACGTATTTGTGCAAGGTATCCATTGTGGTCTCATTGGGAACCGGATTGATACCCGTCACAGAGCTGAAGGATATCGACGTGTTTCGCCCAGAGAGCATTTGGGATACAGCTAAACTGGCTTACGGCATATCAACGATTGGTAAGAAGTACACTCAACTAATCTTAACTAACTTTTTACGAATTTGAATCACCCCTAGGTAACCTACTTGTGGATCAAGCAACTGCTTCCGATGGCCGTGTAGTCGACAGAGCACGTGCCTGGTGTAGCACCATCGGAGTTCCCTACTACAGGTAATCCGCGCAACCATTTCTCCCACAGCGCTTAATTCACAGATCTCCTCTTATTCAGATTCAATCCACAACTCTCCGAGGACATTGCGATGGACGAAAAAGGCGATCAAAAGTTAATCAACATGCTGTGGCATGCAAAAGCGTACGTCCATCAGAATCGCAATAAGGTCATCGAAATGGTCAATTTGGTGAAATAGCACATTCGAAAGTTTTAGATCGCCAACAACAACTGCACTGATTTATCGGATTGGGGATTCTCTAAGGGCCAGCTCGATCTAAAACTTTCCCTTGGCCGCGTCACCATTCACATTGTATCTCTCTCATGTTTGGAAAAAGAAAGAAAACAACCTCTAAGCCGACCAATTCATAAAAATATCATTGGTAGGTGGACAAATATTTACAAAATTGGTCGCCACAGAAACAGCGCAACTTCTTCTTAGTCCTTCCCCACAGTTATATGAAAGAACACCTTAGAGAATATAAAAGATATGGTCAATCTCACTTACTAACTTATAAACTGATGATAATTGTTTATCTATGTATCGTAAATGTGTGATATGTTTGTATTTTCTTAGCTATTGCATTCGGTGATATAACAGATTTCCGAATGGTCCACACTTAAACTCACGAACTAAACTGTATTAAACTGAAGCGACATTCCGAATTTTACTCAACGCAGTATGACTTCCATTTGTTTTGGTTTATTCTCTGAACTTGAAGTCAACGAGAATGGGATTAACGACTTGCAGTCGATTTAATTTCCTTTTGTTTAACTTATTTTTCTATGAAGTATACCATTTAAGAATTTAAATCTTATCCCATTTAGGTCGTTACGTGAGCAAAAGCAGAAATAATGCCTTCGTAGAATATGAAATCTGTATTTATTTAATAAAATTCGATTTTAAAAATGTGTGTGGTGTTCTCATAGCTTATCTGATCGATGTCTGATACGTGATGAAAGTTTTGGTTGAAAAGACGCCATATTCAGAAATATCTGCACTTTAAAGTTCAAAGCTGTCCTTTTGGAGTACAAAAAGCGTTTGGAAGTTCACAGTCGAGCTTAGAGTCAGTGACCCCTATTGCGAGTGTCAAAAACTAAACGATATACGATGGTTATCAACAAATTTTTGTGGATGGTATTGCGATTGTCAATAAATGATTGACTATCATCAACTCGTATGCAATTTCCATTTTGAATGGAGTCAGAGTGGTATTGTGATTGTCAATTGAGATCAATTTTTTTGATAAATGTCAATTGTTTTGTCAGTTGCATTTTTGTGGTCGATAAGAACAGACGCTACAGAAGAAAATAATTTTTTTCATATTTTAGCGTACCTATGCTATCTAACATTTTTTGTTTTAAAGCAAAAGTTGTCAGCAACAAAAAAAACAGGTGAGCCATTTGTTCAATTGATCAAAAAAATCATTCTGCAACAAAAGTAGAAACTTTTTTCATTTGAAATGCAAAATAAAGAAAAATTAAACTGAAATTACTGCAACAGCAGCTGGCCCGACGTGTTTGCATCATTTAAGTGATATGGAGGAAGCTGTTGTTCAGTTAATGGAAATTAACACCTGCATAAATCCTACAGGACGAGAGCTCGGCTGTGAAGACGTTGATCATGATGTTAACACAAATACCGTGGGTGATCGGGCTGATAACCAATCTCGGGAATCAGCGGAGGAACAACATCCAAGCAATTTAAAAACTGAACACAGAAATCCGAATACATAAATAATGAAAGAACGGAAAAATCTGTTGGCGGAGCAAACTGCTGCACAAAACACAAAAGTAAATAAATGCAATTTTCTGCTCTTCACAAACTGTAAAATATCATTCTGCATTCACAACAGTCAATTTATTCACAATAGCCGTACATTTTATCAAATGAGTTACACAATACCAAAAATTGTTTTGGTTGACAAATTTGTCAATCGTCGATTGATTGATATTTGACACTCGCAATAGGGGTGAATGACTGGTGTTGTAGACGTCGTCCAAAGCGTCCTACTTTGCAACTTGGTCCCACAGCCGCCACGGTAGATTTTGGGGATTTGATCACATACATTAATGGGAACTGCAAGATTTTTTAGTTTCAATGAAAAGTGCTTGATTGCCTAAAGGTAAGCAAACAAAACAAAAACGCAAATTATACCACTACAGATACGCTGGTAGTGACTTAAAATGCATCTATCTAGGTAGGTAGTCGACTCACTGGCACCAATTTGGAACAGTTCTTCAAAGTCACAACTTTAAATTTGTTTATTAAGAAAAAGTCAATTTACATAAATAACTTACAAAAATACTGCTACAAAAATAATCTAGAGCGCAGTAATCAGTCTTCGATGACACACATGATATTGATGCCGCTTTTGCCCAAGTTTACGCCCTCCAGCAGAGCCTCGTGGTTTTGCTTCATGTAAATTAAGAATTGAATAATCACATAAAATAAATTATTACGATCGTAAACACAGTTGTGAATCTCGTTATCGCTGATAAAGTTGTATTTTGGATTCAAAAGATTTGTGCAGAGCATGGCGCACCGCGATTTGTTTGTCACGTCAGCGACTGTCTCTTTTACAGACTTTTTATCGCCAATGATAACGTAGCGGTTGAAAAACGGACGGCCTCCTGGTTGTGGCAGTGGCATCAGCTGGCTATCCAGATATGTGCAAAATAAGTGAAAGAGAATCTAAAAGGACGAGAGATGTTAGTGTGAAGAGATGTGGCAGATGCCAATACAACTTACGGCTGAATCGGTGGGTAAGTGTTCGTCCCATCGCTGTCCCTGGTGAGACGAGCCGCAATTCCAGCGGTAATCTGCCACACATGTTCCTTTAGCGAGATCTAAAATGGGATAAGTCAATTGTAGGAGGATGAAGATGAATAGAATTGTTTGCCTGCAGTACCTTTTATCCGTTGAACGACATATTCCTGGTTGGTGGATATTTCCAGGAAGGGTACAATCAGTGGCAGCATTGGAACATACTGCGTTACGAACTGTTGATTTTCGACGGTTTTCTTTAGTCGCTCGAGGCCAACGCTGCCGATCTGCATATCGGAGAAGCCGCGCATGTTAAAGGCATTGTCGATACTCTTAATTTCGCATTCAAGTCTCTGGAGTATGGTAATTGACATCCACTGAAATGATTGGTTTAGTAGATGATTTGTATTGAGGAAAAATTCGATTTTACCCTCCGCAAATTGGCAACATACTGTGAGAGCTTCTCGGATGAGATCTTCTTTATGAGATCTGAGTTGCCGTCCATGTCACTGACGCCTTCTTCTTTGTTGCTCTGTTTGTTCTGCGATGATGGAGCTGGAAGATGAAACTATAAATACAGATACGCGCAATGTGTAGCACGTTACTCACTAGTTGATGGGGCAAGTTGATATAGTGATGTTTTCAGCAAGTTTGCCGCGGTATTGCAGTAATTCCAAAAGGAATTCATTGAACCTGGGTTGAAAGAGCTGCTCACTTCATGCGGTTCAGTTATACTGAATTCTTTCTGCTTAGACACTTCCCTAAAACAAGTAGTTCTACATTAAATTTCAATTTGGCTTGTAAAACCCACTTTAGATAGTGTTGCAGTCCCTTTTCATCGGTTATAACTTCATCACGGGCATACTTCATATACGGCGACATAAAAGACACATTGCTGCTAAGCGTGCTTGTGTTAAGGGACGCATTATTCTGCATGGGTGAGTTCCACGACACATTGTGACCCGGACTTAAACTTGTCCGTGGTGGGGTTGTGCGGCTATAGCTCCAGTTCGGTGAACGGGCGGCTGAAATGATTCTTAATATATGTATCTATTTAACAGTCATTTTGCAGTGCTTACAATCATTAAAAGATGAATGCCAACTGAGTATTGTCGAGTTCAATGGAGCTGAACTAGTGTCGACCTTCTTTGGTTTTGCTTTGGCCGCAGTCATAAAGGAATTGTCTACAAAATACAATATTCACCCAAGCAAATTTTTAGCTGCAATTTCGCACTCACCATTATCTTCAAATCCGAGGAGATTCTTTTGTTCTTTCGTACCATGAACTGGTTCCTTGCTGAACATGTAAAATAGGTATTTCAAGAAGTAGAAGACAACGCTTATTCCCAGGATGCCAGCAGCGGCGTATTCCACGTAATA
The DNA here is from genome assembly GCA_916610125.1 of Cheilosia vulpina. Lineage (NCBI taxonomy): Eukaryota > Metazoa > Arthropoda > Insecta > Diptera > Syrphidae > Cheilosia > Cheilosia vulpina. Next base: position 50,869,299 of record OU744278.1, read on the forward strand.
CCAATTGGATACGGCAAAAGGGCACTTGTTGGCAATGTCAAAGAGGAGAATGGCAAGCAGGACTATATTGACCGAGCCCCATATGAGACATTCCTTGGCACGTTTTGCTCGAAGATGAAGATCAAGACTTTGTTCGACGAATGCGTTGCGCTTCAAGGGAGAACTAAGAAGAGATAACGCTTGTTTCTTGGTTTTTTGTGAAAGTGTACTTATGGTACTTACCATTGTTTTTGAAAACAATTCATTTTTCTGTTAAATTTTACTTGTAAAAACTACAAAATTGAAGAACTTTAAAAAACACTGTACGAACAAACCTTGCAAAATGCCGCCTTTTGACTTTGATCGTTGACATATGGAATAACAGCTGTTTTTTCTTCTGGTGATGCCAAGTTTAGGAAAAACGTATTTTCTTTTAAATCAATTCGATCATTTAAAAATTAATTTATAGGATGGGACTGAGTCGATAGAATTTGATGGTTAAGCGTAGTACGCTGCTCGAGCTAAACTTCATTTAAAATAGTCTCCAACAAAAAAAAATAATAATTGGCGCAACAGGTCTGTAGGGACCCTAGGCCTAGCTTCTCACAACTATTCAAGTTCAAGTTTTAATTTCAAGTTTAATTTATTTGGTAAAGTACAAATAAGAACAATAGTCTTTTATAGTACATTAAAGCTCAAGAAAATATATACTAAAAATTACGTTAAATTTAATAGCGAGCGAAGTAAATATAAATAGAAACATTATGTTAAAATTTAATAAATGCGCTAGAAAAAAAAATTAACTTTAACACGTATTGGAGGGGTGTTGGGATTGGTCTAATAAAGAAAGGACAAGAAGGGAGAAAAATTAGAAAATAAGAAGAGTAATAGAGTAAAAGAAGAAATACGTAGATTACATTAATGTGCAAAATGTGCAAATAATGCATTTTTAAATTTTCCGGCTCCAATTATTTGTTTGACGGTGACAGGTAAAGAGTTCCAAAGTCTGGCAGTGTGGACAAGAAAGAGGCGTGAAGTATTCAAAAAATTAGATGAAGGCGTTATGAGGTTGAAAGTTCGCGGTGACTGGACAAATTGAAGTTTCTGGAATAGATATTGTGGTGAACGGTTATATATTATTTTGTGCATGAATACACAGCACCTAATTTCCCAATAATGTTGTAATGAACAACCAAGGACATGTTTGTGGTAGACGGACACATGGTAATATCTTCTAATTCCAAATGCATATCGCACCATATCATTAAAAGCAACAAGTAATTTGTGCTGAGACTGAGAATCTAATTTTGGGTATACCACTATGGCGTAATCAAAGATAGGCATAAGCAAAGACTTAATCAACCTAAGTCTTGTATCTACATGTGTAAGACTAGAATACAGCCAGAGTTTTCGCAATCCTGCATAAATACGGAAAGGGATCGATTCAACTTGAACCCAAGGCTTACAACTGTATCGTAAAACTCAAGTCTGCAGGAATTAAGATAAACAAGCGGCATCTCTTCAGTATCATACAGCTTTTTTGAAATCAAAATTAATTTAGTTTTAACCGGATTTAAAATCAGACCATTACTTTGGGACCACTTTACTATTGAAGAGAGATCAGAATTGAATCTAGCGACGAGATTCGTCTTGTGTGCGTTTTTATTTTTGGGACGAATGGAAAACATCTAAAATTGTATACCGAGTCCAAACGGTCAATTGAGAAGCTCTTTCATGACAGTTATACTCTCGGATGTTTGTCAGATGTTCCCGAGAGGTGGCGCAGTGAAAAAAACCATAAGTTGGAATTTGGGTTTTCTCGGGATTCTAACCTGGGTACCAGTCGCTTAGTAGTCCAACACACTAACCACTAAGCCACTGCGCCGACTGTCTCCAACTGAAGACCTAGCTAAATTTTGACATAGAGTACGCCGTGGATAAGTGTTACAGAAAACGACATTAATTTTCCATTGGTTTCACTCGGGGATCCACTCATTCTGCGATTCAATGGAACAACAAAACTGCTTCTGATTGAACCCACAAAAGTATTGGTGAAATGTCAAAAAATAATCTACGGCGGCTGTCAGCTGACTTGTATAAAATACATAAATTACATTTGTGTGAGTGCTTCTTGAGTGGATTCTGACTTCAAATCGAGAAGCGAAATTCTCTTCTCAGAATCACCAGAAGAGTATTTTTTGTGCCAATGGAACGGTAATTTTTTCGATTCCGGACTCTCCCGGACGCTTCTTTTTGTCCAATGGAAAACGACATAAGTTTAGCTCAGGTAAATTTTGGAGAGAATTCTGTATGACAGTGAAAATTTAGCTTGAGCAGCGTACTAAAACAAATCAGAAATCAAAAACAATTGTAATCGCGTCCTGAAAATACTACTTTTCTTTGGTTTGCTGAAATCGAACCTCAAAAAACACGCATTATACACAAACCAACGGCCTTAAAAAACGTCTTTTTGCCTATTGCAGACGAACATGTTTTGATGCCAATCGATTTATTGTATTTGTCATACAAAACGCGTTTTTTTACAATTTGGACATAACGCAAAACCAAAAAGAGAATGTCTACTGAAAGCGGATATTAACAGGCACAATGTCCATACACGTCCTCATCAAAAATGACATCTCAGAAAATTTTAACCGACAAGTACATAATATGTCAAATGCACAAATTCAAAATAACATCCGTGAAAATAAATAATATTTGGCGGTCTTCGAATGTCCCCGCAAAATGTTTCAGATATTGCAAATAGGTGGGTTATATATTTGTTTCTGATATGGATGAGATGTCAAAGATGTAGTGTCTGAAATTAGCTCCAAGTCTATCTACGTATTTTGAACTTTATTTTCAGCTCTCTCTGTTAGAGTTTCGATAAATTTGACAGATTTTTTAGTGCTTGATTCGAGGAAGAACGCGAATATACCTCACACGTATATTTCTTCACAAGCATCGGTTACTCACATTTAAGTTTAAAGTATCGAGTGACTTTAGCCAAACACCATTCGAACACGCTCACCCAAATAAGCTGTCACTAGTAAACCACGGGATATGTCAGAAATCGCAGAAAAAAAATAAAATAAAAAGAAGTCAAGAAAGGGCGAATGTCAGTTTTTTGGTTCTGTGCAGAATTTTTTCTTTTTTTCCTTATAAAAAAGAATTGTTGAAAGTTCTTCTCAATTATATTCACTAATTAGTACTTGTTGTTATAGTACACTCCAAAAGTTTTCCCAATATTACATCGAAAGTATAAAAAAAATCACCCCCACGCAGGTAAGCCATCACATTTACCTAACCAAATGCAAAAAAAAATGTCTGGCACCAGCACATTTTCATCGAATTACATTTTATATTTATACCGTGCTGTGTTTTATGATTACTCCAAAATGTATTCACAACCTTTTCTATCACCCCTATGGCTACAAAGTGTGATTGGTTTGTTAATAGTGGCTGTTTAGAATTTGAATGAAATCATCATCGTAATCCCATCGCCTGTAAAGTCATTTTGTTTCCATTACAGCAACGCAGTGCAGCGCTGATAATAAAATAGAGTAAATCTGTTTAAAATTTTCCTGAGCGGCAGCATGCAAGGTTCTCCAGACGCCAAGAAGCCCTGCAAGGGCATTCTTAAAACGTCCAGTAGCTTCGACCGTCATTCAGGGTCAGGAGCAAGGTATTTACCATCGCATGCGATTAACTTTGTCTCTTTGTTGTCATACATGTCACCCTTTTTTTAGCTATAGAAAAAGTGCTAAATTCGATGAGCTGAACGTATTGCAAACATATCATCCACCCGACAAGGATTATGGTCACATGAAAATCGAAGAGCCAAAGACTCCGTACAACTACGCCGACACAGATTTTGAGCACTGCGACCAGCTGGATGCTGAGTTGCTGGCCGAAAAGTGAGTTGGAGTGAAGAGAGCCGATATGTCTGTTTGTGGTATTGTGTTATCATTGTTCTTTTCTGTTTCTGTGTTTCAGATTGCGGATGGCTGCAAACGCTCGAACGTCTTCCTTTGATGATGACGATGACGAGGATTCATCTGACGATGGAATCGAGACTGAGGAACAAAAGGGTATGTATATCATAGAAATTTTTTCCTTTGTATATTGACTCGATAGTAGTAGAAATTTGTAGCGTCGCCGCTTTGTTTGTCCTTGGACAATCAACTTGCTTGGGTGTCATGACATTTCAACCAAAAATATCTTAGTCGGTTGAGTTACTACTTTGTTGTTTCTTTTTTTTGATAGGCGGAGAGAGCGTGGCTACAGGTTGGCTTCTGTCGCTACTGCGCCAACTAATTCTAAATTTGGTTTAACGAATTTGCACACACATGACTTTAGCGGCTGCAATCGATTTTCGCCTAATCATGTGCCATTACGAGGCGGCGTCCACTTAGTGTTGGATAACTACGAAAAATGTGCTGTTAAAGCAGAGCTAAGCAATCTAGATTAGAAAAATATGTTTGTTTACAAATGCGAGGACATGGAACATTTTTTTTGCGGGACAAGTAAGAGTATATTTGTTATTGCCTGAGGGTTCTCATGAAATCCGAAACTGGTATTCACAGTCATGTGGATTTTGTGGTAGTTTGCGTCAGTCAGACAGCGTGGGCTGAGGCATTTTCTAAAAATAGCCGTTGCGACAACTCGTTTACTGCGGCAGAGCACCGCCCGTCGTATAACGGTGATTATAAATTGTGTAAACTGTTTTTGTTGTTAATTTGAGTCTGTGCAATATAAACAGAACAAGATGTGTGTTTTCAATGTGTCGCACAGGGGCAAATTTTGCGAGAACATAATTGTAAATCAGCCGAAGTTGGGGTTTCAGTTGTATTATTGGATGTTTGCCTTAGGTGATGGGCAGGTGCGTGACAACCTAACTTTGGCATTAAACCAGTATGGGGGTCATTTAGAACCCCAAGGGCATCACAATGGATCTACATTGATCTAAGTGCGGCGGGCAGGTTTTCCCCTGTCTCGCTAACCTGCTAACCTAACCTAACCTATCCCAGCACATTACTTAAAAAAGACAGCTCATTCAGAAAATATAAAAGACCGCTTTTTGTACTATTTTTCCGTTCATAACTTACTACACGATCCTTGGCAGACATTTTATAAATAAATAGGACCTTTTTCGATGAAGTACTATTCTGTTATCATCTTGCCATCTCCCTCCGCCCATCGTTTGCCCCTTTGACAGCTGCTAGAAAATCTCTCCGTACTTATCCCACCTGGGGATAGACTTCCTCCGTAGATAATATCCAAAGAGCCACGTTTCTCACTCATCTCTTCCAAATGTAGTTTACCAAAGTCAAGCAGCTGGGAGCATCTTATTTTGTACATATCTCTTTGCTCACATGTTATGTTTCTTTGCAGGTCGACGACTCGAATTTGAAAAACGTCGAAAAGCCCATTACAACGAGTTCGAAGCGGTTCGTATGGCTCGTAAGCTCATAGAGGAAGAAGGCGATGACGATGACGATTATGACTCGGACATAGAACCAAATAACTTGCATAGTTCCGTAAGGTCACCTTCCACGAGCTGCAAAGAAATGGATGTGGACATACAAGAGGATGCCCAAAACACATCACCGTCTTCCGAGCAATAGTTTAGAGCCTAATTCTTGCAAACAATGGACTTTTTGTTTTGTTTTTTTTTTTTTTTAATTTTTCTTATTATTTATATCTCATTCAATAACTGAACGTAGAACAAATACATATAAACTACATATATATATATATATATTTTTAAATGTAACCTTAATTTTAACACATTTTTGTAATTGACATCTCATAGAGAGCATAAGGACCAGGCGTAAACGAAGTTAAAGAATTGTACGACTAGATGTAGCTTTCCTTATCAAATTACCATGATTTGTATTTTTTAACGCGTAAACTAGAGAGTTGTACACTGCTAGAGTGTAGAATGGATAAACTATAGAAACGAACCATATATGGTTGTAAAAATAATTTGTATGAGTATGAAGACGTGAAATGGTTGCCAATGTCAAATTCGAGCTTTACGACAGAGGCGGCAAATCTTTTTCATATTTTCTTTCTTAGTTTGTATAATTTTGTTTTTTATAAAAAATGAATAAATAAGAATGTAAAAGATGAAATCTATGAAATAAGGAGTAGATGTTTCGTGTTATGTTGTTATTTGAGTTTTGAAGAAAAATTATTGCGCCATGAATGAGCTTTTGGGGAAAGGCTTGCCTTTTATTTTTCGAATTTACATGCGCAATTTTGCTACGGAAATAGACTCGTTAGACTTGTAGGTGGTAAGTTAAGAGAACCGTCAGCCCAATTATGTCTAGTCTTAAGGAGTCAGTAACGATAGTTGCTCTACCTTGATCTGACTTATTAGAATATTTTGCAGCTACTATGTGTACTAAAATATTTGAGCTCAATTACAATTCGATATACAACAATAAACTAACACGTGTTTGGTGATTATTCTTTACAAATTCCTTCTTAGTAAATGTAAATGGTCTTTTAAATAGTGTTTGTACGTTATAAAAACAGCAAGAAGTGTAAGCGCTGCTCTTGCACTTTGGAATGATAATGCTGCAATGACTTGTAAATAATGCGAATTCCTATTGAAAATGGGTTCCTGTTTGGTTTGCAAAGACTAGCTACCATTCGGAGGAGGGGATCTTGCCAAATTGGTTGATGTAGGATTGGTTAAGAACTCGAAGGTATTATTTGCTTTGTAAAAAACATTGATTTATATTGCGCGAACTATTATCATAGATAATACGCAAATAGAAGGGCACCCAGAGGTTTTATTTTGCCAAACCGAAGCAGCAGCGTTTTTTCAGTACTTTTAGAAGGATATATTGACTTCAAGGTGCATGAGCTCATTTATTCCCTTGAATTTGCTGCCAGTAATTGAATTTATTCTTGTCCTCCTTAAGTTATAAAGACTAACAAATTTCTATAAACACTTATTTTGCAGCCATGGGCCCTACTCTCAATTTCGTTCAGAAAGTCAATCCTATTCGAAATATCTTTCCGTTCCGTTTTTAAGTAACTCTGTAATCCTTTCGGAATTCTAAATCGGAATAGTAGATTTCATTCGGCTTTCGAAACAGAGAGTACAAAACTTTCATTTTCGAAAAATGTTACTTTCGGAACGAGATACAGAGTAGGCCCCAGATTCGAGACACCGTTGGTGTGGATATTGTCTACTGGAATTGGATTGGATTGCTAAAGCTACTGCCGTCGTTATTGTCACTTGCTCTGCGCACTATCTGTTTAAAAATAAGATTAATAAATTCACTTGATAGCGCGTTTTTGCTTCTCGACATCCGATAATTGTTTGTAATAAGGCCTTTTTTACTATGATCTGTATAGAACATTTATTTCCATGGCTTATAGTTGAAAAGAGATATTTACGAAGAGCGTTTTGTAACGCGCATTTTCTAGACACAGTTGAATCCGTTTTGCTTTTGTACGCCTCAATAGATCTTTTAATTACACAGTCCAACTCAGAATCTCGTAACAACGATATAGTGGTCCGAGTCGACGTTTGCATCTCGGAATGTGTGCATGTTGACGTCGTGTAATATTGGTCGATTTGGATTTCGACCATCTTCCGAGAACAGGTTGCTTTGAAGATCCCTGGCCACTGAAATCTAGTGCTACTTAGCCGTCGCCATTATTTTTTGTCTGTTCGTTGGTTCTGTTCCAATCAGTCATCAGATCAGGTAAGTATTTAATTTAATGATATTCGATTTAGATTCGAAACTTAAAACAGCTGAGAATTATCTCTTCCATCTCACAGGAAAGTGACATGGTCGTAGATGAATCAGTCATGCACCACGCATGCATACCACATCAACAATATCCAAATAATAAAAAAAAAAAAAATCAATCCAGCTTACAACTTCACATTTATTACAATAAAGAACAACAGAAATATTTATTACAAAGGTGTTATTACAGTTTACAGGATTTGGATGTCTCTATCCTTAGAATAAATGTAGGTATATCTATAATATTGGATCCCTTTCATTATTATTTTTTATTTTTACTTTATTTTGTATGGTGTTTATAATTGGTGATGTTTTGCTTTTATTTTGAATTAAACTCAAAATGGCACAAAGCTGTTATCGTCTTAAAATAATTAACTCTCTCTCAATATTATGTATTTCTATCTATAAAAAGTGTGTATAATTCCCATATCCATCAGTTTACGAATGCAAATTTATGTAAACATCCTTAGCCAACAGTAAGTTCAATCATTTTTCACAAACAATAATCGATATAGTAGTTAGTTATATAGAAAAACGCAACTCCACAAAGATATAGACCTTAGATGGATGCTCGCTAAATCGTATGTAAAAATAAAAAACTCAAAAATTAAATTATTTCATTCGTTTCGAGTTGAAAAGTTATTATTCAAAAACAAAAATATAAATTCATTCGAAATCGATGTTAAGCAATTTGATATTTTATTCTTTTCTTTATTTTGCATTGACGCATCCTTTCCTTTAACTACAGTAATTCAACTAGGATCTAAGTCGTTGTATATTGGTGCTAATTAAGGTGTTATCGAAAAGAGCTATCAATTTTGTTGATTTGCATTATTTAAAAAAAGGAGGGTTTTTTTTTTAAGCTTTACTACATTTGGTTAATTCGATTTATACTTTTTTCGTTAATTTGATTATTATTTAGTTATTCGTTTTTTTTTCTTTGTTTAGATATATATAGTGTGTTTGTATACATTTTTTTTTTGACTTTTTTTGTGTTTATTTTTTAATTCAACAAAATTATATAACAAACATATTAGTAGAGTACACTCGAAAAATTGGTTAATAAATAAATATGAATACGTATATAAATATAAATATAGGTTTTTGGTTTTTATGAAAAAGTATTGTTTTGCTTATACTTTATGTTCATCAAGATATATTATGTCTTAGACTGTTGGTGAATGACCTTGGCAACAGGGTTGTGCTTTGTTTGTTTCATCGGAAATATTTCGGGAATATTTGTTCAAAGGACGTCGATAGCTGCGCTTTCTTTTTGTTTTTAGATGTTCTTAGAATTACCGTGATGAGAAGCGGAGTTATCGAGATCCTTGTGAGGAAATACTTCACTTACTCATTTGTCGATGAAAATATTGTGTAGCGCGACCCTGTGCACGGAGTCATTGCTTGGTGTATATGTCCAAAAGTAATAGGTAAATATTTATCAAAAAAAAAGAGTAACTATATCGAAAGTGTGTAAGTGGGTTAGTGTGTTTATTTTTTTGTCGTTTATTTTTTAATTTGCATTTTAGGTTAGTATTTCGTTTTTATATTGTTAGCTTTATAGATAGGTCATATCGTCCATAAATCGTTGTCCGTTTAATAGGTGCTATCAATGTGTTGAGTGCCTGGTGGAGTTTTGTAGCTGGGATAGTGATGGCTGAGAGCATTTTTAGCGAAGAACTGTGTGTAGTCCTGAAAATAAAGAGTCTTGGGTATATTGAATGTATTTTTCTAGAGCTTGAATACCTTGTTGATGCGTCTTGGCCGGCACACTGGTCCAGCGGCTATTCTACGCCTTTCCTCATTTTCAACAACTGCCGCCTCCTTGTACTCTGGTGGTGGCCACTTAAGATCTCCACGCATAACTGAACCGCCTTAAAATAATAAACGGAATGTAAAATTGTGTTTCTTTTCGTCATTATTGTGGAATTAATTATGAGTGGCGCACAACGAGAGTCTCTTGTTCAATATAATGGATTAGTTGAGGCTTTAATGTTCCACACATTTTCAAATATTACACCTCAAGAGTTGCACCTTAAAGCCCTTTTACACTGGAAGCAATAGATTTTAAAACACGTCCTACAAAAACTGTCCTGCTATCAAATAAAAAAAACACCGGATAACGTAGCTGTTCACTTAAATCTTTTCATCCAGTATAAGATATTCCTCCTAAAGAAGGGTGAATTGAACAAGAGACTCACAGCGTCATACACACTTATAACTTCCATTTTTAAAAATATGGAAATAAGAACAAATTCGCACTTGGCAAAGCTTTTAAAAGGAAAATAATAATTTTCCAGTTCACTGTGTCGTATACGTAACATTTTTTTTCCGTCAATGGCTTTCTTAGGCTTTGATTGTAGTTTTGTATTAATCGTTTCGTACCTTCTTCGTACTCACCTCTGTAACTGGCTGTGGCTGGTTGTGATGTATAGACCGGAGCTGGTTGCTGGGTGATCGGGGTCTCCTTGCGCAGAGTTATGATGCCAGGACTCTCACCGCGGTACTGTTGTTGTTGTTGCAACTGCTGGTATTGATGCGGCTGCTCGGGCTGTGAATAGTAATTATATTGGTTGTCAATTGGTTGAGATGGCTGATAATATTGCTGCGGTTGGGATTGTTGATGCGCCTGCTGTGGGACAGTAGCAGCAGCAGTAACAGGAGCAATATGAGCAGGAGCAACTGGTTGCTGCTGTTGTGCAGGTCCGTAGGATGGTTGGCGATCATAAATCTGATTCACTTGTGGTACAGATGGTGCCCCATAATGGTTCTATATATATGTGTGTATGTGTGTTTGTGATTTTGTGGATGAAAATGGTTTTAGATGGATATGTGCAGAAGGATGGCGGGCGATGATGGATGTCGGTGGTCGTTGGTGGATATCGAGATGAAACAAAACAAAGATATAAACAATTTTTGGTTTAGTATAAAGTATTGTATCGAATTTCATATACACAAGGGATTAGTGTTGGTTGTTAGCGAGTATAAAATATAAAACGAGCATTGCGCAGCATTTCTTAGCCGTTAGTGGAGCAGTTTTTGTTTCATGGTAGTTTTCAACACACATCTACTCCGAAGTGAAGTAGTAAGAGGATTTCGAATAAATTAGTCGGTGGTAAGAGCGTCTACGATTAGAAGCGACTATGGGAAAGGCCGCACCTTTCCGTCATCTGGCCAAAAGCTGTTCTATTTTCTGTTTGTCATTGTCTATTTTGCGCTAGAAAATCTCCAGAAACACTTTCGTGCAAAACAACTTGCACTTTGGCGGCTGTACCTGCTGCTGTTGGGATCCATACTGTGGTTCGGAACTAAATTGCGGCTGGGTGGCCGGACTAGCTTGTGGCTGTTGATAGTTCTGAACGTAACCAGTACGCTGAGCTACTGGTGTCGCTACGTGACCCCAACGGCCACCGGATGGTTCATAAAGTTGCTGATGGCCGCCCTGCTGTGAATAGTTAGCTGGGGGTTGCTGATATTGTTGCTGCTGCTGTTGGTACTGGTGTTGTGGTTCCGGGAATTGGGATGGTTCGTACAACTGTTGCTGTTGTGGTGGCTGGGATTGTGGGGGATATTGGTATTGTGGTTGGGGATTGGACTTTGGTGTATTGTAAACTGGCTGCGCGATTCCACCCGAAAAGGATACAGTGGAGCTGGGTTTGCCAGCCGCTGCTGTTGGTTGGGAGGATCTCTGCTGCAGGTAGTATGGTTCCTGTGGATTATGGTGTTGTGATGATGGTTCTCGCTGTTGTTGTTGTGCTTGCTGATTTGGATATGAAGATTGATAGTTCGGCTGGGATTGAATGTAATGACCGCCCTGTGAAATATGGGGAAAATGATTTTTTCGACTTTTTTTTTTATTGTTTGGTTTATTTCTGCGACATATTGACACTTTGACAGAGGTAGTGGTGACGATGGCACCATTATTAAGCGGGGGAGAATACAAAATTTTATTCTTTGTTGATATGGGTCTCAGGTAGTCATGAGGAGACACTACATTTTGATTGGAATTATGTTGCGAATGTTAATTTAAAGTGTTAAGTGTGGATTGGGTTGATTTCGGAAAAAAACTCAAGCATTGTTAAGTGAAATGCTGGAAATTCTATGGGATCTATGATGCTTGCTTTACAACATAATTAATAATTTGAATTTTTACAAGTTCCAAATTGTGTCGTGAGTCGTTGGTACGCACGTACTGGTAGCGTTAAGTGCGAAAGCGAATACTTGCTATATTACAGAATGTACAAATTTGCAGATGGAACTGTTCTTAATAAAAACGCATGGTACAAAAATTGATATATCCTATTACTGTCTGGGATTTAACAAAACGAAAGAAGTATAATTGTGAGCTTGGGTTTCTTTTTTCAATAAATGATCATGCAAGTCCAGTGAGTGAATCGTAGAAAACCGTCGTTCTCGCAGAAACTTTAGCATTTATCCGAGATGATCCAGAATTGCTTTGAAAAAATGTCCGGCCTATGAACAAACAGTAAAATCTATCAAAGGCAGTAAAATTCTATCAAATAATGTCGCCTTAAGGAACAAGTTGAGACCTGCAGCAACATTCACGCAACTTCAGAGCCAACCTACAGATTTGGTCGAATAAATGAGTGAGAAATATTCTGCTGTAAATTATTAACTGCTACAGCAAGAGTTCTAAATTTTTACCTAAAGCTATGAATTAATAGGAAAGAACTGGCTGTGGTCAAGGAATATTCGTAGTTTGTCGATGTATAAGAAGCACTTTTTACTAGGCCACTGGGTGACAGTGTTTATGTCGTACTTCGGTGTATGGTCCTTCAAGCTCAACAAAATGCATGAAAAAGGCGATGAAGTCACATAATATGGAACCCAAGATCGAATCTTAACTAAGCTGAAATTGTTGTATAGTATTTTTTAAGTCTCAAATCAGTTTACATCATCTATCATATTCTGAGAGACCATTAAAGCGGTTATAAGTTCTCCGTCAACGTGGAACAAAGATTTCACCTTTGTGGGGCAAGCACAATTCTGCAGTAAATATCGCAAAAATGGTCTTATCAAGAGCAAGACCTAGGTCAGTATAGAAAACTTACAGCCCATCGTGAAAAAATCAGCCAGTAAAAGCTACTAAGTCTTACCTTAAGAATACTGTAACACTGGTTTCGTCAAGCGGCAGAGGTGCTAGTAAATATCCTCTTTTGTAATTTTTACACAATATTTCATCCAGAGGTCACCTGCAGTTAGTATGGCAACTAAAACAGAATGAAGGGAAACTATTTTCACTACCAACACCTTGCAAAACACTGTTATGGTTCTTGCATATCAATTTGAATACTTCAATCGATCCGGATATTGCTGAACCTGTCTGTCAGCCGATTGATTTTGGTCGGAAACAATCTCACCGATGCCTTTAATGGTAAAAAAGACCGAGACTGGGTGGTGTGCTGTCATTTAACTTCGGAAACACCGCAGTTGTGGGAATTGTAGACAACTCGGACGCCAACACATGAAGTGTTTATCACGATTGTGTTCTTATAATTCCATCTGCGAGAGGCACCTCGACCTAAGGCCTTCATTTTTCACCAGCAGGCTAATGAAGGTAGTCAACAATCCAAATAAATAGAAATACTACACAAAAATTTGACAAACAAAGTCTCTTATTAGTAAAACAACTTAGCCCATTGCAGCCTGCAGATTGAAAAGACTACTCGGTTGAGGAGCACCTCAGTTCATAGAAACGCCAAAAGGATGAAAAATGATTGCGAAAAAAATGATGTAAAAGTTCGTCCTCGCTAGTGATACATCGGAGCTTCTGTCTATTCTCCTTTCATCTTAAGACACCATTCCAAATGATGTCCTTAGAACAAACCTAAACACGACATGCCCCGCATTTTCCTTCAATTTTAATTATTTCCCTCGTAAAACACTCCACTCAAATGTTTATTGCAATCTTTTATGTGAGGGAAAATTAAATAAAAAAAAAATTCGTATACCTATCATGAACAAAAGCAATCAACACATTCCCCATGCAGACATACTTTTTTCATAAAACGGCACCCATATCAAATTGCCTATGCCATCCTGTATCCTTTACTTGGCCGGGCGAGGGCGGCGCATAAGTGGGTGTGCCTGTGTGTACACTGTACACAGTTGCCACAGGATAAAACAGTTTATGGCATGCCTTTGAAAATTATTATAGTTATTATGTTCATTATGATTACGGCTATCATTGTCTGCGATTTTTATCGCTTGTTGCCTGCTGCCTATGCCACACAGAGATGGAAGGACTAAACCTAAGCCACTGAGCCCAAGCCGAGCGTGCATTGCGCGAGAGAATGTTCCTTAATGCATTTTAATAAAGTTCTAGACTGGGTTCTGTTTTTTTTTTCTGTTTGTTTGTGGAAGTTTTAGGTTTTTTTTTTTTTTGTGTAAACTTTTATGTGGAAATTATAAAGAACCAAATTTCCATTGTTATCATGGCGGTTTACGAGTCTAAAGTCTACAAGTGTGTAGAAGAGTGCACACACAAGAGGACGTGCTGGTATATTTACTTTTCGACATGTAGCACGCGATTTTAATTTGGTGCGTTTTTTTGGCTGCCTCTCCGTCGGTGCTTGCGTTTGTTTTTATGTTCTCAGGCAATAATTTCATTTTATGATTTTTTCCATCAGCTTTATAATCGACATGGCCATCATCATCATCATCATCGCAGCATAATCATTGCCATCATTGCGCTGACGTTTGGGGTTCATATACTTCGTTAACAGTCAGCTAGATGGATTTTTAGATGGTTGTTACTATGCCCATAGATGGCGACCGATATTACTTTCCATGTGAATATGTCGGGGCCATTGTTCGAATTCCAGTTAATGTTACACGATTTTGACACAGACACTTCGTCATTGAGTATATCAACAATTTGTGAGAGTGAGTGTTGTTTAAAAATTAAATTCCATTCACAAATATGGACACACAATTAGAGAATGCACATGGGATTTAAATGCGACGTAGATTTTTATACATTTGAATTTTTCGTGTTTAGTTGGAAAACCTTCGGAACGTGTCAGGATTTCAAAATGACAATAATAATACCTTTCAGATGGAATTCCATGTTTTCGCGATGTGTGGGGAGATTTAAAATATGAAATCGGGGTTCAATTTATTTGAAACAATTTTTGTTTTATTCTTTTTGAAATAATAATCGAAATTCCAACAAGTTCATCACGTGTGGGAATCAAAAAAAAAAACATCGGAAATACTTGCTTAATGGAATGGAAAATTGTGCACAGTCCTCTTTTGATTCACTGGGTATTATTTAACGAGAGATTTATTAATAAAATATGTATGGAGATCGGACAGTGTAGGGGGCAGGTGTTATGCTGTTTTAAATATTTAAGTTAAACGTTCAAAAAAATGTTAAAAGAAAAAAAATTGTTTACATGTGATAGGAGAATTTAGGCTTTTTGATTCCTTATATAGAAACCACCCCTCGAGGACTACGCGAAGCATAGGCATTATGGCATATTCCCGCCATTTGCTCAAATTTTTGATGCTTTGCAAGTCATGGCATGTTTAATTGTTTATTGTTTATTTCATTTATTGAATCTAGAATTTATAGTCCACAAATTTTGAAAAACATTACAATAGATAACTTATATAAAAATAAGTTAAATATTAATTTCATTGGTCCTTACTGGTCAGATTTGAAATGCCAGCGACGTATGGAACCTGCCGTAGGTACATAGGGAGGGTTGGCATTTGGCCTGAGGTTCCATACGTCACTGGCACTCTACTGTAATTGAACAAATTCTGAAATAATTTATTCAAGCGGCACTTAGCCCGTTCGGTATTTTGATGTCATGTGGCAACACGAATATTTTTATAGCCAATTATCTGTCTCCGAGTATATTCTTTTACTTTCTAATTTCCTGTAGTATCTGTTCAGTTTCTAGAGACAAAAATACTGGTTGATGGTTGACATCATTCTGCTTTTAGCTCTCGTTCAAGGAAGGTCTGCAGAAGAATTCAAATTTTTGCATCGAATGACTATTGCTATAATATATTTCTTAAATAGACAGGAAATAAATTATTAATTTCGACTTTATTTCAATGATAATGACTGAGTTGAACGAAACTTTCTCGTTCATCAAAAGTTTGCTTGGTTGTTTAGGTAAAAAACTGAGAAGTAATGCTAGATAAAAGAAACGATACATAGATAGAATATTGGAAAAAGAAAAGTGTTAAATAAAATTCACTTTTGGGTAGTTCATCTGATATGGCAGTACATATCGAATAACAATGTGGGTTTTTAAAAGTTTAAGCTCTCAGTCAAAGGGAATTGTCGCAAGTTCTAGTTAGAGAGTTATAAGTACCTACTGTACTATTTTAGAAGCTCTTACACTTTACAAGATTTTTGAGTACGAGGACAATCGTAGTAGGATTTTGTGTTTTCTGATCTGTTAGGTCATGTTTTTATTTTGATTAGTAACGCTAGTTTAAGATATCAATGATTGGAAGCAGGGTTCGTGATAGATCTTTAGCATAGATATTTATTGTAAGAATTCGGAGATTTGTTTTTGAGTTATAAACTGAATATTCCAATGGGCGTGGGTGGTGGACGCCTTTTGTGGTATCATTATAAAAATGAATAAAATTGATGGCATTCGGGATAATGGCTTTTTCAGTTTTTATTGCCTTTTTCCTTATTTATCTCTTAAAATATCCAAAAAATTAAAAAAAAAAAAAACTTGAATATTTTGAATATTTGAAATTCCGAATATTTTGGATAATTTTGAAGAATCAAAATTTATATTTATAATATACATATAGTTATATGCACAAAAATATATAAATCTACTTGTAATACTTCAATTTCGATGTTAAGCCTAGTATCCTGCTCGCACTAAATTTTAGCGTCCCAAGTCTCAACTTCGTTTCGCCACACCAAAGATAAATGCTCGTTAAATAATTGAACGTCATATGGATGGGAAAAAACTATTTGTTCATTACAGTAATCAGTAAACGTGGTTTTTACAATTTTCGAATTTCAAACTTTAAGGACATCGCAGTATTTGAATCGTTCCAAAACAATGTATATAAGAAAAATAATTTCTGTAGTAGCAAGCAGAAGAAGACACTTTTCTTTGTGCCCCATAAATTCCTATTTGCAATGCCGATTTGCAAAAGAATTGAGATTATTTGAAGCTTAAAATAACGAATTTTCCATTTACATTATAAAATCTTTTTTTTTGGGTTTGCTTTCTCTTTTTTTTTTCTCGATTCAATGTCTTCTGCGGTTTCCCCAAAAAATAGCCATTTTAAACACAAACTCCTTTCTTCGTTTTTTACGTAAAAATTTATCGTCGATTTCGCGAACTAAATGAGGGAAACTTGTCATCGGGCCATCTATATGAAGTTGCGAAATTAGCGTGCGAACACAATACTGTTTTGCTAAACTACCTCGCTTAATTTTATATTTTTAGACATTTTTGCAAGGGAGATAAAGCATAGCGCGAGCAGGATACTAGGGTTAACGAAGAAATCCGAGTGTAAAAAAAACTATTACTATTTTTTTGGTGCTTTTTTTTTTATATTTTCAAAACTTCGTATTTCTTTACTTTATATTTGTAATAAAAAAAAAGATAGTATATTAATTGCTGAGAAAGTGTACTTTTTAGAATATTTTGTTTAAGGAATACAAAAAATGAGATATGCAGGCCATATATTGTTGGCCCCGGACTAAAAGCCAAAATAAAAAACTGATGGCCAATTGGACCGATCGGACACATTGTGGCAACGCTGGTCATCAGTCAAAGTTATTTGAGTGTCCGATCTAAGTTTCAAGTCTCCTGATTGTGTAAATCGTGCTTAGCATATCAAATTCAAAGAAGTCAGACGGCATCACAATGCGACTAATCATTTAGCTTGACTTAAAGAGCCAGGTGTCGGTATGTTTCAGCTCCGGTATGATATTATGCCACCGTTTTCAAAAAAATGCACCCAATCGCAGATGAGCGGCAGGCACTCGAAAGGTGTTGCACAAGTCCGAACACAAGGCGCGCAGGTATTTCTGACGCCATAATTTCGACGCATATTGTATGCCACTATAAACAAAATTTATTAATTATACACCTGATTGACTCGTGACCATTAAAAGGGTATATTCTGTGATTAATAATAAATAAATGCATTAAATCATTCAGCTAGAATCGATCTGCAACGAAAACACAAGGGTGCAGTATGCACACCTTTTTAAGTTGGCCGTTATTCTCAGGAAAAATCACCCAACACAATATTGTTCCACGCACAATGTGCTACAACAACAATAATAATAATAATAAAAGATTAATTGCAATTTTGCGCAGTCTACTATGCCTTTTTGCATTTCCGATTCATTCGCTGGCTATATTTCTCTGTGCGGTGGCCGGAAATATCCATAACGGACGGAAAGTCTATCCGAGTAGCTCTCGTACTAATACATACTCGCAAATGGTGTTGAGCTTAATGTAATAATGTAAAATTACAAATTCTCTACATCCTCTTCGAAATGAAAACAGTGAGACTGCATTGTGCAGTTGGTTTTCCTGCTGTTAAAATGTGTGCGAGTGTTTTTATTTCCCATTTAATGTAAACACACATACAACGGCTCGATTCATTTACGCACGTAAATTCGTTTAATTTAAATGTTATGCTGTATTTTGCATGTTATTTATTTACTAACAGTCAAATATAGGGTACATCAGTGAACAATGATAACAGAATATTTAATTGTTATTGAGGGAGTATACTTATTTCAATTATATTGGGAATTTAAATAAACAGGATCAAAGCAAAAAAAAAGAACTATGCATCGAAAGGAAACAGTGTGGAAAATAGCTATTGCATTTATATATGTTGGAACTGCTAAAGGATTTTTTTCCTATTTCTTCATAAATTTAAGCCAAGCAGGCATATTAAACGAAATAAGGTGCACGACTGGGTCGCATGAAACATCGACCTCTTCATTGACCAATTTTACACAATATCTGAGAAAATCTTACACCTAAATGACAACTTGACAGAGAAACTATTTTTGCCGAAATGGCCCAGATACAAAAAGTTTGTTTAATGCTAGATCAATGGCTAAGGCAAAATAAAAGAGGTTTGGAAGCTGTTAAGCTATCCTTTAATTCAATGGCGGTAGAGCGAGGAGTAACAACGTCAACAGTTGAGTTTTCCATTGATATATTGCTTGAGAGATCAACAGTTTTGATAATTGAACGCTCGCCATAATACCAGTTATATCTTTAAGATGGTTTGGGACTTTTTCCAGCTCGGTTTTGCTACAACTTCTGAAAAGGACATCACAGAAAACACCAAAAGAAATTAACTCCCAATCGCTGCCCAAAGAAGGCAGTTGGGTAGTAAGGCCTGGAGTGGGATTCTGTAAAAAAATGAAACAAAACCACTTTCACATTTGAAAAAACGAAAGAAATCACGCGAAAGCGAAAATTTGCTTCATGTAACTTCATTCATTCATTTTCTTCATTTCGTTCGCAAGGGTTTAAGAAACGGTGTGACAAGAAAGTTAAAGTTTGAGAAGCTCTATATATAAAATATGTTGTTTTGACGGCTAACAGTTGACCGCATTCAATGTAAATATTTGTTTGGTCGGAACAAAAGGTAAAAATTCGAATAATAAATAAAGTACGATCAAAAATTACCGACATACAAACTGTTTATTTAATTAACAACACAAACGCCACAAGATATTATGATCGAGTGAAGGGAGAAGTATCCCTTAAAGCTGCAGAAAAAAGGGAACAGTTCTGTAAAATATTAAATGAAAATTCCACGCCCATAAAAAAAAATTACTCGATGGAAAAATGTTCCTTCTTTTAATTTGTTATGCGCACGTATATGTTGTTCTTGATATCGCACTTTTTTTGACATGGATAGATTACAAACACCGGGTGAAAAAACAAAACTGTCAATTTCAATGTACATCACTTTAATAAACAAATCTTTCATAGGGCAGAGTAAGAGGATCCGAACAATCTCGAAGATTTTTTCCACAATTTTTGTTTGCAATTAATCAATAATTCTCCAGCTAATTTTTTGTGAAATAAATATTAGTCAACAAACAAGAATAATGAGAAACGTCAAACAAATAGCATTCGTTGTATTCCTTTCGCATGAAACGAAAATGTTTTTCGTTTTTTCAGTTACATGAAGCAAAGAAAACGCCGATGAAATAGCTTTCGCTTTTTCGCTTTCGCGCGAATTAAAGTTGCTTTCGTTTTCGAAGTTTTATGAAGCAAAACGTTCGTTTGAAGGAAAACGATTGAACGTTTTCTTCTTACAGAATCCCACCGCTGATTTATGGCAGAAATGAATGTATGATAACAAAGGCGGATTGGTCGTTTTTTACACAAAATTCTTTGAAGCGAACTATACGGAGACGATTGAAGCCACTGGACGTAGTTAGCCAAAGACAGCGCCCGCACGAGAGAGACGTATTATTTGAGACCCAGTTCCACTCCAGATTTTAGTGAAAATTATTCGAAAAACACATGTTGAAGAACCGAAGAAAAAAAAACAGCCCTCCCTAAAAAGAGCTCTGAAAATATCCATGTAGGGCAATTCCGTTTTTTTCCTTCCGACAGACTCTAGTCGTTTCATATCTGTTTTTTAATTAAAGTTTAATACGATTACTACATTATTTAACTTTTCATTTGTATGCAGAAACGACCTCATAATGGAAACAACTTTAGAGTGCTGAAGCTGATACATATGATACAGCTACATGCTGAAGTTCATTCGGAATATTTTTAATGAACGATGTGACAGATCACTTTCTTTGTCCTTGGCACGAATAATTGAAATTAAATGTACAAACAGATACACCATCGTCCTTTATCTAGATGTACGGTTTAAATGGTGGTGTGTTTTTTTTTTACCACACCGGAGGTATTGGCAGAACAATGGAATACAATTCGCATACGTGTGTTCCGGGCTGTCTTGGGTAATTTATTTAAGTAGAGCAGAGTTGATGACTTCAAACGTGTTAACGGGAACGGATTTATGCATGACAAATTGCAATTTTATTGCAAAAATGAAAATTGCTTGCATTAATAGTGTTAAATGTTTGATATTTTCGTTTCTGGTGCACAACGTGTCGAAGCCGATACCGGTGAAGAATGGCGGTTTATTCACGCCAAAAACAGCGAGCGAGTTGAAATGCGCTATAGTACAATTCTATGCATGAGTGTGGTGTTGATGTGCCTCTCGGCGAAATATACACACTCGTACTACTCGTATGTATGTGAGAATTTTTCTGGAATAACCTCGTATCGTTAAGTTAATTTAAAAGTACAACAAAAGGCTTATACCGGTGTGGGGGATATGCGGTCTGATGGAATGTCGTGCTGTTAAAAGTTGGCGCACAACTGTCATGTTAAGTTGTATCGGAGAGTGAACCTATTTATTTTTTAATACTTTTTCGGGAGAAGTTTTTTTTGTATTGTGGTGCTTTTTTTCAGTGAGCCATTGGGTTGTGGTCGGTTTTGCCGGTAATTGACTGTGAAATAGCTATTTTTTTCCCCTACAGCTCTATTCGTCGTTCGGATGTAGAAAAAAAGCTGTTGCAGGATATTTAAATGTTTAATGAGGTCAATTTATATTCCGGCCTTTTAGAGGGTTACGCTATTTTTACCAAAGGTACAACACTTTGATTGTGTTTGCGATATTTTAAAGTTATATGTTGCCTTGCATGAAAGACATGAGCATCATTTTAGAAGTTTTCAGAAAACAAAATGTACATGTCTCTTAAGGAGGAATATATTCCACATGTTGTCTTATTAAATGACAACATTGACTGTCAGAAAGAACTGTTCTAACAATTATACTTAGAGGAGTCTGATGAGAAACTAGAAATGCGATTCGAAAAAGCTATAACTCTGCGAAAAGTGTTTGTTAACAATTTGTTGTCACAAAAGCAGCACATCAAAAGGGATATTAGCAAACATTTAGCAAACATTTCGCTATCCAAATCGCCATGGAAATAGATAATTCCTTAAATCTCTTTTTAATGGTAAAAGACCTATCGGAGCTTTTATTTGGTCACCGATTCCTTTCAAGTTCTTAGATTCTGATTCCTATTGAAACAGATTTATCATGCTTCTATTCGATTTGGGTCCAAACAAATTTAGGAAGCCGCAGAAAGTCGGAGGTCGTAATAGCCACTAATGTGCCAGCATGATACTCATACCTCATACGTAAATATGTTACGTTGTGTAGAATATTTTTCCAATTAACTGTCCGTAATTGCCAAAAGCGTCAAACTGTAAGCTAAGTAAAAAAATAAATAGTTGCGCCGCAACAGGTTCGTAGGGATTCCAATGGATTGGATTGGTAAGCTGAAAAATTCCCAACTTTTTTAAGAACACAACCGGAGCGTGAACTAATTCTCTTTTACAGTCGGATTTTGTGGCGAAAACAACTAAAGCAACCAGAACTTGTCCCGACATATTTTCATAAGTTTAAAGGTTTTACTTATAAACTTATTGTGGCATCTGCTTAACTTCACGCAACTCTTTGATTTCCATATTGAAATTTATATACAAAATAAAGATATCTAGTGGAAAGATTCTCCCTCCACCGATAATACGTTTTAGCTTTAGATGATCGATTATCTAAGACCCGAACCTTTTTTTTCATTATCTGCTGGCAATATGGCGCATTTTTGTACTAGTTTGGTAAATATTTGAATCATTTTAGACACTAATTATTACTATTTCTGTTGCCGTAATTCAAAAAGGAAAACATTTCTTTTTAGTCCTTTTTTTATATTTAACACCCAATTGACTCCATAAACAAACAGATAAACATCCACTTATGATGTGATTAAAATAAATAAATATTAAAACCTACTTGACACCGCAAATGATGTTTATTTTTTCACACTTAAAATAATAATCTTTGTGAGAAACTGGCCAAATGGAACGGCAGGCAGAAAGAGATGGTGGCCAACGTATCCGCGTCGGTCATAAAATCGCCTGACAAATGATTGCAATAAATTTGAAGACGTGTTCACTTTTGATTCTATTTTCACTTTTCATGTTCTTTTTGATTTCGGTCTGATGTCAGAGAGGTGAACATTTCATTAAATCTGTGAAAAGGCATCGCATAAATATTTTTCTATTAATAAACACGTTTTGTAGAACATCCACGGCAGTGTAAATTTCGAGATAAATCAAGAGGCACACCCCATGGGAGGATGCATCCAATATTGCATTCCGGCTAACAAACGAAATTGAATACATCAAAAGAGGTCCATATTGCAAGTCGGTGTTTTATAGCATCCAGTTTGAATATCCTTGCAATAACATACGAAATAAATTCCAAAAAATGAAACATTAATGATTGGTATGAAAATGGTTGGAACTCAATGCGCAAAATATACCAGAACTTTTATGTAGAAAAATAGAATATGAAGCAATAGCAAACCGAAAAGGGGATGTTCAATGTACACTATTAATTAAGGACAGTGTTTGCAGTTGCATCATGATAAGGAATCCGGACCCGGAGGTGAATATTTACAATTTGATTTTATACAAAGAGTGCGCGCATACAATATAATATGGGAAAACATGTAGCTCACAAGCAAACGTACAAAAAGGATGATAGACCCACTTTATTCGCATTCGTATGGTCGTTATTTTTTCACTAAATGTGTTATTTTTTATGTGTGATTTGTTGTTGTCCATAAAAGTGGATGGGAATGTACCTCTACTCTGAGTGCATAGCTACATATGTGGCGAAGTAAATCAGAAGGGTATGGTGATCGGTGATATGTATTATACAATGTGTAATGTACAGAGGTGTGGTACAGTATTTGCGACATGCAAATTTTATGAGCAACCAGTCTGAAAATCTTTCCAAGTGAAAGTCATGTGTAGGCTACTAGGTCATGTCCAGAGCAATGAGTGACAATGCCTGACAGATAGAGCCTTACGAGCCAACGTGTATCATCAAAGCATTGATATTTTATTTTAGAATTCGACAGACGATTATCGAGGGCTCAGTAGTAGTTAAAAACGAAACAATTCTCGGATTATTTCGAAAGAACAATTTTAAAAGCGATTCGGACTTTTTCCGTATGAAAATAAATTTAGTGAATAACTGCACGAACTATTTTCTACTATAAAATCCATTTTCACCATTTTATGGGCGCTTATTCCACTTCGCATATTGTAAGTGTTTAAAAGATATCTGTCAGATTGCGGCAAATAAAATCGTATTTTTTTCCTTCTTGCAACACATACTGTACCACAAACATAGTCTCAATTTTCAAGCTGCACTCATACGGACCATGCCAAAAAGCATACAGGATGTACACATATGTTTTATTCTAGGTAAAAAAAAGGACCTCATATACATTCCTAGGCTTTTAACAATATATGATACAATGTTCCCGTTATTGCGACGCAAAAGCGTACATACACAAAAACAGACCCGGACTAATGAAAAGCTCCCTTGAGAGTACTTAGCATTTTTCTTCATCTGTAGCCATATATGCAGCTCTATGCAACACAACTATTCGTTGTTAAATTTTGTGTGTTGTTTTTATATTCTTTTTTTGTTGTTTTTTGTACACTGAAAACATTCAAGTTAAAGTTGGAAATATGATGCAACAACAAAAAAAAAAAAATAAACAAATAAAAAGCAAAATAATCGTATTTACCTGGTTAGCTGCCTGTACTGGTACTGGCGATGCTCCTGGTTGTTGATAGTTTGGCTGCTGCTGTTGTTGGGGTTGTTGCTGTTGTTGGTATGGCGGCTGTGGAGATGGCTGAGGAGTGAATTCCCTGATTGTTCTCCCTTCTGATACGGGTGGCCAGGCAACACGTTTATAACCTAAGAACAGGTAATATATAAACTTTAAATCGTTAGTATTTTTTTTCAATTACTTTTGACATGCACATTCTGTGAATAGATGCACCATGCACGGTTAAAATGAGGAAATATGTGGATATTTTTTTTCGTGCTGGGTTTGATGTTTTAAATTTCGTTTAACAGCTGAAATTAGACTTCGCAGAGGAATCAGTGAAAAAGGGAGAAACCCATTTTTCTTGGGGCTGTTTGTCTCGGTTTTTGAGTTTATTGGTCCTGTGATGAACATCAGCTTTTTCTATACAAGTAACCGAAATTGCCCCAGAGCCTTAAAAGTATTTGCTTTAGACTATAAAATTCGGAGATACGTACAATTTTGTGTGCGGAGAATTGTTGAAACATACCTACTCATAGTTCTTTGAAAAATGCCGGAAGACATTTTATCTTAAAAAGTAACCAAAATATTAGCATAGCTTTCCGAGAGAAGGTGAGTTTAACAAAAAACGGTCTAACATAAAAACTAGCGAAGACAAAGTGCGGTAGGATACACTATGCAAAAGGGGGCAAAGAACCCTTCTTTTAACTACCGTGACTCAGAACAAAGGCAGAAGATATTTATGGGCAGATATCTTTTAAGCGGCAGACTTAGGCTAGAAGTCTTCAGCTTTTATCAAGAAACTGAACGCCAATGCAATACTAATAAGTATTTCCGAGCTCTTCGAAAAGCCTTATGAGGGTGTGCGACGTTAATCATTTTAATAATCGTCTTTCTCGAGGTTCTCAGTAGACGAAACCTTAATAATCTCTATCGTTTCGAGAGAAAAGTAAAGCGGATACTGGTTTGTGTTGATGGGACTTCGAGAAAGCGCTCTAAGACGAGCTATAAAATCGACATATTCAAAAAAGGAGGCGTTTGAGTTGGTTGTCATACTTAAAGGTAGATAGTCTTCGATTTTAACCTAGAGATCTCCGTCGTCTGAGGTGAAAACAAGTACTTTAAGCAATTTAGACAGTAGGATAAAGCCCGGGCTAACTTAAGAGGCTTGTTAGTTGAAACCTTGCTTTATACATAACTGTAGCGTCGCCTAAGAAAAAGATTGTGATCGAAACTTTAAAATTGTCAACGAGGACATTTGCGTTGGTACAATCGGAGAGTATATAATCCTGCACGACACCAACGGTCGTAGCCAATACTTCGACCACTTGTCCGAAATAAAGTGAGGTTAGCAATATAAAATTCTAAGGCTGTAAGTTCAGATGCCCTTCCAATATCCAAGATAGTCGGAGATTGTTTTCAAAGATTTTGTACCAAGAAAGCCTGCCTGAATGATAGGGTGTCAGAATCATTTGCCCGGAGACCATTGAACCCCGACGTAGATAGAAATGCATCAGTTTTTCTTAACATAGCACAAAAGATCATATTTGCGAGCTGTAAAAAGACATGCCATATAGGTACCTAGTCGTGCGCCCATTTAGAATTCTATGGCAGTACTACAATGCCAAATCTGTGGAACTTTTCAGAACTATTCCCTGAATGAAAAATATGAGCGATAGAAGAACCACTTCTAACGTATATCACCGGACTTTTGGAGCTCCCATTCTGGAAACATATTTTTATAGAACTGCAGCTCACAACAAGTCACATTCAGAATAAAAAAAAATAACAAATACCCAAGAGCATCTAACGAAGGCTTGCGATTTCTCTGTGCTTTACAATATTATACAGCGAATTTTCGAGCTACAGAGTGGCACCGACATCGTCAAACAAATTAGACGTCTGAAACGGCTAAGAGGTGTAAAAGTAAGAGACACGAATCTTCCGTAGTATCTATACGGGAGCTATACCTGAAGATTCAGCTTTGTAACCCACTTCCGTCAAGAGCTAAGTGTGTAGCACAAAATCTTCTGAAACGTACGAAATTCCTAGACCGGTTTTGCTACTTTTGTACAAGATGGTAGCACAAGAAGCCCGGTGAGAAATTGTAATTGATACTAATTACTCACATTGTGTGCATATCCTAAATTCAAAATAATACCAAGATTCGTATGACAAGGCTTTATTAGTTTTATAAAAGCTAGGCCTACACCTGTGAAGGTACAAAAATTTACTCAGCCGCAGTCTTATTCTTTCCTTTTCATTGTTTGAAGACACAAATACAGGAAACAATTTTCCCGGTCTCGCATACTGACAGTCTATTCGAGTATACTGTTCAATTAAATAAAATAAAACGCCAGTTCAATGGAATTCTTTTCAGAAAAACAGCCACGTGGCAGCACCAGGAGATTTTGTAATTTTCTTCTTTTTTTTTCAAAACAAAACTTTCTACATAACATGCGCGGGCACATAACACCATTCCTCTGGATTCTTTTTTATTCTCTTCTAAATTTAACTTGAAGATTTTTTCTTCTGTTTTATGCACGTAACATCACACTTTATGTATCTCTCAACGGAAAAAAAGAAAGAAACAGTTCGCATTCACTAGCATCAACTCGGTCGTTAAAATAAGAAAACTTTTCCGCACCTCCTCTCGCTCTTGCATCGACATAAATCGCTGCAAGTTGCTAACGAAAAAAAAAAAAAATGCAGACGAAGGAAAATATTTGAAATTATTTTATGAATCCTTGGATCTACCGCCACGTATAGTTTTGCACTTTCACCCAAGAACGAAGCTGTAGAAAAAACTATCCACCAAAGGACTATGAAAAAAAGAACACAAAAAATATCTGAATGCAAAAGAAATACATCAGAATGGAATATCCCCACCGTTGTAATAAAAAGCGAATTAGCTGCATGCGCAATATCCTTAAGCAAAGGGTAACTAGGTATCCTTAAATATAAATTCACAAAATAACACACACCTTAAGCACAGGATACTGGGATACGAATATAAACCGACAAAGAACGCACTTAGATGCACACACAAAACGTTGGTTTTTGTTTTTTTTCCTTTTCAAGATTCTCGTTTAAGAATTACAATTTTTTTTAAACTCCTGCTCCTATAGCTGCCTGCTACTGCTGCTGCTGTTACCCTATGACGAGTAATCCCACAGAGCGTATACCTTGCCGGCGAAATGGGGCAAATTTTCGCTTTCAGGTGTTGCTCTCATTTGAAGAAAATCGCTTTTCCTTTTCGATTTTCTTCTCGAACAAACAAAAGAGAAGACACACATAGCACAATGCTTGATTACTCATACGTTCATCTATAGAGCATGAACAACGACAAGAGCGACAGATGTATCTATAACGCAAGATCTTCTTCGCACTTCGTTCGACCATATGTTTGGTGGGTTGTGTGGTTTTTCTATTTGCCTTCCCCACTCTGTTGATGAGTTTCGTATTCTCGCTATCTTTGAGGAGGGAAATCTTGGAAAGTGCTCCCGATGATTAGTCCATTTCGAAATGAGCGAAGTAGGAGAAGAAACAATTTCATCGTCCTAAGATCATTGTGCGCACTCGGGCGTATGTGTGCTATATTATTGATGAGATGTGTGTGGTAGGTTGGTACACCCGTGGCAGACACGTTTTTCTATACACCTTGGGTCATAAACGAAAATGGCATTTTCGAATGTAATTTCGGACACAAAAAAAAAGGTGTTCATCCAACTCTGAGGGACAGTGTGCAATCTTCGCTTGTGTGCTATTTTCGTGCACAACATTTTTATTGGCCGCATTGTGGGCGATAGAGAAGATGAATCTCTTCCGTGAAATTACAAGGAAATCGTGATTTTCTAAGACACTATAGTAATTATTGGATTTCTTGTTCATTCTGTTAAATTTAAATCGCAGCTGTGTTCAGTTGTCCGTTGCTGGCGGCTGCTGATTTGAATTTTGTCAGAAAATTTAAAGCTTCATGGCCTTGTTGGTGTGTTGCCAAGCAAAATACAAAACAAAAGGCAAAGAAATTGTTGTTGTTTATAGATATCTGATACACGGGAATGGAACTTGACGCAAAACATTGTATTGACAAATTTAATAAAGTGGGATTTTGCTTTAGTTTTCTGTACAGCCTGGGGAAGTGGGGCGGTAGTGAGGAGGGTTGTTAATATTTAACAGTAAATCTGTAAAACTGACTATCAACATATGTATTTAAAGAAATTATGACATATTTGCGTCCAAAGGCAGAGCGGATTTAAAAAGTGATCACATGTTGACGGGGACTGTAGAAAATGATTCAGAGTTGTATTTGAGGATCTATGATCTGTATTAACCTGGAAATTTATATCCACATTTAAGAACTGTATCTAGTTTTCTCAGGACGACTAGTGGGTTCATGATTTTGGTGTATCTCTATCAATTACTTAGTGATTGATCAAATATTGTATACCCTTATGAGTCAATCTGTCCACTAGAACGGGGTTCGTTTGCACTGATTAAAAATCGTTGAATTGTATGACTTTTTATTAGCCGGCGTCATCATAATCTAAGTGCTGTCGCTGTACCTCTGCACGATTTTCACACAAGCGGAAATTTACGTCAATGCGTAATTCACATGTATTTGATTTAGAACAAATCTACTTTAGACCATTCTTCAAAATGGAAAGCATACAAGAGAACTCTTGCAGGATTTCTCGATCGGATTTAACCACAAAGTTATCCCAGTGCTCTTAAAGGACATTATCTATACTAAAGGTATATTTGCGGCAGATACTGCACAGAAAGCTGTTGGGGACGTTCTAACAAAAACGATAGCCACTTATTTTTCGATATACCCATAGACGAACTGACCATTATAAGGCTTAAAAGGCCCCTAGGATCTATACCCTTATCTGGGTGGTTCTATAAGTTAAAGTTTTTCAAATCGAAGTGGGGTCAAATCAGGTGCAGCCACTCAACTTTGACTTGCCTACCCTATACCTTGGCGGACGTTCATAAAAGGTTTGTCATAAGCTTCTAGTCCTTGTACCTCAAACTTATGATCCCCTTCATCTCATCTCATCGTTCACTGAAGAGCTTCGCTCCTGAAACCTGCAAGTCTTTGCTCATCAAAACTGATTAGTCAAAGCCCCAAAATACCTATTTAATTATCGCCGTCCTACACCCAAGCCCACTAAAAGTGGACACACCATTCATTCCATTGCAATGACGTGAGATAAATAATGCAATGTCAGGTTGTCAATAGCCGTTTCTTTTCGCATTAATTAAATGAAAGAAAACATATTCATTCCAATTTTCAAATTCGCGGATTGTTGCTGCTCTCCGTTGGTTTCTCGTTTATGTTCGTTCCCATTTTAATTGACTTCGTTATCGTCCATCCTTCGACTATTTGGCCCATAACTCAATTCGCACATATCAATCGAATAATAAATGTTTTCGAATGCAATTCACACACTTGAACATTTCGTAAATATGTGCGGGAATGATAAATAAATAAGAAAAACATTCATCTGTTTTAAGCTATTTTTAAATCGAGTAGCGCTTGCTGTGTTTGCTGTGCCTTCATCCACGAATATTCTATAACCTTGATTCACATTTTCATTTTACCTGAGCAGATTCCGATGGAATTTTAAGTGAAACAAAAATAACCTAATTTCAAATGCGAAATTATTTGTATGAGAACATCTATTAAACTACGTAGAAGAAAAAAAAAAAAAAAAATTTCTTTGACGGTGAGCAGGTGAAATATGGGATCATACTCGTTGCCCCCCACAGAGAGACATAACGTCCTCCCGTGCATCTTGTATATGGTATATCTGCACGTTTATGAGCTTTGTGATTATTCGATTAAAAATAGCGAATGAAATTTGTTTTTATTTTAGAACATGACACTATACTGGGGAGCATAGTGATGGCGTCTATGCTATGATGATTCATTCATATTTATAGGGAATGCATTTTCGGGGTAAGACAACAAATTTCAATTTGAACACGTTTTTAGATAAACTTGTGTGAGTGGGTTACATTGCTCCGTGACATGAGTTATTTTATTGATATTAACCATACAAATAGAATTTGATCCTAAACAAACAGTTGGATGTTTTTAAATTGTTTTTTTTTTTTATTTTTGGTTTGGAGTTTCTATCTATTTCTAGTATTGTATCTATTCTAGCCTGCCTTTTTTTGTTATATTTTTGGAGCAGGTTTAATTTCGTTGGAATACAATTTAGAAAATAAATTGTTTTTGCCCACACTGGTCGTGTAGAGTGAGTGGCACGCTTTGAATACCACAGCGAAGAGGTAAAGGTTGTGCATACAGAAAACAAAACTGAAATGGGAATTGGAAATTATTTTTAGGAATGTCTGCCAATGCGGAGTTCAAATCGTAACAAATTTTACAACTTTTGGTTGTAAAAATTATAATTCTAATAGATGCATTAATTGTTTTAAAACCTTTTCTAAGAGAAACGCCCACCACTAAAAAAAAAATAGGCAAAGAACTGAAAAAGTCAAAGGAGTCCACGTTACTTCATGGAGTCATAATCAATTCAAAAGTTGGAACGACCGACTAACAGCCATTGTGGGAATTTTTATATCTGAGAGGAATGGACGCACAACTTTACTGAATTGAGGCGATTTTTCAAGACAGGTCACAGGTATACTTTCCGGTGTTTTTCAAGAGATTGACGCAGTAGCAAAAGCCTCAAGATGTAGGTAAATGGTATTTTTCCTTTTGATGCTCGAACATGAACTCGGGCTGAAGCGCTCTATCCAATGAGTCACTGCGCTGAATATGGACCTTATACCAAATCAAAACTAAAGCAATGTCCATGTATTTCTGGGTGACATAAGGTTCCCAGGCAAGGTTTGCTTTTCTCAAGAGAAGTGTTCAAAAAATTGCAATACCAGCTGCTGCACTCCTTCAGTGTTATTTTTGTTTTCTTAAGCCGGTATTCATGGAGCAATCTTTAAAAAACTTTGCACACGTATTTATAAAAAGGAAGAGATTTAGAAGCGCTCAAATGAATTACTACGTTAAGATCGGATTTAAAATTCGAATTCGAAGATGAAGGAAGAGCGTCACATTCAACTCAAAAAACACGAAGCTTTTTGAGACTAGATTTTTTATGTTGATTTTTTTTGTCAGCTTGGGTGCGATCTTTAGTCTATATAGGTTTTAATTGTCAATAATGAATTTAGCAAATTTTTGAGACCACATTCCTGTGTTTAAAGAATAAAACAAATAATACTTGCTGCAACAGGTCCGTAAGGATCCTAGATCTAGTTACTCACAACCATTCAGTTTTCATGAGTTTTTCATTTTTGGGATGAATGGAAGGCTTCGGAAAAAACATAAATTGAAGAACCTCGTAAGCTTATATATGATTAATAACTACCGGCCTAAGTTTATATTTAGCTTTATCTAAAAAAGCGGTGCCTATAATGCCCAAAACACATCTGCAGAAGTTCTGGACGCAACACAGAACGCAGTGCTGCAAGTAAACCAGATATGCAGAAAATTATTTGACATACCTTGCATCGGCCAATATGGCTAATATCATTCACCGACCAAGCAGCTGATGTGTTTGCATCCAAAACAAAAACAAACACGATCGGCAAATGTCAAAGCCGATGATGCCAAATACTTGAAATTGCAATTTATTTTCTTTTGTATTGTGGTACGCTTGAATTTTGGATCAAATTTAAAAATAGACACGTTGCAGTGCTACGGTGCGTGCAAAATTTACGTGTGCCTACATATATCCATATAAACATGTGTATTCTATACTTGCTGCGCAGTGATTTCTGCATTTGTGTGTGCATAATAAGATCATGTTTTTTGAACCTTTACCTTAACAGCTGCACCTCAGGACTGAATCAAATATAGAACGGACTGTGTAAGTAAAAGCAATGACATCGGCAAAAGCAGTGATAAAAAATACTTGAAAAAATAATTTTATACAAATTAAAAACAGAATGGGACCTAAAACTGATCCTTGTGGAACACCGTTTTGTAGGTAAATCGTAACTTCAACTCATCACAATAAACCTCGCTAAGTTTTACGCTTTTAGATCTATGTAGGTAGGTACCAACTAAAAATTAGATTTGAAACAATTTAACACAGTATCCCAGCTCTGTAAGATTAATCATAAAGAATTATATAATTAACCATTTCAAAAGCTTTAATTATGTCAGTAAAAAGAGCTATAGGACCTTTATTGTTATTAAATCCATAGAATATCTTGCTTTATAGTTTGTAAAATGGCATCTTCTGTAAATTATCTCTCTCGACACCCAAATTGTTTATTACATAAAACAGGGTTTGGTTAAAACCGATAAGACCCATCCTATAAAATTATTTCCCGAATAACTTAGAGAATGATAGAATGTATTGACTCACTGATCTTCGACCGCAGCAGCTTAATAAATGGAAATAACCACAAAAAAAACCTGCAACAAGAAGCAAAATTTCAAAGACAATTTACCACTCAAACTCCGCTTCGAAACCGACTTTTTAAAAGGATGGATTGCTCAATGAAATGCAATGACACCAACATAGTCTGAGAATGGAAGTCGGTAGGGTAAGTCGTAAGCTAAAACGCGGGTCTATGTGATTCGATGGCACTACTCTTGGACTAGTACAGATATGGAATTCGATCGTCCTGGTGATTTTTATTGCTTATTTAATGTGAAATTAAATAGTCGCATGCATAGTTCCGAAGCACACACTTTGCCAACACCAAATTTCCCCATCTTATCGTTTTGAGCAATTTCGTGAATCATCTTTCATCCAAAATTATCACTCAAGCAAATAACCGCAAATAACCGCAAAGATCCAAGCTCAACATGGAAAGACCATACTGGGGTATGTACGATAATATTTTTGTTTTATTAAACGGACGGGTATCCTTCTTAACCATCACAATAAAACTCCTTGGAAGCTCTGTCATAAAAATATCCACTCTCTGTATAATAATTTAAGAAGAAAATATAATAATAATAAAAAAAACATACACACAAAAGAAGAACAAGAGATGAAGCTGACGCTGAGTACTCTGTGTTTCGTTAACATTAACAACGGCGATATCGGTGGATGTTGGGAGAATGGGAACGGCTGGCTTGCGACGCTTTAAAGTCCGCCGCGAAGAGAGGAAGCATTTCCCACTGTAATGGCTGTGGCTGCGTGTGTGGGTGGGAATAAAATTAATTAACATTACATGCTAATGAAATTTTAATGTCTTTGCATTTTAATTATGCGGCGAACTCCTTTTTAACGACACGATATACAGTGACATCGGAAAAATCCTATTATTTGAGGGATGCTTTCGGGATTTTAGTTCATTTTTTTGTAAATTTTTTGTGGCTTCCATTTGTGATGACGGAGGACGAAATGGAGGCTTAGTGATGTTTTGGTTTATCACTTTCGCTACATAAAATTATGTAAATGCATGCGAATGTGACTGTGTGTTCTTTATTTTTAAGCGAAGAACAAGCGATAAATTAGGCAGAATGGCGACGAGCTTCTTGTTTACGATGGTGTTCTTTGTTTTTGGGTTATTTTTACACGAAACAAAAGTTGAAGGTTGCTCCAGACGATGACAACGAAAGGGATGGTTGATATTTACGTATGCATGAGTAATGGTGCATATTTATAGTAACTAGATTTGAATGGCGATAGGAACGACATTGAATGCTGAATTATTGTTATTTAAGTTCCATTCAAATGACAGCAATTATATCGGATCATATTAGCATACATTTTTTTAAAGAGCTTATTGTTTGTTATCTTTAGATAATCCTCCTTGAAACTGTGGCAAAGCTGTGCGAGAGGAGAGGAAGCTGGGAAAAATCTGGAAATACATATAATTTCCAGTGAACGAATCTAGAGGTGTGTAGAATTCTAATGAGTATTAGGATATGGTGGGCTCGACAAGGAAATATATCTGCCAATATTTTCTTCTAATATATTTTATTTAAACAATCATCGTCCGTTTGCCACTTCTAAAATTTAAAACCCAACAAGCAGACATTTAAAAAGCCATTTTGTGCTTATACAACAACACTCCGATGCTAGTTCAAATCAAAAAAAAAAAACAATTAAATAAATTGTAATATAATATAAATCTGTCAAACTCAAAAAAATTGAGCAAAACTCTTTCAGAGAGCTAAAAATAAACGCCAAAGTACGTGGATAGACTTCGAGTTACTTGGAGCAACTTTCATCTTTGAGATCTAATCCATATGAAGAATAAATATATAACTTACCTTTTTGCAACATATGAAACGTTGTGGGACAACATACGACCACCACCGAATTTTCTTTATTTTTACAGATTTATTGTTCTGTGCAATTAATTTTTAAGCCGGATTTTGAATTTGTTTCTTGACAACTTTGTGCAATTGACATATTTATCAGTACTTGCCGGTTGAAATTCTATGAGCTGTTTCGAGCCAATAGAGGAATCACTCGTTACTCGTTATTTTGCTAATTTTCTCTTTTTCTGTCATTTTTGATGATTACGTGCATAAACTTTGTGCGAACCTAATAATTCCTGTAGTAATAATCTCAATACTTCCCGAACGTTCTCTGAAGTTTCCCCTCTAAAAATAACCTTTACCGGAAAGGATCGGCCATTGTGAAAAAAGAAAAAGTAAAGAAAGAGCACGAGACGTCATTTAGACATCTTGTAGAATAAAAAAAAATTAAATCCGATAGTATCGATGTGGTTGCGTTTTCTTTCGCGCAAAACATAAGAAATAAATTATCATTACAAAATGAAGAACAAACATTTTATGCCCCACACACGAATTTTCTACATGATCGTTGCCTTCCGCCACAGTATTTCAAAGCTAGTCAGCGGATAACGGTAGATAATAAATACATATCCCATCTCTTAATTGTAACATTTCGCAATGCAACTGTGAAAACCGGAGCAAATTTCGTACGGTGGTCTTTATCAAATCTTTACAATCACAAAAGAAAAAAACAGTGGCACTCCGGGAGTGCCGACAGAAGTGAAAACTTGTGTATTTTTTGAATTGTCAGGAAATATTTTATTGCGTGGGAGACATTTATGAGTGGAGTGTTATTTTAAACTACTATTACAAAAAAAAATTCCAACTAAGGTTTTTTCATGCCTTTTAGGCATTATTTCATTGGCTAAAGTCTTTATACTTGTTTTTTTTTCAATAATGCATCTTTTTTTATTTTAAATGATTAATTCAACTCCCGCTTTTCTTAAAGTTTGACCAGCTAACTTATTGATTGTCATGGCAGAACAAACATTAATAGAAAATTGAATCCATTTCAGGATAATTGCTGGGAATTATTTGTATTATTGGTATAAAAACCGTAGCTCCTTTACCAGACCCAGTTCAAATTAACGCCTCAATAACGTTTTTCTGCAACGAAATCACTCTCAATCTGGTACTATTACAAAGCTTAGGGGATTCAAATTGCGAAGCAACATAATGGGAACTCAAACTTTTAATTCCAGGCCATGAACTGTAATTCTATTTAAAAACTCGACCGGGCAATTTACTGACTCATCTTGAGTGCAAATAGCATTTATAAACAGGTACGACGTGTATCATCAGGAATTTTCTCTAAAGTAATAATACCACGATCTGGACCTATACATATTTGACATTCCTTTCCTACATATTTGACATTTCTTCTATGGCTTTTTTTTGTTCTTAGCACACCAAACAGCATACTGCCTCTATCTGTCTCCCTCTCCGTTACAGGACGGTTTTTACGGTTAAAAGAGATGTCAAAATATTGCGCGGTTAGTATGTTTGATTTGAGAATGAAATGCATATCTACTCATGCAGGTGAAAATCGTAGAAATGTTTCAAATTTTGCCTATTTACATAAAAACCTTTTAAGTTATCGAGTTATTAGATATCCTAAGTTGTACCTGGAGATGTCCTCTGTAAGCTGCTGTTAACTATATTTAAATACTCCCAGTATTTTCGAACGGAAAGCGTGACAAAGAAAAAATCAAAACGAAACGAAAAAATAAATTACTCTTGTTCAATTTTTTCCGGAATTTATAGAGATATAGAGCTGAGACAAAGTAGATATTGTAGGCCTAGGTATCCTCTATAGGCCTATAAAAAATGCTCCAGAATATACTGAGCAGTTTCTAAGATTTTTGCATTTAAATACATGCAGTCAAATTCAATCTTAGTCGAACAGAACTACACCAATTTTATTTATATGATAAGTTTTTATTTTATTTTTGATTCAACATGCTGACTTTTTAATTTTTTAAACATTCTTAAAAAGTCTTTGCCACAAAAAAAATTATATGTAACCTGGGTCTTAAGGAATGTGTTTCCACCTTCAAACTCTGTCCATTTTCCGAACATTTTATCTGCTTGCGTCCACTTCAAGTAAGTGGAATGAAATTGGAAACAAATTTTGAAGTTGTTTGTTGTATAAAAAATAATAGCTTTTTTAATTTTTTTTTATATTTGTGTTTAGTTTTTGATTTATTGTTCCACTTTCCCAACAAAAAATATTTTTGGCAATATATTATTGAAAAAGGCATCTGTTTTTCTAGCTTCGCATTTTATCGTCAAAAGTGGTTGGCAACGCGAACACTGGAACATTGGTGTCGCGAATCGCGAGTTTATTCGTTTTATCTCATCTCAAAAGAAGTTTTCACTTCAAAAATCTAATTTCATTATAGTAAATAAAGAAACCACCTACCTACCACACCACTACTTGTGTTATTCACAACCCTTCTATACTTGTACAAATGTACATTGCATACTTTGCATAAATCCGTAAATACCTCCTCACTATTGTAATCAAAAGAGATACCTGCTTTACTCATTTCATCAAAGCAACTTATTGCTAATCATAGCTTAACCTGAATCCACATCAACAAGAGCTTCCTTTTAAAGGCAGCTTTCCTTTAAATTAAGTTCAAAATACACGTAAAAGCCAAATCTCGTCTATCAAGTCAAACGCTGCATTACCAGGGTAGGGTAATCCCAAAACTTGACAAACCTTCCCGTGAACTAAATGCCCGCATACCAGCAGCTCATTAGATATTATAGAAAAAAAGGAGAGCACTGCAAGAAGAGGAACGACTAAAGCAACACAAGCAAGAAACATCAGACAACATTAAGTTTAAAGTAACGAACGGTAAATAAGACTTTGTACTCGGCAAGAAGGACTTGAAAAATCCAGTCCACTTTATTAAATTATATCGCTCCTTCCACTTAACCGAGATTCTATTCTCTTCGACAAAAAGAAAGAGAACCAAACTCATTTTTTTATTAAAAAAAGAAAAAAGAAATGCCAAACTGCTGGATGGTTATAATTCCTCCTCATCCAGTCTCTCATCCTTGAGTTAATGCAGCAGTCTTTCCGCGGATAAGATTTGGGAAAAAAAGGCAGAGATTTCCTTTACAGCATAAGAAGCTTGCACTGAGAATAGTTTGTAAATTTCTAATTACCTTCACGATAATTATTAGTTTTACGCTCGAGGACGTGTTTCCCAAAAAGACGAAGGTAGGTAGTGTCGTTGTGACAACGCATGAAACATACCCATACCCAGTGTTGAGGTAGACGTTGGGATAATTATTGCGAATTTCGGAGCTGGAACTACTGTCGCATTAAAGTCTACGAAAAGATGGCAATTAAAATTGAATTGCTTGATGTTTGACAATTGTTAATTAGACGATAAACTGGAGTTTTAAGGCAGTGGCAATCATGTGCATGTATAGCAATAAGGCATCAGAGACCGGTTTATGGCAGACAGCAAATTAGCTGTCGTCGTAATTTTAAATGGCTTCAGAATTATGGTTATGTCAGTGATGTAGGTACATTTATTTGAGTGATGAGATGTTCATCGCAGATTGATCCACTTGGATATGTGCAACAAATAAAAATATAAAAAAGTCCCTGACAGTTAACTGAGAACAATTTGCACGGCTGAAAAGAAGCTCGCAATGACAGTTGAAACCGAGTTGGTAAGAAACTTGCATAATTTATTTTAATTTCTTAAATTCGTCAACAGTTTGTCACAATTTAATGGCGGTTGTGATCCGAAATCATGGCTGACTTAAAAAAAAAAAAACAATTTTTGACAGTTTTTTGGAAAATCATGTAGCGTTTCTTAAATATTAAATTTTTTTTTTACAAATATTACCCAGCTCAGTTATGGTTGCTTTCTTTCTTTTAAAACTTTGGGAAACCCTTGCAATCACTTTGCATGCACTCAACTTCATTTCTTGAGAAAAATATTGCCGCTGCACATTGCATGAAAATTGTCTTTCTTCCGCTTCGAAAACGAAACAAAAGGGTGCGATGTGAATTAAATAAATTGTTGTCATGCTAGGTTTCGGTCTTTAGCTCAGCTCCTGCATCAATCAGGGATAATAAGACTAAGGAAAGTTCTGGCTCTCTTAAGTATTGTCTTTTTTTTTTGTTTGTAGAATTGTTTTAAGATTTACGATCTATCTAAGTGATATATCACTTTACTGGCAAGCTAAAGACAGTAAAGTAATATAAAATTGTGTTTATATTATATTATTGCAGGCGTGGCAATGAACGGAAAAGTCTAAATCCCTCTTGAAGGCTTAAGAAACATTTCAGAAAAAGTTTAATCGATATTTTGTCCATGAGCTTTAACGTTAACCGCAAATAAATGTAAAACCCCCGACAGATTTGCTCAATAGACTATCTAGGATATACCCGCTTCTATGGGTCTTGTAGCTTAATAGTCCTTACAAGTAAAGTCGCTAGAATTTAAGGATTATTAGCCACTTTTGTTAATAAACTCAATTTTAGAATGCAGACCTAATCTCGTATTGAACAGAATTCTAATTTGGTCGTTTAAAAAAATATACGAAATGTAAGTCCTCCATGAGAGTGGGTCCAGATGAATAACCTTCCGAGGTTGAACCCGATATCCTTCGCTTGGGTGGTCCGTACACTAACCACTGAGCAACTCCTCCCATTGATGTTAGTAACGCCAATGATGTCGGGGGAACTTTTTGTGGCAGCTTTTCTACTCCTAAAGTGCCTCACTGGTACCGCAATATTAGCCCAGATGTCTTGGGGACAAAACCATGTTTGGGGCTGGGCCGTCCGTGTAATTTTCCGGTAATCTCAAAACAAAACTGTTGTAAAATACAAAAAAGGAACCTTAGGAAGCAAGTTATTTTAAAATGTTTATAGACGCGTACCGCGAAAGGACAACGATCTGCAAGTGTGGCGAGCATTACGGATAGGGTATACCCTGGGACTGGAAGATAGAAAAAAAGTAATTAACTTTGTCCTTTTGCAGGACAAGTTTTGTCTTGCAGCGGACTCGAAGGCAGTAAATATGTTTATATATAAATAAATAAATAGATTCGGATGGGGAAATTGACTTAGAGCTACTTTAAACCAAACTATACTTTAAGGCTTGGTGGCTGGGTGATTCGTAGGTTTGACTACTAAACAAGGGTTCTCTGGCTATATTTAACTAACAGAATTTCTCATTTCAGCCGCTCGGATTCGGTATAACAAAAGTTGGGCCCCCTCCATTTGTCGCAAAAATGTAAACGGTTGTGAAAAGCTAGGCTACCTAGCACAATCTCTACAAACTACAAGTGACCAGTGTTGCCACTAAGCTATAATGAATCCAGTCAAATCTGACCGAATGACCGATTTTTATTTTTTTTTTAAATTCGGTCAGAAAATCCGGTCAAAAGATAATATAAGAAGTCCGGTCAAAAATGAAATATAGTAATATATTTTAAATAAAATTGAAAACAAAAATGGTATTATATTATATGCATATAGTTTTTTATTTATTTTTCTAAACCAATCTTAATTAGAGCTTTTAAAAAAACAACAAAAAAACCTTGAAAAGCTTTGCATCTCACAACGTTTTGCAGAAAGAGGAACGTGCCACTCCACGTTGGCGTTTGAATTTGGTAAAACCAAAAGCGAAATAGCAAAATATTTTAAATGGTCGTCACTTCAGCCTTGTTTGAATGCACACCCCGAGTCACACTTGGTGGGAGCATTTAAATGAAACTGCCGCGGGGATCCCCTGTAACCTGTATTCTAGGATTATTTAAAATAAATCGGTTTCTGTATGAAATTGTGCGTGTATTCGTTAAGTATGGCCAAATATCATTCAAATTATAGAAATCGGACCTCTATGTCTAGTCATAGAACAACATTATCTTTCAGGTCAAAAAAGGGGTTTCCGGTTAAAGAATTTTTTCGTTCGGTTAAAAATCCTGTCTAATCGGATCTCAAAATTTTCTCCGGTCAGAGGAAAGATATTTCGGTCAGATATGACCGGAATCCGGTCAGAATGGCAACACTGCAAGTGACCCTTCCAATGATGGTGACGACTCTATCACGGTGGAGTACTTAGACCACCTTGGCGGAACATGGGGCGCACGATCTGAATTTTGTGTTTGGCGACATAAATCCTAAAGGTGGAAAGTAGAGTATCGTCGGAGAATTTCTTAGTAGCGAAGACCCCCAATAAACGACTACATCAGCTCGTGAAAAGTAGCAATCTAAGTCTTTCATCAGACGGTTGAAGCCCCACTAACCAAATGGGCCTTTTGCCAATGGACGTTGGAAAAAACACTTAATTCTACTCCAGCTCAGTCGTAATATCATCTTGCGGTCGAAAGCCCAACTTAAAGAATTCATCCAATCCACAATCCTCAACAAACTCTGACAGTTTCCTTGCCCTGCAAATCTACTTTAGTTACAGCACAGCTGAAGCTTCCAGAGTCCATATCTTGCATAGTCCTTGGCCATTGACGTCCGCTGAGACATTTGCCTGTAAAGTTGTAAAAGCATCTCGATATACAGTTTACGCAAATAAACACCATCGTCATGAGAAACATCTTCTTCTACAGAAGACTTCTTGAAATGCTAATTAAATGCTCCACCTCCAGGCGAAATTTCCAGAAACAATATTACAAAACAACTTCTTTGTATCTATGTATATTAAGTTTCACATCCAGATGGTTGTAAAATCAAATAAAATTCATCATCATTATGCCAACAATGAGCCAAGTCATGAGTCGGTTATGTTATGCACAATATTCTCTATCTAAACAAACTTAAAATCATCTTCACAACAAAAATGTTTACAATGAAACGAAATAGTAATGAAAAAGAGAGAAACGATTTTTACAATATGTTCTTGGTCATTTCTTTTGAGGAAACATTGTTTACTTTTAGTTTCACTTTGTGCTTTAATAAAGTACGCGAATTGGCAAACCCATTCGATTTTGGGGCATGAGTTCGAGAACTCTTCCTTCAAGTCGAAGGAAACTATTTTTAGTGAGCTGCCGCCCACATACTCGTATACCCGTATCAAAATTTAATCGAAAGACTTTTTGGTCATCAATCATCGTCGCACAGTCAGTGGAATGATAATCTCTTTCATTTTTTATGAATCAAGTATTTTCATACGATATTTTATTTTAGGTCTAACCAGAGTGAGATACGTAGTTGATATATTACACAAAGAGGGTTTTGTTTGTTTACAAATGATGGTGTACTTTGGGAAAGTTGAGCGTTACCACAATGTATGAGATGATTTTTTTTTTTATTTTATGGTTACATTTATAATAAATGTACTGAAATGTGATGAGTTTGTAAATATGCCCTACATTTTTTTTTTTGTGAGTCAAATTAGATGGTTGAGTGAGTCGAACGGGCCGACACTCGACTTCGGATGTATGTACCAAGATTTAGATCTTGTATAAGTGGCGTCGGTATAAATTATAGGTCGTTGGTTTTAGAACAGGCAGTACTTCATGGTAAAAAAAGGGAAATGCTATTTAATTTTAAGGAGTTCAATATAGACCCGGATATGACTAAGATGACTGAAAATAGCGTCTATACGTTAAGCGCGAGACACTATCTGTAGAGAGAGCAAAGAAGGCGAAAAAAGCCGAGTTCAGACCTACTATGAGGTTGCATAACCATGGTTTAACTTTGCCTCTAAGCAGCTGAGAAAACTGCCAATTCGTATATAATGTAAGACGCTTTTATAATAGACTACCCAATCCGGGTTGAGCTCTGAAACAGAGGAAATCACAGCAGACTTGTGGTCACGGTGATTTGCGACAGTACACCTTCTCTCCTCCACCATGTACAAGGTGGCGCAAAAGTAATCCTCCTATCAGAAAATGCTATAAATTTTGCGATTGGCCCCTAATGTCAGTTCTGTTTTGACATTTGTGTAGTAAACACATGCGAAATACACGTTAATAAACAATGTTACGCTACACTGCTCCAGAACGCGGAATATTGGTGACTATTTATTTGAGCAATAATCGGTCGGTGACTTTGGCACAATGTAAATTTCGTCGCAGATTTCCTAGCCGTCCAACGCCTACTGGTGAAACACTGCGACGCTTAGCCGCTCGCCTCGAAGAGACTGGCACAACACGAGACGTTGCCAAGAGTGGCGGGCCCCGGAGCGCCCGTTGTGCCGAGAATATCGCCTCTGTTGACGCGGCCATTTTTTTTTCGAGAATGCCGTTGGTCAAACGACAACAGTGAACGGTGCGCGCTATAGGGCCATGTTTACCGATTTTTTTCTACCGCAATTGGACGATTTAGGACTGGAGGACATGTGGTTCCAACAGGACGGAGCTACGGCACACACTGCGCGAGCCACAACCGATATTCTGAAAGCGGTGTTCCCGGGTCGTACTAGCCCGCAAGATCGCCTGATTTGACCGCTCCAGACTTCTTTTTGTGGGGCTCTTTGAAGTCGCGGGCTTATGTCAACAAGCCTCAGACTCTTGCAGCTTTTAAAGACAATATCCGTCAAGAATGTGAGGACCTCGCCGGAATTTTTGGCCAAAGTGATGGAAAACGCCATAAAAAGGGCTCAAATGACAATCAACTGTGGCGGCGGCCATTTACATGACATCATATTCTCGACTTGATGTAAAAAAAATTAAAAGACCAAATAAAAATAATCCACAAGAAGAATCAAAGTTTTTCATTTTTTTTTTTTAAATTACAGCCAAAAAACATCGGAAGGTTATTTTTGCGCCACCTTGTAGAATGGCTAAAGTCGAAAGACGATGATGGATGTTTGGTATTGTTAGGACTTGTGGCATTGTACAGTACAGGCGGACGTCCAGCTACACCCGCCTCACACTAAAGTCATAGGGCCTTACCAATAAACATTTTTAGTTTCGACTCTAGATTTTAGCAGTTCACAGTGGCTACATTTTTCATACA
Organism: Cheilosia vulpina; assembly: GCA_916610125.1. Classification (NCBI taxonomy): domain Eukaryota; kingdom Metazoa; phylum Arthropoda; class Insecta; order Diptera; family Syrphidae; genus Cheilosia; species Cheilosia vulpina. The sequence goes on from OU744278.1 coordinate 50,913,026, forward strand.
AATTTCGCAATTGTGAGCTTCCGTAAATTTAAAGTCGAGACTAAAGTTTGTTTTTAGTACGGCGCATAGGATTACAATTTGTTAACAACGGGCTGTCTCTGAGGCGGGGAAAGATTTGATTGGTTTGGCACAGCTGCGTGCCATGATACTAGCTCCCTAGGTGCGCCTTTTTTTTGAGTATTTGGTAGAAAGTTAGATGATAGCCAGAAAATGCGGAAGTTGTTAACTAGCAGTGAGAAATAAATAAGTAGACATCAGCCTTCCCTGTCACAATAGTCACCAGAATTTATATAACTGCGGGTAGTGACCCTTTTTTGGACCTCCTCTACATACACTTCACTCTAAACTGAAACTGCATGCCCAGTGAATAAATTGGTGGTAACTGAGTGACCGTTGCTCACTGGTGTACACTCCTATACTGTCAGCTGTGGTTTCATCGCCACCCCTACGAAAGCGAAGATAGCCTTGTTCGCCACAAAGACCAAGTGCATGGCTATTGCTCAACTTGAGCTGAACTGAACTCCACTTGGGTTTGTTGACAGAATATTTAGGACGGAAGCTAAGTATATACAATAAAATATAATATAATAAATAATAAAAATATTTATGGAGGGATTGTATAATAAACCGAGCTTAAAAATCTCAAATAAAGGATTGTTGGCTACAAATTGATTCTAACAAATGAGACGAATATATTGCGAAGCAGGTCCATATATGGTTCTATGCCTAGCCTCTTCTTTCTTAGATAAAGGGATATGGCCAACAATTTTCCAAACCGAGTTACAAACCTCTCTCAAGACTGTCGGTCTTTCGGATGTTTAAGGTATACTGAAGATATCATTAGCGTCCATCTGAGGATTGAACCCGATACGCTTCAGTCGGCTGTCCAGTAACCAACGAGTCGTGGTCTCAAAACGGCGCTCAATGCGTTATTTGTGTCTTTTCCTCGTACGGCAAATACAACCACTTAAACCAACCAACCAACAAGTCACTGACCAAGTATATAGTCGTCAACCATCTTGCGCGACCTTGGCTTGGTACATACATCTGTTGTTCTAAACGAGGAACTTACTCGAGTGCTAAGCCACGCATGCGGACTCCTGTCAAATTAGAACATGAAATAGCATTTCATTCACAAACGTTAAACGTACATCGACAGCATAGCCACCTTGACAGCAACTGATATCGGTGAGAACGATCGCAACGGAATCAGCGGCCATTGCAGCATTAGCTATAGTTGTAGCAACCCCACCAGTCGCAAAAGTTTAACCAACGAAAGACGCCTTACATGTGTGACACAAATTATTTATAAAGCCTCTGGCGCACAAAAGACACAGAAGATCTCAGACCTTACAGCTTACAGCACATGGACGTGCTCGTCCATTTTGAAGAATATATATTTTTTTTTTTGAAGAAAGGTTTAAGATTTACTTCGTGGCTACTGTTTTTTACCACCTTCTGGTAGTAGTGCGCTTCGCTGTACTTAAACTGACGCTTCGTAGATGTGATTTTGTTTTCCAGTGGGATTTTTTTTAGTCTGACAAGTTTCCAGTTTAGGTGAGAAGTGCGATGTCGCCACTACGCAGTTGCTCCTTTCTTGAACTCAAATTCCGTTTCCCAAAATTTCCTCGTGCAAATTGAAAATATAGAATGTAAGATTACTTCTTGTTAAATTAAGACTCTTTCACTTTTTTGCAACCCATCAAGGAGGTAAGAAGTCGCCAAATAAAACTACAAGCCGACTTTAATTGTTTATTTCGATTTCTTTCTCTGCCGCTAATATAAAAAAAAAATAATAATAATTGGCGCCACAGGTCCGTAGGGACTCTAGGCCTAGCTTCTCGCAACCATTAGTCTTGTGTGAGTTTTTATTTTTGGGACGAATGGAAGGGATCTACAATTTTATGCCGAGTCTAAACGGCCAATTGAGAAGCTCTGTCATGACAGATATACTCTCGGATGTTTGTCAGACGTTCGCGAGAGGTGGCGCAGTGAAGAAAACCTTAAGTTGGAATTTGGGTTTTCTCGGGATTCGAACCTGCGACCCCTCGCTTAGTAGTCCAACACTAAGCCACTGCGCCGACCTGCCCCTAATATAGGTACAGCTGTTGTACCAGAAAGGAGTCCGTTTCCCTATCGGGTCGCTCTGTCAAAATTTAACTCTCCCAAAACCAACAGTTTTGTGAAAGTCAACCAACTGTCAACTTTTTCAACTTTTAATGTGCATATTTGTGACAATCTTGACAACAAGGTTTGGCATCACTTTCCTATATACGCAAACCTATTCTGACTTAGGCTCAATATCCTGCTCGTGCTACATTTAAGCGTCCCTAGTCTACACTTCGATTCTCCACACTAAAGATAAATGGTCGCTAAATAATTATTTACTATTTTGGTTTTGCGTTTCCTTTTTTTTATCACGCTTACGTACTCTGCGGTTTCCCCAAAAAATTCATAGTAATCCCAACACAAACTTTTACCTCCTTTTGCCTCTGTCAAAATGTATCTTCGATTTAATGTACCAGACATTTATTAAATAAGGGGAGACTTGTTGTCGGCCCATCTATATGAAGTTAAGAATTTAGCGAGCAAACAGGATACTGCTTTGTTAAATTTTATCTTTATAGACATTTTTCTATGGGAGATAAAATTTAGCGCGAGCAGGATACTAGGCTTTATCCTTAGATATCATTCTCCTCGGTCTTCAGTTCTCCAGTTCTAGCGCCTGTATACGCCTCTGCCTAAGTATGTGTTCAAAATAGACTGAAGCCTAGTTTGGAAACGGAGAATCTAATGCCATCATCAAGGCCCCCTGGCGGCATTATAATGAAGCACCAGTAACAAACCATGAAGACTGAAACTGACTAACTGCGTGACTAAAACTGCTTCAGGTCCGTTTGTCGCTTCAACATAAAAATAAATTGCCTGAAGCAAAGCTAAATGACTGCCAAACAGAGGCTTACAAGCTAAGCCCATGGCAATCGACTAACAAAGATCTACCATACCATCCACGGACACAAAAAGTCACAGACCATTCAAGAAATCAAAACACAACAAAAAGGAATATACAAAAGAAAACACTCCGTCACAGAAATGAGGATTTCAGGACCAGGAGTGTAACGACAACAATATACATGTGTATAGTAAACCTCTCCATTCACAAGGACAATTGGGGCAAAGTAATGTGTGCAACCAACAAAAAGTCACCGCAACTGGCCAAGCCAGAAGCCACTCAACAGAGACGAACAAAGAAACGTGCGAAGTAAACGACAACAACCACAATAGAGAACGACAACGATGCCAACGACGACGATGACGACTCACGGCTCGCAACAATATAATAGGTACCTGAAGTGGCGTGAAAAGGTCCCGGAAAATATAAGCACGGCGACACATTGTTATACCTGCGATTGACGGCATCGCTGCAGTCACCATCATCATTAATGGTCAAGTCGATTGTGCTCGTTGTCATCGACTGCTGCGCGGGCACTGTTTCCATCAGGTACTCATACGGTGGCGGCTGCGACAGGCTGCGCACTTTGTTGCCACCTTCATCTGATTTGCGATTTCTAGCACGACCTGGCCTATCCGATGGTGTATTGCCCGAGGAGTCAACAAAATCAACATTATCCGGGGCTGTGACAATTGTCACAAGGCCCACGTCCTGGCTATCTAAAGCGTTCAGATGATATTTGAAATTTCCCGGCGGTGGTGGCGGCGGTGGAGGAGGTGGAGGAGGCGCTTCACCACTAGCTGCCCTGCTTGTTATTAGCTTCGATTGCATGCACTCGTTGTTATTTATTGAATTGGCTCGGCGCTCTTGTTCGCCTGGTGGGGGCTTTGTTCCGACGTGGGCTAATTGCAATCGACCGGCATCGATTTTCGAGTGTCCTGCGACATTTTCCACACCATATCCCATTTGCTGTCGATTATTGTCCAACGATGGCTGCGACTGCGACTCAGTCGACGAGTCTGTAATTTTGGTTTGCGGTCGTGTCGCAGAGGCGGCGGCGGCGGCCTTGTTGAGCAGCTCCTCTTGATCCTTTTTCGTTATTATGTATCCGGAGAGGATGTTCTTACTGAGAATTATCTCATCGTCGTCGCCGTGATGGGGCTGATTAGGCATCGAATGGCTGGCTTCGTCCTCTGGGCAACTGTCGGTGACGTTGTTGGGGCTGTTCGCTGTCGCCGTTGTCGCCTCCGATAGACTGCTGTGACTGCGTCCGTCGATTTCGGTTATATCGACCACTTGTGGTGGTGGCTGCCGCAACGGAGTGGATATAATCGCTGCCTGAAGGGTGGCATCATCGCTGCTGCCTAGCACCGCTGCCAGATTCGATAAATCGCGAAGAGCCTGCTCCACAACCGGAACATTTTCCACTTGACTGATCGACTGGCTGATGCAGCTGTCTACACTGACAATTGCCGGCCGTGGCGAGGGTGAGTGCATTTTGCGAAAGATATTCCTTATCATCGCCTGTAGCGGTGTCTCAACTATCACAACTTTGGGGGGTGGCACCAGTGCTATCGTTTGCTCCTCTTGCAATCGATTTAGTGCCATCTTCGCTTGCATCATGTATCTGTCGATCTGCCGCAGGTCCTCGGTGATTGACTGTTGTATCTTTCCACACTTTTGCTCCAGGCTGGAGATTTCACGTTTCTCAACTTCGATTGGTATCACGGTGACTTTGGGTTGCCTTGGCTCGCCGACACTGTGCACATGTCCCTGCTCAACTGCGATTGGTATGACGGTGACTTTGGGCTCCCTCGTCGCATCCTCGGCCGATGTGTCGTTTGTATCTGCGGGAAATGGTCCGAATAGATACTCCCCGTCGGTGTAGTAAATACCCTTTCGACGTTCGTGCTTTGTCTCAGTAACTGATGGAGATTTGTTACTGGCTCCGCTATCCACTGCTGGGGCTGTATCTTTACCATCATCCCGCTGGTATTTGTCACCATTAGTGGAGCGAGTCCTTGTTTGGAATTTGTTTTCATTTCTTGTTACTGTCTTGTTGTCGTCTTGTGGTAGTGCTGCGGCGATATTTTCTTGTTTGCGACGTAATTTCTCACCATCGCCGTCTGCAGGATGCGGCTGCTGTGTGCGGTTGCTATCATCAATCAAATCAATTGACCTGATCCATGTCGAACTCGTGTCGGTCTCGGTATCCTTTGCATCTCTGGTGGCAGATTTGGAATTTAGTTTCACATTTAATTGCGGTCGCGTGGATGTGTGATTGCGACGGTTTAATTTGGCTTTATGGCCGGTGTCGGTGTTGCCAGTTGGACGAGCGCCGCCGCCATCCGTTAAATTGCCATCATAATTTTTCGTTGATGGACACGAGTGGTTGGACGGCTCCTGCTGTCGTGTATTGTTATTTAAATTTGCCTCTGTGGTGCCACTTGCCGACGAGGCCAATGATGATGATGCCGTACGGCTGTCGGACGACTTAGTTGTCGATTTTTTGCAACTGCAGTCAATTATACGTGGTGCTGCCGGTTTGGCTGGCCGTTTGGCAGTTTTGTTGTGATCATGTTCATGATTATTATTCATCGCAATAGAAACGTAATTAATTTGATGGCCGTCCTGTTTTGCACCACCACCAGGCTGTGATGCTGGCCAAATAGTTGTGGCAATGTCGGTGGGTGATTTTGATTTTGATTTTATTTCCCTCCGCGTCGGTGATTTGTTGCGTATCCGGGATAATGTCCTGCTGCGCGGTTTCATGGGGGGTAGCTGCCGTTTGCTGGTGTATCTGTCCAACGATGCTGTTTGCGGTCGACTTATGAAGTGAGATGCCGGCTTGCTGGGTTGGTAATGGGATACTGGTCGACTGCATTGCTGGTCGTCCTGAAAGGGGGGCTCATGGGTTGCAGCGATTTCTTCAAAGTACTGTCGTTTTGGTTCGATAATTCCGACGTGTAGGTGCTCCACGTAGTCCGGCAGGGCGAAGGTCCTTCCCGCTATTGGCTCTGTCTTTGCATGGCCTTGCTCTGCTGGCGGCCAATCGGGCGTTCGTGAGCGCTCCTTTGTCATGTCACACGACTTGCATGGAGCCGCCTTGTCCTGGATATGATCGAATTTCCATGCAATGTCATCGATTCGGTGCTGTTTGCAGACTCTCTCATCGAAATGTATCTCGTCAGAGGCGCTCCGCGATCGATCTTGCGCTGGCGGTGGGGGCCAGCTGTGGTCGCGACTGCGATGACGTGATCCACGTCGATTTATTTTTAAAACCGTATCACGGTCAACTATGATACGTTGACGCGGACGACTCTCACGGGTATTTTTATTTGCTTCGAGCTGCTGTTGCTGATGATGGTGCTGGTGGTGCTTGTTGTGGACTTGGCGTGAGAACGAAATCAATTTTTTTTTTAATAAAACAGTATCCTTGAGGTAGAGTTATAAATTTAGACGGTTTATTGGATTATTTGTTGCAAATAATGTGAGTGGCAGTGACAAGTATAGTGGGTATGTAGGTAGGACGACGAGTCACACTTGTGTTGGGGGCTATTTTGAGAACCTATACAGTCAGCATACACATACCTAAGCTGAGGTGTTTTTGATGAGACAGGTGAAAGACAAGTTCTGTTTTGGTGCTAAGTGATTCATCACTTATGCACGATGAGTGCTGCCAACGCGAGTGGGTGAGCAATGTATAGAGGTAAGGACGCATACCTGTCGTGTTGTTGGCGCGGCGAGACTTTTTTGGTTACCCATCTACGTTGCTGTGAGTGATGTAGAAATTTAGTGTCACCTGACATATATGAGTGGTCGTTGTCGGTTTTTTCGCTTTAATTAGTTCAAAGTGTCCCCACAGTGGACAAAGATGATGGACAAGAAATGGGATACCTATGAAACATCACTTTGGATTCTGGGGGATTTTTCTTTTCAAGCTTAGAGAGCGAGGGAGCCATATGATTGGGCCATTTGTATATTTATTTTTATTTAATAAAACTGAAAATGTAAGAGCTGGTACAGAAAAAGGCAGCAGAACAAATGCCTATGACATGTGACGGGTATAGCTTTTTGGTTTCTGAGATAGAGCTACTTGCGCGCCTAGTTTTAACAAGTCATATATAATAGCAAAATAGCGAAATAAATTCGTCGGTCGGTAGGTGGCGCTGTAGTTAGTTTATTAATGAATTTTATAGTTATGAATACACAATTATGTGCAAAATATATTCCTATGGTCTTAACATTCGCGCCGGAATCGGGGGAGAAAAGCTTTAAATAAAAAAAAAATTGCAGTTCACATTAAAACTTTAAATCACGTTTTAGAGAGTTCAAGTTTAATTACCTTTGAGTTACAACTAAAATTCCTCAAAATTTTGCACATTTTGTGCGCGGTTTTTGAGTCGGTTTTTGTTAAGTTTTTAACACATATTTTCACAGGTTTTTAAATTGTTTTTGGGCGTCTTTTTACGGGGCTTTAGACACGATTTTTAAACGTTTTTAACGCGTTTTTGGACAAGTTGCTCGACACTTTTTTGAAGCGTTTTTGAACGCATTTCTCGACGTGTCTTATGGCACATTTTTCAAGCATTTTAAAACGCATTTTTCAAGATAGTTTTTGAAGCGTTTTTCGAAGCGCTCGAAAACGGGGCATATAATTTCTGCTCTTAATATATTGAACTACGCAGTGTATAGTGTATCAAATTTATACTTAGAAACCAAGTTTGGAAAAATTCTACCGAACCGAACCGGTCCCCGGCCAGTTTGAGAAAGTCGGCATTTAGTTGCACATTTAGTTTGGTGTTTCTTAAACGATCTCTAATAGTCACCCCAGAAGTATACAAAGGTAGTAGCAAAGGTATAAATAAATTCTTCAATTTTTTCAGTTAAGATTTCTTTCCACTGCGCCACCTCTCGTGAACGTCTGACAAACATCTGATAGTCTGTCATGAAAGAGGTTCTCAGTTAGGCGTTTGGACTCGGCATAAAATTGTAGATCCCTTCCATTCGTCGCTTAAATGAAAAACTCACACAAACCGAATGGTTCTGAGAAGCTAGGCCTAGGATTCCTTGCGGACCTGTTACGCCAACTATATGTTTTATTTTTTTTTACCACCTGTACTGAAATAATTTTATCACTAAACAAGTAAAAGTGTTACCATCGGCCTGGCCAATGCTTTGATACACTCCACTGCATACAAGTCATGCAAAACTGGTATTGTATGGGAAGTACCAGAACTATTTGACCGACAAAGCCCATTTTTAATACCAATCTGACGACGATAAAAGTAAGTCCTTTCACAAAATTTCACTTGCCTAAGTGGATTCTTTTGGACTTTATCGTGTTTTTAACAGACAGAGAGGCACATGGGTCTAGTATTGATTTTGTATGGGAGGTACCCGAACTACTTGACCGACATAGCCCATTTTCAGTAACAACTTGACGACAATAAAAGGAAGTCCACTCACAAAATTTCACTTGGCTATGTGGATTCTTTTCGACTTTATCGTGCTTTTAACAGACAGAGAGGCACATGGGCCTTATATTGATTTTGTATGGGAGCTACCAGCACTACTTGACCGACATAGCCCATTTTCAGTAACAACTTGACGACAATAAAAGGAAGTCCACTCACAAAATTTCACTTGGCTACGTGGATTATTTTGGACTTTATCGTGTTTTTAAGAGACAGAGGGAAACATGGGTCTAATATTGATTTTGTATGGGATGTACCCGAACTACTTGACCGACATAGTCCAAATTTAATATAAACCTGACGACGATAAAAGTGAGTCCTCTCACAAAATTTCACTTGCCTAAGTGGATTCTTTTGGACTTTATCGTGTTTTTAACAGACAGAGAGACACATGGGTCTAGTATTGATTTTGTATGGGAGGTACCCGAACTACTTGACCGACATAGCCCATTTTCAGTAACAACTTGACGACAATAAAGGAAGTCCACTCACAAAATTTCACTTGGCTACGTGGATTCTTTTCGACTTTATCGTGTTTTTAACAGACAGAGAGGCACATGGGCCTTATATTGATTTTGTATGGGAGCTACCAGCACTACTTGACCGACATAGCCCATTTTTAATACCAACCTAACGACGATATAAAGAAGTAATTTCACAAATTTCATTCGCCTATGTCAATTCCTTTGGGCAGACAGACAGACAGACACACAGGCAGACGGACAGAATATATATACTTTATAAGGTCTCCGGTGACTCCCTCTTGGCGTTACAAATGTAATGACAAAGTGAATATACCTTCCTGTGGAGGGTATAACACTTAAACTGATTGCTGGCAAAAAAGAACTAATCTCCATAAACCACTTACTGTCTAGATTGTAGTTGACCTCAATTTACAAGGGGGTTGTTCTAAGGCGTATTGGTTGAGGCCCAGGTCCAACCCGGACCTAAGTAAGTAAGTTGTCCTATATGCAAAGGCTGCAAATTTGTTTAATGGCTATTTGATCTTGGGATACATACTCTCCAAATCATCGGCAAAAATCCGCTACATCGACATTAAACTTGGATAGTCAGATAGATATGGATAGGTAGTTAATTTATTTCTTGAAAATCTACTATGAATAAGTACATACTTGTTCAAGTACAACACCCAAACATCTATTAACCCAGCAAACCTCAGGTTTTTAAGTGGAAATCTCATTTATTTCCCTGTTCGTGAACCTTACAATGCTGGCATTCGAGCGAGTGCATTTCACATGACTTTTCCTTCCCACAATATAACAAACTAATAACGTTTTCCATCACTGCAACAACTCATGCTTTATTCATTTGCAGTTTGTGTTGCCATGAATCAAACATTTAATAACATTTCAACCCCATGCTCATACACTCACCTGTCTGCCACACGTATATGTGTTGTATGTGTGCTGCCATACAAAGGGGGTCGTGGACGCGCCATAAAATTCCAAATAGAAGGCAAAAACAATTTATTACCCTCTCCCCATTGAAATCGATAAGTTTTTACGAAAATTGAAGCTGAATTGTGGACCCGCCCAACCCTTAAGCGTCCCTCAACTAACCAGTTATAAAAATGTAATTTTCCGAGGTCGCCTCGCACAGAAGATTATGATCCGTGCGCGCCGTCCCAGAACAAGTGCCTCCTTAAATTGGATACAACGCAAAATATGATCAATGACTTCACGGTCCGCTTGGGCTATAAACCCAAATAAATATTTGAGGCCATAAAGCATACACTCGTGCTGTACAAATAGGCACAGAGAGCATAATAAAAAAAGAAACATCAGGCAGGCAGCAGCAACAAAAAACAACACCATGCCCCATACATGAAGTGTCCTTAATTGAAAGATCCACCAAACGGAAATGGATGGTAGATGGAAAAGCGAGTAGCATCATCTACGCCGACTATCGGGATGTTTCGAGTTGATTCTGTGGGTTCGCATAAAAATTGAGTTATCCCTTTGGTAGGCGAACGAAGTTGAACATTGAACAACTTCTCGATGACAATGGCTTTTCATTGGCTTTAAGAAAACTTTAAAGGATGCGCACACTGAGACTGAGTGACCTCTCACCACAGTAAGCGGCGCAGAGAGGAAACGTTTCTCCTTGTCATTGCCGCATCCAAGATGTTTTTGGGGGATCGTAAAATCCCCACCCAGATCCTTGGGTAACAGTGGAAATCAATAACCCTCTCCGCCCCTCACTTCTTCGCTCATCGTACAGCAAGAGATACGGCCAAAACTTAGATAGATAGAGTTAACCATTAGGGATATCCTTCCATTTAAGTGTTGAGCTTTAAAGATTGACCCGACCATCATAACGACGGGTATACGAAGCCACAGCAGCCGAACCGAACCGTTTAGTAAGGCCAAAAGTCCTCCGAACTCACTGATGCGTGCACGAGAGTAGGTACATATGAATACTGGTGCTGGAAGGACGATACATACACGCACCGCATATGGTTTCTGAAGGAAATCTGATAATGTCCATCGGCACAGCAGCAGAGGACACCAGCACATGGATTCTCTCGTTTTATTGATTACCCATTTTAGGATATATGTAAGGATATGCTAAGACTTGAAAGTCCCAATATATACACAGTAATACCATCGAACAGTGTAGAGAAAGAGTAGTGCAGCCGACCGAAGGGGCTCCATTTTGGAACGTGTACATTAGCCAAGTTAATCCTTAATCATATAGTTGCGGTTTATACTACACTCTAAGTCCGAGGACTTAAGTGTAATGTACATGTGTTGTATAGGTCCTCTCTCCTTCATGGCAGAATGCTGCAATGTAAACATAAGCCATGGGCTTATGAGTTCCAGCAAAAGTGATGCTATTCTGGTCGGCAATAGTTCATTAGAGGAGTTTTTGTGTTCCTTCTAATACTTTTGATACGAGCACTGATGGATGATTCTCCATACCGGTTGGAGGGGGGTGGTGGGCACAAATACAATGAATCGCTTTAACCTGTAACTTAACTTGGTGTACGAAGGCGCATGTTTTTGGCAATTTTCCCTTACATTGATGACAAAAAGGATGTGGACGCACTTTTCACACTGTGTACAAGAGGAGGGTTTTTGGATGTTGTAAGTTGTTACGTGTTGAAGGGTGTACGAGTAGAGTGTGATTATTGAAATTTGTGTGCACTTACCACCATATTGTTCATTTTCCTCTTCCTCGAGCGCTTTCAAAACGGCCGAGTTAGCCAGGTTGGATGGCTTGAGGATTGAGTCGTCTACTTCGATCCTGTAATGAGAAGATATGAAAATCGAGTTAGTTAAAGGATGACATTTAGAACTTGAGTTATAGTAAGAAATGGTTAAAAGAATTTGATGAGCATTTGACGTTTTGGGGCTGACCTTCTTTAATGTTGATCGATTCAATGGTCAGTGTTGGCAGAACTTTAAAAAATCGTCCTTTCGTTTTGTTTTTCTAACTATATGTGACTTATGGTGCCAGAAATTGCAATTAACGAGAAAGTTTAGTGCGACACAGTCGTGCATATATATATATTTTTATTTTAGAGGGGAGAAAACGCACTCAGAAGATGAACCTCTAGAGTACTTAAAAGCTCTAAGCAACTTGTGATTTAATTGACGAAGGCAGGACCACATTTTCCGTATTCATACGTGGTGGAGGCATGAGTAGAAGCTACTCCATCCATAAGGGGTGGTAGTTGCTTGACAAACCAAATGATGAGCGCCATCTGTCTGCTAGATACCTGTAGAACGCATCATATTCTTTATTCTAATCGAACAAACGGAATGTCTATCAGCACATCAATACGGGTTTTGAAAGAGAGGCCCAACAACTGGCATAGTTCTGTGGTCACAAGGCAAAACCGCTTAAGTCGACTTCAGACGAAATTGAGATTTTGATGCCATTAGATCCAGCGTAGCCAAATTTAATTTTTAAATTTTTTCGGCTTTTTATCTTTAAAAAAGTGGCCACAATTAAAAAAAAAAACAACAGCCTAAGTCACTAGAGTCAATAGTGTAAAAAAACTTTAAACTGCTCTTCTGAACGATGAGTGAAACAGATTTAAGAGGTTTTGCCTTGTGACCACAGAATTAGTGTGGTAGGTGAAATAGCACAAGAGGTCATATAGGGTATTTACGGAAAAAGATCGAAAGACGGTAACGAACAGTATGGCATTATTCGGCAACTTGAAGTTCAATGCCAAGAGCACTCAGGGATAATGGAAACCATTTCATTATGATAGCCTATATTTAGGAGTAGCATAATAATGTAACATAGTCGTAAACCCACAGTAAATCTTAGTTACACATCATCACGCGGGTCGTACCTCAGGGATTCGTTCTTTGTCCACTGAACGATGGTATACTGCTGATGACAAAAGATAAAGAAATGTATATCGCATCGGGGTAGAGTATGAAATAATGAATTAACAGATGCAAGCCAGCCCAATGAATTGAAATGGACTGTTAAATGGTAAAAAATATTTTAAAATTGAATGCCAGAGATATCTGAATAAAACTGTTGAGCTTAAAAATTCAGGACTTTCCCCTCAAAAACAATTTTATTACGGAAATTCGTATTTAAAAAACTGGATGGGGTTTATACGCTGCTAGTTAACTTTTTTTTTATTAATGTTTACCACGTAACGAGTATTTATTTAATATTTATTTATCATAATAATTGTTTCACATTAAGATAGCTCATAGTTTGTGAAGGATTTTCGAATGCAGTTTAAAGAGCTTTTAAATTTAAAATATTTAGTATAATGAAAACTATAAATGGAAAATAATCCTTACTATAATAAAACTGTAACTTTTTTCCGGCCGTAAGGTGTTTGACCGGAATAGATTAAGAAAGTACTGCGCGAAATTGATTCCGGTTTTTACAGTTGCATTGAAAATTGTCGAGATTAAAAGATAGGATATGTTTTATCACTGTCCACTGTCCGGAAGCGGAGATATAAGCTGATATCTAAGAAAAATTGTAATTCTCGAATGCCTTCTAGCTCCTAACTTTGGAATGACTCATTCAAATGTAATAGGATTTTTTTTTATAAAATAGAAAGTTGAATTACGTACAAAGATTTTAAGATAAATCATCTTTGTCGGATATCCTGAAGTTGAACAATAAGCAATGATCTATAAATTTTATACAATTCAAAAAAATAAATTGTTCGATTGAAGCTAGATCGTTGGATTTTCATAGCCTTGAGTGGAGGAAATTTTGTGTCTGTTTCTCTCTCTGTACCTTTTGTGCTGTCGCTGTGTGCTTTTTCTTTATTTCTTTTATGCTTTTTGTAGTTTTTTTTTTGTTTTTGCTCTCCTTTTTAAATTGAACTAGAGAATATGTGAGTACATGATATGACATATGATATGAGTAGTTGAGTAGAGCGAATGTGGCGCATGAGATTGAGAGGGAGTCACACTCATACTCAATTGTGATTTAAATTAAAATGCGCTGGCGAAGCAAGGTGAGCACGGCTCAGCTAGTCATTATATAAATTAAACAATTCAATGGCACTATATTTATTAATGGAAACGTAGTGATCTTCATTTGTCTATTAAATACGTCAAAAATAAGGATTTTTCGACCGATTGGCAAACGAAAACACATATTACAAAGGAGGTAGACCGACATTATCCTTATAATTCGCCTATACAGGCCACGACGGATAAAAGAAACCTAAAAAATCTAAAAAAAATTGTTTCTTATATCCGAAGTGTTCTTATATGCGAAAACGTATACAAGAAACAAAGTCAACGGTGTTTCCACATGCGTTTATTTTAAGCGAAGTTTTCTGATATAAGTGTTTTTTATATATAAAGAGTTTTCAAGAATAAAATCTAATTAGAAATCCAATTACACATTTTAGTTATTTTGCAAAAACAGATTTTGAACTCGAGATTTTAATCCATTATAAAATTACGAGGATAGGGAAACTAAAAACTTAGTTTTCTTCGGCTTATAATTTCATGATAATTTTTCCATATAATGAATTACTCATTTATTTGCATTAAATACATAATTCTTTCCACCATAGCTGTACTATAAACGACCAAGTTTTAATGTATACATTGTTTCTATAAAAATAAACTTAAACAGTTCGGAATAAATTTTTTGAGCTTGATTTTTTTTTTAAACCGATTTGAATCAAAATTGATATGTGAGTCTAGCCAGACAAGGTTAACATAACGGCGGACCCTCTTTTTCAACTCAAAATGCTAGTACTACTGTTTTGTAAAAATATTGGATTATATTTTGAAATTTTGGGAGAAACAATTTTTGACGAATTTTTAGAGGTATTTTTTTTTTTAAATTGATTTTCTATTACTTTAACAGAGAACGGGTAAAAAATTTGTATCAAAATGCAAAGTTATAATAAAATTGGTATATTCGAAATAAATGCGTCCATAATTTTCCCCTGGAATTGCTTCAAGTGGTAGGTGCTTTAAAAACTGCTCGCAGCTCGTAAACCAAATTTTAGAATTTGGTAAAAAAAAATAAAAAAAGTGCATTTAGCAAAAATTGTGCTCAGTTTGCAGATAGAACACGTTTCAAGCCAAAAATTGAAATATATAATTTGTTTGAATCTGGGTCATATATTTGACATACTGCATATATGACACGAATATTCTAAAAGAGATCCCGTACTCGTGCTTTTCTTAACAAATTAAACAAGAGCTTTATTAATAAATATATATAATTGGCGCAACAGGTCCGTATGGACCCAAGCCTAGCTTCTCACAACCATTCGTCTTGTGTGAGTTTTTATTTTTTGGGACGAATGGAAGGGATCTACAATTTTATGCCGAGTCCAAACGGCCAATTGAGAAGCTCTTTCATGACAGTTATACTCTCGGATGTTTGTCAGACGTTCGCGAGAGGTGGCGCAGCGAAAAAAAACCTTAAGTTGGAATTTGGGTTTTTCTCGGGATTCGAACCTGGGACCCCTCGCTTAGTAGTCCAACACACTAACCACTAAGCCACTGCGCTTTATTAGAGATATTTATTAAAATTGCATCCTATTTTGTGTAAATCCCAGTCAATTTTAAGCAAATATCACAAAAAAAAATCAAACCAAACAAGAAAGTTTCGTGCGACCCAGTCGTGCTCTTTTTTTAACTTTAATTTAAGAACATGTTTCTTCTTTTGTTATATTTAAAACAAAGTAGCAGAAAAAGTACTTTTTTTAAGTTTTTACCAATATGTATATTGGATATTTAAAAAAAATATTTTTTTTACTCCTTTGACGGACAACTTCCTTAGGCGGACAATAATTTTGTCACCACGTTGGAGATATTTCCCTTTAATTGATATTTAATAGACATATCCAGAACAGACTGAAAATAGTACTAAGAAAGAGAAGAAAAACAAAATGACCCCATTCCAAAATATACGCGTCAGCTGTAACTACCAAACTCCTTTAAGTACTCCCAGTTACCAGACATATGTTCAATTTGAAAACTTTACAAAATTTCGCAACACAGCAAATAAGACAACAAGCACAAATAAACGCTGACAAAACGGACATCCATCTCACTTGCCGCACAAAGACAAATTGACTTTTAAACGAAATGCCCAATTGGCTCAATATTTATTGAAGTTAATTACCCAAAAGAAATACCGAGTTGACTTTCGTGAATCAGTTGTCGGTCTGACAATCTAAGGCTACTTATCACAGTCATTTAACAAGCCAGCATCTGTGGGTATATGACTTTTCTTCGACAAACTTCAACTCAACCAGAAAACACAGCCAAATCTGATGCAGTGGTATGCGAGTATCTCTCCATCTCACAGAGTGACTTATTTCTATTCACATAAAGTAGCAAATAAATTACCATGTAATTCTGACTCATTAGTCGGCACCGCCCCGATGGCCCGGTCCCAGTGGACGAACGAAACAAAGTCGACCGCAAAATCGCCTAACAATATTATATCCTCAAACGGGATAACAGGATCCCATTCAATTTAATTAAGAAGCAACATGTCTTCAAAAAGATTCCATGGAAATTATTCGCACATAAATTATTTGGTCAAAGGGCAAAATTAATTAGAGTCCCATCTTAGCAGCCCAACCCAATGGTGGCGGCGACGATCCTTTGGGGGTGGAGAGTAAAAGGATATTGCTGGCATAGCCGGGATAATCAGGTTTGCTCTTTTCTCCCAGCAAATCCAGTCGTTTGTCGTTGCGCGCCCATTCCTGTGTGACAACAAATAAACGAATTGTTATCCTCAGCCAAATTCCTTATCCACTTATGGCTGTTTGATCTCAATCGGGTGCACTAGTGCGTGTGTATAAAGAATCTTGAATTCAATTTCTACGATGGAATAATTATCCACTTAGGAGAACATTCACAAAGACACACTGCATGGTGTGCTTTGAAAGTCCCCAAACAAAAGATGATGACGACGAGATGGTGGGGTAAGGTTGGCCCTCCATACCCTTTACCCATCTCGTGGTCCATTTAGTGCGCCCATCACAGAATTGCTTTGGCAATGTTCTCTAAGTGATTTCTGCAGAACTACAGATTCTACACGTGCGAATACACTGCTGGCACAGATTAAATGCCATCCATTGCCACATGCTCATTCGTTTCGACCAGAACTCGAGACCTTCCTATATCCCCTTGTTTCACTTTGTGCGAATACAAGTCGAAGCATAATTTCCACCCGATTAACCAAATGAATTTCATTTTCATTTTCTAAAAAGGTTAAGATTCTCCTGCCGACACTCTCCCATACGTGTGAGAGAAGAGATAATCTCGTCTCTATTGCCGTGATGTGGGCTGCCCTGGTCTGTGGTCAAATAAGCTGTCCCAGCTTACCATACGTTCACTTTGAGGGTAATAGTGTGTTCCGACGTTTAGAGTCCTGGCCAAAGCATTTTATAAAGCATTTTATGGCTGGCTGCTTCCATCAATGTGTGGGGAAGGACGATTGTAAATCTCATCAAACTTTTAGCCAAATGAATTTTCCTGTGGACTTTCCGGTCATTCTATGGACAAAACAAATCAGTGAAGTTGGGTGCAGCAGCCTGGCAAATATTACTGGGGAGTGTGGGTGTGTGTTTTTTTCCTGCGGTACGTTTTTATATGCGTTGGGGGATTTCGAAAAAGAAGAAGCTGCTGTCCCTTAACTAGGGCTATACGAGAATGGAATTTTAAATGTGAATGGAATACAGGTCTCCCTAAAAATTAACTTTTAAATTTGTTGCTTAGGAAATAGGGTGAGTGCACCTGGTCGCCTAATAATTCTGGCAGCTCTTGCGGCATTAAAAACTCTTAAGTGGGTAATGAATTTATTGGCTGGCGATGCCTACTTGGGCATTGGTAATTTTGGAACCAATTTCGAAACACATTGGGAATTGGTTGGCTGAAAGAGGAAATACTCTGAACCTCTACTTTAACCAATTAGTTTGGAGACTACTTATGCCTTTACAAATTTGCACAAAATAATACCCAGCCAAGCGCGAGTGTCACTCGCGCACCGAAGGTTCCGTACTTTTGCGGAAATTGGGAAGATCTTTTTTTAAAGAGTAAGAGTGCATCAGAATGAGTATCCATTGGAAAAGTTCCAATTGAAAACGAACAAGAGAACACGGTTGATGAATGGGGAATTGGAGAATTTAGATTCACCAAATTACCAATTACTCTAAAACCAGTCGATGTATCGCTACCATTGGAATTTTCCGTTTAACTAGAGGTTATGCCGGATATTGTGTGCCTTCTACGTCAATTAGTTTCTGAGATAGACCTAGGAACAAAGTTGGTGTAGACGGACACACATCGTTGCGGAACTAATAAGGTTCCGTTTTTTCCCTTTTGTTACGAAACCTTAAAAACTGACAGCTTTGACTTTGTTGTTCGCCTGAGTACCGGTTCTTTAAAGTTTGTAGAACAAAGAAGAGTGATAATAATATTCAAATAAAATAAAATTCAATTACAGATATCGTCGGTGTATTCAAAGCATAGCTTTGTGTAAGTGACGGTTATTCCGAAAACAGAATTACCTCTCTTTCTAAAAAGTGAGTCATTCAATTTTTAAGCACTTCTTCCGGTAGCCCAGTTATAAAGTTGTGTGAAGTTTTCAGAGGAGCCCTTACATATTTTGACGTAGGTCACTCTTAACCCTAGAAAGATAATCCACGTCCACGAGACGTATGGCGCGGGACAATTGTGTGATAACTTTTAAATTCTAAACCGCAGCGCGTTGACTGTCTCAACTATATATAAAAAAATCATTAATTTAGTTTTTTTGAATAGTATCTATATAATTAAATAAATTAATTATAAATAATAAGAAGTTCATATGTTTAATTAAATACACTAATTGGCGTATGAGATGTATGATTATCTTTTACGCTCTTTATTTTATGATTATCTTTCTAGGGTTAAAGAGGACATACCTCATTCTTGATCGCACATACATTTAGGTCTCTTCTCTTTATTGCTAGGTCAGCGAACGGGACTTCATTCCTTTCCCATAGGAATGTCGTCGTTAGTTAGTGTAATTATAAAGCAAATAATGCTGCTGCTCAAGCTCAATATTTTATCAAACTCTAAGGATGAAAAAGTGAAGCTCTCTATATAATGACAGCACACATACATAACTCATGCTGTGACATTATTTTTCTGTCATGGCGCTTTCCCTTTTTTTCTTAATCCCTAGCACTTAACTCATTTTCATTTACTCTTAAAATTGCTTAATCCCAAAATTGAAGCTGGAGCGCTGTTCCAGCAGTTGCTACTCTCACGCCCTCTACGCGAAACGCCGTCTTTCTTATTCTTCCCTGCCGTTGGCAATTAGGATTGATTCGATTATATATAGCTGGATGTTGACATGCCCCCGATGAGGACTCCACTTGCTGAACTGGTTTGTCCTCCATGCAGCGAAGACGACTGCGACTACAATGCAAATGGGCCACTACGATTATAGCAGAGAACTAGTGCCACGAGCACGACCCACACTATTCCGAAAATACCAGTCCTTTAAAGACAGTTGGTGGCACTGCGCTTGGTGTAGGCGATCACCCACCCGCGACACAGTTTTGTCAACGTTGTCGTCATAGTCGTCATCGTCGTCATTCATTTTTTCACCACCTCCTCATCCTCTTTCGACGATGATTTATTTAAAAGTTCAATGCGATTCCAATTCGCAATCGATAAGAATGAGTAAAAGCAATTTCATTTAAATTGATTGCATTTACATAAAGCAACTTTATTTTGTATTTGCGTCCTTTTGTAGGATCCCTGTTTATCATTCATATACGCGACACACGAGTTCGTATATATATATTCTGATATAAAGTCGAGCGCTGGTGTATGTTACACACTAATGTGAATTTATCATGCGCCGATATCGGTATTCGGCATGCAGTAAGCTGTTTCCCTTTTTGTTTTTTTGTATCCCGTAACAAGTTTTATGCTTTTTGCGAGTGCATATTGTCAGTTATATCCTGCGAAATCCAGCCTATGTGATTTGCAGTGTGAGAGACGGCAAATCGAATTTATTTAATTTCGATTACTTTGGCAAATTAAGTAATCGAAATAAATTGGAATCAATTTGTGTGACTATTTTTGTTCCGAAAATATGTACACGCGAGTCGAGCAATTATTTAAATGCAGCGCGGTTTTCCTGTCAGCCTTCGGTTGGATGGACAAGTTTTGGAAGAACAAAAGCGGTTTGGGTAATATTTTTTTAATGATACTCCAGTTGAATATATTTAATTGATGGTCGGTTTTGAGTCGAGTGTTTGTCGGTTGAAATTTGAATGGGGTAAGTCTTTCGTGGACAATTTGGGAACGTATTGTCAAGCTTATATAGGGGGCGTAGATCAATTAACCATTTTTAACCGATTTATACAGATTTATACACAGGTACCTGGGAATTGGAGCTCAGACAGGACAAAAACAGAGCCTCACAATTATTGAGAGACATTGAGGTAGGGATAATGTTTGAGATCGGACAATAATTAAGAGTCTGATAATTGAGGAGTCAGATGTTGGGAGGGCAGTTTTGCAGCCGATGCAAATTTCACCCGGAAGCCGTGAAGGCCCATTGTGAGTCAGATAATACATAATGAATCTAAGAGGTAGACGGCCGTGATATTGAGTAGCTAAGACAGACCTGAGTCCATGTGACCAAAATGAAGTTACATTAAAACTTAAGTCCAACTAAGCTTTTTAAGAGAAACGACTGAAGAAGCAGAAGTGACGTTTAAAGGACAGATCGTTGAGGGCTACTTCTTTGATGAGTAGCAAAAAATGCGTACCTATTTCACCTTAACTATAGCTTAAGCTTTTAAATAGAACTTTTGTAAACCTTATTTTATTTAAATATGCCTGTATGCGTCTGTTGGGTGACTGAACGGTCGGCGTTCAGATGACGCACTGAACGATTACGAGAAAAGAAAGATGGAGGCGAAGCTGTCACTTTTTAAGCAAAAAACAAGAAGAGAGAACTATTGTTGGCGTGTGAAAATTCAAAAAATTAAAAGACTGTTGTGAAATCTTTATTAATTGTTGAAATAAATTAAGTTAATTACACTTTAGAGCTTTTAAACCGAACATTTTGACTTCGAATTCAATTTTATTGATTTTGTTCTATGACGGCTTGAAGTCAGTCTTGTTCGACTGAAGTTCGAACCCGTTTTCCATTTTGGAATTCATTTTAGCTCAGTTCACCATATGTAAAGTATTATAACAAGATTTGTTTATATTTAAAGTATACACTCCTCCTTTAAACACTTACTACAGTACTACAGAAGACATCAAATCTGGTTGAAACGTCGGCAATAAAATTAATTTATGACTGAGCAACTTAAAGGGAAACTGTTTAGTTTCACAAAAATGGTACGTGAAACAACTACTGGCACATTGACCCCATTGTTACGCAGATCCTTTTCCAAATCACAATACCAATTGCTCAAACCGATTGGATTGTAAATAAGAAATAAAATCGATACTAAAACTCAATCGGCCTTACTAATAATCATTTTTAGCATGCACACTAAATATTTTGTAGGTCACAATATACAATTTTGTATTAAAAATTTCACCATTGTGAGTGCGAAAAATTAAGCATGGACATTAAAAATGATTATTAGTATGACAACAATTTTCTTAACTTGTTAATAAAATAACGCTAATTCTTGACCAGCTTTTGCCCTTTGTATAATAATAATAATTATAGCTCAGGCTATAGTTCACGAATTCACAATGGCGGTATAGACCATAAAAAATTATCCATTGTGACCTACGAAATATTTAGTTTGAAGGTTAAAAATTGTTATTAGTAACGTCCATTGTTTTTAATGAGCTTATGTGGTTTCGGAATCAAAATAAGTAGGTACACTATTTCCTTCTCCTCCCCACGTTTCGTTTTAAACTAGTTCTTGTTTTCAATTGTGAATCAGTCGAATGAAAAAGCTCATCTATGTTGATGTTGCTGTCATTATTTTAGCAACGAACATAGTCTTTAACATTTCCATTTAGTTGTAATTAATAAACGCATTTAATTGACTATTAAAAACTATTAAAAACTATTAAAAACAACAAAGAATTATTATATAGAAAGTGCACTCACTAACAAACCTAAATAAAAATTAAATTATGTATAAATATGAAGTGAGCCAGAAAATGCAACAAAATGGCAGCATTATTATTGTATCAATACACAAAGAGGTAATTGTGAAAACAACACAGTGAATTCAATATCGGAAAATATGCAGTTCAACTCACTACTTGTGAACGAAATAAAGTCCATCAAATTAATTAATGTATTGCCTTTTGATTGCACTCTGCCACACTCGTGTATGTATGTTGATATGATTGTTAAGTCATAATACATATGGCCACATTTTCCTGTTGTTTAATATTGTGTGAATAAAAATTTTATGGCGGATTAAGGGAGTTTTACGGCAAAATTTGATGATATACCAAAGGCGAGTACATATTTGTTAAGAGAGCGCATTCCCGCCGCTCAGATATGACATTAGAATTGTAATAGGAAATTCGGGTATTTGACCGGTAACAATTTAGAACTTTCCAAATATAGACACGAATTTTCGCGGGATTTCATCTACCTACTGCCTACGACCCTGTGCGAAATTGAACAAAATGAGTACAAAAATTTGCTCAATCTACGTGATAACATTTTACTCAGGCTAATTAAACTTAAAAGATAATCCCTGAGGACCTTTATGCATATCACGAAAATTTGGAATGCTCTACGAGAACAATTGTGATTTTTATTCGCAGAAAAAAACCAACAGGACGATTTTTAAATACCCGATTCGATTGATTTCTTTATACTTTGAGGAGGTGTTAATCGTTGGTCATGAGAAGAGAGCAGAAGGTAAAATGGAAATGTTCAAAAGTTTTTCTTTATACAAAAATATTTGGCATCTATCACTTTCGTTTATGTGAAAGCGTAAAATTTGGAAAACACTTTCATTTATTTATTTTATGAATTAAAAAAGAAAAACGAAAACGTTTTGGCTTTTTTTTCGTTTTGTTTTGTGCGAACGGAAATCAGCGACAATTTTTTTATTGACGTTTTCTTTTTATTCGATTACTTACACAGTTAAAGTCACCTTTTGGAATTTTAAACGCAACCGATCTTCACAACTATAGTCTCGGAAGAAAGAGAGGTTCCTGGGGCAACGCTTATCAGCTATAACTGCAAAACGAATACTCCGAAATTAAACAATTTACACGAAAACGAAAAATGGTTATATGAAACAAGCTTTCGGGCTCGCAAAATTTCTTTCTTTTTTTGATTTCGTTTTCTTTCGTTCTGATTGCGATTTTTACTTTTTACAGACTACCTTCGAGTGTCAGACACGTCAATTTCAAAACTTGTTCTATCCCAAGTTCTATTTTACAAGTTCAATCGAGAGGCTTATTAAGTTAGATTGATGTTTCCATTATTTGAAACACTACTGACTGAGGCGCTTATGAACACAGTATGAAGAGTACCCAGACTAAGCTTAAAAAAATTATGTCCAAGACACATTGTGTACTACAAGGTGGCGCAAAATGAATCACACTGTTGGAGGATTAATTTTTGCAAATGTCGTCGTACGTCAATCATATTTGACATTTGTGAACTAGACAGCTGCAGTATAGAACAGATAATCAATGGAGTGCTATGCTCCGCAAGAGCGTGGAATAATTAATGGATATTGTGAGGGAAGCGTTTGGCGGTCGCATAATCTCCCGTTTTGGCGATTTGGCATGGCCAGAAAGATCGCCCGATTTGAGCATCCCAAACTTCTTTTTTGAAGTCGCGGTTTTATGTCAACAAGCCTCAGACAATTGCAGTTCTTAAAGAGAATATTCGAATATTCGACAGGAATGCAAACAGTTATCACTGGAAATCTTTTGGAAAGTCATGGCAAATGCGATAAAACGGGCACAAATATGTATCAACACTGGCGGCAGCCACTAGACGGATATCATCCACTTAACAGAAAAAAGGTCAAATTAAAGGTTTCCATCACTCAAAATATTTTTTTTTATTTAGTAACAAACAAAATAGGATGATTCAATTTACGTCGCTTCCACCCTGTAGAAGTCATTATAGTTAAATTAATAGTTCGCGCAACAGGTTTATGTAACCCTAGGCCTAACTTCTCGCAGCCATCCGTTTTGTGTGTTTTTATTTTTGGGTCGAATGGAAGGGACGTACAATTCTATGCCGAGTCAGAGCAGCTTATTCAGAAGCCCTTTCATGACTGTTTTACTCTCGGATGTTTTCTAGCCTATTACTAGAGGTGGAGCTTTGGGAAATACCTCAAGCTGAGACCGTGTGCTCAGACTAATCAAGTACCATGCAATCCATGCGCCTTCTCTGAGTCACAGTCAATTAGGCAATAACACGGAAGTGGGTACCTGTTATAAATGAATGCACTATTTGCCTGCACAGGGTTGTATCATAGCAAAGAGGTATACTCATCCCGCAACTGCTGTTCCTTCTTTATAAAGCTCAGGTAATACCTGAGTTTCATTAGCAACCCACTCGCGTATACTGAACATACCTATAAGAAGCCCGCTTCTATACAGACAAACGGATCTACTTGCACTTCTCATCTATACAACCATCGCTGTCACAAGTTCAAAAACCACAGCCACAAACTACGACAGGACATGCCAGTGTTACACAACATACCCACATTTTTGATCCTAATCGCACCACCCGCTTGTACAGTTTATATCCCCAATTCAACCAGTTAACTGCAAATTCCACCTAAAGGGACTCCCAAATCATGATAGCAGTTAATTCAATTTTGACAGTCGGTTTTCGCCGAAACACGATGGTAAATATTTATCCAAAGCCCCCCGAATGTCGAACTGATTGACATTCCCTAATTATGCAGCTAAAACTGCTCTAATCTGTGCTCCTGTGATGCGTAACAAACATGACCAGTTTATATGATATTCTTGAACCAGCCCGACCCTGCTCCCGCAGCTATTTAAATTCTGTTATCCTGCCAAACCTCGTGTATACATTATACACCACACAATCAATCTGAATTATTAAATTCAATATTTTGTGTTTCAATAACCAGTAATTACCATTAGCCGCATGTAGTCATCATCGCCATCGTCATCATCATCATCGAAGGGAGTCTTGCAAAATGGTATATGTGCGTGAGTGTGTGCACTCTTTCATTAACCCATAAAATAATGATAATGTGACGGCTTATTGTGAAATTGTAGTGATTACCCCCACGTGACAACGTTTTACGGCCATCGAGGTACGAGCGTGGGCGTCGTCGCGCCGCATACGCCCGAGCATCTCTATACATCACAAGGCGATGAATACAAGTCATTATCTTGCCAATGTAAATTACAAATTCTGATTCTGACTGACTTACTAATCGACCACCGCAATGGTTTCCCAATCGCGACATGTGTTGACATATGTCGTGTGCACAATACCTCTACCGGTTGACACTTCCTTTTGGCCACATAATTGAGAATCGAGTTCGTTCCCAATCGCCGCCGCCCACTCCTGCCAGAGTTGAGTCCTTCGACAGAATACTGATTCAAGCACCACCTATATGTGTCTCATCATAATGCAGTTCCTGTGTATTTATATGCTGGTTGGTGTGCGGCGCCGCCATGGCATGGTCCCTGCAGCAAACAGGTAGTAATCAGCAGGATATGCAATTCGACGGGATTACGCTGAGTCGAGAGTGGGTGCGATGTGCTCAGCGATGATGTGCTGCCCCCCGCATAAGGATGTGTGTTACCACTTGAAATTAATCAATTTCACCAGAGATTCAATCGGATATGGTTCTTTAGAAATATTTAATTACATTTCATACACACGGCGCGGCGCGATGATGGCTGCCGATTGGAGTACACATATGACTTTGCAACAGTACAGCATCCTCGTACCCAGTTGAATGGTCTTTAAATGACCTCATCGTTGAGGTTTATTGGCGGTATCGTCACAGCATAATGAAGTTATGAGCAGATTTCCAATTTCCCTTGAATGAATCTTCAATAAGTTTGTGATCGCATTAAATTAAACCACTCGCCATCAGTGATGTGTTATTAATAAATAACTTTTAAGGACTTTTGACGGTTGGTCTTGGGGTATAATTATGTTTATTTGTAAATAAAACGAGAACGGCGGCACAGCATGTTCATGTTGTACATCTGATCACGATTGCTGCGAGTATAATTTATGCAAAATGAAATTATGTTCATAGGGATGGGGAACATGCTCGCATTTTCGATGAAAATCACGGCACAGTGGTGGCGTGAAGAAAATGTATACAGCCCAATGTGATGAAAGTACAATTAACTGGCATGGCCACTGGATCTGCAAGCAGCTGCATTTGATTGTGAACTTCTTAGGTCAAAGCGGTCGGAATTAGTTTTGAGGTAATCCAGATTTCAACTAACGAATCGAGATTTAAGTGAAGTTCATTTGGATTATGACGAAAAGGGGTGCACAGAAGGGCAGCGTTGTCGCTGGAAAATTTCAAAAAGTGTGATATAAAGTGGGCCTCCACATAAAATACAATTATAGCAAAAATTCAAAACACCTGTTTTTCATATTGTTGCATTCTTCTTACTTTAATTCAAAAAAATCTTACTTAAAGGGGCTCAAGAAATAGCTGCTGCATGGTTACCTCATAAGTTCAGTACTTTACCTTTGGATTATCGACAGCATAGCATTTCCCGAATTTTTTTTAAAGGGCTTCTATAGAACTATTTATCAAACGATGCACATTTTCTATAGGCAACAAATAAATAATACCATTAAAAACGGTCTCTCTATCAGCTTTTTTGAAGTTTCTTAGAATTCTTAAAAATTTGTAACTTTTACAAGAACTTAAATGGAAATTTTATCTCTGGCCCTTGTACCCTAAAAATTATGCAGCAGCTAAGGTTTTCGAAGAATATATTTAAAGCAAAACCACCTCGCCTTGCATTGGCTCTTTCAAAATCCCTCTGAATTCTTGGTAAGACATAGAAAAAGTTACAAATTATAAGAAAAAGCCTCCTACCTTCCGGTCAGACTGTTGGCCAACTTTGACAACCAAAAGGAAATTGAAAATCGATTCCTGGGATATCAAAAAAGAACAAAAGCCTTCCACACCATCTGCATAAATCGATTAGTCCAATTCGAATGAGCGGTAAGCTAATAGCATTGTAGTCCTGCCATAACTTTAAAGCCCCAACTCCCATCTCCACATGAACGATGTAAATTACCCCACCGCACATGGAGCATGGGAGTGTTGTGCACCGCCAGCGACTACCCATTATCATCACCAAGAGCAAGTATACTACAAAACCGCACTAAGCCACCAGCTTCCAACTCCATTCGTCCCGTTTTCGAAAAACGGCCATCCCAACACCATATCTATAGTCATTTATTATTATTAGACCAATCTATCCCTTGTGAGGTTTTATGTCTACCCAAACAGACCGCTCATCGTCCCCCATAGACGTCGTCGTCGTTTCCACATATATGCGAAAGTGTATGTACGTGGCTTACATTGAAGCCACCAGACAAGGATTGCCCAGGCAAAAATGTCCCCATCGCCTCCCCTCCTGAAAACTAATAAAAAATAATTATACCGAACCGAACTAGAACGCCGGATAATACAATTCAATCCGACTTCATACAAGGAGTACTTAACCAACGAACGCTAGTGTACTCGAATACGTGTATGTGTGTCTAGAGTGCGAGCGAGAAGGAGCTGATGTTCATAGAAAGGCTTAATCTCATTTTCGCAGCGGTGTTAATATTGTGAGTCGGATCTAGGTTTTCTAGAAAAACTCCGGAAGCCCTCACTCTTGAAAGTCATTTTGGAAAATTTTGCCCCCCGTCTACTCGCATGTCTGCACAGGTAGAATGTCCTTTTGCTATTTTGACATAATGACCGGTTGGGAGTGTTTGCAACGTTACAAAGCGTTCCCTGATAGTTTCACGAATCTGCAATTAGGATTTTTATACGTATAGCTCCGATGACGATGCGACGCGACGACAGGATGCTGGTGGACTGGTGTTTTTTTTTTTGTTTTTTGTATTTCTTTTCTAGGGCACACAATATAGCTAATGTGTGCGGGATGTCAGGTCTTAAGTGTCGCATGAAAAATTTTTATGTCAAGCCACAAAAGTGCACTGTAGGTTTGTGTGCGAAATGTGAAATGATGGCTCCCTTCGGGGTGTTTGAGTGCGAGTCCGCAAAAGGTACTTCCCTTTGATGAAATGATTTATAAAAGTTAAGTACGTTTTTGTACAGAAATGGGCGCCCAGTGATTTTGTTTTATAGAAGTGTGGGTAGGGATTTTTCGGTTTGTGTGTGTTTTTTTCGAAAATGAAAATCTGTTTCTTTTTGTTTTATTTCCGTATTTTTATAGGTAACATCAGGTTGGAGTTGTATAAATGGAAAGGGACGCTTGGATTGCTTTTGGCAAATGCGTTTTGATTTTTTTTCGGATTCTTTTATGAGGGTCAGGGAGCTGGATTGGTTTGGCAGTGTCTGTTAAACAGTTATGTACTGGAAATTATATACAAGGAAATTGTATCTCCAGCCAATTTTCATGGTGAAATGGCATCGAAGTCAATTTGCTTATTATTCTGGTTGATATCTATGTGCGAATCTGTTTGCTTGTTGGTAGAGCACAAGCTCGGAACCAGGCTTATCAGTGTCAGTACTTCACCTGAATCGAGATCTTTCAGGAGAGCAAACTCTCAAGTGAGGGTTAGTTTTTCCTATTTATAATCGAATAAAGAAATTATTTTAATGAAACTTTCAAACTCTAAATGCATACACTCAATATTCTATACAACGGACAGCTATTAATATTTACAGATGGATCTGGAACGCAACATGGAGTCAGTCAAGCCATTCGTCTTCCCTTTCCCGAGTTTTTCTGATCAAAGTTACCCCAATTGAAAAGTCGCTAAATGAATACCTACTGATAAATGAATATTGACGGCCAGGTAGCCATCGAGTCAAGTCGTGTCAGCTCAGGCAACGACAGCAAAACGGTTTTCCGTTCTACTATGTGGGAAAGGAAGTGTGCCATGTTTAAGTAAACTATAGTAACCTGAAAGTTCATTCTGTTGCACCTCCCGCTATTTAGATTTTTTTTTTGCTGCTTCACATGTATTCACAGATAGAAAATTAAGAGGAGAATTTTATTTTCAAAATTTGCTATCGGGTAGGCGCACGGAAGCTGACAGCTGACAGTCTATTTAATACTTACTTACAAGGGACCAAGTGTATTCGGCTAAGTGTGTCGGCTAGCCGACAGCCACTTCAACCTAACCTAACATAACCTAGTTTATGGTTTGATGTCACTTATCGTTGGGTACTACTAGGCTGTTGCGATGTTACAGTCAAGATCAATTAATATTTATGACGAAGCCTTTTTGGTATGAACTAATATGCTTCAAATTGCAGCCCCAAGTTCTTGTTTAAATACGTTGTCCATGAAACTGGGTCGGCATTCTGTAAGGCGGAACGTTTTCGTGCAAATTAGAGCAAATCATTTGTGCGCACGAAAACATTTTAAAGTATTCGCCTTATAGAATCTGACCCTGGCTTGTTCAGTGCGAAATATTCAAGCTTCTTTAAAGTTCGATCTGCTTGCATGGCATAGTTCCGTTTTCCGAACTATAAATCTCTACTATAGTCAAAAAAAAAATCGACTGGAAGGTGTACGTACGGAATAGGTGTAAGATCTATTGGATGAAATTGACTTAAGTTTTTCGACCAGCGTTGCAAAATATTGAGATCAAAACAAATGAATGTTTTTTTTCGTTATCTGCGTCCGCTGTAAAAGCAGAATTCTAACTCAAAAACTTATAAAGAGTGCCTCTGCATACAGTATGCTATATAGTAGAAACGCTTTCTTTTTATTTAAAGGCTTTCTTTTCTTTCTATATGTTTGAGAGGTTCAATGCAAATATTTTTTATTTAGAAATTTATTTATTAAAATCACAATTTTAGTTTTAGATTGAAGTCTTTTTTAGGCAATACCTCCCCACATATATTGAGCTATTAGATACTTTACTCCTCCGACCAGAAACGGAGCTACAGTAAATTCAAATCAGATCTTATTTGATCAAAGGGAAACAAGTTTTTAAAACGATTGTTCTTGATTAGTGCTCAGCATTAGCGGTGACTGGGGCTCATCAAAACCATCCATAGAATATACTACCACGAGATACACATAATATGCGGAATTTCGTGAAAAACCGCCATTGGAACGAATTAGATAAAGATAAAGACGGTGGTGTGAGGTCTCTTTCTCTCTCGCTTTCGTTTACATTAGGCGTTTTTCTTTTAAAGTTCAGAGCTGAGCACTGAACTGAGTTCGAGCATTATGAGCGCGCTCTGAACCGAGCATACTCATATCATTCGGATGTATTTACGAAACACACTTGAGCACACAGCTGTCATTTGTAATAAAGTATATGTATAAAATGAATATTTATTAATTTTTATTTATTCAATTGGTTAACCTTCAGTGTCAGAACAACAAGGTTCGACCGCCATTTCAATTATTTTGTTTATCCTGTTTTTTTTACTTCTGTCAAATTGGACTGTAAAATTGTAATCAGCTTTTTACTCAGCCTACTCAGTCAATTTATTCTGAGCTAATAGAGCGCACTTTGATCATGCTCTGAAACACAAATTTTGAGCTTTGATATGTCTGAGCTAAAATAGTAACACGAACAGTTCAGGTTCTGTTCTGAACTAAAAAAGAAAAACGCTTATTTATGCTACATTTTTCTACTGCGATGTTGAGTGAAGTTTATAATTCAACTCTTTTTATTTAATAAATTTTAGGGCTTTTACAAATTTAGTAAACAGGCGAACATCTCGTGTCCCACTGAAGATTTCTGTTTACTTTTATGTAAGATGAGGTTGAATTGGAAAAATATTCCAATCTGTACATGGAAAAGCTTTTAAATTAGATAACGAATTGCAGACCAAACATTCCAGGTGGAAGACACGAAATTTTTGCAGCAAATTGATGATAGCTCAGAAGTCAGAAGTCGTTCGGTAGATCAGGCAAAACTTTTCGTATAGTAAGGGAAACTGTTTTCTGAAGGTTTTATTTACAATATACAACAATAGGTTATTTATAAAAAAATAAAACACTAAATATATATGTTCTCCTTCAAAGACAATCATCATCAAATGAAGCAAATAAAATATTCGGTAAGATGTGACTTATTGGGTTTTTTCTGTTTTATTTCTTATTAGTAGCTTTGCCGCTGAAAATTATCAAAAAGGGGGCCGAGTCAAAAAAGGTTCTCCCACATCGAAAACTAGTATTGCAAAGAAGAAATCAGCGCTAAAACATTTATTTATAACAAAAACAAGCAAAAACTTTAATTACAAACTTATTTTTTTATTTTTTTTTTGCATTCATTTTGGTTTACTAAAGAATAAATTCTTACTTATACCGAAAAAGGGACCATTTTGATTTTAAAAGTGGTGGTCATCGGTTTTGAAATGCCAACCCTAGAGTATACCATTTCCCAAGAGTATTTTTTCCTCGTTCACATTGAGAACTACAAAGCCAAACAGAAACTAGCTATTATTATGAGGGACTCTGTGCAAGTATAACCGACCGCAAGCGAACCTACCCTTACTGACACCAGTTTTACCTACCTCAGATAATTATTTATCAAAGGGTAGTTTTACATAGCTCAGATTATTATTGACTACACGAATATATCAGAGGACAAAAATAAAGACGTTCCTTTTTTCCGCTGTAACAAATCGCCGACATCAACTGTCTGAACTGAAATGTTTTCCAAATTGCCATTTGAAGAACCTCATGTTCGCAAATGCTTTAAGCTAATTTACATTCATATACCCACTCCTTTCGTTGGGTTCCCATCAGTCAGCAAGAATCCTCGATCTAGCAATTAACAACTTGACATCAACGCCACCAACGATTATGAACACTTCCATAGCAAATTAAATCCATCGTGGTATTTGCCAACCCCTTATGGACGTTCCATTGATCCTCTGATTGGATATCTTCAAAATGGAAAATCCTCCCAGCTCATCATGCAATAGATTTCAACGCTTCTGCTGCTACTGATGATGATGATGATACTGATGATGGCACACTGTTATCGGTCATATGTGCGGGGTTGAGTGCTCACCAAAGTGAGGAATGAAGTGCTCTCCATCGTCAAGGATTATCATCTCGCCATCATCCATCGTCTTTATTTCTCTCATTATTTTCTTCTCTCGCCTCCTTGTCAACTCAAGTGAGCTGAAGGGACGTGTCTATCCAATGGAAGCCGTATATAAAATTCGGATCAATAGATGATTTTTAATGAATTGGCACATTCTAAAACAAAAAAACTCCCGTTTAATATCCTGATTCTCAATATCGCCGCAAATTGCAATCGTATACTCCAGCGACAACAGCACTTAATCCTGCAGCCGCAACGGGAGTGTAAGCTGTATAAATCCATGAGCGTGCTATTCATGGAGCTTATTTATCCAGGAAATCTGGAACACTAGACGCGAATGTGTACAGCGCTCGCAAATCATGTGCTATCGTTAGAAGATTCAAGTTTTGTCTGCTTTTGTGTTATTTATGTCCTCGTTCGATGCTCAAGTATAATGTACAACTCGGGATTTGTCGCTATTATCAGTGCAATGACATTGCGATGCTGTGTCATCTCGTTTCATAGAGAAAACTTTTTCGCTGTCACTTTGGTCCTTTCATGCCTATACAGTATTGCATAACAGTTCATTCGCTCACTAAAAATTAAAATTATTCCACGAAAGAGAATAAGCCAAACGAAATCAAATCCATTCAGTGGCAGATATACTAATCCATTAGGTAGGTTATAGATATTCCCGACGCACCATTACAGTGCGGGGAAGAAGACAGAGGAAAGAGAGTGAGGAAGAAGAGCAAGCAAAAGAGCCGCCTCGATTTGGAACTCAATTTTATTCCTTGCGACCGAAGAGGTAGTGGGTCGATTCGAATTGAATCCGATGAAAGGTACCAACTACCAACGGCTGGAATAATTTATTACGAATTCTATGGATGCTCATCATAAATAGTAACACAACTATACCAACTGGGTAGTATGGCAGCTACACACGTACACCGAGCAGTGTGAGGCCCTTCGAAACTATTTTGCCATTTAATTTGGCCAAAAATATGCATGTACCGCTGTTGGTATGTCGGAAGGACACTTTTGGCCGCAAATTGTGGCACATCAATAATATGGCCATGGTAGATATAGGGGGTGAGGCCCTGACGCATGTGCATGACATTCAGTTAGTCAGATACCTACGGCTATTAGTGGATGAAACTTTTTTTATTTTATTGTAATTTTATTATGGGCACGAATTGGCATTCATGCAACACGAACGCAATCCTCTGATATATTGGCAATACGAATGAAACTGATACATTATGCGGCATGCGTGTCTGTCCATTTTATGGCAATACAATAAAACTAATTTAGGATGAAATGTAACCGTCCGTGTCGGTCTGTCGGGAGTTGTCCTTGAGCAATGGGAATATTTAGTGCTGTATAGTAAAGCTATCGCTTTCTGCTAGAAGACCGCCAGCGAGTTGCATGTACGAGTTGGAAATGAAAAGCAAGGACAAATTTGGTACCAAGTGCTTATAAATTTCAGCTGAAGAAGTCGATATATGTGGAGCTGGCTTAAGAGCCTTCATGACGTTGTCTACCCATAACTGTCAACATTTTGTCATCTCTGATAATGTATTTGGATAAAGAGGCGCTTTTTCGGACCTAGAAGGAGGCAAGCTCTTCGCAAGCAAAATTAGAAGAAACAATGAAAAGAGCTTGTAAGATTAAAGACAGCGATTCGATCAGTGGAATGAGATTCGCACGACGTACATCCCAACTACGTCATATATCGTGGGTGCTCTCAACCGCATATTGTTTTATTTTTAGCCAAACTACTTACAAACCTGTATGCAAAGTTGACTAAAAAGCATACCCAAGCTAGCTATTTGATTAAAGCCCAAACTGGCATTAAGCTGTAGCAAAGCTCTTACTCAAAATAGGTAAGAACCTTCACTAAAATAGCAAGTTTGTGCCGAACGTTATATAAGTTGCAGATCTTCTTATATCAGTCTTCCAAAGTGGTGCAATCAGGCATAAAGAGTCCAACGATTGAGTGCTTTATGAATCGCTAAGGCTCTCATTGGCCCTATCGAATGTCGTACCTTTCTCATTTACATCACAGGCAGTAAGGTCTAAAAAGTGATATATATGTAGTTTACACGAGGCCCGTCAATATTCAGGATTATGCCGAGGGACCAAGTTCCCGGCCATTTATAGAGACATGGGCTGCAACAATTTTTATATGTCCAGGCTATCCACTATAAGGGTTGTAGGGTGCTCAAGTGCGGACCGCTACATGAGTATAAACCTTCTTAAATTTTTAAGTTGCAAGGGGCACTCTCCTTGGGAATGAAGCAGGAAAGTCCAGCCTCACCTAGACCGAGTAAGAGTACACCTGCCTGTTTGCACGGATTCGATAGCACGTATTAAAACCCGAGTTGGGACATACACTTAATGAAACCAAACCACCGAAACGTAAAGGGTGGGCCAAACACAAGTTTCTTTTTAAAAATTCAAAAAAGTGAACAAAATTAATTTTTTCCCATGTGTTATACCTTTGTTAGTAAAAGCGAACATTTCCATTAATTATGGAAAATAACGTGTCGGCTGGCTTCGCAGTAGTCCAAATCTGTTATTGCGGCGGAAGAATCCTAGCAGCTTGTACCCACGAGCTTATATTTTCGGTCAGTATACACGGAGGTGGTGTCAATTCGAACAAACATCAAGTTGATGATAGATAACTTATCTTTGTTACAATCTTGTTGTTTTTGAAGGAAGTCCATAGTCGCCGAAAAAGTGAACAGAAACTATTTCTACGTTGGAGTAGAACCTACCCACCTAACCAACAAAACAGATGCCTTTTCCTCCTGTCCAGCTCAAAGTGTCACAGCGTTAAATTGCTCCAGATGCTTTCCAATTTGCAAGCCTGTTGCTCATCATGGAGGAAATTTCATAATCTCGTGAAAGTCCCTGCCACTGGCCAACTACACAAACGGGGCCCGAACTGCTTTCTTTATTCTCATGGTCGTGTCGTTCCTGCATTAGAATGCCACGCATATGAAAGAAAAACAAACCCACTGACATTTCCATTTATGAACTGAACGTCAGAGCGAGTTTCTTTCCTGAACCAGTCAATGGACGGCATAGCCATAGCACTTCTATGGTGCTTAAGCTCCTGACGCCGACAAAACAAAAAAAAAATGCAATTGGTTTCTGTACAAAATTCTCCACCTTCCTACAGCTTTGACACACGTTCAACTTTAGAAAACATTCGGAGAGCGATACAACTAAGAAAAAAAAACCGTATCTGTTGAGGAAATCCCTGGCAGGGATACGAATAGCTTCCGTTTTACTGATGTCAAAATCTTGTTTGGAAAAACACAAGCCTTTCGCTTGAAATTATTTTCGCTTTATATTCGTATTCTCTTTTTTTTTTGTTGGTTCTTTTTTCGTTCGTTATCCTTCCTGAGTTTTTCCAATCATCAATATTTTTGCAAGGATGCGAACCAGTGGGAGTCCTAGTTACAGAAAAAAAAAAAAACAAAAAACCAAACAAGTATTTTCCAAAATAACATTTACTTTTTCTTGTTTCCAATTTCCTTTCGAATACGATGACGCCTATACGACGATGTAGTTGACAACACACGGTCATGGGTACTGTTGCGAGTCTCTTGGCTTAGGACGATTCAAATGCGATTATAGTATGTCGATGACACAACGGCATCGCCTAAGGCAGACATGTATATTGCGGAGTTCGCTCTGTTTTTGATCCAGCTTAGTTTTATTTTTTTTGAAACATGTTTGAAACCTTAGGCGGATTAAATGTTCCCCGCCCAGTTTCGATGGGGAATCATTCCGCGGAATTCGATTGAATGGAAACATTTTGATGGACATTTTAATATTTCAGTTTTTTTTTTTCTTTTTAATGGCATATGCGATCGAACTGAGTATGGGTTTTGTAAATTGACGCATGGGGATTTTAAAGAGGTGAATGTGCGGTGCATAGCTTTGAGGTTAAAATGGATAGCATTTCGACGGAGATCCTTGATGGAAAATTGAAAAATGTTGCTTTGTTCTCAGGGGATTTTTATGTCTGTCAGTGTTATCGTAAATACACTGACAGCATTCGGAATTTGGGTCTGAAAAGAGACCGCAACTTTTTTTACTTCATAGCTCGACTTTTCGTTTATAAGTGATTGCATTTAGTTGGGGATTCTCTGTAAGTACACCCAATTGTTTCGCCAATCGTTTTTCAAATCGTCTATAGCAGAACAATTGAATGCTTTCGTTGAAAACAAAAATTAAAAATCGCATCTGAGATGGTTGGAAACCATGGTTGGTCCGAAACTTCCTATCTGCTCAGTAGAGGTGTACTTAGCTAAGACAGAGGTATAGTCAAGCCATGGTCGATAAAGGGCGGCATCAAAAACTAGAATTACTCGGAGCAACCAACTTGGAACTGCCCGATTTTGGCTCTCACAAAAATAAACCTCCTTTTAGTTGGTGACAACTGTGACATAAAGGGTGCAAATGGAATAAATGAAAAACTGAAAAACGCGTGGCAGAATGTACATCTCGTTCTTGGTCAATGGCCATGAACATTTGACTTGCAGAAAACTTGAATGTGCTTCATCAAAATTTGGTAAGGAATTTAAAAAATTCTCTCAATCGACCGCTAGTTGTTTGTTGGCGCCTTATGGACGTCGGCACAAATTTAAAATGGCATAATGAGAAGCAGACGGACATAGTAGGCCAAGTTTCTTCGTCAGCTTTTATTTTGAGAATGGCAGGGGCTTTCAAGCGGTTTGTTTTTTAATGTTTATTGGACTTTCGTAAGTTTAGAACATTCGGAACAAATTTGATATTTTCCGGGGTTTAAACTGCCATATCGGGGGTTTGATCAGCATCTATTCAAAAAAAAAAACAAACTTAACTCGTTTTGGTTTCCAAACGAATTATGGTGTAGCAATTTTGAAATTCATTTTCATATTTCCCTGCAATTGAAATCGCAGAGTTTCGTGACTACTTCAGTCCAGCTCCCACTCAAGAGTTGTGAGATAGGTTAGGGTTCTTTGAATGTGAACTTAGTCCCATCTCTATGCAGCTATCTCATTTAAATTTAATCTTATTCAACCACTTCGGTTAATGTGACGTTAGCATTTATTGTTGCTATTCATATAACAGATAGGGATACTCTGATTATCGTTGTTATTCCCTTCTAATTTTCCTTTATTCATTCGGTTGTGGTCCTCTAGTGCTGAATAGTGGAGAACGGAAATTAATTCTGAATTATCTACCGTCGTAAATAAATCAGCATTGACGTTGTTAACAAACGGATCAGGCGAACTCTTCAAATTGGAATAATAAAATAATAACCAATAGCCCCGACTTATTATTTGCTTTTTAATATTTTTCAGGATAATGATGGAGAATGAAAATACCAAAAAAATATATAATTTTGTTTGTGGGCATAAATATTGATTTATTGACAAGCTCGATTCAACTTCAGATATCATTATTATTCGTCCTTTTATTTTTAACAGGAAATACTTGTGGCTGAGGCTACTAGATTCGAGTATGTATTCAACTGAAAAGTTTTGGTCTCCTTTGGATAAAGTATCTATCCTGTCAAAAGCTAATAGTAGATCTGTGGTTGAATAAATAATAATGAAATCGAACGCAAATTGGGTACGTTAATTAAAATGAAACAAAAGCAAACGTTCAAATGAAAAAATTGTGCTTTGGCTTTCGGAAAAAAAATCTTATGTATAAATGGGCGAAGGGAAATAGTTAAGAACCACTTTCACTGCCTTAACACAAGGGGCCTTAAACAGTTTTAGTTTCGACTCTAAATTTTAGTAGTTCACAGTGGTTATATTTTCCATACAAATTTCGCAATTGTGAGGGTCCGTAAATTTAAAGTCGAGACTAAAACTTGTTATTGCTATCACGTAACATGTTCGCTTGATTTTTTTGTTTGCTTGGAAAGATTGTGCCGAGATGCACAGCTGTCTGTAATTTGTTTTCCAATATAATGTGTAAAATTTCTATCACTCTGAAAGTCGACAGACACATACACCTATCTAAACATATTTGGAAAACTGCTTGTAGGAATCGGAAGTGGAAACCAAAAACCGTGGCAAGCTGTACAGCAATTAATTTTAAAAGCGCTTTGCATACAGAAAAATGCCAAGGGATTTTGGAAAATATGAGAATCACAATTTTTCTTTAAATTTTAATTAATTTAAGAGGAACCAACATTTTTTGAAACACAAAAACTTAACTGTCAGAACCAAATTTTTGTAACATTTGACAAAAAAAAATGCGTTTTTAAAAATAATAATCAATTTACAGTAAACTAAAGCTCAGGCTTATTTTCCACAATCTTTTGTGGCTACACAGCTCTTTTGTCGTACCAACTAAGGAGCTATTTCAAAACCGAAATAAATAAATTTCCCAATCTCCCAAACACAACAGTTGCATTGTATGTATATTCCCAGAGCCGATCTCCACTATGAAAAAGCATCTGTCCAACAGTATAAGGCGTTTTTCTTTTTTAGTTCAGAGCTGAGCTCTGAACCGAGCTCGAGCATTATGAGCGCGCTCTGAACCGAGCGTACTCTGATCGTTCTGATGTAATTATGAAACACTCTTGAGCACATAGCTGTCATTTGTAATAAAGTATATGTATAAATTGAATATTTATTAATTGTTGTTTATTAAATTGGTTAATCTTCAGTTCCAGAGCAACAAGGTTCGTCCGCCATTTCAATTATTTGGTTTATCCTGTTTTTTTTCTGTCAAATGTGCCTGGAAGTGTGTAATCAGCTTTATGCTCAGCCTGCTCAGTCAATTTATTCAGAGCTCATCGAGCGCGCTCTGGTTATGCTCTGAGCTAAAAAAGAAACACGAACTTTTTGTATAACAGTACAGGTTGCGCTCTGAACTAAAAAAGAAAAACGCGTATAATGAAGTTAAGAAGACGCCCAAAGACTTAAACATTTGGCTGGATGGGTTACCTACCATAGAGTTTTGAAATGATATGCGCGTGTAGCTCTCTTCTAATATTCCTATATTTTTGTTTGCTATTATTACAAATACCTGTTACAGGAGTGAGTAATACCCTTTTTGTCATAAAGGATAGCTTACCCGTTAATAAATTAAAAACAAAAAAACAAACTTTAGAACTGCATTTTGTAAAAATTAATAAAAAAATCTGATTACTTAACTAAACTTCGGGAACCTTTCCTAATAGATCACACCTTTTGTTCTCGTACCGTTTAGGGCCTAACTTTGGACCGAATTTTTATAAATTATGCGCCAAATGAAAGGTGAAGTTTTCTTAAATGGAAGAATGTTTTTAATAAACAAGTGCATAGTCGATGTAGTGTTTTCATGAAGAACCTAGTTACATTCTGCAAACTTGACACAAGTCAAATTTCATTAAATCAGGTTCTGCTCTGACGCATTCATTAGAAATTGACAAAACCAGTCAAATAGGGGCACATACACATGACCGGAAATAAAACATTTGTCAATTGATCTTCCCTTCCCAACATCAAAGATGGCAATTTCCGACTCAAGTCCGCATAACCTATGACCAACTTAATTAAATCATGCAATTTCCTTGTTCCATTTTACTCTGTTCACATGCAAATGCGTTCATAAGAAACTCCTTCCTTGACTTTAGCTCCCGAAAACCGCATCGCATACTAGTACAAAAGGTCATAAAAAGAAAAAAAAAAAAAAACAGACTAACAAATAAAGTTTTGCACAATTTTTCCAAACTTTGAATCCTCAATAGACTGGCAAAGTGTAAGGGTTCAATTGTACGAACAAATTAAAGTATCCTTTCAGCGTTCAGCTCAGTCCATCATTCTCCTGCCTCTACAATATGCCTTCCCACAAATATGCGGTGCGCATCGTTGCAATGAACTTTTGGTCAAAAGTTCTACAACTGAAACTACCCGATCGGACTGGAAAAAAAAACATCCATTCACACACAAACGAAACGTTGAAGATGCATCTCTAAAAGGAGAATTGGGAAAAAATCGAATTGAAAATTTATTCCAAGCCAAACGTTAAAAAAAGGACATTCTTCTTGGAACAAGCGAACAGCAGAGGACGGAGCACAGAATCAATTTGTTTGCTCGAGGATATATGATGCTCATTGTTCGTATTCGTAGTCGCGTATAATGCACATCCACACGGAGTTGTGCATTCAAAGCGCCTACACTTGAAATTTTACTTTTATGTCCATTCATCAATTGATCCGCTTTTTTGCGAATTTAATCAAACGAACATTCAGTAACGTGTGCAAAGCGTGTACTTTTGAGCGGTTTTCCATTTGTGTGGTGTTTTTTTTTTTTTTTTTTGTTTTCTGTGTTTTCTGTTGTTGCTGCAGCAGTTGGCGATGACAATGCCAGCGGACGACCACAGGACTTTTATGATGAAATGTGAGAACTTGTTCAATTGATTTGAATGAATTGCACTGTACAATTAATTGATCATAGCTGGTGGTGGATATTGAGGTAGATATGTGTTGACGAAGGCCACAAAATGATCAGAAATGCAGTCCAAGTTTGTTTATGGAAATTTATGGACATTAAGTGGTTAGATGGGTGGACTATTTTGAATGACAGGAAGGTGTAGCCTTCGTCAATCCTTGAAATTGGAAATGTCCTCTTTTATTTGATCGACGGTAGGGGGCGCCCACATAAAATACTAATAAAGCAAACAAAAGAAAAAAAAAAAAAACAGCTGCAAAAACAAGGGCAATGTTGGGTATAGCTCCAATACCGAGTCTGCAATATTCATTTTCCAATGCAGGCACTGTTCGCAAGGTCAATTTGCGCATCCGTCAAATAAATTACATAATCGGAGCCAAACTGAATCAACAAAAATCCAAAGAGACAAAACTTTAGTTGTCATATCTAAATAGAGCTTTAAACATTTTTTTTTAAGGATGCCACGCCCACATTTCGCAAAGAGCTTTATTAAAGCAATACACATCAAAGTTACAAATTTTAGGGCTTGTGATCACATTATTGTCAAGGCTATCGAGAAATTGTTCTTTGAATGTTTGTTTTAGTGCTCCGTTTTCCAATTCCGTTCAAATTTTAAAAGCCATTAGACTTAATTTACATAAAAAATCAGGTTTACAATAATTTTGTTTGGCAAGTCTTTTATGATCTGGTTTAAAAACCGTCGGTCAAAAATTTATAAACCTCGGTCGGCATTAAGGCGAAAAGTTCAAACGTTTTCGTGTGCACGAAGAATTTTTTTTTTATATAAACGAAGTCTATTCTAAATCTCAAAATATAAATATTCAAATGATTTTATTTATTCGGCCTACATTTTGCGAAATGTAAGTAAAAATAAACTTTAGGTGCCACGCCCGTTTGTGCAACACCGGCCCGATTTTGAAAGGAGGGTTAATAAACATCAATGTATCAATTTTGAAACTATTGCTGCAACATTTCTTGTTAAAATTATTTTTTTTTTTCGTATTTAATTTATGTTTTATGTGATGAGCCACACCCCCTAAATCGAACAACTTCAGATACGAGTCGGATATGTTGAATTTTAATGTTGAATATTATTATAAATATACGAAGAAAAAGGAGAAGATTGGAAAGCTTTTCTAAAACAGCTGCAGTCTTGGAAGTTTGTCGGAAGTCTACTAGGGGCTAGTGCATCTGTCGATCAAAAGTGCCACTGAGCACTTTTTAAAATTGTTAACTTGCCAGTTTATTTGATTATGACAAATTCCTGGGTAATAACAATGCTTAAACATTATTGTCCTATTGTGAGTTCAAAATATACAGAAGACATACAAATACATATGTATTAAGAATAATGAGCCGCAATTGACATCACATACAACGTATTGTGCATTAACTGCGGCAGATAAACAAGACCAAATAAGCCTGAAATAGTGGATCATATTGCCAATCAACTTTAGAAATTACAAAAAAAAAATCCTATTGCTATCACACACAATCGACGCGATTAAGGGTAAAATCATTTGTGAAATTTATTCATAATAATTCAACAAAGCGGATATAATATCAAAAACCAACTGGAGGGCTTTTTGCAAGTTTAATTCAATCTCATCCACTCACCTGCAAAGCGGTTTAATTTTATTTTTAGTCGGGTGTTATCCCATCGGCAACGTGGCGCTGCTATATCACAAATTATTGCCACTGCAAGATTAATTTGATTGGAATGCATTCCCCTCGGATGCCGGCAGCGAATTGAATTTATTATCTAGCTTTGTTAGGCTTTGATCATTTTTTTGTGGCTTTGCTGTATTCAGGCATGAGATGGGCGATGCGATTGTGAGAGCAATATCAGTTCTATGGAAATCCAGACAAACCCGGCGCACTCGGAAATGCTTTTGTATACATTTGCATAATGAACTGGCTGTAGATGTATTAAGTAATTAAAACATTGCTATCCCTATATATTCGAATGAAAATAGCGTGTATGCTACACAGTGATGCCAACTAAGCCATATGCTTGAGGCATTGAGGAATAATTTTGTGATATATTCTTACAATCAATCCATACAAATAAATTGTTGGCCTTTGCCAATAATCATTTTTAGTTTCGACTCTAGATTTTAGTAGTTCACAGTGGTTATGTTTTGCATACAAATTTCGCAATTGTGGGCTTCCGTAAATTTAAAACCGAGACCTAAATTTGCTATTAGTACGGGGGTTTGCATAGTCTGGTCTGATCAAAGACGCATCACTCATTTTTTTAAACTTTTGTTTGACTAGTTTCTTGACCACTTTTGTTTGAAAAGTGGGAACAAAATTCCCTGTTAGCTTCTGGGATTACAGAGGGGAAAAAATGTTTATTTACCTACCGATCGAGCAACATTTTACTAAAAAAAATTAATGTTTCTCTTCACGAAAGCGGCATCATTTTTTTTTTTTTGAAAAAGACATAATTTTTTCAATACGGGTTGGCAGCACTGATGGCACATCACAATTTCTCAATATTCATCCCATTTAGAGCCATCCAGAAGGGGAGTGGTTTTTAAATTAGAAAAACAAAAACACCTCAGACTAAATGCCAAGAATGAAAACCCGAACAGAACGAATGATTCTGACTTGTAAGAAGTACACGAACCTATTGAGCCTTCTATTTATTTATTTAACCAAGCAAAAGCCTTCCCAAACCACATAAGAGAAAACTTTAAAAATCATTTTCAAATGGCAATTTTTAGCGAAGAACTAATATAAAAGACTGTTGAAGTGAGATGTGGAATAAAAGTCGGTTTCGCTCATGTTATAAAGGGTACGCCATCTAACTTTTTTTTTTCAACTAGTGCTTATTTCGCGAATGGTAACACTTAGCTCATGTCTGATTTGACAGATAATTAGTTTTATCCTTCCGCTGAACGAATATGGTTGTGTATACGCTTGAACAACGCTGGGAAATATTGCGACATTACTTTGAAAATCATGGTAATGTTGCAGAATGTGTGCGAAAATTGCGTACGGATTTTGGAAGAAGAGAAGCACCGTCAGCTCCGTATGTTCGTTATCTTGTGAAAAAAGTGAAAGAAACTGGCATCCTCATCGATAAACCAAATCGTGAAAAGCCAAAAACAGTGCGTACACCCGAGAAAATTGAAATTTTTGGTCCAGAGGCATAATTGGGCCATTTTTCTTCGA
The DNA here is from genome assembly GCA_916610125.1 of Cheilosia vulpina. Taxonomy (NCBI): domain Eukaryota; kingdom Metazoa; phylum Arthropoda; class Insecta; order Diptera; family Syrphidae; genus Cheilosia; species Cheilosia vulpina. Next base: position 50,956,765 of record OU744278.1, read on the forward strand.
AAATGAGCAAGGAGTGGCCGTTACAGTCAATGGCGATCGTTATCGGGCCATGTTGAACAAATTTTTGTTCACAAAAATTGAAGAGGTGGATATTGGCAACATTTGGTTTCAACAGGACGGCGCTACGTGCCACACAGCCGAAGCTACACTCGATGTTTCGCGCCCTGTTTTTGAAGATTGCATTATCAGCCGCAGAGCTGATGTCGTTTGGCCACCGCTGAGCTGCGATTTGACACCGTTGGACTATTATTTGTGGGGTGCCGTAAAAGATAAGTGTTACGCCGACATGCCAGAGACAATTGACGCTTTAAAGGACAATATTCGTGAAGTCATTGGTGAAATAGAGCTGCATACAATCGATAATGTGCTTAAAAATTGGACCAATCGTGTAGGCTACTGCATTTGAATGAAATTACTTTCCATTATTAACCGGAAGGATTGTACTTTCAAATAAAAAAAGAAATTTGAGAAAATATTCAGTAGTTTTTTTTATAGCATTTTAAAAAAAAAAGTTATTTGGCGGAACCTTTACATATATCAGTCGAATATATTTTCGTTCTGAGATTTATAGCCAAGCATTATATTGAAAGGAGGACAACGCTGCTTTTGACGAGGTTAACAATAAAAAGCCTTGTCTGTGTACTTTTGTGTCGCAAATATTTTTACAGTCAGGAACTAACGCATCAGTGAATGCATAACATCAAATACAACAGCATCAACCTGGAGTTCTACAAGGCGGTACACTAAGCCTCTTACTGTTTCTACTCTACGTTGACTACTTGAAAGAGAATCTTCTTGTGGAATAGCAATTGCAGATGGGTCTTAGGCAGATTTATATTAATATGTATTGCAGAAAGACTGCACAGGCCAGTTGCGCTAACTATTTAATTATTAAGCGAAGTCCTGAAACCTTTCCTCAATAACCTGATTCCCCCCTAACAGTCCGACGATAAGTCGACAACTTATATTACCTCAGATCCAGGAAATAACGCAAAACCTACAAATCGCTGTCTAACACGTACCTAAAAATGACACACCACCACTTGTTATCACACTTTGGGCCAAAAATGTGGATCCCTCCTAACTTAAAGCTAAGAAAGGCGTTTAAGAAGTATTCAATCATACCTGGCTACACCAGCTCGCAGCTTCCCATTTGTAAATTTATTTTTCGGTTTCGTAATGCCAAATAAAACACGCACAGCGATCTATTGTTGATGAAAATTTTATTTCATTATAAAGTTTGGACTTTGCCATTAAGTGTGAAATACAATATCATTCAAATGGCCGGAAGATTACATGCGATTCTTTTGAGGCAATTTTTAACCATGTTTTTGCACATTTCGGGCGATATCTCGGCCATACCTTGAGTAATGTTGGTTTTTAATGCGTTCAGAGTTCGGAAATTATTTGCGTAAGCACAGTCTTTTGCGTAGTCCCACAGGAGAAAAATCGTGTCAAATCGCATGATTTGACGTCGCCAAAACGTGAAATTACGCGACCAGGAAACTTCCCACGCAATAAAGTCATATTTGGTCGTGTTGGGTGTCTTGTTGATCGTCTTGTAGTTAGTTTTAATAATTTTAACGCGTTGTTAAGCAATCCATTATCGTAAATGACAAACATTCAACTAATATTATGACACTTAAATGACAGCTGAGTTTGGCAGTTGTCAAACGACAGCGCTACCAACTTGAAACTACGAAATGAATGACCCTGTACCTATAATTATTAACCTGTCGGCGGTTTTATGTTTGTGTATGTTTATGTTTGTGCATGTTTATGTTTGTGGGCGTGAAAACTTTTCTGTCGATTTCAATGAAACATTTTTAAATGCCACTTAAGACTACGAGAAGGTTATAAGCTAGATTTTCTATGCCACACCTAATTTCTGGGAGCATTTTTGAGCAAAATGTAATTTTTTTTCTGACCTGACTGCCATTATCTTGGCCTTACTTGAATTTTTCTTTGCACAAAGAAGATTTTTTTTTAGTTCACATTTAAAATTTTATGTGCAGCATTCCCATAACCTTTAAATGGGATGTCCAATAAACAGCACTCATTCCAGGTTATCTTGCGTTCATAGGCAAAGTCGGTAATTTATAAAAGCTGTCTTAAGGGTTCGAAAGACTATGATTGACTCCGTTATCCCACAGGGCTGTAAACCACAACTTGAAATGCTGTTGGTCAGAGGTTTCGCACTTGGGCGGTAGCCGCAGTAACCAAAGGTACAAAAACGAGTCTTCGTTTCTCCTAACTTCCCTTTAGATCACAATTACAGTCCGGTGTGAACCAATCCCAATGTGAGCCGCTATTTTTCGATAAACACCAATGGATGCTCAAGTAAATATACATCTTTCCGAGGATCAAATCGTTGTAATCAGCATATTTTTTGCCTTTTTTGTGAATCGCTCTCTCTCAGTTGGACAAAATCATTTTGCGAATTCTCAGGCACGTTTGGGCTTTATCGCATAACAGAAATTTGTTGTTCGAGAAATATTTGATTTGTACTTTAGCGTACACGTACCGGAATCGCACATTACCATTCAGTGAACAGGCGTCGCGTTAATGCCCCCCAAAGGGATAACAATGCAAACTAAACGTGTAGCACAAATCAAATGGCACCAACGACGACGACGCATTCACATCCGTCGCTGGGAATATGCAAACAAACGCCACGAATTCGAATGAGTATACACTCTCCAAAGACTAGCTCAAAAATCGAAATCGAACTCAAACTCTTCTCCTCGAAAAAGCCCGTCACGTTCGAACACTTTAACTGCACTTCATTGACATTCAATCGCTGGAGGCCATCAAAACATCAAATGTATTTCACTCTCGCATTTAAATCAGTTGTTTACTTTTAATCGAATCAGTTGAAATTCAGTCTCGGGCACGTAAGGCCGTATCTTGCGATTTAAGTGCTCCCGCACAGCCTACATGTCCCAGCGCGGCACTGCAATGCAGCGTTTGAATCCTGTATACACAAGCGAGGAGACCAGTGAGCCACTTACTCGGGCGGGGATGTACCAACATATACGAATACGAGTATGTCCAACCAACATTTGCCCAGGAGCAGAACGCCCTCCCTGCTTGTGTGTGCTTTCGCGCGATTGTAAGTCGCCAGCAGTGCGGATCGTGAGCATTGGCAAAGAAAATTTAATTCTGTCACGTGGTATCCTTTTATCACTCCTGCCTTTTGCTAAAATCCTTTTTCGGGATCTAAAGGATTCACCTGGTGCTTTCTGCTAACTAAACAAGATGTCATCGTGATCTTTTGTTCAACGCAAAACGGATGAATTCGAAGAGTCCTTGGGGGTTGGGACAGGCACCGCACACACTTTCCGATGCAAATAGTCGTTGGTTTGTTTGGATTGCGTCGTACCTGTGTGACACATTCAAGAGTGTGGGCTAAGTGGAACGTATATTGAAATCCCTTTTGCGAGGGATAAATCAGTCCCGGGTAGCATTTAGTTGAGTCAAAGGATGTGCTCTGCCTGTGTGTATATGGAGGATTGGGATAATTTAAAAAAAAAAGAAGAGACATTTACACAATCCCCCTGCGGGGCGTTCTTAGCTTTGCAGTGTGCGATGTTTGAATTTTCCGAGCTGTTAATTTCTCCCCAGCCACCAGTGCGCCCTGTCCACAGTTACAGAGCGGCGTAATGTCGCATCCGTATGTGTCGTGCGAGGGGAATTGGAATGTTTGTCACGCGTCATGGATTAAGGCTTTTGGGTGAAAGGTGAGTTTATTTTTATTTCGTGAACATGCTTCTGCCAGCAAATAAGGTTCGAGTGGCAACTATTTACAGCGGGATAGAAGGGCTTACAACTAGTGGGTTAAACTGTTTGACATCGCGATGAAATTTCACCAAATTCCCGAATAATGCGTCGGTTCGTCGTGCATTCAATTAGATAGAAGGTGTTCCTAAAGTGTCTTCAAGGGTGCATAATCCGCTTGCAATTTTCGTAAGTCTTCTTCTAACAGTGCGAACTCGTGGTGGATGCTAAGCGCATATAATTTTGGTTTGATCTGACAATCGGTTTCTTTCAACCGTAAATATTCGCGATTTTCCGAATGGATTTCTGAGCAGATTTTCGCCAAAAAAAATTGGAATAATATAAAATATCACATTGCAAACCAGCATTACCCAAAAAAAAAATAGAAGGAGATGTGCAGCTGTCGTTACACAACAATAGGGAAAGTTCTGCTTCAGGCTGGCTTTGTCTATCCGTCTGTCACTTATGCAAAACAAAAAAGTGCGAGTGTTGGACACGAAGCGCCCTTCCAATGATCATTTTTTAACCTTCACACTAAAGTTTTTGCAGGTCACAATCGGTAGTTTGAATGTTGAAAATGTTGAAATGTGTGTTGAAAATTTCGCCATTGTGAGTTCGTAAAATCAAGCCTGGACACTAGACATGATTATAAGTACCGCGCGAAGACAATAGCCAGTCGGAAATGAACTCCTAAAAGAGTCTTAGTAGTCTGCCCTTCGTGTTTGATAATTCTTCGTCATGCCGACCTCTGTACACCGTACCACGTGAAAAAGCTGTCACCATACACAGACCAACCTCGGGTGTAGATGATTCTAAATTTTGGCGAACCAGCAAACCGATTAATGACAACGCACTTTAAAACCGCACGAAGGAATATATGCGCACCCTAAACAGGAAACATTTCACCAAACATATATATTGGAAAGACGGAGTAGGTGCAAATGGCAGATAACATTCATCCAGGAGGTATGCTTAGAGGTTGGTGTATTTGACTGCTAAGAGTGGGGTCCCTGGATCGATCCCCGCAATAACAGAAATTACATCTTAAGGTTTTTTTCCACATTTGATAAACATCTGAGAGTTTAACTGTCATGAAAGACCGTTTAGACTCGACATAATATTGTAGATCCCTTCCATTCGTCCCTTAAATGAAAACCTCACCCAAAATGATTGGTTGTGAGGAGGAAGGCCTGCGACAGCTATTTATTTATTTCAGTCATCGATAAAGTCAAAGATATGGTTGGAAAAACACTGGAAGTATCAACAGCTTTGACGTCTTCGACGGTACCCGCTTTAGTGGGAAGGGATATTCTTGCGCACAGGTACAGCTCGTAAAGTATATCAAACTAAGACCATCCCCATTTCGAATGACATGGGATCGAGCTGGGTGGGGAGACACGGTGGTTGATTGTTTGTTTTAACTTTTAAATGGTTGCACGTCTTTCAGCACTCTTGTAAAAAAAAACACTGGGTATTCAAGTGACGTATTTGGAAGATTTGCCATCACAAAGCTGGCAGCCACATATTCAAACTTGTACAGCAACTTAAAAACTGGTCGCCAATGCGCTGAAGCAATCCGAAATATAAATAAACGTAATCGCTCCACAAATTAACCAAAGGTGATGCCTCATTTCAAGTCGTGCGTATACGTGCGCCTCAACCACAAATTCTTTTTCAGGGCATAGCACACGCGCACTCTCATAAAAGGAGGCAACTCCTCTAACAACTTTCCATTTTAAAACATAAATTAAATCAAAAAAAAAGTCACTCCAACAATCTACTTGCAACCTTGTTCATGTGTGCACGAGTGTAGATGCAGCTACATTCCGATGAACAATTAGTAGCACAATTTAAATTGCAAACTTCATAACCATAAATATTCGTTTCATTGGTTTCTATGGAACTATTCAAGTAAACACCAGACAGACACACATGACGAATCTAATCAAGAAATAATACTCTCGCTTCAAGTGAGCTTATCTTCTGCGATTGATAACAGAGATGCGCAAGGTTAAGATTAGATATCCACAAGTGATTTTTACGAAATTAAATAAAATCGCTGTACATACATTTTTGCGTTTCGGGTGTCGTTTTTCATCATCAGTGCGTCTTGGGCTTAAACAAAACTCAATTTATCTTCTCAATCGGTGAGACGAAATAATATCGTTGGAAAAAAATAAAACAAACTCGACAAAACAAAAGCGCGTTTGGTTGCGAAAACCGCTCAACATTCGCGAATATTACCCACTCGAATGGATAAACAATAAAATACTAAAATTCACCGAAAGCTTGTCGCGCCGGAAAACCCATCACACAACCAGCTGTTTCGAATCTCACTAGTAATACAACACAGATACAATTGTGCTTGCACATAGTATCTTTTCTCATAGATAAATCTACAAATGGAAACTGAGTCAGCACAAGAGTGTAGCGACTCACCTCTAAACCACCGTCACTCACACACCCATTCGATTTACCATAACGATGAGGTTGAGGAGCAGCACCAGCAGCACCATCAACTGCAAAAGATTGCTGCTATTGTGCGTGCGTTTGTTTTGTCATTGCTTTCCCTGGGATTAATACATTTTTTGTTGTTGTTGTTCTCTTTTCTATTATTCGATGCACTTGAGTGCATTGATAGTGCGACGAGTATCTACACCCAAGTGCCATATTGCAAATGAAATGAAAATACATCTCGAATGCAATTAGAGGTGAGTGATGTTCCAATGGATTGGCACTGCTACTCGGGGAAACCGTTTCATACCAGAACAATGGATGTATGTTGAAGGGCAGCGCATACACCGAAGGTAATTGCTGACAATTGTCAGCCTTCCTGTATATGAACAAAAAGAAAAATGGGCAACGGGAAGAGAGATATAAAAATGCGATGATGCTCCACTTGGCAAATATTTGCCAGACGTGTTCCACAAATGTGCACCACATTTAGTTTTCTTTCGGTCGGTCTTTGTCTGGTGGATGTGTCGTCGCGCTGTACAAGTATATAGTCACACATGGCTAAGGGGTTTTTCTCTTTGGCTTCCTCATGAACCGATGATGGCGCATTATAAAAATAGCTTAATGCCCACTCACACATAGAGCGCGATGCGATGAGAAAACGCTCGGCTAGATCAATTTTGATATCATCGGTTATTTGAGATACTGCTGGTTGGTTGGGTTGGGGGATTCTTGAGTCAACTTGGCGGTCGGTGGTGACGACGCCACGACGCTTGTGATAAACGCCACACCATCGCATAGCTGGCATATTCAATTGAGGATTCATCAGATAGCGATTTGCCCTCTAGTCTCTCAATAGGTTACATGCGAGAAAAGCGATTGAGACTGTCACGATGGACTCTTTGTCTGATGAAGATGTACCAACCTTCTGGTTGAAGTTTGGATGCCCAAGGATTATACAACGAAATTAGTTTTGCAACTCAGCGAGTAAACAAATTAGTTTTGGTTTGCAAATCGATTGGGGCCAGGGTTTGAACAAAGGGGTGATGAACTGCGCTTGGCTAAAGATGTCGGCTCTCAAGAATACAATCTGTGACCGGTGTGGGTCCATTTCGGAGATGCTCAGTTCTGTGTGTTGATTTTTCTGCGACGCATGGAGGGACGACCACTAATATTCCGGGGGGTCGAGACAAAGAATTAGATCGGACTTTTGTTCAAAGTAGTCGCCTCTAGTTGGAGATGTAGGTATCTACCTAAAATCGCTTAGTAAACGTCACATATTAATACTGAATTGACTCTATCATCGAAACTGTCGATATGGGAGGAAAGACGACCTTTTAGAAAAATATTAATATAATACAAGCGCAGATATAAGGTGCCTACGCTTCGGCGCTAGCTGCAATAGCAAGAGGGGTTTTGGTGCTCAATTCTGCATGGCGAATCGTCATCTTTTAACACTTCTAATGGTCCAAACTTTGTAATACTTATTTGTGTGGATAACTTTCCAAACTGGTCCCGTCGGCCGATTGCTTTCTCATCATCGTTTACCATGGTTTTAGTGATCGAAACTTTAAACGCAAGCAAATTTGGTGCGCAACTAGGTCCTCTGTATTGCGTCGTGATATAATGGCTGAATGCCTGAATTTTTGAAGATGTGGATAAGAGATATTATGTAAAGTAGCCAAGACCCATGAAGTGAATCGTAGGCTAAAATACCTATAGTTTCGGTGATGCATACATACCCGTAGCTAAGCCGGAGACTACGAAAAGCTTGGACAGATCAGCATCGGCAAAACTAGTCCGTGAATTGCCCACAGATATTGTTTGCTAAATCAGAGGTTTCACTAAATGGACTCCATTTGCGAGTGGTAGAAATTCTTATCGTCTAGGTCACTGAATGGACGAAGATCACCAAATACTGGCTTCCAGATTCGAAATGACAAGGCAAACCGAGCTTCCTTTTCGAAGACTATGCCATCGCGGATGGCAAAGTGCTTAGTGAAGAAAACTGAGAGCAACTTGTCTGTGGTCGCAAATTTGGAATTTAGAAATTCGGAACGAGTTATATATACGGTGACCATACTATACATACCAAATAATGAACAATAAAAAAAAAAAAAGAAACAGAAAGAAACAATATTTAACTATACAACTCTTCATTTGGTAAAAAAAAACTTAAATAGTACCCATTTTTTAGTACTAGATTAGTTTGCTCGTTCAGCAAGTGAGGGCACGGTAAGCATTTTGTTCATTTAAACTTGATTTTCCTAATGTTTATGTTATTTTTTTTAAGAATTTAAAAGAAATACAGAACAAATAATGAACAATATCTAAAATACAGAACATTTATGTTTTTGTACACAAAATAATTCGTAATGAACATCGTCCTCAAATACAGAACTGTTCATTATTATAATGAACGGATGGTCACCGTAGTTATATTCCAGTTCCGAGCATAGAACGGGAAAGGACAAGGGGGTGAAGCGCCTCCCGCTCCTATACAACAAACTAACCACTGTAACGCATGTTATGTGGGAGCGGTTTGGAAATTCCGATTTGCAAATTTACAGCATAAAAATTGTGATTATTTAGATTTTCTCTATGTAAGGAATATATAAAAAACATAAGAAAAAAGAGAGAAAACAAAAATCATTTTTCAATTATATAATTATTTCATTTGAAATTGAAAATGTCTTAAAAATAAAAAAAAAAAAAAACAATTAATAGTAAAAATTTAAAAAAATACAGAATTTATAATAAACAAATATATAATTCAATTAAAAAATAAATAAAAATTTAGAAAAACAGGAAGTACAAAATTAAAAAAAAAAATTAAATTCAAGTAAACAAAATTAAAAAAAAAAATGAAGTTGAAAATAAGAAAATGTTCGCTCCATTCGTTTTTTTTTAGCTTTTTAACAATTTCCAAGCCATTTTTTAGTGTTTGCTCAATTTTGAGAAGCTGAACTTGGAAAAGCAAAATTTTGAAAACAGCATTTTGATCCTTTCAGAATTCGGAGCCCAATTCATGGCGGGTACCAGTTTTTTGTTTGATATGGGCGTTTGAATTTAGCAATAGCGAAGCATTCCGCTAGTGATATATAAAACAAAGGGTCTTAAACCATATAAGACTGCATTTTTTTATGGAGGCTGGGTAGCAAATTTCAAATTACTGCGGCCACTAGTGAGCCTATTGCAATGGCATCCATTTAGAGGTTGCTTTTTCATATCCAAGTCCAAAAAATGTTCTTATAAGAGCACTCAAAGTCTTAGTATTTCTAACACGTTTTGGGCGATCTTTCGAAATAGATTCAGACAAAAACTTCCGTCTGGTCGCAACAAACTGTGCGTATGTGTAATCACAGATTCCTTTCATTATGAGCTGTATAGCTAAGGAAGATACATTCTTCATTCGCATCTATATTCGCAAGCGTCCATTAGCAAAACTAATATATTATAGCTCATTGGAAAAATTTTATCCTCACAATACCAGCTTTAAACTTGTAGTTTTGTATTGTAAGGAATAGGCCCTGTACACTGCGACCAGAAGAGATCTTTTGTGTTGACCTCTTTTATTTAACCCAGGGAGCTGTTGAGGTTCTTTATAAACCTCAGTACCCTTCTTGGTTCCATGTTTCCTATGTCTGCAGGACTTAAATACGCCCTTTGCCTACTACTAAACTTGTAGTAACTTTTGCCAGAACATCTGCCTGTAGAGAACACCACGAGTGAGTGATTTATCAACGGTTAAACGCTCTAAATCAGGAAGCTATTTGAATTAGAAGCATATTTTACATCTGGATCTTCAATCTTACTCTCCAGCATTGTAAGTGCAATTTGAGTTTTTGATGCCCTAGGTGCTTTTTAAAGCTCTGACCAGAATTAATCACTCTATGTACACAATTCAAAGACAATTTCATGCCCTCCAATTAAAAATGACTTTCTTATCTTAACAGGTTTCATTTTTGGAAAGTTCCATCTGTCATAAAAATTAAAACTCACAAAAACAAATGAAAAGCTAGGCCTTAGGGTCGTGTATGGACTTGCCAACTGTTTTTTATTCTTAAATTGCACGGAAGATATGGCTTTGCTCAGTTATCACTAAAATAATGACCACTCACTCTGATGACGAGCCCTCAACATCAATCTACAGAGGGCCTATGGAATGCACGCTACATCAGAGGTCTGTTTTGCCAATATTCATTATCTCTAGTGGACTCAATTAATTGCAATTAATTTGTAAACAAAAACTGAAACCGCCATTCCACTCTAACCTTACCTGCGTATCTGTTACTTGTTTAATTGAATAACAAACACCAACATTGCATTGCATTGAGATCAAAGATACCTCGGGCAAGCAGATTGTTGCAACAACTAATCTCTACCCCTATAGCACTGCCCGGTCAAGTAACAGCACAGGAATTTAATTCAATTTTTCATTCTATACCATTCGGGGTAGCAGAAAGAAAAAAAAAAAAAAACAACAACACAGGATCAAGCAAATACTAAGCAAACAAAGATGTAACAGAGGAAGGCCAACGTCCCAAAAGTGCTGCAAGCAAATAGAAAATAAATAAAAAAAGAACCAACCCGATGAAAAGCGGGAAAACATTCTCGATGCTCTTCCTGTGATTGGTTTACGTGATGCACCCCCGTTCCGATGACTAATCGCATTGATTGTGATTTTTCTGTTCGAAGCGATTGCAAACAGCATTTCCTCGCAAACACCAGCGCCAAGCGATTGAGATTGAGATGAATCTCTGTCCAAGGACTTGTCGATTAAGTGCAAACACACACACAAGGTAACGTTTTCGTTTTTTATTCTTACCATCAGTGTCATCAAATTGTTTTCCTTGTCGCTTTTGCCACCCACGTCGGCTGTAACTGGCAGTGGGTGGATTGGTATCTCTGCCAAACAATTATTATTATATTCGTGAGGAAGATAGTGTCAGTGGACGTCGTCGACGGGATATACAACAAAAGAGCGGTGCGCTGGCGATAGCGTTCATGAATGACAACGAATGATTCAATTTGCTGACCTCAAGTGAGCAAACAGCAGACACGATGATGTTGACAGCGCCGTTCGTTTATTTTATTTTTGTTTTTGTGTCCATTTTAGGTCCGATATGTGGATATGTGGACACGGTTGGAGTTTGTCTTTTCTTTGCAGCCGTGAAAGATGGCAAATATGTGAAATGTGACCAGGAATCACTAAACAAACAAAAGTGCAACCCCCCGAGGTGGTGTGTTTGTTGAAATTTAATTGCGATAAATTACGAGGAGCTGTTGTATCAGCATTTGATGACTGTTACCCGCACTTATCGGTGAGTGTGAATTGATGACACTGCACATATTTATTGCCACGGGGTTGAAACTCATGCATGCATATCAATTAAGTTGACACATCCCAGTTGTTGTGCATGGTGGCATACGTGAGAAGGGTGACTGGTGATGCTGATGCTGATGGCCGGCGTGTTGGCGGCCGTGAGTTTTGCTAATTAATCTCGCATATAATTGAATGCGCGTTTCCGCCAAAATGCCGAAGAAACGTGTTCATTTGTAATTTGCGGACGGAGCAGTGCAGTGGTGGCAGCGAGCTAATCGAAGTGGCGGTAATTAGCAGCGATAGTGTGTGGACAATGGCTCGCTTAATTGATTGATTGATTTCGAGCGATGGAGGAGTCGCGTGCGGAGGCTACAAGGCACAACCCCTGAGGAGTTGTTCAAATTAATTATAGATATTAAGCTGGAAATCTCTGCAGGTAGGACTTAAGCATGTTAAAGGAGCTTAAACTTGGATGTGTGGCGTAAAATATCGCTATAGCAACACAAATGAACTGATTGCACTGAGGGGGGGGGGGGAAAGTTTAGTACAGCCCTGGCGAGTGAATGAAGCAAAAAGCATTGGAAGTAGGAATTTTAGCCTATGGAGGTGCTGAGTTCCGTTTTGAGGAAGCCAAATGGACAATGTCGTCAGGCATCATTCGATACCTTCGATGAGTACAAAAAAACTGAGGATAATAATGAGAAGTTGAAACGTAGTACCAAAGGCACCAATCCAGTTGAAAAATGTGTTGCAATCCGCCACGTTCGGCTTTCTGAATTCAAATTTATTCATGATGATGTTTTTTATTTATTTATTATTTTATTTGACTTAAAAAACTTTGTATTTACTTAATCTATCATAACAATATTAAGTACAAGAATAGGTAGTGACATTTGTATTTGTGTAGTAACAGATAGTGATAATGTCACTTCAGAAAAAATAGCTTGGATGTGGTATATATCCAGATGTTTGGTATGCCGAAGCAAGGGCACATCGACAAAGATATAAATGTTTACCTTAGATTTAACATCGGGAAGCGATGCCGCGAAAAACTTCATACAGTTCAGCCACACCTCTGCTGTACTCAAGATTCTTACAATAAAGTCCAAATAAGCTTAAATTAAAATCTTTCGGTGTCAATGGGGGGAAAGCCTCAACCATGATTATAGGCAGAGAAACGCTTCACTGTGGGATTTTATAGAATGCACGATGACGGATTTATCTTACACTATAGTTCGCCCAGTGGTAGAAATTCTACTACTAAACTGACCTGGCTTTTACACAACATCAGGAAAATCAAATTACACACAGTGCTGCATCTCTTCACAACCTTTCCAACAAATAAAAATAAATCAAGCGAATATCTTGTGTTTAAGGCACTGAAAGTGGTTCTTAATTATTTCCCTTCCCCTATTTACATATATGACTAGCAGTTACCCGCGATTTCGTCCTCGTGGAACTTTATTAAAATGTACTTTTTTAGAAAAATTGTTACTTAAATTCTTTTTCTTTTTAACGGATTTCTTTATAGACAATGTTTTTTGTTTCTTTATTGGGCGGCAGTAATATCACCAGACTTCAGGGTGAACTTACACGAGAGCAAGCTACGTAAAACTGACCGTGCGTAAAGCAATCTTCCCTTAAGTCTATGCCAGCGTATTTCAATGATTAGCCCTGAGATTTATTGATCGTCATGGCGAAGCACACTTTGAGGGGAAATTTTAATCTCTTAAAGTTAAAGGGGAGGTCATTAGGTATCAGAGGAATGCGCGGCACGAATACTTTTTCTCCTTGAGCAACCCCGGCCAATATAATTGCTTCGATTAAATTTCTACATAGCTTTGATTTGCAGTCTAGCACCATTACATAGTTTTGGTGGTTTTAAGTTCCGGCATTGCGGGCGTGCCCTTCCGAAGAGTTAGTCTATGGTATGGAATTGGTACCCGATGGTTTAAGGGAATTTAAAAACTCTACGGGGCAGTTAACGGCTTCATCATCATTGCAAATAGTGTCCATCTAATAGAACGCATTAAAAAGTAATTAGGTAGATATCATATCAAAGACAAAATAAATTAAAAGCAAATTCAAATTATGTAAAAGTAAAATAAATTGAAATTTAAATCAAATTTTTTTTAAGCTAATAAAACTAAGTATTACGCGTTACGCTACATATCCATTGCATATTCCATATCCATACACCATGAGAGAAAAACAAAAAAAAAAACATTTTCTGGCGCAGACCTCACCAAGTCATCCAACACCAATCACCAAAAACACAGCCAGACTTGCCATATTGCGCGACATATAGCAAAACGCGCGGTATTTTTATCGGTGTAAAATTAGAATTTGCGATATCTCTTATTTATTAAGATGTTTGCGATATTTTGATTTATTAATCATTTAAACAAAATTAAATACTAATTCAATAAAATTCTTCCCATTTGAAAACACTGAATACAACCATTATTGCTTTGTCAAAAATATATGCTAAACGCACTCATTTTCATATTTCTTCTATCTTGACGTTGCCGTTCAATTTAATTCAATCGCAAAATAAAACTGGTATTTATTTATTTATTTATTTTCTATAAATATACAATATTTCTAGTTCACGACTAACGGTTCGTGAGTAACAGAAAAACCTCTCTAGAAAGGGCAGGGAGGGTCGTATCGAAAAATGCCTTCTTAGTGCGCGTCTACACAGCTAGTTGAACATATCCTGAAAGTTTCATGAACATACAATTAGCGGTTTGGCCTGTACGATGTATGTCACGCTCAATCACGCTACTCTTTAATTTATAGAGATATCTCAATAACCCAACCCTTTCTCTATGCAGTGCCTGTTTCAAGGACCAAAATAATAAATGGAAGCTCAACATAAAGAGGAACAAAAACATGCAAATGCTTTTACGCCAATTTTGGTAGACATCAATCGCAAATTTACCATGCAGAGGGTGTGATCTTAAGCAAGCACTTTTAAAATCTTGTCTGTATCGACTGTCATCATAGTAACATGAAAGACATTAAAAAAAAACAAGGGAATCATTTATTGACGACACGCTTTGAGAGGCTCTCCTCCCCTTAATAGGTAAAGTTGTATACCACTTCCTCTAAATGCCCAACTTGTGGTGGACAAGTCTCAGTAAATGGGTCATATCCAGAAAGCAGAGACTCTCAAAAAATAGGAGCTCTCCAAATAGGACACTCGTATTAATTAACAAAAGTCGCGTGAAACTAGTCACAAACGTCAATTCTGTATTTATATGTTAGTTCGACTTACGATGTACTGGTGGCGTTTTGTCTATATATTTTTAAACCGTTTTGATATAAAATGTCCCTTTTAACGACTTGGATCCAATTGATTCACTTACCTGTAATAAAATAGAAAAAAAATAATTTTGTCATTAAACGAAACGCAACAATTATAACAAAAATATGCACAACTTATAAAATAGAAAGTCCATGACGAGCCGATTAATTTTTAATTAACTTTAATTTTAAAACGAATGCTTACAAATCTACCCAAAGAGATAAATAAATAAATTATTAAAAAACGAATTAAAATGAGTATTTGCTGTCAAAAACTACCGGGATAAAGAGTTTAAGTCTAAACTGTCAACAAAAAAAAAAAAACAACTTTTATCATTTGTTATCAACCAAGTTCCTTGATTAATATCAACCAAACAGTTTTATTTTGGTTCGTACGACAGAGAAAATTTGGAGGGAAAATTGACAAATCGGTTGTTTTTTAACCGAGTTTCCTTAAATAAACTGACTCAGTTATTTTTAATCCAAAAACTCAGTATATTGAGAGCATTACTTGGTAGTTTTAAACCGAAAGTTGGTTGATTTTAAATAAGTGGTTTTTCTGAGTGAAGGACCTACCATTTGATTCCGTCTCCGAATGGCAGACTTGTTAAGACTTTTCGGACGTTAGTCCCACCTCTCGGACGTTAGTCCAACGCAACATTTGTGAGAAGTATCTAATAGTAGACGTAGAAAAAATATTGAGGTGTCATTACCCAGATATCGAACCTGAAAGCCCTCGCTCTGTCCCCAGTTGTAGTGGTTATACCCTCAAATAGAATTATTGTTATGCAATCAATTCTCTGTTAAATTCGACATAAATTGGAGCCTATCTGATCTAGGAATATACAATTTAAAACATTGACAGATCTTATATATAATATTTTCAGATCAATATAAACCAAGAGCAGATAATATAGAAGACTGGTAATATTGACCATAAAATAAATTCCCTAAAAATGTCTCATATTAGAACGTAAAATCCTATATCGCTGGAGCTAAATTCACAGCTTATAAAGCTTAGAGAGCTGTACATTTTCCTACTAACGAAAATCAACGTTTCTAAATAGTTTGCCATTTGTGGAATTTATTAAAGTTTGTATTAAAAATATTGTTTTCGAAAAAAATCATTAAAATTATATATTTAATGACATTGAAAAAATGTTTCCAAAAATGAACCCAAAATGAAAATTTAGCAAGCCAGAAGAAGTGGTCGCACAATTTGACTTGATCCACTCATATAAAGCTTATTTAAAAAATAAGTCTTTCTTCAAAATTAAATTGAAAATTGAAATCAAAAGTGGTACATTAACATTAAGGTTTCATTTTCTCTTGCTTGATTTGAACAAGCATAGCGTTCAAACCACTTATCCTATCCGTTTCGATTATACAGAAAAGCATAGTTGGAGCCGCTAAACAGGATACAGTTTTTAATTGATCGCAATCCGGTAATTTATTTGGAAGACATAAGAACTTCTGATGCACATACAATTTGGCTATGATGTATGCAGCATGACATGCGACATGAGCTCGCTTTTAGTTTAGGTATCAGCATCAGCAGGCCGGTTGGTACAGTGTTATAGCAGTCTCTCTTTATTTATCCCACGAAGCTTGGACCTTTTTTTTTGGTTTTTTTCCCTTTTTCTCTTCGAATTCCCTTATAAAATCCCACGATACTTTGTGTCAAAATCCAGTTTTTTAAAGTAAAATTAGTATTACACGGAAAGAACGTCATTGCTATGATTATTTTTTGGAGCTGTTTTATGAACAATCATTTAAAATTTATAGTTTGAATGTTTTTTGTTAGATATCTGAAATTGCCATGATTTTGGTGCTTTTTCCCTTTATCCCACGGAAGGCTTCTCGGATATCGAAATTCCCACAAAAAGGGAAAATTTCCACGATATAAGAACACTGGGTTGGTATCTCTAATTGGGACGTATTTCCGCACCGGTTTTGACTGATGTCCGGTTATCATGTGCCGCGTTGTTTATGTTCGCCTTTTTTTCTTCTTACATGTCATTAATATTTGAAGTTCGACGCTAATTTTATTTTGGAAATAAGAACCGAGCCAGTTTGACTGCGACCACAGCCATTCTATAATAAGAGATTGTGCCAGTGTGACCTTTTCGCCGGTCTATATAGGCTTTTGTGTATTTTTCAGGGCGATCTTCTCATCCCCGAAAAGTATTTTGATATTTCATAAACATTTGCTTGCTGTATTTCAAATAACAACCAACACCCAAAGAATATTGTTATTATCGCAAAATTAATGGTACACACTTTAGAAGTTGTATGGGTTTAATCTTTTCAACTTTTCGTTCGGCAAATACAAAATGATTAATTATGCGTTCATTCAGGCAATAAAAAACTGCTTACGAAGTCTAAGGTTTAGATGAAATCTCCCAAAACCCAATCAGAAATCTAATTTAGGAAGGTTCGCCTGTGCCAGTCCATTCTCCATTAGCACACATCAGCACTTTGAAGGAGTTTTAACCCAATGTTCCTCGTAAAAGCCGACATCGCATCACAGTATTAAACTAAATAAATAATCAAATTCCCCTCGGAGGACTTTTAGTCAACTATGAGCGCAAGGACTTTATTTGATATTCCCCCGAATGACCTGTAAAATGGGTGCAAGTACCTTTCAAGAACCGGAATTATTTCAGCCCAGTTACGACTTGGAGCCATTAAAATCGTTGAAACACAAAACCGTTTATTCAATTGGTCCTCACTCAATTTCCCATAAAATCCAACAATTAACTAATTAATTCATCCACGGCAGGAAAGAGAGAACACCATCCCTGATTGGCAATATATGAAATAATAGCCAATAAAGTTTAATAAACTTTTAATTGCGCTACGCGATCCGAAAACACAACTTTGCCCGGCCTCCCGCCCACATAAACAATCATCGTAAGCCCTCCCCCCACCCGCATTGCCCAGCTGAGGGGAACGATTATAATTAAACGAATTGCCTTATCGCACTGAACTCTCCGATGGACCGGCAAATGAAACAAACAAAAGTATGGACACAACAATTTGCCACAATTTGCCACAATTCAACCGCCATTTGAACACTATCGGCATGCAGGCCGTTTCCGTGCGCGAAGCATTTTTAGAGAAGGTATTCCGATTTGGTAATAATTATTATTATTTGTTCTTTTTTCTTTGTATTGGCAGAGAGACCCAAATAGTTTCGCTTGCTAACGAGGACGCGGGGCCAATAAAGTTATGCGTTGTGCTCTGCAAAACAATTACCTTAAGAACTTTGGATCCAGGGTAGATTATCCGCTATTACAGTGCCAATGGGTAGGGCCACCCTCCAGTCGTAAAGTATGGAAAACCCATTGCAATAACTAATACCGAGCACCGTCATTGCAATCGACGTTTCGGCAGGGCCAGTTTGTCTGCCTTTGCCAGGATAAACAGGGGTGGCAACAAAAACAAAACAAAAGAGAAACAATTTAACGGCAACACAGTGTAGCACTCCTATACGTCGTTTGGTGTTTGCGAGGACGCAGCAGCAGCAGCGACGACCGACGACGCTTGGGGTTGAGTGAGGTAATGGCCGCACTGCCATACCGAGGAGAAACGATTTAAGTTTGAAGAGAAATGATATTGCTGGCGCGGCGCCTGCAATGCAGCCCATATTGATGTTGATGAGGACCCTGATGACTGTAGCGGAAAGGACGACGTATTTAAATTGTGTTTGACACAAACTAATAACGAAAGTAAAGTTTCACAATATTATGGCGTAATGATGGTAAAGATTGCTTTGTTGGCTTTTGGCGTGGGGGAAGTAGGCCAGTGTAATCAACAGATGAAAACAGAAGACACCTTTCGGTGACTGCTTGTAACAACTTTAGTAT
Organism: Cheilosia vulpina; assembly: GCA_916610125.1. Classification (NCBI taxonomy): domain Eukaryota; kingdom Metazoa; phylum Arthropoda; class Insecta; order Diptera; family Syrphidae; genus Cheilosia; species Cheilosia vulpina. The sequence goes on from OU744278.1 coordinate 50,975,500, forward strand.
TAGATTGGAACTTGCGGCTTGATTGGACTAAGCAGAGGAATATCGACCTTTTGGTGGCAAAAATCATACTTGGACGGACTATTAATGTTGTGAAGCTGCCTAGATGGGAGCTGATGATGAACAACTTTGTGTTGTCTTTATAAAGCAGCAGAGTTCAATTTTAAAGGCCACTAGCTCTGCCCACAACTTGAGTCTTAGTTTATCGGATAATTCAAGTAACATTCTGCATATATTTTGCCCTGGAACTCAGCTCCTGTTAATAGTTAAAACCTTCAAGGATATGTTAGGTCCCTGATGGTTTTTTAGTTTAGATTTCGTCTAAATTTGAGTGTTGAAAAGTTTAAGGCACAGAAGTCCGAAAAAAAACAGATTTTGGTCAAAAAGTATAGGTGTGGGAATGGACAACATAAGCTAAAGCCTTCTCGGGGTCTTAAGAATTGTTTCAAAATAAGATTCTTGAAAATTTGTTCTGCAGTTTTCATATCAATCTTGGACAAACATGTCACCACCTACAGTTTTATTAGATGCAGGTATAAGTTTGTCTATAATATTCTGTTTTGCTGACATAGTTCATCAATAAAACTAATGCTGTCGCTAAATTGTGTTCTCAAAAAAAAACTTTAACTGCTTGCGCAGTATGGCATGTATCACCAATCTGCTGAACCCACATATCTTCTAGGTCAATATCGTCATATTTTCGAAGAAGTAATCACTGTTTTGAAACTTTGGCCTTTGTCTAAAATGCGACCTTCGACTTCATCACTTTTGATGCCAGCAGAGTGGAGACAGGACGCTTTGGGAGATCTATTTTTATCTAGCTTAGTTGGGTTAGGTTATAGGGGGGTTTCCCCAAGAATCCAAAGGCCCATTGTGATTGATTACCCTTATAAAATAAGTGGTTGGACATGAAACTAAAAACGAAAACACCCTTCACCCCTTACCCGAAAAAACAACACTCATTTGAGTGTTGATATTAAAATATTTGAAACTAAAAACGAAAACACCCTTCACCCCTTACCCGAAAAAACAACACTCATTTGAGTGTTGATATTAAAATATTTGAAAAGTGTTTTGAAATTTCCGTTGCTCCCGCTGTTCATTTCGAGTGTACTCCTTCCCACTCTGTCACTGTCTGCTTGCACTCTCAAATTATTAAAACTCAATTTTCGTTGAAAATTCATTTTCGGCGCATAGAAAAAAATTCCAAAAAAACCCCCTCCCCACAGTAACCGGAACAGCTCTCGTGGCGTGAACTAATTTCTTTTGCTCTGCAATAAACTTTCGCTAGAATTATATGCGAAATCTGATGCGACGACAACTTGCTCCAAAGACAGATATACCCTCCCGAAGAAAGAAGCGAAAACTGTTTTTAAACTTTGGCCCCGTTCAAGTGGTAATTTATTTTGCAAGCAGTCTCCCTGCCACAGTTCCCTACACCATTCAACAAAAAGATACAATTGATATCCATTTTGTTTCTGGTTTTCATTTTTTCCGCTTGTATCGCCTCCTTGGCTGATATATTTAGAGCATCGTCTATCTGCAGATGCACAATGGAATAGGAAAACACACAACGAAACCTCCCAGCTAAAAGATTAAAGCAGCAACAGAGGCGATCCGCTGCGCCGCTGCACCACTCGCGTCTCCGACTCAGAACCCGGACATTATTATTCCTTTTTAGCGTTCTTCACATGAATTATTTCCATCTTCAGGAGGCCAATTAGCCAAAATAACTCCGCTGGCACCAGCTCTACTTTCACAAGCAAGAAAACCGTTTTGTTTTAGAGTCCTCGCAGTCGCACGCAGTGCTGCCCACAAAGAGAAAAGTCAAATGGCACCCAAAAGTCGGGGCGAACTTTTCGAACTCTGCCAGTGACTCTGACTCTGACTCTGACTCCGACTCGGACGTGGCGCAGGCAAATCGCTTCCAAGGGGCCAAGAACTGCAAAGAAGCAGAAAACCATCCCAAAGTGTGATAATTTTATGATTTTATTGTTTAATTTAGCACTGGGTCGACGGTAGGTGGCAGCGGGCGGCGACGTAGACGCCGGCGGATGGTCCCGTAGGGTGCTAGTCGGTAACGGGTAGCGGATGGATGGCGGTTCCGCACTAGCGGAAAAGTTTATCTGCGGATAAATGGATATTTCAACTAAAGCTGTTATTTTAATTATTTTTTACCCGCAATAGTGTCTTAATTAACTAATGCGGCCAACACTGAGAGGAGGATAAATTCCAAGGGATTCCGGCGGAAAAAGTTTGCCCCCCCCAAATGTCGGCGGCGCGACGGGTTAGGTATATATGCTAGGGCGTGGAAGGGGTTTCATCATAAATAGAGACAAACGATGGCGGCGAAAGGCATTGTGATTATGATGATGACTATTTATGAATGCCATAAATTTTGCGCGCGGCTTGTTATTGTGCGATTGACCCTGTGAATATAAATTATGATTTTATGCTTGGCAGGGACTTGCTTATTAGGTAATTAGGATTTTTATTCGCAGTTTTTTTTTTCTTCTTGTTCTTGTTGTTCCTCGGAATGAGTTTGTTTTCCTCTTGGCGGACATTTTCGAATTTTTCTTATCCGTATAACGATGTTGTTTTGCACGTGCTTTAGGGATTACTCAGCAGTTTATTGTTGGCTTGGTTGTTGTGCTGACTGTTCTCATAAATGTTGGCGGGCATAACTTAAACGTAATTGATTGGATTGGAGACAAATGTGGCCAGCTATTTGGCAGTATTATTGATGGTCTGGTGCAGGCGCAGAGTTGATGAGTCAGTTCCTGATGCTGCCCATAAAAATTTGTAATGGCGATGTTCACTTAGTCAGGCGAGCGGTGGTGACAACACCAGTTCTTATTTGAGAGAGGTATGACAAAGACTGTATAAGGCATCAGTATTGGTTATTGCTTACAAATACTGTCGATTGGCGCAACTTCTCATGGATTTTAAATAAAATTGGTAGCTAACTTCCACACTTTGCTTACCTTACGAACAAGCTCCTTCAGTCAGCTGGAGTCCAAGCTGGCTGTCTGTATTACGAACACCAACATTTGTTTAATGTCGCAGCAACACGCATCTTGTAAGCTGTTGATATTAGTAAAAACTGCGATTTGTTGTTCTTGCCGCCTTTGACAAAGCAGCCTTTGTTGGACAATGTAACGTCCAACAAAGGTTGAACTCCTTGGGCAGATATTCGGCCGACCAACACATTTTACAGATGGTCTTGAATGCCGCCCGCACCAGCAGTCGTTCGCCCGGAAGTTTAAGCACTCTGCTTGACAATGGATTGGAGGTCCTTAGCTGATTATCTCTGCAAATTCAGTTCAGGCCTTTTAACACAACCTCTTCAGTAGAATTCCTCAAACAATTCAAATGTCATTCTGTCGTAAACTTGCTTTTTCCCCTCCGAGGTGAGTCGGTCTGCTCCTCCTTATTATCGCCCTTTGCCATTGCGGACTTGAGCATCAGCTCTGATTTTAATCTGCAGCACACCCATTGGTAGGATTCGTTCATGGCAGTCCATACAACTTGTCACTTGTCAAACTTGTGGTCACCCAATGTTGTCCGTACTAAGTGCTGGAGATTAAAGGCTAGTACGCAGCTATTTAATAAACTTTATTTAATAAAAATAAACAGTGCTGGTAACACTGCTACTTGTGTATCAGCTGATGGAACTCCCAACAAATTATTTTTCCGCTGCCTTTTGGCAGACGTTTCGCTGTCCATTTGGAGACCACCGGAAAATTTCGTTCCTTTAGGAACAACATTTTACAGACATCGTGGACAGCGAAACATCTGCCAGAAGGCAGGGAACTTGAAAAAAAAAACTGCCTACTTCTATTGGGGACGTAATCTTTTTACTAAAACTCGCTAAACATCCGTGAACATTTTTGTACATTTTTTGAGCAGACTCTTACATATCGGCAGTAAAATCAGGAAAAAATGGATATGAAAACACACTGTCCAAGTATGCGCATATTCCCCGTTCCAGCAAAATGTTTTTTTTGTTTTGTTTTGTTAAAATTGGAAAATGGAAATTAGAAAATGGAAACTAGAAAAGTCTCTCAATTACGAGGTGGTATTGTTTTTTTTTTAATTTAATATTATCGTCTTTAAAAACAATTTAATCCAAATAGTTCTGCCTAGGAATTACAAAAATGCGCATTTTTAATCTTCATATTGATTTTTTTTCAATTTGGCTTCATACCCCCTATAAAAGCTGGCAACACTGAGTACAAGTGTCAAATTTTCGCAAGCAAATAGTGTCATGTTGCCACTTCGCGAAGTCAAATATTTTTAGGCAGCATCTTTTGGGCAACGTAGAGCAAGTCAATTTGGCCGCTCTGGTATTTAAGACACGGAAAGGTTTCAATCGTCGATTGCTACGTTATCACTTCGGTTGCCGACTTGTTGATATCTCAGCTGTTAACCACGGAGTGTTGCTTAGAATCATTGCTTGTGACGTTATTAAAGCATTCATACAGCACAATCAATCACTTGTCAGTTTCCCGTATGTACTCCTTTTGGGGTTCGTTTGACATTTAACTCGATTGAAGAGAATCAACCGTTTTCCCTCTACTAAAACTAAAGAGTCAGTATAGTTGTCTAATATAGTCTTAAATTTCTCACTGGATTTGCGATTTAGTGAGTTTAAGTGTGGCAATAACCGCGGCTAGCCTTCCTCTAAAACTGAATATATCCCATTGGTCTCATTATTTCATTAAGCCTGCAGCCAATATTCGGAATCAATATTAATAAACGAACTTTGGTTCGAAGTAAATCCACCTCGCTCTCTCTGATTAATTGAATGTTCGACGAACTGAAAACTGTAAGCCGCAAAATGCAACGCTGGCTAATAACTAACCCCCTCATGTTTGAACCTAATTAAAAATGCTTTCCCAATGAAACGTATATTTTTTGGCTCGCCCAAATTATGACCCCCATTGTTCGCCGCTCACTCACATTATTTTTATAGTCATGCATGAGGTGCGAGTGTTCTCTGTGGTCGGTCGGATGTTGAATTTAATTCAAATGCATTCAGCTTTTCAATTAGTATCCAGTTACTTTTCCATTAGGATGCCACTTTTTTCCGTCCGTCAAATATTTGCTAAATGAAAATACTTTTGAGGGGGATGCCGGTTTTGAACGGACTCCTTGCTATTATTTTGGAAACTGTTTCCCATGTGAAATTATACCGTCGTTTCGAAATTGAGTGTACGTCGGGCATTCCACAAATTTTCTTCACCTGGTCTTGGTTTATATTACACGCTCATTATAAAGTTTGTAAACGAATGTCTATCGTTTGAATCGAAGGATGCGCTCCGATGGTTTACAGAGCTACAGAGCCGTAACGATTGTTGCCGCTAATTGCAAAGTTTTAAACCCGCCCCGCATTGGCTTGGTCTGCATCTTCCCTCATACCTGCACTCATCCCATGCAGAGTTTTCAATAAAGAACACATTGTTGGTAGCCGCACCGGCTGTATAATCATAGGTGGTGCGCGCATAATAACAGTTTGTAATCTCAAACCAAAGTAATAACAATAATAATACCAATCCAGGCGGTGATTTATGTGTTCGAACTGCGAGGCCATACCCCATCGGTGGTGGTATTTATTTCCGTTATGACGGCGGCATAACAAGCCTTCCGGAGAGCTCTATTTGTTGGTGTAGGGAAATAATTACTAAATAATGATGGGCAGACAATGGGCTAAAGATTCGCTGCTTTTTTGCAACACTTTTCCTAATTAAAAACATGCCTTTCTGATTTACACTATGGTAATGACTGCAGGTGGTTTCGGTATCCTGTAGGAATTTTTTTTTTGCTTTTTTTGTTGTTTTTGGGGGTTGGAGTCGAAGTGAAAAAAGGACCCTTTTCTATTTTGTGAAGTGAGCGTTGGGTATCGTCGTCATTGTTTGGAAAATGTTTCCTTGTTCGCAGTAATTTGTATGCGAACTAGGTAAATATATTTGGTTGGAACGGAAATGGGTCGTCAGGTTTATGCCGGCACTGAAGAGCGGATCATCTTGGAAAATCACCGTCGACCCATTTTTAATATAGGTGATTATTTGGGATTGAGGTTCAGCCAATACCTAAAAACGTATACTGTATTATGTATTGTGTGGAAGGTATTTATGTGAACTATAGAAAATTGGATGGGTTTGCTCGTTCATTACAACTGGCGTCGCATTTGTGGATATTTGATGAGCGTTAGTGCGTTTTCTTAGTCTCGTCAAGGTAGTGCTATCCCAGCAGATTTGGGAATGGTATAAGAACAAGGTCTAAAAACTACACAGATGTAGACAGTGAAAATGAGTAAAAATGCTCATTTAATAACTTTTTATAAAGTTTAAATAAATAAATAAATAAATGATTGGCGCAACAGGTCCGTATGGACCCAAGCCTAGCTTCTCACAACCATTCGTCTTGTGTGAGTTTTTATTTTTTGGGACGAATGGAAGGGATCTACAATTTTATGCCGAGTCCAAACGGCCAATTGAGAAGCTCTTTCATGACAGTTATACTCTCGGATGTTAGTCAGACGTTCGCGAGAGGTGGCGCAGTGAAAAAACCTTAAGCTGGAATTTGGGTTTTTCTCGGGATTCGAACCTGGGACCCCTCGCTTAGTAGTCCAACACACTAACCACTAAGCCACTGCGCCGACAACAAAATTACTAACTTTTATAAAGTTTACGATCTGTAATAACTTATTTTCATCTCCACGTGTATATGAGTGCATCAAATTACATCTTAATGTATTTCTAATCAAACGCACAAAAAAAACTCTCTCTTAATTATTTTAAGCTTTAAATCATCTTTCTGTGTTATCCAAAAGCTGACCTACTGACAAAAATCTAAGCATGATCAAATCAAAATTATTTTATTAAATTAAAGAAAAATTAATTGGAAACTATGGTTCTTAAATATACTTCAGCTTTAGGGTATGTTCTCCTATAGCCCGCACCCTAATGATACTAAAAGCTGATTCAAAACGAAAAATATGTTTCGCGCCTCCGGACTGAATGAAGTTGCTTCCAAACCACTTCTGCTCAGGGCAAACAGTTAGTTTCAATATCGGAAGAGTCTTCTTTACAGAGTATAGTTGTTGCAATTGTAAGATTCTACTATAGTTTGCTTTAGACAGATGCTTAGAAAAATTATCATTCAATCAGTACTTATATATAGACCAAAAATGACAACTCAATTGAGCAACGAAATAGCGCGATGTGTAAACACTCCTCAGAAAATGCATATAATCTGCAGTCAATTGAGCATTTGAATGCCTATATTCAGCGTGCATATATTTTTAACTTTGGAGGAGGTCTAAATTTGTGTTTACCATAAAACATATTATTGTGAACCATTCTTCAAATTCATTTCCGGTCGTAATTAACAGACAAAAAAAATTGATTTTAATAGTCACCTTCACTTCCCCCACACTATTTGACTCTAGAAGGCCAAGGTTACTGACTGCCTCTAATAAGCTAATCATTCGACGAACAATACTAAAATTAGGTTAGGTAGGAGGAGGTCTTTCATGGAAGCGATGTGTTATCGGAGAATCAAGTCATTGAAGTCCCAAATCAGATAAACATGTCGATACATAAAAGTACTGCAAAACTGCTCTACAATATAGGGATAATATATTATAAATTAAAACTTTAAGCAATATCCAATATTTCATATATTACTTATTATATTTTCTATGTTTTGTTACCCGGCAGACGGCAATGTCAAAAGATTTTATATTAATTAATTATTGTTGACATATCTATGAAATTAATAAAAGTTAAAATGCTAAAATTTATTTTCTTTGAAGCTTTGTGTAATACATAGAGTTCTACTTTTTTTCCTGAAACAGTAGAAAGGTGTTGCCAAATGAAAAATACGATTTTTACTAAATAAATACTTCAGTTTTTATTATTAAATAGTCTTTAAAATAATCACAATATTTTTAAGTCTAAAATTAAAATGTTTTCAAAAACAACAAAAAAAAACATTTTTCTCTTAGGTAATATTAAATTTATAATAACATTATGATAAAGAAAAAAAAAACAGTAACTGATTTTCCATTGCGCAAGATCTGCAAAAGTCCGAAACGACGAATATGGATTCAAAAAATAAAAACAAATAGAAATACTATAGTTTTACGTGCGCGCATCCGTTACTGAGCTTCTTATTGAACACACGTTAGAAACATTACCTTCGGGCAGAATTAAGTTTGCTTAAAGCGCACAAACCGTAAAAAAATAGCCCAAAATCGTTGCCCAGAAACAAAGCCTAAAAATCGTTGAAAATGTTCCCAATTCCTTGAGCACATTTTTTCGTATTTTTCCCATTTACCCATTTCACTTATTCGTGCCGCGAACTTTATTTGACTTCTTTCTTCTGTAATTGGCTTGTGTCAAATCAAAAGGCCTGCAAAATAAATTGGTGTGTCTGTCGACTGTCGACTTGACAGCAAAGTTTAAAAGTGCGGGTTTGTTCGAAAATATTTATTTTTTTTTAGAATTGTGAAGGAATAAAACAAACAAAATTAACACGCTTTTTGCGGATGGACTGTGGTTTCATGAAGCATATGAGGATTCTCCTGCACCTGTCCAGTTACGCATATTTTGCTGATTGACGAAGCTGTTTAACAAAAGATGCGCTTCATCGCTGAAGATGACTTTGCTATACAAATTAGCGTTAACGCTCTTAATGTTGCGACCACCGACCCGGAATTTCGGTAGTAAATTTTAATTATTTGTAAACGTTGTTCCTTCGTTTACTTCACCATCATGGTTGATTTCCTTGCATATTCTAACATTGACAGTTCGTTAATCGGTTTGAGGGTGCGCTCACACTGAAAGTTTAAAGTTGTAAAATCGCTTATGAAAGACTCTTTATTAAGATCGGAATCCGGAACTCTTTTTTTTTGGACTCTTTCTGAAATTGTTCAGAGATAGCATTGCAACGTTACTATGTCCTCGGGTTGAAGAGCGGCAGTAAGATAACGAATGCGACGTCGAATCGACGAACATTAGCCTTTTAGACAACGTTGCCACAAAGAAAAAAATATTGAGGGCCTTTCTGAGGGTAATTTCCAAAAAGTGCGGGCCATTACCCTTCAGCGAAAACTTTTCAACAAAAAAGAAAAATTAGAGAGGCTATAAGCCAACATAAATATAAAGTGACAAATACTGAACAAAAAATACAAAGTCGAATACAAGGAATACAAAAAATAAGATATGCAGGCCATTTCTTGTTGGCCCGTTCGGGCACATTGAGGCAACGCTGCTTTCAGGGTTAACAAGTTTAAGGTAATAAAATAAAACCTAAAGGAGGTATAAGCTCCAATACGAGTTGTTGCAAGCATTGGCGAACAAGAAATGATTTAGAGTTATTTTTTAAGAGTGAGAGGATTTTAATTTTCAATATAGGATACAGGCTTCATAGCGGTTTTAGTCTGCCTTATTAAATTTCCGTATGTGAATTTATTTGTTAAAAAGTTAAAAATTGACAAAACAGAGAGTTGTTGATACTTTGGTTCATTCGTAAAAAATCTCTACTGCATTCAGTTCCGCTAGATTTTAATTGTAATGCATTATTAAATATGGGATCCTAAATAAGAGCAAAATAAGTGTCGTTTCGTTTTAACTTAATTTTAAAGCTTTTACAGTGCAGAAATGCTTGGAAAGAGATATCATTCAAATATCTACCGCGGCTCCGCTTAAACTGACGTAGCCGTAGCTGAGACTGATCATTTAAAAACACTCATAACCCGAAGCTTAGTTCCAAGGGAACGAACAGTCTTTTCTGAGCCACGATAGTTACTATTTTTAGAAGCGCGGAACTTTACTCAAAGTAATTTGGCAGTAAACTATCCAGCTATTTAAGCTCGACGTATTCCACCTATTGTGCTTCACTGCTCCGTGCAAACCTATCATAGGTTTTGGCTTTCAAAGATATCTGCCGTACACCTTCCTGGATTCAAATATATTTACTTACACAACCCCGGCCCCTTCGCCCTAACACAGCGGAATCAGTGAGAGCAATGAATTCTACGCTTCACACTTTGACCAACTTCTTGGTTACAGCTAAATCAACTTAAACACAAGCGAAGTAACTTCCCGGCGCCATTCGTTATGCACTCGGAGTCCTCCTAAAAAAAAGCGCTCGCAATCAAGTCAACTTTTTCACTGCTACTACCAATTGCACTTAAGCTGAATGTGAAGCCATGTTCTCTGTGCCGCCCCTCAACCCTCGACCCGCCGTGCATTTGTGAATCAAAAACTTTCGCAATAGTCCCACCGTTGGTTGGTTGCAACTAAGCCCGCATGCAACTTTAATGCCGCAACCATCACCGAGTACCGACTACCGACTACCGACTACCGACAATGAAGTCGGGCGGGTGGCGTGTGGCATTGAGTAGCATACATTCAATCCCTCACACTCCAGCGCCAGCCCCAAATGCATGCAAATAACGAAGAGAACGACGCCCGCAAAAACTTGTGAGAAAAGAAAAACAGAGAATGAGCAAAATTTGTCATCTGATTGCATTATGAAAATTTGCAGAAAGTGATGGCGACAAAAAAATACAAAAAAAAAAATGCAAATCTTTCTTCTCCCAGCGTCCCAGCCCGACCCTATTCTATTGGTTGGATCATGCCTCTGTGTGTGTGTTGGTGCTTATGTTCGAATGCGAGCCGGCACTACAATCGTGATGCCAGGCATATTTCAATAAAATTGAAAGCTATATATAATATGCAGGAGCATTTCTCTATTCTACATATCTGCGTCAAATGTACCAAGATGTCGGCTGACAGACGAAATATGATTGCTGGGACTGTGCCCGTTTCTTCTGCAATGGCATACACATAATAGGTGAAGCTGACTCGGAGCTAGCGTCTGCCCAAGAATAGCTGAGGATTAATACTTTTAAAAGGATAAACACATGTGCGGGTTGTGAAGGCGGCGGGAGAGATAAATATGCTTCCAAAGAAAAAGATACGAATTACTTACTCACTTCCCGCAGTTGGATATGAGATATAAGGCAAATGCGGATCGTTCCTTCCATCAGGTAACGAGCGGAAATTTATACCATTTTTCGCTGCCGATTCTTGAGCGTGTGTACGGTGTTATTGTTTATGGAACAACAATTGCTGCGGGCCATGCACTCCTGGGAGTGTAGAAAACTGTTTTACTGGATTTTCTGGATTTTTCTTTTCGCGTTACACCACCAGCTTTTAATAAGTGACAGTTGAATAAAATGGCTCTTATGGGAAGGAAGTTGCTATTCCGAGTTTAAGGGTTATCACTGTAGCATGTGAAGTTAACATGTTGCCGGTAAGTAGGTCGGTATAGATATATGGTGCAAGTTAGGAGGACGAATATTTTCATGAAATGAAAGTGCATTCTCAAGTTTCGTCGAATATGAAATTCGTCCACGAACTTTATGTCACCATAAGGGATCGGTCCTTATGGAAGTGGTTTTCGTGTTAGGTGCGCATTTTCAAATTGCATTAGTAACTCAGTCTAATGGTTCCTTCAAACGGTGGGGAAAGTAGCAGCCTCACACAAATAACTAGAGGTGGGTTTCCGAATGGCAGTGAATGCAAGCAACCCAAGTGAGGTTCGTTCGATGCCATTCTTTTGTTGTTTATTTTTTACTTGTAAGGGACATTTACGCACTACATGCGAAATTAACTCGCCAATTCTATATTCTCAACATCATATTAATAAAATAAAATGAAAATAAATAATTGGCGCAACAGGTCCGTAGAAACCCTAGGCCCAGCTTCTCACAACCATTCGTTTTGTGTGAGTTTTTATTTTTGGGACGAATGGAAGGGATCTACAATTTTATGCCGAGTCCAAACGGTCAATTGAGAAGCTCTTTCATGACAGTTATACTCTCGGATGTTTGTCAGACGTTCGCGAGAGGTGGCGCAGTGAAAAAACCTTAAACTGGAATTTGGGTTTTTCTCGGGATTCGAACCTGGGACCCCTCGCTTAGTAGTCCAACACACTAACCACTAAGCCACACCTTTTTATTTATCCCCTTTTTTATGGACTAGCTTAAAAAACGGGGCAAAAAATGAAAAATCTCTGTGAAAGTTAAAAGTTAAATTAAATAATTTAATAATTTAAATTTAAATTTAATCAGAATGAAATGTTCCAAAAATAAAAAATGAAAATAAAACAGTCCATCAAACGTCAAACGTAGGTGTGCAAAAATTGAGTGAAATGTTTTTAATTTTAAGCACTTTGAAAATTCAGAATTTTTCTTGTTGAATTTATGAATTTTTTATTTGTTTGAAAAATAAATGAAAATCTCACTTGGGGAAAAATGGGTAACTATTTCGTATTTCGGGGAAAATTAATGTTTATGTTGATAAAAAAAGGGACCCCTCCCAAATAGCGGCTGTTGCGAACGATAACGAGCTGGCGACGTTTGCTCTACTAAACGACATGTGTGAGTTGTTAAGTTTAAGCGCAGGAACTAGTTCAATAATGTTGATGGCATGGTCATCAATGGTCGCTTTCAAATGGGGGTAGTTGCGAGTTGCGACCGACAACTAGATGCTCTTTGACAAATATGTCAGCCGCGTACATCGTACAATTACCATCATCGGTGGTCGCGGCAGTGTTGCTATAGCACCACATTTTTATTGTTCCCACAAAGAGTGGTTAATTTTCCTTTTCACTGTACTCCAATTCCCTTTTAAATTTCCCCGACAATTTGTTGAAAAAATATCTAACATTTTAAAGCAAAATCTGGATTACGAGATGAAAATTACTGAAAGAAAATAACAATAAATGAACGCTTAGTAGAAAAATTATTATTACGATTATTTGCTGGTACTAAACAAATGTTGCTAAAACACGATTCCAATGAGCTATTTTTTATGGACATTTAAGTGTGATGGTAATCTTGGTGTTCTGATGAAATTTCAGCAAAAATTTAAAGTTTTAATTTTTTTTTTTTGGTAAATTCGTGAAATTTCCCACGATTTTTTAGCTTTTTCCATTTTTTCCCGAAAGCATTTTTGGACATCGAAATTCCCACAAAAGAAAGAAGGCCTACTTATATCGTAACACTGGTTTGAAGGGAACGAATTCAAGCCAAGTCTCATAGAGGTCAAGTCGATAGTGAAAGGGAGCACATAGCTAAAATGAAGATAAATGAAATAATTGTAAAATGTTACGACTTTTGCTTTCTTTTTGATCGTTCAGTTAGAAATTTCCCACCAAGAAGGTGTCAATTAAAGCAGCTCTTCTATTACTTCCTGAAGACAAAACTACGAGTACCTACTTTTGTCTTTCCATTGTAACAGTTGAAAAAAAAAATAAAGTAGGGCGTAAGCGAACGCACTAAAACAGGGCTGTCAAACTCAAACTCTTTAAGTGCCAATTTGTTGTCTTAAACATGACAGGGGGCCATATAAAAAATAAAATGCGATATATTTTACGTTTATGTATTAGTAAGTTCATTTATGAAAAAATAAAAAAATATTTTTTTAGAGATGTAAAAAGTCGAAATATCATTTTCATGATCCAGAAATTTGACATAAACACACAAGGTGCATTGCGACAGCAATTGAAATGCATATGAAATTAAAAGACTATCGAATTGATGTCGCGAGCCGCAGGTAATTGTCTGGTCATGGCCCGCGGGCCGTATCTTTGACATGCCTGCACTAGAGCAACTCAACTAACTTTCATAGTGAACGAATGGAAAAAGTTGAGAAAGACTGGCGAACGGGAGATGTTTGCTGTTGGAGGCCCAAATTCAAGCGCTACCTTCTCATGCCAGTCAAAAATCGATTGCTAAGCAAAAAAAAACAAATGATAAGCAATTCAATCATCAATATGGGGACCCCGCTGAATCAACCTCGGGTATGGACCTAAGATGGACCTTTAAAAGGACCTAGAGGTGAATTCAACTTTGTTGGTGAACCGATGACCGTGCTTACCGGTTTTCTGAAGCCTAAAGTTCAAAAAATCAGTTCAAGTCAAAAATGCAAACGTTTTTGAGCAATAAATAGCCTGAAATAATTACAGCAGGCTTAGTGGAGACGCGCACGCAATCAGACACTAAACAGCCATAAAAGGTATCAGACCGAAATGAGAATGTAACTTTGGTCTAAGTTTAACAATTATTTTCCACCCAAAACCAGTGGTACCTTATCGACTACAAGTTAAAAACTTTCCATTCAACCCGATAATTGGCCCCACCTTACGCTCACCAAATTAAGCACCAGTGGCCAAGCACTTTAGCTCGCCATGGCTGAATAGCGAGAGTCATTAGCATATTCATATCGCCTGTGAGCATTAGCACAGCACCGCACAAAAAGGACAAGGACCACAATCTATATACCATGCAATCGTTAATGCCGTGCGGCCAATTAATTACAACGAAGAACAAGACCGTGTTAATGGCAACCAAAGGCCGCCCTTATGCCAGTCCCGCCATTCAATATACAAACAATGTTTCTCTATGCGTATCGGCGCCCAATTATAGCGCACACAAAGCCGAACAACCTCCAGAAATAAAACCTAATTAAGATGAATAAAAATTACTCAATTGTTCCATGTCCTGAATAATTCATGCTGCCGCTGCCACAAATAATGCACGACAAACGCAGACGTACCAAATTAGGATACGATCCCGGGCAATACGAGAATAATTATGACAAAAGGAGAAAAACCGCATCGCAAACGGCTCAAGGACGAATGGAGAAGAAAACAACTGAACCATCTTCATGCAGACGTGTGTGGTGGTGGGGGAAGCAATACCAATACAGCAGACTTACATAAATCGATCATTCATTATGGAATAAACGAGTACAAAGGAGACGACGGCAACGACTACGAGGACGCCACCGACACGCCGACCACTCTTGAGCCGGGAACATGATTCCACTTTGCCAATTATTGTGCTGGCAACATTAATCTTTGCCATAAACATTAAATTATTAGATTTATAAAGTATAATGTTCGTGATGGTTTCATTTATCAACCGAGATTCCGCCATACGAATCATTTATCTTTGTTGTAGATCTGTTAAGGTTTCGCAGTGTGCTTCCCACTATCTGGTTGGGTTTGCTTGTTTCCGCCATTTTTTTTTATCTCCGGTGTCATGGATATGCCACGCGCAGCTTGCGGTTGTGTACTCCCCCCACCGACTCATCCCCAATGACAGTGATGATAGTGACGTTTGAATAGCAGCAGAAAAAGGATATACCCACCATTTCAGAGGATGCAATTATGGGGATGGGAAATTAAGAGACGCTTAAATTATGCTTGTTTGAGAGGACGGCTCTGCCATGTCGAAAGATGATGTATTTTTTTTTTCCTGCCTTGGGTCTCTCTGCTGAATTCGATAGCCATCAAGGGTTTGCCTGTGCATCGCCTTTTTGCAGCAGCACTCAGTGTCAATCATGATTATGTTCTGTGCGACTTGATTGTCTTTTATGGAAGTCAATCAGTTTATGTACTCGGAATGAGGGACGACAGAATATGGTTTTCCCACAGGAGGGGACTTTCTTCACAAGACGAAGTACTCGCAAGTCCCCAGAGGCCCAATTACAAACGAAGGACGTATCTGCCTTATTATCAGTGCTCAATAGAGTGAGTATGTTCAGTGACGCATTTTCGATATTACATTTATGGCTTATCAAAGTAACGGGCTTTGGTCGTATACATCTCTCGAATGTTATACAGCTTATCTCAACATTTACGTCCGTAGTTGTAGGCTCATCTTAAAAAGCAGTTTGTCCTTACAAAGGCACCCATTTGCCAGTTGGTCAGCAACTTATGTAGGTATACACCTACTCGACGTCTCACCACTTTGGAAATGTGTCAAATTCAGTTTCATTTGATGCTCGAAACTCACCATATCCCAGTAAACAAAAGAGGTATGCAAGTGTGTATACAATAAGCTCCTTTATACTGGCCTTTTGAAAAGCTTGCACATTCTAAGCCCTTTGTCATTTACTTTTGCCTAAGTGCTGCCTTTTTTACTGACATTGGCAGAGTTCAGTAGGCTTTCGCTGGACGTTTTGTCAATGTTGGGAGAGATATGGAAAAAAAATAATGCGGTTATTTGCGAAAATTAATAAGAGAGGATATCGCTTATAGGATGGTACGTCATAAAGCCCAGACCTAACATTCAGGAGGTTGGGGTCCTTGCCTATCTTGGTTCAGATAACCTCTGGCATCACACAGAAATCAAGCGAACAATTTTACTAACCCGAGAAGACTGTAAGAAAGCCCATCAGTGCACTTGAGTGTTTTAAACGCGCAACAAGAAGGAAACTTGACAGCGAACTATACAGCGACCCTGATCGGGTTAGAACAGTCAGTTATCAAGTTATCAAGGCTTCGAATCATGTTTGATTTGAATTCGGAGGTAGAAGCAAAAGGCATCTTCTTGGGTGGCGAACGCATGTTGTTGGGTGGCTGAATGAACTCGCATATTGGTCTCTGTTTGAACGGCTGTTGGTGGATGAATGAGTCGCTATCCGATTATGGGAAGTCAATTACGTTAATCAATAGTCAGTCACCTAAAAGCCATACGTAGATCAAAGCCTATCCCTAGATATATTAAGCGTAGGCCAAGTCCTAGATTACTGATTAAGTGGTCACACGTTCGATCCCCACCAAAACACACAAAATAATTTCTTAGGTCGAGCCACTTATCGCTAAAATATGATAAACATCTGAGAGCGTAATAACTGCAATAGCACTAAAATCTAGGTTATTTCTGCAGTTTCGATAGCTGGTTATTTGGAAAACATATTTGTCGGCAGAGTTGATACTTTTTTAATACCATAGTCAATTTTGTGTCTAATTCCTACTTTTCGGTTTTGAACACTGTTTTTAAAGTTCTTTGAGAATGCTTTGATGAAGGGTCGACATAGATTGCGGAAGACTGGCAACCATCCGCCTGGTGCCCTTTTCGAAATACCATCCCTCAAAAATGAAATGGTAAATGAACGGGGATATTAATGAGGTAGCTCCGCACTTTCTCTGTCATTGGCCAGCTTGATTTTCCAGGACCTAGACAAACTTTCGTAGATTTTTTAAGTGAAAAATTGTTTAGGCGTGTTGGGCTTATTTGAGATGGGGTAAAACCAATGTTCTGTTACTACAGTTCCGACACCAGTGTTCGCGTTACCAACCACTTTTGACGAAAAAATGCAAAACTTGAAAAAAATATGCCTTTTCAATAATATAATGCCTAAAATATTTTTTTTTTGTTAAAGTGGAACAATAAACCAAAAACTAAACGCAAATATTTATAAGAAAATACACAAAAACAATTATTATTTAAATAACAGCTTTCAAATTTGTTTCCAATTTCATTCCTGTTACTGCGAGTGGACGCTGGAATTATTTTTAAAAAATGACAGATAAAGTGTTGAGAAAATGAACAGAGTTTGAAGGTGGAAACACATTCCTTAAGACCGAGGTTACATATAATTTTAAGAATGTTCAAACAAGTAAAAAAGCAGTAGGTATGTGGAATCAACAAAACAAAAACTTAGAACATATTTAAAATAAAAAAAAATGCCTTTTTGAAAAAAAGCTAGCCTTCGCTAATGAAATAACGCCTAAAAGGCAATAAAAAGCCTTAGATGGCATTTTCTTTTTGTAGCAGTTTATAAAAATGAATAAAAAACATTTCATTTAAAAGTGTTTCCTACACAATCAAATCTGTGGTCACAAGGCAAAACCTCTTAAGTCTGTTTTACTCATTGTTCAGGAGAAAAGTTTGAAGTTTTTTTACTCCACTGACTCTAGTGACTTAAGCTGTTGTTTTTTTGTATGAAATTGTGTCCACTTTTTTAAAGATATAAAGCTGAAAAAAAATTACAAAATAGATTTGGGTACGCTGAATCTAATGTCATCAAAAACTCAATTTCGTCTTAAGTCGACTTAAGTGGTTTTGCCTTGTGACCACAGGAATATTCCCTGAGGATTCAAAAAATACGCACGTAATTGTTCAAGTTTTTACTTCTGTCGGCACTCCCGGATTGCCACTGTTTTTATAGGTGCATCCACATTTTTCAAAAGCTACGATTAGACGTGTCAATTTCGACATGCTAACGTCAGAAAAATTCGTCCATTCGTTGGTCACTCGTTAGAGTGAGCTGCAACAACACGAGTGACCAGCCGCTTAACAGGCGATCACATGTAGTGAAAATTTAGGACAAATGTTTGCGTCATAATGACGTCGGCATGTCAAAATTTGGCGTGAAAAGTTGCATGTGTAGGAGTATTGGGCTGCTCCTGTCTCGCCAAGCTCTCTACCTAGCCTAACCTAAAAGTGGCAATATCAACCTATTTCCGACTGAATTCCAGACATGCAAGACGCACAGGAGATTTCTCAACTCCGTCAGAATGACTGCTTGCTCAAAAAAAAAAATGGCGTCGCATAAGGCTGTATCAGTGTATATACTGTCACCATATTCTTCCTGTATTGAATGTTTTATTAAATATGAATAGGCCGCCATCGTTGCAGTAAATGGTGGATTAACTTAAAATCCTTTAGGAAGTTCTGCAGCGAGATTTAAAAATTTCAAATTAGCTGTCCAGAGCTGTAACCTATTCATTTGACCGTCCGTCCGCTTGCTCTTATCTGCGTAAATCTTTCTCAACATATAACCTTGCTGGCAATTGCATCACATCACCCGAATATCCAATTCACTTTAAGCCGCCATCGAATCCGAATGCCGTGCAACAATTTGATTCACACCCCGTAATTGTTTGAACTTTCGAAAGGATAATGCTCAGCAAAAGTATACATGCCTTTGCATGGGGCTCCAAAGCCGCCGGCATGCCGATGTTGAAGAGCTCTCTTGAAGGTGCGCGGTGAGGGTTGGTGAATTATTGTTTATGCCACATCAGGTATCAAATGCTACGAAATTTGAATATACGACCGAATGTACGAGATTCTCAAAATCGTTGCGAGAGGGACGACGGGACGAGTGACGCCCGTCGCCATCAGAAATTGCACTTCACATTTTGTCGAGTGTTCACCTCTTCACATGCAGTCGTCTACGAACGGATATGTGTGCACTTGAATGGAATTCCCGTTGTGCATTACATCTAGGGAAAATATAAATTCAACTCCTGGTATATCTGTGCGCACGAGGCAGAGAATCGAAATGGCATACGGAACAAGCGACCGAGAGTTATGCACAAAATATTTAAAATATGCAAATACAAGCCAGTTTGTCACAATGCTTCACTGTGTGTATTCGAGTATGTGTGTGGACCTGTGGGGGTGCTCGGCATTGGCAAAAATGGCAAAATATTGCAACACGCCATATCTCCTTTGTGGCGCAGCACCAGCACACGATAATGTACAACATTAATTCCCTTCATGTTTCTGGTCTCGGCGAGCATACCTTCTACCCTTCCTAATGCATAGCCTACCCTGCTAAAGTCGGTGCGCTATAGCCACATTGGTTCTCCCGGGAACATGACACTTTATTTTCTCCATCCAGCAGGAGTTATCCTTTTTTTGTTTTTTTTTTTTTTTTTTCATTTTTGCTTTGTATTCTTCTCAGATTTTCGGGCAACAGAACTTTGTATACCGTATTATGTAGGATGGCGAAAATCCTGCTGGTGTTTTGGTACACAGTGCTCTGTGTCTGTAGTCTGTAGCTCTGGTTGCGACTAGAGCCACTTTTGTGTTATTGCTTCTTGCTTTTCGGGCGTCGGGCGTCATCTTGAAGTGCAGTTGGAGTGGTAGTCGTGATGGCTAATGTGATAGGTGAGATGTTTTATGCATTTTTCCTCCCCGTATATGTGCACTTTGAGATAAAACGTTTGCGACAAATTCAATAGAAGGCTTCATATAGTTTCACCTCGCACAGTGTGCTCAAAAGTTGTCGTCTCATATGTCCTGACACTATATTCGTTTGCGCGGTCTGTGGGCGGGGGAGAGAAGTCCGCCTTTGTTTGAGCGCTTTCGAGAAGCGCTTCAATTGACGGCTTGAAAGTAGTTTAGCTGTCAATACTGTGTGCATTCAACTGCTTGATCATAAATTTACCTCTGTTGACATTTATTACCTCTCAGACGGGAGTTATGTGTTTTAGTGCTTATTTATATTGAACGGGGGGCATTAGTGTGCAGTAGCGCCGCATGCTTGGCATTCGAGGTGACAGTGATCTCCATAGGGTTCAAGACTATCTGTCTGGCTGTGCATAGGTCTATTACCAGGACGAAACTAATTGAGCCAGTATCTGATATTTAGCTGGAGTCGTGGCATGCAGTTGGTAATCTTAACGATTAATAATTATGCCCATAGCGGTAGCAGATCGAATTTTGAATGAAGATGCATCGATTTTGATTTCGCAAGGAGGTATACGAACTCACACAATTGAAGAGAAACTGGTCGACATTTTGGGTGTTGGTTTGTAGTTCATTGTCTTTGCTGAAACGCAGGCAGCAAGCAGCAGGCACAGAGGCACACACTCGATGGGTATTGTCCATGAATGAAGGCAACGTAACTCAGTCTTTTTTAAATACGAGCCACTCCAGCTGTAGGAGTCGAAGCAGAGCGGGAGTGGTCACATTCGACAGGCGCACTTCATAAATTCTGATTTCTTCCAGGTCAGTGTTGAAGCAGCGGGGTATATTTTGCGAATAGATGTTCTGTGATCGTATCGCCGAAATCAAAACAGAGTTAGTGACAGTTTCAATCTTGCAATCCCCACGACACGAGCAAATATGGAAATGTTTTTTCTACAACTTGATGAATTTGACCTGTCCAACAGGGCAGGGCTCACACTTTATGACCATCGGGTTCTGTTTTGAGGCAAAACTACCCAAAACGTCTCCTTTCAATAAAGTCCAATTTGCAGCGGATAGAGCGGACCGCTCGATTTGTTTTGGGAAGTTTTTGAAATACCACTTTTTTTTAAAGAACACAGGTTCGATTCCTGAAAAAAAAAACCCAAATTCCATCTTAAGATTATTTTTTTCCACTGCGCCACCTCTTGCGAACGTCCGACAAACATTCGAGACTATTACTGTTATGAAAGAGCTTGAAATTGCAGATCCCTTCGTCCCAAAAACAAAAAACTCACGATAAACGAATGGTTGTGAGAAGCTAGACCTAGGTTCGCTACGGACTTGTTGCGCCAAATGCTTATTTTTTACGTTTATGTCAAACTTAGAAGACTTGAGGCAACATATCTGGCCAGAATTCGCAACATGTTCGCTGGCGTAGGGTCATAAGCCATAACAAACCCAAAAATCAGCTTATCCATTTCTTCTTCTTCTGGAATAAAGGGCGTTACCTACTGAATATGGTTTTCAAAACTGTATAAAACAAAACTTTAGATTCGTACCTCCTAGTTCATAAACAAGATTTTGTTGCATTTTTTTGGAATGGAAATTATTTTGGCACACCCTGCAAAGATATTTGATTTCAGCTTTCTACGTTGTCCTCACTTGTACCGTTAGACCGAACATATCTAGGAGAGAAAACGTGTGCATGGCGTTGCTTTGGGTTAAAAACTTCGCCACAAGTGCTTTTAGATCTCTCTCACCCTTCGCAGATACGTCACAATAGAATATAACAAATAACTGCGTCACATATAAAAGCAAACTTCCAGCAACATTTTCTATGTTTTTTTTTTTAATTTTTTCAACCTTTCGGAGTCACACTTCTATTTAACTTGGAACCACTGGCACAGTTTTAGAGACATAAGGCGTTTTTCTTTTTTAGTTCAGTGCACAACCTGAACTGTTATACAAAAAGTTCGTGTTTCTTTTTTAGCTCAGATATGGAGGGCTCACAGCTGAAGCGAACCAAGTCAGAAAAAGACGATTCCAAGATATTTTGAGGCTGAGTAAATGAACTGCCATTAAAATGAGTGCCATTGACTTGGGTTTCTTGCCGTTATCTTAGGAACGAAACACTTTTTGACTTGGCCTGTAACAGAACTGAAGAGAGTTAAACTTTGCGGAGAATTTCGCACAACTTTTTACATTTTTTATATTTCATGACTTGGTTTGGTTCAGCTGTGAGCCCTCCATATATCAGAGCTCAGATTTGTGTTTCTTTTTTCGATCTGAGCATAATCAGAGCGCATAATATGGCGCTGCTGAGACCGCAATAGTCATTTAATTTCTGCCTTAACAAATCGCGAAGGAATATATATATATATATATAGAATATATAGGAATATAAATTCGATCTTTAACTGGTGTAAAATCTTGTTAGCCAAACTCCTAGGTGAGTAGCCAGTCCTCCGTCAAATTAGTCACGCTGCATCTGTAAATTGCCCAAGTCCCTCCTCTGAATTCCGAACTCCAGCTAGGTAAAAAAACAAAACAAAAACACAAACAAACAACCATCCCGTTCAGAGAAATTCATACATTAATTTTGTTTTTCTGTTGTCATCGTCGTCATTATTCACCAATTAAGTGCTCAAATAAATCTCACTCCATTTGTGGTAGCCTCCGCGTCCACCAACCACCACAAATAAAATCCGACGCACACAAAAAAAAGAAAAACATAACAAAAAAAAACTAATAACAACACTCTAGTGCGTCGTTGTCAGAAATGGCGCGACCATCAATCCAGAGCTCCTAATCCGTTGCTAGAAATGATTTTCATTAGACGTCTCATTAAATTATTTCAAAACATCCCATTGTCACTGTGGACACAGAAGAGGACAGAAATTGTGTTCGCTGAATCGGAAAATTATGAGTGATTATCCTTGCGAAATTACCAACAAGCACAATGGTGGCGGTGATGGCGGGGATGGAGAACTCTCCACAGCACCAAGAGCACCCAAACAGGTGAAGCGGATGGCTGAAGCCCAGAACCATCCTGCTTTTGTTTGTGCCTTTTTATTTCGTTTTAGGCCGAAAACAATTCTACTTAATTTCGTAATTAAGTTCCAAATTAGTTTCTTGGTTAAGATGCCTAATTTGTATACAAGTTGGAAGCGAAAGTGGAATAAACAACGTTATAGGGTGGTGGCGACCGGCACAAATGCAACATATAGATGAAGTTTCCAAAGGGGATGTGCTTAATCCTATTTGTGTCTGTTGCGGTGTCGGGAGGATGGGGACAACCGCAATTATTTCTATGGCACGCAGTGGTTTATTAAAAGGTATAAATAGGTTTCTATACTGAATTCGCCTGTGATGTTGCTGCCACGATGATGGGTAATTAATGGAACTATATTAGTTTTGCTTTGTTGAGGGACACCTGTGGAACGGTTTGCTTCTAATGGATTCGAAGCGGCATCAGTTCAAAATGTCCGCAACTACTTCGAAAGCAACGATTTCAAGGGAAGGGACACTCAGCTTCCCAGACCTCTCTATCATACTTCTGTTCAATCGTGGCCATAGTCAGTTACATTAAAGCGTTTTGGTCATTTCACTGAAATACATACCGTGGAGCTATTATTTCAGTGAGACATTTCTCCTACTGCTCGATTAATTAGATCAAATTTGATTAGGTACTCGAAAGGATACAAGTCTGGGGTCAGATTCTGTAGGGCGAAACTATCAAACGTTTTCGTGCGCACGAATGATTTGCCAAGCAAATTTCTTCGTGCACACGAAAACGTTTGAACCTTTCGCCTTACAGAATGCCGACCCTGTACTCCTCCAAAGTACCTGCACAAGGTGGGGTGCTAATCTCTCCTATTGCCACCGTGACTCATAACTTGGTTCGTTTGTTGGCTCATGATGGTCCTCCGTAAATTGCACTTAGTCCTTAGTGGTCTACCACTAGAAAGCAAAAGAGCGCTATATTGTAGACATCTTGAATAGGAGATTTTAATAAACAGGCATCGTTAGGACCGTCGAAAGAGCGAGCTGCTAGTATCTATATGCTTGCGAGTACAACCATGAGGGGATACTGAAGGCTAAGCCCAGAGTTGTAAGGAAAAACATTACAGCTCATAAAATACTAAGCACAATTGGGCCCTTCGCTATCCCTTGGACTTCCTTATGCATAACCTGTTTTGGTGTACGTAAAGTCTTATTCGTGGTGTAAGCTTGCGCTTGCAGCGGCTAGGCCTAGAGTCCCATATTGCTCTGTTATACGTCAGCTATTTATTAATTCATCCACATACCCGCAGTCAGTCAGTCAGCACTTAGAGCTTAAAGGTCGAAGCTAATTGGCTCGTGTACTGCCTCAATTCCATGCCAGTTCAAAAATAGGGTCTGGGTGTTGCCTAGGTATAAAAGCCTTGAAATAATTAATACATATAAGCCTTGCACAGGCAAGAAAAGTCTGTGCAAAGTTTAGTTGTGTCTCTTATTCAGCAGTTAAAACAGCAATCCAAAGATGACAGCTCCGACAGTCCTTCCGCAATAAGTCTAGAGAATCCCATATCCTGAAAAGGAATGGTTTCAGAGTGCTAATAGGCGTTTTTCTTTTTTAGCCGAGCTCTGAACCGAGCTCGAGCATTATGAGCGCTCTCTGAACCGAACGTACTCAGATCGATCTGATGTAATTATGAAACACACTTGAGCACATAGCTGTCATTTGTAATAAAATCTATGTATAAATTGAATATTTATTAATTGTTGTTTATTAAATTGGTTAACCTTCAGTTTCAGAGCAGCAAGGTTCTTCCGCCATTTGAATTATTTTGTTTATCCTGTTTTTTTTTCTGTCTGTGTGTAATCAGCTTTGTACTAAGCCTGCTCAGTCAATTTATTCTGAGCTCATAGAGCGCGCTCTGATCATGCTCTGAACGAAAAAAGAAACACAAATTCGGAGCTCTGACGTGTCTGAGCCTAAAAAAAACACGAACTTATTGTATAACAGTTCAGGTTGTGCTCTAGTCCGCTCTTTCCTTTATTTCATTTTGGTTATGTAATGTAATTGGGTGGACAAACACAAAGAACATGAAGCCCATAAGTATGCAGCGCGTTCTCTCTTTCATTTCATTTTATTTTTAAGAGAATAAAAAGCTTTTATTGTAAGTTATAACAAAACATTGCATATAAATGGTATCCCATAATTCACACAAAATGTATTTTTTATAGAAAACATATACATATTTTTAATTAATTAATTTAATTAATGTATGAAATAGCACATCGGATAAATGGCCGCCACGGCTTTGCTGGCAAGTACGTATACTATTTTATTGAAATTTTGTATGCCCATTTCGCATAAATGTGGCTGAATTTCATGAATACACCACCCAATTTCCTCCTTCAAGGCGTTGGTGGTCGTGGGCTTGTTTGTATAGACCTTTGACTTCAAAACACTTCTAGGAAATAAGTCCAATGGCGTTGAATCGCAAGATCTGGATGGTAAATTTTGTTTGCAAAAACGGCCGATTACACGATTAGGAAATGATTCATGCAGTAATTGAATTGTTTCTCTGGCTGTATGCCATGTGGCACTGACTTGTTGAGACCGCATGTTGGTCACATCCATATCTTGTAATTTAGAGTGAGAATTCGCTGTAGAGAGCTTCTCGAAATGCCCAATTCTTGACTACTGTGCCGAATTGATGTTCCTGGACTGTCAGCAATACTCTCGCGAACTACTTCGACGTTTTCTCTTGAACGACTTATGACAGGGCACTCAGAGTGTATAGGATCAGTAATCGATCCAGTCTCCCTGAATTTTTCTCTTCACAGTTGATGATTTTTAATCACTATAACGGTCATATTTTGTACGAAAATTGCGGACTGTAGCTGACAAACCTTCATTTTATTTAAAATATTGGTCAACAATGAAAATACGTCGTTCTTTCGTATAGCGCTCCATTTTTACTAACCCCGAACTGTCAGCTGTCACATTGTTATATTTTACGTTGGCATCACTGCACTATTAAATGGCACAAAAATTAAATATTGCGTGAATTATGGGACACACTTTAGAACCTCCAAATTAATCTTTCATTTGATGGCCTTCCGCGTTATTTCAAAAACCAATTGAAGGCTTTGAAATAACACAAAAATTCGAGGCATTTTTTCAAGACAGCTGGTAGTGAAAAATCTGTTCCTATACGAGTATAGCCGACGCCTCTGTTGTTGGTATCAATCTGTGAAGTAGATGCCACTGCTTTTGACTGGCCTCCATAGTACCTATACTAGTAGAATCAATTTTAACCGAGACTTTTGACTCATGTCAAAATTTTGTAGATCTTGCCGGCACCCACTGCTTATAGCAGACCTGCTTTCACGTGTTCTTCCTTCAGACTTTTTTGTTTTAATTCTTAGCCGAATTAGGGGCGATGCGGTTAAAAAGTTTTGTGTTTCCAAGCCAACCTTAATGCGCATATATTGAGCTCCCAAGTACACGCAGTCAAACTTTGCTTCGATGGAATTTCGACAACTAAACATGTAGTCTGGAGAGATTTATTAGATGACTGATTTCATTTGACTTTCAAATTGAGATACGTTTCGCCCATTTGTGCCGAACACCACTCCTTTGACTTTGAGCCTTCGACAAACCTCTTTGAACACAAGCAATCCGCTTAGCACGACGAATTACTTAGAACCACTACTATAGCATTATGTACCTCGTATACCACATCTCCTTGGAATCTCCTTTGAGTGCACAACATCACAATATCGAAACCATCAAATAAATCGCCCCCAAATTGCTAATACCTAAACCACAAATACCTATGCAGGAGTATCTAAGCAAGAATCTTTGCTTAGAAATTTGTATGAACCGAAATTTCCATCAAATTCTAGCGCAACGCCCGTGTGAAATTTAACAAATCAATTACGAATCGGGACATGCAAGCGAGGGCAGCAATTGATCTATCCCCACATTGCATTAGACGCATCAATCTCTTGGCCGCGCCCACCCACTAGCACACAACGTACCTATACTTTCGGTTTAGGGGTGCTCTTCGACAGAGAGCATTCCAATATACAAGCGACACGATTTATTGCCAGTTGCTTAAGTATCCTTCTGTACCCATACATGTGGACGCCCACCTCACCTCGTCAGCAGTCCCTGTGTCAAAGCAAACGATTTGGGAATGCATTTGAGGCATTCAACCCCTGATCTGAAGATGGATGATAAATAGAGAAATGCACTCCGTGTATGGACTGGATAACTGATGGATGCTTTATTTTCAGGAATTCCTTTTTTTTTGTCTTTCGTCACACCACGGGATGAAGGGGCAGTTTTACGCGCTTGTTTGTCTCGGCTATTACTCTGTGAGGCAGGGCGCGAGCTTCGCCTTTATACTTAAACGCGGATGCAGGATGTCATTAAAAACAAAATGCAGAAACGCAGAGAGAGACAGCAAAAAATGAAAGTTGCCGTTTGGCGGAGACGCGAAGAGCAGGGCGTAAGCCAGCCATTGCAACAAAGTAATTACACGTAATTGCATCGCAATTATTGGACTTTTGGCGAGGTTTTGCGCGTTTTACATGTATATTTTCGACTGGCGTATAATTATTATGTTTGTAGCCATTAATTATTGCTTTACGGGATTGTGCATTTATAAATGTATGGCCTTCCGGTTGAGTTGGTTGCTGAGCGGATATGAAATTGTACTGTGCTGTGAGGGAGGCATCAGCAATGCGGCACATATGTAGCTACCTACTTTGTGCATTGTATGCTGTGGTGTTCTTTAATGAAGTGAGGAACGTCTAGCGGGAATTAATGCTGCATAATTGGTGCCAACTTGCCACACCATACGAACAGTGAGAAATTCGTCTGCCACCTTTTTATTGGAGGGGCAGCGTTCACTTGTGTCACATTTTCCGAGGGTGTTGCAGATGCTGGTGGTGCCTTACATTCGTTTGCAGTTAGAGGAATATGAGTTGATTTTTTTTTACGTTTTTTAGAAGTCCATACTCGTAGTGTTGAAAGGAAACCTCCTGCTGGACCTGATTTACAGAATACAACTAGCAGCAGTGATTACGTGACTATGGTCCAAGTTTGTTTTATATTTTTTGTTAATAAAATGCTTGCCAGTTATATTTTTTTACACAGGTATAGGTATCCAAAAAAAGGGCACAAATTCATTACAACATGACACAATTGCAGTGCTTTTTCACAGACAGTAATGCCCGTCGTTCACTTAGTGCGTAACTCGTCAACTGATTTGTCCAACAACTCTCACGTTCATCAAAAAATATTTCAACCTCGTACTCACTAAACTAAACTCACATTGTTCTTGCTGTGCAACGTAAAGACAAACATTAATTTGTTAAAGGCGTTGCGTGTCCGTACACCTAATAGATCAATTATTCACTGATTCGTTGAATTACACCGCACACTAAGTTGATCAACCTGCTTTTGGCAGACAAATTAATTCC
The DNA here is from genome assembly GCA_916610125.1 of Cheilosia vulpina. NCBI lineage: Eukaryota > Metazoa > Arthropoda > Insecta > Diptera > Syrphidae > Cheilosia > Cheilosia vulpina. The sequence goes on from OU744278.1 coordinate 51,003,773, forward strand.
TCGAAGTAGTCAACTGTGTTTATGCTGTGGCAGCTTAACAAGTTGATATGTTGATACCCTCAACTGCTTAAGTAGGTAAGGTTGGGTATCCTGTTGAACACACTCGGCGACTGATAGCTACGCAATCCTTTATGAAATGTTTCGAACTTGTTTTTTGTTCGTCCACTACTTAGTTCCAAAAGTCCACTGGGTCAATACAAAATCGGAATAGTTGAGCAACTGGGATGAAGAGTTAATGTGTAGCACATTATTACCAAAATTGCTGGCCAATAGAATGCACAACCAAGAACTTACACTAGCCGAATACTTTGTTGAGCAACTCGTTGTACAATGATTTACAACCGAATCAAACACTTTCGTTGCGTACGTAAAATTGGGATTATCGCACATAAGAGCTGAAGGTATTGCATTTGAAATTGATGTGTTGGTTGCCAAGTGGACGACGGGCATAATTCGTGCGACAGAAACTACATGTGCGCGAGTAGCCTTAGACCGTTTCTGCGCATGCCGATTATCATCCTTAGGTAGAATACAATCCAGCAGTCATTTCCAACCCTTCGCCTTAAGTATCTTAAGGGTTAATACAATACATATTTAAATAAGAAAAATTTTATTTGTAAGTTTGTTAAACTTCATCTAGGCACTACAAACTTTTACGTACATTTTATAAACAGCTGTGAGCCGATGGCGATGATTTTAATATGTTTAATAAAAATTCAAGTCACTTACCCATCATTGCCGAAAGCCTTCAGCTCTCTGTGGAGAGTCTCCTTAACATTCTGAGCTGAATATAAGCCCATTGGTGAGTTGAATTGCTTGTGTACGAGTTTACGCTGTGTAGCTGCCATTTTTTGTTTGCTTGTTTTTTTTTTTTAAATATTTCTGTTGAACTTTATTGAATACTTTGGATTCTACTCTAAATTTTTCGAATTGCCTAGAATGAGATATTGTTCTCTTCGTTTGAACGCGCCTATACGTTTCGATTTCACCTGTATTTCGTTCGATTTTTGTTTAATCCTTCCCCTTTCGAGATAGAGAAATCCTTTAATCCGTTGTGGTTCGTTTTGCAACTAATTAAAAAAAAAAGCTCCTGCGGATTTCAGTATCTACTACGTTCGTTGATGTTTTTCTTCTTTTTTTTTCAATTTGGTTCCGTTTTCGTTCGGATCGAATTCTGTAACGAGAAAGATTGAAATTTATCACACAAGCAGACAAGAAGATGGATATGAGGTGGTAGAAGTACAATATTAAAGAGGAAACACACTTTTGTCAACCACAACTATAGTGGTAGCTTAATGAGGTCTTAAACTAATGTACCACCCGAGGGTATCAGAACGCCAAGGACATCATACACACGTACTTCCTTTCATCAAACATTAATTGCCTTACATTGAAGATGGGAGATCTTCTTTTTTTTTTTCTTTTTTTTCTACGTATACTAGGAGTGTCGAGCTCTCCAGTATCTCCTTGCAAAATGTGAAAGGTTTCTTTAAACGGTTTTTACATGGAACAGAGGCAGATCATTCTTCTTGCACTCCTTAGATTGGAACCACTTGACAAACATTGTGGTGTTGTCAAAGGTTAATCATTATTCAGGAAAGTTCCATACATACAACACAGCCACAGAGCACAGGTTGAGATGTGTACACGAGAAAGGATATGCTGGGTACATAGATTGGCCCGGTTGACTTCAAGTTGATGATGGCAACTAGCAGCGTAGATGGAACTTACAGATGAGGAAATAGTTGAAGTAGTGGAATGTGTTTGATGGGAGAAATGATTAAAAGAAGAAAAAGGAAAAGTATATCCTCAAAAGGTGGGGGAAAAAACTGATCCAAGGAGATTGTTGGAGGTAACCTGTTTCTAAAAGCGTTGCATTTCCCATTAGCAATTATGTTGTACTAGGAAGGCTGCGAGTTGGAGTATTGAAATGCTTAAGAATAAACTGGGTAGCTTTACGCCATTGTTGGGATAAGAGTGAAAGAAACTTGCAACTAATTTGAGCAGACGAAAGGTGTCTTAAAATCGTCTAAAGGTGATCTTAAATTGTATACACTTTGAACGAAGAGGTTTGCCCGTGTTTGTTCTCACTGCGATGTAATCTCCTTTGTGTCAAAGTATTAGAAACACAAATTTGGTTTATCTTGAAGTCGCAGTTGGAGTCATAAAATGCTAGCGAGATAAGAGCATACGTTCGCTCGTTGGCCGTATAAAGTGTCACTATCGGATTAGAGAATCGCAATTGATTAAATGTGTTGTATACATGGTTGCAGAGATTTAAGGCAAGAAGTAGTTCAAAGTCCACAACTAGTTCAATAGTCTGTTTATATCAGTTTTATAAATGACTGACAGCAAACATGCCTTTCCTCTCATTGTTGTCATGAAGTTTCAACAAGCGCACTTAGGCGAGACTTTTGGATATGACGCCCTGCCCTTTTAAGAGACAGATGTTACCTCTTACAAGACAAGACGGATTGGAAACTCTGTTTGCTGACAGAGGGAAAACAAATTATCGCTCAGGTGTTTGCCTGTTTTTGAAATGATCCCTGTAGCCCCTTTTGGAAATTGGAAAGGTCTTAGATTTTGTTATTTGCGGCCTAAAACTTTGGGTAAAGAGTCGAAAATAACTGCAAGCGTACTTGAGGAAATTCTGATTTAAGCCAATTGAATAGTTTTTGGGGGGAAACAGATCCAAGGGGGTAACTTTGCACTTGAGGAAATATTTGCGCTACCACTTTTTAAAATTCTTCTCGTATTTACAAGTTCAAGATCTTATAGGATATTATTGTAAGGGGACTTTTTAGCTATTAAAAAAAGAAAATTATAAGTCGTAGTGACTTACAAGTTTAAATAATTAAACAGTAAGAGAAACAGACCCGGCCTAAATTCTCACAACCATTTTTGTTAATGTGTTTTTTTTTTATTTTGGGACGAATAGAAGGGACCTACAATTCTATGCCGAATATCTGCATTGAGAAGTTCTTCCAAGATCGTTCTTCCCTCGGATGTTTGTCAAACGATAGCAAGGGGTGGCCTGTATTTTATTTACTTTGCTGTTTAGACACGTCAATGCGCCTAGTTTTTGAGGGCCGTTTGCTGATACGACTCATAGCCAATTAAGTGCCACATAAACTCTTATGTGACAGTTTACGACCTAAACAAAAGTAGCCTATCAGTATTTAATAGAACTTAAATCGTTAAGAGTCGTATGAGCAAACGGCCCTGAAAGTTCTAGACGAGATTCGGTTTATAATAATTTCAGAAGGAGTATGCCAGTGTTAGTATGTCATTGAGATGGTTTTTTCCCTCGAACGGCTATTTTTTTTCCCGTTTTTCCCTTTTGGACCTCGTCAAAATTCCCACAACTTTTCCACTTGGTTAATTAAAAATATATTTATATTAACAAAAAATAAAAAACGGCAAAAACATATTCTATATTAAGGAATTTAATTGGAAAAAATGAGATAAACTTGCATTTCATTACTAAATATAATATATATATAGGTACACGTAAAAAATCAGATTGGTGCAATTCATGAAAAAAAAAAACAAGATATAATTCAATATAATATCACTTTTTTTGTGTATTTTACTATCTATAAAATAAGTTACTAAAAAGAGGAAAAAATCACATTTAGCGCAAATAGTCTTTATGACAAGAAAATATTCGATAATCAATAATAAAAAATAATACTTTAACTAATCTGTACATATAAAAATTGAACCTTAAAATTGTGTTCGTTTGTCGCCGATTCACGCCCTAACGCATTCACCGATTCAAACCAAACTTTCGCACATCTTAGGTATATTGGTCTATGTATGGTTTTTGTGAAGTTTGGTTGAAATCGGAAAACGTATGCGTGTGCTGTGCGTGCTTGAAAAAAACACATGAATTTCAGTACATTTTGATATTTTTTTTTTCGAGTTCGAATGATTTTTATAGTGATTTGACGTCTCAAGATGTTATTCGAGAAGCTGAAGACTGCGAGTTGGCAGATTATGACAAATTGTTTACCAAAAACGCAGCAAAAAAATGTGTTTGTACTGTAAAATTCCTTTTTTTTTTTTTTATTAGAAATCGATTTTTATTTTGTCAAAATACTTTTTTCGAATTTTCAATCAGGTTTTTCATGTTTTCCCAACGTTTTGAATAAGTGGAGTCGTACGGTTCCTACGCTGGTACCCTCAATTTATTTTCAAGATTGAAGATAAGATAAATTGATTCCTTATAATTTCATTGTTTAATTTTAGTTTGTATCAAAAATAGTCGGTCGCGTAGAAAGCAAAATAGATCAAACGAAAGGCAAAATCAATCACAAGAAGAGTGAGAAAATCGAAATCGAATTCAAAGAGAACGTATGGCCGGATCACGTTCAGGTCATTCATCTGAACAACGTGAACAAGATTGAGAATGCAATCGCATCGCACAGCAAGAAATGTTAATGAAAATGTACAAAGACAACAGCGAGCTGAACGAATCAATGTTAATGTTGTTTTAAATGGTGCTGGATTTCGATATAATAGTGCCATTGATTATAGTTTGCACAAATTTGTGGTTTGAACAAATTATGTCAATATTGTAATGCATTCAAATTTGGAAATGAAACTTCTGGAATGTGTTGTGCTTCTGGGAAAGTTCGATTACCAGAATTAAAATATCCACCTGAACCATTACGATCATTACTTTCTGGCACAACACCAAAATCAAAACATTTTTTGGATAACATTCAAAAGTACAATTCATGCTTCCAAATGACATCTTTTGGAGCAACGAATATAACACGAGATAATTTTATGCCGACATTTAAGGTAATATCGGCATATAATGGGATTCATTCCGTAAGTTTTTTTTTTTAAATTTCTTTTGAATGGGATTAGTCAAAAACGACTTTGCTGTGTTTTAGGGAGAGTTTTTTGCTTGACTAATGCTTAATTATTATTCAAAGTCAATCGCTGGCGAACTGCATTCCTACGAATCCGTTGACAGCTTCCCACCTTTACAGCTGAAGGTGGGATCGATCATAATCATGTTAGGAAATCTAAAACATTAGAAATTGTGCAACGGTACGCGGTTGTTCGTCAAGATACTGATGAACAATGTGATTCAAGCGACGATCATCAACGACAAATTCAAAGGAGAGGAAGTCCTTATCCCACGAATTGCGATTATTCCAACTGATCTTCCATTCAAATTCAAGCGGATTCGGTTCCCTGTTCTATCCTGCTTTTGCGATGACAATCAATAAATCGCAAGGTCATGTTGGAAGTCTGCGGGATTTATCTCGAATTTTCCTCTTTTTCGCACGGTCAGCTCTTCGTTGTTTGTTTTTGCGCCGGAAAACAAATCGAAAAAAAAATTGTATATCATTCATATCGCTCTCTGCTGATTTCGATTCCTTTCAAATAAATCACATTGAAATTCGAACTATCTGTGTTTTATTATCACTCTGGAGTTTATCTGAAGGCGTTAAATTGGGGCGAGACGAAGTTCGCCGGGTCCGCTAGTAAGTCTTGAAAAGTAATAGCCGAAATTAATATTTTAAATTAATTTAGATATGCTTGTTTTGTGAACACAGAATAAGGTAGTAGAAATATGATATTAGGTTGAAGTTTGATGGAATTTTTATTTTTCGTAAGTTGATCAAATTTCCCACAAAATCTTATTGAAATCTTACCTTTTCCCTTTTTTCCACGAGACCATCGAAATTGCCACGAGTTACCAACACTGCTAGGTATATATTTCTTCACAAAAAATACAACAGTTTAAGTATTTTTGTTTGTTTAATTATGAAAAACGCCAGAGGGGGCTACATCCAAAAATCCAGTTGTGGCTAGTGAAATTTTCATTTAAACTGATACAGATAAAGATTGGGTTTGTGGTTGTATCACATGTATAAGCGACTGAGACAGTAAAAGGGTGTAAATCCCAATAAGTAATATTTGATCCAATTTTAAACTTAGAGATCGGTATGCATTACATGTTTGCTAGTAAGAAGCTAAAAAAAACCATCATGGGATTTCTAAATGCAATATCTACTCAAATCAAGCACAATTTATTTTCCGGGTAGTCATAGTTATTCTAGGTATCTCTATGGTAAACTGCTCATTTTAGATGTCACTAGTGCTTATTCGAATGTATTTTTGTCGAAAAATTCAAAAATTCTTCAGAAAGCATGTGACAATTGAGAATTAAAATTCTTTTGTTTTGCGACCTTAGATTATCTTAAAAAATTTGAATCACTCATCAAAAACAAAAAAAAACAACTACCAACCGCTGCCTTAAATAAACATCAAACCACCTTTATCCCATTTTTCAAATTTGTTCAAATGGCAGAAAAACAAATACCTCCATCCACCTGAAAATTTGATTAATATAAAAATTACTTAAACACCGCTCTAAGACCGCCGAAAAGTGTTGGCTCATTAAATTTTACTTCTCGCCGTCAAGAAGCAAATCTTCGATTTCTATTACCAAGTTGTCACACGTGGGCGTTGTGACACTATGCCCCAAAATGTTTTCACAAACAACTTAAATTTTATTTTTATTTTGCGATTCGCCCAGCTGAGATCTGCTCTGTCGTCTAATATCAGAAAATACTTCGCACATAGAAAATTTTAAAAATACATTCATACAGTAGAATGGTAATTAAATGCAAATTTATTGCTTAAAGTCCCGAAAATGTTTTCGACAATTCATTTTGGTTGTTCAACAATTTTCGCCTTTGCTTTGACATCAGTGTGAGGATTCGTCTTCTTTTATTTTTTTGCAGAAATTAAATTCGCTTAAATGCAATATGTAGTTAAATTCGAGAGTGGATATTAAGTACTTATTTAATTGCTTAAATTTCCATTGAAGTCGCGTAGGTGCTGAATTAAATGTGTGCAAAAATATTTTATTGCGAAAAAAATGAGTATATATTGTACATAAAATATTCAATTTACGTCATTCGGGGAATTTCATGTGATTAATATTTGAAGCAAAAATGCAGACTACCGATACTGACTGCGAAATTGTTTGTTTGTTATTTTTTAGCAAAAGCGACTTCGTAAATATATTTTCTAAATATTTGTTTTACACAAAGTTTATTTGGGCAAGATCGGCCTTAACTCATAGACCTTTTCAGTTTCCAGTACGATCTTTGCGAACTGCGAAAATCCATGTGATTGAGACTCCTATTTTGGGTTTCACGTGTGTTTCTCAAGTATGATGTCGACGGCAGTGGCTTAGTGGTTACAGGAAGAAGTTTCGATCTCCAGAAAAATGCAAATTACATTTTTAATTTTTGTTCCCACCACACCACTTCTTGTCTGGCGAAAATTCGAGAGTATAATTGACCTAAGAAAGCTTCTCAGAATATCAGTTCGAAATCGGCATCAAATTATAGGTCCCTTCCATTCGTCCTAAAAAAAAACGAATACTGTCAGAAACGAATGCTTGTGAGAAGCCAAGCCTAGGTACCTATAAAAAACAGTTGCAGCTACTGTTTTTCAGTTTTGATGTTAAAATCGTCACATTTATCTAATACTAGCTGTACCCACCCGGCTCTGGCCGTGCCTTTTGTACAAAGTCCCGCCAACGTTTCAAAAATACTTTATTTGGACAATATGCATCAACTTTAGCTCCGTGAAATAGCGTTTGATTTTTTTTCCTTTGAATGGGCGTTGGACCGACCCTTTTTCGTTACAACCACTTTGTGTAGAATGCTATTTACCAAATTTCAAGGCGTCATAAATAAATGTCTTTTTTTCTACATCAAAGGTGTCAGTGACGAAAATCCCGACTTTCCCAAAAGGAGCTGCGATCACCCGTCATTCTGCACAACTTGGCAATGTTGGCGAAGATGCCCGAATTATATTGGATCTCTATACAGTTCATCTCAATAAACGCTGTCGTATGTGGTCTCAAAATCGATATCGAAATCAAATCAGAAGATAGCGGACTTCTTGAATTGTCGCCTGGATTTGTCTAAGTTTTAGTATATTTGATCAGACGAGGACTTTTCACACAGAGCAACAGATACAGATTTGTAATGATTCATTACAAAAGACATCTCCAAATTACCAGTAATACAACTGCACAAAATAAAAATCAATAGCGACACCCTAACGCAAAATGTCTTTTGACTCGCACACCGTCACATAAAACTTATTTTGGAACACGGAACTCAAACTCCACGCCTGAACGCAATTCCAATCTACACCAACAACTAAGCCCTCCAAACCGAAAAGTAAACAAATTGGAATTTATTTTCCCGCAAATTTCAGTCATCTCGCTCCTGTTCATTAAGTTTCTCCGCCTCCGCCTTGTATCCGTTCCTCGTCATCATCATCGTGCTCGCTAAAGTTTTCCATCTAATTTAATAAAACACTAAAAGTAAGAAATACCCATAAGAACTTGTGCATTAAATTTCGTCAATTAAATTTTGCGGACAAACTTTTTAATAGAGTGCGAGTGGGTGCACCTCTCAATGAGTAGCGCCTACCTATAAGGACACTCTCAGCACTCAGCCCATCTTGCAATATTTACACTTATACAAATATTGTCGGCGTAGTTTGTTAAAGTTTCGGTGTTAAATTGAGAAGGTGCGGCTACCGGCAGAGAAATACAATCTAAATGGAATATCCTTTTGAGTGATCCATATATGGCCAAGGGCAATACATATTTAGAACGATGAACAAAATCAAACGAAGGCATAACGAAAGCTAAACTGTCCCTTTGCCAATTGCAGCTTTTGGGGCGAGTTTTATTGTCCTTCGGTGCCCCGAAGACTCCACAAATTACGAACGGCTTTTGCATAAAACTCAATTAGAGAAAACTTTTCAAATTATGAATTAGATCCCAGTGACATTTTGTCCGTCTTCCAAACTTCAGTTTATTCAGATGGGCTTCTCTTTGGCTGTCTGTTTGGTATGTTGGTCCCTTCGGATTATCTATTTATATTTTATCATAAATTCTCAGAAGGAACTACTGATGGTCCTTGTGTTTAAGTGGTGATTTAACTCGGTTGAAGGTATTGTTGTCTTTATGGCAGTTTAACTTTTTGTGGTTGAAGACATAACCAAAGGCAATATCGCAGGTAAAACCTCATCTTGGACGTGTGGCATCACAATTCAAGTCCATTTCCCACTGCATATAACGACTCGACAAGCACTATCAATGGATTCTTGTTCACTCCAAGACATCCCTTCGACAAACTCATCTCATCCGCCAAAGTTGGGTCATTGTGAAGACAAAAGTTTGTCCTCGCACCACGGATATATCTTTTCGGTGTCCCCGGTCATAAGGCAACTTTTCACATAGTTTTGGCGAGTATCTCTTTGAATGGGATGGTAATAATGTGCAGGCGGTGCACGGATTCCTTCTAGTCGAAACAACATGTTAATGTTGCGTTAACTTGGACCAACAGAAACTTTTTTCGCCAGCGAACGAAAGCGGAGTGCAAAACTGACTGAGAAATATTACGAACAGCTGCAGCAAATGTTGAAATGTTCCCACGGCACAGCATATTCGAATTCTGCCCGGGACAATATGGGAAAAAGTTTGCCCCGACACATTTCCCTTTGCAACATGCAAAATGTCAAACGAAGTAAGTGGGGGGAACATGAAATATTTTGTAGTAATTAGCAGACGGCTATCCTGAACATTTAGGCATAGCTTCGATTAACTAGGTTAAGTTGGGCTAGAGAGTCATTTAAGACAAGTTGCAGAGCAGACGCTTACTTATTCAGCAACATGGTCTGATTGGAAAGTGAGAGCAAACGACTTTTGACGACGAATTCGGAATGCGAATACCAAATGGGGTGCAGATTGTAGACTCAGAAAATATACACCGATACCAGCGTTGCCAAACAATTTTGACGAAAAAAATGCCTAACTTGAGAAAAAAAGATGTCTTTTTCAATAAAATAATGCCTTAAATACATTTTTTACGTAAACTGGAACAATAAATAAAAAATAAACACAAATATAAAAAAAAAAACAAAAACTATTTTTTATATTAAATTTTTATTTCAAAAAAAAAAACTTGAATTATAAATCACAGAAGAAATTCTTAAAGGGAACAAAATTCATGGCTTTTTGGTTTCATATTTCATCATCATCAATTGGAAAAATATATGAAATAAAAAAATATGTCTTTTGGAAAAAACAAGCCTTAAAGCCTAGCTAATGAAATGATGCCTAAAAGGCACGAAAAAGCCTCAGTTGGCATCACTGACCGATGCCGTTTATTCTATCATTTCCCTCGTAACCATTAAAAACTTCGATAAAAAGGAAGAAAAATAATCGAACTAAAACCACGCGAAACCCTATTACCAGTCCAGTTCATGCCAGTCACAGCTAAAGCCTTAAAGTTTGTGCGAGAACGAAGTCAGCTCACTCTTGCACCGCATACGGCATCAACAAATTGTGTGTTTCGTAGGTAACCGGCTATCACATCTGACATCTTCCACAAATTCTTAAATTCGTGTAACTCCTGAAATAGTTGGCCGACTGCAATCAAATTAAAACAAAGTGTTGCTCCATATTTAATCAAATGTTCTTCTAAAAGACATTCTGTTTTTTTTTTAAGTTTTTTGATTAACAACAATTTTAGTATTTTGTGTTTAACGAACAAATCCACACACAAACAGAAAATTATTATTTGTGTATAGAATAATTGTCGTTAGTTAAGACAAGATTTGATTATAGAGGGTTGAGAAGTTGTACATACATTTTATTAGTCCGTTTTAAATGGTGCCGATTCATACCATTACCTTGCGCATACATTTTGCTGCTGTCAGCCAAGCTACGAATCAAAGTACTTGCTCAACATTCTAAGTTGTGATAGAGGCAACTGCCACTTTTAATGTTTCGCAAGTAGTTTTTTTAAATCAGCCTGTGAATGGTACAGAGCAAGTCAGTTATGGACTCCACACTTTCAATTGTTATGGCATTTCAGCCTTTGGAAATGTCGAGCCCGCTTCTTGTATATTTTTTTGGGTTCAAAATTGGACAGATGGTCCAAGCTGTGTCCCACTTAATATTCATCTATGTCGTGTACAGACTTTCAGAACGGCATTTAGAAAAAAGCATACGGCCTTACCAATGATCCTCTTTAGTCTGGCAGTTTTTGCAAAGACTCTACACCTTCTAAAATCCCCTTACCAATAAACAAATAAAGTTGCCGGATATCGCTAACTGTTAAATTTTAATGTTGAGAAAACCATGTTTATCTCGGGCATTAACTAAATTTTGAAGAGGAATATTGCCGAACCACCCAAAATGGCGGTATTGAATTTGCTAACGATTCAAATGTAATCTTTAGACCAGAACCCAATTTTTTGCGACCACGGAACCCTAAATGATCAAATTTTTTTTTGCCGAACCCCCATATTTACGGTGACCATTTTTTCAGTCACATAAAAGAGGACATTTTTCTTAAGTAAAATAAGTTTACAGTCAAAAATGGTTAAGGTACATTTTAACTTTCAAAATTTGTAGGTTTTTTTAGGTTTGATAAAAGGAATTGATTTTGTCTTTGAAAATCAACACAAGATTACCATCTAACTCCAACTTTGTAAGAATTTAGAAGGTACCTACTCGCAATCTCGCATATTTCTTATGGTAGGAAGATGGTCTTTAGGGAAAAAGACGACATTTTAGGAGTAATGTTTTATTTTAGTAAAAAATCAAAGACGACATAGTAGCGAAAAAAAGGACTTTGCTCTCAAAAACAGCACGAGTGGTCACCATACCCATATTGATATTAACAGAAAACATCGTTCCTTGAAGTGCGGTTTGGATATTTTTATGTTTCACAAGAAAAGTAAAAATAAATGATGTAGAAATATTTTTTTTAAGTTCTATAAAGCATTTATTGTACAACAAGAAATACGTTTTAAGAAAATACCGAAAATTATTTCCGAACGAACGATGCAGATTTGCATAATGATATTTGACAGGTCAGCGGATATTTTTTGCATTTCCTATTTTTACCGTTTTGTGTTTTGCTTGTAATAAGCTTCAAAGAGGCTTCGAATGATGTCTGTTGCAATTTAAAAACTCCTTTTTTTTAAGAATAAAATCCTCGTTGTGAAATAAACCATTGACCTTGTTTTCCACGAAATTTGAATTCTGCGATGACAACAAATGTAATAGATTCTTAAAAAGGTTGTCGGTCGAATTGTTTATTGGCACCATAATACTGAACATTTTTATTAAAGCTAGCAACCAGCTAATCCTCGACATTAGTGTTTTATTATTAGTAAGGCCCATAGTCTAGTCCAGTTGACCATTTCCCGTGACCGGTCACACAAAAAAAGATGAAGCTGTATAATCTAGCTATAGGAAAAAGAAATGCAATTCTTCAACGCTTTTGATGGTAGCTTGGCCTACGATGTGTCATACCTGTTATATGTGTCGCCCCTCCGATATTGCAGTTAATGACATATTGATCGAAAGTTTGACACATTACATCCGTCCATAGAGAGAGAGGGAGAGAGAGAGAAAGGGAGAGAGAGAGAAAGGGAGAGATGTACTGATTGTCATGCAGAACTTACGTCACCGTAAATTTTCGATTGATAATTTTGGGGAAGTAAAGGGTGTCCCAAAATTCACGCAAAATGTAATTTTGTTAGAAAATATTTACATATCTTGAATATTAGAAAGCATACATTTTTTATTGATTCATAGAGTATACAGATCGGGGTTATTTATGAAATAACTCTTCGTATAAAGTACGTATACTATTTTATTGAAATTTTGTATGCCGCATAAATGTGGCTGAATTTCATGAATACACCACCCAATTTCCTCCTTCAAGGCATTGGTGGTCGTGGGCTTGTTTGTATAGACCTTTGACTACAAAACACTTCAAGGAAATAAGTCCAATGGCGTTGAATCGCAAGATCTGGATGGTAAATTTTGTTTGCAAAAACGGCCGATTACACGATTAGGAAATGATTCATGCAGTAATTGAATTGTTTCTCCGGCTGTATGCCATGTGTCACTGTCTTGTTGAGACCACATGTTGGTCACATCCATATCTTGTAATTTAGAGTGAGAATTCGCTGTAGAGAGCTTCTCGAAATGCCCAATTCTTGACTACTGTGCCGAATTGATGTTCCTGGACTGTCAGCAATACTCTCGCGAACTACTTCGACGTTTTCTCTTGAACGACTTATGACAGGGCACCCAGAGTGTATAGGATCAGTAATCGATCCAGTCTCCCTGAATTTTTCTCTTCACAGTTGATGATTTTTAATCACTATAACGGTCATATTTTGTACGAAAATTGCGGACTGTAGCTGACAAACCTTCATTATATTTAAAATATTGGACAAGAATGAAAATACGTCGTGTAGCGCTCCATTTTTACTAACCCCGAACTGTCAGCTGTCACATTGTTATCTTTTTTACTTTGGTATCACTGTACTATTAAATGGCGCAAAATTCAAATTTTGAAGGAGGATATGAGTTGTAGCTAGTTCTCTCTTATGTCCAAACTATATCGCATACAAAACTCAAAATTTTGGAGTTTAGACATCCTCATTAGACAAATTTAATAGAACTATAACTTTTTTACCGACTATATGGGTGGTAGATTTAAGAACTACTGAGCCAAATTGACTGCGGTTTTCACTGATGCAATGAAAATGGTTTCGATAAAGAGATAGGATTTGTTTCATCGTTATCGGCTGCCCAGAAGAGGATATCTAAGCTTAGAAGTGGCTTCGGTGGGCTAGTTTTAAAATATTTAAAAGTAACTCTTATAGAGACTCGTCTCTGTAAACTACTACTACACTTCAAAAGACAATGATAATTCCATTCCAGATCCGCACTCGTTCTGCTTCGTATTTAACAGTAATATTTTATTTGGTCGGTTTAATTCTCAAGCAAAGCCACTCCCATACAACTGTTTCTAAGCCCGTACGATACAGCATTATTCGGCATACAATGCTAAGCAACGTGAAAATGAACACCACCTCGAGGACGCGTATCGTATAAGTGTGTATTTTCGTTTATTTGCCAAAAGAAAACCTCTTTTCGTTCTCCTCGAGGCGGTGTTGCGAACACAATGCCATTAAGGTAACCCAGAAAATCCTACAGATTACGCATAACGATAAAAAAGGTCATCCACCGAGGTACCCACACGCATAAATAGGAGACAAGAAGAAAATACTGAGAAATACGTTTATCCTTCTCAATTTTCCATTTGGTTGACAATGACATTCGCTCAAAGCCACAGATCAAGGTAGATATGTGAGTACACATGTGTGCGGAGAAGGAGAAGCTCCCATGCTATCGAGGCGCTCGGTGTCCAAAATGAGTTAGTGTCCCGTATTGGAACTCTGTAAGCCGCTTCGATTAGCCCACAGGCCTACATGCCCTTAGCAATGCGACGACGAATACCACAGGTGAACAACAAGGACACAGCACTAACGATGAGGATGTATAGAATGATGATGATGGTAACGATGACGAGAATGCTGGTGGTGGCTTTTCCGCTCGCATTGAGACATTGTCCCTTGGCACGGTTATACAATCCCCATTGAAAGCTGATGCTTTGGCGTCCCAATCGTTGTGTTGTCCCATTCACGATTTGGCACGTATTTTTAACATTGTCACGTTCGCCTTGTAAACATAAATCAGGCCTATTTGTGTGGCTGGAGGTGTTGTTTACTCGGTCCCACTGCCATAAACATCTTGGCGCGCTTTGTACCATACCGCAGCATTACCAAAGGATAACCCATGAAATATTTACCCAAGCGTTTCGTGTTTGTTTGCCTTTCCATAGTCGGCTCCGCTGCCCTCCTGAGCTTGTCCCCTACACTGGGTAGTGTCTTCTTTGCTACGGTTGTATGTGTGTATGTGTGTGAGCATCCAATGTTGTACGAGGTAGGGATATAGTAAACGCGTAACCCCCTGAAGCTCTTTAAATCTCCACGGTGTATTAGCATCGTCCTTTCGGCTGTTTCGCCTTTGGCCCTTATGTACGCCGGTCCCGTGCCAGCATAATGATTAAATTGTGAGATTTGTAAGGTAATGCCGTGATATTTATGGTACATTATTACTTTATTATTACGGTGTTTAAGGTGAGTCAACGAGAGGGAGTCGGGCGTCCGGGTGCACATCACAGTGGGCGGGCATGTTTCCAAAGTCGGAAATGAGATCGATGTGCCAGACAATGAAATATATTCATTATCCTTTGAGTAAGTAAATTGCCTGGTGTGTGCACGAGGCACGAGTTACCTTTATGATGCAAATTGGAAAATAACTTAACTTACAAATTGAGTTAGATAAATCAGATTGGCAAAAGGAAGTCAGTTAAGGTTAAGGATGCGGCGTCTGCGGGGAATGCTGCACATATCTGTTCGACACGCAAGAGGAAACTTATTTGTAAATAGTTAATTCGGCTGCAAGTAAAGAGGGCATCTTTTGTCAACGAGCAACGTGCTTGTTGCTCGGTTTTGAAAAATCTAAAGAGCTGCTGACTACGTCCTGTTGTACATTTACTTGTGCGATTTTTTTCTGCGCACTGTGATTTTTTGTTTTCTTCGTTTTAAAAAAATAGCATCGCTGATATGCAACTTGTCAAGTCTAAGGTGATTATTTTTGTCTAGTGATTGCAACCGCCAATAGTGTTGATTTGGCTTCTGCTTATAAATGGCTCTAGGGCGATTGTATGTCCTTTATTTACGATATATCAATTTTTTTGTGCCTTGTCATTCACACTTTGTCTGACGCGATAGTCTTTTTTTGCATTGACATCGCATACTTCTCTCTCGGTCCGCTCAAACAGCAAATAAAGCCCCGCTTTCGAGGTGCCCCCTTTAAGACCACGATCAAGAAAATCGTTTGCCAAAGTGGCTTTTAACGCGGAAAGACTCAGGGCCTTACCAATAAACATTATTAGTTTCGACTCTAAACTTTAGTAGTTGACAGTGGCGATATTTTCCATAAAAATTTCGCAATTGTGAGTGAAAGTCGAGACTTAAATTTGTTATTGGTATCGTGCTCAGCCTTTTGAACAAGTGTAGAAAGAAGGTAAGGTTAGGTTGAGTGGAGTTATGAGATCGTCACAAAAGACCAGGCAGCTTAGCGGGCACATTCCATTGAAGAATTACGGTTAAAACCTAAACCCATTCGTCCAAACATCCAATTTCCCATTCAAAATTTAAGTAGGTATATGGTCTTCATTTTTCTGGAGAAACCAACCTCTTCGAAGTTATTAAAAAAGTACCTGCAGTGGTGCTTCCTACTACTCCTAGCAATTGTTTGACATTCACAGCGAAGCTGGGAGATGTCTGCCGCGACTTTTAAGTCCTCACAGACTTTCTCCGAATTAAAAGCTAATTGATGAAATGCCGACTAATAGCTTAAAATGTTTGGGCAGGGTTGGTCTCAGCATTCTTTTTCACGATTAACAATTTTTTTTTTCACAAATGATTTCGAAATAAATAAAATGTTTTCAAGTCAAAAATGTCTCTTAAAAGGAGGCGTGGCAAAAAGACAAAAGAACACAGCCTATAGTTGCATGAATTCACTCAGAGGCGTGGACATGGACAAAGCCCGTGTTCATAAAGTCTCAAGTTTTAAGCTTTTTAACTCAAGGAAATCAATATCAAAATTTGATTGTAAGACCAAAATTAGCACAAGTGAAAAGTTTTATTTAAACTAAATTTTAAAAATTTGCACATAGCTTAACAAATAAATAGTTATGGTGAAAACTTCTAGTGCAGGGAAATAATGGGCAATAACCAACCCATGTTCAGTGGAAAGTCAATTCACATAAAAGGTAATGCAATTATTTTCCGTGTGAAGTTCTGCACGTGAAATTATTTCCCTGCACCCTAAAATTCTGACAGTTTCTGCACTGGAACTTTTAAGACATATTTTGGTCAAAATGGGTCAAAGAAAGTGATTTTTCTGTATAACATTTAAATTTACATACAAAGGAAATAGGTGAACAAAATTTAAAAATAAAAGTCCAAGAAATATGCAAAAATTACAAAATAACAAATTATTTCTAAACTTGGTAATTATTGACCAATTTGAAAGAACTATATAAACTAGCTGACCCGGCGAACTTCGTACCTCCTAAAAATAATTAAATTATTAAAATTTTTTGATAAAATTGAACGTGTCTATTGAACGAATGAAACTCCTTTGGAATTCAATTAAGTTCAATGCATTGAAAGGACTTCATAGGTTTCCGGTCGACTTCTTGATCGAATTTTTCCACGCTACTGATTGAATTGCGTTTCCGGTCAGATTTTCTCAATTAACCAAATCAACCAACGTAGAATGTGGAAAATCGGCAATCCTCGCTTCTGCCATTCGACCGAGTACATCCAGAAACGCGATTGTCCAAAAACAATGTGCTTAACCATGAAGCCCATGATCGTTTCGAGCTTTTGTTTGAAAAATCGTGCGGTATGTTATGGCGGTCGTCCGAAGTTTTCCCGGGAAGTAAGAATCACCGTTCAGATAATTTTTTCCCCACTTTACATTCGATAAAGGTGGTATAAAGCATTAAATATAAGTAGTTGCGACTTGTGAACACAGTGGCTCGGTGATTAGCATGCTGGACTACTGGTCAATTTGTAAAAATGATAGTATACGAATAATGAACACAGTATACCTCTCCTTCATTCTACCAAGCGATATGTGCCGCATGGGCATAGGCCACATGCCACATCATATATTCTTTAATGCTTGCGATTTGCCCTCACCACCCCAAAGCAAAGAGGCATCTACAACAGCGCCACCTCGAAAACTATCCTAGTTTCCCAACTGAAACCAAAACATACTCATCCACAAAATTAAAATCAGTTGAGTGGTTTCGGAGACTGACAGCAGCGCCACCTATCGTGCCCAAAACTATCCTATCCTTTAAGCTGCAACCAACCATACACATCCACAAAATTTCATTTAAATCGGTTGAGGGTTTCGGAGATTGACAACACAGGAATGTTCACTCAAATGCCTATAACTCGTATAACCAAAAATCATCCAAAAACCGTATATCAATACAAACCTTGGTGGTGACGTCCCAAGTCCGCTGGATTAAAAATGGTTTTAAATGCGGATTTAAAACACTTTAAACCGTTTTTAATCCGTTTTAAACCCATGTAATATCAAATTTCACAAATAATGACATTTTTTTTGTTTGTCACTTGGAAATTGATTTCATTTGTTTTGGGACTAGTTATATTTTAAGGTGTATTAATTATGCCAAGATTTGTATCGAATCATTGAATTTAGCCTCCAAAATAAATCTTTTTCAGCACGACATATTTTCTAAAATATACCACAGCGTAATCGTCGACGCAAGCCCGCTTGTGGAATCGATATATTCGACAACAAGGACGACGTTAATTTACCATCAGCTGCTGTTCCATCAGCTCTTCGAAAAATTCGTCTTCTGACGACGAAGGAATCAACATTAATTTCGTCTTTTTCACAAATGAAGTCTTTTTTTAGTTTCTTGCCATTTTTTTTCTATTCCCCTTTTCTACTTTTCTTATTTCTTACGATCGAAGAAATGTCAATATTATGAAATTGAGTTTTAACCCGAGTTAAAGTACTTAAACCGGTTTCCGGATTGCGTTTAAATCCAATTGGATGGTCAAGTTAAAAAAAACTGGGTTTATGTTCGGGTTTAACGAGTGAATATTCTGGACTTGGGTTTAGTTTTTGGGTTAAACTCATTTAAACCGAGGGTTAACCTTTAACCCGGATTAAAGGGAGTGAATAATATGGCCGTAAGAGACCATCAATTCAAACACTATGCGACTCATTTTGATATATATTTATAGAAGGAGATAGATGAAAAACGAATTATGCCAACAGCGCCACCTGTTGAGAATTCTCCGAATTTTCATTTTAATTTCATCTTAAACCATCCCTGATTCAAGACAAACAAAAAATCATTCAAATCCGCCCAGACGTTCTTGAGTTTTTACCCGAATTGATTTTTATATTTAATGTGTTGAAAAAAACCAAAATGTTCTGAATTCATGTGTTTTTTCACGCATGCACAATGTTTTCCGATATAAACCAAACTTCACAGAAACCATATATAGACCATGACCAAAAATGTGTGAAAGTTTAATTAAAATCGGTACATGCGCTAAGGCGTGAATCGGCGACAAACGAACACAATTTTAATGCTCAATTTATATATATATAGATTGGGTTTTCAGAAAATTATTTCCTCTGCTGTTTTGGAAGGTCTGTTTATATTTCTATTTGAAATCGTAAACCAAGTTTAAAACAACAAAAAATTGAAACGATATATGGCATTTTGAACAACAGAAATTGAAATGGTGAAACGTGTCATTGTAAATTATTAAACAAATGTAATTTACTATAAATACAAATGTGTAGATGGCCATTTTAGTTTACACTCCGCGAATTGCTTAAGTGAAAGCTTACAAATTATATCGAAGAGTCTTTTAAATGCAACCTCCTCTTTTAAGTATAGGAGTGAGTGAAAAATCAAATACAAACATGAACAAAATACAAAAAAATAAAATGCTATTCCGCAGTAACACAATTTTCAATCTCAACAAAAAATGTCCCCTTCCATTTATTCACACTGCCAAAAAAAAAATGACAGGAATGTGCCCGTGAATATAGCCTTTTGGGAATTTCCGCTGCATTTTCGAATCACAGCCTTAATTAGTATGCGAAAATCGCGTTCCCACTGTATTGCCAAAGACCCAAATTTAGCCAATTGCTTTGTGCTCCATATGCTAAGTACAATACAACTCGTGCCGCTGCACACATGTGTGCCGCGAGCACTACATCCACCTTGCTGTTCTGTATTTAAGAGGAATGTCATTAAAACTGTCTGCTAATTAAAATAATTCCCATCAACAGGTGGACTCGAGTATGAGTGTATCTCGTAGCCATCCCAAGAATACCATATCTAGTGCAAGCGACTCTATATCTAAAAAAGCGCCCCTGTCCTCGGTCCTGCGGCCCTTTAAATTATTTTAATTAAATTCAAATCCACCTTAGTCAATGCCAGTGTTCTTCTTTTTAGATCGCGTCCCAGCGCCTGGCAGACTGTGTTGCAATGCAGCAGAGAGCAACTCATAACTGCGTGCTCTGACAAGGTGAAGAAGACTTTGAAACGACCCAAATCCTCTTGGCGTCAGCGCACACCAAGGCTAAGCACACGTTGTCGTTGATATGCATTTCTACAGTGTACCGGCACACAGGCGACGAAAGTCAAAGGCATGCACCTACAGGGACTAAAAAGATCATCAACGCAGCATCAGCAGGGGATATGGTGGTGTCCCGTTTATTTTTTATTATGTTTTTTTACTTTTTCCTTTCCATACATGTTCTCAATTAAATGTGCAACAAACTTTTTAATTAGACTCCTTTCATCAAAATGTCAGCGTAGCGAGCGAGAATGTTGCGAAATTAACAGAACACATAGTGCCACAGAGCCGCATAGACAATCACTAAAAAGCTGGGCATAAAGTGGGCGAAAAAAGACCACCCGGAAACAGGATAACTTCAATTTCAAATAAAATGTGCAAGTAGATATGTACATCCGCTGGCATGTGTGCATGGGTGTAGCTAGTCGTCAGCGATTAAGCGCAGAACTTCGCATCGTCGTCGTCGTAGTCGTGCCGCCGCCGCCGCTGCTGGCAGGGTACACTCGGAGTGACATCGGGGCCGAGTTGGAAGCTGCTGTGCAAGTCGGTGTCGCATGTCGGATTGTTGTCAGGATTTTCAAACGTGCATCGCATTCATGTGCATGGACTTTTCTATAGGCGCCTGATTACGTTGCGCTTACACTACCCACCACCCTGCCATCATGTGAAGGTTTCCACAGAAAAGTTAATTACAAATCCTGCACGGCAAGCGGTGGCCTAGGATATGGTTATGGGTTATGGCTTATAGGTTACGACTACAACGTACGAGGACTTGCCGAGGCAATATAAGCCATGTGATTAATGCCGACTGATGTGATGTGGCATCATGCATTTCGAGTAAACATAATCATAATCATCTGTGTAACTGGGTGCCACACACTGCAGACTCGGTGTGGAAGTGCTAATTTCAAGAAGACACACACTTTGCATTTTATATTCAACATCCATTGCGCGTTTCGCAGCAAGTGTGAATTGATTAAGGAATAAGGATCGTCATGCATTTATTTTCTCTAGGGGTATGTTGCAGCACAGCACGGTTGGGACGTGCGTCTGCAGTTGGAGTGTCACATTTGAATATGGTGTGTTGAACTTAATATACGACGATGTAGAACTGTTGCCTTTTTTTTCAAGTGGCATTCACGGATTGGAGGACTCGACGATGCTCTTTCCAAAGTAAGGGATCGACATGTGGGGAAGGTATATATGAACTTTTTAGTAGGTAATATAAGTCGATTTTTCAACAGTCGAGTGTCGACCACCAATGGAGACTTGAAAGAGAGGAACCCAAACAAGTCATTTGCTGTCGAACAGGTGATGGAGATGTTCGAGCTTCGAGGACTTTAGGGGTTACATATCGGTTGCAAAAGGAATTTAAACAACTTTAAGGGAGGTAAATCCAGACATTGTTAGAGAGCGTAGAAACAGCGCAGGCAGATTTTGGCAAGCATCTTGATACGTGAGCGACTGTCATGTGATAGTCCCCATGATGAGAAAATTCGCCCGCATAAGCCTACTGCGCCCCGATGGAGAGCACGATACCATTGGCTGGAGGACATGTTTATATGATATCTAGTATATAAACGCGGTAGTCGTAACTAAAATCGTGCTTGGAGATTATAAGACAAGAGGACAAGGACAAAAAAGGACAAGGCAGTACATTTCGAATCGACTCCGAACAAAAAAAAAATCTACCAGCATGTGCTTCCCCTACCTCGACACTCAAAAGGCAAAGTGGTTGTCATCTGATCAACGAAAGGATAATCAGATCGATCATACTATAATCGATCCAATACAAGCCTCCAGTATTGCAACATCGATTCGGACCATTGCCACTCCGGCAATGATAATCCGACTGACCAAACTCGATCCAATACATGCCTCAAGTATTTAGACATCGATTTGGACCATTGCCGCGCAGTAGCCGTCAAGTCGTGGTACTTGCGTTTGTGGAAGAGAAAATATTTGACACCGACTAACAGCTATAGAAAACGTCTGCATGCTTGGCAACAGCCTTTCTCTATAAGCCCTAAATACGAGTATAGAATACCAGTTGCAGCGCTGCCAGAAAGCTACCATTTTTTGGGGTATACTGTTCTAGGTCTTAACGGGTGACCACCTCAAAGAGACTCATGATTCGATTGAGCTGCTAAGATCTCGCCAAGCTGCTAAGAAATATAAAATGAGAAAACAAAATGCTCATGACACAATTGCGAACAAAATTTCCAAGTCTTTCATAGAAATGGGGGGACCGGTAGATGTAGATAACACTTCCGGTAAGAGGTTCAGTTTCACGCGGTAAAAACAGTCGTATGTGTCGAGCCCATGAAGATCAAACTCAATCTTACGAGCGACATCCTCGCTTAATAGCCCAACAGCGTACTTGACTGGACCACTTATAGTGATAGTAGCTGTACTGTGTCGGACTAAAGCTGTCGAAGCTCACTATCTGAGCAATAGATTTCTCAAGGCGTGAGGACATGGTTCGATACAGAAAACGTGCGCAAGTCATTTGTGAAATATATGCGGATCCAGATGACATTTTGTTGCAGCTATAAAGGCATAAGCGAGGAGGCCTCTAAGAGATTTGGGCCCCAATTATCTACACGAAAAGCTAAAGCCTATCTTATAAAAACTAATTGGCTCTCATGACTCTCGGCTTTGGTTATAGAGAAGTTCACCATTGACCCAGAGTTTACACAAAAGCGGATTCCTAAGAAAAAGACAGACAAGGACAACTGTTCGTCATTGATTTTGAGGTTGTCTTTGAAGGCGAATATGGAGACGAAATGTACAGATGTAGTTTTCTTATTCCCGCCCAACTTATGTGTTTGATCGCTCGATTTTATTGGCCTTATTACCCACTTCAATAAGACAAAGTTTTGAGCTATAGTGAAGTCCATCTTCTGGATAGTTAGCTCATGGAACTTAAACTTGAATTTAGCTAAATCTATGGATGCAGTGACAAATTTCAAATGAATCTATTTGGAGGGTGAATCCCTCATTTCTAACGCTCTAAACTTTGTCAAATGTGAAAGCCTATACCAATTCAAACGAGACTGATAGGAACTTCACTTCACCCTGTCCGGATTCAATCTTCGAGTGGTTTGTCAATGCGTAACCAACTTTGATCGCTTTTTCGAAACGATTTCGCAAGAATTTTCACTGCACGACATCTTTGTAGAACCCCTCAAAGGTGGCGCTACATTTTAACAATTTCAAAGTAAAGGCAAAGTGGATTTATTATCCAACAACACCACAATAAAAACAGCCACAAAAGGCATCGCCAACTTCCACCAAATAGCATGATGTGGCAAATATTCGCCATTGCATCCGGAATAGTAATACCAATCCACAGTTCATAGCTGTAGACACAATTCCGCACGTTTCCATAGTTAAAAGACTGCTAGCCTAATAGCAATGCCAATTGCACACCGCGACAGGATGCTTAATTCAATGCAGCCCACTTGCATATAAAAATTCATCAGCCTGTTAAATTAACCAATAAAAGCGAACGTAATAATACGTGAAGAAACTTGCGCCCGTTTGCACTTAATAGTCGCAAGATGTTGGAAATTCACGACATAATTTCCACCTTACCCGAAAACATCCTTTACAGCTAGTTACGGATAAATACAAGCGAACGTCCGTTGGTCGTTTTCTCTGTAGCAAAGTACCAAAACCAACACCATTGCACTGTTGAACTCCTGGAACAGGGTAAAGGATCTCAGCACATAAGCTAAGGAGTGTACGTAAGCACACGCAAACTTGGGCGCCAAATTCTATCCGTAAATTGCGAAAAAGTCACGTTTTTAAAATGGCTTTGTGTGAAAGACAGAAGCACGAAGAATAAGGAAATCTAGCGCGCGCAACGAGAACTTTTCATCTTCAAATAGCAAAGTCCTCGTTAAGCTTCGTTGGCACTGGTCATGTTAAACACGGAAGAGGGCAGCAATAAAGACAGGACGTATTATGTACGAACACCTATCGGTATGGGTATATGCATTCGTCTATAGCGAGTGGAGACTTTTGATGGAAGGTAATTTGCGAGTTTACACTATGTTTGGGGTGGAATTTTAGTTTTCGTTTGTGCTGGCATTATTGCCTTTGCACTTGACAGCTGTGTAAGTTAAGCGAATGGAAGGATGTAACTTCTAATACGCGAAAAAAAAAAAAATAGAGATTGAGTTGTCTTTGCGTTACGCCAGCTTGATTACCCTTGTGATGTGACATAAATATGTTAGTCGCTGAAGACTTTGAAAGTGAAATATCTACTTTTCCATTATTAAGGGCTCAACTTTACGTGACTACCTAGTTAAAGATACTTTGCTTTTGGTTAAATGTATGATTTAAAAATGTTAAAAAGTCGAATTTTTTTAACCAGAAAAACGCAGGCTAAGATCTGCTGCATTCGAGACAAAGTTGTATGAATTATTTGTTCGAGGAATTCAAGCACGAACAACTGTCTCTGGTAATTCACATTCGGAAAATTACCATTCATTTAAGGTTCCGCGAAATAGAAATCCAGGAAATAAGGCCCCAAAATAATGAAGCCCCTTAAAGTGCGCATACAAAACGACAACAAATATTGTCGAAATAAATATTCCTCAGTGCTAACGTTGCGCCCGTTTTAAAGCAGACGCCGTACGGTGGCCTTTCAAAGTCGACTCTCCAGTGTTAGGTGGCCGATTTCGGGACAACCGGTTCGGTAAACAATCAGCCAACACCCGTACGATAAAGAAACGCTAGATCGGCCGAGAAAACAGCCGCGTTCAGTGAAAGTGTACAGGAGAACCGGTGGCAGTCAATTCCTCGCCTGTGTACAAGAAGTCGGCCTTTCGCAGACTCGTACTTGGCGAATTTGGCGTCGGGACTTGCGCCTACATCCGTGCAAGATCCAACTGATCCAGTAGTTCAAAGTTAATAACTGTAGGCAAAGCCGTTTGTTCGGAGATTGGGTTTTGGAGGGTTCGGAAAAGGGACTCAAATTTTGGCCAATAAATCATCTTTAGCGACGAGGCGCTGTTAAAAAAGCAAAACTGCCATAAATACGGGACTAAGCCAACGCACACAAGGATCACCAGGTGGCAATGCATTCACAAAAAGTTGTACTTTTTGGTGAGAATTTCGGTCCGGCGGCTGCGTCAATGGCCCGCATTTTTATTGAAAATGATGATGTCAGTCAGCAGAAACGGCGAGCGCTACAGATCGATGCTAACCTATTTCTTTTGGTCCCACTTGAACGATATGGACGTAGGCGACGTGCATTGCTATCAGCACGGGACTAAGTGCCACGCAGCAGATGCAACGATGGACATTCCGCAGGTGCAATTTGACGGTATACGGTACCAGAGCTGACATGAAATGGCAACCAAGATCGTGCGATTTAACCCGATAGACTTTTTCTTATTGAGTTTCCTGGTGTCGCAGGTCTGTTTTAATAAGGCGCATTCTACCGATGCCCATAAAAAAATAAATAAATAACCTCTCAGAATAATTCGTTTTGTGTGAGTTTTTCATTTTTGGGACAACTAAAAGTGATCTACAATTTGATGCCGAGTCCAAACGGCTAACTTAGAAGTTCTTTCAAGACAGTTACACTCTCGGATGTTGGTCAGACGTTCGCGAGAGGTAGCGCAGCGGAAATAAAAGTTAAGATGGTATCTGGGGCTTTTTGGGGATGTTAGTGCCCTTATAGCCAACGTACCCAGTGCCATTGCTCAAATGCACTTGTTGAAAACCCCTTGAAATGGAAATAGTTGCGATTGAAGCTTCCAACGACTATTTCCCGACTGTACTCGTATTAAGCTACGGAAGTAAATCAGAAATTTGCTGTGCCAAACAGAGCCATTCGAAGGTCTACTTCACTGCAAACACTTTTGGAAAACAAAAAAAAACACTGAATACCCACTTCTGGTCCGCATACTCCACTCTAATGAATTTACCCAACATATAGCCTCCGCAATAAATCCAATCTATAATTTGTGTGTACATTCGCTTTGGGTCCGTTTTAAGGATCTATTATCATTCTGTCATGTCGGTCATTAAGTTAAGCATTAAATGTGCTCAGCCTATATTTGCCATAACTTGAGCCTCTAATGCGAGAAATCCCTTCTGCAAAATTTACATTCCTCGAAACTTGAACATTCCGGAGAAAAGATTTTTCACTTAACCATATATGTAGGCGCCCATACATTCCTTTAGTCAAACCCACGCGAGTAATAGGCCAATTGGTTATCTGGCCAAGAAGCAAACTCCCTGACCGCAAAATCCACATCCACCCATCGCTCTTCGTAAACTTTTCAGACTGTTTATGTTTTGGATTACATCAGACCTTCCTGTATAGTCCCATATAATGTACACACACTAACTTTGGAGGGAAACTTATGCAGATTAGGATTTTTCGTTCGCCGGCGGCCAAAAGATTGGGCACAATGTTTCAATCGCAATCGAATCTTCAAATTGAAAGATATGCGATTGGGGGCGCCATTCCAATGGCACAGGCCCTGCGGTGGTTTATCCGTAAATTTATTTGGCTGCCAAGTAATTGAAAACCTTTTCGATTTCAAGAATATATTTTTTCTGCTCCTTGGGTTGACGTGCCCGCAAGGTGTTACACATTTTTGCCAAAACGAAATTTACGTTCAAAATCAAACCGAAAGGATTCCATTTGGTTGCGGTGCGCTCCTGGGTAGATGTCATTCGCATGGAGACTCTGAACTGAGATATAGCGTTCTGGGGAGGGCGTTGGTTTAATGGCTCCTTGTGCAATGTCGTGGCTAAGTCATTCGTCCTTAATACACAGAGTCGCTATTGTGCCATGAATTTCACCTGTCATCGGTTCAATAAATCATCACTGCCACCTGGTGGCTTGTGCAGTGTGTGTATATCCTCGTACTGTACCCTATTCAGCCCGCGAACTATAAAAAGGCATTAGGAACAATGGAGGATGGTGTCTGGTGTCTTCGGTTTGATTCACACAGTTGTTCGGTGGATTAATGCCAAGCGAAAGAATTCAATAAAAGTGCGAAAATGCAAACCAGGAGCAACGTGTGCCACAGCACCTGTGGCTAAATGGAATTCTGTTATATAATTCCCACGCGGTTTGGCTCGATATCCCCCATCCACGATCCACTGAGTGTGCCCCTTAGAGCGTATGGCAGCGTAGGTGTTTTTTTTTTTTTTTTTCGTTCGTTCTAATTTTTCGTAGTTTATTGCAATTCATAACCAACCCTGAAGCTGTTTCCGATCCACTTTCTAACTTATGGCGTGGACGGAAATTTGCATTCGGGATGCATTGGGGGTGCTTTGAGGTGTGTGCTATTAAAGCACACGACGGGAAATACTGCTGTGATAATGCTTTGGGGAGATTGCTGGCCTTTTAACAAGTTTAATAGAAAATTTGTGCTAGCTGGCTTTTTTTTCTTTTCTATTATTCAGACTCTCGTACGTCGTACCACTTGCCAATCAGCAAATTTTTCTCTGATGGGAATTTTGTAGCTTGTAGATAGAGTTCTTGATAAGAATGGAAATGCTATACCTACTCAAGCGGTAGCATATCTATTTCACTAAGCGGAGTTAACGTTTGTGGAAATCTGAACATTTGGACCGTTTTAATGTTATTTACGACTAGCTGTATTCGCCCGTGCAAAATGTGGTTTCAGAACAATTAATGGAAACAATTTTTTTTTTTAAATTTGCTGTCTTGTAGGGGACATAATTTTTTTTTGATAATCGCTCAAAGAAAAATCATCGATAGACATTGCAGAGGTATAACGCAAGGGAGCGGTCTGCAATAGTGAGGGACTTGAGCCCGTATTAAAAAACATCCAAAAGACTGAGTCCACTCTGCCTTCATGGCATTATACCTGGGAGCAGATTCCGTATAACAATAATCGTTGGGACGATATCGTTTTTGAAACTTTGATGGCCATAAGAAGCTATATTCTGCCCGAAGTTGTTTCACTATCGTCAGCTTTCATGTCATTTGTGGATATTGATTTGGATTAAGGCCTCAAACTCGTAATTTTGGCAGTTAGTGGCTACTTTTGGACTTCTATCGTTTCGACGATAATCGTCTGAACAATTACGGAATATGTGCCCTGGTCATTGGACTAATCAGCAACAATTTAATATTCTTTGAACAATGAAAACGAAAGAAAATAATTTTATAATAGGTATTTAACTCACTTTTTTATTAATGTAGCGCTTTTTTGTATACTATATTAGAAGTTTTGTTTCTATCGGCTGAGATAGTGATATTTCCTGCATTATTTACCCTGGAGCACGCTACATAATTATCTATAACTTCCCGTGAATTCAACTCCCAGTTTTCTTAAAGTTTGACCCTCTAACTTATTGATTGTTATGGCAGAACAAACATTAATAGGAAATTGAATCCGTTTAAACTGAAATTGATTATTGCTGGGAATTATTTGTATTTTTGGTAAAAATACCGTTTCTCCTATACCACACCCAGTTAAAATTAACGCATCTAAAGGGTGATTTTTTAAGAGGTTTAGAACTTTTTTTAAAAAAAAAACACAAAAAATTCGAAAAAATGAATGAAATATTTATTTGAATCGATAGTTTGAACCTTGCAATTTAATGTTTAAAGATAATTTCATGCAAATGTTGACCGCGGCTGCGTCTCAGGTAGCCCATCCGCTGAGTCCAATTTTGGCATACTCTTTCACACATATCGGCCGGTATCTCACGAATGAATGCATGGATTTTGGCTTCCAGTGCGTCAATCGAAGCGGGCTTGTCCCTATACACATTAGCCTTGGCATACCCCCACAAAAAATAATCTAATGGTGTCAAATCGCACGATCTAGGCGGCCAATTGACCGGCCCGAAACGTGAAATTAACTGTTCACCAAACTCGCCTCGCAATTGCGCCATTGTTTCGCGTGCTGTGTGGCATGTGGCACCGTCTTGTTGAAACCACATATCATGCAAGTCAAGAACTTCCATTTCGGGCAAAAAAAAAGTTTGTTATCATCGCTCGGTAGCGTTCACCATTGACAGTAACGCTGCGATTCGCATCATCTTTGAAGAAATATGGCCCAATAATGCCGCCGGCCCATAAACCGCACCAAACAGTGGCTTTTTCGGGATGCATTGGTAGCTGTTGCAATGCTTCTGGCTGATCTTCACTCCAAATGCGGCAATTTTGCTTATTTACGTACCAATTCAACCAAAAATGAGCCTCATCGCTGAACACAATTTTTCGATAAAAAAGCGGATCCTCGGCCAGCTTTCCAAGAGCCCATTCACCAAAAATTCGGCGTTGTGGTAGGTCGGCTGGCTTTAGTTCTTGCACCAGCTGTATCTTAAAAGGCTTTACGCCCAAATCCTTCCGCAAAATTTTCCACGTAGTGCTGTAACAAAGGCCTAACTGCTGGGAACGGCGCCGAATCGACATTTCGCGGTCTTCTGTCACACTAGCTGATACGGCCGCAATATTTTCTTCACTACGCACAGTACGTAAACGTGTTGGTGGTTTAATGTCCAACAAAGTAAATTTGGTGCGAAATTTGGTCACAATCTTCCGAATAGACTGCTCAGAAGGTCGAGAATGCCGATCATAAAATGGAAGCAGCGCGCGATGAACATTTCGAACCGAGCACGAATTTTGATAGTAAAATTCAATAATTTGCAAGCGTTGTTCATTTGTAAGACGATCCATGGTTAAATTGCAAACCAAACTGAAGCTGTTTGACAGTGACACAAGGTACTAAACACACGTCAGCTGTCAAAACCGGTGTTGCCAAAACCAAACCAGCTAAAAAATCACCCTTTATAACGTTTTTCTGTAACGAAATCACTCACATTCTGGTACCATTACAAAGCTTGGGGGATTCAAATTGCGAAGCAACATAATGGAAGCTCCAACTTTTAATTCAATTTTATGAGCAAAAAGTCCATTGGCTTTAATGTTATTTAAGAACTTCAACGGGTAATTTGCTGCCTTATCTTGGTTGCAAATAGCATTTATAAATAGTACGACGTGTATCACCACAAAATTTTCCCTAATAAAAATCTCTAATGTAATAATACCACGATCTGGTATCACTGGTAGCTATACCTATTTGACATTTCTTTCTAGACACTTTGTTTCGTAAGCAAAAAAGAGGCAAGCAAACCTTTCCTACATATTTGCCATTTCATTTGTTTTTTTTGTTCTTAACACACCAAACAGCATACTGGCTCTGTCTGTCTCCCTCTCCGTCACTGGAGTAAAAAAAAATGTTAAAAGAGATGTCAAAATATTGCGCGGTTAGTATGTTTGATTTGAGAATGAAGTGCATATCTACTCATGCAGGTGAAAATCGTAGAAATGTTTCAAATTTTGCCGTTTTATTTAAAATCCTTTTAAGTTATCGCGTTATTGGATATCCTAAGTTGTACCAACAGATGTCCTCCATAAGCTGGTATTTACTATACTTAAATGCTCCTAGTATTTTCGAACGGAAAGCGTGACAAAGAAAAAATCAAAACGAAACGAAAAAATAAATTACTCTTGTCCAATTTTTTCCTGAATTTATAGAGATATAGAGTTGAGACAAAGTAGATATTGTACGCCTATGTATCCTCTATAGGCCTGTGAAAAATGAACTAAAATATATTGAACAGTTTCTAAGTTGACATGGCGTCAAATTCAATCTTAGTCGAACAGAACTACACCAATTTTATTTATATGATTTATTTTTTGAAGACATAGCTATTTTTTCTAGAGTTTTGTGAAAAGTGAAAGTTGGAGCATGCTCGAGTTTTGACCAACGGTGGAAATTTTAAATAGAGAAAAAATATACGGAGTCTACTATGGAAGAGTATAACCGATTTTTATACCCTCCACAGGAAGGTATATTCACTTTGTCATTACATTTGTAACGACAAGAAGGAGTCACCGGAAACATCATAAAGCATATAATATATATATATATTATATTATAATCTCAATCAGGATCACATTCTGAATCGATTAAGTCACGTCCGTCTGTCTGTCTGTATGAGTTGAGGTGAAAATTAAGAGCCGGGATAATTTATTTAGAAAATGCTTTGAATTAAAAACCTTGTTTTCTAAAGTAAGTTCGAAAATTCGAAGCATTTACTTCGTTGTACACTTCCTTGCCTTGTAATTTCTGTCAAACTTGACAAGTGACAACTGTCCGGTCTCCGGTGGTTTGTTTATTTTGAATTTATTTTCAAATTTCTGCGCGAAGATTATCAAAAGTGAAAAAAAAATTCAAAAGAAAAAGTGAAAATAAATAAATTAAAAAGAAAAAAATATACAGATCGACGTAGAGAACTATTTGGAAGAGCTTTATGGTAATCATAAGTGCGTCTATATTCGATTTTGAATTGACTATTCTGAATTTTAGCAGACGATGAGGTAGACTTCCGTCTACTCCCAAGAGTGATCAAAATGAGTTGGTGTTTGTCCAGGATATAGAAGCTGTAGGAAAGATTCTGCTTAGCAAATCCCAAACTCAAACTATCAGAACGTTAAAAAAAAAACTTATCGCATTCATGTTTTGTTTGGTTTTCCTTCACGAACAAAACTTAATTTGGCTATTTATAAACGTGGATTGTTTTATATAAAAAATGTGCGTACTCAGAATTTGCATAGCATTTGCTTTGTCTGATAAGTTTTATTCATACCCATCTGAGTAAAAGGTCAGTGCTGCCGCTTTTCAAACATGTCAAAAGTTGGAACTAGCTCAAATTGTTTTTTATTCATACGAAATGTAGCAAATGCTTCGATTTTGACATTCCTCTTGAGTAAAAGCAATTGCTACGGTTTTATTCATACGACCAAATGCTGGAGTCAACAGCGGCATTGTTGACTAATTGTAATTAGTTAAACAACTGAAAGTATGCAATCAAAAATAAATACCATCCAAAGAGATTGCGCACCCGATAGTATGCAAATCAAATGCCGATGGGTGATGAAGATGATGTTAAGGCTACGATTTCACGTGTCATTTTTTCGTGGTAAATTTTGACATGCTGAGGTCACAAAAATTCGGCCATTCGGTGGCAGGGCTGCCGTTTCATGTTTCGTTAAGGAGTATATGAGAACTTTTTTGGGGAGTACCAAACAAAAATGAAGAAATTCATTTTTTTGCAACAGGTTTTTCAATTGATGTTGGCAGCCATGTTGTTTTGGTGTCATCCGTCTAATCTGTGGTTTATTATCCAGTCGCTAAATCACCCATGACAAGTTATAGAATTGAGCAGAACGTTCAAATGATAAAACTTCATTATCAAAATATGCTAACTTTGCGCGCTTTGCATCCATTTTTTGGCAGACGTGGTGTCCCTCCAAAGTTGACTATCCAACGTTTGGTGACCAAATTCGAGAGAAACGGTTCGGTCAAAAATCAGCCACAAACTGAACCAACCGGATCCGTAGCACCGTGAGAAGCCGCGGCAAGTTTGTTAACAAAATCGAACACACAAAATCTTATATTGAAACATCAAGAAGGTAAAATATGTTTTGCAATTACTACCTATAGAGAAATGTAAAAACAAGTGAAAATAGTTAAATCCGAAACTAACCAGTCGGTTAAAAATAGGAGTACAATTTGTCTGGGGAGTACGGCGGACGAAAAAGGAGTACAATTCTACTATTGTAAATAGTACTTTCGTCAACTTCTCACCTCAACCAACGCCTTCTTGACTGCGTAGCAGACAACAATAGTGCGAGGTTCAAAGAACTTATGAAGAGCCCTTTCTCTCCCTAGTTTTTTTTTTTTTTTTTTTTTTTTTTATAATAAACACGCGCTAAAGAGGTTGTGACTACTCTTATGGTGTAGTTTGAAGTACACAGCGCGGGCGTTAAGGAAATTGGGATAGAGAAGATAGGAGATTCCGATGCACATTGGTTTTAAATGTCTGCAAGTTGCACCGAGGGGGAAAGACCGAGCTGGGCAAGGCATTCCACATTCGTGTTGTACGGCTTATGAAAGAATCTCTATATTTCAGAGTACGACCGAAAATAGGCTGAAGGGTAAACTGATGGGCATTCCTGGCTTGGCGAGTATTGCGGTTGAATTGTTGAAGGGGTGGTGCGAGGTTCAAGGAACTTATGAAGAGTCCTTTCTTTCCTGGAATTCAAATCGATTTTGTACTCGTATTGCATGAAGCACGAACAAAGTTAGGTACACTGTTGCTCTATAAAAGAATGCATTCCACCTCTCGTGACATTATTCATCTTTCCATCGCTTATCCATCGATACACCGCCAAACGTACCTACCGCATCGTAACTATAAATTCATTTCAATTTCCCTCAGTCGATTGCTGGGAAATTCTATGGTTTCAGTTTCAGTTTAAGAATCAAATTTCAATCCGTTATAATTCAGTAACCCATCCGCCATCCCCATCCCATAACAGCTCATCGCCGACGCCAGAGCAGTGCTGCTCTATGAGATTCCTATCATTGAAAACCGGAGGGGTGATGTAAATTCTATGTTTCTCCAAGGTGGTGGTTGTGTGATCATTTCCAGGTACAAAATTTCAATAAAATTGCAACAAAGACGTTCAGCACAGATTGCTAACGGACGAAAAGGGTTGCATGAACAATTCATACCGAATGGGGGGAGACGTTTTAGATTATAAAACCGCTAGTTCAAAATGGCATCTGGATCTTACTTAGCTTGAATTTTATGAAGGTGATTTGAAGTGCAACAAGAAATGTCAAGGGGGTTCCAGACTCAGTTTGAATTTTGGTGTAACTATGAAAAGTTGGTCGTCAAGACGAAGTTTTCCAATTTTCAGTGATACCTAGTTTGCAGAAAGACCGCAACTATATTCATTCTGGTATCTTTGAATCTTTGAGATTCTTGTCAATGGAAATTAAACTGTGTATATTGAGCTAGATGAATCACTGCGACCGGGTCCGGGAATATTTCATGGCATTGTCGGATTTGTATATAAGGACGCCCGAGTGATTGGACGGCTGTTTTAAAATTAGCAGAGTGCTCTTTCAATGAAAGAATGAAATCAGAAAACTACGCGTTGATGTGGAATGGAGGGGACATTTCAGAGAGTATCCCTTCATTAGAAGGTCTCCATCTGATTTGTCTGTATTTTTCCGTTCCTCCTGTCCTACTCCATATATAGTAGAAAGACTGCTTTAAGAATATACCCCTATTAGAGAGGTTCCCAAATAGGTGGTCTGACTCTGTAAAAGGCTGCAACAAAATTAATTTCAAAGACGGTATGAATTCTTTGGCTAGGCAAACGGACGACATTTAAAGGCCAGTACCTTATTCAAGAGCAGAAAGCGTTTCGAGTTCAGGCATCTTAAAACCCAGTTACACCAGACCAAAAATAGTCATCCGGTTCTTCCCTGTGTTGCCCCATTATGGGCAAGCAGACTGACAGATAAGGTGGTAGGAACAATTAGCAAGTCATACAAAGCCAGTATGTAGCCAAAGGTACAAATGGGGATATCTCCGACATCAAAACAGTCAGAGACACTGTGAGGTTTATAGAGTAAATAAAGGCTAAAACATCGGCTTGTCCCGAAGAAAAAGAGTGAGCTCTTGAAGCGCGACTGAAGAAAAAGGAATGCGAAAAACAGTGTTTTTAAAAGTCTTAGCAAAAGAAAAAGAGAACGGACCGGGCTACAAGATCCGAAAGAGATTTGTATAGACCACGCAAACCTTGTATAGTTGAGTCAGAGTCGGTGTTGAGGTTATTCAAAAAGAACTTGCATCTAGTTCCGCTGTCAGGCAGAGCAAACCATTCAAGTCACGGCAGACATCGTTCATCGTCCACCCGAATAGAATGAAGTGAGGTTAATTCAAACTCCAGTAAAATAAGGCCAATCCACTACAATATTTAGTCGGTAGAAAGCCCCAATGATGAAGATAGAACAGGTTCACTGCTGACCAAATATACGCACACTGAAGCTCTAAAAGTTCCTAAAAGTTCTAAGTGCAGATACTCACCATCAAGCGATTTGAGGCCGACTAAGACGGCGATTATGAAGACGACCTATACAGAGCCGTGTCTGGCCTTCCAAACATCTTCTTGACGATAAAGGACGGTCGCTCAATCTAAACGAAACCTTTGATATCAGGAAGGGCTTGGACATGACTCTTTGTCAACATCATGCGCCTCGAGTAATTTGTTCAAAACTCGTCATCGCTGGCAGACCCTTTCAGAAGTCTGTTAAATTTCTTGCACACGTAGATGACTTCAGGTGTCGAATGGCGACACACGTGAAAGAGCTGTAAGTTCACCAAATTAGCTCGATTTCATATGCAAAATAAAAACAAATTCCGTCACCTATTGCTAGCTGACGGGTGACGCGATTCGACCACAGATGCTTGACATAACTCATTAAGCTGTCACTGGCCCGTTTGTGGCATAAATATGTTTAGAGGTGAGAGGGGCTTAACCAAGTAAGTGACACCCAAATTTGTTGAATCTGGAAGAATGCAATTTTTGAGGTATAGTTGGGGAACGTGTCTACTTTGACGAAGGTATACCTAGACCAGAGATCCGCCAGCGGTGGGTAGCGCTGAAAGGCAACTTGGTGGACAAGGCATACGAATACTATTTAAATCCCATATCATTTCAGCTCAGCTTTTTGGCGGAAAAGCATGGGCGCCAGCGACGACAGATGAAGATATTCTTGGCGCAAAATTCTTCGGGCGATCTTTTCTTCCGATTGAGTTGGAGCGAATTCCACAAACTTTACAGCAACTTGGACCAGGTCAGGTAAGTGCAAAACAACTCGCCCAAAGAGTGCCCGACTTCTAGGTAGATCTCATCTTATGTGACAATTGGACTTGGATATGTTGCGCCACTCTGTGAAAGCAAGCCTAACAACCACTTGTGTTGATTTAAACCCACAACACTAAATTATCTTGTATACGTATTAAAAACGTGCATCACTCGACTGATGATAAGGCTTCTTTTCACAAACTTTTCGCCCCAGCATTCGAAGATAACTCTCGTTAGACGCGGCAACTTCCTAAATCATTTCGACTCGCGTCGGCTACTCTCAACAACAATCAATCAAACAAGACAAATTCAACTGTCTGCCACGGTCCAGCGGGCCAAGTGTCCTAACCCTAAGCCACCGTATAAATTGTTTCAACATCGTTTTGCCGCCCGCTATATACATATACAATATCCATGCTTTCCGGCTGCCCTATGTCTTTGCAGTTTTGCCTCTAATTTTAATGGATCATATGATGAATGAGCCCAGATGAGATATGAAGACAAAATGTCCAACATGCGGGAAGCGATCCGTCCTTCTTTTGTGCCATATGAAAGCATCCTTGTGCACGCTTGCATGCGCACATCACAAACTTGGTTGTCGTCCCAAATGAAGCGTGCACATGCACACACAATGTCCCTTTCAATCTGCTGCTCGCCCCCAACCCCCATCGCATTGGCGAGGTCACTAAAGTGCTTTTGTTTGTTATTAATTTGCATAAGATAAATGTGCTCAACTTTATTATTCATATTTACGCTCAGACATACTCAGATGATGATGTTGATTTGAATGGAAACGGATGAACACTCGTACTCGCTTATGTAGAGTAGCCATCAGCAACACCCACTTGTCTGTGCTCATACACTCTCTACGGTGGTTAGCCGTTCCATCATTGTTCAGTTCATACACATATTAAAGCTGTGTACCCTAATAGCATCAATTAATCAGCCACACGTCACCTTAATGTAACAATTGATGTGTTTACGCTTTTTGCAACTGCCGCACTGATAGACAGGACCTAATCCACACACTCGTGCTCAATCTCTATCTTGTTGGCAATTAAATTAAATTTCAATTTAGCAACAAGCGAACAAATATCCTGCGACTCTTCATGTCGTTTCCTTCGATATCCTCCTTGTTGCTCGGGAAACCGTTTCCGATCGCCCACACGGATATAGAGACGAAGATTCTGTGCAAAAAACGAGGAGTAACGATGCGAGCAGCGGGATAATGACGAAACTAAGGATGTTGACTGAAGGAAGAGGAGTTCCAGGCTATTACTGGCTTCCCGGAAACAGAGTTAAATCATCCAATTTCGCCGTCCTACACATCTTCTAAGGCCCCCATTCGCAGGGATGAATTTGCACCTGGGTGTCACGCCGCATCAAGGATGTCACTCCGGGTACAGAAAAGCCCACCAGTACGACGAAGACAAACAAAAATGAAGGAAATATTATTTGAAGGTGACAGGCTAGGGGTAGGTGTTTTTTCTTGCCTATCGGTAATGTGGGCCAGTTATCGGCTCACTTTACCCTCGATGAATGTTGATGGGTGTTCAAGCAGATTGTCAACTTGTGTGTTGGCGTATACAGTGTAAGAAGATATTTGCTCGAGGATTTGTCATTCTTTAGAAATCTTTATTGAATTGCGACATCGATAGCCAGTTTGTTGTGAACTTCGTTCGTCTTGTGCTTGGCTGGAGACATTCGATACAGCCGTGGATAATTGAATGAGAGGAACGATACCTCCTTTTGACATGGATATCGTTTTACGAAAATGAAATTCTTGACGTAACTGTTTCATTTGCTTGTATAATTTTGACAATGGGGGTACATTCACTGAAGCCGAATGACTGCCAGCTCAGTCACAGAAATGGTGGGTAAACTTACCTGAAATGGAAGAAAAATGAAAATATGAGTATCGACGGACAGAAATGAAGTTGAAAAAAATTACAGGGTTCATAATATCAATATGATAGGGATGAGCGACAAGTGTTATTCACCATCTTACATTGTGTTTACATTTGAGGTAGGTAACTTCTGGGTTGACAAGAACCTCAGTCCGGATCGCAACCAGGCGGGATGTCAATTCAAGAGGATGTAGACAAAAGATCCAGAAAAAGATATCACCTCAGTACATCGAATCTAAAAAGATAGTTTAACTCATGCTAAAAAGTCGACTCCTTCAGGTCTATGATGTCGTCTTATACGTATGACTTAGGACAGCAGTAAGTCCTCGAAGCATGTATTTGGCGGACTTTTACAAGCCTATTGGGACATTGGGCTCTGGAGCCCGGAAAAGTGAGGCAAAAATTCGTAAAGTTTGGTGAAATTTAAATTTCTGTGGTAAGGACGATAAGTTTCCGAAAATCCAAGCGGTACAGATGGCTTCAGTTGGGCTTGAGCTTACAGAATGAACGAAAAAGAAGAGCTTACAGCAAGAAAAAACTGACGATTACTATCTAAACCAACTATAAGCTAGCTTTGAGGAGCACCTCAAAATAATGTGCGACAAGGCCGCAGCCTTATCCAATGACGAACTAAGAAAGTTTGCAAAGAAAACTAGATTAAAGGTAGGTTTGAGAAAGAATGCTTATTACCGTGGTTCCATGGCGACATTTTGATCCATTTTTGAAGACCCATTGTTATGTCCCTTAGGTCTCCAAAAAGTATGCTTCCCAGATTGGGAAGTCTTAACATTTCGAGGTTTGCCTGATAATGAGAATGAGAACTCTGAATCGATCAACAGGGGTGCCGTTCATCATCATGAACAGTACAGAAATCTTGAGCTAAGTAAGATGCAATAAAGTCATTGGCTTTGATTAGCTCCGCCAACAGACAAAGTACATTTATTCCAGACAGAGTTGTGATAGTAGCTATCTACAGTAGCTAGTTGCGATATTAAAATTCAGGAAGTTCTAGTTTCAAAAATACCAAGTTGTAAGTATGGCTGCGCTAAGCCAGGGCATTGCAGGACCAATCGAACCAGCCTTTAAAGAGAAGATATACCCATCGTCTCATATCGGATATTCAATCATCTGAATGCACTGAGGTCATTGTGAAAAGTGCATTTCTCTCTCAGGCAGCCTCTAATAGGTAATTACTGCATTAGATCGTTTGTAAATATTTGACGTATCTCGGGCACAGTGCATCTTCTACTTTTGGCGAGAAGGTATAAAAGATGACAATTTATTTTTCAGAACAAACAATTGGAAGAAAGAATTTAAGGGCAATATCACAAACTCCAGGAAACATTGCAAACCCTTTGACAGTATAGAAGGGTTTGCAGCTCATTTTACGAATGTACTTTGGCAGACGACGAGTAAGTTGAACGTAGTGCTGAATCGATAAACTGAAAATGCAGATCTGATACTGATCAGCAGTCCCTCAAGTTGCCGAAGTTGCTGTGATGATGGGTGATAGCCATGTAAAATCGGTAGAACTAAAAAGTGTGTTGTGTTTTACTCCTGGAGTCTGGAGATCGTGTTTCAATGTTCTGAAACGTGAGTACATAAGTATCCCGGGCTAATATTATTTTATAGACATTACATGTCCTTTGGTAAATTTAAGAAATTTTAGTGGGGGCAATACCCCCATATATTTGGCTTAATACAAGCTAAAATTAACATTTAGGCTTAAGGTAACAGCTTAAATCTAAGACACTTTAAAATAAGACATGAAAAGACTTAAAGATAAGGAGAGTGGTGAAGGAGATCGAGTTTCAGGTGGGCAGCGCTGCGGTTAAAATCGAAAACTGAAAGGTTGGAATTTACCTTTCGCAGCATACGGGATATCGGTTCATTGGAGCCATATGAGGTACGATGGTGTGTTGGGTAAATGAGCCGAGGGCAACGTAAATTACGGGGGTTAGTGTTGAAGAAAATTGAGTTGTAAAGAGAGGCGCAGTCGACGGAGCCGGAGAAAAGACGAAAAATGAAAAGAATGTCTGCAGCGTCTCTGCGTTCCTCTAGGGTATTCAGGTTAATGAGATTGAGCCGGTCAATATAGGGTGGCAAGATAAAAGGATCATCCCAAGGCAGACCTCGAAGGGCGAATCGAAGAAAGCGACGTTGGACGTTCTCAATTCTGTCTACATGAACTCTATGAAAAGGAGACCACACTTGACTAGCGTATTCAAGGAGGGGGCGAACTAAAGAGATGTAGAGAGATCTAGTCACGTAAGGGTCGGAGAATTCTTTAGACCAACGTTTAACAAAGCCGAGTGATGAGTTGGCCTTACAAATTATTTCGTCAATATGCGAATGAAAATTTAGCTCCCTATCATACAATATTCCAAGGTCGCGAAGAGAATGAACGAGAGAAATTGGTTGACCATGGAGAAGGTAACGTCGGCTAGGGGACTTGTTGCGCTTGCGTGATAGGGTAATGAATTGGCATTTGTTGATGTTGAGTTCTAAGCAGTTTTTGAGACACCAGGTCGAAAAACTGTCAAGGTCTTCTTGAAGGAGGCAAGAGTCTTGAGGTGAAGAGATGGTTTTGAAGATTTTAGCATCATCTGCGTAGAGAGACAGAGATGAGTGTTTGATGATCTTCTCAAGATCATTTACCGTTAGGATGAAGAGAAGGGGACCTAAATGGCTGCCTTGTGGGACACCAGATGTTGCTAAGAAAGAGGACGAATGTACCGCCCTAAAGCGAACGCTGTAATATCGGTTTTCAAGGTAGGAAGATATCCATTTTATCAATATAGGTTCAAAACCAAGGGCAGACAATTTGAAGAGGATTAATTGATGTGATATCTTATCAAAGGCCTTGCTGAAGTCAGTTGCGATGACGTCAACTTCATTGCCATTCTCTAGGGATGATAGGGCATATGAAACAAATTCGACGAGATTTGTAGTAGTCGATCTACCTTTCAGGAAGCCATGTTGGTAGGGTGAAATAAGGGACTTGCTCCGAAAACTTAAGACTTCATATACAATACTTTCAAAAAGTTTGGGTATATGCGAGAGTTTGGCAATTGGGCGGTAATTAGTAATTTCATTTTTTGATCCTTTTTTGTGTATCGGTGTAATGAACGAGGTTTTCCAAATTTGGGGAAATTCTCCATTTGAGAGAGAAAGATGAAAGAGAGCAGAAAGTGGGAGCGAGAGATTAGAAGAACACTTCTTAAGGAAAATGGCTGGAAGACCATCTGGGCCGGGTAGGAATTCGTCATTAAGCAGTTGTAATTTTTTTTCAATAATGGAAGGGTCAACAATTTGAGAGAGAAAGGGACCGATAGAGAAGTTAGGTAGGTAGTCAAAGTAGGAGGGATCCGGTGCGAAGGAGTCGTCGGCAAACGATAACTTAAAAAATGTGGCAAAAAAGTTGGCAATGGTATGTGGGTCGGTGGAAGATACGTTTTCATAAGAGAGCGAAGGAGGGTAACCGTCGGATTTTTTTTTATAGTTTACGAATTGGAAAAAGGACTTAGGGTCGTTTATTAGATTGGTATGTGCATCATTTAGATAGCGTTGGTAGAGGGAGTTATAAAGCTGGGTAAAATTAAGATAAATACCGAGGTAGTCGGAATAGTCGGAAGAACAACCAGTGCGGAGAAATACTGCCCATAGCTTATTCCTTTTGTTACGTAAGGAACGAAGTTTTCGGTTATACCACGGGGGGGAATTGGATGAAGTTCTATGGCGAGAAAAGGGAACATAGAGGGAAATAGAGGTAAATAGCTCTCTGTAGAACATGGAAAGCGCATCTCTTAATGATAGATTGGCAAAATCGAAAGTGCATCTACTGAGATAGGTATTAATTTTTTGGAAGTTAGCTTTGTGAAAGTCGTACGAGGAGATGACTGCGGAGGAACTGGTCTGTAGTGGAGAGTTGAGGAAAAATGAAAGAAGAAGAGGGGGATGAAGGTTATCAATAGTAGATAGAGAAAGAGCACAATGTGAGACTGAGGAATTAATGGGGTCAGTTGTGAATATTAGGTCTAATTGCCTACCCATGAAGTTTGAGACCCCGCTAACTTGAAATAGACTAGAGTCTGTCAGGCTATCTAAGAAGAGGCATTCCTTAGTTGATTTGGCATTTGAAGCTACGAAGAAAGATTCATCATCTGATGGAGACCAGTGCAGCTGGGGCAGATTAAAATCGCCGAAAATGAGGATATTGTCAAGGGAGTCAGATGTGTCGATTAATTTGTCAATCGCGTCGATGGCAAGTTGATACGATTCAATAGGTTGGGCTGGTAGAATATAGAAGCATATAACGTACAGGGATCTCTGGGGGAGTGTTATTTTTATTGACACAAAGTCCAGTTTCGAAGATGAGGAAGTAGCAACAGGGGATGAGTCAAGGCTATTGTGGATGGCCAGAAGAACGCCTCGACAAGGAGAATTGTTTGAGGGGCGAGGAATTTCGTCGTCTCGATAGACATTGAATGAAGGGGGAAATAACTCTTGGCTCTTTATTTCGGGGGTTAGGTTGGTTTCGGTTAGGGCATAAATATCGAATGGAAGAGCATGAGACTGGCGCAGAACAGAACTGGTTTTGGAGCGAAGGCCTCTTACATTCTGGTAATAAAAAGTAAAAGGAATTTTGTTAGGAGATGATTGGTGAAGAGATGGTCGGAATGGCAATTTAGGGACGAAAAAATGAGTTGTGGTCAACCCGACTCCGTTGGAGGTGTGATATTCTTTTGGAGTGAACAAAGTTCCCATATGCAGTAAGGTCTTCCACTACTCTTTGAGGAGATATATTGAAAGATTCATGGAACTTGGTGTAAATGTTCATAAGATTGGTAAGGTCGGTAGGGAGACCTTCCTGCTGGATGGAAACCATGACGCTAGTTTTTGTTTTACCCTCGTAGCAAACTGAGTCAGATTTATCATGAAGATATGCAAGAAAGAGACGAGTATTCTCGTAAGTCTTTTTTTCTCTAAGCCTAGAGAGCGCATATCGACATTCTGTGGAGTCAAAGGTTTGCTGGGTTAATTTAACTTGGGGAGGCAACAGGGGATCAAGAAATGGGATAGTAGTGGTGGTCGTTGAAGGGGAAGGAGTAGACGAAGGCAAAGTAGATGAAGAGGGTTTAGCTGAGATATTAGGTAAGTCATTAGATGTGGGATTTATGAAATGGGAACTAATGAAATTGGGGTATTTGGCACCTGTTGTTAAATCAAAATTCGGGAAAGAATTATTAGTCGACGGTAATATAGAGGATGGGATAGAGGAGATAGTGCTAGATGTTGGAGTAAGTCTAAAAGAGACACGGTTATGCGGGGCCTTAGATGGCTTAGATACATTTAAAGAACTAGAAGGTGGATTGTTAGGGATATGGGTAGGAGGGGCAAAATTAGGGAAAAGCTTGGTTTTTAGGCTCCAATTCGGGTCAGGTTTAGGGCGGGAATTGGGAACGGGTCTTGGTATCTTATTACTAGGTTTGTTATTATTGAAGGAGGGGACAGATTTTGATAACTTATTACTATGAGCGTTGGAGGGCTTAACCGTCCACTTGCATATACTCATCGTGCCGAGGTTGAGTATATCTCCAGCAGACCTTAGGAATAACCATTCATACTTAGTGGGAAGGTCTAATTTAAATTTGCGATTACTTTTATGGCTAAACATTTTGCAATGGCTGATCGTAATGCCATATCTTTTACAGAAAAATGTCTTAATCCATGAAATATCTGCATTTGGGGGGGCGCCTTTGATGAAAAGGGTGGTAAGGTTTTCAGACTCCAGTTTATCGAGTCTGCTTTGCCAATCGGAGTGTGTCCATGTAGTACCAAAATGTTTTAAAAGCTTACGTGGAGCGACAGTGGGAGGAGCAGGCGTAGTATCGGGTGCAGAAGATATTGAGGGAAAAGCTGGCGATGTCGGCGACAATGATATGGGCACTGTTGATGATGTTTTGGGGGTTGCTATTGTGGTATTGCTGGTGGTTGTTGTTGTTGTTGTAGTCGTCGTTGTTGTTGGTTGATTGATGGGTGAAGTTTGGCATTCAGTCGATTCACGGATTTCCGCAAGTATTGAAGTATTGTATACAGAGCTTGATTGTGGTTGAATGAGCTCTGGTATGAAATCAATCTTGTTTGAGGTCAGTCTAATGTTCTCGTCGATATCACCCATAACTACGCGGAAAGCAGCGACATCGTTACTTAAATCACTGATTTTGCTAATTAAATCGAACAACAGTGGGTCGACGGGTTGATGAGGTGGAGCAGTTGGTTTAGATGAGCTTTGTAAATAGGTATCAAGGTAAGAGCGAAATGAGTCGAGATGTTCTTTGATCGTTATTAACTGCGGGTTAAGAAGTGAAACGATATCCGATTTAATATCACCTTTAAGATTCGAAAGTATAGATTTGATTTCAGCTGGTGGTTTTTTAATTGATTCGCTAAGACTTACCAACTGCTTGTCTATATTTTTGAACTTAGACTTGCAGAAGGAGGTGGAGAGATCTATGCTGGTAGATACTTCTTCTACACACTTAAACAAATCATCGAAGTTTGCGAGTTGGGTCACGATTTGCTTGTGAAGCATTTTAGAATTAGAGGAATTTTCGTTAATGGTGTCACTAACACATTTTATCGCGAGCATAACATGCGATACGGAGATGCCCTTGCACTCATCGCAGAAAAAAAGGAAATTGTTTTTAAAGTCACTTAGGTATGTAATGGAGCGCTTGCTTAACCCAATGCAGAGGGCATGAAACGATTTACCGCAAAGACCACTACATTTCACCCAATCAGCACTAATGTCGTGCGATGGTAGCATACAATCACTATTACCGCACTGCTTTGACATAGTTTTATTTTATTGGGTCAGTTATTATGGTCGA
Organism: Cheilosia vulpina; assembly: GCA_916610125.1. Classification (NCBI taxonomy): domain Eukaryota; kingdom Metazoa; phylum Arthropoda; class Insecta; order Diptera; family Syrphidae; genus Cheilosia; species Cheilosia vulpina. The sequence continues at coordinate 51,048,472 of OU744278.1, forward strand.
AAGTCAAAAGGGAAAAATGAAATTGCAAGTATGCAAATAAATAAGTTGCAATTAAAATTTTATTTGAACTCGCGAAGCGGGAGCGAAAGAAAAACACGTCCGAACAGTTGGAGGTTCAAATGAATTCAATGAATGAATTTGAATGAAAAACAAAACAATTAAAAGTGTTTTCATCGGCCTGGCCGATGCTTTGCTACTCTCCACTGCATACAAGTCATGCAAAACTGGCTTTGTATGGGAGGTACCAGAACTACTTGACCGACATAGTCCAAATTCAATATAAACCTGACGACGATAAAAGTGAGTCCTCTCACAAAATGTCATATGCCCAGGTCGATTTGTTTTGACGATATCCTGTTTTCAACAGACAGAGAGGCACATAAGTCTAATATTGATTTTGTATGGGAGGTACCAGAACTACTTGACCGACATAGTCCAAATTTAATATAAACCTGACGACGATAAAAGTGAGTCCTCTCACAAATGTCACATGCCCAGGTCGATTTGTTTTGGCGATATCCTGTTTTCAACAGACAGAGAGGCACATAAGTCTAATATTGATTTTGTATGGGATGTACCAGAACTACTTGACCGACATAGTCCAAATTTAATATAAACCTGACGACGATAAAAGTAAGTCCTCTCACAAAATTTCACTTGCCCAGGTCGATTTGTTTTGGCGATATCCTGTTTTCAACAGACAGAGAAACATATAAGTCCATTATTGAGTTTGTATGGGAGGTACCCGAACTACTAGACCGACATAGTCCAAATTTAATATAAGCCTGACGACGATAAAAGTAAGTCCTCTCACAAAATTTCACTTGCCCAGGTCGATTTGTTTTGGCGATATCCTGTTTTCAACAGACAGAGAGACATATAAGTCCATTATTGAGTTTGTATGGGAGGTACCCGAACTACTTGACCGACATAGTCCAAATTCAATATAAACCTGACGACGATAAAAGTGAGTCCTCTCACAAAATGTCATATGCCCAGGTCGATTTGTTTTGATGATATCCTGTTTTCAACAGACAGAGAGGCACATAAGTCTAATATTGATTTTGTATGGGAGGTACCAGAACTACTTGACCGACATAGTCCAAATTTAATATAAACCTGACGACGATAAAAGTGAGTCCTCTCACAAATGTCACATGCCCAGGTCGATTTGTTTTGGCGATATCCTGTTTTCAACAGACAGAGAGGCACATAAGTCTAATATTGATTTTGTATGGGAGGTACCAGAACTACTTGACCGACATAGTCCAAATTTAATATAAACCTGACGACGATAAACAGAATTCCTTCCAACAAATTCCATTCGCCTATGTCAATTCCCTTGGGCGCTATCGTGCTTTCAACAGACAGACAGACGGACAGACAAAAAGACAGAGAGACAGACAGGCAGACAGCCAGACAGACAGACGGACATGGCTGAATCGATTCAGAATGTTATGCTGATTTAGAATATAAATATATACTTTATGAGGTCTCCGGTGACTCCTTTTCGACGTTACAAATGTCAAAGTTAATATACCTTCCTGTAGAGGGTATAAAAAAGAAAGAAAAAAAATTAATGCATTTGGTTGCAACCGGTTTATGGTAAAAATAGTTCCACAATCTTTTAAGTCGATCATATGATGAACCTTCAGGAACAACTGCGGGAACATTTTTCGCTCTAACAAGTGACAAAGTTTTTATCAGGTTTGGCCGTCTATTTTGGAAATATATTTGATCTTCACTCGGGGCTACGCCCCAGAGTATGAACAAATTGTTCGGTGCACGTTGTAATCCGGACGTTTACGTCCACTTTACCACTGATTAAATTTGCGCAATCTGCAAGCGTTGATCTGCCACTACACATTCTGATAACAATTCAGCTGTCAGCTGTTAAATTGAGTAACTTTAAAGAGAATTTAAAAACCATCAGACTTCGAAAAAGCACATTATCGCCAACCTTTGCAACTGCCGCTTTTGTAGCCCATCAAGGCCATCTAGGCTGAAGTTGGGAAATTTTGCTTTGATGCAGGTTGTCATATAGCGTTAGCATTGCCTCATATGTCTAGAGCTCATGCTTTTGAAATTGCGGAGGCTTGTCATGTCGGATTGTCAACAAGAAGTTTTGTCTTCATCCTCTAATAGTGCCTGAATGAAGCTGCTTTACTTTATGACTAATACCGATTTTGCGGTCTGTATTTTGCAGCTGATTTAAAAAGACTTCAACTGGTTTTATCGACAATACATTGAGCGCCGTATTTCGGGACTAGATTGTACGATGTATGTCTCCTCCCGGAGCTCACTTGAATTTCGTCTACATCCCCATTGCCATTTTCCATATAGGGCTAGTTTCGCTGGCGTGTGTTCTAAAATGTCGCTCGATAACTTCCACAATTATGTTATATAATTAATCAAATATCCTCACATTGATTGTCCCCTGACTATAGATTATAGATTATAGATGCAACAACCCATAAATAGCTACCCCCAAGCAAGGAGAACCTCAAAAGTGATTTCCCATTCAAGACGAAGCTGCCGTTGGGCAATAATTCACACAATTATGCTTTCCAATTGCATTCGAATCAACATACATCCATCACCCGACCTACTCACCCCAAAAATGCATTCAAACAATTTTATTATAAAATTAATTTCAAATTTCCAAACAACAACACTTGCAATGTTATCTTCGGCATTTGTGGCATAATTGTCCCAGTTTCAATCTATATGGATACTTTTGCACCTCTCCGGTATGTGTGCAGTGTGCAATGTGCATGCCATACCATCCAGCTGCACCTTTTGTCCTTAATTCCAAACAACCGATTACAATTGATTTTACATTTTGGGGTTTCCACAATGCGGTCCCAAGATATTTGCACATTGTGTATCCATATCCACCCACTATTGCCCACTATCCTTGCAATATCGTAGATAAACAAGAATGACACACAATACAATACAAGATGTAAACAAATGGTAAATGAATGTTTTTGGGGTGTCCTTCTTCTTCTTGTGCTCTGTGAATTGTGTCCATTTCAGAGGACAAAGGGATTTAAATTGTTATCCGTACGGATCGCATCAATTTAGTTCTAAACAAATCCATGTTCACCTCCCCACAAAATACATACTCACGAACCCAGTACCCCCCACTTTGACATGAACGTATATTAACCGATTTTCGAATTTCCTTGACATAAGCCCCTTCGTGTACACATGCAAGTTGTAAGCCAACAACAACTGGATTTAGTAGGTTAGAAGCTGCAGTTATTACAGTTCCCCGATAGCAACGAGTATACGAGATGAAGATTTCGGAAATTATGTCTTTGATCACGAATGCGCACGACATCGAGGAATCAAACACAAAAACATCGCCAACGTAGATGTGTATACGATGCAGTTGCCCGATGGGGAATGAAAAGCATCCTTTGAAATAGGTTATTCGATTTCTCATTTCCTGTTTTTAATAAATACATACTAAGGAGCATGTATTAAGGTGGTTGCAAGTGCATCCCTTCGAAGGAACCGAAATCAGTTTGGTATTTTTGTTTTTTTTTTTGTTAAGATTTCAAGTTCAATATTGGTAGTCCCGGAAGCGCTACAAAATCATCCTTAGAATTCTACTTCTTGCGTGTGTTTGTGCTCTTATCGAAGGATACATTCTTGGATGCATTTCGTGATGATATTTACGATTGTCGATATTAGGTGCGCATGAACGAGTTACGTCCTCCGCACGACGAACGAGAAATGTGCACATGCTTTTCCAATTTCCTTGCATACGAAAAAATGTTAAGCATGTTTGCACAATGTCAGCAAAATTTCCTTGCGTCAGCGATGTGCAATGGTTTTAGTGGAAATTCAAAAAATGATCCATACGGGGAAAAATGTATACAGGCGTTGGATTCACAGCATTTTTGATCTATTACTCGTGGGAATTCATAAATGAGTTTGAAATTTAATTGTGGAAGAAGAGTTGGAGAGTCTTTTTTAGAAAAAACAAATTCACAGCAGTGGCACTGACACAATCAAATATTGCGGTTGGCTGGGACAGAACAATTAGTTTCAAAATAAATTTCATTGTTTTTGAGTTTTGAGCGCCAGCTATCAACATTTATTCTCACTAGGGAAACGAAGAAAAGAAAACTCCCAACACCTCATATGACCAACTTAGACATTTGCGGAGCAAAAGTCATTAAAGGCTTATAAGGCTAGTTTTGCGGTGTTGAAGGAGGAGCTACGTAGAACTGTGGGCAAACAAAGGGAGTGGTAATCCAGCCCGGAAAGTCTTCGAATAGTATAGAACCCAGGTGGATTCAGTAGTGGAAGAAGATGTCACCTCAGGTGGAAGGCATTTTGTATGCTCCATGTCGCATGCAACACGTCCTACCCTACATTTCCCAAGCTGCATATTGCACTCTAGATATCATTTCGTTCCCTTTACAGAGAGTAGGCATGAATTCAATTCAAATAAAACATTACCGTCTCATTACAACTTTATTGTCGCAATTATCTCAGTTTGTGTGTGTGTAAGTGATGAACATCCGACGTGTATGGACTTGGAGCGCACCCAGTTGTAGATCTTATAGCCAGTGTCGGACTCGGGTGGTGCAGCAGAGAGAAATACTTTTAATTCCATTACGGGTGCACTGAATGTCTTAATTAAGAAATTTCTTTGACAATAATTTGCAGGTAGGTAACTGCAGGAAAGTTCCTGCTGAAAAAGGAGAACACAAACTATCACACCAAGAAATACTATATCTTATGTCACTCACGGCAAAGGAAAGAGGACCATACTTCGTGATTCTGCCTCAGTCAGCGTGTACAATGGAAAGAAGTAACGGACGAACCGTTTTAAATGTCCTCTCTATAGCTTGCTATGTGACAGCTGATGGTGTTGATGACGACGACTACTACAACCGGCAAGGAAGAGGATACTCTTATACATAAATGCGTCAGCTTTTTGTGCTCTTCAATCTGTAGCAACGCCGCTTCCGTTTTCTTTTTTTGGAATTCAATTTCATTATCCTTTACGGTGAGTCAACGCTATAAGGAAAAACGTTGACACTCATTTCAGTTGTAGGAACCTGTCGTTTTTTGCCTCCCCTTCCCTTTGATTTGTAGCTTTGACTTTCAACAACTAGATTATACTTTGGAGAGGGAGAAAGCGACTTGGGCTAGGGGATGTACTGCACAGCATAGCACGCTGCACATAGTTAATGGCAAAACTTTCCACAGCACAGTGGTCGTGAAAGAGGATACTTTTTTTTCAGGATGAAGAGTACATACCCATACATAATGCATGGTTTTTGGATTGTTGCTGTTGGATGGGCAACCGGAAAGTCAAACAAAAGTCGCAGGAAGTTGGAGATGCCATGGAACGCGTATTTAATTAGAGACGGCAATGAGAGTGGTAAACTAGTGAAAGGTGATAGTGGTTTATTTCGAATGGATGTTTGTGTGGACATCTGTCATTTATATGAACGAAGCGAATGAGTGCGGAAGTTTGAATGAAAAATTGAAAGTCAAACGATGGAGTGTCACATCACTTCGCCAAACCAAAGGGCAGATGATGGAATTTAATTCAATAAGTAGGTAGCTCCATTTCCGAAGGGATGATTGATGCTCTGGAGTTGTCTGTTTATAGAGATTGAAGGAAAATTTTCAACGGAATTGCAATGCATTACGATGGAGCGCGCATTATTTGCTACAGCAGAGCTTGGTTTATTTTTTAAATGGTTTTGATCTCGTCCAACCGAAATTTTGCGCAGATTATTATAAGGAAAGTTTTATTTTAAACAATCGTAACTTTGTTATGTTAAACCAGATTTTAATATGTTACATATTTCTATATTGCTGAAGGAATTTACTTTTTGCAAGAAATGTACTTTTTTAAGTTGAAATTAAATGAAATATGAAAAAAAAAATTGTCTCTCAAAAACTACAGTAGTTGGCACTTTACGGAACTACACAGTTGATGGCACCCAAAAATTATGATTAAAAAAAAGTTATCTACCGGATTATAAAAATGCATTTAATCTTTTTTTATTAATCAAAAATACGACAGTTTGATAATTTAATATTTAAATCAAATACAAGACATTTCTGTAAATCCACTTATTTAAAACAAGTAATAAATAAATTAAATATAATAGTACCTACCTATTATATTTAATTTATTTATAACTTAACAATTTAGTTTGTGTAATTAACAACTACATTTAAGTAATAGAGCTAAACGGATTTTTTGCTTGTTTTAAAGTTTATGTAAACATTTTTCATTGTAATTTTTGTTCTATATAGGCATTTTCAAAAATCAGAAACAAATAACCATCGTATTCTATAGGTATTGGCACCGTCAAAAGTAAAGTTGGCACCATAGACAAATCATACTGAGACTCCCAACTCACAATCCTCTTGCTGCTGCCCCCTTCAATTTAATTTCAAATTCGCCATTTTGTTTTCCCATCGGTGTTATGTCAATTTAGAATCCGTGTGACATGCAAAAAACATACAAAAAATTCAAAAATAAATGCTGCCAATCTCGGCAACCGTGGGGAAATGTGATAGAGTTCGGGAATACCACATTTTTTCATTACTGAATGCCATTGGTTAGTTATTATAAATTGTTAAAAGGCGAATAATTCGATTTTGTTTGTCAATAGAACTATCTAATGGAGATGTTCTATAACTAGAAACTTATTAGGACAAACATGGTTGCATTATTTCTGCTTTTGAATGGCTTTAACCTCGAATTCATGTGTAAATTTTTAGATAACTGATGAAAATTTGCTCAAAATTTTGTTATTTTCCTTCAACCAATCTACGTTGTTCGTTTTCTTTAATATTTTAAGCAAATGTTCACTTATTCCTACAAAAAAGTATCATCCACATGTAACAAATAATTTCAAAATTCTATGAACGCTGTCAGCAACTTTGCCCACAGCGGAAGTGGCATATGCAAAGTGCGACTGTGTTGCTGAGTCGGAATTTTTGAAGTTACGTGACATTTGTCAATACGAATTTCTATGTAACAATTCTAGTGCACTTAGCATTTGCCACCCCATAAAAATATAGCTTGTAGGCAAGTAACGGGAAATCGGCCGAAGTTGGTGGTCTCAGTATGTCTCTGGTTGGCACTGTCAGTCAACAACTGTGGTCCTATATGAACAAGTTATTGGCACCCCCTGTCAATAATTAAATCTATTGCTATTCTTTGTTATAGTTATTGGCACTCCTCTTATTCAATACATCAGCAGATAATTTTAATATTTAAACTTAAATTAATAACATTTTATATATTGGCATTTGAAATAGCTAAAGTTTTAAAAAATATTTTAAGAATTTCGAAAAAAATTTCAAATACTCACAAAATTTGAAGTTCTTAATGAAATTCACACAATTTTACACAAAATAAAATAAATCATTGATAGGGGTGTTTAAACTCTGATTTTACGAGTTTCGACGGAAGAGAGCCTTTTATATTAGAAAAGCAGGAAAATATTACGAATTTATAAAATGTTTGGAGAGAAAAAAATCTTTTTTAAAAGTAGTAACTGGGACGGAGGAAATTCCACACAGGGGCGTCAAGTGTCAACTACTGTAATGAAAAATGGGTGTCAACTACTGCATTCGTTACCATACCCCACAAAAGAACCCCATTGATGCTGCTGATGCAACTATTGGTCTACTTCCCATAATTCGGCTGTAAGGACATAGTGATGCAGCTTTTGGAGTAAGAACCGAAGGCAACACTTATTACCATACACATGCTGAAAGTCATATTCAAATGCAGCGTGTTTAAAAGGACCTTTTGGCCTGACGTAGTGGCGCAGTGGCTTAGTGGTTAGTGTGTTGGACTACTAAGCGAGGGGTCCCAGGTTCGAATCCCGAGAAAAACCCAAATTCCAACTTAAGGTTTTTTTCGCTGCGCCACCTCTCGCGAACGTCTGACAAACATCCGAGAGTATAACTGTCATGAAAGAGCTTCTCAATTGGCCGTTTGGACTCGGCATAAAATTGTAGATCCCTTCCATTCGTCCCAAAAATAAAAAACTCACACAAGACGAATGGTTGTGAGAAGCTAGGCTTGGGTCCATACGGACCTGTTGCGCCAATTATTTATTATTAATTTTTTTTTGCCTGACGGAAAGTGAGTCAAAAAGAGACTAAAAGTGGGTCAAAGAGAGACTGAATCCTCATCCAACGATTGCGGAGGTTTTAGACTTTTATAGCGATCAAAGGCAACACTCAACCACATCAATGGATGTGGATTCGATTCATAGTAAGCCTTTTTAAGCCCCTCAATTGTTGGCATCTAGCACGAACCAATCCCAACTCCGCTTGCATCATGTATCTATGTATGTCAAGGGCATTACGGTTCAATTAAATATTCGCAATATCCGCCCACAGATCCATTTCCATTTTAACTACGTTACGTAGGTATACCTACTTATAAGACTCAATCCCGCAATCTGTATTCAGTAAAAAAAAATGCTTAAAACTTTCTCCTTCAGCAAATGATAAACATACACGAAGGCACGAACACCGAAGGCAGCAGCCTTTTATGCCAAATTTGTATCCTTTCCGCCCCAAGTTTGATGAACTCAAACTTTATGATAATGAATCGACCTGCCATTCTATGCTTTCCCCACAAATGTAGGTAACAACAACCATTTTCGCTCTGCAATGCAATTAAGTGCACCGAATCAGTATTACAAACACCATTCACTGAATAACACCCCTGTGGAGAGAGATGTTCGCCGCGTAATTTATCGCTTCAATAAAATCAAGAGGAAAATGCGGAGCTTCCTCCGTTATGTGCAATTTCATTCCGGCACGGCGTTGAGTTTCGAATTCTCAAATACGGCTGTCGGTGCACGGACGCAATTCGAAATGAATCGAAGCCCAAAGATCTTCTTGGCTGTGGGAAAACCATCGCCAACCGAAATTAATTGTGAATACACAGAGGGAAGTTGCACACCTCCAAGAAGCCATTCAGAAAGGTAGCAGCATCTATAGTGCGCCACCACAGCCATCACCATACCATACCACTTTCAGCAGTAATATCCTGATTAATCCTTAATTTTCTCAAAGACGTTGCCTCACTCGAATAGAGTGCCATTGCTTTATATGGGTGAAGGGATTGTAATGGGGGAACATGCCTGCTCGGCAGCGCATAAATATCCGGACAAAACGAAAATCGAGAGAGAGTAGGTATATACAGATTCATGCATCCGCAGTTAAAAGAAGGTCCTTTGGTTCTGTATTGCGGGCTCTGGATCCTTTATCTCCTCTCGTTTCCCACTTTGCTGATGGAAGAGGCCAGTCGAGCGCATGAATGTGCACAACATATCCCATTCATCGCCGCTGATAGACAAACAACCACTCCGCCGCCATGATTACGTCTCCGCGGCTCTGGCTTTAGCTGTGGCTTCTCCATCATCGTCGTTCAAAGCCGGAGATCATCATTCTTGTCCTCCGTATAATTCGCTGGCCCATATATGACTTGGAGCAGTCAATACCATTTAACATTTAACAGCGCGGTGAACAGACACAGCCGCGAGCATTTCCGCCACCCTCCAGCAATAGCTCCACCAACACAGCAAAATTGGGAGTCCAAAACAGAACTGGCACTGGTGGTGATTTGAAATCCCATTCAAGTGCAATCAAGCAATTTTCAAGGGAAATATCCTCCGCGATACCGTTTGGCCAAAAAGGATATTCGCCAATGTATACTCATAAATAGATGAATTTCCTCCCGAAAACATCGGCGCAATATCCAGAGAATCCACACGCTCGCTGATAGCCGTCGACAAAGGATTCAAAATTCATGTAGCTCTGTGCACGGTAATCATCGAGCACGAAACAAAGGATTCTGCGAAATTCATTCCTGTGGATGCATTTACTCATATCTCCAACTGCTATCCTTCTGGCTAGCATCATCATGATTGTCAATGAGAGCGAGATCAATATCGTCTTCATTAGTGTCGACACGGCACGAGCGCTCATTTTTGAGCCGATTTTAATTTTGTTTATGGACTTGGTGAAGTAAAAAATGGGCTGCGCCAAAGAGCTGAGGGATGGGGAAAGAAAGCGAGATTGCACTTAATTGTAAACGCGGTGCAGCCGTTCGTATTCACATTTCTGCTGCAAAGGAAACGTCTTTGGAGAATGTTTTCCAGGTCAGCAACCAGTGAGGATCTCGAGTCGGCAGCAATTCGCAATAGAAAAGTAAGAGGATGGTATAGTTGCATCAGCTATGCGGGCGAAGTTTTGAAAAGAATTAGAACATAGATAGAGAATCGAGGATAATCTGGGAGTGGAACTCACTTTAATTGACATTTTCATCCTAATGCGATGGATCAGGGAGACGTCACATTGCGTTTGAAGTTTTATTTTCTTGTAGACGGTAGCAAGTAAACAACGTCGGTGAAATTTCGTGTATAGCGATTGTGATTTAATTCGCCACCTACAGATGGCGTTCACATTCGAAAAGTGGTCTGGATAGGGTAACCTTTGCTAATTGTCGCAGAATCGTTGTTTTTGCTAACTAGAGGTGCTTTCTTCGCTCTGTTCGACTCAAAGGCTTATCAGACTCAGGTATTATTGCTGTTTTTTTGAACAGGTCCGGCCGTGAAATCAATTAATTTGTCTTCAACACTCCATCGATATAAAGTGGACTGGATACCAGAAACATTCAAAATGTTTCGATCGGTTTTTATCCGCTTTTGACAGAGTCCATGCTTTTGTACTTAAGCTGACCCAGATGATTCCATCAGAGAAAAATTTTGATACTCTTTGAGTGCTTCATTATCCATGTAACCAGCGATCAGGAACTGCGTGGTATGTTACAAGATCCCAGGTCGATATAGTCTTTTATCATTGTTATATCTGTGGCAACAGCATAACTAACTTTAAGTTATTTTTCAGGAGCGCAGTTTAAAGGTTTGACTTTCAATGTGGGTAAATGACTTATGCGTTTTTTCCTGATTCATAACACAGCAACCATAAGAGATATTTGAATGAAAAAAATTGCACATAGAACAGGGTACAGTATCCAATCGTAACATTGACTCAATTTTGACATAAGTCGACTTATCCTGTTTTTCCTTGCTGCCACAGATATAAAGGGTGGGCCATCTAGTGGTTTATTTTTAAATCATAGGATATTTTGACACTGACAACTGTTTCCCGCTCGAATTCTCGACAGAAAGTCGGTACCATACCTCCGCGGAACGAAACGAATTGCGAATTGAAATATTGAAAACTCATTTCCAAATCGAGTGCTGTGTAGCCTAAACAGTGCGTTTTTTGAAAATAAGTTTTGGACGAAATGAAGCACCCACCGCGTCTGCTGTACGCAAGTCTGTGCAAAAAGTTCGTGAGACTGGTAGTAGACAAAACTCAAGGTCCCCGTTGTGGTACGGTGCACACAGACGAGAATGTGGCTGCTGTAGCCGCGAGTGTGAGAATCAATTCACGAACACCATTTTGCTTCGAAAATGTGGCTGGGACTGGAACAATCAACAATCAACTATTTTTTTACTGAAATTGAAGACGTGGATTCGGACGACCTCTGGTTCATGCAGGATGGCCCGCCATGCCAAAAAACCCATGCCGCAACCGATCTTCCCCCAAATCGATGTCAAATGGCCGCCTGGAAGCTGCGTCTTGACACCTTTGGATTTTTGTTTTGTGTGGAACCGTGAAGGACCGACCAACAATCCGGAATTCAAGCAGTTAAGACCATTATCATCCAAGCAATCAGTGAGCTACAGCCCGAAACCATTAACAAGGTCTTGGAAAATTGGATTGACAGAATGCGCTACTGCGTAGCTAGTCGAGGCTGCCAATTGAATGCCGTTGTGTGGGATAATACATGGAAACAATTTAATGCTGTTCATTTTATTGCATTTTTAAAAAGAAACTTGTATTTATATATCTAAAATAAATGTATAATACCTTGGACCTAGCTTCTCGCAACCATTTGTTTTGTGTGAGTTTATCATTTCTGGAACGAATCGAAAGGTTCTACAAATTTATGCCCAGTCCAAATAGCTATTTGAGAAGCTCTTTAATGACAGTTATAATCTCGGGTGTTTGTCAGACTTTTGCGAGAGGTGGCTCAGTGAAAAAAATCTTAAGTTGGAATTTTGTGATTTTTCGGGCATCGAACGTAGAACCACTCGCTTAGTAGGCCAACGCACTAACCACTAATGATAAAACAAGTCCTATATTTTAATCGTGATATTTGGCAATGCAACTTCGAAAACGGGGGCAATTTCATTCACTGGTTTTTAAACCTATTCCGGACAGACACCTTACAGTTCTCACAAAGGGCATCTGCTCGTACGAATTCGTTTGATGCGAGTTCTCTTCACGAACTAGTGATTTTCAAGTAATTTTCACATGACTTATAAGGACAGGGACAGGACACCCAAAGCAAGAGTAACATAGATTCGAATCCGTGATGTCATCAGCCATGTTCAGCTAGAAACTTTATAGAGAGACACAAACGAAATCAACTACGGTTGTAGGGAGAAAGGAGTATAAAAAAAACAATGCACCTAATACCATTATGAGTGCCATCTGCTATTAACTAGGCTCTCACCATTCCGCTCATCTACTGCCTAAATTGTGATTTTGAGACCGAAGAAGAAGAGGAACTCTTCAAGCCCATCCGCAGTAAAGGAAAATTTATCCAGCATTCAAATGTATTCTCATAGCAGCTCCTTACTCTGTTTACTTCGGGACTTTGAGACTTTACAGTGGCAGCGCACCGTTGAGTGTGTATGAATAAATATTATTTGCATCACCAACTCTCTCTCACTGCCGATCTCTCTATATTGCGGGCAGTAATTGCCACTAAACATCAGTAGAAGCAGACCAGAAAGTCTGCCGAACAAAAGAGATAAATAAATGTAAATGCATTACCCTCGTAGGAATGCCGCTTTTAACCTTTGCAAATCTGCACACTGCACTACCATATCGTCATGGTCCTGTCCGTATGCCGCGCTCTTTTGCATCCTTTCTTGGCAGCGCCCATGGTACTCGTAGTAGGTATATATCGTGATTTCGAATAAAAGTATTTTCCATGCCACAGTGGAACTGGTCAAAAGAATGCCGTCTGGCATTCCGACCGTTGGAATATCCTTAAAATTCGGTTTCCTTTATTTTTCATTTTCGTACAATTTTTTGGCATCGAGAGAAAGACAAAAAGATGTTCACGCGATTTACGATGCAAACGTGATTTTTGTTCTCAGTGTGCGCATCAAAGGGCGACACGGTGCAGCTAGATGTGGAAAAGATTCAATTCTCTGAGGCTGGAGTGATTTTTTTCCTTCTGTTTTGTTATACCCCGTCTAATTTTATATGTATTCCGACTTTCAGATCAAAAATTTTCTGTGGCCGTCCTCCTGTTCTGGTCGGCTTGATATTATTGCGCTGCGGATTCTTTGGGTGCGGAGCGTGGCTACGGGTATAAAGCAGTTTTGTTTGGATGACAGCAGCTGGTTTTTCCTGCAGATGATGTATTCGGTTCGTCCTTGAATTTGACTTTAAAATTTTGAGAATTTCCATAGCCGAACCGAGGAGCGAAGCAAAAATATTAAATTCGTGTCGTCGTTTGGAATTTAATTTTATATTTTTCCCTCAAAGAAAATGGAAGAGGTTAAGAATAATTATAATTCAAAGGCTGCCACATTGGATGATATAAATAAAAACTAAATTTAGGGCTTCGGATAAGAGTGAATGGTTATGGTGATTATGGTATTAGCAAGTCAACGAAACACTTAATCCTGATCAAAGGAAAATTCCGAGCGACTGATTATAAGTTCTCTCATCTGTCTTTAGTGTTGTGCAACCTTAAGGGTCTACAGAACTAGCTGTGAAGACCTGCGAGGGAGAGGACAAGTGAGTTCAACTTTTCTCTATTTGTCTTTTTTTAAAGCATTTTCCTAGCTCAGTGTTTCGCTATTTTCAAAACTTACATTACTTAGGGTCTAACTGCTTTCTATTGCGCCATTTCCCAATTTTATCCGACGACAAAAAAAAAATTTGACAAGTATTTAAGAAGATCTCGATTTCAGTCCAATAATACCCGTCGAAGGACACAACCCCTAAGAGATTATAGATTATTGTGTTGAAAAAAAGAACAATATTCTTGCCGCAACAGCCACAGTTTTGTAATACACTTGTTTACATGAATTTGTTCTGTGAATAGGTAACTTAATCATAAACATTAACAATAAGCACATACACCAGTTACGCAAGTTCGCCGTTAAATGAGTGCTACGTCGAGACAGATGAACCGCTCCGGACGTTTCTGACTCAGCCCTAAAAGACACGAAGACTAGTTGTAACGAATGATGCTACATTACTGATGGAAAAGTGTATACATGGAGAGCAGTCTCTTATCGTAGTTCCTTACTGGGTGGTACTTGGTAAAAAATAGTCCCGCTGTTCAAAGTTTTGGGTACCGAAGCAAATATGAGCCTCATTCTGGTTCTAGGCTAGAATACTCTATACCGATGTAGATCCAAGCTCGAGCAAGATTATGCATTTCTGTTTCTGCTTACGTGGGAATCAAGCATGTACCCTCACTTTCTAAAATCGAAGAACCGCTGTACCAATTCAATCTCCAAAGTTGGTGTATATTTGAGGGCAACACTGAAACGACCTCATACTAAAATCACATTACCGACGGAAACCAGCTCCGGTAGTTTTGGAGATTATGATGACTGGCTACAAAAGACCAAACCCCTCCAAAATTATAGGTAGAAACAAATTGGTCAACTGTAGAAAAGTCTGTCTTACAAGGTTACTACCGCCAGCATTTTATTACTTCCGTTGAAATTGAAAATAGACGTTGAATGGAAGACTGAGAGTATGAGTATGTGAGGGCATTTTTTTTTTTGCTAACTTCGTTATCAGGTCTTTCAAGATGGATTTCTGGCAAAAATTTGCAGCGCTGTCCGTAACTGGCGTGATCAATACTTGCAAAATAGCTACCCCAGTTTGGCCAGCTCGAGCATAAATGTCTTCTATCTGCAAATTTAAAACTAAAAGGATGTCGCAACTTAACCTCGAAGATGGAAAGAAAAAATTGCTTCCATCTAAGTACTCAATCAAAAGCGCTTTCAGATAATCGTGGTCTTTCTGAGGGAAAAACTACTCGTAGAAAATGTCTGTCCTACGTATGTTGATGGAAGGTGACGACATAACGACAAACTGTATACGAGCTGTAGAGTGACATCGACATCGACTGATTAAGAAAACGTTTAAGATGGCAATGACGAATGCATATTACTTTCCCCTCCGTAGACGAAGACCTCTTCTTGACACGCAGCACAGAATGATGAACCAACCTTAAACCTAACTTAGCGTGCGCAATTTGAGACAGTGGCCTAAGAATTGAGACGAATGAAGAGACTGTTACAGAAACGGGTATGGCGCAGTAAGTATACTCCCAAAGGGTGTCTATAACAATTTTCTTAGGGAGCTCAAACACAAAATTTTACATTACCAAGGTCCTTCAAATAGAATGTTTAAATGCACACAACGTCATAACGTCCTTACCTGCAAATAAAAAGCATAAAGAAAATATTTACACACATATTTGTAAAAGTAACGAACGCATAACAATGGTAAGCATTTTTCAAGTGTACCTTATACACAACAACACAAAAGTTACTTGTAATTTCTATAAATATGCAGGTAATCCTAACCTTTGCAGGATTCATTCTGATTCACATTCATAAAAACCACAACTGACACTACAACGAACTACAACCACACTTTCAAACCTAACTCATTCCACCTTCAACCATTTATTTAGTTTGTCATACATATCTACATAATGCCAGACCAAAATTGTAATCCAGACACACGTCTAAATTAAGCATCACTAGCAAAAACCATATTTCAACTCCAACGTATATATACATGTTCTCGGATTTCAATTAAATGTGCTAAGGAATTACGTGTCTGAAAGTTTGTCATCTCAGTTTTTCCCAACTACGGATATAATGCCATTGTTCCGCATTCTCCAAAGGCAAACATTTTCTTTTGCGCCATTTTATTCATCAGCAGACAGAGAGGATGGTGAAAAAATTGCACGTACAACCTGCCACATTCGTTATCAGAATATTATTCGTGTGAAAAACTTGTAGCTGATGAAGAAGAAGTTGCAGGAGACATAGAAAAAGAAGAAACAGTCCCGCCAAAACATCCGAGAATAAGCTCAATTAAATGAAAAGGATACTCTGGGGTGGCTACATTTTCTTTTTCAGGTCCTTCGGATTGTTTCATAAGAAAAAATATAGAAATTAAATTTTACACTCAATTTTTAAGGCTTGTGGAGTTTCTTCATGTAGAAGTTGTTCACAAAGTGAATATGAGTACAACTCCGAAATTAAGGTTTAACCCAAAATAGGGCTAAATGAACACAAAGTGCTGGTATAGGCGATGCGTGACGATCTTCTACCTGCTT
The DNA here is from genome assembly GCA_916610125.1 of Cheilosia vulpina. NCBI lineage: Eukaryota > Metazoa > Arthropoda > Insecta > Diptera > Syrphidae > Cheilosia > Cheilosia vulpina. Next base: position 51,064,958 of record OU744278.1, read on the forward strand.
ATATGTACTGATGTGGATGAGCTCACCCAATAGGATAAAAGGTGTTTCGGAATGAAAGCGGCTCAAACTTTAATAATTACCAACATCCATTCGTCCGAAATAAAATAAAAACGCACACAAACGAATGGTAGCGAGAAGCAAGGCTTGGGAAATGTTTTTGGACCTCCTATTTATCAAGCTTACAAAATTCCATATCTAAAAATCCGATGATACCACTGTCCGAAGCCTACACTTCCTCTATTATCATTCTGTGAAGATTTAAGCTTGGGCTAACATTGCAGCATTTTTCGACGGCATCTAATCTATACCGTGAGTATATATCACTCTCCGAAGGGGTATGAGTTCCGCTGGTGCTGCGCATATGCGTGGTCTAAGCTTTTGCTAGAAACAATCACAGTCGTGTTCTAGGTCAGAAATAGCCAAGCTTACAGGTATTCGACAAGTTTTATGCACGAGTCAGCAATTCTGTCAAGCAGGGTAATAAGATTCAGGCGCAATTTTGCTTTTTTATTACGAAAGGCTTATACACCGCTTTAAAGGTCGTAGTACCTTTCAGTGGACTGTTCCGTTCCGACGTTAAGTGCATCACTTCAAAAGTGACCGCCACTATCAACAGTAACCCTCAAACGATGTTCGACAGAGACCTACCAAACCTCTTGAGGACATATGTATTAGCGTTGTTAGTTCTACGCGAGTTACAGATATTACAGATATTTTCATAGGTACCTAACCTATACATGCACAGATAGACAAATTTAGAAGAGAGGATTTTATTTCAAAAATTGTAAGTGAAACAAGGTAGATTTCGAGAAACATTCGAACCTTGTCTCGGGCACGGGACATGACACTCTAATAATTAGTTTATGCTTGTGTCCAGGGTAACCGCTGCAGAATTCTGAAAAGTCCCAAGAAAAAGGGCCAATAAAAAACAGTGCAATCTCTAAAGTTATTCTGCAAACTTAGAATTTTTTAACTATATTAATCAAACATTTGGTCGCTTAAACACTACAATAGTGTTGTGACAGGCCACTGCGTTACATTCTAAAGGTTTTTGTTTGGAAATTGCAATTTTGAAGCGCCTTCTCCAACTACAAAAAGGGCAAAAATTAGTAAAAAAATTGTGGCTAGCTCTCAAAATAATTGCCAAAATGCAACTTTAGCCGCACAACAGTCACGCTGCCGGGTATTGCCACTGCGAAATGAAAGTATCTTCAAGACGAGTTTTTTGTTTGGAAATAACAATTTTGAAGCGCCTTCTCCAGTTACAAAAAGGGCGCAAAAATTAGTAAAGAAAATTGTGGCTAGCTCTAAAAAAAATTGCCAAAATGCAACTTTAGCGGCACAACAGTCACGCTTCCGGGTATTGCCATTGCGCAATGAAGGTATCTTCAAGCCGAGTTTTTTGTTTGGAAATAACAATTTTGAAGCGCCTTCTCCAACTACAAAAAGGGCAAAAATTAGTAAAAAAATTGTGGCTAGCTCTCAAAATAATTGCCAAAATGCAACTTTAGCCGCACAACAGTCACGCTGCCGGGTATTGCCACTGCGAAATGAAAGTATCTTCAAGACGAGTTTTTTGTTTGGAAATAACAATTTTGAAGCGCCTTCTCCAGTTACAAAAAGGGCGCAAAAATTAGTAAAGAAAATTGTGGCTAGCTCTAAAAAAAATTGCCGAAATGCAACTTTAGCGGCACAGCAGTCACGCTGCCGGGTATTGCCATTGCGCAAGATTCGAGATCCGAAGGTTGCAAGTGAAGCTTTCTTTTCAGAAAGAAACCAGGGAAACTCCTATAAAACTCGTTTAAAAGTATTTATCAAGTTACGTTGATGTTTTCCCCATCTGACGGTGTTTAATGACTCTCGTTATATAAAATGCCGACTCACACAAAACGAATGGTTGTGAGAAGCTAGGCCAGTGTCCCTACGGACCTGTTGCGCCAACTATGTATTTAACATGCTTCTAGACACTGAAAGTTGCTTGCCCATCTAAAATTTTGATTCTAGCCTTATCTAGTAGGTACAGTCTTGTCCCGTGTCTGGCGAGTTCAAGGATCTTGGAGTTCCCTGGAACATCCTTATATGCAACAGCACTGCGCTATACTATATCGCAAAGACATGAACGGCAGTCTAGAGCTTCTTCCGACTTTTTTGTAAGGATATTCCAAGATCTTGATAGCTGTCCCAAAAGATGCGGACATACCTTAAGTGGATATCAGGCTCTTCTGAACCAAGAAAAAACTTCTTTAAATGTCAATCACTCTTCACAGTTCGGTTTGGAGGACGGTAAAGTGATTATAGACAAAACCTTCACCCATGTACTCCTTCGTCAGTTTTTGAATTTTCGGTATAAAAGTGAACCGAATTCCAATGTCAAAAGAGATGTAAGTGTTAGTCAAATAAATTCACCGACCGCTTTTAAAATGAAGTCCACTCCTACATTTGCACTCGCATCCACAAGACAAAAGCACAAAAAATTATAAATTCAAATGTGAGTCCACTTTTCTCAAACGGGTATACCTACTTCACAAAGTTAATTAAAATTCACAGCCGTCCTCTTTTCAGCGCACGCTCATATCGACTTCCTTTTTGTGTGTCGGCTTAGAAATCTCTCCTTAAAAACAAAAACTCAAAGTATATGCGAATCCGAAATCTCAATGATACGTGAATACGTACAGCCACATATACGATATGCGAATACGCGGTTGTGTACCGGCATCACTTCTATTAATGCCAACGGATATAGACTCTGCGCTGTGTGCTGTTGTATCAGTATGAAGGACCCTGCTGCGGCTATATCATTTTTATTGACTCTGTAATAAATTATGCATAATCTATGGAATTGAATTGGAATAGAGGAGCACGGGATATTAAAGTAAACCACTTGTGCCGCAAATGGAGATTGTGATGATGCTTACGAAGCACCCATTGAATTGGGACGGATGATAATAATAATAATCGTTGAAAAACTCATAATTTTCAGGAATACACACACAAACACACAGGTGAACTTAGGGATGGGTACAATACACCGGCAAAGTTGTAGAGAAATGAAATCTATATTATGCGGACATTTGAGACGCACAGCCTTAGGGGAACGGGCCATGCCACAATTCTAGGTAATAATTTGAAGTGCTTTTATGTATTTTTTTTTTTGTTGGTTTAGCTTGGGAACAGTAAAAGAGAGTGGCCAGCAACACAATAAAATTAAATGAGCTGACTTGCCGACGGACTGGAAGCTCTTTGATTGTGTGCCGTAAAAAAGATGGATAGGCAGGGGACATCCTGTTTCCAGGTGAGCGGGAAATTGTTAAAAATAGTGAAAGCTTACTTGGATATACCTTTAAAATGGTCAAACTGACTAAAAGCACTTTGAGGGTCTTACCTTTTTATGGTGATTGATTGCTTTACAGAAAGCAAGGAGTATATAGGTATAGTTTGGGATAATTGTACATTATGTCCTCGGAATGGAGTGGCTAGAATGATTTGGTACTGGCCAGAAAGTAAGTACTTAGAAGTCCGCTGTCAACACCATCTAGATAAAATCTACCTTCAGTCAGAGGACATATCTGAGAGCCCACTTGGATTTATCACCAAGTGCGGTATCACTAGCGAGCTCTGATTGGAGGATATCACAATAGGCCCACTTGTGGCCGCTGTCATATGGTAACTTGGTTCCATCTATATCTAAATCTAAATCCAGTCTACACAGTCGTTTTTAAAGTCATAAAAGCATGCAGGAAGAATGATATTATAAGTGGTTAGCAAATTACCTTTCATCGCACACAGTTTCTCCTGCAAATCGCGAAGAAATACTTTTACTAAAGGGACCTCATTATAGACGAGTCTTCTTAAATGAAAATATTCACAAGAGTACCTCTAGGCTCTGTGTAACCCAGCTTAAGAAACACCTTCACATAGATATGAGGAAAAACACCTTCCAGTCCGATAGGTCAGGACTTTCCAGCGCCTAGACACCAAAAACTTCTCCTGTCGATCACAAACTCCATCACTTGGATGCAGACCGAAAGCGCTTTGCTACAAAAAGACAGTCACTAGATATGTGCGAAAACAAAGACCTTTTCCTCACCAAACTGTATGGGAGCCGGAGTAACCGTGACCCTCATCGATCAACCAACCTCATAGAGAAAATTCGTCTGCAGAAGGTGGTAAAGGAAGGACAACTCCGAAGATCAGCGGGCAAATTCCGTATATCAACGATCGTTTTTGAAACTTTTATCACCAAAATAAGTCACATTCTGCTCGAATTTATTTGACAAACGTCAGCTTTCATTATGTTTGTGGAAAATGAACTGGATTAAGCTCTCAAACTTGTAATTTTAGCTCTAAGTTGCTAGTTTTGGAGGTCTATCGTTTTGGCGGTAATCGTCTGAAAAGTTACGGAATGAGTGCTCAGGCGATAGGTCCATCTTCCCCTGGCCAACAGTTTTGTTAGACTAACATGAAGATGAAGATGGACCGGAAGGCTGGTCTTCAATAAAACAAATCGATCGGAGGGAAGGCGCATTGCTCTCAGTTTTCAACCAAGCATGACGGTTGTGGCTCCTAATTACTGTAGATGGGCTACAGGCCCTATATGGTGCATGGTATTTTGTGACGACCTCACAACTCCGGTCCACCTAACCTAATCTAACCTACTTAAGATGGATATAAGTCTTTATATGAAAGGAGGTAGCGATAGGATATTTTGAAAGGCTTCGGCTCTTAGGTTGTGGTGTTGGACAACTGAGCGGGAGGTCCAACCGTCTGCCACTTTGCCACGTTTACATCCAGTGTTCACAGGCTTCGAATCGTCTTTAATTTTCTTTACAAAACCACTTCCTCTGTATTATTATCATATTTCAAATGTTCAAGCTTCTTTATAAAACCACTTCCTCTGTATTATTATCAGATTTCAAATGTTCAAGCTGTCCAAATGGTACCATCATTTTATATGACATCCCTGACCTGATCACCAATTCCTCTCAGAATATTTTTGATAATATTTACGAATAGATGCGTGGCAATAGACCATAAAGCGCTTTACCCAAATTGGATCTTTATATTAATTCAACTGAACCCGGATAGTCCTTGCGTTAAAGGACGTTTATGATGCTTTAAAACCGAACTACAGCTTATATGCACATTTTGCATTCATAAAGTTTTATACAGCCCAGATTAAAAGCTCTATTCAGACCTGGTTTATAGCTTATCGTTACGATTACGGGTAGGGGTTCAGTGGTTGGCCCGCTTTTCGGACATAAATAAGAATTTCAAAATAAACCCGAACCCCAAACTATCATCTATATAGCAGCAAGCGTTGATATAAAAAACTGAATTGCTATTAAAACACCAACTGAAATATGAAAAAGCATTTGCCTGTCGGTTGTTGTATGGAATTTTATAATCTCAAGGATTATGTTTGAGTTTAGAGTCGAGGTTTTATTTTAAGTCTTGTTTGACCGCACATTCACTGCGCGAGCTGACCGACCAAAACTACATTTTGATTAGGACTTTCCACAGGGTTGCGAATTTTGGCAAACTGCCATTACCAGTAGTCCTTGTGGCGTATACTGAAAGCTTCGCACGCATGCAGCAGCAATCGTAGTCGTATATGAAAATAAATCATGTTAGTTTGAGGTGGTCTTCAACCGTCAAATGGTTAATATCTGAGTTTTAATTTTTAATTCACACTACTGCACAGCACGCCATTTATATGACCATCATCAGATGAGAGTGCCACATGGATTGCCGGGAGATATGGGAAAATCGTAACTGAGGTGGAGTACGTACGAAGTTGATTTTAGAACTTTCCATTCGCCCATAGCTTAACTTGTACGTGCGGGTTAGAGCGCTACATTTGGGATACTTTCCTTTACATATACATCGTGGAATGACATTGAATGTCAGGTAGCGCTTCAAGTGTCGAATAATTGAGTTTTGTCGAGCAGGAGAATGTTGAAGAGGGTTCATAGTTTCCAATTCTGAAACATGGTTATCACGTGAGAGTTTTAGCAGAGAAACTAAAATAACTTCAGGAAAATAGGTATGGGAAGTAGCTCAGTTCTTTTTGATTTGATATTGATTTTCGACAACCTTCCTGCCCTTTTAAATATACATACGACTTGTGCAAGGAATCCTGTACAAATTAAGTGTCAGTCTGAACCGAATTAAAATATGGATAATCAGTTTAAAAGCACTTAAAAAGCCCATTAAACCACCCTACTCACCGACTGACTGTCAAACTATTTTTGTTTAATTAAAAGTCAACATCTCGGATACGCACACAGTAAAGAGCTGGCGCATTTAGTACCTAGGGCTATCGTAGCTCTGTAGTTTTCTGAGTGTATGGTGTTTGTCCGGAATACAAAAACTGCTGTACAAATTTGACAGCTATTTTCACAGTTGCATTGCAAAATGTCGCCATTAAAACACAGGATTTGATTTATGGTTTTCCTTTGCCCAATAACAAAGATATAAATATAAGTTGGTATCTTAGCAGATCGTATTTCAGGAATGCCTCGTAATCATTTTTAAGTGAGCTGTAAGATTAGTTGTAAAAGATGTTTGCAGTTCCATACCCAAAGCTACCGAAGCTATAAAGAGTTCATTTTTCTTAAATTTTGCCTGATGTATCATCCTCCATGTAGAGGACATAACTGTTTGAATTATACGTCCCCATTTGGTATACCCGGCATATATTGTAGGTACAGCTTCAGTTCGCGGAAATCTGGCAACTCATTCGAAAAGAATTATTTTTCTCGAAAAATCACCCCACCGAAGGGTGGATTAAAAGAGAAAACATTCACACTGCACTTGTGTTAGGAGAATGAAAGGCTTACACATCGCTACACAGTACACAATCTCGGTGAAATCTCTAAGACCGCACCAAGCACCACCACATCGCATTGGGTTTTCCCTCTTCCACCCCGCCACCCGCACATAGTTGTATTCATTATAATTTTGAATGCTCCCATTGAATGCTATTCAACTCCCTCGAATAGTATCTGGAAATCAATATACTACACGATTATTGCTTCGAACGGTAACGTTACTGCACACGAATACTCTATACCTCGGTTGGAATATTTTTATGTGACAGGGAGCGCTTTACAATTTCATCAGGTAATGGCTTTATTTTGTTGAAAGAGGATGAGGAATAAACAGGTTTTCCCCGTGATTAGACAGAGATTGATAGAGTTGCTTTTGCCGAGGGACTTAAGTGCACCCAATTCGATAAGTGGCACTTAATGGACTACTGAGCTTTGTTTTGTATATACGGTATAGTGGATATTAGCATAAATACGATTTTAAAATTATTGCTTTGTATTTGAGGTGTGGGTGGGTACGTAACTTTGGTACAAGCGGTTGCCAAGAGCTAAAAAGGTACAAAGGTTTTGCAGCCGAAGTTATTACAATTAAAAGCTTATCGGTGAAGATGAATTTCGACGTTAAAGCTTTTTGTGTATACCTAATTCAAGCTCTTAGTAAGAGAAAATGCATTCCGATGACCTACAATTCATTCGAGATATACACTCTGCTTGTATATTTGCTTATATCTCCGCTTCGGAACATTGAAAATCGATGAAACATGTCCTATTTTTCAAACGCGACAATTGGCAATGCAACTTCGAAAACCGCACTCAATTGCGTTCAGCAGTTTTTAAATTTATTCCGGACAAAGGCCTTACTTACAGTTCTGCAACCTACCCTCGATTATATACAATGGAACGTCTAATTGTCATGCGTTCTTCTTTTTACTTGATTGGCAGGTATCACTGTTAGACCAGTGGGTGTACCCACACAAGTTCGTTCATCACCGCGCCCAGTGAAAATTAACATTTGCACTCAAAAACCTCTAATAGTCAATCTGATGTTTGAGATTTTATCTAAGTAAATAAGTGCCTATTTGCCCGTTATCCGTAAATCCGATTCAAATGCTCTCCGGATTTAAAAAGCAATTTGCAATTAAAAATAGAAGACAAAAAAATTCATGTCCCCTCGTCTTCCTTGCCGGCGACAGCAAAAAGGCAGAGCAACCATGAAACAAAATAAAAAAAATTACCCCAATATTGTCAATGTGGCAAACAGCATCCAGCTATAAATGTCCTTGGATACACAACCGCAAAAAAACATAAAAAGAAAACAAACAAAAACAAAAAAATCAACAAAAACACAGAACAACTCCACATTAATTCCGAAAGAAACGGAAGCAAAACGTGGAAGTGGAACCCACCCAACTATAACGCTTACTGAAAATCTGTGCGCCTGTGTAAATTAAGCCATCCAACAAATACCATAACATTTTATAGGATTAAGTTTACACTACATAAATTTTGTTAGCGAAAAATAAAATTAGCCGCGCCACCCTCGTTGCGCTCCACCCGGTTTTCACAAGCTAATCGTCCTCGAAATTCTCCCTGGTCCACTAGGTCTTTGCAACAGCGGACTACGAAATGAAACAGAGCCACATTCTGCAGAGTTATCCGCTTCACATGTTGTTCTCCCGTTGGCGGTTCATGGTGATTCGGCTATGTGGTTTAACGCATAGTGATGGTGAAGAAAAACAAGACTCCAAACAGAAAACAAGTGGCAAGTCAACAAGGACACACGTTGTTCTATTCGTGCCAATTTGCATATCCCATGGACAAATCCGCCATCATAACATACTCGACGAAATTCTCACGAACGGCTTCAATTACTATAACTCTGTCAGCATGGACATGCTGGTGCCAAATCATCATAATAGAAGAAGCACTGTTACTGTCAGTCCAAAGTATGTATATAGGTACGTCATGGAAAGGAATCCTATTCTTCCTGCATATAGCGGAAAGTTACTTTCAATTCGTTCGGCTACGGGTTCAGTGCTAGGGGAAATTAAAGGAGGAAAGTAGCAGCCGTTAATGTTGGGGTGTGCGCCTTTCATTGCCCTTGTATTCATTTATGTAATTTAAAACAAGCTTCGTCGGAGAACTTAATAAGAACCCTTTCGGGTTTTTTTTTGTCCTCTCAGTCGGTTGCTGTTTCATCCTACTTGCGAAGGCAGCCTCGGCTCGGAAATGATTACTTTTCAAAGTGCACACTTCTGGTGTGACGAGCGCGGCACACAAATTGATCTACAGGTCCTTTTCGATGACATGGACATGGTGTCTCCCCACTTGAGCTTAAGTTCAAATTTATTTCAATGAAGTGCTAACAAATTAGTTAAAGTTTCTTGATAGGGGTAGGTACCTATAGGGAAATCCGTAAGTTGCCTTTTCGCATGTTGTAGGAGGTATATCGGGAGGATAGGGCGAATGAGCTTGAACGTCCATTTCGAGGAACTTGTTTGACATAAATTTCTGGGCGGTAATTATGTGTGATAGGGAAGCTTAAAATGTACTTAGTTTCATTTCAGTTTACCGACCAGAAACTTTTGAATAACGTTGAGCTTGTTTTTATTATGTAACTCCTTACGTTGACTTGGAAGTTAGGTATATACAGGCTGTGTAAAAAAAAAAATACTTTAGACTATGGAGATCGTCTATCATGAGAATTTGTTACAGAAACTTATAGACGAATGCTCCGGGAGCGATGAGAAAGGCATGGATAATATGAAAAATATATTTTTTTTTTAGAAATCTGAAGGTTTTTGGATCAATTTCGAAGGCTTTCGGAGAGACCTTCCTTTTACAATGTTAAAAAATTAGTATATTTCACTAAATAAGTTTTGGAACTACATATGTCGAAGGCTTTCGGACAGACCTTCCTTTTACGATATTTAAATAAAAGAAATGCAATGCCCTTCACTAAAACTGCACAGCAATTTTGGCTTTAAAGTTAACTTGGGACTGGTGATGGCGTGTTCCAAGTTGTATTTTGCGTTCGATCAGAACTTGGAGCTAAAACCGCCCATATCTTCTTGACAGGCAAAAGTTATACTGAGTCTTAAACGAATTCAAGTGTGGTTTTGCTAAGCTTAGATAAATACAGTCGAACCTGTCTAAGTGGGACCTGGCTAAGTGGAATACTTCTATTAGTGGGCCTAATTCTGTCGCAACTCCATTTTCCTTGAAAACGACTCTATAAGTGAAACTTTTTCCACCTCTATAAGTGAAACTTATATTTTATAAATTAACCTCTGTAAGTGAGACCGACTTGCAACAACAATCGTGTTTTTCGCTACAAATTGTTGCATGTGCTTGCCCAAACACGTTTTATTTTTTCGCAGCCTATATTTTCTTCCTTTACACTGACGACCAGTTGCATAGGGTTGTTTTCGTTAACGTCGCCATTGCGTCGACAAAAAAGTTTACCCTATCTTTTGCTTTTACATTAAGCCCCCTTAAGTGAAACAAATATTTGCTCTACCTGGATAAGTGAGACTGAAATAAATGGCCCATTAGATTCCAATTAACCAGGTTCGATTTTAATTTAAAAACTACTGCAGCTGGTCGCATGCGGCATGCCTAAAGGCTTCAATTGTTGTGTCGCAAGGTTATATGTTAATTTTCATTTTGGTCTGTCGAAATTCTATGCCAAAACAGTTCTGGGCTCAACATGGCCACCAGCTAGAAACCCATGAGTTAATGCGGAGTATTACAGAGTGCCGGCAAGAACAATAAGGAAAACATAAAAAGACCAGAGCAGTTCTTGAGCAAAAGTAGTGGCGAAGAATGTAGGCTTCTTAAAAGAAAAGCAAACAGCCTAAGAAATGAGTAGACAACATTTTTCAAGACAACCAGACTTCAGCTCCGCAGCATAAAGATGATCACTAAAACATTTGCCGTGGAAATACAAAAGTCAACAGCTCAACAGCAAAAGTGACATTTTCAACTTGGACGAAGAAAGCAAAGACCTCGGTGCTCGGTCCTCTTGATCTACAGCAACAGGTGAAGTCAAGTCCAATAATGCTGGACTACGAACTGTTGGAGACCATACACCACCTCGATGTTAGTCTCAAGATTTGAGCTTAATGAATCGCAACTCAGTATGCCCAAACGTAAAGAAACCGTCTAAATTGGGACAACAATAGGGCCATGAGTTTTTTTAGCGTTGCATGTTTTTAGGCGCACACTCATACAATCAATTTTTCCTCTGCATAAGGTTTCATCTTTGAAGAGACGAGAAATATTGATTTTCCGGTAAAATTAAATGGCTCGGCGATACCAACGTTTAATTGTGACGTTTTTGTGCTGTGTAAGAAAGAGTGCCAGGCTCTGTTGGCGAAATTTGAGTACAGGGCAGCGTCATTCATTAGTTTTTTGTTTAAATACCCCCAAGCAAAGAGAATGTAAAGTATTCTTAAGGGTAGGTATATCAGAGACACCCTTCTTGGCTTTAAAATAATTAGTTGCGATTGGGTTAGTAGCAGAGAGTATATTTGACAGTTATTTATGCGAATTCCAAAGAACAGTCATTCTGCTCGAAGTAGGGGTAGTCCCAGCCAACTTTAGCTCTAATCTCCATTCGTTATATTGTTCATCGATAGGTGGCAATAAATTGACTTTGCCCTTTCACATAGTCCATGCTTTCGAACTATCTAAGATCATAAAAATTTACAATGTTTATCCAAAAATAGCAGTAATACATCGTCAGCCTGCTACACAGACAGGAATGAAACAAAAATAGCTCCTGACTGAGTAAGAGCGTCCACCAGTGCGTCCTTTCAAAAGGAAAAGAAAGAAAAACCCCTCACTGACAAACTAAATAGTAGTTTCCCTAAAACCCAACAACAGTATATGTATGAGTGCTCTATAATGAGAGCGAATACAACTTAAAACAAAAGAGCCCTCTTAACCCTCTACTTAAGCCCTTAATTTTTTCGGTATCCCAATAAAATCCCATTTAATGGATTTCAGTCTTTAAAAGTCCAGTACCCAGCACCACACCACAGTAGCTTTTTATGGCTTAATTCACATTAAGAAATACAAAGCAGCAAATGCGAAAGTGCGCACAAAGTCATAAAAAGTCGGATACTTTTAAATATAATACAGCCCTAATGATGCTGCCATCAAATCAATAAAACCAACAGTTAAATTTTCAAATAGCTATACCCACCCACTCGAGTTGGCTTAACCCATTATTTTGTCTCAAGTCACAATGCCAAATCCTTATCCAGCAACAAGTAGAGCATAACATTGAATCGCTTATGCCTGACGCTGGCGCTGGTGTCCTGCTCTCGAAATTATTATTTTGCAATTTTTCCTTTTCCAAAAACAAAACAGTAAAAGTTGAGAATAAATCTCCAGATAACAAGGACAAGACGAAAAATAAACCAAAATACCAATTTGTCATAAATATTATTCAGGCATGAAATCGTTATGTCTATGAGTACCAATTCCAGCACACACACCCCGATACACTTTCTCCCGCATGCTTCTGTCAGACACACAGTAACGTTTTGTTTCACTTTTTCTTGTCTCATTTTTTTCTTCTTTTCATATTTTTTTTTTCCGGTTTAGAAAATGGCAAGCAACAGTCGCCGTCGTCTATTGTTCTCGTTGCGAATTCTGCTTGTGTAAACAAAACTCATTAATTCCAAGACAAAGTTATCCATCCGTAAGACGAATATCATTTCGAATAAGTCATCCAGCATGGAGCACCTACCACCGCCACCCGGTAAGACAGCAGAGCACTTCACTGACCTTATTTCTCAGATGGCGCAAAAAGAAAACGTGAAAAATTACCAAGGATTCAGTGCAGAAATTCCGTCGCTTAAGGTGAGCAAGTATGAGTAGTAGGTACTGCCATGATGTATGAACACAGCGCAAGATTACTCCCATCTATCCATTCTCTAGTTTTACAATGTTTATCCAAAAACAAGTGAGCTTTTCTTTTTATTATTTATTATGCGCACAACAAACAAACAAACGAAATGTATTTTTTACAAAAACCGGAAGATATGGGTTTACATCGAAATCGATGCGAATTTATAGTCATAACGGATGAACGACTTTCTTTTCACATTTCGCCCATTATACCGGTAGGTAGGTAGGTATCCACGAAAGATTCTGGGGTCGGAGTGTGACCTAACGGAGGGGATTTATGGCAGCAGCGTATGTCGACTCTACTCTTGCTTGCTTCAATAAATATCTGGATCATGTTGTTTTGTGCGAGTGTTTCTGAATTTTGTTTTCATCGTTAAGTGGACAGATGTAGAAAAAAAAAGTAGGTATCTTCAGCTGTGGAAGTTATTTGTAAATCTCAGGACCGTAAAATCTCCATTACAAGCAAATCGACATCAAAACAAAAATGTTATTGAATTGTGGCATCTTGTGGATAGTAAATAAATTTGCCACGTCAATTGCTACTGAGTTGTGTCCAAAAACTTTACTGTCTCTAAGTCCACTCACATACTCAAGTTTCGAATTTTTCCTAGAACTCATTGCTTCACAAATAATTCAGCTCATTTGAACTTGTGCCTAGTTCTTCAAGGTCGTATTGCGAATGTGTTTAAGAAATATCCAAAAACTTCGACACATCAATTTCGCGTTTCAGACTTGGACTTCGCATAGTTGTCATTTGTCAAAAGGGAAAAGGATCCTCGTCGTTAGCACCTCATCTGTGTGATTGGTAATAAATTATTTAAGGACTTGTTCGCATTTTGACAGGCAGGCATTGTCTGTGAACATGCAGCAGGCGTTCTAGATTCGAAATATACTGCCTGCTATAAAAAGAAATACAGATCCACTGACACAAATGCAGGAGATATCGGTCTAGCCATAAATCTACTTTATTACCACATATGCTCCACGTCGATATAGAGAAGAAGTCAGGGCTGGATGGACAGCTTACGCATTTTATGTCCATGCAAAGGCAGCGGTGTTCGGAATAGTGCGTGAAGCAGTTGCATGTCAAATAGGGTAAAAGCGCAAGTATCCGGATACTTAGTGTAATTGTGAACTTCGACTTTCAATAATTATCGTAATATTAAAGCTACCGCAAAACGTTTTAGTCTTGATAAAAGTGGCGATATTTCTTAATTATATTACATTCATATTTTTTCAAATATTGTATTAGGAATATTTATAAAATATTAATTGAAAAAAGTTCGATATACACTAATATCCGGACAGCAGAATTTAGTCTCCGGGCGATTTTATTTCAGTATCTGGACGGACACCAATATTTTGAATGAAGTTTTAGTTTTCTTTTGTTCCTGACGTATTGTTACATTTCAGTCAGATTTTAAGGGCTTAGATACGTACAATTTTGTACTTTTTGTTTCAAAATTCACTAAGTTCCGTGTTTAGATCAAAAAGTTTTCCAACTGCTAGGTATATAGTCTCTATTCCGATTACAGAAGAAATTACTTATATGTTTTATACCCTTTGGGGCTCTAAGTTTTGTACAGAGGCTGAAACTGCTTTCGCCACCATTCAATTTTTGTTTCAGCTCCAATGCTGTTTAAGTAGTCAAAAAGTTAATTAAAAGCGTTTCGTTTCATAAAAGCACGCATTCATGATTTTTTTTAGGGAGTTCGTTATGAAATGGTGTTTTTCGGGTTGAATATTTTATGATATTTTGAACAGCATTAACAGATCATCAATTAAAAAAAATAGTTAATTATATTTAAGTTAATATTTGAGACTATTTATTTTTGACGTGGCTATTTTTCTCAAGTAAACAACAAAGTATTCGGACACTATTACTGTCCGGAGTGACGAACCGGGGTACAGTTTCTGTATTAAAATAATCGTCTGGACAGTATTGTTTTTGATACTTTGATGACCATAATTTTATATTCTGCCCGAATTTTTATGAATATCTGCAGATTTCATTACATTTGTGGAAAATTAAGTGAATTAAGCAGTTAAACTCGTAATTTTTGCACTTAGTTGCCAGGGTTAGAGTTTTATCGTTTTGACGATAATCGCCTTCGAACGTTACGGAATGAGTACTCAGTATTGCTACCGCCATAATTAACCTCGAATTTATCTTTAATTTGGCTTTGATTCTTACTGTTTTATTAGTGAATCAATTAATCAATCAAAAAAGGTATAATCACCCTGTACCATTAGGTGTTGTTAGCAAGACACTTTATAACCTTATCTATGTACAAAAATAACTTAAATTCAGTCAAAAGCTTCCGTTTTGAACAATTCGCTTTTACTTAGACAGCTGATAGAAATTACAGGCGTGTTAACAACACAAATTATTTTAAATTATACCAACTTATATTAATTAACTGAATTCAAAAAAAAAAAAAATAGGTCGCTATTGAAAATTGTGGTCTTTCTTTTTTGACAAGAATGCGGGAAAAATGCCTTCACCTCAGGGTTGCATAATTATACCGCCGCATAACCATCAGTTGTTGGACTACTTACTGCGAATTACATCGAAATATTATAAAAAATACCAGCTGAACCCCGCCGTCTTCGTCAAGCAAAAAAAAATTATTGCAATGCTTTTACGTAAACAACATTTTTGGTTCTTTTTATCCATCGCTTGTATAAACAAAAAATAATGCAGATGGCTTTCCGACTCGGGAGCACGCAACGTAGAGTTGACTGGATTTTCGCAATTTATACCGCACATTTGAAAAGATTGTCCTTGCGACTTATTAATGGTAACGGCGAATGCAAGGCGAATAGGGAATTGAAGACGCTTAAATTCGAATGGGACAACAGATGGAATCAGTATGCGAGGAATCAAAGCTTCTTGAAAATATTGTTACCACAAAATTCATACATTTATGCGCCTTTTATCGACAGCGAGTCGAACAAAAATTTATGCGAATATGACTAATTTTTATTATGGTTAGCGAATTGAAGAAAATTCATTCGCTTGAACTGTCAAACCGCTGGTGAGTGTAAAGTCGTCTTATTGCGGTTTGCGAATTTGTGAAATGTCATTCACCTTAAACTTCGAATTTTGGCAAAGAGGCAAATGCAACTTATGAGCTAGATAAATGAATGAAAATTCAAGAAAAATGTATAGAACCCATTCATGGAGAAATATATATAGCAATTTCAGAAGCTAGTTGAGCTTATGGAACAAAACCCAGATATAGACAAAGGGTTAGTACAATTTGGAGTTTCAAAAGAATCCAACAAAGAATATTGGGATAATTTCGCTGTGAATAAGAAGGGTGCGCAGGTCAACTTTATAATAGGACACATGGAATAAGTGCGCATAGATATGAATTTCGTCGGCTTAATAAGAAAACCTCGTAACTCCAAAATTTTGAATTTTACAGGAGGAACGAAAGTTTGTTACCAAGCTAAACTTTGTAGTTAACTATGTTATTCTGATTTTGATGATTTTTAAGTGATTTTAACTTATAAAGGAGCTACGAGGTTTTCCATAGCAATGCGCCTACTGAGTTTCTATAAGATAGCATCAAAAAGTAATTTTTGCCAAAAATGGAGTTACGAGGTTTTCTTATTAAGCCGACGATTTGTCTTTTTTTTTTGTCGAATGCTTCTTTGGTTAAATAAAAGTTCGAATTGACGTTTCGGTGCTGTCATTTTCGTTTTTATTATTTTGGTATTTTGGAATGAATTAATTCGTCAACCATAATCGGAAACTACCTCGATTTACGCCAATAATTCGACTCGCAAAAGAAGTTCTGAATTCTCTTAAGAACATCGGAGAAAATGCCGACAAATTTTCCAGTGGCTTTTCAATCCGCATCCCAACTTCCCGAGGACTTATTTGAAGTTGAATTAGTACCTCCAAGAACTTCATTGAAATAAACAACGCGTTCCAATCCAGAAACCTCTTCTACTGAAGCCTATTTTAGAGTGTCTTTACTGATTCCTTGGATTGATTCATGGTTAACGAAGACGTTATACCATCTTTTCAAGCTCATCTCCCAGGTTTTGCTGCAGTTGAGCGAGCGAGTTAATGCAATTTCGTTGTCAGCTGTGAAAGCTTAGTACATTCTTTGGTGCGAAAAAATGTCGTCGAGTGATTCTTCTACCGACGTTTTGAAATTTAGAGTTATAGACTTCTTGCTTACGGTTTTAGCCACGCTTCCATTGACCACAGCTAGTGTTGAAAGAATCTTTTCAAATATGAAAAGGATTAAAACGTGTCCCGAAGCGTTATGGGGAATGCAAGACTTAGCTCACTTGATATGACATCCGAATGAACGGATATTAATGTGGATTCAGATAAGGTGATTGATCTCATGCCAAAAAAAATTAAAAATAAATACGTCTTCTGCTTTGAAAAACTGTGTGTAAAACTAGTTTAAGTAGGTATGTTTGTTTAAAGAATTCCTCGTAAGATTTGGAACCAAGCCCCACCCGGAAACAAAATCCTGGCTACGGCACTGATAATAGTCCTATTAGGGCCGTTTGCTCATACGACTCTTAACGATTTAAGTTCTACTTAAAAACTTATGGGATACTTTTTTCAGGGCATAAACTGTCACATAATTGTTTATGTGGCACTTAAATTCGCTTTGAGTCATATCAGCAAACGGCCCTTAATGTCACAAAAAATTCACCCACTTCGAATTAACTTTTAACTATTTCAAAAGTAACAAAAAAGAAAACTCATTCCGGTATATGGGCTTCGGTTAGCAAAAAATGTCGTTTAAATTTTGTTAGAGAAATAAAATTACGCTCACAATTATGTATGAAATATGAGCGAAAGAAAATGTACACACATTTAAGTAAAAAGTGCAACGAAGAAAGCTCGTAGCTTTTTTGAAGCAAAAAAAAAAAGAGGTTTTTGTTGTGAAACTTGTAGAAATTAAGTGGTTTCTTTTTTGCTTTTTTTAAATTTTATTTTTTTTTTTTTTCAATTTTAACCACCGACATTTGAAAAAAAACTTTTTGCACTTTGTTTTATATATATAGAAAAGATATATATAAATATAAGTAAGAAGAAGTAACGAGACGAGTTATTTAACTGCTGGTCATAGTTCACAAGTACTAAGTACCACCATGATCAACAATAACAACCACTATACAACAAAAAGTCGATAACCACTGATTGCCACCACTGAAAAAACGTCGCCACCTATCAGAGCCACGCTAAACTAATGCTGATACCGAACAAACAACTCAAACACACCCTATCCGAAAGAACCCACATAAAAACAACAACCCAACTGATGGTGAATTTTTATCTGGACTGGCATCTGATCGTTGGGGTTGGTAATATAAGGTTCGAGTCGAAACTAAAAATTTATTTTGCTAAGGTCCAGTGTGTCTTTTGTCCGAATTAATTTAAAAAGCAACCAGTTACTTAAGTTTTGAGCCCGAATTTGTCAAAAACTGGAAATAAAACGACAACCGTGTTTCCTTTGGGTTAATCCTGGACGTACCCTAGCTTTCGATAAAATCAGATTCTGATTGTGTCTCCACATCATGTGCTGCCACTGCATCCACCTCCGAGAACGATTCAACTACAACATCATTTGTTTAGAATGACGATTTTCTTGCTGCATTACTTCGAGTGTTACAGCACCTAGCAGTTTGCTTTACTGACTTTGGAAATATTAAATAGCACAACGTACAGGTACCACTCGAATTGACTGCAATCGAGCCATCACTACGGTGACGGTAAAAAGATTAACCCCTCACTTTAACGAAGGATTCCGAATCCGCACGTCGACTGCTTCACCCGGAGTATGGTTACCTGATTTTTAGATAACAACTTTGAAACTCCTTCTGCCATCAGATATACCTACGAGAAAGACTAAACATGTGTGCAAAAGGAGTGCCGTTTAGTGCACACATGACGATGTGTGACAAGGTGGCTTTTTGTGCGGAATTCAGCACAAGAAGGTGGAGGTGGAAATATAATACCTACCGTCTAGCCTCAAATGCAGTTTGTATCGCAAAAGCCTC
Organism: Cheilosia vulpina; assembly: GCA_916610125.1. Taxonomy (NCBI): domain Eukaryota; kingdom Metazoa; phylum Arthropoda; class Insecta; order Diptera; family Syrphidae; genus Cheilosia; species Cheilosia vulpina. The sequence goes on from OU744278.1 coordinate 51,083,743, forward strand.
ATTTCGCTCCTTTCTAATGTGGAAAGGAATGCGATGAAAACTTTCAAGCTACTAGATATTTCAAAGAGTAAATTCCTCTAGAGAAGTATTCGCAAAGGGAGTGCCTTGTTCTATGCAGAATGTCAAGAGCTCCTTAACTTTAATATGCTACTAAGAGGGAATACAAACCCTGTTCATACGAGTACATTAAATTTTTTTGTTTTTTATACCCAATACAAATAGGGAACAGGCAGTTCAGCCAGAGCTTCCCCTAACTCATGTGATTTGACGTTTTACCAACGCACCACCTCACCAAGCAATCCATCCCGAGACTACGGTACTGTGTCGCGGAAAATGCGTCATTAATATAATGTTGCCCCCCCCTTGCCATTGCCAAGCGGCTTAGAACTCTTGCAATAACGTAAAGGTCCGCATGCCTAAGTCGAACATTATACGAGATCATCTTGCCATAAACATTTGTTCCGCTTTTTCATTTCTTGCATGTGGAATGCTCAACGACTCGTTTATGTCTACCTATTTGGGGCTAAACTCTCTTGGCTCTTGGCTGGAGCAAGACGAAGACAAAGACGTACAAAATGTTCTTTATTTCGAAATGATGGAACGTGTCCTTCCTCTACCTTGGGTGGGGCGGCTGCAGCTGCCTCGTATATAGTTGTACAGCATAGAGCAGAAGTGTCGCCATTCTCGACAATGATATATGAAGCTGGCACTTTCTTGGCATGGAAATGAAATATCAGCATGTTTGTGCTAGTTCTTTCCATTTTTGTTTGTAAGGAGGTGCCCCAGAGGTGTATATATGGGGAAAGGACAAAATTATGAGGACATCACGAAGGGATTTAATGAGATTTAACCTGGTTTTGTCAAACACACCGTCGAGTACTTTGCGCTAGCTGCGAGGACATTTGGAAGGAAAATTGCTGCAGATTTGGCGAAACTGTCTTGCTAATGGTGGACACTAATTCGGTCGTTTGGGTTACTTGTTTAGGGGCATATTGTAGTTGCAAGTAAATAAATAAATATTTGGCGCAACAGGTCCGTAGGTACCCTAGGCCCAGCTTCTCACAACCATTCGTCTTGTGTGAGTTTTTATTTTTGGGACGAATGGAAGGGATCTACAATTTTATGCCGAGTCCAAACGGGCAATTGAGCAGCTCTTTCATGACAGTTATACTCTCGGATGTTTGTCAGACGTTCACGAGAGGTGGCGCAGTGAAAAAAACCTTAAGTTGCAAGAGGTTGAATAAAACGTAACTCCTTCAATTATTGGTTTGCGTTAGTTTTATTTTTTCAGGCCAGTTTAACAGAATGGAAACGTCGAAGCCGCCCCTGAAAAATAACCCGAGGCATGATTATGAGTGAGACTTTAGAAAGAAGGCAACGTCATACGTCAGAGTATAATCAGCTACAGCGCACAGCAAGGCCAGACGGAAGTGTACCTTTTGAATGATTCTATCTTCGCCCTGTATTATCCTTCAAAATAAAAGATAAGGCTCGCGAAACATTTTTCTGGGGGTTATATAAACCCAAAAAACTGTCATTTACGACTGGAAGCTCTTCGAAATATCAAATCAAACTTAGTCCCCGAGGCGCAGTGGAATGGTAGATAAGTTTCAGCAGCACTTCCACGACCATTTAGTTGAAATTGATTTAATCGAACTTTGTTATTCTTCAAACTTATATTACACTTTAAATGACGAATTACAATAAGAGTCTGATGTATACGCGGTTTTAATGCCCAATTAGACACGTCCGACCGATACGCCTGCCACAGAAGAAAAGCCTCGAGCCGACGAAGAACCGGAACTTATTATCCGCGCCTCATCAACGCAAGTAATGAAAGATCGAGCTGCGAGTGATGGTGGGTGGATAGGCGGTGATGTTATTGATTGAATTTAATTGAGATAGGTTTGTTTAAACTGAATTTTCGTCGACTCCATTGAAGAATGAATGAAGAACCAGTTTAACTTTATTTTTAAAGAGGAGGTTGGCTATGCAATAAGCCCGACGGCCATGATGGTTAAAAAGTGGAACTCTTCAAATGCCGGGTTGATATTTTAGTTCACGTTTTCAGTCAAAGCTTGTCGAAGGGTTGAACTATCTGGAAAAGAACGATGCAATGGGTTTTACGTGATGCATTCAAGCTGTTTATTTAGTTTTCTTGAGATCGTTCTTTACATGGTATGCTACATGGTGCATGCCAAACCGATCTCACATGTGAGTCGAAGCTTGTTAGCTCAGACTCAGAGGTCACTCTCATATTTTTGCATTCTACAACGAGTTTATGTTTTCGTCTTATCTAAGAAACTATGTCAGCGTCAAAGCTTTCCACAGCCGATATCATTTAAATGTACGACCCGGTAGATGTGTCATAGAAAAAAAATTGCACATTCAAGTAAATCATGAAAATGTCAAATGAATTGAAAGACACAAAAGTTTCGTCGACCTCAAAGTCTCATTTGACAGCATTAATTGTCAACATCTAAATGCTGATAGTCGAACTTGGTATCTCAGAAAAACGTATCCAATGTGATGGAAGACGCGAGGTCTTTGAAAGTACTCCTTTTAAACTATCTATGTTTGAAAATATGCCCCGGAACTGTTTTTCATCTCGATTTAGAACAGAACGGTGGCATTGCAGGTGTCAACACTGAAACTATGCAATAGATCGTCATAGCTGCTAGGCTATGCGGATGATATTGAAATTATTTGCCACACCAATCGGCATGTAAAGAGGCTTAAAAGGCCTTTAAAGAAAAGGTAAAATTGGGTCATCTTGAAGGTATCGAGGAGGTTCAACAAACAAAGCAGACAACTGTCAGAGAAAAGTTGTCACTATTGACGGAAAATACTTCGAAGCTGCTAAGAAGTTAATCTTCCTCGGAATAACCACCAAAGGATGAACGTCTCTGTGGTGAAAATCCGTCGAAGAAAGGGTTCAAAACTTGAAGACGAAATGCTGGACCAACTTAGGTCTTTTTTAGCAAGTTCTGCTTTAAGAGTCCGGGTATTTTGTAATTAGGTAGATAGGTAAATGGGTGCTCTTATGCAGCAGCTGCAAAAGCTTTACTTGGACCAGGTGTTGGACGATAGACATGAAATAAAACCTCTGTAGCTTATTAGGATTCTTGAGCACGAAATCTAGATATTTGGGGCTTCGGATCGCGGTGTATACAACCGTGCTCTGAGTTGCAGCATCTGCAACAGCTTTACTTGGACTTTAAAGCTTGGAAATAAAACCTTTAAATCTTTACTTCGAAATAAAACCCCTGTAGCTTATTAGGATTCTTGAGCGCCAAATGTAGATATTTGGGGCTTCGGATCGCGGTGTATACAACCGTGCTCTGAGTTGCAGCATCTGCAACAGCTTTACTTGGACTTTAAAGCTTGGAAATAAAACCTTTAAATCTTTACTTCGAAATAAAACCCCTGTAGCTCATTAGGATTCTTGAGCGCCAAATGTAGATATTTGGGGCTTCGGATCGCGGTGTATACAACCGTGCTCTGAGTTGCAGCATCTGCAACAGCTTTACTTGGACTTTAAAGCTTGGAAATAAAACCTTTAAATCTTTACTTCGAAATAAAACCCCTGTAGCTCATTAGGATTCTTGAGCACCAAATGTAGATATTTGGGGCTTCGGATCGCGGTGTATACAACATTGCTCTGAGTCCCTTTGCTCTCTTCCGAATACAGTTTAATTGGGCTCTGAAAGAAACCGACATGTTATTATAGCCTCGGATGAGTTTATGTGAATGGTGAATGCCTTTCAATTTCAGTGGATTCAATTTCCCATCGAACCGGACGTATGCACTCTGGTGGGTAAACACCTTAAGTCCGTGTTCACTTTTGCTTCCCAAAGATCTTCCCTTACTTCTATGGCAGTGCATTGGACATTCATTCGTTGCTCACCTACTAAATTGACTCCTGCCTGACAATACGACTTTCGACCGAAGACGATTTATCACAGGATCACCAACAATCATAACAATCCCAAGCTCATTTTCGCTTAATATCAATATTCTCATTATCGCACCCCATATCTGATGGCAAATTGAAAACAACGTAATAAATCATCACACATACACCAAAAGAAATGGGTCCTTTTCCCCCACACTCATTTGACTGCGAATGGGAAGATATATACTCCAATAGCAGCAGCAATTCCAAGACAAAAGATATACCAAGCTAATGGTGACTCTGCAAAAACGGGCCAACAACGGTTGGTTCTGATTTTAAATAATGCCAACAACAATAATAATAAAAACAAATTTTAAGGCTCCTTCTATACAATAAACCAGTTAATCTAAACGTAAAAAATAAGGAATCTTCAATGTTATGGAAAGGACCATAAAACCTGATGAAATATTATCCCTTTTTGGCAAACTCGCACATGGAATGCACGTAATTCTTTATGTATCACGGTCCTCATGGTGGTAGGTGTATGCACATGAACATCCTTAAAATAAATTTTGATAGCAGCGGTATCCTATTCATTCTGGGCACAACGTTTTCACCGGTGCCGTTGGCAAAGTCACCGTAGTACTCACATTTCAACATGTTTCAGTTAAGTTTTCACTATTAAGAACATCAGCGCACCATGCCACCCAATGTCACGAATATAATGATGAAGACAATAATGGCATCATGCGGAACATCATGTAATAGGAGCTACAGCACGGTGACAGTATGTGGTGCAGTGAAGGTTTTAAAAATAAATATATTAGTCATATGTGCTCCGAAAATGTCGTGTTCTTCATTTAGAAAAAAAAACACCTTCTTTGCTGAGATTAAGGCCGACTTACGTTAAATAGGAACTCTAGGCCAATATGATGTACTGAAATCGAAGTCCTAAGGTCCCTTTAAAGAAATGCCCTTAAATATTAAGCATTATTAAATAATACTGGTTGCCCGAAAGATGGTAGGGAGGTATGTATACTGGTGGTCTTGTGCCTTCTGCCACAGGCTCACATAGACCATCAGTTGGGTCCATTGTGTCAATGCCCTAAAGATGCTTTTATTAAATTTTCGAAATAGAGGAAAGAGCAGAAAGTTCGAAATTTTATATTTCTATTGTATGCCACTAGATGGCTTATCGAGTGATCCCTTCGTTCATGACAGAAACATAATTTTTGATACAGAAACTCTATGTCAAATTTGATAGCGATAGTTATAGACAAACCATATTGAGACCACCAACTTCTGCCGATTTCCCGTTACTTTCCTGCAAGCTGTATATTTAGGGGCATGCAAATGCAGAGTGCGCTAGTATTATTACATAGAAATTCGTATTGAGAAATATCACGTCAATTTTACAAAAATCCGGCTCACCAACACACTCACACCTTTCATATATACCACTTCCTCTTTGGGTAAAGTTGGTGGCAGCGTTCATACAAGCGGCAAGAGAATTGCGAGGTGGGGGTCTCAGTATAATTTGTCTATGATTTCATAGACGAAGTTACTTCTCTAATCCAAGCACTTCTCTTGAATAATCTCACTTCAATCGCTGAATCAAAAGGCAGAAAAAAAGTTCTTCCTCCAACCAAACTTGCAGTACATACTGTCTAACTTGACGAATTCGGAACGAAAAACCCAATTGGTGTATGCATGCATGCATCGCACCCCCGACTCCAAGTCGTTTCCTTTGTCTGCTGTTATTACTCCCTACATCGTTTACCGCCAACGGATGTAGCTCCCAATCCTGACCCTTCCCGGGGCATGCATGAACGAATATAATTTCATAAAACCAACACAACTCTCATACTTGAACAAAAAAAAAAAAACAGAAACAATTACAACCCCCACATGCTGCATACATGAATCACTTTCCATGGGCACCCAGCATTCTCACAGCATAAGGAGTTCAAAGGAACACTACCTGAAGAAAGCACACCTAACACAAACCTAGCAGCCCGTTAGGACTCTGCACGCAGAGTTTTCATAAAACCGTTTCCTGCTTTGTGATTCAATTTTCTAATTTAATATTTGCCCGCCCAGTGTTATTTAACACCCCGCTGTGACGTGTTATACACCTCTGTCATCTGGTCTGCACCTTTGGCCCCCTCATCGCTCACATAGCCTGTGAGGAGGATGACAATAACGATGGAACGTCTTAAACGGATTTGTTTTGTTCGTCCTCTTTAATGTTGTTTTTCTCGTGTAGTCAAAAATGGGTTTCCTTTAGTCGGATGCTCTTCAAAAAAAAAAAAAAACAGATTTGTTGTTGCTATTGCGGGGAATCGGAATCAGGACGAAGAATGTGTATAGACAGGGTAGCAGGGTGTAGTCAACGAATTGGTCGTTGTGCCGTTCCGCTACATTCTCCACAGCCCCTTCGAATGCAAATGAAATGAAAATATTTCGAATAATTTGAAAATTTGCCAAACGGGCCTGGAGTGGGCGAGATTTGTTCCTTATATAGTAGTCAGCCCGCGGGCACGGAGGCGGCGGAATCTTTTTTGCGGCAAACACAAAAGGTGAATGATGGAATTGGAATGCGTACGGCATAATAAGAAAATCTCAATTAAGCTTCAGCGTCGACGAAGATTAATTAGCGAGACATAGCATGGCAACAGAGCCCGCACCATTTCAGTTATCCGAAATGAAAACAACAATACCACCCGAAAAGTATACAATGTTGCTTGCAGAAGCCTAAGTCCTCATTTACGCCCTCCGGTTGGGTTTTGAGAGGTGAGCTGTGCTTGCCAATCTGTCGCCGACTCTGAACAATGTATATACGGATGGATGTGTTTACGCAGTAGAATTTTAATTTGTTGGTTCGTTTAAGAAGCGTGAATTGTGAAATTAAGTAATGTTCATCGGGCGGGCCCTGTGATTGAGGGGTGCCTACACGGAATTGAATGTCATTTATTTCTGTTCGGTTTGTGGTTTGCAATAGATTGTCTGCCGGCGGGAATCGCTGAATGAAATTACATCCGCTGGTAGTTGCAAGTTAATTAATTGAGTTCTTTTGTATTTCGGCAATTGATTTGGATAAGTCATTGTTCCAGTTAATCAGAGGTAGATAAGCGATTGGAGTTTTTTATCTGACTGTAATATGGTTGATGCATGGTTCAGGCAAAGGAAAAAAATATTCCTGCAACAAAAACGACTAAGATTGAACACAAAAATTGACAAACGCAACACATACCGGCCGACTTTGCACTATTAATGTTTTTTTTAAACATTTTTTGTCATTGGAAAAATATGTTGGTAAACCGCTATCGTTGCGGTTTAAATTTTGGTCTCTATTTTGCTCGCGTTTAAGCATTCTTTTAGTCAAATCGAACGATCCTGGAAGCAAGTTTGTAGGGGTAGAGCAATATAGTCCGATGGTGCAACCAGAACTTAAATGGTCGCAATTTAAAGTGCATTGTTTTCTTTCTTTTAAAATGACAGAATTGCAAAATAGTGGTCCATGGGGTTTACTCAATATTCGATGAGAACAATAGTCGGAAGTCTTCACTTTAAGACAACTAGGATCTTGCGGCCATCCACGTAATCTCTCTAAATTCGAGGCACACATAACTCTGCTTTTTGTTTTCAAAAACAAATCCTTATTTTGAAAGCTTTTCTAAAGAGTTAAATTACTGTATTTAATGAAGACCTTGTTACGAAAATAAGTTTAAAAAAAACTGCTTTGTTTGCATCAATCACACAACGAAGTGCAACATTTCATATAAACAAACGGACTACTTCAGTATATTGTTCTTAAGTAGCAACTGAACTGCATTTGATTAAGCTTGAGACTTACTAGATTGAAACATTTCTTTTTATACTTATAGAGTCTTCTTTTCGTAACAAACTATAGACAAAAAATATTTAACAAATAACATTTATGACGATATCGTTTTCAAAAACTAAACGACAGATTTTGTTGGAGGTTTAGCTTTTCAACTGAGATGGTCGGAAAAGTTTTGTGATTATGAACTATTGCACCAACTATGTAACTGTTTTTGAACGTAGAATACGTATTTCTATAAGTAGCTTGGAAACATTGCAAGTCCACAATAACAAAAAAATAACTTTTAGATTTTGACACAATCTGTTGACAGGTTTGACATTTTCCCCTTTCGAAGATATGTCTTATTTAAAATGTACTCCATGGGTATTTAACTTCGTATTATAAAGTTTGGAAAATAAGTCCTCTTTGCGATAGTCTTCGGCCGAAAATTACTTTAAAGGTTGTGATTCAAACTCAACTCTAGCTTTCGCGAAAACGAAAATTCGATAGTTCATTTAAAATGAAACATAACCCAAATCTGTCATAATTCAAATCAGTGAAATGTCAGGTGACTGAACAAACCCTTTAACATTAAGTTTCTTGATCAGTCCCTGATTAGAAAATACTTTTCGATTTAATGCGTATTTGCACTATTTTACTCATTTTCATTTTGCAGAAGCGCTATATGTATTTACTATCGAAAAAACAAAATAGGCTATCAGGGGAACTTATTTCAAATAAGTATCCAAAAAAACGAAAACTATGCCTCATAGTAACTTATGCTCAACAACTAACTCAGTCGCCGATGCGTTCTTGCGAAAGACGGTTGTGTCCGGCAGGTAAAAACAGTATTTCTATTTTTATTTATATTTTCAAATTCAATATTGGAATTTGTGGTCAACATCGAATTGACTTTTGCGGATTTTACGCAAAGAAAAATTAGTTCCTTTATTTTTTTTTCTTATCACCTGTTATTATTAATTTTATATTGCCAAAGAAGGAATGTTTTTTTTTTCAGTTTTTTTTTTAAATATTGTGAAGATATGTTGATTTTAGACTGCAAAATGCTGCATTTTTTTAAAGACTGCTTAATAATAAAAAAAATGAAGAATATACTTAGTAAAATCAAGTTTTTTATTTGGGAAAACAATCATAATGGTTCAGAAAAAAATAGAACCATATGTATTAAACAAAGCTTTAAAAAACATATTTTAGTACAGATCGTCGAGTCGATGAATGTTTATCTTATTAGGCATAGTCAACAACATTAGTCTACTAGGGTTAAAAAAAAAACCCTTAACAACAAACCTTACTGGTCATTTCACAACATTTCAAAAAGGCAAAAATGTAAAAAAAAAATCTAAAAATAAAGTCAAATGTCATTCTATTGTCCTATCCCAAGTCCTCTGATTCATTTTATACAGTTTTCGAAAATTTCAGTAAAATGTTCACCACAAAACAAAAAAACCTTGAACAAACTAATTCGTTCCATTCAACAAATAATGTCTCAAGGTTGGAAACAGTAGAGGAAATTCTATTTTTTCCTCTCTTTTGATTTATCTGAAAAAAATAAATTTCATTAGCTATAATATGCCGCTCTCATTTCTAAACGCCCACCTGTTCATTTCTCATTTCTGTCGCCTCGACTCGAATTATTTTCTACTCAAATAATTAAATATGTTGCTGTCACATAAAGTTAAGCCACATGCAATCTGTTTTAGAAAATTGGAAAAAAATAAATACAAACTTTCTGCAACAGCTATAATTTAATTAATAATTTGATAAGTTGACAGTACATTCCATATATAATGGCAGAAAATCGCTGCCAACAAGAAGTATAATTTCTCTCATTACGTAAGCCGGCATCCATTTGTCACCCTTCGTTCCACATTTTAAAAATAAATCTCCAATAAAATGTGTATTTCTTTAAATAAAGATTCTTGTAGAAAACAAAAATTAGAGAACTCAAAAAATATATGCAAATAAAATAGACAGATTCGAATCCGAGTGCGAACGCCGTTCCAACAGTTCAAAGGGCACCTGCTCCGAGAAGGTGCAAATTCCCGGTGATATACGACAAGAAGAAAAAAAAAAAACCCTAATACAATTAAAAAATAGAATAAAAACTACACATTAAGCGTTGGAGACGTAGCATTTTTTAGCTGTTGTTGATATTATCTAGTTTTAAGATGCCCCACTGTTGGCAGCTATTTTCGTAACGAAATTCATTTGTTTGTATTTGTATCGAAGGCAAAAACGGTCGAACAAACGGCTGAGGTAGAATTGCGTTTTGGAGGTGAAAATTATCTGTGAAAAAAATATAACAACCCACACAAAAGCCGAGAATAACCGAAAAAGAATTTCCTTATCCAATTGAATCGATGAGCACAGTCGAAAATACTGTCGAAAAAGAGGGGCGGATTTCACACTCAACGACCATTGCTTGTGAACATTTTTGCACCTTCACGCACTCACACGCACTTATTTGGTCACTAAACACACTATTATGCATAACAACAGTCCATTGGATATAATGTAGTTGGTATTCAAAATGTCGCGTCACTTACCGTTTTAAAAGATAAGGAGGCTCGTAGGGTTTTCGTTGCACTAATACTGCGCGTTCTCTAAGCACTTTAACTAAACTGCCGGACCCGTAATATTTCGAAACGAAACACACCCGAATTGGATATTGGATTTCCCTTTCTCAAAAAAAAAAGTTCAGAAAAAACACTCGAAAGAAAAAAAAAAAAAATGGAACTCTAAGGAACCGAACGAAGATACACAGAATAGGAGAAACGAAACGACAAAAAAAAATAATAAGAAAATATATGGCACCATGTACTAGAAACGGTGTTTTCTGCGTTTACAAAAATATTTTTTTTTTTAGTAATGTCACTCACACTTCAGATTCAGATTCAGGGGGCACGCTCTCGGTTAGATGCTTGCTTTCTAAATACGAAATAAGAACAGAAGGAGTTGGCCGATGTCTGCAGAAAGTGGCTGTATCTTGTATTTTTGGCCCCGAAAACACTGCGATCTTGGGGGGCTCCTACGTAGGTAGTCGAGGAGTGCTGAGTGGGGGATTGTGGCGATAAAACGCTCGATCAGAAAGCATTCACGGAAAATTATATATTAAGTGGCACATTTAAGTATCAAAATTGTTTGTATGCGTTGAATCGATTGGAAGTGAGTGGAATTGTATTGAGTGTATAGTTGGTGGAAATGTGTGCAAAAAATTAACTGCTTGGCAGATAGGCACCTAATGGAGAAACACGAATTTGAACTCAGGTCAACATTTTAGAATAATAATTGGCGGAACAGGTCCGTATGGACCCAAGCCTAGCTTCTCACAACCATTCGTCTTGTGTGAGTTTTTTTTATTTTTGGGACGAATGGAAGGGATCTACAATTTTATGCCGAGTCCAAACGGCCAATTGAGAAGCTCTTTCATGACAGTTATACTCTCGGATGTTTGTCAGACGTTCGCGAGAGGTGGCGCAGCGAAAAAAACCTTAAGTTGGAATTTGGGTTTTTCTCGGGATTCGAACCTGGGACCCCTCGCTTAGTAGTCCAACACACTAACCACTAAGCCACTGCGCCGACAACATTTTAGAATGAAAATATTTAAAATAATCAACGACCACAACTGTCGAACTGCAAAATTCATCAGATGTCAACTGCAACTTGGTCTCGCTGTTGGTGTACTTAAAGCTGCGGGCACAACCTGAATGAATGCTAAAATGTGCAGACTTACCGAGACTTAAGACTCTTTCCATAAAAGAAACACTCGTTACTATCATGTGGATGTGCAGAAATAAATATTTCTTTTCAATTCCCCCGTACCAGTGAGGCTGCATTAAAACAGGTAAAAGTGTTATCATCGGCCTGGCCGATGCCTTGATACCCTCCACTGATGCATACAAGTCATGCAAAACTGGGTTTGTATGGGGGGTACCCGAACTACTTGACCGACTACCAACCTGACGACTATAAAAGTAAGTTCTTTCACAAAATTTCACTTTCCTAGGTCGATTTGTTTCGATGCTATCCTGTTTTCAACAGACAGAGAGACACATGGGCCTAATATTGATTTTGTATAGGAGGTACCCGAACTACTTGACCGACATAGCCCATTTCTAATACCAACCCTACGACGATAAAAGAAGTCCATTCACCGGATTTCATTCGCCTAATATCAATTCCTTTGGGCACTATCGTGCTTTCAACAGACAGACAGACAGACGAACATGGCTAAATCGATCCAGAATGTGATCCGGATTCAGAATATATATACTTAATGACAAAGTGAATATACCTTCCTGTGGAGGGTATAAAAAAGGAATATTACAAAGAACAAACGAACAGAACTGTGTGAGTGTCGTCGCAACGTAGACCATACAGAAGATATTCTGAAACTGACACTGAGCACCGAGACTTACATTTTCCTTGCCCAGCTCCCCCAATTTTTGTCGGAATAGTCATACCTACTGTTTTATTCCTTTATTCCTTATCTGTGAAGGTCATTTAAAGTCCGTGGGAGGTAAAACCGATTAGGTTCTTAAAAGTTATTGAATTTTTGAGGTTACATGACAAATAAGAATTTTATAAGAGAATAAAATTTAACTTGTTGTCGATTTTGTGTCTAATCCAGGTTGAAGATGTATCAGTATACCTTGCCTCTGACGTGGATGCCTTTGAAATTGCCGCGACACCAATCGAATTACCTAATTTAAGGGTTAAATTAGAAGGGATTCGCTTACCGCTGTTAGAATTAAAAATACCTAAAACAACAGTGATAAAGTGGATTAACAAAGAATTTTAGGTAAATAATAATATAACCAATCTCAGTCAATAGATATACTTAAGGCCGACAGGATAAGGATACTGTTTTACAGCACACGTTACTAGCCAGCAAGTTAATTAAGAAAACTGTTTGTTATTAATTAACCTTAACGAGTCTCAGTTTTTATTTCCGAAAAAAACAGAAATCATATCAAAGTGTTTTCCACTGTGCACCGTATAACTGACCTGAGTACGGGCTTCCAAATTCAAAAGTTGTTCGAACTCGGTATGAAATGTTAAGTCCCTTCCATTCATTTCAAAAAAAAAAAAAATCCGACGAAATGAATGGTCTTGGGAAGGTCCCCTGTACCTTTGCACTTGTTGCGCCAACTAAAAATCACGGTCTGTCCGATAGCATATTATTTACGGTGAACAATAGCAAAAACGCTCCGGCTTGAAGAGTATTCGATTCCAATCCGGAGAGCAAACGCAGTAGGGGAAGACCTCGCCTTAGGTGGCGCACTCAAGTGGAAGAAGATCTCAAACTAGGAGTGCGCAAATAGAGGCAGTTAGCCAAAGATAGCGCTGGAGAGTCATATTGTTTTAATTCAAGCTCAAGTCCACCCCGGACTGTAGCTCTACCTAAGTAAGTAAGTAAAAGCAAAAATTATAGCTCATACATAAATGTAATTCAAAAAATCATTGTTAAGCCCACCCTTCGAAAGGAATTATAGCTATTTGGAACTCCCTTATTAATTCACCATAAGGTTCCTTGAAATGATTAACTAAACAGGCAAATTGTGACAGTAAATTGCTTCGGCCTTACCAATAAACATTTTTAGTTTACTACTACTACTACTACTACTCAACAATTAAGTAGTTCACAGTTGCTATATTTCCCATACAAATTTTGCAATTGAGAGCTTCCGTAAATTTAAAGTCTATAGACTAAAATTTCTTATAAGCCCGGCGCTCTGTAAATATTCTTTTTAGAAAGACAAACTTTTTTCACCTCTGTCAGTAAATGAACCTGCATTTCTCTTTAAAAATAAGTATTGAATCCGAACGAGTTTGACAACCGAATATATAATATTGTTGCCTGTCGGTCCTTCGGTCTTCGTCTCCGTTTTACACTTATCATGATTGCGCGATTTCGTGTGAAGCTTATTTTATCTGGTATCGCCAATGAACTTTTTACATAGGTATTTAAAAAAAAAATCAAATGAAAAACATTGGCACTGCTAATTCAGTTCAGACTATTGGTCCAGGAAAACTTATAATGAATGAAAAAGTTTCGTGAAGTCCAGTTGTGCACTTCATTTCATTACGGCAAAATTTCAATTTCTCCAAAGTCCCTCCGCGTCTTAAGTAAGAGAAAAAAATATTTCTGAGGGTTACATACTGCAATTGATGAGTTCCAACGTTATTGGTCAATTCCACAAATCCCTGAACGAGCTATAAGTCTACGAAATTGCTCTGATGAAAAAGAGTTTCCGTCGTAAAGTTTGTCAAAAGATTCGACCCCAAGACATAATATGGTTCATCATTCTGCAATATGCAATATACATCTCCGTTCGAATTTAAGAAGGCTAAAAGTTGCCAAGAGGGAACTGAATACGCAGCTTACTAACATGCGAATATATTTATATAAATTAACTCTGAAGCTTAAGTTTAAATTGAAAACGAGTACAATGCCAATCAGTTTGGATTGCCAAAAATTAAAATATGCTACTTTACCATTTCCCAAGTCCCAATACCTAGATCGTTCAATTTTAGATTTTTGCACCTTGTTGATGTCACATATTTCAAACTCGTGCAAATATATTAAATTAGAATTTCATTAGTTTTCATATTCCTCTCTTCTTTTTTTTTTAATTAAAAGCAGATGGGAACAAAATTTCCATCAGAGCGCAACGAACCACAATAATCTCATCAGAGCATCTCAGAGAGTGCATTCTAAAAATGTTTTCTCCTTCCAATTCCAATAGGCATGCGTTGTCCACTATACATTAATGTACTTGGCGCTTTTTCGCTTTGGAAAATGAGTGGAAATGGAAATAGGTTTCTCTCAGCTCAAGACCTAGCCCAAATGATTCTTATGCGTCGAGTGCGGAAAATGATGAAGATGCAAACTGACCTCAGCCCAAATCGATCGGGATCGTGTTTTCATTGAGATGTGGGAGTGCAGCTATGGAGGCATTGAATAAATTTATTTTAATTAATTGCAGAAAATTTGGCAGGCAAAATTATGCGGTATTTTAATTATACGTTATGCCATATTTTGCGGTTTATTCGATTTGGTGAATCGAACAGTGAGAATTTTAATTTTTGGATGAGTTGTGTGGGAGATTTTCTCGAAATTTATACGAGACTAATGGACCCTCGCCTGATTTGCTAGGCGTCAGAATTTTAAGTTAAATAAAAGTTGATGATATTTGATACCGATTTCATATTCCAAAACATATCATTTTCATCTTTGGGATCACTGATCAATTTGTATTAAAAAAATGAATTTCAATGAATTTCACAGTCTCAGGTTTACATATTTCCTGGTTGAAACACACATTTTTTAATTTGATGAATTAAAATTTGGCAGAATTCACTCACATTGCTAATCCAGATCATAATATCCACATTAACCAGTTCACTCCCCAGCTTTAGTATGATAATAGTATTCCCTTCAAATATTGAGTTGAAAGAACAAAAACAAACAGCACCTCCTATCGGGTCCAAAACTACCTTACCATGCATATAAAGAAAATTTCATTCAACAAACAACGTGTCAACAAACGTGCGAAAAACGCATCAAAAGATGCGTTTTTTCGCGCGTTTTTTTTTTAAGCGTTTTTCGTGCTTCTTTTGACTCGTTTTCTTTTTCGCGTTCTTGTAACGCGTTTTTTCCCCGCTTATTTTGAAGGGTTTTCTGCTCATTTTTTACGTGTTTTTTTGCCGCTTTTTTGACTCGTTTTTTCTCGCGTTCTTGTAACGCGTTTTTTTTCCGCTTATTTTGATGCGATTTTTGGCGCTTTTTTTGGCTGTTTTTTTTTTCGCGCGTTCTTGTAGCGCGTTTTTTCCCGCTTATTTTGTTGCGTTTTTCTCGCGTTTTTTACGTGTGTTTTAGACCCGCGTTCTTGTAACGCGTTTTTTCCAGCTTATTTTGATGCGTGTTTTCGCGCGTTTTTTTAAGTTTTTTTCCAGCTGTTTTTGACTGGTTTTTTTCTCGCGTTCTTGTAACGCGTTTTCTCCGCTTATTTTGATGCGTTTTTTACGTGTTTTTTTGAAGTTTTTTTTTTGACTCGGTTTTTCGCGCGTTTTTTCTCGTGTTCTTGTAACGCGTTTTTTGACTCGTTTCTCCTCCTGAGAGGAAATAAAAAAAAAATTTCCGTCGTGGGTACCTATTGTTTAAAAATACGATTTTATTTTATTTTTATTATAGAACTACCAAAGCTAACGAAAGAAGCGACACTGTTGATATACAGTTTTTACGAAGACGGAGAAGAAGTCCTTATCTGTCCACCAAACCATCAATCGCAGCGTAACAGTAATTACAACGAACCTCCTAGGCAAATCGTCTTAGAGTATTCGAAGATCCTACCAAGTCACTTGTCGAGGGAATTTTAATTAAACAACATTTCGGATGTCCTTTTATATTACCGAAATGAAGTATAGAAACAAATGCAATTATAATAGACTATCACGTAAGCTGCTTCGCAGTGTTTCATTCACGTAGTACAAAAAATTAAGAAAATGCCTGTCGCAATACTCTAACCAGCAACTTTCTATTAGTGAAAGAATTTTTGAAATCGGTTCAGTAGTTCGGGAAATTACTTGAAATTACCTCTTTATATAATAGTGTGATGTGATGTGATGTGATGCGATGATTACAAAAGGATAATATTTTGCGGAGCAAAAAAATTGACTTGCATTAAAAATAAATAAATAATTGGTGCAACAGTTCCGTAAGGACCCTAGGCCTAGCTTCTCACAACTATTCGTTTTGTATGAGTTTTTAATTTTTGTGAAATTGAGAACCTCTTTCATGATAGTTATACTCTCGGATGTTTGTCAGAAGTTCGCGAGAGGTGACGCTGTTTAAAAAAATGCCCAAAAAATATCACTTCAAAAAAACCGTAAGACGCAATTTTTGTTTTTCCGGAGCTCGAACCTGGGAGTTCTCGCTACGTAATCCAACACACTAACCACTTTGACATGTAGAAGGTAGCTGAATGAATTGGGTACAAGTCGCAGCCATCGTTGGAGAGGTAGTTCAGTGACTGACGGAAAGGTATAATGTTCAACCCCCGAAAAAAGAGATATTCACACCAAATCTCGCAACTTTTATACAAATCTCGGACTTTTTATACCAATGCGAGTTATCTGTCAAAAGACACAAACCCATACAGTCTGCCTTCCTTCGTTTCTTGTTGGACAAATAGCCTGACTTAATTTCCGCCAGTAACAGTTAAGGTCCCTATCGAAAGCCTTTGCCCAGTTCTGTTTGCATCTTTGATGATGCAAAGTCCTTTCATTTGCAGTCGTTTTGTTTAAAAGAGGAGTCGCTGTCATATCGAGGAAATTATTTTATTTCTATATCTCTTTGTATTATTACCCAAGCCATCAAGGATTCAGCGAACACCGGATATTACTGCCTGGTAATGTAAACTACCTAGTTCTGGTTCTTTTTCTAGAAAATCACTTGATTGCGTGTCACTCATTTTGTATCCCTGCAAGCTGTATGCTGATGACGGTGAATATCAGCAAACACAAACTAAAAATGGTGTACTGGATAAAGTGTTTGTTAATAACTCGATCTCCGAAGATGGAAGCTAAAGTTACGAAAACCTACAGAGCGACACTAAAAACTTAAAATATGTCTCACCACCATAGAGTTGGGTTGTTACTGTTTTATTTTATTAAATGGACCGATGCACGAGACCGTGTACTTAAGGTTTTGAGTTTCGTTTAAGCTTTCTCGGTATTTTTATCGGGAGTAGGTGATGCGGATGACACCTAGTAGTGTTAGTATTAATACACATTAGGATGGATGGTGATGTAATGTTGTATATGTATGTACTTCTTCATACATAGGCATCACTAAATACAACTAAGCACACTTTAGCACTTGCTGATCTCTCTCCTCTTTATTGGTTTAGTCAGTAGTTGTTCACAGATCATCGAATAAAGATCATGCCATATTTGCAAATGGTCGTATTTAATTTCAAATACAACAGATGGATGGACGGATACTCAAATCACGTCATCAGTATACCCAGAAGAGAGTGGCTGTTTCGAACTTACCACACAAAATTGCATATTGTGACCTACAAAATATTTAGTGTGAAGGTTAAAAATGTAACTTTTATGTCAGCTTTACTTTCGCAATAAATGGAAATGATCACCAATCTTGTGCCGTGTCCGCATGGCTACATTAAGAACCTTTAAATGTTGGTCAGGCGTTCTCCTGCTTAAAGTGGAAACCCTCCAGCATGATAACAACTTAACAAATGAGCCAAGTTCACAACCAACTCAGGCTCCGTATACGCCGTATTTAGATGGCTTTTGTGATCTATTCACTTCGACCTCGTGCGAATCTGTATGTTCTTACATCATATCACAACCCTGCAGAAGAAGGACTTAGCACGAAATGACATTATATTTTGAAATGCCGCAGTCCTTGCTTTTCCAGAGAGCTTTTTAATTCGGATTGCTTGCATCGTAAATCCCCAAGCACCTTTATATCCTTCTGTGACACATATTTTTTCACCTACCTGTTTACCTGGCAACTCTCTACTCCTGCCATTGCTGCATTAAAATGTCGCGGCTAGAAGACGTAAAGCCCGAGAATAAAAAGCGCACACACTTTATTTAACTGCAAATTAAAGAGCCACACATAAGCCCTGCCACATAGCAACAGGGATGCTGTTGCACTTCTGTATCTAGCACCCATAGAAGCATCGCGCCCCATATACAGCGTTACAAAACGTTTATTTACAACACTATAGCCATTGTTTCAAAACAAAGCAACGAGGCACAACAGCTATGGGGAACTTCATCGTCTCCACTGTCTCCGTAGTAGTCGTCGTCATCTCGTTGACTAACAATATCCGCATAGTGCGAAAAGGATTGTTCTAATCCAATTAAAATTGAAGTTAAGTTGGCTACATTGCTCCGTAATAAGGATTTGTTTTAGGTATGCTACAATCAGCAACACAGGAGAATGCGCTTTTCGCAATACACATTCCTACATCCAGTCGAAAGGAGAGAAAGCCAACAGCACTTCCCTTCAGTTAAACCAACGACTCGGCAAACCACGGACAGTAAAAGATTCTTTAACAATGAGCTGTGCATACCCATACACATTTGCAGAGGCAAAATGACAACAGTTGCAGTGTTGCACTGAAGGCTTACAATGAGGCGATTCACTTGGTTGGGCTTAATAGGGCTGATGGAGAATAAGTCCTTAATCCTCGGAGATAGTGAATGAGCTAGCGCTAGACAATGGCATTGCTTTGGTGTTATATCCACAGTTGCTGCGGATGGTCTATGAACGACGGGATGTGTCAATTTGCGTGAATGGGCGTTTTTATGTTCTCTTCTTTAAATAATTTTCGCTTGACCTGTAGTCGTTTAGCGGGAGTCTAACAAACTGTATATTTTGGCAGATCTAATAGATAATTGATGTTTTTTTTTTTGTAAATCTTGGAATTTTTGCGATTGATGCGATGGAAAATGAAAATTAACGAATGAATTGACGCTTTGCTTTTTGTGTTGTATAGAAGCAATTGCATTGCCAAAATTGGACTATCTGGGCAGAGCTTACTAGCATTCATTTTTGTTCAGCTGGCCGGTTATATGAGCCGGTTTTCAGTGAACTCCTACAGTGATATACGGTGTATTACTTATATACAAACAAACAAACAAAAGAGCCGAGGCCGAGAGAAAATCGTGTTATGAGGCTTATGAACCGGGCCCACATTTTCAGAAAAATACGCGATCACCGCAGAGGTGATATTCAAAATCCCACCAACTTGACTAGCATGTAATGCCATGTCTTAACGTCAATCAAACCTATCCGTAGGAGCTGAGAGCCTGACCGCTGAGCCGTAGGTACTTATAAGAAGCAACAGGTATTGGAATTGGTAAACTCTTGCAGCCTTCAAATATTTCTATGGTGATAACTGCTGAGCTGGACTTACTTATATCTCGGTATTGAGTGAATGAAGCCAAATAAAATATCCGCCACACTTTAGACATAGTTAAGGAATTATAGGCCTGGAAATATCAAGAGATTTAGTGAAGATACTTCTTTGAAGCACAATCTATTCCACATCCTTTCCATAGAGGATGTGGATTCCTGGTTAGATCTCCAGAAAACACACATATTATACCTTAAGGTGTTTTCCACTGCGCCACCTCTCGCGAACGACTGACTAACCTCCGAGAGTATAACAGTCATAAAAGAGTTTCTCAATTAGCCGCTTGGACTCGCTATAAAATTACAGATCCCTTCCATTCATCCGAAAATGAACACAAAGAATGGTTGTAGGAAGATACGCCCAATGAACCCGACGGATCTTTTGCGGCAACTAAATTATTAATTTATTTAACAGGCATGTCCAAAAATAGGTCCAAAAAGTGTCACAAACAATGCCCAAAATACGTAAAAATAACACTTAAAATAGCACTATCAAAAAAGGCACCAAAGTGCTTAAAAAATGCACCCGTAATAAAATACCCACAACCGCTTCGACGAAGTCTTAGACGCTCCCAAAAAACTCCTTAAAAATACTCGTAGACCCAAGCAGATAGTACTGAAAAATTACCTAGATTTAGAGTGGAAATGGAAAAACCAATATGAAAGGTTAGTTCTGAAGGCAAGTGACCTTTATAAAGGCTGTTACGCCAGTTGTTACTAGCCTGATAAAACCTCTGTTTTATAAGATGTAATCGTTGAAAAGAAGATGAAAATATACCTAGTCCACATAGAATTCGGATAAAAAATCCGTTCTCAAATCCTATAACTAGCTATATCTCTCTGATCCTCGTGGAGAATTTGTCCAAGTCGAGGAATCTAGTTTTCAATAAGGTCGCACATCTGCAGAGAAAATGGCAAAAAGGGTTCTTTTCCATAAATTTGTTATCAGCTTTTAGAAAAGATGCTGTGAGTGATACAGAGCTTGTCCGGTTGGTCTCCACTCTCCAACAACTGGCTAGGGATGATTGGTAGACAAAAACTTCACCTTGAATAAGTTCGCATCCAGGACCTTTTGTGCTTAAGGAGAATGAAAAATAAAGTTTGAATTTTTAAAGCTAGCATTCTATTTGTAGTCTTTTCGTATACTTGGTCGCACCGTTTACGGCGCTAAAAATTAAAGGTGCACTTCCGTAGTTCCCCATACCCTTTTTTTTTTTTAAACATTATAAACAAAACACAGAGTTGTTTACAATAAAAGGAGGCAAAAGAGGAAAAGAACGCATTCCCTATAAATGGCCCAAGTATTATTTTAAGCCCTCTATTTCACTAATCTCAAGGATCACCTATACATAGATTTAGGTATCATATTTATCAGCAACTTTATAGTTTCTAAACGTCGCTTTGAACTTTGTGCGTATATAGTCGGTGGGTGGAATAAACCGCAATCCTAAAATCTTATTATGGACTAGATTTTCTAGATGTCTACTCACGGTAAAATGACAATCGTATGTGAGGCTGACAGCTATCGTCTGTCAAATTGGTTGCCTCTGGAAAAAGTGCTGCAAAATCGAAGAAGACATCTATCTACTATGATGGATTTTGGAATTGTCTAATAAACTTAAACATTTTGTGAAGATATGTAATTATCGTATTTCGAAACATATTACTTCTATAAAATGTTCCGATCCTAGAAATTCCTATCCTCAACAACTTTTGCCCAAATACCTCAAACGAAAGACTGCAACAAACGCTTCCCAGAAATTCATAGCTCCCATAAAGATATCCATTTTTTTTTTAGCAATGTAGTGGTATGCAGCTATAGCTATTTGTGCTACACCGCCGCACCCAATAAATTATTATGATCCATATCAGCCGAAACTATAAACACAATGCGCTTGTAAAACGCGATAATAAATGGTAGAGCGACATAAAATACACGTTCACCAAAAAATGATTCGCGTACTTTGTGCTTTCCACTCCGATCGTTTAATCATCGTTTTACGACAGACAGGAATATACCTTATTATATACGTATCTACTAGTATTGACCATAATAGTGCACACGAAAGTGGTATCATTTGAAAGCGGAGCCCTCAATCGTATATGCAGATAAAGTTTTGTTCTAAACTTGGTTGCAAATACTGACACTTTTGGAGCAGTTAAAAGCCTGTTTTTGTTAGTGAAAATTCTGTGCAAGTGCTGGCGGGATATTGAAGGACTTTTGATTCTCCTTTTTGTGTGACTTAAAACGGGACATATGTGCGGTATCGCTTTGGAAAAATTAGCCAGTAAAATTAAGTGTGCCCTGCATTCGTTTCTGACGAGCTCTGAATTTTTCTAACGACTTTGTGTTCTAAATTGGAGCTGACTAGTCGAAGGATAAAGGTTATGGAATTGATCGGGGTGAGTGAAAGTTTAATTGCTTTGTAAGTATTGGGGCGCAAGTGACACAGCCCGAGGTACGTAATGCCTTCTGAGGAATGTATGACTCGAATTTAAAAGAAAAAAAAAAAACACACACACACGACAGATTGTGGTAACTTAGTGAGACTTGGAAAGACGTCCTTCCTGAACATGAACGGATAGAAAGAGTAATATAAACTCAATTTGACTGATTTTGCAACCTAAACCATGCCACATATTGGAAGGCATTTTCACTTTTTTTTTTTTCAAAATATTGACCATTGTCGTTTAACACAAAGCAATAGGGTTTAAGTAATTTTCTTTGCCCGATTCATTTCACTCATAAATCATAATAACAGTCCAGAAAGTAACAGATGTCAGAAAGTATGGATACCAAGCTATCATAATCGAAATCAAAAAGCCAGCTTTTTAAAGCCTTTCAGAGAAAAAACTCTCTTCTTTAACTGATTTCTGTAGCTTGTTACTAAGGACGTAGTTTTTTAAAATAAAAAATAGTTTACAAAAATCTTCAATCAAAAAACCTCACACCAAAAATACAAAACAAACTTCTTCTTTTTAAATAGGCTGAACTTTTAAATTGCGTGAATGGAGCAAAACCTTTGTAAATCACGAGGACATTTATCATTTTAGTGGGAGAGGTTTAAATTCAATAAAATTGCATCTAGGCATTATCATTTATGGTAGGTAATCGTAGGTAGTATAATGTAAAATATTGTACTTTTAAAACTTATGCTTGTACAAATTTAGCTACATCATAAATATATAAAAATTCAAACGTAAGAGTATCCTTTATCATCTGCAAAAACAGTAAGTGATCCTGTAAAATGCAAGCCAAACAGTGAATTTGCAAAACATTAGCACCAAAATATTACCATTGGATGTTATAAAATTGAAAAATTGGAGTCCGTTGCATGTTTTCACTTTAATTTACCCTCTCTGAAAGGTAAGATATAAACAAATCCAAAAATTAAGCCAGTTTTTACGAAAATCCTCAGCAATCTTAATAAATATATTGATTAGCCAGACCAAATACTTCTTTCATGTCAACAAATAAGTGTAGAAGAACTTCTTCAGTCGATTAAAAAAATGAATGGGACTGAAAAACGTTGTCTTTATTTAAAAAAATCTCCTATTTTCAACAGGTGTTTTTTTTAACCCTTAAACCCTACCCATCCCTGGAGAAACACTATTGCTACCCTGGGGTCCAGAAAACCCCTAACTATTTGTGTTCTTATTTCAAAAACAAAAAGACGTTTGAATACAAATTATTTATTATTAATATCACACACGTAGTTTAATATTAAAAATATTTTAAAGTTTAGAATCGAGGTATTCTTGGCTTAAAGACCGGCTATATTCGCCGCAAAGGGGGTTTCGGCACCTGCCGCATCTAATTCTCGTCTTCCGGTCCTTATCCCTTGGACATATTGCACATATTTTTTTTCCATTTACAGATCGATTGGGCTCAACTAATGGCAGTTTCTTTTTTTAAATATCTCCGAGGAGTACTTGGAGATTTGCAGGTAAAGTTGGCCAAGTAAATCGTTCTTGCATTTGGGGCGTGATGAGGTCAAGTGCAAGTTTTTAGAGGAAATGGCGCCTTTTTTGGCGCTGATTTGATGCCATTTTCTGAAGAACATATGAGTTAACACCCAATATATTTAGTTAACCGTAAAACATAGCCACCGGCCATCGCTTAGTACGTCTGGATACACTGTACCTATGCTTCGAATATATTACAGTATTCCTACCCTGGTGTCTATGAGACCCAGAAGTTGTTATAATTACGAATGCACCGAACGCGCAATTAAAAATGAATAATGACGAGACGTGTACTGATACATTAGAGGATTAGCTTGAATAGAGCCATCGTACGGTTTGTAGTTGAAAAAATAAAAAAATATCCACGAAAGTTTAGTTTATGCATCGCGCTGAACCCCAGGGTAGGGTTTAAGGGTTAAATAAACAGGTAAAAGTGATATTGGACTGTTATTGCAGTGGAACCACATACGCACATTTTAGTTAAGTCCAGAGAGAAAATTCCTTAAGACATACAAAAAAACGGATAATGGTCATGGGTACTCAAAGTGCTGCAACGACCTTCCTATATCGGTGAAGTTAAGGACTAAAAAAAAAACCTTATTTGGTATTGTTTAACATTACAAAACTAACGCCCAGAAAGTAGCTACATTGTTTACTTGAATTTGTATGGAAAATTTGTCCTATTTCCTACCAAAGGACCCTGCAACTAGATTTTATACTCGTATAACAAATTCAGCCAGCGTATGTTTGTGATACCAAAATATAAGAATTAGTCGCTCGATTGACTTTAAATTTTGTTGGATTCGATACCAGCGCGATTTTGAGGTAAAATGAGATTTACAAAGGGGCGTGGCACCTCCCATACAATTAAGTTATTTGAAATACTACATATCGATGTTTATGGCAGCTTTTGTCTTAAAATTTTGAAATGCAAATTGAGTGTTGAGCGCATTAACAAAAATGTGGGTTTTGAGTAAAGGGGCGTGGCACATCCAGTACAATAAAAAAAAAAATTCAAACACTATTTCTCCACCTCGACACTCACGGTTAGCACACCATAACCGCTAAAGTCGACTTTAGACGAAATTGAGATTTTGATGCCATTAGATTCAGCGTACTCAAATCTATTTTGTAATTTTTTTTTCAGCTTTATATCTTTAAAAATGTGGCCACAATTTCAAAAAAAAAACAACACCTTAAGTCACTAGAGTCAATGGAGTAAAAAAAAACTTTAAACTTTTCTCCTGAACATAGAATAAAACAGACTTGTGACCACAGATATGTTGAACATATTTTGCATTTTCTAACCAAAGCACTTTGCAAACTGTAGACGGTTTTGGAAAGTGAGGCTTTGCAATTCTTACTTCTTATAAAGGGTTTTCCAATGAGAGGTGTTATTGTGAATGACCCGCTATTTCGGTAGCTGTCCCTTTTGAAGCTTTTATTCTTTGACATTTGACAAGTAGAAACGACGCCATTACTAAAAATGGAACGACGCATTGAAACTGCGACTGCAGTCGCAGTTCTCAAAACTAAAGCAATTTTTTGGTCGTCGTGACCGGGAATCCTATCGAAAAATCTTCTTGACTGATGAGGCCCATTTTCACCTCGGTGGCTACGTCAACAAGCAAAATTGTCGCATCTGGGGCTCGGAAAACCCAAGAGTTATTGTTCAAAAGCCTCTCCATCCTCAACGTGTGACTGTTTGGTGCGGTTTATGGTCCGGCGGGGTCATTGGACCTTACTTTTTCAAAAATGAGGTCGGATCAACAGTTACGGTGAATGCATTGCGCTATCGAGAGATGATTAATAATTTTGTATGGTCGGAGTTGGATGATATTGATCTGGACAACATTTACTTTCAACAAGACGGAGCTACGTGCCGCAACGAAACCATTGATCTTTTACGAGAAAAGTTTCCGGACCGTATTGCGACTTCTTCCCTTGGGGCCACGTGAAGGATACCACGCCAACAGCCCAGCGTCGATTCAAGACCTCAAAGATAAAATTCGTGAGGCTATCGAGGACATAGGGCAGCCACTTTGCGATTTGGTTATGGAAAATTTCATGAAAAGGATTATGGTCCTGTATGCTTGGCTCGTGGTGGCCATTTGGCTGATGTTGTTTTTCATTATTAACGGCATACCTTCATCTTTATTATGAAATAAACATCCGATCATTTATCTCAAAAAATGCCATTTTTCTTTGAATA
Organism: Cheilosia vulpina; assembly: GCA_916610125.1. Classification (NCBI taxonomy): domain Eukaryota; kingdom Metazoa; phylum Arthropoda; class Insecta; order Diptera; family Syrphidae; genus Cheilosia; species Cheilosia vulpina. Next base: position 51,109,619 of record OU744278.1, read on the forward strand.
GCAAAATAACACCTCTTATTGGAAAACCCTTTACAACGAAGTAGTTATTTGCTTGCAAATGCATTTAAATTTAGCAGAATCTGTTTGTCATGAGTAAATAAAAAAACAGATCCCTCTACCTATACATCTACTGCAGTTTTTTTGAGTTTTTTCTTCCGGAACGAATTGAAGGGTCACTCAATTTCATTCCGAGTCTGAATGGTTGAATTATGTGGCCTTTTCCACTTATACTCCCCCATATTCGGCATACAGGTGGTACTATGGAAAAACAAACCAACCTATAGATGGTATTTAAGCTTTCCTGGAAATCTAACTTAAGAACCCTCGCTCCAGTATTAACTCAGAACACTATCCACATCATAGAAGATAACCACCTCCCTGCCAATGACATCATTGAAGCCATTTTTAAATTACACACGCAAAGAACACACATTCGAAAGTTAGGCATACAAATGTCCTAATCAGATACAAAAAAATGTAATCTTAATAAACACGACACCAATTTTTTACTGATTTAGTTCGGTTTAAGATTAAGAAGTTACTACCCTATTGAGGTCATGATATGCTCAGTCGTTCCTTTTATTCAAGGCGAACGCTCGCTATTGACGCGTTTTGTTACCTGTTCGCTAAATCCTCTACTGCAATAGCTCGATTAATCTCTAGCAGCTTGCACACACTCATGCCACATAAACCACAAACACAAACAATCTAAATCCATATAAACACCAAAATAAGAGAAATGAAATCAAAATTAAAAAATAATCTCAAATCCCAGCTTAATGACTACATTACATCTTGATTAGCAAGAAATACAACACACCAGAGCCATTAATTCCTCAATGTGTGTGCACAAAGTTTACCTCTGATTACACAAATCCCAGCCGCCAACAATACCCAGGAAGACAAACCTAAGATCCACAGAAACAATCGTAATAGGAATGCCCCACAGGTGCGCCCACCACCAATAGGCAGGCAATACGCAGAGAACTTTTGATTTCTACTTGATTACCCCCTTTAGGCGATGATAATCAATTGCAAATCGATTTCGCTGTGTGTCTCGGTAATCTGGCTTCCTAAGCCAACCGCCCGATGCTTTAAGTTCCATCTTCGGAAATTAATCGGAAAAGTTGGTGGCTGGTATGGCAGTGGTAGGAAAGGAAGTAGGACTCTTGTCTCTCTCACTCTCTTTCTCTCGCTCGCTCTCTCTCTATCTCTCTGTCGTTGCTTTTGAAGAAGTTTCGCACAAGTGAAGAAGGCAACATCCGGTGATTGATGAAATTCATTTAAGCTATCCTTTGCGTCGCCTGAGAGACAGAACAGGTTTTATTTATTTTTCGGCGCCAGGGGATGGCTAGCTGAATATAAAAAAAAGAGAGAATGCAAACATCAGCCAACATCATCACCATTAAAAACGAATATCCACATACAACAGGGCCCGAGCGAATCTGCTTCGCAAAGTCGAAACCCTTAGAAAATACTTTAATAAGCATGTCTCGCTAGACGCTTCCTTTGCGCGAAAACGAGGAGAAAATGTAGATTCCTTTTCATATTTTATACTTCCTTTGACCCCAATAATACGTTTGGCATGCTGCATTGCACCCGACCCGGCACACAGTGAGTGACAGTTTGGTGGCGAAGTGAATCCGTTTTCGCACCGAACTCAAACTATATACCGTCCGTGGTGGTGGATGTAGTAACCCGGTTTCCTATATGCACCAACGAATTGTATTGAAATTCCTTGCACGTCTTTTAGTGATTTTCTGTCAAATTGACACCGCTTTCCGGCAGGATTCCGAATTTCTCAGTACTGGTTCTTTAGATCGTGTTTTTCCTTTTTGGGGTGGGCCATTTGTGAATTTTTGATACCCCACTGAAAGTAACCAAGTGAATTGTGTCGCATCTCTTAGTCGGCGAAGAGCCTTGGAGAATCCTTGTCCTTTCTTTGACAGTGAATACACTGGTGGTTGGTGTGGTGAACGTTGCAGTTGCTGGCTGCTGTTAGTGGGTCGAACGAGTAAACCGAAAAGATGGATAGCTTTCGTAAAAATGTTGTGGTTTGGGAAAACATTTCAAGCAGAGTACGAGTATTATCGCGAATCTGGTTGTTCATTTTTTTTCCTCTGCTCGTTTTTTTTTTTTTTTTGTGAAATTCTTTGTGTGTACGCGTGATGGTGAAGATGATGATGATAATGATGATGGCGTTGGCGACAAAATGGATTTACACTTTTCCGCTGTCTTGAAGTTTTGAAGTGAGTTTAAGTGGAAGAGGGCAGGTTGTTGGTCTTTCTTTCCTCTCTGCCGGCGCTGATGGGATGTCTTTTTCTGATACTTGTATATATGATTCATGGTCAAGTTATCTGTCTGGGTAGAGGAAATATGGTTACATTCAAAGTTGTGGCAAGATTGCAATTTTAATGGAAATGATGATGGTACGAGCGAAGGCGGACAAATGGAAGGAATAAAAGAACGCATCGCAATGTAACATGTTGCTTTCAATTCAAATTAAGTCGGGCTTAAAGGTTGTTTTCATTCGCCCGAGAGACATAGCCGGAAATTACTTACCTACATGATAAATTATGGGAATCAATAGCGCGTGCTTAAACTTCTTCTCAGTAAGCCCTCAAAATACTGAGAGAGCGGTTTGAGGTTTCAAACCCGGAAAAACACTAATTATATTTTAAGGCTTTTACCCACAGCGCCACATCTCGTCTGATTCACACCCGAGAACATAAAAAAAAATGAATTTATAGTAATTGTAAAAAAAAAACAATATTGTAATAAATAATAATTTACACTTAGTAAAGCTGTAGTTTGATTTTTGTTTGTTACCAATTGGTTTGGAAACTACTCGACAGATTTCGATGGAGCTTTTTCTAAGAGCTCCATCGAATATTCGTCAGACTTTCAGGCTAAGTCCGTCCTTCATTGCCACGCCTACATTTTGTCTGAGTTTTTCATGAAAATGTATTTTCTGACTGTCGCTTGCCCTTACCTACTCAAATTGTTCTTTACGAACAAAAAAAAAATATTTTGGAAAGTAGTGTTTCGAAAGTATTTTACTCTATCAATCAGTTTTCTGCTTCATTTAGTAGCTGAGCTATTTACTAGATTAGATTAGATTGTTAGGGGGAGGGGGCCATGAGTGGGCCTATTGCGATTTCCTCCAAATAGAGCTCGCTCATGATACCGGACTTTGTGATGAATCCTAGTAGATCTTCGAGTGGGCTGTCAGTTATGTCCTCTGCCTCAAGGTAAGGTTTTCCTAGATGGTAGTTGGCATGAACATTTTATCTTGTCTGTTACCTTCAGTGTTGGTCCAGTAATGGTTTGCCTTGTTTTTTAGGTTCTAATGTAGAATTTAGCAGTGCTAATGGATAATCCACAAAATGGTCTTGGCATCATGAAGGTCGATGCCGATCCTTTTCTGGCTAGTATGTCTGCTATTTCATTGCCCACATATCAGCTGTGTCCTGGCACCCAAATTAGATGTACTCTGTTTGTGCTGGCTAGCGATGTGAGCAATTATAGGCAATCCCATACCAGTTTTGATGTAATTTCCGTACAACAGATATTTTATGAACCCGGAACCATGTCTGGTCCATTTATATTGAGGCGGAGTAGGTTTGAGTCGGAATCCGTTTTGGGGTATTACAGAGGTTTGATGGAAGTAAGCTCAACAACAGATACCTCTACTATTGTCATGTTGTATTCTTACGTTTTATGCAAAATAGATCCGTGTTTGTGTCTGTCAACAGAGCGCCGTCTAGTCGTCATAGGACTTGCATATTTAAAGAAAGATTCTACGACTTCCATCGGGCCCAAAACTAGAGAGTCTACCTCCCCCATTAGGTTGGTCGGACCGTGAAGATAACTGATGTAACTAATTACAAGTCCAGAGAATTTGAAAGAGGGCATGGATAAGCATTCATCTTACATGTACATAAATCCCATTGAGCATGGTCACCTTCCATTTATGGCTGATATATGAAAGTTCAATTTCTGGGGAATTTCAGGATTTTTGCTGAGTTTAAGGGTTCAGAGGGTATCACTCTACGACTCTACTATACCCTCCAATGCTTAAAGTGACGTTTTTTTTTTGAATTTTTAGAACTCGGCTGATCCGGAGCCGTACTCTCTTTTTCGTTTTGTTTTCTGTAACACTTTCGAAATGCCAAAAATAACATGAAATAATCGGCCCTAGCGAGGTATCTGTCGGAACGGAAAATTCTCCGATTTTATACGATTCGAGGTCTTTTTCCGAATTCACCGGATGCATTGTTGTTGCGTTACAGCGCGATCAAGTTCGTTTTTGAATGAAATTTGTCCCAGCTTCATACAAATTCTTTACAATATCCACCGACAACAATCAGTCGCGGAATTTATTTACAATTTGCAGTGAAGTGTTAATAAATGTGAGCAATAAAAAGAAAAAAAACGATAGCAACGTAGTTTTTTGTTTTGTATTTATTGCTACAATTGCAAAACAAGCACCAAACAATACGACCGCGTGAAATCAGCGCGTCATCGTATTTTAATTAGTACTTCCCGAAAACGGATACCTCGAATGTAATTTGAGGTTCCGACAGAGTATGCGCTCTGTAACATTTTCCGTTCTGACGGATACCTCGCTAGGGCCGAATGTTAATTCCACTTTTGCAATTCCAAAATGCATTTCATTCCGCTTTCAAAATGGACAGTACGAAACTTCTGTTTTCAAAAAAAATTATTCCGTTTTCAAAATATACAGTACAACTCGCCCGTTTTCAAAAAAAATTTCTTTCGAAACGACACACAGAGTAAGGCCCCTGTTAACGGACGAAGTGAACCTGCGAAAACGAGATCTTGGGCATTTATGGGTTGGAAGTACTAAGGTACCTAGGGTGGAAGTACAACTTTCTATGCTTCCTACTGCCCTATGTTAAGCCGTTGGCTGTAATTCTATACGTTCTCCCAGTTTTTTTTCTGAACGGTCTAAGTTTTTCTACAAATTTTTCAGGGTTTTTGGCTCCTTGGAGTTTTTGTTAGTCTTCTAAGGGAAAGATTGCAAGAAGGTCCACTGCCACCATGCTAGCACTTTGAAAGCGCAACTTACTTACATAAAAGGCAGCCATAGAGCTCGCATCATCATAATGAGTGCTAGTGAGTGAAGCAGTACGCCAGTAGCTGGACTTGCTGCAATTGTGCTGCCTTGGACTGGTCATGTATTTTGTTGTTAATTTCTCTCGCTTAAGACAAGTTTGCTTTTCCCGCTAAGGAAACCCACTTCACTCTCAGTCATTGGCAAACATTTTACCAAGTCAAAACAGATTGAAATGGAGTTTATGGGATGCCAACCTAACCACCATCACAAGCATTGCTCGGCTAAAAATATTAAATTGCCCCCGAAGGAGAAAATACAAATTGCTCAGCCAAACAACACAGATAATGACTTAACGCAGACGACAGTCGATTTTCTGGCTGTCTTCTTCTTGATTGTACTGGAGTGCTGTGTGATTCCATCAGATCCCGCACCCTCAAGCTAATGTTCCCCCACACAAGTTGACATACACCCAAAATCACTTCTGAAGAACTTCACTCGGAAAATCCCCCCTCGAGTTCTGATTTCGAAATCAGTTACCATCTCAGACGGTGCGGTTTTCGAAATTTTATAATTTAATAAAAAGGTATTCGCTTTCGCAGAATACGAGCTCAAAATTCTCACAGGTTCGCATATCCTGCGGAACCAATTTCAGCAACTGCCTAATTGCATTGTGCTGCTCCAAAAAGGTAATAGAAGAACACCCTCTACCGGATTAGGCAGCGTGAAATTGTTTCTGGTATAATATGCTTACTCGTCGACTGTACAAAATTGCATTTGACATCCCACATGAGTTAGCAATTTGTTATTGACGATAATATACGAGTAGGCACTATATTTATATATGTGTGCGTCACAGAGTAGATAATCCGGTGGACATTGTCGTTAATAAATTTGTTTGTAATGCGATGGTGTTGATTAGCCAATTGGTCGCTGTGATTTATTAATTTATTGGTTTTTATTGTCGATTATCAGTGCCAACGGATGTTTGTCTGTCGATAATGGAGCTAATTTAATGACGATAATGTCTTGGACGGCAATAAGGTTGAATGGTTTGTCAAAGCTTCCAAGATATTGTTGAACGATAGCGTTTGCTATGCGTAGCTTATGTTTGCGTTTTTCGATAGTGTTGACAGTCATTAACCAAAACAAAAGTGTACCAAAGTTAATATAAATAAATTGTGTTTATAGAGCGATATGAATCAATGGTGTCTGTTTTTGATTCAATTAAGATGGGAGCGGAGCTATTTGCCGCACTGACGAATGTGTCGAAAAAGTACTATAGCAATAACAAAATTACACCAGTTGCAGAACGGATAATGTGTAACAAACTTCAGTAGGTACATATAGGTAGGAAGAGTAACATGTTCGACTAAATTTGATGCTGTTACTTAGATTTTGGAAATATGTCCTATTTTAAAACAAATAGCAATATTTAAGCTAGAAAATTAAAAATAAATTAACCATAAAAGTTCAATAAAGTCTGCTCAGAAGATGCCAAAATATACAAAGAATAAAGTTACAAACCATCCAAATTTCCGGACCTAACACAGTACGGCTTCAACTAAGGATCAATACAAAACGAAACGAGACACATTGTTTGCTTTGGAGAAGACCAACATTTTTCTCTTTCACGCGACTCTCAATTTTAGAGGAACTCTTATATTTTTAAACTTACCCCTGTTGCTTTTAAGCCCGACCCTATTTACTGCAGTATGTGCCGCTGCAGTTCGATGGACATCAGAAGCTAAACAAAGAATCTTCTGCAGTTAACCAGGTCTTTAGGGAAATGATTCCAGTTGCTTAGTCCAAGTTGGTTGGGATCTATTATTATTTCACATATGAGGTCCATGCCTATTGTGTTCACCGTTGATTTCCAATCGAAGATACTTTCAGATTGATCCCTGGTTTCGAAATAAAAATTTCTTTTTGAATCCTGGGGCAGATTCCGTATAATAATAATCGTTGGAACCATATCGTTTTTGAAACTTTGATGACCATAAGAAGTTGTATTCTGCTCGAATTTGTTTCACTATCGTCAGCTTTCATTACATTTGTGGGAAATGAACTGGATTAAGGTCATAAGCTCGTAATTTTGGCGCTTAGTTGCTAATTTTTTAGGTCTATCGTTTCGACGATAATCGTCTGAAAAATTTCGTTTTTAGTCGGGAGAACGAGGTGAATCACTTAAAGCTTGAACAATGTTGGGAAAATAAAGAAAACTTGTTTCATAAGTGGGTGTGGTGTTGCCGAAACGGTGCGTCTATTGAGAAAAAGACCTCAGTTGAAATGAACCTTCCACCACTTGTGGAAAAGACTCGTGTGTGTGGACAGAACTAACGGCCACCGTCTCAATCCGATGACAGAGTGGCTGTTGAAGTGCCGTTTCAATCAACGGAGCCGTGATTAACAATTTTCTTTCCTTTTTTTTTGCTGCATTTGAAGGTTGGGACGATTTTCTGTTCAGCCGTGCCATACCTCTCCATCAAAAAGTCGGTCCTATATGCACTTAGTTCGGGAATCACTATTCGCGTTGCTAATCTAAATTGGCCACTGAGGATCTGCGATTTGACTAGGGTGGTTTTGGTTTTGTAAGGTGCTCCTAGAGAGCGCTGTTATGCGGACAATTCAGAAACTATTCGCTCCCTTAAAGCGAGTAAGATAGAGCCAAAAACAGCCACCAAGGTCTTGGAAAATCGACTTGACAAGATGCGCAAAGCTAGCCAAGACAGCCATGCATGCAGCACATGAATGAGAGCCTATTATACATTAGATATGTTTGCTCTTGTTAATCAAGCCTCACTTACTTACTTAGGTTGCGCCAAAGTCCGGTGTGGCCTCTCCAGTTAGTGCGATTTATTAATAACTGCCTCAAGCGCACTCCAAATTGTCAAGGTTTCTTTTTGACTTTCTTCTTAATTTACTGCGTTTTTCCTCCAGGTCGGAATCAATGAGTTTTCGGGCCGGAGCGTTGGTGTCCATTAAAAAGTGTCTTACTCAGCTATCTTAGACGACTGTTGCTCGTACAGGTTGATGATAGAGCTCGTAGGGTTAGCTTGGTAATTTCTTATTCCCAAGACCGTCAACACAAACGGAACCGAAAATCACTGGAATCTTCACCTACTGAAATCTTCACCTACCATTGCTAACGTCCATGCTTCTGCGCCATAAAACTAAACTGAGATGATAAGGGTCTTAAAAAGAGTCTCCTAAGTGTTTCTTAACATGGCCTCAATAATCAATCGTCGTCTAAGACCAAAGTATTAGCGATTGGCAAGTATACCTCTTCGCTAGATTCCTGATGCAGCCCAGATCAATAAAGTCCCCAACTACCTCAAAGTGTACGCTGCCTAATGTGATATTCTGTCCGATTCATCAATGTCGAGTGACCCTTCTTATTGACAGAAAGGATATATTTGATTTTGCCCTCATTCACCACTAAATCGACTCCTTCCGCTTTTGTACTAATAGTTCCAAACGCACCTATGACAGCTCGCTGTACTCTGTCAAAGATGTCGATATCGCCAGCGTATGCAAGTTGCACAGACTTTTGGAAAATTGTACCACTGGGGCCCTACTCGCTGTAGCTCGTTCCGAAAGAAACATTTTTCGCAAACGAACATTTTATACTCTCTATATTCATAGAGCGGAATGAAATGTTATCCTGTCGGATCTAAAATTCCGAAAGTGGAAATTTTATGTGGTAATATGTGTCCTTCGAAAGTATTACAGAGAACTTACTTAAGAGCAGAACGGAAAGCAATTTCGACGATAATTAACTTTCGGAACGAAATAGAAAGTAATGTCCCTGGTATTGGCTTGCACAATTTTCTCAAATACGATGCTGAAAAAGGGTAGTACATGTCGAAGTTTTGATAACTTTGATATTTACTGCCCTTTCTGAAATCCTCCGTTTTCTAAGGCACCTAGTCTAGATTTCGCAGCTCTCGTTCTATTGTGGAGGAATCTGTTATTGACGCTGGCAATCAAACAAAATGACGAAGTCGCAACTGTAGGTATCATTGAACTTTTGGACTGGTCTGACACAGAGCTCCAGTTAGAATTTTGGTAGCTTTTGAATTACCACAGCAACTTTCTGCTTGGTAGAAATAATTAAATTGGAGTGTGTTGTTTGAGTCCCGAAAAAAAAAACAAAATTCCAACTTTGAGATTTTTTTCACTGCGCCACCTCTCGCGAACGTCTGCCTAACTTACGTGAGTATAACTGTCATGAAACAGCTTCTTAATTAGCAGTATGGACTCGGCATAAAATTGTAGATACCTTCCATTCGCCGTGAAAATGAACAACTCACACAAAACGAATGGTTGTGAGGAGCTGGGCCTAGGGTTTCTACGGACCTGTTGCGCCAACTATTTTTTTTTTATTTTGCAGATGTTTAATCATTTACATCAGTTTACTTTGCGAAATTGCGAGTATTCCTCGAAATGAGCGCCTTACAAGGCGAACCAATGTAAGCCACGTGTAAGTACTCTTAACAACCGCTAGGCTATCACCCATTTTCATTGTCGCACTTGTTCATTAAAAGGCTGCTGTAGGTTGTATGGAATGAGACATAACTTTTTCAAAACTCCTAGTTGCATATATGAGAAGCAAACTAACTTTATAACCCGTTTTCAACTTTCGACAGTTTAAGTGCAGAAGTACCATCTATCTGTCAAGCCTCTAGCTATCTGCGCCCTCAGAATGGCACAGGTTTAGGTTCGTCTTTTCAGAGTAAACCCGGTTTATAGATCAGTGGCAGAATTGCATTCTGATAGCGATTTTAACTGAATTCAATCACGAATGGCAAAGCGACAAAGTCCATTCGGAAAGCCTATCCATTTGTGGAGTCAACGAATTCTTAGTACAAACAAGCTTTAACCAATAAAATTCAATCGATAACATCATCCATCCATGCGGTGATCATTCGATCTCTTTTTGAGAGGACAGTCCTCTTTTATCTATGTCCTGTCTGATTATTTTTTACTAAAAACACAATATATTGCCATCTTTTTAGTTAACTGACCAAACCAGTACTCCGAAACTTTGAAGACTGTGTTCCCCTGTTTTTATCAGGAAAGCTTTAGTTTTTCCCTTACCTCGAAAAAAAAATCCCCTTCCCCGGGAGAAATTTATTTTATTTTCATATGAAAAAAATTAAAAATACGTATATAAGCTTAAAATAAGCCTTAAACATAAAAATGGCAATGATTTCCTTTTCTATTAGACAAAATATGAAAATGAGTGAATACATTCGGATGCACAAAAATTCTACATAGACGTTCGGTGGGGTTTTTGCTTTCATATTCTTAGTGTGAACATTTCTTTCTGAGTAAACTTTGACATTTGTTTGTAATGAAAATGCGTTTTAATTTTACTTTTAGGAAGTTTAAGATTTATAGATATGTTCGATGTTTTGCCCATCTTTAAAGCCAGGCCCTCGTTTTACCCTTTTTCATTATAAAAACGCCAAAATTTGTGCTTTTTTCCTCAATCTGGGACCACTGAAACCGACCTCCAAATGTCCTCTGTTTTTCTGTTGAAGACCATCTTCCTACAATCAGCAATATTCAAGTAGATACTGGTAGTCGTGATGTATTGATTTTCAAAGACCAAGTCAATTTTGATAATAAAAATGTGCCTAACCATTTTCTACTATATTTTTATTTAAAAAAAAAGTGTCCTCTTTTATGTGATTTAAATAATGGTCACCGTACCTATCCACCATCACTCGCAGTTCCATCATTCATTACATCGGTTGACGTATGTAATGATTCAGTTTGATTCTCCTCTTCCGTGGACAGCGCAACGAATAGACGGGCATGAAAAAAGCCTACTCTAAACTCCAATTGTAAATTTTCATTTAAATAAAATATAAGTATAAAGTTAAAACAGAGGTTTGATTAATTAAATAAATCCGAACATTCGTTTTCAATATCCCGCGTTACAAAAGTCACTTTGTGTCGTTGCCCCCTTTCCGAAAACACCCATGCACAATTCAGATAGAACCCGACAACTTTTCATTTTAGTTACAGAAGCCTACCTCGCTGCTAGCTGTCCAGTGTCCAGTTCCAATTTCCAAATCCAATAGTAACGTTAATCTCATCAGCCATATTTTTCCTGGTTTTAAGCCAAAAAAATAAACAATAGAAAAAGTCAAGGACAATACTCGTGCCGTCCTGTTATAATATTTTCAAAATAATCATCAATGGATAAAGTTTATTTTTCGCCAAAACCCGTATTTCCGTGCCGATGTTTCCGATGAACGAATTTATTATCACAAGCAAAATAATAAGACAAAAGCAAACATATCCAGCCAACAAAACTGTAAATGACTAAAAACTCTGAAATCGTATCAAGTAAATTTAATTTTTTTTTTTCGTTTCATTCATTCGGTTAACATGCAGAGTTGAAATTGATTTTGGCCAGCATCACCCACCCTCGGAATGTATAATGCATGTGTAACTTTTTAGGGTAACTCGAATTGGCAAACTGGCCAAAAATTGCTGGTTGATTTTTGTGGCAGTGCTATCGGCGCGCACCAGAGATACATTTTGTGTGTCTTTTGGGTGGATGCAAAACAATGCAGCGATCGCACGCGGCAGAGATACCTGTCGCCGTTGTTCAACTTTTGTCTATTCTGTCCGCATGCAAATGAGAACTAGCGCGGTATGGTGGCAAAGCTGCCACTGGTGATGGCAACAGACCGAAATTTCATCAATTCTGTGTATGACGCGGGCGTTTGTTTGCACTTCAGTTAGAGGTTGCGGAAACACTGCTGGGGTTGGTCTGTCATCGCAGCAGGTAGAGTAGGCATAGGAAGAGGTGTGCCGGTGTTTTTTTTTTTTTTGTCTGGGATGGGCCCTTTGTGCACATGACAGTTACAGTGGTTGACACTTTTGGCCATTGAACATCGGCCAGAGACGTCGTTGGCGGGCGTTTGTAGGCTACCAAAAATGTGTCCGATGAGTATAAATTCAATTCAGGTTAGTGTTTTCCTGGAAATTCGCTAGAGCTCAAAAGCAAAGCCCACACAGAGGTATTACAAAATAGGATTTCATTATCCATTCGAGTGTGGGCTTTTCTCTGCTTTGATGTTAATTATCTATCAGAGAGAGCTGCGTGCTGCAAGTCGAACGGAAAAATCGGCTCAAAGAATTCCTGTGAAATGATAAGGGGAGGCTCCCAGCTGAAGTGCAAAATCAGTAACGGATACGTACAGACATCTCCTCATCCTGGCCACTATACATCAGGACGTACGACGTACACCCTTTTCTGTGAGGATCGTGTTATGTTTGAGAGATAATACTGCAGCTGATATAAAATTGCTCGGGCCAGTACATACTTCGATAGCTACTGAGTGAATATAAAATCACAACATGCAACGTGGCTGCAACCCAGATATGTTTTGAAGTACCTATAGCTCACAGCCATCAGTAGATCTCTTTCAATGCGAATCGATTGATTCGTATGTGATTTCTTAATGAAACCTCTCCACAGAGCTGCTTTGCGCATAGGATGGATATAATTGGCTGCAAGGACAGGCATTCGTAAAAGGATATCGATACGAATTACTTCGTATGAATGGCATATCCCGTGAAAGAGGATAACAAACGAGTTCTACTTGTATCCATCCGCTCTCAATACGTGTCATTACCATAATCAGATAGATACTCGTACTGCTACGAATGTGAAAATGAAAATAGAAAATACTGAATACAGGATAGAAAGGCATGCAGGATGATAGATATTTTATAGTTAAATGCTGCTTTTGAACTGAAAACCGGACACAATAGCATCACGAGGATTATGAAGGAGGTATTAGTAGGGGTAAACATTTGACTTTAGCAAAATCAGCGACTCATGCAAAGTTAAAGAAGTCAAATAGTATTTCCCTGATGTCAACCATATAAGCTCTAGACGCTGGTCACTTTCTTTTAGTTTATTGTCATGTGAGGGCTGGCGAAAGGGATCATTTTCGTTCTCGTGTATTATATCGCTCAACAAAATTAAGACACTAGAATAGCTCCGACGAATGTGCTTCCAAAATGACAGTCGTTTCATCTGCAGTAGCCCTTCAGAAGACTGAATGGCTAGAAAAAGAAATTGTGTAGTCCCACCGCAGCATTATTGCTTTTTTGATTACATCAACTTTGTGTGGATTTTCTTCTATTCACCCACCACTGTTGACTAGAAACCTATGAACACAACACACAAATTTGTCTTTCAAATAAGACATCACCGCCTTAAGTAAGCAGTGGCAGAGTAAGTATCTGCTGTTTCCTGGAAAATTTACCGGCCAGATCTCATCATGTAAAAAATTTAGTTCTTAGAACGGAATATATTTTTGTGATCACGTTTTCTTTTCAAGCACATCCAGATTCACTCGAAGTTTGTCCAAGCGAATGCGGTAATTGTGAGCGAAAGTGAACTACCTATTGCACATAGTTAATCCTTATTTTTTTTTTCTTGCTTTGATTGTGAAACATTTTCGCTGCAACGAATTTTAAGACAAGTTCGCCAAACATTCCCATTGACGGTAGAGCGGGAGTTTTGGACAAAAAGTCACAAATATTCAGATTGACCCTCTACAATATACCCAAAGAATTATGTACCCAACCTCTTTACTGAGCCAATGCCCCCATAAATGTACACCAATAATGTTATTGACGCTCGTCTAAGCATTAAATATCAACTAGGTGCGCAAAAAGTCATCAAAAACTGTTTGCGCAATTTAAAGGTTGGTGAATAACCGGTTATGTGAAATAAATGCAAACGAAATTAGGCCAAATTTAAGGTGTGGTTAAATTCGTCTTTGGAAAACAAAATAAAAATACAGTAGACACTCGGTATAGTGAACCTGTGTATAGTGAACTATTCAACATAGTGAACCACCAACATTTTACGCAGACTACTCTAAAAAGTGAACTATTAAAATTTCGATATAGTGAACTCAAATTTTTTTTTTTTTACAAAACTCAATGGAAAACTATTCAATTATTTTGCAGAACAATTTAACGTTCAAATCTGTGTTTTTCAAACTGTGGCGCGAAGGTAAATACACAGCTGCCCTTATTAAAGGACAAGTTTATAATCTGTGTCTTTGCTTAATTTAAAGAAGACACAAGTGAAGGTGAGAAATTTTTTTTCAAAACTTTAATTCGTTCATTATTGAAAAAAAAAATGATATTGATTATCTCTGTGTTCCTCAAAAAATATTTTTGTGTCTGTGTTGTAAAAAGATTGATACAATTTTGAAATTTTAGTGTTTTGAAATAAAAATTTACATGTTCTTTGTTGTTTTTTTTAGGTTATACTGTTGAATAAATAAAAGAAAATTTAAAAAAGAAAAAAAAGAGTTATATTTATGTCTAGTAAAGCTTTGGTAGATGTTTAACCCTAGAAGGATAATGTTCGTCGGTTCGACGACGTCGCATTCTTAATTTTCCTGTCACATAGTAACTTATGCTCAACAACTAACTCAGTCGACGATGCGTTCTTGCAAAAGACGGTTGTGTCCGGCAGGTAAAAACAGTATTTCTATTTTTATTTATATTTTTAAATGCAATTTGAATTTGTGGTCAACATCGAATTGACTTTTGTGGATTTTGCGCAAAGAAAAATTAGTTCCTTTATTTTTTTTTTCTTATCACCTGTTATTATTAATTTTATATTGCCAAAGAAGGAATGTTTTTTTTCAGTTTTTTTAAATATTGTGAAGACATGTTGATTTTAGACTGCAAAATGCTGCATTTTTTAAAAGACTGCTTAATAATAAAAAAAAAAAGGAGGAATATACTTAGTAAAATCAAGTTTTTTTTTGGGAATACAATTTTAATGTTTCAGAAAAAAAAAAATAGAACCATATGTATTAAACAAAGCTTAAAAAAACATATTTTAGTACAGATCATCGAATCGACGAATGTTTAGCTTATTAGGCGTAGTCAGCAACATTAGCCTACTAGGGTTAAGAACCTCCCGCTCGAAATAGTGAACAATTTCGATAAAGTGAACAGGCGTGATTTTTATTAGTTCACTATATCGAGCTTCTACTGTAATGCCAAATTTTCGGAGTTTGGCCTTATTTCGCTTGGCTTTCACGTTTCCGAATAACCTCTGACGATATGAAACAGACCAAAGGACTTCGTGATTCGTGCTGCAGAAGGTGTCAATTCTGCACTCATGTATTTATATGCAGAAGAAATACGGTCAAGTGCCGCGTAAGTTACCCCATATACAGTTGGGATGGGAGTTAAGTCGTTAACTGCCTTAGCGTAGTCAGCGGTGCTTGTGCATTCAAAACTTGTATAGGTCCCTTCCGTTCGTCCCAAAAAAACGAATGTTTGTGATAAGCTACGATATGACCTCAATGAAAATGCTGTTCATTTGTGTAACTGACGAATTGTAAAATTTTAAAATAAAATAAATGATATTCTTCGATATACCAATAATAATCAGTTTTTGTATACAGGCTAAATTTTTTAAACTCAGAATGCGAATTTTTTCATACGAAATTGCTTATTGTGACCTACAAAATAGACAGGGTGAATATTAAAAGTGATTATTAACAAGCTAGCATTACACATGCCACTTTTTGTCAAACAAGTGTCGGCATGTCAAACTTTGACATGCCGACGTCGTTATGGCGTTGACATTTGTTCTAAATTTACCACTGCGTGTGATCGCCTGTCAAGCTTCTGATCACATGGGCTGTCGAAGCGCACTCTCACGAAAGACGCACGAGTAGCGTTGCCACTTCAAAAAAAGAGGAACCGCAGTAGATCATTAAAAAAAATGCAGTATATATTGGATTTAGTGGCAGCAGATTTATTTTTTGTCAAAAGTGTAGTAGATTTATTGCTTTTGCAGCAAAGTGGCACCGCTGCACACGAGTAACCACCGAATGGCTGAAGATTTGTGACGTCAGCTGTCAAAATCGTGTAATAATAGCTTTAGTAAGGCCCATAGTAGTTTTATGAAATTTTAAATGGAGAATAGTCAACATGTTGAACTGCCAATTGGAAATGGAGAAAAAGCTGTAAATAATTCGATTTTTGCAAACTTACCGCATCGAAAGAAAAATGAACCAAATGAATTTTTCCAAATATTTGACACTATACAGAACGGACCAGGAACCACATTTGTCTGAACGAACGTGCTATATTATGGATGCCACAAAAAAAGCTTGTCAATGATGAAAATGCGATTGACAAGTAAGTAATTTTTGTAAAAACCTATGGACGCACTCATAAAGCAAGGGAATTGCTTAATCCGCAACAACAGTGCCAGCCACCAGTTCAATGCCACTAAAACTAGGCCATTTAAATTAATTCATTATTGAATATAGGTTACTTTATGTTAATCAATTATAGAATACTAGCTGTACCCGCAACTTCGAACGCGGCGTGAACCTGTGTAATTTCCTAAAAATATATAATAACATTTAAGTTTTAATACGTTAAAACAAAGCGATAAACCTTAAGAATGTCAAACAATAAATCAAACGAATCTATTCCACTTCATCAGCCATTTGCGCATTTCCTCAGAAAAACATTGTCGCTGTTGATTCCATTCACACTCACCTCGCATACTTTTCTTTCGTTTCACTTAATCGGAGAAAATTTCACGCAGTTTTTTTTGATATGTATGTGCTTGTGCGATGTGCGCCAGAAAAAAACAGAACAACGATCAAGAACAACGGTTGCTGATAATTTTCGATTTGAGAAAATAAATTTAGTTTTTTTCATGTTAGATTTTGGGTTGTAGCTCAGCTTCTAGATGACACAGAAAGTTGAATGATGGCTTAAAATAATTATGGAAGTGTTGGCTCTTGTTGGTATTTTGTTTTGTTTGCATTGATTAAGAATTGTTTGAGTAAAAGCGATTAAAAAGCAGTAAAGTCAGAAAAAAAAATATTCTGATCAAAAAACTCTCCCAAAAAATAGGCATGGCAATGAAAGGAATAGCCTATGTCCTTCTCAGGATCTTAAGGGTCATTTCAAAAAAAATTCTTCGAAATCTGGGCAGTAGTTTTCACGCCAACCGTTAACACATGAGTTTTACTATATGTAAATAGATAGAAGTATAAATAAAATAGAATGGAAAAAAAATAAAATTAATTTCTTGGCTCAGGTGAGTCTGCCTGAGGACAGTTAAAAGACGTATAATTGATACAGGATTGAATTGTACAACCATCGTAGTCTAGGTTCATGTACCTCAGGTTTTGTAAAACAATATATCCCTTAACAGGAATGTTTCCAATTATCAAACAGAGTTTGTGATTTATCCCAAATTGCCAGAGTTACCTTCGCATAATCTTCCGTTGTAAGTCAGTCCGGTAACTATCATGTGGATGGGCAACCTCAATAAACTACGGCTTTTAAATGACACCATAACAGCTCAAGTTTGCGGGACTGTTTGGAGCTCATTCCAGTAAGAGCAAATTTAACCTTTCAAATCGGTTCATTTTCATGCTGATAAATCCATGGAAACGGCAGAAAAGCACGAAAAAAAAAATTGAGAAAAGCATCTTCGTCTTTTTAAGAATTTTCATTCATTCTCGATGGTAAAAAATGGAGCTCACCCGATGTTCTTCCCTTGGCAAATGATCAAAAAAGTATGTAGCTCGTAGAATATTTTTTAACAACTTGTCATTTACTGCAAATTTCTTAACATCTGACTCCGTATAGATTACGCAAGCATGTTTCGCGTTACTTATGTTCCCATCTATGCGTAGATATGCAGAAAGCTGTAAGGTTTCTCAGTGGAATTTCTGATTTCAGTTCCATGTGTAATATTTTCCGCATCCCCTGGTAACTAAACTGTTCCGTTGACATCGAAATTCCTCTAGAAAGCAGTCAAACGTAAATTTTAATCAGTACTATGGAATTCGTTTAGCATCTTTGATACTGCCGCCGACGACGACATCAATGCCACAGCAACACAGCAATGCAAGGTTGGTTCTCTTGAGAGGAAAAACATCAGCAAGTTAGCTGGATAGAAAAGCCGCAGTTGCAGACGATTGCGATGTATAAGATCTCTCAGATACAGACAAAGTTTCATCACATAGCCTGGGCAGGAATAACTGCTAAAAGGGCAAAAAGGCACTATTACTCCGTCGGAATTCGGCCCTCATACCGTGTACATCTTCATACGCGGGAACGGTTATAATTCTTGTGGTTGGCGCGTATCCCAATTCCCAAACTACTGGTAGATGTCTTGCTCTAATATTTTTGCTGGGAAATATTTCGTTTTTGTTGTGCAGGAAACCGTATTTTGCAGGGACATCAAAGATGAAACATGGAATTTGCATCGAGGCAAACATTTCGCCCAACAATATACCCGCACCGACTCCAGGTGTGGGGCACAGAGGGTTAAACGGTTTTTTTTATTTTCGAAGCAAAACATTGAAAAATTCTCACGTCAAATAGTTTGAGTTTCATTTTGCACTTCTTTTTGCGGTGCCGGATTGGACAGCTTTTTTCCTGTACGTGGGGGAGTAGACTTCGTCGAAGGATTCTTGCAGTCACAGAGTGACAACGTTTGTTGTCCCATGTTCTACGTATATTTGTCTTTCGTCTGGCAACAGACTGCTGCAGGATATTTCCTTTTTGGATTCTGTTGCTGGGATGCGATGATTTGTGTGTAATTCATGCATGCACTTGGATCTATATTGAAAAGGTGTCGGAGTAGAAAGTCTATAAGCTGGGGGCCATGGATTCTACTTCGCTTTTCGGTTCGAGAAGGTTTCGGCAGGGATTTTTTTCTTATTTGAATGATGTTTTGATATTGATTTGTCACGTTGCTGTGGATTTCGATTATCTCCTTTGACGCGTACCTTCATAAAGATTGTGATTGCAACTGATGTGTTTTTTTTTGTTTTTTAATTTGCGTTTGCTCCACCTCTGTTTAGATGCTTTGAAGACAACTTTTTGTTCATGGGACAATATTGAAATTGTTCTTACTCCTGCATGCGTAGTAACATCGCTTCGCAGAGGGAGCGTTGAGTTCTGAAATAGTTGCTAATGTTATCGAAGTCAATGTGAAAACACATTTGAAAGGTGGTCGCATTGTAGTGGCTTAGAGCTTCAGGGAATTCATTCAGTTTATAAATTGAAAATGTTCAGAGACATTGATCCAGATGGATTGTTCGTTGCTCCGAATCAGCCTGGAGATATGCAAACATTTCCAATAAACTGCTGTAAAATGCAGATACCTACTACTAGAAAAATGTGGGAACCCAAGCTATACTATTTTATTGCTCTTATTTTACCAACTTTCGCGTTTCGATTCCACTTTACTTTGCTTCAAACAGGCCTAATGCATCGGATTTTTCGAACAATCTTCCCGCCCGCAAGTATTTGAATTTGATTTCGTCACGTAGGGTTCAAGCTGCATTGGCAGTCGCATGCCTTCTACAATCTTGAAAACTGGCTTAATAACTAGAGTTTAGATACTTCTATCTGAAACAACACTCCACGTTGGAAAACTGCCTTTCCTGCACCCCTTTCTATAGCAGAGTGAAATGCAGCGAACTAAATGATACAAGAAGAACAAAGAAAACACCAGCAAGACTTGAATTAACATTTTAGCTCTACAGACCGCTTTTAAATTTTTCAGTCTAAGCTAGACTAAATAAACTGAAAACAATCGAGAGTTTTACCCAAAACGCACCCAGCGAAACAGGAGATTCGCTTTTTGTTCGCTTAGTGCTCGGAAGAAGAATTTCTTCCCCCGGAAGTTCATCTAAGAATCCCAAATGATACGTTCAATCGATGCTAGACTAAATAAACTGAAAACAATCGAGAGTTTTACCCAAAACACACCCAGCGAAACAGGATATTCGCTTTTTGTTCGCTTAGTGCTCGGAAGAAGAATTTCTTCCCCCGCAAATTCATCTAAGAATCCCAAATGATGCGTTCGAAAGAAATGCATGATGTAGCGGCGGATGTTGGTGGAAGAACTGGCTGCGATTTAGAAAAGGCATCAATTTAGAAGAATCTGACGCAAGTGCATCCAAGAAGATTGGGCAAACTTCCAAGCAATCGGTATCTACAATACGGTTGTGGATTGTGCGAGTTTACACGAGGGGATTAAGGATTTTAAGGATTTTTTTTAATATTAAAAAGGATTCTTTATTTACAATATCTATTTCTCACTCACACAAATAAAATTGTTAAAAAATAATGAAAATACATTCATCACACTTTTTAATACTTTTTGGACCAAAATGCGCTTTTACAAGTTGAAAGAAGTTTACAGTGATCGAGCTTCTTTGTGTCGCGCTGTGAAATGGAAGGGGGTCGGTCCAATTCCATGAAGAGTATTTGTTTAAAACATTTTTGTTTTACGAAAACTGATCTAATATTGAAATTTTATTGCCGTCAGCACATTTTTAAAAGAAATTGTAAAGATATGTTAAAAGGTATAACGCGGTTCCCCAATAGGGTATCATCGACTAGCAGAGAGTTCGAGGGTAATACTGGTTCAGAATAGAAAATTTTGTAGTAAAACTTTTAGAGTTACTGTTGGCGGAGCAGTTTCGTAAATTTTCCCCAAGACCCAAACGCTATAACGCTGATCAATGTGTTAAGAAGACTGGTTGGTCACCTTCGGATGGGTTCGATGGTAGCATTTACTTCTGGAGTATTCCATAGAGAGTCTGTCTTTCGCCTTGAAGTGGCATTTTGCAATGCAACAAGCCATATCTCCTTCGAATGTTTGTCAAACGTTTAGGAACTGAGCCGCTCCCCTCCTCAGTGGCCAAATGAAACGTCCAGCCCATTTTCCTGTAAATAAACCTACTTAACTGATGCCAAAACCAAAAGCAATTCAATAATCGATCAGTGTAAAGTATATCCGTCACCGCCGATAGACTATGTCCTACATTCCTGGAATATTTTAACCAAACAGCCAGTCAATATGTTTATTTTTTTTCCCCATTCAATTGCTATCCAAAGTATTTTACTCAGACGGCAGCATATCGCAAATGCTAACAAAAAACAAAACTGGGAAATAGTCAAAGAGCGCATATAAATCGTTCCACAAGAATTCCACTGACTTATCGTTCCATTAAGATGTTCGCCCGAAGATATAATGCATGAGAGAGCTCGAGCCACTGCATGTGTACTCCCACAAGTTGAGCCCCCATTCAAAGGATGTGGACCGTCGAAAAATGAACAAAAATCAATTCCAATCTCAGATATTCATTTGGAATTCTGCTCGAAACATTTCTTGACATAGGCATAGCCATGGGAGTGTTGGGTGGTTGCTGTGACGAGCATGAGAGATAGGTGGCAACTTTTTGTATCTGATTACACATGTTGGTTTGTGTATCATAAACTCCTTCGGATGGCGAGTGAGAATTGTGTTTCATGCATACATGAATAATTTTTAAGGGAATACGAAGAAGGTATCAACATTTTGGACATGTACGTCGTAGGGTCTACCAGATTAGACGCCCGTTCAAAAACATGTATGCGGGACTGCCGTTGCATGCGATTTATCCACAACGAACTGCTTTCCTCTATCATCCTTCATCTGCCCAATATACAACAAGGAGGCCCCAAAAAATGCCTCCCAGCTGGTGGATACAAAAGAATTGATAAAAACAGGGCTAGGGGAAGCAAAAAAATACGTATGAGAATATGCAGCAAAGCGAAATGTTAAAGTAGAAATAACGACCAATGGATTTTATGAGAAAATGCCATCACTAGGACTCGGAGTCGACCACTCGATTTATCCATTTATTCCGGATGTATTTACTTCCGAACCTAAATATACGCACCCCCGGCAAGCATTTGATTTCTCTTCGTTCTTTGCCGCCAAAGTCCTTGCGGTATATGACAACTTACGAGATGATGACGGACGTTTTATTAGATAATGATGTTTCGAGTAAATTGAATTTGAATCTGTGGAGGTGGACCCTCTCATACCTACACATCTCGCCCAATCCATTTAACTCAATAATAATGTGCGTGATGCCGTTCTGCCGACAAGAGATGGTATATCCTTCAATTGAATTACAATATCGTCTCCGATATAGGAGGACACCTGTCATGATGTCATATCCCGTTTTGATTGGTAATTGATATCCAGGGAGGTGATGTTACCGTCTAACACATATCCCAACATGTTATCCTTATCCGACACTGAGTTGGATAATGGTGGGCAAACGTGTCTCGATTTTTAAGAAGACAATCTTAGGTGGATGTGTTATTATTTTCTGATAGTTTGCTTGAGTTGATATGATGTGTACTTGTGTTTGATTGGACCCCAGGAGATTTCTGTTTGACCGAGGGAAGAGGATACATTTATGGTTGCCATAGGTGGGGCTGTTGATAGCATCTATAAGGCAGGGCTTGTGGAGCTTTCAGATTTTACAATAATACGTGAAGTGGTAGAATGTACATCAAAGAGGGGTGTCAACCAAAGTTAAAACCTATCGGTTAGGGTTGAGAAAACTGTGCACGACTGTGTCACACGTGATTTACTCATCTATGCTACAATTTTTATATGGGATGGTCCGTTCATTTGAGAGCAGTTCCGTATCGGGGTAGAAACCACCGACAGTCAGAAACGCGGGTTGATTTCTGCACACAGGATAAAAGCCAAAAGGAAAATTAAATGCTCCAAGTAGAGCTTTGCCATTTGATTTTTTTGTGGTCTATTTCAATCAGCTGTCTTGTGCGGAATACTCCTGATGTTCGGAATTTTGGATACATGTCAACAAAATGGCTTTGAATAACCCATTGTCTAAAGTGCCTACCATCATTTGCGTTTCTTCTGTCAGTTGTTCTGAAGTGCCATCGTGATGACATTTGAGATCAAAACGTTAAAAGCCTCCCTGAGAAGACAAAAATTATCTTATTTTTTAAAAATGTGGCCTTTGTGTGCCTTCGTAACAAGGTATTGAATAAATAATTTTCACTTTGCTGACGGTGATCCTAAGGTCTTCCACGACTCACCTTCAGCATAAATTTGTAAGCTGTCTTTGTTGAAACTAGGATGACGGTAAGCATGGATACATTTTGAAAAAACGGCCGTCCTTAAACCGCATACCCAATGGGGTCTAGTAAACCGATGAATGAGTTTAGGTATCCCGCTCCTGCGTTAAAGTCACTCTAAATTGGTGTGATCCATTTGAAGTACGCTCTTCATCAACTGTATTGTACTCAGGAGCGAACTGAAGAGCTGGTCGCGATAGTCCTTCTTATCCATACGCGTCACGTTTCTCATTGACCAGGATCAAAGGTTATATAGCTCGAATCTTCTCACTGCATTGGTACTAAGTACCCCGAATGTGGTCCGGAATATCTTCTCATAAAATTATATCCAGACGTTTCTTTATTGCTAAGAATGAACAGATCCGAAACTTAAGCGATAACAAAAATAATCTAATTCCTGTCAGGAATGTGGGAGCTTCATCAAAAACATGAATGTGATTAAAGACACACAGTAAACTGACACTGTGATCGAATTGCGATCCTCGTTTCTTAATTTTTCAACATCAAAGAAGACCTCCATTTACACAGCCATTCAGAATAAAGTTCAAAAACAGGTATCCTCACAAACATTACTCCCAATGAATGAGCTGAAGAACCGACTTAGAAAATAATTCCCGGGAGTTAAATATACCCACAAAAATACATGGCTTATATATAAATAGGTATCATTGTGTACCGACACTTTTTTCCTGACTCCACTACCTCTTACATCACGATCAAATTGCGTCCTGTGATCCGATTACCGGGAATAATTCCTTAGACTGATTAGAGGTACGACAACAAAAACCAAGCTTCCCCACAGATTATGCCGATGAAAAAGACAAGGACGAAGTGCGCCCCAAAGACGATGCATTTCGCTATACATACCCAAAACCCACCTTCTCTTCATCGAATCTAAAAGTGTTTTTCCACTTCGGGTATATAAAATATATATTATCTTCGATTGTGTTTGTGGTTTTTTTTTCCGCTTCAGGTGCGTGATTGAAATTTTGTGTTCAATTCTGTTTGGAGCATTAAAAGAGCTTGGTGTGGCAAATCCCATGATATCACTGCCGACTAACCCTCGTAATATTCTTCCGAATGCCTGCTCCAGCGGGGAGGCACTTTTATATGCGTATTTGCAGATGAGTTAATAATTGATGGCATTCAAATTTGAATAAAATCGAAAAGTCTGCTTGCGAAAAGTGAAGCAACTCCTATTGAATTATTCAAGTTCAATGACACAAAGCGGGTGGGGTCAGTCACAAAGTCCTTGCGTATTGTTGTTGCTGTGGTTGGAGTAGGACACGAAATGTATACCTACGGTAGGTATGAAGAAAAAAATCAAATCTCTCAGCGAATCAGAATATTTCTTAGAAAAATGCAAAATACGATATAGGAAATTGTCATCTTGAATATATTTTGTTATTTGGATGGAGCTTCCATAATCGGATTTGGATATCTCTAAGTGTCCTTAAGTTGTTTCGAATCAAATTGATGGCGTTTACGTTTATGGAATGGCTTTGAGGTTCAGGTATACCTACTTATCTACGTTTAATGCGACGAATTGGGAACCGCCACCTGGGAAGGGTGACCAGGACTCTTTTATACTTTGGTTTTGTGTGAGCATTTACGAGGATTTATTGCCACATTGCAGCAGAGGGATGGGGAGTATGTTTTAAAGAAAAAACTTAAGGTGACTTAAGGTAAACGACGATTCTCATTTCAATTGTCTACCCACTATGTTTCCGTGCATTTTAACTTTAAGTGTCCTTGTAAAAGGAAATGTTTGTATGGACGATTTTTTTGACAGACAGTGATGTTTTTTTGTTGGGTACTTTATTTCTGTGTTTTTTTGTTGTTGTTGGTCAAATAAAGTCGGCTAATTTTCTGCCTTTGTTCTCTCTAACTTTACCCCGCTTTCGGTGACAGTTACCTATCCTGCGACCTGCACCATGTACCAACATAATCCTCATGGATTCCACAACATTGGATACTTTGCTACGGAAGTGTCACCTATTCAGTATATTCCCTTGGCACAGGGACATAAGTCCACGGGAGATGAGTTCAAAATTTTACTGTGAAATTAATTTCCCCCAAAGTGGGATATAAAGTTCTAATTCATTTTTCAAAGGTGGGACATAATTCCAACATTTTTAAAGTAGAAGAATATGCTATCAGAAAAAAAGTCCGTTCCAGACTTTATTTTTACAAAGTAACCACAAAAATAGCATCCACATTCTTGACAATAGTGTTAAACAATTTATTGTTTATTTTAAGGAAAAGGGAAAAATCTAAAGTCAATTTATTTTCTCCAACAATTTTTCGTCTTGGCTTTAGAAAATTTCGCGCGAATTTTTTACATTTATTTTCTGCAGCTAAAGGTGAATTTATTTTCTCAAATTGTTTTGGCTTCAGAAAATTTGAGATAACAAAAGATCACCCAAAATAATATTTTGCTTTCCATTTTAAACAATTTGGGCGATTATTCAAAAAGTAAAAAAGCCCAAATTCAAAATTCCAAGCTTAAATGGACCATCGGCCAAACTGCACTGGATGCTTAAGAGTCTGGTAAGGCAGCTCTGCTATTATTATTATGCTATTTCAATTAACAGGTACAGCATTTCTTTAACATCAAAACATGTAAGAAGAAACATAATTCTATATAATGGACTAATTTACCATTTCGGTAGGACACAAGTTCATAACAAAGTTTTGAACTAATGTATCACTTCAGTGAGGCATAAGTCCGTAATGGATTTATTCCTCTTGAACTTATGTTCGCTTATAGTTTTTTCACTAACGATTTGATTTGAGGTTTTCCATAATTTTTTTAAGACCCAGTTCTTCTAACCGTTTACTTTAATAAAAATAAATAAATATTTGGCGCAACAGAACCGTAGGGGCCCTTCACAACCATTCATTAAGAGTGGGTTTTCCATATTTGGGTTGAATGGAAGGGATCTACACTTAAATGCCGAGTCCAAACGGCTAATTATTTTTGCTAATTAGCTCGGTGTAGGGGGTAGCCCCCGTAAGAAGGTATCTACACATTTTTATTTGAAAACATATTTTTTAAGTCGGATTTATCGAAGCGCATCACGCCTGCGCACTGGTCCTGAGCCCTACTTCGGGTGACCTTTGAGTTACGTACACTCAAAATTCAGGAAATGGGAAGATGACCACCGTGCCGAATACTGGACGGTATCCAAAGGACAGAGGCAGGCAAAAAGACTCATAGGCCCAGCTCATAGTATTGTATTGTATTGTAAGGAATAGGCCCTGTACACTGCGACCAGCAGAGATCTATTGTGTTGTTCAGCTCATAGTAAGACAAAGAAGATCTAAGAATCCTAACGGGCCAGTGACCACTAAGATACCATCTTAGAAAAATGTTACTTTCCGACGATGACTCCGGTCGACTCTGCGGAGAAGAGGAGGCGACAACGGAACTGCGAATGCCCTGCTGTGGCAAGGGGCAGAGCGATCCACATGCAAGGGGCGTTTTTAAGTCCTGCAAATATTGGAAACATGGAACCAAGAAGGCTACCGAGGTTTATAAAGAGCCTCAATAGCTCCTTGGGTTAAATAACGGAGGCCAACACAATAGATCTCTTCTGGTCGCAGTGTACAGGGCCTATTAATTAAAATTACAATTATTGAAACCTAGTATAAAACTAATTTTTGGTCATTTTCCAAGGTCCAACCTTAAGGGGTACAAGACGACCCTCATTAGACAGTTTTAAAAAATACCATAAGTCGTGCAGATTTCAAACCTTGTCTTATCTTGGTAGAGAATTCAAAATTACTGAAGAATTTCCCAAATGACCGCCTTACCCTTTTTGGGTTGTAAAATATTAAAGGTGCATACGATTTGAACTATAACTCCCTAACTGGTTATCATAAGCAAATTTTATGAGGAGATTTCATTATATAAGCTCAATACAGCCAATAGAGGGTAAGACCTACTACCTTTTTTTAAATCGGATTGACTTGGAACTTTGTAATAGTACTCTACAGTACTAATGATGAAAAATGCAAAACAGTATTTTTCTAAAGTTTAAGCCCGCAAGGTTACTTTTACCCTCGTTAGAGAGACTTTTCAGAAAACAATAGAAGCGAAATCAGGTTAAGCTCGATAATTGGTTAAACTTAACGATGCCTAACTTCGGTCATAACAATTTTAAAAACGACGACACCTTTATGGGTCATGGCTAACTATTTATGTCAGATTAAGTGGTCCACCACGTGTGTTCCTATTCCCTATACTCTGTCGCCTTTTCGGTCACTCTCATGTCGCATTCAGCTTGAGCTGCCCAACTACGCGCACTTCTACCTGCCGTTTGCAGTCATTCTTTCGTTTAATCGGAGTTTCAGATTTTTGCCCAAGAAGCCGTGGGAAAATGTATTTTAAAAAAATGTTACCTGGCTACAGCTAATCCAAAATCAAAATTTATTTTTGTGACAATGGGAATTCTTGTATGACAAACATCTGAAAGTATAACTTTCCTGAAAAAAGCTTCCCAATTCAGCCGCTATCATCTGGCATTTCAAAAACTTAATGGATTACCCAGGATATTGCCTTCGAATCGTACGCTGGTATAGAATAGTAGAATAGTTTGTCCCTTGGAAGGATAACTCAAAGCGAAAACTGAAGATTGAGTGTTTTGTTTGGGGGGCACTGGTAGCAATGACAAACCACCAATCGGACTTCGCTTCTAGTTACCCTGCGCAGTTGAAGTCAACTCGTGACCATAATTAATTTCGAACAAATTCACAAGAAGTGTCTGACTTGCTGCTAGTCACGTCATCTGTCGAGCCACCCAATCGGACTAAAACTGTTCCGGATAACCAATTAGAGGCATTTCCCACAGATGGGGTTCGTTTGCTCAAGAGCTGACAATCAGACCACTGTGAACCTTACTTATAATCACTTTCAACTCACATATTTTGTAGGCCACAATATGCAAGTTTGTATGGAAAATTTCGCCATTCGAAAAATTTAGCATAGACACTAAAAATTATTATTAGTATCGCGGTGTGGCTTCTAAAGATCGTTTATCTATCAATACAGTAGCTAGTTAGTTAGCACGTACAATAGAGGTCTAACAGCAAACACAAACAAAACATTGTGATCTTCAAAGTCAACAGTGCATGACGTAGTTGTGCCAATTGAAAGATCAAAGGTTGATGCACACATTGACAGCGTGAAAGGGACATTTCAATAAAACGCAATGATACTCATAGAACGGGAGCTGGGATAAGTTCTATCATCCTATGATGGTTCCCCTTCCCACTGACCAACATTTTGTCGATCAGTATACCCCTCACGCGATCCTGCTGAAACGACCTTACACACGCAGAGAAGCGAATTAAAAATCAAACACAAGTTGAATTACAATATAAAAGCTGCCTTTAGACAGACTACAGACACGACGTAACAGTTCGGAGAATTTAATTAAGCCCACTGTCTCCTATCGAACATCTCATTTGCGTTCGTCTTCGACTTAAAGATTGAACTGTAGAACAGTCTTATTCGGGAATTTCTAGCGATAGGTTGACACCCCCAGACGGTTCCATGAAAACCAGTAACACCACGTTGTGGGGTAAATGATCTAGTTGAAGTTTTTTTTTTCTCGAATTTCCGCCGGGTGTACAATATCAATTAGCACTTGTGTCCAAAAATAAAAGCTGATCGTGCTTGTGTTGTTGTGTTTTTGTCATGGCGATACCAATCGGCTTAGACAGTTTTAGTAAAGACAACAACTTCGACGGATTCTCTAGACATCCAGCGACGTCGCTGTCGGTGAGTATTGTCTCATTATG
Source organism: Cheilosia vulpina (assembly GCA_916610125.1). Taxonomy (NCBI): domain Eukaryota; kingdom Metazoa; phylum Arthropoda; class Insecta; order Diptera; family Syrphidae; genus Cheilosia; species Cheilosia vulpina. The sequence continues at coordinate 51,138,507 of OU744278.1, forward strand.
ATTGCCATTTGCTTCATCTGGTGTGCGCACCTGGTGCTGTGTACTCTAGCCGGATGGCTAATTGAAAATTGACGACAAGAGTGTTCGTATTTTAAAATACGAGTGGATTTTGACGTCTTGATTGAATGCTAAATTGACAACAATTCGTTTTTACAAACAAAATACTTGGAAAAAAAAAAAAAAAAAACATTTCGCTGCAGAGGGGATTTGGTTTTACCAATCTGAGAAGTACCGTATGCTATGTCATGGGCATTTGAGAAGGTGTGAATTTATCTGTGGTGTTTGATTAAATTTGGTGATCATTTCACTTTGGGTCTGTTGAGAACCCATCTTTCTGGTTCTCTATTGACCTGGTTCGTAGGTGACCTGGCTTCGTTGGGTATACTGAAATGACTGATCAATGACAGGGTTGTCGAAAGTACTCCCATAGGAGTATTGTACTGCTTTCAACACCTCCGTACTCCCGTACTCCTCCTTTCACATTCGTACTCATATTTTTGTAAAAGTCCTAAACTATCTTACACTTGCAGCAAAGTATTATTTCAACATTAATAGATTTAATTCACCTCAAATTTAATGCAAATTTGGCAGCATTTTTATCTTCCAAACTGTCGTCAAAAAGGGAACTTAAAAAAAAAAATGTCAGTACTCCTATTTTTTTGGCTGCAGTACTCCCTAATAATATTTCTCTCCGGCAACGCTGCCTGCAGAGCCTCTTTGCAGGGAATCGTATTTGAGGATCTATGTTCCGGCAACAATTTTAATCTTACAACATTTCGCCCAGTCCAGGTGCCGTAAAAGTTTGAGAATGAGTTGTGGGTCCGCATACTCTTCCTCAAAAAATTGAAGCATACTTTGGCAGTCTTTTTTCGCTCATGAGAAGTCTCCTTTCCTTTTTGTAGACAACTCTGTGTTTGATCTGCATTACTGATTGATAGATCCAACTGTCAGCCAGTCGGTGTTCCTTGTGGTGTTTCTTTGTGAAACCTAGAGTGTCAGTGGTGGAACGGGCGATGTGCTTGCTATGTTAAAAATAAGCGGCTGACAAAGCTCCTGGCGGTCTCTTGCGATAGAATCCTCCGGCGTAAATTGTTCTTCAAACATACGTTTGGTCTTTTGGTTGAAATCACATTTACTTGCCTTCTTCAGCTATTATCAACTGGCGGTCCGCGGCTATGTCGCAACTTGATAGCTGTTTTGCTGATCTGTTGCCTTGGAACGTAGAGATCGCTAGCTATGATGAAGTCCGTAAAGTCCGAGAACGTTTTCGGCTTCAGCTTTTGGAATTATACAATCTTGACATCTTCCTTTGGACACTTTATTAAACGTATTTTCAAGAAGATCGCAGACTGCCTTCTTCGTCGCGTTTATTTTGTTCTCCAAAATAGGAGTGATATTTATAATTTTGTTATCGATGTGGATTGCGACAATACCGGTCCAGGACTTCGGGCATAAGTCTTCCTATAATCACAATTCCGCATGAATGAATACCATGCTTCAAGCGCTACCAACTTGTAAAATAAATAACTTTATAGGAGGCGTGTTCTTCCCCTGGTTCGATTCGGGTCGGACTACGTCGGATTGTGCTTGTGCCACGTCGTAGTATAAGTATTCCTCGGCGTCACCGTCTTCCATCCGCCCACTCTCTTGTTTGCCTCTCTGTCTCGCTTATGCTGTCCGAAAACTGCAGTAAACGTTGACGAACAAAGAAACAAAAAACAACAACTGCGAGGTAAAGTTGTATAACAACAACAACAACCGTGAAAATAAGTCATGCAGTCCAGAAACTGCAGTAGGCGAGAAAAAAAAAACATGCAGAAGCAAAACTCAAATGTGACACTTTTCAGGATGACGGCTGTGTAGCATTCGATCGAAGCGAAATACCAAAGTAGTCATCAATCAATCACTCACAATCCTCTTGCCGCTGGGCCACTCAGTTTTTTTTCAAATTCGCCATTTTGTTTTCCCATCGGTGTTGTGTCAATTAAGAATCCGTGTGACATGCAAAAACATACAAAAAATACAAAAATAAATGCTGCCAACCTCGACAACCGTGGGGAAATGTGCTAGAATTCGGGAATAGCACATTTTTACATTACTGAATGTCATTGGTTAGTAATTATATGTTGTTAAAAGGCGAATAATTTGATTTCTTTGGTTAACAAAACTAGCTAAATGATATGTTCTATATACTAAAAACTTATTATGACAAACACGGTTGCGTATTTTCTGCTTTTGAATATTTTTAACTTCGATTTCATGCGTAAATTTTTATTAGAAAACTGAATAAAATTTGCTCAATATATTTCTATTTTACTTCAAATAATCTGCATTGTTAATTTTTCATATATATTTTAAGCAAATCTCCACTTATTCCTTAAAAAAAATATTATGCACACGTAACGAATAATTTCAAATTTAACGGATAAAATTCTATGAACGCTGTCAGCAACTTTGCCCACAGCGGAAGTGGCATATGCAAGGTGCGAGTGTGTGGGTGAGCCGGAATTTTTGAAGTTACGTGACATTTGTCAATACGGATTTCTATGTAACAATACAAGCGCACTTAGCATTTGCCACCCCATAAAAATATAGCTTGTAGGCTAAGTAACGGGAAATCGGTCGGAGTTGGTGGTGTCAGTATTGTCTCTGGTAGTCATTTGATTTGTCATTTGCTCCGGCCTTGATACTAATTTGTGAGAGCTTTTGAACGAGTTTTTTTTATATTGTTTTGCTAGAAGAGCTTAATGTCAGTAAGTGGTGCCAAGTTACAATTATTTTAAAAAGGAACATTTTGCTTTTTTTTAAATTTAAATTTAAGGAAAAAAATAATTTTGACAATATAATTGTTGTGTTATAAAATGAATAACAAGTGTTAAGTGAATAAAAAAAATTAAAAAAATATGGTGGTGTTAGTACTCGATATATAAATGTGTAGTCTACATTTTTTTTTTTATCGTACGGATGAAGGCGTTTTTTTCAAAACTATTTTTAATGAAATGGGGACCAAATGAAAGGCTCACTTTCATATGTTAATTTCCAAATGCACTGTTTTGTCTACCCAGGCATGCTTTAAGTTGGTCGGCCTCTTAAGCTCTGGACATCGGAAGTTCCTTGTCCTTATTTGGGAAGCTGCGGTTAACAAAAAGTATTTAGATCAGAGGCTTGCTGTCGAGTCGTCAATGTCGTTTTCTACTGGAGAATTAAGGTCATTTCGACGCACGGTTAAAATAACCTGTTTATCTTTTAATAGGAACGGGGCCGACCCGACACTCTTCGGAATATAAGCGACACCGTTTGAAAAATTTTCAAAACATTCATATCAGCTATTAAAGCGTTTCGACTGGACTGGAACTTCTTATGTCAACGTAGGAAGTTCGTCCTTTCCCTTCCATAGTTGCAGGTCGAAATATCCATCCGAAGACTCTAATCGCACAGTCCGGTAATCCTAAAAAAAATAAATTCAAAAGCTCTACTATCTATAGTCACAAATCACTACCAAAACTCCTCAAAGTATGCACACAAAAAAAAAGTTACAATCTGAATGAACATTGCATCCCTTTCGCATAAATCTGATTGTTGGCGATTCCGCTTAACTGATGTTGTCCATCAAAATAATCCTGACACACGCCCTCACTTACTCGCGTTCATCAAGGAGTGACCTACCCCTTCCAAAGGATGTGTTCAAATGTTTCGTCAGCCTATAAAATTTACAGTTTACAGCAACCACAATGGCATGGTTGGCTGTCTGCTCTCTGTTATACCTATTCTTTCGGAATTTTTGACACTTTCTCACATTTCGCTTTATTTTTGCAGAAAAATTCAATATTGCCGGGCACCGACCCAAGACCATCCGTCAATTCTAATGACAGCCGCGAAGCCAATGCTGCCGTAGCTGGCTCTAGCAAGGCATCCGGTTTGGTGACGGCAAATGGAACGACGACAATAGTGGAGCCGAACCGAGGCAACTGGGCCAACCCAATGCAGTTTGTCATAGCCTGCATAGGCTATGCAGTGGGCCTTGGCAACATTTGGAGGTTCCCGTATTTGGTCTTTCGCAACGGTGGAGGTATGTATTATGTGTATGAGTAGAGAACTGCTGGCGATTCTATTATTTCGCATGGATTCAGATGTTCCAATGTTTTGTCGCACATGTGCCCTCCGGGGGTAGAGCGTTGAGGTCCATGTATTACTTACACTCGTACTTTGCCTCTATGTGTATGGATTTGTGTGAGTGTGTTTTTTTTTTTAAGTCGCTTCGTGAGCATTTTGTGGAATAATTTCTACTGGGAGTGGTTAAGTGAGAGGAGCTGTTAGAGATTTATTACTCTCTAGCGGATGGGTGGGTGTTGGTGTCTGATATGACCGCCACAATGCGATGGTGTGTTTCGGGGGCTTGGCCATGAGTCTTTGGTATTATTTATTGTGGTCATATTGTTTAAAAGGACTTCTACATGGGATAAACACGCGTCGTATAAGTAGTGAGCTGGTTGAGGGTCTGCATGGAAGTACTATCATATACAAGGTGTTGGATTTTTTGTTAGAAATGAATACCTTTTCTCTGGGGTCGTAGGGTGTACAAAGGCTCAAGTAATGTGCGACTTTGTGTGGGCCCAATCTCTTCGTGGAAAATATATAGTTCAAGTGTAGACGGTCAAATGGAAAGACTTTATCTCAGACGCACCATCGCTTTATCACTTGGAGATCAGTCCTCATGGTGCCTGCAATCTTTTATGGAGAGTAGGTCTGGGCATTTGAGTTTGGAAACGGGAACTCAAATTAAACCTTTAGGTAATTTCCACAGCGCTACCTCCGGCAAAGCGCCGAGAAACATCAAAAAGTATAGATGCCGTGAGGAAGTTCTTCTATTAGATATAAAATTGTAGATAGGTCCAATCCATCTTCCCAAAAATAAAAACCCACACAAAATGAGATCACACTTTTACATAAAAAAAAATGTGTCGGCAGTAGGTACCACAAATTTTTATCCTGCGAAATGAGAAGCGCGCTTCTTCGAGTCGGAGATTGCATGACACAACACCTTATCAAATATCGCAAGCTAAGTCTCCTCAGAGTTTAGTTACCAAAGAGGTATCGAAGCAGCCCTTCATTCCCACTCGGTAAAGCGCTGGTTAGACCAGTCGTCGAATATTGGTACCATGTACGGAGTTTGCCCAAAACTTCCAAATGAAATTTTGAACTCGTTTCCTACACCAGTATGATCTAAGTGTGTCTTTCTCGGCAGCCACCTTATCCAACCACTTTCCGGAACTATATTTAGAAGACCACAACCTACAACAAAGCTTACACCGATCCGAATCACCTCGATGAGCTTTGAAAAGAAGAATATTAAAACGGCTTCTTGGTTATAACTTTTTTAAGTTTACGAAAACGCGCCTAATTCTGACACTCTTTTCGGACGTAGACTTGACCAGGTTTCAGTATGCAGCCTTTGTATATCCTTCCAAGTACGAACATAACTTTGGTGGTAATTAGCTACAGATCTACGATGGTTATCTCAATCTTTTCTATTGCTAGCCTTCGTCGAGTGGCATTAGTGCTGCTTAATTTAAATTTTGCATTTTAAAATTGCTATCACTTAACTTTTCAGAAGTCGCAGAGAGCTGGAGTTTTCTGGCATCTTAGTCGGATGTTTTTTTTTTAACTATTCCCCCTCCGATTTAGGGGGTCGAACTATCCGTGTATCCATAACACAGGTCAAATTGTGCCGTGTGTTAAGTTCCTGGATTTCAGCATCTTAGCTAGTTCCACGGCGTTACCAGTGGTGACATTTCTTCTCTAGCTTTTGTGCAAACTGACTACAGGTCTCATACCGTTCGATTCAAAAACTTTTCGAGAAACTAGGATCATCTAGGTGCTTCCCAGTGTAAAGCTGGATCGTGTAGCAGGTATCCATTTGATGAATGTCTCTTTAGGTGTAGGTCTGTGGTTATGATATTTGTACGACGTTCAGCAAAAAAGTCCATCAGAGTTCCCTTCGAGAGTCTTAGATATCTCCTCTATTGCTTCTATTTTTGAGTGACTTTTCTACTGGTATCCCATCAATCTCGTTCCCCATGTAAGCCCTTCTAACTTCTCTGTTGAGACCTGCTCTTGTCACTCGGTAGTGGGAACTTTGCCCTTTGATGCGGATGTATCTGGAAGTACATTACATCCCAATGTTCTTCCTGCGTAAACCAAACAATTCTTATTGACAAGTTTTCGGTGTTTCCGGGACGCTTGGTCCTCTTGGTCATCATTTCTGTTACATCGGAAGACACATTGTTGGTATCATTTTATTTCCCTTTGAAGAAGTTGCAGCCTTCCAGTAGGTACCTCCAAGTGTTATCTTTCCATCGTGTCGCTTTGACAGCCCTCTGACTGCAGTCAATCAGAACAAAGAAACTTATGAAAATGGCTCGTGGTTTTCTTAACACACCAGTTGTAACCTCTGAAAGGAAGAAGTAAATGCGCCGTACTAATAACAAATTTTAGTCTCGACTTTAAATTTAAGGAAGCTCAAAATTGCGAAATTTATATGGAAAACATAGCCACTGTGAACTACTGAAATTTAGAGTCGTATCTAAAAATGTTTATTGGCCCAATGTGTTTTTTCCCATCCCAAATGCCATTGCATTCCTTGAAAACCACTTTCGGTATGCTTTCCGCAATCCAACACCAGCCCTTGAGCACTCCTTGGTGGGTATAATTAAGTCCTCCCGAATGCCGACACATTACGAAAAAGCTTCCACTTAAACTTCGACAACCAATCGGTTGGAATTCGCCTCTGAAAGTCAACACTTTTGAAGTTCTTCCCGCGTCACCTTTGAAGAGCCCTTTCAAACCATAGTGCTTCCACAGACCTAACGCCACCGAAAAGAAGAAGGAAAACAATCTTCTACTGCACGCCACGTGATTAAGTGGATTGACGACCGGCTATAAGCAGATCACTCGCACTGAAAAATTTAATTCGATGACACTTTGAGCACGCAAGAGGCAGAGGTGCCCATTTCGTAAACACGTCAGGTGTAACAGTTGACAGCACCCTAAGACTGTTTTCATTCTGCCCAACAATTGCCAATTGATATGCGCCCCCTTTCGGGAAAATACGAATGCGCTTCTTACACTCCTCACACTCCCTGTCCTAACATTTTCACTTCATGACGGAAGCAATTTTGGACTCGTCGCCACATCAAATGGCTGAAATGGTTGCCCATGCACGCATAAAACCAAATGCCATTGCTACGACTGTGATTACTGCCTTGGCGGAGACCTAAGCCCTCTGCACATACAATAGGCCGATATTACATCAAATTGCATTAAACATTTTACAACCCAAGTGCGACTTGGAATGGAACACATAAAACAAAAACAAAACCAAAACATTTACGACTGCAGTCACATTCACATTCAGAGTGTGTTCAACTCCTTGCGTCGCAAAACAGAAAGCACCTCACTCAATCCTCGCCATCAGCCAAATAATTGTCTGGTACATTGGAGTAGAAGTGAAACAATACACCGCAGCCGAGCTGAAGCTCAAAATGAGTTATTACTTATTACCCCATCAGAGGCATCAAAGTGGAAGCGTTTTACAACACGTTGCGATTGCTCCAACCACGCCCGCAACGCAGTAAACCGTGTGTAAAGCAGGTAACTCTGGGTGTACACTGTACAGACATATCGGGGGGTTGGCTGGCATTTGCATTATCCTCGCAATGTCACACACGTATACGTATTTACAGCCGTTTCTCGTGTTGGTGTATTTACGTCGTCTGATTGCTGTCGAAAAGCGTCACCACCGCTGCCGCGCCATGTAAAGCATCCTCCAAGGATAATCATAATCATAATAATCGGTGCCATGTTCATTTGTATCCTATAGGATACTTGTGCAGCACTCTAATAAAATGAATTATTCACATTTTGCAGATTTCTCCGAAGCCGGTTTTGGGGGAAAAGTTGGAAGCTCGTTAGATGACTTCTAATAATAATCTGCCGCCATGTCTAAGACGACGCCGACAACGACGACGACAAGGACAATGATTACGACGATGACGACGACTGTGGGTACGTGGGTGTGTTTGATGAAGTGCGGCAGCTGAACGGTGTCGGTAATGGCGAAAATGAAGGTGGCTTCTGTGGCAAAGACAATGACATTGGTAATGACAAAGGCAATTAGAAGAAATCAGCTCCCTGATGTAACATCCTTATACCAAGTAGGCAACACTTTGAGAATCGCAGCCAAAATTGTCGGAGGCTCACGAATGCCTCTGACAATTATAATGTTAGTTGAGCACGACTTTTTGTGGCTTCGGTACAATTTTGTCTTGCGGGTGTGTTTCTCTGAATTTACAACGATAAATGTGTTGGGGATATTACTGATGAGGGTAGCACGAGGTAGGTATTTATGAAGCCGAACCTATCAAAAAGTATTTCCAAGAAAATGATCTACTTGTGCGTGGTGAAGATTACCGCTGCCTTGATTGTGGTAACACTGATTTAATTTTGAATGGGCTTGATAATGCGGTACGATTTATGGGATCGCTGTGTGTACAAGGACACTCAATTCGATTTCAATTTTGCAACAGTCTGAGGTGGCGCAGTATCACGAGATGATTGCCAAACAAACATAGTGCCATAGGCTATACCTAGGATTGGAGGGGGAACTTGCGATGAAAGTATCCTTGTTGGGTCTAAATGAAGGCGAATACCAAATGAAGGCGAGAATTGGACGACATACAGTCGATATGGAGCGAGGATAGTTTGGAAAGAGTGGAAGGCAGTGTAGGGACTGAATTAGCAGACAATTGGGAGTAGGTAGTATAGGCCCTAAAAGGAGAACCCTCATATTAGTAGTGGAAGGTTCCGAAAATAGCCAGAGACGGGTGGGCCACTTTTTCCCAGGAAGACACATCAGCATCAATATCGCTGCCTTTCCAGCAGAAGTATAAAGGTTGAGCGAAACTTGTGACTGCATGTCACATGAAAGACTGAAGAAACATTGATGTAGGTCCCTCTATTGTGTAGGATACTAACTAGGAGGTAACCTAACTTTTGATACCACACTATTGGAGGTACGTTTTAAACTCCTTGAAAGGTTTCCTGCTTCCGCTTCTTTTTATTTTCTAAAGAAAGAATCTATGTGAACAAAGTGGGCTTTGGCATATCTCTGAGTGAATTGCCAGTCGGTATTTAAAAGTAGGCCCGAAACAATTTGTCCCAGGGTGTTTAGCTTTTAGAATGTTAGCCATACAAGCTAACGGTCTATCCCTTCGCTACTTACCAATTTAGGGTACGGCTGGGTTGGGGTGGCTTAAATGCAGAGAAGAGCCACTCATTATCACATTCGAGGCACTAAATACTTCGCAAACGGGTGTTAAGCCACCGACAATACAAGCTTTAAAGGAGGCTTTCAAAGGCCAAGAACGAATATAATTAACTGTGGCTACAAGTTCCATAGGCAAGTTCTATCCGCGTAGAGATACTCGCGACTCTGCCGGGTGAAAATAAGCAATGGACCAGTGTTTGGATCGACAAAATGATCCAAAATTGTGCTCACAATCTGAAATGGGAGGTATTTTTAATGCTATAAAATTCTAGTATACGCTCCTGGGCGAACGCTATTTAAAACCATAAATTGTTTAATTCACATTGAAATATTATATATATTCCCCATTAACAAATTGGAATGTCAACCAAAATTTTACCAATTCGTCAGTTGGTTCAAATATTGAATCTTTTTTTACTAGCTCTTTAGCTAATAGTACATTTTCGATTGTTTCTGAGTTTAATCTGTTTCGCATTTCATCCTTCATTAAAAACAGCTGCGAAATCTTTCTCTCAGCAGAAGCACTACTGTGTGGAAGAGAGCATAAGTCCAGCATGTAAGCAGATAGTTCTTCAAGCATTAAGTTTCCTAAATTATTTTTTTGTTTCTTTAATTGCACCCATATTGCCACAATGTTGCTTTTTTGAGGTCCACATTTCATAATCAGATCGAAAGCCCCAATCAACAATCGCCACTGCTCATTTAAAATTTCTAGTTTTACTTTCTTACAGGGAAACTCCTTATATACATTTAAATTGGCTGTCAGCTGTTAATTCAGCTCATAGACAGAGACAGACACTTCATATCGTACCTATTTAAATGACAGCATTCAGCTGAAGATACTTTAGAGTGATGCCAAGTTTTTAAATCGAGATTTATTTAGTTATAAAAGCACAGGGGGAAATTTGAAATGTTGTTCTTAAAAAAGTATTATGGTTAGACGGATTTTAAGAAATGTAGTACTTTAGGGTAACGATGTAGTATGTAGTACAGCGTTAAAAAATCCGCCAAATATGTAGCATTGTACTACATATGTAGTACAAGTGGCAACGCTGGTTGCAATCTAGATGACAAGCACAGGTCGATGTTGCTATACAGCTCGCTGTCAAATTAACTCATTCACAGGCTGTACGAGAGTATGGAATTGGCGGTTTTCTCCCGAGAGTCTCTTTCAATCTTTTTACACAAACGGGGGTCATATGAAAATATTTGAAGTTTGGTTTCACATTTTCGTAGAACGGGAATCGAAATTGTGGCGAAAGTGTTAAAACATTTTCATTTTATTTTTGTCACGGAAATAGAATAGACCCCCAGGAGTACGTTTTGGATTCTCTTCTCTTCATTGCTAGATTTTGAAAGCATTAGCGAAAACCATTTCGACCTAAGAAGACCCGAGTCTTTTGCCTTTCGCTCGTGACTTGATCATTCTGTTTGAGATTACGTTGTCCATTTAACTTTGTTATATGTACGTAAAATTATTGTGAAACTAAAATGTATGTATTTTTCTAACTTTTTCATGTTGAACCAATATTTTCATGCATACCCTATGTAATTTTTTTTTACTATAACACCTATTACGCTAATTCCCATAAGCTATTGCAAAACATTGGGCAACGGGATGGGTGTATGCTTCGTGCCGTGGTGCAGTGAATTTTCTCGCTCTCTTAGCTAGTAACCACCAACCGCGAAGCATCATTCCTACAGTTTTGTAATGGTCTTGATCTTGCCTAAGAAAAATTATAAAAGTTATTTATAACGTTTGGGAAATTTAGTATTTTATTTTCTTATCGCTAAAGTTATTGATCAAAGTTGGTCCTTCGAGCCGGATTTTGTGTTGGAACCTGAACGCATTTATACTCGTGTAGGTGGTTACTAGTGTGTAGGTATGTAGCCGGTAGCGTCTATGTTGAAACTAGGATAAAGATAAATTTAAACAGAACGCCTTTTCACGTGAAGCCCCCTTATTGAAACAGGTTTGGAAGTTCAAGTGTCTTCGGGTATCAGTCATTCACGAGCGATGTATAGTTGTGTATAGGATTGGTCAGGGTTGGGGCGATTCTGAGAGAGCTAGGTCATTCTGCTTTCACCACAAGGTTCGAACTTGGCGTTAACGCTAAGCTATCGGTGTTTTACTCGGTAGTTGTTCCAACTCTTGGTCATGAGATGTGGGCATAAGACCGATTCCTTTGCAGTGTTGCGGATGTGAATCGCAGAGACTGGTTTAAGGAACCCAAGAATACGTGAGGTATACCTACTCAATGCCGGCCATAAGTAACTTCTGCTTACTTCTGTAATTTGGTAAAGTTGGTACGCATGTTCAGAGCATGGATTTCATGATTTGATATGAAATTCATGCCATCAGGCAGTCGTTCTCTAGACACACCCAGTATAAGAGGGTTAGACCAAGTCCGAAGTCTCTTCTCCAGCCCTTGATGACTTTGAGTCGATTGTGGAAGATCGAAAGGATCTTCCTACCTACACCCACGACCTTTTAATCGATAAGTATAACGCTACAAATGAATGAAGGTACAAAAAAAAAAAAACTCCAATCAAACTCGCAATGAAGGAGAAAGTTTCATGCGACCCAGTTGTGTACTTACCTTTAATTCTTAAGCATAATACACTCGGATTTCTCAGAATTCGTATTTGAATAACTCACTCACTCCAATAATTACAAATTAAAAAAGCAACCACTTCAAAACCTGCCTCGAAAGCAACTTTCCAAGAAGAATCCCCACCTTCTCAATAGCTGAAGCAAAAGGCGTGCCCTTTGGATGAAAGCATTGCCACTGAATCCCTATACAAAAACAAAAACGGTGAGTTCGCAAAACATCAGGCAAACAGAAATTCAAAGCCGAGTTTCTGAAGCCCGTACACCTTCCCGAGTGTGCTACCCCTAAACGGGCCAATGGCAGCATCACAACAATTCCTTCTGTTTAGGCAAGTTCAGGAAGGCATAAAAGCGTTCCTAAAACTTATTCCGCGTAAATAATTGCGTTGGTTCTAAGTAACTTGCCGTTATATGTGGCGGGAGTTGTTGGCATCGTTGGGGGTACCAACCCTTCATCATAACATTGGCAAGGAAACCCCGACAAGATTACACCATTTCCTCACTGAACCGAAGACCCATCACACACAAGCACATCCTGCCCCGATTTATCGCTATTTGATGCCGATGTAAGCCCACACGCAGCTGCACACACAATTATAGCCATATTTTCGTACAATATCCAGTCATCTGTGTCGGCATATAAACAGAATATTCTCCCACCGTTATTGCCTTACAAACATCGTAAGCAAGGACTACTTATATTCTGCAACTGGTCCTGCTGCTGTATATTGTTACTCCCCGACCAAGGATAATGTTAGATTCCCAATGAAATTGCCATGGAAACATTTTACTCGTTGGCTTGGAATTCCACATGCATACACTGCTGAGATTCAAAGAAGTTCTGCATCTTAACCGTTACCATATTCACCGTTGCCATACACCGACTCTGTGGAACCGTTGTCGTTGTTATAGAGTCTCCTCGATGTCCTGTCTTCACATGTGGTATAGTCTAAGCAACAGCAGCAAGGCATCTTCTGATGTTTATGCCTCTTTGCACCTTCTAAATATTACAGTTAATGTGATTTGGGAAGGAGGCGAATCCGGCATCCTGTATCCAGCATCTTTTGCTTATGCTCAACGAAGAAATGATGCGATAATCGAATGCTGCTTACAATTCGATGGATGGTGATCGTTCGGTGAATGAAATCTCCGCAGGATACTGGGATGCCATATGCAAGGATATACCTCGTATAAGCATCAATGCAATTCAATGTACGGATGAGAGACTCAAGGCGCTCCGATGAATTTTGTTGGGGGTATATTGTGTTTGCCGAACCACTGAGGCAAGTGCAAATGCCCTTAGTCCGGGTTATCTGCATTAGATCTTCGGATGCATCCCTTAATTGCACACTGAAGCCGAGATAAGATTTTCCAAATTAATTAAGGATCGGTTGATTTGGTTTTGCCTTTGTTGGTCTTGGTTTTGTGGGGAGAGTTGGGACTTGTGTGATATGGCGCCTTCTTGGGATGAGTCTTTCTGGCGTTTGTCACCTTAGATAGATATTACGTGTGTGCCTCTGACGACTTGTGCTGGCAGAGACCAAAAGTCAGATTTTCACCGGAGTTCACACACAATAATCGATTTGTTAAGTGGATGTGTTTCTTCGTCCGACAGTCTATTAGGAAGTTCATGTGCAGGATGTTAATTTTGAATTAAATTGGATTACTCATCGCTCCCTAAAGTCAAATACGATGCTTTGGAAATGGCTGTGCTTGGAGGGTGTCGAACATTGGATTTTAATCAAGTTTTATGGCCACTGGACTTTTTTTCTTAAATGCCTACTGGTTTGTCCTCTTTAAAGGGGAGTTTCAGTTTGTATATGGAAGCATGTTTCTTCTGTTTAAGGAGGTCTCCACAGCAAGGGTGCTACCAGTCTGCATTCTACGACCATATTTCTCGGCCTTCGCTGATGTGCAGTGATGTTCAGAGCTAGGATGTTGACGCAAATGGTTACCTATTTCAATTTTAAACATCTTAAGTCGCATTGCGAAATCGTCATAAGCTGAGGGAACGCCTGCTTAGTCCATCCGTGCTTGGGAATAGTCTGAAGAGCATTAGGAGCTCTGCGGAGATTTCCCCGATTTTGGTGCATTTTGACGAAGTGACTTCAAAATGCATACTTACGACAAGACTTCGAGAAGCTCAAAAGGCTTCTCTTTAAAGGCCGCAATATGAAAAAGGTTTCTGGATCTCCGTTGGCCTTCGTAGGTTTCCAGAATCGTTATCCGATTTAATATGCACAAACTTTCAAACATCCGTACTTCGTCTGAGAGTGTGCAAAGTGTTTCGGATGAGGGGGCGTGGCATTTCCCATGCAGCGTAATGTATGCCTGGTACAATAAAATAACAATATAGCTATCTTAAATCCAGCCACAAATTAAATTACTGATTTGGTGGACAAAGGGGCGTGGCACCGCCCACATGGAAAAACTATTAAAAATGTTTTTTATCGGCTGTACAATTTTCAGCTTTCATTTGTTTTGTATGGCCGAAGTACTTCGCGAAATATGAGCGGGATTTGAAAACAGGGCGTGGCACCTTACATTTAACACAATTTTTTAAAAAAAATATACGTTGACAGTTTTTGACTTGAAAGTTCCGTATTGCTTGTTGGAAAGACTTCGCAAATTGTGATCTTAGTAAACCGCCCACCTATATTGAGCCAACTTACATTCATTCTTTCTGAGGTCATGAAAAGGCAGTTTATGAAATATTTTTGATTACGAAAACTACTTAATGACCTGCAGAATGGTTTTATTGGCTTATCTTACTGAAAAGTGGAACCAATCATAATATTTCAAATTTTAAAGCGCTTGTTTTTTTGGAATTGATGCGCCGCTTATTCAATGCGATAGAAACTACCATTCTGATCACTCCAATCAAATTGCTATTGGATGACTTCAAGTTTGGAAATCATCACATAAATGGTGGCACACCTCAGGGTTCCGCTTTGTCTCCGATTCTCTTCCTCATTTTCATAAATAATCTTCTGTCTTCAGCTTTTAATCCAATTCAGGGAAGGAATATAGTTCCAGCACACTCAGCTTGGGTAGTAGAACTAGAACGGCCCCAAACTTTTGCTAAGCTCATTAAATTCTGACATGGACAGTAATCAGTGAGTTCAGAGGTGTTGATGGGGATACACACATTGAGTAACTCGTGCAAATAAAAGTTTCGCATTCTATTATTTAAAAGTATATTAACTTCAAACTATTTAACTTTGTGTTTTATACGACACTTAAAAGTGATAAAAGATGAAGTGTAATCTGTGCAATTTAAAAATAGAAAGACATGACAGTAAAATACAGTGTACAATCTGCAAAGAATTTTTGCACGCAAAGTGCGCCAAATTGGAAAAGGAAGAGTTGGAATTCTATGATAAGAGCAACCAAATCTTTAAATGCGCTAATTGTTTAACTCTACGTAGAAAGTCAATTCTCGTTGACTCTCCTATCAATGTTCAATCCAAGAGCACATCTGGCAATCGCCCTACAACAAGCAACAATAACTCCAACCGGATCAACGTAGGTGTATTACCATCTCTTCTGCCCGAAACCGTCACCGTGTCCGCCCATAACGACAACTATACGGGCGACCAAGTGATCACGATGCAAATGCTGTACACTGAAATAATTCAGCTTCAGCGCGTAAACAAGGAAGCGCTCTTAAAGATCCGTACTCTAGAAGAAAGCAATACTTCTCTTCTTAAGAAAGTGGACATCTTAGAAAACAAAATTAATTTTCTTGAACAGAAAGAAAAAGAGTGCGTTGTGGATATTGTTGGCCTGCTGGATGTTAATACGTCTAACGTTAAGGAAAGAGTCAACAATTTATTAACATCCGTTATGGGAGAGCAATTCAGCCCAGAAGAAATAGTTTCATGCTACGTAAAAAAAACGAATATGGGAAACAAAAGCAAATCGACAAACATTGCGCGCGTCACCTTTTCATCACTCTCGCGGAAGAATGATGCCATGAAAAGAATGCGTGAAAGCAGAGAGCAGAGCAACAACAACTGCGTTGGTGGAGGCAGCAAAAAGAATAGCAGCAGCAGCAATCGAATCTACATGAACGACTGTCTCACTGCCTATACACGGTCTCTACTGAAAAAAGCAACCGAACTCAAACGCAATAACATCTGCAAATATGTTTGGGTAAGGAATGCATCGGTACTTATCAGAAGAAAAGAGGGTGATAAAGTTATTAAAATAAGTTCATTTGGAGATCTGTTGAAGATTGAGGGTATTAACACTTTGGTAACTTAAATACTAATTATGTTAAATCGTAATTGTAATAATTTTTCTTTGAATTCTCCAATTAATGCAAATAATAACGTTAATCACTCCATTGCTTTATTTGAAAATTCGAATTGCTTTTGTATTGACCATGTAAACAATGAGCAACATTCTGGATTTTCTGTCATTCATCAAAACATTCGTAGCTTAAGAATGAATTTTGATACATTTTCCACCCATCTTGCGTCTTTAGATCATTTACCGGATCTTATCTTTGTATCTGAAATCTGGATTTTTGAAAATGAAATCTCTGACTACAATATCCCTAACTTTTTGTTTGACGCTGCGTGTAATGATTCATATGCAGCTGGTGGTGTCGGAGTGTTTTATAGAACTGGCATAGTAGGATTAAAAATAAAAAAATATAATTTGCAAAGTGCTGACATCATCAGTTTTAGCTGTGAAATTGCTGGTATTTGCTACTGTTTTATTTGTGTCTATAGACTTCACAAATGTACAGCGAAAACTTTTACGGAAGAATTTTCTGTGTTCTTGGAACTTCAGACATGTAAAAATTTAGTTTTACTTGGTGATTTTAATATCAATATTTTGTCTAATTCATTAGAAGTCGATTACTTTTTGTCGACTTTATCATCATTAGGATTTGATTCCTTGTTGACTCACCCTACTCGGTTAAGCGCGTGTTTAGATCACATATTTATTAGGTTACACCGTAATAATTGCATAGGATTCAAAACTGCGGTGCATGACTTAAAATTGACGGATCACAGCTTAACAAGTATTCAATTTAATTATAATGTTCCTAGAACCTATCGATCTGAGTGTGAAGAATTTGCCAAAGTTGATTTTAATGTCCTAAGAAACAATTTGAACTTTGAATTCTGGGAAGATGTCTTTAGTTATAGTGATCCATCAATCGCTTTCGATTTATTTCTTAACAAGCTACAAGCCCATATTTCTAGCAGCCATCAAATATTAAGAAAGAAAAATAATAAAGGCATATGCCTTAAGCCATGGATGAAGCCATCACTGCTTAAAAAAATTAAAAGGAAAAATAAGCTGAGTGTTCTTGTTAAAAAGCATCCGAATAATTTAAAACTTAAAAAATACTATGTTAAGGTTTGTAAAAAACTTAAGGATGAAATACCTCTGTTTCGAGATAATTACTATCGCAACAAATTATCAATGAGTGTTGGAAATTCCAAAAAGGAATGGCGTGTTGTCGATGAGATTCTTGGCAGAAAAGCTTCTGAAAAAAACATTGTTTTAAATATCAACAATTCACTTATTTCCGATTCCATTGGAGTTGCTAATTTGTTTAATGATTTTTTTTGTAATATTAGTTCTTTTCAGGACACAATTAATAACAACATCGAGTCCGCAAACATGCTAGTCTTTGAAGGAATAATACGTCAACCTGAAAGTTTTTTCTGCGAACCTTTTACTTCCTTAGAAATCCATAAAATAGTTTGTTCCCTCAAAACATCAAAGTCTTCGTCCTTTGACAATATGTCAAGCTCTTTGTTAAAAAAAATAAGTTTTCATATCTCTGATGTGTTGTGTTTTATTTTCAACCATAGTCTCAAACTAGGCATTTTTCCACAATCCCTAAAAACAGCAGTAGTGATCCCACTCCACAAAAAGGGTGATACTACAGTTTTAAACAACTACCGTCCTATTTCTTTGTTGTCGGTTTTTTCAAAGGTTTTTGAGAGAGGTGTTAAAACTAGAATGCTATCGTATCTTGACAGAATACATTTCTTTAGCGATTATCAGTTTGGATTTAGAAGTGGAAGATCTACTGAGACTGCACTATTAAAATTAACTGGTGAATTATACAATAGCTTCAATTCTTCTGAAATACCGGCTTCATTGTTTATTGATATCACTAAAGCTTTTGATATGGTGGATCACTCGATATTATTAAATAAACTTTACCGTATAGGATTTAGAGGCTATATGTACAAATGGTTTGCTTCTTACTTAAATAACCGTAGACAAATGGTAAGAATCAATAATAATTATAGCTCCCAGAAAACTATAGCACTCGGTGTTCCACAAGGCTCTGTTTTGGGTCCTATATTGTTCTTAATTTATGTCAATTCATTATTTGAGCAACCTTTTAAAGGTAAAATCACAGCGTTTGC
Source organism: Cheilosia vulpina (assembly GCA_916610125.1). Lineage (NCBI taxonomy): Eukaryota > Metazoa > Arthropoda > Insecta > Diptera > Syrphidae > Cheilosia > Cheilosia vulpina. The sequence continues at coordinate 51,156,847 of OU744278.1, forward strand.
TGATGATACTGCTCTCTCGTATTCAAGTAGAAGCTTGCTTAACATATGTTGTGACGTAAATTATGACCTAGACTTACTTAGGAGATGGTTTTTGAAGCACAAATTAATTATCAGCGACAAAACAAAGTTTATGATTTTTAACTTGAAGGGATATTCTGCGGATATTTTGCCATTTGTTTACCATTCTACTAACTGTTCACGTTTTTGTTTATCTGACTCAGGTCAACATTCTTTTAACTAATTGTCATCGTGCTCCAATAAATGCTTTAGCATTGAGTGTGTTGATAACTTTAAATACTTAGGAATCATATTGGACAATAAACTGAGCTGGTATAGTCACACAATTTATCTTAAACATTACTTTAACAAAGTGGTGAGGCAATTATATCACCTTAGTCTTTATTGTAATCAACCATTACTGAAGCTTGTTTATAATGGACTTTTAAAGTCAAAGCTACAATATGGGATAAGCTGTTGGGGTGGTGCCTATTTCAACAAAACTGAACCATTACTTATAAGCCAAAAGCATGCCGTTAGAATAATATGCAGGGTGAATCGCAGAACTCCGAGCTTTGATTTGTTTATGAACCATAAAATTCTTCCGTTAAGGCATCTTTACTGCTACAAAGTCCTTAAAATATTCTTTGATAATTCGGGATTTTATGCTGTCAGAAATAACGAGAACTATAATTTGCGAGTAAATACCAGACATTTTGTAACTGCTCTTACAAATAATAAAGCCCATTTTGCACGATTTTACTATGCTACCGCACCTCGTCTCTTCAATTCCCTTCCAGATTCTGTTAGACGCGTGAGAGTGAAAAGTGTATTTTTGAAGTTTATAAAAAATTGGATTATGTCCTTTGATTATTCAGCCATAAATAATTTCTTTACGAACTGAATTTTGCTCATTAAAAGTCATAGTATATCTTATAATTCCAACCTAATCACTTTTGAAATATTAATTTTTTGCTTTCCAATTGTGATTCCCCATCAATCAATAAATATTAGTAAACAATTTTAAAAAATTTCCGCCCTACATTCGACACTTGTTCAATGAACAACTGATTGTAGTATCTATTTTATACTCCCTTGTATTATATAATGTGTAATGTTAAACATTGTATTTGTATTTGGTATAAAATTTTATGAAATAAAATAAAAATAAAAAAATAAATAATTTAAAATGACATTCAGCTAATGAAATGGAATTTAGTGCTTCTAAAACGCAAAGCTGCCAGTTGTCTAAGGCGCGTGGAAAACACTAGGCGCTTATCAATGAATGACACTTGCGAAAGCGAAAACAAAAGACTTTCATTCTCTGTATTGCGTTCATGACAACCTTCGTTTGAAGGTTGACCACAGACAGAGTCACTAAGGACGCTGTAAAAAGTCTAGGTCTCGTCAAACGGTGCAAGTAATATTGGACCTCTTCTGATATACCCAGGTAGGGTACATCAGACGTTAATTCGGTCCAAACTCTCAGTTCTTACACATGGTCGAATTCAGTGATCGAGAACGTTTTACGCGATCCAGTCATGCACAGCTGAATCACACATACCAACCAAACTAAAAATTTGTCTGCATAAAGGGACTAGCTCCTTTGAGGCACACGCATTCAACTGACTAGTGGATAAAATAAAAATCAGCCTTTAGGAAGATAACTGTGTCAGATACGAGGTATGAAGTGTAAGTTATTACTCTCTAGGCTTCTGTCAATTGAGTCTGTTGACAGTTTTCATTTTTACAGACAGAGAGTAAGCATTTTGATTGGTGGAAATATTGAGAGACCGAGAGCAGCTCTTTGAATAAACTGAGATAAGGCACTACTGAAACCTTTGACACGTGTCGATGACAGTTGAATCAGAAAGTATCCAGTTTGTGGAATTATTAAGCAAGAACAATATTTTGATCTGATTTTATTGGACTGTTGCTTCCTTTCGAGTAAGAATGCCGATCGATTTGGTTGGGACTTTATGTGCCCTCAGAAAATCCTTTTTGATTGAAACTAAACAGAAGGTAGGTCCCTTCAATATTTCTGTACAGAGTGCGGATGTTAAAAAACCAAGATGACCCGACATTTAAAATACTTAACCACCTAACACAATAATTAACTTAAGTGCGGTTAAATGTACTCAAAAAAATATAACCTCAAAATATCTTCTCTTTGCAGGGGCATTCCTGGTGCCATATTTGCTCATGGTCCTCGTCATTGGCTTGCCGATATTCTTCGCCGAACTATTCGTGGGACAATTTTCTGGACTAGGACCGATTAAGGCTTTTCATTATCTGGCGCCATTCTTTCAGGGTAATTATCTTTTAGGGCATCTGCCTACTCAAGCCGGTAGCATGCGGGACGGAATTTATAATGACAGCATATAATATGTCTCCAATATCCTTAAATGGGGTACTTATTGCCTCTGAAATAAAAAAAATGACCAACCACTTGGACATACATAATTTACGCTATCGTTATTATTTTTTATTTGCCTCCGCAGGACTCGGCTTCTGCACGCTGGTGGTCATAACATTCGTCACTATTTATTACATGGTGATAATCGCGTGGATAATTTTCTATCTTTTTGCTTCATTTGCGCCCCGACTGTTGTGGGGCTACTGCGATAATGAATTCAACACGGACAGTAAGTAACGTTAATAATTATTCTCGCTAATTACAATATGGGGGCGAGACAATTTGCCGTCTATAGACGTATTATTCAATCGATTACAACATGTGCGTGTCATTCGGAACAGATTGCTACAGTAGCTTGGAGGATATGATTTGCAAGGAGAACAACCAGAATGACGAGTTGGATCAGATTTTCTGGAAACGGACATGTACAAGTATTCAGGACATTTGCAAGTCAAATAATTTGATTGGAATTAATGCAACGTATTGCTTTAATATAACTACACAAGCGGAAGTGCCTGTCAGGAAGATAATAAAGAGGGTCCTTGCTTCTGAGGAATATTACTAGTGAGTACGAGTACATTATATTTCACTTTGTTTTGCTTCTACTTATGGAGATGAAGCTTATTTTTTTTTTGAGCGCGTAATAAAAACGAACAGGATTTTCGCAGAAAATCCCCATCCATATACTCGTATTCAGTTTGCGGTCGTGTTGTGTGTTCATACATGTGTCACTTGCAGACCATTAATTACTTTTATTATTATTTTTTTTTTTTTCAATGAGCTATCACTCACATTTGCGTGTATCTCTGCGTGTGTCAGTTCAGAGCTGGACCAAAGCCGTATGGTTTATCATTAATAAGCTAGTGCTATTGAGCGGCCTCTCAAAATGTGGCGTTCTTATTCTGTGGCCATTTGTGTGCCAATAATTCATATTCTAATTAACTTCGCAGAAGGGTTTTAATATTTATATATTTGGATGGATGGGCTTTTTTCGACAAACTCACTTTGGTCGATGTAGAACTTATCTTTGATAAATTGAATTCACAAAAATTAAGTAACTACGGCGACATAAGTCTTTTCTCAACATGCAGAAACATGCATTGATACTCGTACTAACTTCTAAAGTCCACTAATATACTCCAGATGGTTGGTAACAAGCAGTCTTAATTTAATTGGTGATATTTGTCCCTTAGTTAAGAAATACTTGGAAAAAACAAACAGATCCGTTTCCAAATATAAGTTGAGACGAGAACTTTTTAAATTTTCTTTTATTAAACTTTTGGAATATACAATTTGGCCCAACGGTATACAATTTTTGTTTTCTTAAATCTACTTTACGTGTTTCTGGCTGATGTCATGTTCCCACCAAACGAAACCGCGAGGTTTCGTAAAATTTTTCCAAACCTCCGAGATTTTTCCATACATTTTTGAGGTGTTGAAACCTCGGGTTTTCGGCGAAACCTATTTGAAACCCCTCCGAGTTCATCCGTCCGTGAGAGGTTATCAAACCGAACATGCCTACAGCGTGAACTTTTGTTTTTTTTTATGTTCATTTGTGGATGTCAAAATATTAAACGCCAAAACAATTGTGACAATCAAAGAAATAATAAAAGAAGAAAATAATTTGAATCAAAGAAAAGGTAAGTTATATTTTTACGAGAAATATTTATAAATTCTTCAATTATTGCCTAAATTTTTCAGAAATCATTTTTAGTAATTTCTCTTTATAACACTATTATTCTGCGTCAACAAACAGCTGTTTCGACAGCTAATGACTTTTGAAATCACTTCAACTCGGTGGGAACGACTTACAAGGTTTCGGTAAAAGTTCATCGAAACCTCGCGATTTCAGTTTGGTGGGAACATGACATGAGACCTTTTTAAACTGTACTGACTTTTTATATATACCAGCTCAACCCCGCCTGCTTTACTAGGCGTTAAAAAATAATTTTAATTAAATGATAATGGTATTTATTACGGATTTCTTTTACAAAAACATAAACCATTGCCATCACTTGATCAATTTGTATGTAAAAAAAAAATATCACTTACCTATGTATGTTTTATCTAACCATATTCCAGAAAGTTGTTGTCAGAGGTTTTCGATTAATGAAATGAATATTGAGATTATCGCTTTTGGAGGACAAAAAACAATAGCATAAGTTGAAATTTTATGACAGCAATTTCACCTAGCTATGTACGGTGAATAACAAAAAAGAGAGCGTGCTTGTGACAACCAGTGTGACCAATTCAATATTTGAAATCAAGCTTAGTTCAGCAGTACGGCTTATTTTTTTTAGCTAAAACTTATGCTAAACATTTTTTTTGAGATCAAAACCTGCTTTTATTAACAAAAAAGCTGTTTTTCAGGAAAAATAAGATATACCTATTTCATAAAAATCACTTTGTGACGCTTCCTGTGTAATATATAAAAAAATATTTTAATTCAATTGAGTTCAGTCTCTGTTTGTTGACTAAAAATGAATATTCTTATTATTAGCTGAATTCTTTGAATGGCTGTGCTCATCAAATGAGAATTGTAATGGCCTGTTCACACTACGGTTCGTCTGCTTTGATTTTATTTTATTATTTTAATTCATAATTCGGCTAAATCAAAATCCTGATAATTTTTCCTGCTATACAGCATGAAATCATGCTAAAAATTAAATAACTCTGCTAAATTTAGCAGGAAAAAGACTAAATTGGTCACACTGGTGTCAACACACCAGAGAAGTAGTCTTCATTAATTCCTAAGTCTTAAGAGACATTTAAAAATTATTTTATCGAAATATTTTTAGTAATAAAACGGCGTACATTTTTTTTTGTTTATAAATAGTTAAAGTGTTTTTAGGGACATGTGCAATTTTCCCTGGACTCAAAACTATGTCAAAATTCAAACTAAAATCTTATGTTGTAATTCAGTTTAGCTCTTTGTGACCGTCAACTAAATTATATTAAAAAGGAGCCAACTCTATAAAGAGTAAAACTCTCGAAATTTCAAATTAACATCATTATAATTGAAAAATACATAATAAATGTGAACAAACCATATTTCTACCAAGCGCTACTCACCCTTCAGGCTTTCATTTTGCGGCGCCCGCACAATCATAACACAAGCCACACATAGCGCACGAAACACAGCAAATGGTTTGAATATGCCTTAAGGCTTTGAACTATTTGCACAATGAAAAACTATAACAAACATAAACAAAATGAAAGAACAACTTTTTACTACAAATAATAATAGAGTATTAAATAATAAAGTAAAGTTTGAAATGAGCTTGACAACTTGACAACAAGTGTCAGAGAGATCGCAGACTATATTTAAGATGACAAATCCAGATCAATTTAGCCAGATCTTGTTCATGTGTTGTATTGTGTGCGCATTTCGGATTTTGGGCTAAAGTTCGGGAAAAAATTACAATAGATACAAATAAAATGTACAAATGTACAGAACGAAACCATTCAACAATATTATAGGTACATATTATTTTAAGGTTCAAACGTTTTTATCAAACAACCTAAGCAAGTCAAGTTGCGCACGTTTTTTTACGCACTCTTTCTTTTTTTTTATTGTACATTCGTACCTATTGGAATTCTGAAAACCAATGCTTCAAGCGACTAAACGTAATCCTAAATAAAACTTTAGTATACACTGTTCATACCTATAATCTACTATAGTGTATCGAGTTGCAACGTTTTCCAAATATATTTTTTTTTAAATCTCTTTTTTTTTGTACCGGACTTTTAGCTGGAATACAGCCATGGAAGTTGTTCTTCGTTGTTGTTTAGAACAGCCTTGATTTCCTCATTTGCTGATTTAATATAAAAAAAAATGTTCACAGACGGAGTACATGACACTGCGTACTATTTCCAGATGCACGCTTTTACCCCGTATGATTCTACTATTCAGATCTTATGAGATCATGGGAAAAAAAGCAAATTCGTGCAACTTTTCATGTATTACGTTTTACGAGCCAACCAAATCAAACCAATTTGAAGGACATATTTCAATGAAAAATACTACACCATCACAGGCGCTGCTTCTAATATACTTCAACAGAAATGAGGCAATCAATTGTCGGTCTTTAAAGTAACAAGCACACCTACCCAAGACTTCATAAATAAAACAATACCATCCCTCCAGGCTCTAGAGAGTGATTCCTTTTGATGTGGCTTCCAGCTATACAAACATAAAGAGGATGTAGCGTATTTATAAAAATGAATCTCCAGCTGGTTCCGGTTTTGCGTTCGCTCATTCCCCCCGAGTGTGCCGTGCATATGAACCAACATAATCGTTTATCATTCGTTTCACTGTTCCGCCATCAAATGACTTTCAATTTATTTGGACCGATTTTTTTTTTGTGTAGAAAAAATCCAAATCTCTAAGCCATCAGCATTAATATAAAGAACGCTGTTCCAGTTCTGAAGATGCACTGTAGGAGTACGCACGCACTTTTCTTAGGGAAATTTATCTCACCCGAGTATTCGTATTCTCTGGTAAATCGTAAAGGAATCGAAAAGAGAAACCTTCACGTAGGAGTGCCAACCATTCAAACCACCGTATGAGAAGACTCCCGTGAGGAAATAGCTCAACTGTGTTAATGCTACTATCCACTTTCATTTAAGAATCGTCTTCTTATTTTTTCTCATTTTTTTTTCTCTTTGCCTCGAGGAATACGTCGTAAAAGTATAAAGGGAATATTCACGCACGTGAGCTAGCAACTCTAATTTCAGTCATAATTTCAAATTACTTCCTTCACACTGTGTGTGTGGTGCCATCAATGAGGCTTTATGCTAGAGCCTTCCACCTCCCAGTGGGCCTATTTCTTTCGTGCGCGGCACAAATTTATTGATGGATCGCGGTGCCTGGTCGAGCTTCTCAGCGGGGGCTGTGTTGTATTGGGGGCGTCTCACTTTCGCATGAGCAAATTAAAAGGACGTCGTTGTCTGGTGGAGCGGCTGTGACATAAAAATCATTAAACAAATTTGTTGATGCATGAATAATTCAAGTGATTTAGAAACCACGGGGACTGGTGTTATATATCGTTTTCGTTTTTTTTTTTTTTTAAATAGGCGCTTGAGTTCCACCTTTTAGCATGTCGCGTAATGTGGCAACTGGGGCCTTGACTTGGTATTTTTAGAGAACGAGATCGTTTCGGTTAATTGCCTGAATAAGGAACAATGACGATGGCGTTGTAAAAATAATAAATTTGCTGAATTTACTTAGTTTGTAAATGATCCTTGATTCGATTCAGTAAGAGTTTGTCGTTGTTGAGTTTCAGGGCCTGCTCGAGCCCTTAAGACTCAACTTCCATCTTTTTGTTGGTGGTACACATTTAGACAGAGCTGTTATTAATTTATATAGTCTCCTGCAAGAGATCAATACCGAACCTACATTTTAAAGATCAAACTGTTGCGGATGCACTTGGTCTGGAAAACTGGAAGAGGATGGATGGCTGCAGTTTTTTTTTCAGGCAGAGAACTCTCACGGGTCGGTGAGAGTGACTTATAGTTAATTCTTCTCGCTGAGTAGGTACGTTAGTGTGTCTGTGTATCCTAATAAGCTCATCAAACCTGTGCGAAATATTGAGGAAAATAAGACCGAGTATCGGTATGTGGATAAAAGAATTTAGTACCAAAAATAACCACAACAAACTGTACTTTGCTCAAAAATTTACTTATCGATCGTGTCTATATTATGTCGATCACCATAAGAAAAATACTTTTTTTTAATCAATTAAATATCTGAAGATTAGATATTGCTTCTCTGAGAATTCGGAACAAAATTGCAGGTCCCTTCGGTCCGTTCCAAAGCGCTAAGCCCACATAAACGAATGGTTTATGGTCATATTGGCGCCGTTCTTTTGGAACATATTTTATAAAAATCAGCTTTGAAACTGGTAAGGGGGGAATCGTTGCGACACCAAAAAATTACATAGCATCAGGAATATGCAAATGGATATTTCATGGTTTAAAATCAGTAAATCCGAATTTACGACAAAATGTTTTATTCCGGTTTCAAATTCAAAAAGTTGTTGAAGAGCAAACAAGTAACAAACACCTTTTGGATAACCGGACCGGACCTCAAATACTCTTAGATTTTATTGAGGAATTTCAAAATCTCGAGAGATCTAGATCATTTCAGTTAAAAATTCATTCAGATCGGTTCAATGATTTCCGGGATTATCCGAGATTTCGGAGCTTGGAAAGGAACCATACAGGTACTAATAGGCTATATTTTTGTTGTACCAGTTACGACGTTATTTCGAAACCGATTTGTGTGAAATAAAAAAAAAGGTAAGTTTTAGTGGGTTGATTTTGGCATATTTAGTTTTCATAAAAAATGAAACACAATGTTGATTAAAAAATACAATGAAACAAAAGAAAGTTCTCGTTGTCATAATAATCGGAAACTATAACCTATGCTCATTTAGAAGTGATAGTAATTCTACACCTAATTTGAGGTTGTTCGGACGGAAGCAAATCGAAATGCTGCTTTCAAAATTCTGTCTTCAAACACAAAAACTCAGCTTTTGAAAATTCAGTTTTTTGTTTCAGTTCTGCCTTACAAAATTCTGCGTTTCAAATTTAAAGCAATAAATTTCGGATTATACCACAAAAAAAAATTAAAACAATTTAAAATTTATAAAAAAAAAATTAAAACTAAATTAAAAAATATAGGAACAATAAAATTAAAATTAAATATTGTAAATACAAAATAAAGCTAAAAAATGGAAATTTTAATAAAAAAAAAAATAAGAGAAGTTAAAAATTTAATGAAAACTAAAAGAAAATTGAAAAATATTACAAATTAAGAAAGAAAGAAGAACATTTTCTCTACATCTCTGACTTACAAAATTTTGCAAACAATAAAAAAAGGTTTGAAAAATGTTAAAAAGCGCTTGTTTTGGAACATTTTTCAAACCTTATTTATTGTTTGCAGAATTTTGTAAAAAAAAAATATTGACCCATCCAGAACTTTGAATAGAATAGTATATTTCCAAATAGGTACAACAAACGACGATTCCAAATCCAATAGATGTATTTATTCAACTAAACGTCTTTAAAAAATGTAATCGTCAAAAATGTTGGCGAGTATCCGATCCGACAATAAATCCTCCCCTGCCAATGGCTCTCTATGGCAATGGCAATAGAATAGAACCCCTTATGTACAGCAACGCGAGGGTGGATTTGCTTTGCCATACAGTTTGAATCATCAGTCAAAGCATAAGCGCATAGTAGAAGTGGCTCTGCCGGAGCAACTCAATCCGTAATAATATAAAAACCATTCATTTCCTTAAAAAAGCCAGCCATCGATATTGATTGATTATGATTGCAGTGACATTAAATCTTTTTCGTTCCATTTGATCCTGAAGAAAAATAATTGATCAATATACACAACTATGCACTTAAAATTTATTACGGCCTGACGGAGTCGGCATCCGCATCCGTCTCGGACCATTGCTTTGGTGAGTCATATTCGTTGGAACAGTACTAGCACCTACTCCAGCAAGGTCAGATATACAGCACACCCGCATAACCGGAAACGATAAACGACACAAACAAAGGTATACCGGTTCCCAGTGATCTGAGGCTAGTAGCAGTTATACCAGAAGGACATCCCGCACACAGAGAGCATACGAATTAATCGATGCCGAGATGTTAGACAAAACTACCTTATCACTACATAAATACAGTCCAGAGTACTGAATGTCCTTTTTCGTGCACGACCAACATCCTACCAGAGATTGATGGAATTCTAATTGATTCGGCATAGGACCGGCTCCGGCACTATACTAACCAATCGTGTCCTCGGACATTATAGCCATCATTTCGTGCCAGAGGTCCCTGATTTATTATTGTTCTGTTTTATTTGCGACTTTTCGCAACAGAAACCTTGCGTGGCAAAAGGAAATTTCAATTAAATCTCATCGAGGCATTAATTACCATCATTGCAACTGGCGTCTGGCTCACAAACAGCCAGTGCTCGCTTCGTTTAATCCAGTGTTCGTATTATTAGGTGTCAATGTCCCTGCAGAGGGACGCATTTTTTGGATCTCTGTTCGTCGTCGTTTAATTTGGCCATTTGTCATCAAGTCGGACTCATTTAATGGAGTTCCATAGAATGATTGTTGGGCCTCTTCCAAATCGATTTCCATCGGAATCCTGAAACTCCTGTTGTGTCTGCCTGTTTAATAGGTTTCATTCATGTTGGACATAATATACCAACCAGCTTCAGAGAAGAGTGCTAGAGGGGACTGCTCGAATGCTCGATTTAATCAAAAGTAGTTTGTTCAACATCAGTCGACAAAAAAGGACCACCAAATCGAGGGCGAGCCAACAAGAAAAAAACAGTACACGCCCCCACCCAATGGAACGGTATGTGAGTCGTTGACGTCGTTAGTTTGTTTTAATGCTGCCAATGTAATAGTTGGGAACATGTATGAAACTTTGTATCCTACGTATATTTGTGGTTTTGACAGTTTTCCGATGAGTTGTCAAACAAGTTGGATGGCAAGCCTGCGGCTCGAAACTGTATTAATGGACGGCAGTGACAAATGGTTCCGTTTTGTTCTGGCGGCGGTATGGGTGAATTCGTTTCTGTAATTATTTTCAAATCGATCAGAAGGGGCACAAAAAAAAACTAAATCATGTCAACACCATGTTTAGATGGAATTATGGGAAATTAATCGGATGCCTGACGATGGAGTGAAGCTTGTGGGCCGCAGCCACAGCACCAGCTCAAGTACATTTAATTGAACCACTTGGACAACAGCAAGAAGAGAACCTATGGCCAATTAATTGCATATGAATGTTCGACAACAGATCAATCGTGCATGTCTCCCTTATCGCTTTTGTCACACTTCATGCTCTTGCTACGCATTTCCTCATATAATCTGTGCTAGTAGTAGATTGCTTATTGCATTCTACGATGGCTTAACGAGTGACGTTGCATTGCTTTATTTATTTTTATCTGTCGTTCGCCAGTGTACAGGATTCGCATTAAATAAAAGCAAACAATTTAGAAAAAGTGAAATAAATAACAGCCAGTGGTACACAATTACAATGTCACCATAGTGGCACTTAATAAGAGCACACATACAGCTACCACGATTCGCAGGAAAAAACTATGCGATGCGGTCTGAAGGTGCTCATTAACTTCCGTTCCCGCACAGCCAAAAACAAAAATCACTGCGGGAATGTAAGAGCTTTTTTGTTTAATTATAAATTTCGAATGTAGCTTGTTTGTGCTGCTATGCTCACCAGTTTTTTTGTTTCTGTCATTGCAGCCAAAATGTCCTCGGTGTTGGTGAATCATCGTGGACGAGTTGGGGCTACCCTAGATGGCAGTTAGTGTTGTGCCTTCTTTTGGGCTGGATAATTGCATTCTTCTGTCTCATTAAGGGCGTGAAAAGTGCCGGCAAAGTAATCTATTTCACCGCTCTATTCCCATATGTTATCTTGACGGCATTGTTGGTAAGTTGTGCCCATTCTTTATATTAGCTTTTTTATTTTCTTACTTTTTTTTGACAAAGATCGATATCTTCTTGGTGCTGGGGGAAGAGCATAATTAAAAATGTATTAAGTACTAAGATAATCGTTATATATGTGGGCAAAATTCGGACCAGCGCGGAAAAGTTATGTTGTCATTTGTCAGATGACGGGGAGAATGTTTTTTTCGGGATTAGGGACACTTATGGGGTATTGTTATTTTAAGTGGGCTATTTAGTGGCTCATATGCAATGGTTAATTAATCAAATTCAAGTGTTCGAAATAATAGGTTTTAAGTGGTATGACGAATTTGGATGGACATGCCCACTTCCTTGTATATTTTTTGCCTTACCACTTAAGTTTTGCACGACAATGCCAGAAGGAAAAATATTGCAAAATACGGGCAGATATAATTGATTGCAGGCCCCTGGCTTAATTTTGTAAGCTCAACTAAGACAAATTGATTTAAACGTCTCAATGTTAGTTGGGGAATTAGGGTGATCTACTTCTGTTCGACTTGGATTGAATTTAACTGCAAATCACCTTAAATGGAAAACCTCAGAAAATACTCATTATAGACTGGTGCAGTTTTTACATGTCGTCACCCGAGATTTGGTTTGACGTATACGCCAAAATGCCCTTTTGAGCTGTGACTGTGGACTTAAGTTTTCAAGTCCGCTCTTTCTGAATATAAATATCATCTATTCGGGTCTCTATCCAATTCTGACATATCCAGTGTCACATTTGACGTATATCCACCAAAATTAGCAAGATTGACTATTGGTTTGACGTAAGCGACATTTCTGTGGATATACGTCAAATTTTACGTAGGTATAAATTCAAATTTTGTATTTTAGTTCAATTCAATTATCTTCTATAAAATACATAATTCCTTCTAGGTGAAACTCTATGACGTTAAAATGACGACAACCGCAGAGCCAATTTTCATGAATGTATTTTTTGTTGGTTTTGTTTGTAATGTGTATTTAGGTAGACTTAAAAGAAAGAATACTTTTGGACCCGATAGGTGGCGCTGTTGTTGATCCCCGAAACCACTCAACCGATTTCAATGGAATTTTTTGGATGTGTATGGTTAGTTCCACATTTAAAGATAGGATACTTTTAGACCCAATATGTGGAATTTTGCAAAAGATAAGCGGTATACGAAAACGGGTTGTGGCCAGGCTTGCCATATTGCGCGATATATCGCAAAACGCGCGGTACTTTTTTCTATTTTGCGGTGTAAAATTAGAATTGTTTTAGTAATTATTAAAACAAAATAAAATACTAATTCAATAAAATTCTTCCCATTTGAAAACACTGAATACAACCATTATTGCTTTGTCAAAAATATATGCTAAACGCACTCATTTTCATATTTCTTCTATCTTGACGTTGCCGTTCGATTTAATTCAATCGCAAAATAAAACTGTTTATCCTTGTTCATTGTTCTAACGATTTCTTCGGTGTTTTTATTTGCATTTTGAAATACTAATACTATAATTTGTTCCTTTTTCTTTGTTATTGTTTTCTGTTACCTAACCAAAAATATTAAAAACCAAGTGAAAATCAAATTTGATGTGTTATTTTTGTTATTTTTAAGCATTTTGCGATTTTTGCGATAACTTTTTTGTAATTTTGCGGTTTTTTGCGAAAAAATAACTAAAATTGCGATAGATACTTATAAAAATCTGGCAAGCCACTTGTGGCACCTCCCATTAAAAAAAAATGGCACTCCGGGAGTGCCGAAAGAAGTGAAAACTTGAACAATTACGTGTGTATTTTTTGAATCGTCAGGGGGTATTTTATTGTGTAGGAAATACTTTTAAATGAATGGTTTTTATATTCATTATTATAAACTACATCTGTATACAAAAAAAAATCCCAACCAAGGCTTTTTTATGCCTTTTAGGCATTATTTCATTTTCCCAATACTTGTCAGTCATTTTTTAAGAATAACTCCAGCATACCCTTCCAGTAATTGGAATAAAATTGGAAACTAATTTTAAAGCTGTTTGTTGTATAAATTAAATTTGTTTTTGTTTAAATTTGTATATTTGTATTTAGTTTTTAATTTATTGTTCCACTTTACCAAAAAAAAATATTTGTGGCATTATATTATTGAAAAAGGCATCTTTTAATTTTAAAGTTACGCATATTTTCTCTAAAAGTGGATGGCAACGCGAACATTGGTGTCGACAGCTCAATTGTTTTTTCCCGCCTCAACAATGCCCAGACGCTATATTTCTAAAGTTGTATAGGTAGGTAGGTACTAATTAAAGTTATTAATGCGGACATTGTCCAAATAAAGCACGGTCAAAACCGGGTGTGTTCAGCTATGTATAAAAGAGACCGACGTCCGTAGGTAGTGCGCACGCATAACTCGAGAACGGATCGTTCGATTTTTACGATTTTGGGCTCGGTGGGTTGTGAAACCAAAACTTTAAGGGGATGAAATTAGGGATAGAAGTTTGTATGGAGAACAGCAATTTGAAAAGAAATATACTGGTTAGAAAAACGGGTTGTGTCAATTCCAATATAAAAAAAAAGCTATTATTTGAAATTTTGAATTGTTTAATTCTGTGGATATTTCGGGCTTACTGTTACATAATTTTTGAAAGTCGGCGCAGTTATAATTTTGTTGCGCAATCTCAATGCACCGAAACTTTGTAACGCGACGCGTTTGATTTGATTGTGAAAATCTCAAATCAAAATATCATGCAAGCGACGTTTTTGACTGGAAAATCAAAGGCAAACAATCTCATTCGGCGGATTCCGCTTATTCAGAACGAATTGCCATTCGTATTTAATCGTCTTCAATCCCCATGCGTCTCGCTTTCGTTATGACAATCAATAAGTCGCAAGGACAATCACTGGATATTTATGGCATCAATCTGGGGTTCCCATGTTTCTCACAGGTCAGTCTCAGATGTATGTGGCTTGCTCACGTGTTGGCAAACCTTCCGGTACGTCGTGTACCGTAAAGCACTTTCATTGCGGTTTGATTGAAGCATATCGTCACCCACGTCTCGACCACCTGCATTGCCGACGTTGTAAACAATGTTGCCGCAGTGTTTTTTAAAAGTGTAACAATTTTTTTGAAAAAGTGTAACAAATGGAAAAAATGTAATAAACTGAAAAAAATTTGATTTCAATTTCTATTTCACAAACTTTATTTACCACGAGATGTAGAACATTGTAAACGGCAACGCGGCGAAACAGAAAATATATTGTTGTATTTACTCGTTCCCTCCATTCCGATTCCCACTCGCTGTTTGGCGTTTTGCGTTTAACACTTTTGTTCAACTTGTATTATTGTGGCAACGCTGGTTGTAAATTTAGTTGACCTGCCGCAATTCTAATTAAAAAAGTGTTTTCTTTCCAATTCAAGATCTTCAATGATCACAAAACTAACGAGCTGGTTCCTCATCTTTGATAAATGGTTTATCCATTTGGATAATGAGATGCTCATTTGCCCGTCCTATTATTGATGTTGTTTTTTATTTTTTACTAAAAGCGTTTTCCTATTTTCCAGATCCGTGGCGTCACACTAGACGGAGCAAAAGAAGGTATCCTCTTTTACGTTTCACCGAAATGGGAGACTATTCTCAAGGCCAGTGTTTGGGGCGATGCCGCATCCCAGATATTCTACTCATTCGGTTTGGCATGCGGTTCGTTAGTAGCATTCGCATCCTATAATCAGGTATGCACTCGGAAAAACAATACTAAATATTTCTTTTCTTCCTTTCCATTACGAGTATATCAACAAAGTACGTAATCCTTTGGAATCCTTTTGCAGTTTCGAAATAATTGCCACACGGATACGTTAGTCGTATCGATTACAAATGTTTTTACGTGCATTTTCGCTGGATTCCCTGTATTTGCATTCCTTGGTTTTATGGCAAAAAATATTGATGTGCCTGTGGAGGAGGTTGTGCAGTCGGGTCCGGGATTGGCATTCATTGCCTATCCAGAGGTGAGTCCCAGTCCATTTATGTGCATTTGTTTAGTTTTTTTTTTACTCTCGATTAAATATTTGTGTTGATGTTCATTTTTATTTCGTTCTCTGTTTCACTTGTGCGGAACAAAAGGCTGTCCTGATGATGCCGTTGCCACATGTCTGGTCGGTGGCGTTCTTTCTGATGATGTTCACACTGGGCATGGGCTCCCAGTTCGGTGGCATAGAGGCTATTTGTACATCACTCGTTGATCACTGGCCGCACTTAAGGGACCAGCGTTGGCGTGTCACGGCCGGGGTGTGTATGGCTTGTTTCCTTGCCGGACTGCCGATGGTCTGTGATGCTGGCATATTCTTGTTTACTCTAATGGAATGGCATACGGCATCGTGGGCTATTCTACTCCTGGGACTTAGCGAGGTAAGTACGCAACACAAATGCCTCGATATGGGCAGCAGTTCATTTATTTTAATGGCTTTGATCGATGAGGAGATATTTTTGCATTCGTAGTACAAGCCAATGGGGATTGAATATCACTGTAACTGAATTAAATTGATTTGGTCATGCCCGAGGTCACAGATAGGTTTTATTTCTAGAGAAAGTTGATCAAAAAAACCGACGGAAAAAACATTTTCACCAACTAAATACAAGCGCAGTTCAAAGCGGCCCATCTAATTCAGTTTTAGTGACTGTTGACTATCTTACTGAATTTCATTCGAAAGCATGACTTCATCAAGTGATAGAAACTGAATACCTCGGTCGTCGTTCTCGTTAGTTAGAAGCAGTGATCTTATACCGCAAGATTTATCCCTTTTTGTGGGAATTTCGATGTCCGAAAAGATTTCTGTGAGAAAAATGAAGACAGAGTGCCAACTTGGGGTAGATTTCGTTCTTCTTTCGTAGATATGTCTTGGGTGTGTGTTTTCCTGTCTTGATTCCGTTTGCCTCGTAAAGGCCCATATCCAGCGCTCACAAAAGCGCCACCTACGAAACTAAATAAATGAAAATGGAGCTCTCTATTTAATTTAAATTGCTTGTCAAATGCCAGTCCTTCATATAACATTTCACAGTTGAATTTAAAAATTCACCAAAGGGACGTTATTTGATAAATTTTTAAATTTTTCCTTTTTTGTTGACCGACATCAAATGTCAAATGCCGGCAGCTGTTATACGCTATTGCAAGCACCCAAAGTGTCGCTGGTACATTGCCAATTGGCCACGCAATAAACCGACTAACTAATGTGTCACACAAATTAGCCATAAATTATTGATTTCGGTAATCAATCTTCAGCGGGGGTTGGATTTTGATTGGCTTGAAAATTATGCATGTGCAGCCATATCTCATAGTCGCCTCCGCCCCTCAACGCACTGCACGTTACATTAGTTGTACTCTCTGTCTCGCAATTTGGCAACGAGCACTTGCACTGGTTACGCGGTTAGTTGATCGGTTTAATGCAATATTGACAGGGACGAATGAGTGTACGGTGATTGGCTCCCCCGACCGAGATATGACGTAGATAAACCCCATATGGCGTAGGCTGTAATTATTATAGTCGGGGCTAATTGGGAGCAGCTAAAACTGGAAGTTTTTAATGCCAACTACTTACCCACCTCCCATACACGCACACAGGACGAATATTTTATTTGGCAATCGCCTGATGGCCGGACACTGTCTAAAACACTAACATCGCCCAGTGGTTTTGTGCTAATTTACACAGATGCAGTAATAATAATAATAACCAGTGCAAACAGTGCAGATGGGTCAATACGTGTGAGTTTCAGTTTGGTCGGGGTCAGTGTGGACAGACCCCGAACGAACTGAGGTTCATTAAGCCAGAGTAAACTATATGAAGCACGAGCACGCAGGTGGTTTGCGGGTGATGCTGGCGAAAACTGTTGAATTGGAGTGTGATATTTGTGCGATATGTGCTAGCCGGGGTTTTGTAAACTGTTGATGACAGCCTGGGGAATGTGTTATAACTCTTGTATGAGCACCAGCAGAATGTGGCCGACGTGGGTAGGCATTTAGTGAAATTTGTTAAACAAGGTATCGTTTTAAATTTTATATAAATTTTGCGAGAAAATATTCACGTGATATTTTTAAGTTTTCAAAATCAGAATCCCTTAGTAAAATAGGTAATATTAACATCGAAGAGTCACAAAACGGAGGCATAGCAAGTTATTGAGATGTCCTATATCCCTATCCATCACTAGGAGGCAAACGTTGGATATTCCGGATCAAGTTGTTTTCATTCAGAAGCAGATTTACAAAAATGATCTGTAGTGTTGGGCACCCCATATTGGTATAACCGTCCAATCTTGTGCGATGAAGTGAGGCGTGTTCCACGTTTTTGGAAACGCGTTCGCGAAATACATATTTCAAAATGCGAAGGCGACTCTTAATTCGAAAGGCGGTGAACGGTTTATAGTCGCCGTAATTATGAGTATACTACCCTCCACTTGACCAACTTCTCACTGTGTATCGAACCGGCAAGAATTGTGATTCGGGCCTTCATTTATTACCGATCAGTCAACAGTCTTGAAAAGGGTACTAAAAGATTTTGATGACTTTTTGCAAAATGTTGTTGATGTAATTTAAAAAAAAAAAAAACAAAACAGGGAACGCTTAACGCTTTCTGAATTTTCCTATTTGTTATCATAAGTTCCTGGGTCTTCTTTGCAAGCCCGTGCGAAATATAGCAATCTACGTACCTAAAACTAAAACTTTCTCAGTGCAATTCAATATCTTCCGTAGTTTTTGCCACAACCACCACCCATGTGCCACTGCAAAAGCAGGAAATGCACGCTTCTCTTGGAATTGTTAAAATTTCATTAAAGCAGGGGCCCAAGTTACAGAACCGGGAGCGGGTCGAAATGCTGCTTTTCAAATTCTGCATTGCAAAATTTTGTCTTCTCTAGCTAAAATTCTTCTTTTCGAAATCCTGTTTTCTTTTAGTTGTGCCTTTCAAGTGTAAAACAAAAAATGCTGCTTTTTCCTGCAGACATTGGTACAGAAAAAAAAAAAACAAATATAAAAAACATTTTTAAAATTATGAAAAAATAGTTTAAACAAAAATAAAATGTCGATTAAAAAAAAATTAAAAGAAACAAACAAAATTAAACTTTAGGTATATTGAGAAGACAAAAATATATTTAAAAATAAATTAAAAAATAAAATAAAAATTAAGAAAATAAAAAAAAAAAACAATTTCAAAAAATGTCCGAAGTAAAAAAGGAAATGCTCCCTACATCTCTGATTTACAAACAAAATTCTGCAAACAATAAAATAAAGCTAGTAATCAGGTTTGATGCCACGAATTATATTTTGAGGTCAGACATCCGAGAGTGTAATGTCACGGAAGAGCTTTCCTAACTAGCTGTTCAGACTCGCCATAGTTTTATCGGTCCCTTTTATTTATCCTAAAACAGAAACTCACACAAAACGAAAAACAAGCTAGGCTTGTGTCACCTATACGGACCTGTAGCGTCAACTATTTATTTGATTGTTTTAAACCTCCCTCTAGCCAAGAGTGTTTACCTGTCCGCCCTCTTTAATATATCTTGGGGGCTTTGGATAAAACATAGCTCGTAGCTTGGCGACATCTCTTGTATAGGTATTATACATTGTTGGAACGGCTTCCGGGGTTCTAGGTACTTTTACTTCAACAATCTGGATAAAACTTAAAAATGTAGCACTAGCAGCTGTTAATAACTACAAGGCTAAACGATCAGGCCACCAGCTTCTATATTAATAAGCTCACAAACGACACAATCCGTGTCTTCCGACAAGCCGAGTATGATATGGCTGGGTGAGCTCAGTGATACCAGATCGGGGGATTTATCCCTTTTTGGGGGATTTTCTCACTAAAAATAAGCTAAAAGGGATAAAGGGATTTTTCAGACCTCATAGTACAAAAAGAAAGGAATTTTACGTTTTGGTCAAATTTTGTTCCTAATTGCTCATCTCTAATGAGACAAAAAAATTATTCAACCTACGATCAAATTAAATATTTCCATGTTTAGAAAAATGTCATTCAAAATATCTAAATGCTTTCATTTTCTTTTTGTTATTTCCCTAAACTGTTTCATAAAATGGCATATCTGTGAATGAATCACGAGTTTTTTTTTTTAAATAATAAATTTATTTATTTTGTAAACATTGGAATGTATGCAAAAAAGCCTTACCTCATTCTCAAATCAAATTTCTGTGTCATTTTTTTGTGCTTGAAGTTAATGTATAATGTAACTTGTATTTGTTAATAATAAAAAAGACCGAATTTAATAAAAGAAAGGCTTTTTTAAATTAATATTTCGTGAGATAAATGTGGAATGCGAGGGATAAAAGGGATTTTTTTGGTATAACCGTGGGATAACCTGCCTCTAAAGTCTGGTATCACTGGGTGAGCTCCGGCGTTTCGCCTAAAATATTTCTGACAAGCATAAAATCTATTAGGACAACTTTTGAAGTCCGACGTCTCGCCGAAAACATTTATTACCCATATTACAAACATCAAATCTTTTAGGGCAACATGGACTTCATCGTATAAGGCAGCTTAAAGAAACCCCCAGTCTTTGTTTGTAAATGAGTTTGACAGTCATCGTTTTTTTTTTGCATGAACAGCAACCGTATGAAGCACGTCCTCAGTCCAACTGATGATCCTTTTTGTTATGCCCTTCTAACTTTTTACTTTTTCGCTGGCAGGTGGTTATTTTATCTTGGGTCTACGGCATGGAGCGCACTTATAACAACATGATCGACATGGGCATCAAATTGGGTACAGTGGCCAAGCTGTACTGGCGAGGGGTTTGGACCCTTGTGACGCCGATTGCATCTGTGGTAAGTTTGATTGTGCTAATCGAAATTCTCAAAAACAAATGGAACCTTCTTGCAGGCCGTCTTTGTATTTATAATGTACGATATTGGACCGACAGAATTTGGCGACTACAGATTTCCGGTTTGGGCCGACTCCTTGGGTTGGCTAATGGGCGCTTGCACTCTATTGCCGTTTCCCATATGCGTGGCATATCGCGTCTACAAGGATGGATGGGTAGGTGGAGGGTATGGATGGGTTACATTCATTTTTTTATCATGATACAATAAAACACTCATTGGTAAATGGGGGGGCAGTGATGTGAAGTGAATAAATTGCAATCAAGGGAAATGGGTAGCAGCAGACTCTTAACAAGAATTAACATTGTAATTAATTGATTGCAATTAAATTGGTGGTGTTTATCATTATACCGTGAATGGAGTATCACGTGTGGCTGTACAAATGTAAAATATAAAAATTGCATTTGTTTCGGAAACGTGGGCGCCACATACTTTATGGCAGTCTGATGCACGAGATGGTGAGAATTTACTTTATGCCTGTGGTATTAATTGAAAATTAAGAGGGTGTCGTCAATATGCAGATGGCTTATGTCAACACTTTGTGACCCCGTACACTGGTCTTCGTGTTCGTGTATGCTCTTCAGTGGCGCGATGAAGCGAGTGTAAATTAATTTTGTTAAATTTATCAATATAGTATACGTAATGTGGAGTGCGTATGTAGATGATGTTTGCGCGGCTTGATTGGTCTGGTCAGGTCAACTGGAGATTCGGGATGTACACAAAAAATAATTATTTAAATAGCGCAGTCGTATTGTAAGGCAAATTTTCATCCTTCGACTAAATTTGCGGATGTCCAGCCGTCTTTTATTATTCCAAAACTGATCAGTATCGGGATTTAGCACGAGCTGAGAACGGAACAGTGCATTTACCTTCCCATCTGGGTCTCTTGTATCTAGAGGTTCCAACTCACATCAAAAGATGGCGCTGAATTTTATCCGAGTGATGAAATTGGTCAGCATGTATGCGAAAGAGTGGCGTATTCTGTCAGAATGTAGCATTACTGAAACGAAAAGGAGGATGTGTTATTTTTTGCCCAACTTTTGCAGCAAATTTTTACAACTCTTAAAATTTAGTTATCCCAGATAATTTTTGTTTTTCGTGGTATGCTGTAGATCAGGGGTGGAACTCTGCGATATAAAAACATTCAATCGCTTAACCTTACAAGAATATATTGTTTCATGTAACTAAGAATACGAAAGACATTTTCGTTCGAAAGAAAAAAGTTGCATTCCAGTGATGCTGTCAAAAATTTAAAGTTCTTGAACTATAAAAATGATCAATTTTAATTTAAATTTAATTTTATGTCTTCTCTAATCGAGCGGAGGGGAAATTAAACAGAACGGCATCCAGTTAATAACTTACTTTATTCCATATAAAAGACAAGCTTAGAACAAGGAAACTTACATGGTAGTTTAAGAGAGTGAGAGAGAGAGAGAGAGTTTATATAGGCAGTGGATAACCGAAAGCATTCGGCCATATCAACACTGTACTTCTTTAGCTTTTGCGAATAGTAAGATGAGGAGTTAAATACATTAAGCAAATTTTCGCTTTCGCGTGATTTTTTTCGTTTTTCGAAAGACGAAAATGCTTTGGCTTTATTTTTTTTTCTACCGAATTTGAAACCAGATATTAAAGAAAACAAAAGGATTGTAGTTGCTTAAGAAGTCATAAACAAGCTGATTGAAATTCTATAAGATAGAACGCTTTTTCTCTTCTCAAGATATGGGAATAGGGGATATATTTGTTAATCCAATTATAAAACAGAACTAGTTTGCTGCACTAGAAAGCACAAAATCAGAATCTCCGGTTCTGAATGCAACCGTTCTCAATTTTGCTGACAAGCTATAGAGCGCATTCCCATACCACATGCAGTTAATGGTTCCAGTTCAGACTTGGAAATCTCGGAGCTAATTGCTGATTTGAATGAGTGCTTTACAAAAGTCAGTGGCAACTTTTTCTGACATAAGTGTTTGTTGTATACACTCTAACGACATCGATTGATTGGAGATATTGATGTTCACCCGCTTCGCTAGCAATGCTCAATAAAAGCTCTAAGCAGAAGACTGCGTCTAAACTTGATATCTAACTTTCCAGACATCCTTAAACATGTATAGTAATTGTCAAAGAAAAATTGCACATTGCAAAATAAAAGACGACAGGCGACACTACAAACTCCATCCTGTCTTCACATGAGAGTTCAAACTACGAGATTATGAAATGGGAGAGCCTTCAAGCGGCTCTGGTACTGCAGCTTCTTAGAGGAGCCTATTGTGCCTATGTATCACACTACTAACCCATCTTTAAAACTAAAACACTTTAAAAGTTGTAAAATAATATCAGCTAGAAACCTCTGCAGTCGATTAACAAAAAAAAAAAAAAAACGATTACTAGGCATACAACTCACCTCCTCCAACAGCGTTGAAGAAAGTTTTTGCTCATCCCTTAATTCCTGTTAAATACCCAAAGTCAATTTTCATCCTCACCTTCACGTCCAGAAAAGATCACTGACTTTCTCGGAAGTTTACCGGTCGCAGCTTCAACAAAACAATTTTCCAACCGCTTGCTGGTTTCCCCTCAGACCCGTACTCGTCTTTATTAACTTAACCAACTCTGGCTAAGTTCCAAAGTTCCACCGAAAAAGATAATCCCAAAAATGCAATTGGGTTTGGCTTAGCAAAAGAAAAAAAAAAAAAAAACTTTCTTCACCCTAAGGATTCAAATAGAGACCTATATCTACTTCTATAATTTAATTAAGCAAACTTAACAGTAGGTGTATAAAATTCATACAACCCTTAATAAAATCGAATAATTTTAGTGTCCTGTCCGTCTCCTTGAATAGCAATGAAGTCCTCACACATTTACGCATTTCCCAAAATGCGAAATCAATAATCCTCGTAACGGGACAGAGGGGGAAAAAACAGCACAGAACCAAATTCACCCAACAAATGCAAAACAAATAAAAAAGGATAACAAAAAGTTCCATTAAATTACAATGTCCACTTAGTTTAGAACAGCCTGACCGAGCCTGTGTTGACAGCGATTCAGGTGCTGACAATGAACTTATAGGCATTTAACCCGCTTAGCATAAGGATAAGGAAAATGGAAATTATGGGCCGCTGTCACGCAAGAGAAAGCATTCTAATTATAGAGAAAACCCGAGGACGAGGACAACTCGCTTCTTTCTCCTTTCCAAAAGAATCCATTGTTGTCTTTAATTGAGCTCAAGCAATATTTTATTCGTTTTAATGTTCGCCGGTCATCGGTGTCAAATGGCCCCATTAAGGAAATGTTTTCAAGTACAATAATTGCTGGAGGAGCAGCGATATATGCGCCTGAGTTTCGATGGAGGAACGTTAAAAGGACACTTTACTTAATGAGTACTTATGTGTGTTTTATGACGTTACTGGCTGTTTGTTGTCTTGTATCCTGAGTAATTCGTTAGTGTTTGTCCTGGCGGTTTGAGCGATTTTGATAATACCCTGTTGAGAGGTGATTTAGGGGGATATTCCTTTGAATCGTGCACACGCGTAGACGATAATGATAAATAAATGAAAAGTGAGGTCAATAGGGTCTATTCGTTTGAATAGCCGTATTTATTGGTTTGAGGTTTTGGGCCAGCCGCTATTAACTCCTTTATAGGAATGAAAGTGCGTTAACTTTAAAGGTGAAGCACCTAAGCTTCTTTATGACGGTCATTATAGGGACATGAACTACCGAGTCGATGAGCTAAGGATTGCCGTGTGAGCTTATGAGCATTTTTTTTAATCTGTTGTGGGATATGAAATGATTTAAAAATGGTTGAATTTCATTTCGATTTCCTTTTAACAGTGGATAATATTAAACGGCCTCCTTCTCCTCCGGCGTCGGCGCAGTGGCTTAGTGGTTAGTGTGTTGGACTACTAAGCGAGGGGTCCCAGGTTCGAGTCCCGAGAAAAACCCAAATTCCAACTTAAGGTTTTTTTCGCTGCGCCACCTCTCGCGAACGTCTGACAAACATCCGAGAATATAACTGTCATGAAAGAGCTTCTCAATTGGCCGTTTGGACTCGGCATAAAATTGTAGATCCCTTCCATTCGTCCCAAAAATAAAAAAAAAACTCACACAAGACGAATGGTTGTGAGAAGCTAGGCTTGGGTCCATACGGACCTGTTCCGCCAATTATTTTTTTTTTTTTTTTTCCTTCTCCTCCTTCTACTCACTTTAATCGTTTGTGGGAGTTGATCTAAGGAAATTCACATTTCATTTGGTGTGTATTTCATAAGAATTCGTTCGCTAATACGGCCGGAACACAAACAAAAACATGTTGCCTGTTACAATAATAATTGTGTTCTAAGCATATCTCTTACGACACCGATGACTTGAACAAATTCGACTTTAAATTAACTTTAGTCTTGTACAGCTATCACATGAACGTTTCTAAGAAAACCCTAACAATAAAGAATTTTATTGCCAGCAAATTTAGGGTCAAATGTTAATTCTGGGAAAGTTGGTTATATAAATCCCACCTAAACCTATTCGATGAGAATTGTGCTGACTACCATAATCGAAGAATTGACAGCGTTGAAGAAAAAAAGACGAACGTCGATGCCAATTCAGTCTTCAATATTATCCATTCTAATTGAAAGGATACATTTTAAAAAATTTGCCAAGAAAAAGGAGCCAACCCCCCGCAAATCACTTCATCAACAACTACCGCCACCACTGGGGTTAGTCCAATTCAAATTTCACAAAATTCGGACTTCACACTTTATCGCGCCAACAAATTACCTTATGGCTTATGCGGACAGTAATCGCCAGAGCTTGAACCGTAACCAAGGACAACTTAATGGAAAATGTCACTCCACTTTGATAAGTATAGAGAGGGGCAACAATGCCTACGCCATTGTGCATGTACGCGCACGAAACGAACATGTTAACAAATGGCCAACAAATCCTCCACATCATTAACAGGAATTGTTAGCGGTGAGTACACTTAAATTTTCAAACTATAACCGCCCTTAGCGTGTGCACCCATCAACATACGATTTTGATAAACACAAAAATCCATTCAAACATTCAAACTGGCTGCCGTGCTGATGAAATTTGTTTCGCATCCCTTGTTGTTGTTTGCACACAATCTGCACTGCAAGTAATGGCAATGGGTTCGGGAAGAGTGCGCCGAAACCAACAGTCAACTTGGCCAGTGGATAAGTTTCGATTGGAAGTGACAACCACACTTAATAGGTTTACATTATCTGACTAAATTTTATCGGCTATCCGGTTTTGTTGTGGGTTTTTGGCCAACAGGACGTTGCTGGCCACGCACCGGCAGCACCAGCCTCTCGATATATGTATTTACATAAATGCGATTTTCACTTGTCGTATAGCTGTTCCCCCATTTCGGTAGCAGCTCTTGACAACCGGCTGTGTACATTCTTCGAAAATGCAATTCCATTCAGCACGCACGAGTACTCTTCGTTGCGGTATATCATGTAAATATAAGTTTCCCATAAATTTAGTCATATCTCTCGCCGCCTTCCTAAATACTGGTATGTGTAGTTTAAGTCCGCAAATTCATCATGCTTGCGGATATTGATTCAAAAGTGTTGGCGCCTTAAATAGCATGTATCCGATTCGAATTTATTGCCAACTGTTTTCGGTGTAGTTGCATTACAAATCCATTTAGGGGAAATGGCGCTAAAGTAAAACTGGTTCCGCTGTTGTATGCGGGGCTTGGCTTGGTGGTGAATTTTGTATCACACAAGGATTTGTCGAATTGCGTGAATATTTGTCAAAAGCTCTTTTGCCCGAATTAAGATATCAGATATCGCAACGGACTTGTTTGGGTGATGAACGCGATGCGTATAAATGATACAGATATACGGCTAGTTGCTGTAGTGTTAAAACACATTCAAACGTAAACAATGAGACTGGAGAGCATGGGCGGATGTTGTGCCCATACATGACGGGGAACAATTTTTTTCATATAGCCTTTTCACAGAGCTGTTGGCGCAATTAATTCGCAGAGAAATGAATAGATTCATTTGGAGTAACCAAAATATTTCGAAACGATTTCTTCCGAATAATTTATGGTGCTTATTGCAAGCGTCGGTCGATTGATGTTTTCATGCATTCGTGTAGGGTGCGGAGGGTTGTATGAAGTATATACAAGGTGGGCCAAAAGAGATCACCCTATTGGAAGATGCTCTTATTTTTGCAAATGGCCGCCAATGTCAAATCTGTTTTGACATTTTTGGACTAGATAGATGTAGAATACAAGTGAACAAGCCATGGAGCGATACACTTCCCAAGAAAGCGGAATAATCGTGTCTATTTTTTTTTCGTAACAACATCGGATGACTTCTTTTGGCACACCTTGTATTTCGTTAGGAGGTTTGCACGGTCTAAGAAATTGGAAAATAAACAAAAACCGCGCTATATGAGCGATCGGTATTAAAAAACACTTTTAATACCTATTCTACAACGGCAATAGTTTACGTTAAAAATATATAAAATATGCCAGCAAAGCTACTTATTACCGAAAGACAGTCGAAAAGGTTAATAAAATCATTGACAACTCAAAAAAAAAACATTGAAAATGTTCAAGAGAGTGGAGACAGTGGAGAATGATCGCATCAATCAGGCATAGAAATCTATGATGCAGATTTCAATTATGCTGACAGTAACGGTATTCGATATTCTTGGATTTAAATTCGATTCAATTCTATAAATTTTTCTGACAGCAAACTTTTCGGCAAAAGTTGCTATGTCCATGCAAAATACTGGGCCTAAAACAAGCATGTGCGGGACCTCCTTTTGGACATTTTCTGTCATTTCCTTCCCCTTAGTTTGAAAATGCCTTTGATTTACTTTACTATCGGCGTACAATTGGGTAGAGTCCTAATTCCTTACCCAAGTAGAAATTTGTGACTATTATCTAAATTTTCTTTAAATTATAGTCACCACACGGTATATTTGACTAAATTTTGTGTCGAAAAAATTGGAATAATGAGATGGTAACTATTTGACATTTTTGTCACCGTTACTCGCCTCAAAGATTCAAACGCCCTTTACTGTAACTATCAAAAGACAGAAAAACTGTGAGGTTTCCATTTAATGTTACCACTTCTCACCTACGCAAATGGGCTGCGCACAGTCTGATTTGTGACCATTTAATGCTACTAAAATATTTTGGCGCTTATTCTGCAAATAATCTTCACACATACTACGAACTAATGTCTCCTGTGGGTGTACGTACACAGACGAAGTTGGTACCACATTTATACTCGTACCCGCACCATGCCGATCTTAATGTAGTTTTCCACGGATAATTATATGACATTCCTCATCAAGCGTAAAGCATACAGGGTGGCGTTGCAAACAAAATCTTGTTTGGTTTTATGATGAATATAGTAAAAGAGTCGATATACTATATAACTTCGATTTTTTTCTATTTCATTATATGTTTATCTTTTAGTTAATGTTCCTCCAATAGTATTAAGTTTTATCTTAAACATTCTATTGCAAATTGTTTTGTATGAACATTAAATAAATTTTTTAGTTTACTTTTAATACTTTCGACGCGCTTTCTGTCTCTTTACTGTTTGGCGTTTTTTATTTAACCCACATGAACTATAATGATCACTGATTTCCATGGTTTACAACAATAGTACGAGATCCAACAGTTGTTGTAAAACATGGAAATCAATTATCAATATAGATTATGTGGGCAAAATCAGAAACACATATTAAAGTAGGAGAAAGATGAAAATACTTTTTGATTTTACTAAATAAATTGTAGTAGATTAATTCGAAACAATTAATGAACTGTGCAAAATAAAATTTATACCAAAATTCGATTATTCACATTACGTCAAATAATATCAGTATTTTTTAATACATACCAAGTAACATAAATAATAACTGAATTAATTATTGAATTACCACAAATGTACTACAAACTTTATATTTATTAAGTTGTACCTTCGTATAACAACCAGACATTTAAATATGTTCACCAGCAGTACCAAAAGTTAAAGGCGAAAACATTTTAAAATTTTCATAGCCCATATCTTATTAATTTAACCAAACTTCTGTTGAATGTTTTCATACTTTGAAAGTATAAAATCAATGGAATGAATCATTTAATAAATATTGCGCAACAAAAACAAAAACATTTCGTCAATGTACGTAGGTACATGCAGCCTGTGCCCCTAACTAAAGAAAGGCAAATGGCCGCTTTCCAATTCAAATTGGGATCCATTATCAACAAAAAAAAAGTAAATTTTTGAACTATTAAAGTTCGAAACTTCTTTTGTTCTTTAAATACATTTATGTGAATTAGATAAACATTAGAGATATTGCTTTTAATTTTGTTTTACAGCGATTGTAATGATTTTGAAAGTCCCTGCGAAAATAAATATAACTTGGAAATAAAACTGAATATTATAAATAGTGAATATTTCTTGAGCGCTTCAGTTCTTGCCGGCCCTACGAACTAACTCCCACTAGCCAAACGAACTAAACCCCAGAAAATTTGGGATTTTGTTCATATGAACTAACTCCCACGATTTTTAGGTAGGGACTTAGACCCAACTAAGAAAGAACAAAGTCCCAATATAAAAATGAATTAAAACCCAATTAGTTCATAAAGAACTAAGTTCCAAATGAACTTACTTTCAAAATATTTAAAATAAAACGAAAATTCACGATTGACATTGAGCTCACTTTTTCTATCCATAAGGATGAAGAAAAAAGGATAAATATGTAAGAAATGTAAATAAAATAAAATAAATTAGAATTAAATGCACTTCACCTACAATATGTGACCTTTTTGAATGCAAATCGTTTGCAGTTTTGGCGAATTTATCTTCTAGACTATAGTGCAAAAAAAGAAATAAATTAATTATATTTTTCTTCAAAACAAGTCAAATGAACTAACTCCTACTTTCTCAAATTGGAACTTTATTCATTAGGAATTGTTCATAATGAACTACGAATTATCTCCCAAACATATAAACTAAATCCCACTTGCAAAATTTAGTTCATTTGGCTACTGGGAGTTAGTTCCTGTTGGGACTTAGTTCGTATGGCCGTTTTTGCCACTACAACTTATTGATATTTGTGATAAAACAGATTTTCGTTTTAATAATAGCATTTCTTCGGGGGTATTTTAGCATCCACAATAAAGTGGAAAGGTTATGTGCGTACATTTCTAATTGGCATCAGTATTTTTATTTCCCAACCAACAAATTTGGCAGCTGACTAAAGATTACAAGTCATAGCCAAAACTGCCATTATGTGTGTTTCCCGAAATAGTAATTTAAAGAGGGAAAACTTATTCCCCACTTTGGTCAACGTTCCATCCTGCACTGGAAACAGCACGTTGATACTCTATAGGAACTGTTACAGTTACGGTAACATTTTTGAAATTTAGAAACATGAAGTAGTTATGAAACCATTTCTACTTCTGTTTTCTTTGCGCTATATAATAAATAAACAGTTTCCGTCCGTTTATAAGATCTCTAGACCTGTAGCTTTTCACAATCATTTGTTTTAAATTTTTGCGACGAAAAGAACAATAGAACACACACACAATTTTATATCCGATAGCCACAGTTGAAGAAACTTTCCATGACTGTTATTCTGACGGATGTCTGTCAGAAATTCGCGAGATTTCGTTAGAGGTTATTTGAGTTTCTTCAGAGATCGAACCAGCGACCTCTCGCTTCGCTTTGAAAGGTTTTTTTTGCTTTTAGCGAAAAGCTGAAAGGTAATCCTCTTGAAGATGGATCCACCAAGGATTTAAATTAATCTGAATCGAACAAAATGTCAGCAGGACTTGTGTCCAGCTCTATGTCTTAAAGGTGGCTCAAAACCAACAGATTCACCAATCTTACTGTCCTAGCTAAAGCATTAAGTGCGTCTATTACTATTTAACCCAAATCTTGCCCAATCTTTTGACACTCTCAATCTTCTTTGCCTTTTACCACCTCAGGTCTTTCTTTCCCAAAAGTCGATCTCTAGCTTAGTAAGCTTAGTACTTTATTTTTTTATTCTAAATGTCAAAGGTAACATTTTCACTGGTTGAGTGGAATAGCACGTGTTCAAAGAAGAGCTAATATCACGTAGATATTCTCTTGAATACCTAAAATAAATAAATGGGTATTATAATAAAATCTGCAACGATTTTTTCCCTAACTACAAGGACGCCAATCACGAAAGAAATATATTTCTCAACAACACACAAGTCGAGTCCTCCAACTTTGTCTCTAACCAAATTGAAAGTATCACGCTATGAACAGTATTTGTAGTTGTCATTGTAACAGGTTCATTTTCTGGATAATCCAACTGAAATGCATATCAACACTGGCGGCAGCCACTTGACGGATATCATCTTTCTACTTCACAGACAAAATTTAAGAGGTTCAAATAAAAATTTCATCACTCAAAATCATATTTATTTATTTAATAAAAAAGTAATTCAAAAACAAAATTGGATGATTCATTTTGCGCCACCCGCTACATCGGTAAATACCCTTTCCTATCAGCTACATATTTTATTTAGTTGACGTGATTTGGTTACGATCTTCCGTTTTCTATTACAATTCTTATTTTACATCACAATAATGGCATTGCCCTTCGGTTTTGTAGAGAAGCTCATATAAACAGTCTTTGAAAGCAATCCCAGTGCATATTAAAGCCTGGTGTCGCTGAAGTTAGCTTTAATGCGATTTTGACTAGTTAAATCAAGACATTCCTCCAAAATAAACTGCTTTTAAACAAATCCATCCAATAGACAGGGATGTTTCTATTTTCTTTTTATGGCAATCAGCAGTGTGTCATCAGTGACTTTTCAGAGTTT
Organism: Cheilosia vulpina; assembly: GCA_916610125.1. Lineage (NCBI taxonomy): Eukaryota > Metazoa > Arthropoda > Insecta > Diptera > Syrphidae > Cheilosia > Cheilosia vulpina. The sequence continues at coordinate 51,188,445 of OU744278.1, forward strand.
TGTTTTTACCGTTCAATTAAATTTTTGTATAGACAACCGACAGCTAACAAATCTCTCTTCTCTTCTTAATTTAGAACAAAGAAACCCTCTTCTTTCCGACACCAAACTGGAAACCACAAGGCGAAAAGCTGGACCTTGTACGGCAGGATACCTCGGCTAATCAGAATGGCATTTGCAATACTGCTTTTGAAGACGCCTAATTGGAAAATGTATTTATAAACTTTTTTGTAAATTTATTGAACGTAAATTAATTAAATTACAAAGCAAATAAAATAAAAGCCTCTTTGAAGTTTATTTGCGGGTTAGGTACAGGTTGCGCCAGGTATTTGCACCCTCAAAAAACTTTTCGGTCCTACCCATTTTATTATTCAGTTCGGTATGTCCATTGGTCCTTCAATCACTCCTTTGACCCTTTTACAGATAACCTTGAGTGACTTATATTCTCTGGAGTCACATTTACCACTCAGTTGCCAAAGTTAGTCGCACTGGAAAAAATCGAGTTAGGAAAAATATGCTTCTTCTTGTGTCAAAGTTAGTCAAAGTTTTGGCCTCAGACGTATCCTCGCTGCCAATAGCAACCAACAATCGCCGCTGTTTGATGATAATACAAAAAAGTCTCAACGTCAACCTTGGGAGTAGTAAGCTGCGACATAAAAACGGTAACAGAATTACGAATATCCTAATGATCCAAGTGGATAGCTTATAAACACCATTCCAAACGACTTTGGACCGATGCTTATGAAGAGGATTTCATCTCATCTCTGTGTGTCTCTTTATGGGTTTGGAATGTGTCTCGCAATTAGGGGGTTGGAGGTCAGTCGACTGAATTATGCACAAACAACAACTGAGCTCTGATAGACAAAAAAGGGACCGGATTTTTTTTTTATTCTGTCTGCTTAATTGTTTTCAGGTGTTAGGGTGTAGTTGCAATTAACACGTCTACCTGAACTGGTTTCACAACGAAGTAGCTGCAGGCAAATAAATATCCTTGGGACGCTTTTGGCCAGACAAATTGCTCTTTTGAGGAGCATGTCCCGGAATGTTTGTGAATTTCGTCAGACAAAGACCACCGGAGTGTCGTTTCCGAGTAAAGTCATGTTTAGGGTATAGGACATAGAGTAACGTAGCTGGGGCTGTTGAGAAGACGTGCAATGGTTTTTGCATGGTGTACATGATGGGATGTTGGTGCTTATTGCTGCTATGGCCAGGGGCCATAGTGCTTGTCGCACTTGTTATTGAAACATGTATAAACATGGTGAGTGGTATTATGTTTGATGGTTTAAATGGAACACTGGACGGGAAGATTTCCACATAAACTGAAAATGCAAATAAAATTTAATTCCGAAAAGGATTATGAATCATGAAAGTTAAAGCGGATATGAATCACTTCATCATCAGGACTAAAATCCTACCTACACCCGAGTCTAATGTCAATCAAGTATGACATTCATCCATTCATCGGAAAAATTCGATTACCTGGAAAGCTAGTTCTGATAGCGAACCAAAGTGAAACCCAAAAAATGCTCCAAAAGTGGCCCGAAAGGTTCCTTCCAAAGGGCTTCGAAAAATGACAGACACACATTCAAAAACGAAACACTTCTTTAATAAATAATTTCACATATAAATAGAGAACTCTATTTCAAAGTCATTGCAATACTGGTTTGCTCTATCCGATTTTCGTTTCTCATCAAGATCCATCCCTGCCACGCAACACAAAGCACTTCAGACCAAAGCAAGGCCTGTATAACAATACCGAACAGCCAAAGAGCTGAGAACACCCAGAAGTTTGTTGCCTCCAATACTGATGTCACATGGCATAGAAAATAATAAATGTTCGTTAGCCAACTCTGAGCAAAGGTAATTAACCAAGGAATCAGGAAAAACCACAAGTATCTGCTCCAACCACCGACACCGGTTCCTCCATTTGTCACACTCAGATATCCGGGTATGGCGAACGTGCTGAAAATGGTCGCTTCGACTATGTTCGCATCCAAAATAGACAACTCGAAATGTGCCTCCTTCTCATGTTGGAAGAGAAAGAACGATTTTGGCATCCAGTGCGCACTCTTGTAGACTACAGCATTGGTAAGGCTCCACCACAGTGACAGCGTCAGGAACAGTAAGACGACGAACGATTTGGTCAGCGTTTCGAGAACTTCCATTTGTTTTTCTGTAATTTTTTCTTTAAATTGTCGGACATAGTTTTCAATGAGCGAGTGAAATATTTTTTTTTTTTTTCACAGGGAATGAGAAGTCGAACATTGAGAGAGTGCATGGTGATGGTTTGAGTTTTGCTATGTCATTCCACCGGGTAGGAGCTTATGCACCAATTAGAGAAATGAGTCATAGTTCGGAGTGAACCTACTCTCGGAGTCTGATAGGCCACAGAACGAGGTGCAGTTGAAAGAAATAAAAAAAAATCAGGGGCTCATAAATACAGGTCGTTTAAGTACGTTGTTTATATGCAGGAGTGAGCTACGCATAAGCTGACATTGTCTACTAGAAACTTGAACCCATTTTGGTGCACCAGAGGTAACCTCCAGTTCAACCTATTCAGTGATTGGCCAGGCGGAGTATCGTTTGGTTTCTGTAATTTATTGGAGAGCTAGCAGCTCTTTTATGAAGGTTTGGATGAGAAAAAGTTCGGTGAAGGACATCATGCAGCTGTTAAAGCAAGAATTCCTTACAGCCAAATTGAAAATATTCGAAAAAAGACTCCAAAAGGATAATAGAGACACATACGAGCGGAACACATACTGCGACTATTAGCTTATAGAAAGCCTCGGCTTTCGGTTGATATTTATCGTTTGTGACAAGACTAATGCAGGAAATCACGGAAGTTTAAATGAATTAACATTTAAGCCACAGTTCATCACCTTACATTTGGTAAATATTTTTTAAAAGTTGGATTGGAAATAGCCCCTTACGACAAAAACTTGTTTTCCTTTTAAAATAGTTTATTTTTAGATTAAAAATGGACCACGATTTACCACTTAATTATACAGAAGGGGAGGCTCTGAAAGAAAAATATCTTACCCCAAAGCTAAAAGTTTAAAAAAAAAAAAATAAAAAAAATGTGACTAATGGCTTTAACCAGTTTCTATCTTGTTGGTCACACTTTTAATATTCTCTCGGTTATAATTTACGCAAAAAAATCTGAATTTCGCCAGAAAAATGCACCATACGTCAGGCAAAGTTATATTTAGATGGAAAAGAAAGTCTATCCAGAACCCTTTTCTAACAAAAATGTGAACCGAGTTTAAGGATTCTGCAATGGTGACCAGCAGTTGTTATTTAAGGTAGAAAAATAGCAACAGGTCCGTATATACTCGTATACCCTAACCTTGCTTCTCACAACTTTCTGTTTTGCTTTTGGAACGAATAGAAGCGAACTAAAATTGTATGCCGAGTCTGAACGCCCCAATAAGAAGGACTATGATGGCAGATGCACACTCGGGTGTTTGTCAGACATTCGCGAGAGGTGGCGCAGAGGAAAAAACTTAAAAATGTAACTAAATATTTGTTCGGCAATCGAACCCGAGAGCTTTCGCTCGGTATTCCAGCACACTACAAACTGCGTCCACATTTTAAGTTAAGCTTTTCTTAAATTGTACCTTATTCTGTCAGAAACTGCCCTGTGTGACAATCCATCTCCTAGTTTCTTTTATCTGAGCAGTCCCGCATTTTAATAGCCTGTCCCGGCCTATTTTTTCTCCCGCCTGATTTTAGAAAATACAAATAACCAATCACATTCTCGGTATCTACAATAATCTGTGACCGAAAATTCATGGAGAAATATGCGACTTTCAAGCCGAGGGGTATTTAAAACCAAAGCGGGTTTTATCGACAAAATTAGAAAAAACTCATTCGTTGAACTTAAGGGCGATAGAAGACCCTCTTTGCAACTATCAAAATGCTTGAGCATTATGTTCGTTCCATTTAATGCCATTGTTGGTCTGAGTGTACTTCACTTATGGTCAACGTCAGATGCTCGTGACAACGTTTGATAAACAGTCCTGTTGTTGGTCTGAAGACTATATAAATGTGCACGTATATCTAAGTACACATCTGGTCGTGTGCATGCAGATTAGGTACCTCCGAGAGAGTATATCACCTGATGGGTGCATACTGCATTCAGTAGGACATTGATAATGAAAGGTAAAGTTCCAGTATTTCTTGACATCTGTGGAGACGGCAACCATTGTATGTATGGTGATTCTGATGTGCTGCTGTTGTCCATCGAATATGAATATGGACAGGCATCTGTTTTATCTTTTAAGGAAACGAACACAGACTTCTTGTGTCCTGTCGGTATATACGAGTGCATAATATTGTCCGACTCTATGATGGCAGACAATCTTGTGGACTTTCACAAAACTGTTAGAAGGGTGACTCGCAATTGGCATGATGCAGGTGGATCGATGTGGTTCAGAGGAGCATAAAGAAGCAGACAGTGTGAGTATGGAAACATGTTTGAGTGGAGTTTTGAAGAATACCGAATGAATGCATAAGTTTAGACTCATGCAGATGCATGTGAAATATGTAATTCTTTAGCAATTTTTGTGTCGGTTTGTGTCAATCCAAAAATTCTACGTTCGAATGTAGGTATATGGGAACGAGTTTTAAGGTATACCATATTTGAATTTCCACAGATTTGAAACAACATTCAGCTCTGGGGCTGATGCTTGTTGTGAGATAAATTCTTGGGAAATGAGCAGCAATTCGGACTGCTTCAGTAGTGCCTAATATTATTCTACCCAGGAATTAATTTACACACTTGTGTACGGATGAATATTGTGCATCCTGTGTGTAAAGTCCATTCGTGTATGTATAGGTATCCTAATGAAGAACAATCAAGAGCTCCCCAGTTTGAATAACCAATTAATTGGATACTCACTTCTATTTATGTTAATCAAGTAGACAGCTTGCCACAAGAAGTTATTTTTCCAGTTAAAGTCAACTTAGACATTTGTAGAAAAAAAATAAAATAAGAAGCGATTGGGTTCGCTATAAACAATAGCATACAGCGCAGAATATTTGGCGTTCTGAGTTTTCCCATTGAGAAAATAAGGGGAGACAAAGTAGGTTTACGTGGTTCTGATATTCTTTTCGAAGTCTCAGGTTCGCTCATGGATTAAAAGTCGTGTAAAGCATCGAAAAAAGAGAAGAAAAAAACGCGTCCCAAATCAAGTTGAAAATTAAAGTACAAATTATGTTCGAAAATACGTCTAAAAACGTGTTAAAAACGCTTCCGACATTTATTTAAAAATGGGGTCCAAAGGGTAAAAATCTGTCCAAAAACGTCTTTAAGATCCACTCAAAAAGGGGCTCTGAAATGGGTCAAAATTGTTCAAAGGACGCATTCAAAAACGCATTCCAAAACGGAAAAAAAATGTTTTAAAAAATGATTTGAAAAGCATAAAAAAAAACCTTCAAAAATGTGTCAAAATAACGCATCCAAAAACTAGTCCTAAAAAGGAAATCAACGTCTTTAAAATCCATTCAAAAACGGGCCCGGAAAAGGGGCAAAAGCGTCAAGAACGCTTCAAAAGACGCATCGAAGACGCGTCCTATAACGGAATGGAAGAGTAAAAAAACTGACCAAAATAGCTATTAAAATTCACTCAAATAGTCCTTAAAAGGGTCAAAAGCATCAAAAACTTCTCGAAAGCATGTCATAAAAACGCATCCAAAAACTGGTCGTAAAAGGGAAATAAAATCTGTTCAAATATGCTTTTAAAAATCATTCAAATTGACTTCCTAATAAGGGTCAAAAGCCCTTCGAAAACGTGCCAAAAAACGCATCCTAAAAATCGTCCTAAAAGGGAAATCAACGTCTTTAAAATCCATTCAAAAACGGAACATGAAGAGGCTCATCAGTGTCAAAACCTATTCAAAAGAGGCATCCGAAAACGCCTCCTAAGAAGGAAATAAAAGCGTCAAAAAGCTGTCCAAAAATGTTTTAAAAATTAATTCAAACACGCGTCCTAAAAAGGGTCAAATGCATCACAAACGCTTCGAAAACGTGTCAAAAAAACGTATCCAAAAACTCGTCCAAAAATGGGTCAAAAACATCAAAAACGCTTCGAAAACGTGTCAAAAACCCCATTTAAAAACTAGTCCCAAAAAGCGTCAAACAACCTAAAAAACGCATTAATAAACTCATCCAAAAATAATTCAAAAGTACGTTGAGAAAAACCTTGTTTGGCACCTTGAAAGTCAACAAAGTTTTCAACAACACCTTAACCAAATGAACTTAGTCGACTCTGCAGGGTGCCGACTGTGTTTTTGAGGAAGACGAATCAGAAAATAAATGGATCCGCACTTTCAACCTGCTTCTGAAACCGATTTCCAAATTGTGCGCGTGAACAATCTAAAAAGTGTGACAACAAGAGAGAGAAAGAATAGATAAAGCTTGTGTTTAACGATATTCTTCGCTTTTACTTAAACATTGCAACAAACTAAGATGTGACATAACATAGGCATAAATAAGGTTTCTGGAAATTATGTTCCGTGTGCCTTTAGACCGATCGGTGGTTTAGCTATTTCCGACGAAGTTTTTACAGGCAGTACGACTGAAGTTCAGAATATGTGCATGGTTTCCGGCAGCACTCATCGTAAACACCATGCCTTCGGCGGCGGGTCTTAGTCAATGCATTTGAATTGGGTGACATTTCCGAGAGAAATGCTTCGAATGCCATTGGCGCCTCGTCCTCAACATCCGCAATGTAGTCCAGTGGATCAACTGAAAATACATATATTCTTATTTCAGCTTCCACCTTAGGGAAGATCACCATTATACTCACTTGATTTCCTGGTCTTCCTAGCGAAACCATTTTCACAGATCAGATGTAGAGTATCGGACAGCTTATTGCCACACAGTCTCTCCAGTCCCTGGCACGATGGTGTATTAACACAGAGTACACAGAGTAAACACAACCAGCGGAGGCAGAGAAAAACTTTGGACGACGATGAGGACATTTTGCTTGAAGCTCTTTTGTGTAAGATGTTTAACCCACTGAAGATGACAAGTCTCTGATGCTCAACACATTATTGTGTCGAGTATTTATAGGTAAAAATTCACTTGAGGCTACCATTTGCCATCACAGTTTCATTCTTCGATTTATTGAATCCTCCTGTTGCTCTTCCCGACGAACATTACAAATTTGCGTTGTTAATTTTATTCAACACCTCGAATAAATCAGTCTATATTGGGAGTATGACATATTAGAGACGTTTCTTGTAGGTGCCCGTACGGCAATTGTAGTTGTAAATCAATTTGGTGCGAAAAGCGCACGTTGCGTGCATAGCAACACCATCATCGTTAAGGTACCTACCTACCTACCCATTACTTGATAGCAACCGCAAAAGCATCTACGTAAATGGAAAATGTCAGCTTAACAAGAAGATTTGGATTATGTTAGGTTTTGCTAATAATCAACGCCTACAAAAGAATAGCTCAGCAACAAATGTCATTTAATTAGAAGCTTGTACCCTTATCCTATAATAAAATTGAAACTGAAAGGTGTTTTAAATTGGGTCCGGTTGTCGGGGATGCATTGGAAAATGCTGCGATTAAAATACAGGACATGCCTTTTCGTTATTCGTTGTCCAAAAGCGGAAACAGGTGCCTAAGTAGAGAGTATATTCACAAATACTGTATTCCTCCTTCATAGCTCTGGAAGCCCTTGGAATAGAATTTCTTTTATGAAAAAGGTCCAGCCGACAAGTAAAGTTTAGACCCCCCTCAAAAATAGAAAACAATTCATAGACAGCAGGCCATCCGTATGTACAATTATTTTTGTCAATTAGTCATGAGTTCAAAGAAACTTCCAAGTTAAGTTCGTTAAGTCTTGTTTTTTTGTAAACTTTTTTCTGCTTAAACTATTACTAATTATGAATTATACCTGAATTAAATAAAATTACGAATTAAATCGTAGGACATTAATCTATTTTTTCAACTACAACTATTTACAAAGCTCTTAAATTGTAAACTATATTCATTTGTTATCCGATAAAGTCGATAAAAAAATCTCTCATGAGCTTACCCAACACATTTTCAGCTATGGGACCAAAGTACACTGAAAATAAAGCCCTGGTATAATAGATAAAAATGAGGCTTGATTCAACATTTTTTTTTGGCAATATAGGTACGTCCAACAACATTTTTTATTTTATTTTATTTTATTTTCAGAGGATACAATATAAATGAATTTATACCGTCCGGATTTTAAGCCCATATGGCTGGTCCAACAACATGTTTCTATCAAATTGACAAAATTTTAATAAGTTTTATCTTGTCTGAATATTTTTGTTGTGATAACAAAAAAATTGTTATGGTAACAAAAATTGTTTATTTGTGCGTATGAACATTTTCTGTTAAATATACCAAAATACTGTTGATTTTGCGAAGAATTTTATCAATTTGACCTTTATCTCTTTGGAAAATTTACAAAACTTGTTGATACCATCTAAATGTTTGTCATTTTGTTAACATCAAACATTGTTGATATTACAGTACTAAAGGGTGATTTTTTAGCTGGTTTGGTTTTGGCAACACCGGTTTTGACAGCTGACGTGTGTTTAGTACCTTGTGTCACTGTCAAACAGCTTCAGTTTGGTTTGCAATTTAACCATGGATCGTCTTGCAAATGAACATCTGTGTTTTGCTGAATCTATAAGAATATTGCTGGTTACCTATATAGAAATATTATCACAGTTCCCTAATTTTAATTTGTTGATTCTACAAATAAATGCATATGTGCATAGCATTAGGAAAAATAAATAAGTTTAGCAATTAGATTTATTAAAAAAGAGGAACTATAGAAATTTACACTACACAGAAAATATAAAAATATGCAACCATAAAATTAATATATTATTTTACTGTTAAGACATAAAGCCTTTATCTTACTTGAAAATAAAATGATCCGCTATACCTTAAACACGGACAACGATGTAGATGAAGTCCTCTCCTTCACTATTTCAAGTTGCTTATTTTAGTCTCGGTTAAAAAATCCGACAACAAAGCGTTGAAGTCAAATTTGATCTATTTAATTTAAGAAAATAAAATGCATATTTAACAATCCTGTATTACCAAATTGCAATTCTTACCAATTTATGTCTAAGGGGTTGTTTGCATGTTTTCCATTTCTCCAGTCATCATCCATAAACGGATTTATTTACTTTTAAAATGTTGAACTCACTTTTTTAAGGAATTTTTATGCACCTTAAAAAAAATGCTTTACTGCGCGTGTCAAATATTAAATGACGCCATCAAAAGCATTACATTGAAATGATTACCCTGTTTCAATCGTAATTTGTCAATTCAACAAATGTGTTATATAAATTCAACAAAATTTATATCAAATCAATGAACAAAAATGTGTATTTCAAGAGAATTTTTGTAGTATTTTAGATCTGTATTTTGTTTGGCTAAAAAACATTTAGCATAAGTCTTGTCAATTTCACAAAAGTGATTTTTGGTTCTGTTTTAATGGAAATAACAAAAACTTTATTTGATTCAGCAATAAAATTGATTTATTAAACTGAAAATTGTGTTTTGTTAATCAGACAAAGTAATTTTGTAGTAAATGTTTTTTCCTTTTGACAAAATATCGTTCAAATTGTTAAACTTAAGTTGTATTGATAAATTTTTTTTAAGTTCAACAAAAAAATGTTTGCTGAAATTTTACAATTATTGAATTTTCTCAATATTACCTGGTATTTTATTTTCAGTGTAAGGATTTTTTTTATCACAAGTCATATTGTTGGATAAAACAGAGGCTGGTGTAAAAAACCTTTTACGGCCAACTGTGGCTCTTACATTCCCGATGTCGGTTTGAGGCAACGGATGATTGGTTCCGCTAAGAGATCCTCTCTGAAAGAAGATTTGTCTTCGGCAAAATTTCTGAGAAACTGCATTTTTTAAAACTTCAACGGAGTGCTTTGGGTACTCAAAATCGATAACCTGTTATCACGCAGTGCTCTGATAATATTACTGTGATCTGGAGGATATCTAAATAGTAGTTCTTACTTCCAAAAAAAAAAAACATTGAAAAATCCCTTCGTCAAATAAATGAGAGATCATTTGTTCCTTAGGGACATAGGCTACATGGACTCGGCCACATCTAGCGAATGAACAAGAATCCTCCATTTTGAGCGCAGATTCGAGCGAATGTCTATTCTAAAAACCACTGATGCGACCGTGTCAATGACCGGGATCGATGTGGATTGAAGATTGCAGTTGGTGAAACAGAGAATACTCACGGATCGGCAGCCCGGTAAGAACTACTCAGGCGGTATCTACACCTTGTTTGCGACTATTGTATCACTCGGTTGTGCCTACTCTGTCCACATTTGCTGAACCAGTATCTACCTACCAATTTCGATGGATACAACTGGCATTCACACTGCACATAAGTTCCCAATTACATCGAAAAAAGTAAACTCATTCCACACACACACATTCCATCTGCATATAATATACGAATTAAATTCAAAACCTAGATCCAGACACAGTCCCATCTAGAAGCCAACATTCTGGGAAACTTCTCCCGGCAATTATTCCCAGTTGAAAACAATTTTCATTTTGGGAAACTTTTCAAAAACGTAATTTAGTTTTCCCGCGGCAACTCAAAGGTGTCGATGGAGAACACCGCATCGCTTCCTCCACTCCGGAGCATTGGTGGCTTCTTCTTTTTTTTTTCGTGCTTTGCCGTATAACACGCTCCATAGCCCCTACTAACACTCTGTTTCTGTCACCGGAAAGTTTAAAGCATTGGAGCTGGCAAAAGTTTACAATAATTTTCTTCTACCCAAACGACAATGACTCCGGCGTCACCCGCCCGGCTCCATCCGTGTCGAATGGATATCGACGCGTTGTTGGTGGAGCTGAATTTTCTCTTTCGCACTATATACTCGTACCTTCACCTTGGTAACCCGCTGTGCAAAACTGCTGAACCAATCAACGATGGCAATTATTCAGTTAGAAGAGGAATCGAGTAATTAGAAACACTCACTTTATGTGATAATGTCCTGCGATTAAAGTTGAATAATTGCTGTCGAAGATGATGACGACTACGATGATGATGATGATGGTGATGAGGTTACATTCGAACGGCACGAGCTCGAGCACAGCCAGCGAAGATGAGGGATAAAAAAAGCACAGGGTGTACTGCAAAAAGTGCGAACAATATTGTCGAAGTGCAGCGCACGGGAAAAGTTTCTATCGGCTTTTAGAACGAGTTTTCATGCAACATTGGCAAATTGTATCACCACTTGGAAGTGATTAATTAGGGTATAGAAATTATTTGCAGCGTTAACCAAATTTGGCGACTTGATCCGCTTTGGAACTGAAAGGCGATAGGTGTCTCGAGACGGAGGAGTTTTCTAATTAAATTAGCGGATGTTTCGATGTTTTGACGGGAGATGTCGTTAGTTAGGCGGATTTGAAAAGTTTGGAAATCATTTTTGCGTTTCTCTTTTCAATTTTGTCTCGGGGACAACTTGAGCAAGGCAGGTAATTAGTGAAGTACATGGTTCCTTCGACAGAATTGACAGATTACAGCAGAAAATGTATCATCTCCAGGAAAATGGAAGGGGTTGAATTTATTGAGCAAAACGCTTGTCTAGGATGCTCCGTAATTTGGCATTTAATCTCAAGATGATGTGGGTATTTTTTTAAATTATTACCCAAAGAAGTGTGGTTGGGTGAGTACACGTTTTGCTGTTGTGAGTGGCATAAATATCCTTAAAGGGTTGGAAGGATATCCATAAAGGGCTGGCATTATTTATTTGGCCAACGTATACCAGGAACAAGCTTGCTTTTGATTGCTTGATCCACTCGTAACAAAAAGGAGTCAGATCCATTTTGCATATCGACAGTGTTGCTGTTTGCATCCCTATTAAGAGGGGTGCTGCTGGTAAAGACTTGAAATCGGAAGGGATTTGTGAGATTTTTAAACTCCACTAAGTCTGAAAAGTCGGTGCAAATATTTTCCGGCTACCCACATAGCTTGTTTTTATATATAAATGAACGCTACACAGTTCACACCCTCCGACGGTGATGGTAAAGCTGTAGGAAAATAAAATAATAGCGCCGAAGCAAAATAAGATACCATCGAAATCGTTGCTGCTATTGTTGAACGCGATGTCTACATCGTCTGCATTGTGTTGCCGACCGGGGATCGTAAATTATGAAAGAAATTTTTACATTGCATACAATTTTTTACCCGTTGCAGTTCTTCCTGGACACCTCGCTCAAATTTTTCCTCGAAAAAAAAGTAACCGGAGTGGCGAACATAGTTTCATGCAGACCAGTGGATAACACAAAAATTATGACAACAAGGGCAGGTCCGGAGAAAGTTTCACCTTAAGTACAAGTCAAGCAGATACTGGTGTAAATTCCTCGTGCGGTACTTTTCCTATCATATATCTGCGAGTATGCAGCAGTTTTAGTTAAAAAGCAGAGCTACTTTATAACATGACGCCGGTTATGGTAGACGGAATGCACCTAAGACTGGATCAGCTCAGTCATGTGTAAGTATTATTCGGATATTCCTTGTGTAAATGAATTTATACATGAATCATGGTACACGGAGTAATGCATCAGTGTCAAGGAATGGAAACACAGAAACTGACAATGAAATGGACTGCTGGCTGGTAAATTTATTTACACAAACAGTTTTTATTTCTATTAATATCTCAAACTTTTGAGATGATTTAATTTGAGAGAGAGAGCGTTTTTTGATTTTTAAAGCATCGCGATCTTTGTCAAGAACAAATCGATTTTTAACTTATGAAGGCAGATCGAATTCGAAAAAGAAATAATCCTCTCCGGTCCATGTCCCGTTAACCTTTAAAGAAAACGCGGAGACCAAAATGTTTGACATGACATTATTTTTGTGCTGTTATCTGAAGGGTATACCTGCCTCTAAGGCGACTTAGAAACCTCACTCACACTTTCCGTTCTTAGATTCCCAAAACACATACAAAACTAGGAGGATTTTGGAGATCTGACCGAAAATGAGCCATATTTTATGATCATAATTGAACCATCTTAAAGGTATGCAATTATTTGTTCTTAGTCCTTTACCTTTCCTTGACATAAGACCCCTTTAAAAATATTGTTTGTCCATTGTAGGCAATCCTCTGTAAGACTAAAAAAAAAGCCTACTAAAAGTTCAAATTTGCATATATGTAGGTAGGTCCTTAATGCACAGAAACCATAAGGAATGACACCTAATGAATTTTTTTTTAAATATGGGTGAACTATTTACTAACCCAATCTCAACGAAAATTTTTTGTTTGCTTTTTTAAAGAACTCTTCTAGGCGCTTACTGTCGCTTTTCTGTTTTTTGTTTTTGCGTCTTCTAATTTATTGGTTGGGGTGTTTTTGAGATATTTGTTTAGGACGTTTTCATGCGTTTTTAGGTAATTTTTTTGAATCGCTTATAGGGTATTTTTCAGGAACTTTTTTGAGTGTTTGCAGTCTTTTTAGTATTTTTTTTTGAAGATTTTTCGGGGATTTACAGCCATTTTTGTGGCGTTTTTAGGAACGATTAAGGGACATTTTCCGTTGTTCGATTAATCATATTGTTTTTTGGGGCCTACTTCGAGGTGTTTTGTAAGATATATCTGAGGATGTTTTTCAGTTACTTTTGTTAATGTTTTTCGAGTGTTTGTAGGTACATTTATGGCTCGTTTCTTTTTTTAGTTTTTTTTTAATGCATTTTTTGGGCGATAGCTTAGGTTGACTTTTCAAACATCAGGCGTTAAATTTGGTACCTTTTCGGGACGTTTTTGTAACGTTATTCGCACCGGTTCTGGTTTTGTAGCATTTTAGGGTGTTTTTGGGCAACTTGAGAAAGTTTTACGGGTGTTTTTTTGAAACGTTTCTTTAGTTTTTTTTTAAATAATTGTTGAAATGTTTTTAGTAGGTATGTATGTATTTCTGTTTTTGCGTATTTTCTGTAACGTTCATAGGTATATTTTAAGAACATTTCCGTATCATTTTTTGAACGTTTTGGGCGTTTTTTAAAGCGTGTATTTGAGTGTCTTGGACATGTTTTTTTTTTTAAATTGTTTGTTAATCTATAATACCTGCGTTTTTGGGCGTTTTTGTTTGGTAATGTTATTGGAACGTATGCATTATGCGAATGTTGTTTCTTTACATTTTGGGGTGTGTTTTTATAGTATTTTTTCGGTGGATTTCTTTGCTGAAATTTTTATTTTCTTTCGTTAAAAAAAGACAGCTAAACGTAAAGCTTTTCGAATACTTTATTCAGGTCAAGATAAAGAGATATGAGCCTGATTTTTTAACATAAATCGCAACTTTTTAAAATTTAGGTGCAACTTCTACACATTTGTGCGCTTGTAGAAAATCCTCACGCAGATAGGCAACATTTTAAAATGTCTGTTTAAACGCTTCCATTGGAATCTGTAGATGCGTTAACATTTCTTAAACTGCGGGTAGGTACCTACCTATTGCTTTTAACGCTAAAAGAGCAGTAGTTATTAGATCATAAAAGAAACGGTTTCTGTTCTCTATATTTTCGAAGAGTTATGCATAGACGATCTAGGATTCTTGATCCAATGGTATTACATTGGACCTTCTATTGGTCGAAATGTGCTGGCTATCGTAGCTGGTAGCCGATCTAACCTAACCTAACCTATGCAATGACGAATTGTTAAAAGTACAGAGCTTTAGGATTTGGCACACCTGTAAGTCAAATAGCCTTTTATGTTAAGGCATGAGCAGGGACAAGTGTGTCTAAAAATTCGCAGTCATCGACACGCATATAACAGGTTTCCTCCTTGAATTAGAAGACCTACCAAGAAGGCTTTATTAACCGCGGTAATATTAGACAAAAGTTGTCACCGTTCGCATTTCTCCGTTAACTTTATATAAACGGTGAGCTTGAATACGTCAGTGGCATATTTTGAGGTTGTTAAATTTTTGCCAACCGAAATACTAGTACCAAAAATACTCACTGATTTTATGAGGTAAAAATCATCCTTAAGCCACCACACACCAGAGAGGAAAGTGATTAATGTCAGAATGCTCGCTCGTTTAGTTTCTTTTTTTTTGCGTTTTTCCATATAAACCTACCTCAGTATTGTGGAATTAGTATAAGTACCAGTCGGAGCTGCTCGAAAAAGGGCACCGCAAACAGGCGGCTATATACGTATAAGCACTTTGCTGGCCGCTGGGCCCCATCATGACGTTGGCTCTTAGAATGGAAGTTTACTTTCAACCCAGCCTCCATATTTTTTCCGATATCCCACGGGTACGTAGAACCAAAACGTGTTGCCCCCATATAAACGACGTCGCGCGCCACTTCCCATTCCCAGTGACGTTTATGTAAAAATATTATCATGTTACAATTCACAAATGAAAATGGCAGTTTTTAGCCAAGTGTTGGCGCGCACTTAGCCGGACAAATTAATTTTCCCGATCACGAACTCACAAAGAAATATGATTTCATTTTCGCCGAATGAAAATAAATTGCCGAAGGAATTTGATTTCGTTTTCTTTTCTCTCCACGAATTTGATCCAAGCTGCGAAAAGGACATTCAGATGAGTTGGTTGGCTACTGGCTCTGACTCTCACACTCCTCGGGTCGGGATCGGATATGCTTGTGGGTCAGAGTCAGATGGGAAAAAAGGATAAAGAATGCCGGGGCCATGTCGACATCGAGGCCAATTGAGATATGTGGATTATGATGTGGAGGGGAAATTGGGTGCAAATTTTTCGCACATTTTATTAATATTTATGGCCAGTATAGGACGTGGCTGGGTATTTGGGGAGGGGGCGGGCATTTGAATAATGGATGGAGGTGGCTCTGAGCCTAAAATCGAATTTTGGCAGCTGAGTTGAATTATTAAATCCTTTTTTTTTCGTGCGGTCTTCTTTCTTAAAAACCGCCGAAAAAAGTTCGAGTGGAACAGATATTCAAATCGATTTAATAGCATGAGCGAGTAAGAAATATTGAAACGTGGTTTACACCGCACACACACCCACCCACACACACACACATGATATATACGAACTCGCAGCTCCAAGGGTATCTACCTAATATACATGCCGTTTGCAGATGGTGCCAGGGTTTTCGGCTGAATTTCCTCCTTCCAGTCACGACCAATGTAACAGTTAACAAGGACTCGGGGGACACATTTTTTAAAATTCATTCAGAATCAGAGGCAATAAATTACTTCGTCGCTCAAGTAGGTAGTAGGTAGGCTCGAGGCAATGAAACAATATTGGCCCGGATGGCAGTAGTCATTTGAAGTTGTCAAATTGTCGAGTAAACCAATAACCAAAATCACAAGCGTCGGTGGCCGACCGATTTCAATTTTGAAGCATATCGGCTATCTACTGTTTATGGGAATATTTACAGTAAACGCAATATTGCAGATAATGGAGGAGTGGATATTTTTGTGAAGCATTTTCCTGCTAAATTTCAAGGCGCCATTCGGAGTTGTTTGATGGTTATAACATCGAGGAGGGCAGCCGAACATTATTAGATTTTTTTTTCTGGTAGAGAGTAGAGCGTGTTTTTCGTACTACTTTCGTTATAGTTTCAGTGATGACTTTATTAAATTAGTCGATACAATTTCTACAAAATTCAATTACGTAAAATAGGAATGAAAGATCTGTTGCTGCGATGTGCGCTGTAAAGCCGTCAGCACACCATCAGGCTGAGCCAGAAAAGTACTACACAAATAAATGCACGTGGGATCACAGTAGACATTTCCAGATGGCAGTCCTCCTTGGCTTCAACTAGCGTTAATTGAGCTAATTCCTAACCCGTCGCTCTCAACGAGTATACAAATTGGAACACCGTAGAGAAGCTGTATAAGTCCACTGCTTTTCGGCATTTACTACGTTTGATAAAAATTTCGCAATCAGCTTTAACCTTACTTCCAATGCTCTGGAGACGTAAAATCTAAGCCTATTGTTAAGGTTAAGCCCGTAGATATAAAAATCGAAAAAAATCATTACAGACGGATCAAGGAGTTTCGTGAAATGATATAAAATAATAATAAATAGTTGGCGCAACAGGTCCGTAGGGACCCTATTCCTAGCTTCTCACAACCATTCGTTTTGTATGAGTTTTTATTTTTGGGACGAATGGAAGAGATCTACAATTTTATGCCGAGTCCAAACGGCCAATTGAGAAGCTCTTTCATGACAGTTATATTCTCGGATGTTTGTCAGACGTTCGCGAGAGGTGGCGCAGTGAAAAAAAAAACCTTAAGTTGGCATTTGAGTTTTTGTCGGGATTCGAAGCTGGGACCCCTCGCTTAGTAGTCGAACACATTAACCACTATGCCACTGCGCCGTTGAAATGATATAGCCTTTCGATTTATTGTGCATTCAAAGTTGATGAATGTCAATCAGAGGAACATCCTTTGGCCATTTTTTTTGGATGGCTCTCCAATTTTCTTGGAAAAAGAGGAACAGAAAAACGTATTGCGGAGAAAAACCTTATTTCCATTGGGGACGCGCACATTAAAGATGAAACATCTATACAGCTACCGTGACCCATGTCAGTCGATGTGAAAGAAAAGGAAGAGCATCGTTAAAAATGTTCGTAAATTAATATTAATTTGTGACAGCCGGCGAATGCCCTTTTCTTTTGTTGAGCTTTTTTGCTTTCGATAAAAATGCCAACGAACATTCGAGATAACCACCAGCAGTCGTACAATATAAATCAAAATCCTAGGTACAGCCGCAAGAAAAATACTGAGCAAACAGCAAAGCAAAAGAAAGATTTATATACTATTTGATTTGATTTGATAGCCCACAGACAAAAAAAAAAAAAAGTACCTACCACGAACAAGAACAACTATACATTTCTCAAGGAGATTGATGAAGGAGCAGGGAACGAGAAAAATGTGCTTTTAGCTTAGGGTAAGTAAAAAATGAATGTGAGGTTCACAACCTAGGCAGTATCTATAATATAGGATGGCGGAAATTTTTTAAGTAGGTTTGAAAGAGTCCCAACTACCAAACGACTCGTCAGTTCTCAACAGCACTTCTTTCTCCTTTAGAGAGGGTTTTTTTTCTATCGAATCATATATTCGGCCTAACCTTATGCAATTACAAAGGAAGGTATACGTATAGCAGAGATTTCCTCACCATGACCCTGAACATTCAAAGAAAATAGACAGATGCTATACCTAGACCTACATATGGTGACCATCCGTTCATTAGACTAATAAACAGTTTTGTATTTGAGCACGATGTTCTTTTCGAATTATTTTGTATACAAAAACAAATAAAATGTTCTGTATTTTAGAAGTTGTAAACTTTATCTATTTGTTCTGGGCTCTAATCACGTAATTTATGAAACGATCATAGTCGAAACGATTAAACAAAACGGCATTGTTTTTAGCATAGACTAACCAAACTAGAAGTCAATACTTTCCTTGCACCTACCCGATTTTCCCCGCTAATTTTGAATGGCAGCCCTCTCTCGCGCGCTTTTTGTTTCCTGTCTTTGAATACGTGTATAAAATGTCCGCCGGGTGCCACTATTTGAATACCAAACAGTTTGCAAATAGATTTATAACAATAAATGTAAAAAAAAATAAATGTTGTGTATGTTTTTTTTAGACACCATCCATTCACATTTAAATTTTTTTTGATTTTATTTGTGTAAATTTGTTGACAGCAAAATTTATGCAGCTGCTTAAATGAAATCCGTGGGGGTTGTTCCAAAAATGAGTTAACAACATGCAAGTTAAGCCCAAGCTTCCACTAGGGTATAAGTGAGTTTTGGAAAATTTTCACCAACATTGAAT
Organism: Cheilosia vulpina; assembly: GCA_916610125.1. NCBI lineage: Eukaryota > Metazoa > Arthropoda > Insecta > Diptera > Syrphidae > Cheilosia > Cheilosia vulpina. The sequence continues at coordinate 51,207,255 of OU744278.1, forward strand.
AAGTTTCTATTAGGCTTGATGAATGTTTGTACAAAATGTTGTTTAACACTAAACTGTGTAAAAATATTTACTTATGAACACTAAAAATTCAAATGCTATTCATATTTAAAAAAAAGGATTAATATCGAAAATCAAAAAAAAAGTATTAAACTCCACTGTTACAAATTTTATAAAAATGTTTTTTGAAATGCGCACTGATTTTTTTATAAACCTCTCTAAATTATTATTTTTAAAGAAAAAGGGCACTCTGGGTACGGTGACCATCCGTTCATTATAATAATGAACAGTTCTGTACTTGAAGACGATGAATTATTTGTATACAAGAAAACATAAATGTTCTGCATTTTAAAAGTTGTTTATTATTTGTTCTGTATTTTACTTATTTTTTTTAAAACAATGACGTTAACATTAATAAAACCAAAATTCTATAAGCAAAACGATAATTCTATAACACCATAATTTGCTGAAAGTGCAAACAAGCAATCTAGTTTTTTTTATAAATTGAAAATTTTGTTGAATGTTTTGTCATTTATTATATGTTCAATGTTTTGTCATTTATTATATGTTCATTATTTGGAATTCAAAAATATGGTACCGTAACTATAGGTGCTTTTGGAATAGAAAAAATGATCAAAACATTTTTAATACCTACCGTTTCGAGTATTTCACATAAATATAGGGCTATATACAAGGATTTTTGTATTATGGTCTTTACCAGCAAAACCATGCGTATACAAATTTGACAGCAATAGTATTAAAAATAAAAATATAGAATTAATTTTTTGAATTTAACAATTTAACAGTATTCATTTTACGTACTAGTTACAGATTTAAATTATGCTAAAACTAAAAATATTTTTGCCACGACATACAAAAAAATATTAACTCTAAAAGGTGTCAAAACATTTTCTTTCAATTTCAAGCATTAAAATAAACGAAAAAAATGTATTTTCTGGAAATATACAAAAAGTAAGCTCGAAGTTGAAAAACCTTGTTAGTTAATTTTTCCCAGATTAATATTATGAGATGGATTTCTGCTGGATATTAAAAAAATGATTATTATAAATAGCATATTCATCATCATTTTATATATAAATATATCGCCTATTATAATTTTTTTTTGCAAAGAATGCATTTTTTACAATTTGGATAAGAGCGAGTCGCCTACAAAGAGAACATAAGTGTGTGCCTTCCTAGTTTATACTTATCTCAGACCTAATTAAAACTGAAAAAATTCACCAAAAACGATATTACAAAATAGCCATCGTTCAATCGAGTCGTTTTGACGATAGTTTTTGGCAGTTTACGACGACATTAAACGACGATCGTCCAATCGTTTCGACGATTATTGTTTTTTTTTTTTTTTTTTGTTACACGAAGTAGAAGCATCGTCGAGACGATGTCTTTGTCCTTAAAGCTAAGTATCCTGCTCGCGCTAAATTTTATCTCCCATACAAAAATATCTACAAAGATAAAATTTAGGGTGGCAGTTTAGCAAAGCAGTATCCTCTTCGCTAGCTAAATTCTTAATTTCATACAGATGGGCCGATGACAAGTCTCCATTTATTTAGCTCGCGAAAATAATGTGCGGTATACATTAAATCGAAGATAAATGTTGACAGAGGAAAAAGGAGGGAACAATTTGTGTTGTGATTATTATTTGGAGGATAACGCAGCGAACGTTAGCGTGATAAATAAAAGAAAACGCAAAACCAAAATACAAAATAATTATTTAGCGACCATTTACCTTTGGTGTGGAGAATCGAAGTGGAGACTAGGGACGCTAAAATTTAGCGCGAGCAGGATACTAAGCTTAAGCGGATGGAGCCCTGGATTTCATTTAAATTCTTTAAAACAATGAAATGCTAACTCGCTCTAAGCGAGCAAGCAATTAATCTAGTACTTAAGTTTTTTTTAAAGTACCTATTTCTTTCCTTTTCTTCTATATATAAAAATGAAACCCGTTTTCCGTTGTCACGACATAACATGAAAACGGCTTGACCATTTTGGCTGATTTTTTTTTTTGTAGTTTTCTAATACTCTGTATAAGGTTCTTACGGAAAAAAATATTGAGAAAATCTTTCAGAAAGATTGAAAAATATACATTTAATTTTGCACATTTTAAAAAACGCGCGTAACGAATGCCAACGTCATTCAATTTAAAACAAAAAAAACTGTGGTAATCTGTGACCGCGCTAACAATAATTTTATTAAGTTTTTGATAAAGTTCGTTTTGTTTTAAAGACTAAGAAGTTTTTTGTTTGCTAATAAGTGTTTGTTAATCACGGTAAGTTCACTTCACTTCATATCGATTTTTGGTAACTTTTGGTGACTACACAATATTACAATTTAACATGGTTATACAGAAAATATATGAGATCTTTTTATTTTCAGTTGGATTTTCGTTTTTAACAATACCACCAACCAGACGTACAAACTTAGGTCGCAGAACTCGAAATACGGCAAGTCAAAGAAATATAAGAGCAAATCAAACTGATGAGCAACGCGAAGCGCGAAATGAACTTCAACGGAATCGAAATCAACATAGAAATGTTGTGTTTAATCCCCACAGAGCTGCATTCAGTTATAATGTGGCAATTGATTACAGTTCAGAGCAAATTGTTGCTATTGGACTAATGATTATTGTGTGTCCACATTGCAATGCATTGAAATTCAAAAAAGAAGCCCCTGGATTGTGTTGCGCCAGCGGTCAAGTCAAATTGACGCCATTGGTACCACCACCAGAGCCACTACATTCATTGGTGTCGGAAAACCATCAACATTATTTATTTACGCGCCAGAACATAAAACTAAAAATATAGTTTATCAAAAAGCATTAGAATAGAGAGAAGCAGTGAAGGGTTTAGAGGCTATTAGTTGCTTTCTAGAGCGCGAGATTAGTTTTAAAAAAAAAATAAAATACAATACAGATATATTTCGTTAAATAATGTTTTATTTTACTAAAATAAAAGATCAAGACCCCTTACCACTGGTGGGGGGAAGTCTATCTCTCTTCGAAGTACAGAACAGAATCTCTTCCTCATTTTGAGGTCTTCTTCTTATATACCATTATTTTGTGTATGCGGTTGGTGTGGTCGCATAAACAAACTAAATGTTTGTTTAGTCAGCACTTCTGACTGCGACTATGTTTGGGATCGATATGGGTTCGTTATCTAATATAACTTATGACTAAATGTTTGTTTAGTCAGCACTTCTGACTGCGAATATGTTTGGGATCGATATGGGTTCGTTATCTAATATAACTTCCCTCCCATTAGCTGGTTGTTTCTCCTGAAACAATTTCTTCTTGACAATATAGATCAGGACTGTTACTGTTATTATTATGATCATGACTGTAGTCAATGATATAAGTTAACGATGTCCTGCCGGGGACATATAAAAAAAACGCGAATACGGGCCCGAAGGCCCGCCCACTATTCGACTTACAGTAAAACAACAGATTTCAACGTTATAATTATATTTCTTTATTAGAACAATGCGACCGCCTATTTCAAAGTCAAGATTAAGACTGACTTATAGAATAATTGTTTCCCCTTGGGAAACCGCTGGTCCCACGATGAGAATTGCTGATTCGTCAAATATGCCTTCGCACACGCATCCGGTGGCAACGGCACTATGCGCAATATGATCCTAATGCACCGGGACTGTGGGAACAGGTAGAGACATGAAACTGATGACACAGCTAATCATATACGATTAGCTGTTTTACTTTTATGCTCTTGACCTTGGTCGACGGTGTTAACTCCTCCCCCTTTAAAAATCTACGTCCCGTAGATCAAGCGTGACGTCAGAGCCAGAGGAATAGGTTCCTCGTGGTTGAGGTTGCGGTCCATCCGTGTGGCATATCCTGTGGGGTATATGCACTGAAGGAATATCCAGCTTGATATTGATTCTACGCCAGATAGTCCAGACTGTCATCGCCATCATTAAGAAAATTAGGGCGCCTGTACCGAAAGAGATCCATAGCGTCTGGGTAATGTCCTTAAGTCTCTTAATATTGGCTAAGCTGAGACCGTGGATGTATCCTACATCAACCTTGTCCTTCTTCGTTATTGCTCCGGTCAATACTTGTGGGAGAACTTGTAGGTTCGTAGCCACTAGGCTAGAGAATATCTTATTGTCCAATTGAACGGTTTCGTTGTTTAATTGGATGACGTATGTACCATTCAAAAAGCTGGAAGAGTTCCTTGAGATCAGCTTTCCTTCGAAATTGGTTACGAAAATGGTACCGTCCTTAACCAACTCAACAACCTTATCGTGGTTGGTATGATAGATACAGGTTGCATGACCCCCTTTTAAGACTCTAGCTATGCAGTCCTCCTCAGGAACTTTTTGCAGTGCCTGTTCCTCACAGATCGTTGAATTGCTGATCGAAAGGCAATGTCCTATTATTCCAAATGTTTCTCGGTGATTTACCAGCATACTCTCAAACCCTAAGTCAATTTGCCTCCCCTCACTAATCGATGCCCTCGTGTGGAGTAAGTTGAACTCCGACTTCCTTACCTTAGGCATCGAGAGGATATATAGGAGTTTCCGGTCGTTTGTATAGACCGAAGGTTTTCCATACTCTATCGCCTGAATTTCGTTCTCGTAAGGCAGGGTTTCGATTTCATTTACAATCCGGCTTATTTCCTCCTTATCCAAGAGGTTCGTATTGATCATGCCGTTCCTTGCCATTTGGCAGGCACGTACTATCTCATTGACTTCTGCTTTGATAATCAATACCTGGTTCAGGATGTGCTGTTCAAATTTATCTGCGTTTGTTGCCTTGACTTCGTGGTTGAATGTATAAATAATCTGATTCATTTTCTCCGTGATGTCCCGTGTCACACCAAAGATTCGTTCGTTTATTTTGTACTGGTGGTTGTTGTTCTGAATAATTTCCTGCTCACTTTCAAGGATCTTATTCCAGTCTCCAGCATCCGGATTTCCAGCCACCCACTTCCAAGCTGAACCAATCCAGTCAATCGATCTTGTTTTTCTTGAGGACCTTCCTTTTAGTAAGGTTATTCGGTCGTTCACTTGTTGCAAGTGGAATGCGATTATCGTTTTCCGTTCCTGATCCTTGACGCTGGTGTTCGCTGCCGTAGTAATTTCATCCACTATGTGCTCGAACTTGGTTAGGTCTATTACGTGGACTAGCTTGAAGGAACCATCAATTATCCAGCCGTGACCATTTTTAATCGATACTATGGGGGTTTTGTAGTCGAAAATTAGGAAGCCTTGGACGACGGCTAAAGGGATTAATCTACAAATTGTGTGATGTTAGGTATTGTAAAATTGAAATTAGTTTTTTGTTTTTCTTTCTTTTTTTTTAAAAAAAAAGGCAATCATTTTTCTTACGACAAGGTTAAAAGTATTTTTTATTAATTAATGAAAGATTTTGAAGGCTTAAACTAAATGTATGTTAATTTTCTACAACTAGAAACCGTTTTTTATGAGCTAAAATAATAACGTGCTAAAAGCAAAGTAAAATTACTATGATGAAAATTATATGATTACGTGTGTGTATGGACTAGGATATTATGATAAAGATACAGCAAATGTTAAGACTATATTCCTTAATGTATGTACTATTGGTAAGCCTAATAAGTGTTTGTTAAGTGGAGCTGAAAGCTGTGAAACCTTTCCCCCCTTTTTTATATATATTTTTTTATAAACCTCATTTTGAGTTCTTTATATGTCTCTTATGGACCTTGCGTCCAGTATTTGTGACAATCGTGACCCTATTGTCACGAGCAACGATTTCCTTTCGGAATAGGGCCTTATTTTTGGCCTTAATGCCCTTACAAGCAGTATAAACCACATCACCTTTCCGATAAGACCTGGGTTTGGCTTTCTTATTATTAAACCTGATATTATCCGCTTTTTGTTTTCGCTCAATCTCGCCCCTAAGGTTGTTATTAACCTTAATGCGGAAATTCACGAGGTTTTGGTAATTGATTCTTTGGCACCTATTAAAAAATATGTCTACAGGCTTTTTCTTAGTAACAGAGTGGATAGTGTTATTATATCTATCCACAGCTATATTTAACAGCTCCTTTGGTCGCAGGCCATGGTATTCAGATTTTAGACATCGATAGATCTCAATGATGGTTGAGTGGAACCGTTCGACCTGTCCATTGACCTCGCTGCGATGCACAGGCGTTTGATATAACTTAATGCCCAAAACCTTTATAAAATTCATAATTATAGGACTTAAGAAACTTCTCTCGTTGTCCGTTACCAAAATTCTTGGCACTGTGAAATAGTGAAGGGCTTTGGTCACTTTATCCCTGAGATGGAGTGTTGATCTATTCTTAATGTGAAAGATTTTCCCGAACTTAGAGAATTTATCAATACACGTGATAAATTTCTCATTCTGTATTTCCATTATATCCATGTGTAATATCTCACATGGATATGATGGTGTCGGTGTTGGCTGAAACTCGGGAGTATGGGGATGCCTGTCGTATTTGTTCAATTTACAGACCTCACAGGATTCGGTGTATCTTCTTATTAAACTACTCATACTGGGAAAATAGTATTTCTCGAGTAGTTGTTCCCTGTTTTCCCTCGGATTCCTGTGAGCTCTCTTATGTTCGTCCAGAATCAATTGACATTTCCTGTCGTCATTTTTGACATCCTCTACTACCCTTTGCGTGATACGTAACTTGTAGTTGATAAAGTGATCTAGGTAAACTTTTTGCAGTAGTGACAGGTGTGATTCCGGGATTTTGATGCCATTAACAACGTTAGGTCGTAGCTTGTTTTTAAGCGTACTTGTGAGTGTGGCTTCGTTTAGATCCGCTAGGGCCACATAGTGACGAGAAAATCCAGGATGAGGTTCTTCATGGATTTCCAACCCCTTACCCACTTTAATCAGAATTTGATTGCGGAAAACGTTGATTGGTGCTTCCACGTGAGGAATCAGGTCACTGCTGTCCTGTTCAGCACTGTGCATCGTTCCCGTTGTGGACGAACCTTCTTCAGCCGTTTCGGTGCTTGGGTCGCTTGCTTCACTGGCAGTTTCTGTGGAGGCATCGTCGCCGTCAATGTCACTCTGCGGCGGCTCCACTTGTATGGAGCCGGACAAGTGATTGACCTGGGTTCTCAATCGAGAAAGTGCATCAGCCACCAGGTTCGACTTTCCTGGCTTATAGATAAGCTCGAAATTGTATTCCTCGATGCGAGCTTTCCAACGCTTCAACTTAGCATTATAGTTTCGATTACCTAGCGCGAAAGTCAGAGGCTGATGGTCAGTGAAAATGCGGATCTTGTTCGCACCGTAAAGGTATGACCTAAGGTTATCAAGCGCCCAAACTATGGCGAGCATTTCCTTTTCATTAGTTGCGTAGTTCTCCTCAGTCTTGTTTAGGGACCGGGAGATGTACGCTATTGGCCTGTCTTGCCCAGACTCACCTTGTGAGAGGACTGCCCCAAGGGCATAATTTGACGCATCAGTTGTGAGGTTGAAGGGCTTTTCAAAGTCAGGGAAAGCCAGGATTTCGGATGATGTTAGTAGGCTCTTCAGATCATCGAAAGCCCTAAGGGCATCTTCACCAAGTTCTATCTTAACGTGCCTAGACTGATTGGCCTTCACCTGCGCATTTTCCCCTCTTGTAAGGTTTGTTAGGGGTTTTGCGACCTTCGCGTAATCGCGAATGAACTTCCTGTAGTAAGAAGTGAGGCCGAGGAAAGATTTCAGCTCCTTTAGGTTTTCGGGTGGCAAAATGTCTTGAATGGCGGTCACCTTCTTAAGGTCGGGACGAATACCGTCAGAGGTTATTACATAGCCGAGAAACTCCACTTCACTTTTCATAAAGTGTGTCTTTTCCAGGTTAACTTTGAGATTCGCACCCTCTAGCCTGGCGAGGACTGTGTCTATGTTTTTCAGGTGGGAGTCCTCACTATCACCGAACACGATTATATCGTCGATGTAGACATAGCAAATTCTGCCGATGAATTCCTTAAGGACGTCGTCTATCATCCTCTGGAATATCGCGGGGGCGTTCTTTAAGCCAAACGGTAGCCTTACGAATTCGTACTTGCCGTTCATCGTCGAAAAGGCAGTTTTTGCTATGTCAGATTTCTTCATCGGAATTTGGTGGAAGCCTGACGTGAGATCGAGTGTGGTAAAGTATTTAGCTTTACCAAGGCTAGCAAGGGTAGCGTTTATATCGGGGATCGGGTAAGTGTCGGAAATTGTGACAGCGTTTAGCCGCTTGTAGTCGACTACCATGCGGTACTGTTTCTCTCCTGTTGGTTTTGGTTTTTTTGGTACAATCCAAATTGGTGAATTGTACGGACTTTTTGATGGGCGGATGATGCCTTCATCCAAGAGTTTCGCAATTTCTTTTTCGACCTCTTCCCTCATACAGATGGGGTATGGATAACTTTTAGAATAAATTGGTTCCGATGTGTTTGTACGGATTTCAGCCTGAACTGTGGTTTGAATTATTTCCCTATCATTAATTGGCCCAAAAATCTTATGATATTTGTTCACCAAGTGGTGCAACTCAGTTTTGGTATTGGCTGGAAGGTTCTCGTTTAAAACAAAGTTAGCTTGCGATGATACTTCCTCCTTCAGTGGGATCCTTATATCGGGTTTCAAGTACAGTATATTCGCTTTACGATCTATTACTGCCTCAAGTTCTTTTAAATTGTCATCTCCGATGATTCCATCGAATGTCACTAACCCTGGGAGAATGTAAAATGTGAGGATTGTATCATTGCCGGCTTTCTCGAAGAACCTCCCGCTCACATATTCTTTAATTTCTATCTTTCCCGCTGCTGAATGCACAGAGAAAGGGTTTGGAAGGTGCCTCGTTCCCTTCGAAACGAATGGACTTATGAAGTTCTTGTTGGCACCGGTATCAACAAGAAACTTCAGCGCGGTATTGTCTTTCTTAATGAAGTCTATGTATGGTATGCTGGATACCCGTCCGACATAAAATTTACTACATCTGCCGGTTCCTCAATAGCTTCATATTCACCAGTGGGTTGTTCGACTGGTTCGTTTTCGTTTCTAAGATGGAACAATCTTTGTTGTTTGTGAGCGAAATTGTCCGACCTAGCTTTTCTTTTAAATCCATTGTGGCCAGAGGGTCGATTCATGTAATTTACCTGGCGGGAGTGCACCGAACGATCTACGTCCATGCGCTCATGAGGTTTTGGTGCGCTCGGCCTTGGTGGTGCTGTATTCCCGTATCTTGGTGGGGGATAGTTGACCCTATCCGGCAAGTGTCGCACAAGGTTCCCTTGCGGAAAAGATGGTCTCGCTTCAAACTTGGTCAACTGATTCACGGGAGCAGTAACCACGTTCGACTTACCCGGGATATGAATCATATGAGTTCGAAAATTGAGATTCTGAATCTCTAAGCAAGCCGAGTAGGCTTCCGGTAAATTGTGGGGCTTTTGAATTATGAGCATCCGTGATAAGTCGCCGTTAAGGCCACGAATGAACACGTCCAAAGCTCTGTTTCGATACGTGCCAACGAGAGCGTCAACGGTCTCTTGCGTATAAGTTTCCGTTTTTATTTTGTTAATCATCAACGATAATTGGTGATTAACCTGAGCGTAAAACTCATCTAATCTGGAATTCCCCTGGGAAAGCTGGTTGAGCTGATGCTCCAGGGTCCTCATGTCTCTTTTATCTGCGTAATGCAGGGAGAGACACTTCTTGATTGTTGGCCAATCGTGGTCAAAAATATTGTAAGAGATTAGCGCTGCGTCCGCGCTGCCTCTTATCTTCTGCCTGATATTCTGCAGAATCGCGCGGTATATCGGCTTTGACTTCACTATCTCGAAGTCGGAGAGTATACTCTCCACCATATGTATCCAGGATACATACTGCGTGGGGTTTCCTTCGAATATCTGAAGTTCCTTCACGCAGTCTGGGAGTTTGCTTATATCCCTAAGATCCGCTTCAGTTTTAGGACCGCAGAGCTCCACAGGTAAGTCAGGGTCGACTACGACCGCTGCTCCCTGCCTGGGGTTATCCTCGAGCGCCTTTAGACGCCCTTCGAACCCCCTCAATTGCGTTAAAATATTGTTCACCGCACCCGTCAATTCGGTGAGTGATTGATTTATAAGCTCCATAGGTGCAAATTTAAATTAAATTAAAAAAGGGTTAATAAATACCTGTTTCAAGCTTTTCAAGCTGTTTCAGCTCCACTTATACTTTCCCAATTTTTTCACTTTAACTTATATCCTTACTCTTTTACTTAAAATACTATCGAAATTTTTCTTCTTTATCAAAATTTTACTATAATGAAACTTGGAATCTTCCTTCACGGTGTGGATAATTTTAACAGATTTCTTTAGATCTCGTGGAATTTTTTCCGTCACGATTTTTCTTGGATTCACAATTTATTTTTATTGAATTTGTATAACTAATATATTTTTTACTACGTGGAATTTCTCTTCACTGTATGGATAATTTTAACAAATTTCTTTGGATTTCGTGGAATATTTTTCCTCACGATTTTCCTTGGATTCACAATTTATTTTTTGTTGAATTTGTATAACTAATATCCTTAACTACGTGGAATTTTTCTTCACGATATGGATAATTTTGACAAATTTCGCGGAATTTTCTTCTTCACGATTTTTTCTCAGATTCACAATTTATTTTTTATTGAATTCGTGTAACAGAAATGCGTGAAATTTTTCTTCACGGTATGGATACTTTCTTTTTCACAAATTTTAACTAATTTCTTGAACTTCGTGACTTTTCACTCACAAGGATATTATCTTCATCGCCGCGTTATGCTATTCCCGTGGATGATATCTGCGGAAGAGGAAAACACGAATTTAGATTGGGAACCCTCTTTCGGAAGGACCGCGTAATCCTTTTTAGTCGCCGACTTTTATAATCGAAGGCAACCTACTAAGGTACGGTTTACTTCACACACATCCTTTTATCCTTCTGTGATTGCCAACGTGTTCCCATGGGTACGAAGGAGGTTGTTTGTCGTGTCAGAATGATTGCTGTGTTCTCATGGGTACAGTTATCTTCGCCCAATGGACGTTCTGAGACACGGTCCTTTTTAGGGACTTCAAACGAATCACCAGGAAAGAAGGATGTGTTTTAGAGAGGGTCCCTGCTCGGGCGCCAGTTAACGATGTCCTGCCGGGGACATATAAAAAAAACGCGAATACGGGCCCGAAGGCCCGCCCACTATTCGACTTACAGTAAAACAACAGATTTCAACGTTATAATTATATTTCTTTATTAGAACAATGCGACCGCCTATTTCAAAGTCAAGATTAAGACTGACTTATAGAATAATTGTTTCCCCTTGGGAAACCGCTGGTCCCACGATGAGAATTGCTGATTCGTCAAATATGCCTTCGCACACGCATCCGGTGGCAACGGCACTATGCGCAATATGATCCTAATGCACCGGGACTGTGGGAACAGGTAGAGACATGAAACTGATGACACAGCTAATCATATACGATTAGCTGTTTTACTTTTATGCTCTTGACCTTGGTCGACGGTGTTAACTTATACTATAGTTTATATTTCTTTGTGTTACAAATTTTGATTCAATGTAATCTATATTGTCTATTTTACTTAAATTCATATTGGTATTTTTATATTGAGCGTTCGTTATGTTAAAATTACTTTCCATATCTATATTTATAGGTTGAATTATGTATTTATTGTTGTTCGAGTATTCAATATTTTTTATCACGAGTTTACAATTTCTAAAATTTACTAACATATTTATTTTTATTGATATGGTTTTCCTTTCATCACATGTATTATTTAATCTAAAGTTACTATTTATTACCAATAACGTACCCCTTCTTAGTTTAGTAACAATGTTTTGTTCTTTATTAATTACTTTTAAGCAGTTATTGTTATCAATACAATTTTTATATATTCTTAAATGTTTCAACTTTTTATTTTCTTTGTATATGTAGAATTTTCTATTTATCTTTATTACAATTTGAGGCTTAAAATCTAATTGTTCATATATTTCATTGGGTATAGGCGTTATTAAATATTTATCGAATGTCATTATTTCATCTGGTATTTGAATTTTGAATACCAATAACTCTTCCGTGTATTCACCAACTGTTAGTTTAATATTTTTCAATTTATTTAAGTCAATTTCATAAATTTCAATTTCATCTGATGTTAACAAGCTTTCGGTCATAATTTGAAGTCTGCTAGCTAATATAATGTTTTGAAGTTTTTCAATAAATTCTTTTATTTGGTCTATCTTTCGTTGCAATTCTAATATTATCAATCTCTCGGATGTTTCCACATACTTTTTCTTCAAACTATTTATTTCATTAACTGTTCGGTTTCCGGTTATTTGCATTGCTTCAATTGCCTTTTGTAAATTAGCGTTGATATTTATCTGCTTGTTATTGTTTTCTATTAATTTAAAGTTATTTTTCATATTAATTCCTAACTGATTTTCTATTCTATCCTTATCTCTGTCGTCCATGGTTCCGAAAAGAACATTGAGGAGTCTACCTCCTATATTTATTAAACTTCGTTTAAATCTTCTATTTGTTTTCTGGTGTCCTTTTATGGTTTTTAATTCTTCTTTTATTAGTTTTAGTTCTTCATCTAAAGAATATAAATATTGACGTGATGGTAATATCTTCTGAAATGAATCTACTTCTTGGGTAATTTTATTCACTAATGTGTGTAAATCTGTTAAATTAACTATGTGTATTATATAGTTGTATTCATGAACTATATTAGCTTCATCATATTTTATTATTGAAAAACCATTCGAACTATTTACTTCTTCAAAATTAATTTCACTATACACCGCACCGGTTATTGCCAAGAGAATAATTAATTTCATCAACTGGATAATTTGATTCAAAGCTGAGTTCCGATTTGTATTCTGTGTTCTTCTGTTTCGCTGATTCATTTTAATTAAATTGTCATCATTTTTGTAGTTGGTTACTCTTTCTTTTTGTATGTTTGTTATGTGTTGGTCTTCGAGTTTATTTTCCTCAATAAATTTCCATAGTTCTTCTTTTTCTTCTACACTGAACTCTCCACTAAATAATTGGCTCATATTCGTTGAGTTACAATATTCTAAAGTGTGAATTTCATTATATTGATATGGACATTTTATTCCAATTTGATTTTTATAATTTTCGAAATAAGTTTTTTTTTTATTTATTTCAATATACCCCGTTTCTAAATCTATTTTAGCTCCTAAGGGTTTCAAGAGATTTTGGCCTATTATGAGTACAAATTTTTTATTTTTTATTTGCATTAATTTCCATGCCATAGTTGCCTCTATTTCGTTAAACTCTACGGGCACTTCCGTTATAATTTCTTTGGTTATTATATTTTCATTGTTAGAAGTTTTGATTTTCACAGGAACTCTTAATGGAATTCTGGGAATTTCTAATAGTTGGGACTCATCAAGTATACTTGTTGTTGAGCCTGTATCTATTAGAACATAAAATATTTTTTTATTTATGGTGACTTTTATTATGGGAAGTGTTTCGGTTTCCCGACTAAAATTTACATCTTCTTGTACTAATTCTGTTGTATTAACATCCATAGGCTCTGGTCTTGGATTTCTAATTTGTTGTGAATTTTGTCTAGGATAGTTATTATTGTGGTTATTTCTAAAAGACTGTTGATTCTGAAAGCCGAATCTAAAATTACCTTGGGGATTCCCAAGCACCTGTCCATTTCTAATATGTCTCTGAAATGAATTGGGCATTTGATTTCTATTGAAATTGTTATATTGTTGATTGAAATATGGTTTATAAGGTTGGCTACTATTAGAAGGTTTCTGATAATGCATCGGATAGTTTCTTGGCGAGTCATTGGTATTAATATTCAAATTTTTATAACGTAATAAAACCTGGTAAGCCTCCCTAAGGGATTTAATGTTTTGTGCGATTATAACACTCGCTTGGTTAGAGCTCAAATTATTTATGAATTTTTTTAAAACAATGGATTCATTAGTTAAGGGGACGTAAACTAAGCTTATTTCTAACTTACTCTTACGATTTATTTTGTTGAGGATTTCTTCACATTGATGATACAGTTGATGGATGTCTCTCGTTGAAATACTGTGTAGGTCCTGAAGTATTTGCTCATAAGTTTCGGGAACTCCATAGTCTTGTATTAAAGCTGTTTTAATTGTTTGCCATGTTGGACTCAATATACTTCGTAAGGTGTTAATTGCTGTTCCCTGAAGTTTGTTTTTTATGATGAGTGTTCCCAGAACTATGTTTGTAGGTGCAAGGTGACCGTGAACATAATCGATATATTCTATGAAGGAAATAACATCTTCATTAGAATTACCTGAGAAATTTGGAGCCTTCTCTAGCATCTTTAAAACGATAGATTGGTCATTTATTTCTCCCACTGCTGGTTGAGCCATTTTGATAAATATGGGCTCTTCACTTTCACTATCACTGCTTTCGTATTTATCCTTTTCGTGGATATAAGATCGTTGTTGAAGATCTCTCTGTTTCTGCACTTGATCCAGTTTTGATTGTCTGGATATTTATTTTTTTCACTGAAGTTACTTTTAATCAAAAGGTCTTTCACTGATTTAGTATCACACTCGGTTCTCTCTATGAGAATTTAATATATATTGAAGCCAATTTACTTTTGGACTTCTCTTGAATATTTACCGATTTCGCGTTACTTGTTCGATCACTGGATTCCATATATTTTTACAATATGCGTTTGCAAATTTTATTGGAATCCTACCGACTGCGCCAGATTAGTTTTAAAAAAAAATAAAATACAATACAGATATATTTCGTTAAATAATGTTTTATTTTACTAAAATAAAAGATCAAGACCCCTTACCACTGGTGGGGGGAAGTCTATCTCTCTTCGAAGTACAGAACAGAATCTCTTCCTCATTTTGAGGTCTTCTTCTTATATACCATTATTTTGTGTATGCGGTTGGTGTGGTCGCATAAACAAACTAAATGTTTGTTTAGTCAGCACTTCTGACTGCGACTATGTTTGGGATCGATATGGGTTGATAAGTTATCTAATATAACTTATGACTAAATGTTTGTTTAGTCAGCACTTCTGACTGCGAATATGTTTGGGATCGATATGGGTTCGTTATCTAATATAACTTATGACTAAATGTTTGTTTAGTCAGCACTTCTGACTGCGAATATGTTTGGGATCGATATGGGTTCGTTATCTAATATAACTCGCGCGTGGTGTTGAGCTCAGTGTTTACTTCAAAATGCAAAGTTGTAAAAATATGAGTAAAATTGAACCCTATGGAATAAACACTATTATGAAAATATATATGTTGTTTTTTATTTAATAAAAATTAGTAAAGTCCTCAGGTATGGCGAGATCAGGGAAATAAGGATTCATTTTTATATGGAGGATGTTATAGATTCCAGTTCAAATTGAATAGGTACTCATACATAAGATAGGTCAGCTATACAAAATAAAGTAGTGCATCAAAGCTACGCTAAGGCGGTACAAAGTTCGCCGGGTCAGCTTTGATAAAATAAATACTACTAACACTAAAATACTATTACGGACCCTAAAACGAAACAGTACCCGGGCGAAGCCGGGCCGGGCAGCTAGTTATTTATAATTGTAAAATATGGTCACGAATACGTATGTCCTGCGAACATTTTTTGACGCGTTTGAATGCATTTTTGATACGGTTTTTCGGTTCTTTGACTCTATTTTCGATCTTATTGTGAGTGCATTTTTAAGGTGTTTTCTTGGACAACATTTTCGACATTTTTTGAAGAGCTATCGGACGCGTTTTTCTCATTTCTGGGAAGCGTTTTTGTGGAGTGTTTGTCTCCTCGTTTTTTGACGCGTTTCTAACGATTTATTTACTTATTTATAAGGGTTTTTCATGCCTTTTAGGCATTATTTCATTAGCTAAGGCTTTACGGCAAGTTTTTCAATATTTTCTTTCTCAAGTTAGGCATTTTTTCGTCAAAATAGGTAGGCAACGCTGGCTGTCATGAAAATTAGGTAGGTGCACGGCAGCTGACTGCTAGTTTGGTTAGTCTATGCCCTTGCTCACCCAATTACATCGCAAGCTGCCAGCTAATAAATATTCGTGCATTTAAAGGCCATTCAATAGAATCTTTCTTTATAAATATAGAATCAAAGGGGGTCCTTTTTTATTAATTAACAAACGACACGACCCCTACTTGTTTCGAAAATGCTCATTATGATTTGTTTTTATTTTGCAGCAATTTCCACAGCTTACTGGGGTAAACATAAAGATAGGCACCCAAACAGCTGTCCTCCATTATATCGATGTACCACACTGGCTAATACCGTTTAATAATCATAATGTACCTATCGTTAAAAAGTTTGCATGTCCGAACTTGAGAACGAATTAAGCCGCACGAACATGGCAGGTATACCCATCGCTGTTGAAAAAAGGAGGGTATCGCAAACATCCCTGGTGTATGACACAGATTCATATGAAGGATTCGATGAATAGTTTTTAGTTTAACGCTAAATGCCAATAACTATGTAAGCTACGAACTGACCTTTACCACACCCAGCCACGGCCGGGGCAAATTTATAACTCATCTGTGGAGCCAAAAGTAGTAATAGTGTGGAGAAATTTACGAGCGTAGGAGTGGTCACCACTCCAATCGTACAGTTAGCCTCATATCCTTGTCATTGTCCCTGTATGAAACGCTGTTGAAGATTAATGGCGGAATAATCCGTTCCAAAAACAGCCCCTATCGAAGGCGGTAGGCTATCATGTGCGACGGCAGACCACATCAATTGTCGGCAAAGGTCGATGGTTGGTATAATTACTCATAAAGTGGAATGCTATATGTAATGACAAGAAAAGCCGTTATTTTTAATTCAAAAATGAATTTAATTGCCTATTCGGTTGGTAATTTACATCGCGCCATATCTCTGTATACGAATGTGCCAGGAATTTCTAATTACCACTGCTGCCAGGGAAATGTCGTCGTTTTCGTCGGGACGTGCCTTTTGAAGGATGAGAGTTCCCATTCCGTATTACCATGAGTGCCGTGTTAAATTACTCATAAGCCATTCCGTTGTTTGGTATTTTCTTAGGATTTCCAAAAGATTGGTCAATTGTGTGAATGCGCGCGTTTAAAAGCTCACGTCTGTCTGAAGGTGGGCTATAGACACATACTGGGGTCGACGTGTGTCAACAGTAAATGCCATTGCTAAATGAGGGTGGAATAATGGTGTCGAGGGCTTAAGTTGTTGATTGCATGGCTGTTAATGGCTAAGAAAGCGAGTATGTTGATAACGATTGCTAGTATGTTGGAAAATTGGGAATGGCTGCAGGCGGAGAGCGCTCTGTAATGAAGCAATTTTAACGCCACATCATGTCGCGAGGGCTTTGTTTACATTTAAATGCGACTAGGTAGCTACGTGTCTTAAAATCACGCATGCAAGATGCGTATCTGTTAATATTTTACTTTTATGTTGTCCTTGTTGCGTGGAACTATTGGTTACAGATTAGGTGTACACAGTTTGGAAATGGAGTTGGTTTTATAAGGGCTTGGGAGCTAAACCGTCGAATGGGCTGATTATTTTTCTCAAGACTTACATTGTTGGGCATGAGTCCTTGGGAATTATTCACCTGAATTATTTAATTCTACTAAACCTTTTAAAAAACGCTTTTTAAATTTGAGTTCTTCTGCTTCGTTGAAATAATGAGTCCACCCTTTCTGACCTGTGATTGAAACGGGGATGCAGAAGTATAGATACCTGGATGACTTTTGCATTAAAAATTGCAAGGCTCTTCCATTTCTAGCAAATTTTTTTAAATTTAGTGGAATTTTTTTTGTCAACTCCACCACGATTAACCTGAGTCGCTATATTTTTAAACTTTATTGTATATATAGCTTCTTTTAAGTTATGAGGTGCTTTCCTGAAACACAGTTATTATCAAAGACTTGCGCAGAAGAAATTACTCTAAAGTCGTCGGATTCTAGACATGTCAAAATTATTGAAAGTTCTGGGAAAAATTCCCATAGACTTAGCTTCTTAAGCTTTCCCTGCCGAGACCTGCAAATTCCAGTTGAGTCTTTCAAACTAGCCGACAGTTATTGCAAATAGTTATAAGAATTTTTCACAATGTTTTTGACTGTCAAACACGTTGACAACTGCGTTCGCCATTTATCTAAATCCAAAAATTAGACTTAGCTTCTTAAGCTTTCCCTGCCGAGACCTGCAAATTCCAGTTGAGTCTTTCAAACTAGCCGACAGTTATTGCAAATAGTTATAAGAATTTTTCACAATGTTTTTGACTGTCAAACACGTTGACAACTGCGTTCGCCATTTATCTAAATCCAAAAATTAGAAGGGTCAAACAGAGTTTCGCCAACATCGCTTACGATGATAGATTTTGTACAAAAACTCATTGTTGTCAAAACATTGTTGTTCTATCATCGTAAGCGATGTTGGCGCAGAATAAATTACAACAATTTTTAATGTTTTTGTACAAAATTTATCATCGTAGGCGATGTTGGCGAAACGAGGACAACTTTTGTGGTTGCATTAATGAATTGTCAAAAGCAAACCTTCCTACCTACTTGAAAGTGTTTGCCCGGAATAACTTTATAAACTACTGTACGAAATTGAGTCCGGTTTTGATTGCTGAATTGAAAAATATTACGATTTAAATATAGGATATTCTGTATCTTTATCCTAAATTGAAAAGCGGAGATCTAGGCTGACATGTAACGCGAAAGTTTTTTCGAGTACCTTCTAGCTTCTACCTTCGGCCGATTTGAATAGACCTTCTTTCATTATATGTTCAATTTTGTACAAAGATTTTAACATATAAATCTTTTTTTTTAATTATTTTGAAGTTTAATAGGTAATAAAAAATAAATCAAAAATTGCATACAGCTGAAAAAAATTTAAACTGGATCGAAGGATTTTACCAACGACCGTGTGTGTGAAAAAAACTGTTTGTGCTTCTGTGGCTGTTTTCTTTTAATTCTAACAGGGTAGATAGCTGAGTCTAATGCCACAGTAATTTTTGAACTTGGTTTGCATAATGTCGCTTAAAATTGAAAAAAAAAAAAACTGTCAGTCTGATGAAGAAAAGCGAACATGGGTCAGCTATAGTACGAAATAATAATTAAAATCTATAAATTGTGTTTTGTTTAAGGTCTGTTTCTTATCGAATTGGCAACATTTTTTCTAACCAAAACCAAAATTGACAGCTGATATAGCTCTCCTCACTTTGGTTTGCCATTTTACCAAGACTATCCATTTACGACACAGGGTCAAAAAAAGGATCAAAACTTGAACAGGAATGTCATGTGTTATATGTGCTATTTCGGAGGTACTGGTACAGGTTTCTACCTTTTGTGTTTGCACCAAAAATTGGCAACGCAGATCGTGGATCAGTCCTAACTATATTCTGTTGAAATGTTTGAAAAGATTGGCGGAGCGCAGGTATTTCCCTTCGAAGCCATCCTCTGTGTTCGATCAGAGTTGTAAATCCTTCAAAACTACATTTCAAGATCTTGTAACTAAAATAATATGGTAAGTTGGATGCAGGGGAAATTCGCTACAAGTACCTTTGCCGACATAGAGGTTAAGCAGTTAATAAAACTTTTCTTCCCTAAATCAGGGCTATGCTCAAAAGCAAGGCACGGTATTCCTGCAAAGGCTAAAAGTGCTAATTGTCCAGAGGCAGTCCACAAGGTGGTTATGGTATTTGTTGCTTTTTGTTTACCACACTTAATTCTACTACCCCATACTGGATATTCCTTCCACGTCACCGCTCTGCACTGTTCCGTTGAATTATTTCCGACAAACACTGATCAAATTTCCACTGCTACTTAAAAGAAATATCTATTTATATAATATGCACCCAGCTAAGCTTGCTCTCATTGAAAAGAACCATTTAAACTTGGCCCGCAGGCGACTACGTGACCTTATAAGTCACATGCCGTCCATTAACGCAGCTCTGATAACGACACAAGTCCGATATCGTATATGAGCCATCCCTCATTCATTGGGGCAGTGCACTGTTACTGCGGTGCTGGTGCCTATATCATATCAGATGACCCCAATAATGGACTTTGCCACATCCAATTTCATTCACTTTGCCAGTATTTTAGCAGAGGTCTTCCGTGGCCATAGTGTCGTCGTCTTCGTTCAATAGGTTGGCTTCTTAACATCTCATTTTCTTCACAAAAGGGTGACACATTCACTACATTATATTCTTTCACATTCTCGTGTACGTAGATATGCAGCCCACAGGGCAGCCGAGCAGATATTGCAATCATTAAGGATACCAGGAGGGACAACGATATCGGCGAGAGACCAAAGTGTAATAATGTTTCCTTCTCGGAGGATGGCTACGGCAATTTCTCCACATTTTGTTTGTGTGCTCCTTTTGTGGGGTCCTAAATGCAAGTGGAGCGTCCTTTTATTATTCCAGGATTTAATATACACAATTTTATGGCTTCATAAACAGTACGGGTATAGCTTACAGTCCGCCCCCAAGGAGGATACCCGCACACACACACCCACATACCATGGTATGGTGGAGAGGGGGAGACAAACAAGGGCCATCCTGGGACGGTCGAGAATCATATTTTATGCGAATCCCGTTTAGTGATTCTCTGCGTGAGCCTTTGGTTCATATTGAGTGGTTTTCCATTATACACCACTCTCATTGTTCGGTGCGACCGGGCGCGTGTGTGTTTGTGTATTGGTTGAGTGTTTGCTCAACATTGTCCTTATCGTCATCTTTTGTTAGAGGGATGTTGTTGCCTTCATTTACCATTTTGCCTGACATGATAGACAATTATTAAGGATGCTCCTCATATTGCTTTGCCGCGACACTTAACAAAGTTGAAAGTAGCCATTGTGTGTATATATGATGGCAGTGATCCGAGGTCCTTCCGTTATTCTTTAGACAGTGGATATCATTTCAATTTCACCCAGAAGTCCTACAAACACACAACTAACAGTGTAGTAGGTATACACTTTCTTGAAACAATAATTATTTTTATTGTTGAAACTTTCTACAGCCATTGTAGGGATAACAATGCAAAGGATAACAATAAAAATAGCAACAGCCATACGGTGGCGGTGGATAGCGGTCGGCGCGGTAGTGGCGAAAGTTCCCAACGCTATAACTTGTGTGTGTTTGTGTGTGACGGAGAGAAAGCGAGCTAAAATGAAGAAAAGGAATGCATGAATTATTCAAGAGTTCACTCTATTCATCTCCTGCCGAGGATGAAACTTCTGTCTCAATGTTCAATGCTGTCCGTCCGGGACTGTTTAAATTCGACCCTTTTACTGAAAAACAAAAAAAAAATAAAATAAAAAACCAGCCAACAGCAGTATGAACTGGGAGAAACATTTTAATTATTTATTATATGAGGAGCAGCTAGTGCACAATGCTTTCCACACCGTCGAACAACACCAACATTTATAAATAATATGCAATGGAAATTGCTTCTCGGTGCGGGAGGCGGAAGGCGGGAACACAATTTTGGTGTGAGAAAACTTCAATTG
This sequence comes from Cheilosia vulpina, assembly GCA_916610125.1. Lineage (NCBI taxonomy): Eukaryota > Metazoa > Arthropoda > Insecta > Diptera > Syrphidae > Cheilosia > Cheilosia vulpina. The sequence continues at coordinate 51,228,760 of OU744278.1, forward strand.
CATTGCAGTTTGTTTGAATAGGAGCGAGACTCCTGCGAGGCACTCCTTTAGCTGGCTTTGAGTTCCACTTAATGTATTTCTCCTTTTACGGTCTCTAGTTTAATGATAACCCCAAGGAGAATAATTCCTTTTTGGTGCGTCTGCGGGTGTGGTATTGGATAATGATATTTTCGAGAAAATTGTGTTAGCGGTCCTTTTTCTGTTTAGCACAAACTGTGCACAGTCCTCGCGGTGGGAGGTGCTTTGCAATTACACCTCTTCAAGTCGGGCTGTTGAATAAATTTGACAGGAAGTTGGTGCTCGGACAGGCTAATGTCAGTTCGCTCTAAAAAAAAAAACACGATCCCTGGAGAGGCTCTTCATGAGAAGGGGAAGATTTGTATCATTTCTGATCGCGAATAGGTATGTTGCATGTGCTTATAAATGCTCGAAAAATTGTGCCTTGAATAGCATGTTCGGTTTCTATCTTTTGGAACAAGAGTATTTCTTCCGATGGAGGTACGTACCACTTCTAACTTTGCTCAAGACTTGGCGCAAGTCAAAACTTACGACAGGGGTGCAGAAGAGCGAGAATTGTTTGTCGCCGCAGTAAGGATATGAAGTCTTGAATCGTTTTGTTTTGCCAAACCGATGAAGCAGCAGTTGGCTAGCATATTTTCGAACCACATTTCGATTAGTGTGTTATTCGAGCAGTTGGTACGACCGAGTGGGGAAATCCTTGCTCGTCTAGGATAATAGGTGTAGGCTCGCCTAAAGCTCTATTACATTGTCTATTCGAAGATGTTGGTTAAACGCATGTAGGTACTGCATCCTCCGTTTGCAGCTACTAGGTTTTTCCCTTCCTGGTCCAGCGTAGATCGAACCTACAGCTCAATCTAGAGGTAGATAATTCTAGATCAAGTTGTAGATAACTCTAGATCGAGTTTTAGGTTCGATCGCGACAATCTTCGATCTGACTAAGTGGAAGATTGTTAAGGTGGTTCTGCTTTCTTCTCCTCCTCTCGGGTAGCTATCGAACTTCGTTTGGACTCCCACGTCTGTAAAACTCTGTCACATTTCAGAGAGCCCTGAGTCTGGTAGTTCAATTCATTTACGTAGTTGTGGACCAGATTCACAATAACGAAAGTCCGATGCACTGCAGGGGTAAAAAATTGGGGCTTCTTGCTTTCAGTCTCCATAAGAAGCAATCCCTTTCCAAAGACAACTATACACTTGCGAAATAAATTTAGAAAGACCGCCCCAAATTCGAAATTCGCACCACCATAGACACGCATTAACGACTTCAAGCTTAGCACAGCAACTTCCAATCTTGTTGGACAAAACCGTGTCACTTGAATATGTGGTTCAACATCTTCTGCCAAGATCACTTAACACATCGCCTCCTCAAGTGGTAGGTTCCCACATACTTTCGTACACGTTACACTTCATAAATGGCTTTACTAAGCCATGTACCTACTCCTCGGAACAATCAAGTGCAATATCTACCTACTCCTGCAGTTTCCACAGCACCCCACACACAGCAATGGGAGTATCATCTGCCTTCTCTCTCATCTCATCTCTCATCCGACAAATACAAACTTTCCCACGAAATGCCAGTAAATAGGGAAGCTAATTGTTAAGTAGCTCCACACATCACCCTCTTCATGGGGCCGCCATCTTCTATTAGCCTAGAAATAACAACCCGCATGCAAAGTCTTCGAAACCTTGATCTCAATACACACCAGTTCTCGGCACTTACCCTTCTATCGTTGGCTCATATGAGTGTGGCTTGAATATTAATCAAAAAAAAAAAAAGGAAAACATCTTCAACTCCTTGACTTTCATATCCTTGTAACAGTCCTTAATTCTTTTCCAACCGCACACATTGTGATTATGTTTCAAGTGACTGTGCCAGGAAAAGATGATAATAGACCGACCGTATGATAGAGGTGCCCTTTAGCTTTGTTATGTCTTCATCACACTTCTTAAGTCCCCTATAGCTTTGAGTCAGGCAGATGAAGTTTTATCATTACACTCACCCCATGAGCGCAAATATGCATGCGATGCTTGAAGATGTTTCATACGAGTAAAAGTTTCACTGCTCGGCATCCAGGAGGACACTTCAAACTCCACGTGTATCAGTCACAACCTTGGTGTTCCCTTAATATGATTATTATATTGTCGCAGGGATCCGCAAGGACGACAACGGTGTTGTTGGTAGCGTGTATGTGTTGTAGTCGCCGATACATTGGATTGTAGTGTGTGCATGTTGGAAGAGCATACTGTTTTCGAAGGCGTAAACGGGTAAAACTTCATCGTTTGGCCCGATGCCCGGGATATCAATAGACCGAGTGGATGCACGACTTTCAAAATCCACACACGACAGCATCTTGAAGCGACTGTAGTTTTAGGAAAGCTGGGGAGGATCTAACTTTATGTAGCCGTCACCTGTGTCGGTGTGTTTTGTTTGCTCTTTTGCGCAAAACCCTTGACATAAAAGGAGGTGAAGCAGTTAAGTGCCGCTCTAAGGATTATCGGGCATTTGAGTAGCTAATTGAGCTTGAAAGTAATTAAGTTGGTTGCGGTGGAGTTTTTGGAAACGACATACACATCCCTCTTACCCAGAAGTTTCACTTTCACCCGGTTTCAACTACGTAGATTTGGAAAGTTCTCCATCCGCTACTTTCAATGAGTCGATAATGGCATTTGCATTTGTGTGTCCAGTAGCTTACATGCAATGGGGACGTGATTGCTTTTCGACCGAATGCGATTTTCAAGATATAGATGAAATTAGATAAGTGGTAATATGTTTGGAAAAAATACAAAGCACACTGCATACAAGTCATGCAAAATTGGTTTTGTATGGGAGGTACCAGAACTACTTGACCGACAAAGCCCATATTTAATATCAACCCGACGACGATAAAAATAAGTCCTTTCACCAAACTTCATTCTCCTATCTCAATTCCTTTGGGCGCTAACGTGTTTTCAATAGACAGATAGACACACAGACGGACATGGCAAAATCGATTCAGAATGTGATCCTGATTCAGAATATATACACTTTATGAGGTCTCCGGTGACTCCTTCTAAGCGTTAAAAATGTAATGACAAAGTGAATGTACCTTCCTCTGGAGGGTATAAAAAAACTTACGGAATGAACGCCCGCAACCTAATTGGATACCCTCACTTTATATACGCAAAGTTATTTTCTGAAAAAATTATCGAATTGATAAATATCGCATTGAATTGCAATTGATCGTAATGCTTGTACCGTTTGCGGATGTGATGCGCGATATACGACTATCAGAAATCAGTGAAATAATACGCAAAACACGAATCAATTGCAGCAAGAATAAAAGCAAATTTCAAATTGCGCACAGCCTAAGTCAATGTATAACGCTATCTATCGGGTTGTGGCGTTGATCACAGCGCCATCTATTATTTCTCCACCCAAAATGCACGCCAAACGTCTTCTATCACAATGAATTTCACAATTATCCGTAAATTTCGGATAAATTTAAATAAATTTTCCACCTTTACATCGTCCAAAATCATCAAATCATACGATCATGCTAGAATTCTACTAAGAATTTTCTATTTTTCCATTCGAAAGGCCATTCCGGAACAATTGCACACAAAATTCCATTGAAAAAAAAATAATTTTTTACGACTTTTTCGGAGGTTTTTCCTAAAATTTTCTTTCGTTAAAACCTTATCCTGGCAATTACGAAAAACTAAAAAAAAATGTGTACCCAATCGGTCCTGGCCGTTCTTAATTGATGAATTACTATAGATTTTTCAGACCATTTTTCATTTTTATATATACCTAAAGATAAAATGAATTGTTATTTTGATATATATAATATTTTAATGTAGAGCTATACGTTTTTCTTAAACTAAATTTTGACGCTTGAATAGGTGAGCAATGCGAAAAGATGAACGGGATTTATTTCATATATGTTCAGTGTTCATCTTTCGGTGATTCTACTGTATTCGTATTTTGAATTTTTAAGAACTTCTCAGTTTAGACACATGTTAACCGATAAACCCTTTTTTGGCCAAGATCAGCTCTCACATTCTCCCGATATTTTTTACTGGAACTAGGATCAAAGTTATTAGATGAACTTCTATGTGGAAAAGTAACTTCCCGACTTTGCCAACAAATTTTTATTCGTATTCAATTTAAACCGACATCAAGTAAAAGGCCTGCCCGATGCTTTGATACCCTCCACTGTATACAAGTCATGCAAAACTGGTTTTGTATGGGAGCTACCAGAACTACTTCACCGACATAGCCCATTTTTAATACCAACCTAACGACGATGAAAATAAGTCCTTTCTCCAAATTTCATTCGCCTACGTCAATTCCTTTGGGCGCTATCGTGCTTTCAACAGACAGACGGACATGGCTAAATCAATTCAGAATTTGATCCTGATTCAGAATATACATATACCCTTTATGAGGTCTCCGGTGTCTCCTTCTTGGCGTTACAAATGTAATGACAAATTGAATATACATACCTTCCTGTGGAGGGTGTAAAAATTAACACCAAAATTAATTTGATCCGCATCAAGCCTGTTTTTGGATATACAAAATAAGTACATGCACACCCCCTTTATCGACGAATTTTAAGCCCCTTTGAAGACTTCAAAATAGGAAGAATTTGTGAATCAGTAGGTTTCCATAAGTCTCCATATAGCACAAAAGGACTGTATCCATCAAAGTATCTCGAGCACAAGTTTCCTCTGTGTCTCGCTAAACCACCCATACCTAGACCTTATCAAGGCGAAGTTTTACGATCTTACACGGCGCTTTCCTTAAAGGCTGTCATATGCTTGTCCAAAGTTGCATCTTAAGCAACAATAAAACCTTATAACTAGCTTCTCGCAAAACATCTATTTGCGTGAGGTTTTATTACGAGTATTGCGTTGCATGGCAGGGACATACAATTTGTTAACCCATATTCGAAACGCTAAAGAAACAAGCTTTGGCAGGACCCTTTTCAGTAATCAACAAGTATTCTTTTGAATGCATTACAATCTATTTTACAAGTTTATTACTTTAGGTCTAATGGTGGCACCTGTCAGCCCATACCTTGCTCTAAAAAAGCATCGAGAAACACACACAAATGCATCAGGAAATCTTATATTCAACAGATTCAGCGTTATCGTGGATAAAACTTCCCTGGAAGGCTAGGTATCGTGGACAAACAGAGGCTCCAATCGTGAACGAGAAAATTTCAGTGACATTTCTTCACAAATTCGAAACCAAATGCAATCCACGTACCGCGCTAAAGTCAGAGATTCCAGAAATTCTGCACCTCGGAACGGAAATACTGTCACCCTAATTTTGGTGGCTTTTGCACAGCAGCATTTAGCGATGACTGTCGATGTTCGACTTTGCTGTTCAAATCTAACGATAAATGCCATTTCAAGCCAGTGGTTCTAAAAAGACCGCAAAATTTCCGCGCCATTCAATTTCCCTTATGACTTAAATAAGTGCTTTATTTTGATTTGGGATATAATTGAATTCCCTTTCTGAGTCCAAGACGGTGAAATGATTCCTTAGAAAAGGTGTATAAGTAGCCCAAGGTTTGTGGTACAGTCGATGTGCTGTGCCTAGAAAATTTGTTTTTCATCACTTCAAATCACAAGGGGCCTTACCAAGAGCTCTGTTTACATTAAGGATTATTTTATGTTTGAATGAAAGTCTTCCTTTTTCTCATTCACGTTGTAATTTTTCAATTTTTATATTTATAATAACTCAATAAGACTAACAAAGCTAACAGGTAGATATATATGGCTAAGGGTTAGGTTAAGATAGGTTGGATAACGGCGTGTGCGTTGCTCGTGGTCGGCGGTAAGACAGTCAAAGGCTGCTGTTATATGTATCGCTGTTGGTAGCAGTGTCACTCCTCGGTTGGATTTATGACAACAAGGAAAATACATTCGCTATACCTATCGCTACTACACCGCACTTAAGTGCAGCGGAGTGCGAAAAGTCATTATGTCTGTCTGATATGGTGCATAAATACCCACTCGACCACCCTAATCCAAAAGCTCATAGGTCACATTTGATTGGGTTTTTCATAGCACATTATACCCCTCGGCGACAGACTTTCATCTCGCATGCATCCCATATTAAGGTCGCCGTATAATAACTTTTATTATCCTGTAACGACTTCATTCGTTTCTTAGACGTCGTCGTTCCGCCCACAAACTGTCGCCCATTCGCTTATTTATGGAGTAAACTGCATTCCGCTCTCTTGGTTAGTCGTCCTTTGTGCGCCAGCTAATATACTCATAAATTTTTCCCTCATCCACCTTTGCATCAGCAAAGGACCATAACAGAGGAGAGGAGATCTGGCTGCTGCGTTTGGCTTTAATGCACTCTTCGCCGGTATCCGCACGCTCTGCGGTCGTGAGCATAACGCATACAGGCTACAGTCCCACGATGATGTGGATCCCGAAGCAAAACATTTCACTTTATACGGCAGTGGTCGGGGTTGGTTTTCAAAGGCTTCAGCCACCAAATAGCACCGACAGTTGACATGCTTGTCCTATTTAGAGATGCACTGCCATATAAAGCACACGTCAAATGAACACCGTGTAAGGTAGTTGGCGGAGAGGAAGTGCATCGGAATAGTTTGATGATAGCTATACAAACTGCAAGGATGTGCCCAAAAACGATGAACTACTCGCACATATAGCTGTACAAGTGTATACTCGTACTTGCGCTGATTTATGAGTATACGCAAGGAGGTGAACAACTCCTTAGAGATGCACTTTGTTTGTAAGTCTTGTGCGGTGAAGGTGCTTAATGTTGACTTTTGACTCTCTTTGAGTGACACGAAGCAATGCATGCATTATGGATACGTTCGATATTCGAGTCTCTTACTTAATTTCACTGAAAGGACTAACGCGACTTGGAATGGTGGACGGCAGTCTGATGAAGGGACCTGATTAGAGTGAAAAGTTGCCCGGCACCAGTGGTTGTGTTTCAGTTTTCCTTTTGATTAAGTGACTGCAAAGTCTCATATGGGCGTTGTCCTTTAGGGTTGCTCGATGTTCGTGTTGTGTACAATCATGTGAGGACAATGGATAATTAGGAAAGTAATTTGTAATACACTTTTATCGGAGGACTACCATCGATCCTGAGAGAGAGAGAGACGACCGGGTGACAATTTAATGAATTAAAGTGGGCTGGGTCCCGACGGAGAAGGATGGACTAAACAATTGGAAGCAACACTGCTTGTTGCAGTTGTGTTGTTTAATTAGATTACATTTATCTGGGTTTACTCAGTACAGAGCAATAGTACATGACGTATATTTTTATGGTGGAGTGAACTGCGTTTACAATGGACGTTGGCTGGATGTAGAATGGGTTTAAATTATTGTTTGTAATTTTTTTTTAAATCCTTTTGCGATAAGCTTAGTTATGGAGCCACCCAACAAATGGGTTTAAGGAGGGTGCATAAGAATTCTATATTTGCATTATAATACATGACTTGGCGGGATGTTTGCTCACTTACTTTACTTTGATATTTGTTCACTAGGTGCTTATGGTTCGTCATTTTTCACGGAATGCTGGTGGGGATTCGCTTCTGTTTCTACCTTTTTTTATAACTCAGAGGCAACACGTTTCATAGCAAGACCAGACTGTAGAAATACAACCTGAGCCACTAGGTACCGATTAAGTCCTTTTGGTTTTCTTTTGTCTGTTCATAGTAGTGAAAGGGTTTTTGAAGTATTTCTCAAGATAATGGGTAGGTTATGATTTGTCATTTATTGCCACGCCCACTTTTTTAGGGTTGTTTTGAGCAAACAAATTTTTTTTTTTAATTAACAGCCTTTCACTTATCCTTACTCAAGTAAAAGATTTTTCATTAGCGACTTGACAACTTAAAACTTTCAGTGTGAACGCACTAAACCGATTACAGAACTGTCAAAATGTCAAAATATTCAGAAAATTGAACATTTTCATAATGATGAAGTACACGAAGGAACAACGTTTACAAATAATTAAAATTTCCTACCGAAATATTGAATCTTTGGTCGCAACTTTAAGAAGAATTTTAGGTTCCACGCTACATAATGAAGACGTCTCTATTTTCAGTGATAGTGGTTTGAAATGCAATCAGGTCTTGAAAATTGACTGTCTTTCACCTAATCGTTTATATATCTGTAAGTAACCAGACAGTTAGGTGAGTAAAGCTCCTTACAGTGTGTTTAAAATACTAAATCAATTCCGAAGTTTACAAAGCAAATCTAAAGTCATCCTAAAAGTTAAGCTAGGCCTCACATGCGTACAGGGTGCGCCATCTTGTATGTCGCTTTGTACACATTGAAAAACTTTGACATTTATCAACCGATTGGCTTGAGTGGACATGTTTTTGAATTGTCAGTTCAAAAAAAAATAAAAATAAATAGTTATTCTGTAGGAACCCTAGGCCAAGCTCCTCATAACCATTAGTTTTGCGTGAGTTTTTTAATCCATTTTTTTGGGATCTGCAATTTTACGCCGAGGCCAATTGAGAAGCTCTTTAACAACAGTTATACTCTCGGATGTTTTTCAGATATTCGCGAGAGGTCGCAGTGGAAAAAGAACCTTATGATGGAATTTGTTTTTTTTTTTTTCGGGTATCGAACCTGGGCCGCTCGCCACAAGTCACAGTGCCTATACATCAAATTCCTCTATGCCGCAGTGATGCCAGATCGAGGTATTTATCCCCTTTTATTTTCTCGCTTAAAAAAAGCTAAAAGGGACAAAGGGATTTTTCAAACCTCATAGTACAAAAAAAAAGAGATTTTACTTTTTGGTCAATTTTTTTTCCTAATTGCTAATTTCGTTAAGAATAAAAAAATGAGTCAACCTACGATCAAACTAAATATTTTCATGTTTAGAAAAAAGTCATTCAAAATATCTGAATGCGTTCATTTTCTTATTTTTATTTCCCTAAAAAGGGTTTCATAAACTGACATATCTGTGTCAATTTTGTATGAGAAATCGAGAATAATGAGGCTGAAACCGAGATAAAGTTTTTCGCATACCAGTCATTTTCAAATAATTCATAGGGTATTTATTTTATGTTAAATATTATTTTCATTTTAATACCGAATGCAATTTTATGTTTCTTCTTGTAACGTTTTAAAAATGTATAAGATGTACCTACATTTCTATTTTTGTATTATATGCAAACGTATCTAAATATGTATTTATTTTTGTTAGCTTGCATAGGTAATGTATAATGTAACTTGTATTTGTTAATAATAACAAAGACTGAATTTAATGAAATACATATTGTTTTTTTTTTTTAATTTAATATTTCGTGGGATTTTTTATATTTTGGCGAGGGATAAAAGGGATTTTTTGGGTATAACCTGCTTCTGAAGTCTGGCATCACTGCTATGCCGTACAGTTCAGTTTTAACAATGGATTGCTTCACACCGAAACAATGCGCAGAAATATTGACGGTGTATACGAGTATGGAAATAGTCGATCAGTTGCGTTGGCCAACAAGCCAACTTTTCGTCGTTTGGTGTCGGACATGTTGGTGTTGGACATGACGTTCATCATTTGCCACACTGCGAATTATTATTATTATTATTATTACTTTGCCCACGCCCTCAGTCATTATTATTGATTTATTGATTTATAATTATATTTGGTTGTCTGACTTTTTGAACTTAAATAGTTGCTTTTTAAATTTGTTAAAATTTGTAAGCGTTTTAATTTCATTTGGAAGGTTGTTGAACAGGTTTACCCCCTTGAACATTACTGTGTTACACTGTGGTCTAAAGTTTAAATCTACAGAATCAAACAATACGTTTCTGCATCGAAAATTCCTTGAGCGTGTGACGTCAAAAAATGACTTGACATCTCCGAACTTCTTTTGTGGGGTTATTTAAAAAGTTAAGTATCCGCCAGCAAGCCTTAAATTGGAAAATCAACACCATCGCTTCACCGTCCGAGATGCTCGAAAAAGTGTTGGAAAACGCAGCACATTTTGCTTTGGTTAGTAGCGGTAGCCACTTAATTTATGTTAAATTTAAAAACTAGTCCAAATAAATTGTAAAGGACCAAATTAAATAAAAAGCCATTATAAATGGGAATCGGACTGTTTTTATTTAAGTTATTCAATATTCACATGCCGACATAAAAGATGGCGCACCCGTTTTATGTATCCACTCTGGAAGAGCTCATAACACCAGAACGGCTCTCTTACTAGCAGCAGCCCTTACACTTTTAGTTGTTCATCAGAGACCAGCACAAATAGACAAGGTAAGCACTTGATCATAAGCACCACGCTGCATGATTGAGTCCTTATTTTGATCATTTTCATTTTGTTTTTGTTTCCTCTTCCAGTGAAGTTGTTGTTGGTGTGCCCTTTGAAGAGTTAAAAGAACTGTTCCCCCTTTCTCCAAATGTTGCCAATTCCACCTCTTGCCATAGGTAGAAAGGTCCGATGCAATCAGCGGATTCAAGAAACCCGATCCACGATTTCATCCGGAGGAATATAAATAAATAGTTTTCACATCCATGCACCCATCAATAAAAATCGTTTTCGTGTTTCGTTTCGTTTCATTTTTTGTTGCTTTCGACATCGACTCCCTGCCATCAGGATATATACCCGTTTCATGAAAAAACCATTAAACAATGTCTCAAACTCGAACGTGTCACTTGAAATATTTCCTGAATGTGGTCCTGCGACGTGTGCTCACGTACGTTTCGGAATGGCTCAAAAAAAAAAAAAACAAAAAAATAGAAAATACACGACACACTGGGAAACTCGTTCGCTCCGAATTAAGATGCCAATATTGATGTCATGTTGTTTGCTGCTGTACACTCCTAAGCCATCGATTCGGCACCGGTATGGTCTGGTCATATGCGATCAACCACCCACCCAACACGAATGTAGTACATACATTATTAAGTAGTCGAGCAAATACGCTACACCGCGTATACAACATCCATTGATGATGAATGTGAGAGAATGCAGTGGCCGCCAGTGTCCACCTTTTTATCGAGCGCATATGTCCGTGCATCCGACACAACAGTCCAACAGAATACGTATATACGGCAGTCATTTTGTTCGTTTTTCTTGTTGTGACTTGTGAGTGTCATCATACACAACGCGAATAATTTCACCAGGACGAAAATTACTCCGGAGGTGGGCTGCCGAGGAGCGTTTTGCGAATTGGACAGCTACATCCGTCACAAGGATCGGATCGGATAATAGTTTGCGGAAATGGATCAATTATTTACAGCCCTCAACAGGATTTTGTCGATGCCGGATGCTGCTGATGTTGATGATGATGATGAGGATGGTGGTGCGCACGTTGACGTCGACGATGGCGAGCATCGGTCTGGTGAATGTAAAACTCCAAAAGGGATGTTTTGTCCCACTTCGATAGCCTCGGTAACGGACTAAGGTTGAAGCATTGAGATGAAGTACCCATACCTACTAGAACCAACTACAGGACAATTGGCTTAGGATGTTGATGACTCCACTCTTTCGCTGTAGGGGCAGGGATATTAAAAGCTTTCCATGTCGGCCATGTCCTATGCTGGCGGGCATAAGGCACACCAAAGATCTGTCATGTGATGTGACAACTCAATGATATGTCGGTGTTTATGTGTGTGCGATTGTTCGAATGTGCATGTCCGACACGCCAAGCAGCCGAAGGCATACTGATTTATTATTGACATTGTATACACTGGAACTGGACGACCGACGACGACGGACACAAAAAGGCTAAAAGTGGAAATTATAACCAATCAACTCGGTCAGGATTAGGGCTCCTGTGAGGTGACGGCCGAAGCGATTCTTATTCCCTGACATATTTATATTGATAGCCGGTGGCGTACACATCGGACGATGTGTGGTGTAGTGTTCGAAATGTATCCTGCATATAATTGCCGCAGTTGCTGGTTGCTGGATTACTGTGCAGCATCTATCTTCGTGCGTGCATTTTTGATGAGAGGATGTGGAAATTTTGAATCGAACTCTCTGAAATTACATGCCACCACGACCGCTTTACAATGAAACATACGTTGGCCGGCAGTTGCACGCTGCGACAGCGCATGTGGCAGCGGCGGCGAGGTGGAAAATAAATTGTCACCCACTCGGATAGTAGGCACACATGAAAATTAACGGAAATTGCGGAAACTCTGTATGACAGATGAGCAAATCACCAGCAGCCAGGTCGTTGCTCCTGCCCTCTGTGTAATGAACTAAAAATGAGTTACGGCCGGACAGGACATGATGGAATATTGTATGAGAGCGCGACTATCATGGTAGGCATCTGTTTTATTTTTTTTATTTTTTTTATAAATGTTAACTGGGCAAAGGAGTAAGCTGAGCTGAGCACTGCTACAACTATATGCTTTGGAATTGATGGGTCCTAAGGGGCCATTTATAACAGTGTTTCAACATGATTTTGAAATGTTTATTGCAATCGTTTTTGGGCGGAAGTGGAGCAACAAATAGATTCGTTTTATAAATTAACGATACATACACCCGGGCGTATTGGGTGCAGTTGGCTGACAGCCGTGGAATATAACCGGATAGGGCCCTTCTCATCGCTGATTAGTATGGTGTATGTGTCAGAGTTATTGATGACATTCAAATGAAGTGTATACTATACGTGTAGTGCATGTATATGTATATTCCTTCAGCTTTGTTGCTCATCCAGCAGAGGCTTATGTTATGTTAGGTTAGGTGGTTTACAGGTTACAACATCTATCATCAGCGCTCCTTTTGCCTTTTTGAGATCGGATTTAGACTTATGTACAGATTCGTCACATCTGACAGCTGATCAAGTTTCTTAGCCCCACGTATTAAAGGTACTAGACAAATGGCGCTATTTAATCTACGTTACACGTTACGTTTGCTTACTGGACACGATTGGTAAAATTCTCGAGCGAATTATTTACAACAGGCTCCAGCCAGCAATTGAAACGGCGGGAGGCCTCTCGGATCACCAATACGGTTTTCGTAGATCAAGATCTACGGTAGATGCAATCAATGCGGTAATAACGAGAGCCCGAGCCGCTATAGAAAGAAGGCGTTGGAAAGGAGGAACCAAAAAATACTGCGCCGTTATAACGCTTGATGTAAAAAACGCGTTTAATTCGGCGAATTGGGAACGTATCATGAGCTGTTTACACCGGATTGAAATACCGAACTATCTCCGTAGGATTGTAATGAGTTACTTTTCGAATAGAGTTCTTCTCTACCACTCTGATGAGGGAATAAAAGAGTATGAAGTAACGGGCGGGGTACCACAAGGTTCAGTTTTAGGCCCCTTGTTGTGGAATGTTATGTATGACGAAATTCTGCGTCTACCAATTCCAAGAGAAGCGTCAATTATCGGCTTTGCAGACGACATAGCTGTGGTAGTTGTGGCAAAAACAATAGAAGAAGTCGAACTACACTGCAACGAGACAGTTGCAACTGTACGTAGATGGCTTTCTAGCGCAGGTTTAAAACTCGCCGACCACAAAACGGAAGCAGTACTTATTACTAGTAGGAAAGTTCTGGAAACGATAACGATTAGAGTAGGAGGGCATGAAGTAGTTTCCAAACCATTTATTAAGTACCTCGGAGTAATTATAGACGCTCGCCTGAGCTTTAAACACCATATTGAATATGTATGCAAAAAGTCGTCAAAAACTGTTAGCGCGCTTTCAAGGCTGATGAGTAACATCGGGGGCCCGAAACAAACAAAGAGAATTCTTCTTGCAGGAACTGCCAATTCTATTCTCATGTACGCGATAGAAATATGGTCAAGTGCAATGAAAGTTAAGTCTTACGTGAGGGAAGCCAAATCCATCCACCGTCTTGGCGCATTAAGAGTCGCCTGTGCGTTTCGAACAGTTTCGAACGATGCCATACACGTCGTATCTTCAATGTCACCTATACTTGCTGAAGAAATGGTAAAATTAAAAATCGAGCGAGTCCAAAATGGTCGGGTAGATAACGAAAAAAGAAAATACGAAAGGTGTCTGAGTATAGCAACCTGGCAACAACAATGGAATGAATCGCTAAAGGGAAGATGGACACACAGGCTTATACCAGTGATCGACCTATGGATTAAACGGAAACATGGTGAAACAACTTCTATCTGACTCAGTTCGTGACGGGTCATGGCTGTTATAGGGAATATCTTTTAAAACGCGGACACGAAACCAGCCCAAATTTCCCGCATTGCGAAGATGTTTCTGAAAACGCGGAACACGTGTTTTTTCATTGCCAACGATACGAAACCGAGAGGATATTCCTACGGGACCAATTCGGTGAGTGGCCCACTCCCGCTAACATCGTAAACTATATGCTCCAGAATGACGAAAACTGGACCATTGTAAGTAACGTGGCGGTGCGTATTCTCAGCGACCTAAGACGCTTAGAACGCCAACGGCATGTTAATAGTTCCAACAATTGAGCAAAAAGCAACAATTCTTTATACCGACCCCCGCGAAGTAATGCCTTACGGCGGTTCCGCGGGGGGAACTAATCGGTCTGTTCGGGAAGGGAGGTGGTTTTAGCCGGTAGGAATCCGGCACTATCAATGGACGTCGGACCATTGGTGTCATGCAAGATTTCCACCTTCCATCGAAAAAAAAAAAAAATCTACGTTACACTTGGTAATAAAATGAATATTTCGGCAGCTATTTTAAGCAAAATGTACCCATGTTTCAAATTTGGGCTTGAAAACAAATAAATAGTTGGCGAAACAGACCCTATTTTGAGCCTTTCATTTTCAGGGTGAAACGGAGCCACCACTTTTGTATAGATTTCTAGAGGCGTTCGAATCAGACCACCATTGTCGGGTCTCTTTTCGCCAGAGCCACCACTTACAAGCTTCACCAATTGGCCCAGTCCTGAGGTTACTACCTCCAGTTACAAGTCGGTTGAGGTCGCCATCTTATTGTGCGTGCCACCAAAAGCAAGGTCTTCCACTATTGCGTTGTATTCTGGAAAACTCTATGGGCTGGAGCATTTGTATTCATTCGCTATACATGTCTTTCCAATATTAGGTGACTGCGATGGGCAATTTTTTGACCAATTCCATGTCGCTGTACAGCTCGTATAGTTCGTCGTTGAATGTTCTTCTCCAAAGGACTCTAAGCAAACGGGACCAATTTTTTTACGTAGAGTGTTCTCGAAGCGACTGCGGTTATCTCCATCTGCTTAAAACAAAGCCCAAGCTTCAGCATCATAAAGCGACACTGGAACTATCGGCCCCTTGAATATAACTTTCTTAGTTGTTCGAATTGGGGCTCTACCACTCAATTGCAGTCTGAGCCCAAAGAAACAGCCATTGATATACAGAGGCTATTATTCTAGGCGATCTTCATAAATTATCTACCTCTGTTCTGGTTATAAAATAAGCTTTTAAAATTCTTTAATTTTCGGTCATAGGTAAATTGACTCATAAATATATAAAAAAATCCTTCATACTCTATAAAAAAAATGTAGCTCTGGTTATAAAAAGCTACACCGTGATATTTTAGGGTGATTATTTCGACGCAGTCCAGCTTCTGCTCGATAGACACTCCCTACAAACAATAAGATTGAAGTCCTTGTGCTGAGCATGCTTTCCTGCAGCATTCATTGTAAACCCCGTATCTTCTTCGGCGGGTCTTTGCCAGCTCAGATATTGGGGAATTTAGGAAGAGCTTCGACTGCTGGAATGGAAAATCGACTTCGGTGTATGGATCTTCAGCTTCAACTGTGAATAAGGTTGTAATTCAATTCAAATGTTCAACATTAAAATCTGTGGGCACTCACTTGACTTCTTAACT
Source organism: Cheilosia vulpina (assembly GCA_916610125.1). NCBI lineage: Eukaryota > Metazoa > Arthropoda > Insecta > Diptera > Syrphidae > Cheilosia > Cheilosia vulpina. The sequence continues at coordinate 51,244,550 of OU744278.1, forward strand.
TTGTTTGCAGCAAATCCTTTTGTACAAAATGTGTCCAGGGCAATGGTCAACTGTCGCCCGCACAGTTTATCATAGCCCTGAGAGTTTGAGGTATTCATAACAAAGATCACAAGCAAACACAACCAACGTTGACAAAAAAACAGCTTTGAAGATATGCCGGACACATTTGTTGCTTCTATTGTATAGACGATGTGCAACCACTCGTTGGTGAAGAAAATCTGTTGCTCTCCGCTCGTTTGTAACGGGTATTTATGTACAAAAATGCACTTGAACTCCGTACATGTAGTGTCTGAGAATTTACCTGTAGAAATTCTTGGAGAAGAGTGTTGACGCACACTCGCTAATTTATTCGGGCGGAGAGGCACAGGGTATTTTTTATACGTCTTCACACTGTCATGGATGTTTGAAATGTGTTTTACATAATTAAGCGGCGATGCTGAAGAAAATGCAGAGCTACGTTATACGAAAATGTATTTTCTGTTGACAAAAACTTTAAGGTGGGTTACATGAACACTGAACAGTTTTCAGCTTAAACGAATAATGATTTGAGCACTTAGGGGTTAAACTTTTCATTGACCCTCTGAGCTCCGAATGGCACTGGGAAACTCCTCAATAAAGTTTTGCACATTTCAGAAGACCTCCCGGTCCAATGCCATGACCGTAAAAGGAACCGAAAATCACACACAGAATTTTACATTTCAAAGAATGAAGAATGGCTTTTGAGTAGTCAAATTTGGCCTAAATCACTAAACCCTTGTCCTACGAAATGCAAGCAACAAATGAATGAAATGTTGTTTACCTGACACACGAATATCACCATGCGCAAAAATCTTATAATGAGAGGGAGCTGGGAGCCGACGACTATGTGTGCAACAAAATATTGCATGTACGACCGAGAGTGACTCTCTATTTGCCCGATGGATTGGGTGAGCAGTTTTATTGTGACGCATGTTCAAATGCACATGCCAACATACCAGCTCTAAAATTAGATTTTTTGTACATATAGGTATAAATATTATAAATTGTTCCTTACCACAAAAGAGTAAATAAATTATTAAGTTAAAGTAAAAACGGCCTCTTGCTCAGTCCTTACTTCAGAAAGTACGTTTGCATTAGAGTAAGCTACCCTCTCAAAATGAATGAGAGAACGGCCAGCCGTCGCGTGTTTAAGAGTGGGGAATAATAATTCAATAAAAGGGCCTAACATATTGAATCTGTCACGTCAGTTGCGTCGAAGAAAGAAGAAACATTCACAAATAAATTATTAAACAGACGGCACACAGTGTCATTGATGCACCAGTGGATGTGCTTTACCTGCAATAAACGATCATGACCAGTGATGCCAACCCGAATCGAAGTGTTTATGTCTTAATCCGAGAAAAATAAGGGCTTTTTCAAAAAAATATTTGGCGTTCTCTAAATATTTCTACCAATGAAAGTGCTTTCTCTCAATTAGTGAAAACGTTCATCGTATTTAATTTTCAAAGGACTAAAAAGTAGATCGTAAACCTATTGCTTAGCATAACTCCTTTTCGAGTCTCACTTTTTTTTTAAATGATCAGAATTGCACCTTTTTCATTTTTAGTAAGATTTCGATTTGAAAAAGAATGCAAAATATGAAAAAATAAAATGTATAATGAAAACATTTGTGTGTTTGTTACAAATGAATGTTTTTTTATTTTTGCTATATATTTTATATGGGCGCCCCTTTTTTATCTGGAGCCCCATTTTTATTTCCCCTTTCGAAATTTGTCAGCGGGAACGCTGCTTGTTTATGAGTCGGCTTCCATATTGGACATGTGTAACCGGCAAGTAACAGGAAATCTGCCGGAGTTGGTGGTCTCAGATCTCAGTATGATTTGTCTCTAGTTGGGACTTTTTTTCATCAAGTTTTGGATTTATAACACCTTTTAGTGTTATTTCATAAAGATGAAATAAGTGCAAAATAGGACTTACCTCATCTGCACATATTTGGGAGCTATTTCATTTATGTTTGGAGATATTTCGCTTGTCTGAAAACAGCAACTTGTAAAAATATTTTGCCTTCTAAACTGTATTTTTTTTTATTAAAACGTTGCATTTAAAAGCCGCTTATTGGTAGTAAATATATAAGATAAAAAAAGAAGCAAAAAAAAAATGGAGTTGGAAATGATTAATGGAAAACAAAAGAATAGCATATTATTATTAGATAAATGAAAAGCAAATTTATATAAGAAAAGCAATATAAAGAATATTATTATAATGCTACAATAAAAACTGCAAGGAAAAAGTTGAAATTTTAGATGGCGTATGTTCAAAGCCCGAGAAGTTTGCGAACAATAACCATTCGGTTTCGGATAATGAAGATTCACTTAAAACAGAATGTGTTTGTTGGAGCCATTTATCATTATTATAATTATAAACGCAATAAAAAATCGAATTGAAATCACTATTGTAACTTAGCCTTAACTCTCCAATTGTTTGATTAATTATTTGAATTTCGCGCTCAACAGCCATATTTTTATTATAAGTATAAGAATCAAAACAGAATAGCCAATAACTTTTTGTATAAAAGAAGAAGAGAAATAAACCACATCGTTAGTTAAAGTTATTACATCATCGACACTGCTCGTTTTATTTTCGCTCGTTCTCGTTACCTTTCAGCTGTTGTCGTTGCTTTCGCGCAAAGAAAGCACTTCTCGCCACACCGCCACGTCGCTCGCTCTAAGTTTCGCGATTACGCAATTCAAGCAAGTCTGTGGGCTTGACACTTGTTTGCTCTCACCGTCACAGAACCACTCCCGCACACTCGGTTGCTGTGTTGTTGCTGTGTTTTTGTTGTCGGTTCGTCAACGGTTGCTGCATGCCAAAGGAGAACACAGTCGGTGCATAGGCCAACGGTGCAGTGTTCTGCTGTGGGCTTCTCCGTTCAGGGCATTGACCCTCATTTGTTGATACTGTTTTTGGCTAGCGTCAGTCATTCGCTGCGCTATAGCAAAAACAACAGCAGTGGATCTCGTTAGTTGTTGATGGTTTAATTCAAAGACCGCGATTCCACTGCCGGTTGCAAAAAACATTGCGATCGTACATTTTGGCGCCCAACTTGTATTTGTTAAGAACCTTTATTTCGAAAAATCGTGTAAAAAAGACAGTCGCGGTAAAACGTCAAAAATTCGGGAAATTATTACAAAGTGCATAAGTACAGTGAGTGCAAAGAACACCAGTGGATTTTCGGTGACAATTTAAGTGAACGTTTTTTGATCACAACCAAACTAAAATTGGAATAATTGTGATATGTTAAAGACGGTACACGGGTCGGTTCGGTACGGTAAATGAATTCAGTGCAGTGAAAAAGACACAAAGACAGTTAATCAACATCACCAAAGAAGAACAGCAATAGCAGTAAATTGGCCACTTTGCAGCAGAACAGCTATAGCAGAACAACTACAGGAAGACAGTTACTGGAAGAAGAACTGTAGCCGTGAAGCCAACGGTCATAGGGGTTAAGTATAACCTCTACCAAAGTATGTTGCCATAGTAGTAATATCAACTACAATAATTATTACATACATACATTTTACAATTTTTTGGAATATATATACACATTACACATACCTATAATACATAATAATATTCTGATTCTGCACTGCTCGTTTGTTTCGCTATTTCGTAATATATTGTACCATTACCCAAACATACATACATATCGTTTCGCTAATAATCCACTCAGAACTTAACGCACTCTGCACTTTCATCGCCATTGCATTAAATAGAATTTGTTGGATTTATACCCATTCGCTTCATCATCGGTTCATCGTTTAATAGAAGTTTTTCGTCGTTGAAAATAGAAACAGAATTGAATATTGGGAATTCAAATCTGTTGAATTTAATTAAATAAGCAAATAATTGTCATATTCGCTTATCGTCGCCGAGGATAATTATAATTGTCACTGAAACATTACGCTAAACAGGCATCGGTTGTTACACTTATACATATTTACTCCGCTTATATATAGTAAATTTATTAGAACCATTGCCGCAGCTCTCTTTAACTTGTTATCTCATCGTTGCTAACAGAAGTCGCTTTTCGCTTGGATTATTAATTGTCATTGTCAGCTAAGAATTTGGAAGATCAAAGTTCATAATGTCTGAGGAGCAAAAATTGGATGAATTGAAGCAGCAACGCTCATCAACAAAGGGAAGCATCACCCGGATAAAAACCTTAGTCGACACCAAGGCAAGCAGTCTATCATCAACAGAATTGGAGTGCCGACTGGGAATACTGGAATCGTACTTCAAACAGGGTTTGTCTTATCAAACCCAGATTGAGCGATTGGCACCATCGGACGTTGGAAGAGCTGAAATTGAAGAGCTGTACATTAACACAAAAACAAAAATTCTTACTCTCATGCCAGAGAAACGAAGAGGTAGCATACATGAAGCAACTTTCAGTATGCCACCGCCAACTAGTCGTTTACCATTTCCCAAATTACCCAAATTTAGCGGGAATTACTCAGACTATAAAAATTTTATAAATTCATTTAACCAATTGGTACAAAATGAACCGTCACTTACCAACATAGAAAAATTTAATCATCTTCTATCATGTCTTAGTGATCAGGCGCTTGGTACTGTTCGTGCGTTTCAAGTAACGGATGAAAATTATCCCAAAGCGTTAGCCAGACTTAAGGAACGCTATGATAATGACTGTCTCATTTTTCTTGAAAACATAGCTTCTTTACTCGATCTACCCAGGGTTTCCAAGGCATCTTCTTCGCAGCTTCGCAATTTAGTTGACAGTATATCTGCTCTCTTTTCGTCGTTGAAGTCAATTGGTACAGAATCTGACATTTGCAATGCTATAATCATTCACATCGCAATGTCAAAGGTGGATGCGGACACGCACGCTAAGTGGGAAGAAAGCTTGGACTATACCAAACTTCCTAAATGGGATGATTGTGCTACAATGCTAAGCCGACGGTGTCAGTACTTAGAAGCAAGCGACAGTAAATTGCATCGTTTTGACAAAACGCAACGGTATCCACAAAAATCAAAATGTGAGTCTCTCAACCTACGGTCTCATACATCGTTGACAGTCACACAACGGGAATGCGCATTTTGCAAGGGCAAAACTCACTCAATTACGAACTGTGTAAGTTTCGGTAAACTCACAGTTATGGATCGGTTCGCAAACGCGAAGAAACTTGGACTGTGTCTCAACTGCTTGACAAGGGGTCACGGTGTATCGAAGTGTCCCTCTCACTATAGATGCAAAACGTGCAAGTTGTCTCACCACACATTACTTCACAGAAATCAACCGGATCGGCCTTCCGTCAGTAGCGAAGCAGTAGCCTCTACATCGAGAGGCACATCGCCCAGTATTGCCAGCGACTCAAACCAATACGCATCGTCACATTCTGCTAGCAATTCTAACCGGACAAGCTCGACCGATCAAGTCATTTTAGCAACCGCGTTGATTTTAGTTCAAGATTCATTAGGTTGCTTTCATCTAGGAAGAGCCTTGCTCGATTCAGGATCTCAGGTGAATTTTATAACTGAAAAGTTTGCTCGGTGTCTCAATCTCCACAAACATAAGAAAAGAGTAGACATCAGTGGCATTGGCGTTTCTCAAACAAAAATCAATTATGAAACTCAAACCACCATTAGGTCTCGGTACAACAATTTCGAGGTTTCGTTAGACTTTTTGGTATCGTCCATAATTACAGGATATCAACCAGACAAGGCTCTCAGCACCAACAATTGGAACATCCCAAAGAACATCGATTTAGCCGATGAGGACTTTAACATGCCTTCTCAAATTGATATTCTCCTAGGAGCAGAGGCATTCTTTGAATTGCTCGCCGTCGGACAGATCAAATTAGGCCAAGAACTGCCTATTCTGCAAAAGACTTCATTGGGATGGATTGTCTCTGGAAAGTACAAGACAGATAGAACTCAGCCTATAGTAAGGTGTCTTCTCTCGCAAGATGAAGCATTGAGGGAGTATGTCGAACGGTTCTGGGAGCTAGAAGAAGTCAAGGGAAGGAAATCGAAATGGTCAGAGGAACAACTTCAATGTGAAGAGGCCTTCAAGGAAACAATCGAGGTCTTACCAACAGGTCGGTTGATGGTAAAATTACCGTTCAAAAAGGATCCTAAATTACTTGGGTCTTCGTATGGTATCGCGTTTAGGAGATTCCTTCAGTTAGAATGCAGACTTTTGAAAAACTTAGATCAGAAGGAAGAATATATTAAGTTTATGAGGGAATATGAGTCATTAGGACACATGTCAGTGGTCGAAGTTCCCAGACTAGATGAGCCGCACTACTACCTTCCACACCATTGCGTGCTAAAACCAACCAGTCTCACGACTAAACTTCGAGTAGTGTTCAATGCATCGTCTAATACCTCGTCTCACGTATCCCTCAATGATATTTTGATGGCCGGTCCAACTACTCAAAATTCTTGCAAGGAATTATCACTTGAAGAACTAAATTTAGAAGTACGAAAAACTGCACTCGTATGCCATGCTCGTCCACCGAACACCTCATTGGAGTCCATGGAAAAATTCAGTTCGTACACCAAAACACTTCATGTGTTCGCATACATTTTAAGAATTGCCGATAGAGCAACCAAAACGCTGGGAGAACTATCGCGACAGGAAGTTGAAAGGTCCTTATTCAGGATCATCTGGATGATTCAACAACATCATTTTTCAGAGGAAATAAAGGCTATAAAGGGAAACGAAATTCCCAAGGGAGCCATCAAAAGCCTGTGCCCATTTTTAGATACGGTAGATGGATTCGAGCTACTGAAAGTCGGAGGGCGTTTACAAAATGCTACGATCCCAGAAGAACGCAAGCATCCCTTACTTCTTCCCAAGGATAACTGGTTTGTTCAGTGCTTAGTCAGGCATCTACATGTTTCGAATTTCCATGCAGGACCTAAGGCTCTTTTGGCACTTATTAGAAGCAGATTTTGGGTTATCAACGCTAGGCAGATTGCAAAAAGTATAGTTCGAAATTGTGTTCATTGTGTCAAGTATAGGCCCAAGCTTCTAAATCAACTAATGGGAGACTTGCCAGCCGCAAGAGTTACTGTTTCAAGGCCGTTCTCATCGTGTGGTGTTGATTTTTGTGGTCCCATATCTACGTACTATAAAATCAGAGGCAAGGTACCTTATAAGACATATGTAGCAGTTTTTGTGTGTTTCGCTTCAAAGGCAGTGCACATTGAAGCTGTCTCCGACCTGTCAGCGGATGCATTCTTAGCAGCGCTCAAACGCATGATAGGCAGAAGAGGTCTTCCAAAGGACATATATTGCGACAACGCAACAAATTTCGTCGGAGCGCAAACCAAGTTGCGAGAACTTCACAAACTTTTCTTTGATCCCAAAACTCAATCATGCATCAATCGTTTTTGCATCGACAATAATATCAATTTTTTGTTTATTCCTCCCAGGGCGCCGCACTTTGGTGGCATCTGGGAATCAGCCGTGAAGACAGCAAAAGGACATCTCAACCGCAGCCTGGCCAACGCAAAACTAAATTTCGAAGAGCTTTCAACAGCGCTAGTTGAGATAGAGGCCATCATGAACTCCAGGCCACTGACACCGCTATCATCAGATCCAAACGACCTAGAGGCACTCACACCAGGACACTTACTCATAGGCGCATCACTGAAGGCAATACCAGAGAGACTAGATCTGGCACCAAACATCAGCTTCCTGCAACGATGGCGTCGTATTAACGCCGTCAAATCTCACTTTTGGCATCGATGGGTCAACGAATACATCAACGAGCTTCAGGGACGCACGAAGTGGAACAATGAATCAGCAAACCTGCACGTTGGAGCGATGGTAATCGTGCACGAAGATAACGTACCACCGCAGAAATGGTTACTCGGCCGAGTCACCCAAGTCATCCCGGGCCAAGATGGACGAATCAGAGTAGCAGACGTCCGAACAACGAAGGGACAAATCCGTCGACCTATACGAAAGCTTGCTCTACTTCCTGCTTGAAAGGATCCTTTCAAAGGGGGCGGAATGTTGGAGCCATTTATCATTATTATAATTATAAACGCAATAAAAAATCGAATTGAAATCACTATTGTAACTTAGCCTTAACTCTCCAATTGTTTGATTAATTATTTGAATTTCGCGCTCAACAGCCATATTTTTATTATAAGTATAAGAATCAAAACAGAATAGCCAATAACTTTTTGTATAAAAGAAGAAGAGAAATAAACCACATCGTTAGTTAAAGTTATTACATCATCGACACTGCTCGTTTTATTTTCGCTCGTTCTCGTTACCTTTCAGCTGTTGTCGTTGCTTTCGCGCAAAGAAAGCACTTCTCGCCACACCGCCACGTCGCTCGCTCTAAGTTTCGCGATTACGCAATTCAAGCAAGTCTGTGGGCTTGACACTTGTTTGCTCTCACCGTCACAGAACCACTCCCGCACACTCGGTTGCTGTGTTGTTGCTGTGTTTTTGTTGTCGGTTCGTCAACGGTTGCTGCATGCCAAAGGAGAACACAGTCGGTGCATAGGCCAACGGTGCAGTGTTCTGCTGTGGGCTTCTCCGTTCAGGGCATTGACCCTCATTTGTTGATACTGTTTTTGGCTAGCGTCAGTCATTCGCTGCGCTATAGCAAAAACAACAGCAGTGGATCTCGTTAGTTGTTGATGGTTTAATTCAAAGACCGCGATTCCACTGCCGGTTGCAAAAAACATTGCGATCGTACAGTGTTGACGCAGGACGTGCCCTAAGCAACACCTTTCAGACGATTTGTTCAAAGTAAGTACGGGAACTTCGCCAACAGTGAGACATTCCGAATAACTCCGAAGAAACATGTACGAACAGGTCATGATGTTAATGCTTTGAGTGGCATTCGCAATACCTTTCAGACGATTTGTTCAAAGTAAGTACGGGAACTTCGCCAACAGTGAGACATTCCAAATGACTCCGAAGAAACACGTACGAACAGGTCATGATGTTAATGCTTTGAGTGGCATTCGCAATACCTTTCAAACGAGTTGTTCAAAGTAAGTACGGGAACTTCACCAACAGTGAGACATTCCGAATAACTCCGAAGAAACATATACGAACAGGTCGCGCTTGTTGTTGTAGGTCATGTAACAGATGTTCGTCCGTTCATTCGCGCCGTGATAGGGCAGTGGAAAAAAACACTCAGAAGTAAATTTTAAGTGTCTCAATAAAAAAGAAATAACTTTTTATCTACGTGAGTTTTTCAATCAATGTTTTTTTTTGTACATTATAGCATAGAGAAAACAACTGAATCTTGAGGCATTTCGATGTACAGTTTTTTGTTTTGTTTTTTTTTTTTTTACATATTTTCGACGATTTGCCAACAGTGAGACAAAATCTCGTTGCCATCAGTGGGACAGTGTCTCACCGAAGAAGACCGAAAAATGATTCTCCCAGAGCCATTCCTTGCGGCCACACCAGTCGGCAACAAATCAGTATCCATGTTGGAATCACGTTTGACTAAATTAAAGTGCACCTAATTTTTCATTTTTATTTCATCAATAATGTCATCGATTTATTTTATTATCTATTTATTTGTCACTGAAGACATTTTTTGTAACCTTTATTTCGTTATTTTTATTCATGAGACTTGTTTGCATAATAAAAATATTAATGTTAAAATATTTCTCACTGTTGGGGAAGTTCTGTATCACTGATAAAGTAGGTGTACCAACAGTGAGACAAGAGAGGTACTCAGCTATTTTGATTTAAATTATTTTATCGGTCGAGGTAAATTTAATTTTAAGTATGCAATAAACAGCACAAACAATAAAACTATCCAAAGCAATTAAAATCAACTAATTATTCGGAATACGTTTTTAGATATCGTCATTTGAAAAAAAGTGTCTCAATGTTGGCGACGCTCCCCTACTAGTTGGACTTATTTTCAGATTTCAGTGTTTTTTTTTATTTTTTGTGTATAATTTTAGTAATCAAAACGCGACTAGAAACATCGATTTAATAAAATAAAAAAAGACTTTTCAAAAATTAACAGCAAACGTTTTCATAAGCTCGCCGAAATCTGCTCTTGAAAACCTTTTTAGAACCACTGACATTGACTGAATCCAAACGATATCGCTACAGCACTCATAATTCTAAATGTGCTACCGTCTAGACAATTGATTTAAAATGATTCCTCACAGCGAATCGACAGTTACACCCCACAGAAATCCGTCTGGCATGTTAGTGTGATCCTCCCACTTAAAGTGTCAAAATTACCTTTAATTCATTCAAACTACCTACTATCGCGGCCGCCTCACTCCTCGGTCCAGCCCAACCACCCAGAGTGCATATATAGTTGGCCATTAGTTCACCTCATTGAAACAGCAGCCGCATCGGGTATTTCGCAACCATACCCCAGCAATCAACTGGCATCGCTTTAGCCAGCAATTTCATATGCAAATTTCTAATTATCACTGGAAATTGGAAATTGAAGTAGCTACATGCATGCAACGCATGACATAACAACATTTCCAGGCGGTCAGTGGTGTGGCGCACACACGGACTCGATGACGTTCCTGAAAAATAGTACCCGCACCAGAGCAACAAACAAGAAACGGTTCTCTCGGTTAAACGCGTTACCCCCAACTTGTATACAGAAATCGTGTTCCATTTCTCGTACTTATTCTTATCGAGGGCCGCTTCCATTGAATCGATATTCACACGTAATGGTCAGGATACAATTTTACATGAACACCTTAATTTTGTTGGGCCGCTGTGCATTATGCACGATAGAACGGTATAACAATACTGTTCGCGCTCCAATTATGATTGGCCTTGATAAAAAATAACACGTACCAACCGACATAGTTGAAACAACATAGTTTTGTGGCAACGTTGCATGGCGAGTAATTGTCGACGTTCGCTGCACGCCATATCTGGCGTCAGGACTTTGTTGTACATTGGATAATCGGGGCCATTGATCTTTCCACTAACATCGCTGGAGTGGCTAAGGCTATGCACAATGGAACACTTTGTCGAAGGATATACGTCAAAAACTGATGCCTAAATAAAAATAAAAACATCCACCGCCCACAGTGGCAAATCTAACAATGCAATTCAATTCGCGTCTTTAGTTCAATTTTGAACAATCATCGGGTGGCTCTACCGCACATGCACGTTATCTTCCCCAGTGATGTCGGGTTGCATGTCGAAAGAGACGAACTGAGTAAGTTCCCAGGTGAATCCGCTGCGATACCAAATCATTGATTTAAAAGCAATTTTGTGCCAATTCATGCCCACGCCATTGAATAGATTTGATCCTTGTTTGCTATACACACCGCCTTTTGGTGTTTTGCTCTACCTTCTGATGCAGCTGTTTACTTCTGGTTTCACAAGCTTCGGGAATCGATTTCATTCCCAGACCGCAAAACAATTTGTAATTGTTTTGCTGTTTGGTTGGCTCTTAATTTGGAGCAAGTCTGTTGGGAAATGCGATGTATACGCGGGTGGAAATAATTAAAGAAAATTGTTTTGTTACGGTGGCGGACATCCCAGCGGGGATTGATTGCGGCTGGCAAATGGCAAACTGTGTGGAAGCCATTTCTTGCAAGAAAGGTGGTTGGGTTGACCAGTGTAATACGTTTTCAATTTAATTTTTTATTTGCAAAGGTTAGTGCTTGAGGTTATTCCTGAAGGAAGTCTTGCTAATGCCATTTGTTATCCTTAATTCGGTGAGAAGAATGAGGGATTGGTTATCTATTGTAGTGCGAAAATAAAAGGTTACTGAGAGGATCTTGCAACTGAATTTCAACTACTGCGAAGCTGGTATAAGGTTCTTCCAAATTTGATGGGAATATCAAGCGGAAGGAGCAACACTCAGCGACTCATTGAAGTAAATTGTCGAAAGTGGGTGAATAAGAAAGCTGAGACCCGAGAAACGGGTTTTGTTAAGAATCTCAACTCCGGTCTGTTGAACCACCTAGGTTAGGCTGGTTTAAACAGGCTATCTGTGGACTCTTCTACAACACGCGATGGCACAGTTAAGCGGCCATCGCGAACAATGGATTATGTAGTTGAATTAATAAGTTGAAAGGGAGAACCAAAGTTCTATTCCTCGAACTTAATGCTTAGTTTCGAGCTATAATCGAGATTACCGTGGATGATCTAGGAGAGAATTGCAGCGTAGAGGCTGCAAGTTGCAAAGTTGGTCTCGTTCAGAGTTAGAGCTAGTTACATGAAATATCGACAAATTGAAAGAGTTGACATGACAGCGCAAATTAACAGCTAACCAAATTTTTAAATAGGTAATCCTTAAATTCGTGGTAAGCTAATATTTTCTATTATATTTAACATCTCCTTAAGATAGTTTCATTAACCACACAAATCAAATTATTCGCCTTTTAACAATATATAATAATTAACCAATGGCATTCACTGAATGTAAAAATGTGGTATTCCCGAACTCTATTCGATTTCCCCACGGTTGACCGCGATTTGAAGCATTTATTTTTGTATTTTTTGTATGTTTTTGCATATCACACGGATTCTAACTGACATAACACCGGTTGGAAAACAAAATGGCGAATTTGAATAAAAATCGAGGGGGCCAGCGGCAAGAGGATTGCGAGTTGGGGTCTCAGTATGATTTTGTCTATGATGTAAATTAAAAAGAATTAAATTCAAGTAACACGCCTAACACCATTACAGCACTGTCATCTGTCACGCCTTAATTTTTAACTCCACAAAAAAAAAAGTATACCCGACTATAATTTTAACAAATTGAGTAGACTTTCTGCTTTTCTTACAAAATTGTGTTCTGATATCAATTCAATGTTCCTAAAGCCGATAAGTTTTCTAGAAATGGTGGATAAATATTAAGCCCCGATACATTTTTTACATAAATGCCTCTCGGAGAGTAGCTATTCTTTGCAAAGTTTTCAAAAATAAAATGCCCTCTAAGGCCTATCGCACACGGCGGAATATGAAATCTAAGAGCCAAAGACATATGTGCCTCAAAAAAAAACAATTTATCAACATCCCAAAATGTATTTCAGCAGCGGACTGCACATGTCGCAACAAATATGTGCAACACGTCTATGACATGTATAGGTATATACGACATGTACCTGCTCGACATGTGCCAACAATTATAGTTTGGATGTTGGGCGGTGACATAAATGTTAGCGATTCGAATTTTGCCAAAGGATTAAACAGCAACAGTTTAGATCAAGTTTACACTTCTACGGCGAGTTGAACAACAATTAATTTGGGAATCGTTATATTTTATATAAAGTTATATTTTAATTTAAGAACGGTTTTTGATTTTTGTTGTTTCGAGAGTTTTCTGATTTTGTGGGAGTAGATTCAATTTTTCGCAAAACGCAGGAGATCAAGTGCAATTGCAGTAAAGTGGCAGCACCGTGTTGGGAATAAAAAACGTTGCCACAATGATACAAGTGTAACAAAAGTGTTATTTTATAATTTTGTTAAAATGTTACTTTTTTTCGCTCTGTTACACTTTTTCCCATTAAAATCTTTTTTAGTTTTTCTCGTTAAAAAATATTACAAAACTGAACTGGCAGCACTTTTTTCTTTCGAACAAACTTCTACCAATTTCTGTCAATGTATTTATTTGTTTACACAGAGCACAAGTTGTGCAAAACGTCAAAATGCGAGTGGGAATGAGGGGAACGAGAAAATACAACAATATTTTTCTGTCTCGCCGGGTCGCCGTTCACAATGTTTTTTTAAGTTTGTTACATTTTTTTTCCTACATTTTTTGAAAAAAAATTGTTACACTTTTACAAAAAACTGCAGCAACATTGCGTCACAGTACAATAATTATCAAATATTTATGGAGGCATCATCGTTTGATGCAGGAGAATTATGTTCACATTACACTGTGACGGTCAACAGACCGAAATTGCTCAATTCGTGTCCCACTTTGTCGTAGACATGTGTACGAGAAATGTTCGCAACGAGGTTTTGTGCCTTTTGTGTTGTTTGAAACAATTTCTTTATTTTGAAATAGATATTTTTAAATGTTTATCGTTGCCATATCGTTACCAGAGTATAGTGCAAAGCTCTCGTCAAAGAATGCATCTGACGCCTGTGCTAGGGAATGAGGCTCCAACGGACCACTACAGCAGCTATATGTACACAGAAAATCACGGTCTAATATAATGCAGGACACGCGTATTCTAATACAGGTCTTAGTAACATAAAAAAAATAGTTTTTCGTATACGCCTACGGAAAAGCGATATCAAATTTATAAATCGAGAACAATATCTTACTCGAGCAGAATTTGTTACAGCTCACACTTCTATCAAACAAAAAAAAAATGTCCGCAGATTTCCTAAATAAACTCAACCACCAAACTCTTCCTTATTGAATGCTCGAAATAATCCGGCAAAGCCATTCTTTTGATTTGACATTTGAGTGGCAGTACATCCTGTCGAAACCGTGGCGAATAACCAAATCTGCGCACGAATATAATATTCCTTCTACCCCCAGAGATTATGATCTACCTACCGTCCCAGTCTTTTGTCCGGGAAACAAATTAAAAAAAAAAATACACACACAAGATAAAATCGTGATTTATTACGGTTTCCTATTTTGGGAAAATTTGTTTTTCTCGTCCGTCTAGCATGGGGACAGTCCGACAGCTCCGAGTCACTTCCGATTTTTCATCTAATAATGTTCGCCCTCGAAATATAATATGAAAGCAGGAGGGAATAGGAAAAAAGTGAAATGAAAACTTATTACCGTGTTCGGTAACCTTAGTCCCGCAGTGTTCAGATTGAATCGGGGAAAGACGTCACCGGTACTGTCGTGCTGCGTAAGAAAATTAAAACCGCAAATTATTGCGTAATCTGATTGATGGCGTGCCTTGATTTTTATTCAATCCCCTGGACGTATATCCTATGCGTGGGAATACACGGAATGGCCAGGATATTTGAATGTTACAAAATGATCCGGGGAATGAGTATTAATTATGTGCAGGGAAAGTTCGTGTAAAGGTAGCCGCAAGACGAGGAAGGAGTTTGTTGTTATTCAATTTGAAAAATTGGTTTGTCCTTCCTAAGTTTTGTTGGGTGACTTACGGCAGCAGAACTCACCGAGTTCCCGAAGTCATTTGTCAATTCATTTTGTTAAATTAATTCATTTGTAAGCGTTTTCAGCAGAGTCATGTTTGAAAATATGTCTAAACTAAGTTTTTGTGAAAGTGAGTGTAAGTCCTGAAATGCAGATTTGTGATCTAGATCAAACCCTGCATCGATTTCTTTGCTGACCCAAAAAAGAGAAATATTTACGTAAACACAACGGGCTTTACAAATAATCATTTTTAACCTTAACACCAAATATTTTGTTGGTCACAATATGCAATTTTAAATGAAAATATTCCCATTGTGAGTTCGAAAAATTTACCCTGGACACTAAAAAGCAATATTATCTATAGACTTTATTTTGCAAAAGGATAGTTTTATATGACTGATCAAATATTAAGGAATGTCCTTGGTGTAAGGACAAGGTCATTCCACATCTGTCATTTATACCTATGTTTTGTGTCATCTGTCAAGTTTCGTAATCCCAGTCATATATCATCTGTCATGAGACAGCTTTAATCTCTCAACTGTCATCGGTCAGCTGTCATTTGTCATATATGGGCAATTATTTTTCTTTTTTTTTTAAACCTGCGCAGTGGCATAGAAAGTGCATTTTGCACTTAGGAATTCCCTCGCCAATGAAGCCTCTTCATAGTGCATTTTTCCTTATGTGTTACCGCAGACTATTGCCCCTCCAACGGTCCTTGATTCGTCGAAGGACGGCCAGAGTTTAGTTGTTGACTAAAGCTTCAATGCCGGTCTGTCCTTTGTTTGCCTTTTTTCTACTTTAATCTTTGACGGTGCAACCTTTGAAACATAATGAACAGCTTGCCAGTCATAGCTTTCTATAATTTTTTTTAAATGTCTAAACAGTGAGAAAATAGCCTCAAGTTCTGCGATTGAAGTTGCCCTCATGGCACTGGTATTGCCCATGCACTCTAGTCGGTCGAATTTTGCAGTTATCGTTTGCTAATAGATGACTAATCTGAATAACATTTACAATCTTGGTTTAACCAAACCAGGGTCTAAGTTTGGCAGAGGGTCCCCTGGTTGCCCAAAAACTCGACCGCAGGAATAAATTGCTGTGTGACAAATTTCGTAGGTATCTTACTTCTTGGAAGTTATGTGTCCAGTTTTCTACAGCTTGGCCGATAGGGCACTGTTCTTGGCTCAAGTAATGCGGTTCTTATATGTTACTTCTATTTGCACGAACTATCGTAACCTTATAAGTTTTATTAGGTAGTGGTTTGGAGCCGCTTTTTCTGTAGATGAACGTCATTTAAAAAAAAAAAATACTCAAAATAGTGGAGAAATAAACTTATCCATATTGTTCGAAGTCCAGGTTGCGCCAAAATTGTCTTGTGGTAGTCTACTTTCATTATAAACCTTGGTCATGATCAATATACGACAGACAATGATTCCAATGAATTGATTGCCTTTCAGCATTTTTTCCACTACGGAGAGAAAACGAGATAATTGGATATAGTCTGTGGGCGAAAATATCACCACTTCTCTGTCCACAGTTTTTCAATATCTCAGAATGTGTCTAGACTGACACTGTCAAACTGTACCTTGTAGGAATCTTAATATTTACTATTCAGAATGTTGCTGGGTAATTTTGTCTGAGGCTGCCGGTTGCCTGTCAAAAATTCAGTGTTGCACTGTTTCTCAGACAAGCTGTTCTTCGGATTGGGGCTTGCTTGGCTAGATTTTTATTTATGCAAATAAAGCCTTAAACTCTCACCATGTTCATGGTGTATGATCATGTTTAGAAATGCTTTGAATAGTTCCTTAAAGCCCCAACTAATAATATTGCTTCTATTTAGTTTGCAATAAAGGGTGGGCCATCTAGTGGTTTCTTTTTAAATCATACGTTATTTTGACATTGACAGCTGTTTCCCGATCGAAATCTTGACAGAAAGTCACTGCGTAGCGAAATGAGTCGCTTTAGGCTTGAGCAACTTTGGGAAATATTCAAAACTTATTTCCAAAGTGAGTGCTGCGTAGCCCAAACAGTGAGAAAAAAAGGATTGACCGATACGAAGCAGCCACGGCGGCTGCTGTACGTAAGTTTGTGCTAAAAGTTTGTGAACTTGGTATGCTATTGGACTACACTCCGTCGTCGGGTGGTGCACACAAATGAGAATGTGGCTGCTGTAGCCTAGAGTGTGAGACTCAATTCACGAACATCGACTCTCCATCGATCTCAACAGCTAAACATTTCTCGCACTAGCCTGAGGAGAATTTTGCACAAAGATCTCGGATTATTGAAGACCTGGATGTGGACGACCTCTGGCTCTGGTTCATGCAGGATGGCGCGCCATACCACACAGTCCATGCCACAATCGAATTTTTGCGCACCGAATTCCCAAATCGTGTTATCAGCCATCTTGGCGATATCAATTGGCCGCCTCGGAGCTCCGATTTGACAACTTTGGACTTTTTTTTGTGAAGAACCGTAAAGGACCGATATTATTTCAACAATCCGGAAACGATTCAATCAGTTAAGGCCAATATCATCCAAGCAATCCGGGACCCACTGCCCAAAACCATGAACAAGGCATTGGAAAATTGGAGTGACAGAATGCGCTGTGTAGGGTGGGTTACTTGACCTATTCACCAATAGATACGTATCATTGTTTCTTAGGTAGGCACCAGACCATTCTAAGAATGTGCCAAAAAATTCCCAAGTGTTCTTCCCAAAGTTGCTTTTCTAGCATTTAATTTTATAAAGGTATAAATTAAGTTGCTCTTCGCGGAACACGCTCCTTTGTATAAAAAAAAGGACACCATTACCAACAGTCATATTTTGACATAACTTACGCTCAAAACCAAAGTGTACCACATGTCCTTCGTGATAACAACACAATTTGTACTATCAAATAAAAAACATCTCTTTTTATAGATATATAGTAAATTAATATATGAATATATATTTTATTATTTACTTTTATTTAATATACATACTTTATTTACACGTAACAAACAATCGTATAGTTGTGATATATCTATTTAATTTATTTATTTTCATGTCCTGCTGAGTGCGGCCACTCTATCGTTTCGAGAACTCAAAGTTTCTGCATTCACCAAAACCTTCTCACGGCTTATAGACATTATACACTTTTGCTATATTCATTTTAAATTTGCTACATAAATACAAAATGTCAAACAAAAGAATGCACCAATACAATTAGGTGCGCATAGTTTTGGGCTGGAAATTAATTAATCGTTACATTGTTTTCGATAATTAATTATTTTTTTTAAATTTATTTACATGATTTACAGAAGGAAAGCCATAAAAAAAAAACCAAAACAGCGAGCATCATCACTTTCGCATAATTAATTTCACCCAATTGTCTTCCATTATCTCTGCTATGGATCTGTATCTGCATACGATTATTGAGCGTCCAAACGACGTGGTTGGGCCATCATCATCGTCTACCATACCACAACCACAGCGACACGCCTTGTTATATAAAATTTATTTCCATTCATGTGCTATGTTTGTTTTATTTTTTTTACAAGAAATTTACTCACTTAATATTAATTATGGGTTAATTTAAATAATTCATATTTCTTTATATATGATTGGGGCAATATTTGTGGTAATGATAATTTACATATAAGTTTGGTTTTATTTTCCTTGTGTTTTTAATGGTAGCAGTCATTAAATTCAGCGTTCATATAAAAATATCAAATTAATTGTTGTTTGTCTTTTCTTTTCTTTTTTTCATTTTATTGAGTATTTTTGTTTTACGTTTTTGTTTTTAGTTTATTCAACTAAAGAAGATAATAACAACATTTAACAATTAACTAGAATAATTAATTACATGTACATTTTTTTTGATGCATACAGTGCGCGCCTTACTTCATTAATTTTAATTTGTAGTTTTTTTTATTTTTTGTATGAACATATATTTGGAAAAAGCGGTTTGAAACATCAAAGAAGGCAAACAGAAAATCGATTTTTTTTTTCTTACAATAAATCGTTTTATGCATTTTATTACGTTTTTTTGCTGCTGCTCAGCAAATGGGAAGATAAGCGTAATAAAATTGAAAAGCTGACAAGGAAATGAAAAATTATTGTCGAAAAATAAATAAAAGGAAGCAATAAAATTTGTGAGAACGAATATATACGAGAATTATCGCATACTTCTGGATGGGATTTGCTTTTGTTTTATCTATGTGACTTTTGCAGATGAAATGGAATAAATTATTCTTCTCGAATAATGTTGTGTAAAAGTTACCAACGATTTGCTATGTTCCTTGATGTAAAAAAGAAAAAAAATATTTTAAGTATCTACTACAAAATAAAAGATTTGACGAGTCACGGGTGACTGCAATGCCCAAGCCAGATCAGACAACAGGCACAATAAACAAAAAAAAAAACTCTGAATAGGCTACAGGTGAAAAAAAAAAACATTTTAAACTCACTTCCTGGAGACACATTTTCAGATGACTTTGAATTTCAACAATTTAAGTAGTGAAAGGACAACTAGCATCCTGCAAACAACTAGCTATTAGCAACATCCTCATGGTATTTTTGAAGTTTTCCGAAACTGTACCTACAAAGAAAAAAAAAGACACTAGGACCTCTTACTTACAGTCTCAAGTTGCGTCCAGTGAAACTTCAGAGGATGCGGCGAGAGTAGATAACCAAAATCAGCGGAGTCTGAAGTTCGTAAAAGTCTTTGACTTAAAAGATCTTGTATGCTTTTCAAGATCTTTTTTGCAAAAAAACAGTCAAACAAAATAGGCCATAGCAGTGTCCTTTAAGCGGAGGTTTAGGCAGTGACAAAAGCAGCCCGAAAGTCTGCGGAAGATATCACCTCCGTTATCGACAGCTAGGTAGCCTTAATTGCCCAAAAAATAAAACCGAAGCTTTTGACGTGCTGTCGCGAAGACTTCGGGGTTCTTTGAATATATGGACATGATGGCGTATCACAAACATGGAGATCCAACCAGACACGTCACCAAACCCTACCGCTCCGACAGCCGTAGTGAGTCAGACAGCTCTCTGGGAATGTTCCGCCCTGTGCGCTCAAGCTCGAAAACGGGGAAAAGAAAAAAATGACAGAAAATCCCTTTCCATACTCTCCAAAGAATCTTAACGGGACAAAATACTCCGCGGTACCTCCGGAGCAGAGGCTGCGGTGATGTGGGAGCTCTTGAATGAAACCCCCGGGGAACACAAAGGGTCAGTTATCGGTTTATAAAAGTGTGTTCTAAATCACTTTTCGTATTTATCCTCAAGCTTTGTTACAATAGCATATCGAAAGTTTATCCGTGTGTGTGTTTTTGTGATAGAACCGCCACAAGAAAACATGTGTGATGCTGGTGTGCACTTGTATGTGACAAAAAGCAGCATTCTTTTGTGTTAAAGAAAAAGGCACTTGGCAATTGAGAGGCGACATTTCCTATTCCCTTTTGTTTGGATTCTGAGCCGACTGAAGTTTTCCAATCTGTCCATGAGTACAGACACACGGTCCCCACTGCGTAAAAATCAATTCAAACTGTTTTTATGTATGCATTTCACATCGGTTAAAAAATTTGGGAAATGCTTCGCACACACCCACACAGCTTGAGATCACGCGGTTTTTTTCCTACTTCCGAGCACTATTCACTATAAATAACTCTTTCACCCCTACCCTTGCTATTTCAACATGGAACCACTAATAAATAGTAATTCAATTCAAAGCCTTCGTGACGTTCACAACCCTCTGCATCTGCCGTGTGTCGATTTTTAATTTATTTTATTGCGAAGGATATTCGAATTGTTATTTTCATTATTTTTATTGTTATCGTTGCGAAAAGGACGCAGGAAACAATACAACACGAACCAAGAGGCTAGGGCAGGGCGCACACTAATAAAATTGGTGGCAGTAAGGTCGATTGGTGTTATCCCAAGTTAAACTGGGAAACTGCCCCACCAATGAGAGAACACAGTAACAGGAGGCAAAACGACCAAGTGGATGCGCGTGGAATACAAATGAGCGCAATTGCCTGATGATGTCTCAGTTGAAAAATCGAAAAACACTTTACGACATTAAGTGCCACGACATGATAACGAAGGCCAACAGATGTCGCCGGGAGGAGTTCTACTTACCCTGTTCGCATGCCAGTGTATACTTATCAGAATTGGGTCCCTGTTCGGTTCTCTATAAACCGACATTGACATTGGAATGTGCGAACAGAGTGTAGTACTGATGCTTGCTTAGTCGAATGTGGGCGGCGGGTGTTGGTATTTATGAGAATTGATTCGCTTGTTTCGTGAGCGTCAAACAAGAGTAGCCTTCTGACCTTATTGTCAGACACATTCTGGAAAAATCCATATCCCGGTTATGGCAATGGCCACAAGGACTACAATAACGACGAGGACGTCGATGATGATGATGATAATGGTGGCGAAAGGAAATAACAACGCATTGCTAATGTGTATTTTATTATTTCGAATTATCCCATATATGGGCGGGCGGTGTTTGTTGTTCGATTGTGGAAAACTTCACCCGGCGCGATGGGCCTTGTAGCGAGGATTTTCGGTTTTGCGTTACGACTTGTAACACCGAATGAGTATTCGGTCGATGTGTTTGTAAGTGGCATGGATGTTATTCATTTTATATTGCCCACCATAAGGCGCAAAATTAAAATACCGTATAAAGGATGCCTACATAAAATGTTGCTGGTATAGCAGGGGTTAATGTGATCTTAATGGCGAAACAATTCATCGGGAGAAATGTGGCGCCGGATCAGTAGAAGGTTCATCCATGATTCGTCTCAAATGTCAGAATAATCGTGTGTCAATAGCGGGTAGGTATAAGGAGTTGAATGGTTGGGTTGTGAAGAAAAATTCAAAATGCTGTCTCCTGCACAAAGTTTATATGCCTATGAGGTGGTTATCATATGAATTGCATGACTCTTGACTATTTATTGAAACTTTTTCGCGACATAAAAGACAACCTGCTGAAATGCAGAAAGTCATCTCGTTGGTATAGAGAAGGACAGATTTGAATTATAGAATGACCGTGACGTTGTCCCTTAAAAAGTGAACTAAGAAGGTCCAACCTCTACGTTAACCGCATTTAATGATGCAGTGTAAGGACCAAACATCTCGAGTAACGCAGACAATGTTTCAGACGTTTTTATGAGGTGGATGTAGTATAAAATGGAAGAGGCGACAAACCCTCCAACTCTATAAGCTATACCAAGCCCTGGATGTAATCCGAAAAGCCTAGAGGCGGTCCATAATGACCCAAGTTCCATTTCAAAAGTTTAGCTGCCTTGGATATCAGCGGGCTTGCTTTTAGCTGGAAGAAGTACCCGGAATCAGAGCCAGCAGGGGCTCTAGACAAAGTATATTTTTTATGCGTTGTTGAGCTCATTAGATAAAAAAAATTAACACAGTTATAGTGCGAATTATATTGTAAATAGGTGAAGACAAATACTGCCCTTATTTTCGTAAAGGCCCTTACTACATAATTTTAAATTTCGATTTTAAAAATATTTGGAGTTATTGCTTTCTTTGGATTTTATTATATTTATTTCCAACGCTATTTCTTCAAATTCGATAAAAAATTGCAATTTTTAGAAGCTCTAAGTACAAAAGGGATAAATGCATTAATATTTCAAAAATTTTAAAAAATTGCAATTTTTAGAAGCTCTAAGTACAAAAGGGATAAATGCATTAATATTTCAAAAATTTTTTTAGCAAGGGCCTTTACGAAAATTGGGGCGGAATAGTTCAAATTTAACCAAATTTACTGCCTAAAACACAACATATTCGCTTGATTATTTTTTTGTTGGAAAGATTGTGCAGATATGTAATGCTGTGTGTAATTTGCTTATGTTTTGCATTAACTTTAATTTAATGGACAAAACTTGGAAACGAGCGTAAGTAAACAAAATCGAATAAACAGCCGCCGCTGTCCGAGAGGTTACTGGGCGAACTTTAGTTTGTGTAGGTAATTGTGACTGGGTGCCACTGTGTTTTCGGTGCCACTGTGTTTTTGGTGCCACTGTGTTTTCGTTGGCACTGTGTTGGCAGTTCTGAGCTATTGTATTCACCATATACAACTAGCAATCCTCTTGCCGCTGGCCCCCTCAATTTTTTTTTTCAAATTCGCCATTTTGTTGTGCTATCGGTGTTATGTCAATTAATAATTTGTGTGACATGCAACCAGATACAAAAAAATCAAAAATAAATGCTGCCAGCCGCGGCAAACCGTGGGGAGATGTGGTAGAGTTCGGGAATATCACATTTTTACATTGGTTAGTGATTATATATTGTTAAAAGGCGAATAATTCGATTTGTGTGGTTAATAAAACTATCTAAAGGAGATGCTTTAAATAATAGAAATATAATAGAACAAACATGGTTGCGCAATTTCCGCTTTTGGATATCATTAACTTCCATTTCGTGTGTACATTTTTCTTAAATAATGAAAAAACTTGCTCAAAATGTTTTTATTTACCCTCAACCAATATACATTGTTCATTTTTCATCAGTATTTTAAGCAAATGTACACTTATTCCTAAAAAAAAATTCTATCACCAGAATTTCGGATAAAATTCTATGAACGCTGCCAGCAACTTTGCCCACAGCGGAAGTGGCGCATATTTTTGCGAATATGTCGGTGAGCCGGAATTTTTGAAGTTACTTGTCATTTTTCAATACGAATTTCTATTTAACAATACTAGGGCACCAAATCGTGACCACTCCATAAAAATATAGCTTATAGGCAAGTAAAGGGAAATCGACCGGAGTTGGTGGTCTCAGTATGGTTTGTCTATGTTATGCACTGTCGACGAATTTTTCTCTCTCATCCATAAACACCCCAGAAAGAGAAAAATGCACCACTCTCTCAAAGAATTCCCATACTAAATACAATAAAAATATGGTCACAGTGTTCTGGCTATCCGTCAAGTGACAGATACCCTGTCGTCAGGCTAATGAAAAAAATAAGCAAAGTCACATTTATTACAAACCTACATTGCATGACTGGGAATGCCTGCTGAAAATTTAATTCTTTCTTTGCAGCTCGCTGCAGTCGGCTACCTCCGACATCACAAAACACTCTGCTTAATACTTAACCCCCCCACCTCCCAATAGATTAGCTCATAGCTACTGCATTAATAATTCAACTTTTTATCGGCATTGTTAACAGAGCTAGCAAAAAAAAAACCTCAGCACCAAAACAATCAGAAGGAAGGAACTTCAACAAAACAAGTGAATAACTGACTCTCATGGGTTTCAAAAAAAGAAACCAAAATGATATGCCAACGGAAAACTCTCCCTGCAAAAACGATGATAAAATCACCTACTAATATCCTGCAACTACGTCTATACTCTACTCACATGTGTCCTATACATAATCGATAAGCCGCTTTACCAGCGAGAGCGCCCCTCCCATCCCCCACCCCATTTAAAAGTAGTCCAATTTAATTTACACACAAAACATTTTAACGACAGTTTGAGAACAGAGGGAATAAAATTTCCAATAAATCATCAGAAAAAAGCACCACCAAATAATCCTTCAAAGGGGACCAAAACAAGTCCTACAGCGAGCAAAAAAATAAATAAATAAATAAATTGAACACACAAACCTTCTATCTGCCACCCTTAGAGTGAACAACGAACAGCAACCAAATCATCGAAATAAATAATCGAAACCTTTTAGCTTGTTCGAGAAACTTTCGGTCATTTTTCATGCGACCTGTAAAAACGCTAAAACAACAACAGCAGCCACAGCAGTGAGAACAGCGACAGAAAAAAAAGTCTTCACCATGGCATGGATTTTCCCTAGATACCATAAAATGCAATAAACACAGAGAACATAGTAAAACGAAAAAGAAAAGGAGAACAAAACAAAACAAGAAAAAAACAATTTCGACGAGAACAAAAAATTCGAGAGAATTTGAGGGAAATATTCCTCAAATGGAATTGCGCCGAGGAATACAAGCCCAGAGGGGATTCGTGTCCAGTCGAACGTCCGACGCCGGACCACCACCCACTCAACTGGATTATAAACAATAACCAGTGCACATCGAAACTAAAGGAGTTCTGCAAAAGCGGAAACAAAAGTTTTCACACTCAACAACAACACCAGTTACGACGAGTTAGAAGACAAAGCTGCTGCTGCCGCCGCCGCACGCCGGTAATGCTCCGCAATGTGATATTTTATAACAATTAAATATTATTAGGTTATCCTCAGAGTCGCAGAAGTAAAATGTAATATCCTTTCTGGTCATGTGTGGGTGCGGGGGCGAACATCGGACAGTCGGGGCATGGTGTGTTGCATTCCTCGTGTCACTGTTCAGTGGCCCTATTCTACTTTAGTCTCGTTGGCACCTTTTACAGTCGACCGCTTCGGAAAATCCTTTTTCTTTTGCCTCACTGTGAAGGAACAATATCTGCCCTGGAAAGCGGCCGGCGCGGCACGGCAGTGGTCATCGTGTCTCTGTGTGGGTTTGTGCATTGTAAGAGTTTCATTTGTAACCAGCTGCCATACACGAACACCATATGGATAGTGCAATCTACAATCCCTCTGACCGACCAGGAGCAGTATGTGCGACGACGACGTGTAACAAGGGCACAATGGCGCACATGTAATTTTCGAAATCGACATGCAATGCTGCACAGGGATGTGTGGGACGAGAATCGGAATCCAAAATGGAATTCAATTCACATTTGATTATAGGAGCGCGCTGCAAGCACCGCACATCCTCATTTCTAAGCTATATACGCCTCGTTCTGCAGCGATGGCCAACGGATTTAGGGTATATGTGCAAATGGAGAATACTTTTTCCCATGGCTGTTCTTCCTTCCATATTTGCAAGGGTCTTTTTGAGCTATCAACGATTTATCCTCTTTGTGGAATGGTTTTGCAGTGTTTGATTCGATTATGCAGAAATAATGCATTTCAAGTGTGCAAGCGTGGTAAATGGGATTCTTTCCACTTTGTTGGTAGGTTAGGTACTTTGATCGACGTTATGGTTGTCATTGATGCTACACAGTTGTGGAGATTGGCTAAGGAGCTAGGTTGCTCAGACAGTTTTTCACGTACCCTTAGCCAGTATTGGGTATTTTCTGGTGTCCTTAAAAGATTTTTCGGGGCTCAGTTGTAGGTACCTACTTGTAAACGTAAATAGTAGCACCCGCTCCTAGTGCAATCGTACGCCGAAGAGTATGCAATGGAAATGCAGAGGGTGTATTTTTTTTTAGAGGTGAAGGCATTTAAAATTTAATAAATGGTATTGCCTTTGGTTGGTTAGTTAAGGGGTGGTCCTCGACGAGGAGCCTTTAAACAAAGATAGGTCCATTGTGCTGAATTCTATACCATCACTGTTTAAGTTTGATTTCAGACATATTGGTGCTGAGGGTGGTTCGAAAATAGGGCAATATTGAAGACTGTCTATTTTTGACGAGTCAGCTTTGTCCGTGTATCCCAAGTGAAATAAAAAATAAATGATTGGCGCAACAAGTCCGTAGGGACCCTAGGCGTACCTTCTCACAACCATTCGTCTTGTGTGAGTTTTTATTTTTGGGACGAATGGAAGGGGTCTACAATTTAATGCCGATGGAGAAGCACTTTCATGACAGTTATACTCTCGGATGTTTGTCAGACGCTCGCGAGAGGTGGCGCAGTGAAAATAACCTTAAGTTGGAATTTGGGTTTACTCGGGGATCGAACCTGGGCCCCTCGCTTAGTAGTCCAACACACTAACCAATAAGCCACTGCGCCGACATCCCAAGTGAATTGCCGAATACAAATGAGCGCAAATCGGAAAATCAGCTATCAAATTGGTTAACTCGGCATAAAGTTTTAACAGTTCTAATAACTAACCTCCAAAAAATTAATTTTTTATATGCGATTTCTGCATTTGAATGAATGTGCATTGCAGACGCGTCGTTGATAAGATACTCCCACCCACACTGATATTATTTAGTGAAACAAAACAAAATATCCTGAGCAGCCATTTGTTTTGAGTAAGTTGTTGTTTTTCGAACGAATAGAGGAGGCCTTCAAAACGGTTGGATGTGTGTCAAACGGTCTCCTGAGGAGCCGCAATTGGTGTTTTTCCGGAGATCAAAACTGAAAGACCCCCCTCGCTAGCAGTCAGTCCAGTACACTAACCCCTGAGTCATGGTTGGTCTGGATGTTTTTAGGAATTCTTACTAGAGCAATTGGTTAGGAATCCCACATCATGGTCTACACGGAAAGAATTGAAAATCACCAATTGCAAAATTTTGAGTTGCAATTCACGAATTATATCTTTGTCGCAAATACAACGATTTTTTCTCGGATTGATATAAAAATTCGTAATTCGACATTGAGAACGGCGTAGAATACAAAATTCTGCTTGTTGAATTTTGCGATTAAAAGTATTAATTCGAACTTTTTTTATTTGTAGTGATTTGCGATATTGTTTGGCGCAATTTACCACTTCAATGGGTCAATTTCTCAAGCACTACTTCACAATCGCAAATTGCAAAAAGTATTTGCTGATTTACAAACACTGAGTGATGAATCAATGAAATCTTATAATAATTGAAAACGTCAAATGATGTACAGAAATCGTGAATTACAAAATATTTTTTTGTAATTTCCATGGAATTAACTACCAAATGTGTGAAATTTTTGTGCGCACAGGCAGCCGACAAAAACGAAACGTCATAGCGTGTCCATGGTCCATGTAAAGAAATCCTTTTAAGTCCTTTAATTTTCTGCATGGACAGCTCCAACCATGCGCATTTGGCTTCATTAGAGTCAGACAGTCGGTATTCAATCTTTGTATAACTCATTCGTAATGATAGTGAGTGTACTAACCAACAAATTCTATAAAGAATTTTGGAATATATCTTGTAAGTACATATTGTATAATACAAAAACAACTGAAGTAGGTATATAAATTCGTATTTTTTTCAGAAGGTACCTCTCCCTATAAGAAAGAAGTATAAATTGGAATGGATTCTAAAATATGTAATCGAAAACGATTGTAAAGGTTCGTATCAATGGCAAGTTATTCTAAATAATTTGTTTGTATTTTAAATTTCAGCATAGACCGCAAAACCACCCCAGACAAATCCCGTTGTCTCCGGACGGTATGGCGCCGTATGCTTTTCATGGATATCAGGAGGAAATAAATTATAAAATGTGACTTTAAATATGTATTCGAAAATAACCTAAATAATTAAACTACGAATTTTGATTTTTAAGTCATAAGTTGTAAATTGAGAATAAAGTTTTCTAATTTCACGATAAAACAGTTTCAATTTAATACGGTGATGCCTCAAATCACTACTCAAGAATCGTAAATTGCAAAATATGAAATGCAAATTGATAAAAAAAAAGATTCAATTTACCATTACGAATTCGTAAATTGCAACTACTGAAGTGTTAATCTACCCCTTTTGTTCGCAAATCAACACTTTTGAGTTGCAATTCAAGACTAAATGGTTGTAATTTGTTAAGGGAGGAAATCGGAATTTACAACACAAAAGTGGTAATTTACGAATTATTTTTGCAATTCACAATCCATAGTAATAGCAAATTAATAACTATTTGAGTCAAATTGCGATTGGTTATTGCAATATGTATTCCTCATTTGATCGCATCATTGACAATAAAAAGTAGCGATTCGCGACTTTTGAGGGTCAATATCTTCACTTAACGCCCGCGCTGTGTACTTCAAACTACACCATAAGAGTAGTCACAACCTCTTTAGCGCGTGTTTATTATAAAAAAAAAAAAAAAAATATCTTCACTTCGTACAATTTATAGAATTGCGAATAAAAAATCGTGAATTAGTAAATCCTGAGCTAAGCTCTAAAACTAGACAAACTTTTCGTGATTCTGCGCTTATTTTTCTTGATTTGATCTTAAAATTTTTTCCGTGTACCGTGGACTTTTCGAGGCTGAAATGAAAAACTATTTTGTATACGTACAGCAGCGGTAATCACGAGTGAGAGCAACAATAGCTATAAGAAACCTACCTATCTGCATAAAGAAAACACGAATCTAGTTTACTTTTATCCAAAATTGTGATATTAACGCCGTAACTGAAGTCAAACCCGATGTAGCTTAAAATAATGTGTTGTCATTTGTTTCGGTAAATTTACACGTTAACCCTGAGTTTCTTTTTTTTATTCGTTCCTAGGTCTTCATTTACCTTTTACATTCTATTTTAAATCCATAAACGAGTGTAACAAATTTGAAATGATTTTTTCCTGCATTCGAATTGAATATTTTACCTCAACTTTTGTCAATTAGTTTATCTTACCATTAAGGACCAGAAGGCTTACAAAAAACAAATCCCCAACAATCTGGCAACGTATGCATAATATTCCAACAGACATCCCATATTTATGAAGCTAGAAACGTTTAGGGCCGTTTGCTCATACGACTCTTAACGATTTAAGTTCTACTTAAATACTTATGGGCTACTTTTTGAAGGTCATAAACTGTCACATTCGAGTTTATCTGGCACTAATTCCCTATGAGTTGTATCAACAAACGGCCCTTAGTCCCATAAACGAATTTTCAAAAGAAATTGTTTTTATTGGACAAAATGTGTTTGAAAATTTGCTTATGTTTCATATGAAAATTTGTTGTTTGGGACAAATTTTATGAAAATTATTTGTTTGGGACAAATTTTCATATAAAAGGAAAACGAAAAATAGGGACACAAAAAACCATACAAAACATTTACACTTGACACGAGTCTGTGAAGTTGGTGCAATTTCTAGAAAACAATAATTGGGTTCAATGTATTTCCAACCAAACAAATTGTAAAATGGTGCATTATCCATTTTGTTAAAATTTTTTTTTTGTAAGTCACCACCTTCTCTTCGGTCACAAAAGAAAAACCACTGATTTTTAGTTTTTACTTCAAATATTTTGTACATCGGAATGGATAATTCTTTATGGATAATGTCGTCATTGTCAGTTCGTAAAGGGGAGGCTGTTACTTTCGTTGACAAGCAAATAAATAACTAATATTGGTTAAAACAAAATAAATGCAAAAATGATGTAATCAACTATCTACAATCTTCCCATGAGCCGGATAATTGGAAGTTATTTCTAACTCAAGTTAGATACACACACACACACAAATATAATATCCTTAAGCTTAGATTTACAGACTTTTTATAAGTTACATTCAAACAATGCTCATTTGAATTTCATTTCGCTGCACTTAATGTATAACACAGATACTCGCCACTGGTTTTCTTTGTCGTCCATCATCACCCACACTATACAAGTACTTCAATATCAATAATATTTTATTCATATTTCTATCAACCGAAAAGAACAAATCCGATAAACAAATCACTTAGAATAGCATACGAATTAGTTTTGTGTTGGTGTTGGAAAACCTTAAACAAACGACAATATCGTTATGTTGAGACTTTGTTGCGCACACCGACGAACAGTGTTCATTAGCAATGAGCACACAGATTCACTACACTTAACTACATTTAAGTACATTTTAATGCAATTACATCTAACTAACTTTACTAAAGTTAAGTACAATTTTTGGCAATTAAAAAACCGTTGGTCGTGTATGCCGCTTTGCGTGGCCAACGCCCTAGAGAGGACATTACCAAACCATCGTATGACTGTTGTTAATGGCAGCATAGCCCGAGTGCAGTTCGGGCAGTTGGGGTGGACATTGCAAGGACCACACGAGTTGATGGGCCTTGTGCTTGCACAAGGGTGACCACCAATCAATTGGAACATATGACGTCCACTATCGCCGACGAGTAAGTGATTTTTTAGTCCTCCGGTGAATGGTAGTACTGAATAGCGATGGGCAAATCGGTGAGGAATTTGCAATCGCGACAGGATTGAGAGTAGAATTCCGCTAAAAGCGGAAACTAGCACCACGGTCGACGACTGCAGGCTATGATGGATGTGCTTTTGTAGGATTTGCCTTGCTGTGTTCCAGGATAATGCCAGCGCAAGTAGGAGCACTAATAGCGGGCATGATTGTATCGCCGTCGAATGGGAACGTAATGCGCTTTGTTCCTTCTCGAGGCATTGGCGAAATTCCTTGTAATCTATGCGAGTAATTGCGCAATAGTGATTCAGCATGCAGATACCTTCGCAGAGGTCTGTTTGGTAGCGGACCGTGTTGGCGCGATAGTATCTGTAAAGAGAATAAATTGCAGATTATTATAATCGTATTTCATGTTGGAGGCGGAAATGGTTTCGCTGATGATAGTTAAGGGCTACAGAGCGACCTGTATTACATTGAATTGTTTTATAAATTCGAAGCTCTTTCATAAATAATAAATTAAACAAAGCGAATTGAAAAGAGTGGTGGGAATGGCTGAAAATCTGCTATGACATGGCTGTACGGATACAGCGTACCAAACATTTTATTTTATTGAATAGGCACCTATATAGTAAAGGAAATTCAAGAAGTTATTTTGTTTTCTGACCAAAAAGAACTGTTTGCAGAGACTTGTCTGTGAGAGGCTAAATAAATAATCCATCTGAAGACAGGTTGGCCTATACTTACTTTTCAATTAATGGAGCTTAAAGTCCTTTGAGACAGCTCGGTTGGTTGTGATAGGTAAGCGGGTTGGCGAGACAGAGTGAACCTGCACCCGCCATACTCAGATCAATGTAGATCCGATGTGATGCCGCTACAGGGATAGCTGGGTTCCTCATTCAAAAAAGGATTGTTAAATTTTAAAGCTCTTGTTTTAACTATTATTTTTGATAAGAAGAACTCGCTTTTAAGTTTTCAAAAATCAAGTAAAAAACGTTTGTTTTTGAAAAAATCGAGCTGACAATGCATTTTAATTCTCTTTCATGGGATCTTTCTATTGCTGTTGTCGTTAAAAGCCAACTAGTTCCAGAGATATTTGAACTTGAATATTTGCGTTAAAATCAAAATTTGTATTCCTTAACCCATTTCGTAGTTAAAATCAAAATAACTATTCGAGTACTAAGTTCAAATATTTCGTTACCTGGAAAAATTAAAATAAACTTATTCCTAATAAGGCAATAAATTTTTATTTTGACTTTTTTTTTCAAATTCTTTTTACATAATAGATTCCGTTGATGCATTTGCTACATAAAGAAGCCAATATACAACGACGAGAAACCCAGAAATACAAATTTGATATTTTTGATCGAAAAGAATTTTTAAAAACCCATCTATTCCAAATATTTCCTTTTGTAGTAGGTATCTATATTTTTTTTTTTACTATCTCGTATCAATTTACTTTACAAAGTCGTCTTAAAATTAAAATTAATCAAAGGCAGTTTTTAGCAGCCGCGTGGAAAGAATCGTATTTTAGAAAAAAAAAAAAAAAACGAAAGAAAGAGAGCGAGTGATTCACAAAATCGAAACTGTCACTGTTGTTCTGTCAATGTAAGCAGCAGAACTGCATGGTTCTGTTTATTTTATTTCGGATTATACTAGAATTTCAAAAGAAATTTATACTTCCTAAGTACATTTGCCAATTCTTTTTTTTTTTAATTTAAGGATCTACGTTAAGATATAAAAATAAAACAGTTTTTAATAATTCAATGGCAACGGCTCAAGAAAATTTTTTTTTTATTTTTTTTTTCAAATCTCGCAAAAGTGGGATACGTTGTTTTTGATTATGATTAACACTTTCTCTCCATAATTCTTTTATTACATCCTTCCCAACATTTGTATTGTTAGATCAAATTTTATAAAGGGTGGTTTCTTTTTAAATAATAAGTTATTTTGCCACTGGCAGGTGTTTAGCGCTCGAAATCTTGACAGAAAGTCAGTATCATACCACTGAGGAACGAAATGAGTCACTTTACGCTTGAACAACGTTGGGAAATATTGAAAACTTATTTCCAAAGTGAGTGCTGTGTAGCCCAAAATAGTGCGTTTTTAGAAAAGAAGTTTTGGCCGAAATGTAGCACCCACCGCGCCGTCTCGGCGGCTACGTTAACGAACAAAATTGCTGCATCTGGAGCTCGGAAAACCCGCACGTTATTGTCAAGAAACCATTGCATCCATAGAGAGTGACAGTTTGGTGCGGATTGTGGACCGGTGGCAGCATTGGACCATTTTTCTTAGAAAATGAGGCTGGGAACAACGTTTCGGTCAACGGGGCGTTAGAGGACCGTGTTAAACGACTTTGTTTATTACTGAAATTGATGACATGGGATCTGGATGCAGGATGGCGCGCCATGCCACAATTAATCTTTTCGGCACCAAATCCCCAAATCATGTTATCAGCCGTCTTGGCGATGTCAATTGGCCGCCTCGGAGTTGCGATTTGACCCATTTGGGAAACGCGAAGGACCGATGTTATGCAAACAACCCGGAAGCGATTCCACCACTTAAGGCCAGTATCATCCAAACAATCCGTGAGCTACAGCCCGAAACCATCAACAAGGGCTTGGAAAACTAGAGTGGAGTGAATGCGCTACTGCGTAGCCACCCACGTGAACGACGTTGAGTTCCAAATTATACCGGAATGTTTGCTCTTACTTATGAAGCCATAATACATAGAAAATACGTAATTTTGTTAATTTTATTGCATTTTTAAAACGAAGCTTTTATTTGGCCCACACTGTATTTGAGTTCATTTTAACCAATGAAAATTGCATAACAATTTTTTTTTCCTGAGTGTTATACTGAAGTGATGCCCCACTTTTTGGACTGACTTTCCCACTACGATTATCAAAAATACCCAATTTTGCCCATGTCGTTGTTAGAAAAACCCCTCAATATTTCCTACGAAAATATACATACACATATAATTCAAACACATATAAAGAGCTAAAAATTAACAAAAGAAAAGAAAAACAAAAGCAGTCTTCTCTTTTTATTAAATTCGAATGGTTTTCCTTCAGATTTAATATTTGAAATGCATTTTCATTTTGTTCTGAGAGATTTTAAAATGTCCTTTCTTTGTTATTTTAGCTTATTTTAAGATGTTAAATGTTTACGAAATGCCCGCGTTCTGGCATCACTGAACACTGTAGCTTCTTGGTTGAGCTTTAGGTACTTTTAGAAGAATGACGTCTGCGTGAATGTCACTTCGCGAGGTAATAAAAAGGTAACGACAGACACAAAGGCAGCCAAAGCCTTTATGTCTATCGTGACATTTTGTCGGAGTCGCCGATGTAGAAATATTATTTTGTCAAAAAAAAACAGTAAATGATTCGCTTTGCTGTTGTCATCAACAGCCAGACCTATGCCTCCTCCGCCAGTGACAGCGCGCTGCGGTTTCACTAATATCACCAGCGTACTCGTATAACAATTTTACTTTCAACGTTGCTTGTGACAGGGGGTTGCGCTAAATTGTTTCATGAACTCTTAATCCCTGTGTCACCAAAGGGTTCATTGTTCTTTTCAACGAGTTTTGACGGAGAAGCGAGATTTCTGTATCAGATCGATTGAGCTTAGCAGGTTGCCTGAGATAAAAGAAAATGATTTTTGTGTTGCCCTTGTTTTGGTAGGTATTGATTCTCACCGAATGGCGAATATAGATGGAATTGATCACAACGCAAGGATGTCCTCATATAACACCCAGTCAACTCTGTCGGTACCTAATTTATTTTAATGCCACAATTAATTTTTCTGCAGTTAATAAAAAAATGTTATTAGCAAGAGCCAAGTCCCACGATCGGCACCTTAAAAATAATTCTGGCCGACTAAATCTATGTCCCTTCCTATCCAAACAGCCGCCAAAATATTTTCCCTTGTTCGAGCTCGTACACACATTCACATATCCACCATTTGAGAAATGCACCCCTTCCGCTGTTCAGGTACAAATGTTTGCTCTTTCTATTCGTCTCCTTTCTACCCATATTGTGAGACTGTCACTTTCCAAAGATTGATAGCAGTTTATTTGATTTACGGATAGAGATTGTTTTACACGCTAATTTATAGAAATTATACGGCCATAGTGCCTCCCACCGGGGGATGAGCCAACGGCCCAAGCAAGCCTGAGCCTGACGTGACCCAGCCACAAAAAATATCAATAAATAGATTTTCTTCAGTTGCCCCCAAGTCCGATATAACACACAAGCTGGGTAATTTTTCATGCAGACTGACAGATTTTATGATTGAGGTTTTGGCAATTTTTGGTGTTTTTCTTTTGCGCAAGGGCCACCCACCAAATCAGTCGGATCGAACGAATAGGAACCTCTAAGGCTGCCAGTGAGAGACATACATAGTTTTGCTATTTACATATATGGTAAATGTGTTGGTTTTTTAGGGGTGGTTTGCGCTTGTTTCTTTTATGTAAATGAGAGCGCTGAAAAATTCTTCGAATAAGAGTCATCTCTTGATGAAGAAGAGTTGGATTAAATATTTATGCGTGCGGCTGATGAATATGAAATTAGGGAGAGGGCCCAATAAAAGTGTCCATACAAAGACCGACAAGTGATGGAGATGAGGGTTCACCAAGAGCACATCAGTTTTGACACCGCCGCCCGGGAGCCTTGAAAAGAGCCAAACGCATAAACTAAGTACCTATTTGACTTGGTATAGGAGCCAAACGATTGAAAGTATTTACTTTTAATACTTTGAATTGACTTTTGATACTTAAATCGGAGGTGTAGCTTAATCACAATTTGGATGAGAGTAACTGCGTTTGATTAAGTGTTGATAGAACCCGCTTTGGAAACACTTTTTAGGTTTTTAGTTCGTTGCTTAGCTGTCAAACTGGCGATTTTTTTTTTTAAATTATTTTTATGACTTTTTTCACAAGTAGGACTTAAAATATTTTCTGATGAAGCCATTCGAATTAATCAGCTTTTAGGACAAAGAAAAATTGAACAGACTTTGCGGCAGAGCTGGAGAGGTTGCCATGATGTTCGAAAGTTATGGCACCACTTTCAACTGGTGTTGTGATACACGCAAGTTCCAATTGCTGCGTATAAGTCGATATTCGTACATGAAACCCCTTCATTATTAATGCATACGACTTATACTATGTTCCCACCAACGTAATTTAGCTAAAGTGATTTATAAATCACGAAAGGCGTCTTCACCGAACTTTAAGTGATTTAGTTTGACATTTTTGTCGACTTTGACATTAGGTGTCCAACACCATTGTTATTCTTTCTGTTGATTTAGCTAAATCACGTTGGTGGGAACATGGTATTAAATATGGTAACCCTACAGGATCATCAGCGATGTGGATGCGAGGACTGTCTTTGGGAGCATGAAATCTCGTAAAACAAGATATTTCTGTGTTAGTAACATGCAATTCAAGGAAAAATTAAGCGTTCGTCGAGTTGCCTTCAGGGGCTTACCATGATGTCTGGAAAACAAAAATCTAGAAAACTCTTGAATCTAGATCAAGATCTAGAAAATCTAAAAAAAAGAAATCTAGAGTTAAAAAATAGGTTTCGAAAACAAAGATCTAAATCGCAAAGTCCCGACTGACTAAAATCTTGAAATAATATGAGTGGCTTTCATTGTAGATACCGTGAATTATGAGTGGCGAGCATGCTACCCTTCTACTGAGTGGTTGGGTAATACCTACGGTGACCATTCTTTAGAATTTAAAATAGTGAACAGTAGAAAACGAAACAGATTTAATTCAATTATACAATTCTTCATTTGGTAAAAAAAAAACTTATATAGAACCCATTTTTTAGTACTAGATTAGTTTGCTCGTTCAGCAAGTGAGGGTAAGCATTATCATTTTGTTCATTGAATTTTGGTTTTCTTAATGTTTACATTACATTGTTTTTAAGAATTTAAAAGAAATACAGAACAAATAATGAACAAATTCTTTAATACAGAAGATTTATATGTTTTTGTACCCAAAATAATTCGTAATGAACATCGTCTTCAAATACAGAACTGTTCATTATTGTAAGGAACGGATGGTCACCGTAGTAATACCCAATGAGATGGCAAAGTCTATTGACTGTATCGAAGACGATAGAAAATAAGGTTGCTCGAGTGACAATGTACAATGATTCAAATTCTCTTGGTATTTGTAAACTTTTTCCAATTTAAATGAGGAGTAGGATTCATTATTATAATTCTTCGCTTAATTATATTATCATTATGAAATCCTTTTCTTTAAAGAGATCCTGATAATTGTATTCCAGCAAATTCTTTAGTTACTCCTATTCATATTCAACCTGAATGATATTTTTCATTTAATCAAAATGTCTCAAATTTTAAAGAAAATGTAAAAAAAATTGTTTATCAAAGACACATAAAAAAAGAATTAATATTCAAAATCGATCCTTAATTCGCTGGAGTATTTTACATTTTATATATTGAAATTTGTTTTGTGAATTTGTTCCTAATGAAAAAAAATAATATTCAATAAATTAACAATGAAAATAGAGCACTTGCCGACTGCGGAAAAAATCATCAATTCAAAATTTTTAGCTGAGGTAAATTTAATTAAAAACGAGTGCAAATGAGCTGATGTTTGAAAATATTTATAAAATTGCTTAAGCCGTCCCCTCCCTTCCTCACTCATCACCAAGTGTCGAAACGATTTTTTTCTTATAGGACATTAATATATTCCAAAAGTCGAAACCGACTTCAAGTCGAAACTCTGCTTTGATTCAAGCAAACAATTTGATTTGAAACTCATCCTGTTATGAGTTTCAAGTTCAGGGCAATGAGATAATAGATTAATATACGTCTACATTTTTTTTTGTAGGTATATATGTATACTTTTGTATGAAGTAATTAATGTTTTTTTTTTATGTTTATGGTTTATTATTTTTTTCGTTTTTTTCGTTTTTTTTTTTTTTTGAAAAGAAAATATTTTGAATTCAAATCGAATTTCAAAATTATTTTTACAACTTTGGAGCACAATCAAGAAATTATTATACCGGTTATTATTTTTTTTTTTTGTAAAAAGTCTTAAGAAAAAGGAAAAAAAATCTAGAATTTAATTTTCGAGAACATTCTAAATTTTATTCTTTCTAGATTTTTGTAGATTTAAAATTTTTGCACATTCTTGATTTTTTTCTTCTTCTAAATTGTGTGCTTTCGAAATTTGTCACTATTCATGATCCCGACTATTCTTTCCAAACCAAGAACTATTATTTATATTCCAAGCAATTTATGAGTGCGGGCGTGAATATTGATTTTATCGCGTAGAATTTGCATCGCACTTCAGTCGCATCTAAGATAAATTAAAAAAATAAACCTTCACAACAAAAACTTTCCAATAAATTACCAGCATAAGAGGACATGCGAAATATTTGCATTGCAAATTCGATGAGCCAAAACGAGCCAGACAAATCGACGAATGAAACAGCCGTTGGGTGCAGAAAATTCGAGAAAATTTCTGCGTATAAATACTCAGCACATGCAGGTGCTGAGCATTAGATTGCCTTCAGCTGCAGTCAGTAAAACATCTTCTTAAAAGCATCATGTCCTCGACTTCATCGAAGGTTTTCCTGTCCATACGTTGGTTGTGCTTGCTGGTAGTACTCAGCGCCAATACTCCACCATGTCAGGGATTAGGAAGGCTGTGCGGCAGTAAGCTATCCGATGCACTGGCTCTGATCTGCGAGAACGGATTCGGCACCAAAACCAAGAAATCACGTAAGTACGCAGTGAAATGTTTTCAAGTTGGTTGAATTGAAAGAACGATGATTTCCTATTATTCAAAGTTGATCCGGTCGACTACTACATGGACGTTGAAGACGACCTGCAGTCAATTATTGAGAAGTCACCTTTCCTCTCGAAGATGTCTCCGAATTCAATCGCACATACTCGCCGCCGAAGATTTGGCATTTACGACGAATGCTGCAGAAAAGCGTGCACAGTTTTTGAGCTTCGATCCTACTGCCT
Organism: Cheilosia vulpina; assembly: GCA_916610125.1. Classification (NCBI taxonomy): domain Eukaryota; kingdom Metazoa; phylum Arthropoda; class Insecta; order Diptera; family Syrphidae; genus Cheilosia; species Cheilosia vulpina. The sequence continues at coordinate 51,283,413 of OU744278.1, forward strand.
TTAAGGCGATGGATTTGGGATAACTTGGCCCCATAGCTGACTTGGTTTCTATGGCAGAGATTTGAAAATGTATTACTAAACCTGCTGCTTGTTTTTTGTTTTGTAATAATAAATACGACAATGTCCGTACATAAAAATCTCTGTTTGGTAATTATGTAAAGGATTTTAAAAACAAATCAACGGGTGTGACATGAGTCACAATCTAGGTACAAGCTTCCACTTTGCACTTTTTTTGTCTCTAAAGAATGCCTGACCGTAGACGAATTAACAACGTTTTTACTATAAATGCTACTAATTTTCTGACAGTGTTTGCCCGGAGAAGATTTACAAATTGACTTTGGTTTTCATAATTGGACGGACAAATGTGGCCACTTAAATATAGGATATGTTCCATCACTTTCCCCATGGGTCGAGAGGAAATAAAACTCGAGACAAACAATTTCCAATGACGCCACAGTGACAACTACTCATGAATGCTTTATTATTTGATTCATCAGAAGAGTGTCGGTTATAATCAGCGTCTAAAGACCAGAACCGCAGGACGTTCAATACATTTTCCAAAATCAGATTTTGAGTGGTAACAGCTTCCACTCATGTCCTGTTCCCAATAAACTCCCCGACTTGTTAAGTATACCTATATTTTATCTATAAACCAAAGGAAAGTCACAAGCTCGAAGCGAAAATATTCCACAGTCGCTACAGTGTATGTACATACAAATAAATAAAATCGGTTGTCCATTTTTAACCGTACTAATCTCCCCATCTATATAGCAGGACAATTGAAAATCCTTGGCTTTTACTCACCACCAGCATACGAATACCAAAAACAAATTGATTTTTAATGGCACTTTAAGGACATTCCTAATTGCATGCCGAACACAATACGTCTGCATTGTGAAATCTGCCCGAAAAAGCAAAGTAATCCACTCATTTACCTTCGGCTTGTAGTACCCACAAAGAGCTTTCTACCATTATGAAGCATCCTCGATTAGTTCCTGCACATTAATTCAATAGCCTTCCCCTCCTTTTGGGCTGGTGTGTTCTCGCCCAATACTTCATCTACATACAAAGTACAATGGGTTCGAAAATAAATTATTATCCTAACGATATTAAATCACTTGCCAATGGTGTGTATCTGTGAATATATTTACCCAAACTGTAAGTAGTCGAGTTGTACTATTCGTACCATTCGGAGCAACTTCCTTCAAATGTGCTGGTCTAGAGGCGAGGACAAAACCATTGCCGCAACCCAAAATCAAAAAAAAAAAAAAAAGGAACAGCAAGGACGACCAACAACTTTTGAATGTATTACCAGTATTTGTTGCCGATTGGGTGTTTGTGACCTCATTTGAACAGATTCTTGACTTGGTCGAAAGGCACTCGTATGTCAAGAAAATAATAATATTCCCCCTCCCCAGATGGATGAACTGGGCGTGGGGCAGTTGTGTACAGCAGTTAGGACAAGTGGAAAATTCCGAAAAACGAGGGAAGAGGAAAGTCCCATGCCTTTCAGGTGAAATTGGGGTTGCTTCTCATAACAACTGCATACAGAGAATACATTTGTTTTTGAACAATGTGTACAAGGACCCTCTATCGCAGAAATGATTCAATATTGATTTCCACTTTATGTTTGCAGGTTTTTCAATTATTCCCAAGACTGTACCACTGAGTACCTTGCTTCGCTGTGATTCGATTTAGCTGACCTTTTTTTGTATAGCTGCTTTTGATGGCTTAGTTTCGAAGAAAAGGCAGGCGGACACTGATGGGTGGTATCTAGGAAATATACTGTCTAAAACCCCAATAGCAATTTAAAACCAAATAATAAAAAATGTTGTCCTTAGCAGACCTTAATACTGCAACTGTATAGCCCAAAATTCTAATTGAATTTTATATTGTTAACGTAGTTCCACTGAAAGTGTCGTTAGTGTCAACATGTGAACTGCGTCAACAGCAGGACATTATGATACACAAATATTTCCGTCCAAATAGTACCTACCTAACTGTAAATCCCCGCACGCCCAAACATTATCACAATGTTGACAAACTGTCTATATGCGTAATTATTAACATCACTCCGCACACCAAAATAAATACACGCACAGCACATGTGTAGGTAGAAGTCCTCAGCCAAAGGTCATGGGAAAAAGTTTCACACCAAAAGAGCAGTCCTTCAAATTCATAACAGTCACAGGAAGGTGGAAATAATTTAATTTGACACAAAATTGTGTCGACGAAGTAACACAGCATGATTAGGATGAGGTAAATGAAATCATCTGAACACATTCGAATGACGAGCGACGATACCCCCTTGGAGTGTGTGGCGTAGGCCAGCTTGGGCCACATATGCGTGGAATTGGTCCTTATGGAGGAGTGGAAAATTTGATTTGGCTCATCATCACGCTTGTTTTGGCAGGGTCTAGTTAGGGCGCTAAAAACACATACCTAGCGAACCCAGTTGTGGAGTAGTCCCCCATATCACTTGTTGGTGTGGTGATGTGAATTTCACTGTACGCTGGAGTTTTTGATGCCAGGCCCCTCTGAGTGATCTGGGTGTGTGTGTACGGAGACTGACTGATTTGGCGAGTGGAATATTAACCAGTTCGCTGGGTTAGGTTAGACAAACGTATGGGTGACCGAATAGCAATTTAGCTGTGAAGGGTGAAACTTTTTTCCCTCTTGATGTGGTCTTGTAGTGTATGTTTGCGGGGTAAGGTTCGTTCATGATATTTACTTGCATGGTTTGCGGTTAGGTGATTGGATTTTATTATACAACAGTAGGCGAGCGTTAAGCATTTCAAAATGGCCGTGCCACCGATAGTTTGCTCAACTAAATTTGGCTGTCCCTACTCGTAGTCAAATACCGTCGATATTTACTTACGAAGCAAGTAGACAGTGCACTGCAATGGAAAATACGTGTGCATATGATATCGACTTCATAGCCTGTCTCGTCTATGAAAACAGCGCCGCATAAAGTTGTGAAAATAGTTTTCAAGTGTTTACTCCAATAAGACTCCATTCTAGGAGCATTTTTAGGCATAGCGAAGGTACTACTAACAAGGCCAAGAAGCATTCTTAAAAAATGGCTTTTGAGGATTTGTACTTAACGAAGTGTACTTAACTCAGGAGATTGATAAAGGTTGCCTAAGGAAAACAGCGACCAAGAGAACAACCCTGAAACTTACAGGAAAAGCTAAGCCTCTGAAGGCCATCAAACACCTGCTCTGTATACACCGAAACTGTACATTTTGAGGGCCCTACAAGACACAGCACAGACAAGCAGAAACAGATTCTTAAAGATTTCCTTTTGAATTTGCCAACTTCCACACCAAGCATTGTGGATAGGAATATCTATTGGTATACGGTATCAGTGGCTCAGTGGTTGGAGTGTTTGTCGTGTGAGCAAGGGTTGCCAGGTTTTTTTTATTTTTATTTATTTATTTCAGAATCGCTTACAAAGTAAGACAAGAGTCTTGTAAATTTTTGAAAGCCTTTAAATTAATTTAAGAATTTGAATTTAATTTAAATATTATTATTTATTTTATCATTATAAAAAAAATAAACAAATAGTTGGCGCTACAGGTCGGTAGCGACCCTAGGCCTAGCTTCTCACAACCATTCGTTTTGTCTGAATTGTCCAGTTTTGGACAAATGGAAGGGATCTATAATTTTACGCCGAGTCCAAATGGCAAATTGAGAAGCTTTTTCATGACAGTTCTATACTCTCGGATGTTTATCAGACATTCGCGCGAGATGGCGCAGTGGAAAAAACCTCAAGATAAATTTTGGGATTTTGTTTTGTCGGGAATCGATCCTTGGTCACCTCGTTTAGTAGACCAACGAACTAACTGCTAAGCCACTGATCTCCCAGGCTTACTTCAGCAGAAAAAGGTCTTACATTACAATTTTTTCCGCACAACTCCAGAGATTGTTACTCTTCCCGAAAATGTCTCCATTGAGCGATTTGAACTCGACATACATTTGTAGGTTCCTTCCATTCGTCCCAAAAATGTTAACTCACGAAAAACGAGGGGTTTTGGTAATCCAGGAGTGAGGGCCTATACGGACCGTTTGGGGCAACTATTTCCATGTTCATTTACTTTTTACCATAACTACCTACCTATAAGGAAGGTACCTCCAAAACCATCATCGATCAAGGGCTATCCTAGATTGGGTCGAGGTGCTACTGCCAGTTGGCTACTTGTTTCCAACAGCTTCCATGCGTTACACAGAGACAAGAACGACCGACTTGTCTGTTGTAAATACAATCCATATATCATGAACATTTTAAATCATTAACCATCCTTCACGCTGTATAACATTTGCCCATCATCTCACGGTCGGCAAGGAAGAAAATAAACAGGTGCAAGGTATACATAAATATAGGTATGTAATTATCTACCACCCTCTTTTATGCGGCGCAACCGTAAAGGACCAGATTCCAAATTGAGGTCACAAAAAACGTGTTGACGTCTCAAACACCTGCATTGTAACAAAACGTTGTTTTATTCAAATTGAGCCTCATAATTCAACAAACTCAACACCTTTCTGTGTCTTATAATGGATATCCCGATGTCATTCGACCCTTAGCACATCCCTTTCGTAGTTTTTGTTCAACTCAAGCACCCTGAAAGTCTCAGACGTACATTTTAATACCAAAGAGGAAATAAGCGTACGAAAAACATGAATCATAAATTCCCCCTTCACTCACACTCACAATGATAAATCGAGTAAAGACGTGCATTACATTTTGTTGACCACCATGTTCTACGAAAGGGACTCCGATTCCGTACACGAAATATACATGTTAATCCCTTTGCGGTCAATAGCCTTGTTATTTGCCTTTTCCGCGTGAATTTTCCTTTGATAATATGCATGAGACGATACGACAGGAATTGCATATCATTTTCTTCCCTCCACCTTGCCAAACAAGAGAGCAGACATTGTTGTGGTTTTTGTGTGGACTGTTGTGTTTCTCTGCCTGTCATCAAGAAAGCACCAGTCCAATGACCAACACTATAATTTCGTCCACAAAAGTAGTATAGGTACGAGTATATATGACATGCCGCTAACGTAGACGTCCGCCTAGTTGCCGTTCTTGGTGTTGTTGTCGTCCCGGCCGTAGGACCATTCATTTCGATGCAAATTGAGGGCAAACAAGCAAACGGTGAGACATGATGTTTGTTGCTTGTTTGTCGTCTGTCGTCGTTGTCGTTATTTCGTCACAGAGCTTGCTGTGCAGTGTTTCGGAGGGTATTTTTTTTTGTGTGTCCCTCATGAATAGCATGTCCTTTTTTCCCTACTTTTCTTCCAGAGGTTTTCCCTGATTATTTGTATGCAAATTTAGGAGAAATTTATGCAGATTTGTTATCAAGAAAATCATTTAATGGAACGGGACTACGGAGTGAGGCCACCAGAATTAAGAAGATGAAGAGAAAGGAGAATGCGATGATTAATGGCTGGCGGATGGAGAATAGGTTGCCAATGGAGTTTAATTTTGAATGTCGACTAGATGCACCTAGTCCCGGCTGGTTTTGCTAAATGGTACATCCTTTTATTTGTGTCAATTTTGATGTCGCCGAATGTGTTTAATCTCGAGTATTTATGACTATAAATGGAGGACACATTTTTGTCTGGTTATGGGACATTTTGGGAGCAGCGAAGTTAATCAAAAGCGATTGTGTCACATAAACCAGAGAGCAGGCAGGGATGGCTTCTAAAGCGCAGAAGTACCTAGAAATAAAAAACAAGGCCAGAAGTACTAAATGTCTTTTATCAGACGAGCCCGGCAAGTCTACAATCGATTAAAAAAATTCACTCACCGCCTGGAGATAACCCCAAAAGTGCAGATCGATACCCGCCGTCTGTTTAGTGATTTAAAGGGCTAAGATGCTACCATTTATACCTACTTAGAGGGTGCTAAGCCTGTTTGTCTCTAGTTAGCGCGTTCTTTGAATAGCTGTCCCCTGATGTGTGCCAACTAATTAAATGCCTTTCTACAGCGCTATCATAGGTTAGATTCAAAGATTTATGTCAGGAGAAAGACGCGGTTCATTGCTTTGTTTACACTTACGTAGCCGATTTATCCACTTTATGAAAACCCACAACTTAGCTCCAGCTCTGGAAATATTTTGTGCTAAATTCCAATTGGTCGAGAAGCTTCAAACGCTGTTTTTTAGGACTATAAGCAATTCTGAACATTTTGACAGCTTCAAATTGTCATTAGCGTATCACGAACTGCGAGAAACCTCTACTGAAATACTGTAACCCGTATTAAAAGTCATTATTTAAGCAGAGCAAGCTCATATATTCCCGTAGAACTAGCTTTTCATACGCGCAGTTGGTTTCAGTCGTTACTGCTTGGAGAAAAGTCTCAGGTCCGTACTCCGGAATATATGGTACCTTCCGCTTGGAAATCCTTTTTGTTCAGCCATTCGGAACCGGCACCCAATCGAAAGTCCCTTCCGTTTGTCTCAAAAACTTAAAAAAAACAATTTCGTTGCGTGATGTAAGGCCTATAAGCAGGCCCGGACCAACCATATGTGCAAGATGTGCAATTGCACAGGGCGCCAAGTTCTCGGGGCGCATTGCTACGAAAAATTAATTTTATCTTCGGCGAACAACTACTATCATTTGCATTTTAAATAAAATAAAATGCAACAAGACAACTATAACTCAAGAGAGATATATAGGCTTATATGTAACGTCTATAGAAAAGGAATTATCAAAATCTTTAGACTATGATGATCTTATTGCTGAATTTACCAAAGCTAAGGCCAGGAAAATAAGTTTCCAAGTATAAACGTTTTCCCTATGCACAATTCTTGTGTCTTAGTTTATGGTTTTACTTTTTTTTTTCTTTAAAAAAATTAACTAAAGTTCCTTGAATTAATTCTTTTATATTTTATTGATTTTTTAAATATATTTTCATTTTACCTTTATTTTTTATTTATGAAAATATAATTATTACAATCACTTAATATATAACGCATACAACCATATACGTAATTATACATATTTGTTTGTTACTAAGGATCAGGCCTACCGGGGATACCTCAATAAAAAAAGCGCGTTGAAAGTCTACCTCCTGGGTGATGTCGAAAAGACTTATGCATGTGTGCAAATATGAAAAAAGTGCGCTTCCTGTAAATCTTGCACAGGGTACTAGTTTGGATGGAGCGGGATGCCTATAGGGTACCTATACGAACCGCCTTCACAAAATGTTTTTAATTTTCATAAAAGAAAATTTACAGTCAGCATGCTGTCAATAGTGCATGTGTTTTTGTTATGTTGCCGCTATGCAGAAAAATGGCAGTAGAGAAAATGGAAGTACAAGTTTTGCAAATTTATTAATTATGTAATAATTTATGCTACAAATGGACAGGAGCAAAATAAAAATATTCCGATGATGGCACAGGACTCTTTATATCATTTCGCCTTGGAATGAAATTTGTAAATGATGAGTTGGAATGAAATTGGAATCATCCGACTCATCATTGACAAAATTGTTTTTATTTATGACATTATATATAATATGCAATTATAAGAACTCATTTTTGCTACGAATCGACCGAGACAACCCACCATCGAGGATAATACCAAGGTGACCAACCACCTCAAAACCCAAAGAACAGCAACAACCGGACTTGAACTCTCTGAGGTAAACCCAGACAACGATGCATACTGCGAATATAAATCCGAGAAGACAACCACAATTTATGTAAAATAGACCTAAGAAAACAAACATTGTATATCGTTGGGCCACTGTTGCTGAGCCAACACATATAAATATTAAATATTCACCATCATTTTTTACCTAGTTTAAGTCAAGAATTTATTTGCCAAATGTTCAATAAAAGCAAATGTTATGAACTCATTTTTGTCAATGCATGAAGGTCGCATTCAGGCAGCTGCAGCTTGCGTTCATAAACGTATTCATGAATATTATTTGTTGCATTGTTTGGGTAACATTATTTCCCACAATTGGAATAAAAGCCAGTATTTCTATTTGTTTTTATTTTTTTGATGGCGCATATTCGACGTTACAGACTTTTGCAGATCTTGCGCAAAGAAAAATTAGTTACTTATATTTTTTTCTTCATCATATTTAATTATTAATTAAATATTATCAAAGAAGAAATGTATATTTTTCTTGTTTTCTTAAAACATGTTAGTTTTAGGCTTAAAAATGTTGTGCTCTCTTTTAAGACTGTTTACTAATAAAAACTAAATGTTTTTGTTTAGTAAAAATCGCGTTTTTGATTTGGCAACACTTTTCTAATGTTTCGGGAAAAAGATTAGAACTATAAAAAAATATATATTTTAACACTAGGGTTAAAATTGAACAAAATGTGCTAATCTGGAAATATATACTAAACTCCGAAGTAGCTCCTCGTTCTCTCCTAAGCTATGTCATCCAATGGCTTCAAAGTTTTCTATACCTAGGTTAAGAAAGTGTCACAGAAAAAAGTCACAGGGAAAAGTCACTGAAACCAAGAACTTATTCTGAGCATATTGTACATTGAAATCCCCCATTACATTCTTGGGCAAAATCGCCCAAATGAATATTTATACGAGCCAATAAATATATCGCGCGGAAAAAAATTACTTATTTATTTGGCCACCTCTAATGGACAATCACAAAAGCCCTATAAACCTATACCGTCATCAAGCAACACCAAAATATTATATATACTCACTTTGCAAACCATGATCCATCATTGCTCGTAAATCGATCGACAAAATTGTGCAACGAAATTGCCGATATATCATTCAGACCATAGTAGTGTGTCAAATTATATTCCGGTATCCAGTTTGGTTCGCCTAATGTATTCGCCAGCGACAAATCCAGATAATATTGAGTGTAGTCCAGGACCTGCAAATTATTCACCAACAAAAAAAAAAAAAAAAACATCCATAAATCAATAAATTCATTAAATTAAATCATAAAGATGCGCCATCACTTTCGGGGGCGCAAGATAAAAAAAATATTATATAAAAATCCAATAAAAGGACAAACGATGGTGTCATAAAGTTTGAAGGCCAAAAATCAATAAATCAAAAATGACACATCCAGGGCAGATATATAACAAGGCGACGAAGAAGAGATACTGACCTGACCTGAATCCGTATCGAACTTGTATAACCGCATTGCTGGATTATTGGATCCGACGCTCATTTTCCTTGGTGTAACAGATGGCGAAATCATCATCCATGACACGGGCTTTCCTGCAAAACACACACACAAGAATATATATACACAAAGTTATTGGAGTTTGCTTTTAGAGAATGCTGGCAGTACCGACTGAACCGGAGAGAATATGGAGCCCAATGGAGCAACGTCCCATTTCGAGACAAAACCACTGTCACAGCACTGACAGGAATAGAAAGAGAAAGCGAGAGTGTCGCGCTGTCATTATGATAACCCAGCGAGCTTCAACTTTTGTTGGACCAAACCAAGGATGGGATGGAGATATCCTCATACTCTACTCATAGATGTATACCGGGCAACACTCTTCAACACAAAACTAATTAAATATTCCCAGGGCAGCAAATTTATAGCCTCCGGCTTGGATGGGTAAATTTTGTTATGATCACGTGGAAATTAAATTAGGAAAATTGTTTTTCTCTCGTTCTAATAATTATCTATCTCTTCCATCTAGATATAGGTTTGGAATTAAAATTCCGTTTGACTAAGATCGCTCTGACAGGGGCCATGCGGCTCAGTGGCTGGTGTTGTTAACCCCATAATTTGGGGGGCGAAATACCACAGCGCGCACAGATTTGGACGACGAAAAATATTTCACGTACATGACAGATGACCCTTCGAGTGGTGTGGTAAAATTTGAAAAAAGAAAAACAAATTCCCTGTAACAGGGCAGCAGCGTAGGAAGTGTTCATATAGGAGCACTTAGCCCGTTAGCATGGCAGTGGCGTTAAACCCTTCGAAAGAGGAAGAAAAAAATAAGTAAAGCTCGGTATGTGGGGTTTGGTGCTTCCGCAAACTTGTACGGGTGTGAAAGACGAGAAAAACTCGGTGTACAACGTGTGGTTGCACGTTTTCGATTCAAGCCACACCCCCACTGCCGACTGCGGAGCTGGTTTATTATGGTATATTAATGCTGGGTATGGTTGCGACGAACGTGGGTGGCGGACATATCGCGTGGAAGACGTCACAATCTGTTTATAGATTGGAAAATTGTTGACACTCGCTGGAAGGTGTCAAGCGTGCTGGGGATGATTGCCCTTAAAATGATGCCACATGACAGTATAATTATCCGACAGCAACACTCGCTGTGGGGTACGCCCATTAATTAGTGGTGTGTAGTGGTAAATAACTGATGCAGTTGCATGCTTAAAAGGCGTTACTTGTAAAGTAGGGCTTTTGTGTCGTTCCTAATATGGGAGCTCGTGGCGAGTCTAACATTAAGAATTGAGATGTGTCCGCTATTTTGTATATTCAACTAGAAACATGCAGATGAAAAAGTGTCCCTTAAAAGGACATTAGCAATCGATTTCTCTGTAAATGACAATGGTAACCTAATAAACTAGTTAAGCCTTCCTAATATGCGCTCCATTTTGGACTTATGCTTTAACAGTAGCTAATTCAGCATTTCGGTCACGGCGATCACAAAACTGATCGAATTTTCAGGAATTATTATCAACCACTAATGTAACATTGATTTCCCAGCTAAGAGAAATCGCACTTTTAATATTGACACAGTAAACGGCCCGGAAAGCTCCTTAACATGATGATATGCTCAACATTTTCACAATGCTAATGGAGATAAATGCTCCATAATCAAATACGCAGAGCTGAGACTACACAACTACCTCCGGGGAAATAAAGCAACCAAAGCCGGGACCATAAATCTTATAAAAGGCACCTGCTTTGTGTGAAGCAATCCACTTTTCTTCTTGGAATACTCGCTGGCAAACTCATCCATTCACACATTCGTAAAGAAGAGGACACGGTAAGAGGATAGCGATAAATTAGCTTAAAAGCTACAGATAATTCAATTTATTTCGCCATTTTCTTTTCGGAAGCAAGTTTTTGTTTTCAGATGTAAAATTCGACTTCGCAACTATAAATGCGAGACAACGATTTGGACGTTCGTTGGGTAGGTAATAGGTATACCTATGCTATGCACATGAGAGGGTGGTTCGAATTGGCAGAGAGTATTGAAATAGAATGATCTTCTGGGAGATTGTTGATTTTGAAATTTTATTCAATTTTGTTGACCTAAGGCTTCTGTTTCTTAGTATACAGGAGTGAAAGGTACCTCTTTCAAGAGCACTGAAGGAGCTTATGTTTCGCTTTGTCTGAAAAATCGCACAGCAGCTTGGACTTACAGTCTTTGAATGGTGGAGCTGACTGTAGGTAGATGTGTTTATTATATTTACTACGTAGGTAAATAAGCATTGAATAGGCAAACTTTAACTCGCGCTCCGTTTTAAATGCGAGAACTAAGTCAGAAAAACACTTTCAGCAGTCATGGTTTAAATAGCATTTCAAAATAGCATGGCAAGTAACAAAAATGCCTAAAGTTGAAATGTAAATCGATTTTAATATTAAGAGCATTTTTTTATTTTAGATGACTGCTATAGCCGTTATTATGCGACTATTGTCTGATGTTAATTTAAAAAATAAAAATAGGTACCTACAACGGCTCCAAAATTTCCCTACCGACGAAAGATTTCCCCTACAAATCTGCCTGTCTAATCTTTGGGGAAAATTTATTCAAATGCTAATATTGCTGTATTTATTTTATTTCATTTTTATTTTTTACCAGCTGACCCGGCGAATTTCGTTCCGGCCAAAATCGTGAATGCAATGAATATAATAATTCCGAGTATGCTCATGCTGCTTCATGTAATTCGGTCAAATCAAGTTCTTTATTCAAAAGTTAAACTGAAGTACTTATAACAATGTCGATGTTTTTCAATCAAACCGCAATGATTGACGTGTCAGCCAACATTCCGCTTTTTCATTTAATACAAAGCGGAATGTTTGCCCACACGTGAATACGACCATGAGAATTCATGAGATTGATGCCACAAACATACAGCGATTGTTTCTGCGACGCACGGGAAATTTAATGCGCTTTAATACAAATGTCAAAGCGTACGGAATATGCAGAATCCGCGGAATGATACGAATTCTTGTGAATTTTAACTCAATGCCGTTCCTTAACTCGAAAAAATCGTAAAAAAAGCGTCATAGCGAGAGCAAGATATAACCCCTTTACGAATAATGTTACGAATTTTTACTCAACAAATTTCTTGGTGTATTAGTTGGAAAATGTGTTACCTGACAACTAACTCATAATTTGAAATTTGTTGTCCTATTTGGCATCAGTAGTTCAATCAGTACAAATTCTTTCACATACTGGGATTTATCAAAAAGAAGTTCAATTAACTCGAAATCACTTTCATCGCTAGATGAATCAACTAATATTGTTAATAAAATAAAATTAGCCATATCTTCGAGTGTATCAAACATTTTAACGACTTTTCGTACTACTTTTTTTGTATTATTGAATTATGTATCTACAATAGCGTTTCCAAAATTGTTCGTAAGTGTCCCTCTCTGAGAGTGAATTTATCCACAACACAGTCTTTTCCATTCTTACTACGAAAAAGTAAAGGAACAAACTTAGTCTTGATTTTTCCCCTTAAAATCGTCAATTCAATGACATTTGATGTGAGATTCTTCACAATCAAACGCTTTCCGTTAAAAATGTTGCGCAACAAAATTTGTATAACTGAGCCGACTTTCAATTTCAAATTGTGCCGAAACGAAATCAAATATGCAGTTGTTTAACCTCATTCTTCGCAATGTAATTTCCATAGATATCTGACCGCACCCAATAGCAAATCCGTTCAATTCAATTGGAATGACGAAAAGAAAAGGATACCTTCCATATTGCAATACTGACAGACGTCATTCAATGGCCCAATATTAACGCAGCGGAGAAAATTGTTTTCGAGTGCGAAAGTATAACGACACGCAGCTCGATTTAAATTGAAAGGCACGTTTCCTTCGGTCTTGAAGTCAAATAAGGTTCCGATAATTATAGTCAAAATTTACACGAAGGGTAGCTCTCACTACACGATTTGCCTCCATATGATCGGCTCTTTCTTTTTGTTAAAACGCGTTTTTTGAGGAGGGCAAAATTAGACGATTGTCAATTCTGGAGTGCTTGTCATTCCTTTGAGTCTATATTTTTTTTTCTTTCCATACAAAATTAAATTTTCAGACATCTCAAGTCAAACGAAATTATGAAAGTTCAATTCCGGGGAAGTATTGCCATCTGTCATTTAACAACATAAATAATTTCGTTCTGTTTTAAAAACGAACGACGACTTGTATATTCTTCATACAAAAATACTAAAATCGCGATTAAAAAACGGTGGGTTGGATTAGAAAGGTGATGATTAAAGGGTTATAGATATTTGTTGTTAAAAATAATCACCTAGCGGTATGAAATATACTTTACGGCCGATTCTCATATCCACCAAATATACACAACAAATTTCATAAAAATCGATCCAGCTGTTTCGGAGGAGTACGGTTACAAACACCGTGACACGAGATTATATATTAAATTTAGAAAATTTCGATACATTAAATACTTGGGGGAAAAAATTAAGGTAGAAATAGAACTGGGAATTCAGGGTATCAAATCTAGTTTCACTAAAAGTATGAAAATAAAAAAAAGAACATCAAATTTCTGATTTATCAGGCTCTTTTTTAAAAGATAAAAAAATGCCTACGTTTACAGCAAACGGTTTTATATATTAAAAATCTGTGCTTTTTACCCTACGGAGTAATTTTTTAATCGAAAGTACATGTAGGGATTTTATCCTACGTGTATATCACTGAGTCTCTGGCTACTTCTTCAATAAGTTTCAAAACTGTTCTTTCATTTCTTTATTTATCCTTGATTCCATATCAAAATACCTTAAATTTTAAATGTAGCCTTAACAAAAAAAGTTAAGCAAAGACAGTAAACACGACGCGTCGGCAACCCTGTTTCAGAACAGAAGGGTATATTCTGTTATTGAATGGACAACGAGTAAGGGAGATTAGTTGCCGTGTTTTGCTACTGCCTGCCATTATCATAGACAGTCATTTGACAAAAATTGGCTGATGTTTTCCATTGCAAGTGTTACCTCTATTCATAGACTTTTACTGGGCAAAGGAAGCACTAACGTTAACCGGCATTATTACGGAAGACATTTAACATCTTTGGAAAAAAAACAAATTTACATCCAATTTGACGCAATCATACTTCCTTACGAATTTGAGAATCTTAACTTGAGAGCTTGATCTAAAAGAAGGAAATAACCGTGAATGTAGATATTCTTCGTTCTGTACGAATAAATGTAGAAATAAATGACCCTTCCAACCTGTATTCCGTTGGATAACCTTCCCCATTCTTTGAATAAGCACCGTAAAACGGCACTCCACGCAATCATACTACCAGCCAAATGTAAAGTAAAAGTTTTCTCAAAGGACACAACTTACCTTTATCATCGTAGATGATCCTAAACGAGTCCGAATGCAAATGGCCGAAAAATTGACCCTGAATTATTGACGAATACTTGCGAATCAGTTCAAGATATCGCATGTTGTTGCTCTCCGTGAATGTTGTGTGTCCATTTTGCTGGCTACCTACGTGCCTCTCATCCGATCCAGGCGGGATGTGTCCGACAATATAGACCTGGGGGCGAGAAAGAGAAACCAATTCCAAAAATTGTAAGTAACATAAAAACGTACAAAAGGCGAAAATAAAAGGTAAAAATCGCTCCGCAAAGCGAAATAGAGAAAACGAATACAATCGAATTCAATTATGGGAATTGGAAGGATTCGTTGCTGCTGGTAAGGGTTGACGCACTGCCAACGGAAGGCTACCATCCATGCGGGGGTCATTATCGGCCGTTCGTAAAGATCCATTAGGTTAACTGTATCGAATTTGTAAGGATATATTGAATACCAAATTAAGGACATCACTTGAGGAGAGTGCGTGAATATAGGAAATCAGTCATCGGGGGTTCTCCGCTTCAACAGAAAATACCTACCAATGCGAAGAAAGAAAAACTTTTCTCACTTGTTTGACCATGATAATGTATATATGTTATAACGTAAAGGAATAGAAAAAGCGGGTATAACAAGTTTTTCTATTGACATAATTAGATGAAGCAAACTGTTTTTGGTAAATCTTTTGATTGGATACATTTGCGATAGGTAAATGGAATTAAATGTTCTTTGTCCTCTATTGAATCACCGGGTATTTTATTATCGGAAATCTCACAGTGCATGTTTTTTTGTTTCTGACTGCCCAGTCGTTTTTGTGCTCAAGCAATCGATTTTAGCAGGCACGTGCAAGAAGGTATAGTTCAAGGGTTATAGAAAAGACTTTCCTGTCACTTTTGCATAAATACATTTAATGATAGAAGTGCCACAAAATTTCTTCCTTCGATCCAAACCGAGCTCTGTTACGAAACTTACTCATTCTGCCCAGCATGTGTTTCTTCTCTTTGATACAAATCGCTTTCGGTCTGCACACATGGCTACAAAAACACCCCAAATGTTCTTAGGTCAGTCGTACTCTAGTCCAGGAAAGAATCCAGACAAACGTGTCGTTCATTTAAAGTAAGTTCTAGGCACTGTTTATCTGCGATGTTTGCTTTAACAAAGCACACTCTGGTGCCTTAAACCTTTCTGATACCAATATCAATAGGGTCCAAACAATTCATCTGTTCCTTATTTGAAATGGCGTTGTGTCAATGATTGGCAGGCTCCTCAAAAATCCCATAAGCCATTTCTTTCAAAATGAAACGCTGGAAGCATAAACTCAACCCCTGAAGTTGGCATTCCGTACGAAGTAAACGCCACGGTAACCCCTATAACGGTATTAATAAACGTCGACGTACAAATTTACACAGTAACATTACAGAAAGCGTTTCCATATTCCCATATCTCTGCCATCATGAAAATTACACAATCAACGTTGTTGTTTTTTTTTTTTTTTTTTTTGTTAGTTATTGCCATTTCCGTTGTTGCTGTTGTTATTATTAAATTTAACGTTCTTCTGTGAGTCCCTTTATGGCTGTTGTTGTGTTTTCTCTTTGTACCACAGTATACAGCATCAGCCGAACATCGAACGAGGACGATGAAATTTAAACATTTTTGTTATGGCGGAGCAGCCATTTCGTCACAAAAATGTAATTTATTTTCTGGGTGTATAAAGTTTCCACCCGTGCTAAAAAAAGGAAGAAGGTTAAATTAATTTATCTTCGCGCTTGGAATGGGAATAAAAGATGAAAGGGACAACTCACCAGCAACAGTCGCTCTAATAAACGCGTGACGATGGCTTGGGAAGGGTATATCTGAGAGCGGAAACCCCACAGAAGCGCGAAAAGATTTTTATCTGCTAAAGCTTAGTTGGATTGGCACGCCACGCCAGTCGGGAAGGTCTTGCGGTTGTCTTTATATATATATATAAATATTTTTCTTTTTTTTTTTGTAAGAGATTAATTACTCGACTTAGGTAACTGATGGTAGAAACGGGCGACTGAAGGACACTAACCGGGATAATGTAAAGCGAAGAGACCAGCATTTACTGTGTAACCGAAGAAGTCGAAAGTTGCTTTTACGAGGCGAGGGTGTTGACGTAATAAAATTTTGCGCTAGACTAACCAAGCCCGACATTTAAATTCACTTCTCTTGTATGTAAAGCTTATCTTGTGTTACACGACAAAACACCGGTGAATAGAATGAAATTAACTTTTGCACGGGTTTTGACGTTCAGTTCATGAGTAAACGGAGCGGCACCTAAAATAAAGTTGCCTTGCTGTGGAGTCACAAATGGCACGGCCTAAATATAGGGAGCTCCACCCTAATTTCGATAGGAATTTGAGGGAGTTTCTTCGCTGGTTAAGGCGTTTTAAAACTAATATTTGGAGACGAATTGATTGTAGATGATGGAGATGATGGAAGGAGGGCTGAGCTTCGACCGCTATGCTATGGGGTATACTTCGCTGCTTTGAAGGTCTTTATAAAAAGACTCTTATTGGGGATATGAGGCACAATAACAATTAATTCTTTGTTATACCTGACAGGAGCAAAAAAGCTACCCTCCGATAAGAGGCGAGACAAAAAATCCTGGATTCTGCTTAGAAGAAAGCTGACCAATGAGAATCGTGATTTTGTGAAGCCTTATTAGCAGCTATTGGGAGATTTGTCTAAAATTCTCTCCTTTCCCAACCTTTTTTGGCGAACAAAATGCGGATTCTTGAAACCGAGATATACCTACTTCCAACATGTCGTGTAGCGTTGATAAACTCCTTCTTCTTCTCCTTCTTAATCGTCTTCTTCATATTCTTTTTATTATGTTCTTCTTCTTGTTCTTCAGCTTATTCATTTGCTTCGATTTCTTCTTCTACTTTGTTCCTTCTTTTCTTTTCCTTATTGCTCTTCTTTTTCTCACCTTCCCCTTCCAATCTTTCTGCTTCTTCCTCCCTTTTCTTTTCTTCTTCTGCTCCTTTTTCTTCCTACTCTTCTTTTTATTCATCTCTTCATCTCCTACTATTATTTATATCTTATACTATATTCCGTTCTTCTTCGTTCTTCTTCCCCTTCTTGTTACATTTCTTCTTCATCATTTTCTTCTGTTATATAAAGCTGAATTTGATATCTGTCGAACTTTTGTGGGTATTTTAAGACTGCTCCTAGCACTATTTCGGGGCGTGGTACCGCCCATGCAACGCACTTAAAAAAAAATATACAATATCCTGATAGCTATCGCAGCTTCATTTGGCATCCCCCAAGCTAAGTCGTATTCTTTTCAAAACGCTATTTCTCCACTTCGGAATTTTGATGTGCAGTATTTGAGTTAATTTTCTACTTGTAATGTTGGCGGGTTTGGATAAGGGAGCGTGGCACCTCTCCAACAACGAAGTCATATAAATCATTCTATCTTCAAGTTTACAACATTTTGGACTTTGGATTTGGGTAGATTAAAACGAGGATCGGCAATGACAGCTTGATATTCCGCACCTCGTTTATGCTTCAACTAACTTCGTGTGTACCACATAGAAATCAAGCTCGAAGAAGTTACATCGAATCCCTTGTAATAAAACTCTTAAATAATAAAACCATTCACGGCACGACATATTCACAGATAGAAATCCAGAAATGCACCATAAACCTCTTATCGCACACCCAGGCGAAGCTGAGATATACTCATCCTCTCAATCAGGCAGCGATGTATATATTGTGAAGGTATACACCCGTGGGCATCAATTACTTCCGAATTATGTTCGCTGATAAATTTCGAAAAGCCCTTCCAATTGTACAACATAATCTATAGATTTAAATTTAGCTCCGCAAAGCTGCTTGATATCTCCCGACACTCTGCTCTATGGTGGCACAGCATGCTCAGGGAAAATTAAATAAAAGCCACAAAACTTCTCGCCGAGATAAGGAATCGATAATGAAAACCTCTTACCAGCACAACACCTCACCACCTCACTACACCGCCGGCCGGGCGGCCCACTCGCTTGCCCTTGTTAATGTCAAGATACAAGAAACTGATTAAAAGCAAAGAAGAGAGAAAACCAGCAACCAGCATAGCAAGGGGCGACCGAGCGAAAAAAAAAATAACCAAAATAAACCCCTGGATAGCATTAGAAGTCATTCTTCAACCGGTGTTACAGTGGTGGCGGTGTCAATTCCTCCGCCCGCACTTTCAAATTCAAGCAGTCTGCTATTTAGAAAAGCGGATCCACTACAAATGAGAGTGTGGTAACTCGTTTGTCCTGCGGGGCATATCGATCTGAAAGCGGACAGTCAGACACCGACCAAAAAAAAAAACGGAGAACACCGCATGTCAGCCAGAAGACATGTACCACCACACAACCAACCACATCTGCAGCCCCACCGTACAACAGACGACCGTTCATAGTAAAGAAGTAATTAAAAACCGAAACTTTTTCACCCGCTACTACTGGAGAGTGTTCGTTTTTATAGACCCTGGCAACTTGAATTTATTTCCATCGACGATATTATGCGGGCGCATCCTCTCCAGGTGGCGTGTATACTGTGTACCTACACCTACTTGCCTTTGCCGTGTACTTTAAACTTCTGCGACTGTTCAAATTTGCATAACGACTTTTAATGAAATGTGAGTGGGGCTGAGAAGGAGACCCACCGTACCCACGCTTTGTGTCAAGTCGCTCCTAGCAAATAGGACACTGGCGAACCCCCCCGCAGTGGGTAAATTTACACAGCTTGATGACATTCGAGCCACTCTGCAGCAAGGTGATTTTCCTGTTTGTTGACCGAAGATGGCCGAACCAATGAGGCTACAAATTAGCAACTTCGAGATCGGCTATAGTGATTTGATTTTATCTTCCAAAAATAAAAGAAAATTCCTCACCCCAATAAGAGGAAGGACAAAAGCACAAGCAAAAAAAAATCCGTTTACCACTCACTTGGCCTTAATGGACAATTAATTACCGTTGAATAATTAGTTATTTTCGTGATGCTGTGCGGTGGATAAATGTGTGATATCTGGATTCTACTCACGGGATAAGTTCCGGTGAACTGTAACATTTATCTGCTCCAAGAGAAAACACATCCGCAATTGCACTCATTCGCCTTGTCCCAGGGTGCCCAAGATACCGCACACCTACCACGGACCTGGTGTGGTCTGTTTAAATGCTCGTTAAGGATCTGTGCAGAACAACAGACACAGAGCACCAGAGCACTTATATAAAAGTGGGGGTTTTTGCGCCAGTGAATTATTGCCAATGCGAGAAATGGTAGTGGGTTTTTTTTCCGCTGATGCAGTTGAAGGTAATTTACGCCATGCTTACCAAAAAGGAGAACCGCTTCAGTTCGTTGATTTGGTATAATTTAGTGGCTGCTCTTAGCGTTTTATGTAGGATTTGTTTCTTTCTTCCGATAAACTATTAATCAGGACTAAGAAAAAGCGGACGGATTTTCGGTAGTTTGCGGTGTCCAATCGCAGATCGAATTGAAGCTGGTTTTAGCCAGTTTCCTTTTGAGGGCCTGTCAGGGCAAAGACACAGACCTAGAGATCCAATCCACTAACGAAATCTAGAAATTTTAGAACAAATTTTGAAAGCAAACCTCACTTAGGTGAGCGGCGCAGATCGTCAGTTCTGTAGTGGAACTCTGAACAGTTTTGAAAAATTGAAAAGCAATAAAATATTGAGACAGCTTTTTTATACCCACTTCACATTTGTGGTCCTGTCAGAGCAAGGACACAGACCTAGAGCTCCAATCCACTAACGAAATCTAGAAATTTTAGAACAAATTTTGAAAGCAAACCTCACTTAGGTGAGCGGCGCAGATCGTCAGTTCTGTAGTGGAACTCTGAACAGTTTTGAAAAATTTAAAAGCAATAAAATATTGAGACCGCTTTTTTATACCCACTTCCAATTTGTGGTCCTGTCAGGGCAAGCACACAGACCTAGAGCTCCAATCCACAAACGAAGTCCCATAGTGGAACTCTGAAAAGCCGTAAAATATTGAGAAATCTTTTTGATGCCAAGTTTCATTTTGTCGACTTGTCAGAGTTACAATTCTCTAACAAAGTCTCGAGGTAGATTAGCAAAAGTTCGTATAGCTTTCTTATTAGAAAAAAATGTGTCTGCTTCAGTTTTAATCAAGTCGAGGTTATAGGTAACTTATTTAAGCTTTTTCGATCCACTTGGTGATTCAAGGCTCCAAGTGTCGAAGAGGGTAGATCAATGGACCCAGGGCTGCCGAATGAGAGAGTGGGTCTTACTTCGATACAGTCTTGAGCTTTCGTTTTATGATTAAACACTCATCAGCCTAGTATGCTTTTATGAACGATCTGAAGCAGAATTAAAATGGATGAAGTGAAACCTTGGCATCTGTCATAAAAGCGTCTATTTACGTGCCTATAACATCACATAATATTTACATATAACTAAAGCTATATATAATAGACATCCCTATTTGCTAAAAATCAAGCACTAAAAACAGAAGACAAATCAGCGAGAAGGCCACGATTGAATGTGTCAGGAATACAAGGCCCTTAAAAAAATGCATCGAGGTGATGATGAAGATTTCCTATTGCGATGGGAAGGTTCAAAATGTCGAGTTTTCCGGTATAAGAAGTACTCCCAGATGTGATAAATTTGAAAATATTCAGATGATGTGGTTGCGGTGACAGCTCTGAGGCTGAGCCAAACCTTCCTTTGAACCAATCCATATAAGAGAGCTGAACTTATCAATATAACTACATAATTCATCAGGAGCAGCAGCTGACTCAAAAAGACCTTTTCCATTTGGAAAGCTTTTCTCGTCATAAAATGGTCACACTTTGAGAGAAATGGTCACACTCTTTTTTAATCTATGCCAAAACCTTTATATAGCCAAAATAATGAGGAGAAATGCCTGGTTTCGGGTTCCCTTTACAATTCGTCCCCCAGTAAAGAAGAGGTGCTGGAGAATTCAAGCTAGAATAAGGTCAGTAAGGCTTCACTGACACCTTAAATGAAAAGAATATAGCTGGCCTTCATGCGATTTGCAAGACTCGTAAGCAAATGACTTTCAATTTAAATCTTTTCAGGCTACGCAACTATGTACCTACCTGCATGCGACGACAGTATCGACATAACAATAAAACAGTGTGAGCGTGCACTTGGACTTCGAACGGTACATCCGTGGGTATAGATAAATCCGCTAAACGTGCCTTAGCATTGAAAGACGGTAAATCCAAGTAAGATGGTAACTTCAATGACCACACAACACCGACTTATCTGAGAGAGCAAAAAAGCGAGTCATTGGGTAATATTTAATTCGTCCTTATTTGCTCTTCCTTCAAGAGATTGAAGTACGCTCAACAAGAACAAAATAATGGCCAACCCTGTTTGGTGCTCTATGAAAGGTGGATGCACAGATCCCCGATCCTTTCGAAACAATAGAGCTTCTCAAGTAATTTACTGATTCCGTCGTAATATGAAGACCGGGTTACAATAATGCATTATACATTAAACAAGTATAGCGAAATCGACTTATTCAATGGATCAGGTCGCTGAGTCCAGCAAGTCCCGCGTAGGCACCCTAACCCTAGCGCTAGAGGGTCACACCCTTTTAAAAAAATTACGACCCCACCCTGCCACTAATCTTCTGTTTAAAATGCAGTTTGTTGCAGTTTGAACAACAAAAAAAAAAACAAAACCTAACGATCCAAATGAATTAATAGAATTAGGCATATATGTATGTTGAAGTGGCTCTCGGTGAGAGGAACACTTAGGCCGTTAATCGGCCCATTGTGCATACCACTGGTGATTAGGGGTTCCTTTATTGGTTACTCGTTGTGAACCATTTACTTCCATTGATGAAGCCAAGAATGTTGGCAGCACTGATGTAGCTTAGATCACTTACATCATTGAGGAAGTAGTTTCCTAAGTAAGCCCTTTGGTTGGATAGGGCAGGGCTGCAGCTACAAATGAGGTGGGTGACGGACTCTTCCTCTTCCTCATCCCTACAGCTTCTGCAGAAGTCATTATGTGGCATATTAGTCGTAAACAAATTGTATCCACACTGATGACGCTGCCAGCCCCACAAAATACATTACCACCTCTTGTGTAAAGAAACCCTTATCATTGACAACACCCAGTCAGAGGGAAGGAACAGAAATAAATTCATTCCTCTCATCAACAAAAATCAAATATCTCTGATCCGCGACGAACAGCAAAACGAACCGAAGTGGAATATTGGAATATCCTGAGCCTGACAAATTGCTGATTAAAAAAAGGAGAAGAAGAAAAATCAATTAATTACAAAGGAGTTGGAGAGCACAAAGCCCAGGGCCAGATGGCCGCTCTTACAACTGTCATCACTGCGTATGTAATATTATGAAGGGCGCGAATTCAATACTTCGATCCATTATAATGAGGGAACTCTCCTGAAAATATCCCTTTTCAAAATGTCAATATTTGTTGAAGGGCTTAGGACCAAATTGTGTAAAAAAAAACCCCCGCCCAAGAGAGAAGATGAGTTTGTTTTCTTTTTTCCCGTCTGTGTCTGGGTGTTTTTTTTTTCTTTGTATTAATAGCTCAGCCTGGGAAGCAGAGCAGATAATTATAATTAATTGGCAGAAATGGTGGGCGGGTGAAAACATTTCAAGTTTTTGCTCATTACCACCAGGATTTGAGATTAATTAGGATACCAATGTGCGTCTGGAATGCGTTTGCGTCGTCGTTAAACGGCATCATGACAAACGAGTAGACAGCAGCTGTGGTTATTCCCGATCAGCCTAGTTAATGATGGTGGACATTTAATCTATGTAATAACGCACCTCCTGTCGTTATCGTGGGCTTTGTCAACAGTGTTGTCCCTTTGAATAGCAGGAGTTTAATTAGAGTCAAATATGCAAACGCAACTGTGAAATAAGTGAGGTTTAGGTCCTTTGCAGAGAGAGTGTTTTTCTATTACATAAAAAGGAACTTGTCTGTCATTACTTTGGGTCGGGGACGTTCAGGTTTGAATTTAATTTTGAGGCAGCTATGTAAGCTGGGTAAGGACTTAATTTTGTTTGTGGGCGGCAATATCCGCATTAATAAATATGTAGAAAATCTGTTCAAATGTTTATCTGTCCAGTACCTATGGACCTTTATAAAAGGGAAGAACATGTGCATAAATTAAACAAATAGTAATTTTTTCCGTAAGGTATTTGTCCGTAATAGATTTAAAAACTACTGGACGAAACTGACACCCGTTCTCACAGTTGCATTTCAAAAACTTCCGATTAGGATATAGGATATGTTTTATCGTTATCCACCGCCCAGAAGTGCAAATATAGGCTGATATCCAAGGAGATTCTATGTTTTCGAACTTCTAGCTCAGATAGAATTTTCTTTAATTGTAAAGTGCAGTAGTGTATGTACAAATCAACACACCCTTGCAAATATTCAAATTCAGCCCTTGCAAGGCTAATAAAGGGTCCTTCATTAAGACCTTGACAACTTTTTATTTTAAATAAAGTGCAAACTGCTTGATATGTCTCAAAAAGAAATGTATTGGCTTGAATTACTATCAAACAATTTATGAATGGAAATCGACTTCGTTCATTTATGTCCATCACGGGAACGTATGCAGCGGTCGATAGGTTGAACCCAATTTTCGATGACTCTGCCGCACATTTCGACCGATATGACCGCTTTTTCTTGTTCAATATTGCCTCTGAGCTCATCTTACGTCGGCGGCTTGTTGGCATAGACCAATGATTTAATGTAGCCCCATAACAAAAGTCTAGAGGCGTTAAATCACACGATCTATGTGTCCAATAGACGGGCCCGTTTCTCGAGATAACATTTGCACCGAACTGAGACTTCAATAACTCGAATGTTGAACCCGCTGTGTGACTTATTGGACCGTTTTGTTGGAACAGCACACCACTGATGTCCAATTCATGATAATTGTTCGGAGATGTAAGGTTACAACATGTCTCTGTACCGGCTCAATGATGCAACCGGCATGAAAATCGCGCCAAACAGTGACTGCAGTCACTCATGACGTGCTGTTTTATGAAGCACAAGAGGGTTCTCACCTGTCCAGTAACGCATATTTTGCTTATTGACGAAGCCGTTTAACCAAAAATGCTGAAGATGATTTTGCGATGAAAATCTTCATATTCTTCCATCATATCCAGAGCCCAATTCGAGAACATACGTCGCTTCAAATGGCTTTAGTTCTTGAGTCAGCTTGTTCTTGTAAGGGTGTCGGCCAACATCTATACGCAAAATTCACCATAATGTGGTCTGGGAGAGGCCCGATACTTGAGAGCGCCGTGAAAATGACTGATTTGGTTTGTTTGCAAAGGACGCCGGCAGCAATATTCTCCACACTTCGGGCAAAACGTAGTCTCCCTGGCATGGCAGCGAATATAATGACTCACATATTTTCACTAGACTATGAATTTATGAATTATCCAGTCTTCACTAGGAAGAGGAAAAATCTGGAATTTCGGCCCTTAACACTTTTCGGATCGGAACTAACAATGACTAAGAAGGTTAAGTATCTGGGAGTCTATCTGGATACTGCACTTACTTGGAACTACCATGTTGAGGAGAAGGTCCGGAAGGCAAAAAGGGTACCACATCGATGCAAACGTGTATGTGGACAGAGGTGGGGACTCTCGCGTAGGTCAGCATACTGGATGTATACGATGATAACTAGACCCATTATCACGTACGCCTCGGTTATATGGTGGGCGAAAGCCTCTCAGAAAACCGTCAGGAAGCACCTGGATAGGGTTCAACGTCTAGCATGTATAGGAATTACAGGTGCAATACGTACAACCCCAACATGCGCATTGGACGTCATCATGGGGATATTACCGCTGGACTTAAGAAAACAGCGGCCCAAACGGCACTTTGTTTGCATCGAGATGCGAAATGGCACAATTGTGGTGCGATCTATGGACATTGGAAGATCCTGGAACTTGTCAAAACCGAGATTAGGGAGCTGAACATGACTATGGATCGAATAACAAGGGTGCGTATTATGGAAAAAAATCACAAAACACATATTGAGGACGGATTACTTCCAGAAAAAAGGAATGGTGAAAAAGTGATTTTCACGGATGGATCCATGATGGATGGCGGAGCAGGGGCCGGTTTCTATTCAGAAGAGCTGGAACTTGCCCGTCACATTAGCCTCGGGAAATACACTTCAGTATACCAGGCTGAGATGATAGCTTTGCTTCATGCGTTGGACTACTTGCTTGAGTGTCAGGTGGAAGGAAGAAATATCCTTATAGCACTGGACAATCAGGCGGTGATCAGATGCATGGAACAAACAAACATCACAACATAATTGGCACTGGAATGTGTACTTAAGCTCAATAAGTGTTCATCTAAAAATGAAGTAACACTGACTTGGGTACGGGGACACATAGGGATCGAAGGCAATGAAAAGGCGGACTCCCACTCCCTTGCAAAACAGGGGTCAACTGAAAAGTTGCTGGGACCAGAACCATTCTCTTCAATTGGCAGAGGAATGGTAGAACAGCTGATTCACAAATGGATCACGGCAGAACACCTGAGAAGGTGGTCAACCGTGGAACAATGTAGACAAGCTAAAATGGCAATAAAGTGGCCGACCTGCTCCACTCAAAGAAGGGTTCTAAGTAAGAGTCGAGGAACATTGAAATGGGTGGTGGCTTTGTCTACAGGACATGGTAATTTCGGGTATCACTTAAGGAAAATGGGCCTTATAGAGGATGATACCTGTAGACTATGCCTGGAAGAATCTGAGACAGCGGCACACATACTGTGTCAATGTCCAGCGTTGGCTGGCAGAAGAATGAGGATTTTGGGACATCATTGGGTCGAGACCCAGTCGATGAAACAGATCTCCCATAAACAGATGCTAGCGCTAACACTAGGAATTAAGCCCAGAGAAGAACTGTGGAGAAATCCTGAGAGTCTCTCTGAGTAAGATTTACAGTGGTAGAGAGACGAAAAGAGACCCGACAATGGTGGTCTGATTCGAATATCTCTCGAAATCTATATATATATATGAATTATCTACTGGGACGAGAATTACTTCCGAAAATCGGCGTTGACGCTCTAAAAGTTGCGACCATCGACTCGGAATTTCGGTAATAAAGTTTAATTAAACGTTGTTCCCTTGTGTACTTCAACATGATAAAAATGTTGAATTTACTGAATATTTCGAAAGTTCGGTAATCTGTTTAAGGGTGCGTTCACAAAGAAAGTTTGAAGCTGTCAAGTCGCTAATGAAGACCCTTTACTTCTCTTCGTTACCAACTTAACCTAAAGCAACGTTTGCAATTATGTCATGGGATCCCATGGTAATCTTTACATTTTTTCTAAATTCTCCACTTTGAATGAAAAATTTCAAGGCTACTGGGAACCCTTTTGCCCAATCGAGTTGAAATTTTGTGATCAGTTTTTGGAAGGCCATTTTCTCCGATTCCCATTGTGTGTACAAGATATATAAAATGTATAAGCGCACTCCTCAAGTGTGACATCAATGACATTTATTAAAACTAAAAGTTTCCCGACACAGCTATACGTCCTAGAACAAGGGAAACCCGCCACTTAATACATCGCAACCTACACATGCATTTGCAATGGCATATCCTCTTTATTCCAAGAATTTCCTATTAAGCATGAATTAAAAAAAGACGAACACTCTCCTACAAACAATAAATATCCACTCAGCGAGAGCATTGTTAAGAGGATTGGAAAATTCTCTCAAAGATGCAATCAAACTAATTAAATGCATCCCATTCGAATTAAAACTAACACAAAACTGACTTCTTTTCATTGGTATCGCCCTCGGGGAACAACACAAGCATCAACAGCAGCTATCAAGTCTCGATGTCTATCGCTATGCGTCTGACTATGGTCTTCCTTTTCACGGCCATTCGCCGCTTTGTATGGCACTTGGCATAAAAATCTGAGAACTCCGTAAGTCGACTGATACCCCTCCATTGTATTGTTCTTTCAACATTGTTTATAATACTCCCTTCGAGCATTTCTAGAGTCATCTGGAGAAATATGTAGGATTAACTTTTTTGCTATTCGCCTATTCTGTCTCCGGTTGGTGTCCTTTTTGCTCAAGATACACATAGCGCGAGCTTTACAAAAAAAAAAAAAAAATGCACAATGCCCTTAGCTCTTTTGTGTTCGTCGTCGACATTGCACAATTTTGTGAGCTCTTTTTTTTTTGGCAAACTAAAAATAGTTGTTTCCTTCTAAAAGAAGGGATTTCTCAGAAATGCCAACAAGCACAACTACAACAAACTCCATGGCCCACAACACTGAATGGCAACCATGACCGAGTAAACTCTAGGTCTGCAGTAGGGTATCGTTGAGCAAATAACTGTACTCGGTGACCTCTTTTATTTCCATGTATATAGCAAATACTGTCTTTTTAAATACACATGCAGAAGGACCTCAAAACTATTTGCGTACAGTTTTGATGAATATTCGTAAATTCCCTCCTATTTAATTGTTTGCGGAGATGATTCGAAGTGATTTCGGACCGAAACTCGGCTAATAAGGACCAAAAAGTGGAATGAAAACATTAACACTCCTGGTAGGTCCATACCTCAACTGTCTTGTAGCGCCAACTTAATCGATATCAACCAGAAGAAGACTATTGTATGTGTGCGGATGTGGAGGAATGCATGTGAAAGCGGGACGAGGGAATTTCTATACACAAAATTCATATCTAATGGCCATAGTCTTTGGAAATTCTTGACAAAGTTTGAGTAAACTTTTAAGAGGATAATGCTGGATACTTGATACGAGATAAGCCGTTTTGTGCATTTGGGCTTTATTAAGTGCAAGTGTGTGTTTCGTGTTTGTGTGTGTATGCATTCGGGGCGGAGGACAAGAGTCGAATTAAAATTTAAATTGCTTAAACGACTTGTGGTGGAAAACAAGCCAAATTCAAAGTTCATCAAAGATTAGCACAGTTTGCTAAGACAGCAGGTGCGGTATTGCTATGAAATGGACCAAGTTTTGGATGCTCAGTTTAGAAACTTTAGCTGATGGCTTTAAGGGAAATGCTTTTCATGGCGGGATATAGACACATTAGCTGGGTGGGTATTTTTTTGTGACACGGAATTTGGAAGGAAGCTCTAAATCAAGAAGCGGAGTACTCTTGTAATTTTATTTCTTATGTCAATGATTTGTATTTTCCTTTAATCATAGAGACGAGGTGAGTTAGATACCTTGTGCTGCCTATTTGTATTAAATAACTGTGCAGGGTGCAGTGGAAACAAGTTAGGGTCTTGGATAATCATGACCGCATTTTTGCACAACCACATCGGTGGAAACAAGTCGTGTTATTCGCTTTTCGCTTCCACGTTCGTTTAGGCGGTGTATAGACATAACATCTGTATACACTCCGCGTATGTACCAACAGTCTTAAACCCGAACTAGACTACAGACACGGGAGTAGAAATTAGTGAAATGATGACAGTGATGGAGGGATTGTTTCAAAGAACTACAAGTTTTCAGGCGATATACAAACGCAAAGGCTTTCCTCGTGAATATAGGCAAAGCAAAATCCTTACTGAAGGTCTCTGTAGTTGCACAGCACCATCTGATAGTGACAACTAGTTTCGCAATCCCTTTAAACTAGAAATAGGTTCCAATATACCTTCCTCAAACCTGAGAAGGTATATTGGTGTATACATAGGTGTTTTACAGAACTAACTAAAAGTGTAGGCGCAGTGGCTTAGTGGTTAGTGTGTTGGACTACTAAGCGAGGGGTCCCAGGTTCGAATCCCGAGAAAAACCCAAATTCCAACTTAAGGTTTTTTTCGCTGCGCCACCTCTCGCGAACGTCTGACAAACATCCGAGAGTATAACTGTCATGAAAGAGCTTCTCAATTGGCCGTTTGGACTCGGCATAAAATTGTAGATCCCTTCCATTCGTCCCAAAAATAAAAACTCACACAAGACGAATGGTTGTGAGAAGCTAGGCTTGGGTCCATACGGACCTGTTCCGCCAATTATTTATTTTTTTTTAACTAAAAGTGTTATCATCGGCCGATGTTTTGATACCCTCCACTGCATACAAGTCATGCAAAATTGATTTTGTATGGGAGATACCAGAACTACTTGACCGACATTGCCCAATATTGATATCAACGGGACGACGATAAAAGTATGTACTCTCACAAAATTTCACCATGATCGTTTTGAGCTCTTTGTTTGAAAAATCGTGCGGTATGTTATGGCGGTCGTCCGAAGTTTGCCCGGGAAGTAAGAATCACCTTTCAAATAATTTTTTCCAACTCCACATTCGATAACGATGCTATAAATCATTTAATATCAGAAGTTGCGACTTGTGAACACGGTGGCTCGGTGGTTAAGTATGCTGGACTACTTGGTCAATTTGTAAAAATGATTGTATTCGAATAATGAACACAAATACCTCCACTTCTTCCTACCAAGCGATATGTGCCACACGGCCTGGGCACACATAGGCCACATGCCACTTCACATATTCTTTAATGCTTGCGATTTGCGCAGCTGGAACCAAACAATCAAACATACCCATCCACAACATTTCATTGAAATCAGTTGAGTGGTTTAGGAGATTGACAGCAGCGCCACCTATCGGGCCCAACACTATCCTATCCCCTAAGTTGAATCCAGCATTACACATCCACAAAATTTCATTTAAATCGGTTGAGGGTAGGTCGACAAAACAGAAATGTTCACTAGCCTATAACTCGTGTAACCAATAAGCATACAAAGACCGTATATCCATACAAACCTTGGTGTTGACGGCACCTTTCGTTTGAAATTTCCAGCAACAAAATCGGTTCACGCATTAAGAGAACATCAATTCAAACACAATGCGACTCATTTTGATATATGTTTATTAATAGAAGCATATAGATAAAAAACGATATATATGTCTACAGCGTCACCTGTTGAGAATTTTTCGAATTGTCATTTTTCTTCAACCATCCCTGATTCAAGACAAATAAAAAAACAAAAAATATCATTCAAATCCGTCGAGCCGTTCTTGAATTTTTATCCGACTAACGCACAGCAATTGTTTTTTATGTGGAAAAATCCAAAATGTACTGAAATTCATTTTTTCACGCACGCACAACACACACATACGTTCTCCGATTTCAACCAAACTTCACAAAAACCATATATACCCCAATACCAAAGATTTGTGAAAGTTTGGTTATAATCGGTAAATGCGTTAAGACGTGAATCGGCGACAAACGAACACAATTTGAAGGCTCAATTTTTATATATATAGATTATCAGACATAACTTGATTTAAAAACAATATAAAAGAACAGATGTCTAGCTTTTAAAAATTATATAAGGCGTGTTTTTTTTAGCTTCGTTCTTAGCAAAGCAAAGTAAAGTACGATTTTTAGCACACAATTTACAATAACTACTGCGAGTCTCGAAGTGTCAAGTAGATCGTAGTTGTTGTAATTGCGTGCTGAAAATCCTATCGCTATTTCTTAGTAATATATTTTCTTTTTTTAATTATTCCTCTTACCTAAAGAGAGCGATATAGACCCCCACCCCCCTACCATAGTAAAAAAACCGGGTATCATTTTTTGGCTCCAAGGTTATCGTACACTAACTAACAAGAAGGGATTTTGCCACTCATATGTAATAGAGGCAAGCATAGGTTAACACAATTCAACTTTTACCTAGACCTCGGTCAAATGTAAGCCGCTAAGTTGGCCCAGTATTCCTAAAAGTTTCACTCCATCTTAGTAAAGACATCTGTTAAAGGAACAACAACACCCTATACGTCAAGCGGCCAGGATAGCTAGTGGAAATAAGTTGCTGACAGCAAT
Organism: Cheilosia vulpina; assembly: GCA_916610125.1. Taxonomy (NCBI): domain Eukaryota; kingdom Metazoa; phylum Arthropoda; class Insecta; order Diptera; family Syrphidae; genus Cheilosia; species Cheilosia vulpina. Next base: position 51,314,807 of record OU744278.1, read on the forward strand.
TTGGGTTCATTCATGTTCAGTGGACTGCAACAAAATCGCATTAAAAACCAATAAACATCATAACACTAAACGAAAAGGGGAGGGGTTAACCAGGAACCCCGACTTTTTCTCAACTCAATCCAAACTGTGTTCCGGATATTGAACAGCACGCGTCTATCAATTGCAAAACCCCACCGATACCGGCTGGGGGGAGTTATTTTTGTACTCACAAAAATTCGAACTCCGACAGTTTGTCAGTTATCGTCTAACAAACCGTGATCCATGTTGCAATGCTCACGAAACATCCGACCGGCAACACACTAGGGGGTGTTGAACCGTTTCCTCATCGTTGGCGTACCTGCCTCAATTTCCAATCACCTACCCCACTGTACAGGGCTTGAGCTTCCTGTTCATTTTGCCAATGCATATACAATACATAATACCAGGAACTGGATGCTCTCAATCTCATCGAGTACTCAGGCTTTAATCGAAGGTCGTGCTTATTTTGACCTCTCCACTCGCACTCTACACAGAAGCACGCAATGAAAAAACACTTCCGCCTGATTTATCCAACAACAGCATTGCTAGGATAGTATGAAAGTTCGACAAGAAGAGCCGGAAAAATTGGTGAAAATCCTTTGCTGGTACATGACAGGATTCATTTTCTTTTTCAGAACTTTGTGCCTCCTGTTTTTATGTATGTGTGTGTGTTTTTTTTTTTTTTTTTGTTTTTTTAATTTTTCCTGGTTGCGAACTTCACTCGTGCGAACGACGCTTCTGTCTATTCGAGGAGTGGAATGAAAGACAGGCAGTTAGGGAGCGAGGTGGTGGGTGATGATAGTAATGCTGGCGTAGGATACGGGTGCGTTTGGTAATGGTAATTTTGAAATGAAATCATTTAGACAAATAAACAAATGGTCGTCGTCGTGTCGAAAGTGTCCTGTTTGTCATTGGGGTTAAATTTACCCAAGCCACGTTATTCGGGAGGGATGGGAGCTAGTCACGTTTGTATTACTCAATTGAATTTGCCAATTTTGCAGCGGGAGGTCACGACAACATCAACACCATGAAGGCTGTGGAAACAATAATAACAAGGATTTGGGGAGTTGGGTTGGCTGTTTTCTCACAGCGTGGGTTCTAACGAAAAATAACAATGATTAGATAAGTAGAACGCAGCATACCTTCAGTCCTTCATTTGGGTTCGCAAGGATAAGGCGAGGCCATCATTAATTATAATTTCAACTTGAACGTAACATCTTGAAGAACTCAGAAGGCCCACCGGTATAAGTGGGAGGTATTCCTTGGGCCGCTTTTACGCTTCAAAGGATTATGATTATATTAGCATTTCGTGGATGACTTTCGGGTAATGCTGGAAACATTAAGTTAAACGAATGAGGTTTGGTGGGGCAAAGTTTGAATTTATTTCAAAGTTCACCCTCCCATGGAGACAGACGCAGGAGGTTTCCAGATCTCAATTAACCAGTTGGAGGTTGTTTCTTGTTGATTGCCAGGAAAACGGTCAAATAATTAATTCCTGCAAAGCGTTTCACTGGAATTTTGCTGATAACCTAAATAGGGTCAAAGATGTTATTACCGGTAGATTTTACTGTACACATACAGTACCGAATTTGAGAAAACCTACACGTTTCTCCAACGTGACTTCATCTGGTCTGGTTTTACTGAAAATCTCACAAAAGTTCGCTTCGTTCTATTAGAGAAAACGAAACCTAGTGCTTTTGTTAACCGAGAAAACGACACGTAACGTAGTCCTTTCGTTTAGTGCACCATTTAATTCCAGGATTTTTACGCAGCGAACTTACAGATCGGCAATACAATTGCAAATAAAAGTACTCATCAGGGGTACGGCTGATAATTTTAGTAAAACAATGCTCGCTTTAAAGCTTTAAATTAAATAATAAATCAACCATTTGGCATTAAGCGCTAGCTTTACCGTTCCAAGTCGCACCATGGGTCAATCTATACTGGAGAGCGTTAAATACTCCATTGGACAAATACATTTTCGCACGCTTACAGTAGAAATAAGAGTACTAAAATATTTAAATATTCACAAATCGGCCGGTAGAGTGTTGTCTTTGATCGCTGGAAAAATATGTATTTTTAATCCAACAAATTTCCTAGAGACTGACAACATATGGTATTCGTGACAAGTTATTTGAAAGAAAAGTGGTACCAATCGCTCCAGCCCTCTTGCGAAACTAAGATTGTTGCACTTAAAATTTCAAACAAAGGTGACATAAATAGTTTGACATCGAGCTCATAAGTCGAAAATGAATGCTTGTGGGATCGATGCGACTCTTTTTCAACGGATGAGGAACTACAACCTTCAAGTCATTCAATTCAAATTTTCTATGTTCAAGGATTTCAAGGCTTCAATTCCATATATTAAATCTGGTGTACCCCAAGGCTCTGTTTTGTTTACATAACTCTTTCTCATATTTATTAATGATTAATGACGTTGCGTCCTGTCTTAACTATTAAAATTAAATTCGATTTTGAATAATTAATAAAAAAAATAATAATTATTCTAAAAACATATCCTCAGTTTTATTTTCTGGCGCGTATGTGAATAGTTTTGTTGGTATTCCGACACGGGAACAGGCGACATACCACTGGCCATGTGAAAAACATAGATTTTGAAGATTGATGCGACTCAGTGCAATCAAAACGTCTCCGCCTTTGTGCTTCCCATTCAAAATTAAATTGTGGCTTCGGTGACGTTGTTCGTTGATTTCTTCACCGCAAGTCGGGTGGCATTACAAAGACGTCGCTGGTTTATGAGGTGTTAATCCGGACAATTCCAACGAAATTAAGAATTCCGTTGGATAGTTGACAACATGATCTTGGTTAGTGACGGAATCAATCGATTTGTAGATATGTCATCAATTTTGAAAATTCATTTCAGTGACATCAACGTTTTTTGCAGTCAATATAACTCGTTCGCGCATTTGTTTGGAAAAAACTTCTCCAGATTAGTTTTAATTTATTTCCATAAAATGGGCGACTTTAAACATGCGTTGGTCGCAATTTGACTTGACCGCTAGCAAGTGGCTTCATTTTTAAACTTGCAATACTGCTACATAACGTTCATTGGCCCAATTTTAACGTTTTAATTAAACGCAGATCGATAGGGGTTGAACGCAGTTATTTTTATGTTGTTGATTTCGATGCCATCGATTCCGTTCAATTTCATTCAGCTCTTCGCGTTGCTCGTCAGTTTATCTATCTCTTCAATATCTTTGACTTCTACCGTTACAAGTTCTGCGACTTAAGTTTGGCATTTTTATAATAAAAAATTAAACTGATTGGCACTCTTTTCACATCACATAAAATTACATTAGAAACGTTTATATTGCCAAAAGTGCTACGTTTAAATTTAATATTGTCGTTCAGTTTTCTTAAATTTTCTAATTTTCTCTGCAATTTTTTTAAATTTTTTCTTGCATAAGAACCTCCTCGTGACAATAGAAAAAACATCAAAAAAATAATTTGCGAAATCGGTCCAGCCCACCACGCGTGATGCAGTCCCAATAGAAAAACGACAATTTGTAAGAAAACCGTTCAAATATCAACACTTTCGGCCCATTCGAAGAAGACAACTAAAAAGTAGTCCTTGAAATGATAGGCTCGGTCCGAGACTCTTAAATTTTTAGGATAACAGTTTGTAAATTTGACAATTTTCAAACGATGGCATTCTATTCGATGACCCCTGAGGTAGGAGAAAATAAAATCTAGCAAGACAAAATTCGTTTTTAATATTTATCCCATTTATTATAGAAAAACATGTAAAAAATTATAATATATAGTATATAATATTTTGTAGACGTAGATATTTTTAGTTTTTCCATGCAAACTATTACTCATGGATTTGGCAGTCCACCATCTTACCCCAGGCAATATTCGCGGAGTTTCTCCACGGTGCATGGCTTGGTGCAGCACTCATCGACGACCGCAAGCCTCCTCCGTCGCGTTTTGGTCAATGAATGTGAAAAGATTGGCGAGTCCTCAAATATCGATGGTAAATAGTCATCATTGTCCCCATAGTAGTCCAGTGGATCAACTTTGGTGAGCGATTACAAACATTTTTTTTATCAAATAAACTGCTTTAAAAAAGACACAACTACTTACTTGATTTCTTGGCAATTCTAGGGAAGCCATTATTGCAAATCAATCCGAGAGCGTTGGTCAACTTTCGGCCACAGAATCGCTCTAGCGCCTGCGATTGGGTGCAATTGATGCAGCACACTACTAGCACACACAGCCAGGGCAAGAAAGTCTTAGAGAAGGACATTTTTCGCTGCTACGAGAATGAGATGTTTCGCTCACTGAAGGTGGAAAAACTCTGATAATAAACACCTGCATGCTTTCACTATTTATACTTGTAATTTATCGAAAATGCTGTGTTTCGAATGAGTCCGTGAGCCTTTCGGATTTGCAATGCAAATTTGTTGTGCGCTGTAATGTGTTTCAGTCCAATAGGCAGCCATTGAAGCGGAAGGTGATTTGAATCTCTTGAGGTTTACTTGCGGGAGGCAGTCTTAAAGGCGTCGTCTAGACGGAAATAAATTGCTTCGGCGACAGCGCTTTGTAAATGTTACCTATGGGTAGGTAGGTACTTGGAAGGGCAATACGTGACCGAGTTTATTTTTATCTGAAATACGTAATTCAGCGGCGCGTTGCTTATTTTAAGGATGAGGTGATAGCTGGCATTTGTAAGTCGACGGTTAAATCAGCTAGGCAGGTTTTTCTACAGCACATTCATAAATAGAAACGTTACCACTTATCATCGTGTATAAGCTGTCATTTCAGGAAAAATTCTTCTTAAGTTTTGGTTTGTGTTTCACTTTTATGGCACAGGAAAGCGTTTAGCGGTTGAATGCAGACTGTGAGTGACACAAATATCTGGTTCTACCCAGTTTTTGCCGTTGAATTTGGTATAAACAAGAAATGTATGCCAGCGCATCGACTGCCACATTTGGCATATTCTGTGAAAAAAAGTACGCTATTCGCATTCGGGCCCCATTAGAACAGTCAAAGAAAAATACGTAATTTCAGTTTCAGAGTAGGAATACTATTGGAAATCGATTGACTGACGTCGTGTAAATTTAATTCTATCAAATATGGAATAAAGAAAATTGCCTTCAACTAAGATAATCTGTGAAGCTGTAGGGGTTTTATGTTTGTTACCAGTTCGCGTGAAAACCAATGAACATATTTCCATAAAACCATTTTTAAAATGTTTCTTAAGACTCCTAGAAGGCTGTAGGACTATTACTTATCGCCACGCTCACATTTTGGAAGAATTTTTGAACCTTAACTTGCTATTACTTAAATAATTCTTCAGTACAAAACGAGAAAGTTAAAACAAAATCACAAATGGAGCCAACGCATTTATAAATATTTCAAGTAATAATAATTTAAATAATATTTAAAGCCATCAGTCAGTTTTGTTTTTAATTCAGAAGCTCAGCTACAGACTCAAAAGTTATTTTGATGAAAAAGAGCACCGCTCCAGATAGATTACTCCCACCTTTTGTGTGCCTTCTTAAATTCACTTGTGCTACTTGAGTCCTTCCACGGTGCGAATACAGCAGTTGAAAACGGATTTAATACTTCATAATGATCACCCTCACCAACGTGGTTTCATGTGGCGCACTTTTCGACTCTCGCCCATCATAAAAAGCCCCCCTTTCTCCATTTGATCCAAATTCCTTGATATTCGATACACATCCACATTTAAATATACACAATGCAGCTAACTAGACTCTCAATGCGAAATCTTATCCAAAATGAAAATATACCAACTAGAAACGAAAATTAACCCTTTTTACTGCACGAAAAAAGGACATCCCTTCCGTATGCATAAGCAATTTCGACAAAAAAAAAAAAAAAATACGGAAAGGGATAATTCCCTCCTCCTTTAAAACGGTCATAAATTCTAGGAAAAGATACAAAATAGACGCACAAGCAAAAGATACGCAAAAAGATTTATAGCCCGAGGAGGGGTAATGAATTTAGACGACTATAGCCAGTCATGCTTAATACTGCTGAGGGATTGCAATTGGAAGTGAATAAAAGTTTGTTGAATTTAGAGAGTCTTACCCAATGAGACCCAAAGGATCCTTCCGCTTGATGTATATGTTTAATTAGATTTTTAAATCGATATCGGCTTACATGTTAAAAATTATATTTCCCGATACATATAGTTACATAAATAATTGACTGCATGGAAACGGAAAAAGGGACAGCCCCATTAGAGAATTATCAGCAAGAAAAGAGTACTGAATATCCTGTCCTTGAATGAAACTTATGTTTGTATCTACCATACGAATCGGCTTTACTCTGGCATGACAGCGGAAACATTAATATACTTACTTCTTACTGGGTATTAAGGACCTGCGAGAGTATATCACTAAAGCTACAGCAATTCTCTTTGGCTTTGTTTGGTGTTATCCTTGTTGAAATTGCGTAATTGGTTTGTGTGGCATTGATGGGCTTTTGATTCTTAAGTGATTGCCACGACTGGAAGATTCAATTAGGAACTCGAGAAATTTACCAAAGAATTCTTTATAGCGCACGATGGGGTGTACAAATAATGATTATTTCCTTGGTCCTTCTAATGGTTTGTTGTTTTTATAACTGAGATTAGTCCTGACAAGGGAAATAATTGGCGCACAAAATTGTGAACCACATTATTATGGTGGTTACATTAGTACATTATTTATCGTTCATAAACGTGTTAAATAAAAACGTGTTCCTTTGTCGGGACTTGTGACCACTTGCAGGATAAAGTTGGTTGGCAGTATGAAAACTCCTTTTCAATGCAACTTTTTTTAGGGAGACAGCGCTTAAATTCAGCTCCTGACAAAGTACGGATGTTTTATCTTGCACGTACATATTCCAAACACAAGCTCTTCCAGTATACCGATAACATTTCCTCCTACCGTTGAAAAGTTCGAATTTTTAATGTTTGCTGAAATAATCTTGGACAACGAACGAGGTGTGCTTACTTATACAGCTGACTTATGCAGCTCTGAGTGGCAGAGAAGAATAGAAAGTCCAGGTGGGTCTTAAAGTTGAAATTTCATCTGAAGCACTTCGAAATGAGGATAGCTCCAGCACTATGCCTGGAACTGCTTAACTTAGTGGCATATGGTTTTCCATAATAAATAGACTTGAGGCAAGTAGCGCCCTTAACAGCAAAGGCCCGAAAACACCTGCAGTGTTATCGGAAATTGATGGTTTCCTAAAGTAGGTCTAAGTCTGCCGGCTTTTAAAAACTTTCCTTACATTTATACGAATTGAAACGCCAAAACTTTTAGATACAGCTAATCGCTCTTTACCAGTCGGCACAGTGGTTACTGTGCTGGACTGCTAAGCGAGGGATCTTAGGCTCGATCCCCGGAAAAAAACACAAATTTCACACTGAACCAACTACTGCTCTGAAGATCTGACAAACATCCGAGGCTACAACTGTCTTGAAGAGCTTCTCAGTTCAGTTCGGAATTGGCACAAAATTGTAGGTTCTTCGCCCCAAAAATAAAAATTCACACGAAACGAATGGTTTTAAGGGCCGTTTGCTGATACGACTCATAGCGAATTTAAGTGCCACATAAACTCTTATGTGACAGTTTATGCCCTGAAAAAAGTAGCCCATAAGTATTTAAGTAGAACTTAAATCGTTAAGAGTCGTATGAGCAAACGGCCATAAAAGGCTTGGACTAGGGTACCTGTACGAATCGGGTTGCGCCAGCTATTTATTTTTATTTACGACCTATATTATCGGCAATCAAGCATAGCCTAAGGACTTGGCTTAAGAAAATTAGCGAGAATATCTCAGCTTTCTATTACACTCGGAAAGATTACCCACGCAAAGTCCTGGGCACTCATTCCGTAATATTTCAGACGATAATCGTCGAAACGATAGACCTCCAAAAATAGCAACTAAGTGGGACCTTAATCCAATTCATTTTCCACAAATGTAATGAATGCTGACGATAGTGAAACAAATTCGGGCAGAATACGATTATTGTTATACGAAATCCGTCCCCTGATATAAATAAAATGAGTGCCGGTTGCTTTAAACAAACTTATTTACTGTGGGAAGAGTGTTTTTTCTAGGTAGCCAGCCCAAGCGGAAGACTGGGAAACAGCATCAGGCATTTGTTCTGAAGATTGACCACAATTAGAAAAACGAGCCAAAGACAAAAAGAGGGCAGTATTCTCTTTCTCTGTAGCTTCATTTACAACCGACCTTGGTACCCGATAGTTGCTAGAAAAATATTTTGTATATATTGCAATTTCAATAAATTGGTTTGTATTTTTATAATCTTTGGTAGTAGTTAGTTTGTTTGCTTCAGAAAAATTGAAGATTCTTAAATCTAATTACAAAATAGATCTTAATCTAAGATGTGAGTTACGGAGGGAGAGGTTGAGGTTCATTTAGTTTGCTGAAGGATTTGCTAGGCGTAATTGAACATCATCTGCATTTAAATGTACAGAAGTATATTTACATGCTGATGGGAGGTCATTTATGAACATGCAGAAGAGCATCGGTCCTAATATTGAAACTTGAGGCACTCCCTGCTTAATGTCTTTTGTAAATGAAAGATGCCTGAAAGAGAACTATTTATCAATTTTACTACCCTTTCACTGGAACCAAAGTTATGCTTAAGCTTCCAACACAGGATTCTATGATTTACATTGTCAAAGTGCTTCGAGAAGTCTAACAAGCAAAGCAACGAAACATAACCCCTGTCGTTGTCTTGCTTTATCTCTTCAAATAAAAAGCTTTAAAACAGCTGTGGTGAGCCCTGAAACCGGATTGCTGAGCATACAGCAGCCTGATGAGTATTAAGTGCTTCGTTATCTGCTTTGCCATAATTTTTTCAAATGCCTTTGACAGACATGGAACAATGCTAACCGGTCTAAAGTCAGCAGGAGAAGATGGGTTAGTTTTCTTTGCAATTGGCAGTACTCTTGCAATTTTCCAGAATTGAGGAAAAGTTGATGTTGTTTTGCACCAGTTAATCGCATGCGTGAGGTGAGAGATAATTTGAGCTAAAGTAAGTTTGGTGAAACGTATATTGGAAGGCCATCCTCACTTATATGGAATTGGACCTTATAGCTGCTACGTACTTAGCAATTTCGACTTCAGTGGCTACTACAAAATATTCAAGTATTGGCACATAGCTTATAAAGTCTACCGAGCGATTAGAAGCAAAACAAGTAGCAGTGGGATAATTGTCTAGAAAAAACTTATTTAGTACATCCGGATAAAGATCACATTTAGAGTCATTGCTTTCACTATGGAGATACCAATTTTTCCGAAGTTACTCCAAAGTTTCTTCACAGAGATAGAACATGGAAGCATAAAATTTAGAGGAATAATAGTTTTTCTTAGATGTACGTACGCAGAATGGACGTTGAGGAATTACGCGCTGCTTTGTATAAATTGTATAAAAAAACAATTCACATCAAACGCTTCTATTTGCTGTATAATTTGTTCCTAATTTTTATAGAGCTAATAACCACAGACGTAAACCACGGACATTTGGTTTGTTCTGAATTTTAACAGAGGACATTCATTAATATTAATTGGAACAGCCTTATTTTTTCATTCGGATCCGCAGTTAATCGATATTGTTTCCAGGTTGCCGAAAAAACTGCCATTGAGATGGATGGTATTGAAATCTTTGAATGCGAATCTTGTAGCAAAACATTCATCGGCTGCCAGTGCAAATGATGTCTTTCAATACACGGTCCAAGCTAAGTACAGACCAGATACCTTCCATCTTCCGATTTACCTTAATCATCACTTGAATGCATAACAAAAAAAAAAGAAGAGATTTCTCACTTTCTATGTACAATGTACATACATAAACGTATAACAATGTTATCATTAGATACCTTCGTATCAGCCATCATATCCAACAGCTTTGTCAACAGGATTTGCAAAATATAGCAATTTATTATCCACTGATTGTATTGTGACACATTGTATATGAAATGTGTATTTTTCTTATCGACTTTTCTTTCTTCGATCTGTGAAAAGGGGGACGCGATACACGTACACGAACACCCACTGTGTTGTTATCCTTTCATCGTGGGTATTGGCATCACACAAAAACTCTGCTTAAAAGAAGAAACAACATTCTGTTCTGGCGTAGATAAAAAAAAAACTAAATGAACCAGAAGATTCATTCGAAAAAGGATATCGAAAAGAGAAATCGCTTAACCGCACCAACACAGTGAACACAGCTCAAGCCCAAGGAGCGCTGCTACCAACGTGAACGAATTTTTAATATCCCTGAAGTGCGCCTTCTCGCTTCCGCTAGCAGTGCGTGCTTGTTTGTTTTGTGAGCTGAATACAAAGTTACCAGCGACTGGCGACGAACCGAAACTTTTCGCTTCTTTATCACCGTTATTTGCCAAAAAAAAAACTCATACATAAATATATCAAATAGATAGAGATAGAGATAGAGAGAGAGAGAGAGCACACAACACTACTCTTCGGAGCGGCGTGATGCATGACAGGAGGACTACTCGTATGTACCGTGCCGTGTGCCCCGGCAGACAAAGTCAGAACGATAGGATCATTATTCTGGCTCATCAATCACTAACTACATAACATTATCAAGCGATGTGCTGTCATAATCGAATGAATCCTTGATGTCATTTGCCCGATCTGGGTGAGTGTATAGTCGTCGTCAGCGTCGATGATGTCGTCGTGGCCACCGTTAGGAGATCTCGTTTTTGGATTTTGTTTGGTGGAGCTTGATATTTGTTTGTCAAAGAGACGGCGTATCCTTGGGAAGCGAAATGCTCGTAGAATAGCGACAGCAACACTTTGTGGCTGTGACTGGCGCAGCAAATTCGATATTGTACGGTGAGATGACAGTGAAACGTTGAAAAGTATGACGGATGATGTTTGACTTTTCTTCATGCATTAATAACGATCAATTTTTGATAGAGACATTTTTATTTTTTTTTTTATTTTTTTGTCAGTTGCCACAGGCCGCGAAGCAAGCAGGAAAGGGTGGAAAAGTTGTCATGGGTGGATGATTAGATCAGACTTTGAGGATTTAACGAAAAGTTTCCTTTCTGCATGGCGGATGAATGTAGCTTTACCGGGCGTTTGGATTTGATTTATTAGAGAAAAGTTTTATTGACTGATAATTGAAATGTTCCTAAAATAGGTACGTATGTTTCACAGTTGTTGCACTCTGGAAAGAGCTAATGTTCCAAAGTGTGGTGTTCCAGAAAATCGGCATTTTGTACAAGACAATCTGACTCTTCTACCATTTTTTTATTCTCCTGTGAAAAAATAAAAATGTCACTTATGCGGTTGTAGCAATCACCGATTCATATGTGGATTTGAAGAAGCATCACAATAAAATTACTCACCTAATTCGGGAGATTTTCTCATAAGGACGTACCTAGAGGTAAAGGTGGGGCAACATTTAGTGTTCATCGCAATCGGCAAAAACAAACGATGTACGAATTTAAAGTTTTCTAAAATGGGGCAAATGTCACTCTCGGCCATCCACTGCAAATATAATTTATATAAATGCTGTTTGCGAATGGGATGGATATTAGCTTGGCCTTCCGGTGAGCTTATCGGAACTATATGCCTCAAAAATATTTATTAATTTGTTCACAGTTTTTTGTTTAATAATTTATAATCAATTCGAGAGATGAAAAAAACGTCAGTAGTGTGATTTTGATCATTTGATGAGCGACCCAGTCGTGTACATTTTTGATTTTATTATAATCTTTCAACGGATTTTCTTAAAAAAAAAAAATAACGACGCCACTCTGTCAACCGCAACCATGGGTACCATTTCCATTTACAAAATGTAAATAAGAATCCATGGAGCAAACTAATTCGAATGTCTCCAATAATTCAGACCGCAATTTATTATTCACAAAATCACAATCCTATCCCCCGCCTGGATGCAGTAAGAATAATCAAATTAATTAAACTTACCCCAAGGATCATACTCATTTATCCATTCCGAAGTAATCTACTTTCGTCCTTGCGGCACTCTTTTCACTCACAATCAAAAGAGACCAAACAAAAAACCGGCTATCGGACAGACGGAGCAAGGAACAAAAACTTCCGCAAAATACGCAGACGAAATTTTAAACCGCAAACTTAGTCATCGCTTCGTGAAAGTTATTCAAAATCAAAAACAGACAAAGTACCCCACTTTGAAGTGGATTTTCTTTTTCGTATCTCTGTGCATAGAGGTATACGGTATACCCCCCCCCCCCCAGATATACAAAACTTTCGAATCATATTAGGAAATCCCTAAATCCACCACAGGAACCTGCTCTCCTTTTGGGATACATCTTGGGCTTGGGCGCATAAAAACGAATCACAATTCCCCTAACGAGAAGACCGAAGAACAATAAAACCGACTGCGCGGGATAACTTAATAGTGCATGTATGAACGCGAAATAAGGATTCAGCATCGGGACAAAAATAGTTGGATAAGAAACAACACCATGTGCACGAACTGGCGCACAAAACCTCTATATCAATAAAGACAAAGTAGTAAACATATAACTTACGGTTTCCTTGTTATTCTTTGATTTCGAAAGGACATCCTCCAGCCAAATCCATTGTTTTTCCGAATCCTGATTTTCATACTCCGATAAAGCGCTGACACGTCCGCCGCCATCCACCACCATGCCGGCGATGGTACCTATTCCACTGTTGCTACCACCGCCACCAATCTGACTGCCGCGGGACATATGGTGATGTGACATACCATAACCACTGCTGCCATCACTATGGTAATGATGCTGATGCACTCCTCCGTGATGGTAGTAAAAGTTTTTGTATTCCGTGGAATCCATGCCGCCGCCGGTGTTGGAACCTCCATTCGGTTGCCTCTGCCTGACTGCAGCCAAGTGGCTCTGTGAGTATTTCGGGTCATGTCGCATGAAATTTGTATTCAGGGCGATTATCCTTAGACGACTTTTTGTTTGTTCAATTGAATAGTAGCCACCTATGTGGGAGACAGCGGAATGAAAACCAGTATCAGCATATATATATGAACGAAGTGTGGATACAGGATGTCAAATATACATATATAAGAAAGTTTTTCTTATTCAAGTTCATAGTAGCGATTTGGCGGTCTTTTTAAACCGGAAAAATATGATATTAGATCTGTTTTTTCGATACTCTCGAAAACTCATCCATCAACATCCAATTGGCTTTTCCCTTTTGTGAAAACCCCAAAAGGATGTTGTTTGTTTTTGTTTTTTTCCAAACCGTGAATAAGTGAACATATGGACATAGGGAGAAATAAAAAGTCCAAAAGCGACATCTATAAGCAAACACAAACCTTTTTCAAATGTATGCAATGCCTCTGATGGCAACCAGTGTCTCCAGAGTTCACCCATCCATCGGAAGTTTGTATTGGTGCCGTCCTCGTGACCCAGCACTGGAAATACGAATTGCGATGGAAACGTTCGCCCCAGTAAATCCGTGATATTTCGCAGGATTTCCAATTTTTTCGTCTCGGAAATTGGATGCGCCGAATGTGATAACCCATCACTGTAATAGACAAAAAAAACAAAATTCAAAACTTTGATGTGAATTGGCGAATACAAAAACTTTTACCATAGAAATGAAATAAAATATCGGACCGATAAACAAACTAGAAAAAATATTCATTAAAATAGCTGTGTGTACAAAAGTGTAGGTATGTGCATTTTGCACACAAGCGCGATTAATAATTTTCAAAAAGAATTGGAACTCAATTGCATATTCGTTCATGTATCATGTAATTTCCAAATGCAATTTGTTCTTTTATTTTTATTTTTTGTAAAAGTAACATTTAGCTCAATATTGATCAAGTTTTCAAATCCCAACATTGACTAAAAATGGGAAAAATATTATCCAACCCTGGGGGTAGTTTGTTTCCGTACTTTAAGGGCAGTTTTTTTTGTTACTGTGATTTTGTCACTATAATACATTTAAGAAATCTGTCAAGTGAAAGTTCGTTTTGGCGGTTTTTCAAAAGTCCTGTCGTTTTCAGTGGTGTTTCGGTTAAAATGTCAAGTCAATAGTGATTGTCACGACAAGAGTTTTGTAAAGCTGAGAGTGTTTCCTATAAATAAGCACACCTCAGCTGAGTCTTGAAATGACACACTTGATCTAACCTTCTGTTTTTTCTTGGATTCATTCGACGGAGTAGTTTAAGTTTTTAGAAACAACAGAAAAATATAGAATTGTCTTTATTTGTGATTGGAACTCATTACTACTCAAATGTTTGATCTTTCACTTACGTAAATTTTGTCCATTTTTTTTATCCATATGCAGATCTAGCTATTGCTATTGATAAATAGGATGTTAAGTTTTGAATGATATAAATCGTATATACCCAACATGTCACCTACGACTTAGCTGGTTTGTTTTAGTGATAACCAAACACAGTCGTTCAAAATTCTTCTCTGAGTGACTCAGGATATAGTTAACCAAACAGAGCGATTCTCAATCTAGGTAAGTTATGCAAACAGTTTCTCTACCAATGAAAATATTGATCGATTCTTTGGTTACATTCCTGTTTAGGGCCTCTGTCTCTCTGTGCAACTTGACCCCATTGTATGGATATGTTCTACCATTTCTGCGAAATATCTTTTTGCAAAAGCCCTAAAGTACAAAGTTTAGCTTAACTTTAAAAATGCACTCCCCAAATGAAGTAGTCTTATTTTTGAAGACAGTTTCTTACCTATTGTGACTTGTCGCAGAAAATATGAATTTTTTAATGTGTAATTAATTATTTTTCCAATATGGATCCGTTTTTTTTGTTTTTAACTAAAAAATTTCGTTTCCAAAATCGGTTGATTTTGCAAATACACTTTTTTTTCTTATTATCCGTGTTCGTATATAAAACCAATTCGAATACCTTTAGGAAACAATTTTTTAGGATTTTAGGGATTTCTTATATCCGTTGTGGACTGTATATGTATTTACAATTTATGTGTACTTAAGGATGCTATCGAAGTTAGCCCACCACCCAAACACCAGAGCTACAATCGAAAAC
Organism: Cheilosia vulpina; assembly: GCA_916610125.1. NCBI lineage: Eukaryota > Metazoa > Arthropoda > Insecta > Diptera > Syrphidae > Cheilosia > Cheilosia vulpina. The sequence goes on from OU744278.1 coordinate 51,329,863, forward strand.
AGCCGTTTTTACTTTTTTTTCGAAATTACGAACTTTTTTTGGTATTTATTGTATCCCAGTCTATGGGCGGAGTTGAAAGATGAGTGATCAATTTTAAAAGTACTCGGACAAGTTTTGCCTAAAAACGGATCTTATAATTTTTTGAATTGATTTCGATTTAAAAAAAAATACTTTATTTGAAAGGTATGAACATTATCACTTTATTAGTAGAACATAAAATAAGCACAGCTTGTAGCAGTGCTCCATCTCGCAGCTTCCTATTAATTAATGCTTTTCTTTGAACCCACTAAGTAATTTTAAAAAATATTCCCAGCAAAACGAATTCCGTTGATTTGTTTTAGAATAGTATAGTGGATCTGTAAAGCACACTGTGATCCGGCTTAATGAAAGTAGATTTAACAGTTGAGACGATCGAACACTTCATTGGCAGATACCCGATTTTGGGTTTATTTGAGTAAACCTACATATTTCAGGAGAGCAACACTCAATGATAAAGAAGTTTAATTAACACTTTAAACGCAGTTAATGATGAATCTTGGAGCATGCTCAGTAATTTCGTTAACAGTGCCTATGTGATTAAATATAAAACACGACTTAACTCCTTCGTTGCTAAAATTCAACTTTCACTCCAAAATCAGAGAGAAGTAAAGTCAGAAGTCAAGTAGATATTTGCAGTGGGAACATCAAAATTAACTCTCCATACGTTTGGTGAGAATTACGATGTTTGATTGAAACGCAAGCGAAGCACTTGTCTACATTATGACATCAGATATTTTACACCACACTCTTAATTATAGAAATGAATTAATTAATTATTTTAACTTTGTATTAGATCATAATATAATATGAATCCAATATGAGTTACATTAATTAATGAATAATATGCCAAACTACCGACAGACGACGAAATGTGAAGTCGTTCATTCTTTCCTTCCTTCTAGTGTAGGCTGGAAACCTGGATTTAAGTACCCTCAATGTATCTCTGTCAGTTTTTTTTAATCGGCCATCTTTTTCGCACTTTTTTTTTTCAAGTTCAGAGTGTATCTCTGAGACAGACTATTTTCTTTCACTGCAAGGAAAGACGCCAGAATAAAAACAGCGGAGCCTGCTACCCTAATTTGCTAACAAATAACATCACCGTCTTGGTACAGCTGATAGTCTTCCAGAGGTTGCATCTACTCCCAGCAATCGTTCTCATGGCGGCCAGGATTAAAAATCCGCCTAATATTAGCTCCCCTTCTTCATTATCGTTCAGCTCTCGGCAAGAGATACATTTTGCGCTAGGTCGAAAACAGATATTTTGCTTGATCTCATTTGCTTCAAGGATAACCGATTTGGCAATTCTATCTTACAGCACGCTTGAGGTAGCCGATGTTAAAGTTGACTGGATTTTCTTCGATGCCTCGAAAGCCTAGAGCCTGCATTAATAGCCTTTTGGCCAGCAGTCAAAAATTCGTATGCTCCTTTATGAAACCATCAGATGTAGCTTTGGTCGAGGGAATAATTAATCGCCTAGAGTTGGAGACTGCAATTTATTGACGAGTAACGAGTAAACTAACAAACATCAAATTTTGTAACTTTCTTCTTACTAAAATTTTCTTGTTAAGACACTTTTTCACTCTAATCCATTCAGTGGATTTCAACCGTACTTTCCGTAGATACAAGTTGTATATCATTCTAAAAGCAACTTTATAAGAAAAAGGATTAAAAATGAACTCATTTAATAAATAATTGTAGTCTGCAGAGAAGACGGTCTTCATAAACGATTCTTCATAAATATTCTGAAGAAAATTATCTCCTATGCTATACACCTAGATCGATTACTTCAAGGATACGTAGAATAATTTACAACGCAAATTTGTGATTTTCTGTGGAATGGGCAACAGGTTAACTTAATGGATCGAAGGTAAGGCTGGCAAATGAGGAAGCCAAATACATTTTCGCCTATAAATACTCGACACAATCATGTGTTCAGCATCAGAGATTTGTCATCTTCAGTGGGTTAAACATCTTACATACTCGTACAAGAGCGTCAAGCAAAATGTCCTCGTCCACATCTAAAATTTGTCTATGCCTGCGATGGCTGTGCTTACTCATAATCCTCTGTATTAATACATCATCATGTGAGGGATCGCGGACGCTGTGTGGCAGCAAGTTAGCCGACACTCTTGATATGATCTGTGGTAAACGTTACGGTATAAAGACAAAGAAATCAAGTAAGTATAGGGATAAACAGTACCCATAGAATGGGCGTAAAACAGTTTAATTTTTTTTAGTTGATCCACTGGACTACAATGAGGATAATGAGGACGAAATACCATCGTCATTGAGAGCGTTTCTCTCGCCGATGTCGCACAATTCAAACGCATTGACTAAGACTCGCCGACGAAGACATGGTGTTGCCAGTGAATGCTGCAGCAAGCCGTGCACCTATTCTGAACTTTATTCATACTGCCTGTAAAGATGCGATTGAAGTTGAACCACTGACCAGTCTAAAGGAGCACCGACAGCGACACATTAGCTTCATTTACGCGTGTAATCAAGTTAAGTCTTAGTTTATTGCTTTGTTTTAATAAAACCGAAGAATTTCGTTGAATGCATAAATGAAAATTTATTGTTACGAGAAAGAGAGAGAGAGAGTTCGCTCAGTGATCGAAATTCTACCCTAAAAGTACCCTGGCATATTGGATAAATCAAGCGAATATGTTATGTTTAAGGCAGTGAAAGTGGTTCTTAACTATTTTTATATTAGATTTGGTGAATGTGCCAAGCGGCGACTAATTCTCACAAAGCAATGGAGAATGGACGACGTTCTCCAAGGCGAATGAATCACGAAGGTCATCAAAATTACATTCTAAAAATTGAATGAACCATGGATTGGCCTTAAAACTTTTTCACCATAACGGTCCCCCTTTTCTAGCTTTCGTAAAAAGTTCTGCACTGAGAAACACAATGAGTGCATAGGCCATTTCACCCTTAATTTGAACTATAATAGAGTAAAACAGTTTAGCAACTCAATACTAAAAATCATCCAACTCAACATTACTATCGTTTCCAAATTTGCATAAACTTCCTCTAGATGTTCGCAGTTGGTTCTTCCGCGTAGGTTTTGGCGAATCGCAGGCGATTCTTCATCGATATTTGACACGAAAAAAAAACCCCTTTGGACACGATGCATGTATCGCCTGGGACTTGCAGGTGAACTCGCCGGCGAATGAAATTTATTTTCTTTTGGATATTAAAGCGAACGAATTTTGAATCGTATGAATTACTGCTTTTGCGCAGTTTTAGTCTTTTTACACCCAAATTTGTCGTGCGAAACATTAATCGCTCTTGCTATGGTCGCACAAAGTTTATATTTTACCTTCGTTGAAAATTTTGAAAAAAAAACAGTTTCCCCAGTGTTTCCGAGTTTTTTTTTTTAAGTTCTTCTTTATTTGTCTGACGGAAGACTCGTACACAGGTTCGTTTATGAAAGGATAAATCTCTTTGGTTAACTGGATCACTTGCATCTTCCATATTTGGGAATGGTAACTTTCCATAATCGTGCAGGTGTATTAAATCCTTTTGTACCCAGGTGTATTAAACACGCGGTTAAATTACAAACAAATAAAGACGGATGTTCTCTCGTGGAGCTTTTTTCACTTTTAAAACTTTGCAGAAGAAGTTTCTATAACAATTGACTGTATAATGTATAGCATATGAGCGTCTACAGGGTGTCCAATTGAAGCTTCGTTGCAGCGCTATTTGCTTTGACTGGGCCCTAGTAATTTTGTGGTCAAGGAATAAAAGCTTAGATTTTTGATGCATCTAACACCGTTCAGCTCACCTCAGAGCTTTTCACCATGTGTTGATAATTTGTTTCCACCAATTCATTAGTAATCTCTGTCGTTAATAGACCCCTGTAGGATATGTTGCTGTCTTGGGTATTCTTCTTGTAAGCTCCGAGTTTAAACTTCTTGCCAACTAGAGGCAGCAAGTTTGCCCATCTAACTTGTCACTGAGTCATTAATTTTATAGTTAAAGAAAAATGTTCCCGTAAGAACTTTAAAGCTCCTTTTGGTGCTAAAAGTCCACATAAACAAAATAATGTGTAATATTTTTCTTTTAAATCAACTGTTTAAAAGACCACATAACTCGACCGGTTCCCAACATTCAACTAAGCGTATATTTATTGTGAAAGATTTGTGCGACCAAATCGCTTAAAATTTTCTTCATGTTATACTCTGATATAACAAATTAGTTATGAAATTTCTAAAAGTGGTTTTGTTGGAAGTGGCTGTTCCTTTATGCCTGTTAAGCCTTTCAATAGAGCGCACCCATTTTAAATGCCTTTTGCGTAAAACTAATTTCAGCATGCAGGATTAGTAAAATTAATCATGGTCCAATAAATTGAATCCTTAAAGATGCACGCACCTACATTTGTGACTTTATCCTCGGGAAGAATGGAAAATATATTATTAAGCACTAAGCTAAACCATTTCCTGCACCAGATTTTCGTTCGCATCCTTTAGACGTTTAAAAATAATATATATATTATGTTTCTACTTGCTTGCGTTGTTCATTCGAATGACTGGATAGCTCGAGTTTCGCTTTTACCCACGCATATGGTACGTATACATCCTTTCTCCCAGGCGCGTATAGGTACAGCACATATTTCCGAAGAATTTTTCTCGTAAATATAGAGAAAACTTACCTCATCTCATCCCAAGCATTTGAAATGTTCAACCAATGTGCACGCCGAAATACATCGTCTCTCTATCCTATGGATGTATACGAAAGGTCCATGCGAATTGATTTTTTGAAACTTTCTAACTAATAGCACCGCCGAGTCAAGAACTTGTCAGTTTTCCCAAAGTCGATAAGCAAATTAATAATTAATCAAAAATTATACCCACTATTCCCGACCATAAAATAAGCCTGACAGTAGGTACCTAACGATCCTTCGAAACTCATTTCAACTCATTAAAATTGTATACGCCTTGAAAATACGTCTGTGGCTCGTATAGAAAAAGGATCCGTTTTACACCCGCCAGGCTGAAGTCTTCTGCTCGTCCTTATGCGCTTCTGGATGATGTATACAATTATTATTAAGAGTGCAATACTGTTCATCAATATTATTAACGACAACTTCGACATCGCATCTTCCTCTCACAAGGATTTACTTAACGAATATAATAAGCATCCGGGTATGGAGAGCGCTCTTCCAAATTCCTCGTCATAATGAAGAGGAAAGGACGAAGAAAAAAAAACTTCGGCTCCCGTACAAGGTTTGATATCGTTCGCAAAGTTGATTGAAAATTTTCTTCGCAGACTTTCTCAGGTATGACGTACATTATTGAATAAGAAAACTTTTTCCTTCAGTGTTCAACGCGTTCGTGCCTTCAAGGAGGATAGAGATAGACCCACGGATGGGGTATGAGTCAAAATACGAGTATCTGGAGGTTTTACATATTGAAACGCTATATAGAAGATATTCAGCCAAATCGATTACTGGGAAATTTAGGACTATGACGGGGGATTATGCGGTGCTTGCGTCTGCCATACGCATTGTATCCTTGTTTGGAATACTTTTTCGGAAAAATGGAAGTTGAAATTGATTACATGTGGAACACCTGTTATGAATATTCAAAGTCATTGGGTATAATTTGAATAAAACGTAGGAACGTACATTTATATTGCATTTCTAAAATTTTGTTAGTGAAGGCGATAGGTCGGTCGCCTAGGGAGTGTGGGCTATAGGAATGCGCAAAAAGCGTACTACCCATGAGTGCGTAATTTACAACAAGCTGAATATTTAACGAGAAGGATGAGCTTGAATTTAATTTGACTTGATGGATATTTCCAAATGATATAAACTTGTCAAGTCACTGATTCGAGATCATCAAGAAGATGCCTACTTGATCTGCGAATTGACAGATGTCAATGACTGCGGATATAAGAACTTCGGAGGGATCTCTATGCCAAGGACAACATAAATCTAAATGACTAGGCTGAGACCGCTCACTCGGTCTGTCGGCTCTCGAGTAGTTAGCTTAAGGTCAGTGTTCTGCAGCCGAAATTCGATTGACAATAGCGATTTTTGTAACACCAATTTTGTACACTTAAGCTTCCAAATAGAGCAAAATTTATTAATTTATAGAGAGCGTCGTCTGTTTCGTGATATCTACTGGGCTCAGTGCTTAGTGTGCTTTCCTACTAAGAGAGGGGTTCAGGCTCTATCCCCGAAAAAAATACATCCCTAGGTTTTTTCACTGCGCCAGCTGTCGCAAACGTCTGACAAACATACGAGAGTACGACTGTCATGAAAGAGCTTCTCAATTCAGCCGTTCGGACTCGGAATCTTCGATCCAAAAAATTAAATCTCCCAAAAAAGTGAATGAACGAATGGTTGAGAATCTGCGCCAACATATTATTTGAATTTTTTTTATTTCGGACATTAAAGTAAATAAATCACAGAATTTTTTGGGATTTTTAAAAGCAGCACAGGCAGAAACGTGCGTTTTGAAAACAGTCCCGTATACCAATAATCATTTTTAGTTTCCACGTTAAATTTTCCGGACTTCCAATTTGCCATTCAAAATTGCAGGTGAAGGTTAAAGATAATTATTAGTATCCTACAACATATCCCAACATATCTTTCGTTTTCGTTGATGAAAATAAAAAAATTCCTTAAAAAATGTTTTAATTTCTATTACCTTCGCTTTGAATTAGTTGAAAATATATTATTGCGGTTACTGGTGGATAAATATTGTGTTGTCAGTTTTATCCATGAACGTTGTGTGCGTTCATGTGGATACACATGTGGGTAGGTATGTAAGCATTGAATAACTTTGACATTTACCAACCGATTGACTTGAGTAGACATGTTTTTGAAACGTCAATTCAGTACAGTATAACCATGAATCGCCTCACACTTAAACAGCACGCCGAAATATTAACGCTGTTAATTGAAAATAGTCGTTCAGTTTTGTTACCTCAACTTGCATATCGTGGCCAACAAGCACCGACCGTCTGACAATATACTATTCGTTGTTTGGTGTCGAATTTTGTTGAATACCGGGCAGTGAAAGATCGTCGACATGCCGTTCATCACTGCCCAAGACGTTCCAATGCCACCCTTCAAATCAAAGAAGTAAAAAAAAATAACAAAAAATGACAAGATAGAACTACAGATTTGACACTTCCGGACTTCTGTTATATTGTTATTTGAAAAGCCACCTAGATCTTCAGATTTTCGTTTATTCCCAAAAAGCTGTTAACTGCCTCCATTTATTGCGCGTCAAAAGCATTTGAAAATCATTCACTGAAAACGCAAACGTTTGTTCTTGTTAAAGAGTAACACATTTCGACATATCTGTCAGATTTTTGCATTCAAAATCCTACCCACTTTGAGTAAAAGGGAACCTGCCAATATAACCAATAGATCCACGAAAACTAAAACCGAAAGTCTTTTTTTTTTTAAGGAGACCACGTGCAATAAAAGTCAGAAGCACAATTCTCATAAGTAGATCATTGGGATTGTGTTAATAAATAGGAGGGGAAAACAAATAAACAAACACTATCCCCTTTCATTCAGCCAACACAGCACACATCATAGCACCATAATGAACTGTGTGTGCCCACACCTTATAATTATCTTCCCATGAATTGCCCGCAGGACGGAGCCAACTCTTCGCATAAATACAACCGACTTAGACAAATATAATACCATCTACACTTGTTATTTAGAGCAAAGTTGAATGAACATCACACTAGCCCAGCGGCCTAATTCCATCCCAACCACCGAGATGAACAACACAACACAGCAATGAAAAGCGAAAGCGCAACCATACCAGACCGTGGCACATTTTATTACACCAACTCTGTTGTTGTTATTTCCCATGCAAATAAGGCAGCATTCCCCAAACAAAAAAGGATGTTATGCCGCGGCCCGGCCCATACGGCGACAAAAAGTAAAAGTGCCCCAAAGATACAACCGCACACATACAAAGTATGGAGTTGAAAAAAAAAATATGAACGAATGTTCGCTTTCGAATACTTAATTTCGCTTTGTTTAAAGATCGAGTCAGGACCAGGAGCAAATAAATGTGTGGCTGTGGGTTAACACATTATGTGCTAGGTTTCTTTGTTCACTAATTTTTATTGCAAGCAATGTCGGCAGGCGGCAGTAGGCGCACCCTATGTAAGGGCGACGTCGACTGGGAGGCAAGATATGGTTCCCTTTTTGGCGGAGAAACAGCACTTACTCATAAATACGCCTGTAGAAGTAATTAAATTCACAGCCGTAAGCGCGCTATTTTATGCGAAAACAAAAAAACTTCAGAAATGCGTTAAAATGTGGCGATGGGGCTGGCACTGGTACATCGCAAAAAGGAGCAAATGAACTTCGGTACGAAATAGGTGGTTGGGGTTGGTGTTGGTATATTAGAAAGGGTTGCATAATTTACATGTTATTTGAAAATTACGAAAACAAGTAAAATCCAGCTGCCTTTTTGTCGTAATTACGGGTGTGCTCGTGTACCTATATAAAAGTGCGGGCCATTTTATGATGGTTTTCAGATTTTCCTTGTATGTAGGAACAAAAATGGTGTAAGTTACAAAAACAAAAAAAAAACATTCGCTGTGCTTTGAAAAAGATATTTTACCAACATGCCTAAGCTAACAACAATGACCCAAGTGGGCAAAATCAAAAAACAAAAACCGTTCAGGATCGGGACATGAAAATGAAGTTGAGTTATTATGATTCAGAAGAGATTTCCCTTCCAGTTGCCAAGCATTCTACTGGTATCTAAAAAATAAATAAAATACCCATTTCAAAAATAATTAGCTATGTAATTAAATGAAAACACTTATGAAGAAAAAATCATTGAAATTTAACGGAAATACCGGAACTAGGATAGGGTTTTTTTTTTTTCTGTCTATAAAACAAATGCTCAGCTGTCATTATTCTTGAGGAAAGTTACAATCCGTCCCTTGCAATAAAACCGAAAGAAGAATTAACAAAAAGTAAACGTGTTATCATCGGCCTCCACTGCATACAAGTCATGCAAAATTGGTTTTGTATGGGATGTACCGGAACTACTTGACCGACATAGTCCAATTTTAATATCAACCCAACGACGATAAAAGTAAATCCTCTCACAACATTTCACTTGCGTAGGTTGATTTGTTTCGACGCTATCCAGGTTTCAGGACGGAGAGACACATGGGTCTAATATTGATTTTGTATGGGAGGTACCCGAACTACTTGACCGACATAGCTTATTTTTAATAGCAACCTGACGACGATAAAAAGAAGTCCTTTCACCAAGTTTCATTCGCCTATGTCGATTACTTTGGGACCTATCGTGCATTCAACAGACAGACAGACAGACGGAGAGACTGACAGACAGACAAACAGACAGAGAGACAGACAGACAGAGAGACAGACAGACAGACGGAAAGACGGAAAGACAGACAGACGGAGATGGGTAAATCGATTCAGAATGTGATCCTGATTCAGAATATGTTATACTTTTGAGGTCTCCGGTGACTCCTTCTTGGCGTTACAAATCTAATGACAAAGTGAATATACCTTTCTGTGGAGGGTATAATGAACGGAAGTCAAGTTAAAACTTGTTGACTCGGTACTAAAAAGCGATGCTCGTTCAATAAGTGAAACTATCGTGGTGAATCTGTGTTGTACGACATCAGGTTCTCAATTTTCAATCTTTCACTAAAAACATTTTACTTGACGTGAAAAAAAATTATTCTATGATAATTTTTGAAGTTTGGTTTCACATTTTCGTAGGACGAGAATCAAAATCGCGGTGAAAGGGTGAGAACATTTTCCTTTCACTTTTTCACGGAACCAGAATTGACCCCCGGTACGTTTCTCAAACATGTAAAAAAACGCTTCTAAATTTTAATTTTCACTGGCTAGAGTCTCTTCTTTCTGACTATCTGATGTAATTTCAGAAATAAATTTTTTGTCTAAATTGATTTTGATGCTTTGAAAGCAAATTCGTTTTTTTACCGCTTAATCTTATTTATTAATATGAAAAAGTAATTTGTTTTTTGATATTTGGTAGGGTCACCCCAATCACATATTATAACTTTTTGAAATGCATTAAATTTAAATTTCGTAATTGCATTCAACACTATTAGAAAATACAAAGTGCAAATGAATTTCATATATTAAATTAAATTAATGTTCAAATTGAATTATTAAATTATACACAGGAATTTTTGAAAATAAAACTGAACTTTATTCATGCTGAAACAAATGCAGATCTCTAAATGTCAAAGTAAAAATAATGTCCTTTACGAAATAATAGATTCACATTCAGATTTCGACTTCGTTTTTCTGACACATAGAAAGAGAATGACATTTAGAAAAAAATCATCTTCTCCCCGAATGTTGCATTAGGCAGTGGTATCAACGAAAGTGTAGAGTTTCACGTAACTTTCTTGTTCATTGTAAGGAAAATGTTGTCAAACATCTTGGAGAAACTTCTTTAAATAAATGTTTTAAATTTTCGCATTTAAATTAGGTAAATACTTGAAGAATCGGATTAAAGTTAATGTGAATATTTGTAGTAGTTTATACAAGACGCTTGACAACAGTTTATGAAAAATTAAATAATTAAACATTTTTGGCGTCTACTGTGGAAACTAGATATATCTAGACTTTTGACGAAATTTAAGATTTTACATATCTAGCCTTGAACCCAAAGTTTGACAAAGTCCACTGTGGTCTACGTAACTTATTGTCAGGATTTTAAAAACCAAATTGTGAACGATAAACGATTAATTATTTAAATACGTTAAATTATTTTTAGCGGGGAACTCTTTTTCATGTCTTCATTGTAAACTTTTGTCGCAACCGTGTTTCGGCTTACAGACAGCTGTGAAAAATTCGTTGATGGATTCCAATGCCAAAAATTTCATTACAAACTTAAGTCTCAGCCCCCCTCACTCAAAAAAAAAATCCTTCGTACGCTGTTGATGGGGAGTCCCGTAAAGCAGAACTTAGTTGAAGGCATACTCCAACTCGTTTCAAAAAAATGACTGACGCCTGATGAACCGAACCTCTCCATCGGTTGTCATATCCCCAAGAACGAAGACGCCTTTAAAAGGGCCAGACATAGTAACATAAACATTGGTCCAGTCCGATATTTCGAAAGGTGAAGCTGTTGCTGACCTTGGGAAAATCACAAAGCCAAAGTCCTTGATAGCTCTAAATGGTTCATATCAAGGTCATCTACGGCTTGTAGCGATACATACTATACAAAAGCAACTCACCATGTGTTAAGGAAGAACTTTCGTTCTCACGGTTGCCATACATCAAATTACAACTTTGCAGAGTCAGAATGTTACAAAACAACAAATCCATTCATTAATTTCTAGATGTGTTAAATCGCTTAAAGAGGCACCACAAACCGCCTACAATAGGTCGGTAAAATATTCACATTACAAATGCAAAGTGTGTGGGTATGTTTTAAAATAAACCGAGGCGTGAAATTGTCAAAGGCTGCATAAATTTTAACCTTATTCGCAAGTATAAATACCCAACGCAATCGGGTGTTGAGCATCAGACTTCTTTCATCTTCCGTTGACTAAGAATTCAGAATTGTAGCAAACATGTTCTCGAAGCTTTTCCTAAGCCTACATTGCTTGTTCTTGCTGGTAGTAATCTGTGTCACCACCCCATCAAGTCAGGGGTTAGAGTCAGAAAGGCTGTGCGGTAGAAAGCTGACCGATACTCTTGCTTTGATATGTGTAAACGGCTATAACAGAAGTGAGTTTAAAAAAATATTTGCTTTATTTCACAAATTTTAACAAATATTTTGTCTGCACAAAAGTTGACCCATTTGACTTTTATTTGGACGAAATGCAATCACGACTCTATGAACCACCTTTGCTCGCAATGATGTCTACGAACTCAAATGCCTTGACTAAGACGCGACGACGAAGGTATCATGGTATCAACGATGAATGCTGCAGGAAGTCCTGTTCCTACTCTGAACTACAATCGTATTGCATTAAATTGGATCGGACTTGAAATTTTTCATCACGACACCCATATATAGAGCTACAGATGTACTTTGGCACTAATTTGTTCGAATAAATATACAGAGATTTGTTAAACTATTTTTTTACCAGCTGCACCAATTGTTGAAGTGGCGTAAAAAAAGAATCCCCTAACTCCAACGGCCTTTAGCCAGTTTCGGTATTTTTCTTGTCGAAACATTCAATCGACACTAGAAAAAAAGCTTCCACCCTACATGCAATTAGAATGTGTCCTAACAATATAAAACAACACAAATATATTCAATTAACACTTCGTCCTTTAAGTGAATAGAAAAACCATTATTTTTCCACACATCCGCGTATTATATTGGTTTTGTTTTTTTTTTAGTCCAAGCACTTTACTCGTAGTATAGAAAATGGTGGTAAAAACTGATACAAAAGCGGACTTCCGCGATAGGGAAGATCCTTTTGATTGCGAAATCGCTGTTTTGACTTTTTTTTCCCCCGGTATCTATACAATTTTTTCAGCATTTTAAATGTTTCCTTTTTGTCAAACGCTGGGAATCATTGGATGGGGATACCGCTGCGCGGATATGGACTATGGAGTTCACCAGTGTGTAGGGTACATTGTAGCCGCATACGGTAGTACACACAACAGCAGCACTTCATTTGCATATAAAGTTTCAATTTATTTATTGTTCTCGTTTGCATGATGAAGTCGGTGGGTGGTGTTCAAAGGCAAGGGAAGCATACACTGGTGGTAGGAAAGCATTGCGAATAGTGAATTTCAACAGCAGATTTGTTTTTGAATATGTGTGCATTGCATTCAATATTTTGATGTGAATTTCCGGGGTTTAAGTCATGTTTGTGTGCAGAGAAAGAAGGGTGCTTTAGTGTTTTACTTTTCTTACATACTCGAGCCGAAGAGGGAAGCGCCAGTGTCTATACTATTTATAACCGACTAGGAAAAGTTCGAACTGAACAAATTTGAAGATCCCACCTATAGTTGAAATTTTATAAACGTGGAGGTGCTTTGCATAGGTCCGATAAAGCTACATGGTGATAGGAGCTCTCCTGTATGGTATGGTTTCGAAGCCATTGAATGAGGTTGGGAATTCGCCTGATATGATATAAGGTGGGCATAAGAAGGACAAAAGAACGACCCTTAAAGTATTTCTCTTCTTTGTTGATACATTGGCGCCCTAAACACTCAATCCAAGGGAATTGACAAGCACGTTGGCTGTAAAATTGAATTGTAGATTTGGTAGTGTAACAGTAGAAAGAATAAAAGAAAAACATATTTGTAAAGGTGCTAACGGTGCAATAGGCAGGGCATATATATGAATTGAGTTGCACTCAATTCATGTCAATTGATATAAAGTAAAAAGAGTCAGTCGAAGTAAAGCAAGAGAATAGTGCGGACGCACAAATTACAGAAGAATAAAGAAATCGACTAAGTGAAGTGATTGTGTTTTATTTTTTGAATAAGAGGCCCTGTTATAGTAGTTAGTGGACTGAAATGCTCAAGGAAATATAAAAAAAAACTGTTTCACTTTTATGGACAGAAGCACATTCATTTTCTTAAATGCTTTCCCTTTATATGTATTTTGCTCGACAGTCGACTTCAAAGGACACATCCATTTCCTTCAGCTGTAATTGACAGATGGACGCATACGAGTAACCCGAACTTAATATTCAAAGGAATATTGATTAAAAATCGGCGTCCGAACTTATCATTGGAAGTAGACTTAAGTGGAAAATTTAACAACCAAAGTCAGATTCAAAAATATTGGCTGTAATCGAAAGGATAAAGACGCCATTTACAAGGAATACTCATTTAATGGCCCTTCAGTTAACCAAAAAACGATTGACGTGAGATCTGTTTACCTAGAAGTTAAACAATTAGTCCAGTATAATGGGCGCACACTGTTTTTTTAAGCTGAAGTGGTCTATCCCCCAACTACTGTTTCTAACTTCTAAGAAGAGATGAAAGACCCATGGTAGCCAGTTCTATGACAACTATAGAAGATCTGAACCAGTAAAAAATACCTTGGATCCGTCAACGTTTCTGCCTAAGGTCCATGGTAAGTTCAGCAAGTCCATAATTTTGATATTATTTCAATATATAAGAAAGGACTATGTGACCTCCGATAAGTTTAAGGTGAAGTTGAGAAATAATTTTTGTCTCCGTGCGACTGCTCATTGGGCGATTTTTTTCCGCGCTATGTAGGAGCAGGCGATTTAACGAAAAGCTGTCAATTTGTTTGTGTATAATATTGATGAATTAATTTTTGTCTAGCACATTTCTTAAAGCAGGGAGCTTCTGAAAGTGATGGCCTTCAGCCACTTGTTTATTGGACTAAAGACTCTCGAAGTCACCTAGTTCTCGGGTTTAAGCCGTCAAACTACAACTGAGGAAGCTTTGCCACTTATCATCTCCATCTCGTAGCCTACGAATTTACAAATGAGTTTGGAAATACCGCCCAAGGTAAGGTTAGTTATGTGGGTTGGCGTGAAATACTCCGTGCCACACTCAGGTCAATATTGACCCATTTGGGGAAAAGGTTGTCCCTTACCCATAATTACCCTGTCTTTAAATACCTGTGAGTAAGTACTCACTGTGCTGTTGCATACAAACCATCCTGTGGATTTGCTGAAGCTCATAATCTTGTCTATATGTGTGCTGGAAAGCTCGTCTAGGTCGTGGAAGAAGTGTCTCTTAAGGAATCTGTGCCTATAGTGTTGGAGTCCTGGGCAGTGGGTTGTGTCCCCAAGAGCTTCCTCAACGCAGCCTCTAAAAAGTTCTTCTTCCATCCAGCGTAATTTCTTAATGTGATACCGTAAAGTGATGTGCCCCGGTTTAAGAGATTTTCTATCATTTCGCATGAGACGTCTGTCTTCATTTAAGGTTAGCCATAGCATTCTTGTGGTATGACAAGTTTCTAGTGCAGTCCATCTAGTTTCTAGTTCGCGTGTCTTCAAGCTTGAGTGTGCAAAGCGGGATTTTTACAGATGGATCAGCTTGTTCCTGTACAGCTGCCGGAACCTTGTCTAGCCTTCTTGTTTCCTGGAATGCCTTCATGTCCCGGAACCCAGCTGAGCAATACCTCATGCTGAGTGCCATGAACACTGAGTTCTTCGCGACAGCATTTCGCAAGCTTTGATTTTATTTCTAATGCAGTTAATGCTTTTATTACTGCCTGGCTGTCGATAAAGAAGGTAACACCTTCAGGTGGTTTTTGCCTTTACCCCAGACTCACCGCTGCTGTTGTCACCGCCAGAACCTCTGCTTGGAAGACACTGCTGTGGTCGGGGAGACAAATCGATTTTGATATACCCAGCGATTTGGAGTAGACGCCAGACAAGGCCGTTACTAGTGTGGGGGATCACAGGCGTTTGATCCTCCGCCGAAATTCTTAACAAGTGCACTTTTTTAAAACGACAACAGAGCAAATCCAAATAAAAATGAGCCAATTCGGCCATTTACCTAAATGCTTAAGTATTTTGTTTTCATTCACACTACCGTTGTGTAAAAATTTGCAATCCGCTTCTTGTGACCTAGTGCCAGCTCAGGACCACGTAAAGCTAATTATAAATACGTTTCGAAAAATTCGAGAAAATTAATTAGTTTAGAATTTAAAGATATTTTTGAGACTTCGCAAGGCCTTTTAAGTATTGTGGATGAAACTGAAACCTTAAAAATTCCACGAACAGTATCGAAGCAGCAGCATAAGGGGTATATAAACGCATCTGATCCTGACAAATTTTACAGGATAAGTATAGTTGTTATGATTTCCCTTTTGGGCGACTTCATAACTGAGCTCAAAACGCGATTCTAGGAACATAAGATCGTTATATATTTCGGTCCCGTCCATACTTGCTTAAAGCGAAACAAAATTTAACAAAGAAAATTTAAATTTTATAAAATATTTTTGGATAGCGATAGCTTGAAGGCTGAGTTTCGACTGTGGAAAACAAAATGTCATGAGGCACTGCGTTCACAGAACCCCATAACAGCTTTAGGAGACTGCAGTAAAGATTTTTTTCCCAACATACAGCGACTTTTAATAATTTTGATAACCTTACCGGTAAGAACATTTTCGACGATGGAACGCTTAAAAACATTTTTAAGAACCTCTACCGGTGAAGATCGACTTACTTAAGCCTTAATGTCAATTCATCGGGAGATAAAAATAAATACTGACGAAGGAATTAATGTTTTTGCAGCAAAGAAGGCTAGCCGATTCAATTTAGTTTTATAAAATAATTCTTTACTTTGTTATGTTGAATATAGCTATTTTTTTAAACTATTCCTACTTTCGTTATAATTACTCTTGATAATAAAAAAAATTAAATTTGAAAATAAAATTTTCCTCAATCGCTTCCAAGCTTTAAAATAAAAACTTATTTTTTTTTACAGATCATGATGACGTTTGCTTCGCTTACTACTGACACTCGTGTGATTCGCGATTCGCTAGCTAGCAAAATCTCTTCCACTGATCATCCGTGCCGATAAAAGTTGTAAGTGGTGGAAAAGCTATTTGAAGCCATAGTTTTGTATCAAATGATACGACCAAAAATGTTAACAAGCGAAACTCTTACACCCCACTGTATGGGTTTGGTGAGGCTCCACTTAATTCAACTGCAATCCCCATTGTATGGCAATACTTCGTCAATTGTGCAATCTGGCCGTTCAACGCTAAGTAATTCGCTTTTGAATATCGTGATGTCGTTGCTGTGCACCAGCGCAACAGAAAAGTCAAACCCCAGCGTGAACTTCGGTTCCAAAACCATGCAATATACAAAATACAACCATTGGAAAGGACGATCGAAATTTATAAACACAAAGTGAAAAAATAAAATCGCAGGCAAAAAAAAAGTATGCTACCCCGAGTTTTTTGCTCGATATCATCTCTGTTGGCCCGTGCTAGATTGAACGCAGTGCGGTCGTTTGACGAATGATGGTCAATATAAATTTATTTAAATTTATTCAACCAGGCACACGACTGCCGCCGGAGCTGCGATATATACGAGTGGAGCCAATCACAGTCACCGCCCCTCCCCCACTGGACATAATTTCCCATTTCAATGGGCATTTCACTGTGCGTCATCGTATACATCCACAGATGGAGTGTGCAACTAGGTACTTTCTTAATTAATGGCAGGACCTGAGCAATAAAAAAGAAAACAATAATGCAGAATTGCATTTTATATTATTAATGGCTTCTCTTCATTGTATATACTACATTTATATAACTAGTGGAAGGACCTCCTGTTGGCTGTTGAAAAAGTGCGCGCAAATGAATATGCGTTGGTATATTAAAATTTACCGTATGCAGGACCAAAAGGACTGAATGATGATGAGATGGCTTATGACATGCAAAATTGAATCTCGATTAAATTTTGTTTCTTTCAATTAATATTATTAAATATTTTGACAGACACTGAAGGAACGACTCGCCGGTCGACGCGACGTTGATATTTTTAACTATGTATATGTGTTGTGCATACCATGAATTATATATTACATTTTGATGAAGCAAACGCTGTCATATCAAATGATGATTGTGACGGCGAAGATGACGAAATTCAGTTTGTAATTAATTTTTTAACCAGCATGCATGGGATTTCAATTTGCGGCACAATTTGGCAAAATTTGCGTATACATTTTACTGATTGAAATGCTTCTGACACGGGAGGTTTATTCTCAAAGTGATATATCCACATTGACACCAATCGAGAAGAGACTTGAAGTCGTCACCGTATCATGAAATGCGTTGGCAGTACCTACAAAGTGTTTGAAAAAATGCGGAGTTTGTGGAAAGGTCCTTTTTAGTTATACGGTTCATTTGAAAGACGATCCGAATAGGGCGAGGTGTTGTGTTGATTTTAAACTGTCAATCATATTAGTCATACCTTCTTGCGATGCATTGGCTAAACAAAGTTCGTTGGGGGTAGTTCTTCAGACAGTTGACACTAGTGGCGAAAACATTACCCCTCTGGATATAGGGAGCTACCCTTAAAATAATGAATTCGTAAGACCTCAGCTAGCAACGTTAGTAAACACTAAATACCAATTTTGCTAATTGAATAAATGTTCTCCCTGCAAAGACAGACAAATATTAGTAAGGCAAGTCCTGAAGAAGACGCAACAGCTACCCCCATCCATGAAGTGCGATGGGATGCATTGGGCGAACGGAAATTGAGAAAACTATCACACAGGCTTATTTCTTTGTTACAAAGAAAACGGAAGCAGAACCTAGTTTGTGCACCGAGTATTAACAAACTTTTCACGCAACCTAAACAGCGCCACCGAAGGCTTTCCGGCTTTCACGCAGTCGGCAAGTGAATCAACTTATCACTGTCCTTAACGTAAGTGTTTAGATAGGCCCAGCACCCTGTGCCTGGTAAGAACGACATCATTATTTTCTACTTATAAAAAATATACCTTTACGTGGGCGCACACTTATCCACACAAATAAACAAATTTCCACAAGGACGTCGAATAAGAAAACAAATCCCATACCAATCCAACAGAATTACATATAATCATAATATCCTTTTGTCTCCTGGCAGCCGTTATTGAAGGAGTCTGGCTGAGTTTTGCTTTCGAAATAGAATAATTCAAAAATAATTCACCGGCAAGTGACAATGACGAACAATATGTATAAAGTATGATTGAAGTGTGTACAAACAAGGAGACAGTTATAGCGCCACATCGCGAATAGCGGCGTCTGTATTCCTTTCCGAGTCTATAATACCAGCAGATTTCGTCTGCGAGTCAAATATCAAATTGTTCACACCTTTATGCAGATTTAATGAGCACCTAGTACTCTCGTTGTATTGCCAAACTCTTTCCAACATGGCGACAGTGCTGATGAAGGTGGTCGTGGTACGCTGAGTCGCTGACATCAGGATGCGAGTTGACAAAGTTAGGCAGTAGGAAGTAGGAACTCGATGCGATGTGAATAATTTTGACAATTTTTTTGTGTCCGTTTTTTTTTTTTTTGCTGTTGTCTTGCTTTTGTATAAGGCGTATAGTGCCCACAGCCTATTCATGTTCGAGTGCGAATTTATGAACAAAATAAATATATAGAAATGTATGGAATACAACTCCCGGATGTAAGTTATTTTCCTTGCAGAATTAGATATACGGTAGTTGCGTGTTCGTTTTTTTTTTTTTTGATTTTACTGAGCGAAATTAAATTCATCAGGTGGTAGAGGTACGTCGTGCGAGTAGGTATCCTTATTTATTTGTTTTAGAATTTTATTACCCCAATCTGGGCATTATTTTTAAATGAGTTTTATTTAAAATTTATTTCCGCATGTAGGTCCTGCTGCGCATAAGGATATATAATATAGAGCACGAGGTGGGAGAAATTAATTCAAAAACAATTTCCATTTGAAATAATTTCCGGGGATTGAGAGTGTGGCGGAGGAGAGTAGCGTTTTTGAATATCGTTTTCACTTCGTGGAGCGTAATTGGTTTTTTTTTTGCGTAAAATGACGAACGTTGAACGGTTCAAGGAGGGTCGTTTGACTGGGAATTTAGTGTTTCTGAATTAGCATGGAAATGAATGGTTTGAATATTTTTGTTGGTACTTACGCACACAAATGGGGACATGTGAAGATTGTATGCAAAATGTAAACGATCTACGGTGGGTAGGTAAGTTGAATTTGTGGTTATGATATTTTATGGAAAATGGCAAACTTCTGTTAAAGTGCTGTGTGTTGTCATGCACAAAGTTTGAGGTGTTTCTCAAAAAAACATCTTTCTTCTATAGGTACTTTCGTAAAAATTGACTGAGTGACGCCTAAAAATCGATTTGAGCTTAAATGCGTCAAAATAGTTTTTCGTCAAAGCGGTCTTAGTTTTTGTTTTTTTAAGAGCTTGACATAGAACCCACGTTCGAAAAAAGTAAAGACAAATGAGTTTCAATTTAGTAAGCTTAAGCCTTGTGTTTCCAAGTGTGAGTGTATGTCTGATTGTGAATTTTTATCCTCTTTTGAACCCATCAAAAACACAGATTCTTTCACAACTTACAGTTACAGCCAACAAATAACATCGCCTAACCGAACTGCACTAAATATTGTGTCACATCTTCAACAAGAGAATATCGATTGGGGTGCATCCAGGTCGACCGTGCCTAGCTAAAGAGACTACCTTATTTAAGAAACGTGATAGAATCATTTTATTAATACGTGGACATCAAAAGTTTCCCCACATTTTTTGAATATTTATTATAAAATGAGGAGAATGAAACTTATATTATTCGAAAGGTACTGTGCCATAGATGGTCACAAACAAACAATTTTGGGTATATGTCGAATTTAAGGTTGGTAAAATTAAATTACAAAATATTAATTTAATTAAATAGTTTTGTATTTAAAATGCTTATAAGTTAAATGAAATCATTTTGGAGACATTCAATTTGTCGCCGCCATATTGCAAATATAATATCACCTTAGATTAGAACCTATTTTTGAAGGAATGCAATTTGCCTTCCCCTAAAAGTAAGCAACAGTAAGTATAACTTTAATTCAGCGGCATGTATCTGCGCGGTGTTAAATTAAAGGTCAAATTATTTTATCAAAAAACCTATTGTTTTAACTTTAGAGAATAAAAAGACTAATTTCGCAAAGATATTCATCCATTCATGCGCGTACGTATTCAAAAGTGAATATAATCTGCCTTTGTGCTCCTAATCTATTTCACAAAATGGTTTCCAAAAACAATTAAGTACCACCAACTTCGAACACAAATTCTCTTGTAATATGGTAACACTTATTTCACACATTAAATACCATGGACTACACTCTACAACTCGAACGATAAGGGTGAGGAGTGAGAAGTTAAGTGTCCAGTTGCAGAGTTGAGATGCAGCTAGGTGCTGGGGATGAGTTTTGTGGGGATGAGATACGATGACCGCGTTTTAAAACGTAAAAGAATTATGGGTAAAACTTATTTTCAAGGGACGCAGTTTTTCTATATCTAGATGTCGCTTTTTAGTTTATAAAAAAAAACATAAATACAGAAAATTGTAGTACGTTTTTTTGTATTACATACTTATAAAAGGTAGAGTCGACTTTCGACCACAAGCGAAACTAAATAGTTATAGGCACTTTTCGATGATTTCTTAAAATTCAAAAAAAAAAGTAGTGACACACTTCAAGTGTTGACAGAAGTGAACATTTGAACAATTACGTTACGTGTGTATTTTTTGAATCGTCATGAAATATTTTATTGTTTTATTGTGTAGGAAATACTTTTGAATGAAGTGTTTTTTTATTCATTTCAAAACAAAATGCCAACTAAGGCTTTTTCATGCATTATTTATTTTTTTTTTATTTTAAACATGTTTTTCATTTTGTTTTTTTTTGATTCAACTTTATAATTTTTAAAACATTCTTAAAAAATCTTTGCAAACAAAACAAAAAAAAAAATATAGTAACCTCGGTCTAAAAGAATGTTTTTCCACCTTCAAACTGTTTCCATTTTCCGAACACTATATCTGTCATTCCATTTAATTCCAGCTTCCACTTACAGTAAGTTGAGTAAAATTGGAAACAAAATTGTAAGCTGTTTGTTGTATAAGTAAAAATAGTTTTTGTTTATTTTTTTATATTTGTGTTAAATTTTTGATTTATTGTTCCACTTTACCAAACAAAAATATTTAAGGCTTTATATTATGAAAAAGTCATCTTTTTTTTCAAGTTAGGCATTTTTTTGTCAAAAGTGGTTGGCAACGCGAACACTGGTGCGGGAAAATTGGTAGCAGAACACAGGTGTCGCGATGGTGTCAAAAATGCCCAACGAGTTTTCACTTCAAAAAAATAATTTATCAAATATTTAGCCAAACAAAATTTCCTAGTGAGTGTCCAAATGGTTTTCGTACTTATTTAGAAGGTACCCCTCTACATCTGTGCGTCTTGGGTTTAAATGTCACATTTTGCAGAAAGTCCTAATCCCAAAAGCATTATTCGTAAAACAATGTTAGCAACCGCATTCTGAACAGGGGTTATCACCCAGTGAGCAAATCCCCAACTGATCCTCTTGGATGGGAAATTGTAAAACCAGCTCTTAAATTCCAATCATTCAATATCAAGTTATCTTAGAACAAAACGCCGAATAATTGAAATTCCAGCAATCCAATAAATTTTCGCAGAAATTCGTGTGCACAAACAATTACGCATCCTTGCCTGGTCCTTCCATTTACTGGTGGTGGCCACACTAAGCCATGTGCACGTTATCAATTGGGCTAATTAAATTTTCCGATTACAACGAGCAATAATCGCACAAGTCATAAGCGCAAGCAATTAATTAAGCCTCCCCCTCCGATGCCATTGCCCCGCTTTATGGCTGTATCTAGGCGGGCACCTAGATCAGTGACAAGGACAATAATAACAACAACAACGCTGAATACAGTGCCCAATGGTAAACAATTTAGCTCAATTGGCAATTACAACACGAATCGGCCACATTACGCGTATGGGTGATGATGACGTTGCTGGCTGATGCTATACGTGCGTTTATATAGCGTTTGCTATACGGGTTGAGGGCGTCTCGTGTTTGCGTGCAGCTGAAAATGTGAATTCAAATCAAATGCAATTCATTGCAATCGATGCGGTATACGGAAACGCTTTGGAATCCAATCAACCATTTCGAGAATCCCATTTGCAATTGTATCAGGAAACCCCAGCCGCCCCCAAACCGTACTATACGAGACTTTATCCTTCGATGGGTTTTGTGATAATTCATGGACAGTTCTGGGAATTCAACAACAATTTTCTAATGTGCATCCAATTAATTTGTCAATAATTCGTATTCATGTACACCACACGTGGGATTGAGTCCACGATTGCAACTTATTCCATTTTGTGAGCAGACGGACCGTCTCCCTATACGTACGTATATTGTATATCTGTGCGAGGGAGAGTCGGAGAAATGCGACATTATGGGGACTGCAGTTGCAATTGCATACAATTGCAGTATTAAAATGTTACGTATACGAGACAACTCATTCAGAATAATGAGCAAGCATTGCTGCCTGCCTGATGGAGGAGAAAATTTCGCCGATTTGTGTGATTCATCCGATCCGTTGGGCTGCCATTTTGCAATGTGAATTGAATAATGTCGTCTGAGGGATTTAAATTAAAAACGAACGACCATCAGGTGAATGTATACGCTATATAAATAGAGTTGTCTGTGCCATTATGCATTGTAATCCGAGGCAAGCAAGTGGCTTCTGCTCGTATCTGGTATTAACCTGCCAGGTAGTGGTCAAAAGGAAGGGCTCACATATTGAATTTCGTAAGCAGCTACGGATACAAGATTATGCGAAGTAATCTTGTCAGTGGTTGGCATTGTTGTGCTATTTATCAGTTAATGACAATGTCTGGTCTCTTGTAGGTGGAGTTGGACTACCAACTGACTGGTAGAGGTTGTGGGCAGAGGGAAGCCTTTCAAAAACGTCTGCAGTGATTTGGTAAGTGCAATTGAAATTTTAAAGCTGATTGGCTTTAGTTTCTTTTTTATATGGAGAATCGAAATTGTTTTTTTAGGATGAATACAAATAGGGACACTTCGAAGTCAGTTTTGGTTAAGGACTGTTCGGCGATGTGTGATCAGCTTAAGTGATCGATTGCCGCTGAACGTTTTAAAATGTCTTTTCTCTCATTCTTTCTTCTTTCTGTTTTTTTTTTCGAATAAACTACACTTTCTGTTGTAATTTGAACTACCACGCGTCTTTCACTTTTTTGGTTAAGCACAACATTTTTTTTAATTGCGTTTTTCGGCCAGGAATAACAATTATAATCATAACACCCTGAACGCCAACGAATAAACATTTGGTCCTTCGAGCCGGATTATTCGGGTATTGATGGAATTTCATGGCAAAAACACGCAGTCAATTATACCCGAATATTCATTATCTCTCATAGTGAGGTGGTTGCTTTAAAATTAAAGCGCGGGTAGGGCATACAGTGCTGCGGAGGTAGTTGGGCCTGTGCGTCGTATGAGCCTATTGAAATATATATCTGCTGAAAAATTGTTCGCTCACTCCGATTGTGAATAACGTACCCGCAGTTGCTTGGTACGCACAGAACACATCATGTTTATACGTCACTGCATTAGAAATTAGCAGGAATCCCAACGAGTGTCGTAATACATACATGCAGCAGGTAACCCAATATACCATGACATGTGCGCCGCATTCTGCATAGCAATTGCAGGGAAATGAAAAGGAATACCCGTTCCAGGCCAGGCCGTACTCCCAGGCAGTGTTGAGACCCCTTTTTTTTAATTATTTTTTTTTTAAATTATCCAAATTATCTCAGCTTAAATTAGAATTTATTCTTTATTGAACGAAAAACAATGCAAAAATATTAAAAAAAGTGTCTCGTAATAGATACATTTGTTTTGTGTTTTTTTTTTACATTAGTATTTTATGTAGCCTTGTTTGGCTCGCAGCTCTTCTTGTTCCCCTTTTTGAAATTGTTCAGCGGCACCACAGCTCAAGGATGTTTCTGCGCAACTTATGACTCCTTCATTCGGTCATGCAATCCACACTGGCTTGTTGAAGAAAATCGTGCTGGGACTCTGACGAAAGAAAAGCTCCAGGAACACTCCGTTTGTTGTTTGAAAAGTCTTTCTGAAGTATGAAAAAAATCAAAAAAAAAAGTCGAAAAAATCGGTTACACCCTTCGATCACATAAAGGGTCCGCCAAATAACTTTTCTTTTTTTTTTTTGAAAATGCTATAAAAAAAACTACTGAATATTTTCTCAAATTTCTTTTTTTATTTGAAAGTACAATCCTTCCGGTTTATAATGGAAAATAATTTCATTCAAATGGCTGCCTCGGCTGGCCATGCAGTAGCCTACACGATCGGTCCAATTTTGAAGCACATTATCGATTGTGTGCAGCTGTATTTCACCAATTTCTTCACGAATATTGTCCTTTAAAGCGTCAATTGTCTCTGGCATATCGGCGTAACACTTATCTTTTACGGCACCCCACGACATCAGATCTGCGGCTGATAATGCGGTCTTCAAAAAACAGGGCGCAAAACATCGAGTGTAGCTTCGGCTGTGTGGCAAGTAGCGCCGTCCTGTTGAAACCGAATGTTGCCAATATCCTCCTCTTCAATTTTTGTGAACAAAAATTCGTTCAACATGGCCCGATAACGATCGCCATTGACTGTAACGGCCACTCCATGCTCATTTTCGAAGAAAAATGGCCCAATTATTCCTCTGGATCAAAATTTCCATTTTCTCGGGTGTACGCACTGTTTTTGGCTTTTCACGCTTTGGTTTATCGATGAGGATGCCAGTTTCTTTCAATTTTTTCACAAGATAACGAACATACGGAGCTGACGGTGCTTCTCTTCTTCCAAAATCCGTACGCAATTTTCGCACACATTCTGCACCATTACAATGATTTTCAAAGTAATGTCGCAATATTTCCCAGCGTTGTTCAAGCGTATACACAACCATATTCGTTCAGCGGAAGGATAAAACTAATTATCTGTCAAATCAGACATGAGCCAAGTGTTACCATTCGCGAAATAAGCACTAGTTGAAAAAAAAGTTAGATGGCGGACCCTTTAGAACACTCTGCATATATTTTTTTCAATTCAAACTTTTCACTTTCGGTCAAAGCTCGAGCATGTTCCAGCTTTCACTAGAAAGAAATGCATAATTCCTGTCAGTTCCGCAAGGAAAAGTAATTTTTCTTTTCATTTCACTCGGCTATATTTGTTTATTACTGATTTTGGTTTAAATGTAAACAAAAAAGCTACAAGCTTCAATTGATCAGATTTTTTTCATAGATGACATGAACTTTTTATGGATTCTGTTCAAGCAATTATTTTAGACGTCATTTACGCGGTCGAACACATTTAAGATTTTATTATTCCATGATTGGTTTTTGACTTTCATTTCCATTTAAATAGATATCCAGCGCCTATCGGTAACACAAAATCCAATTTTTACTATCGCATTAAATTAGAACACAAGCTTTTGCACAAGTCCTGCAAACTGAATGCTCTCCATTAGCAAAGGCAAAACGAGTGATCCGTTTTCGAGTCCCGCACAAATATTAAGCCCGCATGAACTAAATGTGATTTTAAACGACGAACCTGCCACCGCATCTACAACAGGGGCCAGAAACCTCTATATGCAAACAGTAATAGCCGGCCGGGTCACACACAGAGCCATAGAATGCCGTCCAAACAGAATTAAGCTTAAAACGTTTGCCTCATAAAATCCTTTGTATTCACACCACAGACCGCCTAGCACTTGAGCCGACACATCGATTGGCGTAATTTTCTGCACTCACGTCGCATGGCAGGCGACCCATTAAGGACAGAATGTCACAAGGACCAGAATTCACTATTGCGCCGCGCTCCACTGTCATACATACAAATATCTACACGTAATAGTTTGAAGTAGGAAGTTCCAATGGGAAAATGATTCAAAATCCAACACGTATATAGAAACTTACCCTGTCCACAGGACGAATTCAACGTTGTCACCTTGTCTTGATTTCATTGCACGAGCAGCTGACTCGATTAAGCTCCATGGGCTATCACAAAGGTAATCACCAAAACGACCTGGTGCTCGACTCGATGAACTCGTTTCCCGGTGTATCCGCCAACAGCCTGGAATTGTACAAAAAGCGAAAAATCTTTGATGGTGAGCGGAACTATTGCAAATGGGAAATGTTTTAATAAAATTCAGCAAAAATCACCACCCAGAGTAATAGAAGCAATTCCATGGAATGAAAATTAAATTTAGAGTTTTTGTCCTACCTAGGCTATGCCTGATTCTAATTGGCCGGCTAGAAGCTGATTGCCAAACGGCAGAGATTGCCAAATGGATATGGTCGCCGTTGGTCGTTGCTGTTCGGTGGAGTTAATTATATAAACACAGGACGCTCCAGACTCCAGAGATGTTTGGGAGGGCAAATTAAGGGTTATTTTCAATTCTGTTAAAGCAGTGGGTATTCGGTAATGTGTTGGCCATTAAGAATTGCATTATAGTCACCTACTGTGGTAGATGTGTACAGCTTTATTAAGGAGCAGGGGAGACGGACATTACCACAGTGGAGTTTAAGAATTCTTGTGAAGTAGATTTGGCAACTGTTCTGGCTACAACCATCCTTATGCAGACCTAACTGAGGGACAGTTAAAACATCCAGTTTTGTATTAAAGACTTTGGTGGATTGTAGCAAATTGAATGCGTGTTTGATGACAGCTTTGTTTTGACGGGCGCTTGAAAGAGATCTAAAATAAAACCGTATAATACGAAAAAGAAAACTGAATTATTCATCCATAGCTAGGGACCTTGGGCACCTCCTATCAAAACGTCATTACCAATCATCATGTTTCTATATACATCCCCAGTCCGAACACGGAATTTATAATTCCACCAACGCAAAAGCTCTGCAAATAACGCAATAACAAAATTTCCATACATGTGTCAAATTAATTAAAATACCCCTTCCCTTGTAGAATGAATAATTTAGGGACTCGCGAAAAAATTTGCAATGCAAATCACTGTACCTACTTTGTAGGGATGAGCTATAGACCCAATAAATCAAGAAAATAAATTGTGCCACCAAAGCTGTGCCGCACGTTGAAATCGTTTTCGAGTATAAATACACGCAGCAGGCAGGTGTTAGACATCAGTTTACTTCTATCCGCAGCTGGTTGAGTACATTTGACAAGCGAAAAATGTCCTCGTTTTCCTCCGTTGTCCTTAAGAGCCTACCCTGGTTATGCTTGGTCGTAATCATCTGCGTAAACACACCACCCTGTCAGGGTGTGCAGTACTTGTGCGGCAACAAATTGTCCAATGCCCTGGATTTAATCTGTCAGAGTGGTTTTGGGACAAAAACCAAGAAATCATGTAAGTAGCGTTGAAATTCTAGAAAGGAGCGGGCATAATAATTCTTTTAACAGTGGATCCTTTTGATTATTATTCGGATACTGAGGATGATGTGCCATCGGTGATTGAAGAATTACCATTCCTTTCGAAAATTTCTTCGAATGATTTGACTAAGACACGTCGACGAAGGCATGGTGTCTTCGACGAATGCTGCCGCAAGCCATGCACAATGTATGAGCTGCAATCGTACTGTCTCTAAGCCAATGGATGGGAGTCGACATTCTAGATTAATGGAACTTTCTATTAGGTTTGGTAGTGGTATGTGTTATTTATATGTTTTGTATTTGTTATAGAAATCGTAAGACTCTGAAACCGATTTTAGATATTGTACAATTTGTTGTCAAAAGATCAACCTCTGGGTACAGAAAAGGTTGTTCTATATGCGAGCAGTAGCGATTAAACTAACGCATTTCAAAAACGGAATGTTTCGTTTATTCAGGGTTTTGTATATTGCTGGTCGTTTTTTTACACAGTTGTTTAAGCTTGTCTTGAGTACCTTCATTTTTAAAAATGACAATAAGGAGTTTATCTGAGTTATGTTCTTAAGTGGAGAAGCAATCGATTTCACATTCACGAGTGTTGTGCTCTATGAAATTACCTTCGAAAACGAAAGGAATTTTCATTTGCGTGAAAGCAAACAATCGAAAGCTATTTTTATACGTTTTTATAAACTATTCAAAAAAATGGGGTAAAAAAAAATCAGAAACT
Source organism: Cheilosia vulpina (assembly GCA_916610125.1). Classification (NCBI taxonomy): domain Eukaryota; kingdom Metazoa; phylum Arthropoda; class Insecta; order Diptera; family Syrphidae; genus Cheilosia; species Cheilosia vulpina. The sequence continues at coordinate 51,358,533 of OU744278.1, forward strand.
TCGAAGGTGTAGAAAAGCTTAGTTCCTCGAACTGTAAAAAAAGCCTAAAACTATGCATTTTAAGATGAACTGCTTCTTAAAGAAGTAACATAAAACAATACATTGCTTTCGAATATCTCTTTCGTTTTTTTTTAAATGCGAAAGTGCTTTTCGTTTCGTTTTTTTAGGAATTTCCACCCCTGCTTTATTAAGTTAGAACAAAAGAACCGCTTTCGGTAATTCATCTGGAGGTTGTTTAGGTTTGCGTGGTAGGAGTCCAGCACACCGGGGAACTTGGGCAGCCCTGACGGTGCTGCTTTTATCACTTCAAAAGCAAGGTTGCTTCGAATTGATCACCGTTTGTGAAAAGGCTTCTGCTTAACGCCGTTTGCGCAAAACCTCACAGGAAAAACACTTTCCCCTATACTTATAATCAGTTTTAGTGTCCAGGCTAAATTTTTGGAACTCACTCTGGCATAATTTTCCATACAAAATTGCATATTGTGACCTACAAAATATTTAGTATGAAGGTTACAAATGGTTATTAGTAAGGCCCTGTGCTACTGCTTTCTTAAATGTCATAGAAAGTCTTCGACAAATATTAGACAAAGAAAGGGAGGCATTTCGTTTAACAGAGAAGCTCTAAAGTTTGTGTCATATTCTACCCCACTAAAAGAATAGGTTCCGTAAGGTACATTGGCTGTCTTGAAGGACACACTTAGACCAAGACTTGTATGTCCATTGTGAGGGGAAAGTAATGTGGCCAAAAATATCTACACTGGGCCGGTTTTGATTTGTGTCTGCGTAAAGCTAATGATACATTGCGCATGATCATGTGATCTTCTCGACTTCGAGAAGACAGAGAGTGACTGGAGGAGTTTGCCCTCTTCAAAAGGTACTCCTCTGACAATGGTAGTGACCGCGTGACGATATTTCTTCGTCCCATCTTATAAAAGGTGTCCTAAGTTGTCGATCTTTTGGACATTTTGTTATTCAATCAGTTCGTTTAGATTTTGTAACACAATTTGTAAATATCTGCAGCGAACGTCAGTACGGGACAAGCCGCTCAGATCTAAAAGGTATCCTCATAAATTTGCATTATGGAAACTAAATTACAAGTTCGAAATTGTGCCTTTCTCCCACTCGGACCGCTTTAGGATTATTGTCTTGTGCTTAAAAACCTGTCATGGAATATTCGTATTGGATTTGGTCAATTTCTAAGATTCGCTAGGTCCTATCTGAACAGGAAAAATGTGTACCAATGTGTGTCCAGAGCGGCTATGGGGATACATCTAAAAGCAGGATACCTTTACATGCTGCCTTTAAATACTGCGCCGTACTAATAAAAAATTTTAGTTTCGACTTTACTAAGCTCACAATTGAGTGTATGAAAAATGTAGCCACTGGTGAACTACTTAAATTTAAAGTTGAAACTAAAAATTTTCAATGGTAAAGGCAATTTTTTTTTTACTCTATTACAGGAACATGACTTTTACTGCAACATATGTCGGTCTGACGACCGCTGTAGCCAGACTATTTCCTAAGTTTGTAATGCCCTTCGAAGACATGAAGCTATCTTGCAGAAATCGATGACAACCGCAACCTTTTTGGTGTGGTCCTAAATATTTAGCTTCCAGCTTGCTTTAGTGTCTAGAATTATGTTCAGATACTAGGACTTGGTTTGAAATCTATATAAAACAAAGGTGCATCCGTAAGACCGCTCATAACTCGAGAACGGATCGTTCGATTTGAGCTAACTTTTCATTGTTGTGTTTGTCTACGCCTAATGAAGGTTCATGCGGCGAGAAAATTGGACCATTTTAAAGGTAAGTTCGTAAGAGTTAATTTCCCACACATTTTATACAGGATTTTTTTTAATTTGATCGCAATATGTAGTGAGATTTTATTTGTCAAAAGTTCTCCCTGAACTAAATTATTTAGGAGATTTTCTTTATGGCCACCTTAAGTTCTAATTTGAAAGTTGAAATAAAGCGTACTACGCTTAATGCAACAAAGTTCCTTAAAAAGATTGTACCCGGGCGGGTACAGCTTGTTGTTTCTAAGTTTAAGTAGAGCCACATATGTTGGGAACTTTATATCTTTTAGTGAACAGTATTCTGGCTCTGTCTTGGAGGGGGTTATATAAAGTCCGACCATATCCGTCCATTTAACTAGCTCGTTCGGAACTTATTCCTTGTCATTTGTCAGCACTTTGTTTACTTATAAATAGAATACAAGCGGTTGAATTATTTGATCGTTTATCAGTCGCTTCTGTCAGCCACAAGTGGAGTCCCACTGCCTGGTCCTTTACTGTTCTCTCCAAATGTTTCCGAAACTCGATTTATTGTTTAGAGCTCTTCGCGCCATATATATGCAGGCGTACTCTAGACGATTCGAAATATTCCCCATTAGGAAGGTAATTTTATCAACAGAAACTCCTGCCAGCGAAGCAACAAACTGTGACAGCAATCCTTCAGTTTCATTAAACTGATGCGAGTAATTGCGCATTCCGCAAACATGCATTTCAAATGCAACACGCAGCCATCGTTTCCACTGACGCAAATAATGAATTTCGAATCTGCACAGAATCGAACAGAGAAAGAGAGCTTCACACAGCGGTGCTGTGTCGTCACGTGAAATACCATTTTTAGACAAAAGTGATTAGCATACTCATCGCGTAGCGTATATATGCAGTATTGGGGACTTCATTCAAATTTATTCGTAAAATCCGGACAAATTATCCGATACCATCTTGCACTTCCCTTTACCAAAGCACAGCACAGGGTATACGATTTTACCAACAGCACTCACAGCTCTGGAGCTATTGTTTAACAATTCTCCTCTACATGAGTGAGCGAAGGATAGTAGATATTATGTCCGCGCGTTAAGCTGTCATACGATAATTAAACATAAGCGAAGACAGGAAAACTGTTTCACTCCAACGTTTTCAGTGCGCCATACTAATTCGAACACGATTTCATATTCCATCGCCTGTTGAAGGAATACAAAAGCGCATCTCGGCTCTGCATCAGTGGAGTTTAATTGGTAAAACTTCATCCAACTCATTTGATGTGGCATTTAAGAATGCGCACACCAACACAAAGCAGCAGTATGCTGGGCGCTGTGCACTCAATCGATGTGCGCTACTTCACACGCGCTGAGCTTCTATTTTTTTAATTAAATTGAAGTAAAATACAATTTTTCGTCCTAGAAACACAATTTTGCTGCGAAATTCTCAACTTGCGGCTGAATGGTGCCAGCATGGCGCAAATAAATGTGATTGCTGTTGACTGGCGGATAGAGATGGAAGGATGGTGCCTCCATTGCAACCGATGTAGCTGAAGTCTATTCTTGCTTCGGAGCATCCGTCGTCTATCTGTTACATTTCACTGTCATCCTATCTAAATCATTTCTGACACTGTCATCTGATTTGACCTGGTTGCAGTCTGTGATGTTGGAATGAACTCATTCGGAAGGACGAGTGTATTCGAGTGGGTGTACTTGTTTGCGGAGAATAATTTTTAACAAGCTACAACCGATATAGTGATCAACAATTGAGGGCAAGCGAGAGTAGGTGTGTTTTGCACTTGTGAAAGGAATCTGAACATTGTCACTATTCAATAAATTATTATTGAATTAGGAAATGAGTGCACCCTAGGTATGGTTTTGCCACAATGGAAAGGACGCTTAAATTGTGCACTGAGGGCTATATTAGCAAGATGTTTCCGCATTTGGAGTGTCGCAAGGTCGGTCACCTCAAATGGAACGATTTTTGAACAGGGATACACTTTTCCCTATTCGACATCCTCTTGACAAAGCCTTACTAGGCCTGTAAATGCAAATAATACGTTTTGTAAACAAGGATGTTTTTTTTCCCTTTCGACAATGCAAAGAATTGGGATGATGAGGGCCCTATAAAGATCCATCTTAGTGTTTCTTACTATACTATATAAAAATGGTCGTCTTAGGTCCAAATAGAAACAACGTTTGGAAAGTTAAATTTGTCGAAGTTATGATTTTTCTTTTTTTTTTTAAATCTGTTTGATTTTCAATGGTTGCGCATTCCACCCAACCAGATAGGGGCGGCCTGCATCTTATCAAACACACAAGACTACAGAGATATAACTCATTAGTGCAACACCTTTTGTAGAGCTGTCACCTACTGAACGCCGAGTCGGTTAGTCTGTTTCAGCAGACACTAATCCCCCTTGTTTTCAATCAAAAAAACAAATATTTCCCTCCAACCACTTCCAAAGGACACCCTTCTATATACCAACAATACACTACGTGACCATTCAGTTGCCACAGCGATTAAACTAAAGAAAAAACAAACACAAATCTTGGTTCTTCTTAGGAACTCCTTACCCAAGAACATTGAGGACAGACTGAAAAATCTCGAAATCACTATCCTCGGACAATCCTACAATTTTGCCAAAGCAATGTGTGCGCCATCACTATACTACGAGTATATATGGTATGCTACGGTAAAAATAAACGTGTTCCATAATTTCTATAAAGAATCAGATTTGATATATATGGAGCATCCTCGATGTGATTTTCAATGGAATTTCCTCTTTCTCTTTTCAATACATTAATTTGGAAAATGAAGAAAACAAAAAAAAAAACGGAAAACAAAAATTGGAAATAGAGCTCTTTAATCTTTTGAAGGACTGCTGTATTTGTCTAGCGAATCAACTGCATTTGCTTTGGCTGGCATCAAACGGTAAAATTAATTAAGGATCTTTTCAGTGTATATACTTTTTGTTTCTGCTTGAAGTAGAATGAGATAAGTTACTTACTGCGGAGTACATCGCCTTGGGTTGAGTAAGTGGTATCCAAGTGTAGATCTGTGATGTGCCAGAAGTATCCTGTGGGGATAAGAGAAGAAAGATGTATATTGTGTTAGTTATCTGAATCTGATGTTTCGTACAAGTAAAGAGGGAAATGATTTATTGGCGCTTCAAGAATTTCAATGGCTCCTTGTTTTGGATTTTGTGAAGTTTGAAATTATTTGGATATATTCAAATTGCATTAATAAATTGGGTAGAGGAATTTGGAAAGTAGATTTTTCGGATGGTGCTTGTAAAGAGGTATATACAATAAGAGACTAAGCTTTGCATAATGCATTAAAGGGGCCCTAGGGAAAGGCCTATTTCATTTTTGCAACTTCCTTTAGCAGGCTCAAAATTTACAAATTTTGTGTACCAAATGAAAGGTGGATTTCCGTAGGTAAGTTTTCGCATGTGTGCTATTCTCTCTCAAAGGCTAAATATTATCAAAACACAGATTTTAATTTTTTGTTTTTGTATTAGTAACAAATATGGCATGATACAGTAGTGAATGATTTTCATGGAGTTTTAGCGCAAAAATAATCTCATTCATCTTCCATTTACCCGACTGCACACAGAGAGGGTTATGCGTTTCGCGTGTATCCTATGTATGTTCCATCGGGACACCCTGTGGCCTAAAGGGCTTGACCGATCTTGAAGAGTGAGGTGTCATAAAATTTGTATTCTTCCCCGGAGTGTCATAGGCTAAACAAAAGAGATATAAATCTAAATTTAAAGAAAAACACTGAACTCTGAAATAAATTACGTTCGGATCTATTCACAATAGCATCGCAACTCATACCCAGCCAAGTCTCGCACCTAGCGGCATCTACATTTCAACTCAACATCGTACTGACAGCCAAAAATCGCATCATTTATATTTAGTGGATAGTGTTACCATCAAACGAATATTATGTTGAGTGTTAGGTTCAAGTTTATATAGTCTAAATAGATTCATTATGTTCCTTCGCGTACGCGATTTGAATCGAACGCAATCAATATAAATCGACCGCAATCACACAAAGTCTATACACGAACTCATCAAAAATGGCAGAAGAAGAGAAAATTAGCAAAATAACGAGTAACGAGTGGTTCTTCTCTTGGGTCAAAATAGCTCAGAGAATTTTAACCGGCAAGTACTGATAAATATGTCAAATGCACAAAGTTGTCAAGAAAAAAATTCAAAATCCGGCTTAAAAATGAATTGCACGGAACAATAAAATCTGTAAAAATAAAGAAAATTCGGTGGTGGTCAAATGTTGTCCTAGAACGTTTCATATGTTGCAAAAAGGTAAGTTATATATTTATTTGTGATATGGATTAGATGACAAAGATGAAAGTTGCTCAAAGTAGCTCGAAGTCTATCCTTGTACTTTGGCGTATATTTTCAGCTCTCTGAGAGATTTTTGGTACATTTTTTTGAGTTTGACGGATTTGTAGTGTTTGGGTCGGGAAAGTACGCGAATAGACCTATTATTACCCGACTGGTCACAGGGAGGGTTATGTATTTCACGCGTATCCTATGTACGTTCCTACGTGACGCTGTGTATCCTAAACGGTTTGACCGATTTTGAATACTGGGGTGTCATAAGATTCGTATACTTCCCCGGAGTGTTATAGGCTAAAAAGATAAAAATAAAAAAAGGTAGTTTGAAAACCCAAAAAACCCGACTGACTGTAAAAAAAGATATGAACAAGACACATTCAACTACCTATACCTTACTATTTGACAGTCGGAGCGTACTCAATACTCATATATTTGTTAGGCTGTGAAGGTACGAAATATAGGCTCCAATTGTCATTTAGTTAGGTATAGGTACTTGAATGTGTCTTGTTCATATCTTTTTAATTCTTTTTTTTTACAGCCAGTCGGGTTTTTTTACTTTTTTAAACTAACTTTTTTTAAATTTATATAATAATACTCAAAGAAAGCTTTTCATTGGTAAGAAACTTTTTTAACTCTACTTTGATTCTGTGAACTTATTTTTCATTTAATTTCTGCAAAAATATAATTTATTGAAAAACTATATTTTCTTCCCTTGGTCGGACAGCTCCATTTTGCGGACCCCCATAGTGTCACATTTACCACTGTAAAATACGCTATCCCCCCCATTCGATCAATTCACTCACATTGGCGCAAATATCCCCCAAATGGTGATCAATAAATAAGAGCTCTCCAATGTTCCATTTAAATTGTTCCCAATAGCCACTTCATTTCACCCCATTGTTCTCTTTGCAGCTGCCACTGGCATATTCGCTGTCTGGATCTTCGCATCCTTCAACATTCACCACGAACCAATTTGAATAGAAATATGCGCATAAAATTATACCAACACCCAGCTTCATGCTCTTTTCAAATATCGCGAATACATTACAATGCGTCATGAGCTTGTGAATATTTATGTGCTCACCCTTTAGCCGCGATGAAGTTGGATTTTGTATATATATACAGGGAATAGGAGTCTTCGTTCCCATTATGAAAGCGATAGATTTTCTGGCTGATTATCAACGAAATATTATATTGCTAATGGTCATAACATGCATAACAAAAAAAGAAATGTGGTATTGGAATAGGTAGTAGGGATTTTATAATTTGCAAATATTTTAAATTGTATATATAAAAAAAAATGCACACAGCGATAAAATTCAAATTCGCCGGCACGTTATTGTGTTAAACCTGTTTGAGTTAAATTCATTTAAAATATTCCGAAATGGAATAGTCAATAAAATCGTTGACTGATTCTCAAAGTGAAATGCAATTATTTGCTAATTTTTAATTTCAATAGGGGATATGGTGCGTGCAAATTTTATGTGTTCACCTTCGGGGTGAAATAAATGCGTAATATGAAATTTCGCAAAATCTGCACCTGCAGCCATTCGTAAATAGATATTCGATAATAATTGCAACTGTTGGATTTTATTTTTTGGGGCCGAATCGCATTGTCCTTGAGTAATACGCGAACGAATTTGTATTTTGTTTATTTTATGTAAAATCGGTCTAATTTATTTGTTATGTATTTGTATGAAACATATAATTAAAAATAATAAAATACAATAAATTAAATTAGTTTTAATCCCTACGGACTTTGTAAGTTGTACATCGAAATAGATGATTTTACATGGCCAGTTGTGGTTCCGGAAGATTTACTATGGGCAACAGAAATGATCCAATAGTTTCTAATAATTGTTTTATACAATGTGTTTTTTTACGCCCACTTTTCGGGGGCGTTTTTTCGGAAATTTCGACGAAGAGATACATAGTTACTTATATCGTAAGAAATATTCGTATGGAACATTTTCCAAGGCCATATGGGTGGGTACTCCGATTCGCGTTACTATGTTTTTGACACGCCTACTTTTTGGGACGTGTTTTTACACAAATATTACAAAAAGTTATTTGCGATTAGAGTTTTCATCCCATTTCGGCGGATAGCCAATTTGATAGAGTACAGCACAGTATGTCTCGCGGTTTCAAGCCATTCCGTAAGAAGTTATGTAATTTACCCACATTAAAGTAAACCTCACAGTCTGTGAACTCACACCGGCGCATTTTATATACCTACACTGCTGTAACCCAAAGTACTTAGAGTAATGCTTAAACTTTTAAAATTGTTTTAAGTCGTATTGACTTTGACAGTTGGTTTGCCGATAATAAATGCTCCTTTAGGATTTAGGTGCATCAATTGATCAAATGAACTAGATTTTTTCTTCAGACTAATGCGGGTTGTCCAATAGAGAATGGACCTCAGATTTCCATAAACCATATACGATCCCCAATAAATCCTGCCAAATTGGGTATCAAAAGAGCGCGAATTTACTACAACGTTAAAGGTTTGTTTTATTTTTCTGCGTAGTTAATAAACCTAGTGCCCACAAGATGAGTGTACGAATTCTCGAGAACGCAACCATCTGCTACTTCCACAGTAAAGATCCTAGATCAAAGTTAACAGATGAGTCGCCAAAATATCAAACAATTCCTGTAGCCGACGCTTTTGTTCCTACGTTACAAGTATCAGAAATTTAGAGCTTGTCTGTGTACTGTTTGTGTGTGGATTTAAACAGGCAGGTATCACATTCAAATCAATCGGCCAATCGGTAAAACTTTCGCAGAAAGACATAGGGCCTTACATGGATTAGCATTAAGCTTCTATATCATAACACTCGTTCAGAGCATAAGTAGGTAGGACGAATTTTTCCATGCTGACCAATGTCAGACCGTTGGCACTCATTGGTAAACTTTTGCCCATCGACTTGTGGTGGAAATAATGTGCCTGTGTCTCCTTTCCTTTGTTTGCCTATTGCTTTCATTTCCTTCAACGTTTCAAGTGGGTAAAGAGAAATATTTGTAACAAACGACATTTTCTACAAATATATTATTTTCAAAGACATTTTTCGACTCAGCGACTTTATCATTCCCACATAAATTAGCTCACTCATCCTGATCTAATTTTTTAAAGCACAAACACTCCACACAATTGTCCCTAATGTACAATGCAAGCATTGAAAGCATGGCTAATGACTTCAATGGAAAAAAGTCAACTTTTCTACCCCACTCTCCGTGTAACAGCAGCTCTAATTCAACACCTGTTGGGCGAAGAAACTCATTGAAAATTGTCACCACCTTTCTGTGTCATAATGCCATACCCTGGCGTCCGACCGCCCTTCAACCAGCGCATTCACATCCCCCAGGCCATTTGCGAATGTAACTTCTTATTGCAATTTTCATTAATCATTAACTGGATTTGTGTGTAAGTGTCTGCTTCTTTTTCTGTCTGTTTTTTTCTGTCGCTTTTGCCTTTGCGTTTCCTTAATTTGGTTTCCGTCTCTTTTTCTCGCATTTTGTTTCTTTCTTAAGCTCGGTTTAATTTAATTTTTTTCTTCCCCCCACCTATTTCTTATAATTATTGTCAACAGTTTGCGTGTGTCAGACACTGGATAAGTTTTGTGCTAATTACGGATGTCACCATTTCAGCCGCCCTCTTTCTCTCGCTCTATCTTTGGCATTCTGTTCTACCCCGCCACAACACGGTTTCCTGCTTTGAAGTGCAGATCTAGCACATGACGTTTAGATTCCCGTCGTTCCAAATTAAAGGAGAAACGTACAGAAATGGGATTTGCTGATGTTGAATTGCTTTTCTTGTCGGTGTTATGCTCTGTTCACATTTTCCCTTCCATTTAGCTGCAATCGTGTTGCACTTTTTTAATTTTTTTTATTCTTAACATCGCAAGCAGCCACCCTCGCATAGGGTGTGGGCGATGATGATATTCGCCCTTCCCGCACGCCGTCGTCGGTCGGTCGTCCATCCATGGGAGTGTGTTGCTTGATGCGAATTTAATTGCGTTCGCCAAGTTGTGGGAGAGTGAACTGCTTTCACCTCCTTCGATCCTATTAAAAAAGTTTTCTCGTTAAGCGTTTTCCTTAAGTTTTGTTATACAATTTTTCTTACACTTTTTTTTTTGATTGTTCCATTTTTGTGAACATATTTTTTATAAGAGCGAGAGAGAGAGTTGTATATAAATATTTTTTTTTTTTTGGCAGGACTAATATTTTATATTCATGAATGTGGATGATATGAGTGAATGTAACGAAAGGAATATACCTTATAGTTTTGAACATCGGTTTGACCTTCACTAGCTATGCGACTTTTCAAGTGTCCATAAATGAATATTTTATTTAAAAGGACAAAGTTATCATCACCACATGCGAAAGGCTCCAAATCTACTCTGACGGAAATGCCTACGAAAGGAAAAAAACCTTCTAAACAGGTCAGAAGGTTATTTTTACTTTGAACCCGCAACGGAAAACGTAAGATAAAACAACACAACAAACAAGAAAGCCGAAAACAATAAAACTTTCATGAAAGTGGAGCACACTGAGGGAAGGTCAGTTCTTGAGAATTTATGTAACCGAGTGAAATGTACACGGCGGCGTGCAATTAGGTACATGCTGCTAAAAAAAATCTCTAGGTAGGTATACATCTCTTCTCTGAAGTGGGGCTATATAGTTGAAGAATTGTTATAGGGCTTGTTGTGTTTGACGTAAATTTTGTTGAATTTACAAAACGAAATTTGCTATTCATTCGGGGAAATAATTTCCTCTCTCTGACCTTTAAGTGTTGTTTTGTGTTTTTCTGTAAAATACAAAAAAATCATTGACGTCGCTTTTTTTATTGTACTAAGTGCTTATTAACTTCCATGGTTACGGTATAAATCTATTTTTATAGTAGGTACTCATTCAAAATGTTTTCCGTTTCTATTTTGTTGATGATACTCGAACGCTTGGTGAAGGACATTTCGTATTTTTCTTTGTCAAACAGGAATGAGAAATGCGGTAAGTTACACAGATAAAATTGGAATTACAAAAATACGGAAACAAAAAATAGCCAAACAAGCGTTAATCATTTTTAAAGGACGGAAACATTAAATTATATAAAAATAAAAACGATACTTAAAATGTTAATATAAATCAAGGACAGCAATTGTTGAAAGAAATTGTTTGTTCTCGTTATTTGCTTTGCAGGAAGTGTTTTTGATAAGCTGAAGTTGGATTATAAGAAGTAGGTACGGAAAATGTTTCTTTTCACTTTCTGCACTTTGTTTTTGTCATATCTATTATGGTGTTACATACTCTGAAAACGATTTTTTTTAAAGTATGAATTAAATGAAAGGTGGAGATCCAAGGATTGATGCTGTTGGTTGTGTGTAGGCTGCCCAAGTAGAAATCGATGGTTATAGTTTCATCGCTATTACTTAATTTCAGAAATGTTATTGTAACAGTAATAGTTTGTATAGAGTATCGACGTGCGTATTGTTTCCAGTTCAGGATGGAACGTTAACCAAATTGGGGAGTTAGTTTTACCTCTTTAATATAATATTTTGGGTAACTTGTAACCGAAATGTGACCAAATTTTAGTGAGCTTTCAAATTTGTTTTCATGTGTTTGTAAGTTTGTTGGGAAATAAAAATACTCATACCAATTAGAAATGTACGCACATAACCTCTCCACTTTATTGGGGATGCTAAAGTACTTTAAATAAATAAATAATTGGCGCAACAGGTCCGTATGGACCCAAGCCTAGCTTCTCACAACCATTCGTCTTGTGTGAGTTTTTATTTTTTTGGGTCGAATGGAAGGGATCTACAATTTTATGCCGAGTCCAAACGGCCAATTGAGAAGCTCTTTCATGACAGTTATACTCTCGGACGTTCGCGAGAGGTGGCGCAGTTAAAAAACCTTAAGTTGCAATTTGGGTTTTTCTCGGGATTCGAACCTGGGACCCCTCGCTTAGTAGTCCAGCACACTAACCACTAAGCCACTGTGCCGCCCCTTTCTCAGCACTTTGTCAGACTAGATACATAATTCACGAATTTACTTTATTCCCACTTTTAATTGATTCAGAAAATTGTTTAACTAAAAGCTAGTTTATAATATTTTTCGAGGTTTCAGCGATGATTGGACATTTAAATAAAACATTTAAAACGGTTTTAGGTTTCGTTTTTAATAAAATAAATGTTTTACCATGTGATATTAAACTCGTCTGCACATTAACGCAGCAAAATCATTAATTTAATCTTCACAATCCAATTTGCTTAAAAAATCAGCTTCTATGTTAAGCAAAGCTTAGTACGCTGCTCGAGCTAAATTTTCGCTCGCATACAAAATTTGACTGAGCTAAATTTAAGCGAACCATTTAAATAATCAAACTTTTGATTAAGAATGTACTGCATTTGTCTGTCAAAATTTAGCGTGCCCATTTAATGGGTCGGCACATTTTCTCAAGCTAAATTGTGACAGATCGTTGTGAATTTGTTGTTCTGTTCCGGAAAAGTATGCAAGGATGAGCTTTAAGTTATTACATGAAGTTTTTTCAAGGAACAGCTGTTTTCTGTGACACTTATCCTCTCGGCGTACTCTATGTCAAAATTTTGCTTGCTTGATGTTTGGAGAAAAAAGTTGGTGACCAGATAAAATTTATTTTAGCTCGAGCAGCGTGCTACGCTTCGACATAAACATTTTTCGAAACAGATTGTTTATGGCTGTACACTAACTGTGAACGTACATTTACTAAAAAATCAGTATGCATAAGCATTAAGCAGAACTACAGATGAGCGGGTTTTACTTCACCTTCACATTTTTTAGAATTTATTTGGAAAATTGCAAATGAATTTTTGTATACGATAAATTTGAAAAATCTTGGAATTTAATCAACAATTATTTCTTGTTAATCTTGTTATCATCAGTGTTTTTATTTGGGACGATTTGCCGCCCTAGACCCGGGCCTACTGGGCCTTACGGCAAATCCGCCACTGGTCTCAAGAACTCACGCGCTCAAGAAATAATATTCAGTTTTATTTCCTAGTTATTTTTATTTTCCCTTTCAAAATCATTACAATCGCTGTAAAACCAAATTAAAAGCATTATCTCTAATGTTTATCTAGTTCACATAAATGTGTTTAAAGAACAAACAAAGTTTCGAATTTCAATAATTCAAAAATGAACTTTTTTGTTGGTAATGGATTCCAATTCGAATTAGAAAGCGGCCATTTGCCTGCCATGTCTAATTTTTTAGGTAGGGACACAGGGTGGATTTACGTACATTGACGAAATGATTTTGTTTTTGTTGCGCTTGTCGTAATATTTATTAAATGATTCATTCTATTGATTTTATACTTGAAAGTATGAAAACATTCAACTGAAGTTTGGTTAAATTAATAACATATGGGTTATGAAAATTTTAAAATGTTTTCGCCTTTAACTTTTGGTACTGCTGCTGTTATACGAAGGTACAACTTAATAAATATAACGTTTGTAGTACATTTGTGGTAATTCTATAATTAATTCAGTTATTATTTATGTTACTTTCTATGTATTCAAATAAACTGATATTATTTGACGTAAGAATAATCGAATTTTGGTTTAAATTATATTTTGCACAGCTCATCAATTGTTTTAAATTTAATCTACTACGGTTTATTTTGTAAAATCTGAAAGCATTTTCATTTTTCTCCTACTATTATGATTTTGATTTTGTCCACATAATCTATATTGATAATTGATTTCCATGTTTTACAACAACTGTTTTATCTCGTACTATTGTTGTAAACCATGGAAATCAGTGATCTATATAGTTTATGTGGGTTAAATAAAAAACGCCAAACAGTAAAAAGACAGAAAGTGCGTTGCAAGTAGTAAAAGTAGACTAAAAACTTTATTTAATATTTAAACAATGGCAAACAAATTTCAATACAATGTTTAAAATAAAACTTAATACTTTTGGAGGAACACTAACTAAAAAATAAACATATAATGAAATAGAAAAAATCGAAGTTACATAATATATCGACTCTTTTAAGATATTTATCATAAAACAAACAAGATTTTGTTTGCATCGCCACCCTGTATAGATGCTTTACGCTTGATGAGGGGTGTCATATAATTATCCGTGCATACCTTCATTTAAAGATGGATGGTGTGTGTGTGAGTATAAATGCTGTACCAAATGCTTTACCAACTTCGCCTGTATACACATACAGTAGATATAGGTTTGTAGTATGAGAGAAGATTGTTTGCAGAAAAAGCGCCAATATTAGCATTGAATGGTCACAAATCAGACTGTGCGCAGTCAATTTGCGTAGCTGATAAGTGGTAACATTAAATGGCAACTTCACAGTTTTTTTTGTGTTTTAATATGTACCCGTTAATGACATGGAAAAAAAACAAGATGTAGGTAGTGTTCAGTAGCCAATTCAATTACTTATTCTACCACCATGTTCACCTAGCACGGTTAAAGTTTCTTGCCAAGCGTAGATGTATAGATAAACATACTTGTAACATGTGGTCAGAAGATAAGTTCCTCATTGTAGCATTTTATATTGTCTATACTTCTGCCTGACAGTACTCTACCGATCCATAGATCAAATAAATAAATGCTTGAGCGAATTTGTAAGGAGACCAATACTTAGGGATTTATAATAATGGGTAATCATAATCAGTTTTTCCGGAACGTTCTTTGTGCAATCGTTCATCCTTCGACTCGATCCAATGGCGGAGGACACACCTACCAGGGTGTACGTGGTCGCAGGGGCCCAAAACTTAGTTTACGGGACTACTGAGCGAAGAGCCTCAGGTTAAAACATTTACATCTTTAGGTTTATTCACTATTGTGCCACCACTCGCACATACAATACAAATAAAAGACTTTAACTCCCATAAGAAATCATCTCAGGTAGGCCGATCGCACGGACAAAATCTCAAGCCTTGAGTGAATCTTTATTAAAATCTAAAATAATCCAAACTTGATTGCAATAAATCACTTAGCCCTGCCCGAATCGAACGAACGAAACTACACGGAGAGTTAGCTCAGTGAAATCAGCAGTAGATAAACCACAGCCAACCACATTTACTAACCAACTCTCAGATAATTCATACCCAAGAGCGGAGCACAAAATTTAAATAGAGATTTCTGCATCATACTCGGATAATAACGATAATGATTACGAGATCTACAGACAAGCTGCAATCCTATCAACACTTTAACCTCATACCTTTCATTTTCTCGATAACCTTATTCCATTCAATAGCCTTTTGCAATCATCATCCTTCCATACGCAAACACCAAACTTATACGGGTACCTACACAAGAGGCGGACACACGAAGCGAAGCGCCCCCAAAACAACACTATAAAGTCTCTCTATAGTGCAGCGTTGCTGCGAATGCTTTTGAAATATTGAAATTAAATTTGCAACTCTAAACCGGTACAAGGACGTTTGTCGTGCCGTCCTACCCCCCATACTCGTTCAGGATAAAGCAGCGCAAATCACCTCCGGGCATTGAGCGTATTCAAGAAATTTCGAACCCAAACCAAATTACTTGTACAACGTCGAGAGCTGAATTGCCAGAACTCTAAAGGACTGCAGCACTATACCGAATTACGAAGGTATAGTGATATGCTTGGTGGCGTCGTCGGTGGTGCTTGAGAAATCCCCTTTAATTCCATAAATCGACTGGAATTGAATCGATTCTAGGCTCTCGTTTATGGGACTCTAAAGGTTTTTGTTTATTTTTTTTTTGCTTGCTTGTTTTCATGTTCATCTTTCTTTCGTTTATGGAACTACGGGGGAAAAGGATGCTTTGAGAGTATGGATTTTTTTTTGTGCCCACGAAACCGCGAGAGTTTCATACCCTTGGTAAAGTCAAATGTATACATACATATGTATATTCCGCGTTCGAAAAAAAAGCGAATCGAGCTGAAAATCTATTTCACACTTTTGAAAATCATAAACAGCGCCTTGAGGTAAAAAGAAAAGTGAAACCTCGTCCTTTGTTTTTCTTTCTGAAGCCAAATATGTATGTTTCAATTTTTTTTTTGGCATGACGCCGGCATACCTACAGATTTTTTCCTCCCAAACAAATACAGTAGGTAGTGTTAGTGTGAAAAAAATTTGGCAAGGGGGGCTTGTATTTTGGAGGAGATCTAAATTGGAAAACCGTGTGGAAATTTCTTAATTTGGTGAAACAGTATTTTTGCAAGATACAAATCATGATAGCGATTGAGCCCAGGGGCAGTCGGAGTTGGGGAAATTAGTATTTTCTACAATGGTGGTGTTAATTTTTTATTTTTTTTTTTTAAGATTTGGAGAAGATATTGGAGAAAATAAATTTAATAGCGATGCTTCAGTGGATGTTGTATTGCCACTAACTTGCGTCGATTCTGAATAGAATACAGGACGGTATCTGGGCTTCGACTAATACCTACATCTCTGTAGTTGGCATGGTATGGTGCACTGAGCTCGTGTTTCACTAGAGGTGAGGTATTTTTTGGCCCACTAAACCGGACTCGAAAAAAATCTTCTTTTAAAACTGTGTAGGTGTTGTTATATCGTGGGTTTATTCCTCTATGTGGGAATTTCCATGTCCGCAAAGTCCTCCGTGGGTTATTTCAGCAGTCTAACAAAAAACATTCAAACTATAATTTGTTACTGAAACTTTATCAAAACACCTACACTCATACCATAATTTTCACATTGAATGCCCATAAAAAAGCAGCTCATGTAAATCGTCTTTTGTCCAAATTTTCAAGTACCTACCAAAAAATAATCATATTAATGTTACAAACTCGGGTTTATATATTAAAAACTAATTTAACGTGATTTTTTTTCCGTGTAATACAAATTTTACTTTTAAAAACTGTACGTATCGTGGGTGTTAAAAGGGAATTTGAGTACCGTGAAAAGGGACAAATTACCATGTTTCATGAGATAAATGAAGAGAGAGTGCTAACAACACTGATGCTAGCCATTTAAGACAACTGATTCGCACTTTTATGGCCAGGTTGACCAACTATCGGAATTCGCTTCTTCATCTACGGGACCAAAATCCGATTGAAAAACTTTGCGTTCAACGCGACTAAGAATAACTTTCTCCACTTTATTTGATGCCTGAGCTTTTATGGCACAGATTTCTTTGGTCCGATATCTGCTAATTTTTTGTCGTGTCGATCGTAAAAGTCAAGAATTTTGTCTAGGGCCGCCCCTTAGAACGGATTTGTGAAAGCTTTTCTCGGTAACAGTCACCGAAGTGCATGTAAAATCTTTCCTTACTCTTTGGGTCCAACGTATCCCACTGCACTTCCTGTATTGCGGTAATATCTCTGATCTGCAGCAGTGAAAGAAATTCTCCATTTACTCCTGTTCCAGGGTCCGAATATTTCACATTCCGATCTGGATATCGTAGTCCTATGTTTTTCTTGGTTTGCAGGGCAATATATTCTAAATTTATTATTAAACGAGGCTCTTGGTTGCTGCGGAGCAAGTGTTTGTTTATGTCATTGAACAGACAGGCTCCTGTTT
This sequence comes from Cheilosia vulpina, assembly GCA_916610125.1. NCBI lineage: Eukaryota > Metazoa > Arthropoda > Insecta > Diptera > Syrphidae > Cheilosia > Cheilosia vulpina. Next base: position 51,376,191 of record OU744278.1, read on the forward strand.
TGATACTTGTACAGATGACCAGATACCTCCGTCTCAGTACTCCACTTTGGGAATGTAAGATCTGTGATAAAAATCCAGAAGAATAGCTACGCAACAACCTCACCTCCAAACAAGTATTTGCTATCCTAATTTTGATAGCATAAGCTTTGGTATTTGCCAGTGCCTTCATGTAGTGCAAGGCCCCTTAGGTGACATAAGGTTTGTCTGCTTAAGGGAGTGGTCTTCAGTTTTTTTGTTTGCTTCGCACAAAAATGGAAAGTTTATGAAAATATGTTTTCAATCAACCACAAGCTGAAATGTTAAGCTGTCCGTCTTAGGGAATAAAATTATATAAACTGTCCTTATCCGTGTCCGGTAAAGGGAAGCGGTCCACCTAGCGGAACGCAAATCGCATGAAATTTTAAATCCCTATGTATCGAAAGGGCACACGTTTTTGTCGTATCGATTACGGTTTTGTGTTAAGACCAAATTTTGAAATAAAGGCTGCAGTTTCGAAAAATGAAAAGAGTAACGCAGGATTTTTTGTTTGGGAGGGCTCTGACTTAATTTTGTGATGAAATGTTCGCCAAAGGAATCCATCAAAGCTCTCTGAGCTGCTGTGCTAGAAGGTTAGTGGTTGGCGGGTGAAGGGGGCACTTTTTTTTTGATTTTTATATATTTTATTCCAAAAGGTACAAGTTAACAAAACAGAAAGTTATAGATGTACGCCACTCAAAATGACAAATGCAAGATATTTTTGTTTATAGTTACAAATTTGCGTACAAATGGACTGTCAGTATGTAGAATTTGGAATTTTTAACCCCGATGTGAGTGGTGAATTACGAGATGAAAAATTTCAAAACGAAACAAATGCAAGCTGTGTGGCGTTTTTAAAGGTTTTTTTAAAACTTGATCTTCGCTTACCACACATCAAAGTGGGTATTTCAGAGAGGCATCTGGGCAAGCGGCAGTTGCTAATCTAGTCAAAGCCAAAATGGTGCCCTATTTTGAATTGAATTGGTGGAAAAATTCGAGCTGTTGGGACAAGTTAGTGATGTGAAGAATAAAACCCTTGCACGTCGCTCAAGAACAATTGAGAATATTGCTGCTGTAGTCCAAAGTGTTAAAGAAAACCCAGGATTGTCCATTCCTCGTCGTTCTTTGGAATTGGGCATTCCACAAACGTCATTACAACCTTTTTTTTCATAAAGACTTAGGTCTTAAGGCTTATAAGGTTCAGTTAACACAATCATCAACAGCCCAGCGTCGATTCAAGACCTCAAAGATAAAATTCGTGAGGCTATCGAGGACATAGGGCAGCCATTTTGCGATTTATTTATGGAAAATTTCATGAAAAGGATATGGTCCTATATGCGTGGTCGTGGTGGCCATTTGGCTGATGTTGTTTTTCATTATTAACGGCATACCTTCCTCTTTATTATGAAATAAGCAACCGATCATTTATCTCAAAAAAATGGCATTTTTCTTTGAATACCAAAATAACACCTCTTATTGGAAAACCCTATATATTGAATATGTCGCTAGAATGCGGCCAAATTTTATCAGCTGGGGTCCTTAGTTAATTTATATAATAATCAATGCCCCAAGACTGTTTAAATAATCATGATTACTGCTGTTTGCAAGTTTTTCCAGTTAACTGCATCATTCATCGCATGTCCTGCTTCACTAGTACCTACATTCAATACCGTTTACAAAAGTCTCCATTTGAAAAGGGAATAAAAATACCTTCCAACTATAAAAGGAATCGCAAACTCGAAAACCCAAAACACCAAGGCACACAAGAGTAATAATCGTGTTGACTTAAATTTCCGATATCAATGCATGAGATGGTATATCAACGATACATTTGCGATCAAAGGACACCATGTGCGTAGATATAACCTTTACAAAGATATCGCATCAACATCGCATTTCGTGTTATACCATAGAATCATAGCACAGCATCTAATGGCGTTCGCCATGCAGTTTCACAAGCTCAATTTATAAAGAACACAGCAGGGCAAATGTGGAGAATGAAAGCAACTTTCACAAGAACACCATTCAAAGCCAGCGAAAAGAATACGAAAACAATTCTCAGAAATGAGGTGCACAGAAAGCATCCGCAAAACAATAAGCACACTATTGAAACACATTTTATCTGAATGGGTGATGGCAAATGTGTGAGTCCTCTTGACTACACATATAGCTGTGTGCCATTGCAGAGTTTAAGTTGCCAGTCAGTGTTTGTGAGGCGCTTTCGTTGTTCGCATTTCACATTCACAGTGTATTCCTTTTACGTTTTGCGCTCTGACTCATGCTCTGGTTGGGTGGGTTCTCCTTTAAACAATCGAATTGTGAACAAAAGAAAATCCATTTAGCATTTTCCACCACATTTCAGAATTTTTTTTTGTTTACGCTTTTGGTTTTCTCTCTTCCTTTGAAACAATGACCCGGCTCGTGTGTGTCGTCATTTTTGTGGCATTAATACAACCATTAGTTGGATTGAAGGACTGTGTTTCGTATACACAATAGTATCTATGGACAGGATAATAACGATTGTTGCTAACAGATTGGTGTGGGTACATAGTGACAGTCCTGAAGTAAGCAGTACAACGATCTGCTGACTTTTGGTTCGAATTGGGGTGGTAGGGTGTTTTTTTTTTTTTTGAACAGCTCTATTGAATGAAGTCGGCGACCTACTGCTGTGTCATTCTGATGGTACTTATTCAACGTAACGACGGGACATCGGATTATGTAGTCGGTCCAATGGCGCACATAATCGGAATGCTGATGGCGGATTAAGTTTATCGGACATACGTTCTGCGGTAAATCGAAAGGAGAGTTGTGAATCTCTGGCACAATGGCATCTGACAAAACTAGGTATGTATTTTATAAAAAAACATGGGGAAACACTTTCAGAAATGAAAATGACAGTGAGAATGAGTTGATGAAGGGAGAGGGGTATGCTGTCAGATACAGCAAAAAAGATGCCTTGGCCATTCCATGTTTTTTTTTACTCCACAGAAGGGCGGTTGCGGCTCTTAAAATTCACGGTAGTGCCCTTTTCCAGGTCCCAATATGGAACTCAGGAGTTCACTACATTAAAATTGACCAATATTACGATGGCAAACATAAAACTTCGAGCACGAGCAATTTAAGGCATTCCTTTAGAAATGCATTATAAAACGTTAACAAGACCCAACGAAAGACCTGTTCCTGACCGGAAACCAATTGTTGCATGCGTCTAGCTTGGCGAAATCTTAACGAAAACCTTCATTTCCATCTGGACAAGTGCTGATTGTGCAGCAACTCTCCGAACGAAACTTCAATAATTGAATTCTCGGATCAACCCATGTGAGGCGCTTTTCATTGATGAAGCCCATTTTCACTTGAGTGAATGCATCACTAAACAGATACCTGTAATAGCCTAAACTGTCAATATAAATAAGTAAGACAACAAGTTTAGTATTTGTTTATAGCTCTTTATTAGCGCAGAGAACCTTACACTTCGATCACTTACTAACGACTGACTGCGACCTCGAATGTGCATGTGCAAGCTGTAAATGAGATCGCGAGAGAGCGAGAGTGTACACAGCTCAGAGCTGGCCGCTCTCGGGTCGCCACAATACCAATAACCGGTAATTCCACCAAAGTCCTTCGCATTCACTTAAATTCAAAGTGTGCTGTGCAATTTCCGCAGCTGCTGTTGTTGGTCCTTGGTTTTTTGAAGAAAATAATTTAAAAGTGAACTCCTTTGTTGCATTGCACTTAGGGAGCATTCGGTTTCAGTAGGACGGTGCAGCAGCCCAGACATTGAGGGTATCTATAGCTGTTTTGATGGAACACTTCTCGGATCGCCTTACCTTAATAAGGTTCGACTTGAAATGGCTATCCTACTGCAGGTTTTACGTGGTTGAGGTTAATTTAAATCCCGCTTTTATGTAAATGCCTAAAAATATTTTAAGACCAACATCCGGGCATTAAATACCGGAGCTAAGCTGGTATAAGGTTGATGACAAACGCCATAAATCGGCTTCGGGGAATAACCTATCTGATACGATTTTAGACTGTATACCTACATTCATTATGAACAAAAAAATGATGAACCATAAAATGGGGTTCGTTGCGTTTCATAACAATGATTTTGTTTTCATGCGGCACCCTATACTATCTGGAATTATTATTCATCAGACACAATGAGACGTTGGGAATTGCTGTAACTTTTACTACATTTTCCCATTGCTAATGGAATCAGCATCACACTGCAACACAACACATATCCATCCTTTGTTCCCTTCTTTTGACCTATTCCCCTTCCAATTTTACAAGGCTAATTTAGTTGTATGTCGGCGCAGTGGCTTAGTGGTTAGTGTGTTGGACTACTAAGCGAGGGGTCCCAGGTTCGAATCCCGAGAAAAACCCAAATTCCAACTTAAGGTTTTTTTCGCTGCGCCACCTCTCGCGAACGTCTGACAAACATCCGAGAGTATAACTGTCATGAAAGAGCTTCTCAATTGGCCGTTTGGACTCGGCATAAAATTGTAGATCCCTTCCATTCGTCCCAAAAATAAAAACTCACACAAGACGAATGGTTGTGAGAAGCTAGGCTTGGGTCCATACGGACCTGTTGCGCCAATTATTTTATTTATTTTATTTTTTTAATTTAGTTGTATGTGGAGCTGCATTTCGGAGGCGGTGTGCAATCAATTCGCATTTATTTACAAAAGAAATTCGTTTGAGTCTTAGGTATTTTTTTTATATAATTTCCTAACTTCGGGTCGGCATGTGTCAGGCTTTTTATAATTTTGACAGCTCAAAAAGTAAACGGATAAACCGCTTAAGCGCACGTGCTGCAGCCTTGAATACGTTTCTTTTTCCGTGAACAACTAATTAATTCCGAATCGAATCGCCTCAAGATTAATATCAACTTTAAATAGAAAGCTATAAGTATTCCTCGTTAGCTCTATCCACTTATATGAAAAATATAAACTATTCATGTGATTGAAATGGTCGCCATCTGCAAATCATGATGGAAATCTTCACTTGTAACCTGATGCACATTTCCTACTACGCAGCAATCAAAGAGTACCGCTGCCGAATAGCCAAAAGTGCCGCTTTTACCCCAGACAAAAAAAGCAAACAACACAGTATATATCAACTCTCAATGAGATTAATTTGAGATCCTTAATTTCGACAAAAGCCCAGATTCAACCCCTCAGCAAAGATCTAAGTAGAGACACATCCCCAATGAACTAAATACGTCAATTACCCTTCTCTGTAGAAGACCAACACAAAGTCCAGGCCTGACATTTTGAACAACCTCCGGATTTCCATTTGGGGCTTACATTTCAATTCGACTTCATTCATTCATAATCTATCCAATGATAGGCAATTGATTGCATTTTGTTATCCATCCCAGGACATTTGTATTACAACAATCAAGAGACTTGGCTGAATGCCTCGGCAAAAGGTCAGTGCCTTTTGGCCTCACAAAGGCACCTAGCAATACACAGGTTCTCTTTGACACACAATAGAAATGGATATATACACACTGACACACATCCTCCTACTACTGACGACACTGCCGATTGGTGGAGATGAACTATTGCAAATAAATGATGAACATTTATTACAACAAGAATCCGGGTTAAAGTTACATCATTCGTCCTCGTCCTCGTCCGGTAAAATTAGTCTTCCTTTACACAGTCGGATACGATGTCCAACTCTCATCGACCTCGTCACCGTTATTGTTGAAGTTGGCTCGACTCTGTTCGACTCGACTCGTCTCGGTTGGGTTAGTTATTGTGGGCTTGATGATGAGGTCGTGCAGTGTTGCCACGGCGCACCCACAAATAGACATAAATCATTTTATTGATTTTTTTTTTCTCTCTGGCTTTGTTTTGTTTGAATTCTTCCTTCCGGGTCTATTGTTGTGTGTTGTAGCGGACACATGCATATATCTCTTTCTATGGAATATCCTTTTCCAATTGATAAATGTTATAGGCTTATCCGCAAATTTGAACGTCAACAGCAGCGGCAGCAACCAGTGCTCCATGCGATAGCTAGTCAGGAATAGAAGAAGAATTATTGGCCATACGGTAAGGACACCAAGGACGAACACGACGACGACAACGACAACAACAACATGGAGATGGAGAGCAGCTTGTTTGCGGATCTTGAAGATTAATTTTTAGTCATTGGAGAGACCCTTCTGCGACGATGAAGAGGAACAATAACAAACGAATAAATAAATGGAGGACGGAGAGGCGGTGAGTAAAAGCGAGTCCCTAGGGAGGATGTGATTAAATATTTCCCCCAACAATGGAGGCAGGAAAGTGAATCGAGGCAACAGTTCAGAGATTGGCAGAGGATGCATGCCTATTTGAGAGTTGAATTCAATTACACTTGACGGTCTGAATAAAGAGAGAGACAATTATTTTTCCAAACTGCATAGCCATAGTGCTCCTGAATAGCCATCATGGGCGGCCACTACCAAGATAAAGTGCCGTGATTTAACGACTTTAATTTGAAGCATGACTTGGCTGCGTGGCTGCATGTTCGCCACGAATTTCTAAGAAGCTTAGTACCTCATCACTCTGCGGCGCTGGTGACGACGGGGTTGCCATTTTCGAGTTGACTCTATTAACAAGAAAAGAAATATCGTTCGGCAGAGGCATTCCCAGTAGGGAAGCCCTGCGCTACCATCTTGCATTCGACAGTGACATCCGCTAAGGAGGACCTACTACGTCTGCCTTCCACGCCGTCCGCACTGCCTTTAATTGAATTGCAAAAAGCGCTGCAGGATGGGTAGAGAAAACCCTATTAAAATGGAATGCAATTTATGACATTGCAAGGAGCAGCCAATGCCGAAGTGCTCCAGCAGAAAGGACATTTAAATTATTATTAGGTTGTTGCCTGTTGGAGTTGGTGTTTCCACTGCCATCTCGAAACAACTCATTCTGCCTTAGTAGTTTATATACGGGAAAATAATTAAAAACCGACTTGCTGGAAGGTGGTTTCGTATTATGGCCCTACAACATGGTCATGCCCATGGAGCATGGTCTGGTCATAGAAAATACCTCATAGTCTCCGAGGGTTGTTCGAATAGGTGTACACAAACAATACACAAGTACCTAATACTTTTAGGGCGGCCAGTCCCATCAAGCCGATGATTTATTATGCAATTAGTTTGTTGTGTTGGCAGGACTAAAAGCTCGGCGAACGAAAATTGAGGACATGTCAACGAGTGTTTTATTTCTTCGGATATAATTGACCTTTTGCGCTTGAAGTTTCTATGTACCCAGTCGATGGAGGTATAACAAATTTCAAAGTGAGGTGCCAACAGTAGGTACTTGTACTACCAGTCGAATAAAAACCGTTCGCTTCGTAATTGTTTTTGATATGTATTTCTTTTTTTCCAGTTGATGTCCGGCTTTTTCTTGAGCGAACCGTAAGGAAGAGGGAAATTACGTAATTTTCCCGAGTATTGTCATTTTATTTTGTTGTTAAACGTGACTCAGTGAGTGAGGTTTAATTGTTGGCGACAAGTTGAATTACGAGTACTACGTAGCTTTGTTTCGAAACTATTGAGGATAATTAATGTAGAATGAAATTGGGGGAGGTGATCCTTACCTAATATCGAACACAATGAAATTACGATTATATACGCATACTCGTTATATGGGAAGTATGAACATAAGTATTTCGTTGACACGCACACGAGTGGCCGGCTACTGCTGTTCACTAAGTAAAGTTAGACTTCTTTGTTTGATAACTTCATTCCTGACGTTAAATAATGCACGGAATGGAAACGAACATGTCTGGCGGGTGTCTTGACGAGGTTAGGTTAATTTAGGTTGAGTGGGGTTGTGAGATCGTCACAAAAGACTAGGCACCAAGATGGGCCCATCGCCATCCCCAGGGAACCATTACTGTTCAAAACATAAACCAAATCGCCCAAACAGTCAATTTCCATACAGAATTTAATTTTGTTTGAGGAGACAATGGGAACAAATTGGTTTTCATCCGGTGAGATGCCAAACCGTTCTAGCGCTCTGAATGGAAAGATATCGGAGCGGGTCGAAATGCTGCTTTCGACCCGCTTTTGTATGGAAAGACAGAATTATACTGTTTTTCAATAGAAAAATTCTGCTTTTCGAAATTCTGCTCTTTTCAGTTCTTCTTTACAAAATTCCACATTTCAAATTCAAAGTAATAAAATTCAGCTTATTCTGATATTTTTTCCCAACGAACAAATGTACAAAAAAAAAAATAAAAACATTTTTAAATTTACAAATACAAATTAAATCTTAAAAAAAAATAAAATTTTAACTACAAAAAAAAAAGAAACTATGAAAATGAAATTAAATATTCAAAAATAAAAGAAAACTATATCCATTGAAATAATGGCTATACACGAGGCAGCCTGCAGACTTGACTTGTTTGCGATAGACGGGAAATCAATCGTACTATAAAAAGACAGTCACGCAGCCATAAAAGCCCTGAATACACCAACAACTAAAGTTGGTAAAACAATGCTGCGAATCTCTTAACGAGATTGCGGACAGATGTTCAGTAACCCTGTGCTGGGTTCCAGGTCAAAGCGACATTCCTGGCAACTGCAAGGCGGACGAATTAGCCAGACAAGGTAGCGGCCTTCACTGGAACAACAACAGTGACCCATACGCTCATAATGCAGTCCATTAAATTTTCCTTATTCAAGGAGGCAATAAGGGGTGCAAACAACAGGGTACTCATTCCATTAATTTTTTAGACGATTATCATCGGAACGATAGACCTCCAAAACTAGTAGCTAAATGCTAAATTACAAGTTTGAGAGCTTAATCCAGTTAATTTTCCAAAAATATAATGAAAGCTGACGTTTGTCCAAAAAATTTTAGCTGAATATAATTTATTTTGATGATCAAAGTATTAAAAACGATATCGTTAACATGATCGTTGATTTACGGAATCTGCCCCCAGGTGGAACAGTATAAATACCAAGCAAACTTGTCCAAAACTAGATGCTAAAAGGACTCAGGGACTTCTCTCTAACAGTAGAAATAGAATCAATTCCGTAGTGGGAGCATTAACAGGACATTATTTGATAGGAAGACACGCTCGCAGATTGGGAGCACCCTACAATGATTTTTGCAGAAGCTGCATGGATGAGGAGGAAGAGGAAACCGTTCTTCATCTTCTGTCTACCTGCCAAGCTCTCGCAAATTTGCGCAAAACAAACGTAGGAAAATACTTCTTCGAAGACCTCAGTGACTTGTCTCTAACAGATACACGCTGCATCAGTAAATATATTTCCAAGACCAAATGGTTGTAATGATCTTTCACATATTTTCAGTGTTAACAGTTGGTCACATCGGCTACTGCCCACACCACCTGCAGCCCTTAGATGGGCTGTTTGTAGATTGCAATCGAGGGGAAAATGCTTCGGTTACCCTTCGTTTATCCGAAATAGCCTGTCACTCAGTCAGACTCACCTTTTGACTAAATTGACACATCTCACAATTCGCGAAGTAAACAGACCGATTGATCCAATCACCACTTCTACTCCGTCTCGCTTTATCTGCCTCATCCGATAAGCTGCGAGAAGATACAGGCGAGGGTCCAACCATTACGGTTACCACCCGTCTATCCGGAGGTACACTGTCGACCAGTCACCTCCACCTCGACCAACCTTGCCAAACGTCTAGTAAGGCTACGCAACAAAAGTTCCGATCTGCTTATCACCGATTCTGGACGTTACCGTTTTACGTCTTTTTTCGGAAGAGATGTCGGAGGATTATAAGAGAAGGGTTCGGTCCCCCGTCGTATATTCGAAGACATATCGTCCAATAGCTATATCCAGTCTCCTCTCTTCAATGGGTCGTCCGAGGTTCACGGGCAAGGGGTAGACGGTATCGGAACCCTTTTCCTATCCAAGGATAACCCAACAAATCGACAAATCGCAATAAGCATTTAAGGCAGCAAAAATGAGCCCACTAACATGCCCGGTTTAGTTTAAAGCTTAACACTCCGGCCTCCTAACTTTGGTGTTCGAAGACGCAAAGAACCACAAGAACAGACAAAGGCAAAAATGATAACTTTCAGGGGAACATTTAGACCCATTCTTAAGAGAGACACGAATGAACTCTGTTAGACAATTCACCAGCCGACACGAACCTCATAGTCGTTTCGGCTTTAGAGGTCTCCTCTGTGCATTTATCCGAACTTATTTAACAAGGTTTGCTCACCAGGGCAATTTGCTTCATCAAATCTGAAGCTATTGGACTTGATGAAATCCACTTTGACTCTATACAAATTTGACTCTCTTTATGGAGAAACAATACTATTTTTACCACTTTCAGCTTTCCGTTGGTCTTGAGGCATCTCCCAAGATCACCCCAGTTATGAAAACCTATTCATCGGCAAAGTTGCAGAATATAGACATAAATCAATTGCTAGATTTATTTTTAAAGGCCTGCAATGAAAATAAAAAAGCCATTCAGCTAAATAAATAAATTGATGGTGTAGGGACCCCTAAGGCCTAGCTTCCTTTTGAGTCAGGTTTGTCATTTTTGAGAGGAATTTAAGGGATCTATAATTTTAAGACGAGTCCAAGCGGCCAATTGAGCAGCTCTTTCATGACAGTTATACAGTGGAAAAATATCTGACGATGAAATTTGGGATCTTTTTAGGAATCGAACCTTGGACCCCTAGCACTAACCCACTACGTCTACAACTATTCAGCTGTTGTACTACAAATTAAAAATTACATTCGTGTTGCAATTTTGGACTTTTCTAAGCCATTTGATAGCGGCAATCATGATTTCGTTGCTATCAAAGTAGCAGCCTCTTTAATTGTCCTGAAACCGCAAAAGACCTGAAGACATTCCCATTTCTAACAGCGCTTTTAAACTGTGAAAATACCAATCTGTCAGAGTTTCTCAATATAAAGAGTACACCCCCAAGGCTCCGCCCTCGGTCTCGTGCTTTTTATTCTCTTCGTCTGTGAGGTTGTTACAAAGCTATTCGATTGATCAGTTCACATTATTTATTCTGATGCCATTCAGGTGTGTTTATATTTTCACTTGGGCTTATTGGAAAGTGCCATTTGCCTTATGAATCGAGTTCTCGATACCACGAGCTGTATGACCTGAGTGATTGGTTTGGTCATAAATAGTACTCAAAGTCCCGCAGTTGCCTATCTTACGATTGCCGCATCGCTGATGGGGTTTTAATGCCTTTAGGCTGTAATTAGCCTCTGTTGAAGTGATTTACTCGTCTTTGGGCAATTGCGGGGCATTCACTTAGAATGCGTTCCACAGCCTTTAGAGCTTCTGCCGATTTTGTAAAGATGACAAATGACTGTTTTTAAGGTTTTTGCATCGCTTTTAAGAGTTGGTAGTTGGCCTGAAGCATGCATCCCTGTGTGGAATTCCGATTCGACATTTGCTTTTGGAGCTCCCAGCCCAATCCCAGCCTTAATGTTGCTGGTTTGGCAGACCACAAAAAGGCCAATGAAGGCTGTTCTTCAACCTCTTCTTGCCTTTGAATCCCTGGTGGCCGCCGCCACCTGCATTCTGTTCTTGAAGCCTTTATGGGGAGAAGCATTTTTAGCATAAATGCTCCCCTTCTTCAGTATCTCATGTCAATCCCCTGTCAGTGAGCAACCACGTCAAGAAGTCACGGCCGCATACTTTCCTCCATTCTGCCTGATTGTCTCGCTTGATTTCAATCAAAGTTGACCCAGACTTCTACAATCTTATTGTACTACCCCAAGTGAGTTTCGGCATTTTGTTCTATTCTATTCCCCCAAAACAGAACGAACAAAAAAAATCAATAAATGTTCTACTTTCCCATAAAATCCGTTCAAGGATTCGACTTAAAAAAATGCAACTGGAATTTTTTGCTCACTCCTCATGGAATTATTTTGTAAGCCAGTAGGTCGATGCAAAGTTATCGCCGCATCTGGACTCTGGAGTATCAAATTGCCAACACCTTGTCAACTATAACAGATTTTGACGACGTTTCCCTACGCCACGGCCAAGGCCCTCTTTTCAACACAAACAATAAGAAGAAGACCTGATGAGCTAAACACAAATAAATCAGAGAGAAATCAAAATCAGCTAGAAGAAGAAAATACTCCGGGTAAACATATCTCCGGCAGGATATCTTCTCCATTTTGTGTAATTTGTTCGAAGGATTTTCTTCAAAGTGACTTTAATTTCTTATTGTAAACGATGTGCCGCCATCCATTCATCCGGAATGGGTTTAATTTTGTTCTTAGCATTACCTTCGTGGAGTCGCTGCATGGCCAAATGTCCGTCGGGGACAATTCGTTGCCGTCGCTCTTTGGGGATAAATCTTGGAAAGAGGTAACAGCACGAAATGTCCCCTTCAAAAAGGACTACAAAATGAAGATAAAGTACCTTTGGTTGGCTGGCATCGTTGCGTTCCTGCCAACTGCATACCTTCACGCCCACATCTTATTATGGTACGCCAGCGACAAACGCCCCATACACTCTTACTTTCACATATATGGATATTTATGTATGGGGGGGGGGGGGGTAATTTATCTCGTTTTTAAATTTATGGTATATTGGCTGTTCTCGATATTTTATTTGACTCTCTGCCACATCGCATAGACTACATATATCTGTGCCGCACTCTTAGCAGTCTTATTTAAAAACTAATTTACTAGCTGAGAAGAATGGAAGCAAAAAGGATCCGAAGTAAATTAAATGGCATCCTTCACTCCCGGTGACAGCAACTGGAACTTGGCCATTTTTCTTCTTCTCTTTTTTTCCTGCAAATTCAATATACGACTACCTATATGCACGTAGTAGGTAGATCCTTGAGTGGAATTCCGTTCGCCAAGGGTTTTTTATTTGTGTGTCCCATCAAGTGTCTGCAAGATGAATGCCGGTCTCCGTTGGAAATTTCCTTAATTGCCTACAGTTGGTTAATGCGTTCTAGCTATATGCGCGTGACCTTTCATTGTACGAAGAAAGTTTCTAAATTACAGTATATCCTTGTGTCAGGCGCTTTAATTTCTTGCCACCCATATAGATCTGATCCAACGCACACTTCTCTGCTATACTTCGAAAGTGGCGCATTGTGAAATATGCATCGCATCAGCATAAAACGGATGCACTTTGAGCGCTCCACAGAAGGTGACTACACAAAGGAAAAAGGACGCACACACGACCCATACGAGTATGCAAATGTCGAAGGATAATGACATTGTTTGACTTGTTGTTCGTCATCACTCATGTGATGTGCAAATGTTGAAGGGACGTTCTGTTTTGCATTGCGTCACATGTGCCACATGCATATGGATTGGGTTAGGTCGGTACACCGTAGTACGAGTATACTGTACAATGTACATCCAGGATGTTAATCCTCTTAAATATTTACCGTACACGTATACACATTTGATATACAGGCTCGGAGTGTTTTAGCATTTTAAATTCTCTAGACAAGATGAGAGGGTACCGACCGACGGCTTGTCTGGACTGACCGTATAGAACTAACTGATTCACTGAGAGCCGCATTAATTGCAAAACACGGGAAACGCAAATATTTGACAATTAAGAGTCGAATGCTATAGCATGGACCAGGGGATATACAGACACACATACGCAAGTATGGACAATGGAAAACAAAGTGCTTTGGTTTCACCCTTCAACGAAAATGTAAAAGGAAAACTAATTGGAGAAAGGTTTAAGGTTTGCAGAAGCCAATCATTGCGGTGGCTTTCAGACTAGTCCTTTATAATGACGTAAAGGCAAGGAACGAGCCTTGCTGCGTATAGGCCTTTGTTTTATTGAGTTTTGCTGGCATAGCTATCCGACATGTGGTTTACGCAACAACTGCTTGCATGTTTTGAATAGGCAGTGCATTTAAGGGGAAATAGGTATGCAGATGCAGTTGCTATTTGGCTTCACGAGAATCTTAGTTGCTTGCGTGTACAGTAGGTACCTACCTTCTAGTGAATGGCTCGAGTATTCTTTTACCATAAAGACGGTGGAAATGATTGCGTCCGCTTTTACTTTAAGCCTATAAAAATCGAACCTCTTTCTAGATAAAAACCTGTAAAAGACTGATGCTGTTCAATATTATCGGATGGCAACACAACCAGCAGCTGCAACAGCAGCAGAAAATACACACACACACACATACGCAAGCACCAGACCGAAGAGACCAGAAAGGACATTTTTTTCATTTTGTTTTTTGTTCCTTCACTCGTAAGACGACATTCAACCCGTTCGGCAGCTATGTGGCAATAATTACTTAAATAAAGTTCATTTTTTAATTTAGGACATTTTCAGAATTCGATGTTGGTTACCCGCAAGTAACTCCAACAGATGCTGCTGTTGCTTTCTTACGAATCTATCCCCTTTAGAGTGAAAAAGCCGATCTATTCTTGCTGCTTAAATCGAGGGTTGGTTCGAAGTTTTCTCTGTTCCGGGATCGAAATAGCTATAGGTAATTGCAACCGAAGTCTTTATAAGCAAGTTTTCTAAAGAAGAACAAATCAAAAAGTTCGCAGCTATGAAAAATATAACAAAAGCTTCAAAACTGCGGCTCACAGGGCACAGTTGTAGGTGCCTCAAATTCAAGATTGGGCTTCAGAATTAGCTTCTCCACCCACCTATTTCCACATTTGTTAAGTTTTGATTGGATTCATCTGGACGTTATTTTTATATATATTTCCAGTTTTCAGTAGAGGGAGTTATTTTGCGCTATAGATTGAAAATTAGCAAGTACCTTTCTCAGTGCAGGAATTAATCGGTTAATAACTCTTGCGAATAGCTGTTGCTTTGAACTTAGTGCGCCTGCGAATGTTTTATGCAGTGTTGCCATTCTGACCGGATTCCGGTCATTTCTAACCGAAATTTCTTCCCTCTGACCGGAGAAAATTTTGAAATCCGGTTAGACCGGATTTTTAACCGAAACGAAAAAATTCTTTAACCGGAAAACCTTTTTTTTGACCTGAAAGATAATATTGTTCTATTACTAGACAAAAAGGTCAGATTTCTATAATTTGAATCATATCTGGCCATACTTAACGAACACACTCACAATTTCATACAGAAACCAATTTATTGTGAATAATCCTAGAATACAGGGGCTCCTCGCGGCAGTTTCATTTGAATGCTCCCACCAAGTGTGGCTAAGGGTGTGCATTCAAACAAGACTGAAGTGATGACCATTTAGAATATTTTGCAATTTCGGTTTTGGTTTTACCAAATTCAAACGCCGAAGTTGAGTGGAACGTTCCTTTTTCTGCAAAACGTTGTGATGCAAAGCCTTTTAAGGAATTGTTTGTTTTTTTTTTTTTTAGTCTTATTAGCTTTAATTAAAATTAGTTTAGAAATATAAAAAACACTATATGCCTATAATGTAATATCAGTTTTTTTTATCAATTTTTAGTTAAAATATATTACTATATTCCATTTTTTACCGGACTTTTGGTCAAAAATGCTTATTTTATCTTTTGACAGGATTTTCTGACCGAATTTAAAAAAATAAAAATCGGTCATTCGGTCAGATTTGACCGGATTCATTATTTTTTAGTGGCAACACTGGTTTTATGATGCTGGAACTTTGTAGGTATTTGTTTAAATCAGTTGAAGACATCGTCTGTCGTTTAGAGAGGAAGTTTTTTTCTTCTGTCCCGTTAGCATTGACAGCCTTTGGGGAAGAAGATTCAACTATGAGCTATACAAGCTGTACAGCGGCATCGAACCTGGACAAAAAATATTGCATCAGTCGCCTTAGATGGCTAGATCATGGGAGAATGAACATAAGTTCTCTGGCCCGCAGAGTCTTTTAGCGAAACAGTAATAATTTTTAGTGTCGAGGCTAAATTTTTAAAACTTCCAATGGCAACATTTTTCATACAAAATTGCATATTGTGACCTATAAAATATTTAGTGTAAAGGTTAAAATTGATTGTTAGTAAGGCCCTTTGAGTCTAATCCAATGAGAAAGACCTCCCTTATATGTAGAAGAACATCTCAATCGACTTGGAGTGCGCAACTGGAGGCAGCTTCATAAGGACCGGGCAAATTGGATAGACTTGTTAGATGAGACCTCAACTGTAGGACCACCTAAGTAAGTTAAGGATCACAGGCAGCTTTGTGGATGCTTTTGGAAAAAAAAAAAAATTTGTCAGTGAGGTAAGGTAACATATCCAAGTCAAGTGATTAAGCTGAATTTAAATATCCGAGTAGTAATAGTTTATTGTGACACAGTCGTGCACATTTCTCTCAAGTGCATGTCTATTTCTCATGTGTTAAAGTCAGTTCCTAGGAGAAGTGCCGTTGCCGGGCGCTATGCAAACTCTATTCTAACACCAAGGCTGGAAAGCCCCCGTTTGCTTGTTTTTATGTAGTAACTTCATCACGCGAACCAGTGAACAACAAATGTTGTCAATTGTTTACGCTGGCATGTGCTATTTTTTTTTTAAACTAAATATTTGGTGTAAAGCACAAAGGGTCCCATAATTGGTCGCAGGGCTGTCACAGCTACTCGTGTGTGCGTGTTAAATTTATCGCACGAACATAGAGGGCCCAACTGAATTCAGTATCCGAGATCTACTTTATAACCACTCAAGCAAAAGATTCGTTTAATGCCGACTCCGAAGTGTGTGGTATTTTTCTGAGTCCATGCACTAACAGTGGAATGGTTGTATTGTTTTTTTTTTTTTTAACATAGGTGTACCTTCTATGGGACGCTATGAAATTAACGTCAACTTCTGAATTTGAAAAAGCCACGTATTTATTTGCATAGGATATAAAATAGGTCAACAAATGGTCGACGGCACTGCTCACGCCTTATACGAAAAACCTTTCATTGAATAATGTTATGTCAATAGTACTAGTTAATTATTTTTTTTTAATTTAACAATAGGTAAATACAATCGACCAATGCGGAGAACCATCATCGTTTTAGGGGATTTATAAGATAAAAAATAATTTAAAAAACAAATTGTGTAAATAATATAGAAAAATATTTCTGAAAGATGGGGAATGTCCTTTGCAATAGATATATGAGTTTGAAAATTCTGCATTCAGTTTGGAGTAAAAAACCAATCGCCAAACTCGATTCTCTCCAACCTATGTACACGATACCTTATACAGGCCAAAACAAAAAGTTTCGCCAGCTTACTCATGCTTTAAGAACGATTTTATTGTTGGCATAAATTAAATTCTAAGACACCTCACCTTCTGTGAATGAAACGCATAAAAGCATTAGCGGTATACCTATTTTCCATATAATGTTTCCAAAGGATACACAATTGCTCAATGACACACTTAACACTGTCAGATTTGTTTGCCATCGATTGCATAGGGCGTTTATAATCGCGTTGACATTCCATAGCACCCGTAAACCACGTTGCGTTGGCACTACACGCAGGAGGTAGTCAAGAAATTAAAATATTAAATATTGAAGCAAATTGCAGGCGTAATCACAAATGGTTAGGTTAATAAATCAGTGATGGAGGGGTGGAAAAGACATAGAAAATGAAAGGCTTTTTTTAAATGTAGGGGTAAGCAAGGCAGGCAGGGTGCAACGGTGGACATTAGAGGAGCAAAAGTAATGGACATTTATTTCCAAGTTCCGCTCTCTTCGGATTGTCATTTTTGATTGAATCTTTGTGGGGGAAATATATTTCCCGCAAAGTACAATCGCCCTTTTTATATGGTTGGTGGAAATAGATTTAAGAAAAATAATAAATCCGCGACAATAATAACCATTTTTAGTGTCGACGCTAAATTTTTCGAACTGACAGTTGCAATATTTTCCATACAAAACTGCATATTCTGACCTACAAAACATTTAGTGTGAAGATTAAAAATCATTATTAATAAGGCTTAATGGGCCTTAACATTTTTAGTGTCGACTTGTAAGAAAGAATCAGTTTACCAATATTTAGTCGTCTCTTCTTGCACTACCTTCTCTTAAGCATTGCTGTTTACCTATATGCTAACTTTACCCATGTACTAACGTAACCTATATACTATACACTATATTACTCATACGATGTACAAAAAAGACTAGTCTTAATAAACAACTGAATTAGAACGGTCGCTTTTCTTTTTTGCGCAATCTGCAACACGACTCTTAGTTAGTAGTTCACAGTGGAGATATTTTCCACAGAAATTTAGCAATTGTGAGCTTCAGTAAATTGAATGTCGGGAATAAAATTTGTTTTTGTAGTACAGCGGTATGTCTGCCGTTTACTTAATTCAAAACATTTAAATGCAGATTTTTTTATCACCATTTTTGTTAACTAGCCTTAAGTTACATTGTAGGGGGAAAAGGTGGTAAAATAGATCACCCTATTGGAAGATGCTCTTATTTTTGAAAATGGCCGCCAATTTCAAATCTGTTTTGGACATTATTTGTGGACTAGATAGATGTAGAATACTAGTGAACAAGCCATAATCGTGTCTATTTTTTTGCGTAACAATTCGTCTGTAGTGTTAGGGCACCGCGAATTCCTTCGCCGATTCCACAGCCGTCCGACACCGACTGCGCAAACACTGTGCCGTTTGGCCACCAACCTTGAAGAGTATATGACCACATGAGACGTTGCCAAGAGTGGCCGGCCCCGGAGCGCCCGTTGTGCCGAGAATATCGCCGCTGTTGACGAGGATTTCGAGCTGTGGCCGGAAACATCGACCAGACCTGCCGAGCCTCGCAATTATCCATCAGCCGGTCGTCCCTAAGGCAAATTTCGGTCAAAGACTTGCGCATGTTGGCGTACAAAGTCTAGTCCGTGTATCAGCTGCTGCCTGTCAATCGCCAAACGCGTGTAACCTACGCCCAAGCCATCCTCAATCTCGAGGACGAAGTGGACGATTTTTCGACCAAAATCATAATGAGCGATGAGGCTCATTTCCACGTCAGCGGGTACGTGAACAAGCAAAACTATCGCTTCTGAGGCACAGAAAATCTACATGTAATGCACGAGGAGCCATTACACCCGCTCAAAGTTACTGCTTGGTGCGCTGTTCACGCTGGAGGAGTCATCGGGCCATTTTTTTCGAGAACGCCGCTGGTTAAACGACAACAGTGGACGGTGCGCGCTATAGGGCCATGTTAACCTGCCGCAATTGGACGAATTAGGACTGGAGGACATGTGGTTCCAACGGGACGGAGCTACGGCACACACTGCGAGAGCCACAACCGATATTCTGAAGGCGGCGTTCCCGGGTCGCCTCATCTCTCGCCCGATTTAACCGTTCCAGACCTTTTTTTGTGGGGTTTTTTCAAGTCCCGTGTTTACGTGAACAAGCCCGAGACCCTAGAAGCCCTCAAGGACAACATTCGACACGAATGCGAGAACCTGTCGCCCGAAGTTCTCGCCGAAGTGATAAAGAATGCCATAAAACGAGCCCGTATGGCCATCAATTGTGACAGCGCCCATTTGGCCGATATCATCTTCTCGACTTGACCAATAAAATTGTAAAGGTTCAAATAAACATAATAATTTTCATTTAGAAAAAAAAATGAGAGCCAAACAACATCGGATGACTTCTTTTGGCCCACCATGTATATTCTTTCTCCCTCAATCCTATTAAGATAATCGTACACAAAGAGAAAGAATGGAAAATCCAAAATGGAAATGGCTTTAAAGGGATTGAACGGCAACTGCAAACAGGCAGATTTCCGAGAAATTAGATTTGTTTTAGTGTATTAAATGTTGTGGCTAGAGACTGTCGGCTGTTTTTTGTCATTTATTCTTTTGTCCATTTCCATCCATGCTGTCCTACCAAATATTGCTGGTTTAATTTTTTTGTAAAATATCTCCAACATTGCATATGCCAATATCGACTCTGCAAAATCTATATGCTTTAATTGATGAAATAAATTTACTGACTTTCCGGGCCAACAATTAAATAACAACTATCCGTCGAACACAAAGTACGAGTAAATGATCATGGTCACGATTCAATTTAACCGACTTCGTCCCACTCTGGGTCAATCGAAGCTCGAAATCTCTGCTCGGCCAGCAAATAAATTGCGCAAAGGATATTTTAAGAAACTTTGATCTTTAAAAGCAATTATCACTTAATCCCAGTAGGTGGCCTTCCCCCCTAAACAGTTGGCAGTAGATATCAGTTGATGCCATTGGAAAACCATAAGTCTCCGAAATACAGAAGAAAATGAAGAGCATATCCTTTCCGCCTGCTGTTCCACAAAGGCCGGATATAATATTCAAATAAATCATGCAGAAAATCTCTGCAACAAGAGTCTCTGCAGCCTTTGCTTACCTAACCTCGAGCCGCAACCCCCAACTGTCACACATGTGTGTGTATGTAGCCGAAATGAATACACAACAAAATCCGAAACAATCATAGCCATGAGCGCTCTATGTCAGAGAAGATTTCCAGTCCAAAGGACTCCAGACCTAGCGTATACACATAAGGATCAGGCAACCCATGCGAAATGTGTACATTGGGATCCACAGGTGAACAAATAACATTTCTTTTGGTTCACATTTTATAGGATTTGTTGGAAGTTTGCGGTGCGGGTGCTACGTGTGGAATTTATGCCCCCAAGTTATATCTCCATTTTTGTTGAATAAATCCTTTTTTTTTTGTTTTTCTTCTTATCCGTAGTAGTGGAAGCAGTCCTCCAGGGAAAGGAAATTTCTTTCAATTAAAGTACGACGACAGATTTCTTCATAACCACGAGCACTCAAATCACATCAGGTGGTATATATAGTATTTAGGTCGAGAAAGGGGTCATCCACAGAATGGTGTAGAAGAAGAAAACTTGTAAGGCTCACTAGTGTGCCCTACAGAATTTTTTGACATTCCCTACAATTATACACGTCGGCTGTGCAGCTGTCATACAGATGTTTACAGCCACACTTCACTGCTGTACATTTAATTGGTGAGCATATTCCGGAGCAGAACTTCACCGAAGGAAGACACAAGCGACTAGGACGACGAATGCACTCGTATACCTTGTACGTGGCACGAGAAAGTGTAGACGCCGCAAGTAGTGCTCCGTGGAATGCAACGCTGATGGGAAGTGACCCTGTTGCTGAAGTGGCAAACGTTGATTTGTCCTACTCCTGGTGACTGTATATGAACCAGGTCATATAACGAAACGGAGGAATGTTTCATTTTGCTATACTTTTTTTCGTATGCTCTCCTTTTTAATCGCAGTAATTTGGGAATGCACTGTTGGAGTGATTTTCAGCAAAGCAAACTTAAGCATGCTAACTAAGGAGCAGCCAAGGCTGCATGTGGTAGCGCATACTTAAGAGTATTTAATGACTGCTACAGAGAAGGACTGCGACGGTTGTTTTTTTTTTTTTTTTGGGTTTGAATAGGGCGTTTTAAAATACCGCGATCAAATAAAGTGCACGACTGGTTTGAACGAAACTTTCTCGTTCATCAAAATTTTGCTTGGTTGTTTTCTTATATTATTTATTATTAGGTAGGTATAGGTAAAAAACTGATAAACAATGCTAGATAAAAAAACAGTGCGTAGATTGAATACAGGAAAAGGAATAGTGTTAAATAAAATTCACTTTTGGATAGTTTATCTGATGTGGCTGTACAGTGAACATATCAAATAACAAT
Source organism: Cheilosia vulpina (assembly GCA_916610125.1). Lineage (NCBI taxonomy): Eukaryota > Metazoa > Arthropoda > Insecta > Diptera > Syrphidae > Cheilosia > Cheilosia vulpina. The sequence goes on from OU744278.1 coordinate 51,397,778, forward strand.
GTGAGTTCTTAAAAGTTCAAGCTCTCAGTAAAAGGGAATTGTCGCGAGTTCTGGCTAGAGAATTATAAGTGTCACTGTACTATTTTATAAGCTCTTAAACTTTACAACATTTTTGAGTACAAGGACAAGTGCAGTAGGAGTTCCTGTTTTCTGATCTGTTAGGTCATGTTTTTTTTATTTTGATTAATAACGCTGCTATGAGGTGTCTATGATTGGAAGCAGAGTTCGTGATAGATCTATATTTTACATAGATGTGTATTGTAGATTTGTTTTTGAATATGCGTTAGCAGTTATAAACTAAATATCCCATTTATTGTGTGGTGTGAAAATTAAGTGGGAGTTTCTTATTGCGGTTGGTATTATTTTAAGGTTCATACTCCATATGGTTAAAAAAACAGAAGAAATTATATTTGTTAAAAATAAGTTTTGCTTAGCTGTTATTGCATTTTTATTAGAAGTGGAAAATTGAGATTATTACAAAAATATACCGTAAATATGTGAATACATACCGGGATTTTTGAAGTAATTTTTGAGAAAAAATTATTATTCTGATTTATTCGAATTTTTAATAAAAAGTAAGTACGGGATCTTATTTAGAATACTTTTATTATACTTAAAAAGAATTTTGATCAAAATCGTTAGAGCGGTTTTTGTAAAACTTGGCAGACAAAACAGTACCAAATATGGCAATGTTTAGTATGAAAAATACTATTTCTTAACTTTTTAGCTGAAAACCGAGTACAAGTTACTGTTCGCAATGTAACCATTACTAGGTTTTTAAAGTTTTTTTTTTTTTTTTAAATCGAAAATGAGGTTTTCGAGATATGAGTTTTTTTTTTAAATTAGCGTTTTCGGTGAATAGAATTGTAAATTTAGGACGCAATAATTTTCAAAACATGAATTTAACTCTAAGTTTGCATTTTGGTTGAAATCGATGTTCCCGTTTTCAAGTAAACTAATGAAAACTAAATTTTTAAAAAATTACTTTTTTCAAAAATCCATTTAATGATAATACAGAGAAAAACTGAGTTTGCCATTAAGGTAAAAATGACCATATTACCTTAGAAATGAATTTTTGTTACAATCGTATGGACCGTTTTCAAGATATGTCCAAGTTTCAAAAGTACCGTTATTCGATTTTTTTGGTGAAAACTGAGTATACAGTCGTGGTAAACTCATCTACTTAAGATTTAATATCAATTTTGGTTGAAAACGTTGGAGCCGTTTTCGAACAAATCAAACGAATCAAATGAAAATTTTGTATGGGAAGTAGGTAGGTTAATATTGAGGTGCAAAAAAAAACGGCCCCGAACTGTAAGCCCCAAAACTCTTAATCCTAAGTTTGAAGGTAATCCGGGCAGGTGTTTAGGCTGTAGGTATCGGGACTACAGATAGACAGACGGACAGAATTTTGCGACCCAATTTTTTTTGTTCCTCTATCATCGTAATGTCAGAATTGATAAACATCTCGAGTTCGAAATTTTGTACGAATACAATATCTTTCTCTTACTCCGTAATGGAGAAAGTTAAGATCGATAGAATCAGGTTGGGTTGAAATTGAGGTTTGAGGTAGATCTTGAGATGAAAATATATATATGTATATATATTTTTAATTGGAATAATGATAACGAACAACAGGATCAAATGGAGAATATAAGCGAGCCTTCAATCACAAGTTCTTGCTATGGGTAACTTTGGGCAATCGTTGGCCTGAAAGATATTATGTGATCATATCCACGTTGCACCAACATTTCATACTACGCTCAACTTCAACTATAATGGGTGGTGAAATCCCACTCATGCTTGAACTACGTTTTCATTCATTCCATATTGACGGTTATGGGCGCTCCGTCGAGTTCGCCAAGTGTGCGGTTTATAAAAGTGTCAAACCAGGTGGTTCGGCGACTAAGTCATCTCTCGAAATGGACCGGAAAATTTTTCAACTACAACCACACGACTTAAAGCCTCTGCATTACTTCTTTCGAAAAACCGACGAAGATTGATGCTTGATTGATGCCAAAGCCGAGATCGCTCCCCTTTTTTCGATTATGGCTCTTATTATTAGTGGTGAAAGGTTGCAGCAAATCAGCCCACAGCCCATACCATCAAAAATAAATTAAAAATGTGGACTTCCTGCAATTTGGCATGAGATTTATTTACCAAATAGAGCTATTTAAAAAGCTTTACAAACATTTAAACTCGACTGAGGTGTCTGCTAGAGAGATCTTACGAGACCCAGTGTAACACCGTCGCATCATTGAGATGCTCACTTAAAGTTATCGCAAAAAAAAATACATAAGAGCTAGAAAATATTTCCTCAGCATGATAATCACCTACTTAGAATTTCCTAAAAAGTGGTACCAAAACTTTAATGGCCATCATTACGTTATGCCTAATAGTCATAGTTACATTTTCGAGCAACTTATTTTTTTGCACGTATCCGTAATAAGCTCATATCCATTTTACAATCCCACAGGATTTGCGGCAAACATTTTCCGGCATGTTTCTAGTACAAGTGCAAAATGCTCCTCCAACTATAACCACAGCATTAGATGACAATAAAACAACAAATTAACATTCTTGCCGCTAACATGAGACACCACCGAGTTCCCGCCGCCTGCGGCTTCCGCAAACTACTTCGTGCAGTAACAACTACACAATACTCGTTGCCTGTGTAAGTCTTATCACCGCCAATAAAATGTTTATGATTTCCTCATCCGAAGTGCCATTACGCACACCCCAACCCAGTCGAGTATGTGATTACCCACATAATATATCCACCCTCTTTCAGTGGGTTTTATAGCATCCGTAAACTTAGCTGCAGTCTTCCTTGGAGACTGTCTAGTATATGCCAGAGAACTCATTTCACACTTTCGTGCGAAAAAAAAACACGAAATAAACCTCTTCCACTGCTATTCCATCGGCAATGGCAACAGCATCCGCACAACGCTGCAATGGGGTCTTAAGTCCCAAATGGCTTTTCATGTTCCCATGAGAGATATGCCAAACGTACACACGTTGCACGTATATACCAAAAGACTCTGTGCATGCAATCAGAAAGCCGGAATTGTGCAACAGTAGCTTGCAAGTTGCAACATACTTGCAGAATACAGCCGAGTTTGGTACTTCCGTGCTCGTATACTCCAAGGATGCGTGTTTCAGTGCAAAACTTAAGCATTCTCATCAAAAATTGTTCTGCCTCATTTGTATGCCCCACGAGGTGAGGGGGGAAAAAAGAGATTGCCTTGCAAGTGAAAGTTCTTTAAATTAAGCCCCAACACTAAAGAGGGCAAAGACGCATTTCTCCAGAAATGGAAGCAAATAGAATAAGTACTTGAAGGACGACGAGATGACGATGACTATAGCGACTGCGAACACGATGAAGCATCCCATAGTTCTGTCTAGTATTCATTCGGTGGCAAGCCATTCTCTTTATTGGATTGCATTGCATCGGGGTGGATAATGGAAATTGTGAAGAAAGAAGCTCTGAAGCAGATTAAGGAATGACACACAAGGCAAATCCTACTGTCGTGGACGTGTCCTCTAAAGTATACTCGTGCACGTACATACTAGTATTGACAATTGAAACGGGGTGACGACGAATTGAATGCACAGTGTGTACGACGAGAAACATGTCGCGTTGAAACTATTTAAATGATGGAATTTCAAACGCCCAACTATTGGTCAAACTCATAACTAATAATAGACTCTTCAATAAGTAGGCGCCATAGAAAAACTGTAGCCTAGTCAGATAGCTACTGAATAATTAGAATATACTCATTAAGAAGAGTACAAAAGCGATTTAAAAAACCAACTAACATGTTTAAAACTGCGTCAAAGATCGCATTAAAAAACGCTTCGAAATTGCGCAAAAATTCAGAATGCTTGAGCGCTCGAAAATCAATTAAAAAAAAAAACGATTCAAAAACGCCTTGGAAAACCCAATCAATAAAAGCGTGCGAAAACCTCATCAAAAATCGCATTACAATTAGTTAAAAAAAAAAGAAGCAAAAACGCCTTAAAAAAATAACCGTTAAAAAAAAAGTAAATAAAAAAATATAAATGAATACTCATCAAAAATCGGATAAAAAAACTTCATAAGATTATCCGAAAAAAGCTTTTAAAGTTCGTCAAAAAAGATTCAAATAAGCATTAAAGAATTTGTCAAAATCCATTTAAAAACCTTAAAAAAAGAGTACACACTTTAAGGACTAGTGCAGTAGCTTCTAAAAATTTATCAGTTAAGTTGCATGAGTATGGTCTCAGAGGAAGTTAAAGTGTGTCACTTGGAAAATAAAGAAAATGTTTTTGGGCAATTTTTTATTAATTCTAAATATGTCTTCAACACTTGGAACTCAATTGCACGTGGACCCCATATCCACCCAGTTGTGATTATTTTTTAAATATATTAATATTTTAATTTTGGGATGCCTTGTATATGAAGAATTGCACACCGTAGTTTTCGTTCCAATGGATCGATCATAGACCACATTTTTCATATCGAAAGGACCAACGAATTTAAAGTTAGTGAATTATGAATCCCAGAAAAGCTGATCTTACTATATATATTTTTTTGTATATCTAGGTCCTTTTAGAAATATAAGCTCTTCATATTTTTGCGTTTCCTTTAGCTAAAAATGTGTCGTACAAATAAATAAAGTAGGTCCTTCATATTTAAAACACCAAATCATAACTCGGTCCGACATACTGTGGCTGCACCTAACGGAATACACATAAATACATTTCAAAAAGAAAAAGCACCCAATCAGATGAAAATCTTTCGAGAAATGCTGGAGAAAAAAAATCCAAGAAGTGTGCACTTTTTCTAGTTCTCCATCTCCGACGGTTTCGTCCAAAACCATTTAATGTTTAACGAGCTCTTAAGTGAATTGCAGCGCTGTCGACGTCTGCCGTACACCCCCAAGTAGGTGTAGTAAAAATGAAAGGGAACTTCAGGAACTTGCAAAATATTTCCTGAACATAAAAATGCACTCAGCAATTCAAATACTTTACAAAAATTGAGTAAATGTAAATACGCAATGTACATGCACACACGCAAAGCACACGCGCTTTTATTTATTCCAATAAAAACAAAACATTTATTTTTTTCTTAATAACTCAAATACTATGCAACCGATTAAATAATTAAATACTGCAAATTATCATCAGTAGAAAATAATCCATTGCCACAATGTAATCAGTTGGTGGCCAAAGCCGGACGCATTTTTTGTCAGCTTAAATTTTTGGATTAGTCCTTGGGATATTATGTGCGGTGTACTAGGTGCGTTATGAAGCCACAGGATAACAGTATTGTACGTATGGTTTTACCCAAGAGTAACAAATTTTGACATTTAACAAATTTATGAGGTTTCTATTGCGCGATTAAAATTCCGCTTTGCATAATTGTTACATAAGTCATGTGGAAACCACTGAAAACCACACCCAACCCCTGTGGTGTAATAATTAAAATAAGTAGACATTTATTTGCACAGCATCAAAGCACAATGCCACATATGTACGACAGACCACTAAACAAAAATCGGACTGTTGAAAATTCTAATGCTAATTGTAGTTTTGATTGTACTATTAAATTAATAGTAATATTTATGACTCACGAATATATGTGCAACCAGAAAGGTGCAAAGTTTTATCATTCGGAGAATAATTGCATGATTTGGTGAAAACTAGTGTCCTGCTTAAATTTAACGAGCTCACAAATTTTTAAATATAAATCTAAGAGTAACCGGCAATATTTTTAATACCGATGGAACTTGTTGTTAGAACACTGATTCATTCAAAATTTGCATTCATCAAGTTAAAAAAAAAACAAAAGTAGATAAAAAATGATAAGATAACAAAAGACTTGATTTCTATGAACGTAAAAAGAGTGGATAAGGAAAATTATAAGTTACGCACAAATTCAGAAAGGCAACAACTAGGGAAATTAAGACCGCCACTGATCCGTAGATGGCAATTTCAAATGCAAACTTTTGTTTCAGGACGAAGTCAATCCCAATACAGAAGGTTAAAGTACAGTACTTTAAAATACTCCTGTTTGCAAATTAAAGTATGTCTCTGGCGCAGTGGCTTAGTGGTTACTCTGTTGGACTACTAAGCGAGGGGTCCCATGTTCGAATCCCGAGAGAAACCCAAATTCCAACTTAAGGTTTTTTTAACTGCGCCACCTCTCGCGAACGTCTGACAAACATCCGAGAGTATAACTGTTATGAAAGAGCTTCTCAGTTGGCCGTTGGAACTCGGCATAAAATTGTAGATCCCTTCCATTCGACCCAAAAAATAAAAACTCACACAAGACGAATGGTTGTGAGAAGCTAGGGCTAGGGTCCCTACGGACCTATTGCGCCAATTATTTTTTTAATTTTTTTGTTAAGTGCCTTGGCTGATGAATCTGTCATAGTTCGTCGAGAGTTTCAGTTTTATTTAACAAAATATCACGAGGAGGCTAACACCTGAAACCCTTTTAGAAAAATCTTTATATTTTATTGAACCTATTTAAAATGCGGAGCACTACATTTTTTTTTACATCAACAGATTCGTCTAGCTGCTGGAAAATATGAACGTCTTTAAAAAATTTTCAAACATCAATGCATCACTGTTAATAGCAGCAATTTCGAGGAAGAGTCACTCGGATTAAGAACCAACTCCACGGAAATTAACCTTTTGAAAATGCTGCGAATAATATTCCTTGGAGAAATCTGCTACTTTCGTTTGACAAGAAGAAGGACTTAACAACTTGTCTTATTAAGTACCTGAGAAATGTTTACAGAGTTGTTTCATTGTCATAAGGTGAATACTTTTTAAGAAAAAAACATAATACTTCGACAAATTTTTTTTCGTTTGTGTGAGGCGGCGACAAGGAAGACCGACCCCCCCCCCCCCCCCCTCTCACTCCAAAGATACAATCGGAGGCCGACAAATTTGGCCTGAAAAATTGGGTATAACGAGCTTGGGTCCAAGTCAGAGATTCTCCGTCAGCCGGGTGAACTTTCAATTTATCAGTACAAGATCAGCAGAGTTCTATTTGAACGATTTTATTAACAGTTCCATGGGATATAACTGCTTGTTAAGTGTTATTATCATTTGTTTACCGCTAAGGGCTCTCTCAATTTTCCCACAATTAAGGAATCCCATCACAGAGTAGTGCCTCGTTCAGACATTATAATTCTGTAGTTTTCCAAAATCTAAAATATAATGATATGACTTGTGCATTTTCCAAAATCTAAAATATAATGATGTGACTTGTGCAATATTTTGAAGTGTCTTTATTACTTTACTGCCAATTTCAACACAAGGTTGGAATTTAAGTACACAGATCAATGAATCTAGCGTTGCGAGGCGCTCCAAATATTTCCCCTAAGATAATCCTGAAAAACTAGCAGATATATCTCTTTGTTTTTGTTATTTTATTTTTTAACTTGACTTAAAAGCATGTGTTTCGAATTTGGAAAGCGAACATATTAAGGTCGGTTTTCGAATGCAAATACAACCATAAATACAACGCATGTCGCAAATTAAAATTTTGTAAAAATGTCCACAGCCCTTAGCCAACTTTGATGAAATTGTTGTTTATCAAATTAACAGATGAGGTTAGTGCTTAAATACGGAATAATATCTAAGGGACTGTTACAAAAAAATTATAACTTTTTCAAAATGAAACAGCGATTAGCTTATTTTGAAAGACTTGTTTTGTAAACCAAGTCCAAAGATATTAGAACAAATAATTTTCACTGGCAAATATAGCTTTTGAGAATTGATAGATTATTTAACAGCATTTTAAAATAGCACACACATTTATTTCATCCTATTGTCATTCTCAACTCTGAATCATTTGGTTGTGGACAGAACAGAACGACGAATCTCTTCGGCTCATTCCTAAGTTTAAGTTACTCAGTGTTTTTTTACGTTCGCGGTTCGCCTATTGCCTTTAAATTTAATTTTTCTGCGAAAGCCCATTTTAAGGTTACTTATCAAAAAGGACATTATAACTAAATAAAAATAAAAAAGAAGAAATTTTCTTTTTATGTGTGAACTCCACTTCGGCAACTTTAAGGTAGCATTTAAATGAGTTGATATCGAGTTCGCATTCTTGGTACATCTGCTCAAAAATTTACCATAACAAGATAAAAATTACCAAAACTCAATAAACAAAAAAAAAATTACCAAATTTGGTAAAAAATTACCAAAGTGGTAACCTTGCAATAGAAGTGTCTTAGATATACGAAACGTAACTAGCTATGAGAGAAAAAAAATGTTGCTCCTACAGTGTGATACAGCCAATATGCCTGCACTGCAGTGATACCAGACTTTAGAGGCAGGTTATCCCACGGTTATACTCAAAATATCCCTTTTATGTTTACAAATTATTATTATTTTAAAAAATACTCGTGATTCATTCACAGACACATATATCATTTTATGAAACAGTTTAGGGAAATAAAAAAAAAGAAATTGAAAGCATTTAGATATTTTGAATGACTTTTTTTCTAAACATGAAAATATTTAATTTGATCGAATGTTGAATAATTTTTTTATTCTTAACGAAATGAGCAATTAGGAACAAAATTTGACCAAAAAGTAAAAACCCTTTCTGTTTGTACTATGAGGTCTGAAAAATCCCTTTGTCCTTTTTAGCTTATTATTAGTGAGAAAATCCCGCAAAAAGTGATAAATCCCCCGATCTGGTATCACTGCTGCACTGTATGATGTGACTTAGATAATGAAACGTAACTGGATTCTCTATACGAAACGTAACTCTCTCTCTTTTTATCTCACTATCTAATATCTCCCTCTCAACTTTCGCTCGCAATTTCCGTAACGCTTTCGTGACGCATTCACCAGCTTACCCCCCAAGTCGCGCGTGCCTAAAGAAGTATTACTTCAAAAAAAAAACCTAACTTCCACATACCGCCGACACTGGCATGTCATTTCATGTCAGACTAACGACAATCATGCAACTAATAGTTAAGTGCTCAAACAATTCCACCATTGGGTATAGGCAGGTATGCCATAATGCTTCTCTTTCCGAGTAGCTTCTTGGTATCTTATCATGTTCACCCTACCTCAAAGAACTATGCCATGCATCATCCAAGTGATGTACGACTATATGAAAATTTGGTTGCGTGTGTGTGTTTTTAAGAGTGCCAGCCCTTAATAGCTCCAAAATAAACTCAGGTGAGGCAACACAGTGAAGCCATATCTACGCAACATTTGCGTTTCCAGATTACAGCCACAAAATTAATGTCATGTCTAATCGGCTTTCCGAATGAGAATTGAATGAGTTGGGTGGCAAAGTGGCGCGCGGCCTCTTGCCTTGGAAAAGCAGATGCGATGGCTTACGAGAGCACAAAGAGGTAAACGAAACACTACTCTGGGGTTAAGGATAATTTGGATACGCTTCTTACCCCTTTTTGCCGCATTACCTGTACCAGTTTTGGGGTTGATGTATTTTCGAAATTTATGTGAAAGGGGGTGCTTCACTTGCTTTTGCCGCTCGGTTCGGCTTAACTTTCGTACATTTCCAGTGTATGGGGTGATGGTAGACTTCCGGATTGTGTCTCTCTAAAAGCCATCGTGAATTGCGATGGAATATTTGAATATTTTATTGCTACTGTTGGAATTCATAAACGATTCGCATTCAATTATTCCCAGGGATTGTATTGAAGAACGCCACAGAAAGTAGCTTCACATAGTTGTATACCTACACGAGGACACATGGCTTTGGAGAGACAAAAAGAAGAAAACCTCTTTCAAAGGACATAAATTGAATTGTCATGATTTTGTGTTCGATACACACTCATTCTAATGGGATTGTTTTGTGTGTAATAGCGAATGTAAATATTATCGATTGTGCCTATTGTTTGGTAATAAATTAAGGTAATTTTATTTGTTAACCGGGAATTAGGGATGTTATTCGTTTATATTTTGCTACTAAAGTTTCCACATGTCTGTTGTTTTTTTAATGGGTAATAATAGAACTCAAGGATGTGGTATAATTATAGCATGTTGTTTGTCCATTACGATTGATGCCTGTAAGTAAGATGCTTGCGAATTTTATTGTTCTCGGATATGGATTAAATACTGATGGATATTGCGGTTATTGAAAGCTATGGGTTGGCTTTTGAATAGCATGAAGGTTTTGCAAGGACGAACTGTTATTTATATATATGTAGCGTAAGGTGAACTTTGATGGGAAAAGCGGAGCTTAGTGCCATATACCGGAGTAGTTCAGTAGGAATAATGTTTTGAATATGTACACTTTAATGTCAGATATATAATCTTTCAAATCTTACCAAAAACAGGGAACTTGGTAAATAGCTTTAAGACTTAAGACAGATAACTCCACTTCTGTCTTCTTTACAAGGCCGTTCTGATCCTTCGCATAGATCATTCGCTAAGTGCTTAAGCTTTTTAGCCTGGTGAGCGCTGTTTAAATAGACTCAAATGTGTATGCATTGGAGGCAATTTCGATCACTACGAATTGCCTAGAGTTTTCTATTATCATTCACAAGCTCAAGCAGAACGGTAGGTGTATTATGCCTGTCGTTCACATAGTGCCAAACTCTTCAACAAAAATGCGGTCCAACAGTTTACGCAACTATTTCAATTGTTAGGGCTCTAGAGCACGAGTGCAAAAACTCTTATTGCAACTTAAATATATTGCAACTTAAATATAAACAACAGTTTCAACGTTTTGCAGGCCCTTTATGCCTTCTTGACCAACATTCAAAAATGTTTGAATGATCCTATATACCTAGTTGTTCGATATGTCTGATTTGGGCAATAAAATTAGTTCCTTGCTTCGGTCAACTGAATTTTCGATGCGGTTGCTCAAACAACTGATGGACATACTGATACCCTCGATAATATGCAGTACATTATATCAAAATTGTTGCTCAACACATTGCACAACCAAATGTTAAACAAGTATCAATCTCGTACACTACACGTACAATGATTGTGCAATGATCTTGAACCAAATCAAACATGTTTGTTACATGGAACAGGGAGCAACATGCTTCATAGTTGAATGTGTTGTATTTAAAATTGATACTTTGTAGACTAAATGGACGACAGGACCTTAAACTACTATTCCGTTCTCACAAACCTGGTGCATCTTCACCTCGAAAGAACCCAAGGATAAAGCCCTAAGTTTGCTCTGCACTTCATTCCCCAGGAAAAATAAGTTGGTAATGCAATTTCTTGAGTGTGGTCGACCCAAATATCCTTTGTAAATGCGTATCACTTGAGTGTTGAGTCCCCCTAATTGGTACCCAAATTTATTCCCAATTCAATTTCCTTTGGCGCATCTTTTCCATTTTCATTACCTACTTAGTCAGTAGAATTTTATCCCTGGAACTCAAAGTCCTCTAAATAGAATGGATAAAAAGATTATGCTAATGTCGGTTTGTTGTTTTATAAATTTCCGGAAACTTAAGACTTAACAGATGTCATATGAAAAACGCTCGCCGAGCAAATTTGCAAATCTAATTTTGCTTTATCTCTTCCCAAGTTCCTTTTAAAGCTATGGAAAGATTTTGTGGAAACAAAATCTCTCTTAAATTACGGTAAGTATGTTCGAAGTAATTTCGGATGTCCCCTTGACCCTTTTCTTTTGTTTCCAAGAAATACACGCAATTCGAAGTTTGCTATGAAATTTAAAAAATGCGGCAAATTTACAACGTAGTACCAAAGTTATACTCATTCAATCACAATTGACAGCTGACAGGTGATAAGTAACTTTTGACATTAACTGTTATTGCCTCATTTTCATCCTTGAGCATGAATGATAGTTTCATTCCGTGTGACTGTGATTTGCAATTCATTTTGATGGAGTGCGCTCTCCTCTCTGATGAGTATAAAGTGAAAGTGACTAGGCAATGTATATATTTATTTATTTTTTTTATTTTTGTCGGCTACAACGAGCAGCTTCAGCAAATACCCAGTACATCCTTACATGACGTGGTGAGATGGTGAACTCGTCTATTAGGGAGAATGAGTCAAACTTTCACATTATACCCACGGGATGTGTGTACACATTCTACTCCAAGTATATTCATCAATCTTATTTAATTTAATGAGTTTATATTTATGCCAGTGTTTGCTTGGAAAATACACACTTAAGACGATGTTCACGAAACTGCACACTACCTTCCACTATACCGACTTGGCAAATAATGTGCAAACACTAGGGCACACTATACGGATTTTGTGTTGATTAAGATTTATGCGGAGTAATAATATGACGGAGATGTGTGCGGTCTTTGAGGTTGAAAGCTTGCATTTACTTTGAGTTTTGGTGCAAATAAAATAAGAATAATAGAAGAAGGGAAGCACAAAGGATTTAATCCGTATGTGCTCTATGAAAATACCATCTAAAATTCCGTGGAGAGGATTTGGAATACAGCGGTCAATTACGCATTCACTTTCTTGACTCAGGAAGTGTGGTACATATTTTCCATTTGCTCATCTTTAAGTTGTTTTTCGATCAGGACGTAGACCATGAGCATGATACAATTTACAGTGGTGCACCGTTTTGATACTACGCTGTTGGTGCAGTGTCTCAAACACTTCTTGCCAATTGAAGGGGACTGATTTAATTCAATCTTCAGAGTATTGAAGTTTTGAAAAAAGCTGCGTCTGCCTTCATATGGGAAATAAGTCAGAGTTTAATACAGTCCTACAAAAGTAGTTAGAGTTTAAAGGAACACCAGCTTAAGTCGTGTACTTTCTGTCAGCTTAGACCATCCTTATAAGAGCAAGCGGCGTTTTTGGGTATACAACCTGAAGATGGACAATTTTTTTCTCTAATGACTCACTTTCCTTGTCGAGAGCTGTGGCTTTAAGTTGCATTTCCCTCTTTGTGTGCTTCGCTGGCACCTGTGGTTCCTATTGTGAGCATCTCTTTAAAATCCTGTAATATTATTTAGGGAAGGCGGGAAAGCCAATACCCCATTATTGTGGCATATTCCGTTGAAAAGCCGTGTTTAGGAAAACATATATGACGTCGGTTTTTCTTCCTATTCTTCTGCGTTAAATTTTCAATTAAGCTTTGTTTGCCAGAGTTACAATTTTTGGACGCAGTGGCTTACTGATTGGTGTACTGGACTACTGAGTGAGATTTTATTTCACTGCGCCAATTACTAAATCAATTTCAATTTCGCAAACATCTGACAAATTCCAAAGGACGTACCTATTCGGAGGAAGATTTTCAGTTTAGCTGTTGGGCATGAAGTTGAACAATTTCGAGAAATTGGTGTTGGGTCCAAATTATGAGCTTGTCAGTTTGTTTGTGGTTTCCAAATGATAGCGGAGACCCCACCTTCTGGTGGTGTGAAAAAGTTTCTCCTACCTACGGTTGGACTAGGTTAGATTCTGAAGGGGTGTGTGACTCATCACGTCCCCTTGTAGACCTAAAAGATTCACTGTGAAGTACGGCTGAAAAAAAGAACCAATAAACCATTCAAACTGCTAGTCGGCATCCAGTTGGCTCTCATAATGAAGTGCAAAAGACTCGACATCCGATGGCTGCTTAATTTTGCGGTGCTTTCGAAGAACCTGACATACAGATATCATTTTTAGAAGGCGAGGCAGATGTTGGATGAACCTGACCTTATTTTGTTGGACTGCCAACAATTTTCGGTGTATAGCTTTCATGTCGATGTTTCTTATCTTCATGATAAATATTTTCTTATTTTAAACACGATGGTCGCATTTGATACCCCTAAATTTAAGGTCTTTAGAAAATCAAATAAATGTTTACCTCATTCGTGGGTTTCATTGATAAATTTGGCTTCTCTCTTCCCTAACCAATTCCAAAAACATTTGTTTTCCATTGGGTATTCATCCTGCCAGTTGTCACTACCCAAAAGAGGAGATCATTAAATACAAATCTCTTTCCACACCATCGGCGATAGTTACTCCACTTTTCAGACCCTAATTAGTATATCCAATCGGCGAATTCAATTAAAATCCGCAGAAAATTGTTCATCAGGAGCACGCAATTATGCACATTTACCTGGGGCAACTAAATAACTTTGTCGCTTCCTCGCAATATCATTTATCTTGGTTCGCCCCCCTTTTTTAAAGACCGTGTACTATGCCCACCCCCTGAATGGCAATAAAATACATACACCTCCTCGACCCGCATCTGAAACGAAAATATACATACATTTATCCTTTCTTTTCCCTGCACGCGAGATATCATAGAAAGAGCAGCTGCAACCGTCAAATAGAAACCATATTAAGTATAACCTCAGGCATTTCCATTTAATTACAAATTTCTAATAAAGCGCCCACCCACACAACCGCAATACCTCCCAAGTTGAACCGTATTAACAACTTTACCCGTCAGCGAGCATTAAAAACACAAAATAAACCCCGAACAAAGTCAAAAACACATTAGAGCTTCACATGAGTGTGCGGTTTCCTACAGCCCCATGAAAATCATTCATATACGTATTGTTCCATTGCCAGCGATACATGATGGAACGTTTCACTGAATCATTTTATTGTCTTCAGGTATATCATCGTTCTTCAAAATCTCTCATCTTATAAAAACGAACGAATAAAAAGTACTTACCAATTCTGGCGTGCGTATTCTCCATAAGTAAGAGCATAAGCAGAAATCCCGTATACAAAAGATTTACCGATTTCGATATAAAATTGTTCCCCACTGTTCGCAGGGACGAAGTTCTTCGGATGGAATTCAGCATTTTAACGGTGTGCGTTGTGTATATTTTCTTATTTCTCTCGATATTATTTCCACCTAAGGTATAGGGAGGCGAGTCCTTTTATGCGATACGATTACGTGCTGTGCATTTAAAATCGAAAAATGCGGATTCCTCTCCGAAACGACCGATTTAGTTCGATAGGTACTAGAGGAAGAAGGCTCCTTTGTGTGATGACTTGTTCACCTTTTATTGGAAGTTTAACACTTTTCTATATGGATGGAAAATATTTCTCTCCTTCTTGGTCGCTACCCTCACTAATGTTACCGATCAGTAACTTTTTCCACTGGAGCTAGATTCGTTTGTATGCCGTTGCATAACACTCGCATGATTTCCTTGAAATTTTACACCGATCACACATGAAGGAGCTCATATTATAATCGCCCAACAGATTGTGAATAAATTTTCCGATTTTATTTCCACATAAAACGTAAGAAAATTTCCCCCGAAAACCGAATGATTTAAGTCGAAGGGAAAAAAATTAAATTGGGGCCACCCGGGCGTATGTGGAATATTTTTTGTTTCTTTTAGTGTTTTACTCTTTTTGTTTGTTTCGTGGCGTTCTCATTTTTATTATTTATTTCATTAATTTGTTGGAGTTTTCTCTTTAGTGAAAATTACATCACACATAAAAACAAAAGAAATCCTATCCTATAGGAGTATGCATGTCGCAGTTTTCAGCCGCCAGCAGGGCATGTGTGTAAGTATTGCTTAGTGAATTATATCGCCCTACGATATCGTTATGTAATTTTCGTTTGTGCAGATAGAAGGGGGCCCAAACGAACACCGAAATCTGTGAAATTTTCCCTATGCTCCAGTAAATCATTCACCGACTTTCATGATTGGAATTTGAATGTTTGCCTTTGGTAGGGATTTTCTTCGCTTCTTTGGTATTTGGTTTGGTGGTGAAAATGTTCGGGTATTTCGTGTGAACGACTTTCCTTTTTCGTTATTTCGCTTTATGGTTTGAAGTTTTCTAATTTCTTGACATAAAGTTTGGAATTATGGAAGTTGTTTGTGCGCTCACAGTTGCCGTTGTCCTTGCTCATACTGTGCAAAGTTGGAAAAGTCCAATGATTTTTAAGTTAACAGGCTTTCGCTTGTTTCTTATTTTCTGTTGGCTGGAAGAAGTGGATCATATCAATCAGAGGAGGGCTTTCATACCGAAATTTGTACACAATTTGTTCTGCTTTTGATGTTTTGCGAGGTTTTATGTGATGATTTATATTCTGGAATGAAAATGAGAAAAAGGAAACAGATTTTTATTTTTATTTCTTAGATGTGAAATAGTGAAGTGGTGAAAAATTGTTGGCTTATACTTCTTTTTGGATATTTGCGAGTGAATGGGAACTTTTAAAGATTGAGAGTGGTTTTTTTTTTTATTTTAAAGAGCCAGCTGTTGCTAAAGTTTGTCCCTACTTTGTGACATATTTTAATGGTGAATTTGTTTTTTTGTTGTCAATGAAGAAAGCAAAACTGGGTGTTTTGTGAGTGCTTTGCCAAAATTATTTTTGAGTCGTTTTTAGTTTTAAAAATTGGGACGGAAGGGAGAATCTTAAGAGAGTGGAACAAGTGGCTTAGGAAATTTACTTCTTGCTTTAGTTCTTTAGTTTATGATTTAATAGAATTTTGAGGGGGAATATTTTAAGTTTGTTTTAATGGCTTAAATTGATTTTCAGGTAATGAAAACCCTTTAAAAAGACGGTGATTGTTGGAATATAGTATCAAAGGAAAGAGTTCTTAACCAATTGATGGAACGCATGACTTGGCATTTCAAATTGGGGCACAAAAGTGTTTGCAAGCATGAGCAGATGCGAAGTCAATTTCCCGGGCTCACACTTTGCTTTGGAATACTAATTGAAAACACAACGAGCTGCGTTATTTAAAGCTGATTTCTATGAAATATAGACAAAGTGAAAGGTGAATATCCTCGTCCGAAGTCCCGCATGTTTTGTCACGAACGATTATTATGGGCAAAGGACGATTCGAACCGACTAGATATTTTGACCGGTTCATATTTTGAATCCGTTTAGTTGTTCTTCTATGAGTTCGCGCATTCTTAGCACACATGCACTTACGTTACGTTGTCACAAGAGCAAATTAAACATGCCCCCATCAACTGAGTCTAAGTCCAGATGCCTGAACAACACAAACATTGAACTCATCCCTAGAAGGCGGTCAAATTTCGACCAAAGGTTCTTAAAATTGTAATTTTATTTATTATTTTATTTATTTAAAGGTCGTATAAAATAATTTGCAAAGTGGCTCTCCACAACCATGTGCAATCGAATTACTAGTATGGAAGACTGCGACAGTACGAACTAAGCTCATTCGTGCTGCATGGTTTGTCACAGCACTCGTGGGCGATTCCGTGTCTCCTACGTCGAACCTTAACCAGACCGTTTGTCTCCATACCATTCAAAAACAGTAGCATATTTTCCGGCACAACTAAATACAAAACAACAACTTCAGCTTCACTCAACAATATGGATGGATTATATTATACTCACGAGAACTCCCCTTGGCCTTGTACAAATTGAAACCATTTGGACACACCAAATCCAGGGTTCTACGTAAAGCTGAGCCGCAAATCCTTTGATCGCTTAATGCAACCTGCAGCATTTCCAGGCAGACCACAATCAAGTAAATTCCCCCCAATCCTGAAATGTTCCTTACTTTCATCATACCAAATAATATTCTCCAGGTGTGCAGACTAGTATTTTCCTCTAACTGAAGATGATCGTAGTCTGCAAGATCTTATATTTATATTCGCACAAAAATATGTTATTGCCAACAGACAAAACAAAAGAAACACAAAACCAAGACGCAAATATTTACACCATGCTAATGCACATTTGAACAACAAACCAAGGGAATTGTTTATCCGAACTCAAAACAAAACTGTGCAACTTTACGAGCGATTAAACGCTATTCTCGTTGACAAGTTGTATGCTCATTTGTCCCATTAATTATGCAGAGTTAATTTTCCCCCAGTCGTTTGTTAATTTATGCATATTCAGTAGTCTTATGTACGCACCGGGTCTACACCGGCAGAACAAGGATTGCAAATCCGAAATAATTTTAGTTTGTTTCTGGAGGCTGTGGCAAACACATTAATCTAACCGGTCGTGTGCGTCTCGTGAAAAGTTGTCGTAAGAAAATTAATCGGTTTAGCTGTGACAAAATTACCTAGGTAAGGCCTGTGGTTCTTAGTTTATTTATTTAAGTGGAAGTCACCGATTAGGTTAAATTAGCTAAGAGCACATAAATATATAACCAGAACCTTGGCAGTGCTAATATTTGTCCTTTGCTCGTTTGTTTAGATTTTTTTTTTGTTTTTTTTCTTACGTATTTCGTATTCTGTTAAGAGTGTCCGAGAACTATTTACGAATTTATGTGTATCTTAATGGCAATTGCTTGGAAAAGTGTAATTAAAGTTCCCGTCTAATGCCCCAAATTGATACCAGGGAAGGGTGTGTTTACCAATTCATGTTTAGTTGACTTTAAGAGCAGCAACTGTCACTGATTTTGGGTTGAAAATGTTTGTAATTTTAGCAATGTTAGTTTAGCAGCGAAAACATTTTTATTTCCATTCACGCTCTTGTTAGTTGGGATATAAAATAGTCCTTTAATTAAAAAAAAATTTGGTTGGTTCGTTAGTAGTTTGCGAGGAGGAACCTGTTATACCAGGAACAGTTGCAAGCAGTTGTTATTCTTTCTAAAGTGAAATCAATATTCCTTTTTTGGTGGTCGCAATGTTATTTTGTCCCCTTTTTTTTAGAAGAGCCTTATATTTAAAATAGCAACTGAATGGGCACTATAAGCTTATGTGCGCTGAGGCAGTTGTTGCGAAGAATACGAACGACTAGCACGATTCTTTTTAATGTGACGGACGGGCGAGTTTACTTTATCTGGGAAAAAAAAGCTCTTTAGGAATTTTGTACGCTCACGTATAATCTATCAACAGACCTTTTTTGGTGAAAATTTCATACTTAATTACCTTGGTTAATAGACCACACATATTTTTTAATCTAATGACAACGGATAGTGACAGCAGATAATATTAAGCCAAATGAACATCATTTTTGCCTACGTACAATCGGTAGAACAAAGCGAGCATTATTTCATTCTATTGTAATGCAGATATATCAACAATTTTTTACCAGATGATAAATATATAGGAATTCACCTACAATTTGAGCCATAATTGATAAAAATCGGTTTTGAATTACCCAAGTAAGGGGTACAACATAAAACTTGTAGCCTAATGATGATTTTTTTAAAAACAGTCTCGAAAGCTTTGTTATTGTTTCTACTCAGTGGCAATTGCAGGGTTTATCTGTATTGTACTTTTTATAAATTTCCTTTTTTAAACATGCACAAAACAGTCTCAAACAAAATGCATATTTAAGAGAAAAGGATAAGATTTATTCAGAGGTAGGTTTTATTTTCAGTTCAGAGCATATTTGTATTCTTCCGTGGATCGAACCTGAAACATCCTTCTCAGTAGTTCAACTCACTAACTACTTAGTTACTATAAAAACGTCTTACAAATTTTGGAGAATATAAATGCCCTCAGATGTCATTTTTAAGTTCCATTCGTTCACATGCAATTCAATTTGCTTTAAAGAATAAAAACTCACAGAAAGAATGGTTGGCCTAGGGAACCTGTTGCACCAACTAAATATTTATTTGTTAAGCAATTTGCATTCCATATATTAAAATAAACAAATTCGGTATCATGGAACAAAAGCGATAGTCTTTTATTTGGTTTATAAAATTTATAGAAGAACATGTTTTTGAACCTAAACATCTTCTAAATGATCACAACCCCAAGCCCATTTTGACTCACAAATCTTGTAAAAGGTTCTGAAATTCAGATGGAGTCTCAGTGTTGTGTATCTTGCTTCTCAACTCTACGCAAGCTTTTTTTGGTAAATTATTTTATTACAAACTTGCTCATTTGGCGCATTTCGTTCCGCCCAAATTGGTTCAATATAATTCTAAATAATTTTTGTCGTACTGGAAGTGACAGCCCCCGTTCTTCTATCCAGTCTATTTTTTTCAAAGTGCGCCTATAATTTTATTTTCGCGACAAAAAGCAATACCAATCCAATCACTCTAAAATCGTGAAAATCGAACGATCCGTTTTCGAGTTATGAATGCACACACGCACACGGATACAGACGTTTTTCCACAGTTTATAAATTTCGACAAGAAAAAGTATTTATGCTGAAATTCAGAACGAGAACTATGAGTTTAGGAGGAGATTCATAAATAAAATAGATTAGTAGTTATATTTTGATTTTCTATTTTACATAAGGTGAAGGTTGTGAGCTTCTACTATTTACATACTTTATAAAATGACTGAGACTACACAGTTAAAAATTCTGGAGTTAAATTTAATATTTTTGGGGTTGTATATAGGTCAACGACGAGAAAATATTAAAATTTAATATTTTGCATATATTCAAATTAAACAATTAATAAAAGATTTATTAATTTTAAATAATGTCTACTTTTACAAAATATGTCTTAAATACTAAATTTTAATATAGATGGAGATGGTTTTGAATGCAAAATTATTTAAATTCAACGCTAATTTATATTGAAAAATATTTTTTTAATATAGACCGGGTTAGATTGCAGAACTAAAATACTAGATCTTAATCTTTAGAGATTAAAGTTCAGGAAATTTGTATTAAAATGAGAATTTTCATGAAACAATTATTAATCTTGAATATAAATATATTACAGAAAAAGTTTAATAAATTGGAAATATTGAAAACCAATTTTTCTTGTATTGAATAAACCTGTAATAGTGCGGATGTATTAAAAAACACCCCCATATTTTAGCCGTACACAAAAAATAAATGCCAATTTAAACGGCTGTCCAAGCCAATCAGGCAATTACCGAGGAAGTTTCATTTGGACCCAGTCGTGTCCAAGGCATTCTTAAATCAACTAAAAATGTATACCTTATTATCCACGGTTATGTTATCGCCTTATAACTTGGCTCAGACTTTCAATCTCTGTTCCACAATCATAGAATCAGAGCAATGCAATACTGAACTGGAAGTGGTGATACCAGCTGAATTTATTTTTTTGAATTTTGTTCCTAATTAGTCAGAATGTCAGAAAAAAATCTGAGTTTTATATCTGAAAATCGATCAAATTTTCAAAGAAAGGAGCAAGTTTTGGAACTAATGGAGACTGCAATCTTTGCTTAAGACAGGTCAAAAATAGCTTGAAATTTAAAACTACGACAAACGAATTTTGGTTTTTCTTCTGAAGCCTTGAACTGGCCCGGAATCACAAGTCAAATAGATTTGTTAAAGATAGAGCTATACCGTTTTACCTGCCATATTCACTACCTACTTTAGAGCAGTGTTGAAGAAGTCACATGATACTTCTTTGCAAAATCTAGTTCGGAACAGTGCAGAAGAGCTACTGTGAAATATTCACAGCGTACTTTTCAGAGCCACGCCTGTCACTGCATATCTCAACCAATGCATCATACAACGCTGGCCCGCAAAACCTGTATGCTCCAGCTCCAGACGAATTTCTAATAAATACAAAACACCTGGATCTGGATCAGTCTTTAGGTGTTCTCTGTTGATTTTACTTATTACTTTGACACATTTTTGGGGCATTGTTCGGACGAAGTTTTATATTCCCCTCTATAACTAGGTAGCACTGAGTCATAAAAAACAGATAGTTGTAGCTGAGATGTTTCTTTCTTATTTTTAGTTCGGCAACAAATAATGGACTGGACACATAAACAGTGGCTCCTTCGGCGGAGATAAAATAAGCACAGAAACCCACGTATATATGAAGTCAGTAATTAAGTTGTTGTGAGTTGTACTCTAAGGAAAAAAAGTCCCTAGGAGACTTTTCCCGATGTTCGGAGAATTAATATTCTTGCATCAGTTGGCTGCATCGCATGATGTGAACTAACATATAGCTATGACACCTTCGTTATAACTTTCTACCTCAGATTGAGAGTCGTCAACTGCCGTTGCTATGTTACAATTTGAGATTGCATTTAAATTGGTACCTTATTTATCATAAATAAACTTGCTTTTGCTTTTAGGCAAAGCTCGATTAGGGCTTCTGTCGTTTTCTAGTTTGACTCTATGGATGCGAGGCTGATTCCATTGTTTGTTGTTTTATAGTTGGTTTCAGCAGTCCTACTCCAGGTGTCCATCATGAACCACTGTATGATGTTGATGTCAGTTCATATACCGGGAAATATCTTCTAGTAGCCGCTAAAAGTATTATTGTTGCCCGTTGCCACCAAGGCGACCACTTGGTCACGATCTTAATTGTTACACTTTGAAAATATTTCGCACATTCAATTAATAAATATTAAATTCACTCCTTTCGTGGTTAATATTTTAATATTTTCTAAAAAAAAAAATACACATTTCTGTTAGCAATAACTAAGTACAATAGGTTGCAAGTGTCTTCAGATTACAGGCTTCTATGCAGCACTCCCTAACCAAGGAACGTGATAGGCTCCGCTCCATTAAATGCTTTGTAGCTGGCAAATAAAAATAGTTCATTCCTTATATATTCACTGCATTAAGAGCGATATTTCTTAGCAAAAACTTACTAGTGGAAAAACTCTCACGTGGACTGTTCCCGCATATCTCAACCAATGCATCATACAACGCTGGCCCGCAAAACCTGGATGCTCCAGCTCTTTCGATTCTAGCAGACGAATTGTCAATAAATACAAAACACACCACCATAATCAGGCAGATATATTTCACACTATTCCCCGCCATAGCGAAATAAAAATAAAAATTCAATTGAATACACTTTGTGAGTTTTCGGGCGACAAATGATCGTTTTCGTTCCACAAGCGATCTTTATATAGACACGCTATCGCAAAAGTAAATATAAATATTCGTAAATATTATTACGACACATGGCATACGGAATACTCATATAGTTTAAGCATACACAGCTATCAGTTGTTTTTGTTTTCAACTTTCAAGTGCTTTGAAATTAATCGCACATAATACTCTTTCGGGGAGTCGGGTCAGCCTGTGCACGAGACGAGTACTGCAATTCTTGACCCTACACATTTGAATGCCAGTTAGAAGGTGGCCCTTAGATAGCTCTATGCACAACTGCGCGGGGTTTCGTCTGATTATAGGACTGAAGATAAATGTGTCAATATTTTTGTCGAATTTGTAAACAAATTACAAAGGTCATGGAAAAAAGAAACAACACATAAACAGAAATGACTAATGGGAGATTGGATCGCATTGTTGACGGGAGCAGACTTTTATTTGATGACGTCTCCTTGCCTTATTATGACTTTGCATGTGCATTCTCTTAGAAAGCAGAACGTCAATGGTAGCATGATCGTCAACAGGGTCAAGCGTGGACAGCTATTCCGCTAGAGGGAGATTTTCTATTGAATTTTTGAGTCTTGTAGCAAGCATAATTTTTCGATTCAGCTCTTGAGATTGTGATTCTGCTCCACACCCGAATATTTTATTTGCTTAAGCCGCGGCTGTACTCTGTATACCCTGTGCAAACTTTTGTTTCTCCGAACACCCAGCGTAATATTCCTGTATTGAATCGAATTAGTTGAATCTTTTCCAGGTTCGTACTTGGTATGTAGACTATCTGCTTAAACTGACTTTGACCATCGATATGTGCCGTTGAGGGGTGATTAGGTGAATGGTATCCCAGGGCAATATCAACTACATAGCCGGCAAACTGCATTTAAATCCGACGGTCATGCTGCTTCTAACCATTTTAATGAAAGAAATGATCTCTTCGAGACTAGGTCCCTGGCTCTACTCATTTGACGATCTACAAATATTCAACGCTAAACAGAAACCTAAAATTAATTGGAAGTTGTTTAAAATGTTATTACTTATAATAAGAGAGAGATTGCAACCCAAAAAGATAACAGAACGCCCAGATAACCAGTACTAATCAGCGAGGGAATTTACGCCAATCAACCGTAAGAAACTCTAATAACGTGAGTCACTTATAATCATTTTTAGCATCTAGGGAGAGTTGTATGACCTTACTCATAATGCCGACATTTTTTCAAAGTGAGTCCACTAAATGCGCGAGGTCTAATCTATAAGGTTTTATGAACTGACCATTGCATGGCTATACCTAACGCAATACTTTAACAACAATGAGGTTCATTGCCTCGTAGCTTATATTGCTGGCAATTTCGAAAACAAAGCTACAAAGATCAAATGCAAAAGGTGTTCTACTACTACTACTATCTTATATCGCTATTTCTAAGAAAATCAAATACTTTCATAAAAGAATTGTTATAAGTCATCTTAGCTTCATAGTAGATCTACAGTACCCAGCAAGTCAGCTGGGTCAGTAACCTCTTCAAAGACGCAGGAAACTTACCCTGGAGGCTGTCATAGCCTCTTAAAAGATTTATTTTTCCTGCTAGATAGTAATACCTCTTCAGAAAATATTGACAAACATTTTTTAAAGAGATATCCTATCCAAAACTCGTGGTTCCTATGGGAACGATTTAAAACAGAATTCGTTGCTAAAATTGGTCTATCTGATAAACTCCATAAACAATACAAAAATGCCCACCAAAAATAATAGTTTTTGTCACTTTATATTGATTTTCAAAGGAGATTCCACAGCCTTATTTTTTTACAGTGACAAGCCAATGTATTACGCAAAAATTGATCGAACTGCTCTGATTCAAAATTTTGCCGGCGTGCATGAAGACCATATAAACGAAGGATCTTATAATCTCATGGTAGCGCTTACGAATTTTATAAACCTTCATTTATGTATATTTACGTATATAGAGTTTGTCACAGCTGAAATGAAAAAAAACACTTTTGACTGATTAAATTGATCGCGACGCTCCCCATGCTCTTGTTATAGAGTGATAAGCAGTGTGACCAATTTAGCATATTTCCTGCCAAATTGAGCATATTTATTTTATTTTTAGCCTCTTTTTTCTTAAGTCATGCTAGCATTTTTTTAGCATGATTTCATACTGCAGCTGAAAAAATGAGTAGGATTTTGGTTTAGCCAAATTGGGAATTCAAATAGTAAAATAAACTCAAAGCAAACGAACCCTAATGTGAACAAGCCATTACAATCATAACGAAAAAAAACATCCTATACTGCTGAATTTAGTATGATTTCAAATATTGAATTGGTCGCACTGGTGATAAGTAGCACTAAATTATGCACTGAGGAAAAAAGGGCACTTTCAAATCAAAAGTTCGCATATTTAAATTTAAAGTGTGCAAGTCTTAAGTGTTTTATGTAAAAAAAAAGGAAAGTTAAAAGGAAAAGATTTCATTTTTTAAATTTTACATTTAAAAGTAAAAGAAAGTGCTTTTAATTTGTATTTAAACAGAATAATAATAACAGAGTTTTTTTTAAATTTAAAGTGTTTTCTTTGAATTTAAGAGTACTACTTGTTTTAAAGTGAGAAACTTTAAATTTAAATGATTTCTCTTTCAAGTTTTAAATTATTTGCTTTGACGTAAAATATGTAAATTGTAACTTTCAAATTGAAAGCGTTTGAATATGGTAGTCTTTCATACATGTTAACTTTTAATTTTAAAGTGTTTTGTTCAGGAGTTTAAAGTGTTTTTCCCTCAGTGTGCGCATACGGAAACCTGTTCTCTCCTTCAAGGTCATCAAATCAACCTTAGGCTAAATAATGTAACTCTCATTAACTTATGAAAGCTAACATCAAAAGGCAAACATCAACTCTGATTTGACTTAAAAGCTTGACCGTCAAACGAGAAGGAGCTCCTTAGCCCTGAAAGGAGAAATTCTTCATTGGATGAACACTCCTTGAATAGCCGGAGACAGGGCTGACGTTTCATAAATTTTATGGGGAGTATAATAGAACTTTTTTGGGGAGTATCGGAAGTACAGAACAAAAGCTAAGTGTTTTCCAATTTGAACGGGTCGATGTTGGTATTTGGCAACCTGTGGCGGTCATGCTGTTTTGGTGGCCATGCTGTCAGTAATGCCAAATCGCAATGGCACGTTACACTATTTATCAGCACTTCCAAATGATACAATCATATAAATAAAATTGGTTCGACTAAGATGGAATTTGACTGCATGTCTTTAAATACAAAAATCTTAGAAACTGCCCAATTTTTCTGGTGCATTTTCCACAGGCCTTTAGGGGATATCTGGGCCTACAATCTCTACTTTGTTTCAACTCTATATATTTATAAATTTTGGAAACAATTGGAAAAGAGTAATTTATTTTTTCGTTTCGTTTTGCTTTTTTCTTTGTAACGCTTTGCGGTGGAAAATACTGAGAGCATTTAAGTATAGTAAATATGATCTCCAAAAACTCGATAGCCAATGGCCTTCTTGCTCATAAAATTGAGTTAAAAGTTGGAGATCCCATTATGTTGCTTCGCAATTAGAATCCCCCAAGCATTGTAATGGAGCCAGATTGAGAGTGATTTCGTTGCAGAAAAACGTTATAGAGGCGATTATTTTATCTGGGTGTGGTAAAGGAGATACGGTATTTATACCAAGAATTCAAATAATTACCAGCAGCTATCCATTTCAGTTTAAAGGGATTCAATTTCCTATTAATGTCACAGGGTCTTTAAAAAAAGCGGGAGTTGATTTCACGGGCAGTTATAGATAATTATGTAGCGTGCTCCAGGGTAAGTAATGCAGGAAATATCACTATCTTATCCGATAGAAACAAAACCGGTTATATAGTATGCAAAGAAGCGTTAGATTAATAAAAAAATTGAGTTAAGTACTTATTATAAAATTATTTTCTTTCATTTTGATTGTCCAAAGGATATTAAATTATTGCCGATCAGTCAATCGACCAGATGCAATGCCATGAAGGTAGATTGGACTCAGTTTTTGGGAGGAGCGATTATCAAAATAAAAAATTATGTACCCTACAAGACAGCAAATTTATAAATTTTTGTTTCCAACAATTGTTCTGTAACCTCATTTTGACCGGGCGAAGCCGGGCGGGTACAGCTAGTTTTATTATAAAAATGAGTAGTCGTCAGTTGCGCCCATTTTATTGCAGGCGTGGTGTCCATTCAAAGTGGATGCTCCAACTTTTGGTGGCTAAATTCGATGCAATCGGTAAATAAACCGCCAAAAATTGGCTCACCGGGATCCGTTTCACCGTGAGAAGGCGCGACGGACAATTATGAACTACGTTATATTCTGTTCTTTCAAATAAATAAATAATTTTATTATGACCTCATACCTTATTCCATTTCAACATCGACCCTTATTGAAAAAGTAGAAAAAAAGTGAACTTCAAGGATCGACAAGAGTTTCTTCGCCCGAATATAAAAAAAAAAAACAATAAAAAAAAATTTACCACGAAACAAAACTTAGTGGAACATCTCGAAAGAAAAATTTGTTCTGCAACTTACTACGTATAGAAATATCAAGGCAAGTGTAAATATTTAAATCCGAAATCAAAGGAGTACAATTTGTCTATGGGGAGTATGGAAGTACGGCCGACGAAAAAGAGGTTTAATACTCCTATTGTCCTATTGTAGTACTTTCGACAGTGGTCGCCAGAGTCGGTGGAAATCAATAAGAGACTTTTCAGAAGGTATAAATCTTATAAAGATAGTAGCATTATGACATAGTCGGGTGTTGAATCTTGTAAAAATATCTCCTTTCTAGGACGCTGCAGTGCAAAAAACGGCCCAGCCATACAATTACATATAGCTAGGAAAATTTACTCAGACTTCGAACTCATGGAGACCGAATACTCTCGCGATCGGAACACCAATTGTCTGCTTATTTGTGGACTGAATTATAGGCCTTTATAAGAGTCACTGCGGGCCTTACTAATTATCGTTTCTAACCTTCACAATAAATATTTTGTAGGTCACAAAAATCGAACCTACGCACTAAATATGATTTTTTATATCACGCACTGTTGACAGCAGCAACTTCGCATTTAAAAGGTACCAAAATGATATTAAGAAGATGCGGATATATTATGTATCTCCATAAACCCCATCTAGTCGTACAAAACGATATTCGAATCGTCAAGAATTTCGAAATAGGAAGGAAGACCGTACTCCTGTTTTAAAAACCAAGCCAGCTTATGCTTAGGAGATCTTAGCCAAAGTGTGCAAGACATCCTAAATTATGAATAACTGCAGTCTCAGACAGAGACTTTCGACTTTCGAAGCTTGCTTGCTTAGTTTTAAAAATGCAGAAAAATCATAACAGTTGCATTGTCTCTCGATACCAACAATCTCTAAAATGTGTGTCAGTTAATATTTGCTGGCACATATTTTTAAAATCCAACTGCTCATCGGAAATTTCAACCACCCGATAGATTCCCCAATTAATATTTCAACTCGAACAAAGGTGCATCCACGAACAATTAAGTGCTAAAAGGCATCATCCACATCAACCGCCTTTACTATAGAATCGGACCAGAGCGAGCGTCCTTCTCTCCTTCCCCGTCAATGTAATTTTGCCAACAGGGAAAACATGTTTTCACACTGTAAAATTTCCTTAAATAATTTATTTATGGTTTTCATCATAGACAGAAATTCGTCGGCATAATACACCCACGTACATAAACAATACACATATAGCTATGTGTGGCAGTTTTTGCATAGCTGCATGATATTCAGGCAAGTGCATTTGCGACAGCAGGAATGCCTTTATGCCAGTATAGCATGAAATTACTTGGCTTTGTGCGCATAGGCTTTGGCAAAAAAAAAATTTGCCATAGTTCGAATCCATATTTGTACAGGTGTGTTTCCCTCTCTAGTAGGTTATTTTCATTATTTCGATCCCATCCCGGTGTGTTGTACCGATTTTGAAAAATGCCACAAAGGCTCCCGTTTACACTGTAAAATATGGAAAATAGTAAACCAACTAACCTACCTACAAATAATTGTTATTGTGACTTAAATGCAGTTTTAACCATTTAACCCTGGTTACGTAAATTGACAGTTTGCCTTCAACACTTTATAACTCTAAATAATTCAGTTGGAAGCACACTTCAGTATGACGTGTGTACGTCCTTCCGGCTCAACTCCGTTTATAGGGAAATTGTTCCTCAATCCTGAAGAGCATGTACTCGTATACACATCTACTCAATGTGTGTATCCTTTCTATGCTACACCCGGGTCGGGGGAAGTGAGTTACTTTAACTTTTATTGTTCAAATTGTTGGTTGATAGGGAGTAGTTTTTCGGTGTTATCCATAGTCCCGTTGTGGACTCGGACAAGCACCCCTGAAGCCCCTCCTTGTTCGACCCACAAACGCTTTATGCTTGTATTTAGCATAAGACGAATGTTTCATGTTCAGTTTGAGAGTACAGAGTTGGAGATAGAGTACCGGCTACAACCACACATGTCCAACTTGGAATGCACAATGAGGGAGGAAAATTTAAATTTTTGTGCTAAAGTTGCTGTGCAGAGAGAGGGCGTGTACTCTGCACCCGCAGGAATTGCTTCAGATGGATAAGACCGAACGGACAGAATGTCCGTTAGCTATTGTGTAAAATAAATTTAATTTTGTTGAAGTTTTACGGACTTGTGAGCAATTTCGGTGGCAATCTGTGTGCCCGTGGGGTAGAGGTGGTGGCCTTCCATTGTTTTGTGTACACTCAGGGAAAAAGACAAAATAAAATCAAGATAATCAGTGTCGGATTAAGCCTATCCGTCGACGAAAGTATTTTAAGCTCGCAAATTCGTAATCCAAATACAAAAATCTTACTTTGATTATGCTTTTTAACCTTTCCATTTTATTTTAAGATTCTTCTATAACAGTATTAAGAACGTGTCTAAATTAAGCCTAAAATCATTATATTTGATGAATACGAATGTTCTGTTGTAAACTTAAATTAAGCTTATTTATTCTTAAATATAACGCAATGAAGAATGTGTGAGTTTAAATTAAGCTCAAAATCATTATCTTTTTCACCCATTTATCAGCAGTAAGAATAATTATTCTAAAACCCAGAATAATAACTCTTGAAATAAACTTTCAAAAATTTAAATAGGAACAAGTTATCCTTATGTTAAATTTTGTTCGGGATATCATATCCCAATTTAAGATTGTACGGTATAATTTGTCGACTTTATTTTCAACTCTGTCACTTTCCTGTTTAAGAAAATAAAACAATTTATTTTTTTAAAATTCGTATTTATTTATTGAAACAAAAATGCATAAATGGACTTATATCTGAAATAAGTGTTTCCATCAGCTTTGCCGAAAGTACTCCCATAGGAGTATTGTACTGCTTTCAACACCTCCGTACTCCTCCTTTCACAATCGCACTCCTATTGTTTTTAAAGTCCTAAACTATCTTACACTTGCAGCAAAAGTGTAATTTCAACAATAATAAATTGAATTCACTTCAAATTTAATGCAAATTTGGCAGTACTTTTATTATTAACTGTCGTCAAAAAGGGAATTTTCCTCTTTCTAGTTAGTTTTTTTTTTTTTTTGTTTTTTTAAACTGATTTTTTTTATGATTTTTGTTTAAATAAAATTGAAAATGTCTCCTCTTTTCTGGCTGCAGTACTCCCTAATAATATTTCTTTCCGGCAACGCTGGTTTCCATTATTTAAAAGATGAAAATGTAAGGGTGGACTATTAAAATCATTATTTTTTGAAAGAAAACTTAACTACCGAATTAATGAACTATTTCTATTCGTCATGCAAATTTTAAATTGTGAAGGTTGAGTGGAGAATATAAAGTCGTATATCATGATCGCATAGATCTTAATTGGTATGCAAATTAACCCATCATGCTATAATTCTTGTTCGATCCTGTATTTGTATGCAGAAAATATTATCCACGTGATATGATTCAGATTTTAATATAGCATGACCTTGATTTAATAATAAAAAGCCAGATTTTAGATGTTTGTTATTGTTTTAAGAATCATTCGAATTATTTTGAGATTGAGCAGGTAAGACTGAAGAAAATTAAGAATAACCCTGATCGGACTAAAATTTAGTTTGTGATATTTTTCTGAGTGTAGTGTTGTTTATATTATGAAGCTAGTTCTCAATCTACTGTTGATTTAAATTGGAGTATTATGTACCTTTGGAAGACGCCAACGACTTGGGCCAAGGACGAACACGGACTATTTTCATTTTAATTTCGTTCTCTCTAAATTGGATAACAATAATTGTTTGCATAGTTTTAGAGTGTTTACTATGTCAACAGTGTTACAGTGAGGAGTATAAGAGAGTGCGTTTGCTGTTTTGTGGGCTTCTAGTTTATTTGCTTAAGGACGACCGTTAGTGGTGTACGAGTGTTTATGAATAAACTTAAAACTGAAAGCCCTTAAGTGATTGAAATGAGAGAAAATTCGACAGTTATTGATTCCGTCCTCCTGGAAGGCAATCGCAATCGTCTCAAGAACGTCAGGGTGCGTGTTTGGAGCTTTATTTTATCAAATGAAATGTATAAAAACAAATTACAAAGGACAAATATAAGGGGGAAGCACGTTTCTAATATAGGAATGGCAAGGACACAAATAACATTTCCCAGTATATTCCACCTGTTATCGAAATTTAATTCATTTAGCAGCATCGTTATAAAAATGAGCTCATTATATACTACGGGGAGGGCTGCAGCTCACAATGTTACCATTATCCAGATGAAATCAAGTATAAGCCTACTGAATGATTCTCGAGTGCGATATAAAATGGAGGCCGTAAAAGCGAAGAAGCAACAAAGATGCTGTTTGTACGCAAACTCATATCTACAAGGCTGGCTTTCCGGTCTTTTGCGCTCGTCAGTTGTCGAAGGAGACACTTAAAAAGGTGAAGAACAACAACAATAAAATCCATCAAGGATAATCTAAACATGGATGCCGAATGACTTCCACGAACAACTTGTCTCGGTTTAAAATCGATGGCTTTAGGGTCAAAAGCTGGACAGCATACTGGTAACTCAGAAACAAATGAGTCGCTGGGACGCCTTGAAATGCGAAAGTGTCAGTTAAAGCTGACAATATTAAAGGCTACACTTTTTTTTACATCGATATCGATATCAACACGCACGATAATCGACTATTCTTTGATAGTGGTCATGTGCTAGGTAGAAAAAGACCCGAATACTTCACCTGCGTACAATTTGAGGAGTACAAGATTCGGCAAGAAAATCAGAAAATATTTTGCTAAACATAAGTGGAGTCAAGAAAGCAGGCAATCTCCGCGAAAGATACATAAGACATGGAACGAGCTGACCAAATGGTTCGTCAGAAGTTCTGGTTCCTGGTTCAGAACTGCTAACTACTATTTCTGTGGAAGCCATAGAAGCTGATCAAATTGTCCCATTTCCTCGTCGTCATTATATATAGCTTCGACAAAAGTTATTGCTGGTTCAACCAGTCCTTTGCGAATGTTTTTCTAAATTTATTCACAGTCTAAAGAAAAGTACCGTACTCCCGCTAATACCAGCTGAGCTGAGAACGTGTTCCAAATTACCGAACCTCTCAGCGGTCATATTTTCATTCCTTTGGTTGGCTTGTGCAAATTATTTAGTTTATAAAATATAATTGCTTGCCGAATTCATTATTTTTTAGGTAACGATTATTCACACCTATGCACGCAGTTAATTACACCCCTTGGAAGTTATTGGAGTACTACTCTACACCCCCATGTATGACAACAAACCCCCGCACTCAAATCGGATAGCAATTACGTTTTAAATGAACTTTTTAACAATCCCCTCATAACTAAAGAAACCTTCAGATGGACAAACAAAACTGAGCCCTCGACTTTGGCACTTACATAATGACAGGGCAATGAAAAATATAACCGACCGAATTGGTTAAGGTCTGACCCACAGTGTAACCATCATAACCAACCGAATCAGCACTACTGTACCTACCTGTTTCGTGACGCCAGTTGCTGGCATTGCCACCCTTTATCCGCAATCCTTTAATAGCATTTTGAATTAATTTCATATGGGAAATTTAAAAGCTATTTAAATTCACATCCCTTAGATAAGGGTGGTGATAATTATTTTAAATCTTTTTTATGTTATTGTCGGTGGTGGGTGTGTGCCCACCCGCAAATACCAGCGGCTACGAAGTGAGCCACATGACCAAAAGCTTATTTGGTTTTGTTCTTCTTCTCTTGCTTTTTTTAGCGACTTTCGATTATATTCACCCTTGGGGGAGGTAACCCACATCAAAACAAAAGCATTTCACGAATTCTTTCTGTGTCTCCTAATTTAGTCGAAAAGGGGTGAATTTTATGTGTGCAAAGCAATTAGTGAGTATCATTTGTGAATTTCTAATTTCGTTCGAGATAAAGATATGCAAACCGAAATGAGTGGGTACAAGTGGTGAAGAAAATGTTTCAAATAACTTTCGAGGCTAGGCGTGTTGCAGCACTTTGCAGGCATAATAGTGACGTTCGAAATTCGAATCATGTTGCGTATGTATATTTTTATTACCACTTGCGGGGCGCAATCGTGTGCGTGAGAAACGTGAGCTTTGCATTCGGAATTCAGAAATGTTTACTGTCAGCACTTGGAGGCAAGTTGATAATTCCATTCGTTTATTCACCACGAAAGGGGGTAGTAAAATGAATTTACTTATTTTTTCGTAAAATTGAAACGCTGGAGTGCTGAAATGTTTTTTTTTTTTTTTGTTTTTGAATCAATTATTAATACATGCAGAATGTATTTGCATTTACATGTCCATGAATATGCCTCGCACGGATTAGGTACATGCCCATATTTAATTTATAAAGTCCATGCCTTTGGTTTGAACGGCTTTATTAAGCGTACGCGGGGTGAGATTGGAAAATCGTCTCGCATAATAATTGGGGATTAAACACAGATCGGATTTGGATACAAGCGTTTATGGAGAGTTCGTTGGGGTAGCCCCAAACCGGATCCAACATCCGATGAAGGTGCTGGTATCGAAAGCTGATTGAACGGATTATTTTTGTACCTACTCACCCTAAATCAAGAGCTTATCTCTTAATCTGGGATTGAAATAAAAATACACAAGCCAGAATTTGAAAATTAGTGGGAGGCGTTGTGAAAAATATTTTTTTTTGCTCCTGGCAGGCATAAAAAATTGTATTACATTTTTAATGCTTTAAGGTACAGTTTGGGTTGGAAATTGATTCAAAATTGTAAGCTTCTAGCTCGGTCCCTAGCAAACGGCCTTTTGTTATGACGCAGATTAATGAAAAACGCTTCTAAGTATCGCTAAGGGTGTGGGCTTTCACTGCTGAGACTGACCTGCGTAGAGCAGGTGCATTGCTCTCTATATGCACAATGTCTAGTTTTTAACCAGGTTAACAAAGTCGTTAACCACTCTTGCCATATACCTTTCTATAATAAATTTGCCTCTAAGTAGCCAGAGTTGAGCGTACTTTCGCGATGACAGCATATACTCTGCATCAGAAATTGTTGAACCCTCCATTTCCAAACTTGAAAACGCGCCATCTACTGACGGTGTCAATTGCTTTTGCTCGGTATATGCACTATGCAAGTAGCTGAGCGGCTTTTATAAAAATGCTACTTCTAAAGTTGGCTTATGAATCGCTCTGTTTCAGGAACTATCTGAATTCTGAATCCAGTTTCTAACAACGCTTCGCTTGCTGATAGTCGTGCCTATTATTCGATTGTAAATAAATTAAATTTGGTGGTGGTACATGTTCAGTAAACTAACCCAATGTAAATGTCCTCAAGAAAGTAAACCTTTGGCGCAACAATAGGACTCAAGGCTGAGGCCGAATTCGAGCTCCTACATTCAGAACAATTATATTCTTGGGCATTTGTGGGGCAGTATTAAAATCTTTAAGAACTATTTTCCAGTCGTGGAAACCTTGCTCAGTACTCCACCATACTTAACACTGAGACACTGTAAGAAAATTGCTACGAACAAAAATTCTTGCGCCATAGGCACTTTGATGGAAACTTAATAAGGACTAAGGCTGCAAACAACTATACTGCCTTCTGTGCAAGCTATATTAATTCTGTAACCGGTCGGGTCATTTAATCAATTCTGCTTAATAATCCTCTAAAAACTTGGGCCGTTTATTCCAAAAGGGAAAAGATTTTTCGCTTACTCCGTGGTAAACAAAGAAGGAGAACCTTATCTTTACTATGTACTTACATATACCTTTCCCCCAGATGAAACCACAGAAATATCCTCCAACTACATTTTTCATTACACTAAGCTTCACAGTAGTAAAAAAATGACAACTTGCAGGATTACACGAAAATGAATGGCACTCTAGGAAACCGCCCGGAAATCAAAATAAACTTCCGTAACTCCCAGCCAAACAACCGCTCCATGGATCAGTGAGTTTTGCCATAAAAGCGGATACATACACCCAGGCGTGGGTGCTCTGCTTTACACAAGTTGGTGCGCTTTCATTGATTTTATTGTATCCCCTTTCGGTGGCCTACATTCATCCAGATGAATGTTTTTTTTTTCGGTTGCCATTTGGTTGCAACAATGGCAAGTCGGTACCCATATTTAGCTTAATCGATCTTTAAGGCGGATATGCTGCAAAATATTAGCCCAGCTCTTAAATATTAAATCGGCATAGAACTTTAGAACTTGGTGGGAGCGATAGTTATTTCTCGTCGAAAACCTACCGTAGATATGGCAGGGAAGAAAGAAACTTACCAAAATATGATAAATAGAGGTGGGTTAGTGAAGGTCCATGAGTATCGATGGGAAAACTTATTCACATCCGAAGCAAAGGCGGATGTTGCGTTATAGCTTTGCCCGGTAGAAACTGGTAGGAACCTTATCCAATTCCGGTCAGAACCAAGCTTCTATTCTCTGATGGGGTAGGGATGAAATTATTCGACAAAAAAATTATAATAAAGCAAAATACAGCCGAGAGGAAAAAAAGAATGCTGGATATGAAATAAAATGACGCCCAACACGGATACAAGCTGTGCTCAGCTTAGGCAGCCGCCAACGCCACGACATCAGAAGGACACAACCATCACAGCAGCAGCTGTTGGCATTAATTCGTTTTTCCTTGGCGCAAGAAATTCTCAAAGAAAGAGTCCTCGTGGTGATATGAAATTAAATGAAGACAGGTGATGTCAGGGAAGAGTGAGGAGCGTATTCCCAGTCCTTGCTTCGGTGTATGGTTGCCTTTACTTGTTCAAACTTTTTTTTTTTCTCATTTTTTTCTGGCCCACACTATGGCAACCACATTTTGTGGCAGGAATTTCGTTGGATATTGTGGTGGAGTCAGTGAATGCAGGTGGACACGATTTGTGGAAGCTTTATTACTGCACATACCTACACCCATATTATCCTACATCCATGGAATAAAGCAGCTATAAAGGCGAGATGCATGAATGGTATATGGTTACAGGTGGCAGCAAAAAAGAGGGAATTTCAATGGGGAAAAATTTGCATTGCTCTTATGGTGATAAGTGTATAGAGGCAGGCAGCAGAGGTATTGCTCAAGGCGCAGCAATGGCCGAAATATGTTCTAACTGGCACTTAATTAGAATATCTCTCGGTAGGTTGGTCGTTTGGTAATTAAAAGTTTGGCGTCCCAAAAGCGGTTTTATATAACAATAAAGTTATGTTTCTATGGACAATTTTGGTCGAGCTTGCTCCGCTTTGAGTGAAAATACACGAGGTTCAAGATTTGTGGGAATTTTGGAAAATCAAATACATTTAAGGAAGTAGAATGCAACCCGACAGCAGGAATCAAATGAGAAATTACCGAACTAAAGGGTATTTCATTAGCGACTTGACAAGTTCAAACTTTCAGTGTGAACGCACCTTCAAACTGATTACCGAACTGTCAATGTCAAAATATTCAGTAAAATCAAAATGTTCATCATGGTAAAGTACACGAAGGAACAACGTTTACAAATAATTAAAATTTACTACCGCAACTTTAAGAGCGTTAACGCCAAAAGATCATCTTCAGCGATGAAGCGCATTTTTCTCATTTTTTTCTAAACGGCTTCGTCAATAAGCAACATATTCGTTATTGGACTGGCGTTCCTTGGACAGGTTGTTCTCAATTAAAAATGAATAAACACTATTCAAATTCAATTTCATAAAAAATTAATTTAAATTTAATTGAAATTTTTATATGCGCTATCCCTGAATTTGAACAAGTCACCCCGGTCGCTTTTGAAGTCGTCGCACTATGTTGTTAAAAGGTGAGGGCCCTGACAAGTGCAATATTTTCCTACTTATCCCAGTGTCGAGGAGTCTCAGGTTCAATCAACGGAAAAACACAATTTCATTTTAAGTTTTTTTTTTTCCACGGCGCCACCTGTCACGAACGTCTGACAAACATCCGACATAATCACAGTCATTAAAGAGCTTCTCATTGGTCGTTTGGACTTGGTGTAAAGTTGTAGATCGCTTCCATTCTTCAAAAACAAAAAAAATAAAAACTCATACAAAATGAATGGTGGTGAGAAGCTAGGCCTAGGAGCCTTCCGCGCCTGTTTTGGGAACTATTTATTCATTTTCTTTTTTTTCATGCCATCAGCATATCGGTGTCATTCACTAGGTACAGCAAAAGACTTCAGACCTCCGCGTGAACTAGCTATACAAATAAACGAATTAAAATAACCTACTGTGCAGGTTGTGCATATTGAAACTGATTTCTCTCAGCGAAAATAATTTGCAGCCGCCAACCAAAGACAGTCCTCGGATATAGGTAGATGATGTATTCATGAGCTCATCAGAAATAAAAGGACATAAGACTTTGGATCTTCGCGTATACTAAACTTAAACAGACCCCACGCAGCCAATTAACTTGTTCAGGTCATTGATAGGTTTGAAGCTAGAAAGACTCGCTGTAAGCTGGACATGGATATTGTTCAAAGCGGATGAAGAGGGAAATAGTTTTCAATGCGACTTAGTTTTATATATAATGCGGTGATGGAAAGAAAGATATGAAGAAGAATAAAAATGAATAAAAAAAAGTTAGTTTAAAAAACAAAAAAAAAAGCCCGACTGACTGTAAAAAAAAAGAATTAAAAAGATATGAAAAAGACACATTCAAGTATCTATACCTAATATATATGTATTGAGTACCCTCCGACTGTCAAATAGTCATAGGCTTATGACACTCCGGGGAAGTATACGAATCTAATGACACCCCACTATTCAAAATCGGTCAAACCGTTTAGGATACACAGCGTCACGTAGGAACGTACATAGGATACGCGCGAAATACATAACCCTCCCTGTGACCAGTCGGGTAATAATAGGTCTATTCGCGTACTTTCCCGACCCAAACACTACAAATCCGTCAAACTCAAAAAATGTACCAAAAATCTCTCACAGAGCTGAAAATATACGTCAAATTACGTGGATAGACGCAGTGGCTTAGTGGTTAGTGTGTTGGACTACTAAGCGAGGGGTCCCAGGTTCGAATCCCGAGAAAAACCCAACTCAAGGTTTTTTTCACTGCGCCACCTCTCGCGAACTTCTGACAAACATCCGAGAGTATAACTGTCATGAAAGAGCTTCTCAATTGGCGTTTGGACTCGGCATAAAATTGTAGATCCCTTCCATTCGTCCCAAAAATAAAAACTTACACAAGACGAATGGTTGTGAGAAGCTAGGCTTGGTTCCATACGGACCTGTTGCGCCAATTATTTATTTATTTTTTTATTTTTACGTGGATAGACTTCGAGCTACTTTGAGCTACTTTCATCTGTGACATCCAATCCATATCACAAATGAACTAACCTTTTTGCAACAGATTTACACATTTTATTGTTCTGTGCAATTCATTTTTAAGCCGGATTTTGAATTTGTTTCTTGACAACTTTGTGCGTTTGACATATTTATCAGTACTTGCCGGTTGAAATTCTCTGAGCTATTTTGACCCAAGAGAGGAACGACTCGTTACTCGTTATTTTGCTAATTTTCTCTTCTTCTGTCATTTTTGATGAGTACGTGTATAGACTTTGTGTGATTGCGATCGATTTATATCGATTGGGTTCGATTCAAAACGCGTACGCGAACGAACCTAATAAATCTATTTAGACTATATAAACTTGAACCTAACACTCAAAATAATATTCGTTTGATGGTAACACTATCCACTAAAAATAAATGAGGCGATTTTTGGCTGTCAGTGCGATGTTGAGTTGAAATGTAGATGCCGCTAGGTGCGAAACTTGGCTGGGTATGAGTTGCGATGCTATTGTGAATAGATCCGAACGTAATTTATTTCAGAGTTCAGTGTTTTTCTTTAAATTTAGATTTATATCTCTTTTGTTTAGCCTATGACACTCCGGGGAAGAATACAAATTTTATGACACCTCACTCTTCAAAATCGGTCAAGCCGTTTAGGCCACAGGGTGTCCCGATGGAACGTACATAGGATACACGTGAAACACATAACCCTCTCTGTGTTAAGTCGGTTAAAAACAACGCATCAACTAGACGAATCTCTCAACTTAACCCTGACGAAAAATTCAGCAATGAAAACCCTGATGCAGAGATATAAGTTCATAGTGGACTTTTGTGAGACATAAGTTCAAAATTTGATTGTGGAATTATGTCCCACCAAAAGTAGGATTTGTATTGTATTGTAAGGAATAGGCCCTGTACACTGCGACCAGAAAATGAAGTAATTTTCCAAATATAGAATATTTCCGCCAGAAAGTCGAAACAAAATCTAGGTCAGGTATGTGCATACAAGCAACAGTCTATTTTTTGCTTGGCGTGAATCCATTTGGCGATTTGTGTGCGTAGTTTATTATGTATACATCACACCGAAGCATGAACAAATTTAACATCCCAAAGAACTACTTTCGTTGGCAGATTTAATTTAAATGGAGCGCCGGCTAAAATGAAAGAAAATGTAAAAGCCTTTGAGACAGAATAGGTACAAAATTTGAAGAGTACGCTGTACAATAGTTCAAGTATGTGCAGACTATTAATGTCCCTCGTGGCCCTCTTTAGGGTTTACAAGTACAGTAAAGCTTATTACAATCCAATCTATTTCAGGCGTTGCTTTTAAAATTTTCTTTTTTTTTCTCAGCGACACAACGACCCTTTCCCATGTTTGATAAGCCTAATTTGTGACGCGCTGAAAATTACATCACCCACAGAACCCTTAACACGAGTCACTCCATCATTTCTAAAAGCACAAATGTAGACCGCGGCAATTCCTGATGGGTCTCCTTAATAAACAAGCTTACTTATCTCACTTACTTTCGCAGTATTCGGGAAATTTGGTATCCCTTGCAAATAATTGTTATTCGCCCACCGGCTGCACGCAGCTAAATGACCCTCATTATTCCGAAATTATCTATCCACCCGGCTGCGCAAAATATGGCACAACCAACAAAAACTGGAAAACAAAAAACAAAACAAAACAAATTCGAATGAGAAACTACAACCAAACTCATCAGCAGGACGAGAAATCTAATAAACGCTCAGGATATTAAGCTTATTTCCCGCTAGACACCCCAAACCCCCAATTGGGCCACCCACAAGATAAGACAAATCATGAATCAACGACCGCTTTGGGGGTGATTTGTGATATACAAATAACAACAAACGCAACGCAGCACAATTGGCAATTAAACATTTTCCATACAGAAAAATGTAAATTTCACCCCCAGTGTCGCCATCGCCACGCAACCCCTAACCAGCTCTGGGGAAATAATTGTGAGCCAAAGCATAAAGAAAAGTTTATTTTATATATGTGTGACCTCCAGCGGCACATCGTCATCGCCATCGCTGTTGTCACCCCCAGTCGTTGTCACCAGTAAACGGTAAACTACTTTCGGCAATTCCACCAGCGGGATGGAAGTTTTTCCTTTTTTTTTTTTGTGCATTATAGCTCCCAGTTCTGTCATTCTAGTATAATCTCCCCCAACTCGCATGCCCAGTGTGCTAAACTCAATATTGACACAATTCGTTGTGCCAATTGGGATGTTTTGTGTTTGTCCTCTGCTTGGCGAGGTCATTTGTGAATCCCTTAAAACTCGTTAATATTCTCTTAGGCTTAAATCTGTGCTTCGACTCGTGCCTTTGGGTTGTTTCGAATTCTTCGGCCATGAGAGTCGTTCTCGTTTGTAACGTGTAATTAATACCAATCGAGGACTTGGACCGTAGCCCCCATCAGTGGCACAGAGACTGACCGCAAAATAATTAATTAACCAATTAATTTTCGTCCTTTTATCTGGTCAATAGAGTGGTTGAACATGGAGCCTGCCTCTGCTCCCAAGTCAAAGGCAATGTATCGGAGATCAAGTGTAGTGATAAAGGAACACAAAAACAAACCACTGGCGAGGGTTCGAATTGAAATACCCACGGATAACCTTTGAGTTCGATCCGTTTTGAAAGGCAGGCAGCCCAGAAATGCTTTCACTATCGTGTGTTTATCTGCACTGTTCCATATGTGGTGTTGGCTGACTCGTAGTCAGAGGGGCACACCACCAACAAGCAAGAACGAACGGAAGGCAACAAGAAAAAAAAAGAAGCAAAAATAACTTCGATACCAAAAACACCCTTGCGAAAAATCGTCATTTCGCTCCTACGGTATGTACAGACATCGTTTTGAGTGTTGGACAGAACTTACATGCTCGTAGCCTGTTCTTATAAATAAGCCCCTTTGGCATTTGGAGGGCTGGTACTCTGCATCGGGAAATGGGAACATCTGCCAATTAATGAGTTATACCATGTAATCGAAATACTTTTGTTGGTTTCTGTTGGGGGTTCAGAGTGGGGTCCCTCATAAAATGGACTTTGGATCGGGCGAGCATTTACCAACAAAAGACGTAAACATGACAACGACACCACCCTGCGATGGACTCTGCGTTGAGCGGCAAATCGGAAATTTAATGATTTAGCAAATATTTCTAGAGGATACACAATTGTGTGGGTGTCGGAGAGTACTGTACAACAGTCGATGCCCAAAATAACCGAAATCGAAAGCCATTCCAAAGATAGTGTGATACTTTGCCAATCGAGTGGGCCGATGAGTTGATGTAGGAGTTGGCTTCTGATTTTTTTTTTTTTTTTGTTCTCTGTTTGTTCAACAATGTAAACGGAGTATTAGAGTGTAGGCAATGTACATTCGTGGCTGCGTATGCTATGTGTATCGTACCTCGAAACGATGTATCGATTCGAAATAAAAAATAATGAAGATTGCCGAAAGGCAGTAGTACGAGTACATAAATATTATTGACTTGAGTAATGTTTTATTGGTTTTCGGAATTTCTTGGACCATCAGAAGAAGACTGCGGTGCGGTGAAGCAGATGCAAGCTGAGGGGAACTAAGGTCGAAAAGTTATTTGAAAGAAATTATGTTCTTAACTTTGGGAGGGAAAAAGGATGGCTCAAAGCTTTAGCTTTGGGGCAACTTACAAAATTTGTAATCTCTTTTGTCGCATTTTACTTCATATGTTCGCTTGCACTTGCACAATGGGCATAAATTTACAATAAGCTAGTGAAAAACAACGTTTCGGACCTCCAAAATTGGTTTAGGGAAGCCGGCTTTGGTTACTTTCTGACTGAATATTCTAGATAAAGCTTAGTCAGTAATTCAGTAATGACTCCAAGGCACTTTTTAAATGGTTGGTTCATGTCTTCAACTGGAACTTCTTTTCCATAATTTTTCCTGCTTTTGTATTATAAACTGTGAGCTAGCCAGCAGTAACTAGCCAAATATCTCATTAGAGTGCAGTTCAATATTGTCTATCGTTTTTGCCACAACAAACACGGCGATGTCGTCTGAAAATGCGACAACTCTTTAATTCGGTAGGCCGAGGTGTTTCGGCATGCAAACATTTCCGCAGAAGGAGGTTTAGGATAAAGCCTTGTAGCAGAACGCCATTTGCCTCGTTCTATTTTATTCTAAGTACAGTGAAGGTGGGTAGTATGGTATCCCGAATACCTAAATTATAAATAAATAGATGGCGCAACAGGTACGTAGGGACCCTATGCCTAGCTAAGTATCCAGAATACATCTTTAAGAAATATTCGAAGCATATGAGACTGTGCACCACAGAAAAAACTACATTCACTAAAAACTTCACTCATTTTACAAAGGTTGGTCGGCATTTCAAGCCGAAGAATATGAAGTGCATTGCAAGTTTCTCCATACATTGGATTTTAAAACACTTTCCATACATTCCTTCCGCTTGGTTAGTAGTCTCTCCGTAGATCCGTGGTTT
This sequence comes from Cheilosia vulpina, assembly GCA_916610125.1. NCBI lineage: Eukaryota > Metazoa > Arthropoda > Insecta > Diptera > Syrphidae > Cheilosia > Cheilosia vulpina. The sequence continues at coordinate 51,440,681 of OU744278.1, forward strand.
CTTCGTTTTTTTTTTGTTTGTCTCGTCGCCAATATGTTGTGATTATTTTCCCGTTACGACTTCTTTTTGACAGTATACAATAATTCAAACTTAAAAACTACGTGAAACAATTGCTAGCTTTCGGGAAGAAAATGGAGATTAAGATGTCGCATCAATCAGATTGTTCTTTTTGACAGCCTTTTTTCAGGCGGCTTCACGAAAATATCACATTGATACGCCGTAGCAGTGATGCCAGATCATCACTTACCCGATTTTGCTCTACGGGACAAATGGCAAAAATATGGAAAAAAAAACCCGATTTACAAATTTCTCCCGGAAAAAAATAAAAAAGTCATTTTTATTCATTTGAATGACAGCTGTCAATTTGCAAAAATTACATTGGGTACATTCAAGAATCTAGTTATTTTAAGTCGACTAGATTGGTCTGGATGAGATGTAACGTGAACGCAAGAACTGGATTGGTCTGCGAACTGTCAACTTAGTACTCAGACACGATTTTCTTGACTAAATTCGTCGGATACCCCTCCATAAACGTCAACTGAAACAGCTGCTCATATGACCGATTTCGGCGAATCAAAACCGAGATACATCTAGTCAGACAGCAGCTGTCACACCTACTTAACTAGATTCTTGGACGTCCCCATTCTGTTATGCTAGGTGTGCTTGATTGAAAATTTTAACGAGAATTTATTACGGTCAATTTAGAAGGCAGTTGCAAATAATAAAAGATGGTTGCAGTAGTTTTTTTTTTTTTTTTGTGAATTTTAAACGCAACCCCGGACAACCGAAATTCTTAAATCCGAGCAAACCGGGATGTCTGGCAACGCTATTTATAAAGTTCCCAACTCGGTGAATTAAGTGCGTTTCTTGGGAAAGGGGTTATAAGGGCGCAGTCATTTTTGCTGTCGTAGAGTAATTAGGGGTCTCATTTTTACCACTTGCGCGGCAACCATATTTGTGATCGAAGAGGTCTCAATTGCTGGCAAGGTTCATCTGGATTTCTATTTCGCTTCAGCTTTTCGGCTAAGTCAAGATTCAGGCAAAATATTCTCCTAAAGACAGGACTTACAAATTTCCACACATAAGAGCCTCTGTAGCTGTTTTGGACCTATGCATTTGGAATACGATCTTGTCTCGTGGATTTTCTATCACATACCTTCAAATGCGAAGAATTAGCATGCTATGATGGTAAAAAGCACACTCTGCTGGATACTTCGGATACCCAGCTCTATACTTTCAGACGCAGAAATGCGGTGTAAATATAAGTCGTGATTTTCAAAACTTTATCAAAGTCTTTGCGAATCATCAGTCCCTGGCGGACTGATGATTTATTTTGCATTCTAGCTAGGTACCACGTGCTGGTTTTGAAACTGAACGCAGGCTTTTCGAAGAACTGTTTAAAGGATTGGAGCCTCATTTTGTAACGACCATCATTATAAAGAGAGTGATAGAGCGAGAAAGAAACCTACGTTCAGTCAATGGAGATGATGGAGGAAAAAAAAAGCCACTTTAAATAATTGAGGGTAGCTTTAGCCTTTAATTCACCACTTTAGTTGTTGATGCCCAATACTAGATATCTGAAAAGAGAACACAACCGGTTTTATGTGTAATCCTGTAAACCGCACACTCATCACTGAATGTCCCTATTCGTGGAATAATAGCTTAATTACAAAAAATACAAAATATATCCCTAAATACCCTGTATATCCTCGTAACAATATAAAAATGATTGGTAATTCACGAACCGCCACAGGGCATACTCAGCGTAATACAATACCAACACCAAACAATGACCGACCATATAAAGGTAATAGTTCCAGCACTCTGAACACACGGATCACATGAACACAAATAAACCTGTCAATTGTGCGGCACAACCTCCGATAGAAATACTGATACTCAATGAGTTCGCATATTGCGTTGGGGGGTGAGTTTTGGGTTTCATTTTAAATGAAGTAGACCATGACCATTACGGTTTTTATGGATTTGCTTACTGACTTAGGCAAATTTTACGATAGGTTTGTATATCTTCTGGATGACAGAATGATAAATTTATTTTTACGACCGGCTTTTATCGCCCAAGCAAAAAACGAAGAGACGTCACTCCCGGTTACACCTGAGTTGTCGGTGCAAATGAGAGAATGGTGCGACGGCAGGTTATGAGCCTAATGAAGAATAAAGTTAGAGCCTTTCAACGAGCACCAAGTTTATGATGGTTATCGTTTGAGAATTTTGTATACGTCTCATTATGTTTTGTTATTTACTCACGTGCCCAATAAACATTTTATTGCCTTTGGGGGGCAGTGTACGCGGCTACGTCAAGACGGCAACGCACTTTACGAATCGTGCAAAAATAAAGCAACGCAACTGGAAAAAGTGAAAATCAACTTGTTAACTGGGTACGTGCTTAAAATAAGTGGACTGCGCTTGGTCTGAAGCTAATTAACGCGCCCGGTTTAGTGTTTGTGATCTAAGTGGTGTCCTGTGTAATTAATTTATGTCATGCGTATAACTAGGGTATAATAGTTTCCGAATATTTGTTTAGATGTTGTCCCTTTTCAGAGATTTGTGGGCTGTGTATTATTTTGATAAGTGGCACCGCGGTTATGGTTTATGATCGTAACTACTCAGCCTCTGGGGTGAAAATTTATTTCAATTAAAAAGGGTTGTTACAATAGGTACCCTTCATGGTTTATGGCAAGTAAATCGTAAGAAGTTTACGCTGGAAGTGACGACAAATCGTGCAAGCAATTCAAAACTCAGCATAGATTAACGTAGTCAAAAACATTCATTAGTTTTCTAAACTTATTGCTCTCAAATATATGCAACATTTGGGGGCTATCATTTGTCGTAATCTTTTACTTCTCTGCCAGAACAATTAACAACATTTCTTGCAGTTTTATCTTTGAAATGAACGAACGAATCCTCTCCCAAACCGTCCACTTAATTTTTCAAACAACTTTACTTTTGTCGAACTGTAATAAGATTTATCGCTTCGGAATAAATTTAATTTGTTTTGTTTTCTGCGGATCAAACCTAAAGTCCACGGGCTCGGTAGTGCAGTGTTCTTAAGCGGAAAAAGGCGATTGGGCATCATTTTTATTGATGTCGTCGTTTTTTTAAAGTATTGTACTGAAAATGGCTTTTGGGTCACGTTCGATGTTTAACTGTCAACACTGGCTGTGGCTATAAAACAATGTTTTCTTCGTCGTCTGTAAACAAGGGCAGATTCCGTGTATCAACGATATCGTTTTTAAAACTTTGATCATCAAAATAAGTTATATTCTGCTCGAAATTTTTGGACAAACGTCAGCTTTCATTATATTTGTGAAAATTTAACTGGATTAAGCGCTCAAACTTGTAATTTTAGCATTCAGTTACTAGTTTTGGAGGTCTATTGTTTCGACGATAATCGTCTGAAAAGTTACGGAAAGAGTACCCAGGTCTCTGTTGGGGTATTCTAACCTCGTGGTTTACTATTCTTTTTATTTTCTTTTTGTGTGCTGCGGAAATATTGCCCTGTTTTCTATACAGCTTAGGAGAACGTACCGTTAATATGTAAAAAAAACTACTTTATTTACTATTTGTATTACTAGAAGTTGGCACCACTGATGATACCTAAACCAAGGATTTTGGTGACTTTGTATGACTTGGTGAAAGCTAAATACAAAAGTTCTGTCTTCTCCCGAGGGTTTTTAGTATCGCTGCCACTCCGACTCTGGTCTTTGGCACTTGAGACTTGTTGTAAGTATACAAATTATCGAGAGGGTACCCCATCTTCAAAGCCTCTAAGAGCTTGTGAAATATTTGGACGTCAAAAATAGGTACTTGATCTATTCAGTTGACACACAAAATATGTAAAACTCACTGAACAAACACTAGTACTGAAACTACCTGCGCGGACGCGAACTCGGGAGGACGCCTTTCCTGGTCAGATGCAAAAAAGTGATATGAACTCAATTTACCTGCCACATCCACCGAGCTGCGTTGCTGACACATTTACCGAGCTGGATTTCCCTGCTCTCTCTCTCTCTCATATGATCGATCTCGTCGTTTAACAGAATGGAGAACTTTTTAGCTGAGTCCACTAAGGTAAAGGCACTAGTATCCGGACTGTTAACACATTTGTTACCTATGACTGCCAACAGTTTCGTCACTATCAAAGCTACCGAAAAAAAATAAAATGTCTGTCAAAGTGACGATATTGGCTTATAATAAGACATTAACTTTTTTTTCAAATGTTACGTTCTGAATATTTATAAAAAATAAATTCAAAAAAGTTCTATTTACTCTAGTATCCGGGCAGCATAATTTAGTCTCCGGACACTTTTTTGTTAGTGTCCGGACACAAAGGTTTTATATGAAGTGTAAGACCTTTTTTGCCTTTATTTAATTTAACGATTTTATTTTTGTCATAAAATATAGGTATGTATACTTTAATTCATTATATAATATGTACCTATCTACACATATTTATTAAAAACTAAAACAACGGTATGTATTTAAAAGACCTGAAGAATTCACAACACTTATGGACACAAGCCACATTTTTTAAATTCATTTTGTATGACAATTAACATCGTTAGTATATGTTTGGTATATGTTTTTGTAACCTTTGGGGGCTATAACTTTGCCATATTTTGGACAGAGGCAAAAACTGTTTTATTCATCATTTCAAATTCGTTAATGCTCATCTACGATATGCTCCTGATCAATGCTTTTCAAATATTAAAATAGTTCCCTAAACCATTTTAATATGATTTCCTGGGTGACTACTGCCCAGCCCTTGCTAATGCTTTCTACTTCTCTCATTGACAATAAAAGGTTTAGTTACCAGAAAGCAAAGAAAGAAAGTTTCATCCATGTTTTTATGGGGCGATCGTTTTTGAAATTATCTATCTCTCTCTCATTAGGAGCAAACATAGGTATCGTTTAGGAGCATTCAAACGCAAATTTGTATCTCCTCTCAAATTTACAGTATCCGGACAGTTTGTCTGGATACTGAAAATGCTCTTCAATTTTAGTTTTAGTATCCGGACACCAAAACTTAGGCTAAAAAAATAATTTTATTCTATTTTTTTTTTAATTATGAAACTGGGTTATATTAAAAGGAAAACAAAGTACGCTGCAGAACAATAAGTTAAGAAATACTCTTTGAAAAACTTACTTCTTGCAAATGCTCCCACTATTTTTTTGGTATGCAAAATGACAACACAACCACATTCTCGGAGCTCAGCCACAACACTGCCGCTCATCTCTTACATTACGCAAATGATTGAATTGAAACTTTGCATGAAGATGAGTGACATATAAAGGATTGTTTTATTGTTGATATTTGAGACAACATATGTGTGATGTACCTATTTTTCTCAGATAAACAACATAGTGTCCGGACACTAACACTGTCCGGATACTAGTGCCTCTACCCTATTATCAGTGTCCTTAACCTCGTATAAAAGATCCAATCCGCAATACTGTGTGAGAGCCTGAAATTCTCTGCAGCTGATAGGCCCTTGTCAGTATAGTTTTATGCAAGGCAAGGCTATCCAACCAAATTTCAAACTAAGACAGATTGTTTAAAAACGGAAGAGAACTTAAGAAGTCCAAATCGATACACACCATCTTATTATCGATTTCAAAGCCGATTTCAGAGTAATGTCTAGTTTCAGCTTCCCTTCAAACTTCGGGTAGTATGACGCTGCAGAAAGCTCGATCCCGTATAAAGGTCGGTAGTGACCTAACCAAAGATGATTTGTCGAAGAGACTTGTTTGTTGAGGCCTATGTTCAACTGTAGAGCAAACTAGGTATATAAATATTTCAGTTGACGGTTTGTTCCCCTTCTTAATAAATATTGATGTCATGAAAGAGGAAAGACTCCTCATTATTTTTGTGTCGTTTGTTATCTACTATTAAAGGTTAAAACTAAGTTGAGCACAAACTGTGTGTACACTTTTTGCAACATATCCGCCCAGAGTCCATTTGTTTTTACCTAGAAAGTCACCGACATTTATGAATAAAAAAAAAACCCTTTTATAGAGATCCCAATCGTCGAGTAAGAAAATTTAAAAAAATGAAAAAATCTTTTAACACAGCGAATTTAAATCGCAAAACATCTGCACTTCACTTTAGCTCATCCGTTCCTGTGCCGGTCGCCTCCGTAACTCCATCGATTTAAAGCAAACGGACATCCAAATTAGGGATAAAAGTTTGAGCCTATGTTCGCCCCTAGTCCATATTGACTCAGAAGCAACGATGCGTGCGCAATACCCACTACCGTAATGCGAATAGCTCTTCACTGACTTGTCAGACAGTCCTTCGGACAGAATGGACGAAATTGGAAAGAGAAAATCCCTAACGATAGATGATATTTTTAGTTGTGTCCTAGATATTAGACCATGAAAAGGATTTCGAATGAGAAAGACTTCCGAAAAAGGAGTCCATTCATTTCCATCCCTCCCCAAATTAATTGCTTTGATAGAAATTGTTCAAATTGTTGGATTGAAGTAATTAAAGACTTTGGGGTTGCCTTTGAAATCTAATTTTTCTTTTCCATTTTTTTTTAATGAATGAGCACCATGGACTTTGAGGTCTTTCAAATCAATTATATTTAAATGAAATATGGGCCTGAATGGTTATGCATAATAACCGGGTTTTAATGGTGTAATTAATTAAGGCGGCATTCTTCTGGAAATGGAAATATTTATAAATAGTTGATGATGCGAATGGTGGTTGACAGATAGGTAGTTATCGACTTGAACGAACCTGGCACTTGCAAATTTTTGTTTTCAGAAATAAAACTTTCAATGTGCACTCATGCAGTGAATGGGGTGGTTCAACAATTCGACATCTCTTTCATTTGCATTGGCACATCTGCCCGCCTTGTGCAAGGCATCTGAACTGAACATGTGTATACCTACCAATCTAACTGCATATTTAAAGCAAAAACTAAGCACCGACAACATGGTCGAAAGTAACATAACTTACAACAGCCAGCGTTGCAAATAAGTAACTCTATGCTCGAACAACTACTAAAAGTTGTGCCTTCTTAATGGGCTGAGTTGCAGATTGGGTGACGATATTTCTATACAAAGTGTATTTGAAAATAAGACAATCACTGCGAACGTAGCGTGATTGCGTACTAAATTACGATCTCCTCCTGTCGCATCTATAGTCTGAATATCTGAATATGTTTTTACATTGAAGGAAGGATAACTTCTGCAGCGTGTTGTTGACTATGGAAACGAACGAGAAATATATTTTACCTCAGTGCACTGAGCTTTATGTGATCTCCTTTTGTCCAGATTTGTCATGGTGGTATGACAGTTTCCACCATAATTCCAGAAAAACTATGGGTTTGCTATATGTGTGACGGAAGATGATGATGACGATGATTATGAGATGTGTTTGCAATTTATATTGCCAATTGAAGTCGTTCCTAGATGTATGCAATTTTTGATACATGAAACAGAGCAAAAGACTTAAGCTGCTGAGTAGGTAAGGGCGTAATACCTGAGAGGTGGTATACTTCTAGTTAAGTTGTTGTCAAAGATGGAGTGAAAATCGTTGCGTAGTAGTCATAGAGGTTCCAATTATTTTTTTTTCATTAACTGTGGCAAAAGTGTTTTGAGAGGCTTCAGTTAACCGGGATGGGTTTTTAGGAATAGGCACGTGCTTCATTAAAAGTTCAACAAATTTTAGTCTTGATGCTGCCATCGGGACTAATTGGATTTTAATAGTTTAGTAGTTTATTTGAACACACCTACCTTGACGGCGCAGTGGCTTAGCGGTAAGTGTGATAGACTTCTGAGCGATTGGTTGGAAAAAAATAACATTTTGCCATCTCAAAGCTATGAAAAACATCCGAAATTATTACTATGATGGAAGAGTATTTTGATTGATAGATGAAAGAGCGTTCAGACTTGGTTTAAAATTTTAGTTTAGTTAAAAATGTTGGTTTAATATTTTTTAGTTTAAAAAACTCACTCAAAACTACGGCTTTGAAAAGGGTTAAGGTCTAAATTTTTATATTTTTACATGCCAAATTTGTTGAATGGACGGATTTGTGACACATTTATTATTAGGAATTTGTGGGCATGCAGTTGGCGGCCACTGGTTTATTTTGCACATAAGCCCCATTCTAACGGTTTAAAAAAAGTTTAATTTTTTTCGCAAAACGGCTCCAACGATTTCAACCAAAATTGCAATTTGAGTTTATGTAGGCGGGGTTAACATTGCCGCATGCCCAGTATTTATATAAGAAATCGAATAACGGTACCTTTGAAAATCAGTTTTATCTCAAAAAAGGTCCACACGCTTGTAACAAAAATCGATTCCTAAGGTAAACTCCGTTTTTCTCCAAATTATTGTCCAAAAATATTTGAAAAAAAAAAAAAAAACATTTTTATTTTTTTTTTATCCTACCTAGTTTATTGAAAAACGCTTAGGTACATCCTAAGCAATGCCTTTTACTCAGTTTTTAGCGTAAAATTGTATTTTCCGAACTAAACATTGCAATACCTGTTCGTCATAAAGTTTAAACTCAACTATGGCCTCCATTGTTCTTTTGCCTTAGTGAGTTCGCTTAAAGTTTCCTTTAAAAATTAGTGATGGGCACTATCGAATGAATGCTTCTATCGATAGTTAGTAACTGAATGATATCGACTATCTAATGATGTGTTTCATTTATTCATTCAGTTAAAATGAGTAAAGCCAATTTACCATTTTTTTTTTAGGATCTCAAATACCATTTTTTCGGATTTCTTTGAATCGAGTAATTTGCTAATTAATTTACAACCTTACAAGTTTGTAATGGAAAAACAGTAAATTTATATTTTAAAGTTAAAGTAAGTACGTAGTAGATATTCTAGGAACATTAAGTAAATAAAAAAAATAAGTTTTTTAAAATAGAAATAGAAAGAGAAAGTAAAACAAACACACATTGGATGAATATCGTTGGAATTAGAACTAAAGGGAAATTCGAATTTTCGTTAAGATATATAAAGTTGCATAATAGGTACATAATATATTATTGGTAGTATTTTTAATATTATCTTATACTATTTATTTGAATTCATTTATAGAATGAAAAATGGAAATAGAAAAGTTTATACAAAAAATCAGGCATCCACTTAAAGTCAAATTCGAACGTAATTCATCAAAATATAAACACTTCAATTAAAAATCAAATCAAGAACAATCGCGTTAAAAGTTATAATACAACTATTAAGCACACAAAACAAAATAATCACACAAATATCGAATTATAAAACAACATCTGAAGAATTTAAACAAAGTGCAATACAATAAAAGGTATATTTTTATACTACACACTTATAATTATTCTATACCCATTGGCTATTGCTATAAAAAGCTGCATATCGACAGGAATAAGTAAATCGTTCAAGCAAGCACACCCACTATCAAATGAAAATAGTAAGTTGAACGAACGAAAAGTTAAAGGAATGAAATCATTCATTCAAACCTACTATCGGATGAAAATAGTAATTAAATGAAAAGTTGAATGAACGAATTGAATCGTTCAAACCTGCTATAAAAATGAAGTAGTTGAATAACTTTTCGTTCATTACTATTTTTTCAGCTACTATCGAATGAACGAATTTTGAGCAACTATCGAATAAGGCGATAGTTTTTATTCGATAGTCCCCAACACTATTAAAAAATTGCTGTCCCCTAGAGCTAGAGCTGATACAAGAAACATGCTAACAAGAAACAAACCTGCATTCATAAAATCTGTCATTCAAAGGAACCTTGCTTTGTTTATGTCTAACTAGCTGAACCGGCGAACTTTTGTTATAAACATTTTTTGATAAAGTGGAACCGCTCTATTGATCGAATGAGGCTCCCTTGGAATTAAATAAAGTTCAATGCATTGAAAGGACTTCATAGACTTACTCCGGGTCGGCTTCATGATCGTTTTTTTTCGTGCTACTGATTGAATTGAGTAGGTTCGGTCAAATTTTCTTAATTAACCAAATCAACCACGGCAGAATCTTTGAAATCCGCAATCGTCGCTTCTGTGTCATTCGACCGAGTTTATCCAGAAACGCGATTGTCCAAAAACATTGTGCTTAACGATGAAGCCCATGATCGTTTTGGGCTTTTGTTTGAAAAATCATGGCGGCCGTCCGAAATTTTCCCGGGAAGTAAGAATCACCGTTCAGATAATTTTTTTCCATTTTGACATTCGACAAAGGTGCTATAAAATATTAAATATCAGTAGTTGCTACTTGTGAACACTGTGATTAGTATGCTGGACTACTTGGGCAAGTGGTCAATTTGTTAAAATGATAGCATACGAGTAATGAACACAATATATATACCCTTAATTCTACCAAGCGATATGTGCCGCACGGCCTAGGCAATCATAGGCCACATGCCACATCACATATGCTTTAATGCTTGCAATTTGCCCCCACCACCCCAAAGCAAAGAGGCAACAGCGCCACCTATTGGGTTGAAAACGATCTTAGTTTCCCAACTGAAACCAAACATACTCATCCGCAAAATTGAAATCAGTTAAGTGGTTTCGGAGACTGACAGCAGCACCACCAGTCGTTCCCAAAATGATCCTATCCTTTAAGCTGCAACCAACCATACACATCCACAAAATTTCATTTAAATCGGTTGAGGGGTTTCGTAGATTGGCAGCACTGGAATGTTCACTAAAATGCTTATAACTCGTGTTACCAATAAGCATACAAAGACCGTGTGTCCATCCAAACCTTGGTGTTGACGTCTCCTTTCGTTTGAAATTTCCAGTAAGAAAATCCGTTCACGCATTAAGAGAACATCAATTCAAAAACAATGCGACTCATTTTGATATATATTTTTAGAAGGAGATAGATGAAAAACGAAATATGCCTACAGCGCCACCTATTGGGACTTATCCGAATTTAAATTCTTTTTAAACCATCACTGATTCCAGGCAAATAAAACAACAAAAAATCATTCAAATCGGTCCAGCCGTTCTCGAGTTTTAGCGAGACTCACGAACAACAATTCATTTTTATATAATAGATAGAAGATAAATAGATAACAGATAATTTATTTTTCTTATATGGATCCGTTTTTTTCACTAAAAAAATACGTTTCTTAAATCAGTTGATTTTGGAAAAGAAACTTTGTTTCTTATATAGCTACGTATTCGCATATAGGAAGAAGATTTTAGAGGTTTTTTTTTTATATCCGTGGACTGTAATAACATTCTTCAAAGTTTGCTAAATGTCAATTGTTTTGGAAGAAATTCTCGCTAAGAAATCGAGATTCGAAAACTTGCTCCGAATCTATAATAAAAATTGACAGCTGATTTTTAGATCGAAAAAACTGCGCAGAATCTGAAAAAAAGGAACATTTTATGTTCTGTTTAATAAATCATACATTTAAGTGAAACGCCATCAACAAACGTCGATAATTGGACTTGATCCCACATCACTCATGTCGATTACATAAATTGTGCCTTAGGGCACATTAAACATATCGATTCTCGGTCACTCTGAATGAAAAAAAAAAACGCTGACTGACTTTGAAGTGTAAATTCGTATACGTGCGTACCAATTTGACACTCTCTGTCAGAGTGGAAACCCTCCATAAAATAACATGTACCTACATAACCCAATTTAGTTGATGGGAGCTTTTTTTTTCTTTTTCTTTTCTAAATTTATAACCACTCCAAAAATGGATGCTGCAGATTCTCTCTGCAAATCGCCTGGATGCTAGTAAAAAAAAGAAACAAAAAAACGAAAACAAAAAAATTGTGAGCAAAAAGAAAAACTATCAGACGACGAGTGACTGGAGTTTAGTACTCTCAAGGACTCCATCGAAACTGCAGCCAAACACACTAAAGGCGCACATTCAATCGCCCAAATCCTCCCGAGGAGTTGTGGAGCGCACACAAAGGCAAGCAACGAAAAGTATACCGAGAAACAAGGACACAATAATCTAACACAACCCATGTGCACCATACCACTAAACTGTCGAACAGCTTTGAGCGCGTGACCTTCCCTACCTGTGTATATGCACAGAGCAGCGAAGCTCCAGGTGCCTTTGATCCTTCTAATATTGGATGGGGCGAACTGGGTGGTGTTTGGTGTGCACCAGCATGAAGATCTCGAGGACCTAAATATGCTGAAATATTGAATGGCGAATTTGCACCTGTAAATTACTTGTGTGCTAGTGCATTTTAAAGGGGACCCGCTTGGATGGGAAAATAACTCCAATGAGCACTGGCCCATGCAGCTGGTCTGTATATAGTGCATACGAGAATAGGAGCACGATTATGTTATGCGCAGTCTGAACTGAACGCTTAAGCAGAATTCAATTCAAGTGGGATTTTCTTTCATCCAATTTACACCCATATATAAAACAGGATTAGGTATCCCTGTGCTTATGGTGCCCACAAGGACATCAGTAGCTCGCATTTGGTTTTGCTTTAAACATCTTTTGCGTTCATGTTTTGTAAAAACTTCGATTTTTAAGAATTTATTTAAATAAAATATATAAGCTAATGGAATTTGGCGACCTTGATAATTTTCTAAATCAAATGACTTCACAAAGACTAACAAGAGCTAATTTTTTATGGAGATCATTCACAGGAAGGTGAACAAATTGGTCAAAACTCAAAATCACCAAATGTATTTGTCTCAATGGCAAATGAACTATACGGTAACAGAAATAAGAAAAAACTCTTCAATAGAAGATCAATAAATCAAAAAATAGACAGGCTTAAATAATATAGAGCAGCGTAAGTCAACGAAAATCAAGTCTTGAATGCGTTGACGGCTTGACGCCCTCCATTGGTGCAAACCTGTACTTCGATCAAAGTTTTAAGGTTGGTTCCCTAAATTTGCACAATTTTGGACTGAGTTCGCAGACTTTTATTTAATGCAGTTGGTAACTAGGTATAGTCAGGCCCAATTGGTTTCAAATCTATTACAAACTTGTTGTGTTCTCCTGGGAATGTGAAACTTAAAAATGTCAAAGCTAGAATTTAAGACCGTTTGAGCTTACGTTTGTGAGGTGTTTTTAAGAGGAGAACCACAATGGCAACTTTTCAAAACAATAATACTTAAGTAGGAATTTTTGAATTTATCCACTTATAGGTTAGAGTTAGTACGACGCAGAGAGGAAGGGGACAATTTATGAACATCTCGCAATTGGCTCTCCGATAAGACTATACGGTATTGAATTGGTTCTAGATCTAGTCGAGATCTCATATCTTCCCATGCACAATAAATTGGGCTATTGGAATGAGTGATGCGCCATTGACAATAGAGATAGATGTTCACACTACTCATCCTGTTTTCATTGGGAAATTTTGCTGGATAATGCAATATGATCCGGAAATGGCGCTCCACAAATCACAATCCCATCTGGCTGGAGTGCATAGGCGATTTTACATAGCCACATCATACGATGAAAAACCTGAGATTAAAAGTAATGCCGGAGTGTAGTTTCAAAGGTACCAAGTGTTTAAATATTTAAGTAGCCCTTTACTCGAAAATGTAAGTGTACGCACACAAATAAAAGCCTTATTCTCTGTCAGGGCGTATGTAAAATGCGGGCGTTTGCAGTATGAACTGATGAAAAATTGTATGCATAGTCAAAGAAGTCGACCTCGATTTTCGCCGTATTTTCGTAATGTGGCAAATCTTTAGCTTCAGAAACAATCGACCTACTTTTTCAATAGAGTACATTTTGAGAAAATTATATTCATTCATAAATTTTGAGGCATTTTCTGAAATGTCCACCATAAGACCACAAGCAGTTTTCCATAGTAGCAGACTGCAACCTTATTCGATTTGATCTAAGTTCGAGCAAACTATGCACTTCTTTTTGACAATGGTTTTTGAACTTAAATTTATATACCCAAGTGGACATATAATATAAGAGGTCATTTCAAGCGGACTCTCTAATCCAGGACTACTCGAAGTGAACAATTTAATGTTATTAGACAGACAGACACAAAAAGATTGTCAACACTGAAACCAATTTAAATAGCCACTTAAACATCCCTCTGTCAATTGGGCCCAATTCAAGTCTCATAATAAAAACAAAATAAACACCAATATCTCTGATCGAAAATATGTCCGCACATCTGGAAGGAATAACTCAATTTAAGCTATACCGGATCCGTCAATCATGTCCCGGTATCGTAACTTCTTACATAGCGCATAAAATTTATAGCACCTATACCCTTCTGACCTGATATAGCTTTAAAGCATTTATCGTTTCAGACGTGCATGGCGGACCCAAATGGACATCATTTAAAAAATGGCCACTACACTCTTTTGCTTGGTTTTATCAGAGGACTATGCTGTCACTGCCACACCAAGAATATTACCGAGTATTTCGATTTATTTCGATTCGAATGTCCTCGCAGTCGGCCAGTAAAACATATCAGCCCCGTAAAAGACATTCGAGGCCGAGCTATAAAATTAATACGACAATATGTACAAAGGCCCTTTTTCGTATCCCCGAAAAGCACAAAATATACGTTCAAGTCCTGAGGCTGTTCAAAAAAAAGACTGTTTACCGTGTTTACTTTTATGGCCACTTAAATCCGGCACGAAGAAAATTTGACACCTTAAGCATTAAAATGTCCCCCGCTTATCCGGGGAAGTTGCGTTGTCGCCCATACAGCAGCAGCTGGTGTTCACACAGTCAGGTGAGAAATAGTGAATCGTTATATAGCCAATTGGGTTGGGGGATGTGGCTTGGGCTTCCCACTGTCCCACAATGTGTCAAGTGTCATACCTATGCGATGCTTAAAGAATGATTTAGACCGGCATTCAATGTGAGATATATTAGGTTTTAAATTAACGACCTTCTCAATTAAGTTTTATGTGGCGACATAGCACCACATAGCCCATGCCCAACACATGCCATATGGGCTGAGCTGTATGATCTACCGAACCATTTTATTTAATATCCGTTTGAATGAATAATTGATTGCGACCCACAGAAGATTAAAATGAAACTAAATATTAATTTACGAGTAGTCAAAGCTATGCTGATTATGATGATGGTGATGATTAAACGGTATTTAACACTCAGATATAGTGGCTAAAAGAGAAACATATTAAGCCCATTTCCAGACTATGGCTTTAATCGTTAATTATTTTGTTATAATTTGAATTGTTTTTTTGTTTGTTAGGGTGACCCTTCGTGGTGGGAATTCAATGCTAATTGAAATTAAAAATTATAAAATGTATATAGATCCGACACGATGGACGAATCGTGATAAGTAAATAAGTACCTAAATAATTGGCACAACATGATCGTAAACACGACGACTTCTTTTTATTTTCGGCTGAGTTGAGAAACTTTTTAATGGAAGTATTACTGCAGGATATTTTTTAGACATTTACTCTTCCGTAGTTCTGCGTAAATACACAACGTTGCATTTGAATAGGTGCATGTTTTTTTTTAAATCGACGAATATATACACAAAAAACACTGCCGAAACTATTTTTCATGGGACTGAGACTTCTGCTTTGAGACATTGGAACGAAATATGATTGGGATTGGAAAATGTGATTAAGCACTTTCGTTACAACAAATTAAACGCTATCAATGCACGCATAATGCCATCAACGTAAACTCCACTTACCTTAGGGACATCATTTTGGTGACAACATTTTTTTTTATACATTTTTATAGGTTTCATGCATTTTCTATGCGAATACCCTGAATACGGCTCAACATTTTTGGGCGCGGTTTTTGAAGGGGCTTCGAGATGGTGACCCTACAGCCGCGACCCTTTTAATGCATAAGTGGAACATTGAAAATGAATGAAGGAGACAAAAGTTGTAATACAGGTTTGAACTGATGGTGGAAACAGACAGAAACGTTTTAACTATCTTGGGTCTTAATCACGAGAGACGGCGTTTTCTTTTCAATGAATAAAGTCGTCAATATACCACCTGTCGAAATAATATCGTTGGAAAAATTTAAACACATCAAAATTGAATAATTGGCAGCACTGTTTTCCAGACTCCACCAATGCCAATACCAACTTAAGAAAAGGACAGGCAGTTGACAAAAAAGCAAGAAGACGAGCGGACGTGAATTTTAATCTATTTGTATTCTCATCTGTAGAATTCATATTTTTATCAAATACTCTAAAATATCAGTTTCCTTTATTATTAGAGCCTGACGAAATATTCTTTCGATAAATATCGACAAAATATTTAACAAATATGCCTCTTTTTGTCGCTGGAGTGACTTGTATCGTTTGAGTTTCAGTTCACATTTCGATGGTTTGGTCTTGTAAAGAGTAGGCCCCCAAAAAGCCGGCTACCAAAACGTTCCATTCGTCAACCCAGCTAAAGATAGTTAGATCGAGTCCAATATCCCTTATCTACCTATATGGGAATTATAGCTGTATAGAGCCAGGTGGGCAGTCAGTTACACTCGTAAACGGACATATGCGTAGAAATTAACTCGGCGTGTGCCAAAAGTTGGTGAACGAAAATCCAAACGTATATTTGTCGATAAAAATTATTTTGAACTGTTGAAATGGGTATAAACCGACTTAAAGCAATAATTATTAAATGTAATGAATCTTTTTTTCACAAGTCAAAAGTAGGACGATCTTGAGCACCCAAATTATAGAATGTTAACTGATCACTTACCCAAGTTTAGTTGACCATCAAGTCAGGATTATGTGAATTGTACACCTCTAGAAAATGAGAGATATAAACCCTTAGCGGTAAACAAATGATGAGAGTGAAATCATATTAAGTTGCGCAACCAAACCAATAAAATTTATTCAATTCAAATACACCTCTGGATGTTCCGCTGAAAGCTAGTTGTAGACACTCTGCTGATAAACACTTCATAAGCTTTATCTTTCTAGGTATGGATGATCTCAAATATTTTTTCATACATAAAAATAAAGGGCAGATATTCTACCTATCTAAACTGTTAGTCGATGTCAAATTTAATAAAAACTCAACAGAGGCGAATTATACAAATTTTTCGAGAGTTCTACATCCTCAAGATAATAGTTACAAATACAGGCTACGATCATCAATTTAATACTGAATACAAAACTGAAATATTGCTCTTAAAACACAGCGACTTAGGGAGCAAGTGCTCAACATTATTTTCAGACTTGTGTGTTTTTTTAAGCGCCTGTATGTGATTTCTACAGAACCAGCAAAGACAAATTTTTTTAATACTCATAACGAGCTCAGAAAATCCGCAGACCACTTCAATGAAAGATGCTTGAATTCCCAGACTTAAAGAAAAAGAAACCTCACGTCGTGGAATTTTCCAGCAGTACCTATATGGAAAAGAAAAAAGTTCAAAGACTTGCCATTCATTGAAGACTTTTTATGGCTGAATCATGTATACATACGTAAGATGTGTCAAGGCAATTGGCAGGTACTATAGCAACAACGAATATGAATCTCGCTTGGGTAGCTATGTAATGATGGTAAGCCTGCTAATTAAACGCTGCCACAAAATTGTGGTCTCAATGACAACAAACTTCAAAAAACTTAATACGAAATACGTGTGTTGTAATTTTGTGGGGGAGTATGTAGCTTTGTATAGGCGTCTTAGTAGCTATAACACTGCAAATGGAGCAACTTTAGACTAAACAAGCTAGGAGTTATGAAGGATGTGAATAATTTATTACATCGAAGTGACGTCTTTGTATATCGTTATGTATTGTTAAAGGATAAATTTAAACTGTAGTGTAGGCGATATGATTGTCTATGGAGTGTACTCTTGTATAAATATATTACGCATTTTTTCCTCAATATTTTGATAGGGATATTGCCATAATTTCTAAGGGTAAAGTGGAAAAAAAATTCATTGCGTGCATAATTTCCACTTCTGTACAATTCCTTTGAATTATTCATTTGTGGTAGCTGTATTTTTGGATAAATTGATATTGATTTTACTGAAGCCGGAGCTGCACAATGTTAATTATGTAATTATTTAATATGATGTCAGAGTTTGATTACAACCAATTTTCTATGAGTTAAATGCGAGCAATAGTATAAACGTATTTAAGCTTTCAACAAAAATATGGTGTTCTCAGAGCTCCGGTTTTAGCATTGCACAGAATTATTACAAAGTTCGCATGCAAATCTCCACCTACAGATTGACAGGAAGTATTCGTCTTCTAAAGATCGTTATATGGTTTATATTTGACTTTAAAATGATAATGGATGTTTTTCGTATATAGCTCTTTAACTATGAGTGTTCAGCCGCCTATTAGTACGAAAAATAGTTTGTAGCTGTTGTAGCACTGTCCAAACATATGAAAAATAGTTTCAAACGCACTTTAGGAGCTGAAAGTAGGTAGTTCAGACAATTCCTAAAATGTAAAAAAACAAGGCTTTCATTAAAAATTAGTGATATTTCCTCATAAAATCGCTATGAATTGATACGTTAACCCTGGGAGGCTAAGGTTACTGACTAGTATAGAAGTATACTAAAATACATATTTTTTTAAAGCTTTATGTAATATGTACATATAGTTCTATTTTTTTTCCTGAACTATTAGAAAGGTGTCGCCAAATGAAAAACGCGATTTTTGCTACATAAGTACCTCAGTTGTTATAAAAACCAGTCTTTAAAATAAGCATTTTAAAGTCTAAAATTAATATGTATCTCAAAAAAAAAAATTCTTCCTTGATAATATTAAATTAATAATCCGCAAGATCCGCAAAATTCGAAAACGACGAATATGCGCTATTTAAAAAAATAAAAAAAACAAATAGAAATACTTGTTTTATAAGATTTTATAAAACAAATAATTATGCAAAAAAATTATGACGCTTTTTTAATGATAGTTTTAATTATAATAAAAATATTTTTGTGCTGTTTTTTCGTATACTAGTAATTTACGTGGGGACCCCTTTTTGGGCTTGATCTAAAAATTTAAAACAAAAAGCGGTACAAGAATATTGGAATAGAGCGAAACTTCCGCTGTACTACGATTGAATTGTCGCTGATTGTTTTTTTTTTATATGTACCACATCTGTCGTTGATTGGTTTTATGAATTTGGGAATTTATATCAAGAAACATTGGACATGTTCAATTACACGAGATTATTAGAAACGAAACTGGTGGGTACATACCTAACCTAAGCATCTTTTTTCTTGTATTTTTTTTCAGGTATTCCCAAGTGAGATGAAGACATGGAAGTTAAAGTCGGGCATGACTTTCAAATACTAAGTATTCCCATAAAATCTTTCCCTCAATTTAGTAAGATGCTGCACCAAGTACAATAATTATAAAATATGGCGATTCTTATAAAGGTAATTATTTACAGATCTTATCCATTGATATGTGGAGAATGCTGTTTCTTACTTTAATGCACACTCGGCGACTGAGTGAAAGCTTTATGTGCAAATATATAGAAAAAAAGGCAATCGTATTTACTATATTTACGTGGTACTGCTGCCACAAGTCAGTCAGTTATTTAGGGAATCTATGCCCCGAACTGGGTCAGAGGTAACGGCATTTTTAAAATTCAGTAAAATATAGACAAGAAACTGCAAAGTTTTTTTTTTACTTTTTACCAGGGAATTACGAAATAAAAGGAACTTGGTCAAGGGAAGTGCCACAAAAATTTGAGTGCTCTATGGAATACCTCGGGTTATCTTACCTTCATGGTTTGTAATTAAAACAAAAATCGCAAAGTTACAATTTTCATTGTAAAGTTGACAACTCTGTAGAAGCTGTTTTTCCGAATATCTTTATTTTACATAAATTTGTAAGTAAAACCAATTTCCAACAATTTTATAAAACTAATCATGACGACTAGGATCTGTGAACTAACTCAAAGGATGAGGCTTGGTAAACGCGACGAATTGTGTCATTTCTATGATAGCATTACAACAATTTGCATAAGCAAATTGGTTGGGAAACAATTTTAAAGCAGGTAAAATCGAAGCATCAAATAAACTCCGAGGTAAATCTCGTCACTTACAAGGCTATCTTTTAATGCAAATTTTGAGGCCGTTAGGAATAATAGCATAAGTCGACTTCTGTCAATATTAAGCTGGTCAAACGTGACCATAACATTCAGCGCTCAGATTGGTTAAAATGAATCAGTTCTATTTAAAACCATATAGTATGAATGGACTTAAGGGTCCAGACTGTAGCATCCATCGCGTCCGTTGCGGCAACTTATTCGACGGACAGGTTGTCAGAATCCGCAGCAGCTTATGAAAGGTGACCCATAAGCAGTGTCTTAGGTTTCTACTTTTCTGTCCGTTGCTCTATTATTTGAACGAAGTGTATTAGATGAGACTACTTGTTCCGTCAACGCAGAAGAAGTAACGGATTCTATGGCTTTAAATTCTTTGTCTTTTTAGCAACAAAGTAGATCTTATTTGGAGAAAATACGTAAGGTATCTACGGACTAAATGCGTATTACTCAATTTAAATGTAGCCTTAGAAATAAGTCCAACAATTGTTCGCAACAAAACCCCTTTCATTTTAGCATATAATCAAACCTACTTAGCTTACGTTGACTTAAGTAGGGAGTTAAAAGCAAAACGATAAAGAATTTTTTTTAAATTTTTTTAAGAACGCTCAACTTTGCTTCTTGGTATTATTATATTGCATACATTTTTTGTTTTAACTTACCATCAGTATAAATACGACATACGATTTTTTTTGTTCATACCAATTACACCGCTACTTGAAAGCCAAATTTTTTGACACATGAAGCAAAGTTTTCATAGAATAAAATAATATGTACATTTATTTTTATTTTTGAAAAACTAACAACACGCAGAGTTTTTGATGACCGTAAAAAGTGCGATCCCTATATAAATAGGCTTTCGAATACGTAGGTAGAAAAAAGACAGAACGAATGCGTTGTCAATATTGGCATTTGCAATTTTGTTGTTCTGATAAAAGATAAATTCAACTTGTCCCTTGAATTCGCGTCAAATTTTAGCCGCTGGTTTTTTTCCAATTTTTTTTTAAATGAAAAATAAAACTTGTCTGAAGTTTGATTCAATTTTTGCCGCAGGCGATATTAATATTTTAACTTTTTCTTCAAAAATAACACTAAAGTTGTTTTTCATGTCAAATTTTGAAACATTTGTCTTAACATTTATTCCAACGTGTGATCGTACGAGTGACCACCGAATGGCCGCATTTGTGTGACCTCAGTATGGATTTTAAATGGAAAACTAAATTATCAAAATAAAAATAAGCTACCCACAATTTTTATATTTTGTTGAGGGTTCTTTGTTCATCAATAAGTAAGTTACAACGTTAAATTAAAGTTATAAGAAATATGTACTTTTATTCCTGTAAATATTATTTTTCGAGAACAATTCTAAAAGCCATATTTAACTCTGGATATTGCCCGGAAATGAGAAGAAACATCAGGCGAAATATGAAGCACGTAACTCAATTTGGCATGTGTGTAAGTAAATCTACTGGCTTACCTACCCTCTGCAAGTAATTGGACACTCAGCTACTTCCAAGCCACAGGAGGACAAATCGATGCTCAAGAGCTTCATTATATTTGTAATTTCCTAGTAGTAACATTGTACTAGTATAAAATCTTAAATTTCACTCTGTGTTCACCCACATTTCCATCATCAGCATAGGATAAAACTTATCATACGATCCCACATCGATGTCATATAAGCGCGCGCATAACCTTCTGGATCTCATTAACCTTGAGAACGACGATATATTCATTAACTAATGGATTTCCATTCAGAAATGTATTTGTCTGTATAATTAACGCATCATGTCAATTCTGCAAACTAACAGAAATACAGACATAAAATCAAACACGCAGAGATAAGCAAAACACACGCCCTATATAGCTATACATGACAATCGGCTCACGACCTCGCACAATGCCCAAGGCAGCCTTATGCCAACCGATGTAAGAGACAGCGGGTGCTTTGTGTGTTTGTATCAACCCTGATCCAAATAATCATCAATCTTTTGGCCAAAAACCACAGCCCCATGTTATGTTTCTGCGTACAGCCCAAATCAACTCCCATCTCGCCTCCCCTCCCCCCAAAGCTTCAAACTGTCGTCCTTTCAAGAAAATATAAAAATTATATAAGCCACATAAATTCCTTTCCATTTCGGAGGACAATGGGAGTTTGGCACTTTTTCATTATTCGACACACTTCACAAGAAAGAACGGCCTACCGTAGGGGGTGAACTTATTATTCTAGGTACCCACCTCCAAGCGATTCGCTCCACCGATGTAAGACACACGCTTTAAGCTGGGGTCGTATATTCTCCTTAAATCCTTGAAAATCGAATGCAGGTTAAGGTGCACGCATCCCTTTTTCTCGACGATCGGTCCTCACACGAATTTCAATGATAGAGAGAACCCTCGGAAATTAGCATATTTTCAAAGGATATACCGCTTTCGTTGTTCGGTGGGCCACCTCCTCATCGACAAACAACTAACACTCTGATAATTCGGAAGGACAGACACTATAAGGAGCGGGCAACACAAGAAGGTAATAAAGGCCGAAAATTATTCGTTCCGCCTTTGAATGGAATTAAATTTATTCATATGATTTCAGCATAGGGGTGACAACAGCACACGCAAATTCGAACGAACGCGCACTCATACATGTGTACAATCCAAAACACTTCACCGCGACTGTCCTGCTTATGCGTCCACGAAACTAACCCGAAACCGGAGTTGGCCGAATTATGTGCCGGAGTAGGTTAAACCACCATAAAATGCCAGCTTACTTTCTCGCCGCTATATCCCTTTTGCCTGAAATAAAGGACACGGAACCAACACTCCCGATTACCGGAGAGTAAACGCAAAAAAAAAAGTAGAAAACGACGAGGACAACTATACGACTACGACACCGACAACGACGACTACGAGAATCTGTGACACAGATTTCCTTCCATAGCCAGAAAGAGGCAGGTAAGGTTGGTAAGTGGGTTTTGGGTTGGTTTTGTTAAATTTTTCCCAAGGTATACAATTATTGCTTTCTTTCACCGAACAAAAGGAACACCCGGAATGGAAAAAAAATCCCAAGGATAAACAGGATGAAATAAATATTACTGCTTTCACAGGGCTCAGCACTAAATTTTGCCTCCTTCTCTCTTTCAGCCTCTTTTTTTTTTGTTATATATGTACCTTTCTCGTTGAGAAAGAAAGAACAACGACTTTTCAAGCTTGATTTACTAAGTTGCACGAGCAGTTACACCGACGACGAAATACTCGGCGCAGTTACACCTTAATTTGCAGTTGGTTTTACAAGAGTAACCTTTGGCTTGTATGTGGGCCAAATTTGTCGCGGTGCTGAATGAAAAAACACCGTCCGTCCGTCTTACCGTTACGATTTAGACTGACTCTTGAATTCACCTTGCAGGATAGTTGTAGACATTTTTGTTGGTGTCTTGGGGTGGCTGTTTTTATTCAAGAATTTGATGGCGCTGCTAAACTTTGAAAACGATGATGGGGAAAGCTTTTCCGCTGCCGAGACGGATACGACTTTTGAGTGGAAATTTCGAGTGATGGTGAAATGTTTGGGGCGCATGTCCAGCGCTCCGGAGATGAAACATCGCAAGGCTTTAGAAATGCTGTACTGATGAGGAATTGGTTCATCACTGAGGTAGGTCGAACTTCGAAAGGGTTGTCTTGTGCTAGTCGTTGTCGAGGAATTGACGCGTGGGATTGATTTTAGCGGCAGTTTTTTAGAGTTTCATGAACACTTTGACAGTACTAAAAGGCTCGCAATGTTCTTATCAGCGATAGCCGATACTGAAGACTGAAATTGGAACTATTTCAATAAACGATTCTTGAAGGGGCTCATGTAACTGATACATTTAAGCCGAGAGCTAAGCGAAGGTGGAGGAATTGTTCCCCAAATGGGTTAAAGTAGCATTGTCAAAGTGGAAAAGGATGTTGCGAAGACGGAAGTGCAGTAGAAATGTATGCACCCAAATAAGTACCACACGAGTGAAGGCAAAGGAGCCTGGAATCATTTCGATTCTATCCTCCCTAAAACAGTTTTCCAAACTATGAACTGAGTGTAGAGTTTTGCAGGCAGAACTAATTGCTATTGGTACAGTACTGAAGGTATAATTAAGACGTCTTAATTGAGCTAAATTTGGTAAGAACTCTGTAAAAGATTCTAACTAGCTACGATAAGCAGGCGAACTGTGTAAGATCCTACGATGGAGCTCTCAAAAGTGTACACAAAATCTCCTCAAAGGCTCTGCCACAGGCTGATGACGAGAAACTACCTGAACTTGAGCGCAGCATACTCATGTAAGATAGACCATAATAGTTTCGGTTAGATTGAAGTGGGGATCAGCAAGAGGCTAAGAAATATCCCCTTGTGACACCATCTAGGAAAACGTTTTCCTCTACGTGTGGAATCATTTGTTACTGTAAGAAGAATGGCCATTCCATCCCTGTCAATTGCCACAACTAAGTTGAAGAAACCTACCAAATGTTAGCAGACCACACGTTGATACTATTGCTCGTGAAAAGATAACACCATTCCGATAGTTATATATGTATTTTCCCAGGTACAATCCTCGATAAGAAAGCATGCTCTAGAAAAGTACCCTTATTTATTTTATTCGAAACCCTTTCACATCCATGGGTATGGGTAACTAGTACATTGCTTTGCATTCTTGCCAACAGCACCAAACTGACAGTTCGTCAAGTGAGCTTCATATTTTTCAGTTCTTAGAATTTCATATCCGATAGAGTGTCAATAACCAACATCCCTCCCAGTCAGTGTGACCCATCAGCGTATTTCCTGCTAGATTTAGCGGGATTATTTTATATTAAGCTTCTTTCTTTCCAATCATGCCAGCATTTTTTTTAGCATGATTTCATGTTGTAGCTGGAGAAATTAGCAGGATTTTAGTTTACCAAATTATGAATTAAAATAATACAATAAAATCAAAGCGGACGAACTTTAGAACAAGCCATTACAATTCTCATTTGACATTGAACACTGAACACAGCTATTCAACGAATCCAGCTAATAATAATAATATTTATTTTTATTCAACGAACAGAGACTGAACTTAATTGAATTAGAATATTTTTTTAAGTAAAACATATTAGGCGTCACGACGAGATGTTTATTTAATGATATTTTTGGGAAATATATCTTATTTTTTTGGGTAAACGTGCTAAAACGTTTTGAACTCAAAAAAATATTTAGCATAAGTTTTAGCACATTTTTTTTTTGGGGTTTTTAGCACGTTTTGAACTCAAAAAAATATTTAGCACATTTTTATCCAAAAAAAAAGTGTTACACTGCAGAACTTAGCATGATTTCAAATATTGAATTGGTCACACTTTTTTTTTTTTTTTTTTTTTTTATAATAAACACGCGCTAAAGAGGTTGTGACTACTCTTATGGTGTAGTTTGAAGTACACAGCTCCCAGTGTGCAGAGGTCTAGCGTAAAGGATACAGTAGTTGCTAGCCATAAAGAAATTTTAACTTTAAACAAGGGTAGCTTTGTTATTTTAAACGCGATTTTAATATGTTACAGATTTATATATTGCTTAAGGAACTATTATTTTATTAAAAACGTACTTTATCGAGTTTAGGGGTTTCAATTTAGAATTAAATGCTTTTTAAAAAATGTAAAGTAGTTGGCACCAGTGATGACAGATTACAAGCTATCTCTTTTTTTTAAGATTTTTGAGCTCCAAGACTTTTTACCTCAAATTCATCAAATTTCAAGATTTTTGATATCAAGAACTTTTTAAATCTAACAAATTAAAAGAACATATTTGATTGAAGAAAAACGATTTTTTATGAATTCCATTATTATATATAATATAAGTCAAATAGAGCCCATGCACAATTTCAGTTCCACAAACGTTTTCATCAACTCTAAAGAAACATGCATTTTAACGCATTTGATAAAATAGCTGATGAACGTGTTTTTGGAAAAATGTTTTAAGAGTAAAAACAGCGGATGGAAACTTCTCTAGGTTTTTTTTTTCAATATTTTATCTCTTCCACATTCCTCTGCACATTTTTTTATATTATTTTTCTGGTGTAAATTTAAATAAAACAAAATTCGAGATCGTTTGAGTACTGAAACAGTTGTTGTAATTTGAATCTTTACAAAGGATTTGTTGTGCTTTAAATGAACCGAAATTCTATGATCTTGATATAAGCAATAAAATTCTAAGTCAATTTGGTCCAAATATGTTCCAAAATTTCAAAATGCATTAACTTTAATTTATGACCAAGGTTTTTTTTTATAGATAATTATATGATTTATGTTTTAGTAGTCAAATTTGTATTTTGTATTTCGCTCTTTGCATATTTTGAACAAAATCTTGTAAGAAAGATTTTTTATTTCTGAAAAACAAGATTTTCATTTTTTTATCTGAACACTGGTTGGAACTCCTAAACAGTAGATGCCAATATACGGAACTAACGTTGTTGGCACCCAACAACAATGATTTAATTATTAAAATGCATTTAATGGTTATTTATTAACCAAAAAACAAGTTGATAAGTTAATACATATTTGAATAAAAAAATATATTTTAACCCATTCATTAAAAAAAAGTAATAAATTAAATACAATACATTTAACAATTTAGTTTTTGTATTTATCAACAAAATTTAAAACTTTTAAGGAACAAATTTAAAAGAACTTAAACGAATTCATTTCATTTTTTTTAATTAAAAAAAAAAATTGTATTGCTTAAATAGATAGTTGTAGCTGTTCCTCTTTGTATAAGTTCTTCTGTTTAGACATTTTCAAAAATCTGAAATAAAAAACCGTCTTCTACAACAGTTGTTGGCATCGTCAAAAGTAAAAGACAGTGCCAACAACTGTGCCTGGTTGCACCTGTCAATAATTGAATCTATTGGCATTTTTTTAAAACAGTTATTGGCACCCTCTTATTTAATATACAAGCAGATAATTATAATATTTAATATTAAATTAAAAAAAAAATTTTTATACGTATTTTAAGAATTTCAACAAAAAATCTATACTTACAAAATTGGAAGTCCTTTGTAGAATTCATAAAATGTTACAAAAGAACAAAAATCCCCGATAGGTGTTTACACTTTGATTAACAAGTTTCGACCGAAGAAAACCCTTACTATAAGAAAAGCGGGCAAATTAAAAATGTATATGTTTGGGGAAAATAAATCTTTCTCGAAAGAAGTATTTGATGGATGGGAGGAAATCGCTATTGAACAGAGAGGTGTGAACTACTGTATCCGAAAAAAAAACCTGTCAACCACAGTATCCGTTACGCTTTAATATTCTAATTAGTCGAACGACCCGTATTACAATCCCTAATAAGGCAAAGCCTAACTGATCGAAAATACCTACTACGTGCTACAATAGCGTCAACCGTGTAAATGAGTTGGAGACTTAATCTCCAAAAAACAATACCCAATTGAGGATGAAAAAAAAACAAATTCAGCTTCCCTCCCCAGCTCCCCATTGTAGTGTCACCGCCTTCGGTGACCTATACCTATACCTATACATGACGGTGACGACATCATCGATTGGATAGGTGGCGGCCGGCGCACTGGTGGTCTCGTGGCAGGCCGGCAAGCAGTAATCTGGTTACTCAAATGGAATAATCTAAGGTCAATCTCCGGGCTCCGGATGGTCCTCATTGTGTTAATTAATTGACATCATTACAAAAGGACACGGCGTCAAATTGCGGCTCAATGAGCTTGAACGCAAATGCGGATTTGTGGGCTAACCCGAAAATCGCCGCCCAGCCATTCGATAGCCCTAAGATACGAATATTGCCCACTAACTGACATTCAAATAATTACACACACAATGCTATGCATAGGCGGCCGTGGCGCGCGCTTCGTGCACCCATAAATACTCTCATCCAATATCAAGGGTCATTGGGAATCAACCGCCAGTATCGGTCGTTAACCCAGCCATGTTTAAACTTGGTCAAACAAATCAATACAATTTTCAATTCAATATAAACAAGAGCGTAGATTATTTTCACATTCCGACAAAAAACCAGAAAAAAACCCTTCTAGGTATAATCGCCATTAGCTTCGTGTGAATGGGAGGGGATTTTGAAAGTAGTCGCGCCGAAAAGCCCCAATCCATTAAGAAAATAATGCGGTACAGCGGCGGCATGTCTCCATTATTACCATACAAAGTTCCTTAAATTTGTTCCGAGTAAGAAACGTTGTCATTATATGGAGGCGCTTTTATGCGGCCTCTGATAGGTATTGTTAAAAACGCATAAACGCAGAACTGAGGAAACGCTCAGTTAATTTGTATAGATGTGCTCATTAGGCCGCCCAATATTTGCATTTGAATTAATCAAAATGAGTTTAGTCTCGAAACTGTCACGCGATTGTGGAATTAACTCTTTTCTTGGGTTTGATTTTTGTCAGCCCTAGCTTCAGCACTATTAAAGGCTAACTCAGGGTGGTACAATGACCAACTATATGAGTTTGATGTTGTTGTACCGCGGTGCAGTTAATCAAAGAGTTTCCATTGACTTGAACACTTATGAGAAGTATAGTGAGTGAAATGATTTATGTATTACAATGGAAGGATCGCACTACAATGACAGTGGGTAATTAGCAAATCCATTATTTTAAGGAAATGTTATTTTCGTTGTAATGGATGTTTGACGTGTGTGGGAAATGGGGACGGTGGTAATTTAATTTGTTTTTATAAATATATCTACCTGACAATCAGTGCGTTCCAGACGATTCTTATTACGTAGTGGTGGATGTCAGCTATTACATACCTATGTCCAACAGAACATAGAGTTTGCAGAAACTAAATCGCGGCAGTTCGGCGGGGAATTTTAAAGGACAGAAATCATACGGTATTGAAAGTAGATTTAAATAGATTAGTAGATTTGATGATGAAAATATATATTAAGTTGGCGCAACAAGTCCGTTCCCTATGTACCCTAGGACTAGCTACTTCAAAAGCATAAATGAGAATATTGTCCATGCAACAACTTGCCTAGGTTGCCTTCATTGCGGGAACTCATACATATAACTGTCACTAAAACGATTGAAAATATTGAGACAGATGTGATGGCGAAATGGATTTATCTGTGGATTAGTTTAAAACCAAGCTGTCAACAAGAAGGAACACACAAAGCTGACAAATCGAAAAGAACGTCGTAAGAGTATTGCAGTGGGTTAAGACCCTTTTGCCAGCTTCTATGGTATACCCGTCAGAATTACCGACATAGGACATAGCATGTTTTGCTATATCCACCATTCTCTCTTAAGTAGTATCATAATAGCCCTGCAGTTCTGTTTTATGCTTGCCACGATGCTATGATAGCTAACTACCGAGGCTAGACAAGGTCTGGGCTTACTGCAGTAAGGCAAGAAATACTAAGAGCTGACCTTATAATATCCCATTCGCAGTCCCGCTCTTATTATACCTACCAGAATAGGGTCGTTTAGGAAGCGAGATTCAGATATCTTGGGAATGATATTCGGTTGCTTTTTAGTTGAGCAAAAAATGTACTAAAGAACTCAACGCGCTTACAGCGAAGTGGAACTGCAGACAAAATGTCAAAAAAAAAGACAAGGATCGGAAAATAATGTCGAATTGTCAGGACCGAAGTATCTTCAATATTCTTACCCGGGTGGAATAATTTAAACATCTCGCAACAGATGGTGCGCACAATTGGACCATTCTTTTTAAGGCCAAAAATTACATTTTAAGTGTCTCAATAAAAGAGAAATAACTTTTTATCTAGGTGAGTTTTTCAATCAATGCTATATATATTGGTTTGATTATAATATAAAGAAAACAATTAAATAGATCTTGAGAAATTTCGATGCAGTTTTTTTTTTTGATTTGATTTTTTTTTAACATATTATTTTCGACGGTTTACCAACAGTGATACAAAATTCCGTTGCCATTAGTGGGTTCACAGAAGAAGACATTGAAATGATTCTCCCAGGTCTCAGTGTACTTCTATTTTATTGGATTGCCACACCAAACATCGCAAAGATTGTAAGAACTTAGAGCCTATTCTTTGCGGCTAC
This sequence comes from Cheilosia vulpina, assembly GCA_916610125.1. NCBI lineage: Eukaryota > Metazoa > Arthropoda > Insecta > Diptera > Syrphidae > Cheilosia > Cheilosia vulpina. The sequence continues at coordinate 51,470,698 of OU744278.1, forward strand.
ATCAGTCGGCAACAAGCCATTCCATTTTGGAATCACATTTGACCAAAATGAATTGTGCTAAATTTTTCAATTATATTTCATGAATAATGAAATCGATTTTTTTTATTATCTATTTATTTGTAACTTTTATTTTCATTTCTTTATTTATATTTCCTTTATAAGACTTTTTTGCATGATAAAATATAAATGTTTATAAAACAAAACCCTTTTTTTGTTATAATATTTGTTGAAGGTGTCTCACTGTTGGGAAAAGACTGTGTCACTGCTGAATTAGGTGTGCCAACAGTGAGACAAAGGAGGTACTCAGCCATTTTGAATTAAATTATTTTATGGGTAGACGTAAATTTAATTTTAAGTATGCAATGAACCGCACAAATAATAAACCTACCAATAGTCATTTGAAAAAAAGTGTCTCAATGTTGGCGACAATGTTTATTTTACAATTTACATTGCAACTTTACTTAAGAAACACCTTTTCCCAAGTACTTTCTACGCGACAATTCTTCTTACTGCAAGTACTGATTTATCCTACACGGCACGCGACACTTTCACATTTATTTATATTTTTTCAAATTACCGTCAATTTCAACAGGTTTTAAAAGTGGTTCAATCAGCATTAATTGAAGATTGTTCCTTAATTTTGTTTGTACCATTCCGAGATTCCTAAGGGTTTTTTGATTTTTTTGTTTACAACCAGAATTCGCCTCTTAAGGTTATGGTTCTTCGAGCTGCATAATAAGCCTCACCGAATCATTTTGGTTTGACTTCATAGGTTGCTGTATTGAGCAATTGTTACATAATTTTAAAAAAATGTATAACACATAAAAATATGCATTTATATTTACAGATAATCATTTGGCAGAAAGTTATTGTTGACTGAACATCAACAATAAGTGCAATAAAATATTTAATTTCATTTAAGTTTTTGTAGTAATTAATTGGAAAATATTTTTCAGGTAAAATACTAGACAACATATTTTTTTACGTAGTAGGTAGTACCATTGTTTTAAAGATATTTCTCAGGGATATCGTACTTACTATTTGTTCCTTTTAAATTTACGGTAGGTACTCATCCTTTGATCTTCTCGCTTTTCCAGAAAATATATTTAATTCAGCAATAATCATAGTATGTAAATAATATCATACATTGGTATGATTTATATTTGGATGTGCCTACCTGATACAGCGTTGCAGTTTAGAACCTTTTTGGCCCCACTTTTTTAAAGTTGATCAAAATTACCCCTTTTTCAGTTCAAGTAAGATTTTATTCTTTATTGAATGAAAAAGAATGCCAAAATGTGAAAAAGGTATTTCGTAATGAATAAATTTGTTTGTTTGTTTTTTTTTGCCATATTAGTATTTTGTGTGGATGCCCCTTTTTATTCTCATTTTTTTAATTTTCGCCGGCAACGCTGTATGAAACAAAATTTTTAAGCAATGGATTTTTGATTTAAATGGATTTCTGTTTCCACATTTGAATGTACTCCAAAAACAGCCTCCACTCCACTCACATTTCTTACACTCCTACAAACCTAACTGATTTACTGCTGGAAAAACAAACAAGCCAATCCAACCCAGAGCCCGTCTGATGGCACGGATTCCATGAAGCGTTGCTGTTTCATAGCTGGACAACATTTTGAAATTCTTGGACTCGCGTGGACACCATTTTATTAAAAATAACAATAAGAAAAATTGCTGTCAGGTTAAAAATGCTATCAAATAACTGACAATTGTTATTTATGCTCTCAATTTGTATTCTACTGCGTCACTAAAGAAACCTTCTTTATATTGAAAACGTTCAATCGTTTTGCTTCACGTGACCTAGAAAACGAAAGCAAAAAAGTGAAAGTTATTTTGATCTTTGATCTCAGCAAAGCAAAGTATGATTATCAGCACGCAATAACAACAACTACTGTGAGTCCTGGAAGTGTCAAGTAGAGAGTATTTCTTGTAATTGCGTTTTAAAAACCCTACTTCACAAGCAATTTTCTTCGTGCACAAACGTTTAAACGTTTGAACGCTTTGGCTTTTCCGTTTTTTTTTTTTCAATTCAAAACCACAATCTCTATCTTCGTTTCGTGCAAAAGATAAACAACGAAAGCTACTTCATTGACGTTTTGCATTTTCGAAACAAAAATCGATTATAATATACATATACAATAAAATATTTTATATAGAGAATTGGCAAAAAGCAGCAACCGGAAAAGGTGCAAAGAAGTTCAATCGAATGGTGGTGTCAAAAACCAAAGCTAAGGTTTATGTATGTTGTTTAAACTACACAACTTTTTAAACGTTTGCGAATAGGACGACGGAAACAAAAGGAATTAGGTGCAACAAATTTTCACTTCGCATGATTGCTTTCGTTTTTTGAAATTCGAAAGCTTTTCTGCATAACGGCTTGAATATTACATTTCCGATTTTACTGGCATTGGAAAGACTTCTTTTGTCAACCTCTCTTTACTTTTAAGCTGGACTCCGTTGGTAAACATCTAGTAGGTATCTCAACAAGTCCGGTGGATAGACAAGTCTTAATTCCTTCTTCCTGGGCACGTCTTGAATTTATTCCAATGTAACGTAATAAATAAATTAAAAAAAAAAACACAACCGCTCAGTTTCTAGAAGTGATCCGTTTTATTTAAAACGTTTAAACAAATTGCTTAAAATTGTATTTGTCTTAAGAGGCAGAAAAGAACGAAAAAGAAAAATACATCTTTATACGATAAGTTGTAGTGTACATTTCAAATGTGTTCATATAGGCTAAGAATTAAGACTATTCGTTAAGTTTTGATGCTTTCATTATTAAATATATCTGTATATATGTATATATTCTTTCCTTTTGTGTGTATATTTCTCTATGAGGTGTTGTACACATATCACTCGAAAAATATAATCTATCGATTCATATTGGCATGCATAGCTTTTTCAAAGTATACACACTTTTATAAGCACGTTCCACCCGCCCTGGACCTTCACAATTCCTTTCGTATCATCAATATTACCTACAACATATATTTGTACACAATTTTTCTCAGCGTTTAAATTTATTGCACTTAAACATGTTACTTCTTGTTTGTTTTTTGTTGAATAGCTTCTTCTTATTAGCACGAGTGCATTACAATTATATTAACAATGAGTAGTTAGGTACATATTATATTAAATTTCATTACACAACAGAAAGGTACATCATTATATCATTTAGTATGTATATATACCTGCAAATGCAGCAAAGGACAGTTTTATTCAAATAATTGGTTTAGATGACACAAATTGTATCTAAACATCGTTTCTTGCTGATTAATTTGTTTGGCTACATTTTTTTCATGTTCTTTTTTATTTAATATTGCTTCGCCATTGCATATAAATTAGGTTCCTACGCGCGGCTGGGTTGTATCTAAAATTACATAAATCTCATCACTTAAAACCTACAAATAAATTTAGAGTTCTACAGTCAAAGAAAAAACATTTATGTTTAAAAAATATGTAGATTTATTATTAATTTTTTTTAATTTAAACTTTACCATCGCAGTAAGTTTAAGTAACTCGACATTTTGAATGCTTTTGCTCCCGCCCAAATAAATATGTATATTTGTATATACTTTGGTAACACCCTATCTACACGATGTACAGTACGCTCTTTGATCCTTTTTGTTTCTAAATAAAATACGTGTTTTTTTTTATCAACAATAATTATTATAATACTTAGACATTATTACACTAGTTGGGCTGTAAATTAAGTAAAGTTAAATAAACGTTATTTGTGTTTGATTATTTTCTTTCAGCTTAAGCCGGTATTGTTGCCTCTTCGTAGAAGTCTGGTTCGTCTTCATCGGCATTGGCTTCGCTGCCATCCAACTGGGGGGTGAGAAAGTTTATGAGAGTTTATGACAGACTTGTGTGTGGGTTAGACTTACCGCCTTCATCTCTTCGGGTGTATAGAAAGCGGCCAGCCTCTGGCGTAAAGGCACCATGATTATCAAAAAGAAGGGGAACGCTAGTGAAATCTTGGAGGATTTGACTGCCCACAGAGTGGCCAGCAGGACCACCTGGACGGTGGTGAACAAATGCATCTTCCAAGTTGGTACTCGCTTCACGTACGGCGTTGGCGGATAATGTTTTACAGGCATGAAATACAGTCTTATTCTGTTAAATTAAAATGGTAAATAAAATCGTTTCAGGACTTGATAAGATTTCAATATAAATTGGTTACCTTTCAAAGAATTGGACTCCACTCATTGAGGCAATACCCATGTAGAGGAATACACCAAAGAGTACAGCCATTGGGATGAGTCTTAGAAGCGGGGCCATTGTTACGGACAAGCCTACCATAAGCGCTACAAAGAAGCCAGACAATCGTTGTTCCTTGACGTCGATGATTCGTGCAGATTCACCAGGTGCATGTGTTCTGAAAGGAAATAATGATTTTAGCATAGTTCGATGTCGAATTGAATAAAATAAATGTCAAGTCAAAAATATTATTATTATTTATTATTTAAACTATTTACTATTAATAAATTAAGAGTTAATGAAAGAAGAAACTTATAGAGCTAGCTACCAGGGCTTTCGGCTAAATGTCAAAAATAAATCTGTTCTATTATTTCAACAGGTTAAAGCCCAAATTTCGGGGTTATCGCAAATTCTCCACAGCCAACTCATCCATGGGCATTGAATTTAAGGACAACTCATTCACGCGTATTTCGACACCATGAGGAAGCATCGACTATGTGAGCCAACTGAACTGAAAACCCTCATTTTTTTACAAATCACAATTGAAAAGAGTAAGATATTCGAAACCAAAAGATAGAATTGCTTTCCTAGAGACTTTGGTATCACATCTAAGTCATTAAAAAACTTTTATAAAGCTGGACTTACCTCGACATAATAGTCAAAGATGAGACATGAGCAACGGAACGAACTGTAGCTGCACAATGCCACGGCATTCCAAAGAAGCCGCATATAACATTCATAAAGCACAACAGTACTATGTCAAAATGCAGGCCGGAACCCTTTTTTAGGCCACGCTCCGGCTTGTCAACAATCAACTCGGATATGTGTGATTCCATGAAGACCAGAATGTAAACGAGAATTGCAGGAATGCCCGCCACAAACGGTATCCACGTGGGCACTGGTCCCAATGGCACAAACCATCCACCACGATTAGGATCACTGGGTGAAATACCCTCAGGTACGCTGAGCTTCTCAGTGTAAACAGCCGGAATGAAGTAGTCAATAGCCACAAATATGGCAATGGCAATTGGCACGCCAAAATCTCCCAGAGCACGACGAGCATTTCTGCCCAAGAAATGTGAATTCCGGAATAGCTTCAGGTAGTAGGCCAACGTAAAGGTGCCCAGGGTGAGAATGGTGCAGAAGAGCGCTGTATTTGGCATGTTGATCGGTGAGGGGGCCGGCAGAATCGATGTTTCATTGCGGATTTCCACTGAGATATTGGATGCGGTTCCATTGCCTGGGAATCTATCGATCAGTGTCGGCGGAGGCAGATTGTAGTCTGGCAGCAACGGATGCTTCTGGTATACCGAAATGAGTTTCGTTATGGTCTCCACAATATAGATGAGTGTTATGAGTGCTGAGAAAATCTCCTGAGTGAATCGTGTGAACAGTCGGACGTAGACGCTGCCTTCAAAGGCCGATACAGTCAATGCGATAATGGCCAACCAGATGCCAATGTAGGCTCGCACTGTGAGGAAACTGAAGTGATTCTCTTGGCAAAATTTATACAGAGCTTCGTCGAAGAGCAGCAAGGGGCCAGTCGTTCCGATGATCACTAACGGTTGACCAGCTAGTGCATGGAACACCAAACCACATATGGATGCCGCCAGTAGGGTTTCCGAGATCCCTATCATATTGTGCGTTTTATCCGAAGCCAAACCGCCAAATGTGATTGCCGTGGAAAGACAGGCAAAGTACATGAAAACTGTAGCCGCTAGGGTCTCGGTGTTTAGACCGTCGAGAATGTCGCTCTTGTACATGGGCAGGCGGCGTTTAAGGTCATTGATCAGACCACCCCAGGGACGATGGGTCTTCTCCAAGGGATTCATTTTCTTCTTGTCATCGTCGTCGTCCTTTTTCTTCTCGATCATTTTCACATCCTTGGGATGTTTCGGGGTCTTCTTATCCTCCATCCTATCTTCCTCTGCCTGCTTGCTCTGTAGGGAGAAATGGGAATGTTATTTTGTGCTAGATTTTGGATGATAAACCATTTACCAGTAAAGCTTTCGTTTTACGCGATCGAATCCAGTCCTTCTTTGCCTTCAGCTCTTCGAATGGCAGCAGATCTTGGCGATCCCAATTACCCGGCGGCAGCACAATGGAGTCGTCCAAGAACTCATTAATGGCCGAGAGAAGATCCTTGCGATCGTCGGCTTTGTAGGCGATCGAGTGGAAAGTTTCGTTAGCCATAAGCGTAGCGATCGATCGACCAACTTCATGGTAGTCTAAGTCGACGGTTTTTGGACCCAACAAGATGAACATGAAACGAACAGGAATCGGCACCTCGGTTATATTTTGCATGGCTACGCCTTCGGCCAAGCGCACAAAAGCGATCGTCGGCTGATCGAGGAACTCAACGGCACCAACCTAAAAAAGGGGGATGACATTAGCACATCTACTTGCGGCTGTAGTGTATAGTGAACTTACCAGAACAGTAGTAGCTTCAGCACCATAGGGGATCCTCTTGAGGATCGTATCGTTTTGCAGTTTCTTTAGATCTTCCTGCGACGAAGTGAACATATCCTCTTTCATGTCGATCTTCAAGTCGTTGCTCCTCTTACTGCCACAAATCTCACTGGCCGGCAGAATTTTCGGCTTCTTATCATCCGACAGATTCTACATAAACGAAGTGATCTTGATTAGTGTTTACGATCACAGGATCTTATGAACTTTTTTTTTTATTTTTATTAAACAAAGTAACAGAAAACATATAGACACTCGACAATCAATCCTGAATCATTCCAACTATGCTTACATCATGCAAAACGAATTCGAATACGTCATAGCATGAGATTGGGACGAAATTTTGTGGGCGGGGCTAGGGGTCATGAGAGAGGCGAGTGAAAAATGCGAGCAAAATACAGATAAGAATTTTTCGATAGGTGCACAGAGTGTTCCAGTTCGAGCGGTTCAAATCACATAAATCATGAAGCTGGAGGGATTTTTTGTGGGCAAAATATTGAAGGCTTGTTTTTATGCTTTTAAGTTAGCCAGAGTTGCCATGTCGCCGTTTCAAATTATATAGACTTATCACTTGAATAAAAATGAAAACGAAACATTTTTCCATTTTCTGTTAATTCTCTAAACTATTAGTTAATTTGTCAATTTGTTAATAAATTATAAACTATAAAACCGTTGCTGATTAGAAACACATACAATTGGCTACATGGAAGCTCTGATAGCTTTTCGATGTTGGTATATTTGTTGCCCAAAAATGTATCCAGCTTGATGATCCCACTGATGAGCTCGGTTTACCCGAAACACTCTGTTCTTTTTCTTTTAGCGAAAATTTAACAACAAATATCAAAAGATTGAGTGCAAGATTGTAACTGGTAAAGTTCTATACTAAATTTTGCAACATATATAAAAAGAACGGCTTTTAACGATAAACGATAAAATAAAAGCTCTCGTTTTTTTTTTGTGGTTTTTGGTTTGATCTACTTTAATAGCAAAAGCTAAGCAAAACTTTACACTTATGTAGGACATTGTTGAATGTCGTCTGTAGGCGCGATCAATGAATTGTGGTGGGAGTGCAGTTGGGGGTGAGTAAACAGATCTTCGAGCCGCTAACTCACTGCGTTGTTCATTGCCCATCCAAAGTAACTTTACATTTTTGTTTTTTTTTTTTTATATTTTTGTGTAGGTACAATTTTTAAAAAGTAATTTTAAAATAATAAAACACAAGGAAAGAAAGGAAGAGAAAATTGATTGAATATATAATATATACTAATATCATATATAATATATTTTTGGTTAATAAATTCGTATGGAAAATTGATTATTTGTTGGAAAATGGTTGATTTTTTAAATGAATGAAGAAGTTGGGCAAGTCGAAATGATAGCAGTTGGAAGCTGAATATAGTTGGGACTTATTTTGGTGTATGTACATAGAATGTGAGTTAGGGTGAAAGAAATTTGTCTGGGAAATGAGTTTCGGTGTTATTTATAGAGCTTGCGAAAATATATAAGTGCGAACTTGTTAATAAGGTATACCTACTCATGGGCTTTAAATTTAATTCAATTTCTCATATGAATCTTGCGATCTTGTTTATTTTTTTTTATTGTAAAATATCTGACAGATGAACGTGAATGAATTGTATTCACAATAGTCGTTTAGTTCGATTTAAAGTGAAAATTTCAAACAATTAAAAGGTGAATGGCAGGGTAATGTACTTGTAAGAGTTTGCTTATCGTAAAAAGAACCTATAATAATGATAATTGGTCCAATAAAATATCTCAAGAAGGCCGCATTATTTTTTCTTATACTTTAAAACGTCGAAAGTTTTAAATCCGCATAACGAAAAAAAATACTAAGTCGGCGCAGTGGCTTAGTGGCTAGCGCGTTGGACTACTAAGCGAGGGTTCCCAGGTTCGAATCCCGAGAAAACCCAAATTCCAACTTAAGGTTTTTTTCACTGCGCCACCTCTCGTGAACGTCTGTCAAACATCCGAGATTATAATTGTCATGAAAGAGCTTCTCAATTGGCCGTTTGGACTCGGCATAAACTTGTAGATCCCTTCTTTTCGTCCCAAAAATAAAAACTCCCACAAGACGAATGGTTGTGAGAAGCTAGAAGAAGAAGGTCCCTACAGACCTGTTGCGCCAATTATTTATTTATTTATTTATTCATGTTCATGGATGTTCTCAGATCTTTGAACGTCAACTATTTAAAGTATTTAAAACTTAACTTCGAAGGAATGTGATCATGGGAAACTGACAACGTTTTTGAAAACCACATTTCGCTCAATCAAAAGATTCATTGCTTAGGCCAGATTTTTAGGTGTGTGTGATGAAAGAAAACTCATTACGTTCACTCGGTCCATTGTAGATCCCGTTCTAAATAAGAGTGAAAATATGAAACCCATTAAACCCGAACAAGGAACAAGACACTGGCCGGTTTGGGTAAATGTTAGTACTCTTAATTAAATGCAGGACATCCCCAATCTGAAAGCCTGTTAACTTCAGTCTGAGGGTAAGTAAGAATCGTTCTCGCAGATCGGAGCCACTTCCTCTATTATGTCGTCGACTACACTTAGCAATTTTCCATTTTGATTTAATTGATTCTAGGAATAGGACTGTATCGTATGCTACACATACGAGTTTTAGTTCAATATATAAATGTGAATATATTTGTATACCAATACATTTTTCGCAGAAGTTTAGTGTTCGAAAGTCTGCCAAATAAATAAACATGGGTTTTTTCAGAGCAAGTCTCTTTTTCCCAAAATAAAAATATTCTGCGTTTTAGTTTTCTGGTTTTCAGGTTTAAACAGGGACTGCTAGGCTAGCAACGAATCTGAAGAAAAAAGATGTCAGACTTTATCAGTCTTGAACCTTTTTCAATAGCAAGAATTTATGCTTTGAATACACTCTTCTGGCAATCTAAAATATTTTTGTTTTTGCAGTGCCTGCGCATAAAATCCTGCTTCCGTATCTATCTCCAGTTTTGAGCTACCCATTTCGACTCCTAGATGGATTTGTCAAAATTGAATCTAATCCGAAACTATATACGAATTAGTACCAATTTAATATTGGTTGGACAATCAAAAGTTATTTTTGTTATAGTATGAGAATTTCTTTTAAATTGTTTTTTTTTTTTTGTTGACAGCTGTCAAAAACGAGGTTCTTTTTGACCGATCTGTAGCACAAACGGCTTACCTAATTTCTATACGGGAAACAGTTTTTCAATCTATCGCGTCGATGGACAAACTAATTGGAATAGCTCCCGAAAGGATTCGTAAAAAGTGAATTGAATTGATTAAATTTAATTTGATTAAATTTAATTTTTGCTCTGTTCTGCATTTTGATTTCAAAAATATTGTTCCTGTTGTAAATTGACTCATAAAACTGATTGTTAAAAATATATTCTACAATCACTTGTAAAATATTTAACCTGATTTGGGAAACCTGGTTCTAAATGTTACGAGTACAAACCTCAATTGGGTGAAATAAAAAACAAACATTTTAAAATCGGCACACCCAACAACTTTGAATTTCTATGGCGATAAAGTTGTCCACGTAAAATTCGAATTAACCTCCCCGTCCACATTCCCAGTTTGAATTAAGGAAACAAATATTTTAAATCGAAGCTTATTCTATCTACAGACGACTCCTCTTATCTAATAGTTGAAACGAACTTTGGATAGCTGATTGAAAAACAATTTCCGCGACAAATTTTGTTTGTTCAGTTAACCGATTTTTTTCAGTGAAGCGTACATGGTTTTTAAGAGGAGTCAACTGTATTTAAATAAGCTAAGTAGAGTGATCTCTAACTCCAAGAAGGCTGCAATTACATGTGTCATTTTTCGCGGTAAATTTTGAAATGCTGACGTCACAAAAAGTCGGCCATCATTCAGTGGTCGCTCGTGTGTCTTTCGTGAGAGTGCGCTGCGACAGCCCGCGTGACCTGACGCTTGATAGGCGATCACACGTAACATGTCAAAATTTGAAATAGTAGCTTAAGACCAAAATGATCACAGTTTAGATGCCACGGCATTCGGCTATCAATAGACATGCGAACAAAAAGAATTCGTGAAAAGATAAAACATGAACATGACACTTTATTGCATAAGCAATTCCGCCACAACTATTTTACATTTTCTCTTTATCTGCGCACATACGTCACAATATTCGTTTCGGTAAGAGGGCAATTTGTTGATGCAAAGGTCTCGTGCCGTCCTTCGTTTCTGTTCATCAGAAAAAAAATTCTGTAACCTATAACAATAATATTCCTATCCAATTGAATCTGTCAAAGCTATCACAACTATTTGTCAACAGCGAGAAGGTAACACGTTACACACATGTAAACATACATAATAATTGCAAAAAGGACGTTGAATGATACAGATATATATGTACAGTGAGCAAAACAAGATTTATCCGGCAATAGACCATATAAAAATAAAAAACGATTAGCACTAGACATGAATATGTTTCTGTGTGTTGGTCTGGAAAAGAAAAATCAAAATGCTGCCATTAGTTACCTGCAGACTCGTGTAGCTGTTGTACTTCTTCTTTGTGAAAGGAAAGCCAGTCATTGAGTTCTCATTCACGTGTCGATGCCGTAACAACAATGACCGCATAACAGTAGGCTTGTCATTTGCGCTGATCAGATCCTCGACCACCATCTGTGGGGAAAAGAAATAACCATTAAAATCACAGCCATCTTGGCGACTTTTGGTCTACTGCACCTGCTCCACAACTCGATACGCGACCGCCGGTAAATCCTTTTCATCCAAATCCAATAGCACCACACCAGTTTCCAAGCATCGCCGGAGGTTCAACAGCGAATGAAAGGACAGAGACGCTACGTGAGGCTTGCCCCAACGGTCGGATCCTTCTTCGACATCTTCCTCGTATTTGATCCAACGAGCGGTTTCCTTCCATTCGCGCTCCTCTCCGGTGCCCACCAATTCGTCCAATTGGACGAAGATCTAGAAATGGACAACAATTAGACTAAGCAGTGCCAGCAAGTTTGGTTCGGACTCACCTCATGAGGACTGTGATCGATAGTCTTTTTACCTTGCAAAGCCGCCAAACTGATTTGTGGCAAATCACGAAGTTTGATGGATGAGTGACGGATCTTGTGGCGCCGGAGCGCTCTCGGATCGTCAGACCGATGAGAGGTTAGCTCATTGAGATCAGCTTCCTAGAGGGGAGAGACAAGCGAGATTAGAAAAATGTTTTTTTTATGTACAACTGAGTGCGGTGATGTTAAGCAACCTTTTTCGCCTTTTGTTTTATACACAAGCAATGTCAAGCAGAGGGATAGAGATACAGACAGAGAAATTAGCGCAACTACTCGTAGTTGGGATACTTTTACAAAGATTGTGAGTTTGTAGTCTAAGGCCTACGTATAATTGTGAAATATACTGACCTCCAGTTCGGTGTCTTCGGGCTGTACCGATATCTTTCTAGCGGCATCTCCTCCTGCTTCTTGGGGAATTTTACTGCCATCGGCCAAATCTTGGTGGGAGTGCTTGCGTTGTCGGTAATACTGATGGCGACTGTAAGGACGATAGAGAAAGCAGTTATAATATTATGGTTTCAAATTGGGCCCAGTGCCTTGTGACTTTGTTCAAATGTGGTAAATAAGGGTGATTCGATAGAATTTTTTAGCATTTGTACCTATCTCTGGTGGAATGCGAAGGCTTTCGACATATTCGTCATAAATAAGGAAGGCAAAATTTCTAGTTTTTGAGGTCTATCTGCTTCGATTGCTTAACTTTGCTCCAAAATTACAGCGCGAACATGCAAATGGATTTGAGGTCAGGTGCGCACATGGGTTTTCCCTCTCGAAAAACTTTTAGTGCAAACTAGTACAAACAAGACACCTTTGCAATAGCATCGCTTGAAAGTCACAACACATAAAACAAAAAGTGTGCGCCTTGCCTAAGGATGCCGAGCATTCTTTCATGTCCTCCCTATACCAAATTATTATTAATTCAGTTCTAATGCACAGCTCCTGTGGAGCAAAGAGGTTCTCTGTCGCCACGATTTTTTCTTGAGGTAAACGTGCCATCACTCATGCGGAAACCAACTCATACCCAATTACCTTCAAGTGAAGTGGAAGAACATCGTAACAGTTTATTTTCGTTATTCAATGAAGGCTTTGTGGCACTTATGTCTAAACTTGAATCGGGTGAAATTTATAATCACATCGACACTTTAAACGAACAGCCAACGCTTATACGAGTCAGTGCATCAATTTGGAGATTACAGTTTACAGGCGCATTGTGTCCTCATAGATACACCGAAGTCTAAAAAAAATTCTTTGCGAGCAAGGGTTGCAGGGTTGCCCTACTGCCTTGAATATTATTCTTGTTTCCATGTTCTAAAAATGTATGTCTTATTTAGGGGAATAAATCAGGCGGTTGTGTTGTAGCCTTTTACGGTCTAAGAAAAGTTAGATGGCTTAATTTTGCATATTTTTTAAATTTAAAGAATATGTGCTGTCAAAATAAAATGTTAGAAGAAATGATTGACTCAGAACAGTACCGTAGGTCGGAAATGCAATGAACCCTATGCGTAGGAGAAAATTAACGGCTTTCGCCTTTAATCTGGTTCCTGGGTGTGCACAAAATTTTGAACGGAAGTGTTCATGAGATTCTAAAATTAGTTCTAACAAATTGGTTATAATTCTAATACAGGCGGATAGTTTTGTCTAGCTTAAACCACGTACACATAATTAAATCAAAGTGCAGCTTGTTGTTTGAGTTCGTTTTTGGGACGTTGGTTCGGTTTTAGGAAGCCGATTTTTAAGAGTGACATATAATGATGTAGTAACATAATACATTTGACTCGTTTTTGAGTGCCAGTTCCAAAAAGGGTAGAGCACTTGGCATCCATGGCGTGTCACTCAACATCCATTTGGGAATTGGGTTGATACCAGGGGCGGGTATCCCTCAGAGAGCTCTACCACCTATCGCTCTCCCAACTATTAGGAATCAACACAGCCAATATGGAACATTTTAGGCCTCGCATTTTTTGGTATTTATGATTTTTTTTTTTTTTTTGACATTAAATGCGTAACGAGCCGTCCAGTGCTTCCGACAGCAAGAACCTTACCTAACTTGAGTTGATTCTTTGGTATTTTAGCCAAGCTTTTTGATACCTTGGGGCCCTTTAACGGGTCTTTGAACGAGTTGTGTCTTTTCTAGACCCCTTTCTGCACCTTATGTTACGAGACTTGTAGCTATTTTAAAAGTGCTCATTTGGCATTTTTTTATTTAAATTTAGAGTCGAGATTTTTAGATATAAGGTAAAGATTTTTTTATGAAACTTTGGTGTCTACGATATGTGGTCAGCGTGACCGTTGTGCGACTAAGTTTTGCAGTTTGGCACTTTTTTCGAGAGCCTGGCACATTTTTTTCAAATTGTTATTTCCAAATAAAAACCCTTTAAAATGTAACGCAGTTGCCTTGCACAACACCATTTTTGTGTTTGTTTAGCGAGCCAGTGCTTGTTAAATCTGTGGTCACAAGGCAAAACCGCTAAAGTCTGTTTTACTTATTGTTCAGGTGAGCAGTTTAAAGTTTTTTTACTCCATTGACTCTAGTGACTCAGGCTGTTGTTTTTTTTTTTTTTTGTAAATTGAAAATAAACAACAATAAGCTGAAAATAATTTACAAAATAGATTTGAGTACGCTGCATCTAATGGCATCAAAGTCACAGAAAAATCGTTCAAAAATTCCAAATTTGCAGAATAGCCATAGAAATAAAAAATTTTTTTCTCATATTCAGAACTCTGCAGCGGAGTTACTACATGTGGTAACTAACTTGAGTTTATGTTTCATCAGTGATTATATTTCTGCCTAATTTTTGACTTCTTTGACATTTTATGCCTATTTTGCCCATTTTTTTTACGCGGATTTTCGAAGCGTTTTCAGTTTTTACACTTCTTTTTTATTTTGTTGATCTAGTAAGACTCGTTGTAAGATTAAATGCGTTATTATTGCGATAGCATTATTCAAATTTGTTGACAACAATTTTACAGGTGCGTTAGCTAGTGCTATTTTAGACTCGTTTTATAACACTGATTGGAAGCGAATGAACGTGTTTCGGTGTCGTTTTCTAATGGTATTTATTTTGTGCGCTTTGAGAACCTTTATCTTTTGCTAGACACGTCTTCAGAACTGTTTGCTGACTATTTTTCTATAGCGTTCTCAAGTTCGATTTACTATGTTTTATTTTAAATTTTTGGCTTTTTCAGAATATTCTGAATGATTTTTGCAGCCCTTAACTGGATTTTTGAAAGTCTTTTCGTAAACATTTAGCGCAAAAAGCCCTCGTTTTTTGCGGTCATAGATGCTTGATAAAAATGCTTATATTTCTTACTAATATTTACCTTTCAAATATTTGCCTTTTTGAGATGAAATTTTGTACATGTTTTACGGAAAGCTTTTTGAAACGTTTTCGGACACGTTTTCGATTTCAAATTGAAAACTCTGAGGATGATTGATGTCCATTCACTATATACAGTTTGTAACCTTCTGATGAACAAAACTGTTGATCGATTTTTTTGTTCTTATCGACTTATGTTCAATTGTTTTTTGCGGTTTTATTTGTCCACCAATCCACAATTTGTATGTAATTTCTAAAGCATTTTATTCGTGCGTTTGGGGCACGTTTGCGAAGTTATTTGCCTAAACCCATTTTTAGGTTTTTTCTATGCATTCTTAGATACTTCTTATGTGATTATTTTAGGAGTTTTCTTCGACCTGTTTTTGCACAAGTTGTAAGAGCTTTCTTTCTCCTTATTTTTTAAATGGTATGAACATTTTTTTTGTGGGTCAAACTTTAAACAGGCATTTTCAAATGCGTTTTCGGAAGTGGAAGTTAATGCCCCTTACTAAAGGTGGCCATATTTGTTGACTAGTTTTAAAATTATTTTCAGTTACTCTCAACTGATTTCAGGCGTGTTAGAGGTCGACAGTTTATGGGATTATGGGATTTTTATTAATCCGAATTAAGGAAGTTGTTTTCCCGAAAAAATTCTATGCGAATTACCTTTAGTCACGACTTTTTTTTTAACTTTTCTGTTACATTTTAATTTTGTTTTTATTGGAAAATCTGTCAGAAATTGCTTCTGATTACTTTTTTAAGCATGTCATTTTACACAACAGCTCCCACATATACCTGATTTATATGTACAGTTATAGAGTATCCTACATATAGTAGGTATCCATATCTGTTTTCCATTTGACTTACCTCTTGCGCCGCTTTCTTTCATGCAAATCATTAGGCTTATCGTCTAGGCTCGGAGGCGTTACTACTTTCTTCTTGGTGAACTGAACATGCTTCTCATCAGCTGAGTTGTCCTAATAATAAACAAAAAAATAAAAGAAAAATTACAACTTTAGTACCTGTCTAAAATGTATGCAGTGCAATCAATTACCGAGTGATCCCCATGTTCAGCACGTTGCGATACTAAAGGACAATCCTCTGGAATGTCGTCATAATTTTGTATTGTAATACTGCAGCTGGGCTCGGTAGTACTATCATTATCAGAGTCGTCACCAACGGTAAAGTCTGCTCCACTCGATTTCCGCTGTTCTACAAAATTGTTTTTGGTCGAAGCATAGAGATTCACAAATTTAATTACATTTTGTTTTTATGTGTCTGTGTATTTCGTGTGTGTTTATATGTGTAAACAAAAAAAAAAAACAAATAAGGACAACAAATTTGTTGGGCAGTTTTGCTTACGTTTCTGTTTAAAGGGTCCGACGGCGGACTTTGGATCATTGGCATCTAGGAATGATGATACATCAAATTTGTCTCTAAGGTTATTAGAACTGGCAAAGACTTTTTCCATTTCCGTATCCAGCAGGACCAAGTCGGGATCTTCATTTCCTCCTATCTGCAATAAATGAAAATAGAGTTGAAAAATTATAGTTTGCTATAAAAGAAGCTTAAAGAAAAATTAAATTTTTATATATGGAATATGTCTCAGATTTAATTAAAGAAAGTAAAAAGCTTTTCTAAAATTTTCTCAACCTAAAAGTCGAATTATTCTCTCAAAGAACTTTTTTTTAGCTTCCGAAAATTTGAGAAAATAAAAGTCAAAAATTCACGATCGCCTGAATAATATTTTCATTTGATTTCCATTTTAAACAATTTGGGCGATTACTCAATATGAAAAATAGCCCAAATTTAAAACTCACACAACTTCTTCAATATCATAACATGTTAAAAGGGTCCATAAATATTTTGTTTGGACTTATGTCCATAAATATTTTTTGTGGACTTACGTTTTTTTTAGTTCCAATGGATTTATGTCTCGTGGACGTATGACATTGCGCCGAGTTAAGTAAGTTCTGTCGGATTCAACTCCGACCGAACATAGTGCAGCTTCAAACCGAAAGGCTCTATGACAAAAACACATTTTATAATAGAAGGTTTCAAGGCACCCATCGATATCAAAGCATTCCCAACCTAAGTTAGGTATTTCAAGTTTTTGAATTTAAATCTTTAAAACGATCGGCGCGGTTGCCGCCGAAGTTCTAAGAATTCGAGAGATAATTGCAGGTAAGCGCTGATGTACATTCTCCAAGAACCTAACATCCACTTTGTGAGTAAATTACCTCAAATCAATTTCATGTGTCAACCACCGAGAGTCACTTGAATTTAAATACCCGATCATTCATATTATGACAGTCATTTCAATTAGTCTGCAACTAGTTTAATTTTAAACCATTGACCGATGGAAATATAACTAGAATCCCAACTTGTCTAAAGAACAACAAAATTATTTTCAAGTCATCTGATAAAAAGAGAAAAAAAAAATAAACAGATTGCCTTAGGCAACTCATTTACATCAAGAACACTGAAAGTTGTCCCGCTCCAATGTCATTAGCCGGGCCATTTCAAATTACTTTAGAATGACACCAGACCGCTGTATTAGCTCAACACTCCACAGATCCACAGTCTACATAGGCGGAATATTTTGTCGGCTTTGAAAACGGTACAAGCACGCGATTAACACATTAATTTTAATAGTTTTTAATTGATGAGCGTTCCGACGAACGACGCATATACCTAACTTTCTCTTGATTGTGTGTGCACATTGATATCGATGTTTTAGTCACATAGGTACATGATAGCAAATAGAGCTCTTGCGTAGGGAATAAACTCGCGATTGAGTTAACTTTGCTGTGTTGATGACGTGACATTTTGTGACGCTAAGCACAGCAGTTTGTGCCTATTACACGCACTTGTTATGATTTCCAAGAAACATCTCTAGCATCTGTCCATTTATTATGAGTCGTTGCTTTATTGGGTTCGAAACGAATTTTATCAGAATATAACATAAGGGCCCATTTTATGGATGCAATGTGCGAATGCGATGCGAAAATACAGAATAATTTCGTTGTGCTTTCTGAATTCTGATGGAGCAAATTATCCGTATTCTTACAAGACGTCTGCGGCATTGAATTCACTCATCACATTCAGATGGATTTCGTGGAAAATGTCGTGTGGTACACGTCTAGAGCTCGTTAATAAAAAATATAAACATTGCGGCATACACCCTGTCTATGGGGTCATGGGCCCGTCTTCTGATTGCGCATCCGTAGGCCATATTATGAAGGCTTCCAAATGCCAAGTACTGTAGGTTCTAAGAGATATCTGTTTGATGTCCTTAAGAGATGCGATAGTCAACGCAAAACAACTCTCAATACAGCACCTTTCGCCTATAAGAATATTTCCAATTTACAAACGACACATCTGTAATGGCAATTGGTACGAAAGCTCTCCTTTGCCGTCCTAATTTATTGCAACCTAATGGATACATCAGCACAAAATAAAATCTTCACGTGACAACCATCAAATAAAGGAGATTATAGTTGTTGAACTCTGATGAAGATCAACCAGACTCGTATAAACAAAAAGCTAAAATTCAATGTCAGAGCATTGTAAGCGCAAATTGATTGATGGAAATCACTGTATAGGTGCTGTGCATGTGGTATATAATTAAAAGGTTCTCACAAGGCCTTGCATGTCTACGTTGATTATTTATTAATTTAAGTTCGCCAGCAGCTCCTCTAAGACAACAGACAGAGAATATTATAATATATTGAAGGAAACAACCCTCCGGCAAGGTCATGTCTGTGACTGTGTCATTGTATTATTAACATTACAAGGTTGTTTCAATAATTATAATATTTGTGGTTCGTTCGATGTTTTGCTCCTGGAGCGGTTTTGTTTCTCTATTTCTTTTTAAAGTTTTCCTTGTATTAATGTAGGAGCAACTCAAAGAAATGTAGGTACCACCTGCAGATATGAGCAAGGAAGCTGTGTGTTTTGGGGATATAGTGGAACTTTTTCTACGGACAGCTGAATATGAAAGACGACAACATTTTAGCTGTCCAACTGAAGTGGATGATGAAAACCAAGACTACCGCCCACACGAACTAGTTATCTTGAGGATAGAACTATCGAAGATCAATTCAAAGACGATTGTCGAACCAAGACAGTTTAAGAGGACCACTTGGTGAAACACTAAAAGAATCCATCTGCAAGATTTAGTCGGAACAAGCCTCGATATCGCTGTACCGGTCCACATAAGATGGGAGACGCTCTAAACTACACCAGCTATAGAATCATTAGACTAAATAACATACATACAATATTCTGTCTACCATATTGATTTCGCGCCTAAGACCATTTATCAACGAACAGACCAAATATTTTTACTTAACATCGGGCTGTCGATTTTAAAGCCGCCTTATTCCAGTATTTCCAGAGATGAGTTATAAAGTGCCATGACTAGCATTGGGATCCCTCCAAAACTCATTCGCCTTTGCAGTATTACGATAGCGAAAGCCCGCCACCCCATCACGGTCGTAAACAATCTCAGAGATGATGGAATTTTTTTTTAGCATCACACAGGTCAACTCCGGAGTCAGAATTCTTTTTAGAGATCTGTACAATATCAAAAATAGAAAAATATATACGCCGATGTCATTAATGTCATTGGTAGAACTTAGTTTTTTGCAAAAAAATAATTGGGATAAGTGCGCCCAAAATGGGTTTATTGGCAATAAGGCCAAATCAGGTTATGCAGTCAACAAGAAGCGACTAGGATAACAAAGCCAAATCAATTAGAACGTCGTTTTAGGCTGTGATATATTTGCTGGACCATTTCTACCTCAGCTCGGCTATGAAATCTAAAAATTTTATCATATTCAAAGATCAAGGAAAGAAATGTTGATTCATTTGTCTTGGAATGTAATTGAGTAGCCTTGTCAGGAAACACTTAGAAGGATGTATAAAAGACTTAAAACAATAGTTGGCGCAACAGACCCTACCCCTAGCTTCTCACAACCATTCGCCTTGTGTGAGTTTTTAATTTTTGGGACGAATGAAAGGGATCTACAATTTTTTGCCGAGTCCATACGGCCAATTGCGAAGCTCTTTCATGACAGTTATACTCTCGGACGTTTGTCAGACGATCAGTGGAAAAGAACCTTAAGATGGAATTTGGTTTTTTTTTTTTTTTGGGAATGGAACCTTTGACCCCTCACTTCGTAGTCCAACAAACTACAAATAAAAGACTTTTATTCTCAAAGAGTGCTTGTCGGTTAGTTTTGTGTGAACGGGAATAAGAGAACGATATTAAGCAGCCAATTTTATAAACTTTACAGGTGTTGGTCAGAAAAGTATAAGAATCACTCGTTCAAGGTGGCTCATATCCGGCTCAAACAGTCTTCGACTCTAAGCCAGACATAATACAGACATACGCAGTTTAGAACGACATCGCCTTAAGTGGCGCGCAAGTGAGAGGGCATCTTAACAAACTTGGAGCTCACAACTGAAAGCATTCACCAAAAAATTGAGTTATTTAGATGCGACGATTTATACAATACACCGGCTTATTGCGGCACATATGTAAATAATTTTATATAAGTAAAAATTGCGAGCAAAATTTTACATGGCTGTTGTTCGTTTAGAAAACGTAGCCGTTCGCAGGTCATAGCTTTGTTATTTTAGTAAGGTCATAAATTTAGTGCAAGGTTCAACAGCGATTGGTTGCCAAAAGACATGCGAAAGCCTCAGATGTTAGCCGTGATTCATAGACTAACTCGACTGATACGGTGTTGCAGTAGTCCTATGCATGGAAAGGTATTAGCTCACTCCTGCCTCTTGTAACTCTCCAGTCTTTTAGCTGCCAATTCGACTTTTTACAACACTTCATTAGCCTTTACAAATCGGGTAGGTCACCCAACTCCTCCAACAACTTTATCTCCAACTAATCGCAGTAACGATGTGGCGAAACTACTACGAAAACTGGACCAAACAAATGCTGCTAGAAAATATATAATAAAAAATCGATGATGCCGTCTTAATATCCTTGTGTGGCTCTTTCAAGTGCTTGAAGCGAAATTCAATCAAAAACAATCCTAGGACTACCTCCACCCCACCACTTGTTTGTGTGAGTTTAATGTTTACGACAAATAAAGAAATTGAAAGCTTTTTTTCGGCCAATCCCACCTACGAAGGCTTAGAAAGATTAAGATGATTTCGTGGAACCCCTCAGATTCCAGTTATCCCTATATATTTAAAGAAAAAATCCAACCCTATTTCTCGTCCCAACATTTTACGCATAGTTCACTATCGATCAAAAAAATATCCACCCACTGCCCCCCGATAGCACCTTTGCAGTTATATCACAAGCAAATTCTTTACAATATCGAAAGCTAAAAAAACATTTCCACTCTTCTAATCCTCTCCACTTACATGATGGAAAATTTAATTAAACAGCACGTACTTATCTAACGCACAAGTACCTATCCACTTGGAATAGTAGTACTACAATCGCAAATAGCCGAGTGGGCGTCAAGTGAATCTGCTCTGCACAGCATTGCACTATGCAAGCTGGAAAAAATCTCGTGCTATTTATAGGCTCGCATATAGCTAGTCAGCTTCAGCGACGGTGAAAACTGACAGTTGTTGGAAAATAAATAATCAATATCTACGTACACACTACGGAGCGGTTAATAAAGCTCGCGTACGTTGGACACCATCAGGGTGGGTATATTGTACTCGTACTTCATGGATTAAAACGAAAACGGAAAAGCTGCATATAGCTACCAGGTCTCCATTTTTTACGATTATTTCCGCGGCGTCGCTTCCGTATTATGCCGCTTCAACCTTGCTGAGACTTTTGTCTTTACGCAAGAGGAAAGTGACAACAATCTGCTAGGTCATACTACGCATCCACAGTTGGTGGGAATTGTAGTGCCACCGAACAACTGCTGTCGAAAACTACGTTGCTTGGAATTCAATACTGAACTTGAGTAACCGACTAAAGTGTTGGCTGGAAAAAACAAATTCGTATGCGCGAAATTTTGAAAACTTTAAATGGACAGAAGTGTTCATCAACAGAAATGTTCAACAACAAAAATATTCATCAACAGAAACTTTCAACAACAGAAATTTTCAACAACAGAAACGTTCAACATTTTAATGTTTAAGTATTAAGAGTGTACAAAATAAGGGTCGGGTCGATAAATTTACCCATATTTTGACGGGTTTATGTCAGATGCATCAAACGGCTTTCTATATGTACCATCCAGTGTCAGGAGTACTAGCCATGTTGACATTTACGCATGGACGCGCAAATTTATATGTATTTAGGTGAATACAATTTTTGGAATATCCCTTTTAGAATGAGGAATAAATTTACAAACTCAATTATGATCCATCAATTGAGTGACTGGTTTTGACATCATTGATAGATTATGGCATATAATGTGCGGCGTTGGGACGCCGTTATTGACTTTCGCCTGTAATAAGTAAAAGTTTTGTTTTTTATCGCCAAATTATGTTTAAGACCGTGTGTTTGATCTATTTGTTAATGAATGTGGAAATCGAACTCGTGTCAAAGCTGAAGTTAAAAGAAAATGTCAGTTTGGAAGGCAAATAAATACAAGCAGGTAGAAACAGCGCCAAGGTTAACTATCCCACAAAACTTAATTCACAGCACAGATCCGCCAGTACCAAAGATAAGAACCTTATTTGCGACCGCACATAGTTTCGGACGAATATCACACCACAGACACCAACCAACTAGATGTCGTAAGACCAACCACTAAGCAAAAAATGCATACGCCAAGCAATTGGTAAAGTAACTTGATCCGTTTCAATGGACAACTATCAACAGGTAAGTAAGTCCTTGTAACAAGTTTTTTACGTATGCCTCGACTTTTTGTTTGATTCAGTGTTCTTCAAGTACTCGCCCGCTGAAAGGTGCTGCAAGAAGTTAACTAGATCCTAGCAGTAGTGTCATCACATTTCCCCTAGCTCATAATTTCGCTGACAAAAAATCAACTTAAAAATATAAAAATGTAGCCTACTGCAAAGAGAGAATAAAATCAACAGTCCCACAGTAGGGTGTGCAAAACAAGAGACTTCACACAAAAATATAAATGGCTTTCTCAGCTTTATGTATGAATCAGTATTTTCAACGCTGTTTAAAATTGAGTTAAAAAAATTTGTTTTGTTTTTAAGTCAATATCGGAAAGTCGGTGCCATTTGTTTGACAGTCATCTGGAAACCGCCATTATATTGGAAAGCGAGATGCGGTTTCATGTCTTGATATCGTACTTTTTGTGGTCGTTTATTTTATCATCATTATATTAATACGTGAACATCCAAGGTTTCGGTACACTTTTCAAGAATTTATTATGAATCAAACTTATATCATTCGAAAGGTAATGTACCATAGATGTGCAAAAACCAAAAATCGTGAGTATATGTCGCCATTAAGTTATGAATTCCCCATTAAAAACAGGTAATTGAACGGATTTTGGCGACATTCAATTTGTCGCCGACATTATTACCATAGCAACGTATTCAAATATTAATCATCTGAGATTAGAACCTGTTTCCAATGGAGCAGCTCATTTACGTATTTTTTCGACATCTAGATGTCGCTCTTTTCGTTAATAAAAAAAAACATAAACAACGAAAATAACTGTGGTACGTTTTTTAGTATTACATTTTATATACTTATAAAAGGAATGGTCGATTTTCGACCACAAGCGAAACTCATATTAATTATTATCTCTATCTCTATCTCTAAAGATATAAAACAAAGTGTCAAAAAGTGTATGTTTCTCCCTATCGCCCGTAATTTTCAACCAAGTTAGTTCATTTTTTTTTTAAATGTCGGTAATTACGGTGATTAATTGATAGGCAAAAAAAATTAAATTTAAAAAAGCAAAAAATAAAACCACTGTGAGTGTAATTTTATTTCGCTAACACACGTTTACGTTGAATTTGAACGAGAATTTTTACTAACCGAAGCTCATATACCGGCATGAGTTTTTCTCTTTTGCTACTTTTGAAATTGTTAAAAGTAAATTCGAAGTGGGTGCATTTTTAATAGGCCTACAATCGTTAGCGAGTCTGATTATTCGCGTAAATCGAGTTAGTTGTGGAAACACTCGCCTTTTACGATTATGGTCCGCGAATTAATTCATTCGCCTAGAAATCAAAGGCAAACAAAATAATAAAAACGAAATAAAAAAAAAACCAAACCGTCCATTTGAACATTTATGGCAACAAAAAAAGAATTCAAAATAAAAAGATTGTATGCCTTATAACTGCATTTACACCATCACACATTCCTAATACGGAAGATTAAATGGATGCTAAATACTAAATAGCCATGTGACTGAAAGGGACGGCAATACCTAACACGCAAAAATACGTGACACGTTTTTTAGTCGGCCATCTTGTTTACGTGATACAAATTATGGGAAAGCTATGTATGTTGATATTTTTATAACGATGGCTTACGAAGTTTCGCTTTACTATAAAAGAAAATGGCTTCCGGAAGTAATGAACGGACAATTATTTATTTATTTCGCATAACTGATTAATGAATTGTTAGTGCAAAAATGCGCGTGCGTGATGGTGTAAATGTGGCATAAAAATGATCACCAATATTAATCTATTTTTTGAAGACAACAATACGGAGGTAGCATGACATAATGTGTAGATTGAGACGAAGTATAAGGGAAAATTTCAATCCTCTAGATTCTAGAATTAACAAACCATCTGTAAGATCTAAATACATTAAGGGCCGTTTGCAGATTTGTCTCATAGTATATTTAAGAGCCACATAAACTCTTATGTGACAGTTAATGCCCTGAAAGAAGGAGCCCATAAGTATTAATTTACGAAGTAATTCAGTGACTTTTATTTTAGATTTGTGTCCAACTTTCATGCATTCGTATTGGACCAAATAAAAGACAAATTCATAGCGCACTTTTTCAATCCTTCCTATTATAAAATTGGCCTGCACACCCTTCTTATTTCAACAGCGAAATTATCCCAATATTCATTTTGAAAGCGAGCCCCCTTCGAACGCATGCTCAAACGGAAGTTCTGAAACTTTAGCGCTATGGGCCTTTTGTCTGCATTGGTGACAGTGATGACGGGGACCTAGTCGCGTGTGCCAAATCAATTTCACACTTAACTCCATTCCACAAGAGAGCCGGACCGTCAAAGGTGGCGCCCAACGTAGGGCTAAAAAAATCTTTTCTTTGTTATTATGTGTGTATTTCGGGCATAGAAAAGAAATGTAATATACTTACTGCATTATCAGTAACCTAAATAAAATCGGAGCAGGCGATTTGACTGTCAAAAACATAAAATTGGAAAAAGAAAAGAAAGGAAATCAATTTTTTACAAAACCTGCGACCTGCAATCCTGGAAATTTATGGAATTACGTCAGTACCACTTCAGATCGTCCCAAAGGCAAACACCGAGCGTTCGGCTGCTAAGAAGCTTTTTCCAATTGGCCATCTATTAATGAAGTATTGTGTGGAACAAAAAAATCATTTCTGAGTAACACCAACACGAGCTCCGCAACCACTGTCTTGGCGATTGTTCGTTACATTAAGCAGTGCATAGTTGTACATAAATATTTTGGAAAGCAAAACGCGTACGCCAACTTTTGGAGCACATCCTGCGGAAATTTATATTGGCTTCCTGAAATCATCTTACGCTCTTATCCTGTACTTCCTCCCCGTGTTCAATTCACATCCTCAAAGGCATATTTCAAGTCCACGCCGTCCCCGGTCAAAGTCAGTTCGGCAGTATCTCACTATTTCCCTAGTCGTAAGAGCAACAACTGCCTCGGGGGCAATCCAAAACAGCATATATCTGGTCCAAGTCGGATAAAGCAGATACATACCCAACCCATACACTCAACGAATGAATTCGAAATTTAAAAATAGGAGCAAGTATTGCCTTCATCAAAATACGTCCATTGTTATACACCACATCCCTGACCTAGTTCTCTAACAATGAATACACAATTGATCTCGCAGCATAATAAGTTTGTTATTCATGGACCGGATTAAGCGTGCATACTCACAAACAAAAAGGAAATTTTCATAAATTTCGCATTGAAAGTCAAAGTAAAAAATACTAAAAAAATAATCGCCTGAAGCATAATTAATTCTGTTCGTCTGAAAGCGGATTTGCCAGTCGCCACCCACCCATCTATACCTCCGAACGTTTCCGTCCTATATCGGCAGACGTTTAGGCTTCCTCACCATCGACATTAAGGAAATAATCAGCAAATTTGTACGGAGTATAAAACTCATGCTGAGTCCTTGTTTGTAATTTTCAATCTGTGCACAACACCCTCCCTTGGAGGTCAGCAGAGATTTGGACATCTCACGTCACACACTTCCTGCAAGAGGATGTCCTCAATGCAGCTAAATCAGGTTAATACGTGCAGCCAATATAAAATTGAAGTAGGTATCTGTTTAAACAACCTCTACATGGCCTCTGGCAAGGGCGCTTGCAAAACGTCCACTTACCTGCACACCTACGCTGTAAAGAAAAGTCCTTGTACACACTAATTAACTCACCTACATAGCGCGCATCTAAATCACTCGGGATGCCATATAAAGTGAAAGACGTTTCCAATTTCCCCGCGCCACTACCAACGATGCCGTCGAGAGTCACCGCCGCTAAAAGTCACTTCAAATTAACGATATCCTTTTCACTGCTTGCACAAAATAATGTTTCAGAGATAAAAATAGATTCAGGCACTACAGCACACGAAGGATATGATGAACAAGAAAAATCACTTCACTTCAAGACTATGATGTGTGTTGGGTGAAAGGATATTGTTCAAGGTTCTTTTAAAATTACGACCACGATTTTTTACAGAAACTCGTATACGAATTTTTGTTGCGCTTGTATATTTATGCAAAACGGATTCTGTGTATAGCAACTGCTCTCATCATCAGTTGTTGGTCCTTGGGCTAAGGGATGAGAGGTGCGTGCCAGAGCTTTGTTCAACCCATTAGGGACGAGGCAATTTATTTCCTAGACACACGTGTGTGCTTCTTAGCACCTTTTTTTACCGACAAACAAACAACAATTACGGATTTGACAATGATTTGAAAAATTAACACTCCGCCGCGATTAAAGTTAAGTATCTACTGCTTGGCGACTGATTCACGGAAGTGTCTGCAATTACGGGACACTACTTATGCAATGCAACACAAACACAATGTGGACACTATCCTGGGCCAGCAGTGAAACGAGCACTATCTGTAACTGCTGGCTGCTGCTGTCGAGAAACAATACCAAATGAAACAGAAAGTGGCGCGCACACTCCTTACGGATGGAATACAGAACACGGTACAGGGATTTTTGTTTTATTTTTGTCTTAAGTTTCCCAATTAATACAGGGGTAGTTGTTGCAGGAATTGAATTTTTGACGTAGGTACTCGAATATAGTGTTATACGCGAGGAGGAAAACCAAGTGCACCACCGCACACCGCCGTATGCAAGAGACGTTTATGCGCTATAACATTTTCCGGGGCACAAATCATTGTGTGAAAATTTGCCTGAGCTCCGGTCAAGGCCAGGCAAGGCCAAACGATATGAAAGCTCGTATACCTACATTCTCCGTGTAGATATTGTCGCTCTCGCTCTATTGTTAGCTTTTTCCCTTTATTTTTGTTGGCTTGCCATGTATACACCCTGTACATACACACACCCTGGCTGCTGGTGCTTCCGAAAAAAGGAAAACGAATCTTCTTCGCCTGTATACCGGAGCACGTTGTTGGGGAAGGGAACGGTTTAGGGATGTTACTGAGGATTTAATCTCAAGAGAAATATTTCAAGAAAGCTCTTCTACATAAACGAGGCATCGAAAGTGTGTTGTATTGGCCATCATATCATCATCGTTGTCTGTCACTTGTGCGGTAGACGATTAGGGCTAAATAATGTCCGTGGGAAATGCTAATAGCTTAATGGACGGCTGCTGCTGCTGGTTTCAATTGACTTGAGATGGTTTAATGGAGAGACGACAACCTTATCGGTGGTTAATTCTTCTCTTTTGCCCCCACCAAACAGAGCGCGGGAAAATGACACCTGCGAAACGAAAGCTTTGCGGCGACACATCTCTGTGTATAGGCAGTGTGGTTACACGAGATGTTTGGACTTGTTCTATTGAAGGATTGTTGATTGAAATTGATTCATTGGGCTTAATGGTAGAAGGAGCAGGAGGATGGGTTTTGGATTTGCTGCCACTTGTATTTCTTCTTCATATTTTCGTGACGTCTTTAAGTGTTCATGGAGGAAGCTTTTGTTGGACGTTGTCCTGAAACTCCTAAAACTATTGACAGAAGGACACAGTCTATAAAGTGATTGAATGAAAATGTTTCGATTCGCATTCAGCGACCGAAAGCAGCCTCTGAAAGACAACAGATGGTACATGAAGGCTGTAAAAATAAAGTCGGTGGGTTGGCCTTTTTCGCTCAAGGATAAATAAATTCTCTTGTGAAAAAAAAAAACGCAACGGCAAAACGACAAGTCTAGGATGTCGAAATATTGATGACCCCAAACAAACGAACTAAGGACAACAAGCTAAGGACTTGCACGGGGAACGGATCGGCAAAAATGTACTTTCCGGAACATATCCGAAATTGCGATGGGATAGGGAAAGCCATAGAGAGATGAGAAAGTGAGTGATATAGGTACTAGGCAATTATGGTATGCGTCTATTTGGATGTTGGCTGGTGATGAAACGAAGATTTATACAAAAAGAGTTTAAGTTCCCTCGCCTGGCCACAATCCGCATTCGGGCGAAATTCGAAAACATAGCGCCGATTCGTATTCACGCCTTCAGAGAGGAGGATACAAAAAAAACTTTTACAATCCCCTTGAGAAGACGTAGGTAACAGTCTAAAAAAAACTTCTATGTGAGGGGCAATAAGTACGAATGCATCAGATGAAGCCTACAGAATTGGAGAGCGACCTCAACAAACTCCACTACGTTGTTGAAGGTAGCTGGATGGAAACCGAGTTGGCTAAAGGGGATTATCGGACCACCCCAGGCCTTAATAACGTAAGCGAAGGTCTAAGCAATCGCCCTGAAATCAATTTACAACTGAGGCTGCAGCCACGCAGTGAGCCTACAGAATTGGAGAGCGACCTCAACAAACTCCACTTCGTTGTTGAAGGTAGCTGGGTGGAAACCGAGTTGGCTAAAGGGGGTTATCGGACTGAGCAATCGCCCTGAAATCAATTTACAACTCAGGCTGCAGCCTGCATGCAGTATGGCTTACGTGGCCATACGATTTCATATGTCTTAATTTTTTTTCGTCGCTCAGTCGCTACTCGCTAATAGCGTGGCTGCAGCCTTACGGTACTTAAGGTATACCCTCGTAGTAGATAAATAGTAGGTGGAGTTTTAGAAAATGCTGTAATACATGTTTAATCATTCCTGGTGCTGAGTACTACTGAAATGTATTTAATGATACAAATTTTGACCCCCATAAAAAGGGACCGTCTAAAATTCTCCTGAAAATTATATACCTAACCTGGCAAAAAAAAATTCTTTTTTCCATCAAAGTGTACACATCGACGAGGGGATTGGATTTTTTAAGAAAAATAATTACTTTAAGCATTTGACCCCTCCAAAAGGGGGTTGGGGGAAGGATGGCGGTAGTTTTTCCATCACCGATATTGAATTGCGTCAGCACCCTTGCGCCACGCTGTCTAGACCCCGTTAACAATTATTCTCCACTCAAAACGCACCAATTTCGTATGTTCAAAAGTTTTACCTTGCGAAGCTGCCACCTCTCCCTTTAAGTCAACTAACATACATTTTTTTAAAACACCTACAATTCACAATAAAATTCGTGGTTGTAATTAAAACAGCAAATAAGCATCGAATCGGAAGTACATTTTAATAACTGGAAAAAGCACTACTCATGGTAGTACATCCCTGACTTTCCCAATTCGCAGCCGTCGGCCCCAACTTTTGAAACAATCTCAACCAGGACCAAGGGATATATGAAATTGAAAATCCACGAGCGCTTTACAAGGAGAGCGTATTTACAACAACAATAAAAAAATACCACGTTTAACAATATTAACAAAATAAATTTGCTTTGCACTTGTGGAAATCACCACAAGATGGCATTTTAGTCTGTCTATCTCAATATTTACATGACAAGTGAAAGCCGCCCTATGTCAGCGCCACCACCAGCCGCCTTCCCTTCATCGCTGGTTTGCGTTCTGCATTTATTTTTAATTCTAAGCAAATATAAGCAAAATAGCGAACTTTTGTTGCGCACGCAAAAAAAAATACCATAGGTAGATGATTTTTCAAAGTCAAGGCCGTAAGGGAGGTTGCATTCAATAATACAAATTTCCAACCTTGGGCTCTTGGCTCACAACAACGGCACTCAATTATTAACAGAGACATTATGGGGTAGGGGTGGGTAGGTAGCTATACATGTTATGTCTGACACATTAAGCGATTGCATTCAATCCACGCTGAAGACCATTCCTTCAAGCAACTGACAGTAAGTGCATACAGTCACGGAAGCGAGTCTTTAATTTATTATTTGCAGTACGTAAAAATAGTGGCATTTGCAAAGCAACAACAAATACGTCATGACGCAATAATGCTGAATCGGAAAATGTAAATCAATATTGCAGCTGTCATGTTGGGGGTAGTTTGGAGGGGTGCAAATTATTAACAAGTACATTTATTTGTATCTGAACGAGTGGCACCGAAAGGGCTACTCTGTTGGTGGTTTTTAACTATGCGCGACCTTGACAGACCGTATTGATTTCCTGTTGCGCTCTGTAGTGCCAAATTCCATGTACATATCCATCTCATTTGCTTTTTTTCGTTTTTACTTCTAAATCGGATATGTTCGATGGGTGAGCACACGCTGAAGGAAAGCTCCATCATACATCCTCCCATGAAAGCATACCAATTGAACTTGCAAATAGCTTGCAAGCTAAAGTTAGCTTACGGTTGTCGGGAAATTTGAAAAGTTTTCGCTTGTTGACGTTGGTGCAACCCTTTCGAAAGCGTTAAACGAAAATTGAACAAAAGTGGTAATAAAAAGTATGCTGACAATGTGATAAGAACGGAACGTGTTTCAACAGGCGAATTTTATTGATGTGATAAGGGAGGGTTAAATGGATGATGAAAAATGTACATAACCTTGAGAGGTGGTATAGAACTTTTTGTTTTTCGCATTGTGTTCCATTCCACATTCCATCCCTATACACAACCTGTATAGGGATGGAATGAGCTGGGGCAAACTTGAAAGCATTGACCGATTTTATTTGTGTGGAAATAGGTGATGACGGTGGTGACAAGCGATTCGACCATGGAAGCACATGTTGTTTTGTATGACTGTTATGGGGTTTTGCCATCAACTGTTTTACGTAGGTCTGATGGTGTTTAGATACAGATAAGTTCCCGGTGAATAGAAGGCATGCAACGAAATTCGCATAAAGCTCTTTCCAGAAATAGGAAGTATTATTGGATACGTTCATAGCAAATAATTGAAAGAATGGTTTGAATGTTCATTGAAATAGAAAAAAATAAGGACTTTGGGGGGGAGCTGTACAAAATTATGTGATGAGTATCCGGCTTAGTTGGGAAGACTTAATGTAATATAAAAGTCCACAACCGGACTGATTTGCATAGCCGCAATTATCTGTCGGGTGTTGTTAGGCACACTATGCTTACAGCTGTACGTGAGAAGGAGGAGGAATGTTCGTATCTATACAAGGAAACATCGCTTCCGATACTGAATACTGATTATGCGAACCTTAGACACATAAACACGAATTGCGTCTCGTCGAAAGCCATTAACAGAAGTACAAGTTTACGTCGTCATCGACTTTAAAATTAAGCTTAACAACATTGTTCCTAATGAAGATATAGAGGTGGACGCTGTGCATAGTTTTATTTTAGAACTGGATCTGGGGCAGCCCGTGGATTTGCGATAGGTACTCGGTCAAATTGAATTTGGGCGATATCTTCTCGAGGGTGGTTGACTGGTTGTATTGAAAGACATGCCCTTTTTAGCTTGCAGGAATGGAATTTTTTTCCTTTATACGCTACTAATCAAACAAATAAAGAACGATTAATGTTCGTGCTGACGATGAATTTACAGATACCTTGAACGATCTTTTCATAAAGAGCGATAACATTTACAGAACAATGATTATTATTTGTTCTGCTCAGAGACAGAAGTTGATACACAAAGAAAAGGTTTTTTCTTCTTTTATATTTGATCGATATTCTTTGGCCGCCATTTTGTTTTGCTTCAAATAGTTTGACATGATTTTTTATGGAGTAAGTAAGGCTCCCAAATACTAGCTGATTCATACGTCGTCATTGTCAAAAATATGTTAAATAGGGCTATCCCTAAAAAAAAATTTTAGGGAAGAGCACAAATTGGTCTTACAAATCTTTCTCTGTCATTGCGAGTTCTTTTTTGGTTATCTGACTGCAATCAAAAGTGGAAAAAAACTGATACAACTTATAGATATAAGCGTAGTCCTCCTTTGTATGACATATTATTTTCTTACTTCTTCTATTAAAATACCTAACAACTTGTTTTGTTCTGTTTAATCTTAAAACGATTGAAGCTGGAATTTAAAACGTATGTACCGCATCATCTCAAGGATTGACTGGAACATTTGGCAGTTGTTTAAAATATATATCAACGTTTTAACTAAAAATGATATTCAAAATTTGTATTCAGTTAATTTTTTTTTTCCAAATAATTCAGAAAAAAAAATAGTTTAAATGTTTTCTTCAAAAAAACTAAATTCTTTCAAAATCAATGAAAATCTTATTTGTGGATTTATTTGCTTTTGTAAAAACGTGGATGAAATAAGGACATAGTTCAGTTAATATTTTTTTTTTTTTTTTTTTCAAATAATTTATAAAACAAAAATAGTTAGACAAAACTAAATTCTTTCAAAATCTAAGAAAATCCTATCTGTGGATTTATTTGTTTTTTTGTAAAAAACGTGGATAAGTAGTTCCTGCAAACTCATTAAAAAATATCTCTCAAAACGTCTAGAATGACAGGTAATCACAATGGATTTGGCAAGAACAATTTACAAATTTGGCATGGCATAAAATTTGGCACGGTATAAAATTTATTTTCAACCAATGATGACAAAGCCAATAAACAAAAGACGTAGGTAGATATCTCCATCAAAATTAGATAAATAAAAACAAACAAAAATAATGTGGAAAATTCCGTATTGTCTGCCCTAATTGCAATCGATATAAACTTGGTAAATAATTTGATTAAAATCTGATTCAGTTTCTGTTTTTTTGATTTTTGTTTACTTTTCTATGACGTTCACGGAGATCAGATAATATTAGGCTTGACCTTAATCTATTTTCTTTTCTTTGCTTTCATTACTGCTGATGATTTTGTGACGTTTTATCAATGTTCATTTTTTTTTTTATTTGTGTTTGAACTTAGTTACGTTTTATCTAACAAAACTTGTTTTACTTTTTTATAAAATTATAAAGGGTGTAGATCATAGTTTATTCGGAAAGATATGTGGACTAAAAATTGGAACAAAATTCTCCGTCAACTAATGGCAATTGTGTTCGAAAAATGAAAAATATTGTAAACATTTCAGGTAAAAGTATAACAGCAGAAGACTGTGTAAGAAATGTGTGCAATGACTAAGTGATAAGGGTTTCTTCTGTGCTGCTTTTTTCGAATGTCTGGCAAAGATCCCAGGGTACATTTGTGTCCCAAATACAAAACCAAAATCTTTATTTTGACGCGCACATAAGAAACTTAGATGTTTTGACCCGAAGATTATTTTTTTTTTAACTGGATGAAATTTTAAACGGAGGGGTAAATATTCCACCTGTATGTAAATAAATTGGGCAGTGTATTAAATTTTAACCAAATTATACAAAACTTTTTAATTGATTATGAACAAAATTGGAAGTTTTGACGATGGCATGAAGAATTTTATCTCTTGAAAAGAAGATGAAACAAATTCGAAATTTTGACACGGCTATGGAAATGCTAAATTTTGGATTTGGATATAAAATGAAAAATTCATGAAAAGACCCATTTTGATCGGAATATGACATTTCTTAAAATTTTTTAGTACAAAATACTGTGTTTTAGATATAATGAATTCCAAAAATAAAACACCTAAAAATATTTTTTGCAACTTTTATAAATAATGGCAAAATTACCAATGCTAATTTTGAAATATATGACCACTGATTATATGATATATGCATATGATTAAAAAGCATTCGGTGCCAATACTAGACATAGGAAGCTTAATTTTGAATTATATTTCGGTATAATTGATTAATGAATGAAAGTACTATTGTATGAATATATTCATTGTACAAGCAAATATCTTTAAAATGGGACTGGTAAAAATGGAGTAGGCATATTTTTTTTAATAGTTGGGTATCAAGTTCCAGCAGCTGGTTGGTTCATCCGTCAATTTGCTGTCCCACTTACGGGGATCAAATCAAGGAATAATTTTAAATGATTGCCATTGAGCAAAATGCAGAAAAAGGGGGACAGAGAGAGCATCATAGACGTTATAGTAACGAAACAAAATTCTCAGATATTGCATTTTTAATAACCAAAAAAAGTATTAAATAGTTATTCCTGGTGCTACTTGTAGTAGAACAAAAAAAAAAGAAGAAAATATATTAACTGTAAATAACACATCTATCTAATTTGTACACCTTGCTCTGAAAAGTCTTACATAAATACAATTTCACTTTAAACTTTGGTAGTTATTCGAAAAATTGAAGCCGGCATAATCTTATAAACCGAAAAACAAACTGCAATTGGACGTAAATGTATTTATATTAAAAAATCGCCAAGTCCTCTGCCATTTAATATTGAATCCAATTACGGACCCCATTAGTTTTATAAATAATTTCATTTCGGGCCATTTTAACGGCAAATCAGAGAATAAATCGCCTCTATCATCGCGTTCTATTTTGAATGGATCAATATATTAAATCACACGTGCTTATCATAGGCATTCTATTTGATGGTACCTATAAAACGACAAAAAAAAGTCCGCCACCGAAAAAAAAAAGAAAAACTGTCACCAAAACGTGATGCGAATCACCCAACGTTCACCGAACTGTTGTGTCAACATTTATAATCTGTTCGATAACACGAAATCATTTGTGAGAAATGATAAATCTACCAACGGTGAATGATTCTCCGTATATATGGACTAGGTAAAAGCAACTGATAAGCCGGCGATTGAAGTATTCCATTTAGAGTTGCGTTGTTACTTATTTTTGGTAAATTTCGTTGACCTTGTGATGACGTATTTTGTAAGTCATTACTAAGCTCACAGGTAAACAACGCTGTCAATGTCCTTTCTAATGGACGTTCGATTCGGGACCGAGTTATTGATTAGTATTTTCTTTTATTTGGTTAGTTACTATTTTTATCTATGCCTACCTTCAGACCTGTATTTTTGCTACTGCGCATCAGTATATATCTACCTATGCGTTTTAATTAAATTGACAAATCTGACAGATTTCCAGCGATTATAAGACAAATGGTTGAGAAATTTAATTAAGGAACATTTGGTGGGTTCACACCTATTTAGACGATATTCAATTTAGAATTAAGAGCTTACGACTTGATTGCAAGAGATTTGATTAGAATTTTGCGATTGCACAGAAATCAGCGAGTTGAAAAATTGAAAACGACGAAAGTAAGTTCTCGAGACGTATCTATCTACTGATTGTTTAGTATGACGAGCACAAGTGGCCCATAAATATCCGTCAGCAATTTAAAATATGGCGACAGAAATTTGATGTGATTTTTATGGACATGTTCGTAAAGTTGAAGATCAAACAATGCAGTCATAATTACTGCGGGAATTGGTGAATTCTGTCGATGCGTGTTGAAGGCGCATTTGTTTTAAATCATGTGAATCCATAGATAGGTATCAACTAGAAAATATATTCGCCCTGAGCTGTATGTCACGCTAAAGAGAGTCTCAATTGCAAAAAATTGTATAGATATTGACTGCTCAGATACAAATTTAACTTCCTCTAAACCATGCAAAATGTTAGGTAATAGGAAATGGTATAAAAATGCGTATTAGAGCTTAGAGGCTTTAGCAAAGTAGTAAATTCTATTTGCAAAAATTATTCTTACTCAGTTAAGAACTGCTGAAGAACTGAACTTCTCTAAATTTTCATATATTTTAAAATGTCTTACTCGCCAAGGCGATAAAGACACACGTCGATCTAAAAAAAATGTTTTTGCCCAAAATGTTCATACATAGTGTCTGCCGGGGAAGATACCCTTTTCTTCTCTTTGATTTCAAAGAGGTCCAACGCTCGCTCATTTGTCAACAGAGAGTTTATTTGGCTCGCGTATGGCAAGCATAAAATCACAAATACGAGTAAAAAAGTTGTCGTCGCAGCAGGTGCATATAGGACCCTAGCTATAGCTGCTCGCAACCATTCATTTGTGTGAGTTTGGATGACAGGTATTACCGATAACAACAAAATGTAATCAAGACTTCATAATGACGAATCTATCAGGGCTTTTGTGAATTATTTCCGATGGAATTGTTGCCTTTGTCAGCAATGTAGGTGAGATTGCTGAATGGGGAAGATTATCTATAAAAGTTTGATATATTGCACATGCAGCTCACGGAAGTATTTAAATTTCTAAATACTGTCCGACAGGGATGCATTCGTTTGCCAATCTTTTTTTTCTCTGATTACCGATGTTCATCGAGTTGCTTTGTCAAAAGAAATTGAATCGCAAATATTTCGACATTGGGGTCTATTCGTGCTTAACACTTTCACATCACATGAAGTGTAGATGTAATGAAAAATAAATAAATGGAATCTTCCCTTACAATACAGACCTTCTTTCAAATCGTTGACCAGAAACTGTCGAAGTAATGAAACTAGCCAAGACACCATGGTGTGAATATTCCTGTACAATGACGGAAGTGGAACTGAACTCGACAAACAATTCGAAAAGACAATCGGAGTGGAAACTGTCCGGAAACCCAACACGATTACGCAAAAGGCGTAGTAAAAGCTCATAAACCGTGCAAGAGGACAAGTAAGTTTATATTGTGAATAAAAAATAAGCCAAGTGTTAAACCATTTTTACATCTTCTCACCTACAAAGACCTCTCACTAAAGCTACGATTACACAGCCATTTGTTGCGTCCTTTAAATGGCGCTTTGACGTCAAAATCGCGTCACAAGCCTGTACTTAAAATGCCGTTGTGCGTGATCGCCATTTTTGGGATAACATTCGTCATTTAAATGAATAAGAAACTGGCAGACCAAATGACATGAATTTTGTGCCATTAAACTGACGAAAAAAAAAAGATTTTAATGACGCCTAGGACAAAAGACCAAACTTTTTGGCTGGTGCGTCATTTAAATTGCAGCCTCCAAAAAATGACTATACACGAAATTCATCGCATGCCATTTTTTTACGCAAATAAAAAATGACGCTGCATTTAATACGATATCTGTTCTTTCAATTGGTGTTTTTCTCGTGGCGAAAGGACGTATAAATTCATAAATTGGTTTTTATTTTTGTAGTTGTCTTGTTCGAAGCAGTCGATATGAACGAAGCCAGAAATATACCTCAACAAATAATCGAATTGATTGGCTGACATACGAAGGACATTGCGATATAATTCCGGTTCTTCTACTCGCAATTCGAGCAGTAATTCAGCACAAAATACACTCTTCTCGCGACAGCTCAACCACTTCTTTTGTCAAATACTCCGCTTTCGTTGCGTTGGCTTGGTATCGAGATCGTCGTCACTGCTTTCCAGCACACATGCGCATACATACGCATTCTCCGCAATTTCCTCCATCATCTGAAAAGTTCTTTTCGCCATTTTTAATTTATTGTAATATTTTTTTTCTCATTGTTACTTAATTTAATTAAACAAAATCGTAGCACACGTAAGCGTCTTCGCCGAGAGAAAAACACCAAATGCCAGTAGCTTCATATTTTCCTCATCGGAGAATATCAATACCGTGTGGTCGCAAAACAGATAAATGTCGCGAAATCAAAATAATACGAAAGGTGACATTTGTTATTTTGATGTGGCTTGTCATTACCGTGTGATCGTCATTTTTTTCGCTCGCCATTTAATGGCATACTATCGGAAAAAATTCTAAGAGACGCACAGTGTCCGTCATTTTATTTTGGGACAAAAATGGCGGTCGTGTGATCGCCATTTTTTCGCAAATGACCAATGACGAATCGTAGCTTGAAAATCACTCTAATGCGACATTTTTTCCTGACGTCACAGTGTCTCTTAAATGACGCGAAAAAATGGCCGTGTAATCGTACCTTAAGTCACTCACTCGACTTTGATTTCCGTTTTTCTCCTTGAACTTGTATGTAATAATTCGAGGTCCATTGTGAACAACATGACGAAGTTCATCTGTTGTTTGGGTTTTTATCGGTGGTGGAAAAGTAAAAGGGTAAAGCCCGGTATATAGTGAAACTGGTATTTTATTTTCCAATATCAATTAATTTTCATAAAAGGCTGTCCCTTTAAAAACAAAATTCTCTCTCAGTTCTATATCTACTGTGTCGAGTTGGATTCGTTTTCCTTGACATGTCAGTCTTTTTAAAAAGTGATTGTAAAAGAACCATTGCAGAAAATGTGCAATATTATATTAATCACCTGAACCCGTCACAAAAATAACAATCAGTTGTCTATATCACTTCAGACAAAACAATAATAAAGAAAACCTTGATACAAGTTAAAAATATTCCAGCAACCAGCAATTAGCAACACCAAAGGCAACTCATATTCGGATTTTTTTTTTATTGTTTTATAACGAAAACAACATGAGACGCTTCAAATGACTTTACAATTTTAAAAACACATGAATGTGTAAACTCCTTAAGCACGCACTCTGATAAGACGCTAAAAATTAGCGAATTATTGTCGAATTCAGTTTTATGGTCCAATAAGTTTCTTTTTTCCACTTTATAATGCTCTATATTTAAACATAGTGGGCACGTTTGTCTGTCCGCTAAAATAAAACAAACAAACTACGTATATTTGAACATTTTTATTTTAGGGCAATAATGCAATGATTGGTAAAAAATTGTTTGCAAATTTCTTTATCACATCAACTGCTTGGATGGAATTTTACTAGAATTTTATGACATTTGTACGAGTTATGATAAATTTGGGGACTGCTCAACTGCGTACATAACAATTTGGACAAAGTTTAAATTCATAATGTGAAATTCAGTTCAAATTTTTTAAGAAATTACGATTGGGGTCATAAGTGTTGAGGGTGGCTTTAATGTAACTATATCTAAGAATGTTAATGACTTCATAATTTTGTTTACACTAAACACTAAATTAAAATTAACAGACAATCGCTGCTTAATTTTTCATCACGGAAAAAAATGCATCTAAGTTTAGGAAGGCCTCTACTGTAGACAACCCCACAACAGCAAAAGATCAGCGAAAATTCGGACACAAAAACAAGGGACAGTCGAGTAATTATCAGACGCCCGAGACTGTTATAAAGCAGATACACTGCTATCCGGGAAGTACGATGAGGTAGGCCGTATAAGAGGCAGTTGGAAAATGGTGTCGTTTTTTACAGTGGCTTCAATGAAAAGGGACGCCACTTATATGGATGTGAACATACAATAGCAGCCGCCTTAGGCCGAGAGTCTTGAGCTTGTGACTACCCACGTTATGGCCAAATTTGCTCATAAAAGAAATTGACGATGATAAAGACAGTTCCTACGGAAGTCTCGACCCACAAACCACGCAAGAGACATGACTTTAAAAGAAAAGATGATTTCACCGCCAGAATAGGGAAGTAAAACATCTCTCGTAGGACGGGTGGTAATCATAGCCTACACAACACCAGGTCAGACTTAGGCTAACCTCAGGTCGAAATGTAACTAAAAAAACACAAACCTTGCACATCGGCAAATTTATAGTTGGACATATAACTGGCTTTAAACTAACAAACCTTCAACCAAATTGAGTACATATTGCGATCGATACAAGGCACGATTTCAGTATTCAGGAATTCCGCAGACTTTCCGTGGCCAAGGTATAAGACTGCGTATGACCAACACACCCTATAACAAAGAATCACTTTGCGAAAGTATTTATGACGACAAAGAGCTGCAATACCAAGACACTACACAAACTTCGTCGATTGCGTATGCCTAATTATCCTAAAACAGCTTTCCGAGAACACCATCAATAATATGTCACGATTTACAAATAAAAACGTGTACCTAGTAAATGCGGAATCTTTTCCAGCGCTGAGAATATGAAAAAAGTATTGCTGCTATGAATTTGAAGCTCTCTCCAAATTGTCTCAATATATCCGTGCTCGTTTCAAAAAAACCTTCTCATGATTCCGTTTGGTTGATGATTTTTAGTGGAGACGACTCGACGACGATTATTTCAGAGCTCCTTTAAAAAGAAACCAACATTCAATGGCGGCTTTAGGACATTCAGAGCACTAGTATTTTTTTCTCTCCAAACATTAGTTAAAATCCTATCTATCCGCCGTGGATATGTGTCACGGAAAACAGATGTTCTTTGAAAATAACTTACTTTGAGAATTGATTTCA
The DNA here is from genome assembly GCA_916610125.1 of Cheilosia vulpina. NCBI lineage: Eukaryota > Metazoa > Arthropoda > Insecta > Diptera > Syrphidae > Cheilosia > Cheilosia vulpina. Next base: position 51,511,387 of record OU744278.1, read on the forward strand.
ACCACTTCCGAATTATTTATTAAAAAAAAAAACTCATCCTTCCTTACTTCTGCTTACTTACAAAAACGCAACAGAACAAGAGAATTCTACGACTTGTCAAAATTTAGCTCGATAAACTTTTGCCACGCCATTAGATGGGCACATGAACTACTACATGAACTACATTCTGAAACAAAAGTTTAAAGAAGTCGCGTACCATTCGGCGAATGGGATTCGCTTAAATTTAACTCAGCTAAATTTTGGAGAGCATTTTTTATGGGAGCTAAAATTTAGCTAAAATTTACAGTTAAGGAAGATCTCTTTTAAGGTCGGGCGCGCAAAAAAGCACCACAACCAACTGGCTAAGGACGGCCTTACTAAAAAAGCTTTTTAATTGAGGCTCTGGTTCACAGCAAACTGTAGAGTGTAGAGGCGCCTAACAAAATTAAAAAGTGATTTCCGCAGTCCACATAAGGCACTATACTGTCACAAATTTGACCGATGAATAATTTATAAATGCGCCGCCTCATTACTCATTTAACGTAATTCTCCAACAGTCACATTGGTATTTGATTTTGATAAATTTGTTTACGCTGATTTATCATATGTGTTTTTGTAGTTATATTGCCATGGAACGGAGGTATTTACGACTGTCAATGGCGAACTGTCAAAGTGCACTTTAGGTACCAAACAAATTACTAAATCCTTTCAGCTGTATCTGAGATCTGAGTCCAAATCTAGGTAAAAAATCTCAATCTAAACAGGTTGTATACAGGGAAATTATCTCGACTGAAAATATCGCGCAGTACCCATAGTGGCATCAACTGACGAGTCTGTTATTGAGTTTGTCAGATTGCAAAAGAAGTCAAGCTATAACAAACCAAACTTGCACAGTTCTGACATAAAAGCTATTTATAGCCATTTGATGACTATACCAACAGTTCATGCGGTTTCTATTACTACCAGATCGCATTATTTGCAACTATTTATAGAGAACTTACTGCAGTCTTAGACCCTCTTGTAACAACCAAAAAGTGGAAGCATTATATAATCTCAATCATCTCCATTTGACTTCGAAGCTTTTCCATCAAAGATATCGTCAAATACAAGTAAAAACCGCTTTTACCGTCCTACTCTTGCAATGCTGACTTTATCTCTTTACAAACCACAAGACCATTACATGAGCTTATGGAAACTTACCCGAAACAACTCTTAAAATGAAAGTTAATGAAGAATAAGACCCAAATGTGGTTAGTTTCACTTTTTTCCTAACTCACATGACGCTCAATCGAGGAGTTTACATAACCACCCATCAATGATTTGCGCAATAGTTTTTTTTTTGTTTTTTTTTTCAACAACAATTAGCAATATTGCCAAAAATCATTGCCGGCAGCTTAATTCGCTCTCACATGACTTGATTGATACTCGGCGTATACTTTAGGTAAATCGAATTCCACTTGGTGATGACATTAGTCAGAATTAGTTTTTAAGACGGTATACGAGTAAAAGAACCCGCGAACTAATAATATTGCATGTAAAATACAAATGCGGATAGTGGGACTTACTTTCTTCGTATTGAATCCAAGGAAGGAGAGCTTCCTCTTGTTGTTATCCAGCGGTGGGCCACTCATTTTGTCGGGTGGCCTATGGTTGATGTTATGATTCAGAATTCGATTTAAAATTCCCTCTATGGTATGGGTTTGCTTGCGTTCGATTAGTTTATGTTAATTGAACAGTCTTCCAGTACTCGTCCTTAAACAATCTAGGCATACGGATTTAACTCTGTCTGGGGTTCTGAAATGACAAAAAAAAATAACAATTAGGTTAAGTTTCAGATTTCGATTGATTAAAAATGAATACAGTAATAAATTTTTGTTCTTTTATCAATTATTTTCTACACACAAGTAAATTTGTCTTGTAGTAACTTTTTTAATGCTTAATCTGCGGAACAACTATTTCTAGAGACCATACTGCCATTCATTCTAAAATTACAAACATTTTCAGTATTGACTTTAAATTTAAGAAGCTTCCATAAATTTAAAGTCGAGTCTTTATTGTTAGTATACCGCAATAAATCTAGAACACCAGGGTGCAAATTACTGGAAACGATTATCTTCTGGAGGTTCAAGTTTTCGAAATTTCATAGGATATTTTCCAGGCGATTTTTTTTTTTTCAATTGTTAGCCGGGTTCATTATATTTACGAAGACTATAATAGTTGCTGCTTTAAACTAGCTTTCGAGGTCTATAGCTTTGAAAAAAAAATCGACTGAAAATTTAGAAGGTTCGGATCCGGACGATTTCGTATTTGTTTCCGGGGGAGTTCATCTAAGAATCGCAGGCGAACTATGAATTATGAAATGGTTGACGTGCATCGTGGCGGTTCGCTAAAACCAACGCAAATGAACAAAAGGGGAACATCTTGGAGAAGATTATGCAAATTTCGGGAAGCGATTCTAATAAATAGAAATTAGCGTCCCAATTTTATGACTTTCTCTAGAATTTTGAATATTGCTATATTAATGCCACTAAATGATAAAATGATTTTAGTCACAGTTCTAATGCATTTTTATTTTATTTCTCCTCGTTATCCCTCGACACACAATTAGGGATCAGGAACGGTTTTTTTTATGATTCCAAGTTAGAGTGATGCAGCGTGTATACGTGTTCCTGTTGACTTTTGAAAACTTAAGAATGAAGGCGGTAGGATATAAACAAAAATTAAAACACCAGCCCAATTTTTCTGATAAGAACCTTTGGCCCAACTTATTATAAACTTTGGTTGTCGGTTTTTTTTAGAACCTTTATAAGTGCCAAACCGGCGAACAATAACTACCATTTGAAAATAGTTAGCTTATGTGTTCTGTACTAACGTCCCCGATATAAATCTGACAATGGAACATTGAACTTAAAGAAAAGCAGGATCCACTGAATACAAGAAAAATATATCGTCTACCCCAGCTCTATGGCTTCAACTTAAATCCGAGACAACTGTTAATTGTATTTTCTGCCCTACCCTAAACTACATAAATCACATTGGAATTAGCTGGGGACAAAAGCAGGCAATTCTAAACAGAAACAAATGCAGTATGTATAATATACATGGAAACGAGCCTAGACGAAGGTCACTAAAACTCCCCCAAAGTAACACACATGAATTGCTTCGTCAGAATGAGCCCCCAGACACCTTTGCACACTTTCCTATACGCAAATCCTAAACACTTCCTCGCACTATGTATGTACTCGTAGAAGAAAAATCTTCGTTATATTTGAAACATAATTGAGTATGGAAGTTAATGAACGACCGCCGGCGCATGGCACGAGTTAGTTCTTAATGGGCGACAGTACGCCAAACCACATGGCCATTTGAGTCAATCTGTGTCTTTTCCATTCACCCAGGACGTCAATGGGTGGTTTAGAAGTCTTCAGACTTCAGAAGGCCGCTGGCATTAATTCTGCAAATATAATGCCAAAGTCAGTCTTCATTCGCGCGCAGCAAACGTTACATCTATTCAAAGTTAATTGGTTCAAAGAAAAGTGTAGTAGTGCAACAACTTTGTTATGTTGTGTTCCGAAATCGGAACTGTTTTCGGATAGGAATTTTTTAGCTAAATGGGAGACGAAAAGAACAGAAAATTGTTAACCTCGCTTTAAGAAAAAAGGATTATTGTGGTCGAAACGAAAACATTCAAACATGCTTCATAAAAAATATGATACACGTTTAAATAAAAAAAAAAAAAATTAAATAAAATAAGTGTAAAAAAAAAACTGATATGTTTGTCAAAGTTAAATAAATGCCTAACTAAACCGTCAAGTTAAAATCGGACTCTGCTAAAATTATAACGATTAACTATATTCTAAGTGTGATTCGCGAAGCCCTGGTGCTCCACAATGCTCGCCATAATAAAGGGTGGGCCATGTAGTGGTTTCTTTTTAAATCATAAGTTATTTTGACACTGACAGCTGTTTCCCGCACGAAATCTTGACAGAAAGTCAGTTATCACACCTCCGCGGAACGAAATGAGTCGCTTTACGCTTGAAAAACGTTGGGAAATGTTGAAAACTTATTTCCAAAGTTAGTGCTATGTAGCCCAAACAGTGCGTTTTTTGAAAAGATGTTCTGGCCGAAATGAAGCACCCACCGCGCCTGCTGTACGCAAGTTTGTGCAAAACGTTCGTGAGACTGGTATGCTAGTGGACAACACTCAGGTCTCCGTCGGCCTACGCTGCGCACAGACGAGAGAGTGCGATTGTGGAGTGGTGGCATCATTGGACCATTTTTCTTCGAAAATGAGGCTGGTAACAACGTTTCGGTCAACGATGGGCGTTATATAGAGCCATGCTAACCGGATTTTTTTTTTGCTGAAATTGAAAACATGGATTTGGACGACCTCTGGTTCATGCAGGATGGAGCGCCATGCCACACAGCCCGTGCCACAATCGATCTTTTGCGCACCAAATTCTCAAATCGTGTTGTCAATTGGCCGCCTCGGAGCGCGATTTGACCCCTTCGGACTTTTTTTTATGGGGAAGCGTGAAGTCCCAATGTTATACCAACAATCCGGAAACGATTCAAGCACTTGTGGCCAATATCATCCAAGCAATCCGTGTGCTACAGCCCGAAATCATCAACAAAGTCTTGGATTACTGGAGTGACAGAATGACTCGCAACAAATGAACAAATTCCATTTTTAATATTTGTGGGAAAACAAAAAGAAAACTTGTACTCAAAATTTACAAAATTATATATTGACAGAACAAGCAATATTGTTTTTTTTTTTATCTGACAAGATGCATTGGAATCTATGTAAGCTTATATAATGCAATTTTTAAACTCACATTTTATAACCGAATTATAATCGAAAAGTCTTTTGTTTCTATTTTTTCTTTTATTTTTTATATACTCCCACACAACTATTCAAATGGCTGTCCATCTTATCAATTCAAGAACACTCGCCAAACTAAATTCCAATTTTTTGCTCAACAAAAAATAAAAATTCGTATATATCATTAGGTCTGTGCAAAAACAAAAAATAATAAAAAAATTAAAAGGAAAACAATTAAAAATAAAAATAAAGCGATAAAATTTCAAAGTAATACGTGATCATCCGATAACCATATGCTATGAGCATATATGATCCTACTATCAACCTCTGCACTCAATCCATCAAGAACCATTAACATATTTGTTTATGGCATTAAAAGCCGAAATTAGTGCCGATCGCATCTAGACAAAGTAAACCATATGATCACGTGTTGAACCGAATTAAAACGGCGACGCAAAGCAAACAAATTAATTAGAATTGTAATAAATGCGACGACCGCGGGCGGCATTGTCGTCGTGAACTAATACTTCACTGAATATAGCGAGATCGGTGCTCTCGAAGGATACACGTCATATGCTCTAGCCATTTGCAGTGGGGGGGACGATGAGATGATCTGTTTTGTGCGTGGTTTGTGATCGGACGGCGGAGAAGGCGTTTATTGGATAAAAAACAATTCAAACGGAAGTCTGCCTTTCAATCAGCTTCAATTGATGACATACGCATCTCGGTTAGTCACACACAGTATGCTATCGGTACCGAGCGTAGTGAATCAATGAAGCGTGCGATCACTTATTAGTTGAGATGCATGATGATCGTGGTACGCAACGCAATCTGCGGTCACCCTTCATAGCGTTGCGAGTAATGTGAGGCAATCAACTAAAGGATGTGTTGGGGTTCTCCATATGTTCTGTTTACCTTTGTGTCCATAGTGGTCGCATATAGTTTCTCCCAAGCTATGCCAAGTGAATGGATGTGATATATACAACACTTGACCGGGATCTCCGAAGAGGGCGCACGTTCGGTACGTGATTCAGTTGAATTGGACATGAAACTGATAACTGCCCTTATCCTGAAGCAGTCCGTGCATCCGAAGCGAAGGTTATGTACCATACCATCGACGAGACATCTCCAACCACAAGTGTTATTGTCGCTGATATTGCCCGCTTTTCAATTGAAGGAAAGTGCCCAAGTGAATTGCTGTTCTTCGAGCGATAAACGTCACCGATTTCGTATGTGCATCAGTGTAATTTAGTTTATTTCCCATTGATTTCACAATGCACATGGCGCAGCAATTGGGAGCAATGCTTCGGCTAGTTGCAGAGTCAAAATATGTGCTCAGATCGCTCTCTGGCATGTACTCGTAGCCGTGGCACCCGCATCTTGCAAGCAACCACTTGGTTGTAGTCAATTTAAAGCCAATTAATATGATTCACTGAATTGATTTACTGTAATAAATAACAAAGACACATACAAGTGTATTCGATGCATTCGATTACGCGTATGGTGTCGATATAGATTTAATAGATTCGATGCATGCATTCCCGACATGAATGCTGTCTGTCTTAATTTGAAGAAGTCGATCATGTGAATGGTTAGGCAAGTGGCAAAGTGCTGCTCGTAATCAAAGTGTTTCACGTGACTTAAGTTAACTGTGAGTAGTTGAGTGTTTCACGTGACATTTCAGTAAACAGAACAATGTTTCTTGCAGTGCAAGGATGTGAGAAGAACTGGACACGAAACTTGATTAATGCGGAATAAATTTCGGACATACCTCTACATCTGTAGTCAGAAATACAGCGCTTAATTTCAAGGGTCCATTGCCAAAAATTATTCATCGGACACCGCTAAGTTTTGAAGCTTCGATACAGCTTCTGTACTAATAGGGATATGATAGTTTCGTTGAGATTTGTATTAGACTTCTCAAAATGTGTGAGGAGTTGTGTGGTAAGTAAATTGCTTCGATAAAGTTTGTTCTCAAAAAGCTAGAACTTGTCAGGAGGCATTATAGAAGCAATTAAATGACATGCAGTCAACAGCTAACGATTGGAAGTTGTATGGAAGCACTTAGGTACTTTCCTCCTAACTAACTTATGGAGGCTTTTTAGAGGTAAAAATTAATTTCATATGAAATGAATTACAACAGCTGTCTAAAGACACCATCATTCAATGATTCGGGGGAAAATGTAAACCACTTTTAACACGGTATAAAATATGTCAGTAATTTGATTTTAAATAAACACTTTTCCTTAATAAATAAATTTGATTGCTTACAACTTCGGTCCTGTACGTTTATTTTGTACAATGGACCTGTAGTTGTGTCTGAGTGCTTCATCGGATAGTAACAACATTTATTGCAAGTCTTATCGAAACTCTAAAATGTATCAAGTAGTTCAGATACACATGCTACAGCATTATGACGAATTAGCCTTTAGGGAGTAAGGTATTGGACTACTACGCAGCAGGACCCATGTTCAGTTCTCAGTGTAAGAAAAATGTAAATTATAACGAGTACGAAATTGTAAACTGCAAATGTAAATTTGCAAAAGATCTTTGGATAATATTTTTTAATATGTACTATACTATATAAAACGACTTTGTTCTTATAGGCTTTTTTTAATTTGCTCTTCTGTAATCTATACGAAAACAGCTTTAGCTTGTGACTTATATTTTTCCTCGACTTTATTAAAAGGCGATTTTGATGCCGAGTCATATTTTTTGGAAAAGACCCCCAGCACGCACCCTCCATGGTAATGAATCATAGCATTCCAGCCCAATTTCCAATGAACGAGAAAGTTTCGCATGGCCCTTTATTTCACGTTATTTTTCTTTTCCATACCTTATCCTTAACATTAACATGTTTCTTTAAATTAAACTCATTTAACACGGCTTTAAACTAATTTATCCGTGTTAGTGATAACAAAAAGCAGATGATCATCACGTCAGGTCCTAAAAAATGATCTTGCAATTTTAAAAGATACCAATCTGCCTTTCAACCAAAAAATGTGTTGCTCAAGTCATTTATAACTCGGTCATTTATATACTACCTACGTGAAAGTTGGTAGCTCAGAACAAAATCGTGTTTCGATTATCTGAATAACCTGAATAAATGTGCTCGCAAGGCGCGATCTGTGTTGCAGTTGTTGTTCTTGATCTTGAATTTAAAGCCCGTGCAATGTATATGCTAGCACCTAAAAGTGACACAAATTGTCTCCCACCATTAAATATCCAACGCTGACCTTTTTAAGTGTGTTAATTTACGCTACTTTTGCGATTAATTGACATTGGAAAATAGTTATGTCGATTGGTTTTCATTGAAGTTGGCAATGCTTTTGGAAATAAAATCAATGAACTGTTATCAATTAACTGATTGGCCACTAGCAGTGTGGTTTAAGTACCAGTATGTCCACTCGTGAAATATTAACCACACAACTGATCATTATCCTTACAAAATAACTCCGGAAGTACGGAATCGATATTCACCATCCCTATTCCCTATGCCGCGTATGACAGGATTTTAGAATACAAACTTAGATTAGCAATCCCGCCCGATCTTGCCACATTAAATTACTGTGCGGAACGTTCGTTGGTTCATTGAGGTCTAAAAGTGATTAGGGACATTTTTAAGCACTGCGCCTTAAACTGGGGTGTAAGTAGTTATACTTATACTTGTATACTTGTATGAAGGAGGGTGAAAATGGTTTTTGTTCCCAAACAGGGAACGGAAGGTCGTATGGTAGTGAAACCCCGCTACCAATAATCCTTTTTAGTGTCAAGGCTAAATTTTTCGGACTCACAATGACGAAATTTTCCGTACAAAATTGCATATTGTGACCTACAAAATGTTTAGTGTGGAAGTTAAAAATTATTATTTGTAAGGCCCAATGACTTTAAACACTGTCCCCATTTGATCTCAAGAACTTTGAAATAGTAATTGAACCTCCTGCTTAAGTCCATTTTATACTATTTAAAAAGGCAAGTGACTTTTCCTACAAGCAATCGAAAATCTAAAATACAGTAGACAGAAAGCGATCACACGACTTCTTAAACTCAAAGCGCCGTACTAATAACAAATTTTAGTCTCGACTTAAAATTTTCGGAAGCTCACAATTCCAAAATTTGTATAGAAAATATTGCCACTGTGAACTACCAAAATTTAGATTCGAAACTAAAAATGTTTATTGGTCAGCCCAAAGGCGTTTATGACTTTTTTTGACACCAATATTGCGCCTTTTCCATTTCAAAAGCCATTGTCATTTACATGACACTCATGGAAATTTTATTTCCCATTTAATTATTGTTCTCAAACACAAAGTCGTCGATCAATGGAAACAGAAAATTCTATGATCTGATGTCAATTGATTTGATAAATCATATGGAAAGTCATATGACTTCCATTATAATGTAAAGTGGTCTTTAAGGCCAGGACTCGTACTATCCTCTAAAAAGGTCATTAATTTGTAATACGTCAACGATTTATTACATTAATTGACAGATCATAGTGTTTTCTGTTTTCGTTGATTACCCGCTATTCCTCTTTGGCGTTCTGTTTTGAGAACATTATTTGAGAGGAATAACAATTCCTTCATTCATTTCATTTCAATTTTTCCAAGTACCCTTGGCTTGTACGTAACAATGTCAAGTAATAAGTCAACCCAAAAAAAAAAAACATTTTCATTTTTATTATACTCCGCGGAGTGATTTTGGACCGACTTTCCGTGTACGATTATCAAAAATTGTTGCGCATGCCGTTGTTTAACAAAAAACCCACGATATTGAACTCGAATATGTTTTTTTTAGATTTAGTATTTGAAATGTCATATTTTTGTTCTGAGATACATAAAAATCTCCTTTATCGCCCTTTTAGCTTATTTTGAAACACAAAATGGGTAATTACCCACGATCTGGCATCACTTTTCCACCACCGAAAGTGTTTTACATTCTCTATTACCCTGTAACAAAAGTGTAGGTATCTCATATAATTTCTTTCGGTGTGGACAAGCTGTCACATTTTGCAAAAATAAAAAAAAATCATGCGAATATCGTAATAGCTTTGAACCACGGACACATGGTCTCATGTCAGATTTGTGACTATTCAAATGGGATCAGCATCGGCTAATCGGAAAAATGTTTCTAATAGACAGCTGCTATAATTTTGACACAGTTTTGAATGCCGTCTACCCCGGCTCCGCTATAAAATTTAGTAAATCACATTGAAATGAAGTAGAGTTTTAATAGCGGTCTAAATGAGGAAGGAAGAAGTAGGAGACGAGAGACTTATCATTGCAGTCATATCCTCTATAGGAATCTCCAGTTACACATTTATAAGGACAGTACAAAGAAATAATTTAAGATGGCTGCAGATATTTCTGAGTGAATAAACTAAAAAATTATAATGGGAAGGCCAACGCTACAAACCGAAGAGTCCTTGTATTTTACCCAAAGGGCCGACGCAGCAGAAAGTGATCTCGCTTCGATTTGCGAGTTTGGGCCACCTTGCAGTGCACGAAATTCATCGTTTAACTTGTCTTAATCTTAAGCACACATCAAAATTTTAAACATACACCCAGTTTAATAGTTAACATCTTAATATTTTCTTTTCTTTTTGGGGATCTTCCCATGTGCAGGTATGCAGTGTTGTGCGTAATTTTTGTTCCAATATGTTGTGTCTAAGCCAAGTCACTATTTTTATCAGTTTAGTCAAAATTGCTTGCAGCCTCTTAGGTTGATTGAATCTGGTTTGAAACTAGTGACTTGTTACCATTTTGTTGAGAACATTTTTTTTTTTGTATTTTCCTTGTCTTGCTGATATGTTCTTCAGAACGTGATTTAAAAATGGGCACTGGGGTAGAATTACCCACTTATAGGAGGGGGCAGTACCCCATTTTCGTCTTAAAAATTACGTTGTCCGACAAAATTGAAATTACGAAAGGGGGACAGAAAAGATTCCTTTTTAAATACATCTTCTCACTAAACAAAAACAAAACACTTTGCCTGTTCTTCCCTTTCAGTGTTTGGATTTGCGAGGCGAACTATTATAAAAACTTTAAGGATTTTTTTTAATAAAATATTTGAAAATATTTCCATATTTATATAATTTTTTTTTTAATATTAAACTGAGAACTAAGAGCATATTGATGTTCGTTACAGTTTGTGTTCCCCAAAATTTTAAAATAATCCTCAATAAAAATGTTAATAGTCCCGATTTTCTCGATTTTCAATCTGGTTATAAAAAAAATGGTTCGTGCAATAGGTAAGCGAAGGACCTGGGCCTAACTTCTTACAATCATTCATTTTGCAAGTACAAATTTTGGGAGGATCGTAGAAAACATAAAATGTTTCTCTGGATAGTTATAGTCGTCGTATTATATTCTCGTGATTTTGATTACATAGCCGTAAGTAATTAGGAATTTTTGATTAATTATGAGAAAAAATAAGTGCATTTAATGGAGATACTAGGATGCATATAATCAGTCGGTAACGGACCCTGATATCTCTCACTGCTATTTTATATTAAACATTTGTATGTTCTTGATTTTTTTTGTTTTTTAAATCTTACAAATATTCAGTTTGTATAGTAATTATTTTTATATTTCCTGAAGCGATTTTTTAAAAACGACGCAAAAAAAAAAAATAAGTATCTGACGCAACAGGTCCATTAGTTCCTAGCTTCTCTTCTATTTAAACCAATTGTCTGAATGTGTTTTTTATATTTTTGGTACGAATGGTAAGTTGACCTACAATTTTATCCCGAATCTGAACTAAGGAACTCTATAGAACATTTGTTCTCTTAAATGTTTAACAGGCGATCGTGAGAAGTCTTACAAAATAGAACTTAGATGCATTTTTTGTGTTTTTCTGGCGGTTGAACTGAGCACAATAACCACTTCGTCCACATTAAAAATCACTTCACTGCCCGAGAACCCATTAAAAAAGCCCCCTGTTTAATTGGGTATTTTTAGGGAACTCCGCTTTTTTAAAATTGTTCATCCGTTTCGTACAGACTCCCAAATTGGACTTAAGTTCTTCTATTCCCTCGAATCGCCCTCACTAATTTATTATACATACATTTTGCAGTGGCACCAGAAGCTCTGGGAAAAAGGACACCAAAATCACTTATCACACAGCACAAAATGAAAATCAATTAGCTCCGTTTGCTCGTTAAAAAAAAAAAAACGCACACCCAAATAGATAAATTATAGCGAACACCTTGGTTTCGCGCGCGATACCTACTTCGAACCGCTTCAACCACCAACTGATTTCTTCACCCCACAAATTATTTATTTAATTATTGCTTTTCTCCGAATAGGTTTTCGCTGTTCACTACTGAACACCGCCAAGCCTAATGTTGGTTCTTTTTTTTAATTAAACTGTAATTTAGCGCTGATCTCGTGATACGGAAGGTGGCAGAGCCTTATCGCCAACAATTGCCTGTCCGTTTGTGTTAACTTAACAGATTAAACGTACATAGCCTATGCACTCTCTACGCTATACTTTATCTATCGGCCCACGAAACATCATCTATCACAATTGAAAATCGGTTAATTTTTTTGCTGTTAAACACATTACTTTTTTTTTAGTTTGGCTTTAGGTGTCTTCAAGTTTATTTAATCCGCGCTGTTCGGCACTCATATCAGCTTTTATCTATCGATCTTGCTTAGAACGAACTTCGCATGTGAATACAGAAGAAAAACACAAGCAAATCTGATTTGGAACTGGAATAGGTGGATATCGTTGTGTCTGCCCGCTTGTTTGTTGTTGACACTTGAGCTATCAATTTTCAAATGGAACACCCTGACATTTGCTGAAAGTTCACAGTGCCAGAATTTGGATGATTTATTGGTTTTTGTCGAGCGCGAAGTGTGATTTATCTTCTTCACAGCTGATTTTTCGATGACGGTGCTTTTTTTTCTTTGTGTTTACGGTTCTCGCAGATAAGTTTGACAATTTCAAGAGTAATGTACCTACCTGCAACTCTTTTGAGGGCCGAAAACTATAAATGGCTATCACTTGGAATGTATTTTCGACTACAAAACCTTGCGAAGGCGTTCCATCATTGTAGACTGTTTGGGATTGTATGCCTGATGGTTTGGTGATTTTAATTTTAATTGATGACTGGCGTAGCTTTGACTGGGATTTAGTTTGGTCTGAAGGCCTAAGCGGCGAGTGATATAGTCAGGCGGTACTTTTAATGTCTATATACAAATACATGCTTTCGTAGCAGAAATCACATTTTTATTGGTCGACTCTCGTGCGTCACGATTAACATTATTGTTCTCTTGAATGGCAAAGTCAAATGGAAATTAATTGTCAGCACGAATGGGCTTTCATTGAGAATTATTGTAGGTATGTTGTAACTGCGTTTATCGAGTGCAAATTCCACTTGGGATGACAACGTCTGTCTTTTGACAGCGGTGACAATGGTAAGTAGACTTTTCCCTACCGTGTGTTTTTGTGAAACTGCCAGACAACTTTTTGCATATGCTTGCAGAAAATAGCCAACAAGTCTGCAAAATGTTCATCGACATGTACATATACCGAATATCAAAAGCAAATTGTGGCTTGTCATTTGTAATTGAAGACAATCGGCGTTACATACAATATTCGAGTATATATAAAAATTGGAAGTTGATCGCCAAACATGTCATGCGCACATGGCTATAGAGACGTACGATCAAATTGCACCATTTAGCCGCGGTTAACACGCTAGGGTCGAAATACATTTATTAGGAATGTAAGTGCCTTCGTCACAGAGTAACAGTGTCTTAGCGTGGATTGTTTTATATATTTAGGGTTTTCCTATTTCGTTTTTAATAAGATTCTGATACAAAGTGCTGATCAAAAATAGGTGATTTTAAATTTGTTCTTACTGTTCAATCCGGCTAAAAATTAAGTGTGCGTTCGTATCGAAGGAAGAATGTTTGTACAGTTTTCCTATAAAAATTACTGCCGTCGCTGGTTTTGAAAGACGCTTCATTTAAAATATTTCCTATCTCTTGTTATTAATCTGTAATTAGTTCGTTGATTCCTGACACAAAATATGTATTCAAAATTGGAAAATTTGCCAAATCACTTGGACGGTTTGGGTGAAAGACGAGGAGCTTGCAGTTTTAAATTTGTATCCCAAATATTTTTAGTGTATTTTAGTTTTTTCTCACAATAGCGAAATTTTCCACACAAAATTGCATATTGTGAACTAGAAAATATTAAGGTTAAAAATGATTATTTGTAAGTCCGAATGGTTAAAAACTATTAAAGTAATAAAAAAATCAGTGATTGCATAGTGCAAATCTCAATAAAAATTCGACTTCTTAATAATATATGTTCAAATGGTGACAGTGTCATAATTTCAGGCACAAACCATTTTCAAAGTCATACACCAACTACCTACACCAGTTTAAGATTTTTTATCACAAAGGCTTTCGGGTTTTTGGTTGCGGTTCTGGGCTAGAAAAGTCTTCCGTCGATTAATGATATAAAGGGTGATCTTTTAAGCGTAGTTTTTTTTTTTTTTTTAACCGAATAAAACACTCATTCAAATATTTAAAATTTTTACTGTAATCGATAAATAGGCCTTTGCCATTTACGTTTTAAAGACAACTTCATATAAATGTTGTCCGCGGCTCCGTTTCAATTGGTCCATTCAGAAGGTACAATTTTGCGTCACTTTTTCGAGCATTTCGGCCTGTTTTCCACGAATTACGCGTGTTATGTTATCCTGTAAGGCTTCAATCGTGTCCACATAGACGAACGACTTTACATAACCCCACAAGAAATAATCGAGAGGCGTTAAATCGCATGATTTTGGCGACTAACTCACAGGGCCATTTCGAGAGATAAGCTGCTCACCAAATTCATCCTTCAACATTTCCATTGTTTCACGAACTGTGTGGCATGTGGCACCGTCTTGATGAAAGCACATGTCAACCAAGTTTAACTCAGTCAACTGGGGCAAAAAAAAAGTCGCGTACCATGGCTCGATATCGTTCGCCGTTGACGGATTCACCAGGTCGAAACGGTGCACATTTTTCACAGAGCAGGAATTTTTATAATAGATTTCAATAATTTGCAACCATTGCTCGTTTGTAAGTCTTTTCATGATTAAATGGCAGAGTATACTGAGAACTTTTCACTTTGACAGATGACGTTTGGACGCCATTACTAACCAGTGCTGCCAACCTGAAAAACTTAACTCTTAAAAAATCACCCTTTAGTTCTGGGAAAAACCCCTCGGAAGTTCAAACCGATAGCAGTTTTTCTTTCAGATTTGACCTTACATCCACCTATGACAGCAGCTTAAGAGACGACTTGTATAGATTTTCAAATCCTGCAAAACACAACCCTTCGCTGTATTACGAAGCAGAAAAAAACAGCCTCTGCCTCAATACCGGTTAAAAACAGCCATATGTCTCTAGTTCTTTTGCGAAAAAAGAGGAGTGCGCGGAAAGCCTTATGGGTTTATGAGTAAACGACAGACAGAATGTCACAGCAGACAATATTAAAGCTCAGCTTTGTGTATACCGATTTTGCTTTCACATTTAAATACAACGACGTCTCATCAGATCTCAAACGAAGACTAAGTCTTTTCAATAGATGTTTCTTTCGACAGTGATGGCACTTAAGAGTTAAGGATCTCCGTCAAACAGCATTAGAACATTGCAGTCGTATTTCTAGCCGAGTTCTATCGATGTAAAATATACCGAACCCGGTAAAGATACCCTCTTCCGCAGCTTTTTCGTGAGATATTGTATATGCAGACTACGTTGCTTTTATAAATCGAATGACCATCAGCGCTTAGGTCCGCAGGTTGGTCCCAATTTGGGTGGCATGGATGTGCACGGTACGTGGTTCTACGCAGACAATGCGATAGTATTTTAATTGCACGTGATCCGTTCACTGTTTATAGCCCTCGTTAACCGTTTATAGCATTCGATGTCTTGCAAATTTGAGAAACTTCCGTCATTTATTTGTGGCTAAGATACGTTTCAACGTTGTTAAAAGATTGCTCGACTCGTATCAAAAAAAATGGATTCGTAAATAACAAGCCCTATTAAATTGCCGCAGCACTTTTTGTCATTTTGCATAATTTGTTTACAGCAGAAAACATAACCACTAACTTTCGACTCACTATAGGTTCGATAACAACATCTTTATGTCGAGATATTATGTTTCAGCATCTGGCCCAATGTTGTTGAATACCTGAAGGATGGGTGTACACCGAGTCAGGTAAAGGCTGCTCCTGTGCTACGTATCAAATATAATAGAAATTTTGCTGTTGCTTTTAGTTTAGCCTTGGAGACAAATACGCATCTCATTGCTGGCAAATTTGCCTTGCCAAAGTCGAGAGACAATTCAACTTCTTTCCGTGGGCTTTCATTCAAGAAAAATTAAATCGTCAAAATAAATCAGTTCGAACACATCCCTAACTAAATATGGTTTAAATACTCCCAACCAAATCTAGGTACCATAATGGGTAGAGTAGGGTGGGGTACTTTCAACGATTGGCCACTTTTGACTTTCGCTATTACAGAAAAGCGGTTAATTTTTAAATAAACTGTTTGATGGAAACTTGTGCTGCAATGTTCTCTCAGATCGTACACGAGCTATGACAGTTCTTCTTCAGTAGTAGTGGTGGTTAGACCGGTTTTTAATTTGTTAAGTGATATTCTGAAATTTTTCCTGTACACGAGGTAAATGATATTTAATTTTTTCTTATGCTAATTCCTTGGTTGTGAGTGTCAAATGTTTGGATTTATAATATTTTTAAGTTATTTATAACATTTAATTAAATTACTTTTATAAGTTTTGTGAAAAACAATAAAGCAAAGGATGGGACACTTTCACAAGCACATGGGGCAGTTTCGGCAAAAGGCCATTGCAAGAACACCCAGCTGGATCGTCAAGATACTCTCACCTTATGTTTTTTAAGGACGTTGATCTGGGTGGATATAACGTGCAATGATTTTTTTAACAAATCCTTTTATTTTACCTTTATTATTTACTTAACTTTTTTTTTTTTCTTAAAACGAATGTGATTTTAAATATTTTTCTTTAATTTAATTTTAATCTAAAACTGGATTTCTTCTCTTATTTAATTTGTATGTTTATAGACTTTAGATTTGTTTAACAATTTAAATAAAAACAGTACGTTCCTACTTATTGATTTATTGCGTCATCTAAACTGACGTCGAAAGTGCCCCACCCGGATGACGATTGTGACCCACGCGATGGGGCAGATTCGCCTTTTTAGGGCAGTTTTAAATTTTATTTTATTTTTAATTATAAGGGTGAAGTTAACTTTTAAGAAAATTTTAGTAAAATAATCATAGCTTGAAATAAAAAAAAAACTGATTTCAAATATTTATTTGCGAAAGAAGTTATTTCAAATCTGCAAAAAGTGTGTTGAATCTGCCCCATCCTACCCTACCATCGAGTTCAGTATGTCAATTGTTTTTTCCCCAAAGGTCATTCTGATAGAAGACGCCTCTAAATGTATATTCAAAGCGTAATTGAAACCTCTACATACCTTCGTCAGCAAGTCAATGAAAGACGAAAATGGGCTGATAAATAAACAAAAAAAATAGTTGGCGCTACAGGTCCGTGGGATCCTAGGCTTAGCTTGTCACAGCCATCCGTTTGTGTGAGTTTCTCATTTTTGGCACGATCTACAATTTTATGCCGAGTCCAAACGTCTAATTGAGAAGCTCTTGCATGACAGTTATACTCTCG
This sequence comes from Cheilosia vulpina, assembly GCA_916610125.1. Taxonomy (NCBI): domain Eukaryota; kingdom Metazoa; phylum Arthropoda; class Insecta; order Diptera; family Syrphidae; genus Cheilosia; species Cheilosia vulpina. Next base: position 51,528,917 of record OU744278.1, read on the forward strand.
GATGTTTGTCAGACGTTCGCGAGAGTTGGCCGTGGAAAAAGCCCTAAGATGGAATTTGGGTTCTTTCGTGAATCGAAGCTGGAACCCCTCGCTTAGTAGTCCAACACACTAATTGCAAAGCCACTGTACCTACCAAAATGAGCTCTTGCATTCGGCAATACATTTCCATTGAAAAAACTAAAAGTACGGCCAACAAAATGTTAACCTTTGTAAGCCTAAGCATGCATCTATTCTGAAAATATAACCCTAGCTCATTGCTAAGAAGCGAATTTTTATTTATTTAACTTTAAACAGCTGTGGCTGCGACCAGTTGTGCTGAATGCCATTTCAACTGAAATCACTAGATATTTGTTGTTCCCCATTCTCAAGCACAAACTTTGTAAATATCCAAACATTTTCGCTAATCCAAACAAAAGCTTGGCCTTTACCGGTAATCCCCATTGATAAAACGCCAAAAGTTTATAAAAACAACAAAATTCCAACATGATGTTAGGTATACTTCCCTTCTCGTTAATTGATGTAGAGCAAAATATTTACATCTGCCAGTCAATAATTAACCCTCCCACCACTGTTGCTGTCGGCTCCTCTTCCATTTACATAGAGCGGAGCACTCATCAAGAGCACAATCAAAGCTTTAGATTGATTAACGATAGCAAATTACTTCAAATTACTCGCGTACGGAGAATTTTCTCCCTGCAAAAGAAAACTTTCTATTTTCAGCTGAGCTATTTAAACGTAAGCACGTGAATCTCACTAATAGACAGCGAATTTTGTTTATTTTTTTTTCTTCAATTTTTTGCGAAGCGAAAAAAAATGGATGGTAATCAATCAATGCCACGAGTGCTCTGTTTCGTATTTATTCGATAAAAAGAATTGCGTTGAATTTTGATTGAGTGGCACGATCGAAGTTTAGAATAATTTTTCTCTTCGCTATCAGTCCGCTGAAATGATACAATTTCAACAGCGGTATATTATTGTGCACAATATAATGTATTATCAACGACGAAAAATGTCTGTAATTTGATACAGAAGTGGAGGCGTGTATATGGGTACTTCCAGGAGTTAGTTTACTTATAATTAAATTATGAATGAGGTTACATCATCGAGTGTAGTTGTGTCGCTGACACTGAATACACATTGTCGCAGAGGGTGACTGCCAGCCGGATATATCGGATATCTATGGGATCTCTTTGCAACCGCAAGCTGCTTTAGTGGTGGTCACATGTTAATTACCCCACGGCTGAGAGTTACACATTGCGCTGTTGACAAGTACGGAATAGAAAACAATTTACCATATTTTGGCAGTGCGATTCTACGAAAATAATAAATTCGTCAAGGGTAGTAAAAGACATTTTGGTTATATAAACCAATAAATTTAAAATGATTTTTATTTTCGACTCTTGTAGTAAATAATTGTGATAAGATCGTGAAAGTAGGGGCTTATTTTAAGCCCTGCTCATTACATAAATTATTATTCACCAGACAGTTTTGGTTATAAATTGTCATATCCATAAGATACCAATAACAATCTTTCCAGCCATTTCTACAGTTGATTAATTTATTTTTATTTTTTCTAGACATAAAAACGGGCTATATAACAAAATGACGGTTCGATAAGATATAGTATACGCTTCCTGTATTCCCATTCAGAAAGATCTGATTGCGTTGGAACTAATAAGGTGGCTTAATTTCTAGGAAGAAAATCGAAGGACGCATGTACGAAAATAGTTATCGAATGTACTTCATTTGGCTGTATAGTGCACCAGCGGACTCGACTATGCTTTGTTATTGCTAAAGGACCTACATCTATATAATTAAGAGGGATACACGGTGTAAGTTGTTCCGCCTGTTTCATTGAATGGGAAGTGCCACACGCCGTTTTCCAATTGCGACCATATCTCCCAAACAACTTTGTTCAGACAATGTACATAAATGTTCCAAATTTTACAACCTTAGTTCTTGTTAGCGAAATATCCTCACTAATAATCATTTTTAATTTCCACACTTAATTTATTTTGTAGGTCACAATGGGTTGCTTTTAGTTGCTAGTTTTGCAGGTCTATCGTTTGGACGATCCTTTTTACTTGGAATTACTAAATCCGGCAGACATAGGTTTTTAAACTCCTTTTTTTATATGGAACGGTGGCGTGCATGTTATTCTGTGGAAGAATACGTTAGAGAGCTTAAGCATCTCGGTCAGTGATGCCAGATTACAAGATAAATATTTTTTGGTCAAGATTTTTGAGCTCCAAAATATGTACAAGACTTTTTACCTCAAATTCATCATCAAATTTCAGGATTTTTGATATCAGGAACTTTTTAAATCTAACAAATTAAAAGAACCTTTTCTATTGAAGAAAAACGTTTCCTATTAATTCCATTATTATGTGAAATGTACGTCGAACTGAGCCCATGGACAATTTCTGTTTCACTTACGTTTCCATAAACTCTAAAGAATCATGAACGTTTTTTTGGAAATGTGTTTTATGAGTAAAAACAGGGATGGAAACTTCGCATATCCAGTCTTAGAACGATTTTATTTTCAATACGTTTTTGCTTCCACATTCCTCTGCAAGAATATTTTCTGCTGTAAATTTAAATAAAACAAAAATTCGTAATCGTTTGAGTAGGTTCGATTTGTATAAGGATATATCTTGATATAAGCAATGAAATTCTAAGTCGATTTATTTCAAATATGTTCCCAAATTTCAAAAAGCATTTACATTAATTTATGACCAGATTTTTTATCTGGGAACACTGATCTCGGTGTACACCTGCAAGGAGCTTGGTAATAGAAACTTTCACTGTCACTCAGGATCAAATAAAGTACTGATTGCCTTACGCTCCTATACTGTTTCCTTAATTCATTCCTTCATTTTCTTGGTGACATCGAGCCTTTTGCCAAAGATCAACCCGTTGTTGGCCAATGTGACAACAAAAATGGCTGCAACGACTGGTGTATCGAAAGCACTCTGGTTTATTTAATGACGGACTGATTGACTCGCTGCATAACGCAAGTACTTAACCATATCGACTTTTCTGTCTAAAGGACTAAAATTTCCTTTAAAGTAACTTGAGAAAATACCTACTACCAAAGATACTTTCTGTTCCCATGCAATGTATAACCCACAGGATGGAGTGTTCGATTCTCTTGGAACAAATATGCTGTATAACGTGCGGTTTCTAACCTAAGAACATGTGTCTATGTCGAAAGACAAATGCGGTTGTAACTACCCCACCTAGACTCAAAGTAAAAACATGATGGGAATGAGACGGAAGTACTCCTATTTGCACTCGTCATATCCTACCAGCCACTTTGAAGACTAAAACGAGACTAGAGCTAGAGCTAGAGTCTTATTGAGTTGTGCTTTGAAAGGATACACTTCAAGGATGCAGCGACCAGCGCACAGATGGCGCAATAGACGGTAAGAACAAAAGGAAAGGAAGTCGACCATGCTGTAAATTAGAATAATAAGAATTAGAACATAAGAAGAGGAACGCGGACATTCATTCCATTGTGTGCGACTCGAGCGTTAGCACGTTGGCTGGCGTTAAGAGATTGAAATAAAAAGCTTTTGAATTTACGTCCGATTACGAACGTAACGGCCAACAATATGAACTTCAAGGTGCATTATGCAAATTATTTTTGGAAAAGGGTTCAGTAACTTAACCTTGCTGTTGGAAAAATTTTAAACTCGAACCACATCAAGTTCAAATGGGCTAACCGGCTAATTAGTTCGACAGTAAATAACCAAGTTCTTCAATCATTTACATAATATGTACCATAAGACTTCAAGTCTAATATGTAAGAGCTATTTTCTAAGTAAATGTAAAAAGGAACTGTGTTGCCAATACTGTAATACTAGTCAATTTCAATTTCTACTACTTTCTACAGCAGTTACAAAACTGATGCCGATCAATGTTTTCTAATACCTACCTATTATCTTTCAGTTCATCACATCCATGTGGATAATGTCCTGAGCCGGAGACAACGTATGGTTGATGGACACATTCTGCTCTAGGTGATACCATTTGCAACGAGAGAGGTAAATGAGCTGTATAATCGGTGAATTTAATTTTCCTCTTCCCCAGAATAGACGACCTCCCAGAAGCTATAATGACCTTCTTCCAACAATCCGGTATGCTCGAGGTCCAGTTATCATAACCATATACGAGAAGGTCCAAAGCGGAGGTAAGGTTGAGTTGTATGGCGCTGGGTTGTGGCACAAACGCTTCTACGGGGAGTCTTTGTTTTTGGTAAGAAATACGAACTGCTTACAGGAACAAAGTACATAAGTTATTTATTGAAGCAGGTAGCTTACGTACCTTTCGGCAAAACCACCGACCCCGACGTAAGTCTGACCAAACTGAATATTGTTCAATCCGCATAGAGGGAGCTTCACCACAATTCGCGCGGTGACAGTCCCACCAAAGGCCAATGATAAACGCATATTGCTTTCCATTGAGTGTCAACTCGTAAATTGCCATCTACCTCAAATGTAGACGCCACTCTATTGTTACTCTATAAATCTGTCCAACCAGCCGCGACAATATGCAAAACAAATGTTTCTCCTACAACAAAGTACACGCATTGTATAAGTTGAGGGTCCGCGGCAATGATTTATACGTCACTTAAAGACACTTATCTCTGTCCAAACGAGATCATTTAGCTATACAGGCTGTTAAAAAAATACACACCAAGAGCCTGAGCTTCATCAAAACGTATTTCAAATCGAGAGACAACCCGCCGCCACTGATAAATTATTGGTTCTACCCAACACTAGCTATAGGCTACCGCACTCGCATCCAATCACTCTACTCCGCACGTCGATAACAGATTTAAGTGAATTTATACTTAGCTCTGCGTGCTATTGAATGAGATTTTCTCATTTTCGCCAATTTGGTTAAATGGCAAGCTAATGAATTCTCGACGGGTTCAATGAGGAGGGGGGAGATCGTTAAAAACCTGTTTATTGGGCATAAAAAATACGCTCGCGACAACAAGTGACTTAATTTAGCCAAGTTTGGTTGACGACTTTTACTATTTGTAACTGGCTGTGAATAAAAAACTCTTTTCGCTCGACTTGTTTAGTCGGTGAGAACAATCTGGTAGTAGACAATGTGTAACCTATCACCACCATGATAATAGTTTCCCGCTTAAAGTTTATTGTTCTTCAAATAACAATCATTACGTGTTCTAAAGGTGGAGCAAATTAGTTAACTTTCTTTTTTAATTACCTACAGAATTTTTCCCATCAACTATAATTGCCAGTCGGGGAAAAGTTCCTTATTGACTAAGTTTGTCTTTGGGGATACACTTCGTGTATACTTGGACAGTCAGGCAAATGAGCGCGGAGGGTGCGAATTCAATTTTGGAGTGGAAGTTTATTAAAATTGCTGAAAAAATTAAGATGATTTGGAAATTGAAAGCAGGCGCCCTTAATGGGCAATTGTGTTTGTTTTAATGTTTGCTTGTAAAATTCCGTAATGCCTGAAGGGACTTTGAAAGTAACCGATCAGAAGGAAAGGCAAAAATGGAATGCCAAACGCCCAATAAAATATCGTTTGAATTGTTTTAGTGTCAGTTTTAGTTGTATTCAGCTTGAAATGGAAAACGAATGAGGGACAGCAGTGAAAACTATTTTTTTAACCGGAATGATTAGGTTGTCCGATTAAATTCGAAGGTGATGTCGAGCTATGCAATGCAGCTACGATATGCAGTACAGAATTGAAATTTTATTCTATTTCAGACTCCCAGCTACATTCGTGGAGCGTAATTTAGGTTACTGTTACAACTAAAAAACTTGAAAGCAGATAGATAATGAAAAGAAAAGTTGTCTTCAATGTGAAAAAGTCGTTACTTTGCATGTCTTCGACTTCTGCAGTTCACTTTTTTAACCACTTCTTTGTAAAATAAAAAATGTTGGTGAACAAAAATTATTCAGAGTAGATTTCTGCGTTCCACTCCAACAGAGGAAACGACACTCACTGCTTTGCGCATGTGCGCCACTAGACCAAAGTAGTATCAGGTTTTTTTTTTTTTATTGGATAAATTAAACTAAAATTTATTTAAATTAAAAAATCATGTCAGAATTTGGCCCTATCTCAAGTTCTGAATAAGAGAGCTGATTGATAGCGTAACATATTTAAGGTACTGGTTTTCCTTTTTTTTGCTATTAATATTGATTAAGAATTATTTGAGAAAGGACAAGTTAAAGGCAGTCACCTTAGAAAAAAAAAACAATATGTTTGTTAAAATCGCTCACAAAACGTAGGCGTGACAAAAAATAATAGAGCTTTCTCGGAGCCTTAAGAAATTTTTACAAAAATAGTTTTCTCAAAATCTATCATGTAGTTTCCACGTCAAAGGCAAACAAACATAAAATGTGCAGATTGATGGCTATTTGGTAAGCCATCTGTTTTAACCACTTTTAGAACAGTTTTTTTTAGAAAGGTATATTTTTCATAAAAAAAAATTTAAATGTCGGTTTATTAGCAGTGAAATGTATTTTTTTTTAATAAGTTAGCATCTTTGACTACAGTAAAATTTTGTACAATGTAAGTAGGTACCTACCTCTAAAATGTGTTCAAATCCAAAATAGCGTGAACATTAGTTAGCACATTAACTCTGAGTCTGCAATTAAGGAAACAGGAAATTAAAAAAAATAAATAAAATAAATAATTTTGTGAATTATGCATTTATTTAAGGACGGTATTTTCATAGCTGTATTTTCTGTCCCGAACTTGAACTGTTTAAATAGAGAGTCGATGTATTTCATTGCCGAAAGCCGTATTACAATTAAAAAGTGTAGATATGAAGTTACGTTGCTATTAAAATATTCCTGATTCGCAAGCTCAAAGCTAAAAATGTTATATAATTTAGAATTATAAAAATCGTTCTCATGCATACAAAATAAGCAAAAAAATGTTCAAACTTTTCCTCAGTGACTTTAAAACTTTAACCGGTGTGGGAGACGGTTTAATCTTTTTCAAGCAATTTTTGACGCGTTTTTCATATGCTTTTTCACGCGTTTCAAATTCTTAGACATTCTTTGACATTCCGATACATATTAAAAAGGGACGTGGTTCCATTTTTCGACACTCAAGGGAGCTGAAGTTGTAAAACTCATGAAATTAACAAGCATTGGCCGAACATAACACCTTGCGAAATCTGGGCGCGACTGAACATAAAAGGTAAGCTACATCCTTTTTTAGTTGATAAAGATGATAGACAGATACATTATCTAGGCAACAAAGTTCCTGGGAAAAGACAAAGCCGGTAGTTACACCTAAAGTATGAATTCATAATTGAAACTACGTTTACACATATCAAGTACAAAAAAAAACATATGAGTATAATTTAATTCGTTTTATTTTTCAAAATCCTTTAGCTCTATTTGGGTTTTTGGATAAATACACAAGTTTTTAGGGTTTCATTTGACATATCTCGATGAAACGAAATTAAACCTTTGATTTGATGTCACAGTCAGTCATTTGAAATGAGATGTATTCTAAAAATGTCTACCTTATATTCGACTACTTCTCAGTGTATTCCCAAAACGCCATCATAGCTTGTTCCCCCACCCACAACACATAACACATCAACAGTACGTGTATTGAATCATAACCCATGATGAGGTTTTTTTCCACGACTGTATGATTCATCTGAAAAATATTACGAAAGCCTACGGATGTAATTTAGATACTGAAATAGTTAATAAATGTATGAAATTCTATATCGCTTTTGACAGGAATCCTTAACGAGTCACGTAAGTTAAACAATTAAATTACCAGATAATTAAATTACCAGAAATTGTTCTTCTGTAATAAATACTTTCTCCGAGGTAAAGTATCAATTGTTGTGAAATAATACCAGTGATAGCTTCTATGGTACGCCATGAATAATATTTAACGCAAATCCTTATCGACCGCCCTCTTGAAAAGCCATATCTTTGCACACACCCTAAAGCTTCCATTACGCATTATGTGAATCTGACGAATTTAGCGGTGCACTTAACCGTTGGTCGGTTTCTTTATTTTTATCGTGACTGATAAGCAACGGAGAAAAAATATACCTATACGCCTTGTGATGAAAATGTTTTAATCAATAAAGCTTATTGACGTTTAATTTGCCAATTATTTAACAAACATTTGCTAAGTATGAATACTAGGCTAGAATCTAATTGTGGCTGTTTATGATTTCATTAACAAAGTTGGCAACAAGAAATATATTTAGTCACATTCACAAAACCTATATAACGAGTTCTCTATGAACTTATGATGATGACTTTTTTTTCAAATTTATCGTAAAAGTTATTATGCATCAGGGCGTGTGTATTGTGGCAGATCTTTTCGCTATCAACTGTTATCAACGATTTGTGGAAATTCCAGAGAGAAAAGAGTTTATTTTTACGAATTGGGAACGCCTTATACGAATTTGCATTAACAAAATAAACATAACTTACAAAATAAGTCAGGGAGGCTGATAAAAAGTGCATTTAACATTTTTTTAAGAGTACATATTTATACCTCCCTGACAAATATTAAAATATGTAAAGTAAGTGAATGCTTAGTGGTTAGTGTGTTGGACTACTAAGCGAGGGTCCCAGGTTAAAATCCCGAAAAAAAAAACAAATTCGAAGTAAAGGTTCTTTTTCCACTTCGCCACTGTGCGGGTGCTTTAGGGTAGACCCTGGGAGCTAGGATAAGTGCTAAAAGGTAGGTGTCTTACCTCGTGGATGGTGAAATTTAAAAGAGAGAGAATTTAGCTTAGTGTAAAAAAAGGAAATGCATAGGTTGACATTTAAGACGACAAGCGTGGTAGTGACATCTTACATTAAATGTTAAAACTACCTTGAAGTTATCAAATTAGTAACAAATAAGGATTATGTGCTTTTCACATGAACAGCCACCACTTGCGAACGTCTGACAAACATAACTGTCATGAAAGAGCTTCTTAATTAGACGTTTGGACTCGGCATAAAATTGTAGATCCCTTCTATTCGTCCCAAAAACGATAAACTCACACAAACGGATGGTTGTGAAAAGCTATGGTCCCAAGTCTCTGCGGACCTGTTGAGGCAACTTTTTATTTATTTTTAAAGTGAATGCTTTAACAACATTTTTTTCGAAAAGTTTCGTATATGCTTTGTTACAAAACAAGGTTTACAAAATAAATAAACACATTTTCATATAAAAAAATAACACGTCTTTATTAGAAGAACTTACTAAACACACGGATAGCTCGGGAGCAAAACTCCTATTACCTATTCCACCCTGTAATGAGAACTAATATTTCATACCTGCTAAAGTCCAGCTTAGAAAACTGATTGTGGGGTAAAAAACAGGAAGCCTTCGTAGGGTACTCTTGCTTATAAAACTACGAGCCTGAGATATATCCCTGAAGCTGTTCTCTATCAGATCTACCATTACTGTTTCAAATTGCTTAAGAAGCCCAAAAGTCTCAGAGTTTTTTCTTACCTGACCGTTGACCGTTGATTCTTTGTAAACAACACACTGGTTATTATTGTAGGCAGAATATGCCCTAAACGTTTATTAAAATTACAGAATGCAGAATATCGGAAACATGAACGGTTCTATAAGTTGAACAGTTCGAAAAGAAGAACAAATTTGTTATTCTCCATTGAAGTCTAACACAGTTTTTTTTTTTAAACGTGTAAATGAAATTTATACATAACATTTCTTTTTTTGTTATGATTCTTGATTTTTTTTTAATTGAAATGAATTGTTATTTTGATATAATAAATGTATGAAACGCTCTTCTCAAATTATATTTTGATGCTTAAAAAAAGTTAACAATACGAAAAAATGGAAGGGGACCTCTTTTTTATGTGTTCATCTTTCTGAGATTCTAATGTATAAGCAATTTTCACATTAGTACACAGTTTTGCGCCGTTTCTCAGCAGCTGATGATCAAGATGCTCAAGTCAGCTATAAACTATTATCGGAATCCATATTTTGGAGTCAAAAGCTTCCACGATTTTGAGTCGGGCAGATTTGTGTAACCTCTGGTGTAACTAAGTTGAAAGCGCTGCCAGTCTTTCGAAAGCCTCAAAATTCTTTTCGTTTTACATGGGGCTTGTAAGCAACCTACCGATAAATATGTTATTAGCCATTACCATTCCGATTCCAGCGGTCGGATCTATTGTGCTCACGTGGGAACTGTATCATTGGAGCAGAAAAAAGAACAGAAATTTAGGCAATTTGATGTACCTTTTCTACCTCAATACTAAATCAGACTCAAATTTAGCCGCAAGGAGGCAATAAACTCATAGAAAAAATTATTGCTAATTATGTAAAAATCAAGCAAAAAAAGAGTCTTGGATATTCTTATAGCTCAGCAATCATTTGTTTAATGTCTACTACAATTTAATGTATTTACCATTTAAATGCAACTTAAACTTAATTTAAGGCCCATTAAATTTGATCTCCCCAATAAAAATAGTGAATTGCTAAAAGGTGCATACATTCTAAGGGACATGTTTGTTCCCAAAGTGGGGTCAGTGGCTTAGTGGTAAGCGTGCTAAACAAGAGATAACAGTTTGAATCCCCACTGTAACTGAAAAAATTATTACACCTTGTCTTTATATGGTTTTTTCGTTGCCAGAATTCACAGGAATATCTGTCAAACGTAGACGAATCATAACTTTTGTTAGATAGACAGAGTGGCTCAGTGCGGTTAGCGTGCAGGATTACCAAGCATAGAGTATCGGGTTTCATGAGCGGAAAATACAAATTATCAAGGCACATCGTAAGGTTTTTTTTTCAGTTAACCTGTCCTGAGACAGAGCTTCTCAATTCAGACCTTCGAAATCGCCATTAAATTTTTAGTTTCGTCCATTCATCGCAAAAGTGAAAACTAAAAAAAAGCGCCGTAGTAATAAAAAATGTTAGTCCGTACCTACTTTACTTTAAATAAGTAATAATTAATAAAGTAAATAAGTAATAAGTACCTAATTTAAAAATAAGTAATTTCATAATTGCGAAATTTGAATGGAAATTACAGCCTCGTGAAGTACTGAAATTAAGAGTCGAAACTGAAAATGTTTACTGGTAAGGGCCAGAGTCTGTAGGTCGAGGTTCCTGCGTAAACTTGGAGAGCCCAGTGTTTATTAACTTTGTGCCTACACCGTGATCTTACTTTAGCACATCAACTTTAAGCAACCATAGGCCTTTTTAATACTCTTAATATAAAAAAGTTGGTTCCAACATAGCTATCTGCAAAAGCTCTTAAAGAGAGCCACATTCGATCGAAGGCGATACCCAAAACCCAATACACCTTTTCTCTCCTCCTCTTTTACATGATTGATGTTATTGGGCTTGAAGACTGGCACATACCCTACAATAGGATAAAATTCACTTCACCTGCTCTGCGATGAATCGAAGTTCACAAACAACTTCTCTTTAAGTACGTCTCTCTTACAGACAGGAACAGCGCAACACAACTTCCGCAAAGAACGTCGCTTAGCTTATGTTGCCACTTAAGCAATGCAAATACCCACTTCAAAATGCCCACACATTTGTTTTATATTCATTTGCTATTCTGTCTGACACAGAGTAAATATAGCATCATCATCACCACTCTCTTCAGTCAGTACTCATCCGCAGCTGCCCGCCTCCGCACCGGCTTAAAGCGCCGACTAAGCATGTTGATAAACAAACGAAAGCCAACTCCCCCAATACACGTTTACGTTTATATGGCTTGTGATTAGCAATTTGTTTAAATGTTTGTTTAATTCGTTACGTTTCGGTAAACAGAACGACTCGAGGTGACAATGAGCACAGTTAAATATCCGATTTGAAGACGCTTAAGTAGGTGCGAACAGTCGAGTATTATCGTCTTTTGCGTGATCTATGTGGTTAGCAGTGTGGTTGTTTGCAAGTGGGCCTATTAGGCCTGCCACTACTAGACCACTTATGCTATATTTATAGATTTCTATCTGACAGTATAAATATAGCTGCCAGAGTGTATCAACCAAATAAATCTCAACTTTGCGAACACGTGATTGCGGACACGATACATTCGCATCGCGCGAATTATGCTCCAGCGGGCAGAACGATTGCGTGTATGGTTTGGGTTACTGTGAACCGGTCGTGTCGGTGCAACTGCTTCAGGCTTCACCAATACCTGGCCGCTTTCAAAACGTGTTTTGCTTTATGCAATTTGAAGTTCAACCGTGCGATGCTATGATGTAACATATCGAGAGTATTACTTGTGTGGGGGGAGTGCACGCGATGCAATTAAGAACAGTAGAGGGGTACACGCAATCTCACGAACTTTGCTGAGCGTTGCGTTTGAGTTTGTCGTATCGGACCGAATATTCTTGAAAATATTTGCTCGACCGTTCTCAGTGTTAACCTTGAAATGGGAATTGTTTTTCTTTTTTAGATAGTTTTATAAATACAAAGTTGAGTGCGTATCGCTGGTGATAGTTTTATTTGGATCGAGGCTGATTCGTCTCGAAATAACTAGCTGGCAATAAGGTTGATGGCTTTCGATTTCTATAGTTTATTGCTCTGCTATAGTGAAAAGGATGTGGGGCTGAGGAAATAGTTATTTACTTATTGAATTTGATTGTTTGTCTATGGAGAATAAATTCTTAAGAATAAATCCTGGAAGGAATCAAAGAAAGGATACGTTTTATTGCATTTTCTGGGGTTGTTGCAAAATTGTTATGTAAGGAACTAGAATTAGAGAGAAAAGTACCTTGGTTAAGTCCGTGTGACACTACATATATTTTTGCATTTTTCTGACTTTTAAAATGAATATAAAGCAGTACGAACAATTAGAACGAAAATTCCAGATAGGAGTGATTGCGCACACATCAACTTTTTTATGTAGCAACATCAAAAAAAATGTATTAAAAATGTATTCCAATTACATTTTCAGCTGATGGCAGCATTTTTTTTTTTTTTGACATTTCAAGATTATTTGAAAATAAATTCGTTTGAAACTTTGTGTTGTTGCTTTGAAAACAAGTGCTACCCCTTTCGTAACACACTTTTAGTCTCTTTTACACACCGCTGACTTTTGAACATGATAAATATGAGGAAAAAATGATAAAAAAGATGTAGTGTCATACGGGCTTTAGGAAATATTTTCGGCAGTCGGTCACTCTCACTACCCGTTTATCGAATTGAATAATTTAAAATGTTTATCAGAAACCGAGTCCACTGTGATCTCCTCCCCTCTGCTATCAACATTTTTGTAAGAATTTTACCTGTTTAGACAAGAAAAGGCTAGTGGGGTACCCAAGTGGATAACAATCGGCTTCGATATCACCTACACATACAACCGTCTTTGGTAATAATTTACCAAATTTGGTAACGTTTTTGTTGGATGGTGTTTTTTGGTAGTTTGGTAATTTTTATCTGGTTTTGCTAATTTTTTGAACATAATAATAATAATAATTGGCGCAACAGGTCCGTATGGACCCAAGCCTAGCTTCTCACAACCATTCGTCTTGTGTGAGTTTTTGTTTTTGGGACGAATGGAAGGGATCTACAATTTTATGCCGAGTCCAAACGGCCAATTGAGAAGCTCTTTCATGACAGTTATACTATCGGATGTTTGTCAGACGTTCGCGAGAGGTGGCGCAGCGAAAAAAACCTTAAGTTGGAATTTGGGTTTTTCTCGGGATTCGAACCTGGGACCCCTCGCTTAGTAGTCCAACACACTAACCACTAAGCCACTGCGCCGACAAAGAGCACAAAAAAAGACGAACTCGTTATCACCTCATGTAAATGCTGCCTTACTTTTTCTAATTGAAAAAAAAAAACACGACGTTTGCTCAGAAAAAGGATTTAAAGTGACACTAGGTATCGTATTTGGGTCAGTTAACTCCTACTTATTTTATATATGTAGTAACTGTTGTTTAACTACTGAAAGAATGACAAAGTATTAACTTTTTCTTGCCTAGCAAATTCAAGATTTATATTTAAACAAACTATTTTATAAATAAAAATAAAAAGAGTTGATGTCCATATACAATTAATTTCTTTGAAGACTAAAAAAAAGAAATTCCTAAAACTCATTTCTCACGCCGAAATGTCAAAAATTTAGGGCGACAAAAAAAACCAAGTGAAATAGCTGTGGAGAGATTTTGGTATCGCCGCCTACAAATCAGTCACTGAAGCAGCTGTTATTCACTCGAAGTGCATACTGTCTAGCGAGACTTATGTAGAAAGCTCAGTTTGACATTTCGGTGTTAAAAATATGAAAATAAGACTTCGCATCAACAGCATACTAGGCTAGGTAAATTTTTCCATAGCCATGACATCTTTGGTATTAAGTTCAAAATTTAGAGAAAAGTCATTTTCCTATTGGGTCAAGACGATTTTATATGATTTTTTTCGAATTTAATCAAGCATCCGGAATTTTGGTAGCTTTTAAGTTGGTTTTTCACCTTTTGTTTTAGATTTTTGTCGCTAATTTTTATTTGCCAGTGCAACCTTTTCAGAGACAATTGTTTTTTGTTGTTTCTAAGCGAAAGACAACGAACCGGCGGTACTTTTACTCTAGATATAAATGTAAAGGTCTTATAAAGTAAGGTGCCATATTTCTAAACCGATAATTGTTTTTCTTCCAGGTCTTGTCCTTACTTCCATCTGCGACCGGCAGTCACAATGATTCAGTGGTCAGAAGATGAAATTGGCACCAAGCCAATCACTGTTTAATGTTCCTATTCAGACTTCGTAATACAAAAAATATATATAAGTATAAGTATTTAGCGTTTATTTAACCTGAATGTTCATAGAATTAAAAATTACAGTACCTATCAGTCATCGAAGGTTTTATCATGAATGGCCTCGAAAAAATTCAGTCGGATATTCTGGACTTTAAATTGCCGATTAGTCGAACGACTAGGTGCAATCGTATTCGGTATGACGAAAGTCAGTCTCCCAAGGAGTTTTTTTAGATGGGTTAAAGTCCCTCACAGTGGCTTAGTGGTTAGTGTGTTGGACTGCGAAGCGAGGGGTCCCCGGTTCGAGTACCGAGAAAACCCATATTCCAACTTAAGATTTTTTTTCACTGCGCCACCTCTCGCGAACGTCTGACAAACATCCGAGAGTATCTCTGTCATGTCGGCTTCTCAGTTGGCCGTTTGGAATCGGCATAAAATTGTAGATCCCTTCCATTCGTCCCAAAAATAAAAACTTACACAAGACGAATGGTTGTGAGAAGCTAGGCCTAGTGTCCTTACGGAACTGTTGCGCCAATTATTTATTTTTTTATTTTTAAAGTCCCTCACTATTGCAGAGGCATCCCTCTCGTTCTAACCCTGCAATGTCTTTCGATGATTATCCCTTGCAGCGAGCCCCCAAACAAAAAAAAATATTTTACAAACTGGAATTCTGTAAGCTAACTTAACATAACAACACTTTCTCTAGCTCGACTGATAAAATAAGATACATCCCCAAAAAAACAACTTTCCAAGTGTTACTCGCAGTGGAATATATCTCACAAAAAAAAATGGATACTAGTTCAGCCTTCAAAGAAGGCCCGCACTTATTTTCAAAAACGGAAAATAAAAAGAGTGGGAAATACACTAAGTGAAGGGGAAAAATTTGCCCTTGTCAAACTAAATTTGACAAGTAAGTGTTCGAGCTAATTTTACCGGTGTAGACGGTCATTAGAATGCGAAGGTCATTTTCCCCGTACATTAAAAAGAAAACTATATGTAAACCAACAAAACAAATAACAACATAATCTTATGAAAAATAGTTTTAAAAGTCGAAAACGATTTCTTGGGAAATGAGTGCCTGAAAAGTTGCAGAACGTTTGCAACCAACAACAAGTTTCAATATTCGATGTCAAAAATGAGCTAATGGTTCGTGAAATAAATATGTAAATAAAATACCGCGTCAAAAGTTGTTAAAGCCGTTTTCGAATATTCTAACAATCTTAAAGGAATCTTGTAAAAAATACCACTAAATATAAAACGTAAGTTTTAGGAACGTTGTGTCTATGTAAAAGCAGAGGAGTAAAAGAGTGAGATTATTTCACAATTACAACTTGAGATGGATCTTTGTGATTATTACCTGTTTCCAAAATGAAAGATTGACATATGCACGAAGAACTAATACTGGCCGTAAATGAGCGCTTTTTAGGTTAATGGAGTATAGCACTAGCTACCAGGGCTATCGACTAAAACAACAGAAAAATTATTTCTATTAAGAGTTCCAGAAACGTAGGTATACCTATCTAAAAATCTGAGAAACACATTTATGTTCGTGGAAACAATTTTATAAATAAAATTTGAAAACTGAAATATTTATACTTCCATTTTGCTTACATAAACAATCTCCTTTGCAAACAATCGAGCTTTTGTTTCAGGTATTTCACAAAGCAACTACAAGTTTTATATTATACATACATACATACATATATCCATCTGAGAACGTTCCAGTATAGATGTATTATTATCTCCAAAAATATTCATTCTCACTTCAACCATCATTTTTCCACCGATAACTTTTCAAATCGAGCTCCATAATCCATCAGTCAGTTGTCTATTAGTTCATACTGATAATGGCCTCGGTTCGTTAATGCTATCCATTAATCTACAAAATGGCAATCGTTAGTTGTGCAAAATACCACAACTGATTGGCAATTTATATAGAAGCTTTTTAATAATTCCACAATAGCTTATCACGATACAGTCCTCAAATGTGTTCGATTAATCTAGATTCTAGATAATGATGAAAATAATTTAGGTATACGGCAACGTTGCAAGTAATTGACGTCATAAGTAACAGTTCGTTATACTCAAACAAAAAAATAATTGTTATATATATATATATATATAAAATTGTTTAAAGAAAAATAAAATAATAATAATTATGTTGTGAGTTTTCGCTTTATCTCACATTTGTTTCAAACATCATTAGAAATATTTTCAATATATTCGTGAATTTTTGTGGGTAGTTTTAATGACCGTTAACAGTCTTAACACACCTATTACATCATTTTATAAAAAAAAAGAATGGGAAAAAAGTTAAAATGTCAGTTTTAACTTTTAACAAAAAATATCAGATGTCAATATTTAACGCGGTAGGAAAAAAGTCTGTCTATTCTATGGAACGGTGAAGATGAACAAATTTCGCTACGAAGCAGGCCTAACCACTCAACCTATACCCAACCAAATTAATTTTAATATTTTTTTAATTCAACAACATACTTAATAAAACAAAGTTAAAATTAAAAATAAGTATTGACATTTTTATTTAAAAATACAAATAGTGATAATGTCACATCATGAAAAATAACATTTAGATTTAGTAAGTAAAGGTATACGAGTATAAAAAATATACTTAGCCCAAAATCAATCAAGCGGTATATGAACGGCTAAATCAAGAACCCATTTGAAGTTTTTTTTTTTTTAAATATCGCATTTTTATGTGATGCAGATCTTAAGTACGTCTCTTTAGACGTTAAGTTAAATCCAATACAATGGCAACGCTGGGCTTAACAGATTAAACAGCGCTATTCATTTAACTGACCTAAATAAATTTCGAATACGAGAAGATTAAATCGCAATCAAGTCAAATCGGAACGAATTAAATTCGGTTAATTTTCCAAAGCTGCCAGCCAGCCCAATCGAACGCCATATTATCAAGTTTTCTGGACAGTGATTTATTACGTAACGTCTATTTTATTCGTATTTGGAACTAATCGATTAGTACCTAATACATTAAGCAATTGCCAATCGTAATCTAAGTCTAAATCAGAACGGACCTTTTTTTTTGATTTCGTTACAGAGTGATGTGCATATACAGCAGCTACGAGTATATCGATCAGACGTGTCGTTCTGTCTGCTACAACAGGTAATTGCACGCAGGTGTCGTGCACTGATGAGCTGATTTTCCACACTCAACCTTCACTAATACTTTGTAAACAAAACTATTTTGTGGCATTTTATAATTATTGTTGTAAAATGTACTTCTAAGTGCTATTGGTTTAGGTATAATAATTAGGAGGAGTATATCACTGTGTCTTAGAATGTTTGAGGGCAGCAAATTTTAGTGACAATCGAAAACCGAAAATAAGATATACTCTGCATGCATATATACGTAGTGTGTTGTGTATATATCACAGCAATTAAAATAGTTGAAACTTAATAGGTACACTTTTTTAAAGGGTTTTCAGATAAATTACTTCACTAAATGCTCCCACCAAAAATAGTACGTAAACAATTGTTGATATTTACTGTATATATTTATTTTTTTATCTATTTTTCAAATGAAGTACTCATTTATTGCGGATTTGTCAAATCATTTCACTAGCTAAAGTGCCCTATCGTTGCAAAATAAGTTGCCAATAAATATTCTTGTTGGGTAAACAGAAATTTGAAGAGAAAAAAACCCCAATCATGAAGCCCTCATGACAACAGGTCATTTCTATTGCCTTTCAATCATATATACGACATTCACAACAGCATACATTTTTTTTATTTCATTTCGCTCCAATCGATGAGAAGCGATTGTTTTGTCTCCAGATTTGATATTTCTGTGGCCACAAGTAATAACAGCTTAAGTCTGTTTTACTCATTGTTCAGGAGAGCAGTTTAAAGTTTTTTTACTCCATTGACTCAAGTGACTTAAGCTGTTGTTTTTTTGAAATTGTGACCACTTTTTTAAAGATATAAAGCTGAAAAAAATTTACAAAATAGATTTGGGTACGCTGAATTTAATGGCATCAAAATCTCAATTTCGTCTTAAGTCGACTTAAGCTGTTATTGCTTGTGGCCACAGATTTAATGACTTGATTTGGATTTTTAGTAGCTAAGCTTCTGGCTAGAACAGAAGAACAACTTATAGCTTAAATTTTATAAGAACTGCTCGTTTTTTAAGTCGAACAAGCCGACTTGACCGATTTTGAAGAGTGAGGTATCATTAGATTTCGCCGAGTGTTAATTTAAAAACAAACAAAAAACTGACTAAATAAAGAACTAAAAAGATGTGAACAGGAAAAATTTAAAGAGGTATTTAACTATTACCAACAAACCAAAATTCCAACTTAAGGTTTTTTTCACTGCGCCACCTCTCGTGAACGTCTGACAAACATCCGAGAGTATAACTGTCATGAAAGAGCTTCTCAATTGGCCGTTTGGACTCGGCATAAAATTGTAGTTCCCTTCCATTCGTCCCAAAAATCAAAACTCACACAAGACCAATGGTTGTGAGAAGCTAGGCCTAGGGTCCCTACGGAGCTGTTATTTATTTTTTTTTATTTTTTATTTAACTATTTCTCAGTCGGAGGCTACTCATATTTTTGTCCGCGTAGGTAGTCTCCAATTGTCAATTAGTTAGGTATACTTAAATCATCCTTGTTCACATATTTTTAGTTCTTTTTAACAGTTGGTAGGGTTTTTTTGTGCTTTTAGATTAACTTTTTTTTCTGTATAGGTTCCTTATTTGAAGATAAGTCCAGCGTATGTACTTATTTTCGACTGATATATTTTAGATCGTGCGTAATTTTCAAATTTGTAGAAATCCCACAATAGGGAATATCTAATGAAAAAGGTAATTTCAGTACCTTTAAGAACTGCATTTAATTTTATTTACTATATGTATGTTGTATGTACTCATTCAGTGAAAACCTGGTTTTATATTTCAGTGGCATATCTTGGTTGAAATATATTATTCCGCCGGTTACTTTAACCATAGAAAAGTTCAACAGCGGCATTGTAAAAAAGGGAATTTCCGTTCGTCATTGTGGGAAATTTACTTCCCAAAGTCAGCTATCACTAGTCCGACTCCAGAAAAAAGTGCAATTTTCTTTTTCAGTGAGGCTAAGACTCACCTAACAAACATCGAATCACCCTACCAAACTTTAAATTTGTGTCGCTTTTTTTCTCTTGGTCACATTTTAGCAAGCAGACGTCTTTGCAAATTATTTTTAACTTATCATAACCCCTTTGCTGCTCAAGTCAAATCAAAATAACAAAATAGCGAAAAGATCAAAGATCAAACTAACCCGAATTCTTAAGTAATTTTTTTATTCACTCGGCTGTGTATGCATAACTAACTTGTTCATGAGCTACTACTTTATAGTGGTAGCTGAACTATTCGCCATGTGAAGCACCTTGATTTTAAGAAAACACACGTTAAAACAATAATTAATTGATGATTGAGGTACCAAAGAACATCACTATTTGAAAGTGGTTTGCACTTATTGCCATTATTTTAGGTGCGTTACATTCTATGTTCCTTCCTTTAGTTTTATTGTTCGCAGCACCTACGTGGAATTAATGTTATTAACAACTTCAACTTTTCATGCCAAATTTGTCACTGCATGCGATTGCCTGTCAGGCGGCTCGTTACGCGGACTGTCGCAGCTCACTCTCACGGAAGACACCCGAGTGACCACCGAATGACCGAATTTTTGTGTCGTCAAAATTCTCCACGAAAAATGACAAGTACAATCGTAGCTTTACTGAATTCGAAGTTAACGCGAAGTTGTGCTCCGGCTTCCCGCTCCAAAAACAAGTCAGAGCTGAGAGTAGAAAACGAAAGTTCAATCACCGTTGGGGATTATATTACTCCATTCACGATCCATGGTTGCTTTTGGTGCTGCGATAGAAATAATAGACAGCAAAGAGAATGACAGAAAAAAATTACTAGGTAACAGCTCATTTTATAGAAACGAAAATGACTGACTGTCGTCTATCGAAACCTCCATTTATTGAGTTCCCGCGTTCCCATGCTCGCAATCGTATGTCAGTTCAGTGATTTTTGTCTCGTAGCAACAAATATACCGTTCACGGACGGATGTATCCGATAATACAGCGCAGCAGACTTCGCTTTATATAATCCGCCGAAATACGAAGCTCCCGGGTGTGTTTCTCCCACGACAGACTCCCAAAATAAATAGGTAGACTGCGCGTGGTTGTAATGTATTTATTTTCCATTTCCATTCGAAATCACTGAACTGTCTGTGAAGATTATTTTTAGTTCGAATATGTTTTTGTTTTCATCATCGAAGTTAACAAATGGACAGAGTCTATCTATCGGCAATCGCATTTCAATTACTTAATTCACTGCCAATAGTGATTCATAAAAAAGAACGCTTTATGGGGGAGGGATTACAATCAAAAATAACAAAAAACAAAAGATGAGGCGCAATTTAATGGCTGTCAGTTGTCGCTCTAGACCACATCCATTTCATGTCTGTAGATCCAGACAAACAACAGATATTGTTGCATCATTAGGGGTAGTAACGATTACGTCAAATGTACCGTGTCGATGGTGATAAATATTTTAAATGCGACTTATTTTCGCACGATTAAATGAAATGGAAAATTTGGGCTCTCTCATCGTAGTACGCGTCAAAAGTTCGCGTTCTAAGAATAAAGTCATAAAATAGAGACAAGCAGATATTTTCAATGCAATAATGGCGGGAAAGTCGACAACAAATTTATCGCGAAAACTATAATGTTGATCAGATTGCCGCACGACGTGCATTTGTTTTAGGTTGCATCAGAAAATTTCGATAATGTGTACATTGATAGTAGGGACAATGTATGGTGGGGTGTGAATTTTATTCTTACCTCATCACTCTGCATGGGAAGTCGCTTATGAAGCTTAAAATGATCCCCAGCTACTTCTTCTCTACACAAATTTAATCTGAGAGTACAAACGTTTTTGTGGCTCCGTGACGGAATTCTTGAAGAATGCTGTCCATTGAGGCATTCTAGATAGGGTGTCCCTGTGGAACGTTTCATGCTTTATTCCGGACCCCGGCTCTAAGTAAGGCAGCCAACCAAACCAACCCAACACTATTTCTATAGTTAATCTATGTGTTAGAGCCTGTGGTGTCTATCGCAGAAGATGTGTGCTAATCGGGAAGGACAAATTTCTGAAACTTATGAAGACTAAAAAATAAAAAAAAGTACACTCTAGGTCCGTGAAAACGCCTAAGGTAGACTGGAATAACCATTTTTACCTTTGGGACGCTTTCGAATCAATTTTCCTCTTTTCTTTTTTTGAAATATCGATGAATTCGGACTCCTTTTTAAAATGTAGGACGTTTTTGCTAAATTTAAAATTTTTTAGCTTGTTTAGTTGAATTCGACAGAATTTTAATTTTAATTTCAATTATATCGCTAATAAATAACAATGTGTGCCTTTAAAAAAGAAAAAAAAATATTAAGATCGGGATGGGACTCATTTTTTCATCCGGGACTCCTTTTTTGCACTCTTCCCGAAATTTTTCAGATGTAACACTGATCATAACCATTCTATTTCTAGATAAAAATACACTCTCAGATATCTGTGTAGCTTTTCTCAGGTGCAATATTTTTCCTTCCGGAAATTGAACCTGAGACTTTGCGTTCATTATTCCAACACATTTACCACTTCGTCCACGTTATGGATGTACCTTCAAATATATGTTATAAATCTCATCATATCAACGTAAATCTGATAAGCACTCAAATTTATTCGTCATTTTTTTTTGAATTTATACCATAGCCATGGCAGATATAATAAAACCCAACCTCTTACCAGCCTTCTTATAATGAGCACTGAAAATGAATCGCTATAAATGTCAAGTATTGACAGACAACATGACTGGGGAAAACCACCTGTCAGAGTCAAAGCGCCGACATATTTATTTATTAATTTACTTATCTTCGATTTTCGATTGACATAAATATTGTCAAATTGAAGTTGCAAATTAAAGTGTGCTATTATATTGGATTTTGAACACTAAAGTTTTTCTGTCAAAGTGGCATTATATTAAACCAGACAGCAGACAGAATTATATTTCTTTAAGTTGACGGGTTTTATGGCGTATTGAGATAGGTGTCGAAAAATTGGTTTTTATATGACTTAAGAGATATTGCACGCATACATTTTATGTCGCCGTCAGTCAAGCATAAAGTTTTGTACGTAATATTAAGATTGACGCACTTATTTCGGTCTTAAGCAAGCTGTTTTAGTAAAAGGATAATACGATTCTAATAATCATATTATTAAGTGTCCAGGCTAGATTTAATGAACTGACAATTTTCCATATAAATTTACCCATTATGACGTGCAAAGTATTTTGTGTGAAGGTTTAAAATGATTATTATTAAGGCCCATAATATTTGAATATATAATTTCGTATGAACAACGTGACGGAATTTGTTTTTGTTTCACATGTAAAATCAACTTAGTTCCGTGAACGTATAGTTCGTTCACGGGAGTGGCGATTCGATCCCTGTATTTTCTACCAAAATTAGATTCTGCGTAAATTATGGGACACCCTTTACAAACTTCGTACAAGAAAAAATCGTCAAACACTTTCATCCATTTTTATTCATATAAAATATGCACACCTTTACGTAACTTGAATCCACTAAGTATCTAAGGGATGAAGAAAACTTGAAAAACTTTTTCTTTACGAGTTAAGATTAACAAACATTTTTTGGCAGAGTTATTTTCATCGTATTATTGCTGTCTTCCAAAAAAGCCGAAAATAAAGTTTGGACGTTTGGATATTGGATTTACATTTTTGTAGCACCGTTTTGTTAAAACTTAAAGGAAAAAGGAAAGGCCTGTTGTAGTACTTTAAGAATTCTGGGGCACTTATTTCGTAGTTTTTCAGACGGTTATAGTCGAAACGATAGACCTCCAAAAGTAGCAACTAAGTGTCAAAGTTACGAATTTTAGACCTTAATTCAGTACATTTAAAATGACTGTTCAATTTTCGAGAAAGTGGTAGTAGAGTTTCAAACGAAGTTCAAGGATAGTTAAATGATTGGTTTCAATATAGAAAGTCCGCCATGACGTTTTTTATATAGCTTACAGAAAAACCGTAACAAAGTCGTTTGGTTTGGTCCTACACGTAGACTTTTCAATGATGGTATCGAATAGTTCTTTTCAATAATTTTATTTTTACTTCCAGTGCACTATTTCACATTACAACTACATATTTGTAATTGTGAATCGTTACCACAAATTTGTAATAAAATTGTTTTTTTTTTCACAAATTAAAAATATTTAATCCACATATTTGTGATTGGAATGCAAAAGAAAATATTTCTGGATTCGTATTTGACTTGTGATTTAAAATCGTTTTCTCACAATTTTACAGAATGCAATGGAAATACTTCTTTGAATATTTTAAACAAGAACCACCTTTTGTAAAAGGAATTACGGGTCCACTTTTCACTGTAAAATATTCTCACGTACTGAATGAAATTTTTAAATTAATTTCATTTGTTTAATTGTAAACTAACAGATAATTTGAATTTTCACAGCGACTTGTAAATTACAACTATAAATAAAATTTGCTGTAAAACGAAAAATAAAGCATTCCCACAAAAATATGGCTAAAAATTTGTTTTGGAAAACTACATAAACGAACAATATTGATAAAGAATACTTTTGAAAAGTACAAATTTGTAAGTTAAAATTTAAAGGTTTACACGTATTAAGTTTGTTTTCCAATTTCATTATGCATCGTTTGAAGTTGAATAATCGGTTCGATATTAAACAAAATATTAGTAAAGGTCAAGGTCATTTGTAAGAACTGAACGTATTTTTACCAAAGAGGTTGAATGGTGAATATTAAAGCTGTTAAATAAGTCTGTGTAAAAAATGCATTGCGGACATTCAAATGACATCTTGTTCCGAACTTTACTCAATCTGCAAAATAAAATTAAATATAATTTGATGTTTCAAATAATTGCTGATTTATTTACAACTTGAGTTGCGCAGTGGTTGAAGTTATACAATTATATTAACCTGGCTTATATGCAACAAATTCGAAAACTAAGTACAGACAAGCATGCATCCTTGCGCTATATACCCAACAAAAAAATGTCAAGCAAATATGTTTTGGTTAAGGTATTGAAAGTGGTTTTTAGCTACTTCCGTTCGCCTATTTATATATAAGATTTAATTTAAACTAGCAAAATTGTAGAAATTACCTCTTTTAAGGAAAGACCAGTTATGTTAAACCAATACAAATATTGCCCGCATGACATTCGTTGAAACTCTTTACTTGTTTGCAAGTTCTATTCAAAGGAAGACTGTGATTAACCTATAATATATAATTTAAACTAAGTTGAGAAACATTGTTAATGGCATTTTCAACAAATGGGATTTGGGCGTGACAGTGGGAAACAAGAAACTATCAGAATGGACAGTGAATTAAAACCCAGAAGTCGTGAGTATGCATAATGTCTATTGAACATCACACACAAGGGTTTAAGAAGAAGCTAAATAAACTTGTGTAAAAATAAAATAAAAATAATCGCACTTCATGGCGACGTACAAATCTTGTTCCCCTGTATCACATATGCAGCCGATATGTTATTAGACGCCTCGAAACTATATCGGTCTTGACAACTCGAAAAGAATGCTTGAAGTGGACACTCATTTGTTAGCAAGTGACATGAGGATCTACTCGATTCAATTAGATTACATTTGCAACGAGAATTTTAAAACAATTGTATAAGTAAACACACGATAAGGCGTAAGATTTATTACGAATACAGTGGATATGGGTGTCTAGACGGATTCTTACAG
The DNA here is from genome assembly GCA_916610125.1 of Cheilosia vulpina. NCBI lineage: Eukaryota > Metazoa > Arthropoda > Insecta > Diptera > Syrphidae > Cheilosia > Cheilosia vulpina. The sequence goes on from OU744278.1 coordinate 51,554,459, forward strand.
TCATTTAGAGAATACTCAAGTATTTTGACTCAAGTATCAATACGCAGTAGTTATTAATGTTGTGACAGTTATGATAATACTTTGACATCGAACTACATGTGTAGTGTATGGCAATCGACAGAGATAAAAAGTAAGCCCATGCCTTCAAAGTCAATTTGCACAACCGACCTTGGGAAAGACATAAACAGTTGGACTTACAATAATTTCAAACACACTACTAGCTACTACTGCAATTCCGTTGAGCTTGAGATAAGTAAAAAATCTTGTCTTCTATTTTATTATCGATTTATCTTTGACTGGATTACTTCCTTTCAATATGATTTAGGTTCTCTGCGAATGCTGTATTTGCTTTTCTTATGTTTGATTATTTAACTTGTAAGATAAATATTGTAGTTGGCTTTTGGCAACGAATAGAAATACCTGAAAACACAAGAACTGAATTTAATTTGAATCGATTGCGATTTATCTTTCAGAGACAGAGGTGAACTGAAATTTGTAATTTGCAGCACTTCTTCGCAGCCATACAAAACCTACCCCAAGTTGTTTCTGAATGTGATGAAAAACTAGTTTTTTTTTTCCCTACAGTAAATGAATTAGACCATAAGTTAAGGGTGGTTGTGGTGATAAATGTTTCCCCGTATATTACCAGCAGGGTTGCCATGTGTTATTTTGTCTGGTAAATTGATGCGTAAAATGTCAGAAGTCATAGAGACTCTTATGTGTAGGTAAACCAAAAAACACAGATGCTTCTGTCATGGAAGTAGTTTATATTTAAAACACAGATCCCCTTAATTTTCTAGTCTGATCTGGGGGTTGCAATATAGTTTATTTTCTCGTCAGTACATGCTACGAGAATATTTGTCCACAGTAGTGATACTAGTTTCACACCTCACTGAACCTTTTCGTACGGCATTCAACCGAAACGATGGAAAATTAAATTTGCCTTGCCGTTTTTAGGTAATTTAACGAAGCGCATGATGTATAATTCTTATGTGTGCCTTCATTCATTAAATTCATTGACACCGCCCGATACTGCTGTAAAATATTTGAAGGTAATTATAAGAAATTCTTCTTGCTTATTGTTATAAATATAACCTTTTTTTATTGTACTAAAAACGTGCGAATATGTTTTTTTTTAAATTTTTTTTTAACGTAAAATTCGGAAAATGGCTGTTACAGATGTTTCATCATTAACATTGTAAAAGTAAGCTATCTAATACCATGTTCCCACCAACGTGATTTAGCTAAATCAACTTGATTTAGCTAAATCATCTCATAAATTACGTGATTTATCATACATTTTCGTGATTTGTAATTACGTGATTTATACGTGTTTAAATCTTAATTACGTATCTGTCATCGCAAATCCACACAAAATAAAAACGAACATACCTGTTCTTGACTTCAGCACTTTATTCAGAAAACAAAAAAGAAAGAAAAACTGTCAAAAAAATTATTTCAAATTCAATTTTCTAATTTTGTTCGTGTTTCGGTGAGTTTTTGATATTTTTATTAAATTCATGCAATGAAAAATTGTTTTATTCTTGCAGGTATGGCAGAACAACAAAAAACTAACTATCTGGTGTTGGACACCTAATGTCAAAGTCGACAAAAATGTCAAACTAAATCAGTTAAAGTTCGGTGGAGACGCCTTTCGTGATTTATAAATCACTTTAGCTAAATTACGTCGGTGGGAACATAGTATAAGTAAATTCTGCAAATAAAAGGTCTCCCAAAATTATTTTTTATTCTCTACACACACGGATACACTTACTCTATAGGTTACGAGGTTAAAGCTCTTTAAAAAAAAATTTAGCTTATAACATTCTGTACCCCCAAAAAAGGGGTCATTTTTAAATATTACTAAACACCTATCTACTCATTTTTACTTCTGGTCTACCGACTACCTACGGTCAGGAAGTTATCGTGTTTTTAGAAATTATGCAAAAGGAAAACTTTTCTCAAATACGTCCAATAGGTTTTTAGAAATTATGCAAAAGAAAAACTTCTGTCAAATCCGTCCAATAGGTAACTAAACTAATTGCGGTAAATACCAAACATAATGGGCCTTACTAATTATCATTTTTAATCTCCGCACTAAATATTTTGTAACAATATGCAATTTTGTATGGAAAATTTTACCATTGTGAGCACGAAAAATTTAGCCTGGACACTAAAAATGATTATTTGTATCGCGGAATGAAAATGAAAATAGCATTTTATATATTAGATACTAGCTGGACCCGGCATAATCCCGTTTTGGCCGAAAAATGCGATTTTCCAGACCTTTCTTTCAGCTTAAACCTGAAATGCAGCAATACGAACGGAACAAAAAAAGAATCATCAAAATCGGCCTAGCGGTTATCGAGTTGTAACGTCATCCAATTATATTCATATATATATAATATATAGAAGATAATACTGACGTAATGATGATGATTAAGTCCTCTGTGCACACTTGTTTCCTAAATTATTTTTAATTCCCTTGTTTGTGTACATCTCTAGGCCGAAAGTGATCAATTTCTGTTGATTATTTGCACTGACCCTTGTAACCTGCATTCGCGTAGTGAAATGAGTCATAATTTTCTAAACAATTGCAATATTTGTGTACAACCAGGCAGATAAACTTAAGCTTCTCGGAGTACGTGGGTTATCACTCTTTTGTGCGAATGATGACTTTCTACGAAAGTTAGGTTTAATTGCTACCAATGTGCAAAATTGCAGATCAATCTGTTGAAATGAGTCTGAATTAATCAAAACCGCTTTCATCACTGTTGTTGGAGTTTTATAATTTAGAAAAAAGCTGCACCAGCTGAAAGTTATATGAATTTGTCATCTAAAATATGAATGCCACTACATTCCTTTCAAAATACCATACGCATTTCAGTTATAACACGAAAAATTCCGATTCCGAAAATATATCTCAAATGCATCAACCCTCGCTTCATTGACACCTACATAATGCAAAAATATTTTGTTAACACCCTAACCGCGTACCACTAGTCAAAAAACGCGATTTAAAGTTGCATACGAACTATTTTTCCACAGATAGATTTTAAGGGACCCATCCACTGTCAAATAAGGATTGTGTAATGCGTTCTGTTCATCACGATAGCTAACTGGCAGTCAAGGGCTATGCATGGTAATTAAGTATTCCGTTATTTATTTTGACAAACATTTATCTAACGCACACAGATTTAATAGAAGAATATAATGTCCTTGAATAAAATGCGGCTTATAGTTAAAAATTACAACTATTTTCACTTTCATCAGTAGAATCACATTTCGTTACGATAATGATAAGGAGTGTCATGCCTAGCATTCAAGAATCAATTCAAAGTGATACAAAAAACGTATGACCCGCAGGTATGACAGGGGATGGGGCACTTAAGCATGATTCAATTTCAATTCGCTGCACAGAGAAGTAAAAATTGCACTTAAAAAATATAAATTAGGAACATTTTATTATTTGTAAAATAATTGCGTTAACTTTATATTACTGATAAAACTTTTATCTTTTAATTCAAATTCCGTTTATAAACATTTTTCTGTCGTATAATATCAATTAAATGAAAATGCACTCCGCATCCACTTGTAACTTGTTAAAATGAGTATACTCAAATTCTGTGAAGCACCTATTACTAATAGTTTTATCAATGCTCATAACACAAGTGCAAGTGCATGTAGGTACATTGTACATGTAACTAAATGTACACTTAAAAGTAAAGTAAGAATAGTTGTAAGCAAAACAAAAAATGTTAGCAAGCCAATAAATATTTTTAAAACGTTATTTGCCGCCTATTCTTGCAGTCCTGCATTATTTGCAAAAGGCGGTATTTGATGAAATCAATTAAAAGCAGTGCCGCAAGTAAAGCACAAATATCTTAATTCAATATTTATATTTAACCAATAGAGAGAGAACGGCAGGCAGTTGTTTTTTGTTGTCTGCCGTGTCAAGCGGCTCTGTGTGGGCAGGTGGTGTCAAGAACTTGTTATAGGTACCGACTAGAATTCATCGTAAGAAGACGATGGGCTTTCAAATTTGGACTCATTTGGTGGACTTGGTACACGCTTATGCAAAAACTTTCCGTCAGCCAAAAACCAGTCCTCAAGTGAGTTTAGCGAAAAGTTAGACCGTGATCAAAGATCTACAAACACGGTGTTCTCGCAGCCCATCTGCCATCATAGAGGAACACGTTAGATAATAATGTGCATTGTGCAGTATGTTCCAAGAATTTAGACAAAATTTCTCATGCACCGAATGACCAAAATAGGAATTTGGCAACCCTAGTCCCACTAAAAAAAAAGAAAGAATATTCCCAACAATTGCCTAGCCCTTGTCCTTCTCCTTGTCATTCGTCCATAGTTTGATGTTGCACATTGTCTGTGGAAGGTAGGTAAGGTACTCATACTCACCCTTTCCAATAATTCAGCGTTCTGTTGAAGTATTCCAGCTGTTAGAGAACCTACACCTGGCGACGAATAATACGACACAACAACAAAATATACCGAACCGTAATAACATCAAACACTTTCAAATTAAAAAAAAACTATTTCGGTACAAAATATAACAAAATCTTCCACTGTTATGGTTTCTTTTTTCGTCTATTTTTTTAATCACGATCCGTTTGAGTCGCGTGAACTAGGTACACAACAACTTTGTCCTGTGCTGCGGGGGATGAATTTCTAAATTTACTTAAACCACAATACCATCAGCGATGGGCGCACAGGCAGCAGGCACACACTATTCTTTTTCCACGACACTACCACCACTACCACGAAGGTCTTTATCAACCAGAAATAGAAATATACAAAAATATATTCGTATATGTGAAGTATTCCACGGTTCACGCACAAAACAAAAAAAAAACAGTACAATTGCTTATCGATTCCCTTTACTTCTCTTTTTTGCCGATTTTATCTGAAGTAGACCCAACGGTGAAGGACAAAGACAAACTTGAGAAATTTATCTTTTTTTTTCCGAGTGCATAATGCAGACAGCAGTTTATTCTAGGTAACAAGAATGGAACAGAGCGAAAAACCAGAATAACACTAGGTACATTTATGTGTAAGACCGAATTAGAAGTAGGTAGATCGACGATAAACAAACACGATACAGAGTGTACACAATGCGACTCCTTTGCCGATTCTCTCAACAATGATTAACTGTTCCCGAGCGGAGCACGTTTTAAGTGAACTTCATGTGTTGCCTGTTGCCCTGCTGGTGCTCTGATGTGGATGATGATGATGGGGACGACGACGCCGCGATGAGGGCGAGACGAGGCGAACACTTATGAACGGGTTGACTTCTATTTGAAATGAAACGCGCGCGCCGCTTGTGACGTGTTTGGTACGGGGGACGGCTAACTCTCTCTCTCTCTCTCTCTCTCTAGCACAAAGCGAAGTGCCGTTTAATCAGTTCCATATACTTGTCCAACTGGTCATTCTCACCCTCCGCCACCAGTCTCACCCAGAAAGTTCCACTTTTTCTTGATCTTGCTCAAGAACATAATGCCGATCGCGCTAGTGTGTCTCCCACGAAGTGATATTGAAAACGACAGTGCTAAGGATGAAGCGATGATTCGGCCAGTGATTGGTGTATGAGCATCGGGAAGGGGAATACTCGAAATGAATCTTCTCTTTCGGTGATTAGAAATGGATTAGAGAGAATGATCATAGCTCTCTGTTTTGATCGTAAATCAAAGAGTAAAATAATGTGCGTGTAGCGTTCTCTTTGAGTGAAAGCTTTCAAAAGTTGCATTTGATGTTTAATACTTTGGATAGTTCATCGTTCAAGTGGTACTAATAATGGGTATTAACAGGAATTTTTCTCAATTCTTTATTAATTAAAAAATGTTTATAGATGCGTCGCAAAATTTGCTTTATTGTCCCTATGGAATGGAACACAGGTGTTAGGTTGCCTAACAGCTGATAGTTTGAAATGACATCTCCCTACCTAAGGTACAGTACTCGTCGGATATAAGTGACCTGCTGAATAGCAACACGCCTTAAAAAGCAACAAATTATTTAGTGTTCCGATTAACAAACCCCATCCTTTGCAATTGTACCCGATTATAAGCAACCTTCTGTTTATTTATTAAATAGAAATCTGAACCAAAATTGTGTTTACATATGCTTAGTACCTACGCTGCTCTAGATAAATTTTAGCTGCCATAAAGAATTCTCTCCAAAATTTAGCTGAGCTAAAATACGCAGCTTAGTATCCTGCTCGCGCTAAATTTTATCTCCCATACAAAAATGTCTACAAAGATAAAATTTAGCGAGGCAGTTTACCAAAACAGTATCCTGTTCGTTCGCTAAATTCTTAACTTCATATAGATGGGCCGCTGACAAGTCTCCACTCATTTAGCTCGCGAACTAAATGTCCGGTACATTAAATCGCAAATAAATTTGGATATAAAAAGCCGAGGAAACAATTTTTGTTGTGTTTACTTTGGAATTATTTTAGAGGAAACCGCAAAAAACATTTGTGCGATAAATAAAAGTGAACGCAAAACCAAAAATTCCGTTTCATGCGATAAAAAAAACATAAAAAAGATTGCAGGGCTTGTGGAGGAACGATCAGCAATATTGAAATTGCAGAAAAATTCCAATGCAAATAGGGATTTAAGGAGGGGACGTGTCGTCTTCTGCTTGCTACTATAGAAATTATTTGAGCCGATGCAGCAATGATAATATCTTCTTCAATTTTACTTATATCTATTGTTTTGGAACGATTCAAACCAGAGACAAATGATACTGAGACCCCCAACTCACAATCCTCTTGCCGCTGGGCCCCTCAGTTTTTTTTTCAAATTCGCCATTTTGTTTTCCTATCGGTGTTGTGTCAATTAAGAATCCGTGTGACATGCAAAAACATACAAAAAATACAAAAATAAATGCTGCCAACCTCGACAACCGTGGTGAAATGTGCTAGAATTCGGAAATACCACATTTTTACATTACTGAATGCCATTGGTTAGTTATTATTAATTGTTAAAAGGCGAATAATTTGATTTCTTTGGTTAATAAAACTAGCTAAAGGAGATGTTCTAAATACTAAAAACTTATTATGACAAACACGGTTGCGTATTTTGCGCTTTTGAATATCATTAACTTCGATTTCATGCGTAAATTTTTCTTAGAAAACTGAATAAAATTTGCTCAATATATTTCTATTTTACTTCAAATAATCTGCATTGTTCATTTTTCATATATATTTCAAGCCAATCTCCACTTATTCCTTAAAAAAAATATTATGCACACGTAACGAATAATTTCAAATTTAACGGATGAAATTCTATGAACGCTGTCAGCAACTTTGCCCACAGCGGAAGTGGCATATGCAAGGTGCGAGTGTGTTGGTGAGTCGGAATTTTTGAAGTTTCGTGACATTTGTCAATACGAATTTCTATGTAACAATACAAGCGCACTTAGCATTTGCCAACCCATAAAAATATAGCTTGTAGACTAAGTAACGGGAAATCGGTCGGAGTTGGTGGTCTCAGTATTGTCTCTGATTCAAACAATGCATTGTCTTTAAAGTTCGAAATTCGAAAATTGTAATTGTTTGTTAAAACAACGTTAACTGTCATGAACAAATAGTTTTTCTGGCATCTATATGATGTTTAAAAATTTAGCGACCATTTATCTTTGGTGTGGCGAATCGAAGTGGAGACTAGGGACGCTAAAATTTTGCACGAGCAGGATACTAAGCTTTAATTGTAAGAGATCGTTGTATTCTGTTGTTCTGGTGCGGAAAAGTATACAAGGAATGAGCTTTTAATTATTCCATGGACCAGAAGTATATAGAATCTGAAAAATATAGTTGAAAGATTTAGAGAGAGATTTAAATGTTTGAAGGAAGTTTTTTCAATGAACAGCTGTTTTCTGTAACACTTATCCACAGCGTACTCCTTGTCAACATTTAGCTAGGATTTTAGCTAATGTTTGGATAAAAAAGTTGGAGAGAAACTAAAATTTAGTTAAGCTGGAGTAGTTTAACCTGTAGAGCATACCAGGTAAAATAATATTTTTTTTATAAGCGCATTCAAAATTTGTTCACAAACGAAATTTTTGTTTTTCTAAAGACGTTTCCTTTTTGTTATTTTGTTTTGTGAATGAAAAGACTTGGAACTAAAATTAATTATTTATAAATTCTAGAAATGCCATTACAAAATACGTTAGTGTTCTATTACCAGGGTTCCCGCTTTATAGGAATTTAATTGAAAACCCGACTATAAACACTATAATTTTATACCCATGCCCATTTGCTATTATCCGGGAAATAGAATTTGGTTTCTGAAAGACACATCTTTCAAGGGCGGATCCAGGATTTATTTCTGGGAGGGGCACAAAGGCCAGATAGGTGAAGAGTGTACCCCATAGTATTGCATTGCAATTTGTTTTTGGGATTCATTCTTTGCCAATAACATTGAAGAATAACAAAGAATAAAAAATACTTTTTGTAAAGGTGTAATAATGAAAAATTATATGATTAATAATGACAGTTTTCTTTTATGTTTTCTGCTGAAGATATCTAGTACTTCTTCATCTTTGAAGCAATGTCTTGATGGATATGCATTAGGGCTGGTCCATTCAGGCGATCTTCTCTCATATTGCTGTGAAGATATGTCTCTATCCGGCGTATATATACGTACTTGTACATTTTTAAGTATATTTAATTTTATATAAAATTCTCTTTTTTTACGGCCGTCGGAAACACAAAAATTGTACGATTAAAAATGTGGTCTATACGACTTTGCGCTTAAGGCTAGAAATTTCATGCACGCGCCCCAAGATTCACATATATTTCTAGGTTCCAGCATATGCAGACATAGATTTGGGTAATTTTTCGGCTTGATTTCCATCCTTTGTTAGAAAAGTGACTTTTATTTTCGTACATAGGCGAAGTGTGTGTGTTGTTTTGATAATGGAATGAGCAAGCAGTAATAATGCAATTCTCTCTGGGGGGGGGGGGGGGCGCACGTGCCCCTGTGACCCTCCCCCCCTGGATCCGCCCTTGTACATACTTTAAATGTACTACTATGAATTTTTCATATACCCTCTCGAGGAGCTTAGTTCGCTGCGTCATCAAAGTGCAAGTCCAACAATGAGCTTGAATCAAGGTTGTGATCAGGCGATGGTCTTCCTCTAATCTACATTCATACTACCGCTGACATTGCTCCTTGAAGGTGGTTCATATCGTTTAACATATTTTTGTGTAACTTTCCCCAATCCATATCACTTTCTAAATGGCTGAAATGCAACTGCTTTTTTTTTGTGACCAGGGTCTGTGATTCGCTGTTTTGTCTTACGCGGTTTAATCCCAACCTTAGTTCTTTTACTGAGGCCTTCTGTATTTAGATTCATATCCGACGTTTGACGTTGTCTCCAAATAACCTTTTTCCGTGATGGGGAAGATACCCCGACATAGTAACGCCGGCAATATGAATATGAGGGCTGCCACTGGGCTAATAAAGGTTCACTCGCCTTTAAAGCGTCAGCACCCTGACTGATGAAAATAACGTTTTACTCACCTCAGCCAAAAATATGTCGAAGAAGCTCACGTGCGGTATGTCTGGCACCCCAACTGCGAACTACAATTTTCAACAATTTATGTGCCAATCAAACACTCTGGGAAACAGTTGAAGAATTATAAATACAAAAATTATAAATTTAATTGTATCAATAAAATAAAAATAATAAGTATTGCTCACATGATATTAAAAGTGTCCCATCTTTGACAATGACAAAAAAAAGTCGAATGTCTAAAAGCCTCTATTTAAAGTAGTCTCGAGATACCTATAAGCTCACGAGAAGATCTCCTTCATGAATTAGTGCTTTGCGAAATTTAGACACTCAACAAAATATCATATAAATCAGCATTTGGGAAAAGTCGTGCAGTAGAACGCTGTAAAATACTAAAAAAAAAAAAAAAGTCGTGCAGACAATTTTTATGTGCCTGTGGACTGGAGGAAATTACGTTTTTATTACTGTTAATTTTTTTAAGAGCGTTGTTAGTCAATAAATCAATAAACAATAAAAAATATTTCGCACAAGAGATCCATATAAGAGTAGCTTCTCGGAGTCATCGGTTTGCAAGAGTTTTCATTTTTGGGGCGAATGGACGAGACCTGGAATTGTATGCTCAATAAAGAAGCTTTTTCAGGTCAATTTTATTCTCGGGTGTTTGTCATAACATTCGCAAAAGGTGGAGCTATGGTAATAAAAAAAACCTTTACTAATAAATTTTATTTTTCCAGTGACTGAACTTTAGACCGCTCAATACCTCAGCGCCATACCTACCTTATCGAGTTAGTAAATGCCGTACCTACTTGAACTAGCAGCTCAGCGCATATTTCTCTGGATCAAACACAACTCAAGTCAACCGAAAATTGTATCCCAATTGTGCATTAAGAAAAAAAAGTGAAGCACACTATAATGGTTGGCGAATGAGAAGCGCTACTCCCGACAACATTCAACAAGTTCAGTGCGCAACGCAGAGAACAAGCCTCTTGAACACGTTGCTGGGGAGAAGTGAAAGCCTTTTTATTAAAAAAACATTCAAACCATCCGTAATTGTGAAAAATTCGGACAGATTGCAACACGAAACTAAGAACTATTAAGTAATGCATAAACAACGCAAGATAAGTTGTGACGAAAGTCACGCTTCATACAAAAGGAGTCCCTCTGCTATATCTCCCGTTCAAACTCATATATAAAATATCTTCTACTCTTGTGCGCCATTCAGTGTTTTACAAATGAACCGAATAAAATTCATTTATATCTAGGTATGACAAAGCACCTACGCCTTGATGATCAGAATCCAAATTTACGTAGCCGCATTCTTTTCAACTCTGACGTTCATTCGAAAGTCCACCTCTACACGGACTATACAAAGACACTAGGTACAAAAAAAGAGAACCAAACTGACGGGAGAAATATTGTGTGCTCCGTAGGAAAGGATCCGAGGATCTGGCACTGGGGCCCAAGGAATTTCTTAATTAAATTCCTTTCGATAAAATGAATAATAACGCACAGCAGCAGGAATAAAAATATAGAAAAAAAAAAAACCAACAGCAAACGAACGATGGACCGTAGTTTGCATCCAGGATTCTTTCTCTCTTTCCTGATGCAGTCGGGTCTTCTGCAACACCGGCTCTTTTTAATTACTTATATTTTCAAAATCATATAATTATATTCGTATTCACGGCTTGTAGTTACATCTAGCGTTGCCTTCCTATTCCGAAGAATGTTCAAGTGAAATCCATCTAGGACGAGGTGCGCTATTCATATTTATTTCGTCTTCGTATAGTTCGTAATGAAGTCATTCCGGAGAACGACTTTTGTTTTATTTACCAATTATCACCCTGACCGAGCTGGCCTGATTGAAAATGAAATATTTTGTGCATTTAATTAGACAGCTCCAAGGATCTCCAGTCAGCCGTTGTCAAAACGCAATGATTCAAATAATATATCCAACGCAATTTAGAGGGCGCCATGATGAATTATTCTGCTTATGCAATGGCTCCACAATGTTCCCGTTTGCATATACTTACTTATATCAGCAGGACAAATAAAATCGGACGCGACAGAGTATGCCACGTTTTGAACAACGAACGATCAACGTAATGTCGTCATTACGATGATGGTGATTGTGTCGCTGTATAGAGGAGTCTATCCTCACGGGAGGTATATGGAGGCTTTGCGCAGAGATTTGCGATTTAATTTCGTAGTCAATTTAATAAACGCACCTTTAAAGGCGCACTGTTGCTGGTAAATTTCATCCCCTGAGGGTGAAAATTAAATTAACTAGTGGTAATTGTATGTAACGAGAGTGTTTTCCGTCAAACGACGCTGGGGCGGTTTCGCTTCCTTTGGTTATTTTATTTCCTGTCCCCTGGGGGAGTATTAATTTTAATGAATAGTTTGAACGGTAGACGTTGGTTGAGGGAAATTTCGGGCGCGTATTAAGTATCTTCTTTGGAAAAGTAGCTGAAGACGTTCTATATTGCAGTGAGCTGGCGGAATTATTTTTTGGGGTAGGGACACATTTGGTGGTCTAAGTACTCCTTACCAACTTTGTACTTTGTATTACTGACGACTGTATTTTGATTTTGATTTTTTTCGCTGCCATTTAGTTTCTTATACTTTGGATCGTAGTAGCTAACGCAAATTAATTTAGTGCCTCTATCTGTCTAGACTCCACTTATACATCCGGCGTTGGAGAACTTCCCGCCTCTTCGCAATGTCTTTGGATTGTACGCAAAGACCAAAAGAGCTAGCGCAGGGTGTGACCTTGCCTGCCTTTACAGTTGATGCATCGTCGCACCTTCGAGGCAAGTGGACATATGAAGAGCTCACCGGTGATGGACTTTATATGCTTGTGGCCGATGTCTCAGCTTCAACCATCTTCGAATGTAGGCTAACGAAGATAAAACCACTAGCCAGTAACACCAGTAAGACACAGAATGTCAGAAACTACCAAGGAGCCCTAATCCAGATTATGAAAACTTTACAATTTCACTATATAAGTCAATAGACATCCCAATTCCCAATTAACGCGGCAAGAAAAAAAATAAACCAACAATTGAGAACACTTATTGCCATCTCTTGGTCAAAGAAGGACGACTGTGCTAAAACAATCTGCTAAAAAGAACAAAATCTGTTCTGGAATTGAGTACATACGTCTGAGGCTCTTCTGACAGGATACTCTGCCTAACTTGCCTAAACGAACTCTTTCTTATTACTGCTGCCTTTCATTCTTTGCTATCCAGGACATTGCTTTCAGTTAACCACACTGCGGCACCCACGATTTTTGCACGAAAACTTGGTCTTCCGTTCGGCCTCCAACCCATCATGATCATGGTATAGAATTAAAAAAGGTTGGGGCAGCATTGTGGTCCGTTACCCTCGAGTGAGTTAAGCCAATGAATTCGACTAGTTGCGGCCTTTAGCGGTGCTTGCATTTTTCTACAGCCCACATAGTTTGCGGTGGACGTCTTCTCCTGAAAAATGTCTCCATTGTGAGTTCGCAAATCTATCCTAGAGACTAAATACGATTTTTAGTATCGGGCAATGTTAACTGCGATGTCGGCGAGCGCCGTAACTACCTCGAAATGCAGATAGCCTAATGTGCTGTCGGTAACCTCTTGTCTTGAATGATGTTGCGATAGTGGGACGACTTGAGTTTCCCACACAAGAACTCTGTTGACTCTGAGCCTTAGTAATAATTTTTAAGCTTCAGACTAAATATTTTATAGGTCACAATTGGTAACTTTATATGGAAAATTTCGCCATTGTGAGTTAGTCAAATCTAGCCTGGACACTAAATATTATTATTAGTATCGCGTTCCGTTGACTACTTGAGTTGTGCTTCGCATTCATCGAAACGCCTGTTCGAGTCTTCCATTTGTTTGACACTATAGGTTTAAAATATTTGTGTGACCAGGTAAAGGTAATAGAGGCCCATCGTTTTGACACTAGGATATTAAAGTAATTCACTTCGTTGTGAGTTTACTTGCATGCCACCATTTGTTTTATCACATCACCATAGTTTGGGAAAATGATACTGACCACATCTCCAAATATGACAGGGAAGCTCACATCATGTGAATGTCATCCTGACTGTCGATGACACCGTTTGATGCAATCTATTGATTTTTGTCATTCCTCTGTTGCTATTCTCAAGTGTCCACTGATAAGTTTAGTAAGTTGAGTCCGGGTGAACAGGTGAACTCTCGGTGGCCACGGGGCGCATGCACCCGAGATAAGCACAATTGATTCAAGACAGGTATGACGATGGGCGCCGACAATTTAATTCAAATCATATCCATGCACCAACTGACTAAAAAATGGGTATCACAACTCGAATAATAAGTACGATGCAAGCAGTAGTAGTCCCAACATGTTTCAGTGAAAGAAATATGATTGAAAGACCGATGTGTCAATTTCCACTTTGGTGTAAAGTTAAAATTGACACAACTGTCTTTCAATGCGTCCTTCTTCTTTTAATTCAAACCGCTAAATCGAACATTCCTACCTACATCCACCCAGCAACCTCCACCCCATGTAGGTATCAAGTGTAACAAGAGCCTCACAATCACAATTCTGATTCAACCAAAAGGTGGGTAAACATACCTCCATTCCGACTGCGACAACGACACGTTGCTAGCATTTTATTCAACACTGGCTGCCACTTCGGCCACCAAACCCACGCCCTGCCAAACTAAACAGAAGAAAGCCGCCCTCATATCCAAGCGTGAGCAATGACACGACCATGATGCATGACCTCGCATCCATCAGTAATTATTGGGAGATAATAAATTAATAAAATTCACTCTGACTCAGGTTAGGGTTGGTTATGTTTACCACAGACATCTGCAGATGCTTGCATTTCGAGTTGGATAAAAAAAAAACAAACACAGCCGACAGGTGTTCTTCGATTCAAAGTTGAAAAGTTCCTCAAAAGCTGCCGAATAACATCGCCAGAGAGGCGTTTTTCAAATGAGAACAGCCCGCGTCGACTCAGACACTTTCACTCAAACCGAGTGGTGGAAAGCTTCGCTAAAAGCTGGCAAGATGAATTTTCGGCCAAAAACTAGGCAACCAGTTTACTTGCGGATTGAATTTTTGTTTTCCTTAGAAAATGAATGTGTGCTTCTTTTGATTTTCTTTCTGTTTAAAGGACAATCGAAAGAAGTGTCTGAAAGGTTTTCCGTCTTGAATAAACCATAGCCCAGCCAGTTTGCACTCTCACCCCTTATCGGCTTATTTGACCACTTGAAATATTACGGAGAAGTACGTAGTTAGATATTTTGTTGTTTTGCCTTTTTCCTTTGTGTGTATTTATGGGGTGCTCAATAAGGGGGGAGAGTCCAATTCAGTTGTCTGTTAAGCGGCTCCTTTTTTGTTGGAAGCAATAACATCCAACATATGTGTGGAAATCGGTTTGCGAGGGATATATGAATGAATGTTTTGCATGTTAGTGTTTTGCTGGAAACAGAGATACGAGAGATCCTCATGTTTTTAATATATAATTTTCCTCCCTGCTGTCATTGTTGTAGGTAGATATACGTATTCGGAGTAGGTGTTTGCCGGTTGCTGATAGGTGGGGTTACTTGGTTCATTTGTTGGCAACACGTGCGAATGTGACTTCTTAAAGCAGTAAGGTATCAAACCGACATAGTTTTTCTTTCGTTTTATAAATTTAATTTTGTCGGGTTGTTCTTCGAAGAGATGCATGTGTGTAGCGCGGAAGGGCCTGGGCATGAAAAATGGATTTATTAAGAAACTTCATATAAGTAATAATGTCGCAGACAAATTATATTGTTAGAGATTAATAAAAATAATATAAAAAGGGATGGAACCCGTGCAGGAAGCATTCCTCAACTGGATTGATCAAAATAATAGTCGGCTATCTCTGGTAGGTATACGCGTTTGAAGCTGACTATACTTATGGATGTTTCTCTCTCACCAATCACTATAGTTCAGTAGAGTTAGTGACTACCGAAGAGGGTTGCATCAAGTCATTTCAGAACTTCAATTATTCGAATTGCATTCAAATGATTCAATTTATTGGTTT
This sequence comes from Cheilosia vulpina, assembly GCA_916610125.1. Classification (NCBI taxonomy): domain Eukaryota; kingdom Metazoa; phylum Arthropoda; class Insecta; order Diptera; family Syrphidae; genus Cheilosia; species Cheilosia vulpina. Next base: position 51,570,045 of record OU744278.1, read on the forward strand.
GACCTGTAAGCCATCATTTCCCATTATCATTCATCATTTGCATTATTTGTAATTATATTTTCAATCTTCGCCAATCATTTGAGTTCTTTTTTCAAATCATCCCCAGTCACTAACATTCTTTATATAATCATCTGCCCTCAAATGCGAGTAAAATCAATACGAAAGGTTGTGTTTCATGCTTTTAAACTCGAAAGGGAACAAGATGATCGAATGTCGGAGAGTTTTGCTCCGTTTTAAACCTTGTCGGAATTATCTTCTTTATCCACTGGTGAGATTGATTTCGTCGCTTACATAAAATGATTTCGTATGTTTAAAAATTTAAGCGCAATGTTTGGTGCTTCGATTTTTTATGTATTAATTCTCTTAAAAACTTTGTTTTTCGAAACCTTTCTTGGTTTTCATTTCACATTTTGTTGTATGTATAATATAGTAGTATTGCACAAGTACCTAAAAATATTAATTTCAAATAGAAATAAAAATCGCAATTGGTAAAAGAATGTCTGTCGAGTGTCCAATCGAATTTTGAGTTTTTACTTCCATTACTGTTCCGAAAAATAGGACGGGCACATTTTGACCTCCTGTAAAATATTCAAACTTTTCATCATCGCTTAACAAAAACGGACAAGTGAAATGGAATAAAAAACGCAAGAGCTGTAGAATTCAAACCCAAATCTTTCTACAAAAAAATATGGTTTCTAACAAAAAATAATTTTTAGCATTTTTAGAAATCCTAAACAAATTTTTGTATGCTGGTCCACAGTTTTCTAGTATTTCTTCTTGCGCACAGAAATTTGACTATCCGAGAAAATATTATATATATGACCTGAGAATAATATTGACAGTAATTCCCCAATTTATTCACGACCAAACTAAAATTGAGGAAGGACTTTAAGAATGTCGTGAGGCGGCTTGCTGTTAGTTGACTGTTTTCAAAAATAATTTAAGATATCTAATACCCTGTAAAATAGCATAGTCGAGTTAGCATTGGCTTTTAAAAAAATGTATTTACTAAGAGCGGCCCGTTTAGTTTTTATTTCATTTTACAAAAGTTGCCATAACCTTCGTCGTAAGTCAACTTCTATGATTTTGAGAACTATACTTAAACTGTGAATACTTACTCGTACAATTTATTCAGAAGCTAAATGTAAAACATTTTTTGCTTCTTTTGTATACAAATTTGTCATTTGGCTGAAAAGTATTTATCGTAAAAACGTCATTTTCTGCCTTCAACGCAACTTGATTCCCAAATGGTTCTGGTATTTGGCATAACATTCTGAAGAAACCTACATAAAGCTTCTAAAAAAAATGTAAACTCTTGAATGCAGCAATATTTTATTCGGCAGTTCGGGATTCTGTATAAAGAAAACGTTCAATCGTTTTTGCTTGCATAAACGTTTTGCTTCTTCTAATTTTCGTTTTTCGCGTTCGCTTCTCCAAAAATAAAAGAAGTTTCGTTTTGTGAGAGACGCAACTACTCTTAACAAATTAAGTGAAAAGAAGTATTAGTTCACGCAGGATCGTAGCTGTGAGTCTTTAAAACGAGCATAGCTCGTGGCTACATTTTTTTTATACACCAAACAATTAAATTAAAAGAGTATTTCCCATGAAAAACTCGAACAAAACGAATGTTTGTGGAAAGCTTGACCTAGGGTCCATACGGACCTGTTGCGCCAACTATTTTTTTTATTTTTATTAATAGATGACAAGTATTGCTACGTACATAAAAATAAACAAATTACCTAGTTAGAGTGGAATGATATATTTGTACTGAACCCGAAGAGCAAAAGGTACAAAGAGGTACCTACCTACATTCGAGAAAATCCAACTTTATCCACTTTAAAATTAAGACTACATTTAAAAAAAAAATAGTTTGTGAATAGAAAGACGAAAACGAAAGGAGTTCCATACGTTTGTTTATTTTTTTTAAGCGAAAGTGGTTTTCGTTTTATTTTTTACAAAATACCACCAAAGGGCAACGTCCGTCGCTAGGATAAAAGCAATATTCGACGTGTATGTATATAGATTTCGATATTCAAACTTTCAGATAACATTCGGTTTCACTTTCTAAAAAGACCACTTACTACTTTGATACTTTATCAAAACCAGTCGGCTATTAGTTACTGAACTCATACAAGGACGAAATCGAACTTGCGTAGGCAATTATATTTTCTGTACCTTCAGGTTTCTCCATATTCGTCAAATATCAAATCGTAACTTGCACAGAAAACTGATCTAATGAAGCTTTGCATATTTTATAGATATTTCCCGAAAATGCTGATCAAAAGTCTCGCCGACCCAGGGCGACAACTTCGATAGCTTTGCATGAAAATAATTTTAAAAAAGCATTTCCAATTGATGTAACTTTCAGAGCCAGGTACAGTCTGAAGACCGCGATAGATTCCGTATCCGATGCATGTCATATCTAAAAATGAGAAACATGCAACCCAAGCCTTCAATCGAAAGTATTCTGTTCACAATGTGGGATGTCCCACAGCTTTTGCCTGTCATCCCCTCTGATTTCAGTTAAAGAACGCGCACTCTAAAAAACTGCAGAAAAAAAGAAATATCCAAAAAAATAACAAAAGCAATGAAAAGGAACATCATATCCAGTAATCTGATGCGGCATTGAAAAATACAAGGACAATGCTTTTGGTTTGTTCGCTGTTGCAGGAACCATGCGGCGGAATGAGGAACTCTACGCGACAAGGAAAATCTGGAAAAAAAAAAAAAACATATTTGACAATAACAACTCCGAAGTTCAGATTTAAAGTGTGTTCAATCTATGGCTTACCCGGGGTATCCTCGAAAGTTTGCGTCCAGCTCCAGTAGTTGTCTTGTTCAACACTGCTTTTTTGGGGCCACAGTCTGGTCGGGTGTGTACTTGTATAGCATATACCTTACCTGCTGTGAGTGTGTTTCCTGTTCTCGCTATATATTTATTTTTTGGCCCGTTTGGTGAGTCGAATTTTTGGTTTCAGCCTTCTACAGTTTGTCTTGTTTCGTTTTGCTTTGTAGACTCGTCGGAGAGAGTTCTGGTCCACAGAGTTTTCGTTATCCTTCTCAGGTATGCTTTACCAATGTTTTTTTGGTATTGGCGATAAAACTTTTGCCATTCGTTTCACATGCTGGACAAGTGGACACGTACCGGAAATTGTCTGTGTGCATGTTGTTTTATATTTCATTTTCTGTTTCTCCTCGCCGCCGCGCCGTTCTGTGTCCTGCTGCTGATGCAACACTGCACAGGGGACGAGTAAAATCGCCTAGAAAAGGATCAAATATTTGAGCAACTGTGTTATTTTGTTTCTCCATTCATTCCACAAGGGGATATTAATTAGTACAAATATTGAATTAACTAAAAACCGCAAAGGAGGAATTGCAAAGCAGCGCATTAGCTCAGATTGGACAGCATCTGATTAAAGTTGGTTAAAGCCAATTTAGTTGCGAATGCAGTTTTGTTGACGTTTGCAATTGGACAATGCTATGCTGCGAAAATGTTTGATTTATTTACCAGAGTAACTCGTTGGATAGTTGTTTTGTTTTTATTTAGGCAACAGGTAATGTTTGACGGATTTGACTATATTTGGTCAAAGCTAATTAAGGACATTTCTATGCAGTTGCAGATATATCACGGCTAAACATTTGAACCTACGTAGATATATCTTATTTGGTTTCAACTATGTCAAATATGTATTTTAGTGGGGACTAACTAGTAGGACTAAAATACCCAAATGAAACTTTCCTCTAAGATTCGCATCAATATCGGAATGGGACCAGAAAACACTTTCTTATCTTTACAAATGAATCAAATATGAACTGTGGAGTAGGAGCGGGCGTATTCTCAATGGAACTAGGCATTTTAAAATCGTTTTAGGTTCCCAATGAGCTAGCGTATTTAAGGCAAGCAGAAGTATTATCAATCAGGGAGGCTTGTATAAACTGCTCAGGCTTATGAACCTAGCGACTCTCAGAAAAAAAGGTATATTCATCTATAGTCAGTCCGCGATCAAGGCTCCCGGTTCATCCAAGTCCACGTCCAAGCTTGTTGTGGACTGCAGTTAGACAGCGGCCATTAAGGTTGAAATCACTCTGGGTTAGGTTCCCTGCTACAGAAACATAGAGGGGGGAAGAAAGTCAATGAATTTACCAGACTTCTATACAAATGAAGTTCATCGTCGCCTGGAATACGTAAAGAAAAAATTCCTCTAGCACTTCACTTCAAAGACGGAGACTAGGTGAACAAACCTTGCGAGCAGCGTCATTTCAAGGACGATTTGTGATTCCAATACTCAGTTTCGGGACAACACAGATGTGTGACATATAGATCAACTAAATTAAGGATGAATTACCAAAGAGTAGTTCGCCTTGTTTTGTTACTAAGCCGTTGTTGGATTAGGACTATATATATAGCCACCATTTAGTGACGGATTCATAAAGCCTTTCTGTTATTTAGAACTTTAGTACGCAACTCCTATAGGCGAGTGGATGGTTCACAAATTCCTAAAAAAAATGATGATACAAGTAAAAACCGCATCTCTGTCCGTTCAGAGTTCTTGTGGTAGCTCTGTAAATATTAAACTAACAACAGCGCTACCTACCGGATTTGATTTAAATATAACTCGCTAAACTACTGCCGGCACTGTTTTTTTTTAGCATTTGAGTCACGCCCATTTTAATTAAATTTTTATTAGAATTGGTTTAGTAGCTTTTGAGTCACGCAAATTGTCCTTTGTTTATTCCTTTCTCAAATATCCCCATTTTATGAAACAATTTTTTTTTGTTTTATACATAATAAGCCAATTTCTGGGTCATGACCCTTGCCAGAATGTTAGCAATTTCTGCCCGGTTGTTGGCATTCAGGCGGAATGTAAAAAACACAATGAAAATTTGCAAAGGGCCAAATAGGCGAGCGGGCTACCCAAATCCCCTTACTAAATGAGGCGAACCTGGCAGTATTCCCTTAAAACATCCATTTATGCCCTTGAATTGCAAGCCATTGCGCGGTTCTTTTGGAACCGATTCTAGCCTAAGTCCAATTCATCATGACGTGGAAAAGAACTACCTAGAACGCCATGGTGATAGCAAAATTAAAGCTATCAAATGCATAAAGTGCTTTTGAAAGTCCGAGGGACTTCATCTTATGTCACTCACGCGGTTTGTGTGAACGTACTGACACATGTAACAATTGACAGGGATGGTGGGATCCATACCTAGAAAAAGGTTCCACGCGCACTTAAATGACACCGTGCTCCTCGCAGATTCGATGGATATAATGATTCAATCTCTAAAATAAGAGAAATACCGTTTAAATTCTAAAACACACCGGTGAAACCGGCAGGTAGATGGGAACCCATTCGCCTTCACTGCTGTGTATCCTCGTCAAAAAGCTCTGCTGCAGCTTCTTTTGAGCACTGGTATACTGACGTTTGATGCATTTGTGACTTTAAATAGTGACCGCGGGTAAAATGTATTCATGAAAAATTTTAAAAATAGCAAAAATATTTTTTAAATATTACTTATGGTTATAGAAGCGGGAAATGTAAACTAAATCCGGCAGACGTCCCTAAACCGAATCAAAAAGACTAAGAACTTTGAATTTTTAAAACTTACCGAGGTATATCTAAATTATCGCATACGAGAAAGCTAACAATTTCAAAAGTAAGTATTATAGGATTTCAGGCTAAAACTAAGATCCCCATTCTAACCATACAGTTCCGACGAAATGCCCGGGCACCCGTCTAAGCTACACATCGATTGCAGCTACCGTCGTCGTCCGTGCAATAAATCCATGTAGCGAACCAAAGTTTGTTTCAACGCAAGATTCTAGATAAATTATCGAAGCAAGCAAACATGAGGCCGAAAATAATACCAAGGGACTTCCTGCGGGCAGGGTGCTTTAATATTCCTACACGCTTCCCGATAACACACATTATACCGAGACCAGTTGTACATGCACCTCCTCGCCCCAAAACGTAAACTTGCCATTTCCCTTATGGTCAGGACAAGGATTTAGGCTCGATCTCTATACGCCATTGTTACATAATAACCGATTACATGGTTTTCACATAAATTAAATGAGCTGTATGCGGGGCCACTGGCTAGCGTGCAGAGGCTCGTTCGCTTATGGCCTAACACAGTCGTTTTCTTTTTCGGGGGCATGGCGGAGCCTTTCAACAGAACACGAATCGTGTGTAATACAGTCTAGGTCGGGCAAAAATTCCAAATCACATGGCACGAATGACAGAAATCTGTTGACTTTTTGATTTCATTCTCTCGCCCGTCTGATTTATTTCAATTGTGTGTGTTTGTTCCGGTGGTGGTATATTTGTATACGGCGGGGCACCGTCTGTTTCTGGTTTCAACTGTGATTTATGAGAATCACTATGCCACCACTATCTATATCTAGCCAAGCAATAAATACGCAGACTGCCATATACAGAGGTACCCGTTTAACACGTGTGGCTTCTTTCTTTTGGTAAATGCATTGCGTGTCCTGTCGAAAGTATGCGCGGCGTTTTATTTTCGTTAAAACGTATCGCTTTCGACATAATTTCGATTTGGCTATTCTTTTTTTATGGTTCTAGTTTTATTGCTTCGATTTCGATTGAGCGGATGTGACTGTTATTAGTATTCCCATTCCATAGGCAGGTATGATTTAAAAATGATGCATATAAAATAAAATCATTTACACGGCGATAGATGAAAGGCGATAAACCGTTTAAAATAATCGTGTTTAAAAAAATCGTCAATTTTACAGCTGTGTATGACTTTAACCTCGAGTTCGACAATTTGGCTGGAAGTCATTCGAGGCTTGAATTAAGTCAGAATAGAGAATAGATCATTGTTGTTAAGCTAATAAAACTTTCGAAGTTCCTTGGTTCTTCCAGAACTGTGTTAGGTGTCCTCCTGCATGCAATGTAAAATTTGGTGCAATCGCGTCTTTTCACTCTTGTCGATTGTTTAGAAGCTTCTGGCGCGTTCTTGTACAACAGTTTTTTATTTGGCTGCAATTTTTGAATGCAACGTTGTGCGATATGCATCGACTCAATTGTAATCTACTGCCAATTATAAGTTTCTCCTTGATGGTTACCGCCTGGTGAAACGTATAACACCAGAGGGCATTTGTAATCGTTACTTCTATGCTCCCGCTTCTTCGAATTCTATCACGAAACGGATTTTGCACTAAGACCGAAACATGCAAGGCCTGGTAAACAATTAAGAAAATATCTGCGGAGCTCAAAACCAAGCCGTGGGGTTGAGGATGCGAGGCTATTGAAGTTTTAAGTCTTTTAAAGTGTAAACACTCAAAATCGTATCATTACAGTTTATTAAGATATAGAAAACTTCTATGAAGGATAGTCTCTCCCGCTCAATTATTTTTTTTTCAATGGACTCTTATATTATTAAAGTTAATTTGAACAGGTTGAACTTCTTTGCTCGGAGTTGCCGTGGTGTTATATTTTTATGATATCCGAGAGCTTATCAAAAGTGTCTGTTTTATGGGGGATACCAAGTTTGCCTGAACATTTGTGCACATTGAGCAGTGGACCGGCAGCCACTTTTAAGCCTCAAGAGTCAAGACCAATGTCCCTCACTTTTTTAAAAATTATCAAAATGGTCCCTTTGTCAGTGAAGTAAGATTTTACTTTTTTATTAAACCAAAAAGAATGCAAAAATATGAAAAAAAGGGTTTCGTAATGGATAAATTTTTGTTTTTTTTTTGTTCTTTTTATAAATAAATGTTTTGCTGCTCTGTTTGTTTTGCTATATTAGTATTTGATATGAAGGCCCCTCTTCCACTCTGGCGAATTTAAATACGCATTCTTGAAATTTTTCAGCGGCAACGCTGAGTGGCCGTATCCCGTCCAACGTTGAACTGAAGTACCCAATTGGGTAATTTGGCTCAAGTATTTTGGATTTGGCTCAATGATCCCAGCCAAAGAGAAATAGCTCACATTTGTGCCCAAACTTAAACATCACTTTCTAAAAAAAATGTTAAAATATCAGATAATCACAGTAAATGAGAATTTACTCGACTGATCGCCGTACCACAAACAAATGCTGGTTTAAAGATTTACCAACCCATACATAATTTTAAGAAATTACAAAAAACTCCCTCCTCCTTTTCATTTAGCTAATGTGGCTCAAATATGTGTGGAATGGCTCTGAAATTGGCTCAACTCCAAAATTTCTTCGGAACAACGCTGATCTCGTCCTTACGGAATTCAGTCTATCGACATGTGTTCCGAAAATGCAGTTTTCTGTCCTAGCTCTGTGGTAGGCTGGCAATATATTACGTCTCTCTTTATGTATGCTATTCTTCTATGTCTGGTGGATGATAGATAAAAAGCGGTACCCTGGGCAATTTACCCGCTCTTTCGTTTTAATACTATGTCTGAAGAAGAGAAAAGAGTGATTTTGAAAAACAGTCCTCACCCTGCCCTGTATCGGTTTCCGATTGACCGTTGTCTAGTGCATTCCGTACACCCTGTGCACACTCATTCAGCTGACGTTGCCGAACGTAGTTCCATTCATTAACTTCTGCTACTCATGCATACAGTACTTCCATTGGTTAATAACTCATACAGCAACTGCAAGACAAACGAAAACCAATCTTCGGGAGTGGCACACTTGGCTCCGAAGAAAAATGCAACTACAAGCAAAAGCAACGAAGATATCTGGGCCCCTTTCAAGCGGGGATCAAAAATTATGCGTACACCACCATCAAGTACGAAATCTACAAACGAAAGAAATACATCAGTTTCAACAAACCCCATAGCCAGACAAATTATACGGGTATCTGATGAAGAAGCACGGCCAAAAAAGACCCCAGAAGCCGAGGAAGATATTATCTTTCTGGAGATAATGAAGTGCAAAGAGGCACTCAACACGATGAAACTTGCATGCAGTAGGCAGAAAAATATAAGCAAGGACTTCAGGATTGGACTTGAAAAGATAGAGGAGTCACTAGACAAAATGGAATGGACTCACAAGAAGGAAAGAGAAGCCTTCTCATCCAAGACTGTAGAACCTTCAAAAGACGGACCGCAAGCGGAAAAATCTCAAGCAAATACAGCTAAGAGACCACCTTCTAGTCCTCTCGAAAAGAAACGAGACAAAAGGACCAGAAACTCCCCAACATGTGGTTACAACAATAAGAAACCGCAAGATAATGATAAAGTGCAACAAATTCTTGATCCCAAGAACAAAGAGGAATATACCCAAAAGCTAACAGGCAACATGGAGCGAAATTATGCACAAGTCGTCAAAAACGTAGAAACATTTCAGCCCAAACAGCCAACAAGGAACGATAAATCGAAATCTGAGGCAGACAAAAAGCGGAAAGTGAAAAACATCAAACGGAAACGATATCGAAAGACACAACTCGAAGCAATACTCATTAAACCAAATGAAGGCAGGAGCTCTACTGACATTCTTCGAGATATAAGACAGAGGGTAAATCCAGAGGATACGGAGACAACAATAAGAACCGTTAGGCAGACAAAAACTGGAGATGTTCTCCTTGAACTCGGACCAAAAGCCAAAAATTGCACAGTTTTTCAGAAATCGATCCAAAATATCCTAGGAGAAAAAGCCACGGTGCGAAACCTCGTACCAAAAACAACCCTGGAGATAAGGGACCTGGACGAACTCACCACAGAAGGAGAAATCCAGGGTGCCCTAAAAAAGAAACTGGGTGATCAGCTGACCGATCTTAAAATTCACTTAACCGGGAAGAACAGAAGAGCCCTGAAAATGGCAATAGTACAGATCAACGAGCGTGCTGCTAAGAAAATCCTTGAAAACCCTATACTAAGAATAGGGTGGAGCCAATGTAGAATAAGAAGAAGAATAGAGGTTCCAAAATGCTTCAAAACTGCAATGGACCAGATAGGAGAAACCAAGGAATGTGCTTTCACTGCGGAAATACAGACCATAAAAGAAAGGATTGTAAGGAACCCCCAAAGTGCTACTTATGCGCAAACCTTGAAAATCAACCCTGCGCAACGGACCACATACCTGGATCGGGAAAGTGCCAAGTATTCAGACAGGCACTTGAAAAGACGAAAGAGACTTCCTCAAAATGACCAAGATACTACAAGCGAACGTCCACAGGAGCCGAACGGCGGATAACCTCCTGTTCAAGCTTATAAGTGAACTACAAGCGGACGTAATCATCATAAGTAAGCAATACGCCAACAAAATGGAGCAAACCTGGATCTCCGATACACTAAAAACCGCCGCATTATGGATTCCAAAAAGAAACATCACTGTTCAGAGCAAGGGATCAAAAAGAGGTTTTACATGGATAAAAAACAACAAAATCACAATAATTAGTGTATACCTAAGTCCAAATGACCGCATGGACGATTTCCGGCAAAAACTAGAGGACTTAGAAGATTTCATATGTGAGACCGAAGGAGAGATCATAGTTGCAGGAGACTTTAACGCACGCAAAAGGCCAAGAATAGGGCATGCCAACGACAGATTCTCGAGGAAGGCAAATACTCGAGATGGCAGCGAGACGCGGCCTTAGTGTAGTTAACGTAGGAAACACCCCCAACTTCAGAAGAGCAGGACAAAGAGGCACAATACCTGATATAACCTTCGCCACAGAAGGTATCCTGTCCAAAATCAGGAACTGGAGGGTCATTGAAGCATACACAGGCAGTGATCACCAATATATCGTTTTCGATATTGAGGAAGTCAGGCGAAACCCGAACCGAGACCAAAATCAAACAGTGAGATGGAATGTCAACAAACTGAACACCGATCTCCTTAGGAGGATGATTGACAGTGGAAAAAGTTCCGTGATCCAGATGCAGGGAACTACCGAAGAAAAAGTAGAATCAACAATGCAACTCATCCGACTCGCATGTGATGCTTCAATGCCTCGAAAGAACTACTCCAACAGAAGAAAAGAGCCAGTCTACTGGTGGTCGATGGAAATAGCCGAACTCCGCAGGAGGTGTCTGCAGCTAAGACGAAAAGTCACCAGAGGAAGAAGAAGGCAGGATGGCAACATCGAGCAAGTTCTCGAAGAATTCAGAACCAAACGCCATGAGCTCAAGACAGCCATAAAAACGAGTAAGAAACTTAAGTGGGAAGAACTCCGACAAGATGTCAACAATGACCCCTGGGGACTTGGTTACAAGATTGTTATGCGAAAGCTTGGAGCCCAAAAAACCACGGAAGCCCTAAGCCCAGAAAAGATGAGTCATATTATAGATACGCTGTTCCCAAGTCACCCTGTTAGACCACCCGACACCCCCTCTGGCCAGCAACAGGAAATACAAGACTTCAGTGAAGAAGAGTTGAAGATTGCTATAAATGTAATGCAAAACAAAAAAGCTCCCGGACCAGACGGTATACCGGCGGAAGCGCTTAAACAAATAGCTCAATTCAGCCCACAACTTTTACTCAGTATGTACAACAGCTGCCTAGGCGAGGGGACCTTTCCAAAACGCTGGAAAAAGCAACGGCTTGTCCTTATCGACAAAAATAAAGGCCTTTGTGCATGCTGGATACAACAGGAAAACTCCTAGAAAAACTATTACAGCCACGCCTCATAGCCGCGATTAAAAGGAGAGGAGATTTGTCTGAGCGACAATACGGTTTCAGAAAAGGTCGCTCTACAATAGGAGCAATAGAAGAAGTTGTAAGAGCCGCCGAAATCACCCACCGAGGCTACACTTCCACCCGAAAAATTGTGCTACTGATAACTCTGGACGTCCGGAATGCATTTAACTCTGCCAGGTGGATTGATATGATAAGAGCACTCGAAATAAAATTCGAAATCCCAGAGTATCTCTCGCAGATGTTAAAAAACTACTTGAGAGACCGGGAACTAATCTATCAGACAACGGAGGGATTAAGAAGAAAAGATATCACATCCGGAGCCGCTCAAGGATCTATCCTAGGACCTGATCTCTGGAACATCTCCTACGATGATATCCTACGCATGGAGATACCGGAAGATTCGTTCCTAGTCGGATACGCAGATGATGTAGCTGCAGTGATTACAGCAAGAGACACCGAAAGCGCACAGAGGAAGCTAAATCAGGTCATGCGAAGGACAATTTCCTGGATGGAGGGGCACGGGCTGTCTCTGGCAACTGAAAAAACCGAAGTAGTGCTCCTAACGAGAAAACGAATTCCCACGATAATCGACTTCAACATCGACACCGAGGTTATAAGGAGTAAAAGTGCGGTAAAATACCTGGGAATTAGACTCGACACGAAGCTAAGCTTCTGGGAACAGATACGGACGGCCGCAGAACGCGCATCAAAAGTGACAGCATCTCTATCCAGGTTGATGGCAAACGTAGGTGGACCATCTGCTAGTAAACGAAAACTACTGTTGTCGACAACGCACGCCATTCTCCTATACGGAAGCGAGATTTGGGCTGACGCACTGAAGCAAGAAAAGTACCGCAAACAGATGGCGTCGGTGCAGAGGCGCGGTGCCCTACGGATAGCAAGCGCATACCGCACGGTGTCGGAGCCAGCGGCTCTTGTAATCGCGGGGGTGACACCAATAGACCTCCTTGCAGCACAACGAAAGTACGCATACGAAAAGAAAACGGAAATTGGAGCGGAAGCAGCGATGGCGGAAGCAACAGCGCGTATACAACGCAAGTGGCAAGAACGCTGGGAGTCTGAAAGTAGAGGGCGCTGGACTGCGAGGCTCATCAGAGACGTAAACGCATGGAGTAACCGGAAACACGGTGAATTGAACTATTACCTCACCCAGTTCCTCACCGGACACGGATACTTCAACGCCTTCCTCCACAAGATAGGAAAAGTGAGAAGCCCATCCTGTCAATACGGGGATTCGTTTTCAGACGACGTCTACCACACCGTCTTCGAGTGCGTTAGATGGGAATCCCTCCGCCAAGAACTAAGTGGAAACGTCGGCGAAATCAGCCAGGCCAACATCATTCAGAAGATGCTGGACAACGAAGTCCAGTGGATGCAAATAAGCTCGTATCTGACCCAAATCCTGAAAATTAAAAAACAAGAGGAGGTAGCTGAGGAAATGACCGAGCCCGCTACTTAGACACGGACCCCCCCTCGAAGTAATGCGCAAGTAGTCCCGAGGGGGGAGATCGGCGAGACACTTTTGGAGTTTTAGCCGGTACGCCAAGGGTTTAAATCCCCTAGGAGAGCCCGGCTCACGGGGAAATATGGATATTTCCTTATGGTGCGTAAAGCATTTCTCCAAAAGTAAAAAAAAAAAAAAAAAAAAAAAAAAAAAAAAAAAAAAAAAAAAAAAAATTGGTTAATAACTCAGTAATATGATTATGGTCTTATTCCAATCGTCTACTCTTTTAAAGCTATTTCTGTATTTTACTCAAATCCAATTTTCTCACAGCTTAACAATTGCATTCAAAGCAATGCCACCGCCAACAATCACCACACAGTTCATCACCTAAATCAAATAATACAATTCTCACATTTAGATCTATCAACAAAAAGCAAATAAACTAAATATACGCACTCATTTGGATTAGACTAACCCACACAGCCATTTATTTAAAATAATTATATCCGAACGAAAATTCAATTTGCCTAAACAAATTTCAGCAAAACCATTCAAATGGAGTTCGGTTCATGAAACAACATTTGCAGTGACAATATTTTATTAAATCCCCTCAATTTATCGGATTACATTTGGCAAACTTCTCTGCAATAAAATAAAAAAAAACACGAAAAACAAAAAACCAAAACAAAATATGTTTATCGCCGGCGAAAAATTATATGAAAACTGTTCCGAATCTCCTCATCATAGTTCTGTAATGTAATCCCTTCCATATTTCCCAGTGTAAGCGGATTAAAACTTTTTCCACCAATAATTCCGATTTTCTCAAACACCAATAGTAAAGTTTCGACATGAAAGCCCACACGTGTAACCAGCGCGCAAAAAACACGCGCAACAGCACCAATTCAATGGGATATGTGTGAAAAATTACGCATACGCCAGAGTGACCTCCAAATATTGATTCAACGAAATAAATACTAATATCCGGGAGTAGATCTACTCACACTGTGCCTTAATAAAATTGAATATTTTGCACACGTCCTACGCAAGTGTTCGATGATAACGGGAGCGCAACAAGCTCATCGCCATCACGCACACATATAGTACATCTAAGCGAAATTTTTCCAATGAATACAAAATAAATATCTTTGCCCATCAGAGAGAAGAATGAAAAGAAAGAAAAAATGAGTAACCAAATTCAATATTCGAATGCCACTAAAAGAAATTTGGAATTTTTACGATAACATCAATGGCACTCCTTGTCGTCCTATTTTGAGTAGAATTTGACAACACTACCCATACCCGAGGCGGGTTGGGCGGGCTGGGGAAGTGAACTCTTCTTTGTTGTTTTGTGTCTCATGTGTCCTTTTTGTGTGTGCGTTTCTTTTTTGTTTTCGGTTGGAAAGTTTTCTTTCTGTGCCTTCTTTCTCCCAGCAATTACTTGCTTACCTTTGTCCTGTGTTTGTTGTGAAATCCAAAACCAAAAATGAAAAGGTAAAAGTAAAGCACTGCGTGCCGCACACAACAAAGCCTGCTCAGGAAATTGAGATACATCCATCTTTCTTTCTTTTTTTTTCTGTGGGTAAAATGTTTCCGTAAAGAGGAATGTAATAAAGAGTTGAAATGGAAGCGTGGGAGCTCATACTAAGCTGCCGTCGGTGGGAAAGACTTCTTCTTAAAAATTGGAAATTAAGGGGACGTAAAAGTCAATTATCGAACAAAGTCTGAAAGTATGTATTAAGAAGAATCGTTTCTTTATGAAGGAAGAACATATAAAAGGAACATCTGCTATCAATCCACATTTGGGCAATGAAATCCTTTCATACTTGAGTGGATGATACACAGGAAGACCTTAATTCGACATTCCATTTGTATGGGCTGGCACCAAGAATTCTTTTGATTCAATGTCACATTTACCAAAGACTTAGCTCTTTAGCACACAAAGGGCACAAAGATACTGCAAATTTTTGTTGTAAACATGTCTGCGTTGCGGTGAAGCACATATTAAGGAATCTACGTATCTGTCGAGGCAGTGGCTTGGACTACTAAGCGAGGGCTCCCGAAAAAAAAAACCTAAATTCCAACTTAAGGTATTTTTCACTGCTCCACCTCTGGCGATCGTCTGACAAACACCCGAGAGTATAACTATCATGAAAAAAAGAGCTTCTAATTTGATCATTTTGACCCGGTATATTGTAGATCCCTTCCATTCGTCCCAAAAATAAAAAACTCACTCATGGTTGTGAGAAGCTAGGCCTACGGACCTGTTGCGTCAACTATTTATATATATTTATTTTTAATTATCAATCAGTATTTTCCTAATATTTTTAGAAATGTTTCCCCTGAAGTGATGACTGTAGAATATTTGATATTATTTTCAGTACTATCCGATCAGGAAAAAAAAGAAGGACGCCATAAATGCTTCCAAAACTGGTCCAAAAAATCGGAAATATTAATCTAATGCCAACCACGTAACGCGCTAAGCTTTAAAATGTATATTCATTCTTTAGCTCATATTTTTTTAAAAACAAACAAAACAAATGCCGTCACTCAACATAGTGGCAGAACGACTCACACATGGCCTAGACATGCTGCAGACATTTTTTACATCGTGTGCAGAAAGATTAAAATGGAATAGGTTTACTATCATAAAAAATGTCTGTTTCAGGCACAAATACTGTAGATATTTGCCGATCAAGTTTCGACATGGCGAAAGTTTTTAGTTTGATAGAACTTGCCAAGCATGTTCTTTCACATTGAGCGGGAGGAGTCTGATGAGAGTTTTTTTTTATTTTGCTTATTATAATTTAATTGTTTATAAACAATTATATTTTGGCACTCTTAAAGTTGCTTATGTATTTGAAGCCTTTCCCTGAAAATCACATCAAGAAATGCAAACACAGAAACTAACAAGATTCAATAAAACTGATAAGCTAATGACCCTTGACAGTTGGCAGCGAAACATTCATAATAAGATCAAAATGTTTATTCATTGAGCCTATTTAAGACCAAGAGTATTTCTTATACGGTTAAGAAAGAGTTATCAAACTTTTCACTCAACAATCTCGTCTATGCAATGGGTATAGGTTACCCTTCAAAGTTAAAAGATCCCTATTTGTTTATAAAGCTTTTTGCAACTTCCACAAAATGCTAAAGAATTTGGTTGCTTGCTTTTATGTGACTGTTCCCAGTTTCGTACCGGGATAAATACAATTATCGCTTAAGCACTGTTTGGAAGCCTCTCACTGGACATATAAATAATAAGCAAAGGAATGTTAGTGTGGCTCAAAACCAGTCTGTGTCTGGGCTGAGGAATACGAAAATGTTATTCAATTCTATGCTTGAGTTTTTTTTTTATATTTTTTTACGCAGCAACCTTGAAGTAGTACACATAGCTAATTAATTCTCCCTCTAGTATTCTATTCTCACACTCCTCGAAATAGCTCCCAGTTTGCCAAACTCTTTATATAAGTTAGTGCTTGTTAGAGCCCTTTTAACTCGAACCGGTGAGAAGGTTTTATTTTGATAGAGGAAATGAAAGTATGCTAGACCCGAAATATTTTCACTGAACAATTGACTGCTAATTAGTCTGCTCATCCGCTACTAGATTCATAGATTCATTTGCTTCACGCCAGTCACAAGTTGGCGTTGATTTGGAGCAGCATTTGAAATGCGAAAAAAACTGCTAACAATATTAGTGGTTTTACTGAAAACAAAATACTACTATTTAGATTCGAGCAAATGCATACCGCACCTTCAGGAGTTCTTGCGCACAAAATACACCCAACTAACCCGTATGAAATACGTTTGACGGAAACAGTGTCCTCACCTCAGACAATCTGATAACCCTCTGAAAAAAAAAAATTCTTTCATAACCAACACATACTTGTAGTATCACAAAAAGAGAAACTTCTTAATGCTGCCTGACGGCTTTAACATATCCCACAACAATACTGCCTCTCTTCGCAAGTCTAAGTGTCTTTCCCCAGATACAATTCAAGGATGACCTGAAAATAATGCACACCAAAAGTCAAATGCGGTCTGCGAAAATAAACACCCACTAACATTGTCACAAATAAGCAACTACCTACTTAAAGACTGTCCTAATTGTTCGTAATGAATCTTCTTGCCTCAACACGGCTCAATGGATATAATAACCCACTTGAGAATGAACGTTTCACCTCGAATGTTTCATTGACCTGAAGAGTCCTTAGCCCATGCCATAAAAAAAAAAAAAAAAAACGGGAAAAAACAACAAACGCTTTTTGTACAAGCGATTTCCTCCCTTCAATGGGGGTTAAGTACGCTGGCTTCGTGAAAGATAAGCCATGAATTTATTCTCGCTCGGGGGTGGTGCTGCTTCTTCCATTGCCAACATCAGTAGAACCACTAAAGTGTCGACCCGAATAGTCGTCGGGTCCTCGAAAGGAGTGATCACTGCTTTCAAAGAGGTAATCACGCACGTATCGCCTTGCGGAAATTATTCTTCTATGAAATCGATGACCTACTCTCTTCTAAACCCTTGTTTCTTCTTTCCCACCCCCCCCCCAGTCCCGTTATCATAAATTTTGTAGTCTACGCGGATAAGACACTTACGATATATATTATTTCAAGTAGACCTGTTGACATTTCAAACTCAAGTAGGTTGGCAAATTTAGATTCTCTGCTGCATGCATGTATGGTACATGCATTGTATTTGTAATGCCTAATAAGGCGAATTGAAATTTAATCACGTACAAATTGTGCAATTGAGCACAAAGTATTCGAAGGACTACCCACTGTACTGTGTGCAGTGTTTAGAGAATTTACATGTATATATGTTGATTTAGTTGCCGTTTGATATCAAGAAACCATGCCTTGCACAACACGAAATCCATTCACCATTATTTTCCAATCTGCACAAGCTACAGCTACAAACTACGTCAGGGCTCAGTATCCGTATTGACATCTGAATGTAAGCAGTCGTGAATAAACATAACAACAACATCAACTGTGGTATCCCTTCCCATAATCTATACACCTATCTTATATTAGACAAGGGAGAGCAAAAAGTTACGTTACCTTCTGTGTTACGTAACAGAAGTCGAAAAATACATACACCGCTTCCACACAGGAAAGGGTAAAATTTAATCAAACCAAATTGAAATATAAAAATTCCAATCGCTGCCCGCCCTCGTGCATAACGACGGCAGCAATACTAAACAGTTGGTTAACAATCGATAATTCGACGATATTGGATAGAACGTTTTATGGCCGCCCCGCCAACTCAAACAAAAAGGATGAGAAGTTATTTGGTTAAGAGAAATAGCCTGTGAGGAAATATTTCTCTGCAACGCTCATCAGAGGCGTCAGATTATCACAGAAAGCGTGTTGAAATCTGACCAACACAGAGGTTCATAACTTTTATCAACTCAAGTCTGTACTTTGAGCATTTTTCTTATAGATTTTCAGTGCCCAAGAGCACTTGTGAGGTTTAATTAAAACCTTGATAGCGAATAATAGACAACAAGACAGAAAAAAAATAATTTTATGAAATCTTAACGAGTGCATATTGCTGTCGTTTTCGCAGTTGAACAGATCCTTAGAATGAATTCGTCTTCGGTCTCCATCAAGTCCCGCTGCTTCAAAAAGTCGGCAGTCGTTTCGACCGATACTCGTAGAATAGTTTATTCCACCTGAATCGGAATTTCGGTAGTCTTCGGCCTATAACAGGCCACTGAAGAGTATGTTTGATTCTCGTAACCGCAACTTTTACTATACTTTACTGACAACTGGGTTCTGGGTGTAGCCTAACCTCAAAAAGCGATTGAATAACAATCCTCTCTGGAAGGGGTTTTGTGACCAGAGGATAAATATCGATAGGCACGATTTCTTTTCTTAGTTGGGAGGAGACGCATCCTCCAGCTGGAACCAACGACCTCTTTGTGATTTTAAGACCCAACAGGATCGGCTGGTATTTTAGTGAGATTTTCTTGTTCTACAACAAGTCTCGATAGACTGAAGTGGAAACGCCTATACACCCATTCAGTATTGCTCAGTTAAAGCCCACGCAGGTCTTAATGAAACGATACGCATTCAACCCGCTTAACGAAGTTCCTGCTATACAATACTAACCAAGCCATTAGTGTTTAAGGAGCAAAGCTAATTGAAGCATCGGTAGACCGCAACAATATTCCATTCAACCAAAACAATGCTCCACGGAATCCTCATCTTCATATTTCAGGCTGCTGTCGCTTTCGTCGTCGCTCCGCCGCCACCGGTCGTCATCGTTGATGCGCACAGCACAACCCAAACCCTGTGACACCGCAATTGTATTTGAGTTTGAGTAGATTTCAAGGAGCGGAGGTAACATCACCATCCCACCAGACTGCCCCGTCCGTTCCATTCATCTATCCACCATCCGCACCATCCATCCAAAAGTGGTTGCTGCGAGTGAAAACGATAGTGGCTGACAGGATACATCGGCCTTAGGGGGACGAGCAGGCGAATTGTGGCATAAGTGATGAGAAAGAAACCACCGGATGGTTGTGGGTACCATAATAGAGAGCTACCCTGTGAACATCATAATGCGGTATCTGGTGGTATTTACCCATACAACACATGAAACGCCCGACCGGTTTCTCATGGCTCTCCATCATCACGGTGACATCTTCTTCACAGAGTCTGCCACTTGGTGTGTCTCACCCCTGCCCCGGGCAACCGTGCACCGAATTTTCTGAATATGATTAAAATAAATCACTGGAAAAGTTCTTGTGCACAATTTTGTTGGATGTGTGAAAAGTGAATAATGGACCACTGATGCAACCTTTGCCTCCAAATCAAGGATGTAAATAATTACACAATTGCACCGCCAATTTTAATATCAGAAACAGCGTCAAATAGGAGGTATCCTGCGCCGTTGTTGTGCCACAGTGTATGTCCGGACGATGAACCTCACGTACATTGACAACCCTTTTTGTTGCTTCATATAAATACCCGCTATGTATACGGAACATGCTCTGGTGGCGCTTTTTTAGTATTAGCTTAACTAGTTATGCTCTCGTAAACAATTCAAATTTTGGTTTGAAAAACCACGGTGTCTACGTGACTAAACTCTGAGAGGAGTGTTCCTAGGTCTCTGGGTGCGGTTTGCGAATTTAAATGGGTCCAGTTTCGGGGTAGTGTGTTTTCTGTCAATAGACTGTGCGGATATGCGAAACGTGTTTGTGGCAAAATCTGACTGTGAATCTGTGACATTCAAGTGAATGTAAGAGCTTTTGGTTAAAATGCAGTTCTGTATATATTTCAGTGATATTTTTGACCAACCACCGTGTGAATTGGTGCTTCAGACGTTGGATACGAAACTGAACAGAATGTCGAAGAAAAATAGTTAGAGTGCTATATGACAGCTGTGTCTTCTGAAATAGATTTTGTGTAAAAGGAATGGCTTAATGGTGACCTAGGTTTTATCGAATGGATCCGTAGGATTCACTTATTCACTTACTTACTCTGATAAGGTGGAGCAAATGTGCGGAGAAAAGTTCTCCAAGACGAAGCTCTGACCTAGAGAGTCAATTAGCCACTTAGAGCTGTAAACTCGAACCTCATCGACTGCGAATCGATCCGAACGCCATGCCAGATTTAGAAACACTTTTTGGTTTGGTGCACCCGACAGTATTAGCTACTACCTAAATGAAACTAGACGTTCTTAGAAAGTTGTTTTTTAAATATTTCGCGGAAAGAAGTAAAAGTGGGATTTTTGCCGCTTTATACTTTGAATTTTAACTTTCGTTTTTTGTTTTTTTTTTTATATTTCTTAATTTGTATTTTATTGATGAAAATGTTTTAACAAAGAGTACACTATAGAGGAAAAGCTGCGAACTTTTTTTTGAAATGTTTTTGGAGCATTTTTGGCCACGTTTTTTAACGAGGTTTTGGATACGTTTTTTCCCGTTCAGTGCGATTTTTTTCACACTATTTTAATACACATTTTGGTACATTTTTAATGTGGTTTTTGTACCTCTTTTCGATAACTTGTTGGGGCAGTTTTTGAACATGTTCTTAGAAGACCTCTCAGACGCGTTTGCGGATGGATCCGTTTACTCACGTGATTAAGACAAGCTTTTTTTACACGATTGTGATACCATTTTTGAAGATGCGTCCTTGACAACATTATTCTCTAAGATATAGGTTTTTCGAAAGTCTTTCATAAAAGCGTTTTGACGGATTTTTGGTCTCGCACTTGGACGAGTTTTTCATTCTTTCATATAATTTGTACATAATTTTCTAGTACTGGATGGGTGCATGCATACTTTTAAAATAAATGTCATTCCTTATCCTACCTTTCAAAATTCGAATTTCAAGAATAGTGATATTTTATTTAATACATGAATTTAATTTAGTTAATGAATTATTTATGTTGGAAAAATGTTACCGGAAGCATGAACTAAAAATTCAAAACCCTTCTTTAAGCAATTAATATTCATTCAGGCTGATTTTGTATATAATGTCACAAAGGTCCTTTAAGCTTTAATTTTGCATTTGTAATGATTTTGTACATAAACTCTCGATCCCATTTAAAATCGCGCTAAGAAAGAGAAAACATATGGACTAAAGACTCACACAATTTAAAATCGACTATGCCACTTCTACTTCCCAGAGTTGTCTGCTTCTAGTTCTAAACTCATGAACTGCGAAGTGCAGAGTGTATCAGATATTTACATACAATACAATTTGAACATAAAATTTAGCACAATCGGATGTGATCTCAGCTAATGGAAAAGTGTCGGCGCTGGTTTGATGAAATATTGAAACCAATAATGAAATATGCTCTCTTAAGGAATCTTTTTAATTCGCATGTCTTTTAAATGCATTCTACGACTTACTTACTAAAGGTGGTGTTACAGTCCGGGGTGGACTTGGGACTGGGGTAATTCCGAAATTCAGTACTTAATCCAGTTCATTTTTTACAAATGAATGAAAGCTGATGATATTCATTAAAAATTCGGGCAGAATACAACTTATTTCGGTCATAAAAGTTTCAAAAACGATATCGCCTGGACGTTGTTATCGATCAATTTTATTGGTTTGGTTATGCAACTCAATATGATTTCACTCTCATCATTTGTTTACCGCTAAGGGCTCTCTCATTTTGCTCACAATTAAGGAATGTGGTCAACCTTTTAAGTGCGAGATTTTCAACCGTCCCGTTGTTATACGGGATCTGTCTTCAGCTGTCTCCAGTTGCGAAGGCAATGTTGGTTAAGGTCCTCCTCCACTTGCATGCATCACTTGAGAAGGGATCTTCCTCGAAGAATTTTCCTCTCGTAACAACCAAAAGTAACATCATCCGCTTTTGATAGAGTTCATGCCTCTGTGCCAAAGAGTAGAACTGGGACGATTAGGGTCTTATTAAACTTATTTTTAGTTGTTAGAAAAACAGCGATTGGCGATTAGTTAAAATATATATAAATTTTATTACACCTTAATATTTATGGGTCCCTCTGTTTGCTGGCAGAACAGTCCTTAAATACTGACTGAAGACTTAAAGGCCAAAGCGAGACCACGACGTTTCTCGTCAGGCATTCCGAGACAGACTTAGCTGACATTTTAGCAGTTCAACGCGTCGCCATCAGCAATTCTTCTTCTTTTTATTTTTACTTTTCAGCTGAAAAGCCAGGTAGCTAGTACTAATACTCAATTACTTATCAATAAAGTGTAAAATATAATAATAATAAATTTAAGGTAAACATTACTGCTACTTGAAACATTCACGTTCTTGCATAATTATGTAGCAACTGAATGAAATTTTCATGGTAAATACAATTTTCTGCCAGACCATATTAGACACACGACGATGCGTCTGTTGTCCAATCAGTGTCCATCAATGGCACAAAAGGACCATTGTGAAAGCAATTTAGTCATTCCTAGTGTCAAACTTTCGGTCTGCTTAATAAAACATTTGATTACAGAAATCCTGTGAAACAGTCATGTATGGGGACCAACAGAGCAGCCTATTTTAAAAATCACAAAGAGCCTCACAAAACAATGCATCTAATCCGAATAACTCATTGCGATCCTGAAATTGTATTTCCAGATTCACATTGCTGGGTGGCTACGGTCGGCACACATAAACACTGTACACACCGATACATTGCTGTTTGCTCGCAATTAAATTAACCAAATGTTGACTAAAACAATAGCGCGAAACTTCAATTCTCTGCAATTTAGTTGGGCTAAATTAAATGCAAAAAATTAAGGGGAAACACTAATTCAATTGGCGTGGCGTGGTCGACGCACGTGTGTATCTATCGACACCATATTTTTGATATTCGAAATCCCCAGAGTAATTTCAGCAGAGAGAATGGGTTCTTTTTTTTTGGCAGGCATTCTATGGATTGTCGGCATTACCAAATGATATTATTATAATTACTAAACAGGATGTTGTTTCACAATGGTGTACTAATAATGAAGGTAGTGTGCGGAGGTGGCGTGGCGCCGCGTATAATGGTATCTGTTGTGGTATGTTCTGTATCATTGGTGCGTGTTGTTATTATCCATACAGTGGAAGTTTTACACTGTTGAACTTAATTGAAATTGAACTTTAATCTGTAAATTAATCTGTGTTATAATTATTTTTCGGTTAATGACTCTCCGGGGCGGAGACATAGCCGTAGTGTTTATTTCATCAAATAATCTAGTGCGTGGGTGTCATAACCTTTATCCTGGGTAATGATACAATGTGCACTATTTGCTGTAATTCCAATTTGTTCGAGCAATCAGATCTATTCGAAACTAGCATGGGGGCGGAAAATGATGCAGCTTAAATAGAGGAGCGTAAACGTCGTTGTGATCCATTTTGGTGTGATAACCATCGTTACATAATATAGAGTCGTTTCTTCATGTTGAAATACAGCTGTCAGGAAAACCCACATATTTTTTTTTGGAATTCTGTTCTGAATTTTTGTTACAAAATTATTTTGTTTTGGCTTTTTCAAGCTCCAAGTGCATTTCAGCACATCTCGTTTTTTCCAAAAACCGGTGCATTGAATAGTTTAAAACAGGCCATTGTACTGAGAGTTTTCTATGGTCACTTGCGGCTTTAAAGTCGATGAAAAGTTGCAGCGTATGGACTTGAAATTCGAACGTCTTTTCCATAATAAAGCATAAAGCACAAAAATTTGCTCTTCGATTTTTCCACACCAAATTTTCACTGGCAATTCTTCCAATCACTATTTTCAAGCTTCGCCTTAAATATTCTGTAGGTCACAATATGCAATTTCGAATGGAAGATTTCGCCATTGTGAGTTTGAAAAAATTTAGCCTGGAAACTAAAAATAATTATTCGTATCGCAGAATCTCTACATTTAATGCTGTTTAAACAAATCCACTGAATTGCTTCGCAGATTAAGTTTCTTCGAAGGACTTGAATTCCAGTTTATAGGCTATTCATTATTTTCTTTGCTTTCTAATGAAACCTTACCTTTTAACCGTAAAAATGTTCGATCTTTTATTGACTACGAAGGATCTTTTGCCGCTGCGTTCTTCACTGTTGGCAGCACTGGCTATTTATCGCTGATTTGGCTACTCGAACTTTTCACTTTCACCTTAAAATTTCCACTTCTTTAAAGTTTCGCGATTTTTAGGCTCCATAGGAATTTATAAAAAAAATTCATAGGTACTTCTATTGCGAATGTACTCGCTTCGTATAACTAAAACATTCTAAACAGTCAATTTCGAATGAGCCAACTCCATTTCCTCCATTTTCATACAGTTTTTGAACAGACTCCAAGGAGTAAAATCATCTCACAAGTTATGCATGAATGTAAAAACACACTGTTCATGTCCATGTGTGCTTATCAGGATCAAAAACAACATATTCCACGTTTACTAGTTTTAAAAAAAGTTTCTAAGCTCTTGCCTTCGAATTTTTAAAAATTGTTTTGTTTCAAAATCTTAACATAAACTTTAAAAAAATCAATTTATTGTACTAGAACCGCAAGTCATTTTGGAAATATTTGCGATTGCACTTTGGATAGATTTGTTTTGAAAATATTTGGAATAGATGCGTTTTGAAAAATTCTCCTCGCTAGAAAACAGCAAATTTTTAGTTTTGGCCTTCTCCTCGGTGTGTTTAGACTTTTTTATGTAGCATAAATGCATCCTCGCCGAGTTTCAACGGATTTTGTAAACGGAATTAAAAAAAAAAAAACTTTAGATTTTTCCCGCCTTATTTGGAATGTGCATATTTTGATTTTTACATTAAAAAAAATATTTGAACTTAGAGTTATTTTTATTTAAACTAGGAAATGGAATAAGGATGATTTCAACCCAAATATTGAACTTAAAATATATCTGGAATTAGTTGGCTTTTGAAACCAACGAAAGCGGCAATAAAAAGATCTCAAGAAGGAAATTTAAAACTCGACTTTTTCAAAAATTGGAATACAGCGCTTTTGATTCTTATAAAAACAAGTATATAGACTAGAATAGAACGAGTTTAGTTTGTGATTTTTTTTCAATTAAATAATGTCGTCTTTAAAAACAATTTAATCAGACTAAAAGTGCGTAGGGAATTAGAAAAAAATTATGATTTGTGTCCTCGATATTTAAGTTTGTTAATTTTTGGCTCCAAGATATTTCAAATTTCAAACAAGCGGATATGTTTCCACAACACCGTGGCCACCCGCATTTGATACCTACTGTAGCTTGTGCAAACTAATTTAGGTAAATTGTTTAAAACGGTTTTATAAGCTTGGTTCAATTTGTACCATATTTCTATCCAAATCCGAATTGTCCGTTCTCCAGAAAGCAATTATCCTTCTCGTATAATAACGAATTGGAAATGCACAAAGACAATCTTCTGCTGGCTTCAATTCACAGCTCTCTTGCGAATGCAAGCTTGTTCGCATCCATTTACAGTCCAGTCTTGAGGAATGTTAATTGCCCACATCAAGCGAGATGGAAGACACTCTTGGCAACGAGAAACCGTTGACCTATCCAATTGCTTCTGTAAACTTTTCACTTTATCTATCAATAAAACTAGCAGCCGCCCCATTTGGAAAGCATCCTTCATATCCCGTCCGCTTCTTACACCACCGCCATAGTCAGGGGCAACAACACTAAAAAGCAATGCGGTATGAAAATAACAAAGGCGAAGGAAAAACAAACCAGAATACTCAGTTTCATCTTGCGAGGAAGTTTTACACCAGGACCAGTCTTTTGGAAAACCAACATTCACACAGAAATCCTTAGGGGAATTTCCACTCGAAAACACGTCCTCTACTAGTGCATGCAGCGGTATCCCGAGCACATATAGTCGTAGCTACAACAACACCGTTCCGAATAACAAACAATCCCCGGCATCACCACCCATGTCTTCAGTGCTATATATTTAACTGGTGGTATTCTCCGTGCATATACATCTCTGTATATGGTGCGGATTCATTCTGCAAAGTCAAATGGAAATATTGGCTTCTGATTTCTCTGGAGTTTTTCAAGCCCAACTAATTTCGAACATAGTACAAAGTTGAGCACTTTAAATTTGATTCCTAGCATAAGTTCGCATTTCCGATGGTGACTTGGGTTTGAAAAGAATAAATGGAAACGGACGGCCGGCAGACAAAGGAAAAGTGAAAAAGGATGTCTTAAATCAACAATTTGTCGGCACACATGCGAAGAGGGAGATATCGTCCGGATAGCATACATATATGACCGTGAAGTGATACCAATGCCTATTTCGGTTTACGTTCGCCCACAAGAATTCACTGTTATTTGATATTTAGGAATCCTCAACAAAGAGAAAAGATAAAAAGTAAAAGCCTCCAAGAATCCTTGATTGCATTACCCCCAATTCTGTTTCTCTCATGAGAAGGCTACTCGCACTTCAGTTTTATTCCCCAAATGGAGCATGACAGTGGTTTGACGGCTACGTTGGGCTTCTTGTGTTTTTTTCCCCCATTCAGACATTAATTGACTACATTCCATGGGTATATTTTTTTTTATAGTGGGCAGGATATGCAGGATGAACATTTTATAAAATCCATTAAAAAAATATTTATTTCTTATCCACATGAATTTCTTTTATTTTTTTTTTTTTTTTGTCAAATGTTGAGCGAGCGTTCAGGGTGTGAGGTCATGAAAGCAACGTCGCATGGGATGGAAAACGTCCACATACACGCACACATAATTTATTATTTTTGCTTAAAAGTTTTCAAGGAGCTGTGTATACTTGGGAGGACAATATATCCAAATCTATTTTGAAGTTCATAATTTATTTGACTCGATTCGGTTTCTTGGGGATGGGAGACGTGTGTTTTTTTTTCTTTTGAGTAGGTACGAGGACAGTCATCGTCCTGTGGCATAATATACTATGCTGTCTTGTCCGATGTGTGCCTGTCAGGAGGGCATGTGAGAAAGAGATTTGTGCTGGGAGTACTATTATAGAGTGAATGAGGTCTTAGCATGCAAAAGACTTTGGGGACTTACATTTAAATGTGTCTGGGATTTTGGTTCCAAGTTTTTTTTTTTCCTTTTTTCATCCTGCTCCGTGCGGGCGACATAATTGGCCAGAATTTGAGGTTTTGCCAGTTCGTGTGGAATGGCTAAGAAAGTTCACTTCTAAATGGTTTGGAGATTATGACTTGGGCATGCTTACTCTGGACATTGGTGTTTTAATTATTTGCACAATTTTCGAGTGACAAGACTTGAATGGGGTAGGTGGATAAAGGAAGATTAGGTAATGGTTTTAGCAGAAGTCTGTAGAATACGGGCTCAGTTAGGTTTATGAGAAATTAATCCACTTTTGGTCAAAGACGATTTTAGACATTTGCCTGAGCAGGAGGATAGACCAAATGTGAAATGCTGCAGTCTATTTTGGGCAGAATGTGGATTTTGATAAGTTTGTGAAATGAAGCAAGGGTGTTATGTATATTTAATACTGCTGAATATGTTATAGTTAGATGATAGAAAATTGCTCTTATTCATTTTAATACGACTTGAAGCAACATAACAATATTTTCAATGATGCGTAATCGTATGAAATGAATAAGTTAGTTATAGGCTGTAAATTTAAGGAGCAAAGTGTCTTAAATTCTTGGGTGATGAAGCTTTTGTACTGTCACCCTATATTAAGAGACGTTTCTGTCTTTTGCAGGCAATCTCCTGCCAGATGAACAACTGTGCGAAGCTTATTAAAAACTTGAAACATAAATAGACTTATAGAGAATGGAAAATCGTTTTCGGGAATTTATTATTTGGGGCCCTTAATTTTATATCCAATATTCAAAAAGCATTCAGTTTCTGATTTTTTTACAATCATCCAAATGTTACACTTACCAGTGCCGAGTTTAGGGAAAACCTTCAATTTCTCATTGTGAACGATCAGGTACAGGAGCGTTCGTTAACAATAGTAAAGTTTTTATTGAAAATACCCACAAATTATATTTTTTTATGCCCCAATGTAAACTCGCATTAAATCAGTTTTGAGAAAATATTTTTAAATTTAAATAAAATCTCTATTTGAGATCGTAGACTTTTAAAGTTCTTAAAAGACTCATTCATTTTGAATCGCCTGTTCGATGAAGAGCTGTTCATATGAAATTTCACTAATACACAAGAATGGAAAGAAATAAAAACTTAACAGCCATCTGCATGATGATCTGCAATTTTTGGCAAAATCAAAAAAAAAGAGGTTTAAAATTCAAAAATGCAACTGTTCCTTTTATTTATTAATACATAATCTTTGAAACCACAAACTTTAACAACTAGTTTTGAACTGTGTACCTTTATGAATGTTAGTTATGTCACCAAGAGAATTAATAACTAAACCAAAAAGTTTCTGCTTGAAAAGTGAAATAGTTTCTATCAGAAATAGGAGATCTAAAATATTTGACAAATCTATAAAAATCCACACAAGTTACTTTAAGATTATCAAAACTAAATATAAATTTATTTTTATTTACTTTGAATTGGGCAAATCAAATTTATTTGAATGATGTCTTATTTTTGAGCGTGTAAAAATTAATTGCTTTTATTTTTGCCCTTTCACTGCTTTCTTCTTCCTTACTATCTCTCAAGAAGAAAATCTTTTCCACAAAAAAAATATTTTTAAAACATAAAAAACAGAGACTTCTTGACAGTTTCATATACATGTGCTACCAAGCCTTTTAAAAGATTTTACTACATTCTATTCGTCTACAAATTTGAAGGGTCGTCTGTGTTAGGTAATGAGGATTGAAAACCGATATGACTCAAGAAACGATAAAAGTCGTTTTCTACAAACGACAGTGGTAATCGAGGTGAATATAACATCAGGATTTTTTTTTTTCTGTAAATTTTTTTTTTATTCCCTTCTGAAGGAATTACAACCATTCTGTTTGTTAAAATCCATTTAATTATCAGAATAACTCTTTTAGGTGCGAACATTGTTTTCCAACGAAAATCCACCTCTGTTGAAAATATTGCAAACACATTTCCTGAACACCTGATTACCGGGAAGGTATACGACCACGTGGTCGAACTGATAATCTTCAACCATCCCTAAACCCATCCCACTACTCTGTATATATTTTCAGATATCCATTGGCGTTTCATGTATAAGGGACACTCATTGCTTCTCTGGTTACAATATCTTGCAATTAAAACAGCACGTTCCACAAACCAAACCAAAAACGTTTCCTTTCAGCACATATATATCATTAAATTCAACCCAACTGAACGAGTGCAATTAATTTTGATTCATCTAATCGAGTGCAACGAAACTTAAATCAAACTCTGAACGTCCAGGGTTCAAACTCTTATCCCACTGCACCAATTGATGTAATCTGCAATTAGTAGTGCGCCCTCTCTGAAGAAGCTATCCGCAAGATAACCGATAGTACACCTCTCTTCATGTGAATTTCATCCTAACCCATCGGCTTCCCACTGAACTGAGCAAAACTGAATTAAATTTCGTTGCCTGTATCCACTCGTAACTCCTTCAAAGTTGATTGTGATTCTTCGAAAAGAAATTCCAACTATACAACTCGACTCAAGAATCGATTATCCTTTTACACAGCAAACTCAAACCTATATACACACACAAAATTCAGCAGTACTTCTTCTACTTATGCTCTGAGTTCATTTAACAAATTGAATAGAAAAACAGAATAACTCTTTATTGGGGATTTTCTTGCACGCCCAACCACCTAAGGGCTATAACTTTCGTGCGCTCCTTTAGACGGGTAAGGACTTTCTTGGCCACATTCATCAAATAGACAAAACAACAAACAAAAAATAATACCAAAGATACTATGGCAACAACTTTCTTCATTACACAAAGTGCACTGGACTTTTGCTTCCGTCCGTTTTTTGTTCCACAAGATGTTGTAATTTATTCATAGGGGTTGTTTGACAAACAGTTGCATACATCATGGAATGATTTGCACCGATGCGGAACGCACCAGAGGTTCGCTACAATTAATTAATTAACACTTTGCAAAGTGTCATTTATTGTTGTTGTTTGAGCGTGAGGTGGCTTGGTAGACATGTGTGCAAAGGGTTGGAGAGGCGCGCAAGGGTGTTTTGATTTATGCTGTTTGAGTTTGCCAATGAATGTGCTAATTTGTGCTGAGGAATTTATGATTAATGCCCCAATTAGAAAAGTTCTACGCGAGCTAACCGCACCGAAAAGGAGTGGAGGTAAGAAATTGAATTGTGAACTCAATGAAAGCTTCGCATTTGAATTATAGCGAAAATTATTCCAAAAGGCGGGACTCAACCGTAACCAATCTAAGGTTGCCCAGCATTGAAAAAAGTTTTTTATTCTGCTAGGAAGTTACCCATAAATCAATGAAACACTCTTGAATGACTTTAGTTGAACTATGCAAAACAAAACCGTATCAGAGTCAAATATTGGCAAACGAGTTGTTTGTGATCTCTTACACTATGTCCGGTGTGTAAAATATAATCAGTGTAGATGGCACCACCAGGAATCGTACTTCATAAATCCTTCTTTGAAAAGTGTGTACAAAGATCCTTTCACATCTCCTCCAACTGATCCCATTGGTGTCGCGCATTGCCTCAAGGTTCGCACTTAGTATTTCTATATTTTACGGTCGTGCATAATACAAGGATTCTGTAGAAAACAAAACGAAAACCACTTTCACATTTAAAAAAAAACGAAAGAAATCACGCGAAAGCGAAAATTTACTTCATGTAACTGCTTCCGTTTTTTTCTTTTCGTTCGCAGGGGTTTAAGAAGCGGTGTGCCGAAAAAGTTAAAGTTTGATCAACTATGTTGTTTTGACGGCTAACAGCTGACCTCTTTCAATGTAAATATTTGGTTTGGTAATATTTCGGTCGTAACAAAAGGTGAACATTCGAATATAACGGCTTATTTTAATTAAATACTTTAATCCAAATTAAGGACCGCAACATCGACAAAATATTATGATTAAGATAAAAATTTCGCCAGCACATCATTTGTGAAATAAAAATTAGTCACAACCACTAATTCAACAACCAAAAATAATGAAAAACGTCAAAAAATAGCATTCATTTCGCATAAAACGAAAATGTCTTTCGTTTTCGGAGTTATATGAAGCAAAGAAAACGAAAACGTCGATGCATCAGTTTTCGCTTTTTTGCTTTCGTGCAAATAAAATTTCCTTTCGTTTTCAAAGTTAAATGAAGCAAAACGTTCGTTTGAACGAAAACGATTTAAAGTGTTCATCTTACAGCAAAAGGGTTTAACCCAAAAGTCAAGCGGAATAGTCGGATAGGTATTTGACACCAGTAAAGTTTTGTTGGATAAAAATACCATGGCGGCCGCATTTTCAGATGACATGGAACACCAAAGCATAAACATTTAAAAACATATCGTTAAGGCAACAGAAATATAGAAATACTGAATAAACTGGAAGATTGAAGCCAAATTACATAATATTTCTCGGTAGTTTGAATGGTACTCGATCGGCAACGTTTTGAGCCCTTTGTTGGAATTGCCAGGTGTGCTAGATCCCAGTTTTTTTCTCTATTTCGGAGCATGGCAAAATCTCTATTCGTACCCCGATGGTTGTGACTTAGTTCAAATTACCCGCTCGGGATATTAATAACAATTAAATTAGCATACCCCAGGAAATTAGTGCAAACAATTCTTCATAGGATTTCCGAATAACCAACCCCAATAGCAGGCATTACCCGAGAAACCCATTTTACCTTCCCATATCGCTTAGGCTAATACCCTTTTAACTTTCCCATCCGAAATCCTTATTTACCTCAAAGTAAATCTCATTTACACCCAAACAAAAATAAGCCCAACCATAACGTCATACCATGACGTCCAGCAACATACTTGACCTAAAATCACCGACGAAGGTCAGCCCATCTTAGTTATTAAAATCTCCTTTTTGCATCGAAATCCGTTCCTGCAGTCCGTGCTTAGGACGGGCAAAAGATTTCGACAATAATTGAGCAAGCAATAGAACTCCGTTTACCGCTCCATTATACATGTGATAGTGTCTCTCCTTGGCCGTGTGGAAAATAAATTTCATTGCCAAAATAGGGATTGTCTGCCCGTTGGTCACGACATCATCCCCGTCCATTAGGACTATTCCATTACAATTTAAAATCACAATCCTTGTTAGTACGTACCCAAAAACGAGAAGTTTTCACAATTTCGACTTTTCTTTTTCTGTCTTTCCGTGAGTGCCGCCCAAACATACGATATATGTGAATTTTATGTTTTGTTGAACGTAAGCTGCTACCCTTGTATGCTAATCCTGTATAGTGATTCCTGTTTTGGTATAAATGGACGCCCCTTTCCACCGAAGCACCGGCACCGTCTCGACCAGGTGTATATGAATGCGGTCATTAATATGGTGGAAGTGTGTTTTTCTGTTTCCAATAACAGTATCTGTAGATATAGACTGGACTGGACTGGTAATAGTTCGGGTAGGCTGTGAGCTGTGGCAGTCCTTGCTCCTTGTGGAAGGCTCGTAACTTGTTCGCTTTATCTGACGGCTTAATCGCATTCAATACTGGAATTTTCTCTTGTTTGCTTTTTTTCTACTTTAACTGGACAAGCAATCCAAGTGCCCATGCCCAGGGTCATGTGGCTCTGTGGACCGGTGCTAGTTCATTGGTTTATCGTGTTTGTTTGCTAAAGGAATTCAATAAAATGGACACCCTAATCCGATAATTAAAATACGAGGACATCCACAAAGTAAAGGAGATCTATTGAAAATGTTTTTTCGTGTTGAAAGCTGTTGTCTGTGATTTTGGTGGGTGGGACTTTGAAAATTTAACTTCGAGTGCTTTGTAAAGGCTTTTAAAATTACAGAAAGTCTTGCAGCCTTTGAGGGATAGTGTTACATTTTAGGACTTTGCTGTTTGCTATGAAGTTTTGCAAGCAAGCTGACCGTCGCTTACCTCCAACCCTTACTCAAACCTATTTCTGAATTTTGTATGCTTAACGTCAACGTAGAACAAAGCGGCCGTGCTTAAAATCGTATTTTGTACCTAGGCTAAATTTAGCTAGCGAGCTGTCTCAAATTTTTGCATAAAAATGATAGAACGACCGTGAGAATTGAAAAAATCAACCGCTATAGGACATTTACTGCACAAATAAGTGTTGTGTGGGAACGGACGCCCAAGAGTATGCAACGCAGTTAAATTCCTTTGAAAAAAAAAAGTCGATCTGATCACTTCAACCTGATGTTCTCGTAGCTATACGTGCCATTAAGTTCGCAGACGAGCGCTGATGAAAGAGTGATACTGTCACTTTCTTCTTTGAGTTGACTTCAGTTCTGTATATAATGTTTGTCTTGCGTCCTTTCAAATTTTATTTTTTAAAACTTTAGAAAGACAATCTCCATCGATTCGACGAGCTTAAATCTAGATTTTTATACCCTAATTCCGATTTTACTTTTTCTTTTTGTCAGACGCGTCATCGTTTTAATTTCTTGGAAATGACTTACGTTCACTGCAGAAGCTACTTATGGAAGTCAGGTTTTTATTAAAACGATGTCACCAATTTTCGTCAGAACTACAACCAGTACGCATACCCGCAGAGTAATTTTCAAAATTCGATTTAAGCCATGATAGGGGCTTTTATTCAAAAAATATATCACTGAGACTAAAATTTGAACTAGTAAAACTTTTGACAAAAATCGGAGTGGAATGTTATCGCGACAGTTCTTCGATAACGTCGATAAATAAAAATATGTATTGCCCTTCCACAGTTAATCGTGTTGTATGTATTTTTTTCAGAAGCAACTTTTGCAGTTCTTATGAATGAGACATTTTTCAGGCGATATTTCGGTGCTTGGATTTTATTTTTAATATGTTTTGTGGATTTTTTAAGTTTTTGATCAGTTTTTAATGCCTTTCTTGGATATAACGCTTATTATTAATTAAAATGAATTGCATATTTTTTTTATTTTTATCCTAGTTTCTAGGACATTTGAAAGGCTGTATTACTTTGTTGTATCGATACATCCGTTGATTCGTCAGATTTTCAATGCTTTCGTTGAATTGATTTTTGCAACAATTACTCCCAAAACTTTCCAAGCTATTTTCTTTTCGCTTTTTTGAAATTGTTTCCTTTCATTTATGGAGCACCGCAACGGTCATTTTAATCGCTATGGTTGCGTTTTTGAATGAACAATTTTTTGAAAAACTCTTCGATTGGGTAAAAAATGATAGAGATTGTTTTTAGTGTAAATTTATGCGAATATTATTTTTTGCTAACTTTTGCAAATTTGTTTTGCTTTCTATTTTGTTCAGTTTTACGTTGAGATTTCGCCGTTTTTGAAAGCAACTGGTGGATGACATTTCTTTATGGGATGTATTTTTTTTTTAAAATCGGTTTTTTGGCAATTTTTGGTACTATCTTTGAGTCGATTGGGTGTTTGCTTCCACGCACTAGAGCTGATTTAAAATTGTTTGAGTGGCTAATCGAATACGGCCATATTAGAAAACGAGGCCGTGGAAGCAGTGCTATTACATCGTGGCATTCCCACTTTTTATGGGAATTTCAAATCTTATTTAAAACATTCATACGATAATTTATCATCAAAAACACATACATTTTACTATGATTATCAACATATACATGTCCATAAAAATGACCTTTTTAGTACCTAAAAATATTCATAATAATGCTAACAAACTGCGATTGTTATCCTAAAGGCTTATATTATTACAAATTTTAGTTATAAAAGTTAGATATTTCACAAAAAAGTATGAAGGCCATTTAAAATGTTATTTGAGAACTGTGAAGAGGAAAAAATTAGCACGTTTTCTTGGAAAAATGAAGACAGATAATAAAAACACTGCTTGAAGGGTGTTTTTTGAACAGACAATATTATGTCAAAACTTATACAACATTTGAAGTGTTTTGCGGAATTGAGTTCTTTTACTATATTCAAGTTAAATGGTTTTGTTTTTAACACATTTGTTAAAGATATTTTTGGGCGCTACCAGACGGTCAACATACTTCCCCCCCCGCCCCAGATAAATCTAAAAAAAAACTCGATTTCGCTAATTTTCCAAAAAAAAAAACACCAACGCTTTTGTCATTCAATGTGTGTTTGTGCGACTTAAAAGAGGAAATTTCAAATTTGAAACGTTTTTGGTGCTTTTTAAAAAGCCCTCACGCAACTTTGATGAACTTGTTGTTTATAAAATTTTCTGATGAACTATTACAAAAAAGGACTATAACTTTGAAACATTAGTTTTTTTTGAACAAAAAAAAATTGTTGTGTAAGCATAAACTTAAATAAAATTAAATTAAAATTATTGTTGAAAGAAATTAGCACAAATAATTTTCATTGTCAAATATTGCTTTGGAGGACCGATCGATTTATTTAACAGCATTTTAAAATAACACGAATATTTCAATATTACCAAAAACGATATTATCACAAAATACAAATTTCTAAACAAAATCTCTCCCCCGGTTTCCTCACGTCGACCAAAATAACCCCTAAATCTGTTGGGAAAGCCCCCAAATTGGCAACATTTATATCACTATAAAAAAATATTTTTTTTCTTTTCAATTTAGGAACATTTTATGGAATTTCTGATTTAAGCGGTTTTCTTTGTGTTCATTTTGTGACGCTTTATGGATTGTTTTGGCAGGAAGCTATTTTACCCCAATTCTTTTATTATTTCCACGAATTTTCTGCCATTTAAAAATTTTATAATTTTAACTCTTCTGTGACGTTCTTTTAAACCGTTTTGTGAAAATTGTGAGTGCAATTGTTTTCAACGGCGTAAGGACTGATCCTTACGCCACTTTTTTTATAATTTGTGATATTTTTCGATGCGAGGTTTAGTCGTTCTCAGTGATTTATTAAATGCTATTTCGCTGCAAGCTTGCAGCACTTTTTAAACTTTTATTTTAATGACAGAATTTCAAATTAATTCTGACTTTTGAAGTTTTCTTTGACTTATTTGATATGATTTTTATTGTCTATGTATGTTCAATTTCTTTCTTACATAATTCTAACTTAATGATATTTTCAAAAATACTCATTTCGATTTGAAACATCTTTAACGATTTAAGAGGAACAACAAAGCCAGCCAACACAGTTTGTACAACTATATGGCAGAAGGCAGACGTTTCCCATGACCCCAGCGAATTGTCAAAGTGTCAAAGCACTGCAAATTTATGCTCACACCAAATTGAGAAATATTTCTTCATGTTATGGCCCTTTAAAGCCACCGCTCGGTGCACTTCCTACACACAAATCCACTTCTCCCAAAGGAGTGCACACCCAGAGTTAAATTTTTTTTCTAACTCGTTACTCTTTCCCCTTTTTGCAGGAAAAATGAACACGGTGTGATAAAGTAGCAAACAAAAATTGTAAACTCCCTAATAGGTACCTTTGTGTCTGTACTGCCACCATCGCGACCATCGTGACGCCACTGTGAGGCGACAAGAAAATATTTAAACAAAAAACTTTATATGGCGCCACTTCGGGAGTCCTTAAGATTTCACGATAAACATTGTTTACCCCGACATTTTGTAGCCAAAAAGGACATTCTACTTACAATCCTGTAATGGTCACTCTAACTACACCCTCCCTCAGCTATAAAGCGAAGAATTTTAATTTTCTACCAAGTCTCTGGCATTGTCCTTCGATTCTAGCCAGAAGGATAATAAGTGATAATATTTTACTAATGCATCTGATCCAATTATCTTCAAAAGGATTTGGGTGCGAGCTCCTTGTTCTTCGTGTTTGCCAAAGGGAGAAATCAACCGAAATCGTGTCCAGCTATTATCTGGACGAGTTTAGCACTATTTGGCAGAACATTCACAAGGCTTTCAGCGAAATTTTTTGAATGAAGCACCATTTTTCGGGTTGTTTTGCTGGAAGCCATTTCCTACCTTTTTTTCTTAGTTGTCGTGTCGGCAGAAGGGTCGACATTTTTATATCCGGAAATTGGAAAATAAAATTTTATCTGCATGGATTTCATGGAGAATACTCCTGAAGCTGCGGACCAGGAGGATGTGTCAAGCGGCGATTTGGGATTTTATTTGTTGGTTGGCAACTATGTTGTCACTCAATGCCACTGCTGGATCGGGGCTTATTATTACATAACCGTTTCATTTAATTCGAAGGTAAGATTCTGGGGTTCGATTGGGAACGCAATAACACTTGCAAGCGGACAAACAGGAAACTAAGCGAAATGAAAGGATAACGGAGTGGGAACAATTTCCAGAATACGCGATATTAAGGAGAAAGTAGAATTTTCACCAAGAACTTGGTAAGGTGATAGTAAGGATTTTATGCGGCTGCGTTTCCTTGGGACACATTTTCTTGTAACGTGGGTACACGAACGAATTTTGAACCGTTTTCAGAAACGTCAGAAATGTCGAAGGCGTTATTCGGTCAGTAGAATTTAGCGAAATTTCTACCTCAATAATGGATAAAGGAATAATATGAAGGGTGCCAGAAAAACTCATCAGGCTCTATATATCTGAGAACGGTGTCCCCTCGCCGAAACTGTTACCGTCTTTGTGTGCTTGAAGGAAATAAATGCTAAGAACACTTTAAACGTCAATTTTCCACTACTTGTCGCGGTGACTGCTAATCCTTCCCGATGGACTCTTTTCTTTTAACAGAAGAGGCAAGCACTTGCGGACGGCGTGGCGTTAAATTTACGATTCAATTCGCACTTGCCAGCACCATATAAACTACACGGGACAATGTCGTTAAATCAAAATTTAATTATTAAAAAATTTCCTCGACACTAAAACGAAAGTCGTTAAGAATATCACATCGACGTTGGTAGTCATAGGCGCTGCACCATTAGGTAAACAGCCACATCACCCACCCACCCTCTGCCAGGAAACAGCACACATATTTTATCAACGAAACGCGACAAGACAATGGAACAGAACCGCAAGCACCGACCGCCTGCAATTCCCTTGGCGATATCATAAAATCGCTCGATGATACTGCATTCAACCAGAAACCACTCAGCAACATCATTTCTCTGCCTCTGCCACACCGCCTTCATCGTCCGTGGGAGTCATCATTGTCGTCAGTGTCGTAAAATAAAAAAATAAAAGAAAAGGAAAAAAAATAATACACACAAAGCTATGTGTATATATTGGAAGCTGGATCAACGGCAAGGACCCCAAAAGAATGTGTAACAACAAAATATGGAACTAAATTATCCTGCCATCGGTTTCTTCGTTGTTCTTTCCTGTTTTCTTATCCTTTAAGGACGTAAATGGTGTTATTTCTTTGGTGGTCCTATTGTAGTTGTATATATACCCTTTTTGGTCCGTCGCAAATCTGCTGTGACGAACGGATATAAACGAAGTAGACTTTTACTGTTTCCCAAGAAGGAAAATGTTTATTCCCCATAAAGCGAGGCGCATATCCTGGCCGGCCATATATACACGAACGAGAAGGATATACAGAATTTTACAATGTCGATTTAACCACCCTCAGTCGCGGTTGTAAAAAGGAACACTTGTAGTGCTTGTCCCGGCATCGAAAAAAGGACAAAACCAGCGAATACAAATCAGGTGTTTCCACAGTAGACTCTGTTCTTCACAAAACCTTCGGAGCACCTCTTAATTACGTGCCACATCACTGCTAGTGCTATAAAAATGTTCTTCACCAGGATGCACCGTCATCGCGGTGCACACCGAACACTTAAGCCAAGGATCAGCGGGCGATTGGAACTAAAACTCATGACACCGACAAACTTCACTTTTAAATTTCTCAGGATCGCAATTTATGGTTTTTTGTATGTGCCGAAGGAGCAATCACTGTGCGCGGTGGGTTGTGTATTGTGTGAGAGTCGAAAATTGAAATGATTATTTTTTTCTTTTTTTTTTTGTTGCTCCCTTTTTATGGGTGGTGGCGAGGACAATATGTTCGCCATTATTATTTAGTGGACAATATTGTTTAAAATTGTTTTGTGCACAAGTTTCGATAATAACGGAAATAAAAGAAGGCGGTTTAGGGCCAAACGGGTATGACACCGAAAAGCTGGTGTGGAATAGAGAGAACTTTTTCCAGAGCATGTAGATTTTTATGATTTCAACAGGAAATTGAATTTGGTCTATATACTCCTCGGATGTGTATTTGGGTGAATGAATGTGAGTTGTGCGCTGTTTGGATTTGGACCTTTTAATGCGGTAAGTTGTTTTGTTATATCTTGTGTTTTTTTTGTTTGGGTTTTCTCTGTTGTACCTTTTTTTGTACTCGTGAAATCAATGGCACATTGACGGCGATGTTGCACTTGTTTTACATTTCACCTGTCCTCATAAAAACATTTTTGTTCTAGTTCATTATAGGTCTGGATATTCACTTGCTGAAGTCTTTAGGATCATTAAAGCTTCCTTCCATCCCGAGTTAAGTACGAATTATTATGAAGCTGTTTCAATAGCATTGTTTTGCCGTAAGTTATATTCCCTAACCACTCCACTAAACGAAGTCCAATAACTTATGACGCCTTTCAAAACGAAGTAATGGACATTTCTCTTAAAACTAACAATGACAACAGGGTAGTATATGAATAGGAAATTTTCGATCTGAAAGAAAGCCCAAAACCAGACTGGCAGAAAAGTCGTTAAAAACTCTTATGTGCTGTTATTGAAAGCACCTTCAATATAAAAAAAAACAAAAATAAAATGTTGAAAGGCTCTGCAGAGGTTGCTGTTAAATTTACGAAAATATTTTATTGTAAATTATCGGAACAAAAGCTCAGTGATTGGTGTCCAGGAATATTGATCAAAGGGTATTAGGAAAAACACATTATTACTCTTCACGATTTTTTCTAGTGCACCAAGTCACGCGAATATTCTACTAACATTCAAACTGAAAACTGACTAAAGAAAGCTGAAGAAAGGCTGAATTAATTTTTTTAAATCAGCATGAAATTCCAGACCCCTTCCGTTTGTATAAATCAAGTTTCTTTAATAGGACCAAATCGTTGCTAGAGAAGAAATACTTAGACATTCCGCAAGACTTGACGAAGGTCTTCATAAAATAGACTTGAAGCCATAGATCAGAAAATAGAAAGACTCGTCTTAGAAAGCCTTCCAAGATGAATCACAAAAGATGCAATACTTTCGTTAATGTAAGAATTGCCTGTCTAAGTTGTGTGTGATACGCAATCACCGCTTGGAAGAGCTCCAGAGATACCTGGAGAAGGTATTATACTCCAATTTTTTGGAGAATTGCAGTAGCTCCTTTCAATTCAACCACGAAACTTTCAGATCTAGTTATATCCCGATAAGAATATCAGATGTCGTGAATTAAAGAAGTTTCTTCTGCAGAGCTATAAGCGGGACAACTTTCGTGAAAAAAACTGTGGAGGGAGCGGAGAATGCGAAGGTCCACGATTCTTCCACCGAAAATTAGGTTTTATAAGAATTTAGAAAAACTTGCTTTTACGCAAAGTCTTCGCAGGCAGTCCATGGCAAATTGAACCACCAGTTTGCAATAAGTACCGCGGTAAGTTTTCATTTTAAGGACATCACAATGGATCGTTCAATTTGCGTTGTCAACCCGCAGATGTAGCCTGGTCATATTTTTAGGAAAATAAGGTGTCTTTCGTAGTGGCCCAGTGTTTAGTGTGTTGAGGGTCCTAGAAACACACACAAATTACATCTTAAGGTTTATTTTCCACTGTGCTATAACCCCGCGAACGTCTTACAAACATCGGTGAGTCTAAGTGTTATGAAACAGCTTTTCGATAAGCCATTGGAAAAACTGTAGATCCCTTCCCAACAATGAAAAACTTACGCAAAACGAATGGTTGTGTGAAGATAGGTTTACGATTCTTACGGACCTATTGCAAGCTTTTTTTAAAACTGTATTTCACTGCATTTTTTTAAAAAATACTTATCGAAATATGGGCCGAAGTCTTTATTAGGAAATGGATGGCTAGGAACCAGACATGTAAAAGTAGCAATTACGTTAACAGAGTCTAAAGGCAAAGGCACCTCTAGAACTTCATCAAATTATGTGGACTTATCTCAGCCGTGAT
Organism: Cheilosia vulpina; assembly: GCA_916610125.1. Taxonomy (NCBI): domain Eukaryota; kingdom Metazoa; phylum Arthropoda; class Insecta; order Diptera; family Syrphidae; genus Cheilosia; species Cheilosia vulpina. The sequence continues at coordinate 51,611,563 of OU744278.1, forward strand.
GCTTTCAAAAAATTCAGTTTGCCAAGGCAGAATAGCTGTCGCCCATGCAGACGATGTGGTTATTTTAGTAACAGAGCTATCTAAGCGCTTCCGCCACCAGCTGTGGAATTGTTAATTCGAATATTATTAAAAGTGTTTAAAAGATAAATTTTCTTTTCCGTCCAGTTAAAGGGCACTCATTCCGTAACTTTTCAGACGATTATCGTCGCAACGAAAGACCTCCAAAAGTAGCAAATAAATGCCAAAATTACGAGTTTGAGACCTTAATCAAATTCATTTTCCACAAATGTAATGAAAGCTGACGATAGTAAAACAAATTCCGGCAGAATATAACTTCTTAGGGTCATCAAAGTTTCAAAAACGATATCGTCTCGACGACTCTTATTATACAAAATCTGCCCCCAGGTCATTCTGCTTCCCAAACTCAACTAGAAGCTCAATGTGAATCCATTGTGTAAAGACTTCCATGCTGTTGGTTGCTACATCTGCTAGAAAATTGTTGACAATCTTTATAAGCTCTACACATGAGTGCAGGTCAGAAAGAGCTGTTTCGGCCGTAAATGTACCCGAAATTATAAAAGGAAATGAAGGATTCGTGGCGAAATTTCTCAGCCTGTGGAGCCATTCACTGCACTTGGTAGAGGAAAGGTGAAATATGTTTGATGGAAAGCCTAGCCACGTCGCGAAGTGTGGTTCGAACCATCAGAAACGAACAAATTAAGGTATATCAAAATAAAAAGGCCAGTGAGCACTTCCAAACTAAATTCACACACTTATCAGAAGCCACCAGAAAAATAAGGATATTTGATTCAGAATGGTCGAGCTAGCGAAGAATTTTCGACTGTATCTCAAACTAATATCTATATCTCACAAATTTTTTAGGAAACACCGAGGTACCTTTAAATATTAGAACCAACTGAAAATAAGATATACTATTTACAAAGTTTGAACCAAGTTCATTCAACTGCCTAGGTTCTAGTAAGGTCGAACGAAAAAGTGTAGAATGTCAACTTCTTTGAGCTTCACTCTCATCAAAACTTAGTTTGGATTTAGATTCAAGTGCGAATGCGAAGCTATCAAGTTGTACCTATGCAAATATTTTCATTTATCCAATGCCTAAGTTCCGCGAATGCTTCACCTTAACTTTCACAGATAACTTATATTTGATGCGTATTCCCATTCAAGTTTGACTGTCGCCCCTCAGGATACCAACTTTTGCTGACAGAAAATAGAACAAATCCGAAATAGACATCCTATAAACGGGCAACACACTCCGCCATATAAATATACGTAGTACCCTACCAAAGTATGTTAGCTTTTATTTTTTTGTGGCGGACTTTTTTATTCGCTCCTCTTTGATCCTGTGTTGCTGTTGGTGCTCCATTTCGGCTCATTTTCCAAACGCTAAGATTATCGTTATATTTATTGCCATCGTAAAGCGGATTCCACTGCGAACGCATGTCCCTGTTGTTTTTTCTCCTGCTCGTGTATCCTTCGATGTTTTACTCTCTGGTTTTTCTTCTCTGATGTTAGTCCTTTTCAGTGAGATGGTCATAAACATTGTGTCACTGTATATGCTCTTGAATGAAGCAAAGAACAAAAATACCGTTTTCTCTTTGTAGTCCTGTGTGTGGCAGTTTGGGTATACCCCCACACACTCCGACCAGCAGCGCAATGTCATCTCTATCATCTTTGGAGTTTCGCCTGTTTTTATCGTTAAATTGCGATTGATGCTTCATGGTGGCTCGATGACTGTTGTGTAGTGAGCGACGCTGGAGGTGCGAACTGAGGGTAGATTTGTGGGAGGATGACAGCGTACTTCGGACGGTTTCTTTTGTCGCCCTTGGATCATCGGTTTAATGTTGTTTCTGGCGACGACATCATCCTCGTGTTGAAACTCCATGCTACAGAGTATGGATGTCGTATCGCATCCATTGTAGGAAGTGGAAGAGCTCGACTATAAAAGGGGGGGTTGGTTGACGAGTGTGTGTCGTCTGTGTGGACGAATGCGGTTAAAGGTGGCAGATTATAATGATGTTAAGTGAGACAAAATAATGTCACAGGTATGTTCTTGTACATTGTGTCAACATGTGGTCGCATATTAATGTCTCAAAAAGTGAATTACATTGCAACAGAGAATGTAGGTATGTTTGAAGAAGATGTTATGTGTGCAGGGTGTTATGACTGTGCTTGTTTAAAATGACTTTGCCGGGGCACTTGGGTACATTTTCTGACAATTGCAATCTCCTGTGAGTGGACGGATAGGTTACCCAACTATGGTGAAGAATGCTGAGAAAAAAGTCAATTACCTGATACCTTTCAACAAACTTATTTAAAATCAACCAACTTTCGATTAAAAACTACCAAAAAATTAACTTGTTCAAGAAAACTCTGTTTAAAATAACCGTTTTATCAGTTTCCTCCAAATTTTCTCGGTTGTAAATATCAAACTAACTATGAACAATTTAACCAACTGAATGATATTAATCTAGAAACTTGTTAAAAAAAACTGATACAGTGTGTAATGCATTTAACATTTTCATGTCGGTAGTTTTCAACAACGAATACTAGTTTTTTTGCAACAGAGACTTAGGGTTTAAATTAAACCCATTTTTGAACCACTAGGGCCAATTTTTTGGTGTGCGCTCACAAATTGCAAATAAAAATTCCATAAAAATGTGATTGGTAAACAGAATTTTGCATCAGCTCAAAATTTCTCTTTTTCAAATAGTTGTAGTAAAAAAAAATTTAAATTATAAGACTTTTTCTCTTAACTGTACTTCCTTCTTTAGTGTACAAAAATTTCATTTGTCGGCGGCCATTTTTGTAACTCACGGCGAGCTGTCAATTTTTTTCCTTATGGTTTTCTGTACTTACTTGGTCTTAGATTTTTGCCTTTTTTCAAGTGTAATTTGTGAAATCCAATAAAACATACAAAAGAGAAGAAAATTAATAAAAATAAAAGTACTAAACAGTTGTATTTTTAAAATAAAGAAAAATAGTAAAGAATTAAAGACGTACATATTTTAGTTTTATTTATTGCGTTTTAGATAAGTCGCCATACTTGGGCATTTTCAAACTTTATTATAACATAATTCGGAAAATGGAAATCATTCCTATGGCCTTCAATGGATATATGGGCTGAATATTAATCGCTGAAAAATGGAAGTTATACCAATGTCTCTCGAGCTTTCTAATCTAAAGCACGTTGCACACTATTAAATCAAGTTTAAAAACAAAAACTATTCTGTTTCCCACTCCGTTTTAACTAAATTAATCCTCAATGTTGTATATCCATTTTCCCTGTTACAAAAGTCATATTTTATATTAAAAGCATTTAATGTGCTGCGTCTAAGTAATTGCAACCTTGTCCTATGTATTTATGAGTTAGCTACATGTTATGCTCGACACCATCCAGTGTCATTTGCTTGACAAAATATTTTTTAAGAAAATAAATGATGACTGTCGAAGGAACTGCCTAACTCTCGAATGGTGTGCCTAAGAAAATAATGCTTAACATACCTCTGTTACTTCTACATTCCATGGACTTTGTGCCGCCATAACTTCAAATGGCAAATCTGCAGTGCAATTTGCGATTGTATCAAAATTTAAGTTTAAAATTTTTATAGTTAAACTGCCACTTGATAAACCAACACATGTGAATCCTTGGAGGAATTTCTCCGCCAATTTACGGTGGTGGTGCTGTTGGCACGCATATCCTCCCCCAAACAGATTCCTATTGTGATAACATGCCCCGACGGCAGTCAGCTATACCTCGCTCGTCTGAATTTCATCGCTCTTGGCAACTGACTGTGTCTGTTGTCGGAATAAGTTGGATTTAATGACAGCCTGTCCGGGATTAAGAGCCAGTATGAAATCAACTATCTGGTCATTATGGGTAATAACTACAGTGCTAATGAATTCTAATATGGATTTTATGACTATGTTAACAACATCAGCAACTCGTGTCGATTGGCGCCCAACATAAATAGCCCAATACGACGCTTTTAAAATGAACTGAAAACGATGCAATGCAGCAATAGGCCTTTATGGGAATGCGAGTATCTACATTTCTTCAATGGAGAAGCACAATTTGGCTTCATTCTGTCAAATGGAATTGGTAGAACGACCTTCCTGCTGTATGGCGGCAAAAGTTAACTTTTAAAAGCGCGGTTGTCGCATGCCCTTTTTCGTTTCAAGGATGTCTGCCATCAGCAGACCATGAGAAGGATATGTTTTTCTTCATTTCTGAGTTTATTGTTTCAGGCAAAAGTGAAAAGAATAATCGTGAAAGAAACCCTCGCGAACCTAAGGGGTATTTTAATTTATGATGGTACACTTATTTAAATAGACACAATTTTTGTACATTTTAATGAGCTCATGGGTAGCTTTAACTTTTCTCAATTTAAAAGGAGTTCATTACCAATTAGCAATTGAAAACATTTGCAGACAAGAAGTTTTTTGTCTTTTTAATTTGATTTGATTTGGGGGACCTATGCTTGTCGGATTGAAATATCGCGTACGCAAGTTTGTCAAATATTAATCTAATATTGTCTGTATTTTCATTTAGTTTATTGTCAGCCGTGTAGCTGATTAATTAAATTTTTTATAGTTTAGGTATAGGTACTGATGATTATCTCCGTGATATAAGACGTGAGGAAATAATGTATAATAATATTTTTTAAAAGATGCTGGGCCCCAACGAAATAATATTTATATTTAAATTAATCTTTTTAACGCTCGATTCTTTCAATTATTCTACTTCTTGTTTACATTAGGCCTTTTTTATTATGCTCACACGATCTGTATAGATCAATGATTTTCACGGTTTACAACAACAATACAAGATCCAACTTTTGTTGTATACCATGGAAATCAATAATCAATACAGATCATGTGAGCATAACTAAAGAGGCCTATTAATACAAAATGTAAGCCATGCGTTTAAAATTGCGCGATTTGTTCATCTATTTTGTTACTCGCTGATGGTTATCAAAGCGAGGCTTAACATTTTAAACAAATAGCTCGATTTGTTCAGATATTCTGCTAGTGGCTTACAAAAACTTACAATGTAAGCCTCCCGTTGAAAATTATCAGCGATGACAAAAAAATTTCACTTTGAAATTAGGCGCCAAAAATAAAATTACACCCAAAATTTAGACAATTTTATTTGTTTTTGGACAAAGCAGGGCAATGCAACTCAATGCTGCACAACTTAACACAACAACCCAGCAAAAGACAACGCACCAAGACAAATGATCGCCCCACCTTTTAGAACCAGCTTGCTTATATCTGCTTGAGCAATAGTCCCAACCTAACTATCAGGATGTTGGATGTTAATGGCTTACTTGCCCAAAAAGGTTTCGGGACACGCTCCTTGGCGGACATGATGTGTGAGTTCCAACTCAGTTCTTTTATTGATGTCGACGAGGAGCATTTTAAACTATTGAAAGTCATTGGAATATTATACAAGATAGATTGATTTTTGATGGCTACAGTCAAGGGTTACAGTCAAGGCTCTTCACGTTAGCGGAAGATTTATTTATATTTACAGCGAACCCATTTAGAAGCCGCCCTCAAACGTCTGTCTTCAGATCAGGGTTGTTGGCTCTTGAGCTTACTGATATAGTTGTTTGAAAAGTCACACGATTTGTGTCGAAGTCACCAGGGCAGCTAATGGCGGTGTAGCCCTATCCCGTCTATATGAACTAGAAAGGGTGTCGATGAATAAGTCACCTCATATAAGACGTTGGAGTATCTACTCCTCCTTGGGTAATTTTTGACGTTGCAGCTTGCAGTCACCGGCCGATGAGGAAGTAATTATTTGCCTTTCCAGCATGTTTCTGATCTATTGAAACAGCCACTTACTTGATTACTTCCCTCGTAGTAATTGTCGAATCATTATGCTTACCAACATAATCGCCCGCTGTGGCCAAGGTGTCATAAGGCTTTTGCCGTGAGGGAACGTTTGCCATAACTAAAGCGTCGAAAAATGATAACGTTGTTTTGTAAAGGGGTTTAATACAAGTAGGGGCTCATTTTAGGCGGGTATGGTAATTAAAAAAAAAAATACTTAAAATGGAACAAAAATTGAATAAAACACAAAGTCAACACTTACAATAAAGGACTATAGTATTTTTGAAAGACTGGAATCTGATCTTTTATATTATTTTAAAATCAAGTTGTTTCCGTTAATAGTTTTTGAAAAAAAAAAATACCTTTTGAACTTGAAAATTAAGGGGAAAAAATTGAATCTAAGACTACGCTCAAATATAATACAAAAAAATCATTGCATACCTTTGGGCATCTGTTCTTAAGCCAACACATTTGAATATAACGCCCCACAATAAAATAATATTAAGACAAATTTGGTATAACAGGTCAATGAAAACTAATGCAGATCGTCGACAACACCATCACCATCTTGGCTTTAGGTTGGTTATGCATGCCCCATCAAATATATTTGTGCACGCAGTAATAGCCTTTGAATTGAAATTAAATTTTCATGACAAGCGTTCATCGTATTTCCTTCTGGAAATCAAATATTTGCAAGGACTAGAACAAAATCAGAAAGCTCTGTGTGCGCCTTCGTCATTATGCATTCAAATGTCACCCCTTTCAACGGAGGTGTGTTCATCTTCGTCAATGAATGTCACCCACCCATCTCATTCATGGCGAACTCTATTCAAAAGGATTTCGTTAGAAATCCCTTTTATTTTTTAACGTCGCCTGTCCTACGCTGAAGTGTGACATTAGGAAATATCTTCACTTCCATGTTAAAGTGTCAAAGATGTAATTGCAGCGCCCGTTATTTGAAAAGCACCCCCTGCCCCACAGTTTTTTTTTTTCCATTCCAACATAATACGGCTTATTAACAGGCTCAACATAAGTATACTGTCGATATACGAGTGTAGCCAAACGTGTTCATCTGCAAATGAGAAAATGTTTGCCAAGGAATTCTTTGCCCGCGCTGTGTGCAGAGGTTTTGACGGCATTCATAGTCCCTCTCCCTCATAGATAAACAAGGGCCAGACGTCGAGCTTATGTTTGCATACACCCCTCCACCACTTTGACAGCGTGGACTGAATTCAGAATTCACATGTGGGTGTAGTCGTTGTATACCATCGTAACACAAGGGACTATACCATAATATAATATTTCACAGCAGGACGCTGCTGCAGCAAACGGTGGCACTATATACGAGTATAATGGTGGTAGCGACTATAGTGATTGCTGTTGAGAAACTTGGTCCTTATGCAAGTTGCAAATGCAGTGCAGTTGGGTTCTCTATATGTACACAGTGTCTCTGTCGTTTACAGCGTCGTCGTCGTCGTCGTCGCGGGCATTTGTCAAGTAAGATTCATTTTTAAGGCAAAATAATGACAACAATAAGTACCTTCATCATATTCGCCTTGGTGGAAGTTTGAAGACGCAGCAGGTCATAGGGTTATGTTACTGTTTACTTGAGCAGAGTAATTTCGCTTCCGGAAATGATGGAGCATTTATTAAAGTAGTGCCGTGTAAGTTTGCTGGCATGAGGGTGTCATCGAATAGTGCGGAACTTTAAATGAATGGAAAAGGCGGTCTATATAGGGTGAGGAGCGGTTATCCATTTGAACACATTTGGTATAGTGTCCATAATAGCGGACGTACATGAAGATAGTTCATGAATAGTTTCTGAATGGAGAAGCGCATAAATTGAGTGTTGTTCTATACATAGACGGGGGAACAGATGAAAGTTGGGCACGGAGTATTTTAAGGGACAATTTACATTTCCCCATTTTACAACAGCTTCTAGTTATAGACGCCAAAGAAGCTTTGTGTTCAGGGTAGGTTCTGTCTTTCTAAAGATATAGTTTTCGAATTGCTTTCGACAACACTGAGGAAGATACCTCAACCGGCAGCGATACATTCATCATCAGCGGCAGCCTTTTCCATTGAATCTACTGAATAGTAGTAACTTCCACAAAGTTTTTCAAAGAATTTTCCAAATCCTTCTAAAGGGTGATTCATTTTTCGGTTTCGAAAGTAAAGCTAAATAAAACACGCACAGCGATACATTTTTGATTAACATTTTATTTCATTATATAGTTTGAACTTTGCCATTTGGTGTGAGGTACAATATTATTCAAATGGCTGTCTCGGGAAGATTCGCAGCGTACGATTTCTTTGAGGTAATTTTTATCCACTTTTTCGCACATTTCGGGCGGTATCTCGGCCATAGCTTGAGTAATGTTGGTTTTTAATGCGTCTAGAGTTATTAATGTAAACACGGTCTTTTGCGTAGCCCAACAGAAAAAAAAATCGAACGGTGTCAAATTGCATAATCTTGGAGGGCTACCACTACTACCACTTTTGTAGTAAGTTTTAATAATTTAAACGCGTTGTTCGAGTGCTAAGCGATCCATTGTTGTAAATTATTACACTTGAAATGATAGCTGAGTTTGACAGGTGTCAAATGTCAGCGCTACCAACTTGAAACAATGAATTGAATGACCCTAATTTAGTTTGTCCCAGGTTCAAATCCCGAATAAAAACCAAATTCCAACTTAAGGATTTTTCCACTGCGCCACCTCTCGCGAAAGTCTGACAAACCTGCGAGAGTTTTCGCTTTTGATTATTCTCAAATGCGAGAACGGGCGAAAATTATCTTTCCCAGAGCTTTCCAGTTATTTCCATTCTGCTGTTTCCAGACAAAAACATATTTTTTGTGTAGCTGTAAAAATTGATTGTGAAAGTTTTAGATTTTGGATTAAGTAAAAAAAATAAAGGGATTCAATTTTTCTATTTTTCTATTCGGAAACTGAAGGAAGAATGGGAAAAATGTGAACATAAATTTTTGTATGTCTTTGACTCCTTTATTTAAAAAAATAAATATATATAATAAATTGTAGTGGGGTCGGGTCTGTTTGGTGGAAAAGGCCAAACAAGCAGCAGCAGCGGCACGCTTGCGGATGCTCGGGTTCAGCTCGACGGTGGGGTGGGATCTTGCTGCGGGCTACCCTTATTCTACAAAAATATCGTGCCCTGGGATAGGACAAAGTAGGTAAAAGGAAGGGGGCAAAATGATTCTCGCATACCTGAGGCGTGCTATTGTAGTTACTATGTACTAAAGAGTCAAAATGAGTGAGATAAAAAAGTAAACGTTAAGGATGGTATGAACACTATCTCAGCTTTGGTGTCTGGTGGAACTGACACTTGGAGGTACCCTCCCCTTGCCGATGACATGAAGTTATGGCTCCGTGACTAGCCCTCCTCAACTTCTATTGAGCTAGTCCCTAAAGCATGTTACACACACACTTATCTATTGACACATCTCAACGAACAGAAGTAAATTTAGCACATGTTTTTTTTTTTTTTTTGTATTCAACGCTTATCTGATTTTAGAGTGACATTAGGTAGATTGATCGTGATAAATTCAAGAAGATTACTATCCGCAGTTTTATGTTATACATTATGCAACTCCATTGTGAAATTCATGAAAATATAACTACCAAGAAGCTTATTGTGTACTCTATATGTGAAATAAGTATAATTGCGTTATAAGTCACAATGCTTAGGGTATAATAATAATTAATATGTCGTAGATTATGCATTTACAGTTTATGTAGTAAATAGGTAAATTAACGTTAAGCCAAAGAAAAGATGAATGTGTTGTACTCACTTTGATTCAGATTGTTGATGATATCGATGCGATGAAGTTTGTGCACAAATTTCAGCAATTCCGTTGGTAGACTATAGGAAATTCAAATCTATTCTTAGGCTTTTTGCATGAGTTAAAATTAAGATTTTAGATAGTAAATTGGTTTTTTGAAAATTTAGAGATTAAGATCATTTTATACTTGTTTTATATAGATCAACGTTTTCTGTCACTTTTTGCTATATATATATATGTTTTTTTTTTTTTTTTTTTTTTTTTTTTTCTTTTCACAAATTGCGGTTTGCTTCGGATGCACTATTAAACTGGGATGCTGATGACGTTGGCGGGTCGAATTAAAGATGGCAGGGGGGAAGGGGTAATTTCGTTGCGCATATCTTAATGCGTGTGACGGTGCATGCGGGTGTTGATACGGGAGACGGTGGGTTGCGTTTGGTAGAGGTGGCTCGGATGATTGTTCTTTGTTGGGATATGCTGACTTTTGTATGTTTGGGGCTGGACGCTGGAAGCGGGTAGGGAAGTGTAACTCGCAGTGGCTTTAGCTAATCCCCTCGGGTTTTATTTATCGTGCGGAGAGTCTGGTAAAAGGTATCGTTTTGTGTCCCTTCAATTCGGATGCGGTAGTTATCGCAGTGGAGACACTTTGGGCAAATACCAGTACTCATCCGCTTCTGACCAAAAAAGGAAAAAAATTGTTAGAATGGCTTCTCAGGCACTCTTCTGGAAAATTTACCTGACAAAAATCCTTTCACGTGCAAAGTTCTTCAAGTTGAACAAGTGTTCAATTTCCAAAGAATCGCGAACAGCGTGGTATTTTTCTTTCAGTCCTTTTTTTTTTTTCTGTTTCCCCAAATTACTTTTAGTAATCGATGGAATTAGTTAATTGAGATTTTCGCAGCGACTTTAATGTAGCAAATAAAAAAACGAAATAGAGCAAATTGCAATTATGATCATGGGAGTGACAAAAATGTCTGACTTACGTGTCTTCAGCCATATAGGTACGAGCTATGCACAAGAAATCGGGAAACAGAAAAGAGCGCGCTAGAACGTGATCTGGCTTTTATACCATTTCGAATAAGACCAAAGGGGAATACCGAAAATGGCTGATCAATTTCGAAAATGAAGACAACGTTGCGCGGACTATGTTCGTACATGAATCCGGTTGCCATATTCGTTCCCGCAAGAGGTGGTTACCCTTCAAAAGGATTTGTTGGGTGCAAAGAAATTATTTCGCGTAATATTTTTTTGTCCAATACGTCACAAAATTCAAGTAATAAGACATTTTTTACTGCATAATGAATGTTTCAGCAATTTTAAACCTTTTGTTTTTGTTGAATATTTACATTTTTATAAGGTCCGCAAACATTCCGCCAGCAATTCGTCACCTAAACACCTATCGCTTTCAATGCAATGATAAAATAATGTTAGAAAGTGCCTTCGCTTTCCATATGGTCGACTGGAAAGCGAATCGCTTTTGGAAATACAAAAATTAAAATCGGCTGTCAAAAGCGATCCGCCGCGCATTTGGGAATAACCCTCCTATGTCAAATTGTAGATGCCTTCCCTTCGTTCCAAAAATGAAAAACTCACACAAAAACGAATCTAGGCTCCCTACGGACCTGTTGCGGCAACTATTTGTTTAGTTTTTTTCTACGAACTGCACTATATTAATACGTATTTATCCAGACAAGCTGTTCTCTCGCAAACCAGACTCACTACCAGCATAGGAAGGTTTATCTTCTTAAAAGACAAGGGCAATATTCAGCCCGAATGTACTAAACGAAAAACTATTTTTTTGGTCGACTTTAACTTTCGATACGCATGCAGACTTGAGTGGATTACATTTGTAACTTCACCTCAATTTAAGTTTAACAAGAACCTTTTAAAGACTCAACCGATCGAATATATTCTTAGCCTGCTTGAGTTGTTGAAGAAGGTAGTTCTTGAAAAAGTGCACTTTGTAAAAATTAGCTACATTGTGCTGCAAATGTTCGCCATATCTTTCAGCCCATCACTGTTAATGCGACAGTAAATAAAATAAAATAAAATTCATCTAAGGTGCCGACTTCGTCTAGAAGCCGAAAAGATGTCTAAATATATTCTATGTGAATGTCCAGGTCTTTTTTCGAATTAAAAGTCTAATATTTTTCCAGGTTATTGTTCGATAATAGTAGAAAATCCTCCTCTGATTTTTAATTTGTTGAAAGAATGCAGGGAGTCTTATATTTTCTAACCTCTACATATGTTGCAATATCGATCTTTTAAACCCACTCGGGTTTCACCGACAATGCGAGCCAGAGGTGTCACAGCAAACCGAGGGGAGTTAGTTTCAGTGGAGCTTAACAAACATCGGTTTAATCAAGCTTGGACCTTTTAGTACCTATACCGTCATTGGCAACGATGATTTGTTTTTAATTTTCAAATCATTATACGGTTTTAGTAGGTTTTATTTTCAAATCAAGTTCGACGTTTTTCCAAAATCTGTTTTTATAAAATATGAACCAAATGAAAAGACGAACTCCATACGTAATTAGAAAGGATGTCTTTTGCGCGTGGTTTTCAGTGTTACAGTTGTGGTATCAAAAGTCTCGAATCAAAATCGCGTTACACACGTTCAATGTTGTCAATAAGGCTGAGTCTAAGATGTTCGCCTCGAAGAGGACACTGTTCAAGTTTTCCCTAGAATGAGCTCAAATTTCGGCCGCTGCGTTTTCCTAGTACATACAACTGCAGGAACCTTTTCCACATGCCAACATAGATTGAGTTATATGCTCACTTTATGAAAGGATCCATAAACAAACGGCAAAGCTACTCATATGAACATGTGTGTTGCCAGTAAAAACGGTTCCCTCATACGACGTGCTTAGTAACCGTCGCAGTTGAATGTGTTTTTATTTCCATTGGCACCTCTGCAAAATATCAAACCAACCGTTCTACCGTTGAATGGACGAATTATGAGCTGAAATTACGTAGTAAATGCTAGAAGCACAAATTGAGTGGAAGCAATAACTTCTCATTGTTTCGTGTTTACTTGGCAGTTGCTTAAATTTGCCGTCATTCATCCTGTGGCGACACGAAACCCTCTAACCTAATCACTAACAATTAAAACCGCGAACCCGTTTGCACTCCCAACTCCAAGTGTTTTGAAAATAACAGAATATACCCTGATAGCGTCATTAGGCATTAGGCGGGTGGTAGCTATATAGCCCTTGTATCAAACCATCAAACAATCTGGTTGGGAATTTATCAAAATGTCACCAGCACGATTTTTCCACAAACGAACAAGTTTAACTAGCTATTGCGGAGTGGTAACTATATTCGCGCACGTGCCGACATTCGCAGAGTGTGTGTATGTTTGGCAAAGTTGGCATTTCACTTGAGCTAATGGTACCGCAGTAATTTGGGAACTCACTGGCACTCTCCGCTCACATGTGCGATACGAGTGTGATGTACACTTTTAGAGAAAAATCAATTAGAAAGTATTTTTATTTTCGGTCGTCGTCGGTCCTACTGTGGCACGGTGCAGGAAATGCAGTTCACGTGCACAAAAGTTAACGATAAACAAGCAACATTTCGAAATGGCTGAAATAAAATAAAAAATTAAAACCAACAAAACTAAAAGCCAGTGTGTGGCAGGTGAGCATATACGTGAGTAGCACGCGAATTGTATTGTAGCCAGGTGTGTATACCCCACATGGTGCGATGCAAGGACGATTGGGGTGGGGCGGCGTCGTCAGTGGTGGTATGGTGTGAACTTCTTATCTGGTACGCAGAACTTTCAAACAATCCATTTAAAGTTTGGTGCTGTAATTTAAATTGCTCAGCTGCATCAGTAAATCTTAAGTGAGCACACAACTTACGGCTTATCTTGGCAAGTAGCGATGTCAGGATCGGACGTCTTGCGTGGCGTGTACACTGTACACGGATTAAATGCTGCTTTTGGCATTGTGGTTTTGTAATTCTCGTCGAAATCCTGTAACTGGTTGGTATCTTTGCTGGTATCACATACTCGAGCTACTGGCAGTTGTTGGTCGTAATTTAGGTTGGGAGCTGCTGCACGTTGCGGACTGATAAGGTAACCTTAATCCAAATTAATGATTGTTCCTAAGCAACACCCGTTCCTAGGAAATAGCTATCACGTCTGTTTACTAAAAATATTCTTAAAAAAATTATTTGGTTCTCACGAAAATAGATCCAAAAGTTTGAGAAGATCAATTTTATAAATATTTACATTTACGCTGAATCAAATCCTGCTAACAACTGAGCTAAATTTGTCGCACATTACATATACGCTTGTTGGGCATTTTAATGGAAGAATTTAACGCACGCAAAACTGCCTCGCAGTCGGACTTACAACCAGCGTGACCGTTGTGCGGGTAAAGTTGCAATTTGGTACTTTTTTTGAGAGCTATTGAATCCTACTTTTTCCCATTTGTTAGTTGAAAAGGGCTCTTTAAAATTTTTCAGATGCTGTTAATTCCAAATAAAAACCTTTAAAATGTAACGCAGTTTCCTGTTACAGTTTTTAGCGACCCAATGCCCGTTAAAAAAAATCGTTCAAAAATTCCAAATTTGCAGAATAGTTTCACAAATGGCCCTTTTTCTCATTGGCTCTTTTTCTTTCGACTTTTTAGAATTCTGCAGCGGTCACATTGCTTACAGCTAAGGAAAATCTATCCTTGTCAAGTGCGCAGAGTTACCATGCCTGTTTGATAATTTTCCCTTTAACTTTTTGCGATTTGTCCCCTTGTTATCATAATCTTTAAAAATAAATTCCACGTCTTTCCCCGTTTAGTATCTATTTGCGGTAGGTAGGTACTTTGTGTGGCAATTTTTTTGTATTGATCATTTTAATTTAAAAAAATGCTTTAGCAAAATCTCAGCTAGAGGGACGACCAGTGGAACGATTACGTGGGAGGTGGGACAACTGCATTCATATTTTAAAAGCTTCTTAATAAAACAGCACTACATATTTTGCGTCTGAAGGAGGACAAAATTCTATTAAAATAATCATAAACTCTGCATCGGAAAATTGACCTCATACCACTGTCCTTGTAATCCGTTCAATTCTACAGCACTTGAACGATGTTCGCGAAACATTCATTTAAAATAACAGATTCGTCCAGCGGTTTATTGGGTTGATCTATACAAAATATTCTGTCCCTGATAGAATTTTGGAAAATAAAATAAAAACCCAGCACTTGGTGACGAGAAACTTTCTCTTTCATTGCATTTTGCATCTGTCAGGAGGGTTTTACTTCTCGCGGTATTTAATTTTGAATGTATTAGGTATTTAATATATATAACGTTCACAGATTTTTAATCCACCGGCATTACCGATCAAACGCAGAGAAGGGTAATATGCCCTTAATTACCAAGCAAACTTGGTGACTTGCTTTAAGTTCACCGGCAGCAGATTTCGTTCGCCGGCGAGTTCATCTGAGAATTCCTGATTTGAAGTCGATAGGACCTTCGTAAAAGAATAAAATGCGAATATTTAGAGGAAGCATATGCGAATTCGAAAACGATGTGAAAACTTTATACACTTCTCTTATATTTCTGTACAGTAAGACGGAGGTGATGTATTTAAAAAAAAAAAATGCTCAAAAGACAATAATGATGTTTGCGAAACAATCGTCTGGGAGAACGTAATGAGTCCATTAGTTTTTTGAAAAGATCTACCAAATATTCTGTCCCTGATCAAATATATTAAAGAACAAGTACGACTGCATCGCACAAAACTTGCTCTTACATTGCAAGTGTGTCAGAAAAATAGGCGAACCGACGGACAGACAGACAAACGGACGAAATTCTGAGGCAGACTTTTTCAAATTCCCTATTATAGTTGCCTTAGAACAAATGATTTCCATTTAGAGTTCGAAATTTTGCACCGAAAGAAATACAGTTCTCTTACTAAATACACGCAAAGATCCCATTGTTGTTTGGAAATGCGCTTTTTTTATAGAAAAAAAAAAGAGATAGACAAGCTTAAAAAAAAATTATTACCAATATGAAACAATTTCGAAAAATTAAATGTTCATACCAAAGAAATAATCGAACGTCTTAGTACATGTAGAAAAATTGAATGCATAAGACTTAATTTTAAGCACATTGATTAAGATATTTTAAAATTGAATTTATGATTTTTTTTTTTTAATTTTTTCATATGAAAATAAATACAAAATTCACCTAGGGGGAACTTTATTTAAATTTAGGGGAAAATTCATCATTTTGCTGATAAAAAACGGGGACAACTGTTTTCAAAGTCTGGTAACACGACGGTAAAAATTCATTGTCATCGCTAAACAACTCAATATGCGATTTATTCGGAAGCATGTCCTGGCACCACCACCCCCGGATTATTGTGACATGCGGATCTGTAACCATCAGCTGAAGGAGCTTTCGCACTTCCTCACACATCACTGCGAACTCAAATGCCCGCCATTAATGCCAGATTCAATCACTTTCTGCGCACTGTGGTGACAAATCCCCCGCGATAATCTTAAGCAATAACATCCCTCAATGTCTTGTGCCAGAATGCACAATTGCACATTCCTTGTAGCCCTGGCATGGACGCGTGTAAGCCTGTGGCAGTTTTTCAAATTGATGACCGTTAATTCCATGGTGAGCCCTGCAACTTGTTTACTCAATTCACTTAATGCGAATGTTAATAACGATCATTGTAGCGGTGATGACGTTTCGCACTCTTGTTGTGGCTGCAGAGTAATATACTACCATCCCCCAGGGTACTCGGAGCTGTATCCTACGTATATATACTGTTGCTTCGAATCGAACTAGTAATCGATTGTCGACGACAATCACTTTGCGATTGCATATGCATCGGGTGCCTTGTAGCACTTAGCGCGAGCACTCCGGTAAGCCCCTCTTGTTTATTGCACTTTCCATTTCGAGAATTACTTGACGGTGTGCGCGCCAAGGGTGGGTCTGACTTAGAACTCAGCTCTTGACGGCTGCAATGAACATGACGCAACGCATCATTTGTATTTTAATCCCTTAATGGCATGCAAATGCGATACATTCGTCTAATCACTTGACATGCGATAGTCTATATTACCTCATTAATCGAATCCGGATAATGGAGGGCGAACATTTGAAGTGCCCTAAGGAAACAGTTCAGCAGGTCTTTTAACGGAGAGATGTGTCGGGGATGGTGTTTCTTGTGTCATTCTTTAAGTCCTGCAAAGATAAAAAAAAACCACAAACATTGGCAGAAGGTGCAGAGATACAGTGAAAAAGGCAGTGAGGAGCTTGCATAATGTCCGTCACACTTAAAACCGGAACTCTTGAAAGCAAATTTACCTCGGCTTCGGTTGGAGAGTTCTTGATAGATCCTGCAATTTAACTAAAACGCAAAGGGGTTCCCATGCCTTTTACCACGAAACATAAGTCAAACATGTGCGAATAATTTCCCCATCCACCATTAAAATTAGGAAATGCTCAAAATATACGATCCTGGCAACTGAAAGTCTGTAAAACTGGTAATACTTTTGGTAGTTCCTTTCGCAAATACAAATATACTGGGCCACTAAATTCCCAATTCGGTTTTTTCTAGTGCAGTTGAAAACGTTAAGTGTCTTCCTTTTTATACCTATGCTGTAAATTCTACGGCCACTAAAATTGCCAGTAAACAAATAACTAATCAACGATACTCATACAACACCCCCCAGCAGTTATCCAGACATTTACAAATTCGCCATAAAATGTATTCTCACTTTGATTATACAAGTTCACCAGTGATAACCCCAAAATCAAGTTTACATTACTGTTAACCAGACCTTTGTATATACAGCCCCCTGGCAGCACCGAGTTCATCTGTTCAGCAATTCTGCTGCAGCGACACTCTGCCATCTATTCGGAAAGTGAAATACACTCCAGAGAGAGGCACGTCCATTGCCATAGGTCCTGCTGGCCAAAACAAACGAACACTTGCCATACTTTAAGCCAGTTTTCCAAACAGAGGCGTAGTCATGTATATATACAGGCACGAGTACATTCAACCTTGAAGAGGAAAGCAGCATGAACGGCAAGGGATTTGAAGAGGCGTCCATAACCCAACTTTCTACGTCTGTGTCACTTTATTTGGCACTTAAGCCACTCAGACTTCACCCGCAACCTGAATGCCCTTTCCTGTGGGAATTTCATAAATAGCAGCAAGTGTGTACTTAAATTATCATAAAAGGGATATTAGTGGCTAGCTCTTTGAATGGGCAGGAGCAGTCACAAGGCATGGGTTTTTTTTCTGTTTATGATTCATCACTTGTCGGACGAGTGTGAATTAGAATAAGGACTTTAAAAGAACCCTTTTAGAAAAAAAAAACTGAAACTCACGAAAAGAAGGTGCGATGAGTATAGTTGCGGACATGTACATGATGTGGGCATAGACAAGACAGGCGTTTGTGGTCTCAAAGGGGCAGTTCTTTAATGACTAGGAATTATTTCGTTTTGCCGATGTGTGTGATATGACTTGGGTTCTCTTCTGCAGCTGTCAGGATCGAAATCGAACGTCAGGCATGGGATTTGCCAATTAGTGATACACACAATAACGACAGAGAAAAAATGAGAGAAAACTGCTGTGTCACTCTGGCTTAAGCTCAAAAAATGTTCTAAGCCCAGAGTTAACGCAGCACAGCTGCATGCATAGACCCTATAGTAGGTCTTACTTCTCACCTCAAATGTTCTCCCGAGCTTGAAAGGCTGAACAGATAAGCTCCCTGAGGTCAATTATATTCTCAGATGTTTGTCCACCATTAGCGACCGTTAGCGACCATAAAATAGTACGGGAACTACTCAATCTTTCACTCCAATCACTGCGCCCACAAGAATATAGAAGTTGCAGTATCTTAGCAGTACAGAGTTAGGTACAACCTTTCCAAACTTGTTCAGCATTGACCAGGGTACAGATTCCGTATAGCAATAATCGTCTGGATGATATCAATTTTTTTCAGCTTTCATTACATTCGCGGAAGATGAACTGGATTAATCTCTTAAGGTCGTCATTTTT
Organism: Cheilosia vulpina; assembly: GCA_916610125.1. Lineage (NCBI taxonomy): Eukaryota > Metazoa > Arthropoda > Insecta > Diptera > Syrphidae > Cheilosia > Cheilosia vulpina. The sequence continues at coordinate 51,630,243 of OU744278.1, forward strand.
GCACTTCGTTGCTAGTCTTAGAAGTCTGTCGTTTCGACGGTTATCGTCTTAGAAGTTACGGAATGAGCTCCCAGCCCAACAGCCTTATAATCAGAGCATTATATGAAATAGGCAGCTCCCACTACCTTTATGCTGGTTTCTTTATTATACTAAGATCTAAAGTAGGGGCGGGAATATTTACCAAATGTAAGTAGGTATACTTTTGATTTGAGAACTTTTCAGCTTAACTAGAATCCGCCTTTCTATATAAATATTCCATCCACGTGAGCATGCAGTTGTCAATTTCTAACTTGTTTAGTACTGATAGGAGTTCCTGTTTACAAGCGATTTTCCAAAAGCTACCTGCTAGCAGATGTAAAGCAGCCTCCACAGTAAAATCCTTTTATTATATTATATAATATATTAAATATTTTTGAAAGTTCTTTTCAGAAGTTTCTGTTTCTTTGAAATCATTTCGAACATTAATGTGAATGTGTCTTTCTAAAAGGAGAAGGAGAACACGAATTTTTCTAACGTCCTTAAGAGGCTTTACAACATTTTAGTATATTAAGCATATTAACCCTTTTTGTACCAGGCAGGAGTGTATCCGATTTCAGATAGCTTCGAAAAATCACTTCCAGCATTAGGGTCAATATTGCGATATGGTCTTTTGAATCCCTACTAAAGTTATATTCTATCTTGTCTAGAAGACCTGTACGTCAATAAATCGTTAATTACTCCGAGTATAATGCGGGTGTTGACAATATCCTCCGGTGCTTTGTGGACTGAGTCATAGGTTGTTTTTAGTTTCTTACCTGGAAAATTGGTGATCGTCTAGAGATCTGCTATCGCATTTCATTTTGTAACCTTCAAATATACCGACTGTATTGTGCAAGTATGTGATCACCTTTACAGAAACGATGGAAATTAAAACTTATCATCGATTTGAACTTTCATTTAAGTTTTAAAAAAATTTGGTTACCAATTTTTTTTTTCTCCGCGAATTCCCCTCGTCATTGGAGTACAACCTGAATCTGGGACCCTTTTTTTCCAAAACTAACAGTTTGCCCTCTCTATTTCGAAAACGGAATGAAAAGTACTTCTGTCGAATTACAAGTTCTGAAAGTGCAATTAATATTACTAGAGTTCGCCGAGTGGTAGAAATTCTACCATTAAATTGACCTGGCAACCGTGGAAAAATCTCCCCAACATATATAAATTTGTGTTGTGTTTAAGGCAGTGAAAGTGACTCTTAATTATTTCCCTTCGCCTATCTAATTTATTAAAATCTCGTCTCACGGTGTTTGTAACCGTACTCCTCCGAAACGGCTGGACCCATTTTTATCAAATTTGTTTTGTATATTTGGTTTGTATGAGAATCGGACTTAAAGTATATTTTATACCGCTAGGTGACTAGGCTGACCATTTCCACAACATTTTTTCCAAACAAATTTTTTGTATTTTTTTAGATCTAGCATCAAAAAATATCTTTAACCGCAAATCTTCACCTTCCTACCCCAACCGATTGCGATTTTAGTATTTTTGTATGAGCTTTATACAAATAATTTAGTCGTCGTTCGTTTTTAAAACAGAACGAAATTGTTGCGCTTCCCTCCAATTGCGCAAGTCCTTGACGTGAATTGTCGCAGTACTTTGACATTTCTCTGCATTTTTTACTCGAAAATTTTAAACCGCGAAAATCAGAAATTACATTCTTTCAGGGGATTGCTGAAAATTAAATTTTGATTTGGTATGGAACAAATTTTAATCTATGACAATAGGCTAATTTTGTCCATCGCGAATATTGGAACGTGGTTAATTTGTGTAATTTAATTTTTAAATTTGGAAAGGAGAAAATATCTATTCAATTAATGAATAACAAACAGTTCCGAATCGACAATGGTCTAATTTTAACTCCTCTAAAAATGCGTTTTCACAAAAATAAAAGAGACGATCATATGGAGGCAAATCGTGTAGTGAGAGCCAGCCTTCGTGCAAATGACGATTAAGATTAACGCAACCTTATTTGACGTCAAGACCAAGGACACGTGCACCACTTTTCAATTTAAATCGAGCTGCGTTTCATTATGCTTTCGCAGTCGAATACAATTTTCTTCGCTGCCTTAATATTGGGCCATTGAATGACGTCTGTCAGTATTGCAATGCATTTTACGCAATATGAATGTTATCCTTTTCTTTTCGTCATTCCAATTGAATTGAACGGACTTGCTATTGCGTGCGGCCAGACATCTATCGAAATTGCATTGTGAAGAATGAGGCTAACCAACTGCTTTAAGTTCTCTTTCAGAGAGAGACACTTACGAAAAAGTTAGAAAACGCTTTTGATATTATGAAAGATACATAATTCAATAATTCAAAAAAGTGGTACGAAACGTCGTTAAAATATCTGATAAACTAGATATACATAAGACTTGGCTTATTTTTAATTTATTAACAATATTAATAGATTCATCTAGCGATAAAAGTGATTTGCAGTTAATTAAACTTGTTTTTGGTAAATCCCAGTATGTGGACGAATTTGTACTGATTGAACTACAAGCATTCTAGAAAAGGAAAAGCCAAAACTGCATTAAATATTACAGATTGTCCCTTCGTGGAGGAGGACGAACTTCGTCGGCACTTTCGAAAAAGATCTTCATTCAATTTAGTTTGGCCGCCTGTTGTTAGCATTTTAATGCGCGGGAAATGAAAACATTTATGCACGAGTATGCCAAATAGGACAGCAAATTTCGAATCATGTGTTAATTGTCAGGTACCACATTTTGCAATTCGTACACCAAGAAATTTGTTTAGTAAAAAATCGTAAGATTATCAGTGGGGGTTCAATATCTTACTCTCTTTATGACGATCTCTTTTATGAATTTTTCGAGTTAAGGAACGGCATTCAGTTAAATTTCGAAAGAATTCGTATCATTCTGCGGACTCGGCATATTCCGTACGATTTGACATTTGTATTTAAGCGCTTAAAATTTCACATACGTCTCGCTTGCGCTTTGACCATAATTAATAAGTCGCGGTGACAATCGCTGTATGTGGCGTCAATCTTGAATTCCAATGGTCAATTGTATGTGGCTAAATTATGTGTCGGCAAACATTCCGGTTTGTATTTAATAAAATAACAGAATGTTGGTCGACAAGTCAATCATTGAGGGTTTGATTCGACATTGTAATAAGTAACTTTTGAATAAAGAACTTAAATTGACCGAATTACAGGAAGCAGCATCTGCATACTCGGAATTATTATATTCATTACATTAACGATTTTGGGCGGAACGAAGTTCGCCTGGTCGAAAAGAGAGAAGGTCCCCTGGGGCTGAACTATCACATCCGTGATTGAATGACTGAATTTGTTATTGTCTTGCATGAGAAATGCACAAAATTCACTAACGTATTGCTCGCTCACGGACGCGGTAACTCGACCCCTGATCACCACGAAAACGACTAAGCTCATCAAATTCCACCATCTATTTTTAATGTTCGACTCAGAAGTTACTCAGTAAAAAACTAAAAGCAAAAAACAATACACACATACAACAATCTAAAATCCTAGTATAAATTTGGCTTCCAAATAATGTGACAATATTCCCTGATTAGCCATCATGTCCTAAATCACTCCACAAAGTAAGTAATCTCAACTGACATCGTAACAAGTGCTGACGAGTTTTATCACTCCCAAAACTACGACAAAACTAACTGCAAACATTCAAATAGATTAATCTCAAACTTTTCAATGACAATGTGTCGTCGTCGGTTTGTTCCGTGATTAGATTGCCCACAAATGTCACGAAGAACTACATCCAGGCCTTGCCTACTTCGTCCTTAATGTTTTAATTTACCATAGAACCGCAAACAAAATAGAATGAAACGAAAAAAAAAAAAACCAAGCAAAATGGCTGTCAAAAGTTCTGTCCACTATATATCATTCTACGGGCAAAACAGAACTTGGACTTAATTTACTCTTCTTATAGAATTTTTTTTTCTTTATTTTTACATCCTGACAATTTTTCCACACTGTTTATTCCATTTGCATTCGCTGGCTGGTATGGTGTGGAGTGTTGGTAGAGGTTACGACAGCAAAAAAAAAAAACGAAAGTTTAACTTAAATGAACATGGAAAAGTTCTCGGACATAGTAACAACCGCAATCTCAACAAACATCCTTCTACCTAAATGTTCACGATGAATATTATCTTCTTGCCTGTTTGGCTTTATTTTTATTTATTTTTTTCTTACTTGTCCTCTCATCTGCAGTGAGGGCAACTGGGTAAATTGCCTAGTTGTGTAGTTTCTCTCAATTGGTCAAGTTCGGTGGGTTTTTTCTTTCCACCAGAAAGTGTATTCCTATGTCGATGCTTACCCTCTTCAAAGATCCTAAAGCGAAAACTTCAAAAGTTAAGTCAGATGGAAAACTTTCTACCCTCAATGGAGCATCGTAGTCCTTGAGTTGAATGAGCGTGGGCGCAATGCCTATGTTCAGTCTATTGATGCTTTTCCATAGAGAGTTTCCAAAAAAGACAGCGCATACAGTTGCGAATGAAATTGGCGACAACTACTGTACTCGTACACACTCGGTGACGAGTTGTGCGACAATCCGCGATACCAATAATCATTTTTAGTGTCCAGGCTAAATTTTTCGAACCCACAATGGCGAAATTTTCCACACAAAATTGCATATTGTGACCTACAATAAAAATAAGGTGTAGCTTAAAAATGGGGAAAACAAAGTAAAGGTAGCTCAAGGCAAAAAGGGTTTAACCAATTCTTGAAACTTCGCAGACGCTTATATCTTTTCCGTCTGTTTGGCAAAATTCATTGCCCTATTTCGGCCAACGCCGTTCTTTTAAATAAACGAACCGTTTGGGCAAGTCGCACTCTTAAAACAAGATGTCAATGTTTTCGAAGGCCTTTAACAGCCTCAAATTGATTCATTTCTTTCTGCGGATATCCATTGACTAAAAGAGAAAGATGGAGATGGAAAGACCTGTCAGTGTCAGAATATCATATAATTCGAAACGAAGTTCCCATTTGGACGACCCATTACAAAAAGTCTCTACCTTTAAGCCCATTTCGCAGTACCAAGGCTTCAAAAGGAAGGTAATCCTTGAAACTTTTCAGAAGGGTCTTAGTTGAGACGTACTGACATCCTTAGATGGTGCTACAGTCACCGGTGGACAGCGCCTCTTCGTCTTTGGCAGACCGCCTTCAGTTCTGCACTCCAAGTCGGTTGGCTTCGACATAGGTGCGCTACCTCAAATGAAGTTTTACTTTATTGGGGCGTTGGGGTGGCGACCGATTCGAAAATCGAATGTCCATGCTCTCTGCATATCATAGCTGTCCCGGTGACTCATAATTACATTCGATGTCGCTGTACAGCTGTTAGACTTCACTGTTTCCACCACCAAAGCTAGTTAACTACAGCCATATTGAGTGGACAAAACAATCGCACGGTTTATAAAATTTATTCAAAGTCCATTCTAAAAACTAAAGGGTCTTTCATTAGCGACTTGACAACTTCAAAATATAAGTTTGAACGCACCCTTAAACCGATTACCAAACTGTCAATGTCAAAATATTCAGTAAAATCAGCATTTTCATCGAGGTGAAGTACACGAAGGAACAACTTTAACAAATAATTAAAATTTACTTTTAACTTTAAGAAGAATGTCATCGCAAAATCATCTTTAGTGATGGAGCACAATTTTTGTTAAACGACTTCGTCAATAAGCAAAATATGCGTTACAGGTGGGAACCCTCATGTGCTTCATGAAACAGCACTTCATCCGCGAAAAGTCACTGTTTGGAGCGGTTTTCATGTCGGTGGCGTCATTGGGCCGCTTTTTTTCGTCGATGCCCGCCACTTTACGGTAAATGGTATTCGGTACAGAGACATGTTGGAACGTAATTTTTTAGACCGACAATCATGAATTGGACATCAGTGATATGTGGTTCCAACAAGACGGTGCCACAAGTCACACAGCGGGTGCAATAATCGAGTTATGGAAGTCTCAGTTCGGTGAATGTGTTATTTCGAAAAACGGACCCGTCTATTCGCCGCCGAGATCGTGTGATTTAACGCCTCTAGAATTTTTGTATGGGGCTATATTAAACCATTGGTCTATGCCAATAAGCTGGCGACGTTAGAGGAGCTCAGAGCTAATATTGTACGAGAAGTATCGATCGAAATGTGGGGCGGGTTCATCGAAAATTGGGTTCAACGTATCGACCGCACAATACGTTCCCGTGGTGGACATATGCACGAAGTCGAATTCCATTCACAAATGTTTTGATAGTAATTCAAGCCAATAACATTTTTTTGAGATAGCTCAAGTAGTTTGTATTTTATTTAAACAATGAGTTGTCCGTATTAAAAAGACCCTTTATAAATGGTTCCTCTAAAAGTCTAGAATTGTATTTTCCAGTTGTGTTTGGTCCTTTTGGAACGTGGTCGTGGACACACCGACTTTTCAATCGACCTTTCACAGTCGATTAAGTAAGTTGAACTCGCATTCGACAGTTTCCCTCAGCTCGTGCACAATTCTGGTAGCTCCCACCTACGACTACCTGAGATTGATTGCCGTTCCTGCTGTCAAGATGAGCCGATTTTTATACGTCTATATAACCGTCTGAAGTTCGGCCAACCAATCGCTGTTTGCAACCTTTCTGCACAAATTATTTCCTAACTATCCAACTGCCATTCGAAGTCGAAGATTATGTCTTTAGCTTTGTGCTCTTAATTTAGCGAGGACACTTCACTTTAACGTTATACCACTCGACAGAAGCAAACTGCAAACAAAAGCTGATGCAATCCCATTCCAAAGCGTGTATACACAAAAACTAATTTGAGAAAACTTCCGGCAACTCTACGGTATATCCATGTTGTTGACATACATCGTGCAAGGATCATTTAAATGTATTCTCACTATGCGCGGCAATTTTCCACTTGACAAACATTCTCACTGGTGCCATTCACATATGCAAGCCGGAGATTCCACCTCTCCGTTTCTCTAGCCAGCATCTGTCACTCAAAAACCAATTACAGAAAATTTCATTAAGTTCTTTGGAATTTTAAATTATTTTGCACTTTCGTCTGCGTTGTCGTCGTCGTTACAACTTGCATAATGTTGCATCTACAGCTAGAGCTATAGAGCCCTCTGTAACTTTTGCGCCCCTAAACCATTGTTAATAACCCAGCACCCATAAATCTGCCTGCAAGTCGTCGCCCGTCGCCGTGTCGCCTTGACGTTAGACAATGTCAAGTGGATACACATAGTATTAAGGTGAGAAAAACAATGATAAATAGCGGATGTATCTAAAGAAGCGTGTATCTGCAGGATGCACATTTGAAATGTGTTGTTTCTTTCATTTTCGGTTTAAGTTGTTTTATCTTGTGGAGGAAATTATATTCAAAATGTGGATATACCGTGCCTCGGGAAATGTCTTTCTTTTGGGGGGGGGGCTGTTGTTTTGAGCTCGTATCCTTGTGTTGCCAACGTGGGGGTTCTTTTTCGAAATAGGTACACATGAAAAACAAGATGAAAAATAGTCTACATATACGAACTAAAATGCCTGAGGAAAAGTGCAAGCGAACAAATGCAGTAGACTGCATTACTACTTTCAAGTTGGGTAGTAGCTCACATGTTAAGGCATATATGTGCTCTTTTGGGGCGTAACACGTTCGGTAGGTAGATACTAGCAGTTCCGTCTCTCGTCCAAATGATAGACGATAAGACAAGCTAGTGTCATACTACTTGCGAAAATATCACTTGAAGGGAGTGTATCAAATTCGTGGCAGAAATGTCACACGGTTGCGTTGCTGTGAGGTTTGCATCTTGTCATTCTTTTTTGTTTGTTTCGTCAGTCTTGTGATGTGTGAAATGCGCCCCAGATGCGTCTAATTTGCTATCGTAATCAGATTAACTTGCAATTGTTGTGCAAATATGTAATTTGCACCTGTACTCCTAATTTATTTTGACATTGAGGTGCCGAAGTGGCAAAACAATTACAGTTGGTTGTGTAAGGGAAGGCAAAGTTTAGCGCTTTCAACAAGGAGCGCACCTCTACGCTGTACCTCTCAAAAGGTATACCAACAACTGGTAAAATAAAATGCTTCGGAGAAACTATGCGCTCAAAAGTATGCAGTGGTTTATATGTAAATGTTCGACTCAGTTAATAGCTTCAACCAGTGATGCCAACCCAAGCTTTTCCATGCCTTTTAGGGCCGTTTGCTGATACGACTCAAAACGAATTAAGTGCCACATAAACTCTTATGTGACCGTTTAAGCCCTAAAAAATGGAGCCTTGAAGTATTTAAGTAACACTTAAATCGTTAAGAGTCGTATGAGCAAACGGCGCTTAGTCATATTTCATTATCTCAGGCATTTTATGTTTTATTTCACATATTTTTCTAACTGGACTAAAACTATATTTATTTACCTACCTACCTACTTATGAAACTCAAATGTCACGAATTTTGTTCCCATTAAGAATTTCTTCTGTGATTTATAGTTTAATTTGTTTTTTTGGAAATGAAATTTTTTTTTGCTATTTTTTTTTTAGATATATTTATTATTCCAGTTTGCCTAAAAATAATTATTTTAGGGATTATTTTATTAAGGCATCTTTTTTTCTCAAGTTAGGCATTTTTTCGTCAAAAATGGTTGGCAACGCAACCTATGTAAACCACAGACAAACTGAAACCTAAAATTGGATGCACTAGATCATTACGACCAATGAAGAAATTAGACAGCTTCATAAGGACTCCAGCCACTTATCCTTCCCGAATGCTACATTCTTGACTCTTCTACTGGGTAAGTACAAACTGGGGGAGTTAAATTGACCTTTTCGATGAGACACTCTCTCCGCTGCAAGCAGTGCCCTACGAAAATGGTCGATGATGCGTTCGTAGTACGTACATATGTTTCCATTGTCTCGCCAAATCTCACCCATCAATCTGAATTTCTCTTAAATCACTCGGGACGCCTGCCAAAGCGCTGAGAGGAGCAAAAACACCATACCAACACAAAATGAATGAAAGGCAATTAGCGGTTACTCATACCATACAACCTGTTAGGAATTGTGGTTGTTCATTGGGAACTGCCTCTATTTAGCAGTCAACATACTCTCTTGTGCGCTGAGCGGCTAGTCATCGATCGAGTCCCTCGTGGAAGCCAAAATATACGACGAACTGCACAAACGTGACGTGAATAACTGAATATCAATAACAAACTGGTAACAGTGAGAAGCCATTAGTTCCGACGAAGATTATGTGCATATTTAATGTCGCTGAACCATCAGCAATACCCAAGCAACAGCACCGTATGGTGGACAGTGTCCGGTACGAACTAATATTGTGGCAGCTCATTTGGCTTGATTTTCCACCTGACAATGGTGGATGGTAAGTGCGCTGCTGCTGCAATCTCTGACAACCAGATTTTCTGGTGCATTGGAGATATCCAAGGAGTGCAATTAGCCAACGTAAAAATTGGTATTAAAACAAATTAAGCGAATAATACTAATTTTGTTACGATATGCTATAAGCGTACGCGTAGGCGAATACTTCTGCATGTCAGTTAGGCATTATTGTCCATGTGTATAGTAAAATTGTAGGCGGTTTTATGTCTGTTACGAGTTGGCGTGAAAGCTACCGGACAAATTTCGATGCGACTCTTTTTGAAATGTTTTTTAAGATTCGGTGAAGCGTATTCGATATGTGATCCAAGTCTACATTTTGGTAGCATTTGTTACCAAATTGTATTTTGTTCAAACTATCAGTGTTTCCACTTGCCATTAGTCAATTCCTTAAAAAAATTAAACTGAACGAGTACTACTTTAAATATTTAAGCTTTAAGCAGTCTAGAAACTGAGTTGCAAACCAAAATTTAAGTCTAGTTGAATTTGTTTCGTCAAATCGAAGAAAAATATCACCAACGGATGTCCTTGGATGCTCAGAGGTATCTAAGTATACCAGGACTTGAATTAGAAAAGCAGGTATTCATAATATGTAAGTACTTAAATACACAATTTTGCATTAAGTATCGGAATGTATTTTAGACGAAAAAAATAATTAACAACGACTTACAGAGTTTTGCTGTGCACCTAAATAAATAATATAAGCAATTAAAAAAGGTTTTTTTATATTATTTTGTATGTTTTATGTTTGTATCAGATCTTACATGATTGGATAGACACTGTTCAAGGGAGTAGACAAGGCTTGCTCAATTTCAAAGAGCTCTAATTTTTTCGTAAAAGTCTGCCGCTAGTTTAGGTTGCTTTTTTATTTGGCTATTTGTATTTTCAAATAAATTTGTAACAGTGATGCCACTGAGTGTGTTTTTTACTCATTAAATTTATTCCAAAGTCTATTGCATCTTGAAAGTTTCAATCGTAGCTTGTATCTCTCAACTTATTTTTTTTTTTTTTCCCTAAAATTATTTAAGTCAGAAAAAAGTACCAAATGACCCCAAAAAGTAGGCGTGTCTAATTTATAGCCTTCCTGAAGTTGAAAAAAAGTTTTAAGAAACAACTTTATTCGAAGTTTGTCCAGGAGTTTTTAACAACCAACTTTTAACAGACATAAATCCTCAGAACTTTTTCCTTGATTAAAAAAAATTGACAAAATTGACAACAAACGATGGGAACATATATTTTTGGTTTTTAAAACAGTTTCTGCGATTATTATATGTTTTTATTTGTTTGGTAGCTCTTCCCCGAGTCCCAATTAACTACCAAAAAACTCTTCCCCCAGTCCCAATTAGTGCCAAAGTTAATGGTAAGCACGCTTCTATCATCTTAAAAATACTTTAAGAGGAAGTTATGTTTATAGTTTATTTAAATCTTTTCTTAAAACTGACAGATTTTTGTCTCAAAACGCGTTCCCATGCCGATTGCCTTCAACCAAAACAATATTTTCATATTACAAGTAAATTAAATCGCCTCGATCAGCCTTTAAATTAATTAAAAAAAAAAACCTCCATGAAACATTATTTCAACCACCGTACACGATCCCAAACCAATCTTGTTATCAGTTTGCATGCTCCCTCTCATTGTCTAAGTGATCAAAATGCTAAAAAAAAATAAACAAAAAGAAAAATAAAAAAAAAGGAATGAATAATAATAAAATTGCCACCGAAGAGAGTTTGTTTATTTTTTAATGACGTCACGGAACGGTAACTACACAACAGCAAAAACCCACCGCTCCGTAGCCAGACAAACATAGCTCCGCACTCACGATCGTCAGCGCACCGTTGGCGTATCCTACCCCACGTACCACATTCAACAGTCAGTCGTTATTACAGTCTGACGGCGAATATTACGTATCGTTCGCGGACCGAATATTTTACAAAAACAAAAAAAAATCTTTCAAAAATTTGACAAATCGTGATAACACAATAAATCGCATAATCGTTTTAGGTCTCAACCTATCGGTGTGAAGTGTATAATTTTATAAAATAAAAAGTTCAGCAAAATTGTAAATATATTGATGATGCAATATAGCGTACATAGTTCAGTGAAGTGGCAGAACCAGAAATCGATCGCTGAAATTAGAATTCGAGTTTGAGTTTGACAAGAGTACCTGCCACATGCTGCAGGTGCACCTGACGTTCAAATTCTCATTTTATGGATACAGTTTTAGATTCAGATAAGATAACAGCAGTAAGTGCCCCCTCTTAATTCGCTTGTTTACTCACAACTTCATCATTTGACGGGAATTTGACAAATTATTTGTTTAATCAATTAACAACGATTTGAGTTGACAAGTTGAGTTTTTTTTTTCCACTAGACTCGTGCAGGCAGGTGGTTTCGCCTTGAAATTGACAGACAACGCGACGTAATGTAATCGTCACCTCTTGTCATTTGTTGTTTGTTTGTAATGGTGTATTGATGCACATGCTTTTGTTTTACGCGGCTTTGCGTTGTGGGTGAGTCGACATCGATAGCAACTGTCAGAGGGGGTCGGCGAATAGTGACAACAATGGAATGCACTCAATGCGTTTGGTGTACGAGAGGAAACGATACAAACGCTGCTGTTGCCAATACCAAAACTGGTTGTAGTATCAATGTCATATTTGGAATGCGTTATGTCATATTTGTCGATGATTTTACTTTTATTTGAGAGCAGTGTTGGTATGAAATTGAAAGGAAATTCGGGTGGTTATGGGTGAACAGTAAACCTAATTAAGTTGCGATTATTGTTTTGTGGGTTCATTGACGTCACCGCATGATTTTAATTGCAAAAAAACTGTTTGCCATTGAGATTGTTATCTGGCCAATGACTTTCCGCCCGGAATAAGTAAATCTACATATACTTAGGTAAGGTACGAATTTTAATTTCTTCCAAGGAGATTTTGGACTTTTGACACGTCTGTCATCCATCATGGCTGTTTGTATGCATTATATCGTGGCCAAGTGAAACGCATCGCTCTCCGTTGAAGACTTAGCTTGCTGTATGTTCTTGACAAAGTTTGTCTTGGCGCATATTCTGATTGCTTGTTTTCATTTTGCAAATACGAATAATAAGTTATAATTCAGTTCTATTCCAAGCCCGACTATAAATCTGGGCGACTATTTTCCTACAGCTCTATGTTTCGCTTAAATATTTTTAATTCCCGAGATTTTGACATTTCAAATCAACCGCAGCAATAGGCGTATTTTTTTTATCTTCGATCTCAGCAAAGCAAAGTAAAGTAAGATTTGCAGCACACAATTTACAATAACTACTGCGAGTCTCGATGTGTCAAGTAGAGCGTAGTTGTTGTTATTGCGTGCTGAAAATCCTACATTACTTTTCTTTGTTGAGAACGAAGCTAAAAAAACAGGCCTATTATTCCCCTTCTTGTTTTTTTTTGTAAGAATGTGTTTATGTTCTCTTAATTTTAAAATAAAAATAAATTCTTATTGAAGTAAAAAATATTTTTTTAATTGGGCTATCGAACTAGTTATAGACCTGGCACCCCTATTGTTTCGTTGCTCTTTTCTATTTTTTGTATGGTGATCGCTTTTTCGTTTTGTTTTTTCTTTCCGATGGGGTGTGTACCTACAGTGTACAAGTATATGCGTAAACTGTATACAGGTATTAGGAACACTTTCGTCGAAAGGTAGCTTATAGGCGTTTTTCTTTTTTAGTTCAGAACTGAGCTCTGAACCGAGCTCGAGCATTATGAGCGCGCTCTGAGCCAAACGTACTCAGATCGTTCTGATGTATTTATAAAACGCACTTGAGCACGTATCTGAAATTTTTAATAAATATATGTATAATTTGAATATTTATTAATTTTTATTTATTAAATTGGTTAACCTTCAGTTCCAGAACAACAAAGGTCGTCCACCATTTCAATTATTTTGTTTATCCTCTTTTTTTTCTGTCAAATGTGACTGTGAGTGTGTATTCAGCTTTTTACTCAGCATGCTCAGTCAATTTATTCTGAGCTCATCGAGCGCGCTCTGATTGTGCTCAGATCGAAAAAAGAAACACAAAATCTGAGCTCTGATGTATCTGAGCTAAAAAAGAAACACGAACTTTTTGTATAACAGTTCAGGTTGTGCTCTGAACTAAAAAAGAAAAACGCCTTATAGGGCTAACCAGGGGGCAGATTCTGTATAACAATAATCGTTAGGACGATTTGAAGCTTTGATGATCAAAAGATGTTATATTCTGCTCGAATTTGTTTCACTATCATCAGCTTTTATTACGTTTGTGGAAAATGAATTGGATTAAGGTCTCAAACTCGTAATTTTGGCACTTAGTTGGTACTTTTGGAGGTCTATCGTTTGAAAAGTTACGGAATGAGTGCCCAGGAATAAAACTTATTAAAAAAATTAGTTTCTAGAGTTTTTTTTCTGGACTTATTTCAATTCGGCTGATATCTGCACACTCTACGAGAATTCTATTTTTTCCTGCGATAATATAAGGCAGTAGGTAAACATTTTATACGCTTAGCCGTATTTTTCATTAAATGCCTTGGGTGCGCAGATCTGCCTAAAGTTATAGCCATCTTTATTGACCCGATATATAATGAGCACATTAACCATTTTATAATTAGTCCATAAACCCAATTGTTGCCTATAGGTACCTGATCTAAAATTATTGTCCATAAATCATAAGCTTAGAAGTATACATTTTTGAAAAGTAAATTTGATAACTCCACAGTTCCAAAGATATGTTCTTACAACGGAGGGTAACGAATAAGGCGTTAGAGAGATTGGTTTCTTTTAACAATAAAATATGAAATTTTAAAATTTTAGGACAGCAAGTTGACAGCCTTTTGAAGACTGGTTCCATTTTCAGTCTGGTGAAGTGATTTTGATGTTTTCAGTATGAAATTCTCAATTTCAAAAAGTTAGAACTCTTAATTCACAAATATGGGACCGAAAAACAGTTTGAAGGTGTAGGAATGGCGAAAATACATATCTTTCGATTTAGAGGATTTTTCAGTCCAACTTTCGTTTACAAAAAGCAAGAGAAGTCATTTTTATATTTATATTTTATATTTATTTTTCGTATAATCCGAGGGAATTACAGCGATTTATTAACTGTCAATAAAGCAGAGAAGGGGTCTTGATGATCTGCGGTTCAGAAACCACATTTACCTATTTTTAAAATAGAGACAGTGCTTCATATTGGCACCTCTGGTGGACGTGCTCACTGCATTGCTGTTAACTCACTGTCGACGCCACTTCACTGTCAGCAAGCATATACTGGGAGAACGTTGAATTAAACCAAAAGACGAGACATATACAACAGAATTTATGTGGCGATAGGTGTTTCGTAAAACTAACTTACCCTTTTCGCAGTAATTTCCATCCTAATCCCTCTGTTGCCCCGCACACTGCGCTCACTAAAATTCAAATAAATAATATCCACCTTATAGCGATAATTCCATTTGACAGCTTTCAGACAAATTTCATTAGATATTTCCAGTCCCAGTTGTGCATGAATAAAGCACACCATATACATTCGCGTTAATCATTCTGCGACGATCCCGCAGAAGAATAGAAACCGTGTTCCAAAAATGTATCACATCCCACCTGTTGCGGGTGCGATGGCAAAATCGTGTTACAGCCACAAATACACCTTCTGCCAGTATTTCTATTCACTGATTCGCCACATGGGTATTCTTCTTCGTTGCGGTAGTCTAGTCAGTGTTGGTGGCGCTACTTACCGTAGCATGATATATAATGCAATAAAACACCGAATCACCGTGTATCTATGCTTTAACATCGTCGCGGTGCGTTGTGCGTCGTGCCCTCATGCCTGAAGTCTGACTGGACTCGTCCCCCGGTCTTGCACCCGCAAAACATTCCGCCGATTGCTGTGATTAAATAATCCCAGCACCAGAGCAAACCGAGTTAACATAAATTAATTGCATCTATAACGCATTTGGTGCGTGCGAGTAACTTTAACAACTTGTCCATGCAAATAGGAAATAGAGAAGACGACAACAACGAGGTAAGGAAATGTATCTGTCTGTCTGTTTGGGCATATACTCTCGCGGGGTGTTGTAATAAAATCGCTATGGCATACCACCTGGACCTGGGGTATTGATGACATTTTTCGTTGTAGGTGACCGGTATCGCCAAAAATAGAAAGTACCTAGTCACAGATGCTGACAGATACTTTGAGTACTTGCAGTTGTTGCATATTTTTGCATCTGCGATATCTGTTGCAATTGTGTCAGGTGGCAAGGCATCGCGGCACCTATTATTATCTACGAGTGTCGTGTGGACTCAATTTCACTGCTTTCATCCTTTCACCTTTCTATTTTGGCCTTTGATTCGTGCAGCTTGCATGTGGGCTTCTTCGATTGAGATAAATACTGTCCAAGCAGGGTTTTGTAGCTTGCTGTCGCTTGGAAGTGAAAAGCCTAACAGAAGATGTGTCATGGGTCTGAATGCTAACAGATTGCACATCTTGGGTGCAAATTAATTCAACAAAATGTGACAAATTAACAAATTTCTTTCCAGCTATCAATTTGTTACTGCACGTGTAGGATATTTTCAACTTGAGCCGGACTGGGACCTGTGGGTTCTGCTTAGCCAATGGCAAATACTTTGTTCGATTGGTTTTGGTTACCGTTTTCCATGAAAGACCTTTGAACATGATACTAATGAAATCATATCCCAAAGGACGGTTTTGCTGCGATTGAGTGGACACATACATTTTAAATTGGAACAAAAGAATTGCAGCGTTATTAAAATTCTGTTGGGAAATTGGACGGATATCAAAGCACCGCAGTAGAATTCTTTTTTAACAAACGTCGGAAATACAGTCCCCGACGGATATAAGAAACACTCAAACAAAAACGTCTTAGATGTTTAAAAGAAACATTTTTTTCCCGTCTAAGTGGTTTTCTTATATCTGTTGTTGACGTAGTGATTATTTGTGATTATTTTTTTTCTTCGATTCGTTTCCCTGAAAAGCACAAATTACATACATAAGACTTTTCATGTCTTGTCGGATACCCCCGGTTGGTACTACACTCATCGGCAAAAGTGTTTTGACAAACATAAAAGTTAAATTTTATGAATTCTAGGAAGAACTGAAAAAAGTACACAAAGTTTGCTTACTGAAGTAACTAATAGGAAGGCAATTTTTATTTCAAATACATTGAATAAAATTAATTATATTGACAAATAAGTTTTAGGTATTTAGGTAGCAATAAAATAAAAAAAAAACGAGTGTGCTTTAGACCACACGACTGAAGTAAAACTTCTTTAGCTCCAGCTATATATACATATTTAGTTTATTCATATTAATATAGCAATTTTCTTCAATAATTTACAGGCTATGAGAGGACGCACATACAAGACAATAGCCACGGTTGCCACTTACAAAAAAAAACTCAAATTATTTTATTTGCACAAAATTACCAGCTGCTAGAAGACATGGGAGATCATCTACCTATTTTCTTATAACAAACCCTTAACAAATTAGAGTTTCATGTCTGCATATAAATAATATGATTAATTATTATTATTCACCATCTGTCAAAAGAAGAAAATGAGTGCATTCTGTAATTTTTTGAATACCGAATAAAACAGTTTTATATGGATGGTGATGAAGCATATGCAAATAATGTAATGCGTTCACTCAGAACCAGTAAGGTTGCATTTAAATGAGGTGATATCGAGTTCGCATTCTTAGTACATCTGCTCAGAAATTTACCATAACAAGATAAAAATTACCAAAACTCAATAAGCAATTACCCAATTTGGTAAAAAAATACCAAAGTGGCAAACTTAGATATACACGCCGTAGATATACGAAACGTAACTGGCTATGAGAGAAAGAAAAGAAACTGTATGCTCGCACCTGTTTTTGTTGCTCCTACAGTGTGATACAGACAATACGCCTGCACAGCAGTGATACCAGACTTGAGAGGCAGGTTATCCCACGGGTATACTCAAAATATCCCTTTTATGTTTACAAAATAAATAAATGTATTATTTTAAAAAAATACTCTTGATCCATTCACAGACACATATGTCATTTTATGAAACAGCTTAAGGAAATAAAAAAAAAGAAAATGAAAGCATTTAGATATTTTGAATGACTTTTTCCTAAACATGAAAATATTTAATTTGATCATAGGTCGAATAATGTTTTTTATTCTTAATGAAATGAGCAATCAGGAATAAAATTTGACTAAAAAGTAAAATCCCTTTCTGTTTGTACTATGAGGTCTGAAAATTCCCTTTGTCCCTTTTAGCTTGTTATTTATTAGTGAGAAAATCCCGCAAAAAGTGATAAATCCGCCGATTTGGTATCACTGCTGCACTGTATGCTGTGTCTTAGATAATGAAACGTAACTGGCTGAGAAATACAAAGAACGAAAATGTGTGCTCTCATCTATCTCTCTTGCCTCTACAGTAATATTCGAAACGAAACTTACTTTTTATCTCACTAACTTATATCTCCCTCTCATCTTCCGCTCGCAATTTCCGTAATGCTTTCGTGACGCATTCACCAGCTTACCTCCCAAGTCAAGCGTGCCTAAAGAAGTATTTCTCCAAAAAGGAACTTTTTGTAATTGTTTTGGAACATTTTCGACGAGTTTTTTCAGCATTTCTGCAGGAACGTCATCCCAGAGCTTCTTACTACAAAAATGATCTTTCTACTCCGTGCCAGTGAACTTTTTTTTTAAGTTACTTTTCCTTTAATGCAACCTCATGTATATTCATTAACAATAAATGTGCGCCTCGGTGTGGCCAGCTGCCTGTTTCTAGTTCAATATCCCGCAAAAGTTAAATCAGCATTGGGCTTTTGTGACAAAGAACTTTATCCCGTTGGAGAATAAAGGACTGCCTGATTAGTGATTATCCCATCGCCATAATGGGAATGCGTATTTCTTTTAAATTTTTAATCGTTCCATCAATTGGAACCAACTCTGCACAACCGTTGAAAGGTTTACAACCCTAAAGCAGTCTGAACGACAGGTGCGGATTTTTCACGTGATAATTTCGGCATTAGAACACATCGTTTTTTACTCTGCTTCGTGAGGCTCAAATGAACTTTCTTCCGTCCATAAAACCCGATTCCACACGTTATGGATTTATTTTTAAGCTTTTTATTTTGTTTTAGTAGTTATATACGGTACTTTTTTTTATAGAATAGGTATGCAAATCGAGTTAAGCAAGGCGCCTCTGACTTGACCTTCAAAAAATCAGGTTCTCAGTATATATTTTCATTTAAGCTCGGAGTTAAGTCTCTATTTTTGACAGACTTCCCCAAAATATATCTTCCATTCTTCTACTTTCTTCGGTATAACATTTTCGTTTTATACCCGAAGGAGGTAAACTTTACACAGAAGTCGTTCTTTGGTTGTTGTTGATTTTGATATCTACTGTTTGTTTCGACAGATTAAATTTATACCCTATTTTTTTATTGGAGAGATCGTATTTTCCTACTAAATATCATAATCATAATCCTCATATTTTAATCAAAATGGACCAGTACAAAATAAATCTGCCGTATTTAATTTAAATTCAAAGGATAACAGTCTTTATCGCCAAAGAATCCTAGAAAAAAACTGAGTTTGTCAAAATAGTTTTCCCAGTCAAAAAATCGACCTTTAACCACAAAAAGGCCTGAGCTGTCCAGCAATGGAACTCAAGTGGTCTCATTTGAAAAAAAACATTTATAGGTCACGCCATATGCAATCACTGAGTGAAAACTGCAGACAGATAATCATTAGCCATAAGGAATTATTCGCCTTGAAAAGCGACTGGCATTTCTGTCTAAATACTTTCCAATGAGCGTATATTCAGAAAAAAAAGTCAGAAAAAGTAAAAGACTCAACTATTTTTGCGGCGCAGGGACATAAATCCCGAAGACATAAGTACCGAATTAATTTTTCGGGACTTATGTCCCATTTAAGTGGGTTATAGGTCGCACTATGCATTTCCTAAATACACGCCTATAGAGAAACTAAGAAGAGCTACTACAACAAATAGTCAAACCGGTTTCGTTATCTCGATGTTGTTTTTGAGTATTACTTTTTAAAAAAAATGCAGTTAGCTACGAGCAGTTGGGAAAAATGCAAATCAGTTCTAATCGCGCGATTTTTCTATTTTTATTTGATCAAATTCTCATAAAGATCGATTAAATACCTTTTCACAGTTCTTATGTCTACTGCTCAAATCGATGTTTGTGAGAATTTGATCAAATAAAAATAAAAAAATGGTCAGTCAAACCAAATGATTGACATTTAATACTCTGATTCATCAGCAGACGAAAGAAGAAGAAAATGTTTTCAGTAACGCAGGACGACACGAAGAAAGCGAAACATTGAATTGCTGTCTTTGTTTCGAAAATCCTCGAAACATACTTTTACAGCCTTGTAATCACTGTAAGATGTGTAGCTGCTGTTTCATGAAGCTAAATGAAGAGGCGATTGCAAATAAAAATGAATTGTTGTGTCCTTTCTGTCGACAAATTATAAAAAACAGTTGTTTTATATATATTTATATAGTTTGTTGAAAATGTTTGTTTAATTTTTTTCGATTTTTTTTCTCGTCAATTATGTTTTACCTATCAATTTATGAACGTTAATAAAATATAAAGTATTTCCAACTGTTTGTTTCATTCGGGACTTGTGTCCCATTTTCAACGATAGAAATTCGGGACTTATATCCCTGCGCCTATTTTGACATCAATTTTCATTTTGGAATCAATCCTATTAGATAAGTGGCAGCCGAGCCACACTGCTGCTTGATTAGTCTTGTACAGATTGCGTAAGCTTTGTTGGATACTCATAGATTCCATTGCTTAAGTTAATCAGCCTTACTAATAATTATTTTTAACCTTCACACCAAATATTGTTTAGGTCACATTATACAATTTTGTATGGAAATTTTATTAATTTGTCAGCTCGAAAAATTTAAACTGGACACCACCACCAATCAAGTTCGGAAGCGGGAAAGAAAGTGTACAATTTAATATTGTCATTACGTTGCGTCTTAATTACACTTAAAAATTATGCTGTCAACAATTTTGAATATAGTTCCTACCGAAAGGTGCTTGAAATTTATTTTATATATTTATTTTATTAACAGCTTTTTAGTTTAAAGTTTGAACATATATTTCAAAGGGATGCGTTTTTTTAAATCTCCCCAGAGCTTTTCCTCTATTTGTTTGTGGATGATCAGGATATTTAGAGCATTTGTACGGAATGGGGTCTTCCTGGGGCCTATTCAAATAACACCTGCATGGATGTTATCGTTCGATCTAAATCAGGATGTTTAAAGTCCCGAAAATCCGCTGCCCCACTTTCATTTGCAGGTATAATCCGCTGGAACTTTTTGTTTAACTACCTATATATCGTCCCCTCACAGCCAACATGAACTTATTGCTTATGCCGTACATAGGGTACATCTACGAATAGTTGTTCTTAAACATCACAATCAAAATAGCTATTACCTGCTTTAGTGCAAATACAAATCGGTAAAAGTAATATTTATTTCCCGAGACATTTGAACTTCCGAAATCATTTCGAAAACATACATGTACCCAGTAAACCTATTGCCCATCCTTATGACAAGGAAATGTATAAGTTTACAAAAGAAACAAAATCACAGAGTGTCCTTATTTCCTCAGGAAATCACTTTAAATACATATATCCCTACCTTCGTAAGTTACAAAAGGAAATCTCTGTCCCTGTGCAATTCTACATAGAATCACCTCAATTCCACTGGACATTGGCTCACACATAAACAACACTACACAAACACAACACAATGGCTGCCACTACTCTGTGCCAATTTATATGCAAAGCAACGACCTGTAAATCATATTTCCCGTCCTCTCATAGTTTTATTAAATTTTTGTATCCTGATGATATCTCATTCCCTGCCATCATTTTCTCATCCAAGGTAACATTCATATGTGTGTGCGGATATACGCCATCGAAACTCATCTCATTTGCTCGCTTGTGCCCTGTGATACAAATTCCCTTCATCCTCGCTGCTAGGGATATAATACAAGCAAAAGACACACAATCCTTGCTATAGTGAATACCGGCAATCAAGAGATGGTATGAAACCCTTTTTTACATATCAACCTTCTTTGCATACCAAACAAGAACGAACAAAAAAAAATAAATAGGAGAAGGGGGCAGCGCTCCTTGCCAAGGATAATAGTAAATTCATATCCTTCTTCTATTACAATAATTTAAACAACACCATGGCGCAAGGTTGATGTAGTACACTGAACCATAATATAATTTAGATATTCTTTCACTACGGTTGAACTGGATCCTAGCCACATGATCCGCACAGACCGGGTCTATAGAGAGCCTCCGTGTAACCGGAATTCGAGGTAAACAATAAAATTTCCATTTTATGCCCACGCAATGTGTTTCGTGCGGTGCAACGTACGACGGTGACGGACCGTGCTAGTATGGTGATGGTAATAGTGCGCGTCAAGAAATGCCTCTGAACGAGGACAACAGCACACCGTCTATAATGGCGAAGAAAATATTCGTTTGCTTCTTGGGAAATTGTCGGCGCTATGGCAGGGATAAATTCTTGAGTCGTCGCGTCTAGTTCACGCCCAGCCCAGGCAATCCAATACTTTGACTTGATGCCTTGCTAATATATTGGATTGGCTCGGCTCAATTGTGGATGCGGAAGGGTTGCGTGTGTGGTGTGTACACTAGGTGACTGTAAAACCCGAGCACACACTTGAGCGGGTTTTGCTGTTCTTATATCAGAGCACCCTTTATTGCTTGTTGGTGGTATTTGATATTGTGTTGACATCCTGGGAAATCATCATGTTCTCCTCCAGGCGGGAGATTGCTTGACATTTGTTATGATTCCTGGATGATACATAATTTATACCCACGTTAGGTGTAGCAGGGGATGATTGCTACCGGGTCTTCGCTACGAATTTACAACCCGTTCCGCTTTAGTTGATGTCAGTCATTTAATTTAATTTCCAAAGGCCAGATTTAATTTCCAAAGCCAAATCTAGTTTCCAAAAGCCTTGTGGTTGTGTAGCAGCTACTCAAGATCTGATGGAAGTGCTTCGGAAAAGTTGGCTCTTCTTAAAAAAAAAATATTCTGTATTGCAAATTAACATTTTTAAGCGATGAGAAAAGCGAACTGAGGTAGTAAATACGTACAATTTATTTTACAAACACCGCAAGCTGACTTTCTTTTCTTTCTTATCCAAAGTGTCGCGCCTTTTGGGGTATGAAAGAGAATACTACCGGGTCTGCCAGGCCTGTGAAATAGCCCATTTCGCTGTAACGTCACTTAAATATGTTATATATAATTGGACAGGAACGCAACGTGAAACCTTAAACACTCGAGTTCTAAATCAACGACTACTTTCCGCGTTGCAGCAGCGTAAATGTTGCCGAACTATACTGGCCATTTGATGGTATTATTCGGAGACCTTACACAATGAGAACAATTTTTTAGATATTATTATGTTGGGGTTTTTTCAAATGTTAAAAAAAGAACGCTCACATCTGTTTTTTTAATGCTCAAAATCCCAGACAGAAGAATAAATTCATGTAATGCGAAAGAGATGGATAAACGATAAGATTTAACCGTGTTGCTACTTTTGGGTATAACAACATCTGTCTACGGCCATTGATTTCTACAAAACTTATTGACTGATATCAAAAATTGCATGCAAGTTTGTTTTGTAATTTGAAAAATCGTAAAAGCGCTCATCAATTTGCCAGTATAGATCTTACTATAGTCCTATAGCCTACTAGGCGATTCGCATTTTGTTCGCCGGTGAGTTTGTCCGAGAATTCTTGACGATATATGTTTTATTTGAGTTGATTGACATTGCGGCTAGTACCTGTATGGAAGAATCGGCTGCGAATCGCCAATGTTCACGCGGATGAAGAAAATACGATAATTCTAGACGAATCTTATGCGAACGCATACGTGAAGATTGTGCAAACTTCATAGGAAATCATATATAAAATACGGAGTAATTGAGCTCCCACAAAAAGAGCTATTTCACTGCAATAATAAACAGTCCCCCATCCATGAGTGAAAATCTGTCAGAATATAAATAATGTTCTGCCTATTAGGCTTGAGAGCCCCAACTAGTACAACTTGATCCGATCTACCCAGAGCAAACCTTTGCATCCCTATATCTCCATAATAAGTGGATAACCTGCCTAGTAGGGCTCCTTGTAGTGTCCAATTTAATGGCTCTCGATCCCCATGCTGTGCAATTGCCTGCATATATCGGTGGATACAAAAGTTCCGCCAGTCTACCGCAGAGTGACGGATGGATGTGCCATTATTAACCATGAATAGCCTTTTCAATTACTTTTGACAGCACGAAAAGCAATGCTCCCTAGTTTTGTTTCTGGAATCGTTTGATTGCAAGAGCGGTCTTCTAGCAAAATGCAATAGTCTTCCGGGAGTACGACATGTTAAACATGGTGGTAGATGACCTTTATATACGCTACCTTCAAATGGTTATTAGAAGAGGTTTTTCTCTATCGCTTTGAAAAGGCAGCAGACAATCCATTATATTGAGCATGTATATAAGACAGTCCTCCAACTTGGCCGTAATATTTCAATACACTGGTCTCACTTACTGTTCCCGAAAATTCAGCGCACACAACCACAATGCTATTATTTTTTCGAACAAACATAATTAATTTTGGTTCCGCGATATTAATTCACCTTGAGTTCGGAGCTAACCCGAAAGTGATTTTCAAGCATCACTTAATAAGCACTACCTCTGCTTGTCAGCATTTTTGTATAGTTGCGCCCACGTGAAGCACGATTACCCAACGCAAACACTCGAACAAGCAAATCGCATATCAAGTACCAAAAAAACACCCAATCTTCGCAATTTTTTTATTTATTTATTTTGGCAACTTAATTTCAACGCCCACTCAACGCCAATTGGAAACTGATATACTGACGCATGATGTCTTGATAGTTTGAGCAATGCTCCATATGAGTTGCAAAATAAGCAGTCGCTGCGACAATATATCGTAGCAACGTTTCTGATCACAGATTAAACTCAACAAATAATGCGACAAGACGACGAAAAGGCTGCACATTTTCCCAACTGCTATGTGCGTGCTAACTGGCAGTTAATTGGGGTTGGACAGCGAAGATGTCATGACGGCCAGAAGACCAAAGGTGCTTATGAGCTGTGAGTAGCTCACCTATGCAATCAACAAGATGTCACCCAGTGATTGTGGCAAATTGCAGAGGACAGAAATAACCATGGGTACTTGAAAGCAGATTGACTTGCTCTTGCAGACATATGCAAAGCGAAGTGGATGGACAGTTTTTAATTTGAAGCTACCTACTTTATCATAACCACAGAGTTGCGTTCAGTGTTACATTCATATAGGCAGATTCGCAGCTGTGGTTGCATTTATGGCTAGGGGATTATGATGGCTGAGTTGCCACTTACATTAATCGAAAATGTGGTCGGCTCAAGATGAAGTAATTGGAAATGTCTACGAGTTATGGAATTTTAATGGTATTTTGGGGACGATCACAATTTTAAAGAAAGCGGTAACAGAACGTTTTCACAGGCGGCAGTGAAAATTATCTGATGCGTATGTATAGCTGCGCGCTCTAGTAGCTGGTTGAGTAGTGACCAACGTTGCCACTTTGGTGTAATTGCAGTAGATTTACTGCTTTTTTTTTCAAAATTTAAATCGAAGGCATTTTTGGAGGTAGTATGCCTGCTATGCACATCTCGATCGAGAAACCGTGTGCAGAAACTATTACAACAAAATTAATGAATTAAGAAAAAAATTATATTTTGTATTGCTTATGTAACTTTGTTTTGCTTAAATAAAAAAATATACTGATATACTGCAAGAAAATGCAATCAACTCCATTTTCTAGAGAATCTACAATTAAAAAAAAGTCCTTAATTAGCAACCCTGGTAATGACTCTAACCCACGATCGAAGATACAGATTTGATTTTAAAACGTGCTCTCAATATTAATTTTAAATAATTCAAGAAAAACAAACACTGTCATTTAAATGATTGCGGACAACAGCACTATGGTGCTCATCACAATTCCTATTGCATTTGAATGATTCCAAGCCATTTGTTTTTATCCCCCTCATATTTAACAATCTTTGTCGTTCAAAATATGCGCATACACAACCACAACATCCAGATGCAAGCTTATAAAATCCATTACAATAAAACCTCCGCATACATATTTTATTTCGGGTTCATCGATGTGCTTAACATACCCATGCTGCACTTGAGAACGCAATCAAATTCTATTCACCGTATCGTCGTCTTATTTTCACTTGAACACGGTATGCATATATCGATGTTGTCAATATCAGCAAAATCGATTCCAAGAAACGATCTGAACTTCTGAAATTGCATTGTTACGTTACTATCCTCACGGTGAAGGCAACGAACTATCATCCTGTAGATTTCCACTTACTTTGCGAAAACAAAATCTTTGAAAATGAAATTCAAATCGTAAATGCAATCAAGAAATCTGTATAAGCACACGGTACATATACACACAGTTGGATGAAGGTGCTGTTTACATTTTTATTTTTCCATCAAATGAGGTTCTGGTGTGTCTGAAATTGATATCTAACCTATTTGCAATTGTTGCCAGCATTTTGTTTCTGGATTACAACTGCACGGATCGATTGGAATGGAGGTTGCAATTGCAATTACTGACATGACATTTGCAGTGATGTGACAGAAATCTGAGAAAAGTCCGATTGACCTTAGTTGACGACGACGATGACAGCTTAATGGATAAGAAGGAGTGTAAAGAATGATGAACATTGTGATCATCGTTCTCAGCCTAAAATGACAGCTGTGATACAAGTTCGATGTGAGTCCCAATAATTATGTCTTCGTTAAGGTGATGATAAGTATTCTCTACCAAGAACCCCAAAGCAAATAACGCGAAAGCTTCAGAAAGGATCCAGGGTTTTGTTTTTCGTTAACAATTTCGTGCATCACCTACATAAGCTCCTTTCGGACCTTTTTAGCTTTCTCCAACACATACGTAGTAAGAGAAAGATATTGCATTCGTACAAAATTTCGAACTCGAGTTTTTATCAATTCTGATAATACGATGATAGAGGAACTCAAAAAAGTTCGTCTCGCAGTTCTGTCCGTCGTGTCGGCTTCCGAGGCATCCTGCCTAAACGGCTCGACGGATTTGTTTCTAACTTCAGATTTGGAGTTTGTGGGATTACGGTTCGCAACTCCTTTCTAAACAAGTTTGATTTCTTCGAAAGCGGCTCCAACGATTTAAGCCAAAGTTTAACTTTGAGCTTATGTAGGTGGGGTGAACGTCGCAGCATACCCAGTTTTTCGCTCAAAATCGAATAACGGTACTATTGAAAATCGGACTTATCTCAAAAACGTTCCGTACGATTTTAACCAAAATGCATTCCTTAGTTTTTGGAAAAATTGCATTTTCATTTTATTTTTATTGTTAACTTGAAAACGCATATACCAAATTCGACCAAAATTCAAACTTGGAGTAAAATTCATATATTCAAAATTATTGTGTCATTAATTTTCCATTCGAATCACCGAAAAAGTACTTTTAAAAATTGTTCATGTCTCGAAAACCCCATTTTGGGTTCATATTGTGGGGAAGCTTTAAAACCCAAGTAATGCTTATATCCTAAACAACAACTTGCGCTCAGTTTTTAGCTTAAGAATTCTTCGCAACAAATATTGCAATACTTGTTTTACAAAAACAGCTCCATCGATTCTGATTGAAGTAAATATTTAAGTTATTATCTTCTATATAAGATTCCATACTTAGTTTTTCTGAAAGAAATGTTAATAAAGCCGCATTCAAAATATTTCTTTGAAATTACTACGTAAATATCGATCTGTGCTCATGTCCCATCTGACCGCGCGAATACAAAAAGGAGCTGTTTGCAATTCAACCTCACACCAGTGTTGCCAGATTGGGAACTTTGTCATATTTTGGGCTTTTTTTTTTCTTAAAAAAGCGATAGAAATGGCTTCCCTAATCGCCTAACACTATTTCGGGCTATATATCGTTTTACAAATATTTCATAAATTTTGTTTGTTTTATTCCGTCACAAAACTAAAAAAAAAAAGTATTTTCGATAAAAATTGGCCAAAGTCAAATGACATCGAACAGTCGTTTTTTGGGCTTATCGTCGATTTTTGGGCTTATTTGTGATATTTTTTTTTGTTTGGGCGATTAAAGCGAACTAGATTTTGGCGACCCTGCCAAAAACCAGCTATTCAATATTCCAAACTACTCCTTTTAATTTTTCTCAACCATCAACCATCACTTACTTACATTCTCTCCCACATTCCTATCGCTGAGACATTCTTTGCATCAGCAATTAAAAATAAAATGGCAGCCCCAGCGAATTCTCTTAGCATCGCCACCATTTTTTGAACCCCTTGCACTCCAACAGTGAGACTTAGGAACCATATTCATGTAAGTTATAATATCCGATATAAATTCTTTTCAAGCTTTTACGATTTAGTGGCCGTACAATTTTTTTGATTGTTATTTTAACAGCCTTTGAATAGGAAACACCTTTTCCAACACCAATTCATTTGACAGCCGACAGCATATTTGTTTTTGCTCACTTCGATTTATCCTTTAACCAAAATTAAGTATACAATGGCTCTAAAAACTCGTATAAAAAGTTGTTTTTTAGAGCTATATCTTGCGTTCGCAACACATTTTTACAAGTTTGCAGTAAATTCGATTTGAGCTTATTTGAGTTAACCATGAGTATAAACTAAAGCTATGTTCAGACGATTGTCAAAAGTGATAATATTTTTTACTAGGTGGCAATATATGGCTCAAAAAACAGTTCAAAAGTTGAAATGGAATGCCATTAAAAAAAATGTTTCCGAAGAATTTCCTACGCTTATGTGATCCATCAACGCACTTTCAGAAACTGCATTTGTCTGGCGGTCTGCGTAGTTATAAAGCCAGGATTTCCGTAACATTTCCATACCACCGACTTAATTTAAGAAGTTCCCCAAACCTTTTGCTGTCAAAAGTAGACGAACTAATCGGCCAGCGGATTCCTTCCTTAACGTACCTACACCCTTATAACTTTAGAGATAACTTTAAGTAATTTCGAAATCTAATGTCGTTTTCCATTGGTTTCACTCGGGGATCCACTCATTCTGAAATCCAATGGAACAACAAAACAGCTTCTGAAAGAATCCACAATAGTATTGGTTAAATGCCAAAAAATAATCTACGGCGGCTGTCAGTTGACTTGTATAAAATACATAAAATTACACTTGTGTGAGTGCTTCTTAAGTGAATTCTGACTTCAAATCGAGAAGCGAAATTCTCTTCTCAGAATCACCAAAAGAGTATTTTTTGTGCCAAGGGAACGGTTTCAGAAGTGATTTTTTCGATTCCGGACTCTCCCGGACGCTTCTTTTTGCCCAATGGAAAACGACATTAATCTTCCGTTCTAGAAACAATGGCTTTGTCCATCAACCAATAGTTTTCCCCTTAAAAAATATAAAGTTTGTCCCAACCAACGCAAGATATAAACTCTCCGCAAAAAAAAAAAAAAGAGTTTGACAGCTGACAATAGGCGAGCATTATGAGCGCGCTCTGAACCGAGCGTGCTCAGATCATTCTGCTGTGTTTATGAAACACACTTGAGCACATAGCTGTCATTTGTAATAAATATATGAATAAATTGAATATTTATTGATTGTTATTTATTAAATTAGTTAACCTTCAGTTTCAAAACAACAAGGTTCGTCCGCCATTTCAACCTTTTTGTTTATCCTGTCTTTTTTTCTATCAAATTGTGTAATCTGATTTTTATTCAGCCTGCTCAGTTAATTTATTCTGAGCTCATAGAGCGCGCTCTGATCATGCTCTCAACCAAAAATGAAACACAAATTCTGAGCTCTGATGTGTCTGAACACACGAACTTTTTGTATAACAGTTCAGGTTCTGCTCTGAACTAAAAAAAGAAAAACGCCTAATATACGCGAAAGAAGAGTGTTCCATTGTTGAAAAATATTTAAAAAATAGTAATGAAAGTTAACTGCCACAGTTAACAAATTTCGTACACAATATGATCGGTATCAGCGCTGCCCCCTTGCTACAATTGTATCAAGGGTACTACATTTTGTTGGTCAAAAAAGAGAGGACGTACAGTTCTTAATTGTGTACTTTGTATTACATTTTCACACTTCAAAAATAATGAGAAAAAAATTATCAAACATTTGGTTTAGTACTTTAGTTTGTTCATAAAAAAGACTTAATTAATGAATGCAGGGCATTGGTGGGTGCACATGCAATTTTGAATTAATTTTGGGTCAATTTAAAAATCAGTAAAAATTTTGAACAAAAGCCTAACTATTAATTTTCGAGCTGTATTTTTTTTATAAATTCATGTGTTAATTTACATAAAAAAATATTATATTTGAAAAGCCCGTACTACATTTTCGACCTTTTTCGGCAAGCACTGCCGCATTATTCATTTAACTTCGTCAATCAAAGTCAATTCTGTATTTGTATTTAAATAAGGAAAGAACTTTGTACTGCATTTTCAATTTCATTCAAGTCCTATTTAAATTTCGAAACACCCTGTAGTTTTTTATAACAAAATTCACTGGTGGAGTAATACGCAAAATTCTGTTCCAGCTACTACATCTCCGCCCGTGCAACTTATTCCTTCAATTTTACTCGCAGCCTGAAAGTCCCTTTGATAAGCACCTACCTACATCGCAATATCCGTTCAAAATTTGACTCATAATATATCCACACAAGATTGACATATGTGCTCCTGAGAAACTCGAGAAAGTTTTCAAAAGTTCAAATAACATCCACTGTCGTCGTTCAATTTTATTTCGATGGCCTGCCGTATTTTACTCAAGACCACTTGTCCTAACGTCTTGATCCACAAATCTTGAAAATGACGAAAAGTTCATTGCATTTTTAAGACCTGGGCCACGGAAAGATATCCCCTCCACCTACACTCACTCACATGAAAGCTGTGAACGCATGCGAAAAACAATCTCTTGTGAAAGTAATAATTTCATCCTTCACAAAGAAACAAGTAATTATTGCGTTATTGCCAACAGAAATTAATTACACTATACAAAGCTATCATTAAAACGAACATATTACATCATATACATATTTGGAAACTCAAAAATGCGAAAATGTTTTACCTACACTTGTATGCTCGTGTAATCAGTGCGAAGGAACTAAAATAACTTAGTTGAGGGCTGTCTTCTAATTAAAACATTCACAAGTGCTGTGCTTCATATTCATCTTTGGAGCACAAAAAAAAAACAAAATATTAACACGAATCCTTATAAATAAATCCCCGCAAATTATGTACACCAATGCTTGGTGCTGTCGTAAGAAATGTGTCGCTGTCGTTGTCGTTATCGTCATGCTGCACAACACGACGACGACGCGTCGATGATGATGTGAAAAGGACCCGAACACCGAACACTCGTGGCTTGGTATTGCGGCACGATAACTACGGCTGTTACTTGTATCTCCCCATTTTATTTATGTACACTTTTTTCTTACACTGCTATTGAACATAATGCAGTTCTTTGCGTGGAGTCATTCAGTTCTGAAATGAATCCTTTTCGCCACATTATTCATGGCTGGCATAGCGATTTATGTTTTCTATTAAGTAATGAAAGTATAAGTATGCAGTACGTTAATTGAAAGGTTTCGAAACGTATTTAAGTGTGCGTTACGGACATTTCGAACAGAGGACTCTGTACTGCACTGCTACTTTCGAATAACGCATTGGAAAGGGTAATATATTTGAATAATCCTTCGGATAAAAACTGTAGCAATTGCATTGCACTTGTATTATTTTAATTTATTTTTTTTGTTTGTATTCGCCCCTTAACCCAGGGGCAACAAATTGATTCCTTGCTTTTGGCGTGGATAATGTACAGGGCGCGCCCTGTGATGCGTTGGCTGAGTCCTTGTTATTTAAACGAGCTCTCGAGTATGGCGGGTAAGTACGAATCTTAATTGCAATTAAAAATATTGCAGTAACAAAATGTATACATAATTAAGACTTGTAGGTAGTATAAAAGTGCGCGTTCCTGTGCAAGGTTAGTAACGCTTTAAAGTGAATTTAATCTTGACATCTTTTCGAAATCGAAGGACTTTACTCTTTGAACTTTAACTATGACGTGATGTAGAAGCCATCTAAGTGGAAGGGCCTCTACCTTGGTTTGCTATTTGAAGCGCGGTTGAGGGCCTATGTACAGATGGAACACTCGTCTAACCGGGTTTAGAAAACACTTTCAGGGCAACATAGCATTTTCAATGCAATATGGTATTCATTGGACACAAGGACTTGATATAGTGCGCCACAGATCGTGGAACTTAAATCACTTTAAAAACAGGTTAGGCGTTAGTCTGCCGTATTTACGAAACCCCAATGTAGCCATAAGATGACGTTTTTATATCACAGAGGAATCTTATCTCAAGCACTATGTGTAAGCTATTTTAAGGCGATCTAAGGGAATTGTGAAGCGATGTTGGAAGACCGGAAAGATGAAGAAAACCTATACAAATTACATTCTTCACACTCTTTCATATGTTAGACAAACACCTTGCGATGATCCAGAAGGTAAAGCAAGCCATAGGTGGACATATGAAGGATACTTCATTGAGTACACATAGCCAACTATCAACAAGAGCAACAGGATTCAGCAAAACTCCTTCGACTTAAAAAACTATGCATCTGCACGAGTGGTGATGTCGGTACCGACCGGGCACTGCACCTAGAACAAACGTGGGTATGACATGGAGAACGATTTATCATGAAAATTGAGGTTTTTAGCTTCATTACTAATCCAGAAACATATTGTACCTACTACAAGTAAAAAGTACTTCGAGAGAGGTTCATTCAGAAATAAAGATTGTTGAGCGAAGAATTTTGCGATTGTTCGACAATTGTAAACTAAAGTTCTTGCTTCTACTATTTTTAATAACTCGTGTTTAAGTTTTAAAAAATCAAGTAATCAGCGTAAGAAAAATATATTCAGTGTTGCCATAAGTGCAGATTTATCGGCATTTTGTAGATTTTCAACCTAACTGTAGACTTTTAACAACCAGAAATCTCCAGAAATCTGCGCTTCGGATTTTGCAATCGCAATAATATATTTTGTTCTTTTTAAAAAATAATTCCAACATTTTTTGCGCAATTGCTTTCGCTGTATGCTATCATTTTCGTATTTAGCAATTTTTTTTTGTTATTGTTATACTATGTTATGTTATGTTAAATAAAAATAAAAGTGAAATAATTTCTTTTCATAGAAATCTGCACTGAAGATTTTTTTTGTCGTAATTGCAGATTTGGTAAAAATTGTTTTATGGCAACACCTCTTCAGCATTAAATTATTGCCAACAATTTCATTCTTAAATCAAAAAGTTTGATATTTGGGTTAATTTTAACCAACGAAAACTGTTGTCATAACAATGTATTGTATCATCCAACCTGGGATTCGAAAAGATAAAACGCTTTTCTGTTGAACTTTTCTAATAAAATCATTTTTGTTACACTTTAACGAATTATTCTAATAATTCAATTCAAAACAATATTTCATTAAACATCAACATCTTAAACAAACCACTTAATTCACTGCATACTTTACATTTCTTTATCTTCACAACCGAAACCGATTACTATTTTGAACTTTACCAATCACTGTTTAAAAGTCAACTGTTCACTCCTAGTTCTCAAATCAGCCCTTTTATATTCTCACCGCCATCTATCGGTAAATTTCTAGTGAATTCCGGTTCGTCCCGAACAAACTCGATGGTTCTAGAATTAGCTCACTTAACTTGCCACTTATTTGACAGATTCGAGTCTCGAATTGGAAGTGGACCTTGTTTGGTGACTAATGGGTTGTTTACATTTTAGGTTCTACGCTACAGTATTTTTCTGAGTGTTCAAAGTCGATTCCGTGGTCTACTATGTTATAAAGAAGATGCTTCAATATTATGTAATTGTTGTATTTGAATAGATGTCTGTCTAACAGCAAGGGCAACAAATAGCAATATCCCTTGTCCACGAACATGGTAATAGCAATTCGTATCAAACCTAACTCTATTCAAGCCAAACCCTTTCAAACATTTTTTTCACGTATGATCTTGATCTTGAAATTTTGATAGTTATTTTCTGGCCGTATTTTTTTAAGAATGTTCAGTTTTCATTACAATTAAGGACAATGAACTGGATGAGGTTTTCGAACTCGTTTTGAAGGACTATCGTTTCGACGACAGTCTTCTGAAAAGTTACGTGATCATGGCCCAGTATAAATAGAATCAAAACCACTTTAAATGTTAAATACATTGCCTGGTTCAAGTGAGCAAACAACCTACCAGCTATTTTGCTGCTTAAAAGTGGCCCTGAAAATTAACAAATCGCGTGATAAAAGTAAATGAACTTCATCCAATCGCATAAAAAGCTCATCATAAATTCAGTTCACCCGGAATCCCGATAAAGTTTTCTCATACCGCAACTACTTACACCACGACTACCTAAAGAACCTAATCTAACAATGAACCTGAACCGCACATTGCCGTATCGAATTTCAAATGCAATTCATGACTAACTTTTCCATTATTTGACATCACAAGCACATATATTTTGAACACCAGTATTGTATATTCCTGAACACACATTTCGACTGAGTTTTCCAAAGGCAAATAAATTCAATTTTAAAAGTAACTTAATTCTGAAGATCAACGAACGATAAACACCGCACTTCGTGGCGGAAGAGGAACGGATAAAAGATACAAGACACAACTACTAACAAAAGGAGTCACAGCCATTCAAGTAGAGCAGAGGGGCAGAAACAACACGCGGATGGAAAAACAGAAATTCACTTGGTTAACACTGGTTCGGGGCATTTGCATAATATTAAACAGCATTGAACTGTCTACTCGAAGGAACTCGTTGTGGGTTGTGGCAAAGCAAGTGGGATTGGCAAGTACGGTCGGTAGGGATGCGAAAACATTTTTCATATTGGCATTCTTATTCGGTTTGTTTTCGTGGTTAATTATTTTGAAAAAAAGGTGAGGACAATTTAATATAATTTTTTTCCAATTGTTTAAAAAACTAAACGAAGAAAACATGCGTTTCCCAACATATAAAAAAAATATACCTCATGCGATAATTTCGAAGCCATCTAAAAAAAAAGATTTTAAACTGAATTTGCAAGCACTTCAAAAATATTTAACGCGGTCAGTATTTTTTTAAAGGACTAACACACGCTCTTAAATTTAATTAATTTGACTATGTGCAATCTACAATTGGAAAAAAAAAGAAGAGAAAAAAACAGACGTCAAAAAACATGTGAGTTTTGTGGGACAAAAGTTTAGACGTGTAAATCGCGTTGTTTAAGCTTTCAAAACTCGATGAATCGATGAAATGACCTAATTGAAACTCCTGTTTTTACCAAGGGATTTGTGGTTTGGCGTTTTGTTTATCGATGCAAATAGAAATGAAATTCATCAACTAATTGAGTAGGTGTTAAATTTAATGGTCGCATTCAAGTATTGAGACGAGAACGCTTATATTGTAAGAAGCTTGCGTTTTCTGTGTTTTTATTTTTAGCTTCTTTTAAGGAGGTGTCAAGAATACCTTTACCAGAGTACCTGGAAGGTTTGCTATACATACTTTGTTCCTAACAAATACCAATGTCCGTAGTTGAAAATTTTATCTGTCAGAAGAAGTAGAACAGAGGTGGGATTCTGTAAGAAACGAAACGAAAACCACTTTCACATTTCAAAAAGCGAAAGAAATCACGCGAAAGGAAAATTTGCTTCATGTAACTCCTATCGTTTTTTTCTGCACATTCGTTTAGGTTTAAGAAGCTGTGTGACAACAAAATGAGAGTTCGGAAGTCTCAGTATGTCGTTTTATTTTCGTTAAGTTATTTCGACAACTTACAGCTGACAATTGAAAATATTTTAATATTTTGTTTGTTGAATTTGATTGTTGATAAAAGTAGCTTTTAGCCATATTTTCTTCTAGTTCAGTTGGCCGATGAATCCATTGGGGACAGAAAATATCTTCCAATGCATCAACAGATTCGTGCAATATTTTAGATATTGTGCTCTGTGCTAGGAGAAGAGAAATAAAATCATTTCGAACTAACCATTGGTATCCTCCTTCAGGCAGGACTAAGAAACGAATTTCAATAAACCAACCTTTTTACAGGTAATGTAAGAGGATTTAAACAATCCCGCAGATTTTTTCTAAGTTTACATGTTCATTTTCCACTTCACTTTCGTCGCTATCAATGGTCAACAAATAATAGCATTTCTAATAAAATATTCAGCACAATCAAACACCACCAAATTTTAAAAGAATAAATAGGAAAATGATAAACGTCAATAAAATAGCTTTCGTTTGTTTTCTTTCGTAGAGACGATAAAATCTGTTCGTTTAAGACGCAAGAAAAGCGAAAACGTCGAAGAAAGTGTGACCGTTTGTTTTTTTTCGCGACCACGAGAATTTTTTTCCTTTTTAATGTCACATGAAGCAAACTGTTCATGGGCACGAAAACGTTTAAACATTATCGCCTTACAGTATGCCGGCGCAGAACTCTGATCCACAAATGAGACCATTTCCAAAGCAGTCGAGAAAAATCTTCATAACTTTGGCGTAGTCGTCGTCATCGTAGGGGATTATGGACCAAAAACGTCCAAGGTTTCACTGTCCATATCGTTTTAACCGCAAATCTTTGCCTCAATTTAGCTTGTAGTACTCCTTGGTTCCAGTCGTCTGAGATGGCTAAGGCATGTAGCGAATGGACGACAGTGTTCGGCCCCAACCCAGAGGGGCAACACATTAGAAGAAGACGGTTCACGGAATCAAGTTGATTTTATATAATATACGAAACAAATGCTATATTTTGTCTACGACTTGTGTAAATAGAAATTGAGACCGCGACTAAAAGCAAGCGCAGTAATTCCTAACCGAAGTCTGCGACAATACACGAAACTTTTGACTGAAAGCTGTTTGAATGTTTTGATACAAGGCTGTCATTCTAAAAAGTAGCCTTTATCTTTTGAATGCGGAGGCCCGGTGTGGTACCATTTGAATCAATATCAAGGCGAACTTTTTAAGGAATTGTTTAGCAATCTCTCCTTTCCTGGAAAGATAAAGCGTCTAAGGCATTAAACAAGGCATCATCCCATCGGCAGCAGGTAAGGCTCGTTATCCGGATTGACTACACTTTAGTCGTTTGTAGACTTATTATGATGAGGTGATTAGCCGCATTAACTACTGCATCCTGTACCATCTTTCAATATGGTTACTTTTCATGGGATGTCATAACTATTTCAGGATTGGTTCATACTACACTTGGTTGCATGCATTCGCTGCTTGCTTCATGGCTTCAATTGGCTTTCGGGTTCCCACTCAATTTTCTATCGAGTTCTAGCCAGATTTTCGACAGCTGGCGGAGACTCCGGAAATATATTTCATTAGCTTTCGCGATTTATTCGAACGTTCAAACGGCTGCTGAGTAAAAGTGTCACGTTCGCAGTTGAGCTCAATCTTTAGGTCTTGAAGAGAGTCCCATACCCATATCGCCCTCGATTAATCAAATCGTGCTTGAAATGGCCCTGCGGACTTGAGAACAGTGCCTTCTAAACGACGACCTTCTTACAAGATCCAACATCTTTATATATCCTTTGCCAACAATAAGTACTCCACCTTTCACCGAATGCAAACAGACGTAATGCAATTTATGGCTACACAATGTTGTACGTACACTCCACATGAAAGTGGCCTCCTTTTTTGTTCTCCCATTATATCCATCGAAATGGCGTACAAGCAAAATATTTTATTTCAAGCACAAAAACAATACCCTAATGAGCCTCACAATGACTGAAAGAGGTTTTGTCACATACGTGTTCACCTGATTTCACCAACCCATTCATTGCAATAGAAAAAAGCCGACAATAGAAACGGAGAAAAAAGGAGGGAAGAAAAGAAAATAAAACCCTGTTCCCGCACACGAAAAAAGGATTAAAGTCCTTTGAATAAAGTCGTTCTGCATTCCAGTCGCGAATTGTTAAATGGACAGAAAAGCCTTCCAAATAGGTGCACGTTCCCACCCCACAAACCGTAGACAAAATAAACATTAGAGGACACGCCTAAAAGGATATTGTATACGTACAGCGACAAAGGATAAAAACAACACGCGTTTTGATATTTTTTTGTGTGCTTGCGTCTTTGTGTGGTACATTTTTCTCTCGGCTGGCGGATGGCGCTTTTCGTGGCTTGTCTGCTTGAGAAGACACATACGAAATATGATGGAGTGCCTATGTCCTTGCCAGCCGGAAAACAAAAACACCAGCTCTGCTCTAGTTGAATGGAATGACGCCAACACGTTTTGAAGCCTTGCGGCAACACTTGAAGCTGGGGTAGACAAAAATTACAAAATAAAAAAAAATGTTCGCATCGAAAATCAAACGCATACTTATTTGGTATGCGTGTGTATTTTCGATCAATCGGTCAATAGAACGTGCTTGGGGGCAAATTAAGTGAATTTCCCGCAGCCAACATTCCGGAAGGCGACGACCCGGGCATTAATTCCTATCCAATGATGACAAAAACCAAAGGACACAAAGAATTACATCGTTCACTTTTTTCGCATGCAAAATAGCACTTGTCAATTCAATAGAATTTAGAATTAAAGGATTAAGCGCGCTTCGGCATCATCTTCAGATGAAGAGCGTTTTGTGTGGATATTTTTTTTTTGTTGTTCTTCCATTTGGTGGCAGTTGTAATGGAAGTGCAGGACGTTTTGCTTTTCAATTATTTTTAATTTTTCACTTCTACGGTTGTGGGGGAGTTATCCTTCGAGACCCAATCGCAGGAAGATTGTGGTTCTGAAAAAGAAAACCAAATTAAAAGCATTAAAGTTAAAAATTCATCATCATTAAGGAAATGGGAATGGGCTTTTTCTGTTGATTGTGTCCGGTAGGAGCATCTTAAGGGATTGTCATTATCAGCCAGGGGTGCGTTCACATATTAAGCGTCTGTCCTAAGTTGGCTTGTGCCTTCCTACAAACACATGGTCGGCAGTTAACATATCTATGGCCTTGAGTGGTCTTCCTTTGAGACTGACCACATTATCCGCGCTATAGCGAGAGAGAGAGAGATAGAGGCGGCTGATGTGTCGTTAAACCTTACAAATTTTTCCATTGCTCCATTCGTTCTAGAAATTAGAATAACCTAAACGAATAAAAATCGAGACATATAGGGTCTGCTTCTCGGACCTAGCATTCTCTAAGAATGCAACCGGACAGAATGGAAAAGGGACCCAACTGATGGTCTAAGTGAAGCAGTGCAACCATTTACCTACCTAAGACTGCAACCAGAATGAGGAAAGAACGCCAGTTTGATGATCAAACAGACCTTGAGTCGTAAGGGTCAATCCACATACGAGAATATTGAGGGAATGTGTCGGAAAAAAACAACTTTTACGAAAACCCTTACATCTGATGGCACTCTAACCGACGCGAAGTGGGGTACCATCAAAGACATTTTGTCATCGAGTCGACCTAGGCATATAACCTCAAAATATGAAACGAGGCAGCGAGTTGATGAGACGGAAGAAAGTGTACTCCACTTAAATCGGTTAAGATGCATTTTAATGCCCTTGAGGTACGTGACGGTCATAATATTCAAACCTATGAAAACCCATGGATTGACAGGGGAAGCGGGTCGAAATACTGCTTTCAAAACTCAGCTTTGCAAAATCTTCTCTCTTAAAATTTATGTTTTTTTTTTAATTCTGCGTTTCAAATTAAAAAAAAATCAGCTTATTCTGTTTATTTTTCAACTACAATATAAACAATAATTTAAAGCAAACAAATTCAGCTTTTTCCCAACTAACAAATACTAACAACAACCAAAAATAAAAAAGAAGCTATTTAAAAACAATTTTAATTTTATAAAAAAATCTAAAATTAAAAGTAAAAAATTGCGATATTTGAACTAAAAAATTAAAAAAAAAAAAGAAAAACAAATTAAAAAAAATGCTCTCTACATTTCTTTGCTTAAAAAAATTCTGCAAACTGTGGGCGCTTTTTAACATTTTCGTTTTTTAACGCATTTATTTGGCGACGAGGCGAAACTATGACGGCATTTTTTGCACTATAACTCGATTGGGTCGGATGGGAATATTTTTGTCGGCCGGTACTCCTCATTTGGGTGTATTTAGTGTAACATCAAACATATTTTTAGCTGAAAAGCAGAATGTTGTAAAAAGAATTTTGGCCCATCCAGAATTTTGCCCCTAACCCGTTGGCAAGCCATAACAATTAAGGATTTGTTGGAAACGTTTACTAAATCATCAAAAAACGATCGTCTAGGATAGGACTTCTGTGTCCAGTGATGCCACTAAATTTTTGTTAATTTGTGAAATTCGCCAGATCTTCTGTTTTGGCCACCGTTAGCCGATTAAAATACATTACATTTGTAACGCCAAGAAGGAGTCACCGGAGACCTCATAAAGTATATATATTCTGAATCAGGATCACATTCTGAATCGATTTAGCCATGTCTGTCTGTCTGTCAGTCAAGTAGTTCTGGAAGCTCCCATTCAAAATCAATATTAGGCCTATGTGTCTCTCTGTCTGTTGAAAACAGGATATCGTCAAAACAAATCGATCTAGGCAAGTGAAATTTTGTGAGAGGACTTACTTTTATTGTCGTCAGGTTTGTATTAAATTTGGACTATGTCGGTCTAGTAGTTCTGGTACCTCCCATACAAAACCAGTTTTGTCTGCCCAAGTCATCATGCTTTTTTTCATTTTTCAATTTACCCCTCGGGAGCACAGGAGCGGCTTACCTAACCATAACCATGTCTCTGGGGTCCGATTAAGGTCTTATAAAGGGGGGATGTTACGGTTAGGGTCTTATAAAAGGTCACTTTAGATTTTTGATATAGGGCTTTGCTACTCAATTGCAATTTTAGCCCAAGGAGACAGCGATTGTCAAGAGTTCTTCAACGTTTAACCTAAGGGCTAGTCTCATTGTCTAAGTTCAAGGCGGAGCCTAGGTAGACATAGGTCCCTAGTCACCTCAAAGTTATATCTGTCTATAATGACGCTTAGTCCGAGACGTGGGTTTTGGGTGTCCTTTCTTAGTTGACAGTGGCTTAGCGGTTAGTATGTGTTGGACTACTAATCAAGGAGTCCCGGTTTTGATTTCTAGAATAAAAAATACAAACTCCATCCTAAGATTTTGTTTCACTGCGACTCTCGCGAATGTCTGACAAACATCCGAGAGTAGAACTGTTGTGAAAGAGATTCTCAGTTAACCATTTGGACTTGGCATATAATTGTAGATCCCCAAACTAAAAAAAAACTCACGAAAAACGAATGGTTGTGAGAAGCTCGGCCTAGGGTCCTTACGGACCCCTTGCGCCAACTATTTATTTCTTGGTTGGCAGCATATTCTTCGTCTTGCCCTCATTAACAGCCAAACCAATCTTTGCCGCCTCAGTTTCAATACTTACGAGCGCGCCATTGACATCACGCTGCGTTCTGTCAATTATGTCAATGTCGTCGGCGTATGCGAGTAAATCGATGGGCTTTTGAAAGAACTTGCCTTCGGTGTTGGCGTTTGAGTTTTGCACTATTCTTTGAGTCACATGACAGCGCATCTAATAAGCTCGGCCATGCTTATAAAGAACATCCTTTATAACCTTCAGTCAGTCATTTTGTAATTGTCAGTGCAAGCTGCTTATCTGGAGATGCTCTAGAAAGACTCAAATGACTGTCCTTATTTTTTTCAACTCTGTTATTGCTCGTATTTTTAACGCTCGGCAATTGTGTATCGCTGTGTCCCACTTTGACTTAAGCCACTCGAGTCACAGGCAAGCACTCTTCCTGCTGCACAACATTCATTCGAATTATTCGTCAATACTGAAAAGAAGCGCTCCAATCTATAAGACCTGTGTTCCCGCAAACCGCATTGGAATTAAAATATCGGACAGCAAAGGTTTCGCCTAATACTCTTGTCATCCGCTTTAGTTCCCACTACACACACACCAATCATGAGAAATCACTATATAAGCCAGGCATCCTTTGACTTGATTGTGCACATTTATTACTGTTGCACAGCCCAGTCATGTTTCAGAAGAGAGCCATAGCATTCCTGATATGTCAGTCCGATGTACTCCTTCCCCTGTGCGGAGTTGCTATATGGTGTACGAATGGATACATCTTCGCCCAAGCGATTTGTCTAAATAATTGACAGGTTGCAAACGGAATGACATGCTGTATTTTTCTCCAATTACAAATTAAGTTCAGTCACGTACGTCCTCAACTAAGGAGAGAATAATAGTTTCCCATACCCAGGCAAGTTAAGTCCTTGTTATCCATCTATTGTCCATGGCCCCCATCAACCCCCATCCGCAACGCACATGTATAAATCTCTTGTATGGGTCCTGCGGCAAATTAATCAAAAATATTCATACCCTCTGTCGTACAGATATGCGAGTCCTAGCTATATTCGATGACCTGTTTGGTGCTTTCGCATGAAATAAGAACACCACCCACACGCTGCATTTCGAAAGTGCAATTCTGCATATTGAGTGCGGGCGGCATACACAAGGCGATGGCCATTATATCAATCATTTGGAATTCAAAACAATTAGGCTAATATTGGAATTAAACTTGAATCCCTTTCTATGCTGTGATTGTTTGTTTGGGGTGGGGGACAGCCATTACCATTGCCATAGCTTCGCCACCCCAAGGCGATCAGGAATTTCGTTCGATGCAATAAATTAATGTCACATAATCTGTCAGGATTTGTTGCGAAAGGACGACTACGATGACGATGACGACGACGAATACCACACGAGTGTGACCCTCAAATCAAGTACAAAATGAGATTTCCGTAGCGTCGTGTGTTGTTTTATTAATGTTGAATGTCACCGATTTGGATGCTGATGCTGTCACATTACGTGTTGTGGACCAGCTTCGTCCGGATTACATGCGGTCACATCTTCATAACATCATCCATTCTTAAATGATGTGATGGTTTGTTTGTATCTTAAAGATCTTCCTATACTTCGTAGCTATGGGCAAGTGCTCTTCGTTGGCATATGTTCCTAAGTAAGCTCACAGAGAGATTTACCCGAAGTTGGGGGAGACAATACGCCCGACCAGATACCATATAGGGCCAGACATATGGAAGTTGATGGTACTTAGGCAATTATGGGGATTATATTGAATTTGCGTGTACTTGAAAGCAACTGGAATTATTGTTTGTGTTTGATTTGCGGGCGCGTGTCGATTGCGGGGTGGTTACCAACAATCAAAGCTTGTTTGACATTTTGGGAGCATATTTAATGCAACGCTTCTGTATATGGTGCCCCTAAACGCAATAAGGTAAAGTCTAATGCAATTATCAAAGTGACTAAAATAGGGGAAGATTTGTAAACAAATGGAAATTATATACAACTACTTTCATCCCTAAGGCAATGAAACAAAAATAAAGGTACACGACTGGGTCGCATGAAACTTTCTCGTTCAGTTTAAGTTTAGTTGGAGGCCTTTTGAACTTTTGTTGGAGGTCCCCTTACATTATAAGAGCACAGAAGCGGTACTGGGTATAGTACGCCCTAGACAAGATAGAAGAACCGAATTAAAGTGCGACGGAAAAACATTCTTCTGATATGGCGGAATACATTTCTTTTAAATTTGTTCAAGGACATTTTTACTACCATAACATCGATAAAAGTCAAATTTCAAGCGGTTTGTGTGCTTTTTATAAAGATCCGTCATTCAATAATTTAATGGTTTCGTTTTTTTTTTTCTGTCAACAAAAGTTCTCGTTGTAAAGAGCGTCCCACGTCAGATTTCAATTTGCCGCCATTTGTCTCATGGTATTCGCAACTTGACAGCAAGAATGGAGCACTGAGATGTTGTTGAATAATACTTCAAATATAATGAAATATATTAGTTTGACTGCCAGTTCGACAGTTCGATTCGGCGTCGTGGACAAGAATTGGAAAGTTCAAAAAGATCTTCGCAGCGTTTACTCACTAAAGCTATGTATCCTGCTTGCGCTAAATTGTATCTCCCATACAAAAATGTCTACAGAGATAAAATTTAGGGAGGCAGTTTAGCAAAGCAGTATCCTGTTCGCTTCCTAAATTCTTAACCTCATACGGATGGACCGATGACAAGTCTCCACTCATTTAGCTCGCGAAATAAATGTCCCGTACATTAAATCGAAGATAAATGTTGACAGAAGAAAAAGGAGGGAAACGTTTGTCTTGTGTGA
The DNA here is from genome assembly GCA_916610125.1 of Cheilosia vulpina. Lineage (NCBI taxonomy): Eukaryota > Metazoa > Arthropoda > Insecta > Diptera > Syrphidae > Cheilosia > Cheilosia vulpina. Next base: position 51,674,030 of record OU744278.1, read on the forward strand.
TTATTATAGATTTTTCGGAGGAAACCGCAGAGAATGTTAGCGTGATAAATAAAAAAAAAAACGCAAAACCAAAATACAAAATAATTATTTAGCGAGCATTTATCTTTGGTGTGGAGAATTGAAGTGGAGACTAGGGACGCTAAAATTTAGCGCGAGCAGGATACTAAGCTTAAAGATCAGTGTCTCAATGCCTTCAAAGTTGAATTGACACATGAACCCAAGCCTAATGACCAAACGAGTTCGTTGATTGAATAATTGCACATCAAAGTGTTGATGCTGATTTTTCGAGCAATTGTCGAGGTCATTTGCCGGATTTGTTATGTGTTATAAGTCCATTCTATCTACTTTATATTTAAACTAGATGTACTCGCCCGGCTTTGCCTGTGCTAAGAACCTTTCTGGGTTAAATGTGTACTTGTCTAAAGTCCCATTTACATTTCGCAAACGGTGCAGACTTTTAGCTGCCCTGAGTGTCGGGAAATAGCGTTTTCAATGTGCTCAGACTCTAGGGTACGTTGAATTTATGCGCCGTACTAATAATAAATTTCTGGACCTTCTGGTCTGGACTTTAAATTTACGGAAGCTCGCACAATTGCGAATTTTGTATCGAAATATAGCTACTTAAATTTAGGCGCAATTAAAAATGCTTTTTGCTAAAGTCCAATGTTTTGTTCCCGCTAAAAATATTAGCACACTGAAGTTATCAAAAATTTCACTAGTTTCACGCTAATGAAGTTGGGGCGCTTCTTCAACTAGTGGAGTGTTAAATTTACCTGATGGATAAATAGTCAATAAAAGCGGGTGTTCTGAAGTGGTTGCTTTTGAAATTTTAATATAGCGGCGATTTTTTAAGCACTGTATGTAGAAACAAAGTGAAGAGGTCAAATAATCTTGTATAAAACACTTTTATTTAAATTTCAAACTTAGAACGATTTTTTTTTAATACTTAGGATACAGTTAATACTCAGTTGAATCAAATTCGTTAGATTTGTTTTTCTTTAAGCTGTTCACACGAAATTGTGAAACTCTTAAGGCCATGTGGGTAAATATGACCCATTTAAAAAAAAATCAGAACTCACCTTAAAAAACTTGTTTTATGTTTCAATAAAGTGGGTAATGCCATTTATTAAAGTTATTTTTTTATATTTAAAAAGCATTTCTTTTTAAGTCGAGTGTAAAGTTGGAAGTACCTAAGCGCATCTCTCCAGGTTTGTGGAAGTTATCATATAAATACAATTTAGTTTTGTTCGAATATTCAGATCGACTATATATGTCTTTAAGTGGAAAATTCTTAGTAGGTTACAATCCTGTTCTGGTCATGGGTAGACAAAAAAGCATGTCTTCTTAAGGTTTTTCCCATTGCGCCACCTCTGTCAAACATCCGAGAGTATACTCGTAACTGTCATGAAAGAACTTCCCAATCCAGCGTTCGGAATCGGCATGTTATTGAACGTCCCCTTCATTTGTCCCAGAAAATAAAAACCCACACAAAAAGAATGGTTATGAGAAGCTAGAGGTAAGGTAACTAACCCGCTGAGCTAAATATCCACGCTACGATAACTATAGAACTAGAAACGCCTCGACTTTGTTTCTACTCTTCATCTCTATGAATTCGGGGAAAAAGTAATTTTGTTCAGGGTTTTTTAGCTATTTATTTCTGTGTCTAGATTTTCGTTAAAAAATACTTGATGCATTTAAATATAGTTACTTCCAGCTTATAGAAGACATCAGCTGTTATAACAAAGAATATCCTCTAGCTCGATAATAATTGTGATTTTGACATTGCATCACTTGTTTCTTGCAACACCATAAACAATTACCTATACAACTCTTGATCTAATAAAGAGTTCTTCAAATTATAAATTGCTTTATGGGCTAAGTCTTTCTGAATAGTTCCCACTTCAATTAGTAATTAGTGCAACTAACAAAAGAGTTTGCTCCTAAGGTAAGTGCATACGCACCGCTCTTTTTGTTTTATATTTACAAAATATCTGATCGTCCGTGAATAAGATACAAAATAAAATTAATTGTTATAAACATAATTTTTTGAAAAACTAAAAACACTGTCAGTTGTCACAGCATAAAAACACCGAGCTTCTGAATTTTTTTTAAAGTCAAATTACTGATTTAGTGGGTCTCTCTTAGCCCAGTTTACCTGTTTATGTCTGTCTGTCTGTTTCGTAAGGAACTGTTCTTAAATTGTTGTACTAAAGCGGAGTATACAATTTAGCATTACCAACCGTTTGAATTTGATTTGTATTTATGTCAAAAGAGCCGTCAAGATCTAGTGGATAAAACGAATCTCCCATAAACAGATGCCAGCTAGAAAGAACCCTCCAGAAATCCAAAGAGTCTCTCTGGGTAGGACTGAGAGTGGTACAGAGCAGCGATGCCACTTTGCTGCAAAAGCAGTAGATCTACTGCACTTTTCGCAAAAAATAAATCTGCTGGCCACTAAATGCAATTTTTTTGTTTGATAAACCTTCTCTTGGACAGCTGTAGAAAAACCATGCATAAAAATAACCGCTGTAAAGAACGTCTGAACGAAAGTTTTCGATTGTAAACCAAGTAAAAAATAAACTACCAATCAAACTTAACGTAAATACTCTCGAAAACGTAATATTTTGTAAGGAAATGGGCACCCTCAGACTCCTGGGCCTTTAGATTATTTTCAAAATTGATGGAACGTTTATAAAAATAGATTAAAGTGATTAAAATTGTAAGCAATTGATCCAATCTACTGCATTTTTTGTTTACGATTTGCCACGCTCTTCTATTTTTGAAGTGGCAACGCGGATGGTACGGTACTGATTAGAATATCTATCAAAATAATATAAATACTTCCGAGTTCCAACACATTTTCAAATTTTCTACAAATGCTGAAGAAAAAGCGTTTAAATTTAGACCGTAGTTTAAATCTTTTCCAAACTAATAAATTTTTGATTCGGTATCTTACTTACTTAACGGGCTGCCGATCCGTGAAGAATCTCTGCCTGAGACACTGTAGCCTTCCATCCTCTGCGATTCCGGGCACGCTGCTTCCAGCTATCCAGACCAAACGCTCTGGCATCCACGATGACTTGGTCTTTGAAACGGAGGTTCGGTCTTCCTTGTCGTCTCGATAAAAAATAGTTGCAAAAAGGCTTACTTCAGTACTTATTTCTGTACTATTTGACTTTGAGTACGCAAGTACCCCAATTTTAGTAGTATTTTTTTAATTTTGAAATATAGAGCAAACATAATAAGACCTTTTACTTAGATTCAGTCAAGTGACCTTTTTTTTTAAATATTTACCTTATGCGCTCCAAAAAGTCAGTACTATTTTGTACACCTGAATATTAATTTTCGTAGTTTTCAGTACATTACTGAGAAAAGCCGATTTCATTACTGTTCTGTATTATTTTTTTCGGTTTAAAAAATTTGAAACCTAATTATTAAGACCTGTTTCCCGATAAATCACTTTGATTTTAAAACGAACTCCGGCGCCTGTCGGTTTGCATTGATGTTCAGAGGGCTCAAATCAGTTTCCAAATTATTCACTCAATTTGTAACTGAGCAAGAGGAATTCGTTGAATTTCAGGTTTAATTACAATTTGCTTCATTGTTCCGTTTCACTTGGCACGCTCTTTCACATAATTTTTTTTTCCATATTAATATGGATATCCATTAATCATACAAATGAACATTTAAACTTGTTTGATTTCATTGGAAAAAATATTTAAATAGACACCACTTCATATTTCATTAATTTTTCTCATAGTACTCCACTTGAAAAGGGAGTAACCCCTTTTCGTAGAAACCATAGCAAATAAATCAAGTGAACAAAGTGATTGTTAAATTAATTATACGAACCATCAAACATGTTTGATAAGCATATTGGCGGTGCATTGCGTAGACAATTATTTAAAAATGTTCAGTAGCTTCGATAACTAAAACTTTTAGTCAATGAATTTGTTTAGGCACACAACTGAAAACTGAACTTCAATAAATTAAATCCGAACAGTGCGGATGATTAATGACAAAGGTGAACTTTGTTAATTGTTTCAGTCACCCGATGTAATCTATCATCTCTGTTACAAGAAATAATTATCTTAAAGCTTGGAGCGGAAAAGATGAACAATTTTTTATGTTTATTTTCAGTTATATTTTTTTTTTGTTCGCTTAAAACCACCCGCGGATATGAAAGCAGACCTTTCTTTATCTGTGAGATAAGATAAATATTTCATTGAGATAAAAATGCTTAATCGCCCAATTAATTAAAAGATTACTGCTAGAAGAGCACATCTGAGTGGACCCGTTCCGGAGTGAACGAATAATTATAAATTTTTGTTTAAAGTGTCCTCGCACAAAACGTTTGAGTGTGATAGACAGTGGATTGGATGGCACGATAAGTTTTCTGTTTTGCATGCAAGTTATGCTGTATCCTGCCAACATTGGTTTTGTCGAACAGTCATCGCGTGATTGGAAGCAATTTGGCAGGGTAATTGAACAGGTTTATGCAATTTTTTAGATGTTTTGCAGAGTCAACCTGTCACTGTTCGTGATTCCATGGATTGCGTTATGGATGTTTACATTTTGTTTTGTATTTCGCTTTGGCAAAATGCGCCGTCGGGTCACGAAGAATTTGTCAAAATTAAATTATGTCAAAGGGATTATTTTTTTTTGTGTTTCTGTGTTGGATGTCAGTAGTATTGACTCGGAAATGACATTTATCGCATTTGGCATGGTTTTAGTCGTGCAGCGTATACTAAAGTAAGTTTTGCAATCAGTTTTATGTAAAACGTATTTGGGCAGTTTAATGCTGCATGCATTTAGATACGTAGAAAATTCTTGAACTGAGCGCTGGTTATAGGGCAATTTTTTGCAAAGTATTTGAAAGCGATTTAACTTTTTACCCGAAGGAGGGAGTGAGGTGGCCAATTTTATGTGAAATGATTTGGGAAGACAATTGTAATAGTTTTGTGGCTCAGCCGACATATATTCGCGATGAATGGAAACTGAGGTTCGGTATTTGGCTCATCAAATTGCCGGATCTCCACTAGCGTGTCACCAGGGAATCTGATGCGTACTACTTGGTAGACAAACTCCGTAACTACCTTAAAATTGCTGCTAGCAATAATGACCTTTTGTCACAGTCTTGTCTTGTCCTTGTTTACTTTTAAAGCATGAAAAATAAGAAGCACGCATTCCCCGGTAAATAAATGGATCTTTGAAAACAAATTACAAGATTATTTATAGAAGAGCACATCTATTTTTCCAGCTTTGGCCTAACGCATCTACAATACTACATTAATATAGTTGTAGTTGTGTTCTAATGCTTTTTTCAGCACTACATCAGTTGTGTTCTTATAGGTTCTTTAAAAAATACAGACGATTTTCACTGGACGTTTTCCAGCTTGCCACTAGTTATAGCATGCGCTTTTGCATCACTACACCAGTTGTGGTCTGATGCTTCTCCTATACTACAATTTTTTTCCGTACTACACCAGTAGGTAGTTGTGGTCACACTAATTATGGCATGGGGCTTTGGCATCATTACACCAGTTGTGGTCTGATGCTTCTCCTATACTACAAAAGGAGTTTTACTTGTGGTCCGATATCTTTTCAGTACTACACCAGTAGGTATTTGTGGTCATACTAAGTATGAAGTGGCGCTTTTGCATCAGTTCACCAGTTGTGGTCGGACGGTTCTCCAATACAACAAAAGTAGTTGTAGTTGTGGCCCGATTTCTGTACTATACAAGCAAGCAGTTGTGGTCACACTAATTATGGCGTGGCGGTTTCGCATCACCACGCCAGTTGTGGTCTGTTGCTTCTCCTATACTACAAAAGTAGTTTTATTTGTGGTCCGATATTTTTTCAGTACTTCACCACTAGGTAGTTGTGGTCACGCTAATTATGGCATGGCGCTTTTGCAGCACTACACCAGTTGTAGTCTGACGGTTTTCTAGCAGTACATTAGCTGTGGTCCATAGTTCTTCAACCCTACGGTAGATTTTTGTCAAACATAACTTATAAAATAATCTATGTGGATAGCAAGTCAATATAAAGGTGGTGAGCCTCGACCGCTATCATAAATCTGTCGGTCTTTTCTTTTAAAGTCCAGTGATGTGGATTGCTTTAGGAATGCTTTCATCTTGGACAATGGATTGAATTTTAAATGTTTGTCTTAATATCAGGTGCCGATGAAAATACCTACGCGGTAACATTTTCATATTTTGATAGCATTCTTCAGGCATGTTTAAGCGCGCCGCCTGAAACTCGAAAATTCATTGACAACCTCCGGTGTTTCGTTTTTGTTGCTCGTCAGTGCCATTCGCGACCATATCATGTGACTTCCTGAGGATCCCCTCTCAAAACCATAACCAAATCAGCACAAAATGACTACAAGAACTTAGGTGACATAAATAACCCTCTATGCTCACAAATAAAAACCCACCTCAACGCCCACCACTTAGATAAATCCGTTTAGTAAACAAGTACAGTTCACTCGTAAAACTCAAATCGTATCATCAAACTGCACTTATCTTACATAACAACGTGGAACAATAAACAAAAAAAATATATAATATAGAAACTCCTGCAACCTCCTAAGTTGTTCGCTATAAATCATCAAGGAAAGGTTTTCGGAATTTTATCCCCTCGCACAGCCAAAAATTTTAACAATAAATTTCAATTTTACACAAACACGTCCGCATATCCCGTGAAAGTTCTTAACTTTTGCAAACAAAACGATTATTCATGCTAAGACTGTCCCGGTGTCCCCCTATATCCCTGTATCCACTCTGCGATAGCGGTTTTGTTCCTCTGAAACATCGACATGAAGTGGTATGGTAATGAAACGATTATTACTCGAAAATCCGTCGAATGTCAAGTGGAGTGTGTGAATTCAGTGCGAAATTCCCTGGAATTGTTTTGGTTCACCGGACAGGGACTTTTTGATTAGAATTCGCAATTACCTCAGTTTCCATGTACGATGGAAAAACTTTCGTCAGCTTTATTCCGGCAAACGTATGCCGGCGCAGCACCATCATCAAACACAGAAATCCGTAAAGTTTTTCGTACTTCAAGGATAATCTGGGATTTCACTCACTCACCGGACCATGGTCGAAGGACCATTATACCAATGGATGATAGTTTCGCTGTTGGATACTGGATATGCTGTATGATGACGACAGTTGTGAAACCTTGCACTCCCCGCCGGCATTAAGCTTAGACGATCGATGACTTTCGTCGGAAATTGATTTTAGTTTTCTTTTCGATTACCGCATGAGTTTGTCGTAAGTTTTTTTTTTTTGCCGCTCGGTCGCTCGAGGAGTAGCCACAAGTTTGCCAAGCGAAAGTGAATGTGAATGAATTTGCCACTTTGGAAAAGTTGTCATTAATCAAAAGTGCGGCAAAAGTATTTTAACGCACACAGATTAGAGGGCAGGATCAGAGGCGGGAAACAAGCCTAAACATTATCGATATGGTTACGGATAAATTAAACGTTTAATATGGGATTCCTTGGACGTTGTTATTTCAGCCGAACTGTCCAAACCCGAAACTATTGACATTTATAAATGATTGTCGCACTCGGAGCAAGTTTATGACATCTCTCTCAACATATATTGTGCGTGTGTCTCTGTGGATGCGTTGACATTGGTGACAGGAGTGGTAAGATGTAATTTGTTTGGAATTGTTTAAGCATTGGCGATTGACACTTTGGTTGATTGTCTAGTTAGGCAATTTTGAGAATCATAGTTCTGCGTTGCAAAAAGCCAGTCGCCACTTATTTTATCCATCTCCTTCTTTTCTTTCTTAAGTCGATATTAAATGCGAAGAGAAGACTTTGCTTAGACCTGGGCATGGATCGCATCTTGTTTTCATTGGCTGGTTTTCCAGAAAAGTCAAATCCCATGTAGGTAATGCGTCAGTTTTCTCCAAAATATGACCAAAATCTGACGAACCATGGAGACTTATTTGAATATAATGAACAAACAGATTGCCTGCACCTTTCCTATACCTTTGGGAGAGTACCCCAACAACACGGCGAATTTAAACGGAACCAACAACCAAAGGTTAATTGCGGCCCAGGTCCGCGCCATCAAAATAAAATGTAAATACATAGTTCCAACTTCCAACAGTCTATGCTCTACCAAATCGACAAAACAAAAAAACAGGACGCGACCCAAATTTCATTTTCAACAGTTCAATGAGTGCAACCAGAAAAGAGGGTGAAAATCTTCACGAAATCGGTTCCTATTCCGTTGCAAAGTTAACTCAGTTTAACAAACAATTCTTGTAAGTTCCTCGCCAAAGAATAGAAACAAAAATTGCAAAAGAAAAAAAAAAAAAAAAACAAAGATATCCAAGAGGGGAGAGAGAAAAGATTTGTTAACTACAAGTTGTTCGCTGCACCATCATCATCGTGTTCACTAACAAAGTCATGAAATAATCTGTCGTTTGGGACAGAGAGATCTGGCTTTTTCTATTCTACAACTTTCTCTGGCTTTTAGAAAAATAACATTTTTTGTCGCGAAGGAAAATAGAGAAGAGAAGACTTTGAAGTCACTTTGGCGAGTTCGCTTCCACTAACGTCTTGATTTTACCCCACCATATTGGGAGTAGTGCTACTGGCGGGTGGGTGGTCCGAATGTGAAGCGAAAATAAATTGATGATGATGATTTCTTTCCCCAATTTTGTGTTTTTTATCTTTTCGTTTCGTTGCTTTCTCATCGTCATGCTGTTCCATGGTAAAGATTTTCATATCATTATAGCAAATAAGAAGGAAAACTATCTAGGACACAAAAAACTATATCATCATGTCATCTTTTGCGAGAAGTTCTCCGGTCTTTTTGACGATATAACATTTTATCATTTTTCTTTGTCAATTTTACCGTTTAGATTTGGTGGGTGTTCGTACCAAGCTGTTGGTATATGTGTTTTTATACGTGTGAATTGCTGGGCATCCTTGGCGGCCGGCGTGTGCAGGCGGAAGGAAACTAAAAGTCAAGTGAGGAGCAACTTTCCTGCGGGCCACAAAGTGTAGTAAAACTTTTGACTGAGAGGTGAGTAAGATTGACAAAAAATCGATATGACGCGATATGATAGATTTTGTATATTACTTTGTTTGTGGGTTGGACTACCTACAATTGATGTTTGTTTTTAGAAGTAAATTGCATTTTAAATTAACCCCGCTGGGTGAGTGGGGAGGGGTTGGGTGTCGAATTCAAAATGAAATTCCTATTTCGATCGAAGTCGATAAATGGTACACAAAAGTCAATTGGTATCAGTTCCCCAACCATGCATTTTATCAGTCAGCTAACTATTGACAGATGATTCGTTGTCCTATTTGGTATACGCGTGCATATTCAAATGGTGTATCAACAGGCGGCAAAATAAAATTGAATGTTCTCTTCAAAATTCTTTTTGAAGTGGCAAGGATATTCATCCTCGCTGTAAGAAGGGACAATCCCTCCACGTATTTTTCAATGCACTGTCACTTTTTCCTCTTCTCGAATCACAAACTAAAAATCAGTACAAACTCTTCCACATACCCGGATTCATCAAACGAAGTTCGATTTATTCTGAATCACTTTCATCGCTAGGCAGATGAATCAACTAATTTTGTTGGTATATTAGAAAATTCTTCTAGTTTATCAGACATTTTAACGTCTGATAAATCACTTTTTATTTTTTTTAATTATGTATCTGTCATTTTTCTAGATTACTACAAAAGCGTTACCTAACTTTTTCGTAAGTGTCTCTCTAAGAGAGGATTAATCGCCACCACTGTCATTTTGACAGTCTTTTCCATTTTTAGTACAAATGTAAAGGAAGAAACCTAAAATATTCAAAAAAAAATAAAATAAATTCCACTCATTTTGTTAATTTTTAAGTTTCAGAGTTTGTTTACAGTCATGTTTAAAATGAAAACGATAAACGATGCGACGATAATGTTTACCTAAAAACGGCGTCGTTTTGTTTAATCGTTTCGAAGACGATCGTTTCAAATTAGACGACTAGAACCGAGGCTATTTAAATCCCATTTATGCAGAAACATTCACCTCTATTCTGAGATTCGAATCGAAATTAATTCGATTTCCTCCAACTGACATTCCTACTTTCGATTTCGATAGAGATTCGTTTTTTTTTTCATTTCTCGCCGCATTCTCAGTTTCGATTGCATCGAGTTAAATGTCAAATTTTATTCAAGCTGAAATTTGTGGCCGAAAGCTGTAAAAATGTCAGTTGAATTGTTTTTAAATAAATCGAATGAAATGTTGCTTTATTTTATCACGAAATGTATATAAAACGCATATTATATAATTGGCGAATTGATAAAGAGGTCCTATTGTGTTGAACCACAAGTTCATTAAATTCTGCTATATTCAGCCGAAAACTTCAAACAAATCTTAAAGTAAAAAGAATTTGTATGATGTCTATTCGGAATAATACAAACTTACATGTCTTCCGGCAGATTAAATGGATTCGATTTGTCTCGCAGTATTTTTGACTCAATGTGACCGATTCCTCCTCCAAAAATACATATAAAGCCATATTTATTTAATAAAAGCAAAACAAATAATTTACAATCTGACAGCTTAAACTTAAAACAGCTGATTTCAAAAATCAAGTTCATCCAGTAAAATCATTCGATAATAAACTCCTTTCCGTCGAAACCTTTAGAATGTGAGGAATTAATTCGAGTGAAAGTTTTAAATTCGAGGAATACTCGATTCAATCGAATCTCAGAATTAACGTGATTCAATGTTAAGTCAAACTACAACTACAGGCCTGAAATGGTATGAAAAAATGCATGAAAAATCGCATAAAAAAACGCGTGAAAAAAACGCAATAAAAATCGTACCTATGAAAAAGCGCGTGAAAAAACGCACGAAGAAAAGCGATAAAAAACGCGTCAAAAAAGCGCATAAAAACCCACGTCAAAATCTCGTCAAAAAGCGCGTCAAAATTTCGCATGAAAAACCGAGTAAGAAAAAAATCATGAAAAAACGCGATAAAAAACGTATGAAAAAACGCGTGAAAAAAACACATGAAAAAAAGTGATAAAAAACGAGTGAAAAAATCGCATGAGAAAAACCACGTTAGAAAAGACGTAAAAAACGTGTGAAAAAAAGCATAAAAAACACATGAAAAAAAAAACATGAAAAGAACGCATGAAAAAAATCATAAAAAAAACTCGAGAAAAAACGTGCGACAAAAGCGTGAAAAAAACGCGCGCGAAAAAATGCTTGAAAAACCACGTCAAAATCTCGTGAAAAAGCGCTTCAAAAAAACGCGATAAATAACATACGAAAAAACGCGTGAAAAAATCGCATAAGAAAAACCACTTCAGAAAAGGCGTCAAAAACGCATTGAAAAAACGCATGAAAAAAACGTGTGAAAAAAAAGCATAACAAGAACGCATGAAAAAAATCGTAAAAAAAAACTCGAGAAAAAACGTGCGAAAAAAGCGTGAAAACAAAACGATTGAAAAAACGCTTGAAAAATGCATGAAAATACGCTCCAATAAAAAGCGTAAAAAAGACGTGAAAAAAAAAACGATCAAACAACGGGCGAAATAAACGCGTGGAAAAACGCACGAAACAACTTGTCAAAAACTTGCAGAAAAGGCGGTAAAACGCGCGAATCAGAATGTGACCCATACCCATCCTCTGAAATACCTATCGTACTTCCTAATTTCGAATCAAAGGCAAACACGCTAGTTTTAAGATTCAAAATGACCCATTTAAATGCTGAAAGTTTGAATATTTACATATTTTTCTGTTAATCATTATCACAGATTTGTGCCCTCATTTCTATTTCAACTTCACTGCAATTGTAGGTCAACTCCTAAGGCAATAACCCAGGTGCTGTGCGAGTGCTAGTATTTTTTTTTTTTCTGCGAGCCACATAACTACACAGGGAGTAGCTACTCAGTAACAATAGGGGACGAAAAGTGTAGTCAAAGAGTAAAAAAAGAAAAAAAGAAAAAAAGAAAACAACAATCTCTCCTTCAGCGCAAGGATGCGACGTACGGCGGTTGAGGGGATCAACAGAAAGGGACTGAAATTGCCACTATTGTGAATATCTAGGAGCATTCATAAATCGTTTATTTAATGGAAATTTATATTTACAGTCGTCGGAAGCAATTTGTCGTTTGAAATATAATTGTGACTTCCGCTTAACCTTTCAGCGCCGCCATTCGCGTTCGTTTTACTTCGTAAAGGGTGTTTTTTGTTTGTATTTATAGTTTAAGAGTTCAAGGGGCTGTTGCGCCATTCACTAAAAAGTAAGATCTAGTTTTGTGGAAATACCTACTTTAAGTAAAGATTATTAAAAGAGACGAGTTGCTTTTTGATGCAATCCAGTCTGCACGTTGAAAGTGGTTTTGAACTAATTTTGTAAATTATTCAGTTAAGGATTGAAAATAGAAAAAAACGACCGAATGGTCGAAGGCAAGGCGTGCGCTTGTCATAGAAATATTTTGCAAAAAATAAAATAAAATAAAAAGAGAACAGTCTCCCAATAAATGATTAGGTGAAAGCTAATTAATTAAATAAATAGTTGACGCAAAGGGTCTATGCTAGGACGGTAGGCAAAGCTTCTCCCAAGTCACAACCATTAGTATTCAATTTGATGCCCAATCCGTACAACTGAATGAAAGATGCTCCAGTGGAGAATTAAAGCGGCTAGAACCTGAGGCATATCGTTAAGCAGCGAGACACCCATTTCACCCACAATATAATAGATGGGTTATTTTACGCGATGTTAAGGAGACTGATACCTCTGTAGTTAACGATGCTAAAGTTATAACCTTTCTTGTGCAGTGGGTATACGATGCTTGGATTACATTCAATGGGCTGGGCATACCTCCATTTGGTAGTTTTTAACAGCTCTTAAGCGATCGGGGGACCTTGGAATTCCCATCCCAGTTCGTTTTGATCAGGAGGACGGAAGTCTTATTCGTCGTCGTCAAAATTGAATGCTTCTTTCTGCATAGCAGGAGGATTCCAGTCTATACGTGGCCATTACAGCGGGTCTGTAGAAATAAACAAACATTACCTCCAGCTACTGTGATTACAGAGATTCCAGTGTCGCTCAGGCCTCCACAAAATCCCTTTTACGGGAGCGTTCTGTCTTCTCGCTTTTTTTAGTTCTGTTTTACTAAATTCTGCTTTTCAAAATTAAAGCAATTAAATTCGGCTTGTTTAGTTTTTCCCAACTACCAAATATAAACTATAAAAAAATAGACATTGAAAAACCATTGCAAATCTACAAAAAAAAATAAATTTTCAAGTTAGAAAACAGAAATAAAATTTAAATTAAAAAGAAACAATAAAAATTAGATTAAATGTATGACATAAATTTAAATAAAAAAACAAAATCTATTGGAGAAAAAAATGAAAATAAGAAAGGGGAGTTAAAATCACAAAAAAGAAACAGATCTTTTTGCAGAATTTTTCTAGGCAGAAATTTGAAAAGCAGAATTTTGACCCATCCTGAATTTTGACCCCCAACCCCCCTTTAACATGTTGGTTGACTTACTTTTAATTTTATTAACCAACTTCCATACTCCAAGCTAAGCTTGTTTCGAATCGTAATCGGTGGTAAATACATTTTGATTATATTTTTTATTCGCCAGGGTATGAAATGATTTAGTTTTCTGCTAGAAATCTCCTCTTCTCCTTCTCATGGAATAATATTCAGTCCGATATTTTGTTGGCTACAGCACGTGCTATTATCTCGTCTAAGTCACATAAGAGTCGATATCAGATTGTGAAAAATACCTCAAAAAACTCCTAGGAAATAAATTCGGACCTCAGTTCATACCTTTCATTTACCACTACCCCACAGCCACACCGAAACCAAATACAATTAAAGCAATTGGCTTTTAAGTCCCCTTCTGACCCTTATGTGCGGTCGTTTTTATCAGGAAAAAACAGCTAACAAGGTAAGAAAGTATATTTCCTGCCGCAGGTTCGGAAATTTTTATTTCAATCGTCGGTCGGTCGGACAACCCAACCCAACTCAACCAGACACGACGCTTATGAGCGGCAACTTCATTTTGCGGTGTAATGAATTTTATTCATCCGCTCTGCGTCGCCGTTACTACGTTACATTGCTACCACGTGACCATGACAATTGAAATTTGCCTGCGTGCACAAAATTCCTGTTCGCCAGGATGTGTCCCGGACTCTATCACACCATTGAAAGGGATTAGAAGATGAAAAAAAAACCAACATAAAAATTTCATTTTATTAACTTTTAAATTTACAACTACGACAGTGGCTATCATTACAGACAAAGTAGATCGGGGCTACATTTAATCGTAACCTTTGAATGTAATTGATTTTATGATTTTACCCATCAGGGTTGTGGTGGAAAATGTCACTATTACCCCACTACTGACGGTGCCGTGCGGACAATTACGGAGGTATTCCCGTGAAGGATAGAAATGATAAAAATGTTGGCGGGGTGGTACTACACTGTAGGCAGGATGACTGCAGTTACAATATCAGTTAATTAGGTCAGATATAATTGATAGCTGATGGATGGGAGCTCTTGTATTGCTTGGTAAAATGGGGGTTGCCATACCCCCATCATAGGGTTCGTGAAGCGATTAAAGAATGCAATACCGTTGTCAATTCATTCAAAGGAGTCTTAATGAGTATTGCAAGCGAAACCAATACGGAAGCAAAACTAGTTATTAATTAATGGAAACAGAATCTGAACGAGAATGAGGGAAATAGGCGTTGTTGGTTAATTACTGACGTACAGATTGAAAAGTGTCTTTGGTATTGAAGAGGAGGTAATTGAAAACTTCAACATCCGTTTACAGTAATAACCAGTTTGTCAGATTTTAATTAATTTGAACTACCCTATCTGTAGGCAGAATCTCTGACGCGGGTCAAAAAGCTCGGATGAAAAGGCGTACTAAAAGTATTTTGGGAGGCCATGGCAGGTTTTTATATGGTTTTATAATACGGAGCTGTCGACCTGTGTAGAGCTATCGTAGATCTTGAGTTTTATGTGTGTTCCTACATCACAGCGTGAGATACCGAAATAATTCCGACTCGTTATGAAAGTGTGCACAAAATCAACAATAAGTCACTTGAGATGGACGAACAATTTTAAAATGTAACCAAGGCCTTTGTGTACCTCTACGGTAGATGCGCAATGGATCTCCTTTAGTGCACATCGTCGAGGACAGTCAACCAGCCCTCCGGTAGCAAAATATACCTTTAACGAGTTCTACAGCGACATCGAACTGATAGCTGAAAAGCTCCAGTTACATAAGATGACTAGAAGAACATGGAAGTACTTAAAAGTACTCAATTTTGATGCAGTTACAGAGGAAATTTTCGCCTAAAGTCCAGCGTAAAAGTGGACGGCAACTTCGACCAATGCACTGAAATTAGTCAAAAATTCTGCACCTAGTCCCCCGCATTGGGCAGACCCACCAGAAAATAGGTAAGCCCTTCGTCAATACACACTATGAAAAGAAGGGGCCTAGTTTATAACCCTGAGAATCCCCATCCTACATTCCGCGTTTATTGCCAAATCAATCCTTTAGTTTTAAAGGTCTTTTAAGGAAAATAGTTGCAATCTTCCGGCAAAACGCATCGTTTCGACAACATCTTTAAATATATCGAGTTATTATAGTCTACCTTGTAATAGGCTTCGCTAAAATCCACATAGATAGCTTTGACGTGTTGAGGCTTATACTCTGACTGATGTTATTTAAAATGGGAACGGGTCCAAATTCTGTTTTCAAGACTCTGCGAAAATTCTGCATTTCGAAATTCTCCTTTTTTAAGTTCTCCTTTACAAAATTCTGCTTTCCAAATGCAATAAAATTCTGCTTATTCTATTTTTTTTCCAACTAACAAACATAAACAAAAAATAATTCCTATTACAAACAAATTCTAAATTTATAAAAAACAAAATTTAAATTAAAAGAAACAAGAAAAATTAAATTAAATATTGAAAAAAAAAATTTAATAAAAAAAATGGAAATTAAGAAAAGGGAAGTTAGAAATTGAAAGGAAAGGAAATTAAAAAACACAATTTGAAAAAAAAAAGAAAAAGAGAATGGTCTCTACATTTTTGCTTAACAAAATTCGGGCGGGTGCTTTCTAAAATTTTGTAAAACAGCATTTCGTAAGTCAGAATTTAGGAGAGGAATTTTGAAAACAGAATATTGAAACCAGAAATTTTAAAAAAAGAATGTGGGCGTTTCAGAATTTTGGCCCCAACCCATATTTAATGCATGGACTATCCGAGCAGTTGATAAGTCTCGCTTCCCTATTGGAAGCTTATTACTTGGCGAGGTCTGTTGTTCTGGCACCATCTGCTCCGAGTATTTTTTCCACGTTTATGTGATGCATGACATTTATTTTTTTACTTCATGTGACTTCGTTGTGTGTTTACACCCGAGCCTTGGTTGTAAAATTGCTGAGCATGTGTCGAATTTGTCGGTATTGAAGTGCTATTTTAAAATTGGTTTTTGGCTGTCAAAGAAGTCAATAAAAAAAGTTAGTTTAAAAAACCAAAAAACCCAATTGACAATCGGAGACTATTAAATTACACAGCCTAACAAATATATGAGTATTGAGTACCCTCCGACTGTCAAATAGTAAGGTATAGGTAGTTGAATGTGTCTTGTTCATATCTTTTTGATTCTTTTTTTTTACATTCAGTCAAGTTTTTCGGTTTTTTAAACTAACTATTTTTTATTTTAATCTTTTTAGCCCATGACACTCCGGCGAAGAATAGAAAGCTAATGACACCTCCCTATTCAAAGTCGGTCAAGCCGTTTAGGCTACACGGCGTCACGTAGGAACGTACATAGAATACGCGCGAAACACATAACCCTTTCTGTGTGCAGTCGGGTAAAAAGGCATGTTTTCTGTTAAATGCCTTTAATGCCGATCATCAATCGGTATTTTGCCTAGGTCCGGCTTCAACAGCAAAGCTTTATTATGTTCTATGCAATTTAATCTAAGGAGTGCTTATTTTTATAACTCAAATATACATTTTATCGCCGTCGGCTATGTGCATGGCCAAGTCGATCTATCTGACAGGTTGCTCCAAGGTATTCTTGCTTTTTTACCGAATTTCGTGAAAAGAAAACCCGAGTGCTGGCTTGTAGGCGAAATGAACTTCGTGAGTTCAGTGGAAGCTCTTGCGGTTTTGGTATCACAACCAAAATAAAAACAACCAAAAAGACATTAAAATCGGTCTGCGTTTTTAAAGTCACCTTTTAAAGATCTAAGCAACAGTTAAATCAGTCACTGTTAGTTCTTGATAGCATAAATATTTTATTCAGAATTCACGATTACACACAATTTTCGTCGAACAATCTGTAACTAAAGGCCCGCCTTCGCCAAAAGTTTCTTATTTAATAGAACCGTTCGAGCGTTTCCCTACATCATCCTCCTATGCCCATCTGTCAAGAGGAAAACATTTCCCCGTGTAATCAGCAAATATTTACAGCCAGAGAAACCATCCTCCATCCTCCTTAAAGACCATTTGTCCTTGTAATCCACAAAGCTGTCCCATTCCTATCTCAAGCGACGCGACATCAAACGCGATAAATTATATCAAAACTTACCATTAACACGAAACTCTACGCCCGCCCCACACAGCGAACATTATATGCAACAAGATACGAAAATCACAATATTTTCCGAGTATTCCCCCGACCGTCAGGATCTAGTGTATACACAGTAGACACTACTTTTTAACGAAAACTGTCAACCAAAAGGCAAAACCACCACCCATTGCACATATTTCAACAGTTATTAAGTCCGGCTCATGTTTCCTATCACACTAACAGCAACCATTAATAACATCTCCCCCCCTTGCCAGGGCACCCTAAATATATAGCCACCCAAAGCATGTCCTCTCGTGCTGGCTAACGCTTTCGCGATACAATTTTCAATAATCCGCTTCAGTGTCAGTGGCAGCCAGCCAGGCATTCCTCCGGCGGCGGTGTTGTTTTACCAAGAAAATTATTTAGAAATGTCCTTTTGTCGCGAGCGCGGATGCTGCGATGGACCATTGAACAGCCCATATCCAATTATTCATTATCCTCGCGTGCAAACAGTTTCTCTCATTTATTGTGACTGTTTAGTGATGGTTTTCTCTTAATTTTTTAGGACCAGCGATTCGAAGGCTCCTGCTTGAGGACACAACATCCCAGCAGTGATAGGAATGGTGGCTGTGATCATCATCATCGCCAATTGTTGCTGAACTGTTATTGCCATCGTTGTCATCGGTATAGTGAACATAGACCGACAGCGGAACGGCACCGCTGTAGCAAATCTATGGGAAAGTGTATCTCGAAGCATCAGTCGGCTATAACCATAGCGCTATCCACGACAGATTTGGCAACAGCAAATCATATTTTAAGTAAATTCTCAGACAGTGCCGAGTACATATCAATCAAGGACGAACAGGGTAATCCTCTGTACGAATACTTTGACGAGGGGAATACACAAGTCTATTACCAGACACGAGTGGCGCACGGTGCCAATCGGACCTCAAACACTGAGCCCGGGGACACCAACAACAATAGGAATTATCGACGACGACAGGGAGAGGTTCCGGTTGATTTGAATAGCTTTGGTGACGACACTGGATGTGGTCTAGATAATGAGGTAAGTTCGTAAATATAACAAATTAGATTACACAATCGATTAATTATTTTCAGCTGAATCAAGAGTGTGAACTCTTGGATGGTAGATGCTTCGCGATATTTAATTGGGGTAGATGCGATGGGTAGCGCGAGCAGTATCAGTGTTTGGCAAGTTTTAGGAGGCAGACAAAGTTTGTTTTGTGTTCCGATGAAACGAGGGAAATTAATTTACTGACCTAGCTCAGGAGATTAGAGGGAATTTGCGGGCGGAGAACTAGGATGTTTTGTGAATTGGAATTGAAAGTAGATTAGCAAACGGAGTTCGCAAGAGATCAACAGATTGGAACAAGGCGATGAGAGTATGCGTCCTACTGTTTTCGACCACTTAGTGGAGGGGAATTTTTATTATGAAATGCTGGTTCGAAGCGGAGGCTCTTGCACAACGACTCAACTCTTGTTTGAGAAGATCCCAGCCTTTCCTGGACAAACCTCTTTATTCTTATTACATAGATAGCCGGCTCCTTTTGACCCTACCTGAGCCAAGGTTGGACGCGTAATAAATCTGTTCGCTCCAGACCGTTGAATCAGCACCAGGGTTCGGACTTTACTGAAAAGTAGATCTACTGGAATTTTAGGAAAAAAACAAAATCTACTCGACTGACAATCTACTGCAATTTATGTGAATTTCGGAAATCTTAAATCAAAATTGAATATATTTACACATTGTCATTTCTTAGTATATTTTTGTAAGCCAATTGCAAGTAATTAGTTACTGGAAGCACTGTTTTTTTGATTCTGCAATCTATTACAATATATTTTAAAAGAAAATGTGCATGCCATCTCGTTTTCACTGCATTTGACTTGCATGAACTGATACTAAAGTCAAGTTTGTCTTTCTCTGTTTTTAAATTTATTGTTGTTGTTCTGCTCTGCTTTCGGCTGTCTAATACTAATACATTTTACAAAAAAAAAAATCTGTGAACTTCATTTTTATCGCATTCTTCTAAATTCAAAGGCTACTACAAAAAACGTGAATCTAGTACACTTTTCGACTGCGAAATTTTACAACTGAAGTCCGAACCCTGATCAACACCTATTCTTTACCGGATATCCATTCTCCACAAGAGTGTCACTCGTGGGGTTATATTTTTCGTATTATTTATTTACTAGTTTCGCTTGTGGTCGAAGATTGACTCTACTTTAAATAAGTATGTAGTACAAAAAACGTACCACAATTTTCGATATACATATTTTTTTTATAAACTTTTGAATTTGTCGCGATTATCTGAAAATTGGTTTAAACCTGCGGGATCCGTTTAACAAAATAGGAGGAAAATCTGTAAAATCCGGTTGATGACTTCCAATTGGTAAACATTTTGTTTCAGCAGGATTTAGCTGCTGGTTTTGGTTTAACCACTTTTCTATCCTCTTTCAGTCTTACCACGGCATCTTCAACAAGACCTATAAGAAAATCGAGATAGAACTGAACATCGTCAGCTTAAATGTGGAAGTTGCAATATTTAATGACAGATGGCAGGTTATTTATAAATAAAAAAAAAAGTAGAGGTTCAAGAACAGATCCTTGCGGTACACCCCTTCTTAAATGCAAAAAGAATGAAAGATTATTTTTGTATGTACGCGATAATTTAAATAGCAAGAAACCATTTTAGTTTTACTATTAGAAAAATTGAGCAGATATCATAACTTTTGAGAATAAATTGCTTTGGTTGGCGGTTTTGCTGCCTGGAGAGATCCTGGTTGTTGTGTGTTATTTATCACCAAGTTGCGGTCCTTTCTTCTTTTGCGGATTTCGTGTAAGAATTTTAATACTCATGCAGAACATTATAGTGCTGATATTTTGTATATGTGTTCAAAAGTTGTGCTTACAAGAAAAGCCAGTGTGACCATTGTAGAATTCTAAAAAGTTGCAAAAAAAAGGGCCAATGGGAACAAAAATGCCATTTTTGAATCAGAATAGCATATTTAGAATTTTTAAACGATATTTAACAAGTATTGGTACACTAAGCTCTATAATAGTGCTGTGATAGGCAACTGCGTTACATTTCAAAGGTTTTTATTTGGAAATAACCGCATTTGAAAAATTGTTAAAGCCCTCTTTTCCAACTAAAAAGAGGGCAAAAAATTGGTGCAGGCTGGTGGAAAAAAGTGCCAAATTGCGCCTTGAGTCGCACAACGGTCACGCTGAGAACAGCCCGGGATTGACAATACCAGTACCGAATCGGTTCCCGCTGGCTATAACCAAATAGAATAAGCCAGTTTAAGGCTGATGAATAAACGGGCACATTGTCGTTTTTTTCCCGGTTGAACCCCCAAAAACAAAAATACTGGATTTGTTTCCACTGCCCCGCCCTTTGGGAATATGGATTTGGCTGAAATATAGTATCTGACGCAGTTGCTCCGTGGTTGATTTAGCGAATTTTATGTGAGCGATCCCCGGTTGAACCCCCGAAAACATAAATTAATTTTTCCACTGCCCCACCCCATGGGAGTGGAGTATGGATTGGGCTGAAATATAGTACGTGGGCCAGTTGCCCCGAGGTTGATGGAGCGAATTTTATGTGAGCGATCCCCGGTTGAACCCCCGAAAACAAAAATTCTGGATTTTTTTCCACTGCCCCACCCCTTGGGAATATTGGATTGGAATTTTATGTGAGTGATTCCCGGTTGAGCCCCTGAATACACACAAATTGGCGATTTGAATACAACGGAAGGCGCAATTACTTTAACAATTTTGTGGGTGCGTAGTTGAACTGGTGGTAAAAGTCAGAAGCTTTCGCAAAATTTCCCGCATTTTATTTGACTTTTGTTGCAAGCGATTTCTGGCGGACTGTATAAACTCCTTCCTTAAAGTGCGTTGAATCTTAATAGCTGCCTTACTTCTGGTGGGGTGTAGCTATCAGAAAGGGTATTTATGGCAGTTTGTTTGTTGATGACAGTTACTAAAGTTAGTACCGAACTTTGCAAAGGCTTTAAGGGCTTGCTATTTAAAAAAGAACGGATCCGGTGTCGGTTTCTGGTATTTCAACCTATTGTGAGTAAAAAACAAATAGCTGGCGCAACTAGCTTCTTGCAACTATTCGTTTTATATGAGTTTTTAATTTTTGGGACGAATAAGAGGTTTCTTCAATTTTTTTGCCGAGTCCAAATGGCGCTTTCATGACTCTCGGATGGTTGTCAGCTGTTCGCGAGAAGTGGCGCAGTGGAAAAACTTAATTTGTTTTTTTTTTCGGGAATCAAACCTGGGACTCACTTAGTTCGACTTCTTTTTGATTAATTGGAACTGTTGGATGGCAACTGCACCCGTCTCTTTAATAGCCAGTTTCTTTAATCTGCTCCGAAGTTCATCTAGCTTCCCTTGCACTTTTCATGGTTTTCAGATGCAGATGACATTCGTTATTAGTTCAATATACACCACCTATCTAGAGCAAACTACTATCAGCAGGATGTTGATACAATTTGTTCCAATTCCAAGAGCCACCACTAAAATACTGCTGAAGATAACATTTCTTACCAACTGCGCGAAAAAGTTTCCTCTTCATTCACATCGTGCATATTGTTCTCCGTTAAACAAGGAAACGTGTGAGTACTTTATATTTCGCTTTCAAAAATTTCCCATGAACCGATTAAAAAGTTTCCTTGTTACCAACTTCTTATCCTCTACAGGTTTAAGTCCGTATTTTTGAAATTTCTGTATCCCTCGAAATGCTATTGAAAATGTGTTTATGGGGTAGGCGCACAGTCAGCGTCATTGGGAAGCTTTACTTATTGTCCTATGAAACCACTTTTACTTAATGAGTACCTATACATAAAATTATGACGTTCCTTGGATGCCTTCAATAGTAAACACATATGGGCAATTTTCAACTCTCATTTTAAAGACTGTAAAATAATACCGCCGAATTGAATACGTCTTGAGCTTCGATGCCCATCCTAGAACGCACAGACAAAATTGTCTTCAAAGACTGACCTTGCCATATGAATCGGCGCATACCTCAACCCACACCCGTACCATATCAGAAATAATCTCGATAATCAATATCACCTCCGCATCCCATAGATTCGGATTAAATTCGTTACTTTATCGGGCACTTTTTCAATTCCCCTTCCCCCGTATCATCATTATCGTCATCGTCCTCTATACAGAATGTGATCACATCGAAACAAAAAGTTTTATTTGCCAAAACTTGCGAACAAATAAACTTTCCTTATCGGTAAAATCAACACTTTGCCAACCGTCCCGTAGCACCCGCTGGAAGAAGTAAAAGTTAACTACACTAAACCAAAATACACAGCACTGCACGATTGTACTTATATATGTATATACAAAGGCGCACACTAGGCGAAGGAGCCAGCTAGCCAAATGTATTTCCCTTTATTATTGGTTGCCCTTCTTTCGTCGATAATAAGGGTTTAATTTAAGGGTTTTGCTGGTTAGTTTTTTTTTTTAAGTTTACCTCGTCCGTATGTAACCAGACCAGTTTCGTTGTTTGAGACTATCCAACAAAAATCCTTCAAAAGGATGCACTCATTAAAAAAAAAGCCCGGGGCACCCTGTCTGATTTTCCATTGTGAAAATTCCGGAAAATAATCATCGAACTTGGATGGAAAATCTCAAAGTAAAGCAAGCTATAGAGATGGACGTCAGACCCATCTACTGTATCAGTAATCACCCGCCGCCGTATTCACACAACATTTTTCGGTGGAACAAGGAGAAAGTTGGCGATTCTTCTTGTTATTTCTGGTTCTGGTTACTTGGCTTACTGCACTGTGGCAATTACTGGAATATCCCTATCAACATTTTATACGGATGAAAAGAAGAGTGATGCTTTCTTTTTGCTGCTTCCTGGTTTTGAAAATCATGAAAAGTGGATGGAAACGAAATTATAGAAGGATACTTGCTAAAGGCTGGCGACAAGAACCGGATATACTTAAAAAGTTTTCTAGTTTGCAGACTTTTGCATGTGGTATGTATATCGGGCAAGAATATCGAATTAAGTTTCCTAAAGGCGATGGGAATTATTTTCCCAATATAGACAATTTTTGTGAAGATGGTCTGAAGATGTTTCTAGACTTTAAATGGAATCAGGTAGTTTCTTGAGACAAGCAAAATATCGAAATAGTTAAAGATGAATTTTGCGAAGAGATGTGCGCGATTTAGTCTCGTTTGAGAAAAAATGTTTGCCTAATAAGGGTTACTGACTTTTTAAGCAGAGCGTCTGCCTATACAATTTAATTGAGGGCAGAGACTGAATCCGTTTTGCAAACGCGTCACAAGTATCCGCAAGTGCAACTCTTGTAAGAATATTTCCCAACTCAAAGATTAATCTGAACGGCTACGAAGAGCTTTATTTCATTTGTTCATAGGCTGTCTTTGGGCGATGATTGGATTCCATTGAACTACGTTTAACTATCAATCAGAATTGATACAAAATCAATTCTCCCGATAGAGGAGTAGATATCGGCCCTACCAAGCTTAGATCTTTCTGAGAAACTTAGTTTGTCAGGTGCCAGAAATTTGCAACTGAAGGTGCAGGTAAATTGAGTAATGGTTCGCTTTTGAACGATTGACAAAAATTGTCTTTGTTTGCAGTGCCATTTGGTTATACATTACTGTTTTTAGCGGTTTTCGCAATAAGTTTTGGTACCAATCTTTGTAACAATTTTGAGAAATGGGTTTTGCAAATAACAGTTTTCACAATCTAGCTTCCATCTTAAAACCATCATCTAAAACCCTCGCTTGGTCAGCATCAAAACTAAACATTACGATGGGCAATGTCCAGGTGGCAGATTCCGTATATCAACGATCGTTTTCGAAATCGTTTTTAAAACTTTGATCATCCAAAAAAGTTATATTCTGCTTGAATTATATTTATGGAAAATGAACTGGATTAAGCTCTCAAACTTGTAATTTTAGTATTTAGTTACTAGTTTTGGAGGTCTATCGTTTCAACGATAATCGTCTGAAAAGTTACGGAATGAGTGCCTAGTATTCAATGAATTGCACGATAATTGGTTAAAAGGAGGAGAAGACTACAAGACGTCTTCCGTTCCCCTTAAACAAAATGGCAGGGCCAAAAGTTCTACATAGATATCCTTGACCTGACTTCGCTTGTGTGAGTTCTTAATTTATTTGTACGAATGGAAGGCGATCACAATTTTATACCTAACCCAAAACAGGTTTAAATTTTGGATATTTGTCAGAGTTCGCGAAATTTGGTTGATGGAAAAAAATGTTTCTTTCCGGGATTCGAACCCCGAAGCCTTTGCTTAGTAGTCGACTGAACCACTGCGCCCTAGTTTGAGTAAAAACAAACCTCTTTACATGATCTCTCTAAACTCCAGTAGATTGTATGAAACATATGTTGGCTCTTGCAAACCTCTTCAGCATAGTTCAGTGGCCACAAGCCATAACCGCTTAAGTCGACTTAAGACGAAGTTGAGATTTTAATGCCATTAGATTCAGCGTATCCAAATCTATTTTGTAAATTTTTTTCAGCTTTATATCTTTAAAAACGTGGCCACAATTTCAAAAAAAAAACTGCTTAAGTCACTAGAGTCAATGGAATAAAAAAACTTTAAACTGCTCTCCTGAACAATGAGTAAAACAGACTTAAGCGGTTTTGCCTTGTGACCACAGAGTTTATTAAAGTGTATGTTGGGTAATTCTCATATTTGTATGTGCTTTAGGAAACAGTCGTCTTGTGAAAACTCAAACTATGTGACCTCAACCATCCAGCGTTCGGTTGGAAAAAATGTCAGAAAACTGCATTTTTGAGGTTCTCTTTTTCTATTTTCCTTTTTTGCCAATGACTTTACGTTCGAGAGACTCAATTATAACCCGGGGGCAGATCGTCGGGACGATATCGTTTTTCAAACTGATGACCATTAGAAGTTATATTCTGCCCGAATTTGTTTCGCTATCGTCAGCTTTCATTACATTTGTGGAAAATGAACCGGACTAAGGTCTCAAAGTCGTAATTTTGGCACTTAGTTGCTACTTTGGGAGGTCTATCGTTTCAACGATAATCGTCTGAAAAATTGCGGAATGAGCCAGCTAGCAAAAGAGAAAGGGTTGAATGCATGGAAATGAAAAAAAGGAATATCAGTGCAGTTTTTTTGTTCATTTTCATGCATTGAACCCTTTATCTTTTGCTGAACATCAGGGCAGTTTCTTTTTTTCATTTTCATGCATTCAACCCTTTCTCTTTTGCTAGCTGGCTCTAGGTAGGAGTCTCCTGTCTGATGGTTTGTTTGAGTTTGAGAAAATTCCTCTTAAATTTCTCGGACTTCCTCAAAATACCATTGAACACAAGAAGCAGCCGGACCCCACTTGTAATTTAAAATTGTTCTCACGGCTACCCCATATTCAAAACGTCAGTTTTTATTATACCCACTCGAAAGATTGTGACACCCTTCAGTTCTATTTCCACTCCATAGACTTTTTCCACCTCAATTCGGTTTCGGTAGTGGTACTTTTAATTAAACAGATGAGGCGCCCCCTACCGTCAAAAATATAATTCCCGACTGCCAAATGTCACCACCACAACTAGCAACTGCTTCAACCCTGTACAAAAAAAAAAACTGTTCCCACCAACTGACAGATGCCTCTGACAAACGGATATCGATTTTTCTTCCCTTTCCCAATATGGCGCTGGCTGTCCGTTACCACTGCGCACACTCCTCCGTCCTCCACCATACAGCTCAACAACGTAAGGTACTTTCTCTCTCGGCCGTCTACGTACTTATTCATTTGAAAAACGGATTCGAGTACATTCACGAGGATTCATGTCCGATACGACATATCCTT
Source organism: Cheilosia vulpina (assembly GCA_916610125.1). Classification (NCBI taxonomy): domain Eukaryota; kingdom Metazoa; phylum Arthropoda; class Insecta; order Diptera; family Syrphidae; genus Cheilosia; species Cheilosia vulpina. The sequence continues at coordinate 51,700,486 of OU744278.1, forward strand.
GCAGAAAAAATGCAAACGTCTCAGTGAAAAGTGTTAAAATATCAATAAAAACGTTATTTTGTGAACCGGTGTGACAGTGTTTTTGTCCCGATATTGCTCAAAATCAATTTCAAAACCACATAGTCCTCCAGTGTGAATCATAACACACGGCCAAGAGGAAATTTTCGCTTTCAAGGACTTTTCCATCTGCAAATTTCAACTGCGAAGAACGCAATTTACCTCAAACCAAAGGACACCAAAGTGAACGAAAAATAAGAAAATTCATATATAAAAAAAAAGTGTGTCCTTCCTTGTTGGTGTTTCCTCCTTCAAAAGTGCCGATGCTACACTTGTTATTTGTGTGCAAAGTTTGAGTGCGAGAAATATAAGTAAAATTTTCGGTATCTGCAAGGACATACGCAATATAGTAAATCCGTTAGGGTACCTACATCCAGAATGAATTGAAAACATACACAATAAAACACCTAACAGTGGATGTAAGTGCCATCGACGTCGATACACACGACTCATTGGCGAACACAACAACAAAACATCCACCTGCCACTACGGGGCGAACACTGACTGGCTCAAAATGGATGAATGTGAGAACCTCGTGATCGATCCAGAAGATTTCGAGGAGTCACCACTTAATGACGAAATAGCAGACGAAGGCGACGCGATGGTAAATTAAATTTCATTCTTCATTATGTGTGTGTCTTCCTTGAATGGATATGGGTAGTTCAACCGCATCGTAACTTTCGACTACCCTCTGCCCTCCTGAGCTTGTTCATATTTTTGCTGTGACATAAAATCACGACGATGAATCATATCAGAAGCACTTACTATCTAAGGCACAAACCAGTGTTGTTGGTTTCAGATACAGATATAGAAATAGACAGCCGGTGTCCTGTATATTTGCTGAAAAGGACAACACACAGTGTTGTTTATATGTACACACATCGGTATTATGTAAAGGTATTTGTATGTTTTGTGTGCACACCCAGTAGGATAAAATGCTGTCGTTAGAAAATTCAACCGTAAATGATACCCAAGTGCACTCACAATGTGTAGGCCGAAGGGTGGGTTGGATAGAGTGCAGTACATGAGAAAGAGGGTGGGATTTTTATTTGAACAGTATATGGAGCAAGAACATGATTTATTTCAAACAAAGTGAGTCCTTTCTCTCGTCGAACGTACTGGCCCATTGAAAACATCAGTAAAATTTGAATTCAAACGCAACAACAGTGGCAACACGCCAAGTGTGTAGGTTGGATGGAACCCAGTGGCAGAGATTTTATCTGTCACATACGATGTTTACGGTCATCGCATGAAACTTTTTTTTTATTTTTTATTGATTTTAAAATGTTTTTCCTTAGAAAATCGAATATTCGCTTTTAGAATTGATTTTTGGTTTTGGTAGGTCTAAACTTTTGGTATCTCTGCAGTCAAAACTCTAGCTCAGATGGACAGACGGATAGACAAAGTTATTTAAGTAAATAAAGAGTAGGCGTTAAGCAAATTGACAGTTTCGGCTTTGTCGAATTTCCAGGAAAAAACGCCTACCAAAAAGTAGGCGTGTTACTTGCTGTAGTGAAGGTCTTGGCAAAGTCTGCTCGAAGGTGGTTTATTTTTAAAATACTTTCATTTTTAATTTACTTTAGGTTTACTATCCTTTTCTGTCAAAAGTCGACTCTCATTCTACGTTTTAAAGCTGGCAGAAGTATTCGCACATATTACCTATAAAACGAGCAACAACAGGACCACGAATATAAATATGGCTGCAGCCAATACTTTTCTTAACAAACATTGATGCCAATATCCGAAAAATAACTTGGAGGCTTTTAAAGTTACAAAGGAAGGCGTATCTTTTTATACACTTTTCAGTTAATTCATTGGTTGATCTTGGAAAATTCCAGCCCTAGTTTTTTATTTACCCTTTAATTTTATGACTTACTGTTGGGAAAATATGTACCTGATCACAGGTAGTAAAAGTTTCCGGGTAAAACAATTTCAACAGGTATAAAGACTGAAAATCGATTTCAAAATGTATGGGCTCATTCTAGTGATAGCCAGTGTATCAATAGACTTGAACGTATGGCGATGATCATTGGGACTGGTACCAATACGCCTGGGGAGCGCAAGGACTTAGTAAGCAAGTCTGCTGAAAGAAAGCATTTTGTCTGAATAAAAAGTATTGGACTAGGGCTAGAGCCTAGTGGAACACCGGCTGGCATCTCAAGCCAATCTAATACAAAAGCCGATGTCAAAAACTGAATGTACACTGAAGCGAATTTATAGACGACTCCAAGTAGATAATAATATTTTGTAGATTTATGTTTGTCCATTAACCGCGCTAAGCACGGCTTTGAATACCAGTATACAGACGTAGTAATTTTTTTTTTTTGGGAATTCCAAATCTCGTGTCACTTAATCTTGAATTCACGTCCATTGTACTATCAAGCAGAAACTCAATTTTTAGTAAAAAGTTGCTATAAAACAAACAACATTTTGGTAATTACTAATCGTTTACTCCATGCTGGCAACATCAAGCTCTTGGGTTGGGAAGGAGATATAGAAAAATTGAGAAAAGCTACTCCAAGAAGAGTGCCTAAAAGCTTAAAAAAAATGTAAGTTTTAGGGTGCAACAAGACCCAAGTAAAGACCTATAAAGACGAAACATTGTAGTAGAGTTACAAACGGTTTTAAAGCATCATTGGGCCAATGTTTGTACCTGGAATCAACACGTGACAAACCGCAAACAGAAGTCACTTTCGTAGCAACGATTTTTGATCTATCTACTTTCAGTTGGTACACCAACCAGGGAGTGATGCCAACCCGGATTTAAGTTTTTATGCCCAAACCCGAAAAAAAATGTTGCCTTTTTGGTAGAAAAAGATAAAAATTGCATATTTTACAAAGGAAGTGCAACGAACGAAACCGAATCCAAGGTTGTAAATGAAAATTAGTGATGCGACTTTGATCAATGAATGCACCAGAATTACCATTTAAAAAATTGAATTGTAAAAACAATTTACAATAAATGATTCATTTTTTCTAAAAATTATTCCACAATGCTTCAAGCATCGATATTTTGCCTAAAAGGCATGATTATGCCTGAGTTGGCATCACTGAACCAGATTAAAAATTATGATGACATTTCAAGGCGCACTTACTTAACCCTTTCAGACCCAAATACAAAAACATTGCTCGATTAGGGTGAAACTTTGCTATTTGTATTTTTTTAATATAGGATTAACGGAAAAAATAAAAAAAAAAATCTTGTATGTACAGTTATGCGAAGCAAAGAGAACACATAACACGATCGCTGTTTTTGGGCTTTTAAATGAAATGTTCAACTATAAGTCTAAAATATATTTTTTAAAACACATCTCACAAATGAGTAAGGTGGGTCGGAAAGGGTTAAACGTGTCAATAATTGGACAATGGCCAGTGTTTTTTTTACCGGAAAAACTAGTTGTATGTCGATACAGCTCTGATTTTGTGAGCGAAATTGCTGACACTTGATAGTTTGTCATCTTCTCGACTAATTGTAGCTATTTTAGATGGTCTCTTAGGCTTCTGACTATACCAATTTAAATATGTGGTTATGCACGGTTACTCCCCATTTGACTACTGTACGCTGTACCTTATCCATAAAAGTCTTCCTTTTGCTATAAATTTTGATTTGATGTCGAATTTTTGCAAGAAATTGTGGCGAACAATGTTTCTTCTTTGTTGCAATTTCGTACTTTAAAACTTTTGTCATTTAGAGAATTGATTCCCTCTGACGGTAAGTGGTTTCCTTAGCAAAGTTCTAAACCCCCATTTACGAGATCATTTCAATTTAAGTTGAGCTATCAGTTGAGCTATATAAACTGAAGCTTCTTACTAAAACTAAGACCGAAACAGATTGAATTCCAGTAAGTTTTCACTTCTGCTGTCAGTTTTGCTGGTGCCATATTCAGCTTCTGTTTAGTTGTCATTTCTAAATCCATTTGATAGTCTTTCACTTCCTGTGTTAGTTTTCAATTGTATTAGAAAATTTCAAACAGTTGTGTTAATTTTTTTCGATTTAATTGAGACCGTTCGTTTTTTTTTTGTCCAATCTAATCCATAGTCACCACTCTTGTCAACCACACTGTCTATGCGCACACCGACCGAGCTGCTTATTATATTTTTTCCTCATTTCCTTTTTCCCCTTCCATCAGGCAAAGTAAAAAATGGAAAAAAAGTAATTACGATTTGAATACTTTTAATTGCATGGATGATACGATTCGCCTTTTTAAATAAATGCACTCCGAGCGAAGGACATACGTTAAAGGGATACAATTCCATCTGCAGTATTAGAACATGCAGCAATTTTAAAGAGGTTATGAACTCTGACAGTTAGAATGGATTTTTCATGTCACAATAATTGAATTTCCTCTGTGTGTCCTTATTCTTGGTGGATTAACGCGATGAGTTTCCTTTTTCCATGCCGCAATAGGACGAAATTCTCGAAATAGATATGCCTTTCATAAGGACAACAATAGCAGGCTTTGCAAACGGATTGTTTTGCCATCGTACACGGAATGGATTAGTACGAGAACAACGCCCTCTGTGCGGGGCGCACCCCCTCCTTTGCATGACTTAAAAGTGCAATGTTCGATTTTTGACGCCAGCACATTCCACACACACTAAAACGTAACCCAACACTCTAAAGTCTAATTTATGCCATCATAATTGCATTGTCTGGTCATGATTTCACCCTGTGGAGTAATTAAAATGAAAACAGGTGGCGAACCCTCCTTATTAGGGGTCGCATTGTCTGACTTTATACCGTGGAAACGTTCAGGTCGTTACACCTACAGGCGAGATCTTTCAACGGAAATTGGCCGCAAAGTGGGGTCTATATTGTAGTCACGTTACAACGGTGTATATTCATGTACTTATTGGCTTTGAAGGGAATTTATGGGTTAACCGAGGTGCTCCACGGAACACTTTTAGGGAAAATGTGCCTACGTGATGATTTCATCAATGAATTCCTAATTGGTTCCATATTGGGGGAAATTTATTAAGGGATTCCACTTCGGATGGACCTTTTCAACATGACGAAGGGTGGGCCATAATGTTAAGTCCATTCAAGGTTTTGCGTTCGTGACTATACCGTTGTCTGCATACCAATTGCCTCTACATCACCTCATTCACCTCTCATCGCATAGGATCAAGTTCAAGGTGGATATGTGTGTGAGTGTATATGTGAAATGGAAATACATTTCAATGACTAGAGGGTGGCATGGAAAGTTTGACCTTCTTCGTTAGGTTTTGCGGGGCGAAAAGTCACCATCTTGAAATGAAATTAACTTTATGGAATTGGCCACCCTTTCAATCGGATTAGTAACCTTCTATGGCTACACAGGGGGGAATTTTGATATTGGTTGGGCCCTAAGAAACATGTAAATGTAAACATAGACCCATTTATGTTGTCAGTACTTTAAAACAAAAAATTCCAACTGCCATATATGAGAAACTTAATACCATATTAACGAAATATGAGTTGCCTTCCTAAGATCCTGTGCAAAGTCCCTTAGCTTGACTTTAAGTCGACTATCAATAAATTTACAGGTGCCTTTTTCTGGTCTGCAGATATTTGGAAAATAATTTTACGCTCTGGTTAATTTGACCGACAGCATCTGTCTCCAAAGCTGCTTACACTTTGCAATATAAAAAGCAAATACTGAACAAATTTAATAAACAAAGGAAGTTCCTTACAATTGCGGTTGCAAGATTTTTCTCGCAGCTTGAAAAATGTCAAAAATATTGAAAAAAAAACCGGGATTTCCAAATTTATTTTGGCATGAAATAAAAACGCATTATATAAGATATCAAATAAAATATTATTTTGTTTAAATTGAATCGCAACCCGGGACAAAAGGTGTCCGGCGGGACAAGCGAAATTTTATTTTAATTCTTCGACGTCCTGGACAAACCAGGACATATGGCAACGCTACTTACAATAACCAATCAGTTCCATAAAATATTATTAAGCTAATATATATACAATATTCAGTCCCACCAAAACCATACTTCAAATCATAGCCCAATTCACACACTTCCTCCAAATGTTCGCATTTTGTTCTTTCGCGCGTATTTTGGCAAATTGCCAATGATTCTTCAATCGGAATTCCTCTCGATATCTATCAACCATTTTAAATGGTATTTAAATCGTCCAGTCTACTCAGTTAAACTCGCCGATCAACGAAACCATCTTCCGAGGCGAATGAAATGCGAATCGCTTGTGTTTCTGGGATTGAATAAAATTTAAAACAAAAAATGTTTTTATTAGTCAAAATTGACAACAAATGTGCTAAACAAATAAAACTGAATGGCTTAATTGTATGTCCGGAAAAATCTTTCGAACTATTGCACCGATTTATAATTTTTTAAATGTGTGCAAATTTTAGTCTACTTTTGTTTAAATAATACTGCATTTTTCATTTAACGCAAATATGTTTTCGCGCATTTAAACGTCTGCCAAAGCCGGCGAGTGTCCACTAGTTTTTTGTAAAATCGAGAATGGGGACATTCGGATTCCTAGTTTAGTAAGTTTTTCTTGGCTTGTTCGCTGACTGACTATTTTAGTTCTTATTGGCCCAGAGTAGTCACGTGAATCGTTTTTGCAGTTGTAGTTTATGGAGGGAAAGCCAACAAATTTAGTCAAGAAAATCCCGCCTGCATACTCAGTTGACATTTCGAAGAGTCAAATTTAAAATAAACAGAGTGGCCGCTGCAGAATTCGGAAAAGGGCCAGTGAGAGAAAAATATGTCATTTGTGCAGCTACTCTGCAAAATTAGAATTCTCGCACAATATTTATCAACTATTAGTTCACATAACACTACAATAGTTTGTGATGGGCAACCATGTTACTATTTAAACGTACTTATTTGGATATAACAATTTTTGAAAAATTTGCGAACTGCCTCGCTTTCAAATAAAAATTTTTGAGTTTAGTCAAACAACGGTAACGCTGACTCGGGAATACAATAAAAAAAAGTTAGTTTAAAAAAACCAAAAAACCCGACTGACCGTAAAAAAAAGAATTAAAAAGATATGAACAAGAAATATTCAAGTACCTAACTATAATTGGCAATCGGAGACTATATACCTACACAGCCTAACAAATATATGAGTATTGAGTACCCTCCGACTGTCAAATAGTAAGGTATAGGTACTTGAATGTGTCTTGTTCATATCTTTTTAATTCTTTTTTTTTTACAGTCAGTCGGGTTTTTTGGTTTTTTAAACTAACTTTGTTTATTCTTATCTTTTTAACCTATGACACTCCGGGGAAGAATACGAATCTTATGACACCTCACTCTTCAAAATCGGTCAAGCCGTTTGGGCCACAAGGTGTCCCGATGGAACGTACATAGGATACACGCGAAAGACATAACCCCCTCTGTGTGGCAGTCGGGTAAAAACTATTGCCCAGTCAAAACGTTTGACACAGTCCCGACAAATCTAGTTGACGTTTCACATAAATTAGGCATCCGAACGTCCCCAATATTGGTATAATAATACAAAATTTTGAAGTTTAGTCTTCCAGAGAGGGCCGCTCAAGGGTACTCAGCTTTACAAAAAAGTTTGAACAGAATATAACTCCAATTGTTTGATGGCTACCATCACCTGTCCATAAAATTATATTTCTAGCTCCGAACGAATCTTTTTATTTCATAATGCTGCAAAATTTTAGTTAAAATGTTTCCAGACGCAGATTATTCTGACATCACCTATTGCATTTATAAAAATTTCAAAGCGTACTGAACCGAAGACATATCCCTTTAGTACACCAACCGTCCGTCTTTCACTCAATTCGACATCTACATGTTTCAAAACTGTGCTCCATGACCTACTTCAAGATCAACTTATTTTTGCCTAATATGCATTATGGCCTTAAGAGGCTTTATTAGGGCATTCTAAAAAAGGAAGATGTCATCAATACTTGGAGTTTTTTCCCAATTTGAAGCTGCACAGTTTTGGCGGTATTCCGAACTCGACCATAGCTATATAGAGGTATTGATGATGCTTTCACCTACTTGATAGTTCTATGGAAACATAGTGAATATTGACCTAGAATTCGCTGGCCGTTTTCTGGATTTTACCTTTGTGAACATGAGGTCAATAATATTGATCTGCTCAACCTTGGGCCCGAAACAATGGAAAACATCTTATATTCAGAAGCATGCATGGATCTCTCCTTTCCTTTACACAATTCTTATTTTCTTGAACGTATTCCATGCACGGTCTACCTGTATAGCTTGCCAAACAGACTTCCTCTAGTTCGTATATAAATTCAGCCATTTCTGTTGGGACTAGCGGAATTGCTGAATTTAAAGGCAACTCTTCAATTTAGAATTTATATAAATTATGTCGTTCATGGCTCTGGTTAACCAACAGCACATTTTGATGTTCTTTTATGATATATCCCAATCTCAATGCCGGTTAGCTGACTGGTGCGGTTTTAAAGGATCAAATAAAATTTAAGTATAAATAAGAAAAGCAAGCACATACCGCAGGAGGATATGCATGTACTTCTTTTTTTCATTTGCAGACCGGACACCGCACAAACTTTAGAAAGTAATAAACTTCGTTTGTTATTATTTGTATCGTACCGTTTAGGTCACCCTGTCCGTTTATTGTCCTTAACTGTACGCCGGCCGAGTAATTAAATGGTTTATTTAACGCGACAACAGAACTCACACAAATTTTCTGGCGGCAGTATACTTCGCATGCGGCTCCATTCTGTGGCATTGAAAATCCTCACGCTATTTGATTGTAACACACAACACACACACATCCGCATGCCCTCGTTTAGTGTTCTAAAATAAGTCTTTCAGTTTTGGGTGGCGCCACTCGTTATCCGATAAAAATGTTTCATATTCCATGCATCCAATGTAAGGACAAGTTCCTATATAAACATCATGGGACACATGTCTGTCGACTTGTTTCTATATACCTCCTCAGTAATAGGAATGAGGTTTCGTAAAGACTGTGGGATTTTCTGATTCACGAGTATGTTGAATTTGAAAATCATTTTCGACCTACACAACTGTTTTTGAGGTGATTTATTCTTTAAGTGGAGTCATTGTGTCGTAAAATTTAAGATTTGTTAGAATGTTAACATCCGAGAGAAGGTGACATTGAAAATTAATAGATAAATATTGCCAACAGTTGGGTAAAGTTTATTATTTCTAGTGGAAATCAAAATCATTTTTTTTTATGAAATCCTCGCTTATTTTGACCTTGAGACAATTTTTTTGTTTTTTATGAAATAGGTACTTAATTTTTTGACCTTGATACAAATTGAGATTTTTGAAGAAAGTCAGAAAGTTGCATTCTTCCCTTCTACGATACTAACCCTTTCATTTGGTTAAATTTTATTAAATACGGTTTCGAAATACCAGCGTAATCAGTACGACTAAAAACGTGTTGCTAATGTGAGCTTGATTTTTGTAGACGATATTACCTTTTTGCCTGATACCCTTTTCACACCGCAACGAAAACTCGTCGATGCATTCACACCGAACAGCAACTAATTTTCGTTTGACGTTTCATTCAGCTGTGAGACACAAGTCGTGAATCTTCTGTGTATTTTGGTTACAAATTTCGATCGCATTAATAATTAACAAATAAATGAATTTAGAGCATTTGAAAATAATATTAGCCCATCAATTAAGTGTGGAAAATAACTTTGAGTTGTGATATCTCTTCGGTCTGCTGTTTTGCTGAATTTGCTGAATATTGCAAAAGGTGTGTTTCCTTCAACAACCCAACGATCGGAAGTCGTTTTCGTGAAAAAAGACTTTAAACAACTCGTTTTGAAAACTTCTGTTTTCGACAAAAGTTTTCGAGTGTTTTCGCGAAAACCTAGGTGTCAGATTTTGTATGTCGAAAACGTTCACACGTTGCGTTCGCACGAATGATTTGCTCTAAGTTAGAGAAGAAATTTGTTCAGTTCAGTCCAGTTTTCGGCTCGGTGTGAATAGGGTATGAGATTGGTGACGAAATGCAGCGTGGAAAGCTTCCTCCGGCATATTGCACCTATACGATAAAAAATCTCATGGCGCCAGCTCCATTTTTTCATTCATCGCCTACCCGTTCGCGTGTGCGATCATTTCCTTTTTTAAAAAACACACTATACATACTTCCTATCACAAGCGACTGCGTTCTACTCTTTACTCTTCCTCAGTGGAATACTAAAATACCTAAAGAAAAATGAATTCAAATAAAAGCAAAACAACAATTCTAATAAATTAAATTTAATTGATGCTACGCTCAGTGACTGCAACAGTTTGCCAATGCAGTACAGCCACTTAGGCTGATTACGTTTCTTAAGAGATTCAATTAACTTGCGGCGGCAAATCAAAATTTAATGCTTTCATGAGCACCATAGCGTCTGCAGCTGCACGCACTTCCGTGTGCTGTGCTATTACACCAGACACATGCCGACATGAACACTTTTCAGATATCTTCCAGAACTCTTCCCGATCAGTCTTACTTTTATTATTATCAAACATTCGCGTAAAGGTGGATGGTCAAAATTAATTGAAAGCATATTCTTCTTTACACTTTCAGGGTCAAACAGAAAGCAAGAAAAGCTCAAAGAAGGCTGGCGCACCCGAAACAAAGGGCACAGCCATGTCATTCGGTTTCCGCAAGAAACTCCATACCACACCGAAGAAATCTAAAAATCTTCAAAAACAGAAAGAAATGCATGAGAACAACCTTAGTTGCGATGAAAAGGCGAAACAGAAATTCAATTCAGATACTGTGATAACGAATGCCGCAACAGTGGTGGAGAATATTAAAACAACAACAACATCAAACCAACAGCACAGTGATAAAAATGGCAATACAGGTGAGTTTTTATTTTACAATAGCCCCGAAGTATAGATTTTTCTGTGAATCATGCAACTGTCAGTGTGTGGGGTGGAGATTTTTTTATTTTTTTTTTGTTTGGTTTGCGTGCTGGAATGAGCAGACGAGAATTTCAAATTTCATTTCAGCGATAACGTTTTTATCTGTGCGCTTTTGGGACGTTTTGAAAACTTTACCTACCCGTTAATGAGCAAGAAATAAAAAAAACAGATACAGTATGTGATACAAGGACCTAGGTAATAGTATCTGAGCTGCAAATGAGAACTGGAAAGTGCTAGTTTTCGCATTCAATGAGTGCTCTCTGAATTGGTTCAGCTCTCTAATTCCGTTTATATCTTCTGGGGTGGATCAGACCCGTGGAAAGTGTCAAAGTCAGGCGCTTTTCGGTTTTGGGTTTTGAAATTAGTTAAAATTGAGTTCATTTTGCATGGATTCATATTAATATTAGTGCAATCAATTTGAAGCAATATTTCTGCTTGTTGGTGACGGATAAAAAGTGTTATACTTTTCAAGACAGTATCCAGTTAGGTGCAGGCAATAACTTCACCTTGAGTGCGAAATAAAAGTTTTATGTGAAGCTATTTCCCACCTAAAGCTGGCAATTACATCACCATCACTTTTGTGAAATTATTTCCCACCTAATATTTTTTTGGTTGCAACTGGAAAACAAAAACAAAATCGAATTATGTACTTATAAGGATATTACTATAATTTGCCTAACATTATGAAGAAACGCTTTGCATACACACAACCTCGCAGCTAATCCCATCCCTAAACAGTGACCCCAGGCTTTGTTATACGATTGGAAGATAGAAAGTTATAAAAAAAGTTGTTTATCTCGCTCAGTAGCTGCTACCAGACGTTTGGAGTTCTCGGCATGCCATGATATAGGCATGGGTGTTTTGTCGCCCCTTGTATGGTGTATGGAAGATCACTCTCTGCTAAATTCTACTTGTTTGATGTGACGATTGGTGGGTAAAGAATGCACTACAAGTATAGGTTCTCGTGGAGAAAGTACTCTTCTGCATGGCGCGGGAAATGCTATTTGTTAGACCTTTGGTAGAATGTCTATAACTAACCCGACACCAGAAAAGTTAGAAATCTCGGAATCAATAGCATACGTCGAATAAAAAACCTTAAAAGGGCTTTTTCCCTTTTTCCCAGAATTTTGTCTCTTGGTGATAAAATTGTCTTGCACTGAGCGGCCTGTGATAAATTGTTGTTAAAGAGTGAGTATAGGCAGGGAAGCAAAAGAGTAAGGGACATGTCAAAAGCAATGCTGTTTGACGCTCTTAATACAACTGAAGCTTTGAAGCTATCCTTGATAAATATGCTTTTCCACGACTCTTCAGTGGCCATATGGCTCTCAGGTTTTATCTGAGACTGAGGACTCCCTTGTTAGTTATGACCTAATTGATCACAAATCCGAGAGACTTTGTGATGGGTTCCACATAAATTCCGCCGCGGCTCCCCAATGCCATGAGGCATTAAAATTTAATTTTTGGTTTGTTTTGTGCCTTTGAAATCAAATTTAATCATTTTTCGTTGCATACTTTTTGGACATATTTTTGGAATTTTATAGCAAAAACTTCTAAATAAAATATTATCCCACAACCAGTGCCAGTGGTTACTGCGATATAAGTTGTAAAAAAAATTGTGTATCTTATCGAGAGAATGGGGACGTTCAAGGATCTAGTTTAGTAAGTCTAGCAGCTGTCCGACTAGATGTATCTCGGTTCTGATTGGCTGAAATCGGTCATATGAACAGCTGTTTCAGTTGACGTTTATAGAGGGTCAGCCGACGAATCTAGTCAAGAAATTCGTGACTGAGTTCTAAGTTGACAGTTCGCATATGTGACTGACGTGGAAAAAGTGACGTTCCCGACATCTTATGCAGACCAATCTATTCGACTTAAGATAGCTAGAATCTCGAATGTGCCCAGTGACAGCTAAATATCAAAGGCGATATTTTGAATTTTTTTTTATTTTACTTTACCACTCTTTTCTTTTTCAACAGAAGAACTCTAGACAGCTCTGATTTAGTTTAGTGAAATAAACTACTTGGAAATCTATTCACCTTTAATATGGGCTTTGTCAGTCTCTGCAAACGTACAAATAACTTGACAATATGTAAATTCGATAAGCAAGTCATTTTCTTCTCACGCAAGTTCGTCCCCTAACTTGATCTGCCGTTAGATTTGAACGCCCTTCCCGAACTACTTTAATTTCGATTAACTATATGCACTTCCCCTTCTGTTGCACACACTGTATTTCAGCTTCAATTGATTTATTTATCTACCCTACTCCAATCACATTAACAAACAACATTCGCTGCGAGTGAGTGTGTAATTGAGGCGTTCCCAAGACTCATTCGATTTCCTATTTTTTCTGAATATTTTTAGAACCAACCACAGGAACAGTATCGCCAGCATCGGCAGCCAACTCAGTGGTTACCTTTGAGAAAGTGGGCGCAGGAAAGACTCAACATCAGACAAATCCATCAGCAACTCAAGGAGTGGCTGTCGACAGCACAGTTGGACGATCCATCCTCACTACCAGTACCAACAATCGCAGCAACCGCTTCGGCTTCAAAGGAGGCAACACAGTGCGACCAGCTTCGACAGGTATCACTCCCAGGTACCACAGCGATTTTCAAGATAACCTCGACAACAATAACTACAGCCAGGCCAGTAATAACAACAACAACTTTAACAACAACAGCATCAATTCCACAAGTAAGTACACAGTACACACGACGCATATTGTAATCACACCACTCACCGATCTGAGATGTGTGTGAATCTATTTCGGTTCCTTGTAATGAGTTTCCCCTTTTGTTTTGTTGTTTTTCATCGTCTACCCCGTCACAGTCAAACGACGGTCGAAGAGCGCACATTCTGGTCGTGCAATGACACCGAATCTATCGAATCTCGATGAATCAAAGTATCAGCCACATGCTCCGAAAATAACTCAGAAATCCCTCAACTACCACAGTAATGAGTATCAGCGGAGCAGGCTACAGTTTCTGCAGCAACAACCACATCAGCTGCTACAGCAGCAACAACCGACGAGCAGGCCGACACCATGCCTAGTGAATCCACCTCAGTATACGTTCGTCAACACTGGAATGCACACAAATGTTATGTAAGTAGATTCGGATAGATGTAGTGTATCTTTTATCTGATGACAACATCCACGCATATACAGAGTCCGACCAACACCTCGTCCACCGTCGGCAACGTTTTCAAAGTTCACCTTGCAAACAACAAGTCTCCCCAAGCCGGAGTATCCGGTGCCGATCAGATTGAACAGCAGCAGCAGCAATACACCATCAGCAACGGCTGCCGCATCCACAGCAGCAGCAGTAGCACCGATGGATCAAAAGACCGCCAAACAGATGGCCAACAACAACCGCAAGGGATTCCAAGGCAGCCGAGAGATATCAGCTGATTCGGGAATAGCCAGCTTGGATGTCACTTTGGCAGAGAATCAGGCGGCACCGGGATCGCCTCGGAGGAACCGCAGTCGCCCACGAAACCTACAGATGGTCATGAGTGGACGTCACAAGTTCGAGGTGCGCGATCTAGAAGATCCGCTGTCCAGTGATAGTGCCGTCGAACCGTTGGCACTGCCAAAGCTACCGAGTGCGTTTTCGTCGGACAATCAGACTGTGCCACTTAGTGGACTCGTCCGATCGAATACTGTCTTGAATAGGGAAGCGTTCTTCCGCTCAACGACTGGATCGCAAGATGAACAAGGTTTGTTTCCAATCACATAAATTATGCACTTGATGTCTGTTTAACAAGTGGTGTCGATTTTAGACTCTGGTGAAACTGGGCGAGCCAAGGTTCTCAAAAATACATCAGACAGCGAGGGTCTGGAGGAGGAGAAGCTATTTTTGGACCGATCCGCTTCGGAGAAGGGTGCCAAAGTGAGTACCCTCGCAAGTCACTTAACCTTTTCTTCAAGCGTGCTTATGATTTCCTGTCACCGTGCTATGTCATGTTGGAATAAGTTTAGGCTGCGAGATTGAATCGTCCACAGGAGACGACGGTGTGTCCTGTGTCGAAAGTGTCAAAATGTGTCAGCTGCGATTGAGGGGTTGTACTGCAGGTATAGCATTCCAATCCCCTTCTCATGCGGAACCTGCCCCAGTCGGCTATTATACTTCGACCGTTGGCGCTTTTTTAAGTCGAACAGTTGCGAGAACAGATCGTCGGACGTTACGAATCCTTACCAAACAGACCGGAGATTTGTTTATCCACAGTGGTGAGCTTAGATTATGATTAGTTCGGTCGAGGTTTGAACCGAAATGCCAAAGTCATCAACACCTGAGACACAAGTTTGTCAATTGAATTTCCTGGCACAGACTTTGGTTGGAGGCAATGAAATCACCAAGGCCTTTCTTGAAAGGAGCACTTATCACAGTGATATGTTCTAGCAATAGTCACACAAGTGAAGGAGGTTGTCAGGAAGCCTTGTCATAAAAACTGAGTTTATTTCATTATGAACGAGGACCGAGACAAATTTACCAGTTGCGACAGGTGTGAGTATAGGGCTATTGATTTAAAAGAGTTTGCTTGTGACCTTGCTTAAAAATGTTCAGTGCGACTGCAATCGTGTTTCTAAATCATTTTCAAAACCTTTTTTCACCTGCAATTGCTTGGTATATATAGCTGCTTGGTGACACTTAAACTTCAAATCGAATCTCTTAAGAATGTAGGCAGTCTGACCACCATGCAAATTGGGAGAGTCATAGCTTCGTTCCCCCTTGTTAAAAATAATTCTGATTCTGTCCGTAAAATGCCGAGTTCATGAATGGCTTCAAAAACTAGGGCTCTCCTAAAAATAAATGCAAATGTGTGCATTGCGTATACAAACAGATGTTTGCCATGCCGCCTTTTGGAATAGTTCAACGGCAGAAAATTACAGTACTGCCAACCTGAAGTCGAAATATTAGGCCGTAGTAATGCCGGTCTCACACCATGAGACTGAGCTTAGCTAATCTCGAACGAAATTGAGACCATACTTAAATTCTGTGGGGAAATTATGTGTTTGGGTGAATTGGTTTAGCTTTTAACTGTAATGAGTCCTGGAGATGACGATGGAACTGCTATTACACCAGATCTTTTGTGACGATCTAACAACCCTACGCAAACTAACCCAATCTAACCTTATTCCCTTTGGTTATGCGCATCAGAACTTATTGATAAAAATTGTTACCTACGTATTCATTATGGGTTAGGCTAGCTATACAGGTAGGTACTAGGTAGAGCCTGTAGTGAACCCTACAATATCACACTTAGGTCCTCATTTACCCTTTTGTGATGGGATTATTTATATTATGTTTTATTCTTGCTAAAGCTTCCGTGATACTTCACAATATAATAATTTTCATAGTTCGAAAACGGTTTTTAGAAAATTGTGCCTTCAAACTTGAATCTAAGGTCAAAAGTTCAAAAATTGTTTTTGATATATTTTGGGGCACTAAAAACCCCCATTTTTTGACTAGAAGATATATAATTTAAAATTAATTTTCAATAAATGTTTGCAGTTTTATGGCTTTGTTTAAAATTGCAATCTATCAACCCTACAACGTACCTTTCCTCGTTAAGGTCTTGTGAACGACTTTTCTAACAAATCGCTCTTCCCAAAGTCATCAAGACCACAAACCAAGGTGGATAACTTTACCCATTTATTTGATTGGTTTTGTGTCATGAAAGCTTGTGATATTGAATTAAAACCGGAAGTTGTAAAATCAAGAAAAGGAAGTCTTTATAAAAGTACAGCTTGACCTATTCATATTCAACCAACAAATTGCGATATTGAGTTGCAGGATTAGGGTGATATATGAAAGAAAGACGAGCACTGAGCCACTATCTGCATAGTTACAGTGTGCAAGTTGAGGATTCGACTAGCTGAATCGAGTCTAACTCTCTGAAGGCTGCCGGTTGGGAGAGTTGCCTAGGTCATACCTTAATGGACAACCTATTACCATTCAAAAGTTTGACTTACGGTTCTTCTAATCAAAAAAAAACTTCTACTACTGCAGTCAGTGAAATTGGCTATCCTAGCCCCTTTTCGAGACATTTTGAAAGGTGCAGTTGCTAAAAATTGAACCTTTCTTTTTTATTTGTATATCAAATATTGTCATCTATATCTTCTGTATACCTAAGAGGGAAAGGTTTCCACGTATTTATTTTATCTTTTGGTATACCTACCTATTTTAATTTTTTTACAACAAATTTACACCTTAGGATCACACTCCCCACCTTTTGATTTAAACTTTCAATAAGAGTGTGGTACCCGAAAGTCGGATTGCTTTTGACCTTTTGGTGTTGAAAGTTGTATTTTTTTGTGAACTGTATTGAAGTTGTGTTTGGAAGGTGTGGTGTTATATCCAGTGGCGTGGCATCAACCCTGGCTTACTTAAACACGCTCTACGACTTCACCAACTCTTTCCTTGGCTTTCCCCTGGCAATTTTTTCCTTTATTTCTTTTATTATTATATTTCTCACTGCTGTTACTGATCTGATTTATTTTACCAGAAGTGCGTCTCAAACTTGGCTTAATATTTAGGGTTAAAAAGAATCATGTGTCGCAAAGTTACTCACTAACTTCTTTACGAAGTTGGTCCGGTATTTCAATGCAATGGCAAAGTTCGGTTTGGGTTTTTATTGCAGAAAAGTTTTAAAGAAGTTTGTACAACTTAGACTAATTGGAATTCCACTCAAGCGTATTACTATTTATTTCCAATCTAACTGCTGTCCACTTACGAATTTTCTATTCAATGAACCGGCAGACATGGCTGCGGAAGAAGCACTATAAATTCACAAATTTTGTGACTCGTTATTTACGTTCTCCTCTTCCGCAGAATCACAATTTCAAAGACATTAACACGTTCAGTAAGAATTCATCGCCTGGAAGCTCAAGGGCGTCATGGTGTAACGCTGGCGAGTCATTAGCCATAAAGGATTGCAGTAGTCTCAGCATTAGCAGTAGCGACGAGAGCAAGGATAATCAAAATGAAAAGACCGAGGCCACCATGCCAATAACCGAGGACATCAGTCCCATAATGATCAGTGATATTCCAATAAGTTCCATTTGTAAGTATATGCCCACCATTCCCTCGGACAGACCCACTAACTGTCCCTTTCTTGTAGCATCCATCACAGAGTCTATGCCTCAAATGGACAACGAGCACCAATCAAAGGAATCGCTGAAAGAGGAAAAAGAATTCGACTCCAAGCCAGAGCGACCAAAGTCGTTGACCAACATCACCGAGTCGAAGTTCGCCGAAATGGCAGCAGCAGCTGCATCCGAGTTCCTTCTGGACGATGAAACTTCGCCCACAGATAGCCTAGTCAGCAGTACTGAGTCAGAAGATGTGGTTTGTAAGCGCCAGAAGAAAAAGGCAAACGAAGAGATGCAAGAGAAGGACATCGATGAGATATCCCCAGAATTGGAGATTTGTTCACCCCTTTCGCCGGGCACACCGACGCATGCATCACACTCACTGTCGCTGTCCGATTGTGGACGGGATTTTTTAATTGACGATGAGATCGCAGATCAGCCGGCACTGCTGTTCAATGAATCAAACGATGGAGCCGATGCTGGTGCACATTTGGGCCATTCACACACGGATACTCCGACTTTGATGGAAACCGGATCAATGCGATCGCTGAAAAGTCAGTCGAAGGCAAGGAGCGCCCTGCAAGCTGCCATTGAACTCAGTTTAAGGACACCAGTGTCACTGCGAAAGGCCGTACTCAATCGAGCTGAATCGCTGGACACGTTGTCACCATGTGAATCCATATGCTCAGACGATCTGATGATGGACTTTGATGTGAACAGCAGTATGGATTCAATTGACAAGTAATGGGCAGCAGTTTTGCGCTTGAAGTAGACATCTAACTCTTTTCTTTTGTATTCTCTTGGACAGGATGTCAGCATCGATTAGGAGCCGCAGTGGATCAGCTTTGCACAAAATGGACGATTCGCAAATGCTCTCGGAACTAGAGGGCAGAAGCAGCGACATGATGAGGGAATTGAATACGATCCTACGGGTGCATAATCGGAACGAAAAGGACGCCAATATGATGTAAGTGAAAACGTTACTGAATTTTTGACACTAACGAAGCTGCAACAAATGTACATAATTGTGATCGAGATGTTGGCACATATCAACCTGCTTGTAAGAAATAGCTTATGTCCTAGATTTCAGTCTGTGCCGTATTAAGTAAGAGAGATATTTTTCAATCTAATGAAAAATGTACTACTGGTTTGAGAAAAAGGTAGAAACAAAATAAGCTGTAAGTGCAACCATATTAAAAGAAGGTAGTTAAAAAATTTTCGTAAATCAAACAAAAGTAGGAGTGGAAATTCTGGATAAAGTTGATTTGAATTTTATATGTTTGTGTCCATTTTTTTTTTTTTTTGAGAAGAAAGAAACGTTATTACAACCGAATGTCACTTTTTCTCCTATAGGGGGCGTTCCATTTTTAGTGACATTATTTGATAGATGTCTAGCTGTTACAGTCGATTTTATAATTAAAACAAATGTGGTCAAACACCTCTCAAGTATGACAACTAGACAAAAATCAATTGACAGCTGTCACATAATTTGAAAAGAAGGACTTTTTCCAATCCAGCGCAAAATTACCATCAGAAAAACAGTATTTTGGGAAACCCAACAAAAGTGGAAGTTGACGGGAGAAAACAACTGTCAAAGTCCATGGCATATAAATTTAGATGAAGCAAATATAATTTGCAGGGAACACAATTCGTTCCTCCAGATTTATTGATCATGGCTCATGGTTTCTCAATTCAGCCTTTGTGATACTGCATAAAATTGTAGGTGCGTTCCCTTTGTGCCAAAAATTAAGTCGTAAATAAAATATTAATTTTGTTATATTTTTTTTTGCATTTTGGTGAATTCGGCATAATAGTAACTTTCTTGTTGTGTCGACTGTCAACAGGCTAACGCTATTCACATAGTTTAGATCAGAGACAAATGATACTGAGACCCCCAACTCACAATCCTCTTGCCGCTGGGCCCCTCAGTTTTTTTTTCAAATTCGCCATTTTGTTTTCCTATCGGTGTTGTGTCAATTAAGACATGCAAAAACATACAAAAAATACAAAAATAAATGCTGCCAACCACGACAACCGTGGGGAAATGTGCTAGAGTTCGGGAATACCACATTTTTCCATTACTGAATGCCATTGGTTAGTTATTATATATTGTTAAAAGGCGAATAATTTGATTTCTTTGGTTAATAAAACTAGCTAAATGAGATGTTCTATATACTTAAAACTTATTATGACAAACATGGTTGCGTATTTTGCGCTTTTGAATATCATTAACTTCGATTTCATGCGTAAATTTTTCTTAGAAAACTGACGAAAATTTGCTCAGTATATTTCTATTTTACCTCAAACAATCTGCATTGTTCATTTTTCATATATATTTCAAGCAAATCTCCACTTATTCCTTAAAAAAAATATTATGCACACGTAACGAATAATTTCAAATTTAACGGATGAAATTTTATGAACGCTGTCAGCAACTTTGCCCACAGCGGAAGTGGCATATGCAAGGTGCGCGCGTGTTGGTGAGTCGGAATTTTTGAAGTTACGTGACATTTGTCAATACAAATTTCTTTGTAACAATACAAGCGCACTTAGCATTTGCCACCCCATAAAAATATAGCTTGTAGGCTAAGTAACGGGAAATCGGTCGGAGTTGGTGGTCTCAGTATTGTCTCTGGTTTAGATGTCCATTTCATTCTTCGAAATAAACTTTGAGCTCTTACATTCGGCCAACTGACTAAATGAGATTGATCTTACATGTAGGTATACAGTTGCGATTGCTGATGCTATAGTTAGCCAAACCGCACAGACCAAATTGTCCACATCCGTCTCAACAAGGTCCTTCAAATACTTTGAATTGAATTACAAATTCCATCGACTGACACCCAATTAAATTATGCACAACCAAAGATCAAACACTATAATGAAAAATTAATCAAAACCACCATCAGGATGTCATCAAGATGGAAATTCCCAGAAGCCTATTAATCAACTTTTATCCATTTTACAGCTAAACAGAAGCTCATCTCCGCCTACTAACCTGAATGTATTTCGATTCTATTTTTTGATTTGTACATCACATACATAGGTAGGCATAGGCACAAACAACATAATGTGCCCTTGTGTTTTGTGTAACTAAAAAATCAAACAAAATTCGCCCCTTGGCACTTTGCCATTTGGGAGTGTGGTGCACTTTTCGTATACGAAATACGAGTATATGTGTGGTCTATAGTGAATAGGAAGAGATAAGACATCAATCTAACGTTCTAGTGCCGGACACAGTGTATCGCATTCAGTGAAATGGAGGTGGCAACACAAAAATGGGAAAAGTAAGCTGAATTCTGTTGCATAAGTGGGTAATAAAGTTGTCAGCTATTTTCGTGGGCTATATTATGTACATTGGCTGGCCCTCCTAATGGCAATGGCAAAGCAAATACAATTTGACTCCATTGTGGGAGTGAACTTTTGTGAACTTTGTTTTTCTTTATGGTAATGTGATGGCGGTCCCGGTACCGGTAGTCGGCGAAATTCTGTAAAGTATTAAAGTACTAGACGGGGTCAGTGCTGTAAACTTCCGCGCAATCGAGTCGAAATTGGGTATTCAGTTTTCGATGAAATTTGTACATGTTTTGATGAGATATTTCGTGTGAAGTTAATGCATGTGCCAGTGTGTCTAGCTGTTAAGGAATTTGAGAATTTTGGGGTCAGACCTAAATGCATTGTATTTGGCGACAAATTTGTTACTGTAATGTGTGTTCGCAATAATTTATAAGAGTAAGGGGGAGAGTGGTTGTCAAGCCATCATCTTTTCTTTTTCGCTGCTCGCAATTGTCTTAACAGTTTTGATTATCAGCATTGTTTGGTTCTATTATAAAATTGAAACCACTTAAATGGCGAGTAAGTGTATTTAATTAAAGCCGGCGCCGAAAACGTGGGTGAAACCGGGCCAATGTATTGTCAGTGTAGTGGCTCAGTGGACGCAGTGGCAGTATAACGAAAGAAACAATAAAAATCAATTTAAAATGAAGTACTGCTCGACTAATAAGCGACGTGTCTCAGGTTTGATCCCCGCAAAAATACAAATTACATCTTCAGTTTGGTTCCACTGCGCAAATTCGTGCAGAAACCTAATTTACTGTATTTTTCACTTAACTTCGGTAGGTATACCGGGTTAGTGTGGCAACGAATGCTGGCTGCATAGGACTTCTCGATATGCTTAGGGATGTGTGCTAGCCAAAGGTTTTAACGCTTGAATACGACGATTCACTGTCTGCCTATGTTAAAACCTCTCACAGTATCTTCCTCATTCGTTGTCGTAGCCTATGTAAGTCCAAGACGTATCATGGCTAGAGAAAAGTACTAGCGAATTCTATGTTGGCACCTCGAAATGTTCGGAAATTTATATAATTTATACGGCAATAGCAACATAATCGTTTGACTCAGTGATAATGAAGTTCTTTTATGAATATTGGCTGGCAAAAGCAGCAGAGTCAATCAGTTTGATTCTGTTTCTAAAGTCGTGATTTCGTGATTGCAGTTTTTCTGTGTACAATCACTAACGACAAATTTTAATGGCAAATTCAGGACATTATCTATGTGCCGAGGGTTTCGTAGAAATAGCCTCAAATATTCCCTCTTTCCCTATGGGGGCAAATTCGTCTTATATATGAACGAGCAATAAATAAATAAATAACCCTCCCTGTATTCAGGCGGGTAAAAATAAATAGTTGGCGAAACAGCTCCGTAGGGGCCCTAGGCCTAGCTTCTCAAAATCATTCGTTTTTTGTAAGTTTTCAATTTTGGGACGAATTACAATTTTTGCTTCTTGAAGTGCCTGCTTCTACTACGCCAACTCATCTTTCCGCTGTCAAATAACTAGGGTTGCCATACACGACTCAAATTTCTCCAAAAATTTTTAGCCATGTCCAGAAATTCGGTTAAAAACAATTTGTCCAGTCAAAAGCTCAAAAGTCTTGGCGAAACATATTTTTTTCAAAACTTTGAAATGTCATCATTTAAATTCATCATTATTTAAAACAATTTCATTTAAAAAAGTATCAATTTGACTGAACTTATCCACTAAACGAAACGTGAGTCACTTGGAAACTGAAGCTAATAAGATAAGTTAATGAACTTAAATGCCAAACCCGGCAAAATGTTTTTTTTTTTTGTTTAACTTTCAATTTCCTGTTATTTCAAGGCTTGTTTTAACTGCTATAGGGGTAGGGAAATAACAAAAATAAATTCACATGAACGTACGAGCCACAATTTTTTGCCATTTTGGGCCTTTTTTTAGTTAGAAAAGGTCCTTTGCAAAATTTTCAAATGCTCTTGAAAAAATAAAAACCTTTAAAATGTAACGCAGTTGTAACAGCTTGACCGTTGTCCGACTAAAGTTGCAATTTGGCACTTTTTTCGAGAGCCTAACACAAGTTTTTGCCATTTTGGCCCTTTTTTTAGTTGGAAAAGGTGCTCTGCAAAATTTTCAAATGCTGTTATTTCCAAATAAAAACCTTTCAATTGTAACGCAGTTGCAACAGCGTGACCGTTGTGCGACTAAAGTTACAATTTGGCACTTTTTTCGAAAGCCTACCACAATTTTTTGCCATTTTGGCTCTTTTTTTAGTTCGGAAAGGTGCTCGGAAAAATTTTCAAAAGCTGTTATTTCCAAATAAAAACCTTTAAAATGTAACGCACTTGCTGTCACAACACCATTATAGTGTTTAGAGAGCCGATGATTGTTAAATATCGTTCGGAAATTCAAAATTTTCAGAATGGCTTCAGAGATGGCACTTATTTTGCGCATTGGCCTTTTTTCTTGCGACTTTTCTGAATTCTGCAGCGATCATCCTGCTTGCAATTACAGCTTTGAGTATACCTTGGCTCTGGCTTATACTGATTTTACTGCTGTTCCCGAGAAGCTTTTATTCATCTTCCAAAAACGGTGAAAAAATACAATCCCCCCCCTTTTTAAGAATTCTTCTTCGATGAGCTGAAGAAGCTGCTTTCAATGTCAGTTGGCTCAAAAAGGCGTTTGGCGAAAAAATGTTCAGTTTATTGAACTACCTATATTCTGAAGAATGAAACCGAATAGCATTTGAGTTAATAAAGGACAAGTCATTCATTCGGCTCAATTTTTATGAAAATTACCTTAGTTTTAAATCATTTTTAAAATTAAACTCGTAAATTCGGTAAAATCAAACACAAGCATTCAACAAAAATGTATATGCGCCGACTTTGTAAAAGTCGTGCTTGCAATTTTTACTTTTTTCAGATTGGACTAGGTTTACAATAATTTTTGTTTTGCTAGTCTTTTATGACCTGGTATAAAAAACCATCGGTCAATTTGTTTTTTAATTCTCTATTATTTCTTAAGAGACTTTTGGTATTTTAGACTTGAAATATATTATTTTATTTATATAGTAGAATAAACAAAGTAATATCCTTTCTTTTAGTAATAAGAACATAAAATGGTCAAACTTTGGAATGTCCGACGAGTCCCGGAATAATGTCCAGATGTGCTTTCATTTCGATCTGGTAACCCTGAAAATAACCCACAAAACACCGTTTGACATCCTAGTAACATCTTCCTTCAGTATGGTCTTTCACTTTATTCGTGAAAGCTGTACAGATTTCTCACTCGTTTTATGATCCTCACCGCATGAGGGAAATTCCGCAGTCCTAATAGAAAGTCTCATGTAGGCTAATTAATATTTTATATCCAATGCATACTCCACTGCAGGTACATTATTTCATGTATCATGGCTGCCTGCATCAAATGACAACTTTGGGAAAACTCTCAATCAGTCTTTTCTCGTATCGGATTGCATCGATGTTGCATTTTGATTTGAAACTCGGCAACATGTGAGGTATCCCATCAGGTGGATTGATATACGGTAGAGAGTGGAGAATGTGCACTAGTTGACCTCATTAAGGTAGCTTACCGCATACCATACAGCAATCGATTTGCATATCAGCAACATACCCAACAGACCGTACCATCGATTGCATCTATGTAGAGATGGCTATATATGACAAAGTCAAGCCGACTAGTAGTGCCCTGCTATCGTCGAATACTATCTCCGCACATACTCTCTCGCCGCACTTTGTTATTTTATCGGGCGGAAAATTTATTACAACTGCAGCGTGGTAATTTGATTCTCTCTCCCCAATGGAAAATCGTGCGCGAAAAGCCTGGGAGGACCTTTCGCCGCCGCACTGCATTCCTGGTGGCGGTGCACCTTACTCCAGCAACTGTAAATGGCCTCCAAGGTGCACCTTTCCCACAGCATAGCCATATACATTATATTCCGTTATAATGCCGCGTTTCTATGGGTAACCTTACCTTACCCACCGCCACAGCTCGAGCTGCATAGGCATAAGGTATGATTCACCAAAGTCAATTGAAAGATAGACCTCGTGGTGTAGTGGTTCGTGGCTAAGCGCTCAGCCTGCGAGCGGGTGGCGTCAGTTGATCTATGTATGGAGGGCATAGCGCTGGCATTATAGATAGAATCGTGCAACTCGTGAACTCTGCAGATCTGCCTGCACAAGAGGTACAACACAAACTTGTAGCGGTTCCTTCGCACTTGTATGTGCGCACTGTTTGGACGGGAACAAGTTGCTGGTGTAGTGTTTTTTTTATTCTCTGATGTTTTTATTGGAGGACCATGGAGTTGCCGAAACCGCTTTGCTGCGGTGATGAATAGGACTGAAAACGAAAGTAGTTCTATTGGTGAAAGATGCATGCGAGCAGTCAAAGTCAAGTGGAATTCGTTTATATGTGAAATAAACGACAAGCTTACAAGTTCTAAATTCAGTGGAGTGGTGCATGTGCAGCCTCTACAGCCTAAGAATCGATGAGTGCTATCTAATTGACATCGATGCGTGTTTGTTTTACTTGTTTTTTAGTAGGTCAACCAAAACGTCTTAGAATGTGTTTTAGTGCTGATAGATAAAGTGGTTGGGGCCCATCTACGTGATAGGTGAAGAAGGGCTCCCTTTGAAAATAACCGCTCGTCTATGGTAGTAACGTGGGGGTAATAAAACTTTCGAACAAATATGTTGGGTCTTGCAGAGATGTACGCTAGGTAGAATTTTAAGCTTCAAGTAAGAATCAAAAAAGATTTATGAAATAGGAAAAAAAAGTCTACCAGCGAGTGGGAAATGGCAGAAAGACACACTTACCACTAATGGTGCTTTTCTACATTTGCTACAGATTGCGGAAGGTGTATGCAACAGAAACTGATTTCAAGACCCTAGAGGGTAGCAATCGCATAAAAGATGTACAAATTTGATCGCCATTATTTTAATTTACTGAGACGCATGTGAGATTTTGGCATCAAATCCGACATCACTCCTCTGCATGTGGGGAAAATTATTCCGACCATATAAAATAGGTGGCGGAAGATCTAGAGTTATGGGTGGTCCACGGAACATTTTCAAATGAAGATGGTGACGATGAGGACCATGAAATAAGTTTTTCTGTGAATTCCCACTTCTTTTCTCCCCCATTTTATGAAACGCTAAGCGTGAAAAATTTGTCAATTTCTCACATTCGGTTTTTCCCAATCATAGCAATGTCATTTCTGACAGAGACCAACTTTTTTCGCAAAAGCAATTATGGGAGTAAACAAAATAGCCACTACAACAACCTCTTAACTAGCTGGGGTGTAAACCAGTCACAGGCAAAGTTTCATTTAAGTGGCGCTTTCTCTGCGCACTGCATTGACAACATCTTAACCACGGGAAAACAATAAATAAACGACGAAGTGACAAAGAATTAAAGTTCATTTAGGAACTGGTCAAGTAATGCAGTTAAAATTACACCATTTACAGTCCCAAACAAATCAGCAACTAAAGTGAGCCTTCAAGAGACTTTTTAGTCAGCTTGGCTCATTGGGTTGCCCTGGATGAGTGGTTTATGAGAGTCCTCAAAACCTCCTTAACCTCGGATAGGTACATGTCAATCCTAGTTGTTTTGCCTTCGTTTTGTCTCTCTCAACTAAAAATAATAAGGAAAGAGTTACTAAATGAGGAACCGCAGCCTTAAATTCTGAGCGATGTTGGACAATTCGCTCTGAGATCAGCGTCGGCTTGGTTTTCGAAGCGGAAAGTCTTCTAAGCTTTCGGTGTTTTTATGTCTTGAAACCTCCGAGTTGCGACTTGATGATGGCTGTACCCTTATTGTTGGTGACCCATTGTCTTTGAGGTGTCTTGGCTTATTCGACTTAAACCAGATCTTATTACAATTCGTGGATTTTGTGATTCACTTCCCTCCTTCAATTGATTAAGCGTGCAGTCGACCCCAAAACCGTCTAAGTTATTAATAGATCGGAGGATTTTTTTACGCTAGAACCCTTGACCGCCTTAAGCTGGGTAGGCTTACTTGTTTCTATGCAGGGCGTTCTTCTAGCTCGATACTGCCTTATTTTGCCGCAGTGCATATTCTTCTGTCTCTGTTTTCGGGCAAGCTACTTCCATGCTGCTGGCCGATTACTTAGAGCTACCTCTATGCCAAAGCCGCGATAATGGGATCACAGTGGCGGATCTCTCATTCATGCTTTTTTTAGACTTTGTGCGATGGCTTTTTCTGATGTGCAGAGGAATTCAAAACCGAATTTCTTCTAGCAGTTCGAAGCTTCTTTACTTGGACTTTCGAGCTCTGAATCTAGCCCCAAGAAGATAATGACCAGATAAGACGTTTTCTACTCGGGTTGATATTTCTGCGTACCCGGTATTGATTGGAATACATTACATGCTCAGTCAATTCGGTTGACAGTTAAGAAAATGTGTGGATCTTGAGCCTTAAAAATTTACAAACGTTTCGGGTCTTATTGCCCTCCAAATAAATTTCTCAAGTCTCTCTCAAAAGAATGTTTCCTTTTTTCTGACCCCAAAAATTTAGGCTAGATATTTCGAAGCCATTAGTAACTCACTTTTGAAATAAATGTATTACTGGCATTCCCCAGTTCCCACTGACTTCAGCTCAAAATAAGTCGAAGTAGCTCATGTAGGGTGTTTGCCATCAAGAAGATTAACCAAAGATTTGAACAAATATAGTGGGTCTACCCGCTTGAGTCTCTTTCAGTTTCAGCAAGTGATTTCGGACAGAAAATTCTAGTTTTGATATTTTCTCTCGTACTCACCAATGGCGCGTTTATGCGGCTTTCGCTTATGGTCGGCAGAAAGCTGGGACCGGGACTCGCCGATATTGTCCAGATATTTCCAACCTTGCCGAAAGTCCGGATTTAAAGTGATTTGTCCAATCAAATGTTCTAAATCCCCCCGAAACATGTTTTTCAAATTCTTGAAATTTTGAAATGTTTTTAATTTTAAAACGTAACAGCCACCCATCAACGAGACTTGAAGAATCACTTTGAAACTGAAGTTGAACCCTCCGATAAGTACATGAGCTTAAATGCTAAACCTGAATATTTTATTTTGAACTTTCGATTTGCTGTTTTTCAAGTTTTGTTTCTGTTAATAGTAGGTGAATAACGAAACGAATTCACATGAGCGTACAAGTATTTTATGACTTGATGGTTACCGTTTTGGGCTGCAATTAAGCCTTGACAGCTCTCATTTTCAGGGCCGTCAACAGAGAGGATTCCCACCGGACCCCCGAGGAGCAAGAAATTCGAAACAAAAAACTTATTTAGTGCATCAATTTTTATATTTTCAAATACGGAATTTATTTGCATATTTTGCTCAAAATAATCGTCGACTAGGAAACATCGGCCCGGCATTTTTTCTTCCCGGGCCAGAGTTTTCTCTCGACGGCCCTGCTCATAATAAAAAACTGTCTAATGACACAATATGGTCTTCCTTTTTTGAAGTTCAAGTTAAAAAACTTGAAAAGGCTGATTTCAATCGTAAAAAAAAACGTTTCCCTATTTTATTAATTAAAAAATAAAGTCAACAAACTTTGAAATGTCCTGATAAGTCCCGGATATGTTTTTATTTCGAACTGCCAACGAACTTTCCATTAAAGGCAGACTACGCACAATTAATGGTCACTGCCAGTTTGATGCCAATCAGAGTTCGCCTCATTCAAACAGCCCCCTACTGCAAATTGGATAACATTACTTTCTCCCTGCGCTCCCCACAGTTTGATTTCTGCTCGCACACAAACCCCCATGCCCAGTTTTTGTTTCGTTTCTAATAACAAATAGGTACAGTCAAGTCCCTTTCACCACCAGAAATTACGAATCTACTAATCCGACTGAAATGTGCTGCCACTAATCCGCCACAGCCACAACACAATACACCGGCTGAGTCAACAGCAACGGCGATAAAAATCGAACGCCTGGTACTTCACACCAAATTTCGGTTCGAGTCGTTACCACGGTTCATACTTCAAACCCCACTCTGTGCGTGCTGCTCTCTCGGCTCTGCTCGTTTTTGTTGTGTTGTGGTGTTGTTTGCGTTGCTGCTTGCTGCTTAGCCATTTCCTCGTGTTTATCTTGGAGTTCAAGTCAACAATTCGAAATCCCCGACAAAGCACCACCACCAGCTAAGACGCCCCACAAACTATCATCGCCGGTGCACAGGTGAGCCCAGTCCGACTCTAGGTTCAGTGTGTTCACAGACCGCGTCGCGTGTTCACGGCTCGATTTCGATCGGTGGTAAAATTCGTTCCAAAATTCAATCTATGCCGTGTTTAAGCACAAAAGCAGAAAGTCCATCTCAGCGAATTCGTCAATTCAAAGTACTACGACCCCCGTTAATAGTGTCACGTGGTGACATCATAAAAAAAAAGTTTAAAAACAAAAATACCCAAAATAGGAAGTACGTCTGAGCGGGTAGTGCTAATTTATAAATTTTGATTTCGGTTTTAGGGTTCCTTTGACCCCAACCTTTGCTGGGTGGTTTGTTTGCGCCTTTGAAGGGTTTCTCCACGGAGACAAGTTACTTTGATACTCTACTCGTCAGGAAGAGATTTGTTTCTTTGCCGCAGCGACAGTGGCAGTGAATGCGGTGTAGTGAGGGTATCTTTTAGTGGCGGTTTCGGGTTACACGCAAAAGACACACACTCTAAACAAAAGACTGCTGACGACAGACGCGCATTCGTAGCGCGAATCTGCTTATTAATTGCACTGACCACAAGCGAATACTGTTTTTGTTTCGTAAGCTGTGCTTTCGCGCGTTATGGTTGAGGGAGATGTGTGCAGAAGATGTTCGTGGTTATAGTGTGTAACTGGCATTGTCTTGATTTTAGTTTTTATTTTGTTTTTGTGAATTTCGGATTAGAATTGTAAATGTGGTTTTGCAAAACGTGAGTGTATCTTGATTGCACAACAATTATATTATCGGTCTAAAACTAAAGCAAACCACAGTCGTCTGTGTTGAAAGATGAAAACCAACGACGGATTAATGTTGGAAAATCCACTCAACTGGTAAATAAGATTATGATTGACTTGAAATTTTGTTTTTACTTGCATAATACAGTTTTTTTGTTTTTTTTTTTTTTGTGTGAGTTATGTGCTCGATTGGTTAGTGTTTTGTAAGGCGGAAGTTGGGTTTCCAGAGCCACTAACCGCTTTAATGGGATTGATTGAGTTGCATTGATAAACGTTTTGGTAGTAACTTAAGTAAATAAGGTTGCGCTTCTGGCACTACACCAAATCGGGGTACGCAAGATAATGGACGCATTTAAAATCTTAGTTCTCTTAAGTCGACTAGATTGGTCACTTTTACAATCTGTCAAATTAGTCTTCAGTTACGAATTTCTTGACTAGATTCTCGTCGACTTACCCTCCATAAACGTCAAATGAAAAATCTGATCGTGTGACCGATGTAGTCCCATCAAAACTGAGACATATCAAGTCAGCCAGCTGTCAGACTTACTAAACTACATTCCTGAACGTCAACAGCATGCATGAGGTATATTTTGTTCCCAGACAGTAACGTGTTATTAACCGTCGAACTTAAGCAATTATTTGGGAAACTTAAGCTAAGGGCAGAAGGGGTTAAATAGGTATTTCTATGATTTTTAAAAGACGCTGTACTCACATCAACTTTAAAGGCGGTGTTGGCCAAACACAACGTTCTCGGTTTATATAGGGGCCATGCAGGTGATCTGATAGAAAGAAAAAAGAAAGGGACGTATAGAATTTGCAACCTGTAAAATGCCTTTTCTATCTGGTGCATGAGAGATGTTTCAGAGAGATCTTCAAGGCCTTGAAAATTACTCTATTTTTGCGACGGCCTTCATTGGTGTAAACCGCCAGATCGGAGATCACTTGTGAAGTTCTTTAATGCTTTGGACAACGAGCCCTGCTAAAAAAATAACAAACCTATGAGATATATTCAAAGTGGAACGAAAAAAGTTAACGTATAAAGATATCGAGCTCGTAGTCTGCCAGCTGTCGGACCCGCCCTGATGACACTACATTTTTTATTTTATTTTTTCTCATTTTTCCGCTTTTAAAATAAAACTAGAACAGTACGAAAAATTAGAACGAAAATTCCCGATTGGAGTGAGTGCGTACACACCAACTTTATTAATGTAGACACATACAAAAAATGCATTAAAAATGTATTTAAATTATATTTTTTCAGCTTTTTTGACATTTCAAGATTATTTGATAACAAATTCGTTTGAAAATTTGTGGTGACATTGCAAACAATTGCTATCCCCTTCGTAATACACTTTCAGTCTCTTTTACACACCGCTTTTCAACATGATAAAATTGAGGAAAAAATGTAGTGTCATACGGGCTTCACTAAAAAAAAGAGTTTTGAACGACCACATTTATCTGACAGAAAATTGGAACGTTACAGTATCTAGTTTAGTAAGTCTGACAGGTGGCTGAATAGATGTGTCTCAGGCCTAGATAGATCACATGAACAAGTTTTTTGGTTGACGTTTGGAGGGGTAGCGGACGCATCTAGTAAAGAAATTCTTGACTGAGTACTTTTGACAGTTCGCATTATGTGGTTGACGTAGGAAAAGTGAAAAGTGATAGGTTTTTGAATGTCTGTTAACTGTCGAATATTCTTTGAGTAGCTATATTTGATTTTGGTACTTTGTGAAAACGTTAGAAAACTCTGAATTTATTGTCGCTTGTGTCTAAAAGTGACTACAATTTTTTAATCGCCGCGGCAGCAAATCAGAAGTGCGCGCCTTTCCTAAGAGTTCAGTCTTATCGCTGAATAAAGTCACGTTTCAGGATTGATAAAATAAAATAATAAAATTTAAAAATTTATGCAAGGTAAGTGTGACAAAGGGTAGTCAAAATTTTTCTACGTAACAGTATATGCTTGCACTTGAGACTTAAGAGCGTCTATATTGCCCGCGAAGATGCATCTGCATTGTGAGTGATCGCAGCCTTCGCTTATACTCCATGTGTCTAAATTGTACCCGGCACATGCGGTATTTATCAGTATGTGGAATATTATTCATCATTCTAACAAAAAATATGCTGAAATACCTTTTCCCACAGCAAAAGCCCAGGCCAACCGCAGAGGCAAGTCATGATATGCATGACAACGCAATTAGTTATGCATAATTATGGCGAAGGTGTAATTAGAGTTTCAAAACTGCATTAGCTATGTCAGACTGTGCACGATATGGTAGGCAAGTACCATTGTAACACTCGAAGTCGAATGGGTATTCACGAATTCATTGTTTGTGATTTGTTTAATGTTATATGCGAGTATCTCAAGTGTTGCAGGCGAAAGCATTGTAAATCGGTTATATATTTTTTGTTTGTTTCTTTTAATTTAAAAGACCACACAAGCGTGAGACCCGAGAGAGCATATATGTAGTTTTCAAAGGCGAAAATAAATTAACAGTCTTTGGCTTCAATAATTTTCTGTTTTGTGGCGTCGAAAGTGATGAAATAAACTAACTGAAATGTAAGCAACGAGGGTAATGGGATGCTAATTATTTTTACTGAAAAAGAACAACATCCATTTATCGCTAAATAAAAAGTAAATAATTAAATGAAACCAAGCTCCTCACAAATTATTATTTTTGGGACGAATAGAAGGGACCTGCAATTTTATGCCGAGTCCAAACCACTGATACCAAGAAGATATTTTTTTTCAAGATTTTTGAGCCAAAACATATACAACAGTTCTTTCTCAAATTCATCATATTTCAAAATTTTTGATATCAACAATTTTCTAATTCTAACAAATTAAAACAACTTTTTCTATTGAAGAGAAACGTGTTTTATTAATTTCACTATTACCTATGTATAATGTAAGTCGAACAGAGTCCATGCACAACTTCTGTTTTGCTAACGTTTCCATCAATTCTAAAGCGAGGACATTTTTTGTGGCATGTAAATGATAAATTGACATTTACCGAGCGGCGCGGTTCCGAGCAGTGATGCCAACCAGGCTTATTTATGCCTTTTAGGCATTATTTCATTAGCTGAGGCTTGAGGTTTGTTTTTTTTTTTTCAAAGAGGCATCTTTTTTTTATTTCAAATATTTTTCTAATTGGACTAAATCTATGTTTATTTTGTTCAATACTTTGTACCTACTTATGAAACTAAAAAGTCATCAATTTTGCTCCCATTAAGAATTTCTTCTGTGATTTATAATTTATATAAGTTTTAAAAAAAAAATGTTTTTGTTTATTTTTTTTATATTTGTGTATAATTTTTGATTTATTGTTCCAGTTTACGTAAAAACAATTATTTTAGGCATTATTTTATTGAAAAATGCATCTTTTTTTTCTTAAGCTAAGCATTTTTCGTCAGAATTGGTTGGCAGCGCTGGTTCCGAGCTCACCCGAGGGGCAGCAATACCCGGACACCCAACCGTAAAAGTTTAATTATAAGTTCTCCCCCAATATACCAAAAAAATGAGTTTCTGCTTGGAGTACAATTGATCTGAGTTTTATAGGATTTGAATTCGCCCTTTAAAAAAAAATATAAACAAAGAAAAAAAGTGTCCAAATGATAAAACTTTAATATAAAAATAAATTTTCCTCAGTGTAAACTTTTCGCCCATTTTACGGTAAATGCGGTGGTCCGTCAAAGACAATTCTCCCACGGTTAGTGGCCAAATTCGAAACAACCTGGTTTAATACGCAATCAACCAAAACTCCTGTACGTCAAAGAAAAGCTTGTTTTTTCTCATTTTAACATCGACCCGTTTTTATTAAAAACCCCTTTACATAAAAGTTCTTTAGCAAGATAGCTTTCTCATTTTAACATCGACCCGTTTTTATTAAAAACCCCTTAGCATGATCGCGTGTCTTCAGTAGCACTTGTTCGCAATCAGCTTCACTTTGGTTGAAAATACTGTTCCAAGGTGACTGAACATGAGCTGGCTGCTATTTCCTCTTTTGTAAATGGATTCACGCGCTTTTAAAGTGATACGTCTCTATAAAGCTGCCTTTCCAAAGAAATACTTATACTCTCTTAATAAGAGGTATGCGATGCTCATTCACTAAACCACTTGGAGCAATAATTTAGGGCAACTCTTATACAATTATTAGCGAGTTGTTCTAAGGCTTAAAGTGGTGGAAACCATCTCAACGACAGTCGGGGAAGGAATCGTTTCATACACGCGCGTGCAGTTCTGCATGGCTGTTCGACAAGGCTTTGATATACATCCAAATAAGCTCCAGATATTTTTATAGCGGCAGAACAAGTGGACCTATGTGCATCTCGTCGATGACCACTTTCATGTAACTGAAGCTGAGGTTGCGTACTACGGAACCATGGAAGATGACAGATGTTTTCTGTAAACATGGCAATAATTTCAGTTTTACATGGAGTCTTTAGGTCCCATCCGTGCAAATCCGCCCATTAGTTCCCCAATCTTCACCGATCCAAGTGCTAATTTGCTTTTCAAAAGCAAACAGTTGCGGTAGCTGGTTTTATTTAAGCCCACTGATCGCCTGAGTATATATTTCTTGCACCCTCAACTATTTATATGGTAAGAATGCTTCAAAGCCTTTAACTTTACAAAAGTCTACCCTACAATACAGCGTGAAATCAAAAGAGTAGGATATAAATATTTTTTGCAAAACTTGCGACAGGTATGAAAACAGGTTGTGTGCTTCTATACACACTGTCGGTTTATACATGTACTACGTACTACAAATATAAGTTGAAGTAACACTAAAACCTGGTAAAACGAACAAATCTGTCGAAATCCAGATCGACTAGCAATTCTAACCTAACACAATATACTCCATTCTCACGACTTACGCCACTAAGTGGGAACTTTCTAAAACAGTCCTATCCACAAGCACTCGGCAACAAAAAATAACCTTATTACTATGGATTGGATATACCAATCAAAATGTCACATCAGCAATTCCCCACCAATAAATCTCAACTCACCGTCGCCGTACGCCGTAATAATAACAATAATCCAGCGCACATTGAATATCTTATGACATTTATGTATCATAATTGCTTACATCGACATAATAATATTTTCCATCAGAAGCAAAGAAGAAAAAACACATCACGTCTGTCATTTCATTCGTCGTCGTACGTCCGCTGCCAACTTTTGTCTTTGTCTGCGAAATCTTTTGTGTTTTGCTAAACAGCATTTTTCCACATATTAGCAATTTTGAAATTCTCCACATTACTCGCAGAATAATAGATTAATTTCAGTCACCATGACCGTTAGGCACTTCTCAGCATTACAAAGTTGTTTTACCTTTCAGCTGCTACTTACCGCATGCAACAACCGTCCATCAGTCGAAGACTTTGTCCAATGACTGTGATGACAGTAATTGTTTTGAGCGGAGGGGAGGCTCTTCCCATCGAAGATCAGCAATTAGACACTCGTGTAGTTTATTTTGTTTATTTATGCCGCCTCACTGATTGTGCTCAATTTCAGTGTAATGATGTTGATTACAAAGAAATAAACAGAACCGATGGTTTACAGACATGGGGAACCCTTTCTGGGCGATTCTCGATTCACTTTCACCAAAAATACTTGTTAGCATGGCAGAGGCATAATTGATGTACAATTAAATAAGAGTCGTTCCCACGATAGTTATCAGGCCGGACTTGTGTAACACTTGCCAGACAGACTCTGTCTGAGGCGCGCTTAGAAATGAATTGAAGCTTGTTGTGAATTTTCTGACCTTTCTGTACGAACAGTGGAAGTGCAGGAGATTGTATCTGCGAGGAAGGTGCGTGTTCCGCTGCGGTTGGCCGAAGTGTATCAAAAGCTTGAAGTGAAGTGGGTTCGGAAACTAGTACGTAAGAGCGGAAGCATGTTGAAGTTTAAATTGCTCGCAAGGGAAGACATAATTAGTAACAAATTCAGGACACGTTGGGGTGGTGCATTTAAAGAGAAATAATTTTGAAGCACGCTAGCAGCGGGTACTTCTTTGGCAGTGGCCAGTATGGGAAAATGCTATTAGCATATTTTATTTGCATTTTGTGGTGGCTTGGGGTGAAAATACATACCTAAACAGTTGTGCCCCTTAGATAGGGATTTGTGGAAGGAGGCGAATTAGCTGCGAGTGCGGAATTTATTATACTGGCAACTTCGGTCACCGAAGTCGCAATTCAGAAAAGTTAACTCTATTTTTCGGTTTTATATGCTAAAATGTTTTTTTTTAAATACAGGGCAAATACTTTTTAGTGTTTTTGTCTGGGTTTTAGGTTATATTTTTGCCGACATAAAGAATATTTATGTAAACTGGGCTCAGTATTATTTGTTTTACCTTAATTTCTAAACCTTTGTCAGTGGTCACTTTTTTTTGTAAGTTCTACAGCAAAAATAGCTCATCTTTGCTGGACTACTCGTTTATAGACTGCAAGTGATCACAGAATCTTGATGCCGATTTTTGATTTCCTCGAAATTTTGGTTTTGCAACGATGTTGGCGTTGTGATTCTTTTAAACGTCAAACGTTCTGTCAATTTTGGGTCCAATTTTTTCAATATAATAAATCAATTTGTTTCAATAGATTTTCCGTAATGGACCGGGTCTTCTTCTTAACGTATTTCTCGCTAGTGCATAGTTTTCAGATGTCTTCAGTCGTCTTTTCTAAGGTCTATGCCTCTGCGTCCTAGAGGAGGATGGTGAGGTACTTAGTGAGTTTAGTTTTATCGACAGTTTGATGCTGATCTTGATACAAAGCTCGATGACGGCCTGAAAGAAGGCTTCGGGAAGCAATAGTAGGATATGTCAATGTTGGGGCGCCATTAATAAAGCCTACTTCCAAGTCGACTGTCCCATCGTAAGTATATATGCATGGTGAAAGAGCGTATAAAACAGATGGATAACCGGTCGTTTGGTCTCTTCAGTGTATGCCTTCCCAGTCGAATTGCTCCGGTTCTACCCTATTCCGTAGGACGTCTTCTTTGTAACTGGACCGCTTTTTAAAAAAAAAAAAATTAAAACTACTACAGCCTTTCTAACTTAGTCTACTTTACTTAAGATGGAACTTGCACTCTGGGGGCAACCACGACTTCCTCACTCATCTTGGTACAAAGCTGGCTACCTCTAGTTATGCACACCAAATTGATAAAGGTGGTTCTCCAGTTGTGCCCACAACCTAACCTAAGGTCTGCCCCTGCTGTGTAGATACTCTGAGGGAAAGAAACT
Organism: Cheilosia vulpina; assembly: GCA_916610125.1. Lineage (NCBI taxonomy): Eukaryota > Metazoa > Arthropoda > Insecta > Diptera > Syrphidae > Cheilosia > Cheilosia vulpina. The sequence continues at coordinate 51,738,018 of OU744278.1, forward strand.
CATAGAAGACTTGTCCACATTGGAGCAATTTCCTATCGAGTTCGTCAATATTCTCTTCATAAGCATTCTGTTTTGACTCAGTTTGATATTTGGCACTTTTGATGAACTCACATCGAGAGCTGTTCAGCTTGGTAGCAACAGGTAATCCATTGAACTGGCTCTGAAATCATTGAACAGCAGCTACCCGTACAGAAGGTCAATTTTAAAATGAATTGCAGAATGTTGAAATGTTGAGGTTCCCTTCAAAATGGCCGCCTCTCCTATAATAAAGTCATATTCCACCGCAATTTTTTGCTGAAATGAATTGAACTTTTCCTCTACCGAAAAAATAAATGTCTGTACCAGCGATTTGTGCTGCTTAGTTTGAATTTTATTTTCTAGAGGGTACCTTTTCCTCAAAACTCTTTAGACGCAAAGCGGAACTGAAGATCTTACGTAGAATTTTACGCCAAAAACAACGGAGTGCCGTTGGCAAGATCCATACTTTTGTATCAATCTTTTGAACAGTCTCGACTGACCTCACCATCTGGTAAGATTTTGATTTTCTTGACTGAACAGCGTGAAGATCGAAGCGTTAAGCAGGGAGGTTAGCAGACTGATTGCCCAGTTTGAAACCAACAGAAGGAGAAGCTTCTTAACTCTCATCATGTTGTCTACCGCTAATGCAGGGTTGCCACTTTGGTGGTTTTTCCCCAGACTTAGGGTTTTTTTTTTGTAAAAAGTCTGAAGGTTTTCGTTTAGTTCTATTTCATCCGTATTTCGTTGTAATATCCGTTTTGATAACCTTAAAATGTTCTTCCGCATTTTGGTAACGTTAGAAACGCTGAGTAACTTAAACTTAAGAATGATGTTGAGTTGAGATTCGTCGTTCTGTTCTGGCCACTATATCAAATGATTCAGGATTCAACATGACAATCGAGGATCAAATAAATGTGTGTATTATTTTAAAATGCCAAACATAATGGATTGATTCTTTATAGCTATATTTTCCAGAGAAAATTATTATTTGTTCTCTTACCTTTGGACCATTTTCGTTTACAAAACAAGTCAAAAGACAGTTCTTAATGACAGTTTCACTAGGAAAAAGTTGTAGGTTCTTTTTGTAATAGTTCCTCCAATATATTTTCCGATTTTAGCACCAACTTCATTTGTAAATTTTATGAACAACAATTTCAGCAGAGTTGCGTGGAGGTTGTGTGAATTCCTGCAAAATGGTTCAAAAAGCAACATGCGTTGACATTTTCATTTGGTGTATTTATTTGCCGCACGCTTTTATTAAAGGATGTCCCATAATTCACGCAAAATTGTAATTTTGCGCCATTTTATAGTACAGTGATGTCACCGGAAAAAAAAGCTAACAATGTGACAGCTGAGAGTTCAGGGTTAGTAGAAATGGAGCGCTATACGAAAGAACAACGCATTTTCATTGTTGAGTAATATTTTCTACAAAATATGGCCGTTATAGTTATTGAAAACCTGTGATGAGAGTATTTGAAAAATTCAGGGAGACTGGGCCATTTAGTGATCTTAAATAGATACTCTGGGTTGGGTGTCGTTCAACAGAAAACATCGAAGCAGTTCGCCAGAGTATTGTTGACAGTCCAGGAACATGAATTCGGCACCATAGTCAAGAATTGGGCACTTCGAGAAGCTATCTACAGAGAATTTTCACGAAAGACTTAAAACTTCACCTTCTTCAGTGATGAAGCTCATTTCCATCTTGATGGCTTGATTTAACGCCATTGGGATTTTTTCTTAGGGGTTTTTGAACTCGAAGGTCTATGCAAACAAACCCTAGACCACCAACGCCTTGAAAGGAAAAATTGGGAGGTGTATTAATGAAATTCAGTTATATTTATGCGAAACGGTCATAGAAAATTTCAGTTAAAAAAAGTCAAGAAAGCCGTGCCGGCCATTTATCCGTTGTGCCATTCCATACGTAACCCCAATCTGTATATTCTATTAATCAATAAAAAATTTAAGTTTTCTACTTAAAAATCTGTATTTTCTATCTAAATTACATTTTGCATGAATTATGGGACACCCTTTACATTCGGAGGACCGAACATGTTCGTGTTTCAAATTTGAAATTCCTTCTTTAAAGTCGTACGTTAAATCACACTGGGCACATTCAAGAATCTAGTTAACTTAAGTCGACTAGATTGGATGTAACCTGAAAACACAAACTGTATTGGTGGGAAATGTCGCTTTTTCTACGTCAGCCATATATGCGAACTGTCAACTTAGTACTCAGTCACGAATTTCTTGACTAAATTCGTCGGCTGACCCTCCATAAACGTCAACTGAAACATCTGCTCATATGACCGATTTCAGCTAATCAAAACCGAGATACATCTAGTCAGACAGCTGTCAGACTTACTAAACTAGAAACTTGAACTTCCCCATTTAAAAAATAGGCAAATCAGGGGGTTTTTCAGATTTATTTGGATAGAAATAGTTTGACTACGAACAGTAATGCTCGCCAGCTGTGAGGATTTTCGAATCCACAGGTTTTATTTGACGCCTACCAGCTGCAGTTACCATTCCAATTGACTCACACGAAGACCTGTCACTCAACGCAACGCATCGCACAATTAATAACATTGCGTATAGTCAAACTTTATATTATACATAACGTCTCACCCGACAGACACCGCACAAAGGAACTCTGTTAAAAGTGAGAAATCCGCATGTTGAAATCCGCCTAGTGTGCACTGACCCACAACTGTGACTGTGAGCGTATACATTTTCACGGTGTAAATGATATTCATTTGACTTTTATGCAAATGATCACCACCGGCTTTAGGTTTCGTTTCGTAAAAATGCCAGAGCTATTTGGACATGGTGCCTGGGCTACGGAATACGCGATTGCATGCAAACTGAATCTCTGACTTTGCTGCAAAATCCCAACACCAACTGTGAGTGTGATCCCATTCCGAAACGAATCCAATTAACAGCAGTCAGTAGGGGACAAAAAAAAATCCCCTAGGCTCACCACTCATAACTGGCTGCGCGAGGGGCATTCCTCAAACGATCTGCGCCTCGTTCCATCATTATTTGCGATTACGCGAGTAAAGTATCTCGTTCTAAGACGATCGCACAGAGGGAGAATTCAACCTTTTTATTCGCCTGCAAATAATCCACATCCCCAGTCAGGTTTTCTGTGATTTTTTTCGTCTCTTTGCATTGTTCACGAAGGCAATCATTCTCAAGAGCACTCCATCGAATAGGTACTGGTCTGGTACTGGTATCTCTTCTATTCAACTGACATTTGTGCGGCCGGTGATGATGATGATGATGATTATACCGAACGAAAAAAAAAACGAACCGAAATAATAATAAAAATAATTTCTTTGCAATCGTCATTCCATGTCGTCGTCGAGCTGATTGCTGGTGCTAGCTGCTGTATGGCAGTAAGCCAGATCATGGATCTTATAACCGAGGAAACAACATTCTCTTCCATCATCAACGTATTCGGGGAAGGTTTGCCTGCCTGCCTTTCTGTCATGTCGTAATATTACCATTTTACCATTCTTCTTCTACCAGTCTTGTATTCTTCGCCGGTTCATGTTAGCGAGAGTTTTTTTGCGCACCCCGCAACCTGCATGATGGGTATACCTGCCTATTTCGCGGCAATCTCTACCACATTGTAATTACATTTATTTGTTTGTTCCTAGAAAAGCCCAGATACATGCACATTCACTCGTATATAGGCTTAGAGAGGATGGAAGATGCATGGGTAGCATGCTCCACAGCGATACATCTCTTTTGTGTCATTGCGGCGACGCAGAGTGGCAGGAGTTGAAGCAACGGACGCACCATTAAATCTTATGTTATGCTCGCGGAGCAAAAACTAACTGCTAGCGCGGCTGTCCCGAGGCTGAGGACGACCAAAGCCAGAATTGAATATTTACGGCGCATTTCCGCGGAATGCTGTTCAAATTACGTGCGACGGGGAATGCTGCGGCGGCGCATATGGTGTATTTTGGATACAAAAGATTCCATGACGCTGAGTCACACCACAATGGCTCAAACGATTGTGATGATGGCTGCTTTTAATGTGAATTATACGGCAGAGCTAATCATTAACTATTGGGTTCATTAGCTCATCGATTGTCGATGCGGGGCCGGAAGACGGGCAATCGCGCCGCGAGCATTGAAATATACTGATGAGGTCATGGTAAATGTTGCTTAGGCTGCCAAAAGATTGACTTACAAATTGGGGTTATTGTATTGCCCAAATTGGTATCGAAACGGTTTATTTGGCTTTACCCAGGAGCTCAGTGTGTAAATTCTTCGATCACAGGTGGCCAGTGTGTTTGTACTGTGAGTGAACCAAACACCAGATACGTGTGCCTTGAGTGTTTGCAAATTCGCAATCATAAATCATAGCAACACCTCTTGAAGTTGTTAACTTCAGATCCAACGGCTGGAATTGGTTTCTTGCGTTTTTCTTTATGATGTGTATTCGCGGGTCTAGAAGACCCCCTGGGGATAATTTCACTTAATTCCTTGAAATCAATACATGTAATTGACGACTGATAATAATCAATCGCTGATGGAAAAGTAGCAGTAAATATTTTTTGTATCAAATGGACTTTGGAAGAACGCCACCATTATTTCAAAAAAAATTATCAGTGAAGGTATATACTGTCCGTTTCGATGCTGTCAAAGTGTGAAGCCTCTCACTAGGCTAGTTTGGATTTTATAAAGACAAGAGGCTTTTACCTACTTGCGGACTTCACTCATACTTGGCCCGTGATATGGCAGCCTTCTATCTCGGGCTTGCAGTTGTTGAGACCAACCGACCCAATGTAGTTCACGTGCTTCGGCTTATAGGACTAGATCTGCATCTTTGTGCACCTCTCACGGTTGTACCTTTCCTTCATCGAAATCTGTCGAAGATCTGGATTCATTCATGAGCCCACTATAAGATCTTCATAAAAGCAGAACTGGCGGATTCAAGTTCATTAGAGCGTACGAATTTCATTCTTTGAGTCAGGAGTTGCATGGGATTATTCCCCTCCATTTATTATAGATGCCTATACTGTGATTGATTCCCCTCGATGGATTGACAGTACTTTCACTACAAGCTAAATTTTTCGCCTATAAAAATCATTATTTATGCTCTGGGAAATTTGTATTGAAAAATGACAGGAACCGTCAAAATTTCTCTCTCACTAATCATAAAAATAGCAGACTCCCACCAAATCGACCTATGAATGTGAAATTATTTCCCATTTCAAGCTTTTACCTGTTTTCTTTGCTTTTCAGTTTAAGTACTTTAACCCGGGTTAAAATTCAATTTCATAATATTGACATTTCTTCGCTCGCAAGAAATAAGAAAAGTAGAAAAGGGGAATTGAAAAAAAAAATGGCAAGAAACTAAATAATAACTTCATTCGTGAATTGGACGAAATTAATGTTGATTTCTTCATCGCCAGAAGACGAATTTGCTGAAGAGCTGAAACAGCAGCTGAAGGTAAATCAACGTCGTCCATTAGAATATATCGAATGCACAAGCAGGCTTGCGTCTACGATAACGATGTGGTATATTTTCGTAAACATTTCCGGCTGAAAAAAGAGGCATTTCTGAGGCTACATTCGACAGAAATTTCGGCATAATTAATGCACCTTAAAATATAACTGGACCCAAAACAAATGAATTAAATTTCCAAGTGACAAACAACAACAAAAAGTCTTTATTTGTGAAATTTGACATTACGTGAGTTTAAAACGGATTAAAGTATTTTAAATCCGCAGCGGGTTTTAGTGATGTTTTTCAGTGAATAATATGGACATAGGTTTAAATTGTCGGGTTTAAAAAATGCGAATTAAAAATCAGGTGTAAAATTAACTTAAACCTGAGTTACACCCGTAGAAAAGACGAAACATATGCGTGGCGTTGCCCAGTGTTAAATATTCCGCCACTCGTGCTTCTTATTTACTCTTTCACTGAGCAGACACGTCAAAATATACACGAAATGACTAAGTCCCATTAATTGTTGTGTCGCCAAACTATCGACATTTACATCAAAAACAAAGAACGTCGTGGTCGTATTCTTGAATGTCTTTGATTCATACCTACCACCGAGCGATGCCAAATGACATACGCGGATATTGCGTCAGTTCTACCGATGTGCCCAATTTGGCAATATTTTCAGATGACTGTCACAATAAACTTACAAATTTAAAAATGAATAAATAGTTGGCGCAACAGGTCCGTACTATGGCCGTAGAGCTAGGGTCTAGGGTTTCTCACAGCCATTCGTTTTGTGTGATTTTTTTTCATTTTCGGGACGAATGGAAGGGATCTAAAATTTTACAATCGGTTAATTGAGAAGCTCCTTCATGAAAATTATGCTCTCGGATGTTTGTACAGGCGTTCGCACGAGCTGGTGCAGTGGATAAAAAAAACCTTAAAATGGATGGCTAACAAATTTGAAAAGTTGAAAAATACTCCTTCAATTTGTCGACACCGACTTGCTTATGCGAAAATATTTTAAGCGGTCTTGTACCACAAACAAAGAAGTCGATTTGGATTTAGTACGCCTCTGAGTTCATTAAAAAAACATAGAAGGTATATCTTTCGTGTAAAAATGTCGACAAGCCACTTTTCAGGAATAATATTGTAAATTGTAAAACAGTTTGAGCAGAATAAAATTCAAACTCTTGTGGAAGAATCGGCTGCGATTCGCCAAAATCTACGCGGAAGAGCGAGATGGCGATCATCTAGTTATAGCTTGTGCGAATTCATAAAGTAAAATATTCTAACTTTCTGGCGAACAAATTTACAGAGATGCGATCTCACCGTGAAAGAAATATGTGATACATATCATTACGTTTAAGTAATAAAGAATTTGACTGTTGGAATTTCTTATTTCTTTATGTCGCACTTATGTACATTTGTACATATTTCGAAAATTAAAACAGGAAGAGCGGAGGTGGAGCTCAGAGAATATAAAAAATTCTCTCAATTAAATTATATAAAGAAGAATTGATCTACTAGAACATTGAAATGAAATTAAAATAGAAAACAATATGGAGGTTGGAAATTGAGTCTCTCTTCTTTCACCATCACATTCCCCATATTTGAAAATGGCATAAGGCCCTTGTTATAGCCATACGTAAAACGAAACCATAAAAAAATTCTTTTGATTTTTGTGACCACTAAGACCTAATGGTTGAGCTGAATCTTCGTCTTAAAATGTTGCTTATAATTTATAAAGTTAGTTTATCAAAAAAAATAAGCAAATTATTTATTAATTTTTCCCTACAAAAAACTTTTTCCGATCAAATTCTCAGTTAATTCCACAAAAAAAAAAACAATTCATTGAACTGAAATAGATCATTTCGTTACCGTTCCATCTGTCAGAATTTTTTTTTCTGATGGAATCCAATCAGTGTGATTTATTTATTGAATTTGTTTTTCGAGGGAAAACATTTTCTGACACTTTCTTTGCTATGTACTTTTTCGGTTGCATTTTACGTATGGTTATAACTGAGGTCTTAGATACCGTGTTGATTCAGCAAATATAAGAGAAAGCTTCCGTGAGCGCTCTACATATCCATCTTTAGAAGCGTGCGCTAAATTTTCCAATAAATTAACAATGTCAATGATAATCTAAGATACGAAATCGTTTTTTTTCCTAGGTTTTTTTCTTTTTAAATTATAGTTTTTATAGCTTCACGTTATTAATTAACTTTACGGAAAGGCAAAAAGCAAATTCAGTACTCATTTGCTGACAGACGTCATCGTGTCGGTAGCGCTGTCACCCGAGAGTGCTGCCAAGTTTGACATCACTCGGAATAATAATTTAAAAATTGCAATTCTACTCTATTGGATCAAAAACTTTCCCATTTGCGTTCATGCGATGACAGTTGAGACTGCTCAACGCGACATCGACGTAGATTTATGGCAAAACCATTTAGAGCAATGGGCGAATCCGACTCACAGAGCTTTGAATTCTAAAACAAAAAGCCGGTCAACGCGGTGGAAGGGGATCTCGCCGAAGGTTCAAGCAGATCAAGGACTCAACCAGATTGGCTTTTCTTAAAATTAACACGCGCCATAGAGGTTATACCTAACTACCCTTGTGCAATAGTGCAATGTACAAAGATCACATACCCTACAAAAATTCCAAAATACGAAATACGCTCCCTGCGCTCATACTCAGACTTATTACTTGTGGTTGCCTATTCATTAATTCAAATAAATTGATCTCGACGGACTGGTTAGGGTCACGTGCGTGCATCCCATACCGAATGCCCAAAGACGATTTACAAATAAAAGGAGTATACCCTCTTTTGGGCAGCCAATATGCATTTGCAGCATTTCCTAGAACGTATTATACCCAATACCCATAATTAAGTTGCTAGCGTCACATACCTGGCTCTAATACCCACACCGCAATCTGTTCAACCGCATTGAGCCATAATTAATGAAGCATCCAAAAAGGGCCCCGACAACCTTCGGCTCTGCAGACTTGTTCTAGTGTCGTCTCGTGTGAGTCATTAGCCGGCTGTCTATCAATCTTACTGTAGCGTGCCGTACAAGTACCAACCTTATGGAGAGAAACCGTTCGTCTGAACAGATCAATCGAATATTCAAATTTCAAATTCAAATGAGATTCTTCGGCTTGTATCCGTATAGTGGTTCTTCTCCGCATCGATGACGACGATAATGCGGTAAGAAATTCGTTATCATGGCCCATTAAATCTACACCGTTCGGGTTCCCATTTTAATTTATACCTATAGCGGCATGGAGCTAAAACTATTCGGTGATTTCGGAAAAATAAGACGAGATCGTGTTCAACTTGAAATAATTATCATAAGTCGTACTGACACACATTGCGCTCTGTTTTGATTCGATCCTGTGCACAGTGAGTTTGTTTAGAGAGATGAGGTCTCAACAAAGTGAAAGGTTTGGATGTGTTTTACACGAACTGTATTCCCAGTCCGGCTGACATTCAACAAAAGGGCACTGGAAATCTAATCACGCTGAAAGGGCTCGCAAATAAAATACCCGTAGAGAAAGGATTGCATATATTTGACGGCAAAATAAATTAAGAAATCAAAACAACAACTTCAGAAAGTTTAACAATGCACGACTCGGAGAGTGAAAGGAATTCTGAAAGCAAAAACCACTTTTACTGTTGAAAGACGTCGTTTCTTTTGGGGCTAGTTGTAGATTTGCAAATGCCGCAACTTTCACCAAATATTTGCTTAAATTTTTTATATAAATTAACCGCTTTATTACCATTTTATCCGAGTGTGTAGGGCTGATGTGGAAATACCACATCGAGCTAGGTTTTACTCGCCATCGTACAATTCCAGTCCCATTTTTAAGTAGAGATAAGAAAACGAATTTCTACGGCGCTGCCATGGATCCCCACCCAGAAGGTATTGATTTTACATTTGTCATCGTCGAGAAGACACATTGAAGGAGTTTTTTTTGTGCGCCGGCGGCCGACTAGAAATTGATCCAACAAGTAGTTCGCCTTAAGTTCCTTTCGGGATAAACACGAAAAACTTCTGTAGACGTGCCAAGAGCTTATTCATGTGATGTCTCATGTTTCTGCGCCTAAACATTAAACATGTTGCTAGGGCTTCGAATGGAAACATAATCTGCTCCCCAAACGATTGACATCATCCCTTTGGGTGGGCGGTAGTTCGCCTGCGCCGATTGTGTCACACATCAGGGATGGCTATCAATTTACTACGACGACGGCACTGAATTTAGTTTTTTTTTTTTTTCTTCCTACTCGGTCGGTGCTGCATCAGGAACGTGATTTTATATTTTTTCATTTCCGTGTTTTGATTGCTGTTTTGAGTATAGATTTCCTTTTATTGACTTAAATGAAAGTGAATTTGCATTCGCGTATCCCTGCGCTGTTAAATTTTCGCATATGGTAGCTGGTTTTGCGGGAGAAAATCAATCGAAAAAATTGTGTCAATAATGAGCGTAGTATGTCATCACCGAATAGAGTTAGACGCGTTCGAACCGATTTGCAAACATCGGAAAATGTCTTTCTCGGCAATAGTCCAAGGACTTCGTCGCCCATATCGATACCCCACAACGAATCTATCGCCACATCAGTGCAACGAAGTTCAAGGCGCTATGCAGCTATGGGCAGGAATCTGTCATCGAGTGCACCGCATACGTCACACATTAGGTTGGTTTATGCATATTTTTGATGCAAAGCTGAAAATATTGTCAAGGAAATGGTATCTACTTTAACAACGACGATTGTGTTACTATAGAGACAGCGGGCAAATCTTCACTAAAACAAAGTGGGCTTCTATGCGGGGTTCAAAGATAATTTTACAATTAAATTTAAAGTCTTTTGTTGGGTTTGAGCAGCAACAACTGTTTTTTTAGCTTTATTGGTTGTGTGCCTTTGTAGCTCTCGTGTCAACTGATTTTGTTTCTGTGAGATTAATTTTCGTCGATTATTATTTTTGAAAGATTACCTACCACTGCAAGGTTAAAACTGGGGTCGAATCGCGTCGTCGTTGAACAAGAGTTACGTGACGCAATTAATTCTCGTTCACGGAATTCAGTGGAGATTCGACCGTGGTTTTGACATTTTTTCTGTATATATACTCCGAGTCTCGACTCAACTTCGAACTGTACTTAAGGAATTCTTTGGAGGGGAATCTGATAAATCGGTTATTTATAGCCGAGTTTTCTTAAACTTGTTAATTTTTGATCTACTAACTCTGTAGGAGCTTTATTATCAATACTACTTGGTAGTTTTTGACTGAAAGTTGGATGATTTTAACTGAGTGATTTTTCTGCGTGTATGAACGTATTTTCGATTGACTCTATTTCAGAACAGAATAGGACTTTTATTTATTTATTTAACTACTTTTAGCATTTAAGCCACAGTTAATCAATTATTAATATTATTAAAAACAAAAAAATCTTTGAAGACACTTGCCTATCAAATATGTCACATTCAAATGGGTAACTCGATTTTTTGGAACCTCTAAGCCGCACAATTGGAAGTGGCATGTGTACTACAGCTGCAACGAACAGTGGGAGAACTGTCCTATATTTTTAATCAAAATTTTATTCAGTGAAGTGATTGATTTTCAGCACTTGATTGTATAAATTACTCTCTACGTGACAAGGTATCTATCTCAATTGGAAGCGACTTGGTAGGAACTCTTCACTTTAACGCTACGTAAATCTACGTGTAGTTCACGTTGACATCTTTTTGGTATGAATGCGACTGTCACTTGTACAGCTAGAGACATTAACTCTAAGCGGGTACTAGAAGAACGTTGAAACATTTGAAGAACGTTGAAACAAACCAAATGTCGCGAATCGCACAGTGCACCAGAATATACCAGTTTAAACCACTTTGTCACAAAACATTGCATACATTCATGCTGATTCGGGGGTGATTAACTATGAAATATTTTATCTATACTTCACGTTATTTTCATTATTCTTTTTTTTATTTTGTTCGTTTTGCTGTATTTTAGATTAAGGCAGAAATTCCGATTTTATTCGCATTCGGGCAAAACGGAGTTACGTCGGGTCCAGCTAGTGTTGAAACCTCGTATCTCTTTATGGCCCATTCGGTAAAATGTTCCTAAGCAATTTCTTATTAAACAGCCACCCCGACACAATTTTATTCTTCACCTGCTTAACTTATCCTTGTGACACAAAATTAGTGGTCAAACAACTGTCAATTGTGGGCATCTTTGCATTGAGCGGCTTTGGGTAGTTTTAGTAGGTTACAGGTTTTATTCCAACTTAGCATATTTTCTGTTAAATTAAGCAGGATTATTTCATTTTAAGTCTCTTTTCTTCAAATCCTGTCAGCATTTTTTTTAACATGATTTTATGCTGTAAGCCTAGTATGCTGTTCCAGGAAAGCTAAAATTAAGCGCCTCTCAAATGTTTCTCTCCACCACTTCGCTTAATGTTCGCTTAATTTTGACAGAGTACGTTCCGTAAAAAAAAAAAAATAATGTGTTGGTAAAGCTGATTGACTTTGTTCTGTTTCTTTATTTGTACTTCTACAGCTCGCTCCTCAAAACCCACTTCCATTACTCCACGTTAAAATAATCCATTTCTCAAAGAAATTAAATTAACAACTAATTTGTAACCATTCTCTTTCTCCATACTATTAATTTGCTTTCGTTTGAAATTTTGATGCGAATACCGATATTTTCTCTGATCTATCAAAATTTAGCTGTGGAAAAATGTATTTTGCATTAATACGCTTACATAAATTCTGTAGAGATTTTTCGTACAGTGGCTAACAAATTTAGCTTGAACTGCGTACTGCTTGGCTTAACTGCTTTGCTTAATTTTATCTTTGGAGACATTGTTGTATGGAATCTTAATTTAAGCGCGAGCAGCATACTAGGCTGTAGCAGGAAAAATTAGCCAAATTATGAATTAAAATAATAAAATAAAATCAAAGCAGACGAACCTTAGTGTGAACAAGCCATTCAACGAATTCAGCTACGAATAATAATATTTGATTTTTATTCAACGAACAGAAACAGAGACTATACTTAATTGAATTAAAATATTTTTCTATGTAATACATAGCAAGCGCCACGAAGTGATTTTTATTTAATGATATCTTATTTTTCCCGAAAAACAGTTTAGATTACAAGAAAATATTTAGAATGATTTCAAATATTGAATTGGTCACACTGATTCCAATTCAAGTTGAAACTGAAGCTTCAGGTGGATTAAAGTGTTGAAATATTAACAGAATTTTCTCTGAGGTTCAAGTTGTTGTCAAAGCGAGAATTTTTGAAACTCTCAGGTTTAAACTGTTATTGTCACAGAAGATAATAAGCACCCATCACCCGTCTTAACATCTGTTTTTTAATTGGCGTTGTAATGCTCTTAATATTTCTGATTCCTTCAGGTTTGATCCCAAAAATGTCAACTTTGTCAATATTTGTTATGGCATTTCCAAACAATTTTTATGAGTTCATCATTTAATTTACACTAGTATCGCTTGTGGTCGAAAATCTACCATTCCTTTTATAAGGATGTAAAATGTAATACTAAAAAGCGTACCACAATTATTTTCGTTATTTATGTTTTTTTTTATAAACGAAGAAACATCTAGATATCGCAAAAATACGTAAATGAGCTGCTCCAATGGAAACAGATTCTAATCTAAGATGATTTATATTTGAAAACGTTTCTACGGTAATATGTCGCCAAAATCCTTTCAATTACCTGTTTTGTATGGGGAATTCATAACTTAATTTTACCAGCCTCAATGGCGACATATACCCACGATTTTTGGTTTGTGCACATCTAAGGTACAGTACCTTTCGAATGATATAAATTTTATCCTCCTCATTTCATAATAAATACTTAAAAAGTGTACCGAACATTTTTTATGTTCACGTATTAATATAATGATTAGTTCCTTTGACTCGCGTGTGTAGTTTTTTAGTTGCTCCTTTCCCTTGTCTTCGACTAAGACTCTGCTCGAACCCTATTTGCATCTTATCGCGTTTTTTCTTTTTACCTGATGAGAAACGTTTCTTCACAACCGACTGTTTAATTAACTGGGACTTGCCTCATCTACCGTCCAATTATGAGCTTCCTTAAATAATAAATTACCTTTCTATATAAAATGCACGAGTATACTTATACACCGAAACAACTTCCATGACCTTAATAAAGTTTAGGTTTCCCTACTTCACCCTCTTCGACGTATTTTTTATATAAATTTGTTCTTCTAATTACAGCGCACACTTGCCAGCGCGTGCAACACGACTCCTTAATCGATCCCGCCTGCAGCAGTGCCAGCTGAGTAATAACGGCTCGGACAGTCCCAAATCAACAGACAGCTTCCGAAGGACACCATCTCGGGCCTCATCGCTACACCATAGTCAGCGTGATACCAACAGCTCATCGGATGATTTACTATTGCATGACAAATCGTTTAGGAATGCGATGATACAGGATGTGTTGCACTTTAAGAAGCAACTGCTACGACTACGACGAATCCTTCAGGAGGTGAGTGCGCAGTTTTTATAGTCAAATTGTACCAATGCATGAGACAGAGACTGGATGGTTATAAGTTTTTCTTGATATATTTTTCTATTATTTTATTTTTAATTTTATTGCATGTTTCACATTTTTTATTTCATATTTTGTTGTCACATCGAATATGCTATTCTACCGTTTCTATCTACTTGTACTACGTCCCATATGCGGGGTATGTGGTGTGTCGACATTTCTCTTTAACACGTACGCATACCAACTCAATTTTATATCGAAACAAAAAAAAAAATATAATTTCCATAAGGACGAAGATTGTTTGACGAGGGTAGGTATTTTCAAACAACAACATGTTAGATAATAATTTCCAGTGTGAACAGAATTTTCCCATTGTACAGTGTGTTTGACAAGAAACGTGTTTAAATCGGAAACATTGGCAACGCGGGTAAAATGAAAAACAAGTTTTATATGTCCAAACAAAATTTGAATCGAGTTTATTTTGAATTGAAATTATTCAAAAATGTTTGTACCTTTTTTTACATTTTATTTAACAATGGAAAATTTTACTTCTAAGAGGAATAGTGTCTCCTACTCAATTTTTTTTTTTCAACTCACTGAAGTTCAGTTGATATTATGCTTTTCTTCTTTGTTCAGGGTTACCGTGGTGTAACACTACAAATAGAGTTATAATTTCGCACGGAATAGTAAAACGAAAAGTTTTAAATGTCAGCTTGGTTTGATTGTGGGTCTTAATAAGTATTTATATATAAAAAAGCAGAAAGCTAAAAAAGTTTTCAAATATTAAGGTGAAGCGTCATTATTTCCGCTCGGTCTATTCAGTGACATCTGGGATCAGCATCACCGCTTGTTTTTTTCGACTCTCTCTCCCTTTCTCTCTGATATAGTTCCAACTCGCAATTTCCCATCCATGTAGTACAAAATGTCAACCTTTGATATGCAAACAATTAACCTCTCGGCTAAAAACTTTCGTCTTGTCAAACACACTGTGTATCGTTTCATCTACATACCTACCTACTTTTCCATTTCCCTCGTGCAATTCGTTTGCCTTCATTATGTGTCAGTCCCCAATATGTTTTACACACAATCATTTTCACTTAGATGCATGGGAAATCCGCTGAAACATTACCAACATACTACACATGGTTGTGTTTGTCATGTTTTACTTGTTACAATTATTTTCCTTTCCCACTTTTTTGTTACACTTTCGAACAGCGAACAAAAAATACTTAATTATCATGCGCACAGCATGTTTAAAATTCTAACAAGTTTTAATTTGTTCTCTTAATTGGCGTGACCATTTACAGACAGATACTCTCAACCCATTCGATACGAACAATGGGCAGCTCTTTGCATCCTGTGGACTGGATACCAAATTTTTAGAAGACATCGATGTGGCCAGTCTAACATCATCAACTACTGACGACCCACTACAGGAGTTGGCCGATCTACGTAGACAGGTGGTTTACCTTCAGGTATTTGCACGTGACTTCATTTCTTTCATTTTGTTACAATATTTATTTACAAAACATCAAAACAACAACAAAACATCCAAGAAAATTGTGTAAATGTTTACAAAAATCGATTGGGTGGAGTAGATTCGCAGAAATTTTTTTTTATGCTGAGCATTTTAATACTTGGATGATTAAAAGAGTTTAACTCGAGATTTTAGTTGTCAGGAAAACAAAGTATAAAGTCAGCTCATCCTTGCATACTCTTCCGCAACAGAACAACAAATACACAACGATCTGTAACAATTTAGCTTGAGAAAATGTGCCGACCCATTTAACGGGCACGATAAATTTTGACAGACACATAAAGTACATTCTGAAACAAAAGTTTAATTATTTAGCTCGAGCTGCGTACCACTCAGCTAAATGGGTTCGCTTAAGTTTAGTTCAGCTAAATTTTGGAGAGAATTTTGTATGGGAGCGAAGAGCTTAGCAGCGTACTAAGCTTCAGCAAATAAAGCATTTCATAAGAAATGTTCAGAACTTTTCCCATTTAAATGCGTACCGCTGAAATGCGAGATACGCATTTACTCTACTAAAGTACGGTAATTTAATTTACTCTACTAAAGTGAAGCTTTAATGTAAATCTGTAAATTGAAGTAAATCTTCATACGAAATCTTCCGGTTGAGGCCTAGTATGCTACTCACGCTTAAATTAAGCTCCCATACAAAAATGTCTCCAAAGATAAAATTAAGCAAAGCAGTTAAGCCAAGCAGTACGCAGTTCAAGCTAAGTTTGTTAGCCACTGTACGAAAAATCGGTATTCGCATCAACATTTCAAACGAAAGCAAATTAATAGTATGGAGAATGTTACAAATTCGTTGTTAATTTAATTTCTTTGAGAAATGGAATATTTTCACGAGGAGTAATGGAAGAGGTTTTTGAGGAGGGAGCTGTAAAATTACAAATAAAGAAACAGAACCAAGTCAATCAGATTTACCAACACGGTTTTTTTTTTGACACTGTTAAAATCAAGCGAAGTGGTGGAGGGAAACATTGCAGAGACGCTTAATTTTAGCTTTCCTGGAACAGCATACTAGGCTTCAAAGAACAAAAGCATTGAAAATTATTTGTGATTACAGCTTTAATAAAATCAAAGACTGTTGTCAAATCAATTGTCAGACATGATATTTATAAACAAAGTTTCGTGATTTATTGCAAAATGAACATTCTAATCAATAACCCTCCCTGTGTCCAGTCGGGTAAAGAGCTTTATTGCGTTTTCAAGACAATAAAGAAGGATTTTCCTAAATGCGTCGATAACGAACTTAAGTGGGATTTACGTAAATTGCGTTAATTTAATCGTGTTGTATTTTGGTATTGGTATTTGATTAGCTTCTGGATGACGCCAAAAGCACTAATTAACAACAAACTCCTTTAAATCATTATTTTCCGAGATGAGCTCCAAAAATTGACTTTTGTACATAATATAAGAATGTCGATTTTCTTTAGTTGGACTTTCGGGTGCCACAGAGGCGAATGTTAAATTTAAGTCATCGACTCAAACTACACAATTCCATTTGTAAACAATCTAACTTATTGACAAAATATTAAAATGCTCAATAATTAGAGAAATACAAACCAAAATCCAAATAAATTAAATGCAAAACTAAACAAACACACATAATTAAAATTCTTTAAAAAAATATATTCCCAAATATTTGTTTTTTTCCATTTTAGTTTAAATAGTTTTTAAGGTAACTTCTTCTGACATATTTATACCTTTATCTACGTATTTCGCAAAACAAGAAAAAAAAACATAAACTCTATATAACACCTTGTTTTTATTTCATTAAGAATTATTCTTTAATTTTTGATATTAGTAAATTTTGTGTATACTATAACAGTTAAATATAATTTGTAAACAAAAATTAAAACACTTTGAGTAAAGAATAATTCATTAAAATATTCATAACAACAGCAAACAAACATCGCATGTACAGCACAGATGTTGATTTTACAAATTAAATTTTGTTTTGTTCTTTTCAAAAGTTATTGTTAAATTTTTAGACTTTTAAAGTATTTAATAGAACCATGGATAAAATAGTTTTAAAAAGTATATTTTCATTTTTAGTTCGATATTGTAAAATCTATCTCGTTGGACCTATGTTTCATTATTGAAAAACTTTTTTCTTTTGTTTTTTATCAACAATATTTTCTTAGGGACAAGTTGAGGATCGTGACAGAACAATACGAATGCAGAAGACTCTTATTGACAAACTTGAATCGGACAATGGCAAGCTCCCACAAATGCTGTCTGAGAGGGAATGCGTTAACACTGCAACACAAACTGAAAGGGTAAGTAGTTGATGGCCTAGCGAATTTGTTGGCATTATAATGAAGATTTTCTTTTCTTTTCATTGTGCTCCTGCAGACCCGTCCACTTTCAATTGGCCCTGAAGGACTATCAAGGTAAATGAGTGTAAATTGTTGTTTTGTATCGCTATGGAGATGGGATACATAATTATCAAAATCACAAGGTGAAACAGTAAAAGGGTGCGCCAAAAACTAAGGAATTTTTTGAGAATTAAGTATTGAAGGTGCCACATGTCTCCTGCATTAATAGAGAACTTTTAGCACTTCAGAAACTCTTATACCCATTATGTATTTAATTATTAAACAAAATTCCGATATGTGAGAAGATTCAATCCTCTCAGTTACAAACAATGGTCTCTTGTAAATTAGTGTTCTGTCAATTATTTGAAATGCATGTGACCAAAAGTGTTAATGGAGCAGTTTATTTGTTAATGTATTAAGCAAAATCTTATATGGCTAGTATGTATGTGAGAAACGCTTTCGTTAAATGTGAAAATATAGAGGGATTTTGGATTAAGGTAGGGGGCGTGGCACCTTTCGGACAAAATCCGTTTTAAAGCACTATGTCTTGCAACTTATAGCAACAATGGTTGCGAATTTTGTTAGACATAGGTATATGTAATTCATTATGACAAGCCTCTTTCAAAAGTAGGCGGGATTGTAGAACAAGGCGTGGCACCTACCATGCACCAAAAATAAATTTTAAATGCTTTGTATTTTGGTATTTACCGCAGTTTTAAGACTCAGTAAATTATATATATATTTCCCATTGATGTTATTGTGCAAAATTTTGGGGACAAACATTTTTTTGTAGGTTTTAAAATGAATCAGTTTCTGGCGCCACTCTTTATTTCTATTCATTTCCACTCCATGTAGCTTTACAATTCACTCAACCTCCGAAATATATATTCTTACATTTAATTTAATTTGAATTATAATTTATTTCCATTTATTTATACAAACCAAACTAATCGTTTTCAGAGTTACCTATTTAAATCGACTTTTGCACCGACAAATACTCTTGTTTACGAATGCGTTTTTCATTGTTAAGACAAAAACCCACACTGTTATACATAGTGTCACAAATTCTTCGCGACACATTCGCTTCAAAGTCGGTCAAATTTCGCAGAGCATTGGCCTTTTAATACAGCATTTAATTTTCCAGCTCGGCTCAGCTATTAATACCGCTAAAAATGAACTAAATCGTCGCTGTCATCAGCTAAATTTGTTCTATCATAGGCTTATTCCCTCCTTTCAATCACTTAGCTTGACTTACAGTAGAGATCTGCTTGGGAACTCCTGGGTTCACCTGGTAGTTCCAACGTTCGTCGGTCGGTATGCTTCAGCTAGGAATTTTCTCAGAACTAACGTGTTTTTAGTTTTTCATTATATTCAACGGATTTTGCTGTAGGTTTTGTGTAGATCTGTTCCTATACAAAAATGAGAGTAAATCTGCTTATATTAAAAATATATATTTTTATTTTTTTAGCTTCATTTAAATTTTAACTAAAAAAAATACTTCCAAAAATAAGCTTTTGTATTTAGTAAATCATCTGTTTCTCTCTCTCTCTCTTTGAATCATTACATGCTGCTATTGACAAACAATTTGTATTTGAATTTTGGATTCATGTACAAAAAATGGTATAATATTTGTACTCGCTTTTTAATTTTTTAACTACAATTACAATTCTGACACAAAAAATCACACTGTATGCACAATGAAATTCGCAAATGTTTTAAAAATTTGATGGTTTCTACAGAATACAATTCGGCCAGGTACTCTTTTGTGATGTTGTTTTGGCAATTATCGTTTTATGTGCTATTAATATAATTTGTATTCTCCATATAACATATTCATGTATTGATCCATGTTCTTCGTGCCTTTAAAATGAAAGTTTTTTTATAATCGTAAAAATAAATTACGTTCAGCTTATGATTCAATTTATGTTGAAGACATTTGGAATATTTATGAAATATTTTCCTTGTAACTAAGTATTGGTTGTATATAACAATTTACTACTTACATTACCAGGCATACCAACGGTCTTGAGGGACAATAATAAACTTAGTAAGTGGGCATTTTAAGCCTTTAGGGAATCACACAAAAAACATGTAAAAGAAAATACAACATTTAGGTATTTGGAACTTTTGTAATAGGGTTTATTGTAAAAATTATTTGTATAAGGTTTTGTATTTTTTCTTTTACGAAATTTGGCAGTTCAATCAATTTCGATTTTGGGTAAAAAAGGGTTCTGTGTTCCACGTCTTTGGGAGCCAGGCAGCTTAGAATCAAAAATCATTGGCTATACAAAATCTATTCACTTTTTGAATAATTTTGTTCTTGCATTCATACTTTAACTCGTCCATGTGACACATCAGTCGTCATTCACATTCGCATTTTCTAATTCGTGGCTTTTGATTAAGCTCTACACACATTGGACTTTTCTATTTCGTTCTGTTCCGATTCAGAAAATCTTTTCTTAATCGAATGGTCTGAGAGTCCGATCTGGATGACACAAAAAGCTGATTGATATCATAAAATATTTAGGGAAATATTAGCTTCCTTAAGTATTCTCCTTTTTTGTTTTGATTCAGAATTACTTGATAAATGTCAAGTAAAAGGTACTTAAGTCGGGAAATGATTTTGGCAGTGAGCGAAATTTCCTACATCCTCGTGAATTCGTTTTTGTTCTGGCTGGCCTGTACCGCATTCAATCAAATATACAGTCTAAAGCGTTTAACTAAATTTCCTAAAATCGAATTTAATTGAATTATTTTTTGTTGTATACAGTATTCCATTTTTATATCTATCTTATAGCAGTCTTTTAGATATTTAATAGTGATTTATAAAAAAAAGAAATCAGATACCCTCACAAGTGTCATTCTAAAGCTCGACAAACAAAATATTTTAAATACAAAATTTTTAAAACCCAAACTATTCCGCAAATATTTGGTTAAACCATGGTAAACCTATTACTTTTGCATGCTGCAAATTGTAGTCCAGTGAGGTAAATCTTATTTATTAACTTCCCTGACTTGCATGTCAACTCGAAAAATAAAATATAAATGTCTTTGCATTCCAATAATAAATAAAACAAACCGCATAAATAAAACAATTTTTCGCTTTCGTCCCTGCTTGACTTATAAACTTGTTGTTAAAAATACAAATTTAATAATAAACTTATTTCTTTTCTGTTGCTCTTTTTTTCCGATTTCCAATTTCTTTTAGAAGTAAACCTGAATACACAAGTTACACCACACATTTCCCTGCCACGACGATAATCACCACCACAACGTCACCCAATAGTACATCACCAACGCAGGCGTTGACAGCTGCAAATAATAATCAAACTCGCCGTCATACGGTTATCTCAACAACCTTCACCAACTACAATCAGATCTCATCGTCGTCGCCCAGGCGAGCATCAATTGCCTGGGAACAGCAACGTCCAAATGCCGCCACTGTAGTCTATAAGCCAGTTAAGATAACCCTTATTGGTGATCCAATGTCTGTGTCTTCGGGTGGGAAATGTAATGGATCAACAACATCCACATCATCGATACCAAGTTGTAGTAGTGATGTTCAAAGCAATGGTTCCTCTGACAATAGTAGTAGCAGTGCGGATGAGGAGAATCGTAAAAATTTATTAAACGGTTACCATCGCCATCAGTACAATGCAAAGCAAAACGGTTATGAAGAAATCGAACTAAGGAATCATCATCATCATAAGAGAACGCATAATCAATATAACCAGCATTCGCATCCGAATCAACAACATCAGAACAAACAACAAAATTTAACCCCTACTGTTACGATAGTCTGACTTTAGTGATTTGTACTCGATAGGACATTAATTATTAAGCAGAACTAAATTTAAAAAGAAAAAGAAAAACTCAACAAATCTCAAATCAACTCTTGATTTATTAAGTGGAAAAAATGGCAAACCATTTTAACTCATCTTACAATAATGATCCAACAAATTACTACACACACCTAACTATTAAGTAAATTATTGCTTTTTCAATGGCATACATTAGGGCGCATGGAAATCGCTTCAATTTGAATGAATGGCCGATTTTGCAGAACCTTACGTAAACCTAACATTGGTTGTGTTTAGCAAACAGCACAGACTGCGTATTTAATACTACGATTGACGTCTAAGAAGAGTGTACTTCGTCTGTCATCTCACTTCATTGATGCGAGTACAACTATATTTATCTCTTTTTCAATAACCCTCAGTCCGAACTAAGAAAACAACAGCACAAGTAAATTTGACATTTTGTTAATCTTTTTTAAAATAATCTGCATTGTAAGCGTTTTCCACTCGAGCTTGCATTTTGGTACTGCACTTCCAATTGGGGCAAACTTATAAATCAGCCTGAATTCCTAGGCTTAGGTTCGAAAAGACTAGCTGCACCTACTTATTGCGATACGTAGCGCCAACTTTTATCAGAAATATTAGAGAAGAGATGGGATAACAATGTGATCTCTTGCAGATGTAAACAGATGACAGATGATGTCACATGTACGAAGAAATTGCGGGCTTATCATACATATCTGTTTGAATATATTTCAGTGTTACATTAGCATTTGAAGTGTTTTCTTATTGTTATGCCCATTTAAAAAGCTATAGCGCAAGTGGCGCAGTTTATCATATAAATTTACGTCACTCGTACATTTTGGTATAAAAAAGAAAAGATAAATCCAGCTCCTTGAGTGGAAAGTTATCAACGAGCTTTTTCGACTTCTCGTTGTAATGTTTATAAGGAAAACTGAAAAAAAAAATGGTTGATAGAAATAAGAATTCAACATGTTGCAAATTTATAATTTTGCTGAAGTATCGATATATTAATTCAATAGTGTTTCTAAGAAAAGTGTGGACGTTATGTGATCAAGAGTTGCATTGTGCCAGAGCATATTAGTTACAATGTGGTTCTCTGAAGTATGCCTTCGATCACTCAGCAAAAGGAATGTATCACCGAAATAAAACCGAACGATATATTCCGTCTTTCATACAGTTGACGTTTTTCCAAAATTAAACGTCAAAATCATGACCACAAGTAAAACAATATTGCTCTTACATTTAGTAAACATTTAATTGGACTGAGTCCATTGATAGCCAAACAGTGTGGCCACTATTACTTTTATTTGCAAAATGGTAAAAACTTTTTCAAAAGAAAAATTCTTCTCAAAAAAATGTCAGGGCAAACTTTTCATTCAAATTGAAGCGTTTTAAATTATCCTTATAAGATTTGTGGAAAACGCTTTCCGGCTTTTAACAAAAATGTCCTTCGCTTATGAGTTAAAACCTAGACGCAGCAGCAGTAGATATTGTATGTAATATTTTAGTTTTTTTTAGAAATTGTTTAGTTTCGACTTGTGGTTAATTTTAAAAAAACATCGTCCTGGACAAAAATCGCACAATTTTATTTTTCAAGAGAACTGCTTACTCAAATTATTTACATATTCAAATCTGTACTTACTCAACTGAATTTTGGTAAGAGTAGATCCTACTTCCAAGTGCAATGACTATTTTATATATATCCAGAATTAGTTTTTTTTTTAAATACAAAAAGGAGGTGTTTGACAATAGGATGGAGTCACCCTGTTTTCTATTAAAATTCAGTAACTAACAAGCAAATTGAAATGGTGGTTAGTTATATAAAGGAAGTATGCTGGCATCGATAGTTACTGAGATGCCCATTGAAATTTGATACAACAGGGTGTCTCTACTTATCTTGAAAATACCTAAAGATGTACAATTACGTTTTTTTTTTTTGTCGATAAGAAAAACATTTGCCACCCAGAGACTATAGTAAAAGTTTCCTAAGTGATTTAATTTTTTGTTAGGTTAGCAATTAACATTCAATGAAATAGAAAATAATTTTACAAACTTAGTTTTTGCTTTATTGACTTTATAACCAATGAAATTTAATAATTGTATATGTATTCTCTCAGCGTGGAACATTTCAAATGAATATAATTATTAAAAATGAATTACTAAAACATATTTATTATTGTTATATTCATCATTATATAAAAATGAATCATTATAACGGTATAATTAATAATCTTTAGTAGCTAAATATATATACATACATTATATATATATATATAAATATTATTACTTATGTATAACTACTATTATTGTATTTTAATTAAAAGCTGAATGAATGAAGGACTAAATAGCAAGTAAAAGGAATAACAACCAACAAAAATTAAAAGTAAAAGCAAGCAAAAAAGAAAATTAAAGACACAATGATAATAATAAATGAAAAAATAAAATTGCCTAAGTAGAGCCGAATGGTATGAAGACGAAAATGAAAATAAAAAAATGAACTTTTGATTTATTTACAGAACAAGGTGTTTTATTTGTTTATATACTGTTTCCGGAGACATTAATCATTTCGTTATAATATGAGGAATATTTTAAAACCGTAGTGGGGCTAGACACGGCTGCAAGGAATCGAAAAAGTGACGATTATAACCAGCGATGGCGGTGATTTACGCATTCAAGCCTTTATTACTCAAACACACACCCACAAATGAGTGGAAATATATAACCTCGTTGTTAAAACTCAAAGCACAAAACACCTGGCGCTGGGAGACTCGTTTCAGAAGACTCTAGGATTCAAGGATTTCTCTTCACAGCAATGCTTATATATATTTCCGCGACTGAAATAGTATCACTTAGCTAGTTATTTCCGGCCGCACTCAACAATTCAGCATTTATTACGACGTCGTTATGATGACAATTAACAGTCTATCGCACCTACGATCGATGGGTTTTTCTCTTTTCTCATGGGACCGCAATCCAGACGAACGTATTTCAAACACTCCCTGCATTGTAGTCTCTGAACTTGGATTTCAACCTTCTCGAATCGATTTTGTTGGGGGAAAGTTCCAAAGTTGGACCACCAATCGATCGACAGCAATTTGATAGACGTGGTAAGTCCACGTGCTTCCTGCTTCCCAGACAACATTTAACATTTTTTATTTTACATACATGATCCATACAGATCATGGATTTCCACGGTTTATAACAATAGTACGGGATCTGCTGTTGTAAACCATGGAACCATATGTACCTTGTTCAAATGATTGACTAGATTTCTCGACTACCTTTCCTTAAATGTCAATATGTGACCGATCTAGGCCAATCAAAAACCAGATACGTCAAGTAAGTCAGCTGCCAGACTTTTGAACGTCCCCAATTTCTTGACTGAGTACACGTTTTTCCAATTTGGCAAACAGATCAATTTGTTTTAAAAAAAAAAAACTTTTGATTTTGATCGAGATTGATTTTATTATTCGATTTGTCAAAAAAAAAATATTTTTTTTTTTGATCTGAGGCACTTTTGAGAAATCTCGATTTTTTCTCAGATTTACATCTACTTTCACTAATACCAATATGTATGGCACACAGCTGGCGGTTACGATTTGTATTAAATATTATTATTTTGAAATCCGTTATGAAAAATGTGTCAAAATCAATTGAAATGGGTTTCTAGTGCTAGTGAAAAAAATACACAAAAGAACTAATAAAATTCGGATTTAATTATCGATTTGACAGCACACATCTGAATTCGGAGATTAAAATCTGAAATGCGAAATCGAAATAAGTTGCCGGTTCGTATATGTGGCGGACGTAGAAAAAGTGACACTAGCAATCCAGTTTTTGCGTTATCAGTACCTACATCTAGTTCAGACAAATCTCGCCTGAATCTAGCTGTCATTCTTTACTTAATAACAAATTTTCTTAACTTTACCTCATGAATTGGTCGATTTGGAGGAATTGTCTGACGTTTTGAGGAATTTCGATTCACCAAAAGTCGAGAACCATTCTCGCACACTTATATTTTTTTTAATCCAATGACAACTATTGGCCTAGACGTCATTATAAGACAAAGACGTCTATTGGGTTAGACGTTATTTTAAGCTCGCTATCTTATTCATTTAATAGCTACCTATATAAGTGTAAGTAAGTGTTAATAGCTCAATTTGTTAAATAATTCAATCACTCAATTGACGCGGAATAGAATTAGAAAGGAAAAGACGTTTCAAGTTTTACAATGCACTACGCCCTACACATTTGGTCCCGAATTTGATTCTTACACTACAATCTGCAAGTGACGCTTGAAAATTCAGTTCTTTTGATTAGAGAACCTCCTAACAAGCAAACCCACCATTAACTCAAATTCGGAATATACTGGAAAAGGAAAAAGGTGACATCTGTCATGGCCGTATGAGATCCAATTCAACGAAACGTCACATTGGATGCGTGAACAAAATAGAGTTTTCTTTCGACAGCTTCAGATATAGACTTTTTATATACCTATGTATATATAGTACTCAGTACAGAGTTTGAATGTGTTGCTGTCGGAAAGCTCACCACACCATTGCACAAATGTTCGAACTGATAGCGCTGCGAAAACAAATCAAATGCGATTATTTGCGCTATCAAAATGAGCTAATGCCGCAGCAATCGCACATTGCATATTTATTAAAAATAAACGTTCAAAAAATTGCTTAAAATTAGTAAATGATTATTTCTTATCAGTCTGCTGAAATTTAAGACGATCACTCATCTTACTCTTCATCCTCATCTTCAGATGTGCCCACCATCTGTTCGTACATGTCAACGATTCCGTAATCCTGAGCTATTTGGAAATTACGAACGCAAGCCTTGACCGGTGTAACCACACAAAGTGGCTTTCGTCCATCGAAATAGCCATTGTTGCGTTGGTACTGAATGTTTCGCTTTTCCATAAATTCCACCAACGAATCTAAACACGGGCACTGCCAGGGATTTCCCTCGATTGACACCTTTTGGAGAAATGGAAATGTGGCATTGACTTCGGGCAGGAAAGTGACCTTGTTATGGTCGAGCAGAAGCTCGGTGAGGCCGTTGAAGCTTTCCATTACGGCGGCGGGTATATCCTCAATGTAGTTATGAGCAATGTGAAGTTTCTTCAGCCTCTTCAACGAGGCAAACATTCGTACGTCCAATTTTTCGTGCGAGTTGTGGCCCAGACTGAGGTAGTCCACATTGGTGAGGGCCGTGAATACGTTGTGCGGCAGAGTCTTTAAATTGTTTCGAGTGAGAATGAGTTTGCGCAACCGTGGCATTGCTTCTGGGAAGATATTTTTATTCAGGGTTGTAAGGCTATTACGAGACAAGTCAATCGTATCCAAGCTAGATAAGGCGGAGAAGGTGTTTTCGCCGATTTCTGTGATGTCATTGTTGTTGATATACAGCTTTCTTACTGATCGTAGGCCGGCGAAAGACACTGAGTCAAGCGATTTAATCCTGTTCCCCGAGACGTTGAGGTTTTGAAGTAGACTTAGGTCACGGAACGGCTGACCAGAAAGGCCAACGATATTGTTTGAACTCAGGTCCAAGTGCAGTAGTTTCACTCTGGAAAAACCTAGAAACACATTCGGCGTAAGTGATTCGATGCTGTTGTATGACAAGTTTAGGACTTTCAAATTGTTCAATCCCTGAAACGCACGATCTTCGATCTTCCTCAATGGATTTGCTGTTATTGAGAGCACCTTGAGCTGGGGCATCCTCTCAAAGCCGTTCGATGGGATCTGGAAAGAAAAGTTTGCGACTTTAAAAATGCTACTAAACACGCCCTCCTGCGTATTTGTACTCACAACATCGAGCAAATTATCACCTAACGACAGATATTCCAGCTTTGGGACCGCCCCCAACGAAATCGACTTGAGGAGATTGTAACTCAAATCCAGATACTCCAACTGACCAAGACTTTGGAATGCATTCGTCTGCACGTTGTCTATATGATTGTGTGACAAATTTGCCGATCGTAGGTTTGAAAAATTGTCGACAAAACTTCGTTCGATCACCCCAAACTGGTTATAGCTTGCATCCAGATACTGAAGTGTAGACCTTGGATGGAAATAACTTATCTTGAATTGAGACGCTTGTGTGCCAGAGATATTCAAACTCTGCAGAGAGCGTACGTCTTTGTATCCATGATCAGAGTAAACAATACTCCCGGCTTGAGATAGATCAAGTTTTTCGATAATGTTCAGAAATTTCGCTTCGTGTTCTAAAAAAAAAAAAACCGTTAAAAATGCGCACTTCACACGGGTGACTACGATGGATTACCTGCTACGTGGAATGTACTTCCAGCGTCATTAATAATCGTAACTTGTTTCCATGCTGGTGTCATCTCCTTGGAGAGTTCGGCCAATGACGCTAGATTCGAACAGGTTACACTATCCACATTTTCATCGGGATGACACTTTTGTGCCTGCACAAACGGGTTCAGTATAAATAGTAAAACCACAGCGAACTGCGCTAATGGTAAGTCCGTCATTTTGTTATCGGGTAAGAGACTCTCCGCCGATGTGGTGACGAAGGTGGTCGCGATACAACTGCTGTGGTGAATGGTCTTCAAGTCAGCTGAATTGAAATCAACTTGGTTCGGAATGTACCTAAACTGACTGTGCACATTCTCGGGCAATGTGTGCTTTGCAAAAATATTACTTCAAAAGTAAAGATCGATGAGATGTTTACATCTGTCAATCAAATGCTACCTACCACACTTGCGCATTAGCCAAATTAGTACTTTTATTATCTAACCAGGCATGTTTACTTGAATCCCTACAGCTTCCGTACATTTTTTATTGAAGCAACCAATGGAAAACGAAAAATGCTCCACATAGTCCACTAGATTAATGGTGGCCATGAAGATGATAACCCGAGAGCAGGTTTAGGTTAAATCTATTTTAGTTGGCATCTCCTTATCAAACACAGGGTACTTTGATTGCGTTGCAAGATTTCGTTTCCAGAGATGAGAGGGTTTCTCTTAACTTGGCACACAATATAGAAATAGATATGTAGTACATACTTTGTCTTCACTGTTCTATATTTAGATTAAGTTGTTGCGTTGGATAAGTTAACTAGGTAGGTTATCTAGCAATTGTAGAATGATGATGGTTAATCGCGTTTATTTTTTAAAGAGGGACACTGTGTTGAAAAGGATCAACGCTTTACATTCGAACGGATGGGGTTTTGTTGTTCACGCGCTAAATGAACTTAAGAACGTACCGTGTATTAGTTTATTAGCCAACTAGTTCACTTTAGATCTGTTCCTTTACCTTAAAATCTTACGCGTTTTAACTATTCTTATGAATTTTTAGGAATTTTTACTCAATGCCGTTACTAACTCGTTAAATTCGTAACAGAGAGCGTCATCGAGAAAGCAAGATGTTAATCCCCCACTGAGAAACTTACGAATTTTTACTCAACAAATTTCTTGGTGTAAGAATTGGAAAATCTGTCAGTCACCTTGCAATTAACGGCTGATTTGAAATTTCTTGTCCTATTTGACATATGCGTGCTTTGTTTTAATTTCTTGCGTATTAAAATGGTAGTAAGGGACAATCTCCTTCACGTAATTTTCAATGCATTGTCGCTTGTTCGCCTTCTCGAATTACAAGTAACATCAGTAAAAACTCTTTCACATACTAGGATTCATCAAAAAGAAGTTCGATTGATACCGAATCACTTTCACCGCTAGATAGATGAATCAACTAAGTTTGTTATCGTCTTTTAAACGACTTTTCGTTACAGTTTTTTGAATTGTGTAAATGGTGTACCTGCCATTTTTAATAGATTACTACAAAACCGTTCCCTTTATTTTTTGTAAGTGTCTATCTTTGTGAGAGTTTTTATCCCCACCACTGCCATTTGGACAGTCTTTTCCATTCTTACTACAAAAGTAAAGGAACAAACCATTTGACTCCAATGATGTCGAGAATGACTGAAGAAAATATACGATAACGACACTCGGTCTTTATTATTCCAAGTTCTTGTTTCTTGTACTTAAGTAGAAGACGTTACGCGTGTTTTATTAAACTGCTGTCTCAGGAAAATAAACTAATGTCGTTTGTCCATTGGGACCACCAAAAATCTTTTTCAGATCTCAGATTTGATGCGGCCCATGGAACATGCAATGAAATTGATCTGCTTTTGTAAATGGATTAGTGCGTTATTTGACAACAATATCAGCTGTTCAAATTGCATTTGTTTTTGTTAAAATCAACCATGGAAATCGGCTTGAAAAATGTTTGCTCTGTTGTAGTTACAAAAGGAGTAGTTTTGGTGATTCGTAGAGTTTCCAGATGATGAAGAAGACAATGAAGATAATAATTCCTCTAAAACTATGTCCATTGCTGTTTATGTATTTCTTTATTTTGGTTCCCACGAAACTTTGCACACCTGTTTTAA
The DNA here is from genome assembly GCA_916610125.1 of Cheilosia vulpina. NCBI lineage: Eukaryota > Metazoa > Arthropoda > Insecta > Diptera > Syrphidae > Cheilosia > Cheilosia vulpina. The sequence goes on from OU744278.1 coordinate 51,768,127, forward strand.
AACAAACTTCTTAAAATGACGTAAAACAGCTGTGCTGTATTTGTGGTAGTATGTGTAAATCTGAAAAAATATCGAGATTTGCAAAAAGCGATCCGAATCAAAAAAAAAGATTGATTTTTTTTCCTAATAGAACACCAAAAGTGATTTAGATCAAAAAAAGGATTGATTTTTTGTCCCAATGGAAAACGACATAAGTAAAATATTCAGCATGCAGTTACAATAACTGCACTCCATAATTGACAGTTTCGAAACTTACACTAGGCATGTTGAAAACTTTCTGGTGATGTGTTCATGAAATTGTTACTAAACCGCTTTCAGCGCCACTGACTCTCAACGATAGAGAACTAGGACCAAGAGACAAACATCAAATTATTCCAGTTTATACATCTTATTCACTTATGTAACTGTGACGTGTTTTATAAAGCATTTTCTCTTCTAAACTTGGCATAGGTATTGTAAAACCAAAAACCTCCTTTCATAAAGTCCACTTATTAGGGCTGTTTTTTTGAGCTTCGTTCTACTACGCTCTACTTGACACTTCGAGACTCGCAGTAGTTATTGTAATTTGTGTGCTGAAAATCTTACTTCACTTTGCTTTGCTGAGAAGGAAGGTCAAAAAAACACGCCTATTGTCATTCAGACTTAACGATAAATACTAAAACTTTTCAAAATATTCTACAAAAGGACTTGTGTTCTTTTTTTAAATATCACTTCATAAATAATAATTCAAAAACTAATATAAAATAACCCAATTCTGTCAAGCTCCCGAGTTCTTTATAACCAGACACTAATAGTGTTTATGAATTTTTTTTTTTGGTTCTAAATCTACATAAACCTCATTTAAAGATGTTCATAATAAAGGATCAAATAACATAATCATTGTTGAAATCAGTGAACCTGTTTTTGAGTTATCTTGGCCAAAATGTATATCCAGACCAACAATAACTTTTCAAGAGAATGCAGAGTTTAGTCTGACAGTTGTCAAGACAATTTTCTAAAGGTAGGGTAAACTGTTTTCGAATTTGAAGAGGAGGACCGCCCAGTTACGTGATAATAACTACATACTTATAAAAAACTAGTAGGTATCTCCGCACATAATTGTATGGGCACAATAAAAAAAAGTACCAGCAACGACTTACTGCCCACCTAATCATGCAGTATAAGTTATTTCATTCCATGCGTATCGCGTATGTACTTCTCTACGCACTATTCAACGGGTAAATACATTTATTACTGTCTCCCTATCAACGTTTTGTTTACCCCAAACAGTGTTGCCGAAAGTACTCCCATAGGAGTGTTATACTACTTTCAACACCTCCATACTTCTCATTTCACATTCGTACTCCTATTTTTTGGAATACCTAAAATATCTTGCACTTGCGTCTTACATTAAACAAGCAGCATATAGAAAGACGTGGGAAATCAAAAATCTATCTGCCATAAGACAGATTTTTTTATATTTATTTATATATACTGAATTTGTGTGCCCACATTCATTTTTAAAGGCTAACAAATGTCTGTACAACATTTTTTTTTCAAAATACTCCCCATTTTTGGCTGCTGTACTACGCTATAATATTTCTCTCCGGCAACACTGACCCCAAATAAGATTTTGATTTTGTGCGCCGACGTAAAAATATCCGAATCCCTCCACCAGCACAAATCAGCTGCTGCATGGCAAACAATCATCAGTCACGTCTCTTGTCAAACCAAAATGAGTATGCTTTCACGTTGTGAAATGTGAATGTGATTAGACTAGCAAACGACGCGACACAGGCAGTGTAGTTAAAACTAATACTAAGACCAGCACAGGTCGATTCAGCAAGATTAGATTCAGTTTATCGCCAACGTTCCAACTGCTAGGAACTGTTCCGAGTTCGCCTCCGAAAACGCCCGAATTTATTCGTGAATCATACGCTATTTATTGTCAGAAACCGGCTAAATTTGAGACAACAGACAGTAGATAAGGCCTAACCTGTTCGAATATTGTGATCCGATAGGTATGGGGACATTTAGAAACGTGTCTCCGTCGGCATATCGAGCGGTCTATGCAATTAAAAAGCAAGTGCAGCAAAAATGCATGTTCTCCAGTTCACTGGATGTTCAAACAGTCGTTACCCCCACACCAAAACCACATATCGCTGAGTCAGTATTTGAAAACCAACCTGTTGCTGCTAAAAAGGTAGATCCCCCCTCCCCTACAATGATATGTTAGACATTGATCATTAAATTGTTTATAAACACTAATTGCATATAGAATGTTGAAATGGCGGCAGCACCACTGACAGACACATTCGGGCGACATCATTCATATCTTCGTATTTCGTTAACCGAACGATGTAATTTGCGCTGTAAGTGTTATTTTAATTAAGAATTTCTAAATTGTTATTGTTTTCATGCACTCGAGTATAACGATAGTAATATTTAACACTTTGCACAATTCTTCTGAGTGCCTATATTGATACTTAGACAGGTTTTCAGTTGTTGTCAGTTTGTCATGCTGTACTTACATAATTTTAGATTAGATATAGAAGGCTGGCACTAAGTTCGTTCGTGTACTTTTTTGCAAACGTAAAATTATTAAAAATTTGTTAATAAACTGTGCGAATGCGACCACTGAGAAAATTGAAAAAAAAAAATGAGATTAATTTTTTCGTAATTTTCTATTCGCCGAATTTCGACTTACCGAAAAATTAAAACTGACAGCTCAAAAGTTTGACAACTAAAACTATTTATTTTCGTCTTCAACGATAGGCGTGTTTTTTTGAGCTTCGTTCTCAGCAAAGCAAAGTAAAATTACAATCACTACTGCGAGTCTCGAAGTGTCAAGTAGAGCGTAGTTGTTGTAATTGCGTGCTGAAAATCCTACTTTACTTTGCTTTGCTGAGAACGAAGCTCAAAAAAAAGAGGCCTGATGTCGAAGGAAGAAGTTGTAATTGAATGTTCTCCTAGAACATATCAGCGCATTCAAAATGGTAAATTTAATAGGTATTTAGCTTATAATAAATTCAATTACAACTCATTTTTGTAGATGCTCCATTTTATGATAATATTAAAATGACTTTACTTAAACTTTTTGTAAGAAAACCGGTCAGGTACTTATCTTGAAATTGAGAGATTTCTCTCTCTCGATTTTTGATATTTGACGTTTTTCATTTTTCTATGCTGAAAGTACACGAACGAACCTACTGGCACACCATTACCACACTAGCATATTTAATATTGCAGCTGATATGGCGAAGGTGATGGTAATCGAGTAGGAAAAAGGCGTTGCCAGATGGTGTTGTTGAAAGTTATTACATAATATCACATGTGACACAAAAATATAAAACGCAGTCAGCCTTATTTAGTTAGGCACCCTTTAAAATGCCTCTAAACCTTAATTTTAAAATTTATTCAACGTTGTATAGAGCTTGTATAAGCTAAACGCGTTTGGAGGTTGTTTAGTGCCTGTGTAGAGGTGGATTAGTTTCAAAATGTCATTTTGACTTATTGAGCGAAAAAGCTTGCCTTTTTAGTTGGGATGCATTAGTTCCGACGTTTTCATAGTAAATTAGGTATTAAGATTTTGTCCTCGATTATGTGTGAAAATATTAACTATTATATAATATTTTAATTCAGATTATGCATAATGCAATGGAGTACCATTTCTTCGAACGTTATTCTTTTAATTTTTCAGTTTTAATTGAAATGAATTCGTATTTTTCACAAGCTGTTAGGTTTTTTCTGTTATCTTATTGGACAGATAAATTTTACAAATTTCTTTTTTTTTATTACTTTTTCTGGGAAATTTTGTTGGTGTATAAAGGTTGTATAAATAAATATTTATATGAAGTATGTTTAATTTATTTAAACAAAAAATGGTGTTAAATGTTACAGTCGTTAAGTTCAAATATTGGATTCTTAATGTGGTATTCGATTGGGCACTCTCAGAGCAATTTTTTTGATCTAGGTCACTTTTTATATTCGTTTCGTACAAAAAAAAAGCAATCTATTGCCGATTTCAGATCACTTTTGCGAATCTGGATTTTTTTCTCCGAGTCACTTCAGATTTGCTAATACAATTGCATTCGAGTTTGACACTTGTGCAAAAAAAACCAATTGGTGGATCTATTTTTGTTAATTACCTTTATGTACAAATATTTAGAAATCAATTTGGGCTCATGTTTTAATATAAAATTTAACCATAGTGAATGAAAAACGCGTATTAAAGTGTCGAAGATTACGCATAATCAAATCGCACAAATATCAACCAAAGAAAAGAGCAAGTGAGGTTTTTATATTCGATTAGACACCAGAAATCTGAAGAAGCCCAATCGAATACCACATAAGATGAACAGCGCTTTTTTTCAGAATGCCTTTCATGAAGTATTTGTCAAATTTTAACGGTTCGGAACATTTTTTCAGGATAAATTTTGACAGATTTGTATGTTCTGTTGTGTTTTTGTGTTGTGGAAAAGAGAGACGTCAACGAAAGACTCCAATTTTAAAAGATTTCTGTTTCAAAGAATAGGTGTTTTCTGTGACACTTATCCACAACGTTCTCTAAATCAAAATTTAGTTAGAGCTCTTGCTAATGTTTGGAGAGAAAAATTGGAGAGCAACATACTATGCTTAAATGTAAAATTGCACTGCATATCAAGTGGTCATGTTCTATGACTATGGGGATGCGGACGTTCAAGTATCTAGTTTAGTAAGTCTGACAGGTGGCTGACTTGCTGTAACTCAGTTTTGATTGGACTCCATTTCAGTTGATGCTTATGGAAGGGTAGCCGACGAGAATCTAGTCACTCTCTAGTCCAGACCAATCTAGTGGACTTATATAGTAAAATGAGAGAGACCTTAGCGGTAAACAAATGATGAGAGTGAAATCATATTAAGTTGCGTAATTAAACCAATAAAATTGATTCAATAGTAGCTAGGCCTTTGAATTCGACCACTGTTTATTTATTATTCGAATTAGTACTACAAACTATATGAATCTATTAAGGGGCCTTACGCCTCCCAATTAAAATTAAGACTCTAGTCTTTGTATAAACAAAAAATCGTGGTACCTGTCGCAGACTTGATTGCGCAATTTGGAGTATTGATATTATCTGTTCTGCGCAAAGCAGTTTCTAAAATGTGGGCGGAGTTTCATGGGGCATAGCGCCTTCTATGTGATTGGAATAATAGCAAGGGTGAATCTTTGATGTTGCGTGCAGGATCTAGTGATAGCGTGGCGCAGATTCTACTTTGCTCTGCTGAGGTAGATGTTCAATAAGGCACACGCATAGTATACTGTGAATTAACACCAGAGTTGGTATTTGGTTGTAGTTTTGGCGATTTTTTAGCTCAATTTTGTTAAAACCTAAAGCAATCATCTAACAAGAAGTGCCAGAATAAATATTTTAAAATCAAAAATGTACCGACCATGGTGGCTGATGTTCTCTTAAACTTCATATTTAATTTTCGGTGCAGGTAAATATTGCATGCCAGCTGATGGTGTACCGCTCAGCCCAAAATCACATCTCCTTACAACCGACGAGATTTACCACCTTTCTAAAATATTTGTCGAGCAAGGCGTTCGTAAGATTCGTCTTACCGGTGGAGAGCCTACAATTCGACGAGATATCGTTGAAATAATTGGTAAGCCAAGCCCACTTACTCTCTTCGAACAGCATTTGAGTTAAATTTTTTTTTTTAGAAAAAATCAAACAAATCCCAAAATTGGAAAATGTCGGTATTACTACAAATGGACTTGTACTCACAAGGCTGTTGGTGCCAATGCAACGAGCTGGTCTTGATGCTCTAAATATCAGTTTGGACACATTGCAGGCGCACAAATTTGAAGAAATTACCAGACGCAAGGGATGGGAACGAGTCATTGCTGGCATCGATCTGGCCATACAGCTGGGATATAAACCAAAGATCAATTGTGTCCTTATGAAGAATTTCAATGAGGATGAAATCTGTGACTTTGTCGAGTTCACAAAAGATCGCAATGTGGATGTGCGATTTATTGAGTATATGCCCTTTAGCGGTAATAAATGGCAGACCGATCGGCTAATGTCATTTAAGTGAGTAACTGCTGTTAAATGTTTTAAGCAAATTAACATCCTTCTTCTATAATGGCAGGGAAACAGTTGATGTTATCAAAAAGATGTGGCCCAACTTTGAAGCTCTGCCCAATGGGCCAAATGACACGTCGAAGGCTTTTGCAGTGCCCGGCTTTAAGGGTCAGGTGGGTTTCATCACATCGATGACAGAACACTTTTGTGGAACATGCAATCGGTTGAGACTGACGGCAGATGGAAATATTAAGGTAGGATTGACAACTCAATTTTCGGTGGTGCACAATTAGACTAGGTATTTCATAATCGATTTTCAGGTATGTCTGTTTGGGAATAAGGAATTTTCGCTTAGAGATGCAATTCGGGGCAAGTGCACCGAGAAGGAGTTAATTGAATTGATTTCCACTGCAGTTAAACGAAAGAAGAAGCAGCATGCTGGTAAGAAATATTTTGACGATTGGTTGTTGAATTGTTTGGGCACAAAAGAATAGTTCGTCACAGCAAACAGTTTGACACGCTTTTCCACCTGAATGGACATATATTCTCCTGTAATTTATAATTTGTTGTCCAACACACGGAAACGAAAAGACTTATGTCGTTTTCCATTGGTTTCACTCGGGGATCCACTCATTCTGTGATCCAATGGAACAACAATACTGCTTCTGCTTGAACCTACAAAAGTATTGGTGAAATGCTAAAAATGTCAGCTGACTTATGTCTTTTTCCATTGGTTCCACTCGGGGATCCACTCATTTTGCGATCCAATGAAACAACAAAACTGCTTCTGATTGAACCCACAAAAGTATTGGTGAAATGCCAAAAAATAATCTACGGCGGCTGTCAGCTGACTTGTATAAAATACATAAATCACATTTGTGTGAGTGCTTCTTGAGTGGATTCTGACTTCAAATCGAGAAGCGAAATTCTCTTCTCAGAATCACCAGAAGAGTATTTTTTGTGCCAATGGAACGGTTTCAAAAGTGATTTTTTCGATCCCGGACGCTTCTTTTTGCCCAATAGAAAACGACATAAGGAAATTGCAAGAATTATTCTGTTTGTGGGCAGTTGGTAATGAAACAATCAAAAACTTATGGCTATACTGTTACGATTTTCCACACATACACATTACAGAAGCAACGCATTTTTGTCGATGCGTGTTAGTGTTAGTTTACAACTAGATTTCAAAAATATTTTTTTATAGGAATGCTGAACTTATCCCAAATGGAAAATCGTCCAATGATACTTATCGGCGGATAGCGGTCGTCAAGTAGTTTATCTTTTATTTGTAGGCCAATTAAGGTTAGTTTCCAATCTTCCATTTACAGACCTTTTTTATTTATATAAACCAATAAATTCGTTGCAGACATTTTTGTAAATCGTTTTAACGTTCTCATAATATTTTGCAGTTTTCCTAAGTTCTGCACTATCACCATGGACCATGGATTCCAACCGAACAGATTGTCAAATATCCGCACTAGTTTCAAAGACTTCCCTACAACAAATCACTCAAATACGTTTCTGTCACCTGACTCACATAGATAAAGATGGTAAAGCAGATATGGTTGACGTCTCGAAAAAGGAAACCTCCAATAGAGAAGCTGTTGCGAAAGCTGTTGTGGATGTTGGTCCAGAGATAGCTAACCTTATTCATGCCAATAACATGTCGAAGGGTGACGTTCTTTCCATAGCACAAATAGCTGGAATAATGGGGGCCAAGAAAACTTCCGAACTGATCCCGCTGTGCCATAATATATTTCTTTCAAATGTGAAGGTAACCGCCACTTTGAGCAGAGTCGAACATTTGGTTCTAATCACAGCTACTGTCCGATGTTCGGGTCAGACTGGCGTTGAAATGGAAGCCCTCACAGCAGTTTCAATTGCAGCTCTGACGGTTTATGATATGTGTAAAGCTGTATCGCATGATATCGTCATTAAGGATGTCCGACTATGGGAGAAATCGGGGGGGAAACGATATTTCAAACGTGAGGTGTAGAACTTAATATTTGGATTAAAGGGTTGGGTCTCCTAAGATGGAAACTTGTAGATTTATATTCAATTAGTGTGTAGTTTAAGTCGAATTTTGTAAATTTTAATATTGGTAGTAGAATAAAGTTATGCTTAAAATTGGGAAAAGCTTCTCACAACCGTACAAAGAGAAAATCACATAAGTAAATGTTGCAAATAAAAAAATGTATACTTTATCACAAATGTGGCTGCAACTCTCAAATTAATCACTGGTATACTTTAAGTTGTTTCTATTCACTTAGATAGGTGTTCAATAAAACTGTCCTTTTATTTATTTAGTACTAGAAGACTAATAAATATTTTCACATCAAACAGGATCTAGTAATAAAATACTAAAGTAGCCCACCCTGTGCATGCATATCTTGACATAAAAATGAATGCATATTTTCGGGGTTTAATTTGTTTGGCAATTCATTTTCTGGAAGCATACGTTAGTGGAGTAATTTATTCAACAATTGCAGATTATTTCTTAGTAACTTAAATTTGAACACTCGGTTGCGGAATATTCGGCGCTTCTGTCTAGAGCGTTACGGAATATTCGGTATATTCGTCCAAATCACTATTTGCGGCATCTCTAATACATATTAACAGCTTCTTTCCTTCTTTAATCGCTATTGTAGTATGAGCTGCTTCTGCAAAAAATGCCCCCGAAAGTACATAAAACCCTTGAGCCCTCACTCCAGATTTTGTAAAGGGAACTTATTCATTCGGAAAAAATTGGTGCAGTGGATGCATTGGAGCACCTACCTTTGCTTAAGGAAGACAGTCTTCTATGGTTATATATTCAGACGACCAATACTCTGTTCAGAAATGTGGCAAATTGTTTCTATCGCGGTTCGAACAGCTTCATGGTTATGCTCTTCTTGATCCAAGTTTATGATTAAGGGTTCATTTGTCTCTCGCTTTAAGAACTCAACTAAAGCAGTATAAACTTCATATGAAACCAATATAAACGTCAAAGCAAAAGCTAGCTTTTATGTTTATTGTTTATTGAGCACCGTACAAATTTAATTTGGTTTGGCAATTAAATCAATACATGCGGTTTGTTTGTCCTTCTTTATTTTAAATATCATAGATGAAGTTACTAGCTCTTGGTGTTTTAAAGTTTTTCGTGTTTGTGTCATTTGATTTTCTAATGCTTGTAAAAACCTTGCAATGAATGAGAGTTTTCTGAGTGTTAACAGAATTAAATATTTAATATAGGAATAATGAATAAAAAAAAAGGAAATTAAAATAGAGGCAATGACTGAAAATTACAATGGTTTGACATTCGTTCTGTTTTTGCCATCAAAAGCAATTTGCCCACCTCTCAGAGGACTTAAGGCATTAATTGGATACGAGAACATTTCGATTTGGATTGGCAGAGGAGGAGTCTGATTTCTTGTCATCTTTACTTTCCGGCAATTGCTCGCCACGGATGCGGATGTTGTGCTCCTGCTTGAATTTGTTGATCTGCTGGCCTTTTTTTGTGAGGTCTTCGTTTATTACTGTGATGGTCTTCTGAATGTATTCTTTGTTTTCCACCAACTGCGGGAGTACATCCTTAACTGTTCGCTCACAGAGAACGCCGCCGATAAGACGGAAACATTTTCGATCCTGATCGACTGTCTTTAAGGTTTCTATCACAGTTCTGCAAGAAATAGAAGATCAATGTTAAATTACAACCGCCTGGAATTTATGTTTAGGATGTGCAGAGATTTTTTTTATTAAAATATTCGAGGTTATGATTGCGTGAGTGCATACTCACTTGTGTTCTTTAAGGTCCATTTCCAGGGTATTTAGGTTGTTTACCAAATTTCGTTGTTCATTTCGTAATAATTGAAATTCTTGGATGATTTTATCGTTTGGCTTTTGTTCTTTAACTGCTTCGGATGCCATTGTTTTGAGCGATAATTGAACAGATGCAGTCGACACACGAAGAAATAGAATTTGCGATATAAATTTGTAAATGACAGGCTATAAAGAGTGCGTTTTGACAGTAGTTTAACAAAAAAAAATGTTTTATGGATGGATGCTAAATCGATACTCGAAAGTCGATGTTAGGGTTAACGTGGTTCAATATTTAACCTGTAGTTGCTTTACGCGAGAACGAAGCTCAAAAAACAGGCCTATAAATATTCGAATATTCAAAACGAGGTTACAATAAGCGTGTTTTTTTTAGCGTCGTTCTCAGGAAAGCATAAAGCAAGATTTTCAGCATACAAATTACAATAGGCCTGTGTTTTGTGCTGAAAATCGTACTTTACTTTGCTTTGCTGAGAACGAAGCTCAAAAAAACAAGCCTAATAACTGCTGCGAGTTTCGAAGTGTCAACTAGAGCGTAGTTGTTCTAAGTGCGTACTGAAAATCCTACTTTACTTTGCTTTGCTGAGAACGAAGCTCAAAAAAACAAGCCTAAAAACTGCTGGGAGTCTCGAAGTGTCAAGTAGAGCGTAGTTGTTCTAATTGCGTACTGAAAATCCTACTTAACTTTGGTTTGCTGAGAACGAAGCTAAAAAAAATAGGCCTAATATATATCAAAATTTATATTTTAATATGAGCCATGTCACATGTGTTGCAAAAAGATAGCGACCTATCTGTTTTTATAATTTCAGCGACCAAATTTAACAGTTGTTATAATAACTGTTGCTCAAAGTACAAATATTTAAACTGTGCAACGGAACCTCAATTGATAAACAAAAATGTATTTAGCTCGTGAATAAAAAACCACTTTAGATAGCGACCAAAGGAGAGGTAGTTGCTATAAACCCAGTTTACAATAGAATATAAGAAGAAGGGTGAAACTTTACACATATCTTATGCATTTCTAAATTACAAAGATATGTTTTATAGCGAACATATGTAATCTGTACCCTCGAACGCATATAAAGTTCTTTAACGCAATGAAAATCATGATTTTGTGCGGTCATTTCTAAAGCTACTCCGCAAACTAAGTATTTTCGCACGATATTTTATGTATTGGTTCGCTTAACGCTGGAATAGTGTTGTGATAGGCGACCGCATTACATTTTGGACATACCTATTTATTTGGAAATAACAGTTTATGAAGAATTTGCGAATAGCCTTTTTCAAATGAAAAAAAGTGGCAACAAATAATATATATACAGTCCTCAAAATAAATGACAAATTGTCGCACCAGCGTGGCCGTATGGTGGGCACTCACACATTCAAATCCCATTAGGAACGTTCCCTACGAGAAAACCCGCACTAAATTAAATCACTGAACGCACTCATTCATTTCCACGAGTCTCTATAAAGATCTTCGTTTTTTCGCAACAGTTAATTTTCTAAACACAACACCACCACCACGGTACTTTTTGCATCCTATAGAGAAAAAGATCATCGCAAAATTTTTTTTTCGTGATTAGTTTTCTTATCTCATATTTATTGGAGACCGTATCTGCTTTTATATAAATTGCATTTTAGGCGAAAGTGTATGTGTAGGTAAATAAAAATGCTGAACAAATTGGTGGAGTTTCTAAATTATTGGTACTTCCGCTACCTGATGGTAACTGAGCTGTATATTGTGGAGAAATGGGAACGAGTTACTATTCGTAAGTTGTGTTTGATAATTCTAAATAATGATGCCCATGATTAGTTATAATTTAAGTAGGTACCCACACTTATTTGCATGCGTGAACGGCTTTAATAAACATTAAACGTATGTTGTCTGGTCAATCACATGCAATACGACTCAAAAACGAATACCCCGATGCCAATCCCGACCCGAACCTGATTGACCGAATCAAAAAATACTAGCCGAATTTGAGTAACTTTATTTTTGTGATAACATTGAGTGATGCCAAATCTAAATTATGGAGGTGATTTATCTCTGCATGTTAAATTAAAACCAGGGTAACTTATATAGACGCTCAGTCTTAAAACTTCAAAGAGTTGTTGAAATAGAGCACACCGCGGTTAGTTCTATCAATTGTTACTGTAAATCCATCCATATTTCCATTGGTCCTTTATAAAAGTTTAAAATGTTGCTAAATAAAAGAAACAAGTGGTAGGTATTTGCTTCTTTGACTACTTAATGCCAGTGCGCGATGAGCCAGAGTATTGCTGTACAAACAACAGCAGTTGCCACATCTAGGTAACCACTGATTGCACTGTAGCCAATACTATTTAATAGCAACAATTGCTTACGCTATAACCTTATCTCTCGTTGGAAGCAGTCACTTCGGATCTGCACTGCATCCGAAAATATGACTGGCTGCTAGCAATGTGAGGAACAACACCTAATGGCACAGATACCGAATGAATTGGTATCACTGCCGCCTACCCTGTGTCAAGCACCAGCAGACAAACACCCTTGCTTGCGAGTGCGACTGAGCTTTGGTTGATTGTTGTTTTTGTTTAGATAAACGCTAACTGATAGCCGAAGTCGAGTAAAGGGCAAATTCCAATATAAATTCGATATCAGAGCAACGTACTGTGCAAGTCGTCCTCGTCATCAGTCAGTTAGTTTACTTCAGCCTTTACTCGCTCCAATTGAACACCGTACTTCACTCATAGAAAATGATTCAAAAACTAATTGATTTTATTAACTATTGGTGGTTTCGATATTTAATGGTGACCGAGCTATACATGGTCGAGAAATGGGAACGTGTCACTATTCGTATGTGAAAGAAATTCCTCCAAAAATTCGCTTCAACAAATCGATTTATTATGTTTACCTATTATTCACTCATCGTCGTTTTTAATAAATTTTATCTTATCTGCGTGATTTCTTAATGCATTCGTATTTCCATTTCAGATATCATATTTGCTGTGCTGTTTGTTCTTTTCTGGTATTTCAACTACTCTGTACTGCTGTCGTTCACCGGTAATCTATTGGGAGTGACTCCTGTGTCCAGTATTCTTCAGCAATCATCGAAAACTGTCTGATATTTCTCCATTCCATTGGTTCTACAGCGTGTTCGCTACTGATTAATTCTACATAACACAACAATCTGCAATATTAGTACACCTCTGGAATCAATCCCACCAATATCGAGAACATTCATTGCACCAATTTCTCATCCAGTCACCATTTTCACAGTGCAGCGATCTTCTTGTTATAGTTTTAGGAAGAAGCAAAAAAACTGCAATGACACACACGACACATCATTGGAGCAAGAACAATTTCATGTCCTCTTCCGTGGCACAAAAACAAATAAACAGAACACAATTGTTTGGATTTTATGCCCAACAAAAAGCAATGAAAAGTACTCGTAATCGATTCCTCTAGAACATGTTGACTTTCCTGTGCAGTTAATTGTATTTTTTTTTTATAAAATCTCTTGTCAATTTGTGTTTAAGCAATAAAGAGATTTACCTATACTACTATGTAAAGTATTAAACAGACATGAACAAAAACTAATTTGTTTGTATCCGTGTGCATTTACAATAAAATGAAAAGCGCCAAAGAAATCGAGGAATTTGTTTTAAATTTTACGGGCAACTATGCGACCCGAATTACGTTCTGCGTGCGATAAAATATAATCTATCTGAAAAGTAGATTGATGAAATATCAGGCAGAAGAAACCATTCCATTTAAATGCCAAAAAGCAGACGAAAATATACTTTTCCGGTTTAAATTCAATCGAGTGGTTTTCAATTTGCGTTGACGGTCTTACAGATGAAAATTTAACAGCTAACTCTACGGGCTGTCAGACGTCGGTAGTTATGGATCGAGCCCAGAAACGACTTCCGAAACATAAAATGACTCCCAATGCATGCAGCAACTGAATGGAATGCCGGGAAATGGTAGTGATTAGGCCTTCTTTGTGCTTGTAATATATTTCTCTCACCACCGTTTATGAGGATGACTCAAAATCTGCAAAAGAATAAACACGAAATTCTTGAAAAAAATGCACGCTTTATTTTCAGGTATATCTTCACAAATGGTTCTCGCAGAAAACAACACAAATGTATTTATTTTCCGCTTATGTTAATCAACAAAATTTTGATGTACACACACATACCTACAATTATTTCTTTCTATCAGTTTCTCTTTCATGCGTCCAAGATATAAACTAAGTAATGAAGTAAATAGTCGTTAGCATCTATAAAAAAAACTAGCAATTTCAGAATACAATCAGCACAATTATTGATGCGTCTCTTTGTAGGGTATAATATACAGTGCAGGCACTTGTAGAGCTTATTCAATTTTAGCCTTTTTAGCCGCGTTTACTTCAAAGCCCGCAGTGGTAATCTCTTCTTCCAAGGGCGGCTGATCAATGCGACGTTTGACAGTGGCAATGAGGTCATCAGCTTCGGCAGTGGCGACGTCGTTAAGTTTTTCGGATATCCCATCGGAGTTCGAATACTCTTGGGACGTGGCAGTGGACTGGGGTGTACTGGGTGCGGTCGATTCGCCATTGAGTTGCTTTATACTCGCTGAGAGTTCACGATTTTTTGCATCCATGTCTTCCATTCGTTTTTTTAGCTCATTTATCTGCATGTTCAGCTCGGTTATAGTGGCTAAACTCTGATGTAAGCGACGTGATTGAGTTGTTTGCACATGCAGCATTCTGTTCATCTGAAACATAGAGAGAAGATGTAGGCATTTGGCTTTGCAGAACATGTGTGACTTAAAAACTAAATAGCGCCATGGAAATGGGCTTCGGATTCAAATGAATCTTGACTTATTGTCATCAAAATTGTTGTCATGACTGAAGAGTTATTTCGGGATTTAAATTAGTATACACGTTTTCCAATAACTTACAATACCATCACAAACCAACCACCGGTAGTTCATTCGGTAGCTATTACTAAGCCTTAAGCTATTCTAAAATATTCCCAACAGGTTCAGCTAATTGTAACTCACCTTAGAAATTCCCTTTTTGTACTCCTGTTCGATTTTCTTAAAATAAGTCATTGTGGCGCGCGCTTCCTCACATCGATGCTCGCCATGGGTCGGTGGCTGTTCCCCTGCCTGAGGCAATCGTGATTGAACGGTTACCTGTGTCGCTTCAATGGTAGTTTGTCCCAATCCGAGCAATAAGTTCACTTTCTGTCTCATTTGATCGCAACAGACATTTCTAGTACTGCTTGCGAGTGCACTTGATCCACTGACGCCGACACTGCTCATATACATCTGCGTATTTGTATCGACAAAAGATTTCTTTAGTGAATGTGAAATTTTTTCGTCGAAATGTTCAATGGCCATAGACGAGATATCCCTTAATTCTTGCAAAACTTCATGCGGCCGCAGCGGTTTCGTTGTCTTCGAAATCAATCTTAGAATTCGAAAAATCTCATCCAACACACGTCCCGGAATAAAGCAACACAAATTCAGGTCCATATACTTTGAATATGTCATTGACAGCATCGAGATGCGTGTTTCAATACATGTCAGAATATCAGCATGACGCGCCAGGCAGTGATTTCTAATACAAATTTTACAACTTGAGGAATTGAAAGAGGTAATGCAAATCCAAAGATACACTCACCTTCGTTCGGATTCCCGGCGCGGCAACAACGCCTTGATCCTCTTAAGGCTGATTGTGTGCTGCTTTACAACTTTGTTGAATCCGCAATTGAGAATGTGCTGGCATATCATGTCGATTTTTTTACATATCTTTTCAAACAGAATGAAAAGAAGATTAATATGCGCAACAAAACAAAAACACAAAGGAGAAAGGAGGCACCAGAACCAGAAAATGTTCGAGAAAAACTGCTGTTACTACTTACCAGGCGTTTTTTGGCGACTTCCTCGTACGGTAGGTACTCAAATATCTGGATCAACATCACATTTGGTAAATTGAGTATATTCATTTTGATCGGATTTTTAATTGATTTTTAATTAAGGTCGATAGAAAATTACTCGCAGTAGTGCAGTATTGCACTACCGAAACTATTTTTTTTGCTGTATTTTACCAAACGGCAAAAATACACACTGTCAGTGTTACCAGAATCAAAATCGTAGTTGGTGTCGTATCCATGGCATCGTTTTCATTCTCATTTGAATTACAGTTTTACGATGCTTTGCATTGTACTTGCAAATGCTTTATTTTAAGTAATTTACATCCCCATTTGTTTCAAACCGCCGCAATCCAATTTTTTGTTATGATTTTTTAACAGAGCTATGCGTTTGTTGATTTCTAGCTAGCTTTCAGTGTTTTTTTTGACGTATTTGTGTTAACAAATATAAAACATGACAGCATTTGTAAAATAAAAAATATAAACGCTAATACCAAGCATAGACAAATCATACTGTCTGTATTGTCTCCGATACCAAGTGTACAGAAGTGAGACGGGATGCACTCATTGAAAAGTTTTTCTTATTATTGTACACTGTATATGAAAGACGATTTGTGGTTTTGGAAACCAAAACAAAAAAGTTTCTGAAATAGTTTTTCTTGCTGAGGAAATAGAAGAATGCCGGAATTTGTTCAAGGAACCTGTGAAGAGATGTGCCCACTGCAGGAAGTTCAATTGTTAGTATTTTATAAACGATCTAGGTCATACTTAAAGTTGTATTCTATATTTAGGCGAACTAAGGAGCGTCTCTTGCACTTTTATGAATTAAAATCTGGCCAGAAAAACGTTCCCGGTATCCTAGTCAAGTCATTCTCTCGATCCGCTGCAGGTATAAAGATTCCGAAACGAAAAGACTTGCGTACCGAGCGAGCTCTGTTGAAGACCCTCGAATACCTTTTAGAGGAGTTAGTGTTTCAATTGACGCATTAAATCTAAGGCTGATGCTATCGCACGTCGTTAGGGACACGACCTAGGTCGACGGCTACGGTTAAACGCGGCTTCGCTTACTTAAAAGGATCTAAACTCCTGTATTTCATTTTCGGGCACGAGCCTGTACGTTTTAAACCCAACTTATTTCTTAAAATACTGTTTTTAATTATTACGTTACCTCGAATACGTAGCCGTCGACCTAAGCCGTGTCCCTAACGACGTGCGAATAGTCTCTTCATTGATATCTTACTAATGATCGTAATATTTCCAGCATAGTCCTAGACAGACGAAAACCATTTTACTACGTGTATGACTTTATATTCGACCGAATGAGAGCTATTAGACAGGAGATCGTTATGCAAAACTACGATTCGCGGGCAACCATAAGACTGTTAGAGCCGATGATTATGTTCCTGGCTTACAGTCGCTATCGGTAGTATACATGTCGACTACTTTGTGTATGAGAATAACAACGAACTTCATCTCCTTAGTCTGTGTGAAGAACCAATTGCCAATTTCGATACCAAAATCTGCGATCAGCATTTGCAGGAGTGTCTCAAAAGGGTACTCTGCTGCTATGACGAAGTGTACAGCGTCACAAAAGTAGTTGATATGAAACTAAATGAAATCCGTAGCCGAAATTACGTCGAATCTATGTACCAGTTGTTTAACCTTGGATCAGTTGAAGCACTCAACAGGAGTACTCACCTTTCCGTAGAGTTAAAATCGGACAAACTTTTTAATGCAGTAAACAACATAGCTATCAATCAACTCCAGGGAAACTTCTACAAAGTTCTTGATGGCATTGCTCGCCTACCGCACCTACTATGTGCAATTGCTTCCCTAAAACTGCAAGAAATTCGAAGGTAAATAGTTTTTCTGTCTGTTATTGCAAATTTATCACTATTCCTTTCTTACCTGCTAGGCAAGTGCTTCAGATTTTCTCCACAGCCTACAATAGCAAACAGTTATTGGTGCCTGTAGAATGGGTACAGAAATTGTTACTGTATCCTTGTGACGATGCTGTGGTCGAGGATTGTAAATATTACGAGTTGGAATATATTTCAGAAAAGAAAGCGATACACTTTTATAAAACCGACTTCAAGGTGGACAATTTAGCGACCAAACCGAAGCATGAGCCATTTGTCGAGGAGAAATTGAAGAAAATGTACTTACCTGAGATTTTACTCCTAAAGCGATTGTGAATGATTTTTACAGAACATTTTTATTTCAATACAAAAGAGCTGAATAACAGATAATGTAGATCAAATGTCATAAAATAGAGAAATTATATTAAAATAAACAGCATATTACATATTTACAAAATGAAAGGGTTTAAACAGCAAAAACAGAATTGTATCATTAAATTTTCCATTGGGACCACCAAAAATCTTTTTCAGATCTCAGATTTTATGCGGCTCATGGAACATGCAATGAAATTGATCTGCTTTATCAAATTGCATTTGTTTTTGGTAAAATCAACCATGGAAATCGGCTTGAAAAATGTTTCCTCTGTTGTAGCTACAAATGGAGTAGTAGGAAGACAATAAAGATAATAATTCCTCCAAAACTATGTTCATTGCTGTTTATGTACTTCTTTATTTTGGTTTTCACGAAGCTTTGCACATTTGTTTTAAAACAAATTTGTTTAATAAATTTGAGTTTCCTTCTCAGCAAAGCAAAGTAAAGTAGAATTTCCGAACACAAATTAAAATAACTACTGCGAGTTTCGAAGTGTCAAGTAGAGCGTAGTTGTTGTAATTGCGTGATGAAAATCCTACTTTACTTTGCTTTACTGAGAACGAAGCTCAAAAAAACACGACTAACGACGTAAAACAACTGTGCTGTATTTGTGGTAGTATGTGTAAATCTGAAAAAATATCGAGATCTGCAAAAAGTGATCCGAATCAAAAAAAAAAGATTGATTTTTTCCCCAATGGAACGCGAAAAGTGATTTAGATCAAAAAAAGATTGATTTTTTGTCTCAATGGAAAACGACATGAGTCTCCTTAAACTGCCTTTTGTCTCCGATCATTAATATTGAATTGACGTTTGATTATGTTCCGGCGTGTAATTTTGCATTGACCGGAGTAGAGTAGTTATCTTCCTTTTTGTACACTTAACACTATACTTGGAGTACTTAGTGATGTCTGCTTTGTTTTCATCCATAAGAATGAGTTTGCAAAATATTGCCACAACGTTTTAATAAAATAAAATAATTTAAAATAAATAATCCTAAGCGAAATGTATATATTTTGTAAAAATCAGTAAAAATCGAACACTTTGCCGCTGACAGGTATGTTGTATAATTATTAAATCAAACAGATCTTTTGTTTATTTGTGATTTTTCTTGAACTACGTCCACCATTTTTATTCGACTTCCCCATAGTTTAAACTCGAAATATTCAAAATTTAACTGACAGCGGATTTAAAAAGGTATTTTTTATTATAAATAATGTTATGAAATGAGTTTTTATCAAATCAATACAATAAAAATTGAACTACAAACTGATCGAGAAGGAAAAGAAGGGCGTGTACTCTGTCCACTATTTCTTCAATCGGAGAGATTATTTTGAACTCATTTGCGGATATGCTTTGAACAAGTTTTCATTTAATCGTTTTAGGCAACGAATCAGTAATGGATAATGAAACGTTAGTCAACCTATCAGGTGGGGTTGGCGTTTTCTATTTAGAAGACCACATTTCCGAATGCAATGTGGGTGACTTAGCCGATTTTGGTGATGCTAATGGTAACTTTGACTATGATAAGAATAGTCATGTTCAAGATACAGATACAGCGAAGGACTTACTAAAACTCGAGATCGCCAATAGAACACTGAGAGGAGCCAAGTTATTTGGTATAAGCAGCGACAAGTCGCAACAAGTTAATACGCCTAAAGCCACAAAATGCTGGAGGCAAAAGGAAGTCGTTATTAAAACTATGGAATCTGAGTTTACTGTAGTAATGTGGTCTGTTGAAAATGACGATGGGAACACGCAAATTATTACTGAAGCGACCAACAAGAATGCGAATAAACTACGGACACAGTATAAAAACTATCTTCGTGAAACATCTTTGCCATTACCGTGTACCTCCGCAACTTGTAAAAAACAATTTACGAATGTCTCTGCCTTGCGAAAGCATATGACAACGCACAAAGAGCGAAAATTCATATGCGCCGAGTGTGGTAAAGCTTTTGTGGAGCGCTCCAAACTAAGCCGCCATAACTTGGTGCACTCAGGAGAAAAGCCTTTTGCTTGCTATTTCGATGGATGTGGAAAACGTTTTTCATTGGATTTCAATTTGCGCACCCATGTACGCATTCATACGGGCTTCCGCCCATATGCGTGTCCATTGGACGGATGTAGAAAGTCGTTTGCGCAGTCTACAAATTTAAAGTCGCATATCCTGACCCATGGAAGAGTAAAAAAGAATCGGTGTTAGATGTTGGAGAAATGTGGTGAAAGATTTAAAACTATACCTACCTACTATTTGAATTTATTTTAATTTGTTGTTTTTGTTCCTACAATAAAAGCGCTCAAATGTACCTGAGAGCGGCAACAGTCAGAACTATGACCAAGTCTATATTGACGATATGTCATTTGCTAACTGATTTGTATTTTATATAATAAAATGTGATAAATAATATTCCAAATAGGAGACTTAAAACAGATGTTTTTATTTTATGCGATTTTCAAGTTAAGTTGAGTCCAGTAATCGTTGCGCAAGTTACAAACAGTAATACTCCGAAGTTATGAGCAGATGAAAACATACCAAACCATTAGTTAAGAAAAAGTTGTATTTTTAAATGGAATTTGAATTAAAAAAAAAAAAAAAACAAATAAACATTTGACAATGTAAATATTTATAAATATTTACAAATAGATAATAGATATCGCGTTGTGTGTACATTGATACAGGTCGTTCCAATCTTGTCTCTTGCAAACGATTCGTTGCTCATTTGATTGTAAATAGCTGCCATTCAAAATCTGCGCCTTAGCGTATTCTTGTGCGTTCTACAATTTATCACAAATCGTCATAGCCGGGTGTGTTTGCTTATCACTCACTATTGGCTGTCGAGCTCATTACGACGTAAAGCTCTGCCTGTTGGAGAAAAAAAAAAAAAAATTATAGTACAAATGGCTTGCTAAATTTGCTAAGTCAAGTTGTTTGGACTCACGATTTAAACAGTCCACTGGAATGGTGTCTTCGGCTGTATCTTACTAACTCTGTTTCCGGTTTCTGTTGGACTGCCGTACTTTGGCTGTTGAACATGGCTAACTCGGACTCTGTGTGCTGACTGTTTATGTGTCGAACCCATTCAGCTGGTGTGTTGAAGGACCTGCAAGATGTATATATTTGGATGCTAATGTACAAAAAGTTACGTTTCCAGCTTACATCGTGCATAAATCACAGATAAGCGTAACATGGGCATCGGGTTTCGGAATGGGCTGCAGTAAAATGTTCATTATTAAGATAAAATCAGCATCGATCCCCAAGTCTACTCACCGAGATTCGTCTTCGTTTCTTTGGTACGTATGTTACCTTGGAAGATGGTTGACTAAAGGCGCCGGAAGTAGTAGTATCTAGATCTTTTTCCGCTTCGGGCTTATCCACATGATGTGTCTCAATGTGCCTGACCCAAGCCTTTGGATCGTCAAACAACTGCTTACAAATGTCGCATATGAGTCGAGTGTAGGGCATGCGATCTGTACCATTTAACGGGGTTTCGCTACATTCATCGTCGGCACTAGTTGGAATCTCTACTTTTATAGGTGGTGGGATTGGTGGTGTAGAACGGTGTCCTTTCAGTTTGAGGACTATTTTTGGAATGACCACCCTTGTGGAGGCGTCACTCGAGGCCGGTTGCTCAGAATGCCACGAATCAGAAGGCTCTTCTTTAATTTGGAAGCAGTTGATTTTGTCGTCACCTTGCGAAGGCTGTGTTATGGACTTCGAAATAGTCGAATCGATGGGTAAACTTATTCGGCGGTAAGACGCCTGATGTGTAACCTGCGGGATTTCATCAATGGATTGACTATTGTGGTGTAGATCTGACCTCATTGCGAGCTTTGGCTCCGGTGAATGGACCACCTCGGGAGGACACTCCCTATCCATGGAATCAGGACATCCTGTACAACCACTTTCTCTGCATGTCCCACGCACTATTTGTGGCCGAAATGTACTATTTTCATGATACGAATATTTACCTTCATCCGGATCAGGATCTATGGCAACCTCCTTGTTGACAGTGATGCCCCCGACTATAGTATTGCAGTTCGAAATCCGCAGCAATCCCTGCTGCGGTGCTGGCTTCGGTGACTTAACTATTACTGGACTTTTTTCCGGAAGCACTGATGCGCCTAAGCCTCGCAGTTCATTCGCAAACCGTGTGCAGTTATTGCTTTCGACAGCACCAGTTGACGTCGCATACGATGTTTGGTTTTCGTTGTTCAACTCCATACTGTTGGGGGAAGGACGGCAAAGGCCTCGGATTTTAAGTAGTTCACCACCCCGAAGGACTTCACCTAGGATATCATTCGGCACGGTCGCTTCCCCGCTGTACATGTACTGCACTAGAATCTGTATGGTGCGTTGGGTTAGGTCTGGTGGAAGCACAATGTGGAATACTCCGGAAGACGTTGTTGCCGGAAGAGTTGAATCGAAAATTGATGCAAAAAACTAAAAATACCATTGAGTATTTGTTAGACTTGTTCAAAATGTTTGGGAGTTTCCGTCTACCCACCTGACTTGAACAACATAGTATGAATTTGTGCGCTAAAATACCGATTCGTGGGAAGTCACACTCTGGGCTGCTACTGTATAACATAACATCCGCAAATTTGTCATTTCTATAATAGGAATACAAATTTAGATCGAATCAGATGCACATACCATATTTTGCTTACCTGTACAATGTCGCTATGGAGGTATTTAGATGGGATAAATGGGCATCCCACTTCAGATGATAGTTTTCCACAGTCATAGCAGCTTTTATTTAGTAAAAATATTCATTCAAAGTCTGTGAAAGCAACAAACAAATTTCGTCTCTTATTTAAAGTGACACATTAGAAAGTACAAACACACTTTCATATCATATTGCAGTTGATGATATTCATCTTTTTATGAAAAAAAACCCCAAGCCAATGCGAGTCTCACTATCTAAAGTTATTTGCGCCAATATACCTTGGTATCCAGTATCCATACGGTTAGAGGTAAAGCAATGCAGTAAAAGTGAACAGATCTACCTACCGACTTTTAAATGTACTCAGTCTTAAATGTTGGCATAATTATATCCGCCGTATAATTTCTGTGAAAATAATGCTTAACAGATGCACGAGGAAACGTACTGTAAGTACTGTTCATTTACGCATTTGTTGTGTTTCGACTCTCAAGTCCTATTGTAAACAATAGGAAATCAATTGTACATTCCTTTGTTTACGCAATTGAAGTTTTTCTTTAAACTATATAACACCACTCGTTAGCTATGCAGTTTTATATGAGTCAGTGACGGTATAATTATATTTATAAAACCATTTTTGAAAAAACCACACAAGGACCAACAGCAAATCGATAAATCGATACAAATTCGCCAGGGAGCAGTGAGTAACATCTTTGTGGGAGTTAAATTGATGTTGGTTCCCTGGGGTGCAGTTCATAAAAAGGTAACAATTGTAGCATAGTAAAACACTTCATTACTTAGGGTAATGGTGTTTTTTACGCGAATGGCAATAAAATCGCATGTTAAAGTTTGCGCGCGAGTTTATCTCGTAAACACATAAAAACGACGCAAAAACTAAAAGGCATGTCCATATTCATAACCATCATTGACACTCCTTTAGACTATACGGTGGCAGAGACTGGACATCAGGCAGACCAATTCAAATTTATTACAGCACCCCCACAGTAATTGTTGTTATTTACCTTTATGTCAGTAACTGGAGGTGTTGTTTTTCACTCTGGTGCATATGTTGCGAAAGTACCCGTCTATATAGACGATATGTAAAGTTTTGTTGCGCTCCTGAATGTATTGCCACTCGCGGTCGATGATATAAATCAATATTAACGATGGCGAAAGCGTTCCATTTGCCCTTAAACACCAAAAAAGGATTCAGACAACGAGAACAAAAGATGGAAGCATTCCCGCCTTTTCAAAACGGAGCTGGTACACACCCTAGGTTTTAGTGTACATGGACACTTTGTTTAACTGGCCACGGATGGGTAGGAGCAAAATTTATTCCCTCTAACGACGAGACACTCCGGAACTTCGAGTAATAATATCCGTTTTATTCAAAACAACTTATGAGTAGCACTTCCGTACGACTGCGAGGCCAATCGTGTAATGAGTTGCATTGCATTGAATGCTCGGAGGATACGTGTAGTTTAAATCGTATAATTGAACTCAGATATCAAGTGGGGGTGAATACAGTTGGGTAGGTATAGCGAAACACAGCGGACGGGAAATGATTAAAGGGTGGTGGGTGGAGGCACCCAGCATCACTTTGCTGTGACTGTGCACATATTGGTTTGGTCTTAGGACATCTCTCTCTTGCTCTATTATCGATTCATTTGAATGCGCGAGGGCGGATATCGATTTTTATATTCTTATGTTTGCATTAAAGTCAAGCGATTATTTACAATAACATGGGCAGATGAATGGGTGGTCGACTATACTGTTTACAGGAGCAAAATACATCGAGCTTATTTTAGCAGAGAATGTCACACGTATCAGATATCGATTTTTTAACATGGAAATTCAAATATCCAGTTTGGGTTATATACAGGGTGATTCAGTTTACAAGATTAGGCCGGTAGGATATTGTACTCTAACGGTTTATATCCTTGTTTTTATGTTTCTTTTAGCACGGCGTTTATAACTGAAAAAGTGCAACTAGAGGACTTTATAGTTTTTTTGAAAATTACTTGTTCCTACTTTTAACTGAAACTGAAACACCCTACCTAGGTAGGTACTGTTCTCGCCGTAGGATCAACGTGAATCGGATCTTTTGCATCCATTCATGGACTACATTACCATTTCTTTTTTATGTCTTTTGTTGAGAGGGTTGGTGAAGGTGTTTTCTAGGTTTAAATGTCGTTTAATTGACATTTGTGAATGTGTCACTTGAAATATACAGCGTCAAATACACGTTGGCCCCCAATTATGTTTTGAATTTCAAAATTAAACTAGTTCCTGGAAACATGTCCGCGGAACTACGTGGTTCCATGAAGCATTATCATTTTTGCATTGAATGAAAATGAATGGAAAGGATTGCACCAGTGAACTGTTAAGGTTACCATATCATGTACGTCGTATTTGGACATGAATTTCTTTATTTCCAGGAGCACGCACACACGGTTCTTGTCCATTGACGCGCGAGTTTAGCCATATGTTTATACTGATACTCGTAATATACATGTGTGTTATTTCTGTATTTGCGTGTAGATAACGGTCAGCAATCTGTAAGGCGAAAAGTTCAAACGTTTTCGTGTGCGAGGAGAAATTTGCTTGTGTAACATAGGGCAAATCATTCGTGCGCACGAACACGTTTGATCGTTTCGCCTTACAGAATCTGACCCAATGTTTCTTCCCTTTCGTTCACGTTTATTTATGCCTGTGAAATCGGAACAGCCCTGTTCTGCTATTCATCGGGGGGAATTTTTCTTCAATTTTCACTTCACACTATTCTACTATTCATTCGAATCGAATGTGGATTTACCTCGTTAGTGTCGGTAACATCGGTATTCTCTTATTCACGTGAAAGCATACATTCTATACAATTCAGATCCGAATGTCAAATGTTGCGGATTTGAAATTAAAATGGAGCATCTTTCTGGTTTGCGGTTGATAAAATGTTAGTAAAAAGTGGATTATTTCGCTGTGGAGGTGGAAGATTTGATTCAACAATATTCAATACGTACTGGAATGCTTTTTACTTAAGCGAAAGTTTTTAACAAACCTACGGTCTTGAAATAATTGATTTATCTATTAAAAATTGAAAATGAATCAACTAACGTTTCATCCGGCGTTTCATTCTAACGTTTCTGCGAAGTTCTCTGTTTGATGATTCTCTTATTCCACTGTTTAAAGGTGGGAAAAAAGTCCAATACTACCCATACAAACTTCTTACGGATTTCATGTGAACAGCTGTTAACTTGAATGACAAATTCGTTTGGATAATGTAGTTCACCCGATGGATAGGAGAATGGAAAGGAAATCGAATGCGTGAGAAGGCTTGAGTGTTATCAAGGCCGGACATACTAGTGGGAGCATTATTGCTTGTTACGATATTTTGTCTTCGGCTACAATCCTCCTGCGTCTCGTCGAGAGAATCGGGGTTTTTCTTCCTCCTCATTCCTGCAGCTTCTGGAAAAATCATTGCAGGGTGTTCCCAATATGCGTGCGTGCCTACCAATCAAACAATGTCCTGTTAATGCTCCCACTACGGAGCTGATTCTGTTTCTACTTATAGAGAGAATCTGAGCATCTAGTTTTGGTCAGATTTTCTTGGATGTGGCAGTTGTTTATACTGTTCCACCTATTGCTTGCGACCCTTATTGCCTCTTTAAATAAGAAAAATTTAATAGATTGCACAGGAGCGTGAGGTTCACTGTAGTTGGTTGAGTGAAGGCCGCTTCCTTGTCTGGCTGGTTCGTCAGCTTTGCAGTTGCACGGAATGTCACAGTGACCTGAAACCCAGCATAGGGTTTCTGAACATCTGTCCGCAATCTCGTTAAGAGAGTCCCCGCATTGTTTTACCAACGTTGATCCTGTTGTCGGTGTATTCAGGGCTGGATGAAAATACTGCACCAAAGTTCGTCGATCAACTGCAGTTGCATTGAACTCACAGAGAATGGGTTGTGCTGATCGCCTGTTTGCCTGTAAAACAAGACAAGTTTCTGAGATGTTTTGGTAACAGTTGCAGACTAGCGTAGGACATTTCCTGCGATGCATCGTTAGGATCCGTGGTAGCAAGTCATGTCAACCAT
This sequence comes from Cheilosia vulpina, assembly GCA_916610125.1. Lineage (NCBI taxonomy): Eukaryota > Metazoa > Arthropoda > Insecta > Diptera > Syrphidae > Cheilosia > Cheilosia vulpina. The sequence goes on from OU744278.1 coordinate 51,794,872, forward strand.
GAACTGCAGGCACGCTAAACCATTTACCCACAAATAGAGATGGAAAAAAAGTAAACTCTTTGGAATTAAAAAATATATATTATGTAAACTTTTTTTGAAATGCACAATACTCCCAGACACAAAATTTAAATTCATTCAATATCCGCCTTCGCCCTTTTTAACGCGGCCGATTCGGCATCGTTTTCAATTGGACGTTTTTCAGCGGTTTTAGTATTTTCCTCAGCGTTGACTTCCAAAGAGCCAGCATCATTTTTTTCCACATTCTCGCCCAGTTTCTCGCTGTTTTTCTTTTCGAACTTTTTCATTTCATTTCGACCAATTTGAGCCTGATTTGTTGCCGAAGTATCAGACTTGAGAATCTCTCTCAGAAACATTGTCGCATATACCGATGCGGGCAGGCAAAAGTCTAAAACCAAAGCTGTAAACTGTCCCTCGCCTTCAGTCGGCTTGTCATCAACCTCTTCAAAATGCGATAGTATCAAGTCTTCCTGAGGAGAGTTATACTTCTTGAAGTACCACGTCATTTGCTGCGGCTGTATCAAGAGTTTTCTATATGCACCACCCAGAGAAAAGGTCTTTACACCATGTTTGAGCTTTTCAGAACTCAGATTCTCCTCGGCTAAGATATCTTCGTACCACTGGGCTACATCATTTGCTGGATAAGTTATATCGTGTCCAGGTTGTGGTAGGACAATGTCAAAAATAGTGTACTTTCCACTGGAAATATCTTCCTCGGTCAGGGATTTAACTTTCTGTTTGAAAACCGATTCCTCTTGTTTTGCTGTGGTATCCTCCGGTGCAGCGTCTGTTTCTGTGGCTTCATCCGTAGTTGTAAGTGCATCCTCAGTGTCTACAGTTATTTCATCGAGTTCATCTTGATTGCGATACACTAAGTCGCCAACAATCAGTTTAAGACCATGCTCGTGGATTCTTCTCGATGCTATGCGGTTGAAAATGAGACTTTGATATGCGTGGGTATACAAGAGAAGCATGTTTCTGGGAATCTAAACGTTGCAACTGATTAATGCTGCGAACTGTGAGAGAAAATTAGTAAGCCTCACCTTGCGCAAAGCATTCGCGTAGTCCTTCTCTCCATACTGCGCCAGTCCGTCTAATACCTTCTTTTCGATAAGCCTGTCGTTGTAAAACATAGCTGCTGCTGCTTTTGAATCTCGGTCCTTCCACCAAGCCTCGCGTATGCTCCGCATAAAGGGAATATCATTGTCGCGGGGCTTCAAAATAAGCTCACACGCCTGCAAGAACGAATACATTTACAGATTTCGTTTCTATATAGGTGCTAGGCTAAATATTACCGTCTTGTAATCACTCTTCAAGATAGCTATTCCCACTTTATACGTGGGAATGGCTGCGTTATTTCCAAATCGCTGGAGACCGTAATAATTTATAAAACCATACTCCTTGACGCTATTAAGGGATTTTTCTATTTCTGCTCTATCACCATCGATGTGACGCAATGCAATGCGGAACCTAAAAGATGTTATTGCTTTATGATTTTCGAAAAATCAAAATTGCATCCATACCTATTTCCCTTGAGGTCTCCCAGTTTGAGCACATTTCCGTGGAACGTAAAGTTTCCAACTTTAATAGATGGTATGCGCTGGACGGCGCGAACAATTTGTTGAGGATGCCGCTTCTTTACGCAGAACTTTTGAGTTGTTTTACCTCGTTTATCTTTTGTGCCGCAGTAGTTGATTTGTGATGGTTTGGCCCTAGAAGAAAGAGAGTTTCGGTACCGTAAAGAAACTAATTGGAAAAGATCAATTTAAGGCGGACGGACTTGCTTGCCTAAATGCAACATTCTCAATTATGGAACTTACTTAACAGAATTGGCTATAATGACAGCCACCTCGGAAGTGTCCATGTTCTCTTTGTAAACCAGAAAGTGTACGTATTCCCCAGGGTAGAGCCATTGAATTCGTTTGTTTATTTCTGTAAACAAAAACCAAAATTTGATTCTACCTCATGAACATCCTGTAGACAACTCCGAACTCACTTCTGTCTGCTCGAACCACACGAATCGTCTTTTTTCCATCTTTCTCCAATGTCGTGCTATTGCACTCTGTCTCATACAATTTCTTGATCACCTTGTGGATTGTAGTTCTCTTGTCTTTATCCAAGTTTGTGGCATCCATTTCAAAGGGCTCGGTGCGATCGCCTTTAGCAATTTTTTCGATTTCTTTCCACATGTCGTCAGTAAAAACATCGGCAATGCCATTCTTAGCTGTTTGTAGCTCTTCTGTCGTAATACCTAAGCAATGCACACTAGCAAATAAATTTGACCACTTGCATAACTAGTTAATATACATACTGTAATCTGGGTCCTTTATTTTTGGGACAGTTAAGTCATTCAGATGTAAGATGCAGCCATCCAAATCGATTTCATTTACATGGAAATCAGAAAATCTTGCCTTAACAACGCCGGTGAAGCCCTTACCAGTGCCAACGAATTCGGTGATTCCAACCTGGTCTTCTTTCAAAGATACTTTTTGGAACTGCTGAGGCCTAAATGGATCGTATTTATTTTGGTTAACCGGCATAAAATTAGCAGTCGTTTATCGTACTTATCGGTGCGAGAAAAATTTTTAGGCGCATTATTTCTGTTCCAGCTATTCGGGTTTGTGGATCTTTTGCCCCCAAAGTCCTTAGAATTATGTCCCCTATTATTATTTCCACCGCGCTTAAATTTATGAAAATTCCTGCCCATTTTTCTGACTAAAAGTTTATAACTTTAAAATGTTAGGTTTATAAACAGGCGAAATGACGTTTGTGCCGTTTGTGGGGAGTTTCTCTCACCATGTGCCTCGAAGAATTAATTGTAAATTGGTCACAGGTGGTGATGGGAAATAATTCGTGTAGCATTCAAAGCAACATCATATTTTTTTAAGCCGACATAGTTTAAATAATAAATAAATAAATCAAAAGCAAAGGTAAAGGGTAAAAGGACCAACTTAAAAGTTTTAAAATTGACGTTTTTATTATCTTGAAATTATTTTATAAATATAGATTGGTATCCCAAATTTTTTGAAGAATATAATGCCCGGTTCTCGAAAATAATAAAAGATTATGCATAGGCAGGGAATCATTTCATAAACAAAATGAGCTATCTTTGCTTCTTGTAAAATATTTAATTTTTTTTTTGTATCCACTGATAAAATACTTTACCCCCATCAACATTTTACTCTCAATGTACCAATTTGTTTAACTTGCTGCACCTATTCATTTGAAATTTATTCTCGCTGTGCTGAACAACACCATCAAAGAAAACGTCATACGTCAGACGTGTTATTCCACTTTAAAATTTACAAACATTTTACTTTTCGTGGTTTCTCATTCTTCATCCTGGATAAAAAACCGTCCAAACCAATGGTTTACATTCATTTTCCTTCTAATTTAACCGAAGAGGAGCATATGCTTCAAGCTAAGTACCAAAAACTTAAGAAGAAGGTAAGTTGCTTATGCCGGTAACCACACAAGTAGGAAACAAAAAAACCGACTCCGTTTCGTAGAAAAAGGCCCTACAAGCACTCAAAGCACCAAAACAAGAACCCGAGAAGCCTCTAACGTTGAAGCGACCCACCGATGCCAGAGATGCACGCGAAGTGGCCAGAAAACTTATCAAAAGCGGTGCAATTCCGGCAATACAGAAACAACAAACCAAACAAGACCAGACTTCATTCAAAAGACCAAAAGGTAACATTCAGTAAAGTCATGCAATTCGAAATGTTGTCAAGTGTTTTGTATTGGTAGGTCAAGAAAGAAAACGCGTTATCCCTGAAGCAACTGTCTCATCATACCAGCCATTCTCATCTACTCAAAATGACGTCGCTCAGGAGAACATAAGCGAGATTATCAAAGAAGAACCTCGTATGCAGGATTTATATCAAAAATTCGCAACCGAACGTGACCGTGAAGAGCGTGGTCTAAATGAAAAAGGCCTTGAAACTACTCAGGGCGATAAACCACGCGCTGGGCATACGATTTTCGTTTCTGGAAACAAGGTCACAGAGGAGTTCTTAAAGAAAAACTTCAATGACTTCGGGACAATTGTTAACGTATCAATGGAAATCGAAAAGGGGTGCGGAAAAGTCTGTCTTAATAATTAGGCCTAGCGAATTCATAATTTTTTTTCTTATTTGCAGGAGAGGTTTCGTAACATTTTCAAAACCAGAGTCGGCAGATCGTGCCATCGCCGAAATGCACAGTAAAAATATTGGAGGCATTAACTTGCAGGTGCAACTAGCCCGGCGCCAACCACAGATTGAACCCATCAATGATGCATCATCATCAGCGGTGTGGTCAACTATTGGTAAGTGTTTCTGTTGCTTTGAGTTAACAACAACCCATTTCCTATTGGGATGTCGTCACTTTGTAAAGCAGAATGGAATATTTGATTATTGGTGATTGCCGTTAAGCGGATGTTGTTGGCACTGCTCTTAAGAGCGACGACCTCATTTACTGATTCCTTAAGCGTTTTTTTTTTTGAATCTTCTTCGTGGGCTTATGTAGCCAGCAGATTGACGTAGTTGCGTTTGTCACGATGCACAATGCACTTCTCTCAGGTATCCTTAAACTTAGAATGCTTCAATATCAGTTTTTCGTTCATTCGGAGTGTGGTATCCTTTAAAAGTCTACCGATAATCTTTTAGTGTCATTGAGTTAAATATGTATCCGTATGTCCTTGAAGGAGTCGGAATCGTTATTTAATAATCTTTCAAGTGAAAGATCAGTGGGGTCTGCGGAGGTAAGATCAATCGTCGTGCTTGGATAGATGCATTTTGTTTGTATTTTTATTTTATGTACCAATTTATTATGTAATAAATAAAATTACGCAAAGGTTCGTAAAGGTTTGTCATAACATTTTTGGGCTGATACCAATCCGTTTCATTTCTTTGCAGCCGCCAGCAAGTCACAAAAGGGAAGCCACAAAGATCGCCGGGAGATGGTACTGTACAATGAAGACTTCCTCCTCTAGAACGTACGAAACCAATTGCCGCTTTGAATTTCCAACAAACTGTGTAAAGAAACTAAAAAACTAAATAAACTCAAAGTCGACTCTTACTTTAAAATCCAATTTTATTTTCATTTTTATAAATTAAACAGTTTTTATGCATCTAGGTTAAAAACAACATAACAATTTGCCCTCTTGATAATAAAATATGTATGTACTCGTATGTATTAAACATTCTTACGAAAGACCGAATATATATATGTATAAATAAATAGTTCCTTTTGTTCCTTTTCTTTTCTGAATTGGTTTATATGTAGTATTGTAGTTCGTAGCAAAAACAGAGAAAAAAAAAGAAGCAATTTCTTCAATGGAAGAAGGATGTCCTGTATCAATGTCCCGCATATGCAATGCGAGACTTACGAAAGAAAGAAAGTAAAACAAATGCAGTAAAGCCGAGATTATTCGAGACCGTGTAAGACTGTCTACGACAATCGTCCGTCATTTCCCGGTGGATTGAAGTAGTCCCAATGATGGTGGTGTATGTTTCTTCCCGACAATAGGTAAAGCAAAAAGGTTAATGTCATGACAATGAAGATCACTACCACAATCGATATGTTCCTTGGTTGAACCGGTTCCTGTTTGTTGTCGTTGTTAGGACGCACAGCGTTTGTCAGTTGATTAATGACATTCGTAAACGGTAGACTGCAGGCGGAAATAAATTGTCGGCCGGCTTGAGATACGGTTTGTGGCTCTGGACGGGCGCTTCGGCTACGCCGACGTGTGTGTCCTTCTTCGGATGAGGAATCACGTCTGCGATAATGGCGTCGTCGTTTGAATGGTGTTGGAGCGGGTTCGCCGTCATCGTCATCGGGATGTCGATGGTTGTAAAAGCCAACGGGAGGAACTGTTTGCATGTATTCGGTTGGGAAAACGCCCCTTGGAAAGACAGCTGATTGTGCGGCTTGCATGTATTCCGAGGGGTAAATTAAGTTTTCTCTTTGGGGTGGAGGTGGCCGGACGGGTGGCAAGTCGGACTGCCTCGTTGGAATCGGAGGTGGTGGGATGGAATCTTCTTCGGTTTGAGTTCTTGCTTCTGCAATGGTTTGTGTAGCGGCTTGAGAGTGTTCACGCTCGGTGCTGCGCACGCGCTCTACTATGTTTTCAATGAAGCCGGGCGGAAATTCGATATTATTCACAACTAAGTTGCCCGAACGACACTCTAGCTCGTCGGCTTGAATGTGTGTGCCGTGCAGGTGCGACACCATCACTTGGCCCGCTTGCAAGGCGTGTACTCGAAGGCGTTCTACTTCCAAGTCGGCTAAGGCAAGATGGCTTGGCATTGCCCCAGTGAATGGAACTGCGTGGGGCTGTTGCTCTGTTACGGGGAGTAATTCGCTTTGATCTTCCAGCAGTGCAGCTCCGGACGAACGTTTTCTTCGTGGAGCTGTTGGTGGTTGACTCGACGGCTCTTCCTGTGGCTGTGGTTGCGATTGTTCTTGTGGCTTCGATTCAGATACTAGCTTTCGCTCATATTGTACTGAAACCATCTCATCAACCCTTGGAGGAGAAACAGATGGAGAATGAGGAGAAGTTGTGATCTCTTTTTCTTCACTGACATCGGACTTTAGTTCATAGGAGTCTTCTACTTTGAGTCTTTCGATATGCTCTTCATCATGGCTTTCATGCTCATCAGATATGAAATCTTGTTGCAATCTCTGCTCTTTCTCCAAGTAATCTTGTAACCTCTGCTTTAGTTCCTGCTTTTCCTGCTGTATCCGTTGCTTTTCTTCCTCCTCCTCTACTAACATTTGTGTCCTTTCCTCTTCTTCCTCTCGCATTAGGCGCTGATGTTCTTCTTCTTCAAGCCTGAGTTCCTCTTCTTCTTGCAGTTTCTGCTCTTTCCGGATTCTTTCTTTATTCGTTAAAAGCTGGTGCTGTTCTTCTTCTAGCCTGCGTTCCTCATCTTCCTGCGATTTCTGTTCCTCTCGGATTCTCTCCAACAACTTTTGCTCTTCCTCCTCTTCTTCCAGCAATCGTTGTACCAGGAGCCTTTCATCTAGCTTTTCTTTTCGGATATTTTCCAGCAATCTCTGTTCCTCCTCATCTTCTTCTAGCAACCTCTGTACCAGCAACCTCTCTTCTACTAACCTCTTTTCATGGTCTTCCTCATCATGTTGGTGACTTTCCGCATCCGTACTGCGGGTGTAGGATCGCTCCTCTTCGCCAACATTAGCATTTTCTTCATCAGACCCATGACCAGGCTCCTGGTCATCCCGTTGCCGACTGTCTGCATCCGATTTGCTATGTGATCCATCGTATAATCCCTCCTTTCGAAGCAGCTCTTCTTCCAAATCCAAGTCGTCGATTGGTTGCACCGTCAGTGACGCCTCCAAAACCGATTGTCCATTCGAATTAGGCACGGGTGTGGGAACACGTTTTTCTATTAGAATGGCAGATGGCGTCTGTGGTCTACTAAGGGACTTGGCTTGCGATGAGGCTCTCGATTTCTCCGATGCACTTCGTTGATTGGCCTCTCTAAAGCGCTGAATTCCTCTTTGCAGAACCTCTTCATCGATCTGTTTGGCCCGTTCCAAATCGGCTTGTTCTTCCTCGCGAAGAATTTCATCCAACGTCTTCGTACGCCTTGGCTCAATTACCTTCATATCATCCGTAATCTCAAACTCCTCGCACACAAAATCATCTGGCAGTGGATCGGTTTGTGTGGACACTTCCACTTCAACGGATTTATCAATGGTCTGATCTAGATTGTAGTCATCACTGCTTTGCTCGTGATGAAGGTCGAAAACTATCCTTTCACCGCCACCATCGGGGTCATCTTGATCATCTCGACTATCGAATTCGTCATCGTCATCGCCTTGCCTGTCCCTTTGAATGTGCCTCTTCTCTCGAGGAGGACGAGGTGGCGCCGGCAATGGTCGGTACTTCATTTTGTTAATAATATCACCTGATTGTAGATTTCTTGGCGACTCTGTACGGTCATCTAGTTCGGGTACCTCGTACTCGTTGAAGTCTTCACTTCCAAAATCCCTAAGATAAGTCAGATAAGTATTATATACTGATATTCGTTTAAGATGGAATTATATTGTGCAAGGTGACTGCGTGTCATGGGCAAACAATTATGAAACAAGCAAGCAAATGGAGTGCAGTTGATGTATGGGATGAGAAAGTTCATATTTTGCACATGGGCCTTGGACTAAATAGTAAATAAGTAGTTACCGTTTCAAAACAAACAATTTACCAAACCGAAATTACCCGATAACTTCTTAAGCTGGGTGACATCCGCGTCATCGTCGATGTATAGGTTTGATGAAAAACCAAATCCATGTAATAGCTGCGACTCTAAATTGACTTCTGCCTGATCTGAATTCTTAACGAGAAGCAGACTAGTTCCAAGGTATTTTGCTGTTACTGTACAAACATTTTTTTAACTGACAAAGTTTTTTCTGAACCTTAGTAGCAAACTAACGTACTTTATATTTCTAAGTGGCTTACCAATCCAAAAATTTCGCAAACATGGGCGGGGTTTTAGCCCATGTTTGCGAAATTTTGCAAAATAAAAACGAACCAAAAATACCCCCGCTGAAACGGAAAGTTCTAACACTTCTGATCAAATCGTTCACCAATCTACTACTTTTTAAAGTTTTTTTTTTTTAATATCAAATTAACTTCCAAACAAATTATTTAGATATTAAATTCACTTTCTGCTTACAAGCAGAATAAGTCTGGAATGGCATTGGAGTAATCCAGCTTAAGCCAATATGCGATTGGATATGTATGTCGTGATAACCACAGAACTGTTTGAGTCATTCCAAGAATTGTGCAGAAAGGTTGCCTGCTAAGTGCATTTAGAGCTAATTGAAAATAATGGGGTTTTCGTGATATTTTCCTGCCGTAAAAACCTTAAAAACTGAAGTTGATGAAATTTGAAAATCTGAAACTGGTACTTGGGATCGCTTGTGGACTTTCTGAGTTTTTCCTGCCATAGATTATTGAAAATTATAAAACTTAGTGGTAAAAAGTCATTTTAGCTAAAATTTATACTTAGTAAATTTTACCTAGGTACAAAACGATGAATCTGCCATCAGCTAAAGTCTACATAATCCTATTTAGGTTGTTATTATAGTTATTATTGTTATCCCTTAACGTATGTGTTGTTAATATTGGCTAACTGCCGCATAACCACTCGTATACATAAGTTTTACATTTCACCAATACACTAGTGAATTCGACTTAATTTCTTTACCACATTTTTCTCAAATGAAATAATGAACTTTCAATAAAAGCACATAATGTAGTAGATCGAGGTATGTCCCTCTAGATCTATTGCGTCAGTGCAACAAAGTTGATATTTTCTATTGTTTATTCTCGTTATCACTCAATAATATTAACTATACTTAAAGTATTATGTCGTTTTCCACTGGTATCATTCGGGGATCCACTCATTTTGTGATTCAATGGAACAACAAAACTGATTCTGATTGAACCCACAAAAGTATTGGTGAAATGCGAAAAAATTATCTACGGCGGCTGTAAGCTGGCTTGTATAAAATGCATAAATTACATTTGTGTGAGTGCTTCTTGAGTGGATTCCGACTTCAAATCGAGAAGCGAAATTCTCTTCTCAGAATCACCAGAAGAGTATTTTCTGTGCCAATGGAACGGTTTCAGAAGCGATTTTTTCGATTCCGGTTCTTTTTGCCCAATGGAAAACGACATTAGTTTTCGAAGTCACGGGCGAGTATATAAAGTTTTAGCTGTCACAAATAAATTATTTCGTTTGATGTTTAAATTGAATTATAGTTTTAGAAATTAAAAAAAAAAAGTAAATGCAAATTGCTGGTCGAATAAAGTTTGACAAGAATACTATAACTAGAAGTGGAAAATATGAATCTGGCCTGCATAATCTGCATCTGCATAAAATGTAATAGATTTCGACTCAAATATCAGAAATGATGTGGTTAAGTTTTGTCGGCAGTATCTCTCACGTCTGTCTTACAAAATTGTTTACTTGTGTAATCAGCAACAGCATTGACATTTCATAATTTTACTCATTTTTTTTCCAAATATATGTAGCCCTCGGGCAGCTTCAAACTTATTGTTATTCACCATCAAGTCAACCGAGCTTAATGTTCCTTTATAACCGAGAGAAATGTTCACAGGCTTCTCTAAAAAGTAACTAGTCAAGATCCCATCTACACGATGTCAAGTGAATTTATTGGAATTAGTTGACAATGTACTGATTTTGACACGGCCCAAGAAAACCTCTACTAATCAGATCATTTGTAGAGAATATTCAGTCTCAAAGTTTCGTTCACTAACAACTGGAACGTAAGAGTAAACTCACCGGATGTTCGCAATTCTAGTCATCTTTCTTTGGTTTGATGAACCCAAAACAATTACTTAGAGTATTAATAGTACGAAAGCGAAAGTGATACCAACCAACGGTTAAACATAAAAGAAAACAATAAAAAAAATAAAAATTAAGATGCAAACATAAAATAACAAAACAATAACCATATTAATTAAAAGAAATACAACCTTTATTAATCTAATTTTGAAATATTATGTATGTCTTCTCTTACAATGGTAACATTAGTAACAACTAAAAGATACTAGCGTAATTAGCTAAGCACAACTAAATCTATAAAATGAAATAATCTTAAAACGAGAGAGAAAAAAACCAAATTACAATTAGTTTTGAGGGATGTCAGCTCTAATGGCAATCGCAAAAAATAAATAAGGTAAACAACTACTACGACGGCCACAAAAACCATTTATATAACTCTTGTGCAAAAGGCTTCCACAAAAAAAGCAAACCAAACATATAAATTAGAATTAAATATGAATAAATAAATAAATAAATAAAAAAAGGAAACGATATATTTTAGTACTTAAAAACTTCCAGTGCAATTGATATGGAAGTGTATGTGTGTTTGTATCTTGTTTCGTATACAAGCCATGTGTGGGTTTTGGTGTTCTTACTTTTGAGAATCTGCTCCCAAGCTCAGAGCAGATCTTCGCCTTGGAGGTGTGGGTCTTCCAACTGTGCTGTAGTTCTTGGATGCAGACTTTTGCTGCTCCGGCACTGAGGGTGAGCCTTTGCGCATGTGCGGCATCGTTGCAAAACGTTCCCCTGGCGAGCGGGAAAACTTTTTACGCCTGGCAGGTGGGGTCGGCTTGGGAAGGTTCTCCTTTCGGACAACAGCATACCTGGAATAGAGATGACATCCATTAAACAATGATCTTAATCAATGTAATCTCATATTACCCATCGTTCTCGGACATTTCGATGACGTACTTCTCATGCAGCTCCTCCTCGTCTAGGTCGGCGTCGTCATCGCGCATCGCCAGTTCCATGGCTATGGAGTCAGCTCCGTGCGATGTGCGATCACCTTCGTCGACACCTAGACGGGACAGGGATCTAGACTTTCGGGGAGTGGTCGAGGTGTCTGTGTAGTTCTCAGCGGTGGCTAGAGGTATTTTGTATTCGTGCTCTGTACGATAGACGATCACCTAGGAAAAGGTCATCATTTTAGAAAAGAAGAATTCGTTACAAATCTGGTCTGGGGAACCTACTTCCTCTGGTTTGTTGTCTTCCTTTAAGTAGCTGTTTGACACGGATCTGCCTCCGAAACCATTCACGAATGAATCCTTTTCCAATGAATCTCTTTGCTGCTTCCGACGACGCCTGGGCGCTTGTGGCGGCTGCATAGGAGACTCAGTGTGGCGACCTTGAAGGATATTCTCCTTCTCCTCGTCGTTCTCTTGGTGTTGAATTCTATCTGGGTCTCTACGATCGGCATAGTCGTCCTCATCAAACTGAACAGACGGAGTTCCCCCGATTGAGATCTCCTGACTGTTCTTGAAGCGTCCCTTGCGCAAGGGCCGTGAAGGCGGCGCATGCCTAAAGTAGTCACTGCCAGCCTGTGACAGTGAGATTTCATCAGTGTACTCGTCGATTTGAGAAACATTCTCAGAGTCGTAATGACTCTGGCGCTGCTGATGGCTCAAACGCCTCGGCTTTGGTGGCGGTACATCATACCCATAGTCCATTCGATCGATACTGCTGCCATTCAAACTGCCAGACTTCAAACCGATAAACTCTAACGCACTGGGCGAGGTATCGAAGCCAGCCTCCAGATGTGGATCAAGGAATTTCTGGTTTACGATGTTGAATTCCCGCGAAAGACCCTTCTTCCTGAGGAGAAACTCATCGTCATTGATTTCCTCGAAAACAAACTTCTTGGAGCTCGCCGTCGAGTGGGTATCCGGATTGGACGCCCTGTCAGTCAGATACTTGAAATGTTCCTCTGCCTCAAGTTCGGCTTTGCGAAGAATCTGATTCTTTTGTGCCTCCCTTTCGGTCCAGCCAATATCTCTACCTTCTTCGGACACCAAATCAGAGTCCTGGTGAATCATCGGACGACGCCTGAACTCTTTCTCGCGCGTCTTCGATATCTCATGGATGACTCGGTTTTCCTCGTCATAATCGGCGAATTGCTTTTGCTCAACCACGCCCAGCATAGCAAGTTCGGCTTCTTCCTTTGCGTTCTCGTCGAGCACATCCTTCATGCGACGCTCCATGGATGACTCTCGATCGAAGGAACTCTCCTGCTCACTTCCAAAGCGGCGATTACGCGAGCCTTCACTGTCATTGTAGCTGACATCCGAGAATTTGTCAGCCCAACGTGACCGCACCGGCCCTGGTCCTCGATCACCCTGTGGCGTACTAGAAGACTCCGCCGATGGCTGGGTCTCAGTACTGAGAACCACACTTGGCTCGTCCACAATACTCTCGACTTCCTGTGGCTTACTCTTTTTCCTAAATGCTCGGGGATATGTGCCGAAGCTGAAGTCGAACTTTGGCTTCTTGGGCGGCGCGGCAGCATTAGTCGACTCTGGAGTTGTACCCGAAACGGTTGTATCCTCGATGTCGGTAGACTCCTTAAACGATTTACTGCGAGACAGCTTGAGCGATGAAAACTTGTCGGGCAGCTTAAATTTAGACATGTCAGGCTTGCTGAACTTTGTGAATTCTGGTCGCTTGAAGCCAGACAAATCGGGCCGCTTGATCTCGGGCATTTTCATTTTGGAAAACTCCGGTGCCTTGAACCGTTTACGGTCTTTGGCTTTGGGGCTTCCCGATGGCACCTTCTTCGGACTGCGGAACTTTGTTTTAATCTTTCCCGCCTGATTCTTGAGTCCAGCTTGCATTTTGCGCGTTTTGTCTTGAGCACTGGCCATGAAGCTTTTCTTGCGAATTTCTTCCTTCATGGGCTGATCCTCTAAGGCACTTGAGTCTACCTGACTTGTATAGTCACCATAATCAGCGCGAGATTCTGTTTCAGGTTGAATGGCAGTTGAGCTGAAATAACGATCTTCGATGTCCTTTTGCAATTCTTCGGCTTCCTTCAGCTCGTCCGATTTGGCTGGTGACGAGGACGGCTCATCGGAGGGCGACTCAATCGAGGGTTGTGATATTTCGAATTTGGGAATTTCTTGTGGTTGCGGGGCTGGTGATGCTTCTTTCTTAAGCGCAGATACAAGAGGTGTGATGGTTGGTTGGCTCTCAGTTTTAGTTGCAGGCTCTCCAATAGGTTCATATTCATGGTCGCTGAAATGACAATTTTAAACAGAAAGCGGTTAGTTTCCATTTGATGACAGCTTACATGTAAGAGATGACAGAATATGACATTGGGCAGATGTACATACGAAGCATAGAACGGTTCTTAAGAATTGCTTATCTAAATGGATATGACAAGAAAGCATAATGGGAAACATTCGAGTTCGAGCTTTAGAGGGGCTGTTGTATCAAACTCGTTATTTCGATTTTGCAAATTGATAATCATTAATCGCATAGATTCGAATGACATTTTTTGTAGACTTAAGAGGAACCCCAATTAATTTATGATATCGGTGGTAGCTTGTCAATGAGGTTATAAACAATCGAGTTAAGAGTAAATAAAACAATATATTTAAGTTCGTCAAATGTTGCCGTACTGTTACGGCCCAAAATTACAAAAATCTTTTGATACTATATTGCTGTTTTCCTGAATGCGTCCATCTAATTGCAAAACGAAAAGACTGTTAGTGTGTAATCAGCTTTTTACTCAGCCTGCTCACTCAATTTATTCTGAGCTCATAGAGCGCGGTCTGATCATGCTCTGATCGAAAAAAAAAATACAAATTCTGAGCTCTGATGTGTCTGAGCTAAAAAGAAACACGAACTTTTTGTAAATATAACAGTTCAGGTTCTGCTCTGAACTAAAAAAGAAAAACGCCCATTGAATCGTGAGATATTCTGAACATTCTAGTACAATTTTTCAATGTGTATGACACACAGCTGGCGGTTACGAATTATTTATCATTGGAAGGATTGCTTTTTTAACTGAATTATTAATTTTTCGAGTTTGTAAACGATTTTTTATATATATAATTATTTCGAAATGAGTTATTTAGCCTTTTCGTGAAATATTGCTTTCCCCCGAATTTGTGTGTTCCCAGGAATAAAATCCGCCTATCGCCAATCTCCCTCGAATTCGATTTCCCTCGGAAATCGAAATGTCTCCTCGAAAAGAAAAAAAAAAACTGATTTCGAAAATGTTCTGTCAATTATGTTTGGTTAGAATCAAAGATTAAAATATTTCGGTGAAACAAATATGTAACAAATAATGTTTAGCATTGCATTAAGAGTTGTGGCTGAGGAATTGGTTGAAATGGAATTTAAGCGACAATGTTCAATTAGAAGACGCTTAAGAGATGGTTCAAATCCGTTGGAACTACCACAATCATTGTATTTAAACATGGTATATCTCTTAATTTTGTAAGGAAATAATTACAATATCTCTACTTTTAGGTTCCAAAAATATTACAGGGTTAACAAACTTCTTCGCCATAGCTTAAGAAATCCTTTGGAATCTCACCAATAACTAAATTAAGCGCTTGCGCTTTTTTGCTGAAGGCGGCTATCAAAAAGGAGTTGGAAAAGACAGCGATCAAGTTTCAATAAAGTTCTTTCAGAGGTTTAAGCCATTTTTGGAGCAATTAAAATATTGAATTGCTATTTATTAGTTCTTTTTGACATTCTATTCACTTAATTTCTTAATTTTTGAGAAAATAATCAACCAACTTGTCTTGCTTGTCATAAATTCTCCCCAATAAATAATGGCGGAAATATCAGAGGGAAAATCCAACAAAAATTCCCCCGACTTCTCATTTACGACAGGTATTTTTTTCCAGGGAATTTTTTTCCCTCATTCGAACATCATTCACGAAAGGAGTATGGGCAAGTGCGAACAAATCCGAGGGCATTTTTATTCACGATAAAGCCCGTATGACACTACATTTTTTCTCATTTTTATCATGTTGAAAAGTCAGCGGTGTGTAAAAGAGACTGAAAGTGTATTACGAAAGGGGTAGCAATTGTTTGCAAAGGAACCACAAATTTTCAAACGAATTTATTTTCAAAAAATGTTGAAAATGTCAAAAAAAAATCTGCTAGCAGCTGAAAAATGTAATTTGAATACATTTTTAATGAATTTTTTTTTGACATTTCTACATTAATAAAGTTGGTGTGTAGGAACTCACTCCTATCGGGAATTTTCGATCTAATTTTTCGTACTCCTCTAGTTTCATTTTAAAAGTAGACAAAATGCAAAAAAAAATGTAGTGTCATTCGGGCTTAAGGCTAATTATAAATGTGTTACAATTGAAATGGATTTCCAGTGCAAGTGAAAAAAATAACTTTTTGCGGCCAACTTAATTCACACAAGAACCAATACAATTCGGATTTTATGTTCTATTTGGCAGCAGAAATCTGAAATCTCAGGTAAAAATCTGAAAAGACAAATCGAAAACGACATATTATGTGATTGGTCTATTTCCTATTTTTGTTCCTGCTAACCAAAAAAACCCAGGGTGGTCACAACAAAAAAAAAACATCTTTTCTAAATCATAATCATAAAAAAATTGTAATTTCCTAGCTAACAGCTAACCGTTCCATATCTTGAGCTGGGCTACATAAACCAGCAAAATTGATTGAATTGAATAGGAGCCCGGCGGCCAGCGAATAAGCATCAAACGTCAGTCTTCTTGACATCGATAAAAAGCCAAAAGGGAACATAACAATTCGAAATTGTTAAACTTCATGTTTCAAAGATAATCTAAATGTTCCCAAACAGCATTGTATTTGCAATTACTACGCAATAGTACTACAATTTGTTAAAAAAAAAGAAATCGGTGCAAGAATATAAATACGACGGCACCCCACCATCTCTGTTCAAATAAATATACTAATCCAATGACAACGAGTAGCTGCAGCCATTTCGCATTTACTGCGGTATGTGGCTGCATGTTTATATTTAGAAGTTCAGGTTTGGTGAACTTTTTTCGCCCCAAAAAAAACAAAAGTTCTTTCCGATTTCTTTCTCAAGTGCACACAGCTAGTTACATTGCATCTGAGCGGCAATAAAGTGACAAACATAAGATAAAAATAAAATCATCCCATTTACAGTTTTTTTTTTGTTTTGCTTATATGTATTTGCTTGATCTGCTATAAAGCGAATACTTACTTACGGTCAATGTATTTTGCGGGACTTTATTTATTTTTTTATTTTTTTATGTGTATGGTTTCGAATTTGTATTTTGTGTAAACGGGGATGATTCGGCTGGGTGTTGGGATCTTACCGAGAGAAATATGTCCTTTCGAGCCATTGGCCATTATCTAACTGATTGTTGGACGAGACCATTTTCTCGTGTTGACTTAAACGCGAGTCACGATCGCCGAAGTTGAAACTGACAGTTTTTGTCATCGATCGCGTACTTATACTAAGTGTATCGAGTTCTGATGCGCGATCTAATGCGGCGGCACGATCTTGCGATTGAGTGCGATCACTGGTGTGGGCCTTGCGTTGGAGTAGTTTTGATTGCGCCAGGCGCTGTTCGGAGGGGGCTTTGGTAAGATTTGTTCTGGGCGGTCGGGAATAGTTGAGTCGGTCTTCGGGCTCTTCATGGATGTACTCGGAACTTGTCATTTCGATGTCGTAAAAGTCAGCTGGAACGGCGATCGGAACCGAGATGAGCTTTTTGTTGCTGCCAAATGTGGTGGCATGCGGTGGTTGGCGGATGTGCTCATGGGAATCAAATCGTCTTGGGCCTCTTAGATCGGACTGACTTGCCGACATATATTGCCGACGATCGCCAGCTTGTAGTTGCATTTGACTTGAATGGGCACTGGGAAGAATAACGGGCGCGAATGGTTCATGGTGGTTGCCATAGATGTCGGTTAATTCGGACATCCTGTCTTGGGCGAGCGCTATCTGATCACTGCTGGCGTATAAGCGTGTCTGTCTGACGGGAGAGGGTGACTTCGTTGGGTTACTGGAATACTGATCCATTTCATCCACTTTGAGGGAGAATGTCTCGGTGACCTTGATCGTGTGCTGCTTCTCTTCCGGACCTTTTTTAAGCGACACATTGCCAAGGTGTGATCCTTCAACCACTGTCATAGCGGTGGCATGTAGGGGGTTTTGGTCGTGCTTCTCACGCTTGAAGACTGACATGAGCCTTGAAGGCGTGGGTGAACTTTCGGGTTTCAGTTGCTTACCCAGTGATGGTGATCTCTCCCGACCAATGTGCAGATGTTGGCTCAGAGTCAGCTTTTGCTTCTCCGGGGCTGGTGCCTGGTTCGGATTGGGCGTTTTAGAGTGGAACATAGACATGAATCGGGAGGAATAGGATTGTTTGTCGTCGTGTGGTTTATCGACATGTTGTGGGTTTGTAGGGGATGGGGAGGATGCCCTTTGGAAGGGTTGCGAAGCTGCTGCGGGAGATCCTCTTTGCATAAATTGCCTAGAATTTGCGGGAGCTGGGGATGATGCTCGTTGGAAGGCCTCTTGTGTTTCCAATCCAGTTGGTGGTGGAGAGGATGCCCTTTGTAAGGAACGAGCTGAGCTCATTTGTTGAATTGCTGCGGTTGGTGGGGGAAAAGATGCTCTTTGAAAGGATTGGGCATCGGTAGCGGAAAGTGGTGCTCCCCTTTGAGAAGATTGGGAGTTATTAGGTGCTGGAGATGATGCTCTTTGAAGGAGCTTTGTTTCGTTCGCGCTTTTGGGTGCTGGAGATGATGCTCTTTGAAATGACTGAGTTGCCGTTGGACCAGGACCATATTGCATGAATTGCCTCGCATCTGTGTGCCGCCCTCCATTTGGCGAAAGAGAGGACGCTCTTTGATAGGATTGTGTGCCATTTGCAGACGATCCATATTGCCTCTCATTCGGTGAGGGAGAGGACGCTCTTTGACTAAATTGTGGTGCATTTGCAGACGATCCATATTGCCTCTCATTTGGTGAGGGAGAGGACGCTCTTTGATAGGATTGTGAGCCAGTGGGAAATGTTCCATATTGTGCGTCATTTGGTGGCGGGGAGGACGCTCTTTGATGAGATTGACCGCCAGTTGGAAATGCTCCATATTGTCCCCCATTTGGAGGGGGAGAGGATGCTCGTTGAAAAGTTTGTGCACCAGCTCCCGGGGATCCGTATTGCCTTCCATTTGGCGCCGGAGAGGACCCCCTTTGCATAGAATATCCCATGTCCATGTGTTGCATACCACCCGGTGATGGCGACGATCCTCTTTGGAAAGCCTGTCCACCCGTTGGTGATCCCCTTTGCATAAACTGTTTCTTGGAGTAGTCTGGGGACATTTCCCGTTCATGTGCATGTTGTCGCTTCAGCTGACTGAACTGTGACGTCGGAGATGTCGGTCTAGAGCCGGGAATATTCAAGTTATCGAAATGTCCAGGCAGCCGCTCGTCTGCCAAAATCTCATCAATCGGTCTTAGATCAGGTTGAGGTGCAAAGTCGCGTATTTCAATTCTTGTTTCACCTTCCACAACTGGCGACAGATCGACGACGTCCTGCTCCAATGGCGGCGACAGCCTGTCTATTCTGATGTTATCCTTAATATCTACCACGGCCTCTATTCTTTCTATGTCCACGTCCATTGGCTGACTGATAGCTCTACCAGTCTCGTGTCTGTCCGAATACCTCGAAACATCGATCGGCTTATTCTGTGGGAGGACCATTCCATGGTGTCTCGAAAGATTTTCTCTGTTCCTCTCTGGCCAACGGGGCCTGCTCTTTCGGTCATAGATACCAAAGTCTGGTGGGGACATGCTGCCAGGTCCTGGCGTTGGAGTTGGAGCGACTATATTCAATCTAGGTATCTCGCCCCTTGAGTCTCTTCTCCACTGCCCTGGCGCATGCGCTGTAGGGATATTCAGGTCCGCTATAAACAAATCCGCATGCGATGGCGATCGGGATATACGGCGTAGCGAAATTCCGCTCCGAATCGAGACAGCATCGGGGTCTCGTCCACTCCCACTGGACATACCTCCAATCGACATTTGACGGCCACGAAAACCCGCCATCATCCCACCAGCCATCTCAGGGTCCTTGGCATCGGAGATGCTTCGCACAACTAGCCCCCGACCGTCCATGCCGTGCATTCGGCCACCAAAACTGCCCGTGGATATCCGGTCGAATTCGGGCTGTCTGCCCGTCACGTTGAAGCTCCTTGTCGACGTATTGTCAAAATGCTGATGATGTCCATGTTCCATGTCGCTAAGAAACCCCTGTTTCGAACTGGGGCGTGAATCAGGCGGTTTGACCTTTTCCGGCAGCAAGGACTCACACTGAAAGTACTGACATGCGCAACGCACATCCGGCATTGCACCACTAGAGCTCTCATTGCGCGACACAAAGTGCTTCTTTTCGACAGGCAATGCGCCCACTGACGCCGAGCGACGGTTATTCATCGTTTCACAAGCGTAACTCTACACAAACGCACACGCACACACACTTGTCACACAACAAAGCACTAGCCAAACCGATTAATTTGTATTTTTTTGAAAAAATGTAGCAAAATCCGAAGAGAAAAAAAAACTGATTCCGATTTATCTCGCGGGTGGGCATGCGATTTATTTTTAAAAATAATTTTTCTTTCTTTTAGAACTTTCGCCACCCCCACCTCCCTCCCGCGACGATCGAGGGATTTTTTTTTTATTTTAGTAACGCGTTGTAAGTAAGTAGAAAAAAAAATCCTTCGGCAAAAGTTTTTTATTAATCTTTTACCAAAATAAAAATTAAAAACCGTTTCGTTTCAAATCGCGTCCGTTCCATTTTTAAACATTCATGTCTGCATCGTTGGCAGTTTTGTTGAAAACTAAAACGTCCGCCGTAACGTCCGTATTCGAGGTGTTCAATTTTAGCAACCCGCATCTCTTTTAGCTTAGATATATAGATATTTCTAAGCAGAACCGTGCAAACATTCGAGTCCCATGTATGAAGAGACAGGGAGTGAGAATTGTATTTTTATTTTTAATTTTTATTTCATTTTATGTTTTGCTTCTTTTTGTTTGAATTTTAATTTTTAAATTTGCGTTGAAGGAAAAAGAAAAAAAAAACATTTGTTGTGAGATTACAAAGCGAGCAAACAATTTATGTGGCGATTTTCAAAGAGGAAATAAGCTATTTTCGGATCGCCTACATTGGTTCCTTCAATCGTTTTCGATTCTATTCGTTTTGTTATTATTTTTTTTGGGAAACGAAGGTACTGACATGTAAATCTGTTTTAAATGCCTTTTGCTGCAATGAGTTGTCCCATAAATTGGACAGTTTTTAAGTGGAACATTTATGCGATGCGGTAGATGAGGGCAGGAGAATGAATGTGAGCACTTGCTTCCTTATTTCGCGAAAAGCAGCAAATTATGAGATGCATTTTTGTCTGGCCACATTTTTTTCTCTTTTTTTATGAATTTTCTTACCTTCTTTGTTTTTGGTTTAGTATATTATTTTTTTTTTTTAATTTTGTAATAAAGTGTGGTTAGGGTTGAACACTATAGCGAATTGTGTGTAGGTTTCTAAAAAATGTTGTTTGTTAATTTAAATAAAATAAAAAAAAAGAATTTTATCATTTAGTTGGACAAGGTAGGTCTCTATTTTTGTATCTTGGCACACATTGTCTTGGGAATAAAGTTAAACAAAATGAAAAAAAGTACATGCGTGCATTGTGGTAATGAAACTAAATGAGCTTTTGTATGTGGCTTTGAAAAGGGCTTTGGTATCTGTCAAGCGAACTGTCACGATTTGTTTGCTTTTCGAAATTTGATTAGTACATTTATATATTCGTCAATCTATTCGAATTAATTCAATTTCAAAATCAGTGGATGAAGAAAATATATGCACTGGAAATTAGCACGAACCGGATGCTGCGCTTGAACTTGGACAGAAAGTCTAAATGTATAAGCAGAGCTTTTTTACTAATCGCGTTTGCGCTCGCTTGCATCAGCCTACTAGAATGAGTACCAAATACATAAATCTGTCAACTATCGATTTCGTTACCGATTACACTCTGTAATCGTTGTCAAAGACAGCTGTGAAAAACTAAATTTAGAAAGACTTAAATTTGGCACATGCTTTAATCATATCAAGTCAACTAGATTTGCCTGGACTAGATTTCTCCTAACGTAAAACGTCACTTTTACAACGTCAGCCATGCAATGCAAGTAGTGTCAACTTAATAATCAGTCGAGAAATTTGTGACTAGCGCTGTATACTGCATTCGAAGTTCCGAAGTTCTATAAAACTAGATTAATAAACTACGCCATTGACAGTTGTTGAAACAGTCCAAGGAGTGGAAGTTTACCTAAAGGAACGACAGGTGAAAGTGTGGTTGGTTCCGTTGTCAACTCACTCGAATTGACTGACATTTGTCTTCTCTTAACAAATTGTTGGTTTTGAACATCCAGGCGAAGAAAAAGGTGTCAATAAATTTGTACTCTTTTAAGCGAAATGGATATCCATATTACAGAAAGCTAACTAAATAAACAATCGACCTCCTTTAGTTGAATAAGTTGAACTTGAAATGAACCCTACCGACAACCGAAAAATACTGCCACTCCATAAACGACAGTTGAAAAAAAAAAACTGTTCATGTGTCCAACCTACGCCAATAAAAATTCAGACATTTAACGGCCGCCTGCTGTCAAACTTAATAAACTACAGCTTTGAACGTTTCCATTATGACAACAAAATATTATTTAAGCAAACGGAGTGGATAATCTCGAAGCCTAGGAAAACATTATTTGAATAAAAAGTGAGGCATTTGTTAAACAATTCTCGAAGAAATGTAAACAAAAGTCAATTTATTGACACTGCCGCCAAATTTATTGTGGGAGATCGATGCGTTCAGCAGCTTAAAAGCTAACGCGCCCATTTTTCATTGAGTTCTTTATCTCTTGTACGTTTTCTATGGCCTTCTTTTAGCAAAATTTCTTCTCCTTCGTCTTTTTAGTGTTCTGCTTCAGATTTTGATCCATTTATTTGTAGGTTATGTGAATGTTAAACAAGTAGTACATCTTTTTTCGAAAGGTTGCCCGAATTGTAAAATGGACTTGTTTGCTTTCGGGCAACATTTCAAAATTAGTATTTTTATCAATTCTTATCAGAAAAACTGAAAACTGGGGTCGCACAAAACTGCAGATGTTTGGCCCCCGATCGCCCAAATCAGAAAGGGTGTCTCTCATAATTTCCAAATAAAGACATAGTTTGAGCATGCATGTCCTTCAACTTTAAGCATGTGTAGGAACGAGTATGTTCTTATTTTCGCTGCAAAGTTCCCACCCAAAGAGGAAAAAATATAATGCTCACCTTAAATTGGACCAGCGCTTTGGCGCCATTCCACTCAATCCCTCCGGTAAGGCAATGTCCTCTCGGTGCGGCTCAGCCTCGTCTTCTACATGCGAGAAAGTAACCTTCTTATCAGAAGGCGACGGTGATGCTTCCTTCTTCAAAGCCGGCTTCAGTTCGATGTCATTCCATGGGATGTGCTTGGTCGTCTCCTGAATCACTTCTGTTGCAACTTCTGTCACAGCCTCTGCCACAGCTTCGAGCTTCTTCCCATCGGGTTTGTCCAATGTAACACCATCATTACTAGTAGAGTCGCTTTCTTCGGCTACTGGTGATAGGTGTGGCTTCCTTTCCTCCTCCGATGAAACAGAATCTATTGATGAAAGGGGTGCGAGACGTGATCGTTCGGCCTCCTCTTCGCTACTGCCCATTCGCTCCAATGGCAGGGCTGTCTTGGTCGCTTCAACATCCCTCAGGGCAGATGAATCTTGCTTGGCCAGTGATTGCTTTAACGCCTCCACCGAAGCGTGTTGAAGGATTTCGTCGATCTCCTCGATGACTGATGCATCGTTTGGATCTTCGATATCTTCGTACACATGCTCCCTCCGAAGGCGGGCAGTTTTCTTTGGTGGCGGCGCCACAGACACTGGCTCCGATTCAATTTTTTCTTCGACAATTTCGGGCACAGCTGGTGCTGGAGTCAGCTCCCTGCCCGATTTGTTGTCATCAGTGGGAGTTGGAATTTCAATTATCTCATCTGGTACTAGTACAGTGGACTCGGATTCGGTTGACGCAGCATGTTGTTGGAGCTCCAATTGGTCCTTGCGCTTGCGACTTGGGGACTCGTCAAGTTCGACGATCTCCAGTACATCATCGCTGTCTTGCTTCTCGATAAAGTGAGGGATCTCACTGCGTTCCGCCTTGGGCGAGGTCTTCAACTTGATTATCTTTTGCTCTTCGTCCAGGGTGATCTTTTCGTCCTTCTTCAGGGAGATCTTCTTGATATTTTGAAAGTTTTTCTTCTGCCGATCGGCCATGCTCCGTAGCTTCTTCATGATGGGGAAACACTTGGCTTTGTTTTGCACCGGTTTTATCGGCCGAATGTGTCCGTCCCTGATGTCTTCTTCGGACTTGTGATTCAATGTTAACGCCGATGTGCTTGCAGCAGTTGATGTGTCTGGCAGCGACTTAGAGTCGACTTCCTTCTTGGGGCTGCGTTTCTTGAGAATACCACGGATCTTGCCCAACTTCGAAGCTCGCTTTTCGACAGTCAGCACAGAATCGGACACACATGAAATGCACTCGCTGCGCGCGTCTTCCTGCTCCTCCTGTTGGTCTTCTTCGTCCTCAGTTGTGGGATTTTCTTCGTTGTCTGATAGCTCTTGGATGTAGCGTTCGGTCTCCTTGATGGATACCTGGTCGTCGATACGGACTTTCTTGAAGGACTTTGGCGATTCAGAAGAAAAATGTAGTTCTTGCGACTTGCGCAGGAGAAGAACTATTTCTGGATCCTCATCTGGTCCAAGGGGTCGTTTGTACAGATGCGTCCAGGGATAACCTCCCTGGAAATAGAGAAAAGCGAATAAGAATAGTAGATTGAAAGCTAACTTGCAACTTACCCTTTGTTTGGCCCGTTTGAGGTCCTCCCAGCGATATGTTTCCGGTGGTACCGGTGGCCTGTCACTGTGTGTAATTAAGTACTGCCTCAGGGATTGGTAGTACTCGCGCTTGGCTAAGACTGCTAACTTATTGGAATCAGTCTCGGGGGATATTTGTGGCAGCGAATCTAAGAATTGTTGCCGCTGCTTTTCTTCAAGAGCTGTCTTGGGTAAGGGTAGCCCATTTATGTCAAATGCGAGTTCATCAGCTTCCGAATGCGAATTGTGCTCCTCGTGCTTGGAAATGTTTCCATTTAAGTCAACCTTCGAGCTGCTGGGTAGGTGAGTGGTTAGCTCGGAGAGCTTTTGATCAATTTCCTGTGTCAGTGAAGCTGCATCTTCAACTCCAACAGCAGTTTGTTCGAGTTCCTTTGGTAAGAAATCAGTCTTGTTGTCGAGTAGTGAAGCTTCAGCTTGAGCATTTAAGTCTGTCTGGGGATTCGTTGCGTCTTTCGATTGCTGCGCTTGGCTCTCCTCAACCGGCTTGATATTCACGTTCAGTTGTGCGGTAATAGCTTCCCAGTGGGCTTCTTCTGTTGTTATATCGTAGTCTTCGGAATCGCCATGAGCTGTCCCTATACTAACATCATCCGTTGGTGCGGTATTCTCCACTGAAACTTTGTTCTCGTGAGATTGTGCGGCTACTCCTTGGGTGAATAAGTCTATTGTGGAACTTGGCCTTTCCTCGCTGTCATGGATCACTTCTGTGGATTGTGCGATAAGACCTCTGTCAATATGCTCCACACCATCTAATCTTTGTGTAATCTCAGCATCAGGTTCTAAAGCTGTGGCATCTGTCTGTTGTTCATGTGACTCTTCACTCACAGTCGCACTTGCGACTTCCAACTTAGGGTCCACACGATCTACACCTCGTGCAGGTTCGATCTCAGACTCTAAAGTTGTGCGGTCTATTCGTACGTTTTCGTGTACTCCTACCTCAGCATCAGCGCTCTGCGGTCGTTCAATGTTAAGCTCAGCGGGGCTTTCAATGAGCCTCTCTGCACTTGTGCCTTGAGACTTGGGTTCCACAAATTCGTAGTCTTCCTTCGGTAGCAAATTCGCTTCAGATTCTAGTTGCTCCTCCTTTACGGTCGTCGCCTTATTATCGTCTTCAGTTAGTTGAACCTTAGACTCTACTCCAGCCCTTAGTTTAGCTGCCCTTCGTTTGCGGCCACTGTGCGTTCTATTGGATCCCTTGGCCACCTGCTCTGCCACCGTTTGTGCAATTTGTGCTTTTTGTGCGAGTCCCCACTGCCTCTGCGGCTCGGTGACACTTGTTTCAACCGGCTTCAAGACCTTTGGCGTTGCCGGTTCCACCTCAAACACCGTTCCCAACGGATTTGTTTCGACCTTCGAAGTTCTGTTCAACGATTCCCCTTCAACTGGAGGCAGTTCCTTAATATCTACGCCGCACGGCTCGCTATCCTCACTAACTATAAAATTATTTACAGTTTCGATAAGATGAGATTCAAAATCCAATACATGCTCTTCATCTTCACTTAATTGACTTCGTTGTGGTTCGTTCCATTCAGCCTGTCCCCTAACACTTGAACTTCTACTGACTAGAATATCACTTTCCTGTTCGTTTTTTAGGGCTTTCTGTTCCGCTTCCAATGTGGAAGTGACCTTTATCGCATTCGGTATATCACAACTGCTTCGATCTTCCTTCGTCTGTTCGGTTTCCTCAACGGCTCCCTGTTCGTCTTCTGTATTTGCGATGCCCCTGTTAAGTACTTCGAGAATAGTTGGTTGCTCGTTATCTCCGACTCCCGGCAAAGACACTGCGGAATTGGCGAAAGAAAAAATACGAGAAAAGCATAAAATTAGTTTCAAAATTTTTTACGAAAGTCTTTCGAAATAAGTCGGGGGTTACATAAGAGCGGCAGCAGACTCGGAAAACAAGAGTGTTCATATGAGACGACATAAAACAATTTGTTGATCTCGTTAGCCAAAAATGTTTTACAAGTTTTTTTTTTTATTTTTTTGTGTGTGTGTTCTTGTTCTCATGTGGATGCAAAAAAAACACCCACAAAATGGAGGAATGAATGAGCACAAAAATAAAGCTTTAAGTCGATAGCCCTAGATACATATACTAGATACAGTCGATTCGAGCACCTAGATGAATGATTGAATTATTTACGTCAATTATCACCTGTTTAGGATATGGAGACACTCACGTTACAACACACTAGTTCAGAAAAAAACTGAGTTTGCTGGTGTTTTTTTTTTCTTTTAAACTTTTTTATTTTCTGGAAAATCGTTGCAGTCCAACCGTGGATACCGTCTGGGCAAACTGAAGAAAAAATCTCATCTTCAAATCTCTACAAAGGAAAATAGTCTACAAGAGCTTTTCCTATTAAAAAAGAAAAAAGAAATACAAAAAACAAAATCCGAAAAGGAAGCATGAAAAAATCGTCATTTTCACAGAGAGATGCTCAGTGAGAGAGCTAATTGCTTTTGGAAAACCAAACAAATATACAAACGGTCTGCGCAACTTGTAAGTTTATTTGTACATTCGTTGGTTCGGCTTTTGCTCGCATTCCCTCTTTCTAGGTTATTTTTAGACCTTAAAGTTGTGTATACCTTTTGTTTTCTAGAACGACTGTGATTTGCTTTGAAAAAAATGAAAATGTTTTCTTTTAAAATATTACTTTTGGCTGGCCGTCCATTTCGAAAGTGGTAGACGTTTAGGTTATTTTTGAAAATAAAAAGAATAGATTAAAATAGGGCCAAGGGATAGGTCGGAACAGTTTGGGAGCTTTTTGCGAAAACTAACGATATAGTGGCGATGTAACAGGTTGTTTTGTTTTAATTTTAAACTTGGTTCATAAATATTGTTTGCGGCTACAGAGACCACCCGTATATAAGTCATGGCTGAATGTAGTAACAAGTGAGATGTGACACGCAGTTAGAGAGAGTTTTCATGCTGTCATCACGCTATTTTAAGTTCAAATACATGTTTTTTTTTTCTTCCAGTCGGAAATATTAGATAATTATGGTTTTCTAAATGGGCACATGGGTGGAAATATATTGGTTTAAAAACGTATTCAATTTAGGCATGGGTTTTTGTCGTACATACGTCTTTATAAAACGAGTGACGGTAATACACTTTTGTCTAATTTTTAATTTTACGACTGACTGCAGAAATCATTTTGCATTGTGCATTTCAATTGGAAATTGTGTTTTGTTTTTATTGATTGTGATTATGACTTGAAAACAGACGATGAGCTTTCATTCACAGACTTGTGATGTAAGTTAGTAATTTTTCCATCGAGATGAACTCATTTGAATGCACGACTGTGAAAATTGCAGTCATACACACAGAACGCCGCGGCGACTAGTTTGAGATTTATTAAGCGTGAATTACTCATTAATGATTTTGTTTTACATCATGTAAGTCAGCGAGGGTAAATATGTTCACGTTCGTCCCCGGCTGAAACCTCTTGGAGATTCATCTAATGTCGTTTTCCATTGGGACCACCAGAAATTTTTTTTTCCAGATCTCAGATCTTACGCGGCTCATGGAACATGCAACGATATTAATCTTATTTTGTAAATGCGTTATTTGACAGCAATAATAAATATCAGCTGTTTAAATTGCATTCGTTTTTTGGAAAAACCACAAATATGGATAGAAAAATGTTTCCTCTATTAAAAATACAAATGGGGTAGTTTTGACGATTCGTAGTCTTCATGTGACGAGGAAGACGAAGAAGATAATAATTCCCACAAAATTATATCCATGGCTATTTATTTATGTCTTTATTTTGGTTTTCACGAAACTTTGCGCATTTGTTTTAAAATAAACTTCTTGAAATGACGTAAAACTACTGTGCAAAGTACAAAAAAAAAATATTGATTTTTTTCCCATTGGAACATAAAAGTGATTTAGATTAAAAAGAAGATTGATTTTTTGTCCCAATAGAAAACCACATAAGCCATTAGGTCCTCAAGACAATATGAGCGGCAAAGTTATCGCAAGGATTCCGATAAATGTCAAAAACGTTTTGAAAGTGCTGCGAATTCTAGTCCCGACAAAAACTGCCAAACAGAAACTAGTCTAGTTATATGCATGAAGCACGATTTACAAAGTGTCATCGTATCTTTATACGTACTGAGGCGCATTCAAGCACACTATGTGCTGTATATGCCCCATAAATGATAAATGGGAAGTATTGTCTTACTTAAGGTGAAACCACACAATCCATCCGACTCAACAGAGCAAAATCTACGATTAAAATGTTGTTGAAGATTTGGCAATGTAATATAATTAACCTCAATACCAATAACGGGTGATGGCAATGATGTTTTTTCTATTTCTTATGTTTCAGCACCTGTCAAAGTTACCAATGCCAGCCAGCTGTCAAAATATTCATTAGGGTTTGTCATTTCATAAAACGTTAAGGTACGTCTGTTCTATTATTATTGTACATTATTATCATAAATTCTATATTTTTCTTCTTATATATAAAGAGGCGAAGGTAAACTGTTAAGAACCACTTTTACAGCCTTAAACACAGCATATGCGTTTGATTTTTTTTTGTTCTGCACGTGCAGTGTTGTCTCTAAATTGTGTCCAATATTTTGGGTATAATTAATTTTCAAATCCATGATATATGCCATTTTACTTCTGTTCCGTTCCAATGGCGAATCGTTGCCGTTTTACGGTTGCCACGAGAAAGATGCAAAGACTTTTTGACAGGTGTCCTTAAAATGTATTAAGGGATATAGTTGAAATGTGCAAAATCTGGGATGTAATTCTGCAAAAAAAAAAGAAACGAAACGAAAACAAAATTTCTTATTTTAGAAAACGAAAGAAATCGTGCGAGAGCACTTCATATAACTTTTATTTTTCTTCTTCTTAATCGCAAAAGTCTTTTAAAGACACTCAGCTATTATGCGGTACTGCTCCAGGAAAGTGACACCTTATATCTGGTGTACAAGCCGCAAATGTAATTTTCACTGTAGAAATTGAAAATGAAATATTTTCACTGAAGAGCTGTCCTTTTTTTCCTTTTGACGCAAAACGAAAATATCTTTCAATTTGGGAGCAAGCAACAAAAAAAAAACGAATACGTGAATTGTTTTTTTTTTTGTGATTTCCTTTCTTTTTCGAAGTCACTTATGTTGAAAAACTGCTTGCAATTCAATCAATTATTAAATGAAATTGAATCTTGAAGTTTCAATAACCAGATTGAGAATGGTAATGGAGCCTCAGTTTTGCCTTATTGTGTTTCCAATTTTTTTCAAATTACATCGGAGTAATGACTCTATGTTGATAAAATTATGATAATAACTTTGGCAATATCCTTTTCCTTTCCAGAAACACAATTGAAGCGACTTTAGTTATCCGAAAGCAAATAAGTCGCACTAAATATTGTCTTCCCCTTACTTTCCTCGTTTTTTTTGTGAAAACTTTGGGCACAAGAAGAAGAAGAAACTAGATTGGTCGGAAACGTCACTTTTTCTACGTCAGCCACACATGCAAACTGTCAACTTAGTACTCAGTCACGAATTTCTTGACTAGATTCGTCGGCTACCCCTACATAAACGTCAACTGAAACAGCTGCTCAAATGATCGATTTAAGTCAATCAAAACCGAGACAGTTATCAGACTTACGAAACTAGATACTTGAACGTCCCCATTGAATTAGCTCATGACTTTTATTTAAAAAGATACCTCAAATACGATTAATCGATTTAATTCTCTATGAACACTTATTGGAAATAATTTAAATGCAAACAACTTTGCGATAAGATAACACTTCTGGTTAACCTGTTAAGTGGTACATGCTGCAAAAAATGTTATCTAACAATTTCAAGTGGATATGTTTAAACTATAGACCAGGTTACATCAGCATTGATGTATTGGTGGCATTATCTTATTATCAAAGTACGACCGAGTACCGTGGTCGAAATGTTTTGTTTAAAGCGCTATTATCAGCCGCTTGAGGTGTAGTGCATTTAACCACTCAGAACTTTTTTAAAACTTGATTTTAAAATTGGATAACAGACATAGACTACTTTTTTTAATTTAACTTCCGATTGGCCCATCTATCCCTCATACAACCGTTGGATGCTTAAGTAGGCCCTCTATATCATATTCTCAATTTTAAACACAAAAAACATGTATTTACGATTCAATAATAATAAGTGCAAACAACGCTTAATACACTGCAATTAAAGAGGCGCCATTGCGAAAGACAACCAATGAGTGTGTAAATTCGAATAAAAGCGAAAGGAAATATTAAAACCACTTCTTTTGGTACACACAGCAGACCGTCCATGACTCTATTACTGTGAATTTGTAGTGTAATATACTAAATTACCAATACGACATGTAATTATCATTTCAGTTTTTTTTTTTCTGTTTAATTCGAATAGAGCTTAACACGAAGTGATCAATTAAATATTTGTTAATCCATTGATTCCCAAAACAATGATTACAAAATTGAATTTACATATTTAACTATTCTTTTGAGTGACAACTAATTATAAGTTCTTACTATTCCTAGCCTTATGTGCATCAACACACAAGTGTTTGCTATCTAAAACAGTTGGTGAACGGGTACTGCCATTGATTTAATTATTTTAGAATTTGCAAAGTAATTAGACCATGTGCGGCCGACCTAATAAAAGATTCAAGTTAGCAAGCAGCTTCACTGATTTCGTTTACAGTACAATAGTAGTTCGTGCCCAATACATGTATTTGTTATCTTTATTGCTTCTTGAAGCTAGTGGCATTTTTTTATAGATGGAAACGCATCACGCCTGAACCAACATTTCGACTCGACTTTCACCATTGGGAATAGATGTAAAATGAAAACGCCTGAATCTTGACCTTGACTGTACTTTAATGGAAGATATGAGAAATAAGAAGAAGAAGAAGAGGGGAAGATAAAATGGTTTTCATGCGAATCAGGAGTAAAGTAAAGATCTACGATGAATCAATGAAATGAACAAATATTTGGTAGAACATTACACAATGACTGACAAAAATCATTGCGTGAGAGTGGCTTCTTATCCATGGGATATATATTTTGGTGCACATGGCATACCATCTGAAAATGTATTTTTCACCAAACTTGGTCATCGACGCTGTACGCCAGCGAGTTGATTTCTTTCGTCGATTGTGTAAACAATTTGAGTCGGAGATGTACAGTGTGACCCAAAAGTGGATCACAAAACGAATGGTTGTGAGAAGCTAGGCCTAGAGTCCTGACGGACCTGTTACACCGCTTATTTACTTTTTTAATACAAGTGCAATTAATGTAAGCTAACTGTCACCAGCCTCCGACTAATTTTTGACATTTCACCAATTCATTTGTCAATGTTCAATTGAATTTCATAATGAGCGGATCGCCAAGTGGAACCAATGTAAAGTGACAGTAATGTAATTGGGCCTACTAATAACCATTTTAAACCCCCACACTAAATATTTCCTAGGTCACAATATGCAATTTTGTGTGGAAAATTTCGCCATTGTGAGTGCGAAAAATGTAGCCCGGACACTTAAAATGATTAATAGTATCGCGGATTGACATTTTATTTTGGATGTGATGCGGCCATATTTAATTCCTACAGCTGTAATTTTATTTGTATCAGGGCCGTTTTTTTTATACGACTCTTAACGTTTTAAGCTCTACTAAAATACTTATAGGCTATTTTTCGTAGGGCATAAACTGTCACATAAGAGTTTATGTGGCACTTAATTCGCTATGAGTCGTATCAGCAAACGGCGCTTAATATCGTAAATTAATTTTACTTGTTAATAATAAAATTTAGAGTAAAAGCATTTTATTTCCAAGTGTGCGGGAGAAAAGGGATAGGTGCACAAAAACTGCCAGTCTATTATTAGTGTGTGACTGCGATCCTATCAATTGGTTTTTTTAAAGTTTTTGATTTTTTATAACTATTTTTGATTTTTCATTGTGACTTTCAGAATCGTTCAATTGTTAGTTCCTTTTTTCTGTTTTCTTATTCTTGTTGAACAACTTAATACAAACCGAATTTTATTGATCGAAAAACTACTATGCACTTAAACTCTCGCCAGCTTTAGTTTTCCGATTCGGAGTGTGAACTGAAAACACCCGAACCGTTTTACATGCTGGTTACTTAGCCAACTGTGACTTGGAAAAATCTTTATTCCATTAATCACAATACTATCCAAATTCCATAATGAGCATTACCATGCTCAATGGCGTTTTATAAACTACATTTTTCACAGCAAAGACAAGAAATAAAAGAAATTAAATCACTCTGACGTATACGTAACATTTTTCCCCTGTACATTTGTGTGTCCATTTCAACAGGTCAAAAGACCAAATCAGACATTCGTTCAAACTGTTGTCACTGTTTATTTGTAGACAGTTTAGAGTGTAGAACAAAAAGCGTTATCGCAAAGTAAGAAGCTTGCGTGTGCTCTCATGCTGGACAGACGAAATACGTGCTCCAACAACTAAACTCCAAATAAACGACTTATGCGTACAATTTTACTAACTGATAACATGTGCTTATGTAAAAAAAAAACGCACACCTCCGCACTTACCATAATTTGCCACGATACTCAAAAATAAATAAATCATATTCGAAATTAAAATTTAGGTTGTTTCAGGTACACATAACTTGGGGAGAAAATTCGTGAATTTAATTTTGTCTTTTTGAAGGTCAGTGGAACAAATTAAATATCTAATTAAATTGCTGTAACTATTCTACGTATGTACTTTCCGCATGTTTACCGAGTAATCGCGACTTGAATACTGGGCGACGAATAGACGCCGCTCTCACAAAGACTCAAATTCGCTATACTCGTTTACCACTCAAGCGAAGGTGCTGTGCGACATGCTTGATTTCAGTTTTGTGATATATGCGCAAAATATAAAAAAAAATCGCTTTATGTACACAGCACAGTATACATATGATTAGGTTCATTATGGAATGAATAGAAATTCGTCAAAACACAAAGCTTCTGCAAGCGTGTCTGTCAATATAGTGATCTCATTAGGACTTACAAAAACGTATAAACACCATTTTGTCCAAAAATATGGGAAAATTACCCACCAACCGGACAGTCAGCGATCTTTGATCTTGTGCTATGGCGTCTGACGAGGGTGACGGCCAGAGAGAGCTTTAATTGACTTGTATTATATAACAACTTTATCACATGATACACACAAACTGCATCCATTCATTCAGCAAAGAAAAAAAAAAGGTTCAAACTTACAGAAAAGCTGTATCGCAATAAAGCACTGCTGGTCTTGTTTGATTTCAATTGGCTTGCACTTTTGTTACACTTTGGCTGCACTCGAATTGGGAATTAGTTGAGAGGTCTTGGACATTTATCCAAACTGGATATTTTTGCACTTTGAAGTCTGCAACCCAGATACTGCGGTGATTGCAATCGTTTGTACCACCCAGACTAGTTCTTGTTTGAATTTTAAAAGGTTCCGATTAGAATGTTTCGTTTGGTTCTGATGCAATCTGTGCCATTCACCCAACCACTGGTCGGTTTTTTTTTGGTTTACTTTGCTGAGTATATTTAGACACTGACCGGTAAAATATAATTGTGCTAATTACACATGAAAACATGTATCAGATACATTCAATTCGTATATTGTGGCTTAGATGGCGGACCAGTGGTTGTCCGCGGCAAATGAATACTGAGCATAAGAATCTGAGATATCACACCGCATCTGCGGAACAATGATGTTTGGGCAAATACGGTACGTTGCGGTGTACTCCCGTCACTTGTGTACACGTTTGCGAGCACAACAGCAACAAAAGCACACGTGATTTGTTGCAATTAACTTTTATCATCACGAATTATCGTTAATAGTTTTATTTTTGTTTCTATGTGTACGAGTAATGATGGTGAGGTATTAGAAGTAGTGTGTCATAGGGTGTTTGGAAAAATATTGTTTTTGCGGTTATAGTACTTTGCATTGATATAGACTTGGATTAAAATAAATACTCATTGACCCCTTATGCATGAAGTTGAGCAATTAGTTTTACAAATTACATAGCCAAGTTGTTTGTAGTGTCGACAAACTGAGGAGCGGCTAACAATGTGTTGGTTATAGGAAGATTTGTTTCACTTTGTTTATGGGTACCCACCCTGTTGGTTTATACCATGCAAACAAATGATGGCTGCAGATTCGTAAGTGTTAAGCAGTACTATCGAACCTGAGGCCGATAATTGTTTAACGAAGTGTTTTGGTCTTCAGCTACCTTAAGACTTGCTAACAGCCACTGTTTTCTGTGTGACAACCAAATATCAGATTGCATAAACGGGTACGTCGAAGTATCTAGTTTAGTAAATATAACTTGACGTCTCTCAGTTTTGATTGGCTTAGATCGGTCACATGATCAGCTTTTTCAGTTGACGTTTACCCATCCAGCTGACGAGTCTAGTCAAGAAATTCATGGCTGAGTACTAAGTTGACAGTTCGCTGAAGTGACTGACGCAGGAAAAGTGACGTTAAAGTCCAATTTTGTTTTTGAGGACATTTTGCCTCTGGTACAGAACAATCTGGTCGACGTAGATTTTTGAATGTGCCCAATGATTGAGACATTTTGCGTTCAAAATAAATAAAACACTTTGCAAAATGACTTTTTAGCTGTTTATATTAAAAAATAAACTCGGTGGGCGTACAGCTTATTCAGAAAGCTTGTGCTGCTCGATTAAGAACAGCATAGTAGTAATTGAAAAAAGTATTGCTTGTTATTGTCCTTGGAGACTGACTCATTATAAAAAAAAATCATTGCCCGAACGTTTAATCTGAACAGTCAGCAGTGTTTGATTAGAGCAAAAATAGTTTACGTGAAAGGCGAGTGTTAGGTTTTTGTTTGTAGCAGAATCTACAGGAGAAAGAGACCAAATATACAAAAACACGAAAAACATTTCATTAAATGTGTCAAGTTTGACAGGAAAACGCCATAGATGTCAGACAGTTTAGCAAAAGTTTAGAGCCGGCAATCAATAATTTGGTTCTTCTCACGAAACCGCACAATGAAAAAAAGGGAACGCAATAAAACAGATTCAACTTGTTTGACAATCTGGACACTAAAAGCAACACTTGGTTGTTGTATAGTTTGGCGATATACAAAAATTTAACCTACGAATGTAAAGGGTGTCCCATAATTGACGCAAAATTTGAATTTTGCGCCATTTAATAGTACAGTGATGCCAACGGAAAAAAAGATAACAATGTGACAGCTAACAGTTCGGTGTTATTAAAAATGGAGCGCTATACGAAAGAACAACGCATTTTCTTTGTTGAGTAATATTTTAAAAATAATGAAGTTTTATCTGCTACAGTCCGCAATTTTCTAACAAAATATGGCTGTCGTAGTGATTTAAAACCATCGACTGTGAAGAGAATAATTGAAAAATTCAGGGAGACTGCATCAATTAGTGATCTTATACACTCTGGATGTTCAACAGGGTGTTGTTCAACAGAAAACATCGAAGCAGTTCGCGAGAGTATTGCTGACCGTCCAGGAACATCAATTCGGCACCGTAGTCAAGAATTGGGCACTTCGAGAAGCGAATTCTCACGAAAGACTTGAAACTTCATGCTTACAAAGTTCAAGTTCATTTGACTCAAGAACTGAAGACTTCTGACCATGCAGGGCGAATGGATTTTAGAATAACAACAAGTGGTTGCTGATTTTTTAAACAAAATAATCTTCAGTGATGACGCTCATTTTCATCTTGATGGCTTGATTGAATGCCATTGGACGTTTTTCTTGCAAAGAAACCCTAGGCGATCAACGCAGTGAAAGGAAAAATTGGGTGTATTAATGAAATTTAGCCACATTTATGCGAAACGGTCATAGAAAATATCAATAAAAGAGTACGTACTTGACAGCAAAGCCATTTATCCGATGTGCTATTCCATACATAACCTCAATCTGTATACTCCATGAATCAATAAAAAATGTAAGCGTTCTAATTAAAAATCTGTCCACCGCGATGGTAGGCACCTTGAAGTGTGCGCCTTTTTTAAAGTGCGCTGGTGCGGATGCTGTATTTTCTATAATTTAAAATTACATTTTGCGTGAATTATGGGACACCCTTTACTAGTACTAGGTTTTTTTCACTGTCCCGCCCAACGTCTGGCAACAAGCATCCGACAGTAGAAAGGTTTTATATTCTCACTTTCGTATTTGGTTTGAAACTGCAAGTTCCCCCCATTCGTCGCCAAAATAAAACATAGAAAAACACGGTTTAGAGAGGCTAAACCGATGGTCCTACATAAAAATATTGCGCCCACTGTTGTATTATGAACGTGGAAGATGAAACGCCCTACCACTTAAATTGAAATCGGTAGGATAAGAAAGGAAATGTAAGAATTACTTTTTTGAAGACCTTACATATTCTGCCAGTTGCACAATTAAAATTGTTTCCAAGAGTAGCAGACATAATTAGATTTCGAACTCTTCTAAAATAACTTTACAAGCACAAAAACTAAGATTCGTTAA
The DNA here is from genome assembly GCA_916610125.1 of Cheilosia vulpina. Taxonomy (NCBI): domain Eukaryota; kingdom Metazoa; phylum Arthropoda; class Insecta; order Diptera; family Syrphidae; genus Cheilosia; species Cheilosia vulpina. The sequence goes on from OU744278.1 coordinate 51,831,688, forward strand.
ATGCTTTTAAATACCGGCTTTTATAATAGTCACCGACATTCTCAGACGACATGGCAATTCGTTTGCCTTCAATTACAATTGATTTACTTCAATTACAAATTCTTTTAGCTGTATGTATAAAAGTCATGGGAATAGCCATTGATATGGTAAACAAAGTTTTGATTCATTAAAATTGTAATGTATATGCGCGACACAATGTTTGACAATAATTGGCGCCTATGTTCACATACGGGTACTCGTTGGTAATTTGCCAACGAGCTATAAACGTCAATTAACATGCTGCACTGGCCAAGGAAGTACGCTTTTTAATACGTTTTACTTGGCCGCATTCTTAGAGAACTGTTTTTTGAAGAATTACTTGAAATATATACGCGGAAAATTACTCAGTTACCAGAACCCTGTTTAAAGAATATCGAAGATCCGTTTCAAATAACAAAGGGGGGAATTTCTTAATCTAAACTAAACAGAACTTGATCTCTATTGAGATTATGTTTATTGAAGAGGACTAGAAATTTTATCCAAATGCAAACAATTGACTCAGTTCAGTAACCAGATAATGAGCTTAAATTTGTTCTTGACAAACAAACAACAGAGAAGATTTTGCAACATTGCAGTAGATGTTTTAATCAAACCGACAGGCGTATCCAAGAAGACCTTCAACAAGTTGGCAACGACAATAAACACTCAATTCTATCAGCTAAATAAAGGTCCATCAGCACTATGGTAATTACCTGTGTACCTACCTATTCCGCATGAAATCGAATTTCCTACATAAATTATATGCAGTCAAGAACTGACCTCGTAGATAGATTTAAATACACACTCACACGTACCATGGTCCCAGATGAGTCCACCCACCCACAATTATTCATAACTCGCTCAACGAACTAATTTCGTACACAAAATGGAAAATAAACTGACTTTTCACTGCGAAAAACAAAATATAACGACATAAAAAATTTGACAGAGTCACACCCAACCCAAACCAGAAAGATATTTTCCTCATGAATTAATTATTTTCTTTACACAAATAATTCGCTTGAATAAACGAAAATATTATGTACACATTCGATGAAGCTGGTAATGAGTGACAGTAATGTTGTTATGATTTTCCATACGCATATATGATAATGACAACCACCACAAGGCAGGTAAAGTCTTTTGATAAGGGCCAACATATTATTACCCATTACTGGAGCCATGCAAGCCAAAAATCTTGTCAACGAGGTACCCACCGATGGGAAATCTAGAAGTCCTGCAAAAAATATACACACAGAGAATACAAATTGTCATCCTACGCAAAGTTCAAGATCCAAAAATCAATGGTGCATTCTTATCACGATTTCGTGTTTATTTCTATTCACTTTGTACTGTCAAGCAATCACTAACGTCAAAAGAAAAGCTTAACGAAGCACATTTTCCTAATTGGAAAACTAGCAATGTAAATATTTTCGATTGTCTGAAGTAATTTTATCTCATCATATTTACATTGTTTTGTGTTAAGCATTACCTATTGCGTCGTCTGATAAGTATTCACATACGGAGAGAAAGATTACCAACTGCTATTGCCAGTTGATTGCCTCATTTGGTAAATATTGAATAGATTTTTTTGCGATAGTAAAATGAAAATTGTTTGAATACCTTCATCGAGTTTGTCGTCACTTGGCAGATTTTGTTTATCCATATTTTTAATCCTGGAGTTGGAGAATGTGTTTGTGTATATTATGCACTTATTTCAAAAAAAAATTAAAATAAAAAAATATCTCGTGTGAATCACACTGTTAATGTAACTATATTCTTAAAATTTGTCACACTTATAATTAAACAGAGGCATCACTTGCACTTGGATCTATCGGTGGAACACAAAAATTCATTTTCCGCGCACTATTATTTTTTTTTTTTTGTAAAATTAATAATTTCCCTTTCGGACACACTAGAATATATATTTCGCAGCTTAGCAGCGCATTGGAGCAGGACCATTCGCTAAAACTCTACTCGTCGGAATCGTATTCGTTCTATCACTGAGGTTGGGTACGTTTTGTGTTGGCCCAACTTAGTATGGTAGCTTTGGACGGGGGCATATAGTGTGTTAGTGTCGTGCCGGTGTGTCGCCGTGAGTAAAATGCTTTTTATTAGTACCTCTGTAGTCGAATGGATGAATATATCAACGCGATAAATTGCTGGCGGTAGATTGGATCTTTTCGCGCAGTCAACTGAATAATCAGTATTTTTAAAGATAGGAGAGGACTGCGAAGACCAATACACTTTGCAGTATGTCCCATTCGCTTTTGGAATGAAACTGCTGTTAATTTTTTTTCCGTATATCGTTGGATGGGGTTTGTATAAGAAATTCTGCGTTTGTTTCTGTTGCGGTTGAGTGTTTTTTTTTTTTTTTTTGATTTATTTTTATTGTAATATCATTTACTTAATTATAGATTTTCTTAAATTAAATTTGGTTTTGTTTTATTTCATATCAGATGGAAGAGAAGTTATTTGCAATGGATTTGATATAAATAAACTTAGGATGCGCACATAAATTCGAAAGTGGCTGATAGCACATGCATTTCCTGTTTGTTCTTTTTAGCACGGTTGCCAACATGGCTTGCGCGGAGACAATTGACGGAAAGAGCCGTGTGGATGCGAGTTTTTGGATTCAAATAGAATTATAGAAATTGCCAAACTCACCAGCAACTGTTTGTTCACGACCGCCGCAGCAATGAGAGGTTGAGTTATTTTTGAAAAGAAAAAAAGTGCTTAGGATAAATAACTTTTAAATATTTTGTACATAAAATTGACTTCCAGAACAGAAACACGTGGTAACTGACAAAAATGATTGCAGTCCTTTGAAGAAAACCAGCAGTAGAGGTGAAAACAATGAGTGTGACGATTTCCTTATTTCTAATACATATTTTGTGTTCTATCGAAAAAGCATTGAAACAAGTGTGAGTTGCTTGATAGAATTTGAATATAAAATACAACTCTAGATTTGTGTGCATTTGTTGGATAGAACGCGACTGACTTGGCAGTGTTCATAGTGTGCTTGGGACTCGAGCGGCGTAGTTTTAAGTCCCGGCAGGGCACATCACACAACACAGAGAATCCTCTTAAAAATAAAACAATTCTTATATGTAGACTAAATACTTTTCCATTGTACCACCACCCGTCGGACAAGCATCCACTGAGAAAGCTCATTATGTCCTTCTATATTCGTCCCGGAAATGAAAGTTACACAAATTCTCAAGTCTTTAAAAGAAAAGTCTTTACTTCGAAGGCCGAACCTGTGCTTCAAAGTTATTGCAGATACAACAGCGTTTGGTCTGAATGATTGCAAGTGACGTGGCCGGTATCGCAGATGTTCGACGGCTTCTGGAACTCAGGGTCTAACTGAGCCTCTACGGGACTGGAGCCTACATTCATCATATATTCCTCTGGAGTGGCTGGTACCCTGCAGTCGTAGTGTCGCGATACTGGCACCACTGGTTGTTGACGTCTGTGGTAGGTTAGTGCACAATGGGGAGTTTCGCACTCAGGCGGTCTCTGTAGGCTCTGGCCACTCCAGGTGTGCTAAGGCGTCCAACGAAGAATTTCTTCTTCTGTGCGATTCGGAGCTTCTTCTCATTTCAATTTATCCGCAACAAGAGAATGGTCATCAGAGTCAAACCTTACAATGTACAATCGATTAGCACATATTCGATTGGGTTGGCGGTTCGACAGTCTCGCGAACGATAGGTTGCTGTGCAGATCCTTAGCTTTGGACTCCTAGTGCTACTTGTCGAAAAATGTTTAGATATATTCACAAACTTCGTCGAAACTTTACAATAGCCGTCGGCACAATTGATATTTTGTTTGCTCCTCTACCCGTTTAAAGAATTTTAATTATGTTCAAAAAACAACAGAAAAGCTATGAAAGTGGGTACTTAAATCGTACTTCGTACTAATCATACTTTATGTATCCTTTTTGCAGCAATATTTAATTTATTATTTTGTCTTTTATCATTGTGGGTAACCAATTAATTATTTAAATTGTTTTTATTTGGGCTATAACTGGAGCGAATTCTTCATAAATATGTATGTCCTCAGAATCACCTTCGAATTATAAGTTTCTACCCTAATGCGACTATTGTCTGGTGTTTGCGTGACGACTCGATGTTGTGCAAGGTTTGAATAAATAACAGAATATATAGGTCGAACAGGTTGCTATATCAACGGCATACTTTAAATATTCCTAGAGAAGTCCTATAAAAAGACGGGTTAGAAAACCTTTGGCATTTTTTCACCATCCAATTGCAAAACACTCAGCAAAGCTAACAAAAATGCAGCATAAGCTCACCGGTTATACTGTTTTGTTATCCCTTTGAAATATGGCGTAAAACAAAGAAGTCCACTCTTAAAAAAATGTCGTATTTCCCCCCACAATTGTCAATTACAATGTTGGCAACTCTGTATATGCACAAGTACATTATGTTAGCCAATACTTGAACGCAATAAATAGCGAGTGTACCTAACACTGTGCAATATGCTTCCCCTCGCACGCTGAACTTACTATGCACAAAATACGCTTATCTGTAATGTCAAGACTGTTTTAAATTTAGATAAACCCAAATAAATGATACTTTTCGAATGTTAATCGCTATCTATATAGATATCGAGCGTATCCAATAGAGACTAATTAAACACACACTGTGAAAAGAGGACTTTGACCGGGATGAAATGTTGTAGGACACTTACAATATGTTGAGTATTTCGTCGCCGAGCCAATTCTTTTACCGCCAGAAAAAACTTACAACACCATTTCATTTGGACAATTAAAAACAAAAGTAAAACGACACGCAACTGGGAAATAACCGCTCAAAATAAATAGTCCTTTTCCTTCATAATATCTTAAACAAAAAGCGCTGTATCAACCAAAGAAAAAAAATAATATTCCAGCAACTATGTCACGATAACTGAACGAGAGCCCTCCTCTGTCATGTTATGTCGAGTGATAAGTATAACCTATTGTTAATGTTATTGATTTTTTTAAGCTAAAAAAAAAAAACACGAAAAGAATGCTCAATACTTCCAAATGCCTTTGTTCATTAAGAGCATAACGCACAGGATATTTTTATCATGTTTTCTGATTGATTGACTTCATTAGAATGACAAATACTTGAATGGAATTTTTTTTTTTTCGAAAACTTACTTGTTACTCGACGAATTTTCACCGATAGATATGAAAATAATTCACCAAACATCTTCACAAACGCACTTGATTTGAAAGAAACTTATTTTTTAATCTGGATATATGGAAAATTGTGTACCATATTCCGGTTCGCCGTATTAATTGACTCCCACGCGTTGAAGGAAAGGAAAAAATGCATCTATCTACGATGACACCAGCACTCTACGTCAATAAAAGTGAATATAAACAGCAAAAATCGAGGGTGCTTAGGGGAAAAATGAAATGCCGTATACGTAGGTTGTGCTTTTTACCAGTTTACCAGACATGCGCCTATCAAGTATCCTCAAAGGACACACGCGTTTAAAAGAACCTATGGATGCACATTTTACAGTTTGGATGCGCCTGTCAATTATTCTTTGCAATAATTGAAATATTAATAATCTGCCAAGAATTTTGAAGCTAACATTAAAGAATTATATAATTTCTGAATAAAAAACACAAGTAAATTCAAATTTCTACTTGTAACTGACGTTTAATGAATATGGCAGCCACTTCCCTTTCCGTATAACAACCCTGAAATAGAAACCTCAAGAACCAACAAATCTACTACAATTCTAGGTTGACGTTTAATTTAATTAATATTAGATAATTTTTTTGTGAAACCGTGCCGTATTGTATATGCGCAAAGTATATTCTTGCTTGCTATTTAAGCTGGAATTTTAAGCATAGTTTTAGTTTGTCGACAAAAAATGGCGACTCGTGTTTGTTCAAATATTCTTAGAAAATTGGTGCCCAGAAATGTACTACAAGGAGTTCTATTGCAAAGATCTTTGGCATACTACCCCGTCAACGACAAAGTTTATGGACTGGACGAGGAGAAGCAAAGGGCAAGTTATTTAATTATGGATGTGAATGGGGGTATATCAGGCGCACAAACTGCTATAAATAGAGTAAATAGACCGCCAGCAAAGAGCCTGTGGTTAGGGATGGCACCACAGCGATTGAACTACAAAATACCTACCTGGATCTTCCACATATTCTATTTTCTAATATTCTTGAGCGGTCATTCTATTCGTACGACAAGATTTCATTAGTTACTATATGTTTATAGAATCTTATCAGCAATTTTTGTAGTGCATTATCTGTGGGTATATTTACATTTTCTCTGTAAAAATCAGCTAATCTGTGTAGCAGGTTAAACCTTACGATCGCATAGGTGTTGCTCGACGTGAGTGGCATCTACCTACATCTAAATCTATATCTACATACCTTAATGGAATAGACAAGGAGGACATGCCGTTTAAATTATAAGGAAACTGGCCAATAGTCGTCAAATAATGTAAAAAATTTTTTGATTTCAGCTCAGAGAAACAGCGTTCAACTTCTTTCAAAAGGAGCTAGCTCCTTTCGCACAGGAGATCGACAAAAATGACAACTTCAAGTAAGTACCTACCTCCCCATTTGTAGTCTGTCAGTGTGGCAATGAAAGTGTTTTGTATTTTCAGAGATCTGCGTCCGTTCTGGCAGAAAATGGGAGCTTTAGGTTTTCACGGAATTACAGCTGATCCAGAATTCGGAGGCACCGGTGGATCATACCTCGACCATTGCATCATTATGGAAGAAATCTCCAGGTAAATGTCGAGTTGCGTTATCTCATGCGTCATGCCAATCATTCCGTTTAAACTTTGATAAATTTAATTTTGCTACTGTGATGTTCGAATGTACTGTAAGACATGTTATTCCTTCGCGAAAAAACGACAAATAGTAACTCGAATACATTTTAAAATTTGTCATTAGAGCTGCTGGTGGTGTGGCCTTGTCTTATGGAGCACACTCGAATCTTTGCATCAATCAGTTAACAAAGAACGGAACCCTCGAGCAGAAGCAAAAATATTTGCCAAAACTCTGCAGCGGTGAGCATATTGGCGGGTTGGCCATGTCCGAGCCTGGCTCTGGCAGTGATGTGGTCTCCATGAAATTACGCGCCGAAAAGAAGGGCGACTATTACGTGCTGAATGGCACAAAGTTCTGGATTACAAACGGTTCCGATGCTGATGTCTTGGTTGTTTACGCAAAAACTGAAACTGGTAAGAGACTCGGAATTCTTAAAATTCAATGTGTAATTTGTTCAGTGCGTTTTTAGGTAGCGCTGACAAACATTCGATAACTGCATTCATAATTGAGACCGCTTCGGAAGGTTTCAGTGTAGCGCAAAAGCTGGACAAACTGGGTATGCGTGGTAGCAGTACTTGTGAATTGGTTTTCCAAGATTTGAAAGTGCCCGCTAAAAATGTGTTGGGCGCAGTTAATAAAGGCGTTTATGTGTTGATGTCAGGTTTGGACTTTGAACGTCTTGTATTGGCTGCGGGTCCAGTTGGCCTCATGCAAGCTGCATGTGATATATCGTTCGATTACGCCCATCAGCGGAAACAGAAAAATCAGCTTATTGGCGAATACCAATTGATTCAGGGAAAAATGGCCGATATGTACACGACACTGAGTGCGTGTCGTTCGTATTTGTACAGCGTTGCGCGGGCCACAGACTTAGGGCATACGAGTGCTAAGGACTGCGCTGGTGTTATCTTACACTGCGCCGAGAAGGCGACCCAAGTTGCATTGGATGCTATTCAAATCCTTGGCGGAAATGGTTACATCAATGAATACCCCACTGGACGAATCATGCGGGACGCTAAACTCTATGAAATAGGTGCTGGTACTTCGGAGATTAGACGTTGGTTGATTGGAAGGGAATTGAATAAGGAATACGCCTAAGCCGTATAGTTTTGTGAACTAAATTTTGTTTTGTTGTTACATATATCTGTTACACTACTGTAAAGACTATAAAAGTGCATTTATCTACATCTTACTATTAAGCTTAACAGGAACTAGTAAAAGAATATATTTTGTAATAATTGTATACATTTTAAGCATTGCAACTATTTTTTTTTTTTTGTTTTTTTTTTCGGGTGTGGGCCTGGCTGACAAGGACTTAAATAGAAGAAATTGTTTCTGTTGCTGCCAGCAACAGAAATGCCAATTTATCATGGGGAGATGTATTTTGTGTTTGGATTTTTCTGAATCTGTCATCTGGCTGTATTTTGGCATCGTATTATTGTATATTGTAATGACCACGTATTAATAACAAACGAAAGATGAAAAAAATAAAGTTTTTAGTAGACTTACTTTACTTTGCCGTCGAGAACGAAGCTCAAAAAACACGCCTCATATAGACTTGTTACGTTCTGTCGCTAAATTCTGTTGCTGAAAAAAAATATTCTGTTCCTAATTCTGTTTCTGTTGCATATGTATAGGATTCTGTTTGTATTCTTTGTCACTTGGTGCCTTTAAGGCCCGCTGACTAGTTGAAGTACAAATGTCTGTTGTGAAATTCCAACCCTCGCATATACTACTAAAATTACGTTAGCAGTTAGAGCTCAGAACTATATCCGACGCTAGACACATTTCTTCGTTGTCAAATGTTTAATCAACCACGTACCTCTCAATTGTTGGTAAAAGCTTCAGTTTCCCATGCTTTGCTAAGATAGCTCACCTTAGAGAAGACCCGTCGAAATGCCGTCTGTGTCAAATGCATTTGCATTCCGCCCGAAAATGGAAAAATGTGATTTGACCTTCATTTCACTGCTTCTCCGAATTGATTTACAGCCCTATTCTGCTATTCATCGGGGGGATTTTTTCTTCAATTTTCACTGAACGCTATTCTACTATTCATTCGAATCGAATGTGGATTCACCTCGTTAGTGTCGGTAACGTTGGTAATACTGTGCGGTATTCTCTTATTCACGTGAACGCATACATTCTATACAATTTAGATCCGCATGTCAAATGTTGCGGATTTGAAATTAAATGGATAAATACGGTACAACTGCGTGCAGAGAGCACAAATAAAAACGCTGCAAACTTATACGAAAACCAAACGCTCAACATACACTAAAAACAAACTAAAAGCAATTCACGTCACTTTGGTTAGGTAAACTTTTATTTATTCTTCAAAATAATAAAAATATATGCGTATATAAATTATGTATGTACATACAATTTAAAAAGAAAATACATGTTAATTCTGCTCATTGCAAAAATTATCTCATAGTCGTAATTATTATAAAAAAAAAAACACTAAAAGCTTTTTTTTTTTTGGTTAATTCCCCTAGTTAAAGTAAAATCATTTTTCGGAAACAAATTATTAAAAAAAAAGAGAATAATTAAAATACGTCAATGCTTGGCAACTTGTTGGCAAATCAATTTCATGCGTCCAATTACATCCTAGTAGAAGAAAAAAATAATTAAAATCAGGTTCGAATAAAATTTGGTAATCTCTTTTTTTTTTGTTACATCTAATTTTTTTTGTTTACTTTTCTTGTTATTCAAAGCACTTGTGGTGGTTTAGATTTTGGACAAATAGGAGAATGTAGATTATTCTAAAAGTGGTAGTTGTAACCAATAACATTGTAGTTATGTGTTAAAAAGGGGGGCGAAATGGGGGGCTAGTTGTCTGGCACTTGGTGAATAATTGTTTTTTTTTTTTTTCTTTAGTTAGTTATGGTTAAAAGCTAAATGGTTTATATATTATTTATGTTTGTATAGTTCTTTTTCATTTTAATTATAAAAGGCTAGTCAGACAACTTCCAACTTATACAAAAAAAAAAAAAAAACTCGTTACTATTCTAGTCTAAAACTGTGTTGCTCGGTCTTCTTCTCCGACCGCGATTCTGTGGTTGTTGTGAACGTTTTCCGTTCCATGACACGCTGTGTCATTGAGGAGAGACGCTGTGATCCTTCATCGACAAGGGAGATCTTGCCACCTTCGGAATTCAAAGTGATTTGGGACAAGCCAGCTTCAAGCGGCTTGACATCGTCGCTTTCCTCGTATTTTCTGGTTTCATACCTAAAGATGCACACAGGGTTAGTGTAATCGAGTTTAAGAGGGGTTTTGATTTATTTTGACTCACCTTGAGGTGTAACCTTCATAGTTCTGACCAGGATTATATGCACCGGTTATCTGTACAATGCCACCCTGTCCGAAGGTCTTGTCGTGCAGGTCCTTGACACATGCTTCCAAGTTACTTGAGGGCTTCTTTGGCGAAGGTGGTGGTGGCATTTTGTCGACGTAGACATTTTTCAATGTCGACGTAGAGGTTAGGGTTTCAAAAGATTGACTATTAATAGGCGATGGACTGACTGGTGAGGCAATTCTTGCTCCAGGGTAGGGGCGTGGAATCGCGTTAGCTGTTAGCTTGGGGTTAGGTCTATATGTGGTATTGATGGTTGTTGTTGTGGCTGACTGAAGTGGAGGTGGTGGGGGTGGAAAGTTTTCACTTTGGTTAAATGTGGGTGACACCGCTTCCGGATGGTGAAAGTGTTGGGGAGTTTGTTGGAAAGTATAATGTGATTTGGCAGATTGATAGTAGCTCGGAGATGTTGGTGTATCAGTATACCCAGACCGGTTAAGTGTCTGTTAGAGTTAATTGAAAAAAAAAAATTGTTTAGTTGTAAACTACTTGATTAGAATTGATAAATTTGCAAACTCTTACATTGTTTTGACTCTGCAAGCTACCATATGTCGCCGTTTGGTACTCGGAGTCGCTTTCATCCGTGGTGAATCCCTGATTGTTCTTTCTTGACCTTGCCTGTCGGATGCGAATCAATTTGGTGCGTGCTTCCTCGAGTTGTTTCTCCATACGCAGAACGTCCGATCGCGCATTGATTTCTTGTGCCATTCCATCGACCATGCTCGTGTTTATCTTCAGCGTGTGCTCCTCCTCTGCATCGAGACCCTGTTGTGCTGCGCGAACCAGATTGTCTGTTGACTTGATAACTGCGTTGCCAGCGGCCTGTAACCTCCTGCCGGCTTCTGAGTTGGGATTCGACTTGACCTTGCAGGCAATCAGCAGCTGGGCAGTGGATGCCGCCACTTGCTTCGCTGTCGATATCAACATGACTTCTGTACCCACGCCACGAACTAAGTTCTGGGCAGCCTCTACTAGACTGTGAGTTGCAGCAGCTACTAACCGCGCGGCGGAAATCAAACCCTCTGACCATTGTCCGTCGTCAGAGGAGGTCAGCGGAGTGCGAGCCACCTTACCCTGGTCGATGAGCTCCCTCTGAGCCGCGTTAGCGGCTCGCACCAAAGCAGACGATGCTGCCATGATGCCCTTAGCCGCCTCCAGAATCATTTCGTCGAACTTCATGTTCTCATCGAGTTCCAGCTGTAATACATACAGAAACAACACCGAATTAGAGGGATTCAATGGCTTATTGCATTGCAAAGCACCTTGGTTAGGGAAAAGTTAAAAGTATGTTACAGGCATTTTTAGTTAGAAAAGCAGAAGAAGGTTAATAATCACAGTAATAATATGTTTGATTCCTGGGTGAATATTTAATTACAACCAAGAATATCAAACATATCTGACTGGAACTATCTTTGTTAAAGCATTCCATCATAGCGCTGTTAATTTTTTGTTTCTTTTTTGTTATAGCACCCATCACCACATAAACTTAGTTAATTTGTTAAAAACATTCACCACAATACAGTTGTTGTTATTATTTATATAAGACGAGAGATAGAAATGTATTGTTTACCTTAACATCAGGCTGTCGTCTTGGTCTCAAGCTGGCCAGCTTCTTGGCTGCGGCATCAATAGAGGCAGCCGCACCCAACAACTCGTTTTCAGCAATTACAGTCGGATCCTCTGGATCAATCCAGTCGGAGCCCTTTAACAGCCTCGCCATAGCCACTAGATCAGTGACACACTTGGCCACTCGTCTCGACAAGTGCATTCGCTCGTCAGCCGAACAGTTGCGAAGGATTCCGTTCAGAAGTTCCCTGTACGATTCTCCGACCGCTGCGCCAGCTTCCAATGTCCTTTGACGTAGCTCTGTAGTCTCAGCACAATTCCAGGCAACAGTACGACAAACCAAAAGCATTTCCGATATCGCACGTCGACCTAAGTTGGCGGCTGCTACTATATCAGCCTGTAAATTGGAAGCTCCCGCAGCTACTGCCTTGGCCGTCGCCAGTGTGACGTTCTTCGTCACACGAATCAGGTCTTCTGGCGAGCACTGTGGTGTTCCGGGTGGTGGTGGTGCTTGCATTGCCTATAAAAAGTAAGAAAAATAATTCATCTTATTGCATCTTATTATGTTGCGCGCAATCTTACCCGAATTTCCTGTGAAATGGCTTCGGTGGTGGCTTCCATAGCTCGGGTTCCTCTTGTGTGTTCATCCTCTACGGCTTTCACTGTTTTCAACAGTGACGATACATTTAAAACCATAACCTAAGGAGATTACACGGAAATGGAAGGTAAAACCATGGAATATAGATTTTTGTGTATAGGTTCATTGAAGAGCACAGTGCAATAATTTGAAAGTGAGCGATGATGTAGTATTTATAGAGAAATGAGCAATGAAACAACTTTTTTTACATTTTATTTGTTGTCTATTCTTGAAGTGATATTACATTTTCCTCGTTAATATATCAAAAATTTTGTTTAGAGATGAAAAGAAACTGGTTATGGCACTTGCAAGTAAAATAGAAAATACTAAAGACATATATATAATTTATAAATGAGTGGATGATAGTAAAATAATATGTTTATGGATAATACTTTGAGAAGTAGGTGCAGCTAGATGCTAGAGTGGCGATTTTCGAACTGGAATTCTATAAGCTAAGCATTTCCCACAATATGTTGTATGGAGTGGACTAAATAAAAGGTTTGCAGGAAGGAATTCACCTTCAAACAATGTCTGATTACATTGCAAGTTTATGTAGTGCGCATAATAGGGTTAGTTGTCTATTAATACTCGTAGATACTCCTTTTATTAAATTAACTCTTACATTTTAATAAGCACACTATTAGAAAGGCATTTTGTGTTTGCAAAGGCACAGCGCTGTACTAATAACAACTTTCAGTCTCGACTTTAAATTAACGGAAGCTCACAATTGCGAAAATTGTATGCAAAATATAGCAACTTAAAGTCGAACCTCAAATGTTAATTGGTAAAGCCCATAGTGAGTCCGGTATGAGTACGTAAAATTTCGGTGAAAATGTTCTACTGTGACCTACCATGTGTTTAAGGTAATTCAAAAGGATTATTAGTAGGGCCCATATTGTAAAATAAATAAATATGGAAAATATTTTCAAAACAAACGAAAATTCTGGTGCAACAAAATGTGGGAAATGCTATCCAAGGGGCTAGAACAAAATGCTTAAACTAAAAACCGAACAAACATCACCTACTTCCCTCACAAATGCAAAGAGTTACAAGCTAAACACAACTTAGTACTAAAATTCGGATATATAATTATTCCAACAATCAGAAAAGACAAAGTTCGATTTATAGAAAAATGCATAATTAAGTTGCATAGAGTAAAATATTAGCCAATTTTGCAATTTTGCTTGTTTTTGTTCATGATTAGAGTGATCATTTTTTTTTTTTTAATAATCCACTGATGCACGCTTGCTACTGTTAGTGCCAGAGAGGCACACATCCCTAAGCATCTGTTTGGAAAGGAAAACAAGAGAACAATATACATTTTTTTTTGTTTGTTTTTTACTTTAGTACACAGAAGATCTGGATATCTTTGGAGATCGGTTTATTACACAGAGAGGGAGAGAGAGAGAGAGAGTAAGAGATATGCAAGTAGTAAAATAATTTAGAATATAGAGGACAGCCAGCGACACCAGGGGGATGCGATAATGTGCAATCTTTAGTATTAATATACAAAACAACATAGGTCCTCTCGTTATTTCGTTGGTTAAAAGAACAGCACGGTACTAATAATCATTTTTTAGTGCAGGTTGCATTTAACCAACTCACAATAGAAAAATATTTTATGATACAAAATTACCCATTGTGACCTTCATAACGTTTAATGTGAAGATTCAAAATGATTATTAGTACCTGGCCCATTGGGCCTTACCAATAAACATTTTTAGTTTCGACTTTAAACTTTAGTAGTTCACAGTGGCTATATTTGCCATACAAATTTCGCAATTGTGAGCTTCCGTAAATTTAAAGTCGAGACTTAAATTGATTATTAGTACGGCGCATTGAGTTTTATGCAGTTCCGAGTATTCTGCAAGTTTTACAAATTAATATAAAATAAAAATATAAATTTTGTTTGAGTTCTACACGAGAGTAGGATAAATAGAAATTCATATGCAATTACAACATCGATAGCGAGCAATAAGTCCGGGGATGCATCTTATTAACAAAATATTTGTGTATGTAGGTGGCTTTGATTTTATTTGGTATAACAATAAAATGAACTAGTACGCTTACGCCTAGAGAGTGTAAATTGTACATTTTTTTTTTAGAACAGTTATTATACGTGTGTGGAATGTGAATTGATTTGTGAATGTTTATAAATCCATCCTTTTTCGGCTGGTCTAAGGTAGCGCATTTCTTGTGATATTAAGTGCCATATCCATTACAAGTTAAGGTATTTAATACAAGATAAGTAATAATTGTGAATAAAGGGTAAAACAGCGCCCCATATATTCACTGATCGATTTGTCAGTTTCCCCTCCATTTTAGAATGAAGTTAGGAGTTTGTTAAAGAAGCAGTTTTACAAATTTATTAATAAACTTATGAACGATATGATTGTCTGTAACAAATGGACTTGATTGGTTTTGTGATGTGCGATCAAAGAGCATTCAAAAGTGTGGGCAATATCTGGACTTTGCATCAAATGAAAAGGATTAGTCGTAAAGCAATTATAGACTTGAACGCGTCGTAAAGAGATCGAAGCTTTTGAGAGTTGCAATCCTGCAAGAAGTGCATTGCGTGCTTCTTTCGATCAACATAATCCGCCATCTTGGTCAGCAATAAGCTGTTCGGTGCAAGGATTACAAGAAAATGTGTTGGTCCAAAATGTTTACGTTCAGGTCGCTGGACCAAAAACATTTCTCTTTTGGATAAAAATAAAGCGTTATGCGAAGGGAGTCTTTTATAATGTGTTTTTTTTTTCTTGAACATTAATTGCATCGCATGGAGTATCACTAAACAGCAGGTGCAACCATGACCCTAATGCGAACGACATTACCCACACACATTATCTGCCCCCCCATTGGGACTCAAACCTACTAAAAAGAAATACTTAAAATAGAAAAACTTCCCATAAACGTGCCAGCACACCACATGTTCCCACATCTACACTTGTCACAGTCAATCATGTTATGTTGGTGATTAATAAAAAAAAAACCAAATACCAATAAAAATATATAAATAATCATCTGCTTTGTTATATGATTTGCAAGTTTGTTACATGACTTTCATCGTTAAACAACATCTATGTATGTACGAGTATGTATGTAGTAGATTGGTAAGAAGAAGCAAATTTCAACTGATACTCCAATGATTGAATGGAATGGATATTCAAATGCAATGCGTGTATTTCAAGAACAAAACACTTACCTTTGCGCTCTCCTTCAAACCCTCCATAGTTGGATCGTGAATCGGTTTGCCCGATGCCAGCTTCGTAGCGTTGATCAGATCACCTAAAGCGGAGGCGACATCTTTAACAGCATTTATTACCATTACCTGTGAATCGGGTTGAGCTGCTCCCAACGAGCAAGCTCCACGTTTAACTGCTTCCGCCAATTGTACTGAAGAAAAGAAGAAAGTCATTTAAACCAAACAGGGTGCCTTAATCAAATTCGTGCTTACAAATAGTGGTGACAGCATTTTGAGCAGCGGACGCCAGTTGGTCTTGAGTGCCGGCGGCACCGGCCACAAGTACCTTTGTGTCCTCGACTAGCGCCTTGGCGGTTTGCAGGATGTGCTCACGGTGGTCGGCGAAAGCGCCATCTCCATCCGATTGCAGGGTGCCCGCGGTTGCGAACATAATTGTGGTGTCCAAGTCGCCGATTATTCCGGACACCGTATGGGCGGCGTTTATGCAGGCCTGAGTACCGCGTGAACCCGCCTGTAGGGCGGCCAAAACTTGAGCTACCTTCTCCGAGACATCGCGTGCATTGCGAGATATGTCATTCTGTCCAGAGGGATCATTGGGTCGTACTCCGGCGGTGGATTGAATGATTTGGCCGACTGAGCGTCCCAAATCGATGACAGTCGATCGGATGCGCATTGCTACCTCTGGCGAAGTTGTTGTGGTGGAAGCACCAACAGAGTCCTGGGTTATTTGCGTATAGTGGTGAGCCATGTCTACGCCGAGTGGAGGCAGTTTGCTGGTGTCGAAGCCAGCTTTGGCGTTCATTTCGTTGGCCAGGCGAGCGATTTCCTTTGCGCTCTGCACCATCCTGGTTTGGTAGTCTACAAACGAATCGCTGAAGGAGGCGTTTAGCAGGCTCTGCCTCTTATCCGTCAGACGAGTGATGGCGCGGTTCACTTGCTCCATTAGACCGGTGACAACGCCGCTTTCAGTGGATATCTTCTCCACTGTCTGTGTGAGTTCTTGAATGGCCTCCTGGGTGTTCTCAATCGATTCGTCTAAACGAGGGTGAGCGTGGGTAGCTCGTGGATTTCCGGCCGACTCCTTCGCCGCTTGCACCAGTTGAGTTGCACTCTCAACCACTGATTTTGTTTGGTTTATCAAACTCATCTGTTGGCTTGAGTGCACTATGTGGGTACAGGCACCAATTGCTCCATTCACCATTGGTACCATGTAGCGGGAGATTTCTCCAACAGCATGGCCTAGCTTTTCGGCGTTATTTTTGCCAGCCATTCGAATGGGTTCCAGTTTGTCGCGCAATTCAGCAGCAGCGTTCAGAGTTTGACTGCTAAAGCCCTGCAAGTTGTTGTCCCTTCGCTGGGCAAGTCCCTGAGCGTTTACCGCCAGCCCACAGCTATCCAACTCACGAGTGCACGTTCCCAGAGTATGAAGCACTTGGTCACATTGGGCCTGACCGGGTGCCTTCTCCCGAATGTTATCAACAAGACGTTTAACACTCTCCGACACTTTAGTGCTGTGCATCGAGAGCTGCTGCCATACGGGTGGATCATCTGGCGACAGGGCCAGCGATTTGGCGGCCTTCACCATTTCGACAACACCATCGATAACTCCACGTCCGGCATTCAATACTGGCTCCTGAGCCTTACGTCCCTCTGCTGAAATCTTAGCTGGCACGGGAACGAACTCCGGACTTGAGGCGTACTGACGAACAGCCTTTACCGCGTCCAATAGCGGCTCGACAAACCGCTGACGTGATGGCACAGAGTGGTCATCCTCAATTCCCTTTACTTCCTCCACTAAATTCGATGTGGCTCCCGCTACATGCTTGGCTCCAACGATGAATTCATTCTTCGCCACGGGATTGTTGGTATTCATACTGGCTTGTCGGCAAATCGAACATAGGTAGCTGGTGTGCTTAGCCACTCCGGTGAGCGCTGAAATCTTCTGTTGTTTTGTCGATTTTGGGCTGCTGACAATGTCGCAGAACTGAACGATTCCCTGGTATGCCCAGTTCAGTTGAGCTTGGTCGATAATTCCTGGACGTCCAGCGACACTGCTTGGATGCGACACTCCGATGAGGTACGCGGCCTGCGCAGACGACTCGATCAAGCCATGGATGGATTCCGAGACATTGTTTACGGACTGTCCGAAATCTACATGATTTGACTGCTTTGCGTTATTGATCATCTCCGAAATGGCATATCCAAGATTCCTAGACTTTCCAGTCGCCGTCTCCACGCACTCAAAGTAGCCCTGATCAGTTATGGCCTCATGTGGATACTCCAGCAAGACCCTTAGCGACTCTATGTTGCGCATAGCGTTGTCGCACTCTTTCTGACCTGGAGCAGACGATGTACTAACATCCACAAGCTGGTTTATGCTCTCCATGACACTCCTAGCAGCGGCATTCAGAAGATTCTTCGAGTTGGGTTGTCCTGGATCGCCAGCCGTTGTTTTGGCGGTCGAAAGCAGTGAACACGACTGCGTAGACACATGACGTAGACAATCCATCATCTGCGACCGAACAGCGTCATCTTTTGTCTGTCCAGCCATTTCCATCGCCACTGACAGGAGATCTTTGTAATTATTTGCAAATACTTGGCTTGAGCTGGCCAACTGAGCTGGACTGGCGTACGAATGGACAATTTGACCACCCGATGAGCTCAGACTTTCGGCCACATGCTTGAGTTCGGTCTGAAGCTGGTTGTAGTTGCGAGCAGTGGGCGGGAACTCGTTCATCGACAGAATCTCACTCAATTCGCTGACATTCTTCAGGGCAGTGTCCACTTCCCTCTGTCCGGGAATGCAATCAAGCGTCTTTGACAGCGCTCCTGTAACCTCCCGTCCGGCTTGAGTGAGAGCACCTGGCTCTCCGATGTTTTGCAAAGTTTTCTGGGCCTCCTCGATCAACCGGACTGAATTGAGGATGACATCATCGGCTGAATCGATTACAGTTGGGTTATTTGTGGTTGCAGCAACTCCATGCACACTCTTCGTAAACTCGCCCAAAGCCAGTGCGGTATCGCGACCAGCAACACCGGCATACATCCGTTGACCATGTGACACCGCCGACAGAAGCTGACTCAAAGCGATTCCAACGTTCTTAGCCGATTTACTTAGTTGTTGTGCTGTGTTTTCTACTGTCTCACCTGGGAGCGGGCGAAGGGAACCTGTTTGGGCAGCATTCCTTGTGTCGTCTAAGACGTTTCTCAAATTCTTAACCGCATCCAGAGCTGACTCAAGTTCTTGACCACCACATGCCTCTCGCGCTCTCTGTGCCGCGGAATTCAATTCGTGTACAGTTTGTCCCAAATGCAAGGCGCTCTTTGAAAGCTGCTGCGCTGATGGTATGTCATTTACCGTCGGCTGTAAGGCACGCGCCGAGCTCGACAATTGTATTGCCGGCTCGATGAACTGTTCCGCAGCTTCAATAAGATTCAATTGGACGTTCGCATCATCGGGAGTTGTCCTTGACGACTTAAGCGATGTTACCAACCTTGGAATGGTATCAGCTGCTCGTTTACAGTCCAGCAGCAATGACTGCTTTGTCTGCTGATCGTCACTGTGCTGCACGGCGTTTTGAGCCGCGGAAATGCACTGAGTGGCAGCTGTTGCAGCTTGCTTCGAACAGTAGTCCAATCGATTAATTAGACCTCGCTTCATAGCCGGAGTGTTCGCCTTCGTTGTGGTAATTTCACGCAGTTCCTCAGCTGCCCTTCTCAGATTCTCCTGATTGTCAGAGTCGTGTGGATTGCCGGCACATAAACGAGCAGCTTCCACCAACTTGGCTGTAGCGTCAGCCAATTGCTTAGCAGCCGCGAGCAGTCGTCTTTGCAGTTCCGAATCCTGCTGTTGCTCCGCTTCGCCCTTGATACTCTGAATCAACTGGGCGGTCGCCTGTCCCAATACCTTAGCATGGCGAACCATCTCCTGAGGGTCTGTGGACGACACTAGAATATCGGTTCCAATGATGACACTCTCCACGGGAGTCATTTCCTGCGATAAACGGTGAGCGTGCTCGCGGGCACTCAGCTTCACATGATCCAGCAGATCGGCTAAGCTACGCGATACATCCCTGGCGGCGTTAAGCAGATCTCCCTTCAGTTTCTGATCATCCGTAGCTTCGTTGCATACTTCGCACAAGTTATTAACCGCCTTGGCTACATTTCTCGCCGCCAACTCGATCTGTTCCCTGCAATCGGCATTTTGCAACGTTGGCGCGATGACTTTGGTGCATGCCACTAGCTGACTAGTAGCCAGAGCGCATTGACTCGCTGCTCCAATGACCTTGTTGCGGGTTTCCTCGTCCTCAACATTTGATGCAATCGATTTCGCACGCATTACAAGCGCAGCAGTAGTATTGGCAACTGCTTTAGCCAAAGCCAAAAGCATATCTTGCAAATCGGTATCTTCCGGGGGTTCCTCCTCGATCGTACTCAAAACATGAGTGGTTGCCTCTCCAACCCGACTGGCTGCATTTATCAAATTCTGTGGTGGTTCCTTATTCTCCGGCTCAGCCGCCTTCAACAAATCGCTGAAAGCACTACACAAGTTACGGGCAGCCTCCAACAAGCGATCACCGCCACTGTCATCTTCCATCAGCGCCGCAATCAAACGAACCTCTTTCGTCACCTCGGGGATGGTTTGTGCAATTTGCGACACAGACGCAGATATTGTCTCAGTGTCGACTTCATCCGGTTGCGTTGCCGTGATGATGGCGGCAGTGGCAGCACTCATCGAAGACATGTGACTGGTCACGGCTTGTTTCGATGTGTCCAATGTGTTCTCACGCCATTCGATTGAACGTTTATCTGTACCCAATTCTTGGATAGAAGCCTGGAAACAGTACAAAACCATTTAGAAAATGATGATCAAATACATAACACACAAGTCCCACCTTTGTCTTGAGGTCTTCATCGGCTCGCGACAAAATATCCTGACCGGCGGTAATATAAGTCAACAAGGCCCGTTGTGGTTCTGTCAGATTTACCGAACTGATGCGAATTTCTTTTGTCTGTAAGGAGTCCAACAAAATCATTATAATTCGAATATACATCGCAGAGAAACCCTCAAAAGACCAAGAGTTTGCAAAGGACAAACGAGAAAACGAAACAAAACTAACGAACTAAGGAAAATCAAAAGTAAACGTAAAACAGCTCAGTCAATGGTCGTTGAAGGGTTGAGCTATGGTATACCGTGACGTACTGTTTATCGAACCGACGAGGCCAGCAGCAATTAATCAATGGAGATAAACAATTAAATATTTATAGTTTAACCGCTGAATTCAATTATTTGTTTTTTTTTTTTCGAAATTTCTATTCATAAAGTGTGTGCGAAACTATGTGCTCTTATTATTGCAAAACAAAAAAACTTCTAAAGAATGCAAATAACTTTAAAGTGGCGAGAAATACGTTATGCGGTTTTGTGTTGTGCTCTATGCGTTGCAATGAATTTTAATGACAATGGAATCGAATTTAGTTGTAGATCTGTTGAGGTAGAAACAAACGAACCCTTATATCTGGTTTGTATCAAAAAAATATCTTAAGACAAAAAAGCTGTACATGAACCCAAAAGTGAAAATACCAGGGACAATGGTTTAGAAGAAATTGGATCACTTAGGCGTGCTGAGCAATCTGTAATCGTGTTTAAGTTTGAGATTTCAATGCACTAAATAAAGAAACTTGGTTGAGACTAAAGCGCTTGACTCTTCTCAGTCAGACGAACAAAAGATGTTGTGTTACATTCTGAATGCTTTAAAATACCACTTCAAACGACTGAAGATGAGCGATATGTTTTTTTTAAGCAGCTTGCATTGTGCAATGTTTGTATTTTAAAGGAAGCGAAAAAAGAGTCCAAACCATCAGCAGATCTATCCCTCGTCTACATTCCATCGGCACTAATAGAAAAACCACTAAATATGTGTATAATAATATAGAAAAAAAGAATAGAATTCAACTCACCGTTGGCGGCTGATGAGCAAGATTAACCTGCCCAACAAATGCACCATATTGCATGGATTGCATTTCACCTTGTGTATATGGCTTTTCGCCTGTGGTATTTCGGTGAAGAAGATTATTTTAAACCAAAACATACAAAATAGAGTCGAAAACAATATGGAAAATAAAAGAAAACAAATTATATAACAAAATAGCCAAAATATATAAACAAAAAGCTCAATATTTACAACGAAATTACAGTCGGACACATGAACGGAGTATACATACCATCATAGGCGCGCATTACGCCCGGTTGAGCTAAGGATTCTGTATTGACTTTGCCCACTCTACTGGTCTCGTGCTGTAGGAATGTTGCTCTGAAAAAACAAACCTCATCATAAGACAATCCTATTCCTTTAAAAAAAAAAATAAACAAAAACTTACTTTGATGGAGCGACCGATTCTTCAACCATAGTAGACCCCTCATCACCTTCGATACCGAAATGATCTTTTGTTTGTTTCTTCTTGAGAATGATATCGATATACCCAGCAATAAGTTGGACTATCTGTTCGGCTTCAGTTGTTTGCACAGAATAATACTGATTGGCGTAATCTCCAAAGTCGAGGGTGAACGTATTGGGGGAAGCACCCCACCTTCGCACCGTTGTCAGTGGCCAGGTAACCAGAATCTCTTTTGTTCGCTCGTCCAAGCGAAGGACGGAATCCTTGGTGACACCAAGCAGGCGTGGCACAAGCTTATTCTTGCCAGTCATCTTTTCTTTGACCAAGAAAAATGTGACACCATACGTGGGTAGTTCGCGAGCTGTTTTCGTGTACAAAACCTTGGCATCGATTTCAGACAGCTCGACATGGTTGCGATGCTCGGCAAAGACTTTTTTCTCAATACCCTTGACACGCACATAGGACTGAGGGAGGAAATCCTTCAAGCTAAAACAATGAGATGATATTTATTTGTTTATTAATAGGACATCCTACGCGGTATGAAATTTACGGAAAGTCGAATTTTATGTCGTACTCACTCCAAAAATCCTGGTTTATGTTTCAATTCATTGTGCGGGCCAAACTGGATGTGAACTTGAATACCAGCAAATTCACAAGCTACAACAAGAAATATACAAGTTAGCCACAAGCCAAGAAACCAGAAACTCTGATCGTACCTTTATCTTGTGTAACGGGATGAGTGCCATCCAGAATGGCGTCTCTGGCCTGCACATACAGCAAGTTCAGCTGCACTGGATCTCTGGAATCGATGTTCTGATCGGAGAAGAAGAACTTTCGCCTCAGCAGAACCGTTTCGGATTCATCAATACCTTGCTCGCGAAGAGTTTTACCAACATCAACCCAATTGACTAAAAATATAGAAATTCCATCCATCAGAACACTCCACTGAGAATGTTTAAAAAAAACACCTAACTCACTTTCATCATCGGTCTTTAGTTTTTTACGTAAACTCTCCATTTTAGCATCGCGATCCTTTTCGGTGAATTTCCTCTTCAGTGTCAGCGTTCCGAATTTATTGTCTGGTAGATTTTCATTCTGTGATTCAGACTCCTCTCGCACTAGGCCGTACTCCTCGTGATTGGTTATACCGATTTTCGTGCAGATAACAACCATAAGCTGTGACACAGGTTGAGAGTCGTCCACTAAAATCGTCTTGACAGCACCATCCAACATTCGTACGCGAAGTGTTCGCAGTTTGCGGCGATATTCCAGTACATCTAGGTTGTGCAAGATGTAGTAGCCTAGGGTGCGTCCAGCTTCCAACCACACACCCTGTTGATTTTGTTCGTCAGACAAAAATAATCCATATTCACTCGCTGTAAAGAGGTAGCGATATGTGAGAAATAATAGGTTAATAGTAAATTGCAAGAGAATTTGCATTTAGCCATTTTGCATAGAGACTGTCACTTTCACTCGTCAACGAGAAAAGCGGAAATCTTTATTAGCCGTTTGTTTTGTGAAGCTGTATGTTTTTTTTATAAACCCGTGGGTACTAGTTGGACACAATTTCACATGAAAAAGACCGTTTTACGAAAGATATTTCCTGTTCTAGTACGTTGGAAGTGATACGTGTGCATTGAAACTTTAGCTAGGGTAACACTTACTGCCTCCTGGCCAACTGGAAGGAACGATTTGCGAAATCTCGGAAAACTGAAAGTCCGTAAAGTGTGCTACGCATTATCACCATCATTTTTATAAGTGGTTTTGGAATTCAATCCAAAAATGACTTTTCACTGGCATGATTGGTGGACCCGTCAGGACCTTGGTCATCATATCCACATGCACTGTTTGTTTGACGGTATGTTCCAAGTTTCTGAAGTATATAAATGTTGCAAATGTTGACACAAAAGGTCGCTCAAAAATATTCAACAAAATCTTCAGCGCTGTACCGTAGTCGAACAAATCCGGATAAGGATTACTTATAAGAAATTGCATTCCTCTGAGTCAAGTTGCTGCTGGATATAACCTAAGAGCATGAGGATTTGCCGATGTAATTGCTTGAAACTGTGTTTCACCTCTAAGCTGTTTCGATTCCTCTAATGGTTGAACTTCAGATGGTGCTCTTTAATGCCCAATTACGATATGAGCCTTACCACAATAGATATTTAGAAAATTTGAGTTCCCATTTACTTGTTTGCAAAACGTGCAACTGAACTTTGCCATCCACTGAGAAATCCATAATCTCACGTCACATTTTCCCTGCTTTCGAAAGAGAAGAGCATCCTCTCCGTTTGACAGAAAAAAACGACTTAACGAAAACCCCTCACAAAACTATTACCATATCAATTGGATTTGACAAAAGGAATTTTTCAAAACGTATACTTACACTGTCCTTGTACAGCATCGGCAAATTTATCACGAATTATCTTGCACGCATCAAATACTGTCGTATTTGGCTGGAATTGAATGGTCTTTGTTACGCGGCCACCTTCTAGACTTATGCGTAAAGACAGCGTCGACATTGTTTATATATCTGTAAGGCACTGCAAATGAAAAAAAAAACGAGAAAACGTTACGTTAAGGAAAATATTTAATTTATGGGTTTCTGAATACGTTTAATAGATTTTTCCCATACACACACACACACAGAAGAAACCCACCCTTCACAAATTTATGTCTTTGTATAATATCCCCTGTGAATGGAATAAGAAAGATTCAAAGCCAACACCACCCTTACGAGACGGTTAGGTACACACACTATCCTAGGTAAGTGGTTTGGGCAACCATATCACTCATCTTAAAATCAGACACAAATGCACATACAATAGGCTGATGTTACTCCCTAATTGATTTTTTTATATCTGCTTTCCAACAACAGCAGAAAATAAAACAGCACCAAAGCCAATCGATATCACAAGAGCAAATTTGAGATCTTAAAAGCTGTTTGAATGAAAATGCCAAAAAAAAATTAAAAGAATAAAGGAAACCTTTTCGTAAACAATGGGGGAGCACAATATGATAAGGGGTGAGGGCCATATCGAATAACAAAATTCATATTTATTTAGTGCACGGATAAAGTAGTTTTTGGACCCAAATCCCTGCGGTAGACACTCACTTTTTCGCACACACACACAAACTAAAGAATGAACCCACTCACTGATATGTTTCTTGGGTTTTTATTTTTGTTTAAGAGACAACCACGCTTAACGAAATTCGAAGAAGAACTGAATGTATAGTTGCTGAAATCGACTGTCGTCGAGGTGGTACAAGCCGGATGCTGCGCGAAGCGGAATATGTCCCTTCAGAGGGGTGGTTGTCCTCTGCTGAGCGCCTGCAAAAAATCGCAATCGCAAAAAGGGCGAGCAATTTGATTGGTATAAAACTATAAGGGGTAGGTTTCGACGACAAATCGAGTGTTTCGAGAGAGCATGCGCGGTTTGGCGAAAAATCCCAAAGGACTTTTCCCTCTGAAAGGGGGTTGAAATGAGTGGATTCTGTCTGCAAGGGAATATTTTCAAAACGGTTGTTAAACTTGAAACGATCAAACACAGGAATGGTTCAGCGTTAAGTGCAAGAAATAAAGCTTTACTCACCACTGCAAGGATGCGATATCAAGGACACCCACACAGAGCTGATTTTCTTCTCAGCCGAGGTGATAGCCATTTGGCGCCACATAAATGATTATGTATTGGCGTTCGTTAGGCGCCCGACAATGTGGTGCCAAGGATTTCTTTCTTTTTTTTCGTACATGAAGTGTCTTTTGGATTTGCCGCCCACTGCCTGTGCAAATGGGAAAATGGTTCATTTACGCTTTTTTGTTTGTAGGTCATGCTAAGTAGGGTTTTAACAAGTGGAGTGTTGGTGTATCGGTATAGGAGTTACACTAGTCATTAAACTTTTGACGTTAATTCGGTTGTTAAGTGGGTTGTGTTGTGTTTTTTTTTTTTTTGAAACCCAACGAGGGAGTAGAATGGAAGGAAGTGGCGCCTGCAAAAGAATAAATTTTGATGATTGATTACAGTGTTTTTTTTATATTAAATGCATTCGAGTTGGCAAAGATTTGATGATGTAGTTTTTACCCCTCAAACGAGTAAATCACTCATATCTATTAATCAAATTATATTTCTCCTAAAACGCAACAGAGTCATTTGTGGTTGGTAAATAATTACCAATGACAGTAAACTTCTGTAGGTATACTCTTTCAATAAGCTGTGTGCCAACCAATAGTACCAGACGTTTCCCATGTACATTTCCCCGTACTAACTTAAAAATCTTCTATTTTTGGGCAGTTTTTGTTTTAAGAATATTTCAGATAGACACATGTTCTTTCAGCCAGGGCGACTGAAAAATACTTTTAAATAGCTAGAAGACCTTCATTTGCACCAGAAATAATATAACAAAATTGTGAATGAAAAGGAATGATAGTCGATATTAAACAAGACTGAAAAATACATAAAATAAACACTGCTTCAAATGTATTTATTAAATTTACGACATGGCAACTTTTATAGTCCAAATGCTACCCTTTTGACTCTATCGAACAGTTAAAATTGTCAACAATACTAGAGCTTTCATTTTAGACAGTTTCAAATGAAAGAAGACTTATCAAAATGTGCAATTTCGCTGGACTAAAATTAGATCTCCTTCCAAATTGTCAGTTGTCATTTAACCCCTAAAACTCATGAAAACATTGTAACACCCCTTATTCGTTAAAAACTGACGCACAATTAATTAGAAAAAAATGTTTCCCCCGCACTCTACATCAATTTGATAACAAGTTAAAAACAAATCTCCTCGCATAATAATAATAAAAATTAATGAATACAACCCCTGCCGATTGATTAATGTAGTCTCTTGCTGTCAATATATATTAACCTAAAATGACTTTACTAATTCTCTGTCTACTTGCATTAAACAAGAAAATAACAACAGAAAAAAAACAGCGAATAAAAGTCCATCATCATTTCAAAGTTTATGTATATCGAAGACGAAAAAAATCGACTTAATAAGAGAATGCTGATAACAGTAAGAAAGATTCGTAGTGAGTACCGCGCCCCCTCTTGTGTGCACAACCGCTGAGCGAAACCATGATACCACACACTGCGAGGCTAATGGAGTTTTTATTTATTAGCCAGCTTGTTAGTGTCGCACGAAATCGGGTTCGAGTTCCGCATTGGAGATGGATTCTAGAACATTTAGGATATTAGAGGCGAACTCTATTGATACTGTATGGTGGGTGCGTCATTAGTTGGGCTAGATTGTGCAGCATGCGAGGTTGAACTAAAGGACTTTATTTGGGTGCAATCAGGGACGGCAAACATTTCTAAGATTCTTTAATGAAGCGTCGATACTTGTTTTGATTAAACTTTTTTTTGCAAGAAGTCTTTCCAAGTGGCAATAAGTTCCCGAAACTAATAAAAGTTGTTCCTGCTGTTAATGCAAAAGACATGTGAAACAGATTGGGAATTGCGACAGCAACTCTAGCAGTGTCGAACAAAAAATTGTTTATCGGTCAACAACTGTCGCATTTCAGCGAGATCTGAAGAATGTCGCCGGGACGTTGGTAGCATTTGCAGACCAAAATCAACTTTTTAGGTGTCAATGTTGACATCACTGGGTCACGATCTGATTTGCAGTGAAGCCCAAAAAGAATAAAGTTTTACAAAGAGACTAATGTTTTACAAACAGACAAATATATTTTTTTAGGGTGCGTGCAAAGACAAATTATGGGGAAAGGGGTTTCAATAATTCATAGTCAGGAGACACTGGGTGGTCTAAAAATACGTTATTTTCTTTTGCGAATTGCATAATGTCACCCAGCATGAGTGATTGCAATACGTCTAACTGAAAGTGCAAACGAAATGTGTTTGAACTGTATTCAGCGTGGAAACGGTTTGGCCTTTAACGACGGCAACTGTAGTATAAGCCCACAGTTATTTTAAGACATGGTATATCACTGCCACCTATGTATGTTTGAAAAACTGTAGCGTGCAAAATATTACCAGTATTACAAATAAAATGTTAAATGCAAGAAATCAAAGTGAACAATTGTTAAGGACTTATTTCTGCGAACTAGAAAGTTACTCATAAATGACAGCTTCTAAAATTGCTTTTTCTAAACAACAAACAGAGATATTTAGAGCCGAAAATATTGCTAATTCAATGAAGGGTAGTATAAGCATTGGTAAATTTTACCAATGGATCCGTACAATCTTGCAGAACGTGTATCAAAATTAAGACAGCAGTCTCGCCTACATATTCGATTCTGTAATTTATTAAAGGACACAAAAAAACTATAATGCTCTGTGATGTGTGACCCAAAAATAAATCCCGCTTAAGTTTTTTAGACACTAAAATATTCAATTTGTAGTAGATATCATTATAGAATAAATAATGTTTAAAACATGTTATCGTTGAAACAGTTTGTGTGAACAGTTCCTTATAAAAAATCACAATGCAAAGATGAGAACGTCTTCCCAACTTTGCTTGCAGATTATATTATAAATTTGACTATCTTTAGCCGGGTTGTGGATTTTTACAACCACTGCAGCCCAACAAAGATAATCATATATTCGGTGAACATTGTAGGGAATTACAAATTTTTAAGTTGACCATCGATTGAATGCAAGGTTCTAAGCGATCCTCACAAATACGGGATATATTGGTTTTTAAATGACATAAGACAAGTTCTAAATTTTACAGTCAATTTTTAAAGATTAACTGAAATATTTTCCCAACAAAATGGTCCCTTAGGATCGCAAGATCTGCCAGGTAAAGTGTTAGTTTTTATCGAGAAACTACCTTTGCAAAACAGATCTTTTTGTTGATTGCGCTTTATGCCAATCTTTTCGATACTAAATTTACAACTGCAAAATTAAACTTTTAGTTTAAAACTCCAATTTAACCTACGAACAACATTCGCACCTTTTACCAATACATAACAACTTACTTTCAATAAAACAATTTCCTACACCTTGTTATAGGAATAACAAATAAGGCACTTTTAGTTCGACGAGCATAAATAAATTCTACTCGCTAACAGTGTTGTATATATATATATAAATATTTTTAACGTTTAACAAAAAAATATTTACGATTTAAGAAAAAAAAAAAAACAATTGTATAGGCACTGGGTAACGAAGACACGTTTTTTGTAAAACAACAAAAGGTCAACAAAAAAACTTAACAACTTTATGAGGCACAAGTGAATTAAAACATTTTTTTTTATAAAAAGTTTTGGTTTTTTAACGTTCTGAGAGTCGTTTTTACTAAGGCACTTTTAACTCAAAGCTAGTTTTTTTTTTGTTTTTTTTTTTTAAATATTCACTAAGGCACTTATTTGACAAATAAATGTAAAAATAAAAACTTGTAACTTAAGGAGGGAAAACAGAAAATACTCTAAAACTATTTACAAGTATCACAAAAATGTTTAAAAATAAAACTGTATTCTGTGTGTTCTAGGCAAGGAAGGATCCAGGAGTAGATGTCCTTCCTGATCTGTGGTTAGGCCTAGAATGATTCACTAAAAGTATGACATCGAAGTTGTATGATTTCATTTTCATCCCGGTCACATAGTTCAGCCATGCTTCGAGCAGCACAGTATATAGCCATTTCTTTCTGTTGTGCACGCATAATCCGTGTTCTAAAATTGCGCGCGTCGTGTGACAAAATTTGCAGATTCTGGTGGTCGGTAATTCTCTCCAATCGTTGGTTGTCAATAGGAGAGAAACGAAAACCCTTCTATCTGAGCGAGTGAGATACGACATGAAAGGGGAATAAGTGGAAAGCACAACCAGCACTCACACCCACCCCTTGGTGGCCAGGTTATTTATAGTGTATAAAGTTAGCAGCGGGACTATTATGTATAGTGGAAGTAGTAATAGAGCAGCTGATATGGCATGCAGATTTTTTTTTACTTCGAACTTTTTAGGAATAGAAAGGAATGATTTCGCTTCACCCTTACATGCTGTGATTTCTTCTTTTTTTTTTATTATTTACAATGATTGAACAAATGCCATGCTGTGAGCGGTATGTGTTCAGTATATGTACAACTTATGTACCTACACAAAAGTCAAAGTCAAAAGGGCTACAAAGTTCCGAAAAAAAAAATCCCTTTTTGTCTAGGAATTCTTTATCTCCAGCATCATACTTTAGTCCCATAGCTGCGTATAAATATTAAAAGAAAAATGATGTGGACTTTAACTACACTCCTACTATATTCAAAAGTGGATGGAGATGGAGTTGCAATGCCAAAACCACGAAATGAAATATCAGAATAAAAGCCAACGTGTATGTGTGTAATGCTAAATCAAAGGGAAAATCCATTTTTACATTGGTTACAGGGGTTTTTGTTGGCTGTTCCAATCGCTAGGATGCTGGAAAAAAAACACATCAAGGCGCGCCACAGCATCTTAATTGTCGCGACATCCTGGCGCCACTCTGTTCTGCGAGTTTGAATACATTTTTGTTACACAGGCACAGATACTTGTACAAGCGCACACATTCAGACGGGAGAATGGTGAAAGCTTTTCTAGGAGGCCACTATCAATTTGCTGGGGACAAATAAAAAAATTACGTGCTGATGTTCTAAAAGAATCAGCCAATAATACAAGGATTAAGCGCCAGGGAAATGCTTAGATAAAATTTAATTATGCGAGTGATG
The DNA here is from genome assembly GCA_916610125.1 of Cheilosia vulpina. Classification (NCBI taxonomy): domain Eukaryota; kingdom Metazoa; phylum Arthropoda; class Insecta; order Diptera; family Syrphidae; genus Cheilosia; species Cheilosia vulpina. Next base: position 51,862,342 of record OU744278.1, read on the forward strand.
GAAGATCGCGTCTATACATACCTTGGAGTAGGGACAGATTAGGACCTTAGCGTTCGTATGTGTGTTTCGTTCGTTTCAATATCCAACTCTGTAATGGAAAAGTAAAGGTATGAGGGTTAGAAAACACTGTTTACAAAGTGGAGATATAAGAAATAATTGAAGTGCGTTGAATGTGCTTGTATAGGCCTGTCAGTTGGTGTAAACTCAAATCTAATATGCTATGCACACGCGGAACGGGAATATTCATTGAACCATCGGAATTTCAATTCGAAATGATTCAAATCTTCATACATACTCGTAGGCTATGTTCTAGCATAGAGCGTCAAACGTTCAAACATTAACCTAAAGAAAGAAGTGCCAACAGACGTTTTATATGAAAATTCCCACTTCAGTTTCAATTTTCCTTTTTAAAGGTACTATTTCAAAAAATAGCAGCAACTTCCAAAAAAAAAAGAAAAATAATCAATGAAATATAAATTTTTGTAACAAAAACCTGTCAAAGGGAATGTCGGGTTTTATTTTCAAATGGAAAGGAGTTCGTGGTTCATTCTCAATTACCTTAATGTATTTAAATGTTTTGCTTTTCGAACGCACAAATTTTAGTACAGGGACGGATTCCCTGTTTCAAAGGAAGCAAAGTGTTTTTGCTTGTCTTTAACTTAAATTTTAAACAAAGCTTGTGCTTGAAGTGGAGTTCTGTTTAAAAATCTTCTTCTTTTATATATAAATAATTCCTTCGGGGTGAAACTCGACGATGTTATAGCTCGATAACCGCTGGGTCGATTCCGGAAAATCGATTTATTCGCATTTTTCGGGCAAAACAGAGTAATGCCCGGGTCCAGCTATAATTCAATAAAACGAGCTCTATGAGCTATACACAGATGCGGATGTATCCTTAAAATCCAACACAAATGGACAATAATAGTGATAGTTTAGATAGGGTATGGTATCACTGGGGAAATATTTAATCTAAGTCAAATATAACGGTATTAACAACAGAAAAAAAATGGAAAACACTGCATGCAACATGGAATTATAAATGAATCACATCACTTTGTTAGCAACAGCTTACTTCAAGTCCAAATAAGCCACACAAAGGATGAACATATTGCTCTCAATTTAAAATGTCTTGGGCGACCGCACTGATTGCCGTCGGCGGTTTAAAAACCTCGTAAGTAAATTAATTTTACTTTGATCACGTTCACAGACTTTGCCTGCTCAAAGCTGCTTTGTTGGGGAGAATTCAAGAATTCAATTACATCACTGTCGACGATAAGATATTTAATTTCTTGTACAGTCTATAGACATTAATCGGTCAATACCAGTGAACATATCGTAAATATTGGGGGACTTAATGGTCCATCTACACCTGCGTTTTGTTTCTAGTATTTCTCTTGTGTGTAAACATTTCAAAATATTGCACAATGGCGTATACATATTTGCGGAAAAAATCCTCTGGTTGCAAAGGGCAGTGGGGTTCAATTTTAATTGACAGTGTATTCAAAGAAAGCTATAAACTGACGTAAATTTGTTTGGAGACTCGAACCCAAAATTTGGCACCCCCAAAATAAGAATTTTCATACAATTTGTTCTTTGAAAGGTTCGACCAACAAAGAGATATTGAATAATTATTTTTACTTCCTAAACTATTGGGGGCGCAGTGGCTCAGTGGCAGGTGTGCTGTACTTCAACTGAGTTAGGGGTCTCAGGTTCTAAACGCGAAAAAACACAAATTCCATCTCAAGGTTTTTCAACTGTGGCACCCTCGCAAACGTCTGACAAACATCCCAGGGTATAGTTGTCTAAGCTGAGAGCCGTTTGAACTGGGCATTAAACTGTGGATCCCTTCCACTTGTCTCGAAAATAAAATAACTCAAACAAACGGCTGTTACAGGTTACGGTCCCATATCCCATATGGCCCTGTTGCGAGAAGTCCAAATTTTTAACTGCTCACATTCGTCCGAAATAAATATTCAGTTTGCAAACGATGAATCTCGGCCTTTTTAACTGTCAATTTGATTGGTTCACAACTGATAATTTTTTTAGTCTGCGAGTTGCGATAAATAAAGTTGCGATAAACAAAGAAAATTCCTATTCCTATTCCTATTCGTGGGAAACTGCAAAATGGTGTGCAAATATTTAGTAATCAAGTTTAATTGAGGATAATAAAATCACTTGCTAATAGATATCGTCTATATTTTCGGCGATAGCATCGAGCATTTATTTGTTTAGCTATAGCTTATTTATTATTTGTTTAGATTTTGAAGAAATTATTTAACTGAACTAATGTTAACGAACCCATTAAACATAAACTATCTCAACCTAAGGTGGTCACAGTTTTCAAAGCTACAAAATACGGTGTGGTATCCGTATCCGTTCAGGCGAATATCTTCTTACATGAAGTATTATAGAAGACTAACGTCATTAGGAACAGAAAAAATGGTTCACACTTGACATCTTGTCTTGGTTAAAGCAAAATAGTTCCTACTCGCAGACACAACTACTAACTAAGAAATATGTCACAATGGCAAGTTGTAGCCACTTAAAAATGGATTTCGTTGAATATATCTAACTTTAATACACGCTCACGAAGGGAAATTGATAAATTGGTAATTTTTAACCGAGTTTCCTTAAACAAGTTGACTCGGTTATTTGTAATACACTAACTCTGTGGGCGCAGTGGCTAAGTTGTTAGTGGGTTGAACTACTAAGCAAGGAGTTCCATGCTGGATTCCCTATTGAACTTGACACAACATATTGGAAAACAAATTACATGCAGCATTGCATCTTCTCAACACTAACAAAAATCAAGCGAATATGCTTTAAAAGTGGTTCTTAACTATTTGCCATTGCCTATTTATAAATAAGATTACTTGGTAATTTTTAACCGAAAGTTGGCAGGTTTTAAATAAGTGATTTGTTTACGTGTATTTGCTTTCACTAGTCCCACAAACTTACCAGTGTTGCAGTTGGGAGTCGTTTCATTCTGCTGATGATGTCAAAGTTATACCCACGCTTTTCAATAACGGCATTGAAGAACATTATTGTTGGCAGTTAGTAAGCCTCAACGTTCTTATCACATCTTATGTCTAATTAGGTTTGTTCGACGTGAGCACTGGGTTGACCATAATGTATTGGAAATAGGACTGAACTCGCCATGGTACTGAAAACCTGTGTTTGAAATGACTTCTAGTTCTAGGTCACCGTAGTTGTGCCCTGAACTAACCCCAGGTTATTTGTCGGGGCAGGAATTAAGTGCTGAGTTTTCCTGTCTGTTAGCCAGCTGTCATTCATTTTCAAACTCATCATCTATAGTCGTGTTTCTTTGAGCTTCGTTCTCCGCAAAGCAAAGTAAAGTAAGATTTTCAGAACACTATTCCAATTTAACAAACGACCACGGAGTTTTGATATTAAGTCAAAGCAGGTGGTGTTGTTGTTGGTCTTTCAATAAACGAGACTCACTTCCAATTCAAATTGGGAGCGACTTGTCAACTTTTACACTGTTATTGTAACACAATGTTGGCCAACTAAAATTTATGCTTACAAATGTACGCGTACTTACTGTTGAGATCATATAATATAGCAACTGCATGTCAAGAGTCGATTTATTTTATACGCTTATACGACCAAACGCAATTTTCACAAAATCAGACAAATTATATTTTCTGTCCTATTTACATAAGAAAATTGCCATCTGTAACACGCACAGGGGTTGCTGTTGCCAGTTCTTTGTCACGTGATTACTCGAAAAACCACGCACAATGCCTTCGTTAAGATGAGTATCTTCTTCAAAGTAGAGGAAAGCCAATTATTGCAAATCTCTTAACTAACTCTATTCACAAACGCTACATTACCACAACTGTGTCATTTCATTAAAATTTATCTCATCCGATAGATAATACACTTTAGTTGGTTCTTTATTAATTTGTTGTGTTTTTTATTGTTGCTCATTGGTTGGAAAAAGGCAAACAATTGATTTATTACAGCTACTGCTGCAGGTACTCGAGCATGGGTTGGTGTTTCAGTTTCAGTTGCAGTTTCAGTTTCAAATTGAAATGTACATCACTTAAGTTTTACTTGAGGGTACTACTCGTATTTGTGTAGCAAAGCTTTATGTGGGAATTTTGCATTACTGAGAAATCGTGTATGGTGTGCCTGTGCAGCTTCGAAGGAGACAAACATTTTGCTTGCAAAGTAAAGAAGGAATTGGCACCGATTTTTTTTAATCAAAGACAACCGGGTTTTGTCACATTCGAGTACACTCGCTGTATATATATGAGATAGAGATGTGATTTTTGTAAATTCTATCAAAATGCTGGAACCCGTCTGTCTGGCGCCAATACTATATGTTGTACGTGGGGAGGAGTTGGGTTGAGCCTATTTATCAATGTGTATACGTGGAATGCATATATTCAAGCATAGTGGAAATTAGAAAGCTTCATTTCTTGATATTTCCTAGCCAGTTTGGGGGACAAGAACGATGACGTGAATAAATATAAATGTAGCCCAGCGTTGCTTTTAACTTGCCTAAATACGGATTAGTTGAGGAGTGTGACGTTTTGTTTTGAAAGAATTCGTTTGTGTACTATTTCAGGTTATAGGCTCAATGTTTACAAGATGAATGATATTCAGGTCAGTGCGATGGTAAAAATTGTAATCTATTCTATCGAAAACTATTTGCGCGACACTAATAAGCATATTTAGTGTCGCTTACGAATTGTGCCTACTATAATGTATGTATGTATTTAGTGTGAAGATTAAAATTAATAATTAGTAAGGCCCTTTAACAATATTAAGTGACACTAATTGTCATCGATGAACTATTTATCAGAAAATCGTATTTAATAACAGTTTAGAATAAGCAGCCTGAACTTATGCAATAACTACTCGCCTGAACTATAAATATCTAATACCACTAACATTATACATGAACTGCTAGTGAAATGTCAGTTCCATACAAGATCAAAGCGAATGCAAAATGGGAACGTTCAAGTATCTAGTTTAGTAAATTTGACAGCTGTCTGACTAGATATATCTCAGTGTTGATTGGCTGAAATCGGACAGCAGTTTCAGTTGACGTTTGTGGAGGTCTAGACGACGAATCGATTTAAAAAATTCGTGACAGAATACTAAGTTGACAGTTCGCATATGTGCCTGACACTGAAAAAGTGACGTTCTGGACCAATCTAGTTTTTGCGTTCAGGTTACATATTATTACCAATCTAGCTGACTTAAGATAAGTAGATTCTTGAATGTGCCCACTGTAACAAAATGCCAACCATCTTGGATTTCTCCATAGAATGCTAAATACGACTATTGGGTGTTAGTAGATTTTCTAAAAGCGTTGATATTCAAACCTTTGCAGAGTTCTTAATAATAGATTGAGCAAAAAAAAAAATTTTAATAAAAAATCGTATTGGAATGCATTAATTGCCTCATAAATTGCACAAATTTCGTATATTAATGGCGAATGAGTTTTTTCTATTGTTTTAATTTTTTTGGAAATATTATGCAATAGCACTTTTGCATTGTACGTATTTTAAATCAACAAAGTTTTTTTTTGTGACAGTTGTACAAATTTTCAAAATGATATTTTAGATAAATTCATAACTCTGGAAGACGTACTGGAGGCGCCAAATCATCTGAAGAATGGAAAGGCTGTAGGATCGGATGGAATCTCCTGCGAATTTTACAAATATAGGGCAGGGAGCTATTGAATAAAATTACTTTCTTGTTCATCTAATAAGACGAAATGTATTCAAAGCTTTTTTAGTCTTCAATGTATTTTAAGTTATTTTTAAATTCCTCATACTAATAATGAAAAGCCTTCTTTATTTATGTTTCTTATAATTTGTTTCCAATTTATTCCGCTCTGAACCAAGAGGGCTAGCTCTTATGTGGGAACCAACACGAAGTTGGCTGCTAGCAGTCCATATTAAAATAAGTCAATAAGGGTATTCACTTAATCTCATAATTTTATGCAGCTCGAAAATTTATAAATTTCTGCGGTGCTTTAAGTCAACACCCCACGGAAATATCATTGCGTAAATCGCGTAAATCGACTGTAAAGTCGGTTGTTAAACTCAGCTGTTGCAAATTATTTCGAAATTATCAAAATTCCGAAAGTAAGCGAAAAGAAAAAGCTTTATTAAATTCTTGGAGAAATCGGCAGTAAACGACTTATTTATATTGGAAGTATAAAAAAAAACTCTAGAAACAAACAAACAATAGACGACTGTCTGTCAAAGTTTGACATTTGTGATTTGCGCAACTTTCCGCGGTTGATTTCCGAGCCTTAATCGTCGCGGAAAATTATGAGGTCTGCGTTAACTATTCTCCATACAAAATCTGACAGTTCGTTTACGAGGTGGTAAATTTCTGCAGTTTATGAGGCTTTTACGCGTTTAAGTGAATACCCTTAATGTCTAATACTAGGCGTGTTTTTTTGAGCTTCGTTCTCAGCAAAGCAAAGTAAAGTAGGATTTTCAGAACACAAATTACAAAAACTACTGCGAGTCTCGAAGTGTCAAGTAGAGCGTAGTTGTTGTAATTGCGTGCTGAAAATCCTACTTTACTTTGCTTTGCTGAGAACAAAGCTCAAAAAAACAGGCCTACTATTGACTTTTGAAGGAGAAGTGTCATCTGCTTTTAAAATACGTTGCCGGCCGGGTTGGATGTCCATTTGAAATTTCTTTAGTATCTAGTAATAATTTCTTAGTATGAATGAAAAAGGTTAGTTTCTTCATTATATTTATTGCATTTGAATAAATATTGTATTTTATAATTCGAGACAGATGTTGTAGTTGCCGCACAAGTTGGTTTAGTTAGTAGTAAATATTGAAATGTATATTTTAACGAAGTTATTTTCAGCAAATAAAAATGACAAGAATTTTGGGTTCGATATTTATTATTCTCCACATCATACCTCTTAACTCCAGCTACACAACACTCATAATTCAGAGAAAGACTATGACGTATGCAAGCTCTTTTAAATAATTATGGCCGCAGTGTTCCAAATGCGCACATGATATGACGAATATAATAGATTCGCTGGAATTAAAAATCACATAGCAATAGCATTATTAACCTACTATCTGCGTAGACATCAAACATCGACATAATAATTATTATGTATAGTAGTTGTCGATGACACATTATTTACGCCGGATGTACGATGGGCAATGGTCCATAGTTGCAAGATTGAAGCACGCTATAAATAACAAGACTTTATCACGTATGAAAGAAATTTAATTATTGTGTCAATTATGAATCTGATGGCACGAATTATGTGACGTAGCTTTGTGCCACCAAAAGTACAATGCCGAAAATACCAAGGCTAATGACAGTGACAGACGTCAGTGGTGTAGTTATATCGACTAAATTGGTCTGGGCTAGATGTACCCTGAACGTCGGCAACCTCACTTTACCTACGTCAGCCATTTATACGAACTGTCAACTTGGCACTGTCACGAAATTCTTCTAGATTAGATTCGTCGGTTTTCCCACCATAAACGTCAACTGGAACAGCTGTTCATGTGACTGATCTAGGCCAGTAAAAGCTGAGAAACGTCAAGTCAGACAGATGTCATACTTACGAAACTAGACACTTGAACGTCCCCATTGATCGAATGCAACTAAACTAATGTACAAAAAGGAACTCTAATATCGGAACTGCATTCCATGATCAGAAGTCGTTAACTCTTAATAGCTTCATTTGGGGGCAGATCACGTATAACAAAGATCGTCTGGACGATATCGTTTTTGAAATTTTTATATTGTTTTCTGTCAGATTTTTTTTTTTATTATCATAAGCTTTCATTACATTTGTGGAGAATAAACTGGATGAAGCTCTTCTAACTCATAATTTTAACACTTAGTTGCTAGTTTTAGTGGTCTGTCATTTCGACGATAATTTTCTGAAATGTCACGTGATTGGGGCCCTGGATTAAACCACGACTCGGTCTTGTTTGATATTATAATTATTTACTTCCAAGTTTCAATTCTGCTGCGTTTGACACTTCCTAAACGTTTAGACCAAAGATAGAGCTCATGATGCGATCGGGTGCGTCAGTGTGGTAGACATCAAAACATATTGTTCCATTATTCCTATTGGCATATACCTAGATTTTTTTTAAGAACAGTGAAATGTTTTTCACAACACGAACGAGACAACAAGCTTCAGGTCGGTAAATATTCAACTCTATATCAGAGGTAGCAAAAAAAACCCATCTAAGGTGTAGCCATTCTAAGGGGATCTCAAGCAGCGGCACCAGACTCATGCTCATTGAGGAACAGGCTATCCCCAAAGGCACGCCAAACTCGATTGTTGCTGAAAATATGTTTGTTAGCAGTGAGGGTGCAGCCACACAGTGAGCGACAAGCGATTGAGCGACGTCACTCTAAAAATTTTAAAATCGTATGGCGGTGGCCACGAGCCACGTTAGCCCTGAGCGATTATCGATTTTGTTAAAGGCCGAGCGACGTCGCTCAATCGCTCACTGCTAGGCAGCTCCCTGAGTCTGCTACCATCACATAGTTTGTGTAAAACTGATAAAGTAGCAGTTCGACTTTTTGGTTTCCTCGTTTCTGGTGGTAGGCACTTAACCTCACATGGTAATTGGTGAATGTTGACTTCCTATTCCTAGTGGTCTCTTGCCGCTTGATAATATGGACCAGTATATTCGAGAGGGAAATCTTTAGCAAATGTGCACGACAATAAAAGTAACGCGCGGCATTTGCCGACATTGATTCATTACCTCATCACGGTCAGAATGGTTACTCATTATTATACGCCGTAACAAATTTCATTCAGGTTTGTACAATAGAAGTTCAAAATAAGCTGAATAAATATAGACGAAAATTGCAAGTGATTGGCAAATCGAAAGTCTACACAAAACTCACTTAGACCATGACTAACCAGACACAGCAATTGACTATTTTTATAACTTTGGCATGAAATCACTGCACGTGAGATTTGCGGTGCACTTCTCCCCCGAACAGCGGCGCAAACCTTCGCTGCGGCTATAGCCATGATGTAAACTTAAAATAAAATATTAATTTTCAACTTACTTGTGTGCGATCTAATGAAAAATTCAAATCTGCTCCACGGAAACTGTATACACTTTGATAAGGCGCCAACTGTGTTAGATCAAAGAGATAAATAAAATCGAGGCGACAACCTACCTATAATAAATGTATTATTTGTGTTACCTATTGGATATGATTTGCTGCCAAATTCTACCAACTCAATCGGCCACCAAATGAATCACTCATCAGTCGTCGACGGTTTTAGATACACTATGCTGTGATATACCTATTTGTTTACCTTGACGTCTATTTTTATCGGTGTGTGGTGGCTATATGGAAATTTTAATGTTTTGATATTGTTTCTTGTTTTTTTGTTGTTCTCGTCTACTTTACGTGGCATAAAAAATGTATCTCTCTGTCAAGATCTATTCCGATAAAAAGAACTTAACAGATCATCCGGCCGCAGGACATAAATACAACAGGCACGATATTAGTCAGTGCGATAAATAAAATAAATATCAAAGCAAAAGATATTCAGCAGAGAAATTTCAATTCACAGACGCGCTCTGCTCACTCTGACGTAATTGAATTAAATTAACTGGAAGCACAACGACGACGACGAAGACGACAAGAGCAACGTTATAAAGAAAAAGTATCAAAATGACCGAGACCCAAGTATTTCCCTTACGAGAGCGCTAGCCCTCTATGTGAGTGTGCAATGTATACCTACAATGACTAATTTTCGAGCGTAACAAAAGCTTCTGTGGAATTTCACTTAATCATCACAATTTACATGTGAGTCGTCTCCAAATCTGGTGCGATTGAGGTTTCTTTGAGCGTCGTTGTTACAATTATTGTGCATTGTTTTATTACGTATACGTACTCCGTATGTACTAAGCAATCAAAGAACAGGTTGCTTGTAGTTTCAGCGTCGGCTCCACTAAATACCAGTTAAACAACGGATGCACAGCCCACGTTTGGCAATAGATATCGAAACGATAGACTCTGTACAGAGTTGGTTTTTCGAAAATGACCCACCCACTTGTGCTCCACAAACAGTATTAATAAACAGTACAACAACAACGACAACATTTAAATCTGAAATGGAACCCAATAGCAGCAATTATATTGTTCGTTTCGGTGTCATTCAACAATTTATGCGAATGCCAAATGAATAAAAGTATAAAAGATTCGATGTATGCACATACCAGTAAGGAGTGTGGAGACTCGTTCAATATTCCGCAGATGCGATGATGGAGTTTAACAAACACACATTCCACTTGCACACTCTTATGCACAGCACATGTACAATTGTACACCAATTAAGGAATTTCAAAATAAAATTCGCTTCGGAAATGAAATAAAATCAATAAATTTATATTTTTTCTTGGCACTATCACTGTAGAGGAGATGGATTTTTCTCTTGTCGAATTGTATGGTATTCCAAATAGCAGCACACCCTCATACGATTGGAGGCTTTTCTTCTTTTCCTTTCTTTTTTAAATTTTCACGCCTGCGTCAGAATATCTGGTATAATCCGCTAGTTCACTCGTTTTCTTCAATTGTTTACTATTGAGAGACACTGCGTTTTGTAAACATTTAACGCGAGGAGCTATTCTTTTTTTGGATGCAATCGAATGAGAGTCCTGTATGTGGCTTCTCGAAGCAAATCAAATGTTTGCTATACAAATTTACACGCACACACGTCGAGGGGTGGAAGTCTTCGGATCGACTAAACGAACATAATTCTCTCACTTTTCGAAAAACCGAGCGCAAATTTGTGTGGTGGCGGTGAGTAGGTTCTCGCTTTGCTTGATGTGATGAATAAAACACACAAAAACATATGAAAACAAAAAATAATACGAGAAAAAAATATGCTGCTACGGATTGCTTTTTGTTTTTTTGTTTGTTATGACGAACTTTCATCATCATTATAGCGAGTTGGAGTGTGTGGAGCGTAATGATTAGCGAATAGCGCGAGTGGTTTTGGTAAACTGACCAGAAGTGGTCGAGGCGACATTTTTTCTCGTATTTTTCTCTGTGTTGTCATTGTTAGGAATTTTTTTTTGCAAAACAATTAATTAAAAAAAACAAAAGACTGCACTGCTGTCTGCCGTATGGAAAATTGTCACGATAAGCATATATTTAAATTTCATTTACGATGAATGGTTTGAGGTATTGAGGAGAGAGAAACGCGTTGTACACTAAACAAAGCCGCTATTGTTCCACCGGTGTTATTTGACAAGCCTCTTCGTCGGTAGGAGGAAATTTGTAGCCCGATCGTCAGCGTATTTCTTTCAACTCACCTGTTGAACAAAAGCACTTGAAAAAACTTGAAAAACTTGGCCATATAAACAAAATACTGCAGCTATTTTAAGTTACACACTGGGAGCATGATTAATGCCTTCGCTTAGCTATGGGCAGTATGCCAATTTTAAGAAAAAATCTTCGAAGTGGGGCCAGAAAAAGAGGCGTTTCGCGATTTTTTGACTGATTGGCTTGAATGAGATTGGACCGCGTCTGACCCGAGTACAATCGGTGGTGGTACGCCTCTGGGGTGAACGCATTTAGACTAAACGAAAGCGGGTGTACTTTTGTACGAAGCCGGAACGGGCTCGCTTGCGGATCAGCTGAAAGTCTGACAAAATAATAGAAAATATTCTGAATTAAGACGATTGGATACCGAATTAAAAGGCACGTTCATTCCTGTGAGGCATGTCGCGCCAGATATTACTTTTAATTTGTTATTGACGTCACTTCTCAGGGCACCTCAGTGTGTTGGGCTTTAGTGACACCACGACGACTATCTAAAACGATTGTGAAGAGAGCGACAACACGCGGAGCGTTAGTTGTATGATTGTCCTGCTTGTACATACTTATACACCTTAGCTCCACATAAGAAACTAATTCAATAAAATTGAGTTTTATGTCTTGAAGAACACCTTTTGCACAACTTTCGAAAAGACAAATCATTTAATTGAAAGGTAACTGATATAATGTAATGGCTGCTTGAAAATACGTAAACGGAACAAACAAGTAGCACAAAATTGTGTTATTTTGGATTTCCTAAGTGAAAACATTCTGTGAAATGTGTGTTCAGTCAGCTTCTCCTTCATAAAGTTCTTTTCGGTTGCGACTTTTCTAAATCATCGTTTGTTTGCTTGTTAGCCTTTTCATTATCAGTCGTGTTACATATAAATATAAGGGTAGACCCTTAGCTGTTCGACTTGCTGTATAAGGATATTGTAGAAAGCCGTTGCGAAACTGTCTTTACCAAAACGAAGCTTTAAGCACAACATAGCTTTTCTGCTGCTTAAATGTTAAACAACCATAATTCGCATGGGCCTGTAAAAAATTCGCTCAGTGTAACCTTGCCGAGAAGCAAGAGTACATTTTTCTTTGAATGAATGATGGGTGCCTGAGCTATGCCTGTATGCTATGAAACTCAAGTAAAAGTAAACATTGCGCTAGTTTATCTTTATAGAGATTACGCACAGCATAGATAGAGCGTTTCATTATAAACGTTTTAAAGAGGCTTTAATGCTCAATACATATAAAAAGAACACTTCAGATAATGTTAAGCCACTTTGATATGAAATCAATAGAGAGAGGGCAATAATCTAAACCCCTCTGCCCTCGTTGCGGTATACCGTATACCGTGGCGTATACACAGAGATCTGCTCTGCTCCCTAAAAATAAAATTATGAGGTAATTTTGTGAACGCTACACGCAATGCAAAAAAATATCGTGTTATGATTAATATGAGCGTGTATGACCTAACTTTCAGTCTCACCCAAGAAAACAGCACAAATTAAAAATCTACATTCCGGGTTGTCTGAGAGATCCAGCTTTTCTTGTGTATTTTGTGACCACACCAACGAAAACAAGAACATATCATATCCAATATCCAATACAGGGAGGAGCTTTATACTATCAATTCTTCTTCGTTACAAACTCGTTTAGATTAGACTTGTTCCAAATATTGCACAGCCTATTTATTCAGTAGCGAAAGATAAAGAATTCTTGTTTATACTTTATACAATACGCTGCTGTGTCCACACTTTTATAGGAAGAAAATATCGTCCCTTATATGGAATAAATTTCCGGTTCGACTGGAATGTATGTCACCTAAGTGGCATAAAATTGCACAGTAATGCTCAATTCTTGGTCAAATGTTGGGGACACGGATTTGAATACTTCAAGGCTGAATAATGATCTTAAACACACGAAATTTGCACTGAAAATGTATTTTTATTATTCAATATCGACATCTCCAAAGATGGCGGAGTGTGGGCAGAATTCGAAGCAGATGATGGATTTGAACTCAATTAAGTCACTTGAACAATGGTTTTATGGGGTATTTTCAACTGTCACTGTTTTGGCACACTGTTAATTGTTATTACTTACGGATATTTGTTTTTTAATTTGTAGGGAAACTTGAAAAATAAACTAAAAAAATAAACACTTATTTGACGTACTCGTCATTTGTTGGAAAAAAATACATACGCCCTGAGATATGTCATCGATTGGGCTGACGTAGTTGACATCTGGGAGCCGATCTGCGAAGTAAAATGGGAGGTGTTTGGAAATTTTAAGGTGTTATTGGAAATTATTTGCTTCTTTATTACCTAATCTGCCAAATATATGCATCTATGTAGATGTGGTATGAGCAAGAGGACAATTTAAATGGATATAAGTGTGAAATGAAAAGGTTTATTTATATCCAAATGTATGAGTGCCAAAATTGTAAATACTGTTGAAAATTTGTTCGTTTTTAACAGAATTACATGGATAACTCATTTGTTTTCTATCTTCTTGTAAAATTTCTCTGACAGGTAAATGTCGAAAGATTTTAGATTACCGCATTTTATTAGCAATATCACGCAAAATAGTATAGTTATAAATCCTATTTAACTTACTACCGAGAAATATAAAAGTTTAATTAAATTGTATTATGTATTATCCTCATAATTAAATAAGAATTTAATATTATTTAATAATGCGCCTTAAGTTAAGCTCAACAAATTTTAAAAATTGTAAACATTCAGTTTTAATAGCAGAGATCTGCTAAAATTATTGAACAACATTAAGGAATCGGGCCCGGAGAAAATACTTTGCTTCTGTGTATCACTACCTTATTATGTACCTATTTGTTGGCTGTATTCCGCAAACAATTCAATTTTATAGTTTTACTTATTTAAAGTATCAAGATATTTTTTATGTTTACAAAAGTTTCCTATTAGCTTATAGATTAACAAATTATTTAATTTGGAAACTCCCTTTTTAAGACTTTTATTGTTGTGTGAAAATGTTGATGAAGGAACCACCGAAAAAATTCGCCTAAACGTACATGGAAAATGCAAATAGATAATGTTGAATACATTATATGCGAATGCATAGACGCAACTTCTGGGGAACAATATAAATTTAACCCAACTTTTTATTTTTCTCTGTTGGTATTGTTAGTGTTTCCACATAAAATATCTTCTAATTTTTTATGTACCTAACTAATATTTTTCTGCAGAAAACCAAGCATATAGCTTATTCGAATGTTACATAATACCACAACCAGATATTCAAAGTTGCGCTAAGATGATCAAAGATAACTATTCAGAATGTACTGACACTCGAAATACATTCACCTGAACGAACGCGGGTTCGACCGGTGTTTGCCTGCATGACTATTATACAGTGCTGCGGATATTTTATTATTGCTATTTATTATATTTTGGATGGAATAAATATGTATCCACGCAAATCATGGCAGAAGCTTTTATGCATTAAACTCATCACAGTATGCGACCTTGTTCAACAAATCGGTAGACGATTTTTTACGCAACAGATTTCTGATTCTGAACATGCTTTGAATATTGCTTTCGACCCCGAATTCTCGTTAATTATAATTTACTAAACCCCCAATTGTGTGAAGTCCTCAGGCACCATAGTCCATAGACCTGGATGATTTTTAAATGTTTACAGAATGCGTTTTCGCCCTCCTTGGCGATTAAGTTCGCCCTTGTTACGCAAACCGTTTTGCACCCTCTTCATTTATCACTCGAATCTTCTCTCGTTTTTATAGTTTCATAATGAAATTGTCTTCAATTAAAAATCCCAAAACAAGTGTTGTGTTGAAATTTTGTGACCATTAACGATACGGTTCCGCGTATACTCGTTGTCGTTAAAATTCCACCCTTAACCGTTTTATGGTTAATGGTCCGAGGATGTTGAGTGACGCTGCATAATAATTTAAGTTTTTGAACCGATCCATGTGCATCCTCATAACCATTTCATGTCGATTTATGTGGCATTCTCAAAATCCAACAAAAAACCCAGTCCAAATCCGAAGTAAGACATCAAAATGATTGTGGTTTCAACCCCAGAAATTCTAGATGCGGATTATTTCGGTGACGAGCCGTTATTTAATGTTCGTTTTTATGGCGAATGATATTATATATTGTCAAGTGTTTTCGCCAAACCGAATCTCTGGGGCTGACTTAGCCAGACATGCGGAAGATATGGATTTGCACTTTATAATACACTCAAAGAAAGAAACTCCTCTCAAGGGTGTATTACGAGAAACAATAAATTAACACTGAACCGGAAAGAACATCAATTATAATAATTTTGAGTTTACTATTCATGTTCGTCGAGTGGGATTTCATTAAACCTGTTCAAGGCGTTGTATACCGACTATGACGGTCCATAAATTATCACTGCGTGCTGTGTCATCATTAAGACCAATGGTCAATTGAAAGCCAAAGTGTCTTAAGTTGAAAATTTTGAGAAATCCTGGGAAGTACTGGCTCGCAATAAATCTTTCAAGCCAAACCAGTTCAGTAGCGAAGCGTGCAAAAACCGGAACTAACGCAATTCTCCATGGTCCATGGTCCCATACGAATATGTGTATGTTACAAAGGACAATGGGAGCAATGAAGTTGATCGGCAAAGAGTCAACTGTCAATAGTTGTAAGATTTGAAAGGGATAGTGGCTGATTTACAATTTTATCGAAATTAGGTTTCACCCCGTAGCCATCGAGGGTGAATCGAGTTCAATAGTGCGGATGCGGATGACGACGGGCGATCTATTGATATTAATTCAATACACTTTGTAAGGATATTTCGACTTCCGATGCATGGATGTAACCATTACTTCCTGCCAATAGTATGAGTTACAGTTTTTCCCAAACAGATTTTCGGGGAGACTCAAAAACAAGGAACATATAGCGTGGAATGGATATGGACCAATGACTATCATTTAATGATTTATTGTACAAGGGTTTCTTGCTCTCCTTGATGCATGTTTTTCTTATGAAATCTACAAACTTTTCAATGACTTTGTTGGGAAGAGCTTGCAGGAAATGATGGTGATTTTTTTTTTAGCAGGAAAAGGCAAATTTTTGTAACAGAAATGTGTCCAGTGCACCCTTGCAACATTTATATTTATTTCTGTGGGAATAATGGATTACCGTTGTTGCGGGCTATAAATAAACGTCTGTAGGCGGAAAGAATTGTTTTTCGAAAGGGGATGTACAAAATATATGCTTATATGAGTTGTAAAATTTTATTGTTGAATTTGTACGAAAAAATGGTTCAAGCTTTAAATTTTTTTGTACCACAAATGTATAAAGTATGCAACCGACAACGCTGCAAAGTCTCCATGAAGAGTAGTTTTATTCAGGGACGATTAAAGAATGAGGGGCTCCTTGATTAACTAAGGAAGAATATGGCCGCATTTGCAAAACCATTACATTCTTTTTGAAATTTGTTGATCCGTAAGGTTTTTAATATTAGTTTGGACCGAGTCGGCGCAGTTGTTAGTGTGCGTGCAACAAGAGGTATCAGGTTTAACTACCGGAAAAGCAAACATTGCGTACTGCGATTTTGTTTACTGCGCCACCTCTTGCGAAGCACCTGACAAGGAAAAACTTTTGGCTATTGCATTTTCAAATGTCAACCCTGGTCAAAAACTAGTGAGTACTAGTGGCATCGATCGAGTGCGGCTTATTGGCATAGACCTGCGACTTTAGGAAAACCCACAAGAAAATGTCTATAGCGGGGTCAATTCGAACAATCTTGGTGGCCAATTCACATTATCTCTTCGGGAGATAACCTACCACAAAAAGTCAAATCGATCATGCATCGTGGTGGTTGCTGTGTGTCACGTAGTCCACACAGCATGTTTCGTCTACCACCATATCATTCAATTTAGCCCAGAAGAAATCGGTTTTCATCGTTCTGTAGCGTTCACTGACACCGACGGACCAAAATCAGCATCAAACAGCAACTTTTTCTGAATGCAATGCCATCTGGTGAACCTCGCATGGGTTAGCGTCGTATGATACAAGGCAATTTTGTTTTTTAACTGAGAAATTCCAAAAAAAACGCCTCGTCCCTTAAAATGATTTTTCGGGCAAAATTGGGGTTCTCTGCCAAACGCTCCGAAGCCCAGTCAGCGAACAAACGGCGTTGTCTATAATGGTCATCAACTTTGAGCTCCGGCGTCAGTTGGTTCTTGGGTGTAAGCTCAAGTCGCTACGCAAAATTCGCTGAGTTGGAGTCTGCGAAAGGCCGACTTCTTGTATACGACGAGGAATTTACTATCTCGGGTTCTGACTCTACACTTTCACGGAGCGCGGCAATGCTATTGCCATATATAGCGTTTCTTTGACGTACGAGTATTGACTGATTGTTTATTGGAGCAGAGGTCGAATCATCCGTGAACGAGCATTACGTGACGGAATTTGTTTTTGTTTCAAATGTAAAATCAACTGAAGTCAGTGAACGTATAGTTCGTTCACGGAAGTGTCGATTCGACCCCAGTTGTCTTGAATTTCGCCACCAAACTTTGGAAAGTCGTTTAAAGTTTAAAGGGCCACAGCGTTCGTTGTAAAATGGTCGCAACGTTTGCAGTGATGACCATCATTTTGATAATAAAGTTTTATCATTGGAACGTTATGCTTAACCGTGTAACTGGCCATGGTGATTTTTATTTGGAATCAGTGACTGAATAATAAACGACTGAAACCACCAAAGCAACATGGCCGCCACAGGCTGCCAACATCGACCCGTCCCAATTGAAAACCCTTTACCTGAAAGATGAGCTATATACTTGGACTAAAGTTAACAGGGGCGAGTTTCAAGTTGCCCAATATACTTAATAAATAATCCGCAATTGTTCCTTTTTAGACTTTTGAAACAATTTGATGTCGTCTAGTGACTCTTGTGAGTTTTTTTATAATTATTCCAAGCAAAATGTTAAAGAAATAAATAAATTCGTTTATAATATAAAGTTGGTGAATTGACTTCTAATTGACATAACATTTCAAAATAAAAAAGGTTAGGTTTTATTTTAAATTGCAAACTCGTAATGTTATTATTCATCAATTTGTTGTGTCATTTAGCTATAGCCATACAAAATCTGGTAATGCATTTGAATCTATAAATATCAAATGCATAACATTATAGCCACACATCATAAAAGACGCCCTCGTTGCATATTATGTCAGAAAAAAGGCCGCATGGAAATAACGAAATATATGTATGAGCCTGCCGAAAGGACAAAGTCCTCCCAAGATGAACAAAGGACATCCCATCAATAGACAACCACTCCATGAACGCGCTCGCTCTATTGCAATCTAACGCAAAGTGAGCAATCACAAAAATTGTCATTTATTTTAGGGACAGATCTTTTAGCACAGCAAACAGGCAAACACATTAAAAATACGCATTCTTCACAACGTATCTCTCACCCCTGCTATAAATCTATTCCAACTTTCAGCGAACCATCCATAACCAAAGTTGTTTTTGTTTGGGGTTTCTGGTCTATCTTCGAGCCATGTCAAATGCTCGACGGTTGTTGTTGTTGTTCGTCTTTTCCTCGGCCTGTGTGTCGTTAAAGTTCAATCAACCATGTTCCAATTCAATCATAGAATTTTTTCAACACCCATGTACGAGTATTAGTTGGGATGATGTTGCTAAACTACGCATTACCCTAAAGACGCCCTCGATGGGATAATTTATTACCACTTTAACTATTTTGGCGACGAATTGTGTTTTGTGTATCTATACTGTCATCCTTGGTTAATGTGCACAAGTTCTTTGCGCTCTCTGCGCTCACCCCAAAAACCCAACCGTTCAACATCAAGTTCATTAATTCAGGCGGAACTGCTAAAAAAAATTACGTATATGGTTTGCATCTAACATCCTTTGTGAAGGATGCGAAGATATATTCGCAGCAATAAGTGGTGCAATGAGAAAAAAAAATTAAAAATAAATAAATATTCTGTCATTCGAAATGTGTCAGCTGCGTATCAAGATGACGTAGATCTTGATAAGAAGGACAATTTGAAACTCAATTGAGTCTGAACATAAAGGATAAATAATGTTTTGACATTTTATATTGTCGGCACATGTCCGCAGATACCATCAATGGCGTGTGTAATTTTGTCAGAGATGTCCATCGTGAATGGGAGGTCTATTAGAATTAAACCCAAACTTCAAGATGGAGTCGTAGATGACCAGTGTGCGTACCTAGGCCAAGTTTACACATTTTATTTTAGAGAAACCTATACATGTGAAATGTGTTAAACAAACACACCGTATGCAGAGTTGCAATTGGGAAGCAAAAGCAAATCCTACGAACGTTGATAAGGTGTTTTTTCCAACTTCTTAAATGAATGACACCCTTATAAGACAAACTTTGACTTTTAAGACGCAGCGTATAAAATAAAAAAACAAGAACAATCCGAGCAAACATTTTAGACGTACCATTAATCATCGGAATAGAAATGTTCATGAATTATTGTCTTAACATACTTGTATACAATCGCGTAAACAGGATAAGGATAAAGCAGATCTGAGGGTGAATATACTGACTACAGATATAAACCCCTGTTTCGTTTTTATTATCTTCCCCCTGAAATCCGAACCGCAATAACATAAATACTGTTTGGTAAAATGATATCTATGCGAATGGGTGTAGGAACGACTTAAGTTAGTGAAGTGAAAGATTAAGTTTGCAAAAATACTGTCATCCAATAAACATGCGTGTGTATACTTAAAGAAATTATTCAATATAATAAAATCTCTATGCTAGAAGTAATGATACGTCATACGCACGAAATGTAAGCCCCAAGTATGAACATTTGCAAATATGGCCATTTTGAAGGGACAGTCATACATAAATTGGGATTTATGAGGCATTTCGAAATATTATACGTATCACCCTTCTTTAGGTGGTTGGGTGAAAAGTGTTAAGCGTGTTAGGGTACAAATTATACAATCGCACCGTTTAATAATTTAATCAGTTAATGCATATACCAGCTTTCGCACAATGTCAACATGCATGTCAGATGGTTTGGTTTTTGGCAATAAACACCAATGTACTTGTATGTGAACCGTTGCATTGGGAGAGGTTTTATTAATCTAATGGCTTGTATGAGGTATATTCGAGACCATAGAATGATGATTGATTAGGCTTTTTAAATAATTGAGTTGTATCCTAATATGTAATAGTTCGCGAAGTACTACGGTTTCCCAGCAGAGTAGTATCCGACGTCAGATTTTATATGACGAAAGCAGTATTTCGTTCAATTGTTAAAAAGATTAAATTAAAATAAAAAGCAAAACAAAGTAAGCATTTAAACCCACAACACTGAAAGGCTGCTACTGGTCTTTTAAGTAGTACGCTTGCGGTCCGTAGAACAAAGAACTGCATAACATCCATCCAAGAACCGTGGGTGTGGAAAAATCGCATCTGGAGCTTGGTGAGTTGAGCGGTTCGCACAACTTTTGTTACGATAAGCTGTCCGAGAGACCTAGCACATATCTTGTTGTATCGAAATCCCTCACGGCAGTTACAATCAAACGGTTCTGATGCCAAGATTTGGTTGCTGCAACTATTACTTACCATGCAAACGGAAATTGGGAAACCTTTGTCGTTGCACCGGCGTACGGCTACGACTATTTAAGTCCTCCACCACCAAAGGCTGTTTTTGAGCTCATAGAGTACTGCGAGTCCAAAAGATAGGCCTTTTCTTATGTTGCGATGCTAATGCTCAAAACAGTGTCTGGGGCAGCAGCAAATGTAATAAATACGAGGCGATCGTCTTCTGGACTTCATCTTATCGTCTGGCATTACCATCAACAATGTAGGTTTTCGACCTACATTTGTTACAGCCAGAAAATAGCAAGAAATCGATGTTACCCTGTCAAACATTACATTGTAAGTGGAGGGTATCGACAGGGGTCTGGTTCTGCAGTCTTTGTGGAAAGCGAGAACATTAGACTACACCCCTTAGGCAACCATGCTTTTGTCTTCCAAGCGGAGATTTTCGCTATCCTTATAGCTATGCGCTATATTGTGACAAACAGGTGGAGGGCTGGAAGCATATGCGTTTGCAGTGATAGCCAAGCTGCATTAAAAGCGTTGCTTAACCCTCTTACCTCGTCTAAGTTAGCTTTCTCTGAACTTGGTCGGAAGACTAAACACCATGAATCTTGTTTGGGTCCCAGGTCACACTGGTATCCAGGGAAATGAGATCGCTGATGAGCTTGCCAGGCATCAGGGTTCAGAAAAAGCTTTCTAAGGACCCTAACCTGCATTGGGTCTGCCTGCATCTGCGGTTAGGTCACCCATTGATACTTGGTGAACACGAGCGCCGGTGGCGTGACTGTGCTGGGTGTAGGCAGACCAAACGACTGCGTCCGGACATCTGTAAAAGGTCCGCGTCTTTCCTTCTGTTTCTTAGGAGAATCGAATGCAGACTGCTTGTGGGCGTCCTTTTGGGCCACCAAGCTTTTGCCAAACTCTTAAATGTGTTGGGCTTGAGCGACACCACCATCTGTGGACGATACAGCCGAACACTTCCTCTGTAGGTGTCCCGCCTTTGCTCGCATCAGGTGGCGGATCTTTGGGGCCGATGTGGAGAGTGCCGAACATTTAAGCTCTTCATCACTGAAGCTTCTTCGCATCTTTCTTCAAAAGGCGGGAAAACTAAGTACAATAATGTAAGGTGTCTGTTTGGCAGTACAATGGACCTGTAGTTTTGTCTGAGGATAGTAACAACCTCCGACAAAAAAAAAGATCATTTCATTGGAGAATTAAAGTTCAGTTGTAATCAAAATTTTTTGTAAAATCTAATTTTTAAATTAATCGCGCCTGGCCACTTTCTTTTATAAAAAGCTGCTCTGGACATATTGGTTTTCTACAACAAGCTTTTTTAACATTTGAAAAAAGAAGAAAACTTTCAAACATTTTTTTTTAAATATAACTAAAGGCTTTTTTATCTCCCCTTCTCTGGAACTTGGTGGTGAATGAACTTTCTGATATGCCTGGAAGCGGGGGGTTACAATGTGATTGCCTATGCGGACGACGTTGCTATTGTTGTGTCAAGAAAGTTCTTAAACTCTTTAAAAGGACTCCTACAACACGCTCTTAATAAGCTAATAAAATGGGCAAACAAATGTGGGCTGGGAGTAAACCCTCACAAAACTGAACTTGTCCTCTTCTCTAGGAAATACAAATTTCAACACTTTGACCATCCGTCTATAAATGGCACTAGTTTGAAATTCTCTAATGAAGCTAAGCACTTGGGTCTCAGTTTTGATAGGAAGTTATCCTGGAAACCTAACATCCAAGAAAGAGTTAAAAAAGCCACGGCAGCTTCTGCAATGGACCAGTAAAACAACTGGCCATGCTGCTATCTTGAACAACATTAAGAACCATCCAGGAAACATCAATTACACTACAAACTACAATTTGATGGAAACTTCCAGGTCTCCATTCCTACTAGATCATTCTGGGAGGACGAAGCTTTCCTGGATGATAAGTCGATCCATTTATTCACAGATGGTTCGAAAACTGTGGACGGTGTTGGTGGCGGTGTCTTCTCCGACTAAATCTTAGTCTCTTCTTCCGTCTTCCTGATCACTGTAGCGTTTTTCAGGTGGAAATAAAGGCGATAAAAGAAGTCTGATCTTGGCTGAAAGAAAACGTGATATCAACTAAAGATGTCCGTATCTTCTCGGACAGTCAAGCGGCTATAAAGTGCCTTGAATCAGTCTCTACAAATTCAATAGTAGCCCAAGACTGTCGTTCTCTCAGAGAGATGGCGGAGCAGTTCAACATTCACCTCCGTTGGGTGCCGAGGCATAAGGACATCACAGGTAACTGTAAGGCTGATGAACTCGCCAAACAAGGTACAACGCTACCTATGCTTCCAGATAAGGATTCCTTCGGTATCCCGCTGGACGCCATCGAAAGAACAAATCTTAGATGGATAACCGGCTCGATGGATAACTGCCTAGCGAGAAATCAGATCTGGCCAAAGCTGGATCTAAAACTTTCTAGGCATCTGATGTCCCTCGATAGGAAACACATCAGTACTACAATAGGTGTCATCACAGGACACTGTCTTATAGGCAGGCATGCAAAAATGCTTGGCGTATTATGTAATGATTTTTGCAGAATCTGTTTCGAAGAGGGAGAGGAAGAAACTATTCTTTATCTCCTACGCACTTGTCCGGCTCTCTCACAAAGATGAAAACTCCATCGATAACGATCCAAAAAACACGGACATTCGTAATCTCTTACGCTTTATCAGGAGCTCCAACTGGTACAACGAGTAGGAAGAATTATACACATAGATTCATGTGGTATCACAATATCACAAGGGACCTTATAATGGTCTAAGTGTGTCGACAGCCGCTTCAACCTAACCTAACCTAAAGGCTTTTCAAAATTAAGGTTAATTTTTTTTTGCCGCAAACATAACCAATGTTGCACAACTGCGACGTGTATTTGAAACTGTCATCAAACAAAAAACAGTGTTGAAAAACATTATGGAGCTTGTCAAAAATAAATTTGCTTAATTTATGTTGTATAGGTTGACGTCGCATTTTTATTTCAATGATTAGTTTTCATAGATTTTTCGCACTCAATTATTAAGCAGAATATAACCACAAGATGCAGACGCTTTTTGTCAGAAAATTAAATTTGCAGCACTATATTGTGACCACTATTATCGCAAGGTATTGGACATACATTTAAAATTCTAGTCGTAAGGACCAGAATTCCTCTGAACGGAGGAACTTGATTGTCAACTGAGTTCTCCCTGTTGGTCAAAATGCTAAAGAAAATCTTCACAATGTTTGTCGGGCGTCAACTGACACGTTGCATCAACGTATTCGCTCGAATTGTGACATCTGACATTTATGTCGGGGAAGTGCATGGAAGGGGGGGGGGGGGGGCTAGCTTTTCACTTTACAAACGAAGTAGTAACTTACCTACAGCCCAACGCCGTAGCCAGAATTTCGTTTCCGAAGGGTCTTGGGTATTCTATAAACAAAGAACTATTTATGTATTCCAATTTATTGATTTTTATTGGTTTTTAAATCGTATGTACATAAAGAAACAGACTTCAATTATTTTTGTACACACATTTTTTCAAAGCAGAAGACGTCTTGATTTTTTTTTTGACAAGAGATCAATCACCTTAAATAGATCCACATTAATATCCGAATGAAAAGATATCATAGCAATTTTTTTTAATCTTGCATTCCCTATAACGCTTTGGGACACTGTTTTTAATCCTTTTCATATATGAAAAGGTAATTTCAACACTAGCTGTGGTCACTGGAAGCGTCGCCAAAACCGTAAGCAAGAAGTTTATACCTCTAATCTAAAGTAAGTCTTGTCACATATATCAAACAATTTCAAAACTTCGGTAGTAGGATCACTCGACGATGTCTTTTCACAGTAAAGAATATACTCAGGTTTCACAGCTGACAACTAAATTGCATTATTAAAGTAACATGTTAAATTTTCCATTTCTTGAAACGATGGTAGAACGTGTTCGTTGACCATAAATCTGTCCGTAAGATTTTGTATTAACGAATCTATGCAGTAAAGACACTCTAAAATAGGCTTCAGTAAAAGATGTTTCTGGATTGGAACCCGTTGTTTGTTTCAAAAAGCAACCTTTTTCCGATTTCAGAACATTTTTGCCAATGTGGATTTTTTCTCAGAGTTACTTCAGGTTTACATTTGCGTTTGACAACTAGTAAAGTTTGTTTATGTTTTCATGAAATTTTTCAACTGCAAAAAAAAACGAATTGTATCGGGTGGATCTATTTTATTTAATTACTTATGTACAAGGTGGACCAAAAGAAATCACCCTATTGGAAGATGCTCTTATTTTTGCAAATGGCCGCCAATATCAAATCTGTTTTGACATTTGTGGACTAGGCAGATGTAGAATACAAGTGAACAGGCCATGGAGCGATACACTTCCCCAGAACGCGGAATAATACTTAATACCTTAATACTATCATTAACAGCCTTTTTACTAGCAATTTAAAATAGCTAAAAGTTTCATTTAGAACTTTGCCTTGCTTCTCACAAACATTCTTTCTTGAGTCTTCTTTTTTTTTAAATTAGAACGAATAGCTTGAGAAACTTTTTTATAATTTGTGTACTCTCGAATGTCAGACGCTCTTGAGGAATAGTTCAGTGGAGAACAGAACTGAAGGTGTCGGAATATACGAAATCACTGCGGGACAGCTTCTAGCTTGGCACTAAGCACTTTGAAATAAACTAAATAGAAGCACTAGACTCTCGCAAAATTGGACAGCTTGATGACCAATCTTATAGAAAAACTTAGCAACTGGTACCTGGAGCTACTTATAAGCTTCTAGTACATTCGTTGAATAGAGACAAATAAATAAATTATCAAGTGCGTCGAGTACGAGCACCGACGGCGATTTTAAGTGTAAGCACAATTAATGTTTTTGCAATTTTCGCAAATGATGAGCATGTTTGTTTAAATTTTAAACATTCGAAGAACATAATTATTTTCATGTTAATTGATTCATCGAGCATTATTATACCGTTTTCATATCGTTTTTTTCTGGTGAAGAAAAATGGTTCTGTCTTAAAAGAAATTTAGCGTCAATTTTGACATCTATGGATTAATTTGTAGGAAAACAAAGAACTGCTTCTAAAATGTGTCAACACATATTAATTACGAATAGATTCGTAGAATCATCCTGAATCATAGGGAGGAACATTTTTTGCGCAGTCCTTTATCGACGAAGCATTTACAAATTCCCATTGTTTTATATTACTCCCACCCAAAGAAATAAAGCTTTAATAATAAGAAACAAAAATAGTAGGTTGGAGAATACCCTTGGCTTGACCTTTCAAAATCAATAATAAAATCTTATCTCCAACAAACGAACATCCACCTTCTCTTCGTTTTTATAACTTTTATCTATTCCGACGATTATTTGCCATCCAGCCATTTCTCCCACACCATAATTGGAGCCATTTTGGATACAACACATCCTCGGATTGGTTGATTCCTTTCCACACAGCAGCCATGGTTCTGGCAATAAAATTATCCTCTTTGCGGAAAACCCTGGTATACTGGTACATAAAAGAAGGGCAGCTACATATGTACACCTAACCAGTGATATAGAAGTGTGTATGTCAGCAAACCGAAAGTACATAACGAGCCACCCAGATTGGGCGATGAGGACGCGACAACGTCGACGAATCATATATTTTGGCAAGCTTATGCGACAAGTCGGCGCCACACTTCCCATGTTCGGTTTGTTGTCTTTTACACTATTCGGTAGTCATGATCTAGATAAAGTGGTTATAAAAATGCAGATATATGGCTCTGCAGATAAATTTTATGGGGAAGAAATTCTGAATAGATGCTCCATAGCTGAGTAATGGCACTTTGAAACTTTTTTTTATTATTTTATTTACTCTCTTTTCCTGTTATTCTGTTATTTTTGCTGCCTGCGTTCTTTTCTTGCTATATGTATGTAAGATACATTGGATGTGACGGCAAGAAATAATAAAAGAACCAATTTTAACTGTAAAACTGTCCAAGCAAAGAAAAGAACTGGACTCTGCCTGGAACTCTATTGTATACCTAAATAAAATGAATGCATATTAGTAATGGCATAAACAAGAACAAGTCCAATACCAAGTTTATGAGAAAATCGAATAAAAATACTTTGAGAGTTCAAAAGTTATAACATTTGGATGGGCAATGATATGGATATGAACTCAAATAGAAATCGTGCTTAAACATTATAAAATAAAAAAAATGTCCAATCTATTAATAAACTGTAGTTTAGATAATTTGTTTAGTTCCGGATACTTTTATTAAAAACTCAGAGGACATTTTTAAGGCTACAGAAATACATAAAGATGTTGCAATTAGGTAAGAAGCCTAATGAAATGTGTTTCTTTGTGCGATTGATTGCGATGCCTCGCGTTGGGCGCCGTTTCAAATGCAAAGGTGGGTATGTTTAAAATGACTACAGCTAACACTCAAGTGCTAGAAGTGAAATACTCGTCTTACATGCTTTCCTAATGAGTTAATGGTACTTGATCATTTCTGGCTGTATATTATGCGCCAACAGAACATTTATTTTGCACTGGCTTCATTTGGCTTATCTCTTTTTTCTATACGGCGTGAGTAGGCCTCAAATAACAAGCCTCTGCAGTTAGACTGGTCATTATATGGCCAAGTGTCATAAAAAAAAATCCATAAAGTGCAAGACTTCTAGCAAAAAATGTAAATACCTCATTTAGAGAAATTACCCGCTGGCTGCAGAAAAAGGAGCGATAAAATGGTCTGGCAATGCAGTTTGAATAACTATGAACAAAGTTGAAGAAAAAAACAAAGAAACGCGTTACAGATAGAGTTCTTCCTTTAAAATCGAAATAACATGAATTACGTGATGTCGATACTTACAATAAAATTAGTTTATTGCTGAAGTGGAAGAAATTTATACAACAAACTTTTGTTTCTCTGGCATAAAAACTCTAGCGTTCTATCTCCATATCGTAATATTCTGCGCTATATTAACGTCTAGCGGTCAATGTAACGCGGCAAGCGTTGGGAGGCTAATATGCAACGCATTCGAATTTTTCTGTGGATCCCTATATGAACTCGGTTGGTGTAAGCGACGAAAAGCTAACACAACTCTCTATAGCGCTGTTCGGTTTCCAAATGTTTTTCTGCTTTATCTGCAAATTCCTTGGAATAGGGTAGCGATGTCGGTTTTAATTTGATAATATCAACTGATGTGGTTTTCGATTGGGCTTCTTCAGATTCGCTGTCAGATTTCGTGTTACGTTACTTACTCTTTTTTGTGTTGATATTGTTGCGGTTCGAATATGTGTAGCTTTCGACACTTTCGTAAGCATTTTGCATTCACTGCTTCAATTTTATATTAAAACATTCTAAATTTGCGCCCAGATTGATTTCTAAACATTTGTACATAAATAATTAACAAAATAGATCCACCCGTTCCAATGTGTTCCTTTTCAGTTGAAAAATTTCACGAAAACGTAAACAAACCCCACTAGTTGTCAAACTCAAACGTAATTGCATTGGTAAATCTGAAGCAAATCTGAGAAAAAAAACAGATTCACAAAAGTGATCTGAAATCTTAAAAAGATTGTTTTTTTTTGGACCAAACGAATATTAAGTGCGCCCAATCGAATACCGCATGAGTATTCATTGTTTCCATGGCTTACAACAATAATACGAGATCCAACTATTGTTGTAAGCCATTGAAATCAGTGATCAATGTATACAGATCGTTTGGGTAAAATAATAATAAAAAAACCATAGTGCCAGAAAGAATGTTCTTACCTATGTCGTTTTTCATTTCGGATTTTGCTTTCAGATTTCAGATTTTTCGCCCAATGGAACATAAAACGAGATTTCTCTTCCTTTGCATTTATGTGGTGCATGTTTTAAAAATCAGCTGATCTTAAATTGTAATTTGTATTTATGAAAACCCATTTAATTTATGTTGATATCTAGGTATTGCAGCGGCCAAATGTAAATTTTTCTTTATTGTTCACAGATTTGGCTAAAAAAACTTTTACGTTTGACAAATGACAAACGTTTTGGTTCTATGTCATTTTCAATTGGGCAAAAAGAAGCGTCCGGGAGAG
Organism: Cheilosia vulpina; assembly: GCA_916610125.1. NCBI lineage: Eukaryota > Metazoa > Arthropoda > Insecta > Diptera > Syrphidae > Cheilosia > Cheilosia vulpina. The sequence goes on from OU744278.1 coordinate 51,891,356, forward strand.
TCCGGAATCGAAAAAATCACTTCTGAAACCGTTCCATTGGCACAAAAAATACTCTTCTGAACCAATGGAAAACGGCATTAGTGTAAGAAGATGTAAATCTCGCTCAGAAATCAAAATTCGCAAACTTGTTTTGATTCTGAAGTGTTTTTTTTTTCATTCCCAATGGAGAGAATTGCCCCGAAATTTAGAATTGTTCTTTTGAATAAAATTCGTTGTAGCGCTTTTCATAGTAAGGGCAATTCTTTTCTTTAATCGAAAATGCCATTAACCCTCCGTCAAAGTTAATCAAAAAGTATGTTATGTGACCAATCTCGATGAACCAAAAGATTGTCATGCTGTCAGCTGTCATTTATTGAACTTAAAAACCCCTTTGTTTGCGAAATATATGGCGCTTTCGATTGAAGAAAAGAATTATCCTTTTTATAAAAAAACAATGGATCAAGAAGTGCTCTTTCAATGTGTAATTGAAAAATAGTTAGATTTATGGTCAATTCTAGCACGGCAGAAGAGTCCGATATATCTTGAAAGAATTGCCCTAAACTCACCAATAGTTGACAAATGTCTGACTGAAATGTTTGCTGTTTTGCATAGCTGTGTGATCGGAAAAAAAATATTAAGATAATTATACATTATTGAAGGGAGCAAATGTAAAATTTTCCATTAATCGTTGTATAATAATAATTTGCCATTTATCCATACATTGCGTCTCTATGTTGCAAAAGTCCTTTAATGAATTTTATTGGAAGGAGCAATTCTGAACTTTAAGGGCAAGTCATTTAATGCAAAATGAAATAATTAAACATTTATGAAAATGTTTTAACAGAACACTTTTACTTTTTGCCTGAATTTTACAGGACCAAGGAGGTTCTTACTTTGACCTGAAGATGTCATTGCTTGTATTAGGCTGTTAAAATCAGCTTGGACGTGTACAAAATAACTGCGGATTATATCAGCATGTTACTATAATGAGAATAGTTTAACGAAGTGGAAAATTTGGATAAGATTTAAACCTATCGCAGCTCAAAGAAAGCTAAAATTAACCACCTTTCAAATGTTTTCTGTAGGCAGAACTAAATTTTGATAGTAGATACAACGTTTAGAGTAAAAATTACACAAAAATTCAATTAAATTTCTCCATAATGTTGGCTTCATTCATATTTTGCTTTTTTTTTCTTCTTCTTTTAAGCCTCATTTATATATTTTAAAAAATAGTCGAAAAACTTTTCTTTTTTTAAGATCTTCCTGCAATACAATTAACTAAATACCTCCTGTGATCAATTTCGATCGAATTTGAATTCGAGCTCATTATAAATTTTTGTTGTGGTCATTTCGCTTCATAGTCACTAGCAGACGCATTGACTTTTATTTTGTAATCCATCCACTTAACCAAAAAAAAATCAAGTATGAAATACATAATATATAATGCACAAGAATTGATTTCTCTATTGGAATTGATGGTGAATTGTGATCTTGATCTGCCAAATTAATCAAAAGGATAATAAAAAAAAAGTCTATTATGATAAACCCAATCATAGCTTATAAAACCCTTCGACACTTGCCAAATATAAAAACGCTGACAATTGTTCTTTTCTAATATCACCTAATATATTTTTATATTGTTTGTTTTTTCTGGTAGTCATGCAAGTCCCAATTAACGCTCATTATTAATACCTTTTATGTTCTTTATTATCGAACTTCTATTGATGACCTTATAAATTATTCATATTTATGTATTATTATATCAAAATCTGTTTCTGTGTGTCTATTCTCTACCGAAAAATGAAGCCAACTCAAAATCGTAAAAAGTAAACGTACAACGGTTTTCGGAATTGTTTCATTTTGTGTAAATATTAATTACGACCAGGTCACGGACTATAACAAACACACATATTTTTTAGTTGAATTCGTACTACATACTTACTATAAATATACGTCCTATAGCTTATTAGCCTTAGCTCCAGATCTAGAATTCGAGAGTTGTGGTCTGCTCCAAATCACTTGAAAATAAGAGAAAAACTAGTTTTCTAAATTAGCCTGTCGTCAAGTGAACGGCTGAACCTTATCAGCAAAAAATCCCCTGCCTTCCGAAATTTCCACTGTTCAATTATTAATAAAAAATTAATTGATCGCTCTGCCATCATAATATGTTAAGATCGCAGTAACGTGTGAATAAATTGCCGGAGCAGGGAGCACCAATTAAAAACCACTCACGTGTTTGTAAAAAAATTGTTTTTTTTTTATATCGAATAACAAAAGAAATTATAAATTAAATTAGAAAGTAGGGGAAAAAATAGAATATAGAAGAGTTGCTGTTCATTTAGCATTCAAATTAACAATCGTATATCTAAAAGAAAAAAAAGTAAATTTGTTTTCTAATAGGTATGCCCTTAATCAGGCTTCAATTTAAAATCACATTGAATGCTGTATTGTATTGTATTAAGCCCTAAAGTTACTATTTTCTTTCTAAAGACAGCTAATTACAATTGTTTTACACAAAAAAAAAGAAAAGAAAAAGTACTAAACGTAGAACTAGGAAGGATACTAACAGCTGTGTGTAGGTGTACATCTACGACGACGGGTTTTCTTTATTTTATGGAATGACGAGATGCACTGCACACCCATAAACAGTTCCTTTGAAATTAATTTCAATTAAGTTGGCCTAAGTGTTGACTCCCGGGTGCTATGTACCAATTTGACTTATAATTAACTGATCTTGGATACTTTGTATGCAGAAAGAAGGGATCCTTTCTGTTTCGCTTCTAGTTTCGTATATCTGGTTGTTGCTTGCACTGAGAAAAGTATAAAAACTAGGAAGTGGATCCTGTCAATTTAATTGGCCTAGTAGAATTTTTTCGCCTGAGCTTCACTTCGACTTCTGAAAGGAGAGGCGTCGTCATGAGAATGAAATCAGTGGATAGACATTCAGCACTTACTTGAAGATGTTATAGAGGAACACCAATAACAGTTGGACAACTGTTACGCTGAGGAAGAGGGTCACACCTACACAGTTTCCAGTTGGACACGCAGCTTGTGGTAATGCATTTGGAGAACTTAATCTGAAAGCGAAGTGATTAGGGAAAAGGATCAGATTAAATCAGAATTGCTACTCACTTTTGGCCGACATGGGCCATTCCTTGCTTGACTTGGTTGAGGCCATCACGCATTTCAGAAACAACTGACTGTATGTCATAGCCAGAGGCACTTTGAATCGATGCTGTGGGTGCTTTAGCCTGATTTGTGATAATGGTATCCGCTCGCGAGTTTATGTCTCCGACGATGGTCCTGATTTCTCTAATGGTGTTCACTATCATATGCTGATTGTTTAACAACATATCGACCTCTGTGCGGGTAATGGAGCCAGTTGCGGGGACACCCTGCATTGCGGGAGCCTGTTGTCCAGCTGGGAACTGTTGTTGACCAACAGCAGGGACTTGTACATTAAGGCCACGTGACACCAACGAAAGTGTGTTCTCCTGTCTCCCAATGACTTCATCCATTTTCCGGGATAGCTCACGTAGTGTTTCACCAATTTGAATCTGTCCCTGCCAAATCTGTCGCAACTCACGCTGGTTCTCCGACTCGTAGAACTCCTCCCATTCTTCATCGTGTTTGGGCTAAAAAGAAGAGGACGTTTTACTGTTGAACATGCAATGCTAAGCCTGGCTTACCTCATCAGGATGGTCCTTACGATATTCTTGCTTCTGCTTCTCAAGTTTGTCTTGATACTCCTTGAACTCCTGAGTCAGCTGCTCAGAGCCTTCGGGTACACCCGATGGCTGGGCAAACTGACCAGGTGCGTGCAACGAAGACGTGAGGAAGTGGAAGACATCATGATCGTCGGCAAGCCCACCAGTTGCTGCAGACACCCCAAAGTAACCGTTCTTTGGCAGCTGAACTCCATCAGCTCGCAGACACATCTCGTAATCGTCGTTGTTGTTCGTCATGCCATTGTGGAAGAGCACTGTCAGAACGTTATTGTAGTACTCAATACGAGCACGTGTGGGGAAGGGTTTGTTTCTAAAATCGCGCAGACAACCAGACAGCAATTGCGTTGTGCCATCATTCTGGTGATCGAACTGTTTTGTTCCATCATTCACCACAGCCATAATGTAGGGGTTATTGTGTTTGTTGTCGTTGTCGAATGAATCAAAGAATAATCCCAGGCCATTCCATCTGTCTGACGAGCCAAAGACCTGTCCGTTGTAGTCGCCTTTGTCTTGTGTATACCAGAAAGCCAAACCATCGGCGCCGATACGGCCACGACCTGTTACCCGGAAGACTATTTCAACATCCCACCAGTCAAAGTTTGTCTTTGATTTTGTCCAAATTGCACCCTTTTGGGAGCGCAACGAGGGTGCTACACGTACACTTTCGGCGCTGGCTATGGCATCTGAAATTGCATAGAGTTGGGTAGTTGATGAGATTCAGTTTGGGACATTACTACATAGGAATCAAGTTTTTTTCGAAAAAAAAGAAATCGTACGCGTGTCAATATTTTTAAAAGATACGCAACATCGTTTCATTCCATTTACTCGCATTAGAATTAGCAGTGGTTGGTAAGAGATGCAATATTATCTGACGTGTTACTTACTTCCACCGTACTCCCAGAAGGGAACGGTCCCATCTCTTTGCGCTAAATATGGTGGTTTAAATGAATATTTGTATTCAAAACGACGATGCACTCCTGTGGGTAGATTATTTACATTTCCCGATACTTTACTTTGTGAGAAAGTTAATAAAATTAACGAAAATAATGAAAAACTAGAGGAACGTAACGTCAAGCCGGTGACAGCCATTTTTGACAGCGTGATAATGTAATTGAGCCGAAGTTGGTTGTGGTTATATTCGACAATATTATCCGAGCCAAGACATAAACTAGTTTGTTTTTAACATTTTATCGTTGCTTATGACATCTTGTGGTAATTACACCACTAAACAACCGTTCAATTTAAATGTTGGTACATTTTGTCAATAACTTTATATCATCTGTTTTTATGAACATTTTTTTCAGTAAAGCCATTGTATGTTTCTTAGGTGTTTTTTGAAACGTAAGGTAATGCTCATTACCTTACTAACAAGCCATACAAGCAATTGTATTGAAGTGGTGGCCTCTACTGTTATACTTGGTGTATGCTTTTAGTTTGATTACATATAAATATCATAAATATATTAAATACACTGTTTTATTTCTGCTTAAAGTTCGAATATATTTTTTTGTGTATTCAATCTGCTTTTGCTTTACCGTTGACACCAGACGGCACTACCACTACCCGAACGGATGTAAATTATTGCGCATTAACAACTATTCAAACGCATATAAAATCATTCAATGCACAATACTGCCTTTTTATAACGATTTAGCCCAAATAAACGATTTTTACCTTGTTCCAGTGCTCTTCTCCATTCTATCCAATGTCATGTCCTAAACACATTCGACGATTTCCGTTCAAAATAAAACGATACAAATAGTTACACCTCATTTTGCCTGAATTTGGCAATTGAAGAAATGACTTTTACTAAATTCGCAAACCGCAATAAAGTGAATTTACTCACACTCGCAAACCATAACAGCAGTCGCATTCGCCTCTTATTTACTCGACTTAAGGACTAAAATATTCACACTCTCACCGGCGTGAAACGAGAGCGCATCTAGGGATAATGTAAGTCGAATCTCAAATTCCGCTGTTTTAAAAAATAACGGCGATACTTCCTTGAAATCTTGGAAACAAAATACCAAATCATAAAGTTAAGTGCACAATGAAATCACGACACAATACACCAAACGCTGGTAATTTCGCTTGCAAAAAACAACCAACTTGTGCTGGGCTATAGATTACACTTTCAAATCAATTTTGCTTATCCACACACAATTGCCACAGTCAAGTTCTGATAATGAGTTCATAGAGATTGCACCATCTGCCATTTTGCCTGTAACAACGGCGAAGCCGAGATAGTGACTGCTCAGCTATAGACTGATGTTATGCATATAAAGTGAATAGAATTTTAATATTTTTTTTTGCCAACATTACACTTAAGACAGATTTATTCGTTTATTATCATGATCTCGTTTATAAAATGTTTACTTACGTTCTAAAGACTGACACGTGGTGCATAAGTGACATAATTTATTTTTACACCTTGTTCACAAAACAAAAATAATAAAAACCTTTCAGATGATCACAATTGTAGTAAAAACTTCCTTATCGTCTACAGATTAGGTTGTGATAAGCAAAATAGTTAATATTACGAAAATACTTGTTCTTTTTTAAAGTACATATAGTATCTAGTTTCACTAGTGAGGATCTATATTTATGTCTATATATTTCGAGAAAGAGAAACTACTGTTTGAAGGTATTATTGTAAACACGTTTCTTTTAAAAAAATTAATGCTTCTGTGTTTTTTAGGTTAGGACTGTTGCAACTATATGACATAAATACAGTAGGTATACAAAGTAAGACCGAAAATAAAAAAGAACAACAAAAAATCTGTTAAAAGAAACCTCGATCTTTATTTCATCCAACAGCACTTACAAACTAAATCAATCTACGTTTAAGCTTATTAGCTAAAGTAAAGAGACTCTTCAAAATAATTGAAAAGAAGCTGCCCTGTGGTATAATACAATAATAATAATGCAGGAAAAAACAAACAAAATTAAGTTGAAATATTTTAACAATTTGTACATAAATAATTGAATAAGCTCTTGTATTTGTTATTCTCAGAGAAAACCCTATCGCTTTAAAAAAAATGCATTTGTGTGAAAGAGCAAACGAATACATGAAGTTTGCCAGTGTTACCTGTTGTCGCGTATTTACAAATAAAAAAAAGAGTTTAAGTTGCATATTTCTTTATGAATATCTGCTGCAGATTTGGTTAAGTACGAACCTTTTGCAATGTACTGGTTGGTGTTGAAATGCCGAAGACAGTGTTGTTCAGAGGGACATTTTTGTTTTGTTCTAGGTTGCATGGCAGATTGCTGAAAAGACCATCAGGTTGCTATTCAACAGATTTAAAATAAATACATAAATGAGAACAGAATGTTTTCTACTAGATAATATATGATATTCTAACAGTTAATGTAGCGAAAATATATGCTTATAGTATACACTCAACATAAATATGCCTATTTGTGTTCACGATGAATTGGGATATCTTATCGTTTATCTTATTCTATAGTTAAGTAGACAAAACACATGTGTGTGCACTGCTTGATCTTGCAATCCAACCTAGTGATTGTTGCCTATTCCTGTGACCGGACTGGGTGAGAACATTGTCATTAGGCGGTTTTCGTTCACAGCTATCAGCAACATTAGTAGGACACCAGTCGACATTCCGAATATTTGCAATACGAATTGGTCCAGTGATTTGTGTGCCGCTGATAATTCAGGCATCTGAAGGAAGCACAGGCGTATTTAATTTGGGAACAAAAGAACAGCTTACAATTACTTACCATATCAACCAGCGCTATGTATATGAAGAGACCAGCTGCGGCAGCGAACATCCATTGAGCGGCTTCGTGTGACTGACCGAATATTATACCGAAAATCATACCAATGAAACTCAGTACGCCTGTTAGCAGGTTATAGTACACGGCCGATTTAACCGACATTCCAGCTTTAATTAAGATGGCAAAGTCTCCCAGTTCATGGGGCAATTCATGGCAGAACACAGCCAACGATGTTGAGCAACCACCGGCAATGTTTTCTGCAAAAGCGGCACCTGAAAGTGGAAGAAAAATGGCATCGGTTTATTACTAACATTGACAGTACAACATTGCTCTTAAAATATTCACACAGTTAACCCGTGATAGATCACGCGTCGACCGAAGCTTCAGATTATGAATCGAAATAAATAAAACACCGAGCTGCAGCATAACGCCATTAGGACCAGAAGGCAGGCACCAAAATAACCAACTTGTGCATATTATCGTGTGGATAAAGTTGATTTCTGCCGCTACAATGCGGATTACTCGCGGTTGATACAACACAAAATTGACAGCGTCTCAATGTCAGACAAAATTTTACCGGCAACAGTCAATGTTATAGAAGCCAGCAAGGAACCGACATTTTCAGTACATATGCTGCTTAGAGAGTTCGATTTTTCACTTCAAAGTTTCAACAGCACGTAGTATTAAGATGATCTTTTCTTCTTTTCATCGAAATATCCGTCAATAAAAAGAAAAACTTTTGCATTCAAATTAAAATCAGACCGCTTCTTAATTACCCAATTAACAATATCTACTCTACAAACACCATTTTGGATGATAAACAATTTCAAAGTGCCCCAAGGTTACCCATACACATGTCACATGCAAATTAAAATTCAAACCCATTCTCCAAGCTTGGCACAAGCATACTAACAATCACCGATGCGTAACTCATAGAGCAATCGTCACGACGATAACAAATAGAAGAGCATAAACGCGTTATGTTAGCCACTTGTACTTTTAGATTAGCTTCGGGCATAAACGTGCAAAGGAAATAAATAGCCAACAAGTGTGTGACTCATTGCGAAGTGACATACTACCGCGTAAGAAGCCTTTTCAAAACTTACCAATTGCCATTCCATCGGTGAAGTTATGCAATCCATCGCCCATAATGATCATCCACGCAACCGCACTCAACGATTCGGGAGGTGAATGCACGTGTCCATGCTTGTGCGAATGCCCGTGGTGCGATGACTCATGTTCCCTAAGTATCACAGTCACTGTATCGTTTCGCACAAGAGGCTTATCTTTGCCACAACTACCTCCTGTTGTGCCATCTGCAAGCGACGTATCATCCAGATTCGTTGATATCGTGTTACTATCGGGGATTCGATGGTTCATATCCGAAATGGGTGTGTAATTCTGCGACAAAAGACTTTGAGCCGTTTCATTAGCATCGCCAGGATCTCGACTGCTACTGTTGTTCCTATCGGTTGCCACGTCATTGCCCTCAGGATTGGGCAAATGTAGCCAAACATCGTTCTTCGTGTCCATAGCAATCTCATCGTAACAATACGGATAGGAACTGTACTTTGATTTACATAGCTTATCGCCGGCCACCGAATTATTAATTGACGAGTCCGGATCGCGAACAACCTTTGCCCGCGACGTTTGCTTCTCCTTCTTGGCCTTACTCTTGCGCCACTCTGATATCATGGTGAGACCATGCTCTGTTATGTAGAAAAATATTATGCCTCCCATGCACGTCAGACCTTTGAACACCATATTCGACTCAGATTGTCCTGCAAGAGACTACATTGGAATGCAATTAGAAACAAATCTTCCCTTCCGTGGATGAGGATGTTCTTACGTGTGGCAACAAATGCAAGAGAGCGTCGCCTGTCATGGTGCCCACAGCCAGCGACACAAGATACTGTATTATCTGCTTGTAATACCTCGAGTCCATGAATGGGATGATCGCAACGCCGATCAAGCCCAGCAGTCCACATGCCAGCACGGATATGAAGGCATATGCCCACACTGTAATCATTTGGTAAATAAGATGTGTTGTGCGTGCTTAATGTTTGGTCCACTTACCGTAAAACAACTCTTTTTCTTCCACCTCTATAGTATGACTTTGTTCCACATCGAACAGAAGCGAACTATTTAGACAGCCTGCTCGCTCTAGCGTCACTTGTGACGACAACTGATACAGCAAGATCGGGCACAGGTTCATCACGTCATCCGAGCTGAGGAAATCTTGTGCTTGCTCTTCGCAGGGCGGATTTTTAGAGTTTGAACACTTGGAGTCTGACTTTTTGTGATGATGATGATCTTCTCCCTGATGATGATTATGATTTTGAGGTTGTATACTTGCCAAAACTTGGCGATCCGTTGCACACTAAAGCATTGACAAAAAAAAAATATTAAGACCATCCCCCCCACTGACAATAGCCACTTAAACTTACCGTTTCATTTGACGCCTTCTCCTCCACCATTTTATAGAGGCCAAGCCGCCTCAGCATGCGTTCAAACTCTCTCACATTGATTGTGCCATCGCCCTGGCCGTATTCTGTGAATATTCGCTGCAGGAAGTCTTCTGTAATTTCTGGTCTCTCTGCGGATTCCAGGGCTTTGGTGCTATGCTCTGCTGCATGACGTTTACTTCTTCTCTCGACCTGTGTGGCAACGCTTTTTCTACGACGTTTTGATTTATCGTAAAACGAATTGCCATCGGTCAAGTGGTTCTCATTTTTTTGGAAATCTGTGCTTGCATAGCTATTAGACAAATCGCTTCTTTGGAAGACTCTTGCATTCAGTTGGAGATTCTTTGCGACAGACGATATCGGATCAATGTGTTCCTCGCAAGGTAAGTGCTCTGCACACAGCAGACACACAACACACACAGCCATAATGTGACGAGCCATCGTTTCGTGGCGCCACTTGCTTAAAATATAAAACTTACTAATCAAACTCTTTTCATATGCAGCGTCTTAATGTACACCCCACTGAAATATCCAATTACAATTAAACAGCTCTGTCCTCTCATGCCATGAGATGGGTACCTAATGCAAAAAAAAAAACACAAATTGATGAAAATTGATAAATCAACCATACGATCAGCAAATGCTGCTGCTTGTTGCTAATTGGTTTATAATAAAAATAAATGCTATTGTCGGAAATAATTTATTTTAATTTTCGTTCTATATTTCCAGTCACGGGAGTTATGACTTGCGAGTCAGCAATTACTATTGAAGGTATTATAATTCTCGGTGGGACAATATTACAAATCGTTATTATGGGTTTTAGTGCTAACTTTTACTTGCATCGAACACATCACTCACAAAAAAAAAAAAAAAACAGAAATCACTGTCAAAAGTAACAAATATTTAAGGTTATGTCGGAATAGTTGGGAAATCCACCACGAAGAAGAGAACCAGCTTCAAATGCAACATCTTTCAATGCCTCTCTATCTTAACTAGCAATCTATTATCATTAGGTATTAATACAATTTCATTAATCATGTGGTAATTTAATTACAGACTTAATAATATACAAGCACTGGCTGCCAGAGCTTACAGCTAAAATCTCCTAACTACATTTGGAACTGAATTGTTGGTTTCGAATCTACGCCTTATCATCGCTTAATTTTATTGGTGCAATACCAATAAAAAGAACAAAAAGACAACACTTATGTATGCTATCACATTCGCAAAACAAACAAATGTTTAACAACTTTACACAATAAAGGAAGAGAGCGATATATTTTAGAAAATTCTTTGTCGGTATTTGTTTTTGAGAATTCTGTCCTAATTTTTCGGTATCAAAGAGTTGCTAACATATCACTTGCACAGCACAAACTTATTATGCTTCTTAGGCTTGGAGAAGACAAACTATATTTTCAAAGAATAAAAGTTTGATAGCACGAGCACCTTTCCATTAAAAAGCGAAAAGTTATTTACTGATTTTATGGCTTTTTATCTCATTCCAGTTGCATTTGCATACTGAATAGTGGCTTTTTGAGATGTCACTGGAAAGGAACAAAAAGGCAGAGCCGGTGTCGCTGCATCCGCGAACGAGTAATACATTCATGGAACCAAGTCGACTTTATACCTATATAACAAAAATAAATCCCGCCACAGATTTATGCTATTTCGCTTTGTTATAAAAAAATTAGACGAATCCACTCAAATGCGCCAAGAAATCGTAGTCTTCAACGCAATAGAAAATGAAAGTATCAGGACAGTGACAGAATTTAAGATCGCTTTTAGAAAGTGTGACATCATGTCCATATATAACCACTTAAGAAGTGATTGCTCTGAGAATAAAACAGCTGAAAAGTAGAAAGATACATAGACATTGTCCGCAGTAAAATTTAAGGCCGCAGTAAAACTTTATTATATTGATCGTAATTTATATAGACGACTTGAAGATCAATGAGATGACGTGACGAAGAACACGACTAAAAATCAAATTCAAAAGCATAAAACGTGCAAGTTACAGCTTAGGACGATTCACTAAATTTCACAGACATGTTCGCCTTGAACGGTGATGTAAACAAATCGAATAAAGTGCATTCTCGACTACCGCAACTAAAAGAAACCGTTGGTAGTTGCAATTAGTGAGGTTATATAACAGAGTAAAAAAACTTTTTGAAAGTATATTGTGATAAAAACCGTGTTGATAAAGAAGTCAGGAAGTAGAACACTTCATTCTTTACATAATGCATACATTTTTTTTTTGTAATTCTTAAAATAAAAAAAGACTAGCACTTTCATACAAATATAAGAAGTTGCACTTTTTGAGGCAGTATGGATATTTAGGTGTCGCGATAACCAAGGAATTAGCGAAAGTCTAGAATTACGTCATTCAAGAATGTACTGCAAAAAAAAAAAAATAACAGGGCGCACAACTAAATCGCACTCAACGACTTAATTTAAAATGTTGATAGAGTTTTAGGCAAGTCGAGTCATGTCGGCGGTATTATATTTCGTGTTTTCTTTCTTTTTTGCGCAAAACAATTGTACGTTTTACGTTCTCTAATTCCGTTCTCATCCACTGCATGCGATTTTTCATATCGCAGGTTTAAGGTTTAAGAATTTGCTTCGTTAACAAACACCAGTTGATTTGTATGGTCTAACTGACATATCTTGACGGAGAATAGAGAGATGTCGAATTAGTTCACTTTAGTCGCTTTAGTTCACATAATCAAGCTCAAAATGTTTGTACAAATTTGCCTGTCTTTTTATAGGCTACGTCTATGCAAAATATGTAGTCATAACGAAACCGCAGATATATTGTATGCATTGATGTTTACAAATCGCAGGTTAACAACTCTGATCTTGTTTACCTGACAGAACTCCTTCAATTGTTTAAAAAACAGTCTGGGGCTTATCAAAATGCACAGTTGTGCAAATAATGAATTTTTTTTTTAATTTTATTCATGTACCTAGGTAATTATTTTCTTTTCCAATATGTTCTGCAATAAACTCACGATTAATTAGTTTTGTTTGTACTAGAACATCCGCTTTTTGTCACATAATACTTTATCTCATTTGTTGTCTTATTTCTGTTACTCCAATTGATTTATAGGCATAAAAGAAAGAAAAAAAAATCGAGTTCGAGTTCAATTACATGTTGTAAGAATTGTATTAATTAATTGATTAGTAGGCAGCATTCACTGACATGTCTTATTCTTATTCACTTGAAGCAACAGAATTAGTATTCAACAATGAACTTAAGAGAGTATCTATATCAACAAGTGTCACCGTGTTTGGATTTGCAGTCACAATTTAAAAATAAATTAAAACTCGAAGCGCGCTATTGTACATGTAGCTATCGTCAAATCAAATTAGTAAGCAATCTATTCAACCTATACGCATAACAGATTTCGATTTTGATTTAGATTTTTCAAGTTCATAGCTGGTAGTGATGCAATACATGCTAATGTAGGTACGTAGTTATATGCTTACAATGCCAATGCTACAACAGTAACTACACCAAACACAAGAAAAGGGAACCACGCGAAGCGCTGAGAACTCTTTCTGAACGAATTTTATTGACAAAACTTTAAATGGCGTATACACAGCATGTATAGAGTAGTACACCAACTCAATGTTAGTTGGCCCACCACGAACGAACCAAGGACGAAAATGTAATAATTAAAAGGATTAGCATGTAAACACGAACTGATATCGACAAAATATTGCCTACAGACTTCCTCAATCAGCAACACGCATTGGAGGTATTATGGTCGTTTAATAAAATGTACCTTCGTTATGTTCTTAACCACAATTCACAAAAAAGACGACGCAAACGACGAACTGGACAAAATAAATTTGTATAAATTGACCAAGATGACGAATTTAATTCAATAAACTTTGATTTGGCACAGAACGAATAAATTTAAATACTGTCTCGACGGTTGTTTGAAAATCAATTGGTATGCCGAGAAATTTGCAACAATTAACAGAGCGACGGTTGGCAGTTGTTCTTCAAGCCCACGTTTGCATCGTATTACTTTTGCAGACTGAATTGGAGGGGATTAGAGTTTATTTTTTTTTGTTATCAAACGAAATTGGAGTCCTTTGCACGCGTCACACATTTCGCTGGGTAGACAATTAAAAAAAAAGCGACTAGGTACAAATTCGATGCTTAATTTATTATGTTCACAGAGCAACCACCGTATTTGGGTGGGTGAACTCTGTGAACATACCATTTAAGTAGAAGAGCATCAGAAATATGAGTGGGCCTCTTAAGCAAAAACAAACAAAACGCGCAAAAATTTGAGTCCTTATTTGAGACTCGCATACTTACGATACGAAACCTACACTGGTTGGATTTTTATGGCGTTCAACATTGAGATATATATTTCCGCGATTAAGATTTAAAGTATTTTTATGGGCAAATTGAACAATTGTACTGCTGTTGCTGTCTAAGCAGAGTAAAAAGTTTGACTGGCGGATTAGTGAGAAGCTCATTGCCTTTATAGTTACATCAATCGGGTAAGACATAGTTAATTGTCGTCGTACCTACGTGTTATTGCATATTACTAATCTGCGCGAAGTATTTGAATAGGTACATAACTTGGTTGCAATTAATTTATTCAAGACGCTACTAGGATTTAGTTGCAAAAGCGGAAGGCAGCTAAATTTACTTATGGAAGTCAAACATCGTTTTGTAATTTAAGAAATAAACAGTGCAGTGGAAATAGTACTCAAAAATAGTCTACGAACCGGCTTTCATAATGAAGCTAATAGGTTTATGAAGTTTTGCACCAGGTACAAAACAACAATACATACACCGATACAGCGGTGGTCAACAGACCTAAGAGTTCTCTCAGCACACACGAATTTTCGGAATTTGTTGGAATGGTGAAACAGAATTTATCGATCTTACTTATACGGAAAACGAGATATATTAACATAGATAGCAACTGATATAGTCGATTGGGTTAGTTGGGCCGAAATATAACATGCATTTAAAATTGTTGATCACGGAATGTCAAATGGAGTCGTTTGTTTTGAAATTTTGCACTCGTTTTTACTCACAGCAAGTGGCTAGTGGCAACCGGTGAGTGTAGTTTGTCAGGAAACTTACAAATCGGAAGCATATTTCTTATATCTTGAAGGCAAAACAACTAAAAACATTTCAACAACGTCAATACCGCTTATCTGAGCTACATTTTACTGAAAAAAGAAATCGGTTCAATGAAACGCAAAATTAATCGCAGAGCATTTTTTCACAATTAACATGACTCTTCTTAACTGGAAACCCCTGTGAAATCACAAAATTATGCGACGGAAATTATTAATTTCTACTTTTACAGCAACTGAGCTTGAGCTGCCCGAGCAGCAAACCCCACTTAGACTGAGACCACTTCCGCAATCAATGCATTGAAAAACGACAAACGCGTTTGACTTCTTGATAGTTCACTAAGGGACCTTTAAGATGTGTTTCATCACATCGGCTGAACTTCTGCAGAAATGAGAGAAGTTGGCCCAATTCCTCTCAGGCGTAGAACTACTAAAAACGAATCGACAAATGGCGGGTGAAGCTGCTACAACAACAACAAAGAGACCTTAAGGAGAATTAAAGAAGTATACGCGTGTTATCTGTTGTGGCCAAGTAAGTAGCTACAATTATGCTGCAGAGAGTTATAGACAGAGGTAGCAGGTACTTAGTAGACCTCTCATGAACGTCTGGCAATCATCTGAGAGTATAATTTCCCTGAGAAAACATCCCAAATCACACAAACGAATGGTTGTGAATTGCGTGAGTCTGTTGCACAAACTTTGTTTATTTATTAGCCAATAGGTATAAAACTAGGTGCAAGTGAAATTCTGGCATAGCTTAGCACTGCGGTTATTGTATGCAAATAGGCAGATACTGACAATTATCCAGCACGTTTACAGATAATGCGTCTATAATCTATAATTTGTATAATCTCTTTATAGATTTGTTTTTCAATGAGACCCACTCGTAGAGACTAGTCAAATCTATAAGATACCCCCTCAGCTTGTCTTTCTAATGGCGATTCTTTTGATTGAAGAAACCCTCATAAAAGTAATATATTAAGTATGTTAACAAGAAAAATTTCCGATCTCGCTTATGTTATATGAGTACAGAAACCAGGATACCTATTGTCAATAACAGACCAAAGCTCCTGCCAAGAGTTTTCAGATGCGACAACGTCAAGCCGTCATCATAAATAGAGTTTGCACACCTCACGCGAATTGACCATAGGGATAGGACTATCATCACCAACAGCCTGTTCTAATAAAAGCCAAAATATATGATGAGATATATTTGTTATCATATCGGCAAACCGCAAATTACTATAATGCAAAAAAAAAACAATTATTAGCAGTGCTATTGACGAATTTACATTGCATTACCGACAGAGCACGTTCTGACACCTACACTAAAAGTGTTATTTTTAGTCGATAATACCATACACATTTTACAGCAGTGCGTTATCTAAAAATACCTGTGTTGACGTATGAAAAATAGGTCACCGAGTTATTTAACAATCGGTAATATAGCCGATTGATTCAGCGCGCTATTTTTTTTTTTTTTGCATCAACTGAACAATAAAAACACTTAGCTCAACAATGCCGGTATGGACAGTGAAAGAATTTCTCTAACCTCTTGTTGGGGGTCAAACAATGTTTACAAAACACAGCCAGAAAAAATGTCAAGTCTAACATTCGCAATTTAAATCAGTGTTTTTTGATAAATTCAATTAGTTTTACTTGCGAAATGTGTGTAACTTTGTATTCTCCTTTATATAGTTGTCAAAAAATGAAACCCATTTGTGGAACGTATGCAGCCGCTTTTTTTTTCTTTCATTTATGGATGCTCGATAAAATGTAGATTTTTACACTAAAACGGGCAAGTCAAACGAGAAAAAATACATCAAATATAAAAACTCATTACCTTTTATATCTAATCGGTAAGAAGTCCTTCAAATGTCTGCTCCAAATTTTATATGTACGACTATGCCCAAAAAAAGATCTTGTGACACACACTACGTTTTGTACATAATAGACACGCACTTGCAAATTCAGTTCTTATATTTCACCACGGACGTTTCTGTAATGAGTTGAATTAGTTACAAATCACACAAGACACATGCCGAATTTAATTGATTTGTTTAATATTCGAGGACAATTGTTTTCTTGATTTCATCATTCTAAAATTAGTAAAGACTAAAAAAAAACGTGCAGCTGCACAACATTTCTAGACCGACTGTCAAAAAAAAATTCAGAGGGTGGCAAAAAATGTGGATTGTGGAACCTATGTTGACAAGAGAGACAAATAGCAATGCAGAGCGCTGGTTAAAATGTACGCTCGTGCAAAACGATATCCTCTTTGTTGTATTCAGTATAAGAAATAGTTTTTATATCATCAATTTCCCACACCAGCTATAATATCAACGAAATAAAAGTAGTAAATTTGGATTAATATATTTACAATGAACTAGGTATATAACATAAGGGAACAAAAACTGGCAACAATTGAAAAAGAACCTACTATTTGTTGCATCCTAAATATAAATTCTTTCAGAGTACCTACTTGTCACTGTCATGAAATTATAAAAATAATAATATTTTATTTTCTCAAATTAGGTAATAGAATTATTGACACAGAATAATAAAACCTTAGAAAAATAAACCCTCCTAAATAGTTTGTTTTTAACCTCAATATTTTTCATTTCATATGTCATAATTATGTCTGTGGAATGAATATGCGGAAATAAAATGATTCACTGATCCGCGGTGGCGCAACGGTGGTTAGGATTAGGATATACATACTTTGCATAGCGAGTATAATGACAGGAGGGGGTATTCGGTATTTATATAATACCAACAATTCAATACACCGTAGTCATGAACTCACCTCACTAAAAAAAAAGCTGCTGCATTCAAGTCACTTTCACTTGAGATAGACCTAGCGAGAATTCGGAGTTTCAAGTAAAGTGCAGTTTTACTAATATGTTGCTGCAGAGCGTAGTTACAAAAGTTACCGATTGCTACTATTGCAACAAATGATCTCAAGAATATTATATATCTCTTTCAATTTTCTGTTTACTTTGCTGCTGCAACTGGGCCTGATTAATCTATTTAATGAGAAGGATTCAATCTTATCTTCCTAGTACATATACCTACTGTTTTTTTTCATCGGTATTTCTTAAATTGTTGTGCTCTGCTGCTGATACCACCAAAGAGATTATAGTCGGCTCGGTTTCTGTGTTTACATTGAAAGTCTGCAGAACTATGCCCTCAAAGTTCAGAAGTGATATTCTTAGCGAAAGTTGGCTAGTTTTCGTGATCTTTTGAACTTAATATAGTTTCCATAGCAGTATTCACCTGCATATATTTTTCATACCTAATTCAAAAGGGCTTACATAGTACCTACCTACATGTCTTTGAAACAAGAAAAAATTGTATCTATCCTTTGATGTTTCTTGTTCAGCTCAAGGTATATTTCTTTCTAGGACTTTTGTTCTAGAAGCACATTACATTCCATTTAACCAAACGCAGTTTCATAAAAAGTGCTATTGTTTTCTTCATTCGCCACTTAATTGTTGCAATGCACAATATGACGTTTTAATTTTCTTATTTTTGTCGATAACGAGCTAAAGACACAGTTTATATGCATGGATGGGGTATTGCGATGCATTTCAGGCAGATTCCAATTTTTCCGTTTGTTTGTTGAATGTGAACACACAATACAGTTTTTCAAACCGTTAATTTGTCAAAGAATTGATTAAGTGATGTAGTTTAAATTCACTTAAATTAGTAGCGGCAATATTTATGTGAGGTGAGTTGCACTCTAGTCACCTCGGACACCGGAAACAGATATTTTTTTACGCAAGGCGAGTTTTAAGTGGTCAGAAATCTCTACAATTAGGCGTTATTTTTTTAATTATTTTTCATTATGACTATATCAAACACAATGTTATAATTGTAAGCAAAAACTAAAACACTGTTTGTCGCCGAGTATAATTTTTGTAAAAGCTCACTGAGTTTGCGGATTTTGTAAACAATAAAGAACTATACACACTCCAAGCGATTGGAAAGTAGGGCTATGGTGTTTTCTGCTGCCGAAGCAAGTCCATTAATTTTGTTTTGAACTAGAAAAAGGTAGGTATTTGTTTCATTTGCACGCGCAATGTCGTTAAGCATACTACTTGTGCAAACCGAATTTCGTATTAAACTAAATCACAACACCAGTCTTCGCCAATTTAGTAACTTGTCCCGTAATGAAATGCAATTAATATTCAAACCGTGTATGCGTTGAGTGCGCATTGTGATGCATGTACAACCTACAAACTGCGCGGAGTACTACCATACGGAGTGAAAGTTAACGATCAGCTGAATTACTGACAACAAAAGAAAAAATATATGTAGTTCAAGGCCTCAGATAGCGTGGAATTGAAAAAGTTATCAATAAAACATGCGCATTATTCAACTTGTTTGTTTATTGTAACCGAACACAGTGAAATCTTTAGGGATGGAAGGAAGTTGCCCTTTAATTTAATGGAGCTGTAGTCTTGGCACTCTCATGTCTTATAGCATTTATCAAGTCGTAGTTAACTAGAAACACAAAGCGAAGACCAGAAATCTAAAAAAAAAAAACATTTTAATAGCCAGAAAACAGATACATATTGGACACGACCAGACATACCTCCACTACGCAATTGTTAGCTAATCTAGTCTTGTTGCCGCACAGCAGTGGAACACCGTCTATGAAAATTGGCCGCTTGCCCTCGTTGGAAATGAAAAAATCACCGTTGCTGCGTAGTTTTATCGTGCCTTGTTTGCGTGACACCTTGCAAGCTGGCCCTTCCAGTGACAAGTCTACATCGACCACTACCTCTTTGGCATCACGTCCGAAAGTGATCTCCTTGGAACGCATTAGATAACGCACCAAACGGCCGCGCAGTACAGCAAGAGTTTGACCATCAAACTCAGGTGTGACACCTGCTCCGGTCAGTGAGTCAACCAATACGTTCCATCGACCTAGTTCGTTTTCAAGCTGGCGGATTTCTCGCTTGTTTCGGCGGTCTGCCAAGGCAAGTTCAATTTCAACGGCATCGTCTTTGTTGTCGACTAAATCTGCATCCAAGATGAGATCTTCAGCATCGGAAAAACTTAGTGCTTGATCTTCGTTGAAGAGAGGCTTTACCACTTGATCGGGCAGTAGTTGATACTGCTTCATCAGTTGCCAGTGATTTTGTAGGGTCTTGGCAGTTCTCGCAGAATAGAATATGGATGCGTTCTTATCCAGAAGATCTTGGAATGTTTCCAGCCTAGGATTATCTGTCTGCAGTCGGAAAAACGCAATGTTAATTTTATCAAGGGTGAATTTGTGAATTAACTGGCTACTTACGCTCTTTACGGTTCCTAACAACTCTTCCTCCTGCACAGTGTACAGCGCTCGACTTTGCACACTTTCAACTAATTCTGGGTGAAGATTTCTCATTGCTGTTACTGCAATTCTCGAAATTGGTTCTTCATACAAAAGAGTGTACCATCGCGCCTGCATCTCCTGCAGCGTAAACTTGCAAGAGAACTTAGTTCCACGGTGTACTGTCCTCAGGTCATTTGTTTGTTGAATTCCTATAATCAGTGCAAGGTCGTCAATAGGTTTCCATCGGCCCAAGTCCTTCGTTGCTATTTGATTTGGTGGCCGGCCAGGTTTCTTTGATTTTTTTGCTGCTTTCAATGCCTTCCGCTTTTCCGCACTCTGTTGGCCGGTAAATGACATCAACGTTGGAGTTGGTATGTTTGGCGCGTTGACTGAAACAATGTGCGGAGGGGTAGCACTACTAGGCGGGTGTACTGCAGTTGCAGTTGACGGTGCTTCTAAATTGGCAACAGTTGTTACGTACGATTGAGATTGAGTTCTAGGCCGTCCCACACGATTCTGTTGCGATTGTGGTATTCCAATACTGTACTCTACTATCTCGTCGTCAAATCTTTTACGTTTTATTGAACGGGATGAACTGCAAACACATAAATAAAAACAATGTTTAGTAATATTAAAAGCAGCCTGCCATAACACAAGGAAAACAAACCTGCGTCGTTTCTGATCGTTTTGTATTTCAATTGGTAAATTTTGCATGGAAGATGAAAATACTGTATTTATTTCAGACGTGGTAGGCTGACTCGATGTTTCCATAGTTTAATTTGAATATTTTTAAATAAAAAAAATTACTGTAACTTAAAATAATTTGCGGCCGTACAAATGTATCTCAAATTTCAAATGTCAAAATGATGTGATGCGTCATTAAGCTGCCAGTCAGATGGGCCAATCGATCCCTAAAACTGAATTCTTGAACATTCCCATTATTTTGACACTTTTGTTTCTACGCTGCACGTTACCGATTAGAACAGGCACCTACGTACAGATAACTCCATGCAATCTTTTTTGAATTTTTCCGTGTGAATACTGTTTCAAATAAAGTAGAGTCGCACAGTGATAGAAATTCTACCTTAATAGTGACCGATTTTATATAATGTGTTGTACATTGAAAAACAAATTACACACAGCATTGAATCTCTGAACAAAACAAGAAGAAATCAAGCGAATATGTTGAGGTTTTTATTTATTTGCCTTCGCCTATTTATGTGTAAGATTTGTATAGAAATTAGAAAAGGTCATAGAAATATATTTTTTTTTTAATTTATAAGGGTTTCAATAATGTTTCAACCGGAATTTGGATAACAGTCGTTTACGCTTTAGCACCAGAGGACTATTTAGTTTTGACTGTAGTGTTACGTTTCTTTCCTTCCACTGGTACCTACCTACCTAACTACTTTCGAATGACTCACAATTTTGCAAAATATTGAGCTTGCTGTATCGCCTAAACTCACTCACACTATAATAATGCGCATGCTGTACCATTCACATGCGATGACAGCACCAAAGAGAAATGTCCAACTGAAAATACAAGAACAAAATTTGGTGCTCCTTTTTCGTGACGAAAAAAAAAATTAAAGCTTAAATATTTAACACAAGAATTCTTTGTTTTACTGTGGAGGTGACGCTCTAAATATTATTCGAACCAAACGCGATCACGTCAAAGCACCCAAGTCCCCACAAGCTACAAATGAGGTGAGTCGACCATTCTCTTCCCGTACAAATCGACACGCAAATATTATTAACAACAAAATCGATCGAAATGTTCGCCTCATTCAGCCAGAATTTTGAGGAGAGTCCAATTTCGGACAATAAAATGGACATATCCGAAGCTACGACTTCTCAAGAGTCAGCTGGAGTTTCTCCAATCAACGACAATATAACATCCGATAGCTGCTTAATCACTGAACATCTGAATGGAACTCAAACTCGAATGAGTATCGTACAACTGCACGATCAAAGCCCATTGCCAGACTCGCTACTCACAGCCGGAGACGAGCATATGAATGGTTTCTTAGACAACGATAACTCAGTACCAAATGTATTGCGTTTAGGACACCATCCCTACCCTCAGCCGAAAAACAATAGTCCACTTCGTAGTGAGCTTACACTGGCCAATAGTCACCCACTGATGTCACCAACAGCAACTGACTCTGACTCAGAGAACAGTCACTATCAAAATAGAAAGAAGAATTTCAACTTCCCCGATGTTGTGCCTGAGAGCGAACAGAAAATCGCTGTCATCACAACCCCAAACAAAAAAATCACAACGAACAGTATTTCGTTGATCGAGGCGAAGAACTCGTTTAATACTAACCACTCATTCAGCAAGCTCAGTCCAAAAAATCGAACAAAGGTGTTATCGCTGCGTGCACCTAGTCCCGATGTTGTAAGTAGTGAATCAGAGGCAGAAATTTCTCAATTTCAAGCCGCGGTAGAGGCAAACTATCAGTCTGTAGCTTTGATCGCCAATACGCCAAATCGTGCTCTACCCAAAACGCTTAGTACCCGCAAAGTCGACAATATTTCTACTCCTGAGCACAGACTTTCCGATGATATGTCTTCGCTGGACTCAATTTCCAATCACAGTTTCGACGATGACGATGATATTGAACACAATCTGGCTTCGTTGAGCCCTTCGAGTTCGCTAATTGACGGTCTGAACGACGATAGAGATGATGATTTTCCAGAATTAGACACGCCCACAAATCTCCAACCCGCAATTCCAATTCCGATTTACTCGGCCGAGGATGAACGACGCGATTCAAGAAATTGGCAAAAAATAACGCTACCAGATGGACGTACTCGTGAAATAGACATGAAGGTGATTGAACCGTATAAGCGGGTGCTTTCGCATGGGGGTTATCTTAAAGCTGGTGGTCATAACGCGATAGTCATGTTTTGTGCCTGCCATTTACCGGATAGGTCTCGTGCAGATTACCACTATGTAATGGACAATTTGTTTCTGTATGTAGTGAAAACTCTAGACCAGCTGGTGACAGAGGACTATGTACTGATTTACTTGCACGGCGGATCAAGTCGTCGCAATGTTCCGCCCTTTCCTTGGCTTAAAAAGTATTTGGTGTCTCAATTTCGTTAGTTTTGCGGTAATCATAGGGATTTATCTTGTAGGTGCTATCAGCTTTTAGATCGAAGATTGAGAAAGAGCTTGAAGAACTTGTATTTGGTGCATCCAACGTTTTGGCTGAAATCCATTGTCTGGATGTCTAGACCTTTTGTGAGGTGAGTACATTTTGATTTCGTTTGTTAAATTTTTGAACCATACCCTTACGTAGCAAATCAGCAGTCTGTTCAAATGTTTATGTACATTAACAAGTCCTTTTTTGTTATAGTTGTACTGTATTAATGCTCATATGTCTCTTTCTGATAGTATAAAATAATCAACCAGCAATAATTGTGTAAAGTGATATAGTGTTTAACCAGTAGTTTACTGTTTATTTATTATTTCCCTTCCGTTGATTGTCGTTTAAAGCTACTCGTACCTCTACTTATTTACTTAGCTTAGCTTAAAGTACTTAAATACTTTTCAGCTCCAAATTCTGGCGAAAACTCGTCTACGTGCAGTCCCTCAACGAGCTCAGCTCACTAGTTGCTGTGGAAAAGGCCGCCATACCTGATAAAGTGAAACAATACGATGCAAAGTGCATATAAACGTCAAAACTTCACTTGCAGGATGAGTTAGCGCACTCTTATGGACCAGCAGGAAGTTTACCCAACAAGGAGCAGTTATGACTACACCCACAAACAGTAAAACAAAAAATCCGCTCACTAATAAATCCTGCTCACTTATTTATTATTTATCATGGTGACATGTTTTCATTAAATCAAATTCCAAGATTACTGCTAAAGAATCAAAATTCCTAAACGAAATTTTCAAGATCTCATTTTTGTGCATTTTAGGTTAGAATCCAAGCTTATTATATATTTTTCCTATTTCACAACATTTTTCGTTAATTTATATATATTTTCGCCGTGTACTCATATTTTTTATACTCTTTTTATTATTCTTGTGATATTGATTTACATTATGTGTTAAACTGTGTTATGTTTGGCCGCAAAACAGTTTAGTTAATATAGAACGCACTGCTTGGTGCTTGTCACTGTAGCAGCAAAATTATTATTATATTCTTATAAACATTCCTGAGAATTGTAGGGACAAATTTATATTCTTGCTTAATTAACTGACCACAGGTTCATATCGTTGTGAATTGAAAATATGATTTTCTCTAAGCAACTGCATATAATTATTGTAGTGTTAATATATTCACATTTTAGAAGAGAAAACAAAAAAAAAAATAATAATAAAAAAAAACATCGAATATTATGTAGATTTTATATCAACACAACAAACATACAAAAGCAGTATGTGCTAGGTTTTTAATAAACCATTTTAACCAAATTGTAGCAAAATTTATGTATTCTTTTGATATTTATTTATAGAGCGTTATGTGAAACAGATTTTGAGTAGTAGTAGCATTGCGGCTTCGACAGAGCTTGAAACATTCTCAAATAATGCTAAGTATAATAATGTAATAATTCTCCCTAACGTTTTTAAAACCACTAATACATTTGCTTAAAAGATCAAACAGATTTCATTGGTGGACATATACCATTGATCTTTCTTGTCAACGGAATACGCATACAATGCGTCTGGCCAACGTCACTACCCGCTTGCATAGTTTTAGATTGTAGTCCGAGACTAATTGAACCTCCAATTTGATAGGCATGACGATGACCACGAATCGTATATAATATTTGCGACCGCCATTGCAATCCACCTAACAGTGTTAAGGTCCCGACCTTTTTTTCTTACCAACTCTCTGAAGTCTGTTTCTAAACACTCTGTAAAATAAGCTTAACAAATTTATGCGCAAAGGAGGACTCTGTATACTCGTGTTATTGTGTAAAATGTATCAAAGTAGCTTATTTTTTCCGTCGTAAGCGCCGTTAGCAAATGAAACGCATTATTTTAAATGGAATATTATACAACCATATGAATATGAACAAAAGAAAAGCAAAATCACCACCAATAAGTTTGATATGTGTGTATAGCAATATATTTATATGAAGATGATATGTATTTAGGCAATGTTATTGTAAAAAAAAAGTAAAATAAATTGGACTTCAGAACAAGCCCAGGATGTGGTGAACTGAGTCATAATTATTTGCGATTATTCTTTTTTTATTTATTTACAGGAAATACTACATAACGTCTAATTAATATCCTAAAGTACCTACTACTGTCATTCAGTCGATTCAGTCGAAAAATCCAAAAAGAACTAGTGAGTTCGCTATGCCTTTTGATGCAAAAACATGCATACGTTTTATCAAAACGACACTTGCTTGTTTCTGTGCACTGAATGCGGACAAAAATTGTATTTATTAGATGCCGCTTAAGTTGTCTCCACACATTCAAAGTACACACCAACGAACAAAAAATGCGTCTGTTTAAAGGCAAATAAATCTATCTATTGGCCTGGTCGATCCTATGCATCGCTGTAGGTAGTGCGTTTTCTCTAAATCGAAATCTACTGAAATTGGTGCATTAAAAGGGATCTAATAACTATGCTACCACCGCCCATGAAATGAGTTACCAAGACGCGTTCTTGTAGAAGCGAAAGCCCGCGACCACTGTGAATACTTAATTAAAACAAACAATTGTCAGATTTTATTGTTTTATTAAAATAAAAAAATAAAACACAAACAAAGTAATATAACTTGTACTTTAATTTTAACTTCATCACAGAGCTCTCGAGGGCTCAAGTCGCATAGAGCAACTCAAGGTTTAGTTTGTTTCTCCTGTTTTGTATTGCTTATTTTATTTATTACGGTAAAAATGTTATGAAAATGGTATAAAAGCAGGCAACTCTCCCAATTGTGGACGTCTTCTCTTTGGTACATCACTGTCAGAGGTAATATCTTCCTCACCGGCATCAATATCATTCTCAATTTGGATTTCAATGGGTTCTGAAACTTTTAGTCGCTCACCTAAGTCCGCAGAATCCGTTGCAAAGTATCGTGTCCCTAAACAAGGCTCTTCAGTTTCCACAACAGACACTCGTCCTACATGTTTACTACTGCCTATTAGGGATGGCTTGCTTTTTAGATGATTTTCCCTTTTTTTGGTGAGTTGCATTTGCTGTTTCCTACAAAAGGGACACTTTACCTTCTCACATTTACCTTTAGTTTCCATGTCCGGGCACACAAACTCATGCCGTTTGTTACACTTATTGCACGCGAAACGAGAAAGAATATATGTAAACACCAAGCTAAGATTAGAACGGAACAATTTACCTTTTGTGCGAGCTTACAAAATCCTTTCAAGAAGTCGTTGCATATCTCTGCCTTGGCGCTGAGTTTCTTATGCAGATATGGGCAATCTTCTCGCACACAGCATCCTTGAAGGAAGAACTTACATACGGGCATCTTGGACAGAGAAACGTTGTGCGATAGTAGACACCATGCATTAATGCACTCACCACGGAGGAACCTGCATATAATAGAATTTCATGAATCGTGTGCGATTGGGACAATACTACTCACTTTGGACAAATGGCGACTTGCATCTTGTCGTGAACTTTCATGCATTTTCCACTCTCAAACGCAGCGCACTTGCCCACGCGTCGGTATATGGGACAGGGGATGTTTGTTTTGACGAATCTTCTGGAGAGTAGGTGGATGCTCTTCTGCTTAGCACTACTAACGTGGTTTCGGGTCAAGTGAGTGTCGGTACGAACGAGTACGTTCTTAGAGTTTGCCACATATGTGAGGCCACCGATGTCGATACGTCTAAGAGACTTTTGCTGAGAAGACTGCTGTGCTGTGGCCACACGAGTAAGATTGAATCCCGTCTTGTCAAGGAGGTATTTGGTGCCACGAACAAAAATGGCACGTTCGCCAGTCGGCTTTTTCGGAATTGGAAGGCTCTTAACATGCGATGGTGTTTTTGTATCATTCCTTTCAAGTTTGTTTCTGGTCGACTTGTACAAGACTCCGTTAATGTTGAGTAGCTGGAGCTGTCTGTTCTTGGACGTTGATGATGACTTGAACGGAATCTTCGAGAAGGTTAAGGCGTCTGGGTTTCTGAAAAAAATAAGTCCCCTTACTACATTAATTCGCAATCCCGCTTGACTTATACTCACCCTTTAACGAACCTCGATACCGTCCTCTTCGATTCCGAGCTCCTTCGTAACGCATAACGACCTGTGAATGATGTTTTTCTCGTTCGAATTGGATTTATTTTTGTAATAACGCGCCTATCGACTTTATATTTTGCTCTAGCAAGACTCTGAGACATATGTTCTGGCAGTTTCGCCTTCTCAGATACCGTCGTGCGGATAAGCTTGCGCAGACCAACTTTTATTAGTGGGCCCGAGGACAACGAATGTGTTGTTTTTACTTGAGATGTTACTGTTGGTGTTGCATTCATTGGAATTCTTACAATTTTAGTTCTTGACTTTGATATGATTTTGTTTGGCAGTAGGGGTACATTTTTTTTAAGCTCAACTGTTGCATTGGGTTGTAGCAGCTGTTTGGGCAATACCTTGTAGGTGCTATCAGCTTTTAGATCGAAGATTGAGAAAGAGCTTGAAGAACTTGTATTTGGTGCATCCAACGTTTTGGCTGAAATCCATTGTCTGGATGTCTAGACCTTTTGTGAGGTGAGTACATTTTGATTTCGTTTGTTAAATTTTTGAACCATACCCTTACGTAGCAAATCAGCAGTCTGTTCAAATGTTTATGTACATTAACAAGTCCTTTTTTGTTATAGTTGTACTGTATTAATGCTCATATGTCTCTTTCTGATAGTATAAAATAATCAACCAGCAATAATTGTGTAAAGTGATATAGTGTTTAACCAGTAGTTTACTGTTTATTTATTATTTCCCTTCCGTTGATTGTCGTTTAAAGCTACTCGTACCTCTACTTATTTACTTAGCTTAGCTTAAAGTACTTAAATACTTTTCAGCTCCAAATTCTGGCGAAAACTCGTCTACGTGCAGTCCCTCAACGAGCTCAGCTCACTAGTTGCTGTGGAAAAGGCCGCCATACCTGATAAAGTGAAACAATACGATGCAAAGTGCATATAAACGTCAAAACTTCACTTGCAGGATGAGTTAGCGCACTCTTATGGACCAGCAGGAAGTTTACCCAACAAGGAGCAGTTATGACTACACCCACAAACAGTAAAACAAAAAATCCGCTCACTAATAAATCCTGCTCACTTATTTATTATTTATCATGGTGACATGTTTTCATTAAATCAAATTCCAAGATTACTGCTAAAGAATCAAAATTCCTAAACGAAATTTTCAAGATCTCATTTTTGTGCATTTTAGGTTAGAATCCAAGCTTATTATATATTTTTCCTATTTCACAACATTTTTCGTTAATTTATATATATTTTCGCCGTGTACTCATATTTTTTATACTCTTTTTATTATTCTTGTGATATTGATTTACATTATGTGTTAAACTGTGTTATGTTTGGCCGCAAAACAGTTTAGTTAATATAGAACGCACTGCTTGGTGCTTGTCACTGTAGCAGCAAAATTATTATTATATTCTTATAAACATTCCTGAGAATTGTAGGGACAAATTTATATTCTTGCTTAATTAACTGACCACAGGTTCATATCGTTGTGAATTGAAAATATGATTTTCTCTAAGCAACTGCATATAATTATTGTAGTGTTAATATATTCACATTTTAGAAGAGAAAACAAAAAAAAAAATAATAATAAAAAAAAACATCGAATATTATGTAGATTTTATATCAACACAACAAACATACAAAAGCAGTATGTGCTAGGTTTTTAATAAACCATTTTAACCAAATTGTAGCAAAATTTATGTATTCTTTTGATATTTATTTATAGAGCGTTATGTGAAACAGATTTTGAGTAGTAGTAGCATTGCGGCTTCGACAGAGCTTGAAACATTCTCAAATAATGCTAAGTATAATAATGTAATAATTCTCCCTAACGTTTTTAAAACCACTAATACATTTGCTTAAAAGATCAAACAGATTTCATTGGTGGACATATACCATTGATCTTTCTTGTCAACGGAATACGCATACAATGCGTCTGGCCAACGTCACTACCCGCTTGCATAGTTTTAGATTGTAGTCCGAGACTAATTGAACCTCCAATTTGATAGGCATGACGATGACCACGAATCGTATATAATATTTGCGACCGCCATTGCAATCCACCTAACAGTGTTAAGGTCCCGACCTTTTTTTCTTACCAACTCTCTGAAGTCTGTTTCTAAACACTCTGTAAAATAAGCTTAACAAATTTATGCGCAAAGGAGGACTCTGTATACTCGTATTATTGTGTAAAATGTATCAAAGTAGCTTATTTTTTCCGTCGTAAGCGCCGTTAGCAAATGAAACGCATTATTTTAAATGGAATATTATACAACCATATGAATATGAACAAAAGAAAAGCAAAATCACCACCAATAAGTTTGATATGTGTGTATAGCAATATATTTATATGAAGATGATATGTATTTAGGCAATGTTATTGTAAAAAAAAAGTAAAATAAATTGGACTTCAGAACAAGCCCAGGATGTGGTGAACTGAGTCATAATTATTTGCGATTATTCTTTTTTTATTTATTTACAGGAAATACTACATAACGTCTAATTAATATCCTAAAGTACCTACTACTGTCATTCAGTCGATTCAGTCGAAAAATCCAAAAAGAACTAGTGAGTTCGCTATGCCTTTTGATGCAAAAACATGCATACGTTTTATCAAAACGACACTTGCTTGTTTCTGTGCACTGAATGCGGACAAAAATTGTATTTATTAGATGCCGCTTAAGTTGTCTCCACACATTCAAAGTACACACCAACGAACAAAAAATGCGTCTGTTTAAAGGCAAATAAATCTATCTATTGGCCTGGTCGATCCTATGCATCGCTGTAGGTAGTGCGTTTTCTCTAAATCGAAATCTACTGAAATTGGTGCATTAAAAGGGATCTAATAACTATGCTACCACCGCCCATGAAATGAGTTACCAAGACGCGTTCTTGTAGAAGCGAAAGCCCGCGACCACTGTGAATACTTAATTAAAACAAACAATTGTCAGATTTTATTGTTTTATTAAAATAAAAAAATAAAACACAAACAAAGTAATATAACTTGTACTTTAATTTTAACTTCATCACAGAGCTCTCGAGGGCTCAAGTCGCATAGAGCAACTCAAGGTTTAGTTTGTTTCTCCTGTTTTGTATTGCTTATTTTATTTATTACGGTAAAAATGTTATGAAAATGGTATAAAAGCAGGCAACTCTCCCAATTGTGGACGTCTTCTCTTTGGTACATCACTGTCAGAGGTAATATCTTCCTCACCGGCATCAATATCATTCTCAATTTGGATTTCAATGGGTTCTGAAACTTTTAGTCGCTCACCTAAGTCCGCAGAATCCGTTGCAAAGTATCGTGTCCCTAAACAAGGCTCTTCAGTTTCCACAACAGACACTCGTCCTACATGTTTACTACTGCCTATTAGGGATGGCTTGCTTTTTAGATGATTTTCCCTTTTTTTGGTGAGTTGCATTTGCTGTTTCCTACAAAAGGGACACTTTACCTTCTCACATTTACCTTTAGTTTCCATGTCCGGGCACACAAACTCATGCCGTTTGTTACACTTATTGCACGCGAAACGAGAAAGAATATATGTAAACACCAAGCTAAGCTTAGAACGGAACAATTTACCTTTTGTGCGAGCTTACAAAATCCTTTCAAGAAGTCGTTGCATATCTCTGCCTTGGCGCTGAGTTTCTTATGCAGATATGGGCAATCTTCTCGCACACAGCATCCTTGAAGGAAGAACTTACATACGGGCATCTTGGACAGAGAAACGTTGTGCGATAGTAGACACCATGCATTAATGCACTCACCACGGAGGAACCTGCATATAATAGAATTTCATGAATCGTGTGCGATTGGGACAATACTACTCACTTTGGACAAATGGCGACTTGCATCTTGTCGTGAACTTTCATGCATTTTCCACTCTCAAACGCAGCGCACTTGCCCACGCGTCGGTATATGGGACAGGGGATGTTTGTTTTGACGAATCTTCTGGAGAGTAGGTGGATGCTCTTCTGCTTAGCACTACTAACGTGGTTTCGGGTCAAGTGAGTGTCGGTACGAACGAGTACGTTCTTAGAGTTTGCCACATATGTGAGGCCACCGATGTCGATACGTCTAAGAGACTTTTGCTGAGAAGACTGCTGTGCTGTGGCCACACGAGTAAGATTGAATCCCGTCTTGTCAAGGAGGTATTTGGTGCCACGAACAAAAATGGCACGTTCGCCAGTCGGCTTTTTCGGAATTGGAAGGCTCTTAACATGCGATGGTGTTTTTGTATCATTCCTTTCAAGTTTGTTTCTGGTCGACTTGTACAAGACTCCGTTAATGTTGAGTAGCTGGAGCTGTCTGTTCTTGGACGTTGATGATGACTTGAACGGAATCTTCGAGAAGGTTAAGGCGTCTGGGTTTCTGAAAAAAATAAGTCCCCTTACTACATTAATTCGCAATCCCGCTTGACTTATACTCACCCTTTAACGAACCTCGATACCGTCCTCTTCGATTCCGAGCTCCTTCGTAACGCATAACGACCTGTGAATGATGTTTTTCTCGTTCGAATTGGATTTATTTTTGTAATAACGCGCCTATCGACTTTATATTTTGCTCTAGC
Source organism: Cheilosia vulpina (assembly GCA_916610125.1). Lineage (NCBI taxonomy): Eukaryota > Metazoa > Arthropoda > Insecta > Diptera > Syrphidae > Cheilosia > Cheilosia vulpina. Next base: position 51,923,452 of record OU744278.1, read on the forward strand.
AAGACTCTGAGACATATGTTCTGGCAGTTTCGCCTTCTCAGATACCGTCGTGCGGATAAGCTTGCGCAGACCAACTTTTATTAGTGGGCCCGAGGACAACGAATGTGTTGTTTTTACTTGAGATGTTACTGTTGGTGTTGCATTCATTGGAATTCTTACAATTTTAGTTCTTGACTTTGATATGATTTTGTTTGGCAGTAGGGGTACATTTTTTTTAAGCTCAACTGTTGCATTGGGTTGTAGCAGCTGTTTGGGCAATACGGGAAGGATTTCATGAATTTGGACAGGTTTCTGTGGTAAAAAATTCGGATTAACATGTATGGCAGGTTTCTTGTGTGCTTGCAGGAATTTTGGGTTGATGTGCGTAGGAGGAAGCTTATTAAAATTCGGATTAATGAAAATTGTCCTTGAAGACGTAGTACGATCGAGGGGGAACATTTTCCTTATAATACAAGTTTTTTTTTGTTTTTGTTTTAGGTGGGCTCGATGGCAATAAATTTATTTATTTTGTACGTTAAAAACTGCTATTGATATGTAAAATAGAAAATTTATTAAAATAAATTAAAGAACAAAACAATGACATCCACAGAGATAAATATTACTACTAGAAAATTACTGTACATTTTGACAATTGAGCTGATGATAGAGTTTAGATCTGAACCGGATGTGTGTTTTCTCAAAATCAAAGAGGCGGCTGCCTAAAAGCTGTTTTCGCGTAAAATTCATGAAGTCGCGCACCTATGCCAGAGATGAAAGAATAAAAGAGATGGATATCTTTCGTACGTCTGCCCCCCAAAACCCATTAGTTTACATTGTTGTTTTTGTAATTTCAACCCCCGTATGTGAATACGTGTGAGCTACGAAAAAGCATGTTGCTAATGGCCGGCCAACATTCCTTTTGCTTTTATGGGCGCTGTTCAATTGTTTTGTGTGTGGTATTGAACTTGTTTGTTTTTTGTTAAGGATTCGATTCAAATAAAAAAATAATGAAATACGCATTTCGGATTAGCGAATTATTGCATTAAAGTTCAATTCATGAACTCACATATACTAGAAAAGAAATAGCATATGTGCGTGACTTCATGAATTTTTCGGGAAAACAGCTTTTAGGCAGCCGCCTTTCCACTGGAAAGTTATATATCTCTATATTCCATTATCTTTGTAGGCAGCCGCCTTTCCACTGGAAAGATATTATATCTCTGTTTTCCATTATCTTTGATACAGACCAGAGATGAAAGAATAAAAGAGATGGATATATTTCGTACGTCTATCCCCCCAAAACCCATTTGTTTACATTGTTGTTTTTGTAATTTCAACCCACGTCTGTGAATACGTGTGAGCTACAAAAAAGCATTTTGCTAATGGCCGCCCAACATTTCTTTTGCTTTTATGGGCATTGCGCTGTTCAATTGTTTTGTATTTGGTATTGAATTTGTTTGGTTTTTGTTAAGGATTCGATTAAAATAAAAAAAATAATGAAATACGCATTTCGGATTAGCGAATTATTGCATTAAAGTTCAATTCATGAACTCACATATTCTAGAAAAGAAATGAGCATAAGTGCGTGACTTCATGAATTTTTCGGGAAAACTGCTTGTAGGCAGCCGCCTCTCCACTGGAAAGTTATATATCTCTATATTCCATTATCTTTGATACAGACGATTTGAGGAGGGTGTCCAATAAGTTCTTAAAATGTTGCGAATTTAAATTTCTGTTTTCAATACAAATACAGAGAACATATTTTCAATTTACCCATTTATTTGGAAATAGTCAAAGAGCAGCGTTTCACACATAAGGTGTGTTTTTTTTAGCTTCGAACTCAGCCAAGCAAAGTGAAGTAGGATTTCAAGCACCCGATTTCAACAACTACTGCGAGTCTCGAAGTGTCAAGTAGATCTTGGTTGTTGTTGTTTCTCAAAAAAACAGGTCTATAGTAAAGCGATGCGTGTTTGTATTACAAAGGATCATTTATTAAATTTCATTTTTGATAAAAAATTGAAAGTCCGCTACATAACAATAGCCGTGTTTTTTTTATCTTCGTTCTCAGCAAAGCAAAGTAAAGTAAGATTTTGAGTACACAAATTTCAACAACTATTACGAGTCTTGAAGTGTCAAGTAGAGCGTAGTTGTTGTAATTGCGTGCTGACAATCGTACTTTACTTTGCTTTGCTGAGATCGAATCTCAAAAAAACCGGCCTTATGTGTGAAATCTGAGAAAAAATCGAGATTTCTCAAAAGAGAGTCAGATCAAAAAAAAGATTGATTTTTTTGGCAAATCGAGTATGAAAAGCAATTTCAATAAAAAAAAAAGAATTAATTTTTTCTCAAAAAAATTGATCGAAAACGACATAAAAGTCAAAATTTAGCTAGGACTGAGATTTGGAGAGAAAAGTTGGAGACTAGATAAAATGTAGTTTAGCTCGAGCAGCGTACTAAGCTTAATAAAAAAAATTCCAATCACCAAATAATAATGGTTACCTATATGGATATACCGGTAGGTCATAGTTAAAAAACATAATTTTCCCATAAGACATTTTATACCTTTTTGTACTGAACACATTTATCAACGGGTTTCCGAACACTAGGCATTTCCTCCACATTGTCCCACGTTCTAGCAGTTTCCGCCATATTCTCATCTATTAACTGTCACTCACACTTAAGCATTTCTTTCTTTCCGGTAAGCCATGGTAAGGAAAAGTTATAATTTTTCCCTGTTTCATAAATATCTTGAAATTAAATGGAAAATTCATATAAAAGGTTGCAAAAATTAACTTACTTTTTAAAAAAATCAATTAAATAAAATAAGGTTGTGCGTACATTGATGCAATTTGAACAAAATATCTGAAGAAATACAGAAACACATGGTGGCGTGTAAAGTTGACATTTTGTATTCAATATAGTGTGGTCTGTGGAGCACCACAACTAAAAAAAAAAGTTAATTTATTGTGCTTACTGAATTTTCCATGGAAAAACACATTCGATAAAAGACAGATTTTGACTTTTTTTTTTTATTGATGACGAATTCTGTTTCTTTTTATTTTGTATAGCCGTTCCAAAGATTCGTACAAACAGGCCGAATTGCCAAGTGCTCAGCGGGTCCCTTGAAGGGACGCTTAATTGCTATTGTCGATGTTATCGACCAAAATAGGGTAAGTTGTAGTCCTCCAAGAGTGTTTGGCAGTGAAACAAATGGAAGTAAGAACCATGATGAATACGTTTTCTTGATAGGAATTGCCGACTGATATATAGATGAAGCTAACTACTCGTTTATTTCTGATTGATTTATAAATCAATAAGATGGGTGCCCTATATACCACCAGATTGAATAACGACATCCTTTGTTTTATAGGTACTTGTTGATGGACCATTGACTGGCGTACCCCGTCAAGAGTACAGGCTGAATAACCTGCACTTGACTAAATTCCGCATCAAGTTCCCGTTCACAGCACCAACCAGGATTGTGCGCAAGGCTTGGGTTGATAATGACTTGAAGGCCAAGTGGAAGCAGACCGCATGGTCCACAAAATCACAAAACATTTGCAAGGTGAGTTCTAGTACAATGAGATGAGTTTATTTCGATTGTTTTTTCCGTGATGAATACGTTCTTGATAGGAAATGCCGGCTGATACATAAATGAAGCTAATCGTCCGTACTGATACATAACGAAATTTACATTATTTGCTCTATGAGCTTCTATCTCAGATTCGGTACTTATTTGGATTTTTTCTTTCTCTTACAGCGTACCCGTCTGAATGACTTCGACAGGTTCAAGTTGAGGTATGCTAAGCGCCAGAGGAACAAGCTTCTGACAATCGCTTTCAACACTCTTAAGAAGAGGACAAAGAGCGACGGTACCACCCGTGTTTTGAAGAAAGACAGACGCGAGAGAATCCTCAAGTTGAAGGCAGAGAAGAAGGCTGGAGTCAAGAAGTGAACTTGAACTAGTTTTTGTCACACCTTTTTTTAAAGCGCCGTTAAAATAAATTTTAAAAACATAAGAAAACGTGAATATACTTGTTTTTTTTTCAATTAACAACTGACAAGAGTAAGAGTTTATAGAGAAGGGTTGACACCTCAACAGTGATTGGATTCCTTCTGAGTCGGAATGATACGTTCTGGTGAATGCTGTAAGATGTAGACGTGCCAGCTCGAATAGCTTATCGTAGCTTCATCTTGGTTTCTTTAGCGCGATATCTAAAGATACTTATCCGACAAACTAGACCCAACTATGTCATAAGGCAGACCCTTTGCGCTGTAACATAATTCAAAAGTCATTTGTGGTACATTGTTGTGTTTTACTTTAATAATTTATAACAAATAACTAAAAAAAAAAAAATGTTTTTACTTCAGTGCCTCAGTAGTTAATGCTTGCCATAAATGATTTGCCAGTTATTTGGGTGATTGTAGCCAAGAAGAATGGGAAGATGCAGGAAAAGACTCATGTGCTCTTCCCTAACGGACAACGACACTTGTACCCATTGCCTTAGCCACTCCACCATCTCTTCATTGCTGAGATTGCTTGGGTTTAGACCTCTTATGAAACACGCATACCGAATGGACTCCTGCGGCATGTTGTGCACCCCACCTTCGCGCATTATAGCCAAATCCATGTAATGAACAATGAACGCATGTTCAGCCAGCCGGTGCCGTCTGAACCAGGCCCCTGACAGACCATGCATCTGGGCGAGTAGTTTCTGCACACACAAACAAGAAAATTAATATGGAACAAGAGAAGTAAGAGCTAGCCACTTACGATATGTTTCGAGCTGAGCGAATTAAAGTTGTATGGAGGGTTTGCGAATATATCCTTCACTTGCAATAACTGCTCCACAGAGGGATGAAATCCACTGCCCAGTAGTCCGAGTATAACTTTCAGTTCTTCCTGATGTTCGTTTTTTTTGGCACTCTTCAATTTGGACTGTAGGTACCGCAATACAGGTCGATTGTTGTTTAGCCTTTCGCAAAGTGTAATCTGTTGGAACTCAGACTTTTGACCTAGTGTCCAGAAATGCGAACTCAAAAATGTCTTTGGGTACATATAGCTGAACGAAAAGCAATTGTTTATGTTTTTGCAGCGAGTTAAGTGAATCCTACTTACGCAAGGGGAAAAACGGCATAGCCTACCATGGGCAATGATGAGAGAACTATAGCCGGTGCTACTTTAAACATATCTCTAGGCATCTGCATATATAATTCCAGTTCTTTGCGATTAAGTGCTTTGGGTCCTTTCGGGGAATCATTTGCAATGCGATATATTTTGAGGTATCGTTTCATGTCTGCAAAGAATTCCTTGACTCCATCGAAAAAGACCCGGTAAACCTTTACGGCTGATGGAAAATTCTTTTCCAACACGGTGTCATAGTTCTTCACGTAGTCGAACAATCGAGTAAACATGTAGACCTTCACATTTTTGCGTACGGCTTCACGCGAAAGCTTTGGTTTCGGAGGTGGATTGGCGCTGCTGAAAATGGAAAACTATTCTGCTGCGTGGATGTTACATACTAGCGATATTTCGAACTAACCTGGAACAGTGCCGTGCAAGTGGGAGTGTTGAGGGAACGACAAATCGGGATTCAGACACACACGCTATGCGTGCGAATCGTAGAGCCAGTGTCATATTATGCAAGGTTAAAACCCATAAATTGGATTACTTTTACTGCAGTGTGCTGCAGTCGGTGCTCTTCGGTGACTTTTGCTTGTTCATAAGGTTGTCGTCTTGTCGATAATATGGCTAGGATCGCGAGTGTTTTTGAATTCGTTTTGCTGACAGGAATACGTAGCAGGTGCCAATAGCAAGAGATAACATGCAATTACGATATTCTAATTCCTTGGTGTATAAGAAGGAAAACTATATAAACAATGGTAGAAAGTACGTAACAATGACAGATTCGGTCTTATTTTTGAAAAGAAAAACAAGGCAATGCTGTCAAAATCATCTGTTCGCACTTTGTTTACATCTAGCAAATTTAATATTTTTTATTGTTACTGTGGTGAATTCTATAATGAAGAGACGAAAAGTGTTTTCGTTTTACAAGAAATAGACAGTAAATTGTCTTTTTAAATCTGTATTTTAAAAGGTCCTTAGATTCGTCACAAAATGTTTGAGGTTAAAGCATTTTAAAAGTGACAGCTGGCACGATGTGAAATTGAACGCTCTTAAGCAGTGCTCACATAACTATTCAATATGGTAAGCCGAAATTATAGGTTCAAAACAGAACAAATTTGAAATAATATTTGAATAGGTATGCATGCTAATTAAAGGCCGTTATCATTTAGGTTTAAATTATCCTCGTTTAACTACGCTATTGTAGGAAATAAAACTGCCTACATATTATGAAAATGCAAATAAAAGCATATTGAATGATCTTCCTACAACCACAACTGCTAGCGATTCAACTCCTTTTATCGAAGTTTCCAGAGCAGTAGGTTAGGTTAGGTTGGGACGGCGGTTTTGCATCGGATGCAGCGCAGTAACTGTGACAACAATTCATATAATTTAATACCGAAATCGATTCCAACAAGGGTGGACAGTAGAGGAAACCTTAACCAACTTGAAGTGTGCACCTGAAGGTTTTTAGAGAAAGATTGCGCTAACTGGAGAGGCGTATTGGTTTAGGCCCAGGTCCGCAGCGGACTGTATTAGGAATGTCTAGGATTCAATGCTTTGCAATTTTTTCTATAACAAAGCGGATCACGCGTCAATCTTCGATACCTTTCGTAGTAAGTTAAATACATCATTCCACATTTGAATGGCTTTTCGTTCAAATTAACTTTATATCTTGTTGGTCGTGAAATAAAATACTTTTTCCATTATGCGGTTACCTTGAAGTTACGAATAGAAACAGTGTCATTGATGGCAAAATAGAAACAAGCCTATTGTCACCACAAGGTATTCTAGGTTATCCTCTAAATACATCGTAATTGATGGTCAATGTTGTTTATCAAAACAATAATCCAATCCATCTGGCATACTATACACAATAGAACAAAAAAAAGAACAAATTCTTGTGTACAAGGTAGAGAGAACTACAATACACTTTCCCCATCGTATACGCAGGCCAAATCTGTGCCGAATGACTCTCTACGCGCATAACAGAAAACATGTCATGGAAAAGCACCTCGACGAAAATTCTCGCCACCCGGAACGCTTAGTTTATTCCGAGGTACTGTACGTTTAACACACCGGGTAGATCGGCCATGTCCACCAGTTTCAACGTTTTCGTATAATTTGCAACAATCATCTTATGTTAGTAGTGTGTCTCCGGCATCCAATCTATACGAGATTGTCACATAATTTTATCCTTCACCGACGTCGGGATAATTTCAATGATTGCTCTGATAGTGTGTTATATGTATTTGAGTTACTTGTATATTGCTTTGTAAAATAATTTCACATTTGTGTCGTCAACTAGAAAGTGTATGCACATATAGTGTACATAGTGAAAATATCCTTGAAATTGTTGTTTCCCTGTCTAATACATATCTCTCCAAGTGTCGTAGCATTTTATAACACCTCAAGGTGTTGAAACAAAAGTAAGAGTGAACAACACATCTCGGATATTATGTGGAAAATGTAACAGATAAAAATTAAAGGAAAAAAAAAACGAAAAATATGTATGCATTCGAATCGCAAGGATACTACTGAAAAATAATTGCTGGTATACCCGTGTAATCTTACAATGAGCTGAGTATACTGGTATGTGGAAAAAGAAACAAAAACAAAAAGAGTCATCAAGTGATTCAGCGCCGCTCTTCTGGGTCTGGTCCGAGCCCGTTGGCTTTCTATCGCCTTGAAGATGTTTTAAGCACAAATTCGAGGAGAGAGCCTTGCACTGCGTCCCTGGTCCCGGTTCCCTGCTCCACTGATTAGAGTGTGTGTGTTATGCATGTACATGGTATTGTATTGTGCATCTAACCTTCTTCGGGTACACAACATTTCAAGGATACGCAGACAAGAGCAGAAATATTTGTTTGACTACCCGCAGTTTTTGTCGCTCTTAAACCTTTTATCTCTACTCCGATGTAACGTCGGGGGATGCCGATGCTGAATCCTAGTATGTGTGTGTGTATGTGCTGTTATCTTGTTTACTCGGAAGCAAACTGTCACTTTAATTACTTTCAAGGAGGTGGATACTCTGTACAAAGAAGGACACCCATTGAAGTCAGTGCAATATAAATTAGTGATGTTATGTTCCACATACGCCAGAGTGAACCTGGTTATTTTTTGTTTCGCCTTTCATCGCATCGTTCTTTGAGGATTTTAATTCCGTGTGATTTTGTGTCTATATGACAGGATGATGAATATGCTTAGGTGAATATTTATTATTTATGGCGTGGTGATTGAGTGAGGGTTGTCGTTCTCATTTCCGTGACATTTTACGATACCATTACCAAGGGTTCAATAGAAATCGATATTTATTGCCAATAAAACCCTTGTAAGGTCAATTAATAGAATGAGAACAAGCACAACAGGTGGTCCGTTTTTTTTTGCTCCAATCGCTGTCTACATACAGTTACATGCATTTAAAACACTAATCAGATTAATTATAATCAATTGCGTTACAGGTATTCCTTTTTTGCTAGTGATAAGGTTTTCTGTATGGGTTCTAATTTCGAATGTGAATTTTATTGGCATTATGATCATGTCTTTCTTCGAGGCATATTCTAGTTGTTTTTTTTTTAATTCATTCAAATGGATATCACTTAATTGTTGGTTCTTGCCCCAGCGATCCGGATCGAGAGGTAGAACGTTGCCAGATGACAGCTTTTTTCGATTGTGTGCTTGTTTTTTAAAAATCATTTAAGTTGTCTGCTGTCTTCAAGAGCCTTTATACTTTTTTGTTCGTTAGTTGAATGGTAGGATGTAGAAAGGTTTGGATTACTACTCTTTTGATACTAAGAAAGGCAGAATGCAGAAGAACTGTCTTACAAACATCCGAGAGTATAATTGCTCTGAAAAGGCTTCTCCATTCGGCATGAAATGTTAAGATCATTTTATTCGTCATAAAAATTAAAACTCACTCACTCGAAAGGCTGTGAGAAGCTAGGCCTGGAATTTCATACGAATTTGTTGCCGCAATTATTTTTTTATTTTTATGTGATTTACTTGATATTTCCACTCCGAGCTAATTGACTTTTCTTCATGAAAGAGTCTTCTATTATTCCGTTGTACAATGAATCGATTAATGCTTGATATCTTGAAAGAGTAATTCACCATAAAATAATGATGGTGGCAAAATACAAAAATGGAATTCGATTACCAAATACACAACACCCACAACCTGTTTGGAGTATGAATGACGTGAACTGCTGTGACATCAATACGTTGACCAAAGAATGACAGGTCGTCAGTTACTCTTGCTTGGCGTCTATATTCTTCTATTTTGAGTTGGCTAATTCTTACGCCCCGAAATGCCAATTTTGTTCGGCTACAAACTGTGGTAAACAAACAGAATAATAAATATCTTCTATTGCCGTCAATTCACACCTCGCCAAATGGGTGCTGTTATGGTCATGTCGAAATAATTTCACTGTCGTTTGAGGCCACTTTAATGGTTTCCAACAAATTAGCTCCACCACCCCATTCGTCATTTCAAAAAACTTCAAATGATTATTCTTATACAAATGTCAATCTGCTTCTTTTCGGTAGGTTGAAGAAAGCGACAAATGTCTAGTGACATTCAGACCGTAAATCTTGCGCCATTGTACATAATTCATTCCGGATGACTGCTACGAAGAAAAAAGGACAAGTTTTAAACACAACGTCGTCGTTGTTCTATTTATGTACACGTTTGTCGGATATACGTTTTGTTGATTCAATTTTTCTTTGAAAGTATCTACCTAGGTGGTTTTCCAGCCCGTGTGTGTTTACCGTCTGTCAATGGCTTTTTAATACACCATTGTATCAGGCATGCATTTATTATCTTTTGTTTTCTTTGAGCTGTTTCAAGTATGCTTGGTGTGTCATAATCCAATCAAATTGAATAGTGTGTGTTCCTAACGGCTTTCGATTTAATGTCATACACAGTGAAAGCATTTAGATTCTTGTTTTTAGAATGAATAGCCACACAACTGTCACTCAAAGTGTAAGAAAAAAAAAAGAATTAAAACTACTACCGTTGAAGGAGTGCAATTTGGGAAATACGAACAAAACAGCTAAACAACATTTCTGTTGAATGAAAACCATTAAACACGAAAACAATTCAAAAAATGGCCGTAAACATCCTGGACGTCGATCATTTCGCTATAAGCGCCATTGTCACAGCTGCAATGCAAATAATATTTTTTATGATCAACTCGGCGTTTCACATGGACAAGCTAACGGACTTTGCCGGTGGAGTAAATTTTATAATTATAGCCCTCTTGACATTCTACTTGGGTCAAATCGACCGGCCCTCCAAGGTGAGTACTATATAATACTGTTTTGTCATTATACTCTATAACATCTGCAGAGTGTGCAATTTTAAGTTATTATTAAACTTGTTTTGTGCCCTTTTCTACACATACATAACATATATACTGGTGTACTAGCGAAAACATGTATCGAAAATCAATGAACTTAACTCTGGTAGTAGCTAGGGAATGAATAGCCTTCTGAGTGTGGCCTCGAAAAGGGTAATTTTGTGCAATTTTCAAGTTCAAACAAATTACTCTATCAAGCTGATGAAACACCATCTAAGCGTTTGAGGGTCTCAAGATCTGAACTTGGTTTTCTTTGTAAGGACTAATTATCGAGTACCTACTTATATTTTGTGGTTGACAGATGGATGCTTTTCCCTGGTGAGTTTACAAGTTAATGTGCAAGATGATGTGAACAAGAATTAATGAATTTCAACAAGAAAAAGAGATAGTTGGCTTTTTATTTTAAGGGTGACGTTTGGCTTACATTGGGTCATTAATCGACTAAATCATTTCCTTTAATATTCACAATTGGATTGCGGTCTTAAGGTTATAACATGAAACACCTATGAGCAAGGGGCTTTGATCGTTTGACAGCTTTGTTGTTGATCCATCAAATTTAGCCGTGTCAAAGAAAGACATTTGCACTTCATGGGCGATAACTGGCATAAATCAAATTTGAAGTTCAGATCCGGCTTAAGTCAATACATAGCTTGATGATGAACACAATTGTGATGGTATCGCTGGCATTAATGAACAGATCCATTTAAATAACTTTGCGAACATCACCAACCACTTGCCGACAGAATCTTTTTACTTAGCTAATAATCTGGGATTTTTTTCTGAAATAAAACCGAGGATGAGGATGATATTCCGGGTGCAATATGGAATACTAAAAATTTCCGTCACACTACAGATTATTTATATAAACTTTAAAAAGTGCCAGCCATACATCAACAAATAAAACAATTATGGTTCCTAACTTCTTCCTAGAGCCATTTTTTTGTTATATAATGTATGTTCCATAACTAGTATCACGTAAACAAGATGGCCGACAAAAAATCTGTGTAGCACATTTTTGTATAGAAGGCAGCACTGCCTCGTATTGCCAGTCGACTATTTCCGTCGAACAGTCCACTCATCTCACGTGGTGGGTTTGTCTGACATTGTAAATATACAATAATAACTCATTCGAGTCAAATTAATAATTTCGGGGAATACTCGATCCGATTGATCGCAAGAATCAAAGAAATATTTATCGCATGGTGCGGAAAAAGTCGAAGCTGTCAAAAGCTGAAACACATGAAAACAGTATATGTACACAGTGAGTCGCAGGATAGTAAATGTTTTGGTTTCTTTAACACTACGCGTAGTAAATTAGATAAAACGTCAAATGTGCATCCAAAAGGGTAATTTTTTGTTCCGTGTGTCAATTGCCTTAAATTTGATTATGGGGACGTTTAAGAAACTAGTTTAGTAAGTCTGGCAGCTGGGTGTGTTTCAGTGTTTCTTGGATTAGATTGGTCAAGTTAACAGTTTTTTTTTTCGACAAAACTAGGCAAGAATTTAATGACTGAGTATACTAAGTTGACATTTTATATATGTGTCTGGCGTAGAAAACGTCACGTTCGTGACCAATTTAGTTTTTGTGTTCAGGGTTAATCTTGTCCAAACCAATCTAGTCGACTTAAGATATATTTATGAGTTTTCCCATTTTTCTGACACTAAAGTGGTGACTGGTGATTAGACTGTAAAATTTGTTGATGCTTTGTTTTGCTTGGGATTTTCTGGATTAATTAAACCAACAAATTTCAAATGATTATAAGCGTGAATTGGAGTTTGTTAAACTTCTATTATGCAACAAATATTACGTACATGTCAGACACACAGTCTTTGCTGCGTAAATATTCTAATATGTTTCGTGTTTATAATTGTCTCACGAAAATATTAGAACAAATACTAAATGCATTTGACATAATGCCTTAAAATAGAATTAATTTTAGATAACGTAAATCCTTTTGCTAAAAGCAAATACATAATTTATTCTTCAGAGTTTGTGATTAAGTTCACTGAATAACGCTTCCGCGGAGCGCAATTTAAAGTTATTTTACTGGGTTCAATTCCTGATTACTTCTTTTGTCTGCTAATTGGTACAGTTGAACAAAAGGGTTACAATTAATTTAACCCATCCAATCAACAGACAACGTAAAACGAATTACTGCAAAAGGCAGAAATATAATTACAATATCAGAGCATTTTTTTTCATATATTAAAACGATTCTTAAATACTCTAGTACAATGTACAAACTAATCTAATAAATATTAAGAACGGTGACAGACTAGGAAAGCCTCTAAATTGCCCTTAATATTTTGTGAGTCATAGTGTGTAATTTTATATGGAAAATTTCAGTTCGTAAAAAACTAGCCTAATGTTTATTAGTAACGTGCGAGGTAAACTGGCATTTCTGACTACGTCGTGCCACTTCCTATTTTTGATTGAATACAGATTCTCGGACACTCGTCATTTTCCTATTAGCTGTAAACATTCATCTTAAAGTCTCGTGCACCGAGATTTTGATGAGATTTTTGACATTTAAATGCTCCCGTCTCTCAAAGTTTGTATTTGTGCCAACTTTCGTGCCAACTACGTGCTCACACGTTACACATACACTCGTCATTGCACTAGGTGATTAAGTAAAGAAAGTAATAAACAAAGAGGAGAACAATTGACAGAGGCGGGCGTCTACTGGTCTATACACATCTTTCTGTTTTCTACTGTCCATGTTATGATTGCAATGGATTTCCGTCAATATGTCGTTATATAAGCTGATTTCATTCCGAAATCGAATCTTGAAATGATTTTTCTTTTTCTAGGACCGCACAAAGCTTTTTTTCACCTCACAGTTACAAACAGATAAATCACGCTCGACACCATACGCTAGGCAGTATAAAAGTTCCAAAATAAATTCAAAATTTATTAGTTTCGAGAAATTATTTTCAAATCCATAACTCTAAAAATAAACAAAACACAATACCCAACGGATATGTATTAGCGAAGATAAATATTTTAAATCAAAATAAATGTTTTGAAATCGCTTTTATACAGCGCAATTTTTACGTTTGTATATCTGGCGAATTTTTCTTTTTGATTTTGTTTTTCTACTTTTTTTTTTATTTTCATATGAATTTAAATTTTAAAACGTGTCTGCTTGAACCTTTATTTATTTCGGTTTACACTCTAATTTGTGGCCAACATATTAATGAATTGTTTATAAATTCCATCTGTGTGTGTATACTTTCAGTCGTACGACAGCCGACAGTTGATGGTAACGATTTTTGTGTGCCTCTGGGGAGCGAGGCTGTCCGGATACCTATTTTACAGAATAGTAAAAATCGGTCGTGACAAACAGTTCGAGGATACAAAAAGGAACATCATCCGATATGCGATATTTTGGACATTTCAGGTAACTATAGAAAAAAGCCCACACTAAAACTGACATTTTCAACTGTTGCTCTTGCTGTCACAGATTCGGTTATTTTATTCGCTTTTTTTGTATCTGTGCCTTTAAAAGGATTCTGGGCTCTCGTGCATGCATTGAGGAAGTATCACCGCAACACCACAGTAAAACCATTATCCTTACCGGAGATAATGGACCATCCATATCTGTCATGTATATTTTATGGGATTTGCTTTACGTGTTGCGTTCTTTGGCATTCGCTGGCATGAACATTCAAGCAATTTTAAGGTATTTTATTGCATTGCCATGGGCAATAATGGTTGCTTGACTTATGGTCGACATTGAACATTTTTAGAAGAAACATAGTTTTCGTCAGCAAACTCCATGTGGATCTTAGCCATTACTATAGCTTGTGAAATTTTTGTATATAAATCGAAAAATGTATGTTACGTACAGGCTATAAAGGCAGGTTTATCCTACCTGTTATTTTGTGCATGTGCTTCTCTGATAAGTTCATTTCTTAAAGCAATATTAAATTCCACGTATATCGTGTATTTGGAGAGGGCAGACTCTGGAACGTGTTCGTGCCTCGAAAGCTGGAGTAATTGATTTGAAATGCAAATGCATGCAGGGCATTCGTGTGTGAATATGTGTACAGGCACAGAACAGCAATTATCTGTTGTCAAATTCGAAGACAGTTTGCGACAGGCAAAATTACCCAAAAATAGGTACAGGAGCGGCATGAATAAAACAAGAATTTAAATATGATTTGAAAGGGATTACTCAAAAACTTACCGACCTAAATTTGTTGGTTAAAAATTCCTACAATCCATTGTGTTTTACTAAATAATGTTGCCGCATTTAAAAATAACTTGTAGCCTTCGCATAATCAAAGAACACTAATTTCCATTTCATCGAATTTACAAATATTTTCAACAAACTTATCCTCCAGTTATTTAAGAAAAATTTACACATGCATCAAAGTTAATGATATCCAAAAGCGGAAAATACGCAACGATGTTTGTCCTGACTTATTTCTAGTATATAAAACATCTCCTTTCAAATAAAACTATTCGCATTTTAAAAATATATAATAACTAACCAATAGCATTCACACATTTTAACATTTAATGTTAAAATGTGGTATTCACGAACTCAATCACATTCCTCCACGGTTGGCAGCATTTTTTTTTTTTAATTTTTTATATGTTTTTGAATGTCACACGGATTCTAATTGACATAACTCCGATAGGAAAACATAATAACGACATTTGAAAAACGTTTGAAGGGGCCAGAGGGAAGGTACAGCTGTGAGTTGGGGTGTTGGGGGGTCTCAGTATGATTTGTCTACGATTTCAAGTATGGTCAATAAACTCGTTAATCAGATTCGTATATGGCATATATTCAAAACTGTTTCAATAAGTAAGAGTTAGGCCTAGACCTCTGGCTCTATTTTTGGCTGGCATTCTCTGACAGTGGAAGCTTTAATCTTTAACAAAACTCTGAAAATAATAATTTAATTGCTGGTTGCGAAAACCTTACTTCATCGTTTGCGTAATTTTTCAATGTGTTGTTTCATAACTTGAAGTTCACATCTGTATGGAATTCCAAAACTACACCTACGGAAAAATACATACGTAAATTGCTTACAGCACACAGTTCTCAAATACGTATCACAAAGAGTATTTCTTGCACCCGTAAATTATGAGGTACACACAAATTTGCATCGTTCTTGTACTAGATTATTCTGCATAAATAGTCGACTCGTACGCCCTCTCGTCTCTTGAGCTTCCTTCCATTTCGCATACGCGGTGCTCGAGAAATAACAAACGCGTCAAATAGTGATAGGCCATGTGATATGCACATGACTCAAACATGAACAAGTCGAATGTTTTGAGGCTTTCTATAACCTCGACCCTCGTCAACGCTGTGCTACCTCGAGGGACAACACATTTTTGTTGCACACGAGTATGTGATTATTTCGATGAAAGGGTGTCACTGAAGTTTTTATTATTTGAGTCAACTTTGTGGGCAAATAAACACCATGCAGCGTCCGCGATTTCGAGAAAACATTCAAAGATTAAGAACTAAGGTACCTAAAATAAAAATAAATGACCAACTGTCAGCTGTCACCATAAAATTAAATTCATGTTACGTACAGGCTATGTACGGCTATTACGATTATATTCATAGTTGGACAACTATCAGCTGTCAAGTAAAATATACATTACGAAAATATCGAAAATTTCAGTATAATTTTTTGGCATTTATTATAAAAAGGAAGGAATTAATCGAAAGGTATTGTTCATACAAAAAAGGTGTTGCCTTCAAGGCAAACATTTTGACCATTTATGTAATTTTCTTCGATACTAGTAGATTCTCCTAAAATTTGTTTAGTTTTTTAATTCATGACAGATGAATTCGAGTTCGAATTTATATTTTGAACACCCTGTACGTGCTTGTTTTCCTTTTACACTTCACACACAAGGGCTTCATGAGTTAACATCAAAGGATAGTCGGTAGTTTCACAAAGTTTTTGCTCCTACGTAAGTTAGTTTCGTACGTCCCCCACATAATCCCCGCTCTATTTTTACATCTCCACAAGGAACAAGTTTCCATTAATCTTCGGTATTTTTTGCGTACTTTCGCAACTTGCAAACGGAGCCATGCAATGCTCGTGATTCAGGCCAATTACATGCACTAGCACTGATTTTGCGAATATTTTCCACTTTGGTAATGAGCTTACGACTTGCACAGATGGTCAGAGAACAGCCACCAAGGGCAAGGTGCATTTTCGAACAATTGTGAACATGCACATATACTAACCCTAGAGCGTAGAAGTAATTACGAGAATGATTTTGTTATTAAATCGTGTGGCGCCATAATAGAGATTTTCTTTTGTTTTATTCGTGATAAAATCTTTAAGAACTAAAATGCAAATTCACTCAATCAATAGGGAGAAGGTAATTGTTCTTTGGGGTTGGACATAGAACTGATAGCAATCCACAGCCATATCATATAGACGTTACAGAGAGACACTTGTAACCGGAAGACATTGTACTGCATTGTTTGCATCTATTTGCGAATATTCGATTACCCAGTAACAATAGGTATCAACAAACAAACGTTTTCAGTTCACCGCTGGCTGTCGAAATAAGTAATCGAAACCCTAATCGATGGGTATTCAGACTCAACGCAAATGTATTCCGGAATATTCATCGATGGGTATTGATTTTGGTTTGAAATAGTAAAGTGATTTTTTATAGGTATAGACTAAAGTCTGTATGAAGTGTTGGATTGTTATTTGATACTTCCGTACACTTAAGAAGCTTTTACGGCTGTAGTAGAGTTCTGAGAAATTCGTCGCTTGGCGTACTGCGGGGAGGTTCTGGTTTCGCTGTCGTTAGATTTCACAAGGACGAATTCTTTGTAGGTTTCTCTTTCGTACTTTTGTAAAGTTGAAAGATGGATTATTGAATTCGAAAACAAGTACATTTGTTTATTTGCTCTATTTCTTTTCCCAATGCAATACTTTTGTATGACTCCGCTTTAGGAGTGAGTGTCAGAGCAGACCCAAGGCTAGTTTTTTTCAGAACAAAGTAACATGGAAGTGCATAATCTTTCTTGAGCAGAAATAAAAAAACGTTTGTTTTCGTTTATCAAACGTTTATCTATCCATCCTACTTCTTTCATCCAATTATATTGACAACAGTTGGTTTTTTCCTCATGCTTTCTGAATCTAGACGGTTACTTCGATAAAGCTAGGTATCTATCAAATCAGAGACTTTTAAAAGCGTGGAACTAGATTATTTCGGTTTTAAAACTTTGGTTTGATTCACTTCTCTTTCAAACGGTCACTTTTGTGTCAAAATGTATCCGAAGATAGTTATACATGGCCTTGAGCCCGAACAGCGTTCTTTAGCATTCGGAATGCACCAGTTGTAAAATCGTCTTTCCTTTGGACATAATTTCGTATTGTCTTTTTAAAAAACAATCGAATATGACAAAATTAAATAAACTCAGGTCAAAACTGAAAAGATTCTTCACTTTCAGACAAGTACATACCTGTCCTCTTATGTCAATGCATTCTTTTTCTGTCAAACTATCAGCCATTTTAAACAGTCTTCTTTTTTTTCATTTTACAGGCAGTATGGGTGTATGTCGTATCACTTCCGGTTATAATAATAAATTCACCGCGCCATTCGCAACCGAATGCACCAAAAACGATGACAACTTTAGATTCCGCGGGCTCAGGAATGTTTGTTGTTGGACTACTAGCTGAAACTTATGCGGATTTACAAAAATTCTCCTTTCGACAAGATCCAGCCAATCAGGGAAAGTTTTGCAATGATGGTGAGTAGATGCAATAAAATAAGTGTCTTCGCGTACTTTTCTCAGTCGATTTTGGAGAATATCGGGAAGAGAGGCTGTCGAATTGTTCTGCTATCTCAGAAAATACTAAAAAGTACGGGAACGGTTTGACCAAAAGTTTATCAAAAATATCAGTTTTTATGGCTGGGACACGTAAACGTCAGTTTATATCCCTTTTTCTAGGATTTTGTAAAGATTCAATAAAATTCGTGCGATTTCACAAAGATTCAACTAATACTAAAAAAATACTAAAACTATTACAAAAATTCTAATACAATTTTAATTATAATAATAATAAAGATGTTTGAGTGTTAGTTAAATCTGTTGACACAGCATTTCCGTGAGACTTGACTTGCGAATGCACGCACTGCGACTAAACCGCTGCATTTTAGAATTGAGTGCAAAGATATAAAAAACATTTAAGTGCGTGGAAATAGGGTATAATCTTAAAAAATTGCTTAAAATGACAGATCAAATTTGCATTGCATAGTTTCGCAGACTATAGGCGTGTTTTTATGAGCTTCGTTCCCAGTAAAGCAGGATTTTCAGCACACAATTACAACAACTACTGCGAGTCTCGAACTGTCAAGTCAAAAGCTGCAAATCCTACTTTACTTTGCTTTGCTGAGAACGAGCTCAAAAAACAGGTCTTATATAAAGCTCCATGATTTAATCCACCTTTTACTACGTTAGGTGTAATTTGTTAAACAGCAAAGTAATGTAAAATATAATCGTCAGCACACAATTACAATAACTATACTTTTCTTGACACTTCCGAGATTCATACTAGTTATTTATTAGAAATGACTTAACAGTCGTAGCGTATTGCAAAAACTTTTTGAGATGTGTCATGTGTTCATTGCTCGAGCCAAATCAAATTTTAGCATTTTAGCTGCTCTCCAACTTTTCTCTCCAAACATCAGCTAAAATCCTAGCTAAATTTTGACGGAGAATACGCTGTGGATAAGTGTCAAAGAAAACGGCTCTTATTTGGAAAAAAATCTTTCAGAAATTCATTTCTGTCTTATTTCAATCATTTCAGATGATAGACACTTCTTGTCGAGGTAAGTAGTCATTAAAAAATCTCATCCGTAACACAAGAAAGCAACAGTACACAACGATCTGTCAAAATTAAACTTAAGAAAATGTGCACCCATTAATGGGAACACTCAATTTTAACAGATATGAAGCACATTCTGAAGCAAAAGTTTGATTTTTTAGCTCTAGCTGTGTACCACTCGGTTTCTACTTTTATAAGTAATGGAACACAAAATGTGACTGGGCCGTATTCGTTTACTTAACTTTGCTTTGCTAATATAGTGGTTCAATAAAACTAAACGTGATCGCTAAATAGGAATAGAGTATATTACATATATTTAAAACCAACAGTTAACAAACATTGGAATTGAATAGATTTGCGTTCGCTCATCGTAATCTCATTCGCGGAGTGCTTAAGGGGGCAACCAGAATTGAGTCGCTTGCTCTGTCATGTAGGGCTGTCAAAATTCAAAAATCAAAAGCTTAAACTTTGTCAAAATGCACGAAAATGAGCGAATGCGAAACTATACAGAATATATTTCCTGTTTTTGCTTTGGGCGTATTTATTGACATTGCAAAAGACTTCAATCTTGTGCAGCAATAGGCCTGTTTTTTGAGCTTCGATCTTTTCAGCAGGCAATTACAACAACTACGTTCTACTTGACACTTTGAGAACTCAGAGTAGTTGTTGTAATTGCGTGCTGAATATCCTATTTTACTTTGCTTTGTTGAGATCGAAGCTCAAAAAAACACACCTAATAAAGCATAATCCTGCAGCTTTCTACCCATTCCGTTTGTTTTATTGGTTTTTCGTGGATTTTTCTGTACGTAGCTTTTGGCGCTACCAGGACAGCGGCGATAAAAGTTGTCCGATTTTATTAAACTCATTTTTGACTGTCGAAGATTGTCCCGGAAATATTTTTCTTTTGTACACAAAATCTCCATGCAAATCGCATGTTTGCTTTCCAGAGTTTGAGGGCCACTGGAAAGAATGGTTATGCACTATGTACAAAGCAACTTTTGCGCTGTAATTTTTGTTACCCATTATTTTTCCATATTTTTTGTCCTGCCCTGATTGTTTTGCAATCGAACAGACATAAAATTACATATCTTATCTATACAACCGAAAACAACACAAGGGTAAACAAGCCAAAAATACGCTGTGGGCTTATTTGGCAACGAATTTGTCTTCGCCCAAAAGCCAATAATTATGTTTGTGCTCAATGAAGCTGCATGCCTTTGTTGAAATGCTTCCAAACCAATGAGTTCCTACACAATTTATGTAGAGAATCCGACGAGGATAAAAACTTCTCCAAGTTATGGCCTAAAAGGAAATTAAAAATTCAGCGAATTCGTTTAAAGGGCTCAACTGTCAGCACCATATTTATCGATACACTTTTTGGATTAAGATTAGCTATGCGCACATTTTATTTTCTTTGATAAAAACTCTCACGTTTAATTATAAAAGCTGCAATATTCAAAATTATCTTATCATCATTTAAAGTAATTAATAATAAACATGTATAGTATGGAAATGAATGGACCTTCACCTCTTGTGGGTAATGGATTTATTTTTGTAAAGCACCCTAGCTAACTTAATTTTGAAGTAAATTGTTATTCTAGAAAATAAATTACCGCACAGCTCCACCGACAGCGCTGTTAATATATTTTTAATTGTTGGAAAGCCCCAATGAACCTGCTGCCACTCGTGTTTACTCATCTACTCTTAATTCGTCTGTCGACAAACAGGCTCCCCCCAATTAAAAAACGGCACCACACTGTTGATTTGGCTTGCTGACGGACAGCCATCATTCTCTGCTAGGCGAACTCGAAATTTAATTAACTGTGAAATGGCCTGTGTGATTAAGTCTCACAGTGTCCTGCTCCTGCCTCTTTTCATCGATTCGATTTTTGATTGAATTTTAATGTCATCATGCAGCAAAGCTGAAAGCGTCAACTGTCCTCCTTAGAAAGCAAGCTTCAGGCTTTCAACATTCACCCACACATTGCCGGGATACAGCAGCGTATTCTCCAATCGGTGTATGGGTGCCGTTTTGTTTTGTGTTCCCATTCGACAACTAAATGCACCGAATGAATATAATAATGTGCAAATGTTCTTCAAACTGCTTTGTGTTCATCAATCCTTGCATACCACCCTTTTAAGAGGATGACATGTAAACTAGTTTGCGCTAGATACATTCAAAAACTCATTTAATCCTGCTCCTTCAACCATCTGCACTAGGTATGCCATGTTCGTGTTTACCTGTTTACGGATTTTTCTTTCGTCGTACCAGCTCTAAAACAGAAGACTGAGTGGCATCGTTCCCGTTGATGGGACAACTTGACCCGCACCCATTCGGTTGACCTTCACATCTCGTACACGAGTATGTGCTGTGTACACAATAGACATATATGTTGTGCTCATTAGAGCGAAATGCACGTGCAAATTAAGACTGCCAGCATCCGCATTGTTATTCATGTATGCGTTTTGTTTTGTTTCAATTTTCTATTTAAAGGACTATGGAGCATGTCGAGGCATCCCAACTACTTTGGGGAGGTGGTTATTTGGTGGGGAATATTCGTCGTATCGCTCAATGTCATTCGCGGACCTGAATGGGTAGCTATAGCCTCGCCCATCTTCACCACATTTATCATTCTTTTCCTCTCGGGCATCCCGCTGCGAGAACGCTCCGCAGACGAGAAATACAAAGAGTAAGAATGTGACCTTTTCAATTTTGGATCAATTTGTAAAAATAACTCATTTTATCATTCACAGCCTGATGGACTATCGAAAGTACAAGGCGTCAACGTCTCCGCTCATCCCGATTCCGCCGTCGGTGTACGTCGAGGTGCCGAGTGCGTTG
Source organism: Cheilosia vulpina (assembly GCA_916610125.1). Taxonomy (NCBI): domain Eukaryota; kingdom Metazoa; phylum Arthropoda; class Insecta; order Diptera; family Syrphidae; genus Cheilosia; species Cheilosia vulpina. The sequence continues at coordinate 51,945,581 of OU744278.1, forward strand.
AAATTCATTTTATGCTGCGAGTTCCCACTCTACGACACCATGGATATACAGAAGGATCTCAGCCCTTATTCACTTTCTATGGCCCACTCGCATTCTCACATATAGCAATCAGTTACCCACAGTGGGAGCGGGCAGCATGGCCAGCTCACTGTGGGGCATCAGGTTCAGGGATCCAGTAGTGGTTTACATCAAAATCAACATGGGCAACACCATCATCACCATCACCACCATGGCCATCATGGTCACCATGGACATCACAGCCATAGCTATCCGCATGATATTGAGGGTGGCGCTACGGGCGGTGTCAGCTCACGCAGCTCATACATCAAAACAACAAGCAATCCCTATCAGAACGGTGGAAACTACATGAACACATATAGTTACGAGCGTCGAGAGGCCACCGACGATGAGGACGACGATGATGACGATGGCATCATTTACATGCCCGGTCCGTCAACATCCAAGCAGGCTACTCATCATATGGGCGAAAAGAAAACAACACCCGTGGATGTGATGAAGAGCAGCACTTCGCCGGCGTTAGAAACAACCGAGTTGCAATCTGAACCCATTCCTATAAAAAGCGAGAGCTTCATCGCAAAAGTCGAGACCGAACAGTATGTCAATCCAGATGGCGCTTCAATTACAATCACAACTATTTTGTGATTACTCCTTCTAGATATTTTATTCGTATGTGATTTCTTAATCAAAAAATGTTCGAATGACTCAATTTTTCTCAAGCCATATCTGCCATTCTATTATATTTAATTGTTATTTAAATTGAAATTGTTAAAAGAAAGAAGAGAAACAAACATATTTAATATACCTACCTTATGTACTCAATGTTCTTAGAGTAAAACAAAAACCAAAGAAAATATTTACTAAGCATGTACATTTTGTATAGTCTAATTAAAAAGGAAATTAAAAATTTATAACAAAGAATCAAAATAGTTAACAAATGTAAATTGTTAAGAGAAGATTACTTATATCAAGCATACATATTAGGTACTTATGTAGAGTTAGTTTATTGGTTTAAACGGGTTTTTCGTGTTTAAGTGAAGCCATTTTTATTATGCTATGGCAACAGTGCACAAATTGGGCAAGTTTTGTTGTAATGGTAATGCGGACAATCATTGTTGGTGGAACGTGTTAAACTCTGTCCACCGGCTGTCACTCTGTCAGTCATATGGGACGTTCAAGAATCTTAAGTTAAGTAATGCCGTGAGTCACTTCTGAAACCGATCCATTGGCACACAAAATATACTTCTGGTGAATAGAATTTCGTTTCTCGATTTAAGGTCAGAAGCCGTGGATCAATTTTCGGCATTTCAATACAATTTGTGGATAGAACAAGAAGAAGTTTTCTTGTTTCATTTGATTTCAGAATGAGTGAAACCAATGGAAAATGCAGTAAAAACGTCATTATTCTGACAGATGGCTGACTCGTCGAGTTTCAGTTTTTATGAGCCTAAATTGGTCACGTAAATTGTTTTTTCAGTTAACGTTTACACGCGGACTCCACTAGAGATATATCTCTCCAACTAGATGTCTGACATCTATACCATACAATTTTCTCATATCTCTGCTGGGCAAATGATGCCATGACATTTCATTTCGTAAATCGCTACGGCAAGAGAGGTTGTAGTTGACTACCTACGCCAAAGAACATCACCGGCTTGAGGAGACAATAAAATGAGTCAAAAAACGGCATTTCCAGACGAAAAGCAAAAAAAAAAGCTGTCAAATTCATGTCAAACATCCATGCCAAGAAATAATCGCTGACATCCAATCATGAGATGAAATAGAGTGACTCCACATGATATTTCATCTTATGATGCAGACGGGGTCGGGGTGTTATGGATGTAGCTGACAAATCTCATCATCTCTTTCATTACAGTTGACAGTTCCCATATTTGGTTGACGTAGAAAAAGTGAGGGTAAGACTAGACCAATCTAGGCGACTTAAGAAACATAACTTTTGAGAATGAGCCCATGGATTAAACGAATTGCCAAACGTGTTTAGCAAACTTGACAAATAGACTTTGATGTGTTTGGCATCCAGCCTGGGTGCGTTCACATATACTTAACGCAACGTCTCAAATTTCTTCAAGGTTGCAAAAACAATAAAGTGGTAAGGAAACGCTCTCTTATTGAGATGTTGAAATAATATTTCACTACAAAAACACCAAGTGCGGAGACAAAACAATTGTCAGATCGATATCAATGAAAATAGTTCATCAAGTGAATCAGAAGAATCTGGTATGGATTACGAAAAATTACGACTGAAGCCGTTCTGCACTGGATTTAGCTTATGTGGTATTTCGATTCGCTCTCAGATTTCAGATTTCTCGTGTCTAATCGAACAAAAAAACGTCACTTGCTCTTTTATTTTGTTAATATTCGTGCGATTTGTATATGTGTTTCGACACTTTTATTAAGCGTTTTCCATTCACTGGTTGAATTTTATATTAAATCATTCGAAATTTGCACCCAGATTGATTTGTAAATATTTGCACATAAATAATTAACAAAAATAGATCCGATACGTTGCGTTTCCTTGCAGTGGAAAAATTTCACTGAAAAGTAAACAAACTCCACTAGCTGTCAAACTCAAACGCACATGTTTTGGTAAATCTGAAAAAATCCAGATTCGCAAAAGTGCTCTAAAATCGGAAAGAGATTACTTTTTTTGTACCCAACGAACATAAAAAGTGCTCTGAGAGCAAAAAAGTTCTCTGAGAGCGCCAAATCGAATTCCACATTACTTTCATCTTCTGTATTTGAATGGAACATGCTAAAACAGTGTTTTGTTCAAATGTTATAATATGTATTGTCTTCTAAAATCTTGTTGACACTAGTCGGCTATAGTATAGGAAAGTAGTATTCCCTAACTTTTTGTAGTTCAAATGTTGTGCCAAAGTGGAGGCCGCTACAACTATACCTACAGTTGTATCAGACTGGGATGTTTCGCGTTTGCTCATCTCAGTCGCATTTGTGCGAGGTTATGTTGCTTTAACTTTTTTGAACACGAATTTATGTTTTCTGTAGATCGCAAACAAATTATCGTCATTATTGGGAATACCTATATAAATCTGGGTGGATTTGTGTGTATCAAAAAGCAAATAAAAACTTCTCATAATAATAATAAAATGTCGAGCTAGCTGTAACCGCCCAGCATTGTTCGTTCCGTTCCAATGGTTCATGTCAGCCTGATCTGAAATGTGTCCCATTCATTACAGGGAAAATTGGTAAAATCCATTTAGCGCTTTCGAAGCATGGGTAATACAATACTAAATTCGAAAGAAGCAGCTAAGTTTCATATCATTGGGTATGTATTTTATTTTGCCTTAAAAGCAAACATTCTCATTGATAACAAATATGCAGCTTTGCAGATGTTAATTAGTTTTAAAGTTACCAATTTATAATTTGGTCTCAAAATTATAAGGAGGACCTTCTTACAATGAGCTGATCATTATTAAAAGTGTAATTGTACCTTAAATTTTAACAAAAATGGAAACATATCGAAATTTCGAATGACACCTACACTTGGACCAGGAAGTAGTGACTTTTCACTTTATTATAAAAGAAAAATAATAAAATGTATAAACAAAATACAAAAATGGTGTATTCATATACATATAATAACAATGTTAACTTTAGCTTTTAGAATTTTGTAAATATTGTTATTATTTTAGCTAACGAAATGGTACGTGCCAATATTGCATTCTTATTAATGAAACAAATACATTTTTAGTTCAATTAGCGTAAAAGAGGAGAAAGTCATAATGTGCCTGAATTTTGCACGGCTTTGCTAGAAATACCTGACTAAATAATAAAGTAATTGTTAATTTTAACATTTTGTATAAACAGAATAGAAGTAGACATACAAATATGTATTACCAAATATCATTTTGAGGAAAATACCAACGTACTAATATTAATATTAAAAAATAAAACCTTTTTTTCTGACATTGGTAATAATAATAAATGGCACCATTTGTAAGTTTTTCTTTTGTTCATCTGACAGGCGTAAATAATACAAAGTGAAATACAGTTCCAACTCTATTTCCGAAGTTCAGTTTGATTTTTTTTTAAATATGTCTCTCCATTTCCCAACTATATACTTACTATCCATTCGAGCATTTTAAAAAAGCAATATCTATTATATAAACGATTTTTGAAAGCTTCAGTGAGAGAATAAAATAAATAATCCCACCACGAAAAGCATATTACACTAATGAAATGATCGTTAGAACTAAATTAAAAAGATTGTTCACAAAAACGAAATAAAAAGTTACAGTTAACTACATCCGCAAATTCTTACAAGGGACAAACAAAAGAATACTTTTAACAAAAATATAAAAATTTGTTAAAAAATGTTGTGCTAACATTTTAAAATTTTATATGTATACGTATATGAATCCAAAAGTATATCTAACATAAAAGTAATATTAAGAAATAAATATTTTCTTTCAATTATTTAAAAGAAAAACTTACAAAATATAATAACTAAATTTATATAATAACTAAATTTCCAATCTACCTACTTCCAGTTTGTTTTTTTGGTTGTTTAAAATCTTAAATATAAAGAATCAAATACTCGTATCTATAGCTTTAAACTTAAAAAAAAATTCAGCTCAAAAAACTATTCTCAATTTGTTAAACCTTACCTATGTGTATTTTTTAACTCTTAAGTGAAATTTAACCTAAGAAACGCCTTCATCGTCCCTTAATTTGTAAATTTCAATAATACTTTGTAACCATTAAAATTAGAAACATAATTATTTTTAATTACTGTTAGGCTATGTTTTTGGTGAACTGAAATTAATGTGGCAGTCTGGTAGTACACTTTTAATTAAGGACTTCTTCAAATTTCAATGATAAGTTAAACGAATTCGTTAAGCTGCTTCATTTAGCAACAAACAGATAAACACACACATGTATGTATATAGAACAGCTTTAATATCAATTGTAGAACTACGTTGTATTTCTTTAATAAAACAAAAAATTAAGTTGGTACTGAGTGCAGTTTGTTTTTTGAAGTTTCAGATTTCTGCACCGGGGGAGAAACGTCACAAAATCAGGGGCGTACAATACAAATATATTCTTTCAATCTTTTTTTTGATTCGCTTTTTCACTTTTTACAGATCTCGATATTTTTTCAGATTTACACATACTACCACAAATACATACAGCACAGCTGTTTTACGTCATTTAAAGAAGTTTGTTTTAAAACAAATGTGCAAAGTTTCGTGAAAACCAAAATAAAGAAATATATAAACAGCAATTGTCATAGTTTTGGAGGAATTATTATCTTCATTGTTTTCCTCATCATCTGCAAACTACGAATCACCGAAACTACTCCATTTGTATCTACAACAGAGGAAACATTTTTCAAGCCGATTTCCATGGTTGATTTTACCAAAAACAAATGCAATTTGAGCAGCTGATATTGTTGTCTAATAACGCACTAATCCATTTACAGAAGATGATCAATTTCATTGCATGTTCCATGAGCCGCATAAAATCTGAGATCTGAAAAAGATTTTTGGTGGTCCCGACATTAAATTCCAAAGAAAACGTTCACAAAGATTTCGGAGCCAAGAATAAATAGTTGGGTACCATTTTTGGAATTAAAGCTCTTAACAATGGCCACGACTCCATTTCATTGAATGCTAGATAGCTAGCAACATGTTAAACGTAGAATTTCGCTACTGAAATCTGCAAATAACTTATTTGACAACGTTTAAAATAGTGCTGCGTTGATTTTCTTAATGGCGGACAAAAAAATAAAATAAATTTGGAAAGCGAAAATGATAAGAGAGGCTGTGAAACGAGCATACCTTGATCACATGTAGTTATGGTCACCCATAAGTACTTACTAATAATGATTCCCTAACAATCTATAATAATCGGTCTGCGCTGCTGCACTTTATTGATTCAGAACTATGAAGTCATCTTTCTTTTAAGAATAAGCAAAACACGCAAATTTATAAAAAAATAAAAAGTGTCATTTTAAAAAGAAGCACAATTTTTATATTATAAAGTATTTTTATTCTTTCTTAGTAGTTTCAGTGTAAAAATATAATGTAAGTGGTAGATACATATCAAAAATCATACTTTACAGCTTTAATTGGCCAAAATGAGAATTTTCTTTAGTTCAGAAACTTGGGATTGTTGTGAATTTTTGTTTAGTTATATTCGATATTGCTTAGGTGTTATTTGCTAAATTTAAATTTGTACAATTGACAAGGGATCGCGTGTATAGTTTAGTCACCCAAAGAAACCGCCCTGGACAGAACACTATTAATATCATAAGGTGGAAAGTTTTGTAAAAGTTTCACATTCGATCCAAAATCGTTCTCTAGTATTTGCTCCCGTAAAATTCTGAAAGAAAATAAAATTTTAAACCTTGCAAATTGGTCATGATTTGTTGTGACTTACATTATCATTGCACAGCATACTTTGATGAGAAAATCGAAACGATTTTCATCCGAGAACACCGAATCCCAAATTCGGACGACATCTGGCAGTGGAAATTCTTGCGACAATAGGAGGGTTAACCACCTAAAATCAAACAAGTTCGATGTGAAGATGTTCATCGAAAAACTAATAACCTACCTAAAGCTATAATATTGTGGATGTAGTTCTTGTTCTCTTAGTCTTTCGTGGATGAGCGGGTCCTTTTGTTTGAGCATTGTCGATAACTTAGCCATCATGTATTTGATACCTCCTTCGGAGTCATCTAGAGTTTTAATGAAGAAATCACGAATTTCTCCCATCAGTGATGTGAAGCAGAAAAAACAATCTGCTTCGGCATGTTCTGCAAGGTGATTTATTTAAATGAGTGCTTCAGACCATATTTGTTTGGTGGTGGGGGGACTAACTTCGATATTCTATGTCTGGATCTGAGGCCATCACATAGTAAATTGGTCCCACTATCTCGTTCATTCCTTGGACATAACCCTGACCGGGGTTAAGTTTGGCATAGAGAAACAATATTCGCTGAACAACTTCCCAATGGGCCTCTTGGCCCTCTTCCATTGCTTCGTAGTTTTCATTAGAACGCTTCGTGATAAGACTTATCTAAGAACATATTGACGACATTAGCTGCTTCAGAATACATAAAGAAACCGATGAAAAATGCGGCTGGCTAGAAAGTTTAAAGAATACTAGCAACACCGAGTTAGAAATAGTTCATCAACGGCAATAAAACGAAAGCCGAGAACTAGGTGTTAGCTTGTATAAACGGTCAAAGTAAATGGCTGCTTAGGAAGAATAAAAAATCAAAAGATCAAAGATAGTCAAAAATATCCAATTAGCGAGAGACAGTATCATCTACTGCCGCGCAGTACACTGAGATTTCTCAAACCCTAACCCTTTGAAAAAGAATTTAGTACAGACTGGTTTAAATGACCTCAATAAAACGACAATTTTTTCAGATGCGATTATGTTTCATGTGACTTGGAATGGACCATTCCAGAACGTTTGCATATTCAAAAACATAGCATCAGCACACAAGCTGCCTAAAACTGCTGTTGAAAATATAAGCCTGCCTTCTTAGTATGCGACTTCCTATTGCTTAGGCCGTACAATGGAAACATCTTTCTTAAAATCAAACCCTAAAATACGCACTTAACAAAATAATATACTTTAACTCACTTGCTACGGATCCGGCGGAAGCAAAATTCAAAAAGTACACGTCATTACGTTTATATAAGCATAATATAATAGCCACATACCTTTGTCATGCCCAAGCCTTTTCGTTCAACATTCGCTGAATTCAGCACAGAAGGAACAACCCGCTGATGGAGCCTTCGTTCTCCTTTGCTATTCACTACACTTCCACATGGATAGTCAGTTGCCTGTTGGAAAAATGATATGTCCGGACATAGACGACGAACGTCTTTGTCAATTTGCAGTAAAAATTCGTTGTCATTGAAAAATGTGTTCCAAGCACTTTCAGGACCTTCACTCAGCGGATGATCATGACACTCGTTCATTTCTTTTAGTCCTGGTGGAACTACAAGTTCCTCGATGAATTGCTTGTAGAGAGCTCTCTTCTGGGCGAGTGTTGTAGTCCAAGAGGATTTTTTCGGTCCCAGATAGCCAAGTAATAACTTCCAACAAAGTGCTCGAAAGCCATTTACATCGGGAATGCCTTAAATGAAAATAGAATACACCCCCAACACTGAAGACATATATTTGAGAGTTGGTTACCGTGAAAACACATATTTCGCAGATTTTTGATATCCAATTCCTCTTCCGAGAGAGCATCTTCGAACTCTTTTACTCTGAAATCAGGCGCAAGGAATTATTTAAAATCACTGGAAAATTATTTATAAAATTATATTTACCTGGCTTTGAAAATGGACATTTGTTGTTTCGTGGGCGATTTTTGTTGTCTTTTTGGTATTCTTTTTTTTTTCTTTGCAAATTCAAATGTTTATCTCGCTGACAGATCAAAACAGCTGTTTGTCAAATTTCTTGTTCGAAATTCGAAATGAACTCCGAACGACAGTTTGGGGGCTACAGCATTACGATGTTTGAAAGGATGATAGGTAGGTACCTACAGTGAATCGCCTTAAATTTGAAAAGTTAAAACACAAATCGTTAATCGATCAATTACAAAACGCTGCTAGAAGGTTATCAACTGGGTACGTAGCAGTTTCTTAATTTGTGTAAACTGTTTGATGTACGCTAGCTAAGTTAATTGTGAAATTGTGCGATCGAAGAATCACTGTAAGATTTTAAAACTTGAACAGACTTTAAATTTAAACGGCTACACCTCAAATTATATCTTAATCCAATATGTCAAATCGCTAAGCCACACGTCGAAGAACAAGAGATCTAGCGCAAGCTTATATTATTTGGGAGACTTCATCTAAATTAACAGTGGCGGTCTTGCTGGTAAAGAAAAAAGCTCAATGCAAAATCTGTTGTCTTTAAAATATCAAGCGCAATAATTTACGTTTTGTTCTTCACATTTTTCAGTTGTTGACACAAAAATGTACTACAGATCGTGCAATTTTTGTATTTCAAGCTATTAACTACTTATCATCACTTCCAGTTAAGGGACTTACTTAACTGATTGAAACAGTCCACTCTACCCAAGATGATACACGAGGTCTCAATGAACTGGAGAAATGATAGGGGCTCTCCTATTCCATATTACTCCTTAAAAAAGCTTAAGCCTATAGTTATTTGATCTACGGAAGGCTAGAGCATATTCTTTTGAATACTGTCAGTCAGTATAAACAAAAAACGCTACTCATTTATATACATCATCGTTGCAGCATATTTTTCAATTGGTGATTTGTCGTCTGTTGGTAGGAAGACATTTATGCTACAACTTCCTGAGTACCAATAACTCTTTTCGAACCACCAGTATTTTGCGTGAAGTTTAAGAGCGCAATTTGTGTCTCAATTCGTAAATATTTTTAGTCAGGGTCGGATAATTTACCCACAGAAATAAACAAATAAATACACAATAACGTATTGTCAGTAATTTGTTTCCTTGCGGTTGCCAATAAACCGTGTGGAACTATGCTTCTATATATCGTTGCATTTTTTCTTTTATGTTTTGCCTTTACTTTACAAAACTTTTATCTGATTTCACTTGAAGAACGTCAGTGAAAGAATCTAAATTTAAAATTAAAATTCCTACAACTGTATAATGTATATGTACGCCGACTTGTTTGCGCTTTAATAAAATTTACTTGAGATTTCCATTTCTCTTACACGCTGGCATACTGAGGCCGAGGATTTCGCTTTTATACAGAAAAAATAATAATAAATAAATTGTATAACGTGGAGGGGCACGGTTCCGTCCTGAGAACACACTTTAGTAGATTTTCCTGCCATCGTAACCCAAAGTCTATGTGATTTTTCATTGAACCGCAGTGGCGTTGGGTTGTGCGCGTAATCGTTAGTGCGTGATTCACCTTGTGCTATTTCTTTTCGTATTTATTTTAATTGTCCGCTTGGTGTTTGGCAGCTTCTTCGTCTTTATTAATGAAAAGACGCACTAGTGATGTCGTCATTGTCACACGATCATCCGCCCCTTTGGAGCAAGTTGCAGTGTAATCGTAAAAAGGATAATCTTTTGAAGGCACCACCCCCTCACAAATGGGAATCGCCTAAGCGGAAACCTAAGAAACGTGTTCATTTCTTGGACGAGGTAAGATTGTACAGTGGAATTGATGAGGCAGGATTTAATGTGAAAACGAAATTTATGTTGAACATATGTTGTACACAGACGATGATGGCCTGAATATTTGCAGTAAAAATTGAACATGTTTTGACAACTCGTGTCCTCATTTAATGACATACATTTATTAATGAATTGATGCAGTGGGTGCATAATAAGAGCACATTAATAATGCAAACAGCATTGCTCGTTAAGAATAGACATCAGATTAAAACTGAAATATGTAAACGAGATATTTATTTTTTAAATGACGCAAATGATTATAAGACTTACGCCTTGGCTTTATTCTATTGAATGGGATCGTCAAGTAATATTCAACATTCTTAATTAGATGACATCAACCATTGCAAAATAAATATAAAAACATACACAATGCACATCCGGTTCAATGTGTGACAGTGGGAAGTTGGTATTTACCTGAAAATGTGTGAAAGTAATTTAACAAATTTGATGACTCGATTATTCCGCAACTCAAAAACTAGATTGTTCTTTAACGTCACTTTTTACGACGCCAACGCCTAAGTGAGCAATGAGTAAAGAAAATGGATTTGAGGTTACCCCGCCCTACTATTCATGTGATCAATATTGGCCAATTTATTTATGTATTGGAAGCATTTGCAAATCATTAATTAACAGGAATAGTTGCTGCAAAATATTTTGATACTATTGATAAATATTACAAAAACGTTAGAAGTAGAATATTACTAAATTGTCCGTACTTGACACACAGTTCATTTAAAGTCGCTATAGTGTTTTAACTTGAACATCAAATGTATTTCGCCATATCCTATCAACGTCGTTGTTCTATATGTTTGTAAAACTAATTCTGGAAAAAGAACTCACTCAAGTCAAATGAATGGTTGTGAGAAGCAAATCTTAAGAGGTTATATTGACCCGTTGGGCCAATTATATATTTTGTTAACACGCCATTGTCGTTTTTCATAATACTACATTTACACCATCACGCAAAAAGAACCATTTCTCCGCAGTGAATACTAATAAAAACGTAAGAAAGAGATCACAAATCAGACGCCTAAAGTGTGATGAATGTTCTACCCATAGACCAATCATACCGAGAACCCCAACTCACAATCCTCTTGCCGCTGGGCCTCTCAGTTTTTTTTTTTCAAATTCGCCATTTTGTTTTCCTTTCGGTGTTGTGTCAATTAAGAATCCGTGTGACATGCAAAAACATACAAAAAATACAAAAATAAATGCTGCCAACCTCGAAAACCGTGGGGAAGTGTGCTGGAGTTCGGGAATACCACATTTTTACATTACTGTATGCCATTGGCTAGTTATTATAAATTGTAAAAAGGCGAATAATTGATTTCTTTGGTTAATAAAACTAGCTAAATGAGATGACCTATATACTAAAAACTTATTATGACAAACATGGTTGCGTATTTTGCGCTTTTGAATATCATTAACTTCGATTTCATGAGTAAATTTTTCTTAGAAAACTGAAGAAAATTTGCTCAATATGTTTCTATTTTACTTCAAACAATCTACATTGTCCATTTTTCATATATATTTTAAGCAAATCTACACTTATTCCTTAAAAAAAATATTATCCACACGTAACGAATAATTTCAAATTTATGGGATAAAATTCTATGAACGCTGTCAGCAACTTTGCCCTGTAATTGGCATATGCAAGGTGCTAGTGTGTTGGTTAGCCGGAATTTTTGAAGTTACGTGACATTTGTCAATACAAATTTCTATGTAACAATACTAGCGCACTTAGCATTTGCCACCCCATAAAAATATAGCTTGTAGGCAATTAACGGGAAATCGGCCGAAGTTGGTGGTCTCAGTATTGTCTCTGGTTCTACCCATAAATGAAAATACGAAATGAACACAAGTTCCTGCGACCAACATTTCTGCAAACACCAAAATACGTGGTCGGCCATCTTGTTTAGAATATATCGCTTTCTACAAAACAAAATGGGTTCCGGAAGTGCGATGAACAGACAACTATTTATTTATCGTACAATTGATTGATGCATTTTTGTATTATTAATTAATTATTTATTAAATTTACTGAAATGGAAACGTTTTCAAACGATTGCTGGTCGTCGGAACTTGTGTTTATTTCCGTTTTACATACATATTTATAATTAAATCATTCACAACCGAAGTCTGATTTGTGATCTCACTCTTTATAAGCATTGACTGCGGACAAACGAATCTCTATGTCCCATCTAGTGCAAAAGTACGTGATGTTGTAAATCCAGCATAAATGGTGGAAAATAGTTTGAACACGGTTTTGACAACGACAATAAATATGACACAAGAGTTGTATGCGACAATTGACAACCGTTTTTCCATTTTAATTTCCTTGTTTGAAATCGCGCCAACAGAAAAGCAAATTCCATAGTAGGTGTTGAAAGGTTCCTATAAGTAAATAAATAAAGGCAGAGAAGCGGTGAGTGCTTCCGTCGAACGCGTTCGTAATAACTCATTTGCTTCTAAAACAGTTTTCGATCATTTCTTTATATGCACTTAAATCTCTTTATTATACATTTTCACTTTCACCTTAAAATGAATAATGTTCATGACGCGCAATAAAATCATTCTGCACTCGAACATTTTACTTTTATAGCATTCGTATTCTTGACTTATTTTGCGATTCGGATGAATATGGTCTTTATCTAAACAAATTGTGGCTAAACAAACTTGGCACAACTTCATTACTTTTACGATGAAAGAGCGATATCATGTTGGGATGATTGTGTTTCTGCTGCTTCTCGTCCGTACGTCCGTCCTTTTGATGTGTCTTAATAAAAAGTAAGCATGTTCCAAGAAAATAAAGTTTATGTACTTGAGCTTGAGATTGTGTAATTAAAAAAACGAACCACAATCATATTCCGAATGAAATTCCCAAAATTATTTCAACATCTTGTTTGAATGTGCGGTGTGGCGCATACCAATGTTTTGTGTATATCCGTTCAAACCAATCGATGTTTTTTTCCTCGCAAAATAAATTTGGCAACAAATGCTTGAATCGAGAATTAAATAAACAACAAATACTACAGTAGGGGTCATCTAATGATGACAACCAAAATGTAGACCAATTCATTAAATGGATTGATAGAGGTGTCCCAAATGTCCCAAATATGCAGCAACAGCAAATTGAACTGAAGGCAATTAGCAAATGATCGATGGAGCTAAAATAAAACAAGAGATACAATAAGAAAGTACCTACAACAAATATTAACATACACCACTGTATAAGCTGTAACAAAAACGAAAAACTGTTCGGCACTGAAAAGGATAGCACAAGCACTCGACAACGACAACGAGAAAGAAATTTAGGGAGATTGTGTGAAATGAGAGGCAGCAGTGGATATGCAAAAATACGTATCGTATCGAAACCAATGCTTGTTGTAGATTTAAAATTAGTATTTCAGCAGCATTCAGTTCGAACAAATCGTTAAAACCGCCAGCTATTAGAGCCATTACAGCGCGATAGCAAACAACTCTTTCGACTTTGAGATATTTCGTTAAGTGGAACGTTCCTCCAGAGACTATCCGGTGTCAGTGTTAGTGTTTTAGTGAGGAAGTGCGGGAAAGATATATATATATATACGGGCACACGATGAGCCCCAAGTTGCACGAGTTCGTGGTTATACTTCAGCGCGATGGACCGGATACTCCATGGGGTATCCGTTTAGTTGGCGGAAGTGATTTGGATACTCCACTCATCATAACAAAAGTAAATTCAGCAATCAGCATTGTAACCTGATATAATTGTGTGCTCAGACCTCAGACAAACATTCATTAGGCGCATGAAGAACAGTCAGTGACACAGTGTTAGACAACTTAAATTGTATGGCTAATGGCTTGGCTACACAAGAATCCGATGCCAATTTTTCTCAATCCCATTGTTTTAATTTGTTTTTCTTAATTTTTTGGCACCAAACTAAATGTTTTTGTGCGCGGCTTCTCGAAACTGCATAATTACATGCATCTTCTATATAGTTGTACCACAACGAGGCATTTCTATTTCCGGCAAAAACATGCGATCCAACATGAGACGAGTGCGTTTTGTTTACACATTCATATAATGCAAATCTGAGCATGTAGTCCTATATTCGAAATGCAATTATTTCGATTATTCCTTTTGGTATGCCCTGATCCATGGCCTAGTTGGCGAAACAATGAAGGTCTTCGCTCGTCGTCGTCGGTGTGCTTGTGACAGATCATTTCAAAGCGATATACGCACGCATATGTTCTTTAGCAATTAGTCTGATTTATGTCAATAAACAATATGGGGGCACAACGTGGGTATTCTTTCATTATTTTGAGTTTTGACACAAACATTATGCTTCTGTCAGGCCAAATGTTACATCAACGTGATTTCCATTTTGTATTTTAGAACTTAAAATATAGTAAACCTGAACTTGTCAGTTGTCATTGAGAGTCATTTAAGTCATTTAAGCTCCGCCACTAAAATTGTGTCTTACCAGAAAGTCTATTTCCAGATCTGAAAAGAACATTTTTTTTATGTCGCACTTAATTGAATTAAGGCGAAATTTTATAGGACATCAATTTCTTAACCTTAAAGCAAATTCATGGCATCAAATGGAAAACTATACGGACTTGATTAAAAAAAATATCAAATGTAGTATTTATGTGATTCGCTAAAAAGCTATCTCACTTTTCAATGGTCCGCCTGCAGTCAGAACCGTCCTTGACATTTGTGTTGAGACAACAACTCATTAATCAGTTTAGGATGATTTATTTTTAGCATAGTTCATTTTCACCTGCTATATAGGATGCATGCTGTGATTCATTTGTTGAAATAAAACATGTATGTACCATACTTTTTTTTAAGGAAACATTCTTTATCCAATTTATTTTTAGAACATCAAAGATTTATATTTAAAATTAGAGTATTGCGCACAGTTGAATTGTTTGTCATCGCAACCCACAAACTTTTTCAAATTTGAAAACACATTTAATTACAATCAAGGGAACGCCTGTACATAAATTGTTGTCTAATATATGTTGTGTTGTGTATGGTATACGCGCGGCTTAATTAATACTCATCGCCAATTTAGGCATTCTAATGTTTTGCTATTTTTTTATTATTCTATGAATGGGCACAAAATGAAACATAACATACATTACACTATAATGAATGTAAAGATAGTGCAAATGCATTTCTGTTTCGGCTCTTGTACACTAATTCAACTGACAGCACTCGTAAGGCTTGTTCGGGTTCTTATGGTATCAAAATGCATCTCTATTCATCTTAGCAGGATTTGAAATAAATTTCCCTAAGTAACTAAAATAAAAGGGAATGAACTCCGAATAGGGAACTATTTTCTTTTTTTTTTATTTTTAATTACAAAGGTGGATTTTTTTAGGGGAATATTTCCGAGTTGCTTAATATTAACAAAACTACGCCATTCGTAGAATCCGTTTCGTATAAAGGGTGGGCCATCTAGTGGTTTATTTTTAAATCATGGGTTATTTTGACACTGACAGCTGTTTCCCGCTCGAAATCTTGACAGAAAGTCAGTATCATACCTCCGCGGAATGAAATGGGTCGCTTTTCACGCTTTACGCTTGAAAAACGTTGGGAAATATTGAAAACTTATTTCCAAAGTGAGTGCTGTGTAGCTCAAACAGTGCGTTTTTTGAAAACGAGTTTTGGCCGAAATGAAGCACCCACCTCGCCTGCTGAACGCAAGTTTGTGCAAAAAATTCATGAGACTGGTATGCTAGTGGAAAACACTCATTTAATCCCTTTTACCTTTTTTTTGAGGGAAATCGTGAAGGACATCAAACGATTCAAGCACTTAAGTCCAATATAATCTAAGCCCAAAACCATCAACAACGTCTTGGAAAATTGGAGTGACTTGAACAACGTTCTGTTCCATAATTAATGGGAATGTTTGCTCTTAGGTACTAATGAAACCGTAATACATGGAAAAAATTCATTTTGGACATTTTATTTATTTTATTGAATTTTTAAAAAGAAACTTGTATTTGGCCCACCCTGTACTTTCTTTAAGTAGAAGGCGAATGTTTTATCGGCTTAATTGGCTAGCGAAAACGTGTGTAAAGGCATGTGGTCTATTTCCTGTTTTCCCCTAAAAGTTTTAACGATGTTTTACAGAACAAAGTGAATAAAATAAATAAAACAAACACCGCCCTGCCTTATAACAGGCAATTTTATTAGTTCGGATTTAATATGAGTCCGTAAAAATTTGTATGCGCTAAAATTGTCAAAAGTACCGCGCATGTATTATGCAAACTAATATTGTTTTGGTTCTTGTTTTATTAATAAAGAACTGGCACAAAATTGTAGACAGAAAATCTTTCATGCATCTGGTCTTAATAATTTATAATTCCAACTGAAGAGATTGGAAAACATTTTTTTCAGTAAACCAACGTATTAAATGAAAAATGGACCGAAATTGACAGGGGCCGTCCACAATGTTAACGAAGAACGTTTTACGTCTCGCTTTTTCCTTATTTAATAAAACATTTGTGTAATTCACACAAAATATGACTTAATACAAAAGAGATTAAGGGCCTTTTGTTCAACCGACTATTAACGATTTAAGATCTACTTAAATACTTATAAGCAGAGACAATACAATAGACAAGGAATGGGCTTCTTTTTTTAGGGCATAGGTAAACTGTCACATAAGAGTCTATGTGGCACTTAATTCGCTATGAGTCGTATCAGCAAACGGTCCTAAATGTCAAATGAATGAAAGCATTCAATTTCTGTGTTAAACTCTGTCATTTCACAATTTCACAAAGACGGAAATGTATAGGCACGCTGTACAGGAACGTCAGTCGTGTATACATTGGGGACTCTAATGTCGTTTTCCATTGGGCAAAAAGAAGCTACCGGAATCGAAAAATCACTTCTGAAACCGTTCCATTGGCACAAACAAAATACTCTTCTGGTGATTCTGAGAAGAGAATTTCACTTCTCGATTTGAAGTCAATATCCACTCAAGAAGCACTCACACAAGTGTAATGTATGTATTTTATACAAGTCAGCTGACAGCAGCCGTAGATTATTTTTTGGCATTTCACCAATAGTTTTGTGAGTTCAATCAGAAGGAGTTTTGTTGTTCCATTGGATCACAGATTGAGTGGATCCCTGAGTGAAACCAATGGAAAACGACATAAAGTGGGACGTTCAAGTATCTACTTGAGTAAATCTGACAGGTGGCTGACTTGATGTGTCTCAGTTTTGATTGGACTTGATCGATCAAATGGACATTTTTCTTAGTTGACGTCAATCGAGGGGTAGCCGACGAATCTAGCCTCTATCGTGACTGAGTACTAAGTTGACAGTTCGTATTTTTGTAGCTGACGTAGGAAAAGTGACGTAACCGACCAATCTAGTTTTAAGAGTGGTCATAAGTTTAACTATAGTCCTTAAAATAGTATTATATATACACACTCCTGACAGAAATTAAAAAAAAAACCTACGACATTAATAATTAGAACAGCAATTCGGAGATTAGGTATAACCAATTTGGATTCATTGATTCTAGTGGTACACCGAACAAATTCTGGATGCATTGCATCAATTTCCTATCTATATATCATGACGCGATTTCTAATTAACCACCTACGATACTCAATGTCGGTGTTTTTAATGCACACACTCTTAAAAGTCACTTTCGGAAAATTTCTCTAAAAATTAAAATGACGTAATCGCTTCATACCATTCGAAATCAGAAACATACCTATTAACTAAGCAAATAATTTATTTCGTATTGTTATTTATTCCTTTTTGTAGGTCCAGTTGGGCAGTCCAGCATATGGAGAAGTTCTGCGCGGTGATATTATTTCCAAAATTGGAGAGTATGACGCTCGAGATTTACGTCACTCGGACGCACAAATGCTCTTCCGCACAGCAGGAAATGACATAAGAATAGTAGTTCAAAGGTAAATATTTGAAGATATTTATTGGCACATTTGGAAAAGCAAATCAAACATAACTCCTTTGAATAGGGACAGCAAAATTGCATACACACAGGGTATAAGTAATGAATCCTCAAGGTGTTCCTCGGCTATTCCACCCGTTAGTCCTGTACCTCATAGGTAAAATCGAAATTTATTTCATCGAATGTGTAAAGGAAATAAAGTTTGTTATTATCTTTAGAGGTCCATCACCATTTTTGCCGGGACCTGGCCAATATGACAGGGCAATGCATTCACCTGTGAACACTCTGCCACATACAGTATTTCCGAATTTGAATGAATCCGGCGGGTATGTTGCACCCTATCGTCCGGACTCTCAGGCATCACAAAGTTTTAGCCCAATGCCAACCAGAGATCATCAACAGGATGTGAAAGAAGAACAAGCTGCCATTGTAAACCAAGTGAGTATTGATTAAAAGAATGGCTGCCTCTTATTGTATGTTTTTATATTTTGCAAATAATGTTGCATACTTTTTAATGCAAACGCTCCTAAGATTATGTAGTCCAAAAATACTTTGGATATTGGCCAAAACTATACCACAAAGTTTTATCCGTTCGGTTGCGGTGATAGCGTTGGCGATATATTAACGTTTCTTTTATTGAGAACAAATTACTCATCGATAAATCATTGTCATTCCACTTAATATTTGAAATTATTTTCGAGGATAATTTATTCAATAATTGGATTACTATGAACAGGAATTGAGAGCATTTGATTATAAAAATCATATTTCGTATAATTTAAAATGAACACAAGGATAGTTAGTATTTGTATATAATATACGCTGCACTGATTTCGAAACTTGGCTTAATGAATTTGCGTGGACAGGCATTTGTCATTTGCCTTTTCTAATGTTCGGTTCTCTCACATTTGTTAAAACAGGTACAGCTAATATAAATTGAAGCTTTCTACCACGTATTTCATAAATGTTATCTAATATTTTTTCTAAAAATTTGACTGAACAGAATTTATGCTTGTTTAAATTGTTCTGTCAGTTTGAAAAGCTTCTCAATACTTGACATTACCACGAAATCTTCAGATATTTCTTGTAATTTGTTGGTTATCCTTCTTTTGACAACTGTATATATACACAACTAGATTAGTCGGTAACGTCACTTTTCCTACGTCAGCCACATATTAGAGCTGTCAACTCGGTACTCCGTCAGGAATCTCTTGATTATATTAGTTGCCTAACCCTCCAGAAACGTCATCTGAAAAAGCTGTTCATGTGACAATCAAAACTTATATACATCAAACCAGCCAGCTTTCAGACTTACTTAACTAGACCTTGAACGTCCCTGTTATGTTCCAAAACTTGTCATTAAGGTGCATTAAATGTTCGTTCGTTTGTGGATGTCAAATGTCATTGCAAAGTAAATCTGTTGATGTAGATAAACTTGTGTTCTTTTCAGGCTGCATAACTCATGTGATATTGGCTTAATTCGTGCAATATTGGCAAAGTTAACAGTAACATTTATAAAAATTTAATATTCATGGAGGAACAAAAATTTCATGCAGAAATATTTTAATTAATATCTAGTTAACATTATGATGTTTTTAAATATGTTATTATTGCTTTAAATAAAACTAACAATAATTGAAGCCTTTAAGGCATGCAGTTTTTATGCGTACGTGTGTTTTGTTAAAAAATATATGTTTTTCAAACAAACATACGTAGATAATTTATGCAAATCAAAATCATAAGATCAACCGTTTTAATTTGTTTTTGCAATGGATATGGATGTCAATCAATTTGTTTGTAAAGAGCAGTTTG
This sequence comes from Cheilosia vulpina, assembly GCA_916610125.1. Lineage (NCBI taxonomy): Eukaryota > Metazoa > Arthropoda > Insecta > Diptera > Syrphidae > Cheilosia > Cheilosia vulpina. The sequence goes on from OU744278.1 coordinate 51,965,528, forward strand.
ACCAGGGTTTGGGTATGATTTGCAGATGTTTGGTATGATGTTTTCACTAAAAGACTTATTAGTTCGACTCTTTTCCCCATTCCGTATGTTTTCAATATGTTTAAGAAAAAAAACAAAACAAAAAAAAAAAACCAGACAAGAGCTGTGACAGCCATATTTTAGAAGAAATATGTGGGTACCAACATAAGTTAAAAAAAAAAAATAAAAATTAGTCTGAGGTGCTGTCATTTAACTGGGGATAGTTATAAATAATCTTTATCCTTCGGATGTGTCTCTAAAAGAAGATTGAAAAAAGAATTAAGTTTCTTCTTTCTTAACAAAGTGCATAGATATAAGTTCTCAAATAAATCCAGTTTCATAATTATAAAACGTCATACATTATTTATAATATCCTTTTTTTATTTTTTGTCCCTTGCAAAAAACTGACCAGACAATCCCACATATTACCAATTTTAAAGAACTGCAAACAAGCGAATATTCGTAGTTTCTGACATTTCATTGACATGAAAACTATTTTTTGTCACAGATACCCGCAAATAAGTTTCATTGTTAAAGGTTAAGATCGAACGAATTTTTCTTTCGTGGTTTGTGGATAACACCTGCTTATCTTCCCTTATGTACATTGTGAATAAAGTTTGACAGCTCGCGGCAAGAATTCTCAATTCGCGGGAAAATTGCTGTTATTGCAAATGTTACTATTTTAATAAACTGAGATGCAGTTTTTTTTTTACATTAGATGTTGGATTAATTAAATATCATGCTTTTATGGTAGAACATGATTTGTTCGCCTATTCGGTATTCGCGCTCATGTGAATAGTCCTTTACTGAGAAAAGTACGTGACATGAGCATATTTTGACGTTTTGACGGCTAGAAATATATCATGACTGATTTAAACAATTTGCATGAAGTATAATCTTACTTTTACAGTTTGCTGGTGTAGACTGTAAGGTAGGTATTTGTAATGGTATCTTTATTTTTGAGAAGCATGGGTAGCTCAATTCCTTTAAAATATGTGATAGACAATAGATCAATGGATCATTTCTCACGTCAATGTATAGATTGTTATTAGCAATGGTATGAATTGCCAAAAAGTCAATGGGCCTTACTAATAATCATTGTTGACCACCGCACTAAATATTGTATTTGTAGCTCACAATATGCAATTTTGTATTCTTAATTTTGCCATGTGAGTTCGAAAAAATTAGCCTGAACACTAAAAATGATTTTAGTATCCCGGAATTTGTTTTAGTTAACACACGTCAGCTGGCATACACAAATTTGACGTAACTGCTATGTAACCCGTTGGTAATTTTTACACAGCCTTTTATTCAAAGATAATGGAATACAGAGATGGATAACATTCCAGTGGAAAGGCGGCTGCCTACAAGCTGTTTTCCCGAAAAATTCATGAAGTCACGCACATATGCTCATTTCTTTTCTAATATATGTGAGTTCATGAATTGAACTTTAATGCAAGAATTCGCTATTCCGAAATGTTTGTTCACTATTTTTTTTTCATTTTAATCGAAGCGTTAACAAAAACCAAACAAGTTTAATACCAAACACAAAACAATTGAACAACGCGATGCCCATAAAAGCAAAAGGAATATTGGCCGGCCATTAGCAACATGCTTTTTTGTAGCTCACACGTATTCACAGACGGGGGTTGAAATTACAAAAACAACAATGTAAACAAATGGGTTTTGGGGGGATAGACGTACAAAAGATATCCATCTCTTTTATTCTTTTATCTCTGCTTTTATTACTCGGGAAACGGGGCTACCGCTTAAATGTGTTTCCCAAATATATCAGATCGCTATGAACAAGCTCTGTTCGGAGTATGCTCGACGTGCGTAAGCTCTACATAGGAACTCTCGTCTGAAGGAGAAAATAGAAACGGCTATAATTGCAGTTCTGTTCCACAAACGCCAAGCAGTTTATACCGCCATAGAGAAATGGGAAGGAGATGATAAAGATATCGTTCATTGGATAAATAATTTCGAATAAACAATGGAAATTTTATTTTTATAATTAAACGATCTAATTGTTTGCTTAGGAAAATAAATATATAGAACGAATTTCGGATTTTTTTCATCCAAATATTTTTGTCGAATATTGGAATGCTATACATTTTTGAAAAAATAATTAAGAACTTCTAAAAAACAAATAAAACAACCAACAATTGAAAGACAAAGTGTTTTGAAATGAAACCACTCTAATACTTCCATCGATAAATACATAAATGAAAGTACGAATTCTTAAATATGTGAGGGTGTAGTTGATGTTCTTAAAAAAAATGTACAATGAAATTTCGTACAAAATAATGACTAGGTACATGCACAACAAATAGTGAAATGATTTTATATTTTCAACTGCCAGTCGTGTGCGTACATAGTACATAATAATTTGCCCCAATTAAATGTTCCATATAATATTCAATGATAATTCGAATTTAATAGCTCTAATAAGTAACATATTTATAGCTGACCAGTCAACACACTGTTTATTAATTGGCAATTTATATTTTCCCCAAAATACTCGGTCAAGGGCGGCCAAAGCATAAATACTAATAAGCGGTTGACCTAAGCATGAGCACTGTCATTCATCGCGTTGAAAATCAAGGACAAGCATAATATCTCGCACATTCACGAAAACACAAAAATAAAATCAAGGTGTTTTATATTTACTTTAGAAACAGCGCACGGCAGACACCCTAACGATACACAACGGCCTCTCTATGAAAGACGTCGAGCGGCGCCGGACTGAAGTGCCCTCTACTAAAGATTCCATACCTCTGCTGGGTTGTTTTTGTTACTTTTTGGAAAACAGCGTTTTCGACGCAAACAACAACACATTCGAAGTGTTTACCTTGCTTAGAGCTTAGTTAACCTTGATATATGGTTGTTTCCGTTTTCAAATTTGTAAAAGATTGTATATACGCACATTTGTTAGTATCTTTTCTACTGACAAGGCTCTTTGGACTAAAGGGCATTCTCAAAAACGAAGTTCATACTTCATAACCACCAAATCGACTTTGTACTTTGCTTCGTTCTATTTTCAGTTAGCATTTAATTAGATTCTCCGTCAAAATCACTAATTTTTCTTTCGGTTTCTCAGTGGAGGATGATGCACATACCTACAATTCGTTTTCCAAAATATATACTGACACTCAGATCAGCGAAGAAAATTTGTTTTTCCTCTCAACTCAAATGTATGGGTCATACAAGTATATAAAGAACTCAGCCATAGTACATATATATCTATAAGCATATACTACAAAAATTCAATAATGATTTCGCTATTAGTGTAGGTTGTTGGAAGGTGATATGTTCCAACACCCCCTCTTTGGCCTCCCTCAACGCCTATATTCAGTAATAAAAACAGAACATTTTTTCAAATATACATAGAAAAGCGAATTTTTTTTTTTTGGTTCCCGAACAACGAGCAAACCATTTTGTGATTCAATTTAATATTCAGTTGCTTTCGGAAAATTGTATATTTAACATCATCTTCAGTGAATAATTCCACACGATCTCGAAGTGAAATTTCTTAGCCAGCATTAGCAGCGAGAATTTCAAAAAAAAAAAAACGATTACATTTGCAGGTTCTTTTTATTTAATTTATTACTTTTAAGTGTAATTTTTTTTTGTTGGACTTTTACAAAAAAAAAACTGAAACAGTTCTTATTTTTAAAAACCGTGCTCTCAAAGTGATAATAATTTTTTTGTAATTTTTTTTTTCGAAAGGACGTTTTTTGGTCAAAAAGAAAAATAAAAACAAATTAAATATGGAATATGTACAATTCAAAAACGGTACTCCACACTACTACAGAGATGTTCCAGACTTCAACGAAGCCATCCAGTATCAAGTAAGGATCAGCAAATTAACCGAAAAAAAAAATTAAAAAAAAAAAAATTAAACTGACAGTGAATTCTGAAATGTTTCGAACGAGAACAAAATTAATTGAAAACTGTTTATATAACATTTATATAACACCCCGTTAATGTGTTTGGGCAAACAGCAGTACAGTGGAATTTTCGTGGTTGTAAACATTTTTGAAAAATGGATATGAGAATGTTCCTTCAGCTTTAATCTATCTATATGACTAACGGTTCCCATTTGTTCGGACAACAGTGCTATTTAGGATTCCCTGCGCATGTCCAAAGTATTGTGAAACCTAATAAGTTTACGTTAAATATTCGTTTATTTTATTTTTATTGGCACCAGTGATGATGGTCGAAAATGAAGGAAAAGATAGATCTCTGGATAGAGAGAGGATATAATATCACGTTGGTTTGCCAAAAAAGAAAGTGCTCATACCAACATGGTTGTTGGTTTATGTATAACAGATTTAAATGTTAACGGGCCGAAACCATGACAAGGGGTTAATTATAAAACATATTTGTGAAAAAGCTCTGCGAATCGATCGCTTCAATTTCAAAGGAAAAGTTCACAAAGCGCGTCACGACGTTAAGGATTAGATATGTATAATTTTGTGAAGTCATAGAAAGTCGAAAGACAAGAGTGATGGAATCGAAAATTATTGGGATGATGTCAATTTAGCATGACAGTGGCATTTCATAATAAGTATAGTTTAAACATAGAAAGTCAATAACGCTATTAGTTGTTGTTGTATAGCTTTAAAATAGAAAGATACAGGCAACCCTCTTTCAATCGCAACTTAAGTTTTTGGGAATTTACTGGAATTATAACCGACACACAAAAGCCAACCGAATTCAAGCTGGTTTAGGATATTACTCATAATCCATATGAAATGGAAGCCCAGACTCTAGCTTGGAATCACCATTACTCTTCCATTAATAGGACCTCCTATCTCACCAACATGCCCACGTTCAGCATGTTTTTCCACATATAAAGCTCGGGTCACAACGTCTTGGAAAAATTCAGATATCGAAACTAGATTCATAAATTTAGCACAAGCACATAAAATATGTAAAATAAGTATTTTTTCGTTAAAATATGCAGTTGGTAATTCTCAAAAAATCGGGGGAACCATTTTTCACAGTTTCTCAAAAGGTTAAATACTTGAACACTTATTTCGTTCCTACATTGCTCTGTCATTCATTGGGTAGTTCTGTAGACCTACTAACTAACTATTGCTACAACAAATAGTAATAACTTTATTTATACCTAAATGCATGTGTAGTTTAAAGCGAACTGCGCTTACCAAAAACTGTAGATGCAGTGGTATGATATGTTCATTTGCTATAATGCATGTGCTATTGCTCTCGAACTTTAAATCGGCTGCAGCAGGATCTGCATATGAAAACCCATGAATGGGAATCACAAAATGTACACCCATCAATTTCTAATGTTTAACACCCACCACCATACATGACCTTCATGAAAATTCACTTGTTATCTAAGTATGTACGTACAAAGTGAAAACTATTTTCAACATCGATATGCCCAAAGAAAATAAAATGCCAAGAAACGCCATCTCTTTTCTAGCTAGTCAACCGTATCGAAGCAATTATATTATTTCGTTCATTTTTTTTGTTGGCCAAATGAAACTAATTCAGTTTCCCTTTGCCACCAACGTCCGGCGCGTGGATAACAATTGTTTATTTTAAAAATGATGACGGCCTACAGCTGCAGAATTCCGAAAAATAAAAAAAAAATAATTATTTATACCACCATTCGGACGTAGCGTCGGTCCGCCGTCCTCCATCTGTCCGATCCAAGGAGAACGCTAATGCTTCTTAGAGAGACGAATAAAAATAACCGATCATACCGCGATGGATTGCTAGATCTGAAAACTGAAATAATTTCGAAAAATAAAAAGCGCTCATGAAATTTGCTTGTCTGTAAAAAAAACTTTATTTTTTCTTCAATTATCGTCCTAAACATGAAGTATCATCTAAAATAGAAGCTATGAGTTGTTTGTCTTGTAGCGCTGCGTTCACTTCCTCTTCGTCCCATTGCAGCTGCACTTTGTTGAGGCGAGGCTCTTTGCGGCGGATGACTCTGATTATTCCCCGTGTTTCGATGAGCGCTGCACAGCCAACAAATTCTGCCTGATCCACAGCGTGGATGTTTCGTTTAGAGCACACTCTTCTGTAAACATCGTGCAAACGGCCAATCGTGATGTCCTTATTCTTCTCCTTTCGCAGCATCAACATCAGGCAGCAGAGAATAATCTTTTGTTGAAGGGGAAACGATTCTTCAATGTCGTCGTTAAGATTCTGTGAGGCACCATAAACTTTATTGAGTACGCTGATTACCTGAGTCACCTGAACCGGATTTTGCTCTGGTTCTGGATTAGAGTTGATGCCGAATTCAGTGAGGTTGAGTGATCCACCAACCTTCTTTTGTTGCTCAGCGATTTCGACTACACGCCGTCCGATATCAAGAGCTCGTCTGACATCGCCACTGATAGCTGATACCTTGGCTGCTAGGAGTTGAATGGTGACTGGTGGGAATATGTCTAACACACCAGCTTCTTCCAGTCGCGACTTAAAAATGTCCACTATCTGCTGCTTGTTGTAGGGCGAGAAGTGCATGAGACGAGGCTTTAACTCGCACTTTGAATTCAGTCTCATCAACATGCGATCGGTTAGGTCTAGGCTGTTAGCTATGCCGATAAGGATAAGCTTGGAGTCAACTATTGCTGGCCACTCGAAGATTGTATACAGTACAGATTGCTTTTGGCCACACAGTTGGTCAATTTCGTCCAGAACCATCAGTATCATCTTGTGATTGCCACTCAGATGCTTGTGAACAGCCGCCTGGTGATCCTTTTCAGTTCTTCCACTCACCTTGAGGTTCAACTCGGCACAGATCTTCTTGTAAATGCTGCCGATTGTAGAAATCGATGTACAGTTGATGTAGACTTTTACGAACTTCTTTGAGAACTCCTCAGACTTTAGCAACTTCGAGAGACAAGCCGTTTTGCCAGTTCCAGGTTGCCCAGATACGTACAAGCTGCCGGATTTGCAATCCTCCAAATGTTCAAGGAGAAATTCACGCAACTCGTCAAGTTCCTTCTCGCGACCGGGCAAAAAGTTAGTCTCAGCACTGTTTAGCACACGTCTTGCATTCTGGAATTTGTTCCTCTTTGATTCCTTAATTCTTATCGCTTCCTCTTCTGTTTTCTTTAGCTCGTCATCATCACTTTCCCTTCCATCAATGCTGAGGCGGTCAATAAGTCGTGATGGACTAATTAAATCATCTTTGGGTAATCCACGTATTCTACTTTGTTTTGGTGGTGAAACATCCAATATTTTTGGTTCATCTGAAGGAGATTCGCTGTCAGATTCTATTATCTTTCTTTTGGATTCACGTTTTTTTCTCGATTTAGGAGTCCTTGTGGCCGAATTCATATCACGATTTTCGATTTCTTCGTCGTCTGTATCGATGATGTTTTTATTTCTCCACTTGTAGGCTGAGCTGGTTGGTGTTTTGCTTACACTACTCAGTCTTGTTGATCTGCGAACTGTGGACATTTTAATTGAAAGTAATATTTATAAATATTTGCTTAAGAACAAGGAATGGGTAGAGTTGTTGTTTTTTAATGAGTTTTAAGCGCGAAACAGCTGGCAACTTGCCTTGGAATCGGTTCTCCTTTGTTGGCGAAGCATATGATTTTGACAGTTTTAATTAGTGAATGTAGGTAACGTAGAGCGATGCGTGTTCAGAACAAAGTGAAGCAGTACACACATTACCCATTCGTTAAGTGTTATTAAACATCGTGTGCACTTAATAATAAAACACTCGAACAATTTTTTAATAAAGTTGTGTTTAATAAATAAGTGTATTTAGTTTTGAGCGTCCAACCGATTTATAGGGTTTTATCCATTCTTAAGTAAATCAGTAAGAAAACGAAATGTCAAACAATTAAGTCAAAAGGAAATTTGGTATTTATTTCCTGAAGCATATGATTTTGATTTTTAGAAACCATGACAGTGTGAAATGCCCTGACACAATGTGCCTTACCAATAAACATTTTTAGTTTTCACTTTAAATTTTAGTAGTTTTGTGCAATGAATTGATATCCGAGAAGAATTTTCGGGTGTTTTTCAGGCCATCACGAGAGGTACTGAGCCACTCCGCCCACAACAAGAATTAATTAGTTCTCATTTTGAGTCTCTATCCGTTCTTTACCATGTACATAAGTCTCTTGACATTTTACTTTGCAGTAGAAAATAAACAAATAATTGAATTCAGCTTAGATATATACGACTTACCTACTTATAACTAAATCTACTTTTTTCTTTCTGACCATAAGAAAATAGATTAAGTATAATTAATAATCTGAACTTTCTACTTGTATGTATTTCTATAAGCCGACGAAAACCACCAGACAACGCCCGTAAAATTCCATAAAATAAAGACTCCCAGCCAATGACTAGATACTTCCATTAATTCCAAAGTTTCAACTGAGTGCAAAAAATAAATTTTTCCCTGTTCATATTTGAGGATTCAAATTACGTAAACTTCTAAAAATAGCTGCAACCCTCCGCAAATGAATTTGGAAATTACTATTTGGTACACAGTTTTTTATTAAATAACTTGAGAATTATTAAGTTACTTGTAAAAAAAAAATCCAAATGAATGCGTACCTTCATTATAAAAATTGTAAAAATTTTAAATTAATTTCGATTTATTGGCACATGCAACAATGTCTTTGAATTTGATACGAAACACAGAGATTTTTTCTTATGACACAGAGAAAGATCATCTATTTTAAGACATAAATAGAGGGTGGGGCGAATGAACAGAAAAATTGTAATTTATATTTAGAAAGCTTTGGCGAAACCGAGGATACAACAACTAGATAAACTGAGTAATTTTGTTTGTCGTCTGTTCTGGTCCAAGGTTGCATATATACATATATAACTAAAGACACGACATGCAAAAGCAAAATTGTTTTTTTCTAAAAATGATGTGATTTTCGTTTTCTTTTTAGCCATACCGAACAACTCCACTGGTTCTGCCCGGTGCCAAAGTAAAGAAGGATGCTCCATCAACAGATTCTTACTTGAGGCATTACCCAAATCCAGCTGTACGTGCTGCACCTGGTCATGATTATAATGATATCTTGATGAAACAACGCGTTGCCGACACAATGTTGCACAAAGTTGTAGGCCAAGAAGCCGACACTGGAAGGGTGCGTAGGTAAATAAGAAATTGTAGAGCAATTTTTTCACAGAAACTGTGTTGTACTTTTGAAGGTCTATCACAAACAATTCAACTCACCAATTGGCTTGTACTCAGATACCAATATTGAAAACACAATCAGACAAACCGTTCCGTAAGTGTTAACATTTTTTTTTAAATAACCAATTTAAAGGCTTACAAATTAAAAAAAAAATATATATATATGAAATTGAAATCAACTAGATTAGTATAATGTTTAAGCTTAAGCTTTATACATTAATTGTATGGCTATTATGAGCTTGAGCTTAGGTAGCCGTTTTGTTTTAGCTTACAAAATTAATATTCATGATTTCGGTATTTGAACAAGCGCTAGAAAATTTGAAAATCAAATCAAAATCTCAAACACCATTAGAGAACTATTAATGACAATGTAATTTTTTTTCGTTTCTTTTTTTAAATATATATACATATTCTTCTTAAAAAAATATTAATAAATGTATGACAGAGAAAGGAGTAGTCCTTTACATCGTCCCTTGCCATCAAAGCTTGACCGGTAAAAATAATAAAATATAACATTTTTTTTTATTTTTGCTTTTTCGTTTAGTTTTTATTTTATTTATAAATCTTTTTTTGTTTCATGAGTAGATCTCTTGTTGTTAAAAAAATCAAAAGCACCAACTATTAGAACAGTTTTTCTTTTGTATTTCTTTTAGTTTAAATCACATTTTTCTCGAACACTGTTTCTTAGAAATCTTCAAACTAATAATCATTTTCATAGAATATTGGCTTCATAGCTGTGGCTCTTTTCTGTCGATTGGAATGCTTCTCAATTTTCAAAGAAATCATACAACACACGAAACTATTTTTTATATGCACACTATATCTCCAAGCAAAATATTGATATTATACTCGTACTTAATAAACGCACACAACGGCATATTTTGTCACATGGCATGTTTCACTTGTTTAAAATGTCAAAAAACAAACCTTCCAAATCCCCAGAAATGTTATCCATTTAGTGTGTCCTTCCCGTTCATAGTTGTTTGTAACTTTTTGATGTGCTTTAGTCGTCGTAAGAATGTATATTGTGGTTGCCATGTTTATATTTTAGTTTGATCAGAAGGGTAGGGCTTTTGAACAAGATGCTGACGTACATACGTCATGATATTTAAACATTTGAAAAAGCTTGAAAACTATACCATATTGAATATTTTTAGGAGGTAATTTTTAAAAATTGGATTCAAATTTTCGCTTTGAAGAAGTTTGACACATTCGGATGAATGAGTTGGTTTCTACCACTGGCATCAGATAATTTTTGGTTGAGAAGTCAAACGAATATCCTTAATTGTAAGCTACTTTAGCAAAAACATTTTAAAGTTCAAGTCAGTTTAATGACAAATTTCAGCAAAACTACTATATCGACTTGTTTCGTGATAGAACTGACATCTTCATGAGTATGTTCTATAGTCAGAGTTGTACTTAAACTTCAACGCTATGGAAAGATTGGTAGTTATTGATTTAGAAAATACTTTTATGTTTGCTTTTACTGTTTCCGTCATCTTTAATAAGCGAACTTCATTTTCAAACTTAAAAAAAGTCAAAATTCAAAATTATTAGTTATTTAGGTAATGTCTGACATTTTTGTTTTAGAATACTCTGTTTGAATTAATGGGGTAGAACCATCTGATCAATCTAAAACCCTTGATGTTGTAAATGCTGCGTATTTGTTTAGGCTTTTGTTGCTCCTTGTGAGAAGACACACGTTTTCGTCATTTATTTCTGACAAACCTACATGTCAAAAGTTTGTTTTATATTACATATTCGTATTTGTGCAAAATGTGTTATTACATAATAATTGTCAATGCACTTTAAATTTGCTTGGACGCATCTCCAATCCCACAGACAATTTAATATTTGGAAAAGAACATTTAAACTTTTCTCATAAAGCTTAAAAGGGAACACTCTAGCGAAGACAAATTGCATAGTTGTCGTCATTATTTTATTGTTTTATAGACAAAAGAAAAAATAATACATAAGAAAAGAAAAAATAACACAAACTAATCTAGGGGAGGAATTCGATGTTATTATTTTACGAAAATAAAATTTCTAGAAGTAGTTAAGTATAATAAAAAGAACATTGCTGCACAATTAATATTAGAATTTTCATCGATCTATCTTTCCTGGAACAAAAACATAAAATCCTGGAGCAACAAAAACAAAAACAACTACAAGAACAAGAACAACGACTTCAGCGTCAACAGCAACAACGCTTCCACCATCACTGAAACAAAACAATGGACAATCGATTTCTTAATCTAAAACATAAATAACTGAAAACTACGATTTTTTCCTATACAATGTCCCTTAAACAACAAAATAACAAGCACTTGATAACACCAAACCCCCTCCGTAAAAACTGAGAATATTAATGTTATACTAGCGTTTTGTTGATTTACTTTAATCTACAAAGTAATTCTAAAACACAAAAAAAAAAAAAAAAACAAATCCAAAAGACACGGATTCAAGGCTTAAATGCGATGCGCGTTTGGCTTACAAAATAATTCACTATAGCATTATTATGCTTTAACTAAGGCGTGTATTTTAAGAATCTTGTTAGTATTTTTTATTAGTTTTTATTTTTAGCTAACAAATCTATGCCCAAAAAACATAATAATTGTGATTGAGTTTTATTTATTAATTCATATAAATGTGATAAGAAGTTCCTATGTACATAGACAATTTTAAAAATTTACAAACACTTATTTAGCACATTAAAACATTACAAAAAAACGTATCTTTAGACTAGAAAATCCAAATTCGCACTCGTTTATTTTTTTTCTCACACTCTCAGTCATTGTGTAACATTTGTTTGTGACATTTTTGACATAAATTTTTTTTTTATTTGAAACCTAAACAAAATTCTAACATATTGTGCACATTGTTTTTCTCTCTCTCTCTCTCTCTTTATTTTTTTGTTGACCATTTATGAAAACTGAAACAAAATTAAAAACAAACAAAATATATAAAATAAAATATTTAAAATTGATCCTTCTAACTACAACAAAACAACAATGACAACTATTTTGTCAAATAAACAACCGACATGAACGGCAAATGCAATGGACTACATACAATTGCTGAAAAATGAAAACTCTTCGAAAATCGATATGAATACTTCGAATTCGAATACAATAAAATAAACAAACAAAAAAATGACAGTTACAAGCCAACGGTTGTATTTGATCCGTCAAAGAGTGAAACTTACAGAGCAATCCAAGAGGAAGGTTATGGATATGGCGATAGAGCGCCGGAATTAGCGCATCCAGTGCAACCAAAGGTGTTCCATCCCAATAGAATGGTTCCGGGAAAGGTAAGATCGATGTGCCTAAATGTCGTTACACATGTAGTCAAACAATCAAAATTAGAATTAAAAATAAAAAAAACCTGAATTTGATATCCTTGTCATATTATTTTGACGTATAGTTTCATATTTTTTATGTATATATTTAATATCATGTGTAAAAGTGTCCCGCAATGCATTGTTGTGTCTTTTTTCAATATATATTGTCATTGTCATATAAGTAGTGCTCCAAACATTAATAGCGAAAACTAATATGTACATGCGATTCTTTTCATTTTTTTTTTCGAAAATAATTTTTTTTAGAACATTATGGATTTACATATAATTTGCTTGTATTTTAGAAACCAACTTCCTCACCACACCCAGCGCCAGTTCCAAGTGCCTCGCCGTACCATGTAAGTATATGCGAAGTATATTCGCATAACTCTGCAATTATTTACAGTAGTCATCATTTGGTAAAAGTTAAACAAATGCAAGGCTAAGCTCTAATTTTCTATCAGTCATGTTTTCACAAAATATTGAGTAAAATGTGTTTGTAAAATAGAGTTTCTGACATTTTGTGGCTGTCCACTTTCCATTCTAGTCCTATTTTGGTTAAACTCAGATGTCACCAAATCTTGCAAAGTGTTCGAAAGAATTAAACAGTCCACGTCCACGCCACCGAAAATTATACTCTCCATTGCAACATTTGTATTGAGGACCTTATCGTGTTTACCAAAAAATGACTTCATTTCAGTTCTCTCCATTTTAAGAAAATATAACTTGATTGACTTTTATTTTCATTTCTAAATAACTCATCAAATTTTCAGGTGGTAAACTTACAGGATGATGCTATCCGCCAAAGTGGATCATTCAATCGCTTGATGTACAGCGTTCTAGGAACAACTGATTACTAAATTAAATTCAATTTAATTAATTACAACTAACAAATTGAAACCATATTAAAACAAAAAAAAAACTATATATATATATAATAACAACGAATTTCTATACAGTGGAGTAAATAATAAATGTTTTATCATAACCGATGTGTTGAAGTCCTGAAGTTTAATAAAACAGATCAATTCGAAAAAAGGCACAACATCTTCTTTTTTATGAAAACAAACAATACGAACTTTATTTAAAATTTTTTATTTTATTTTCTTAATCGAAACGCAGAAAAGTAATATCTATTTTTTTATAATTTATTTTTCATAAAATGTATAATTTAAAAGAAAACAAAAAATACAAGTCCATTTATAATAATTAATAATTTGAGAAAAATAAAGCTTTATTTATATTTTATTGTTAAATTATGTAGGTTTTATTTTACTTTGTTATACAATATGTGACACGGAAAATGGGTGAAATCTAGTCAGAAAAGAAACGAATAATTGAGTCAAATCGGCAGTGAATAAAGTAGATTCGTTTATATAAACTGCACTTTTTTTTGGTTCAAGTAATATTATAACCATTCTCTTACACTGTTTTAAGCATAGTCATTGTGTATCTTAAAGTTTCAATAAAATTTAACTAAAACAACTCTAAAATGTGTTAATTTTCCTACTAAATATATTCAGATGTTTTCTCAGAGAAATCAAAAAAACACTTTCGGCCTTAACAATAAGTAACTTTAGTCTGGCAGCTTAAAGACTCTAAAATCCTTGTACCAATAAACAAAGTTGCAAGAGTAGAGAATTTAAGCACTAAATTGGAAAAATAATGCATTTTCGTTTTATTTCTAAAGACCTAAAAAATTTATTTATGTGCAAGGTGCAAGCGTGTGTTCTTTTCGTAAGCCGACAAAGGTATATATGCTGTCCAAAAGGAGTAGTAGAAACTAACCACATGCGCAGTGCCATTTCCCTAAAATGAATATATTTCTTTCATCGCATTTTTGATTAAATGAAATAGTTATTGAAATGTTCATTATGAAAGTAACCATTGACCTTGTTTTCCACGAAACAAATTATTACATTTAAATTCTGCAACGACAACGAATGTAATAGATTCTAAAAAAAAAGTTGTCGCACTATGAAATCAGGAGCTCTAATTGTTTATTGGTACCGTTTCAATAATAGATCACGAAAAAAAACAAAACGGATTATTGAAAAATTTAATTTTTAGGTTGTGCCAACAGTTGTTTTCTAAACAAAACAGATAAGACGTCACACGATGACATTTGGAAACACAAAGTACAAGAAGCTTAAAATGGAAACAATTGCAAATGTAGGTGTATGAAATACAGAGCTATACAGATTGCTAGTTTTCAGTTTGACAACTTACGTGTTTCTATATATTTTTCCATTTTATGGTTCATAGCTGGTATTAAAAAAAACTGCTAATGATGTACATTCTTAAGCTGGCAGCAAACCGCCGACATTCGTGTTTGATTATTAGCAAGGCCGTTTGAGTTAGACCAAGTCGCTTGCTCATTAAAGTAGGTATATAACTTGCATATTATTTTATGTTGAATAAATGCTTCATTTTTTATATGAAGCATCAATTTTACGAACTCCCTAAGGCGAAACTGTCTAGATAATGATATTATCCATTGTGACCTACAAAATATTTAAGGTGAAGGTCAAAAATGTTTTTTTTCTTATACCAAGGCCCAATGTTACAACCACCTTGAAAGAAATAGGGTCTTACAAATAATCATTTTTAATCATCCCACTAAATATTTCGTAGGTCACAATGGGAAATTTTATAAAATTAATTGTTTATGCTAAATCTAGTCTGGACACTAAATATGATTATTAGTATCGCGCATACTTATTGTTGCTGTTGTCAATTGCCAAGCAATAAATTGGTGATAGAATTTTCCAATTGGTAACTTTCTTGAGCAATTGTGACTGCTGTGAATTAAATTTATTTGTTTTTTATTTGCCACCGTTGAGAGATATTACTGCTTAGCACCAATTGCGCCTATAACTCTGCCCCTAAAGGAAAATAAAATCTGTTCACCACGAATATGATTGAAAGTTACATCAAGGTTAAGGTTCGAAATGAAGAACAAAAACAATCCATTCTGTTTATTTGTAATTTTATTTTAAATCTATAAATTTTCATAATTTATTTATTAAACTAAATTGACACACATTAAAAAAGTAAAAAAAAAATCGGCATCATCCCAAAAAGTTTGTCAGACTAAATTTTCGCATATTTTACGTAATAGGCTCAAAGGACTTGTTATCCATCAAACCCGAATTAACTGTCCCCTACCCGCCTATATACCTATTACTGTTGATATTGATGGAATTGTTGTGGTTGGTACTGTTGTGCCTTTGTGTACTCTTGCTGTTTAAGTCCACCCTGGGGTTGACGCAGCAGCTGCTGTGGCGCTGGTGTTGGAATTTTAACAACAATATCTGTTGGCTCTCGGATAACTTCAGCCTTGAAACCTTCTTTGGGATCAGCTGTGTACTTCACTGTACGAATGAAACCATCCGAGTCGACAACTGAGTAGGACCCCTTGATCACGGATCCATCGCGGACCTCCTTGCGATTTTGATAATTGGTAAATTCGTCATCCTTTACATCGAATCCGAATTGGTAGTTGGATGCGTTGGGCTGAAAAATACAATAAAATAAAAATGGACGATGAAAACCAGTTAGCATTTGAACCAAATCAACAAATGATCGATAGACCGGTTAGAGTCCTCTATGCTCTATCAATACGAAGGTGGCAGCGAACGAAAACGAATGTGTGCAACGCCAACGTAAACTGCACGTCTGTACTGGTTTCAAGTGAAAGTAAATCAGATCAAATTTTGCTTCTCTTTGCCGGACCGTATAAAGACTCGGATTGTTATGCAACCGAACACGCATTTGAATATATCATATGCTCGTGTGGATATACGTGATTGGTGTTGCTTGAAAGACACACCACCTGGAAGCGGCTCGAGTAACGAAGACTGCGCCACTTTCTATTAACAATCACCAAAGTGTGGAGTTTGAAGAACTCGCGCGGCATACACCAGCCATTGTGCTTGTGCCTGTGCATCGAATGCAAACGGATTGAGGCCAGTCACTCTGGCAGAAGGTCAAAAATATCGCATCGGGGCAAATTCAATTGAGAATACACATTTAAAAAGGGTGCGACGGGTCTTGAGGGCGGTCTCGACTGTCTGCTGGCAAAAAGTAGGTTAAGGCAGTTCTTTGGGTTCGGCTCGGGCTGTCTAGAGGCCCCAGAGTGAGAGGAAGGCAAAGTGATACGAAACTTAAACGTTGATTGCGATTTGCTTTTTGCTGCGATCGTTGTGCAATTTTACGTCTCGCCCAAATAAGGTATACGAATACTCGTAATGTGGACCGCAACCGCCATCAGACAGTTGCAATTGAACTCCACTTTCATAATTTATGCGATCGGTTTGCGTTTACGCACGTTTCCTACGCGCACAAGATCGTTGTGCAACGACTTGTGCTTTGGGTGCACGATTAAGTTCAACAATCTCGTTATTGGCACAGCTTCGGAGTGGAGGGATTTTTATGGACATTGTTGTGGTTTACTATATAGATCGCTTGCTTTCAAGTCGAAATGCGTTAATTGTGCGTGCAAGCTACTTGGGAAAGCGGTATTTGGACAGGGCGTGGTCTTTGATCGACTTCGGGACCTCACACAGAAGTGAAAGATCTCGTAGTCGATCTTGAACACTTTTAGAAAGAGAAACTATCTTCCGGCTATGCAAATCTGCCGTTGTGTTAGCGCCTCTCAACCATCATCGTCAGGTTTATTAACCTTGCGCTTTCTTTAATCGCTCGGCTCCTACTCGTGTGTGCGAATGAAAATTTAAATTTCCGGAAGGAAACTTTTTAACCATCCATCCATAAATTGTTTTCTTATAGATTTCCCAATGAGGAGTATTCGATTTGTCGCTGCGCTGCCCGTAGTATACGTGGTTAAATTGCGCGCTTGCGCGTGAATCAAGTTAATGGCCTTTGATTGGTATAGCCAGAGGGGGGAAAAAACCGTTCGCTGCCGATTCCATTTTCATGTCAGTTTCTTCTTTATGTAGCAAGATTTTGCGATTGGACTTAAACTTCGTTCCGATTGTTGCCAATTTGAAATTGTAAACCGATTGACGGCGGGGGATTGAGTTGTGTTCACAACTTTTAACAATGTGATTGATGGCTTTTTGCTGAGACAAACGTATATCTGAAGATCTGAATACATTGGACTTTCGAAATGCAGCGAATTATTGTGGGATTATGGCGGTTGTTGAATTGCTTAACAAACTGTCGAAATGTATCATAAATTTATGTCGAATTAGGATAGAAAGCAGCAAGTTACTCAGGTGGGGCAAATTTGACATAACACTGGTGTAGACTGACCAGGAAATTTGTTGTCTTTTGATTGGTGTAGATATTGGTCATGTGTATTTTTTATGGTATGTAAGAGAAGCAGTTTGATGAAAAGTTTTTGGTTTTTTCCCACAAAAACGTCAAAATCGTGTGGATGTCGATTTGACATACGAAGACTTTTTTTCTTTTTTTTTTTGTGGTGATGTGACAGTAACATACATAAGTACCAACAAAGTCAGAATAACCATGTTTTAATGGAATGGCTTGGAAAAATATGGAACGATAAACTTTGGCATTAAGAAGAACTGGTGTATAGTGATACAGTTTTTGAACATATTACAACAATTCTAAGGCCTTGATATTAAATGCGATTTTGCCATAATTTAGCTTTTTGAAAAATTTGAAATCAAGTGAAAAGTATTGTCACTTTCAAGACGACCAATTGATGCTGATTTTTGTACCTTAAGGAGAACGTGCAGAGCATATATTTGGGAAAACAGTATAGCGAAGGGTTAGAGAAAGACCACACGACAATGTGTCACTTAGGACAGCGGACAACCGATGGAACCTGCCCAGAAACGAAAAGATTGGTACAAAACTAAACGACAATTTGGTTTTGAGTTGATAAATGATAACCAATAAAGTAACAAACACACATTAAAGTTGTCATATTTTTATAAAATATACAAGTAAAATCGTTGCTACAAAAGTGCTATACAAAATAATTTTTAAGACCCTAGATTTTCTGTCAAGTAAGGTAGCTAAAGTCATCTTCTGTAGTAATGGGTGTTCTGATAAAAATTAACAAAGAATAAAATTTAAAATTAAGTTTAAATTAAATTAAATCAAATAAATAAAATAAAATTGCCAACGAAAAAAATGTATGGATGTTGAAGTTTTAGTTGAAATATAACAATTCGAATGTGCAGCTTTTGGGTTTCCCTTAAAAGTGCAAAATTATTCAAAACGATTTCAATTTAGTCCCAAAGTACGTGTCATTTTAGAGGCAAGAACATATTTTTAAACTAGCCATAAAATACCAACAAAATGCTGTGCGAGAAATCTAATTGCAACTAATAGATACTGATTGGAAATGTATTTGGAATAATTTCAAAACACCTTCATAAAATGTTAATAAATTAATGGAAAATCTGTGTATAAGTATTTAATAAATTTATAGCAATGAATTGACATTTCTTGCGGACATGCGCTATAAACTGCCAGCGAACTGTGGCGGTGCTAATTAAATTTATGATTATTGCAATAAAACCAGCTTCGCAAAGATGCCGGAAACAGGCTCTTCCATGGAATTGTTGCGATTTCTAAACGCTGCATGATAAAACACAAGCTGTGGCAGCTTAAAAGTTAAAACTTCCCATAAACTCAACACATATCTACCACCTTTGCTAAAATTTCCATGCAACAACTCACATGTTCAATAAAAACTTACATCTTCGTATTCGTCTTCCTCTTGCTGCTGTTGTTGCTTCAGCTTACTGGCTGGCGTTTGGTATTGTATCGTCTGTGGACGTGGACGAGGTGCTGCAGCTGCCTGCTGTTGCCTATACACAACTTGTTGAGGCTGTTGATACTGAACCTGATAAGTTAACCGAAAAGGTCATTTCATTACATAACATAGCTCATGCCTAGTTCATGGGTGGGGAAACTTGCCTGTTGCTGTTGTGGCTGTTGTTGCTGCAAATAATCCCTAACCGCAGGCGCTACATAGCCCTGCGAGTTACGTTGCTGGTGTTGTTGTTGCTGCTGTTGCTGTGCCCGTATCTAAGAAAAAAACACATTCCCGCATGAATATATCAACCCCTATTTTTTCATATATACCATACCTGGTCCTGTACATTATCCTTTACTCTGATTTGCTGTCCGTTGTTGCTCACATACTGTTGCCGTTGTTCGGGATTTTGTTCGAAGATAGGCGTGGCATCGGGGTTACCACCGGATGCTTGCGCGGATAATTGTTGATAGTATTGCCGCAGGTATGCAGGATCAACTGCTTGCTGAGCTGTTACACTGACCCCCAAAAGGGCACCGAACACCACAATTACCGTTTGAAAGGAACGCATTTTGGCAAAACACAATATATTTTTCTACACTCACTCGCACAAATTTTTGGGGTTACAATCGTTACGACCACTTGGCGATCACTGGAGAACAAATTTAAATTAAAAATCCACAACTCTTAAGCCCAACCACTACCGAATATGTGTCCCGACTAAAGCCACTCAGATGCGATCTGCAGCTTAAGCATTGGCCTTTTATATGAGGGTTTCAATCGATTTGGCGAAGCTCCCCAGTTGGTGTATCAGACCCAAGTGGTGGTAAGCGTACCCAATGGGTAGGGGGTATCAAACCTACAAGTTGTTGTACACTTTCGTTCGTCTGCGCGTTACATTGCCAGTCAGTTGCTCCAACTGACATGACGTCAGTTGAGCAGAGGAATTTTGTTCCTCTGGTAGTGTTGGTGTGAGTTCCCCTCGCAGCTGGACTTTTAACTTTCCTTAGATTGTACGTGTTCTATAGAAAAAAAAAACCAAGGTACCGCCATTACAAGTTCTTAACTGATTAGTGGAACTTTGCTGTCTGTTTAGAAGACAATGGGATTGAATTGGTACGCTCGATGGTTACGCCATTGAATTTGGACTTTTTTTTTGCGGTATTATATAATTTAGGTTCGCGACGTGTGTACGCGAGTACTTTTTCCTCTTACGTATTGCGTTAACGTGACTCTTTAAATATTCGGTTACTGTTTGAACTCATTTGGTTGTTATGAAAAGTTGAGTTGCGTATTACGTGCATAGGTATCATCAGGTGAAAGGCTAACAATTCTTTTGATAAGGGAACACTGCACGGAAGGATTAATTTACAGTATGCGTTTATTGAAAGTCAGTCCAGCTACTTGGGTAATGTGGAATAAAATTGTGAAAAATAAATGTTTTTAGCTGCTTAAAAGCACACGCTTATGGATTCAAGTTTCAAGTTAGTTGGGTTGGCTTTCAGAGTGAGGATAAAAAATTGGGTCGACTGTTGGTTGAGCTATACCTATAACCAACTGGCTGTAGGGGGAAATCGAATACTTCAATGTTTAGATGCGGTTTTACACCATTTGTAGGTATTTGTCTGCGAAATGCCAACGAACTGCTATGGGATTTTGATGGTGGATTGCAAGTTGTGCTGAAGAATGGTTTTGCAAAGGGCTGGCACCTTTAGCACGGAATAACGAGGAGATCCAAAATTATAGTTATGTGAATTTGGAACTGCAGTGTCTGTCATTAATTGGGTGGGATAAAATGTTTTAAGTTTTGCGGTGTTGATGTCAATGTAAAGTTCAGCTTTAATTCCAGCTGAAGACAACATGAAGCGTTGTGGCAAGTTAGATCGTTTTTATTTGGCTGTCTTTTTGGTTTAACTGTCATTTGTTAGTTAAAGTAGTAAAAAAAAAAGATTTGACGTGTATTTTGTTTGTACCTACCTATAGATACAGTCTAACACGATTTTCAAGACAACTTGGGTACTAGGTATAGGGCAACTACACCGACTTCTTTTAAAAAGCGGCTACTGTCACGCTAGATTCTGACAGTGGGCCACTCAATTCGTTATGAATGGAAGGAAGTAGGTATCTTGTTCAATAAAAAAACGAGCTTAGGAAGGTTTTATAAGTTTAATTAGCTTTAATTGCCTTTTTTTAAATTATAGAACGCGTTGGCTATCCTGATTTGTCTTTTGTTAAACATTTGATATTTGACATTGTTAATAGTTAAAAATGAAAATGATGAATGAAAAATTAATGAAAAAAATGGCCAAATGGCGACTAAAGTTGCCATCGGTAACGCTGGTTGTATTTGACTGAAAATAACATAAAATGTCAAAAAATACAAACGCATTTCGATTCACATAGCGAACACCTAAAATAAATAAATAAATAATGGTCGCTCTTCACCTTTCGACTTTATAAAAATACATTTCAGTTTTGCATTGTTTTCTTTCATTTTGTTGATACTTTATTATAAGAATTGTCTTAAAAAAAAAAACTGTTTTTTCTGTTTCCCTTCAAGTTTCTCATTTTGCTTTCTTTTCCAGTTTGGCAACGTCCAGCATGTATTTTTCCTGATGTAGGATTTGGTTTTATTAACGTTTTTTTGGCGACGTTTCGGATACCTAGAACTAGATTTGTCTGAACTAGGTAGGCAAACGCGTTGAATAATCTATAAAAATTGTTTTTGTATTCGTTCGGTTTATTTTCAATTTTGACACTTCGAAGTGTCAACTGAGTACCTATGCAGGCAAGATTTTCTTGACTAGATTTGTCGGTTAGCCCTCTTTATACGTCAACTGAAAAAAAAACTATTCACCTGACAAATCGAGGCCAATGAAGACTGAAATCACATGAAATAAAGTCAGTCAGCTGTCAAAGACTTACTAAACTAGAAATCCGAACGTCCACAGTATGACTTCACTTTTAATTTCACTATTCCCAGAATTTTATTGGCAAACTCCACGCTGCACCACTTTCGTGTGCTTTTTCAAAATTTTTTGCTTTTATTTGAATTTGATTGACAATCTGTTTATACACTTTTTCAATCTATCAGATTAATTTGTGCTAGGCACAAAAATGTCCCCGAATGAGAAATTTCACAATTTATGCTAGACGAGTTTTAGTGCAAATGATAAACGTCAGTTTTTTTTTTTTATAATGATGTTTGACACACCGCTAGTCAGATAGTGGCTAATGGAAGATGGAGCTTGGCCATTGTTGCGAAAAACTTTTATTTTTGTCAATTGATTTGCCTCTTGGCTCGCAATTATTTTCGTTCACTTCGCAGAATTTGTTTTAGCGGTAATTTTATATTCTAAATAGGTAGGTTCTCGGTGACTTCGCATCTTTTACCGTTGATTTTGAATGTTTGGCATTTTTGTTAAGTCGCCCGTGCATTACTTTCTGAACACATTGGAGCCGCGGTCAGAATTGTCTGCAGTCGCAATAGAGCTGTCAGAAGCTAGAATATATACCGGCAAATACTGCGCACACAACGAGTCAAAGCTGAAGCCGCAGTCAAAGACGGGACTTTGGTCAGTTTTAACTGTTGTGTGGGTGGTGCTATTGTAAGTTTTTCTATGCCATTACACCGCGACTCCATGAGCAATATTTCATAGCTTGCTATACCTATGTCAATTTTCATAGAAAGAAAAAACGATTGTATATATAAGTCGTATTTTTTTTAGCTTCGATCTCAGCAAAGCAGAGTAAAGTAGAAGATTTTTAGCATTCGAACGAAGTGTTAAGTAGAGCTTAGTTGTTGTAAAAGCGTTCTGAAAATCCTACTTTACTTTACTTTGCTGAGATCGAAGCTAAAAAAAACAGGCCTATAGTAAGATGTAGGGTGGTCTTTCATAGCTTACTATTTTATTTGTTCAAATGTCGCTGAAAAGAGAATGTCGTTGCATTTTCGCATTAGATGCCTTAATACTTCGTTCATTCGCCACTCAGCCATCGCGAAAAAATTCAAAATGTGTCAAAATTCACAGAAATAACAGCCCATAGCGTACTACCATAAACCCAGTTGCTGTGGCCTAAAATTTAGTTTTTTTTATTTCATCTCGCGAATGATCCTATTCAGGAAACAGTTGCGCTAGCAATATTTTCTGCTATTTTTCTGTCACTTAATTTGGTTATTGCTGTTGCAATGGCACGTACCAAAATTTAAAGCACTCTCTATTGGGAATTTAAAGCACCTGTCTGACTCTGAAGTGGGTAGCCTCTTTATCACATTCGACTGAATAATGAGTGATTGAATTATCAGCGCGCACCCACCTATCATGTGTAGTGCCCACGCGTTATAACAACCATAACGAGTACCTATACCCAAATCATGAATTAAAATCGCTTCCTTTCTCTTTGTGTTGGATTGAAAGGTCTAAGCTTTTATCGTCAAATTGTGGTGATTGTATTGGCATCGCCATTTGCATCGCTTTGTGCTAATTTCATTGCACAATCAACTCTCATCCATGAGTTTACAATTGGTACGTTTTTTGTTTCTCGCCAACTCAACCACCAACCAGCATCATCAGCGGTGATCACTCTATGTCTCCAAATAGGTACCTATTGCTCACCAACCAGTAGCCCGCAACATCGACTTAGGCTGATGTTATCCTTCCTCCAGTTTCTTTTTAACTACACATTTCTTGCCTAGCCCTCCCCATAAGGCAATCCTTTTATATTTTTTCAAATATCACCATGAGAGTACAACACTCGCAAGACGTCTTCGTGGTCAACACCACCGGTCAAACCGGTTTCCCGGCAATGCACACACAGTGCACACTAACCATCATGGAATTTTGCATAAATTAACCAAATTTAAAGTCCGAGCAATGGGAATAATATTTTATCGTGCCCAGCAAAGACACATCCGAAGGACTGCATCCTCTATTATCATTTTCTTCTTCTTCGACTGTGTCTATGGGAAAAAGGGGTGAAAATCAGAGACACATCGCAATGAGGGCTTTATCTGAGATATCCTCATGTGAGTGTCCTTTCTCATAGAAAAGATAAATAAAGAACTCTTTAAACCGGTTCTGGACATCTCAAATGAATGACCCGGCGACTTGAGGGCAATTCCTTTGACAGGTATATGCTCGAACTGAATGTTGCACAATCGCTTGCGTCCAAAATCGTGTCATCCCTCTTCGGGAGCAATCAAAGTAAAGGCAAAGTCCGGTTTTTGGACAGTCACTCTCCTACTGAGTTATGCAAATTAATCCACATCCCAATGACCTACAATGCATGTCCTTCAACCCTTCACCGAGCAGTAAGCGGCGACCCTTTTTCCATCACATTTCTTATATAAGAAGACAAGCAAAATATCGCGGACAAGGACATCTTGGGTCATCATTAAAACTGGTTTTATTAGTGATCTTCGAGAAAATGTGTATGAAATGGGCTTTCATTGTGCAGGATGACCTTTTAGGGGTGGAAGGATGGTTTCTTTTTCAAAACCGGACTGGCCAGTTTTCGTGGGAAATTCTCAAGTCAGAGGTCTTCCTTTCGGTTTGCTGATGGCTACAGAAATACTTGTAATGCGTGTGACCTTATGCACGAATTTTTGATAATCACACAAGGGTTGAGGAATTGCATAGCTTAATCCTTTCGGTTGTTCGTGTCTCCGTTAGAGAGTGGTTTATTATCAACTTATGACTTACATTACTACTGCATTTTAGCATGTTGCCATAAGATTTGAAGATCCAACAAAGTCACGTACGTCATCGGTGTGGCGCGCTCACAGGGCTCCTTGTGCCAGATCCCAGTAATGTTCACCATATCCACCTTTTGGGTCGGCCCAAATTACCTTCGGGAAAAAATAAATAAAACACACAAGACGTATCATTAATATCTATGAAGGTGATTTTCTTTCTACAGATCTACAAGTCATCTTGGTAATTGATTTATTTGGTCTACTCGACATTGTTTACGATGCAATCGAAGTTGCTAATTTTGGCTCATTACCATACACTCGTTACGTAGCACTAGGGCGTTACTTTTATTAATGATAACCATGCAAGTGAACGGAAACTATACC
Source organism: Cheilosia vulpina (assembly GCA_916610125.1). NCBI lineage: Eukaryota > Metazoa > Arthropoda > Insecta > Diptera > Syrphidae > Cheilosia > Cheilosia vulpina. The sequence goes on from OU744278.1 coordinate 51,990,882, forward strand.
TGGGAACTAAATCAATTTGCATAAAGAAGTTGTTCATATACTTAGACATGTTGGTAGCTGCGTGCTGTTGTCTGTCTGTCTAGTCAATAAAATAAAATGGAATTGTAAGTTTTGCTGGAAAACATTGAACTTATAATCGCATGCAATCATTTCCCACAGGAATGAGATAACAGCAAATAAAAAGAAAGTACGCGTCTTGTAGCGAAAGAGAGTAAATAGGAGTATACCTGGAAGTATAGCTGCCTCAATGGAGACGGAGAGCTCTTCGATACGGGTGAAGACACCGCGACCACATAAATTAACTTTTAATTGTCACAGTTCGCTAGTTCATTGTTCATCAAAAGGAAAGCAACGTTTAACTAATTTATCTGTCAATCAAGCATTTCTCTCATCTGTCATCTGGTTATGCGATGAAGCCGACAAATGGGCGAAGCAGTTTAAGTGGCTTGGGTTTATTCGACTTTTGTTATACCAAAGAAAAAGGCAGGGACCTATAGGCGTAATGCGTAATTATAGAAAGAGGGGAGGCGAATACTTTGAATGGAGCGCGCCTGTTAATGGCATTGAACATAACATACTGATTAGCTATGGTCTTCAATAGTTAATCACGAAGTTACAACACAAAATTGAACGTAATCAGACTTGCAACTGTTTGGATCTTTAAGCCTAGTATCCTGCTCGCGCTAAATTTTATCTCGCATACAAAAATGTCTACAAAGAGGCAGCGAGGCAGTTCAGCAAAGCAGTATCCTGTTCGCACGCTAAATTCTTAACTTCATATAGATGGGCCGATGAAAAGTCTCCACTCATTTAGCTCGCGAAATAAATGTCCGGTACATAAAATCGAAGATATATTCGGACATAAAAAAAATGAGGAAAATGTTTGTGTTGTGTTTACTTTGGATTAAACTGCAGAAAGCATTTGCGTGATAAATAAAAGAAAACGCCAAAACCGAAATTCTTTCATGCGATGAAAAAAAAAGAAGAAACATTTACGGGGTTTGTGGAAGAAGAACGGTCAGCAATAGGGAAATTGCAGACAAATTCCACGGCAAATGGGGACCGAACGTGTCGTCTTCTACTTGTTACTACAGATATTATTTAAACTGCTGCATTGATAATACTTTTCTTGTATCCATTGTTTTGGAGATATTCAAATATTGCGACGTATTTCGAGATTTATTTTTATTTGCAGTCTGAATTTCGAAATTCTAATTATGCGTATAATTAAAATTACGTTTACTGACATCTGCCACATGAACATATGGTTTTTGTCCCATCTATATCATGTTTAATAATTTAGCGACCATTTATCTTTGGTGTGGAGAAACGAAGTGGAGACGAGATACTCGGCTTTAGTGCAAAATCAGAGTGCTTAGCATATTCCACATAGTGGCAGCCGGTGATTCGATACTCTAACTCTAAGCATATATTCTAAGAGATCGAAAGTATTTTTATACTAATACTATGTTTGATCGGTTTTATTTCGGAGTGCAACTATTTTGGCATTGCGATTCTGCAAGTCAACTTCGAATTCGAACTTTGCGAAATGTCAAATGTAGGCAGTTAATTCGATATTGAATGACAATGATTTGACACTCGAAAACAACTGACCTTCGTATTATTAAACGGGGTGTTAAAGTTACCAATTGGTTACACAGCATTTACGTCAAATTCAAAATCAAAATGTGTGTTAATTGACGTCTGCTAGCTAACTAACTTGTGTACTATGTTTATGAATACGGGGACTAATCAATATGACGCTAATATTATAACTTTTCTTGACCAACTGTCAAATAATGGAAAAAAAAAGTAACAAAAATAAATGATTCAGAATGATTATTTAAAGATAATAGTTACAAAATCATTCAAAAAATGTAAACATTCAATAAACTAACAACAACAGCAGCTTCAAATTTAGTCGCAAATTCTGACATTTCCTTTTAGATGAACACTTTTATTGCGTCGCAGAAATTTTGTGAATTTTAGCTGAGAGTTTCTATAGTTGCAATTAGTAATTGACACTTAAGTTTGAATAAATTTTTCATTTGCCGATGGTAATATGGCGGCGACAAAAATTGAATGTCGCCAAAATGCTATCATTTGTATGGAGAATTGTTAATTTAATTTTACCAGCAAATAATTAATGGCAACATATAAACACAATTTTTTGTGTGTGCACATCTATGGCACAGTACCTTTCGAATTATATAAGTTTCAATCCCCTCATTTCATAATAAATACTTAAAAAGTGTACGGAAACTTTTGATGAATATAATGATGATTTCAGGGGTTAAATCAATTAAAAATAGTGCTGCGGGAAAAGTAAAAATAAAATTTGATTTTAATTTGTTCGCTTTTCGCTTTTTTCCAATTAGTGCTCGTATGAATACCCTTTATTTAAATGTTAAAAAGAAAATTGTTACTTCTTTAAATTTAACGCTTAATTTAAATGTTACAAATACTAGTATCTACCGCGCATTGGCTCAGTGGTTATTGTACCGGACTATTGTGCAAGGGGTCTCAGGTTCGATTCCACTGCGCCACCTCTCACGAACGTCTGACAAACATCTGAGAGTAAATCTGTCAGGAAAGATCTTCTCAATTAGCCGTCCGGATTCGGCATAAAATTGTAGGCCAATTCTATACGCAAAAAAAAGACTCATATAAAATATATGGTTCAAACAATTTATTTCATTTTACCTAATGAAATCCGTTCTACCACCATAATTTCGAAATCGAAATCCCCAAATAATAATAATTGTGTGCGATCGGTCGCATTTCAAAATTGAAAATTATCCCGTAACTTAAAAGAAAGTCCTAAGCGCGGGTGAAGTCGCCTTCCAAGAGACGATTCGTATTATCTTCGCTTCGTATTTTGCGGAAGAAGATTTTCATTTTCATTTGCAATATATGTTTTATATGAAACAGTTGTTGTTCCAACGAATAACTATTACGGCGATGCCAATCAATATCTGAGTTGTTTTCTTACGAATGATCCTTTTTCATAAAATGGATGAAAATTCAGCTATCAATTTTTAAATGATTGCACTATTATTATAATAACAAAATCGAATGTTTAAAAAAAGTAATCTGAAAAAATTAAAGCCAAATAAATTTTAGCTTCAGAGACTCACACCTGTGAGAGTTGTATGCGAAATACCTATTGCTATTACGAACTTGACTTTAAATTAGTCAAAAACTTAAAACAATAATTGCTTACAATTTGTTAAAATCAAAAGAATCTAAATATTGGTTGATGTAATAAAAGTAGCACATGTAACGCAAAAAAAGATTGGAATTGCATATTGGTAAGTAATGAATTTATTGAAAAAAAAAGAACACTCTTAGCTAATCATTATGCGGAGATTAAGAACTAGATAAAAATCAACGATTCATACCTTTTCCTATAACTTTAAGTAAACAAAGTTAAATTTAAATAGGTTGGGTTGAAAGTTTTCACATTAAAAAACTGCTAGCAAAAATTTGTTTTTTGGACGTAGATTTGTAGACGATAAATTGTAATAGATGGAGATTTGAAATTCCGAATTTTTTTTCTATCATGAATGTTAATGTATATTTATGTAAATGACTGACGTTTTGTCTGAATTGTGATGTGAAACTTTGGATGGTGAATTTAAAATTGCGTTGTCTAGGTTAGGTTAGGTTGAAGTGGCTGTCGGCAGGCGACACACTTAGACCATAAAAAGGTCCCTTGTGATACTGCGTTGCCTAGCAATAAGTATTTTTTTTTCAGTAAAAGCCTTCAATTCACTTTAACCATAAGTGATAAATATATTAAGAAATTTATATTTGTATTGAATTTGCATTTTGACATCTCATAAAAGTAATCGTTTTGCAAATTAGATTTTCATTGCGCTCCCTTGATTTTGATTATTTTGCATATCTGTGAAGGGAATAGAGATTCGACTCCGCTTAAGTGAAACAATAATTTGCCAAAACTATTTTTTCGCTTAAGCAAACTTCGGAAAAAATTTAAATCAAAATTGGTTCAGGTCGTGAAAATTAAAAAGAATTAAGTTGCATTTTATAAGTAAAAGAACTTGACAGCGAAAGTGCGGTAACTCACATTTCGCCATTTTCTCACAGTAGTGAAGCATTTTGACATAACCTGTCGTTATTTTGCCCACTGCCTCGCCGATTTATACATCCGGGTACAATCTTACGGTGAAAGTATGAACTTTAAGCTGGATCTTGCGAATATCCAGTTAAAAATCTAAATTACTCGTAACTTATGCGAGTTCGTACAAAAACCTGATCCTGGTCAGATCACGAGAATAATAAATAACTTACGCCAATTCATTGAAAACTCAGTGAGTGCAACGCTTAATTGACACTTAACCGGACATAAGAAACATGACTCACCTGTCCCTTATAGTTATTCCCCTGGCGTTTTTCAAACTTTTTCTCTGCCAATTCCGGCCAGTTCAACACATGTCCAAATATCAAATCCTGTGGTGTTTTCAACTTCAAAAATATATCACTAGATACAACAATGGGTGCATTTACATTATGGCAGTTAGTTAAGGAATGTAATTTCTTACTGGTAATGACGTGTAACGCTGTCATTCTGCTTGTCAATTGGTCTTTGCTTCTTTGGCAGCATTGTAATTGTTTTCAAATGTTCTGCTGCCTGAAATGCACCACTTTCAGCATGCTTTCCACTTGAACTGGCTTGTTGCAAAGGTTGCACTTGATAGTCACTGGGTGTTGCGTCAACTGGCGTTTCATCGTCACTATAATGGTAGATTTGATGGTTTAATTCGACGGGATGAAGGAAGCTGGTTATTATGCCCTGTTCGGGAAGTCCCTGCGCGATATACGATTGGACATTTTTCGAAGCGTAGGTGGGATAGTAATTCCCTTCGTATTTGTACAACGACAGGGTGGCTGGAATCACCGGTACGATCTTTGCGAAAATTTCCTCACAACACAACAAAATCGCTACGAACTGCACTTGGAAAATTAAATTCATACTCTTGCAGGAAAATACTTGTAGGTACTGCAGGGCACAATGAAAAACTCAAACTGAAAAAATATCCGATTCAATCATCTTATATCCCATTACTGGAAAACCACTGGTGGAGAAAAAACAACCGAATTCACAAGCAATGATCCATGGTAATACGAAGTCGCAGCAGCTTTTTTGCTCAGTTTCCGCATGGTCACGGTTTTTAACACCTTGATTGGCAAATCTGTATGGCCATATAAATCTGCATTTTAACGGACGAATTTTAGAGTAAATCCTGTGGTCACCCCATACCATAGATTTCTTCATTCAAATGTTGTATATAGAGTGATTGTGTAATTCTTACAACCCCTCATTCCAATTATATGCCACAGAGAGGGTCGAAATAATTGCTCAACTGCGATTGGTGAAGAATTTGTCTGCGGTTACAACTGCCACCTTGAGGTGGACATCCCTTAGCAAGGAATGGTAGGGATTACAGCAACACGCAGAAGCACACACTATTCCTGGTGCGATTTACACATTAAAGATGAACGAAAGGAATTTAGGTTTCATTCTCATTCAGCTTCTGAAGTTGATACAAGAATAACCTTAACCACTATACAAGACTTGCACAGATTTATAGAAATATTGTTTAATTTCGATTAAATTTATTTACTTACCTATTGTGTTGAATATATATTTTCTTTTATTAAGACATAATTACTAATATTTTCTTGATTTTATTTTTATTAGAACGCGAGTGTTGAATATATTTTTGTTTTAGGTAAGTTCTACACGCAATAATTTATTTTAAAATAATCAAAGCTCTATAAAAAGGTGAAGAAGTGTGGATGTGTTGTGGATTTGAAAAATATACTTCGAGGGGTTGGTTTAAAAAACAAACAAAAGGTGGCGTTTGTATTGACATAATTAAAATTCTGACAGTAATGGACTTCACATTATTACAATCGTGAGTAAAGTGCGTTGTTGTTCCCGACTGTTGTTTACATAATTTCAATGTAGCTTTCACTGTTCGACAGTCTTTACTGATCGGAACAATATTAGGTTCGTTCGCGTAAGCGGTTTGAATCCAACGCAATCGATATAAATCGATCGCAATCGCACAAAGTCTATACACGTACTCATCAAAAATGACAGAAAAAAGGGAAAATTAGCAAAATAACGAGTACCGACTAACGAGTGGTTCCTCTCTTGGCTCGAAACAGCTCAGAGAATTTCAACCGGCAAGTACTGATAAATATGTCAAATGCACAAAGTTATCAAGAAACAAATTCAAAATCCGCCTTAAAAATGAATTGCACAGAACAATAAAATCTGTAAAAATAAAGAAAATTCGATGGTGGTCAAATGTTGTCCTAGAACGTTTTATATGTTGGAAAAATGTAAGTTATATATTTATTTGTGATATGGATTAGATGTCAAAGATGTAGCAATGTAGCTCGAAATTTATCCACGTACTTAGGCGCATATTTTCATGTCTCTGAGAGAGTTCTGTTCAATTTTTTGAGTTTGACAGATTTGTAGTGTTGGGCTCGGGAAAGTACTCGAATAGACCTATTCTAAACAATATTAAGTGTGTTTTATTTAGTTTCGCTGGGGATGGCGATGGGCCCGTCTTGGTGCCTGGTCTTTTGTGACGATCTCACAACCCCACTCAACCTAACCTATTTAGTTTCGATCTCAGCAACACAAAGTAAAGAAGGATTTTTAGCACGCAATTACAACAAATACTGTGAGTGCTCCAAGTGTCAAGTAGAGCGTAGTTGTTGTAATTGAGTTCTGAAAGTTCTACTTTACTTCGCTTTGATGAGATCGAAGTGTAAAAAAACAGGCTTATTCTACAAAAAGAGTGGCCATTTACTTGCCATTGAATAGGATATGTCAAATAATATTCAAACGTCATTAGTATAGTCGACTAATTTTACGCTGTTTCTCTTATTTAAATTCAAAGCAACAGCGGTGATAATATGCAGCCCTGTGGAACACCACAGAAATTCATTTGACAGGTGCAATTAATCATGCCAGAGATGGCTGCAGTTTTTTTTTCGACCTATGACTATAAATTAGAGCCAAGAGGTTTAAGAGTAGTTTGTGGACTTGAATTTGCGAGAGTGATAGATAAACAGGCAAAATGTGTATGGGGAATAAACTCAAGAAGTGTTAAAGTTCTTTAAAAAAACATATTTTATTTAAAAACTGCATTACCGACAAGAAATTATTGATGCACGTAATTTGAACTCTTCGTTTCTTGTTCACGAGTTTTTTGAACTAAAAAACTCGTACTTTACTTGCAGTAAAATATGTGGACGCAAGAAAAAGGTGGCTTAACTTATCTATGTCGATATTCGGCCTTTCGGTCTATCACTAGCTCTAACAATCATTAGTCCGTGTGTTATCTGTTTTTTGGATGAATAATATCCACAAGTCCAGGCCTTCCTCAAGTTGATTCGAAACTGAGATCGATACAAATTCTTAACATTTCGCAACTTGTCAATAGCAATTTGTTTAGAAACGCTTCAGTTGGAAATATAGCTATTCTGTAATAATCTTTGACAAGATTACTACCAGACCTTTGTATTTCTTTGGGAAAGACTTTTGAGTTTATTTCCCCGCCAGGAAGTGAACCTTACAATTGACTAAAAGCCCATTGTGCTCCGAAAAAATGCAACCAATCAATGAAAAAAGGGTCTCCTAGGTCATCTTCTAGCGTAAAAGGAAAATACGGAAGCCTTTTCAAGTTAAATTGCGGATCTTAAGATGAGCTGTGGATTTGAAAATATTCATCTTCCTAGCTGGCGCTCCAGTTCAGCGTGATCGTTGACCTCAACTATAGTAAGCCGCTCTAATTAGGCTAATCCTTAGCAGGTCCTCCAGATTGCGTAAAGTACAACAACAGTAAAGACCACACCTACCTTTCGACACATGATAACGTATTCGAAAACCCATTTCTACCAATTTTTGCACCGCTTCAAGGTTTTATTTATGAAATACATTTTTGTTCCGCATTATTGTCCTACTTTAAAATACTAATATATTTCAGTTAAATAATCACTTAACAGCGCTGTAATCTGGCTAATAGCTTCCCAAGCTTGACTCTTATAACATGAAGTATGGCAAACAAATCTGTCTATCTAAATCACTAGTCATTCATGGCCACATTATTCATACGCATTTTGGCAAAGTCCTCGAACACGATATTGTCGTCGTCGTCCTGATAGTGTCCCTTGTCGTAGCGATGCTGTTCAATGGACTTCATTTTCTTCATTGCATTGACGCGTTTCTTTTCGACAGCTCCTGCAAAGACACATAAATTGCTAACAAGTTGCAGGAGACATTTTAAGTTTGATCATACCTGGAGATGGTGTCAAAAGCTTAAACGGAACGTCCGTTTGAATTTCACCCCCCAAAGTGCCCATGTTGAGCTTCACCCGAAGAGAGTACGATATCACAATACCAATGGCATCGCCAGTTGATTTTCCATCCTGCACCATTGTCGAGGAGGCCAAATTTACATCCTCATCCTTCAAGTGTCCATCGAGTGCAATACCTTTAAAGCAAACATTACCCTTGTGCGTCATATATAGAGCAAACCTTCTATCAACCTACCATGTCGATCTTTGTTGCTGGCCGCCAATGGAACCAGATAGAAAGTTTTCGTCAAATTCGCCCCAGGCGTGATTGGACAACCCTCCTTTGTTTCAAGGGATGAGACATGCTTGCTGAACTGAGCGTTCACCATTGTGATCTCAGTATGCTGAATGACCATCACCTTGATGTTCTGAACCTTCTTTTTCGAATTATTGTTGACCTGCATAGTTGCCGCCACCTTTTCGCCGTGGTAGTAGATCTCCCTGTCCAGTGTCACTTCCAAACTGATTTTTCCATTCGAAAAGGTAAATCCCTTGCTTACCAACGAACTTGGCAGCCTTTGGCCACGAGTTGATGGAGCATGTTGCAACTTTTTAATCACCAAGCTGACCATACTCCGCTTATGCTGACGGTCGTCCTCCGAATCGGCAACATACGCCCGAATGGTGTACTCAATGCCGAGTGGCTTGCCCATATCATCACCCTCCTGCTGTAGTGTAACCGAGCTGGGTGAGTTGGGTGGGAAATGGAATGTGAAGGGGAAAGCATTGGCGCCCAGTTTGCGGACCAGCTTCTCCTGCATTGGTGTCATTTCCATATTGGGGTTGGTCACAGGAACAATCTGATCCCTGCACAGAATCATTTCTTTCGAAAACTTAACACCCATGACTTCATCTTCCTCGCGTCCATAACGGTAGGTCGTAACAAGTTGTCCAAAAACTTTACGATTCTTCAAGTATTCCGGGTCCACAACAATAACGCCATCCACAGGATCAATGTAGTCCAAGTGATCGATGAAGTCACGTCGGCCCAAGTAGAAAACGACTTTTCCATTGGGAGTCGCTTTCTTGAACACCTTCACAGAAACGACCATCTTGGTGGTAGAATAAGCACTCACAAACTAAACAAAATCCGCCAGGAAACCCAGACAATGCCTTTGGGTTGCAGTTGATGGTATTATTGAGAGGATTTAAATTAGAACCACCGTACGCGTTATTTGTTCGAACCAACCGTATCGTTTGCAAAATTAGCTATGCAGCCGATTCTTAGTTGGACACTACCTTATATACCTTTGTCACTGAAAGGGTTTCTCTCCCTTTCGCAAATTGGGGCTAAGTGGATTTGTCGCTGGCGTAAGATGTTGAACAGTCGACACACTAACGTACAAAGTAGTTCAAATGCTAATACCCTGTGTGTACGCGCCGTCTAATTGTATCGGTTTATGAAGACTAAAACAATTTTCAAGGGAACTTTGATGCAAAACAACAGGAAAGCGACCGAGTTGCTTAAGTCTTGTCACGTGTAAGCATATGGCTGAGTAATGTGCGTCTTTTGTTTAAGATTTCGAGCCCACTAAACGGATGTGCTTGCAGCTTTGAGCCAAAGATCCAGAAACCTTGAAATTTCTAAAGCTTGACAGCATTTATTTTGAGCAAGAAACGTCAAATTCAAAAAAAAATACTAATTTTGTGGGCACTGTCAATGCACTCAAGTTAGCGAGTTCCGTCTGGCTTGGAGGGTTTAGTCGCCGTCAGCAATTTGATCTTTCCCTTTCTCCGTCTTTGTCGGTTTGACGTTGAGACCACAGCAATAAGGCAACTTGAATTTTTTTTGAGTACAAGTAGAATTCGATTTCAAGTTGACCAAAGTTGTCGTTCACAAGATCGATTAACCGATCAACTCTGCGGTGGAGGTCGATGTGATCCTTTGAATACATTTAAGAACGAGTGACGGACTTTATACGTGAGGTCTTTCACACTGTGAAAATGAAGACAATTTTGAGCAGTGTCCAGGCTGAACGCTTGGCTTTATATTTTACTACAATACATAGCGCCTGCAGACTTCATTTCTTAAGCCATACATCTAAAAAAAACAATTTTGTAATCAATTTAACGGCACAAACTAATAGAAAACAGGTGAATTTCGATTTGATTTGTAGATAAACGTCAAAATTTACTTTATAAGGACAGAACTCTCTCTTGTTTACATCTTTAATATGACAGCTAAAACGTCTCATTAAAATCATCCTAACACCGTTTAAAATACTCATACATCGAATTGAATAATAGTTGAAACATGATGTGCAATCATGAGGTTTTCTGTCAAAATGACTGTGCTTAATTTATTCTGAACTCAGAAAGTACGCTCTGCCTCTGCTCATACTCTGAATGAAGATATGAACACAACTTCAAAGTTCTCTGTCGATGATCTAAAAAAGAACCGAAAATTCATGTCAAAAACCTATTTATTTTAAGTCGACTAGATTGGTCTATGCACTTTGAACGCAAAAACTGGATTGGTCCGTAACGTCAATTTTCCCACGTCAGTTGCATATAGTAAGAACTGTCAACTTAGTACTCGCAGTCTCGAAATTCTTGACTAGATTCGTCGGCTACCTCTCCATAGACGTCAACTAAGAAACTGGGTATATGATATGATATGTTATAGGCTTATCAAAACTGCGACACATCAAGTCAGTTAGCAGCTGTCAGGCTAATAAACGTCGATAATATTATAGTAAACGCTTTCTATAGGTTATGTTAAGACCAATCACTTTTCGTATCAGTTTGCAGAATCTAAATAACAACATGAACACATACAACTTCAAACGTCATTCGATGAAAATATGAAATAACTGTTCACCCCTTTTGAACAAAGACAACAACCCGAAGGCTGTCTATAAAAACACAATCCATCGGCAGAGTACAATGGTTTGGCTGTCGGTGGCGTTGCGTTGTATCGATTTTGGTTTTAAAGAAAACAAAAATAACCAACTGCTTTATATGCGCCAAAGAAGCCATTGATGTGGTATTGTATCATTTACTCAAGTGCAGGCCATAGAATAAGAACATTAATTAATCGAATAACGACAATAAACACATTTTTTCGTATGTGCTATGTAAAATGTTCATCTATAGTAGTATATAAGGTGTGTTTCTTTGATTCGTTCTCAGCAAAGCAAAGTAAAGTAAGATTTTCAGCACGCGATTACAACAACTACTGCGAGTCTCGAAGTGTCAAGTAGAGCGTAGTTGTTGTAATTGCGTGCTGAAAATCCTACTTTACTTTGCTTTGCTGACAGGCCTTATGTAGAATTTGTTCGAAAACAAATTTCAAAGCTTGACACGGAAAAGTATCAGCATAATATGGAATAACATTTCCATCAAAACAATTAAACAGATTAACACTATAAATGATCGATAATAAAAAAAAACTGCAACCGCACAAGCTTAGCATTGGTCTAGTCTTAGCAAATGTTATGCATGTGGGGTTAGGTAACAAATTAAAACCACAACAACCAAGTTGACTTTAAATTGAAATGCGTGGGTCAGTTTTTTCTATTGGCATAGGCTAATCAAACAAATATGAAACACAGAGCAGAATTGGAGGGGATATGCACCCTTGGAGGTATTTAATGGCTTCCTAATTGATTTGAGGTGAAAATGAGTTCCCCACGGAATGTGGATTAGTGGTTAAAAAATATCCGCTAATACTCATGCTCAACTCATGCATATTGTTTATTCGCACTTGCATTGAGCCAATTCTATTCCTTTGCGGAAGTAATTATTCAATTGTTTTTGCTGTCTAAACAAAAGTAAATTTTCATCGAAGTCGGTAAGGAAGTGTCAATAAAACAAAAAGTACCATTATTCACACATTTGCCAAAGAACTTTGTAAGAACGCTTTTCTATGTCGAATGTCAAACTCCACAATTTAACTTTCGTTGAAAATTCTAAAGCAATTTTCGATAAACCCTGATTTTATTCTTAAACTTATATATTTATATATTATATTATTAGATTCTAATCTGATTTGGCAAATAATCAGAAGTTTAATGACCGCCGTCCGCGAACGAGTACTACGTGACTGAATTTGTTATTTTTTTTTTCATTTAAAATTCACAAAATTCATTGAAGTATTGCTTTCATACTTTCTTAAGTTGTGGTGCTCCTAAACATAATAGCCTTACAACCGGTTGACAGCCGACAGATAATTGTTACGAAAACGTGAAAAAATGAGCTAAAACCAATATATTATCTTGTATCCGAAACAGGAAGCTTTTTTGACAGTTTACAAACGATAGCAATAATTGACACATGACTTTAACAGGTTAAGCTTAGTGTCCTGCTCGCGCTAAAGTCTCAAGTCTCCACTTCGTTTCTCCACACCAAAGATAAATGGTCGCTAAATTATCAAACATGATATAGATGGGCCAAAAATATTTATTATGTTCATGGCAGTTCCTTCGTGTCGGGTAAAACTCTATTTGCATTGGAATTTGTTTGCAATCTCCATATTTCTGATTTCTCCACAAGCCCCGCAAGTTTTTTTTTGTTTTTTTCATCGCATGAAAAGGAATTTTTGGTTTTGTTTTTTCTTTTATTTATCATGCAAATGTTTTCTTCGGCTTCCTAAAAAAAAAAATCGAAAGTAAATACAACACAAACTTTTTCCTCCTTTTTCTTCTTTCAAAATTTATCTTCGATTTAATGTACCGGATTTATTTCTTGAGCTAAATGAATGGAGACTTGTCATCAGCCCATTAGCGACCGAACATGATACTGCTTTGCTAAACTGCCTCGCTAAATTTTATCTTTGTAGACATTTTTGTATGGGAGATAAAATTTAGCGCGAGCAGGATACTTAGCTTTATGACTTCAAATTTCACTTGTGCCTACGAATTAATTTCTGCGCAGTACTAAAAATATTCTATTCCTATATAGATGCAGCAGATCATGTGAACAAAATTGACTGAATACTTAGAGGAGTTGATTTATTTAATTCTTCAACCATCAAATCAGCGAAACAATCCACTTGGTTTCTGTAGCATACCTGTTTCAGCCACAGAAATGTTGCATACTTTCTAATGTTCATACCGTGCAGACGGTGTTTCCGGTCAAAATTTACTGCTCATCTGCAGCATACATTTGGGCACTAAATTCGTTCTGCTTTTCTGTTTTTATCATTGCATAATCTCACCCGGTTCACATACATAGTTATCAACCGGAAATAATTTCTGCTATGCAATGCACAAACCTTTCGAATAGGAAATAATGTTAGATACTCTCTTTTGTTTACAGATTCGCCCGCACACAGAATGTCATCCACATTTGTCACCCCCGACCGACATGGTTATAATGTTAAATTTTCCCCTTTCGACAGCAACCACCTACTGTTGGCCACTAGCCAACTGTACGGCCTGGCAGGAGGCGGAACTCTTTTCTATTTAGAACTTCGATCCGACAGTGAAGTGGATGAGCTGTGCAAATTCGAATGGTCCGATGGTTTGTTCGACGTCGCCTGGTGTCCATATGTGGACAGTGTAGCTGCAACGGCGTCTGGAGATGGAAGTCTTCAGATCTGGAATCTCGAAGAAGCATCTAAGTCAACAACTCCCATTGCCACCTTGCAGGAGCACAAGAACGAGATCTATAGTCTCGATTGGGGTGAACAGTGGAACTATCATCACATTTTGAGCGCCAGCTGGGATGGTTCGATGAAACTGTGGGATTCCAATCGTCTGAGCTCGGTGTCCACTTATGTCGGACACTCTGATCTAATTTATTGTGCTAAATTTTCCCCTCTCCTAGCGAACATCTTTTCTAGCGTAAGTACTGATGGATACTTGAACTTATGGAATTCTTTAGATTTTTCAGGTAAACCGTTGATAAGTGTACCAGCGCATGCGGGAGAAGTACTCACCTGTGACTGGAGTAAGTTCGATAGGAATGTTCTGGTGACTGGGGGTTCGGATGGCGTTGTACGCGGCTGGGATCTGAGAAATTTGAGACAGCACACCTTCGAGTTGTACAGCGGCGAGTATGCAGTGAGACGATTGGCTTTTTCGCCATGCTCCTCGACGGTGTTGGCTTCGGCAAATTATGATTTTACCACGAGGTGAGGATAGAAAAGGGTTGCAATTTTGTGTACGGTGATCATGTTTCATGAATTTCAGGATTTGGGACCTCAGCCAGAAGCATGAAGCTATCGAAACGGTAGCTAAACATTCGGAATTCGTTTATGGAGTTGACTGGAACTTGAATAATCCTCATCAATTGGCCGATTGCGGATGGGACTCTGTGGTGAATGTCTACACACCAGACACATTAAAGAAAAATCAGTAGTTAAATTTAGTTTATTCAATGTGATATATTGTTTATGTAGAGATTTTGTATTTAGAGCTTAGAATGTGATTTCTTAGATGACATCGAATGTATATTGTGATATAAGGTTGATCGAAATGTTAACCAATAAAATTGTGAGGATATTTTTGAAAAGAAGAGTCTACTGAAACAAGCCGTAATTTTTTTCAAGGTGCTACATGATTTCAATTTATAAATGGAAAATTACAGCCACAATTCGCCGATTGCTGCTAAAGTTAAGTTAGGCTTATAGGTGTGTCAGCAATTACAAAGCCATTTATTGTGTCTCATTTACAATTTCGTGCTGGCAGGAACTTAATGCAGTATCAATAATAAAGTAGCAACAAAAGAATAGTGCAAATAACATCTTATAGAACAAAAAACAGATGTACCTGCACATCATCAGCTATACATCTTCTATTAACACACTCATTTGCAACACACTCGTCAATTGTCAAACATATTATAGGGCCTTGCCAATAATCATTTTTAACCTTCGGCTTAAATATTTTTTTTGTCACAATATGCAATTTCGTTTGCCATTATGAGTTCGAAAAATTTAACCTGGACACTAAAATTGATTATTAGTATCGCGGATACACTTTTTTTGGAACATAATGTGCCTTATACCAATAAACATTCTTAGTTTCGACTCCAAAGTTTAGTAGTTGACAGTCGCTATATATTTCCATTACAAATTTCGCAATTTGTGAGCTTCCGTAAATTTAAATTCGAGACAAAAATTTGTTAATAGTTAATAAGTACTTCAGAATCAGATAAGAAATATAATAAATTGTTCAGCCCATATTGGAAAACCACATTAGTCGGACATCATTCTGACAGCATTTTCTCTCTGCCTAAATTGAGCACGTGAACAGTTTTTCGCTTGATCTCCATAAAATTTAGCTGACAAATCTTATTGAGAAATTTCTGACTGAGCACTAATTTTGCAAACCAAAAGCCAGAGAATTCGTCGCATCCGTTTTGCCAGTGTTTTGAAATGACAGATATATATAATTTCTGTCAGTTAGTGACCTCTATACCATACGCAAAGCATAAGCGTCAAGAAAGAAAGTTCGCTTTCTAGCTTTTTGTCCGTTAAATGTTGTTGACCACATCAATTGATGACAATATTGATGACAGTTCATTAACAAGAGTTCAATTATAGTTTCTGCGATATTATTCTACAAAGAAGATTCTGTGCAACGAATATGTGATGGATTTTAAACGTTTTTCCTTTCCATCGACGCATGTGCCTTCAATTGGCATTTCAATGTGTCAAAGTTTCACAAAAACTCATAATATTGGATTTTAAAATAACAAAATGATTCTATGCAATTTAAGTGTGTTTTAATGATTTATAGAATTTTTATTGAAACAAACAGGGTAGTTCGCGACAACGTCAGTGTCAAAAAAGAAAAAAAAACAGCAAGTGAAAGCTTAAAAAAATTGTAGAAAAACAAAGGAATTTAAATGGTTGTAGTATTATGTTAAATAATGGGCTTCGCGAAACACTCAATTGCAATAATTTAATGACAAGTGTGTCCCAAAAACTTTTACCAAACCAAAGATCTGAACTCACCCATATTCGTGTTTCTTGTTAATGCATAAATTACTCAACAGGAGAAGAAATAAATTCTCATTGAATTTCATCTATTTGTTACAATTATTAATGAGCGACCTGCTCACAATAGCCGTATACGTTGCCAAAATGACAGGTGATCTCAAACTGACAGCACAAATAAATAATTTTAAGACAGGATTGTTGCTTTGCATTTCTCAGTAAATTTCGTAAAATATCAAATTTGGAGAGGAAGAAACAATTTTGCCTGCAAGCAGCAAAAGCAGGAATTGTTTTTTTAAGGCGGTAACAGATAAGTGACAATCATAATTCCATTTTATAGATTTACAAAAATCTATTGACATATACATAAATTTTATTAATCAAAAAAACATATCATAAAGGAAGGGAGGACATTTTTCGCACTCTCAGTTATTTACTATTTCTTTTAATTTTTTAAGTTCAATTTCATAAATTTGATCGTGGAACAGACCCAATAAATTAACGTCAAATCAATGACAGCCTAGTACCGTGATGTTTGCGTACTTTCAATATGGAAGTTCTTTCTTGAACGACCATATCGGTTGGACACCAATCTTGCATAGTGAAATGTTGGCAGAAAATAGTACCTAGAAACAAATTGAAAAAAAAATCCAAAACGGCTGCGTAAATGCTTACACTATGGTTTAAAAAACAACCTCGTTTGAGGGAATCTAATAAATACGATTACAAAAGTATAATATCCAAATACGTTGAATGACATAGAAAGCGCTCGTTACAATAATTGGACTTTATAATACAATTCGCTTGGTTCTATATATCGCTGCCTTGGATTGACAGTGGCATAAGTCAAAAATCTCTAGTTTTACAGGACAGAGCTTTTAATTTTTTGATTTCATTTAATTGCAAATATGGAAATGATAAATAATTATTATTGAAATATTTTTAATGTAAATAAGATTCAGTAACATTACCTTTAATAATTTTAATTGAAGTCACCCAAAAACCGTAACTATCGCCCAAGTTGCCCACCCCTTTTAACCTCCTTTCGAGTTGTGCCATTGCTTAGGTAAAATTCGTTCGAACATTTGAAGTTATACCATAGGCACAACACAAAATAGTTCTATATTAATGACAAACTATCTATAAAAATGGCATGCAATTTACCTGGAATAATGGCACAACACAAAATGATCCGTTATCAACGAACACGTTTAAACGCGAACCCTGGTCTAACACAAATTATGCCACTGCTCAGGAAAACAATGCAACCTTCCACTTGAAGCACCGCAACACAACTAAAGATGTGCCAGTTTAGATGTAAGGGTGGGGGTAAGTTGATACTGGCATAACTGCCCTCTGGCGGAAAACCGATGGAAATAGCAATGTGCCATTTTACATGGAAAGAAAAGGCCTAAAAACATGTACTTTTTAATACACAGCAGCATAGAGTCGACCCTGAGATTGAGCTTAAAATGTGCTTCTGCTTCAATGAAATTCGCCTCTCGGAACTTCTCAAAATCTTCCTTCGCACACAATTACCAAACAGCAGCCTCGGACCGCCCTTCACATCAAATACAGGATGTCTCTAGACACTCATAGCACCTAACCACCAATTTGGTGCGAATCTTCACAGGTCCCAAAAGTGTTTCTCGGAAATGCCTTATTACACCTGTGGAAGCTGCTGCTGCCGGACCCTAAGTAAATCCCACACCAACCGTCACTTAAGCGTCGTCATTCCCTCGGCGGATCAAGTAGCGTCCAAAATAAATATTTGTTTTTGGATTGGATAATGCCTAACAGGAAAGTGGGAGATTCAACACATCTAATTGGAGGTTTCGTCAGAAATTGCTATAATCCAGAAGATGTATGTATATACGGATACTTCAACCGCACGTTACCTTGCAATTTGTTGGTTGTGAGACCAAAAACCCGCCGAGCTGTTTGCCATTGCCAATATGGAGGACAACTTCCAAAAGGGCGGTGCAACTTTGCGCAGTTCTCCTGCTTATTGGATCACTCACTTGCATCTTTAGGCTGCTCATAGGATACAATTTACAATTTAATTGCAGACGCAAGCACTGGGTAATTTTGCAGTCGAACGTCATAATTAATTGTGCAAATTTTATTGCCGGCCCGTATAACAGACGCGTCATGACGTTTATCGCGCATCGGGCGGGACGGTCAGCAGTCAGAGCTGAAACCCCAGTTAGTGGGTTTCTGAGGAAATGCACAACCGAATGCCCAGCATCGACTCGCATGCGGTTTTAAGGTAGCCTGGCCATAAGTCAGCCGCTGGCGGTTTTAAGCAAATTTACGAAACAAAAAATATTAGCTCCCGAAGTCCTTGGCTGGCACCGATCTCTGCCACAAACAGCAAAGCCAGAAGCCATCGAATTGTTTAATTCCTCACACTCTTTGCGAATGCACATCTGCGGCCCAATATTTTAAGTCCTTATTAAGATTCGAAGTTTATGATCCCGACTCGGTGCCAGCCTACTCGACACTCGCTACTCACATATACATACAGTTTGGGCGAGTTCCTGGGAAAGGTCGTGGGGCTATGTTTGGACGGGTGCTCTTCATTTAATCTGCTGCTCAGCATCCGACAGAGCCAATGTGCGATTTTAATAACCCCTTAGAGCCAAATTTTGCACATAGCTGGCTTTGCTAAGTGCCAAAAACTGTTAATGATTTTGAATGCGCATTCGCTTGGGCGCGCACAGTAAAAAATATGAAATTCCATGCCACGTTTGGACTTTGATGATCGTTGGCGCGACACGACGATGATCATCATATGCACGATCATCGTCTGTCGTTGGACTGCCTTGACCAAAGGAGGCGTGCGACTGCCTATAATTCGTTTCGTTTAACAAAACAAAATCGGCGATTCATAATGGCAATGATCCGTCCCGTCTTCTGCGGAGCGCTTCTATGGAACTCCTCGTCGGAGGCCGAACTGTAAGGCGATTAAAATTAGAAGATATGAGAAAATATTGTGAAGTGATTTTGTGTTTTGGTTTTTTGGCTTTTTGCTTCGGTGTGGTGTGCCCTTCTTCGAAGTGGCCGTCGTTGTTGTGTCTTTGGCTGCTGCCGCCGTTGGTTCTGAATTCAAATGGTTCTCGTTTGAGTTCCTTTATTCTGCCACGTCGGGGTAGTTGGGGAAGCGCGAACTGGCGCAAGTAATCGATACACACGTCGCGTCGGTCGAGAGTGGCCAAACCCCTCATTAGGACTTGGCAAATTATGATTTGCTATTTTTCGCGGGTATGCTGTGCTACCATGTTGGATCGGATGATGGCTTCTTTTTAGTTTTTGTTCTGGCGAACGCAAGACGCAAGACCCTTTTCGTCTGTCGGTATTCATCGAATGGATGTTTTAGATTTTCGAAGACAAGTTTGAAGTTTGATTGTAAGTGCCGGCGTATTAGTCGTCCGATGTGCGGCTTGATCCTAAGTAGGTGATCAGACTTTTGAATGATGTAGGTCATTTGCAATCTGTCATTGGAAGTTGTAGGAATCCAATTTTTTGAAGAAATACATTAAGGTACCTTCGGAGGGTACGGAAGGTAAGAATGTAGAAGCCGAACTCAGGGATCAACTTTTTCGCATCGAATAAGTCCCCTTGAAAATAAATACTACTCTTTAAATAGACAAAGCCTAGAGATATCCTCTGGATACGAAAGCCCTTACAATCCACAGTTCCGCACATAATCCGCGCAGTGGAACCCGAAAATGTTTATGTAAAAAAAACGCCTTCTCCAAGATCGAAGAATAATAAATGACATGCATGACTACAATCAGAGCAACGTCGCTGTGTTAAAATTTAAAACACTATGTAAGGTTATGTAGAAATGTTGCCTTCAAACTTTCCGGACTGACAAAAAGAGTTTTCTCTTTTTATTGAATTGCAATTGTTTTTCTTCAGATTCAGTTTACTTTCTTCGCCCTTTTAGCCTAAAAAATGGGTAATTACTCAAGATCTGGGACAACTGCTGCCAATTGACTTAAAGCATATTAAAGAAACAAATATTTAAACAAAAAAGCTGAGGCGACGAAGCCCCGAAAACTAGGAGATTCGCCATTCGTTCGCCAAAGGTTAATCAAAAGAAGCTTTCCTCGGCGACTCCATCCGGGAATCCCATGAGATGCTTGCTTTGTATATAAAATGCGGTTTGTGTCACGGAAAATGCTGGTTGAAAAATCCACTTTCAGTACTTGAGCCTAAAAAAAAAATTGTAGATCAGTTTAAGAGTCTCGTGACAGCTTGTCACTTCGTTCACTTCATGTGCTTTGGATATGAAATATCTGCAAGTGCTGTTCCGGTTCTAGGAAATTCACTTGCAGCCCTATTCTGCTATTCACGTGAATCCTAGATTCGATTAACCCATTCCCTTTCACTCTGGTTTTCCATTCTGATATCCATCGGGTGAACTACATTATCCAAACAAATTTGTCATTTCGTTCACGTGAAATCCATAAGAAGTTTGTATGGGTAGTATTTGACTTTTTTTTCACCTTCAAACAGTGGATTAAGAGAATCATCAAACAGAGAACTTCGCAGAAGCGTTAGAAAATCCAAAAAAGATATCATGTTAGTTGATTCATTTTCAATTTTTAATAGATAAATCAATTATTTCAAAACCGTAGGTTTGTCAAAAACTTTCACTTAAGTAAAAAAGCATTCCAATACGTATTGAATATTATTGATTCGAATCTTCCACCTTTACACAGGGTTGCCAGATTGGGCACTTTGTCGTATTTCGGGCTATCTTTTTTCTTAAAAAAAACGATAAAAATGAAAAAATGAGCGCCCAACACAATTTTGGGCTACATATCGTTTTTTTTCAAATTGTGCGTTAATTTTGTTTGTTTTATTCGTTCACAAAACTAAAAACAAAACAAATCTAAGAAAACCCGCACTTTTAAAACTTGGTAGCACTTTTGCAATCAAGTGACATCGAACAGTCGTTCAACTTGCAGGCACACCAATTTATTTGGCAGGCCTTTTGATTTGACACAAGCCACAAAAGCCAATTGCAGAAGATAGAAGTCAAATAAAATTCTTGTAAAATACCAAAGAAAAAATACTCAATGAATTGGGAATATTGTCAACGATTTTTTGGCTACATTTTTTTTATGGTATGGACGCTTAAACCAAATTAAATTCTGACAACCCTGCCTCCACAGCGAAATACTTTTTACGAATATTTTATCAACCACAAACCAGAAAGACGATCCATTTAATTTCAAATGTATGCGTTCACGTGAATAATAAATTACCGCACAGTATTACCGACGTTACCGACACTAACGAGGTGAATCCACATTCGATTCGAATGAATAGTAGAATAGTGTGCAGTGAAAATTGAAGAAAAATTCCCCCCAATGAATAGCAGAATAGGACTGTAAGTCGCCCAGCTTAAGATATTCAAAGAATCCTACGATAGAAACCATTTCTAATACAATTGCTTTAAGGCAGGTCCAGTTTTGCCACAAGGTTATGATGGAATTTCCCAGATTAACCGTTTAAAAATACCCTTTTCGCTTGACTCTATCCCTTTTTGGTAGAATACATCCCAGCTCCCCCCGCCCCCTAACAAAAAAAAAAAAACAAACAAACAAGAAAATAAAATAAACTAAATTTCTTCTTATACAAATGACGTCTCAAATAAAAAATATGTAGTTTCAATAAATTGATCTGTCGACAAAAGGCGTTTTTCTTTTTTAGTTCGGAGCTGAGCTCTGAACCGAGCTCGAGCATTATGAGCGCGCTCTGAGCCGAGCGTATTTATGAAACACACTTGATATCTGAAATTTTTAATAAATATATGTATAATTTATTAAATTGGTTAACCTTTAGTTCCAGAACAACAAAGGTCGTCCACCATTTCAATTATTTTGTTTATCCTGTTTTTTTTTTCTGTCAAATGTGACTGCGAGTGTGTATTCAGCTTTTTACTCAGCCTGCTCAGTCAATTTATTCTGAGCTCATCGAGCGCGCTCTGATTATGCTCAGATCGAAAAAAGAAACACAAATCTGAGCTCTGATGTATCTGAACTAAAAAAGAAAAACGCCTAAAAGCAGCAAAAATCAGTTAGAAAAATATGAACGACAACGAACTAATTGCAGATGATTTTGTTTTGCTTTGAAGTGTATATACCATTTCATATCACTAGTGTTTGAAAATAGTTATTATACGAAACTTGCAACTATGGAGGAAAATCCCTTTAATATATAAACTGTCCCTTAATCCCTCGGACTTATTAAAATTTGCAGAAAACCCCTCAAAAAGGTATAAATCCCTCAAAATGGCATCACTGGGCAGGTCGCCACCCGAGAATTGGTTTGACATATACGCCAAAATGCACTTTTTGAGCTGTGAATATGGACTCATGTTTTTGCTTTCGAATTGTCATCTATTTCGATATATTTGAAGCCAATCTTAAAATATCTAGTGTCACTTTTGACGTATAGCCACAAAAATTAGCAAATTTTGATTATTGGTTTGATGTAAGCGACATTTTTTGTGGATATACGTCAAATTTTCGAAATAAATTTATTTTATTTTGTTTTGACGTATATGTTCACGGGCTTCCATCAAACATTACACTGTTTTGACGTACGTACATGCTTGGTTTCGTCTTCTATCATACTTAAACTCATTTTCCGGCTTCTGTTCCAATATTTGCAAATACACCGGGGAGATATTTCCTTGTGTCAAACTTAAATAAAAGGGCTGCGTTCGCATGTTTTACGAATAATCCAACAGAAAGCTCTTATCTAGCTTTAAAGTCTACCAAAGATGTACCCAATTGCCTGTCGATTTTTACAGAAACACCCGAAACCACTAACCGTCCACCACCTGCACGTCCAACCAATCGTAGAAGCTAATTAAAATTACTCTGCCGAACTAGCTAGTCTACCAGGAACTATCTAGTCTACCAGGAAGCCCTTAATCTCTTATGGATTGCCACGCGCTTTTTGCTGCACAGTCATTTTTGCATAGAAGACGTTGACTCTGCGTCTCCGTCCAAGAAGGTATAATATTCGCGTCAACTCCTTTTATTAAAAATAAAAGAAGAACAAAAATGCACATCCGCTCTCTTATGCTAATGCCCCCGACCGACGACGAGTGGTGGTGGTGGTGGTGGCTGTCTGCGACTCTGTGCTCTGTGTTCTGTGTGCACTGTGCGATCGACCTCATGCGTTATGATAAAGACATCACAGAAATTTCTTGGAATTCTCCGCTGCCATGGCATTGCATGGCCAAATTCTAAACACCTTCTCTTCGTTCATTCATTCATTTAAAACGACAGCGACACACCAGCGGCGCGGCGCACAGATTGAATGCAAAATCAGCGTTTCAATAGACAGCACACGGGTATGCGAGTATGTGTCGCCTACAAACGTTAATAGCTCGTGTGGCTGTGCGGACCTGCTGCTGCTTGCTTGGTATACCTTTTCTCAAAGGAAGACTCTTTCTTTCGTGCGCGGCACACTTGTCTGCCGCTCGACATCAGCGATCAGCGCCTCGCGAATGAGATTTGCATATAAATGTGTTTGTGTTGTTTGCAGCAACCAGTCTGTCTGCTTTGACAGTTCCCATTCACATGGGCAATGGTTCGTCACTGCGATTTGCATATAAATCAACAAAAAGTTTCGCCACAACAAGACAGCTGCAACAGGAATGCAAAGTCTTTCCTCTCCTGACCTTCAAATCGACAATCCATTTGATGGATCTGTAGATGCACGTGCTGCTCGGCGATGACGAAGACAACAGCTCCTGTCATGTGCAATAAGAGAATTATACAGTTTCTATGACAAAAAGGGTGAATTCCCGCCCAAAATCGAATGCCACTCCGACCGTGTCAATATATCAATTCATTGCGGTAGCTCACCGAACCAATTGACTCTGCTGCCGACCTGGACGTCATGCCGAAACATTTTTGGTAAAAAATTATCCAAACCTTTTGTTAATAACCTAAAGGAGAGAGGAAAACAAAAAAAAGAAATCCTCATCCTCATTTGAAAACGCACTGTGTGATCGCAGAATGACCACGAACCGGTATAATTTGCCATGCGCTGCATGCCGGACTGGATGCTGTGGCCTGGCCATTTAGATAATAATTTTTTTTTAAGAGGATTACTGCGAGGAAATTGATTGTGTGATTGCGAATTTGTTTTGTCCATACTCCCGGAGAGGAACACTTTTGTTCACGCACAGTGAGATGAAACCGGCATCCCGACATCATCCTGGTTTTGGTCACGCGGTATGTTGGGTACCTAGGGATTGGCAGCACTCACAAACACACACGCACAGTTACTTGTCATTAAAGTAAATTTGCCCGGTAATCCCTTCACATAATCGAGAACTTGTTTTTAATTTTTTTTTAAATTTTTAGTTTGGTTGGTTAAGTCTTTCGTAATAAAGCGATTCCGTTTGTGACACAGACATGAACGGATGTGGGGATCCTTTCTAATTATTTGCTCGTGCTAATTGAAGAGCATTATTGAATCGAGTACCGAATTAAAAAAATGCAACGGAAATCATAAATGTTTGTCATCAATCAAGTGTCATATGCATATGATTATTAGGTGACAGCCAAGAGTCATAATCATCACCGCATACTGTGTCGTCGTTGGCACCCTACTGGATCGACATCATCCATCAAGAATCATCTGCGCAAATGCTTTCTCTCCCCACAAACAATCACCATCGACCGTCCCTGAGGGGACTGACTTGACGTTTATGCAAATTAGATCACTTAGGGTAAACATACAACGGTGCGGCGTGAAGAAAATACCAATATTGTGGTCTCCTCGGGGGGATGTTTTTATTTAAAAAATCGCACATTCATTTATCACTTTTCCAATCCGTAGGGAAATATATTTGCTCACTGGAATGGGGTACGAGAATTTCTTTCAGTTGATCGGGAAGGTAGCACAAACTTTTTCCTTTGAGGATATTTTGATGTCGATGCGATTCTTTTCTCTATCCAAACGTTCAAAGCAATTACAGATATATCCGTTGATCATTAGTGGCTATCGCCGCCATTGATCGATGACTGATCGGACGCCAATGCACTGCCTTCGCAGAGTCAGTTTCATTCTATGAACTCGAATATAACTAGCACTTGATTTTTGGACATTGCTGCGCCCATGTACACCTTCCGTTTCCGTATTGACCACTTGTTCGATAGCATATGGGCCAGTGTGTAATGATGTTATGGGCGGATCTGATCATTTTCGATTAATTTCAGTTCCCATGAACAGTGGGGATCCAGGAAGTGAACGCATTTTATTAACTTCTGAGGAAAGTGCCGACACGAATGTGGGGGTCGACATTTGAGTTTGCTCAGTGCAACTGATTGGAAATGGTTACCTGATTTATTTTCGAAAACGAACGGAAGCCAGTTTTAAATTGCAACTGCATAGTTGAGAAGATTTGTGCTAATTTTCATTTTTTGTTTTTTTGCCCGACCATGAGACATAGAAATATGTGCGTGCCGTGAAAAATACGTTAATTGAAGATGAATGTCCTTATTGGCGAGTTGAGGTTGACTGTCTGTCAAATCTCAATAGAGTGAAAAGTTATGCTTAAAAACTTTTGACAAACGTGAACTAAATCCAATTTTCCGTTTGCTAATTGTTAGCGATTCCCATATTCAAAAATCCTACTTTACTTTGCTTTGCTGAGATCAAAGCTAAAAAAAACACGCCTAATATCAAAACGAATGAGGGATATACACGATACAGGATACACACGAGTTCTTACGTAGACTTTCGATGGGCTGTTTTCTTTCATGTTTGGTATGAACATTTTATTCTGCGTAGAGTTTAAAATTGATTTGTATAATAAAAATGCGTTGTAAATTCAACTTTAAAAAATTTTAAGTTAAGTTTAAGATTTGTGATTTTTTCTCACTTTATTTTCTAGCTTGTCCATCGTTTTCTATTGGTTGTCTATTGGCGCTTTTCTGCTCAATCTGGGATCACTTCTATTATAATTCTTCGAAAAGAGATCATCCCATCATATTCGTGATTCTTCATTTTTCCCGAATCCGTAGCAATGGGATCAACAGGTCTCCTGCCTTCGTTCGATTTGTTGTGTATCATGCCAAAAGGTGAATTTGTTTTAGAAGAACAGCACTTTCAAAAGAATAATTTTAAGCATACAAGGCACGATCTGGAAACCCAATTTTCCAGTGCAAATTATTGAAAGGTGGTTGGCATTATGAATCGGTAAACGAAAGTAAAATGGCACAGCAAAATAAAACACATTAGCTGTCAACTGTCAAATTGATTTTCGTGTTGCCAGTTCAAAAGACAAACCAAGTACTAAAAATATCTGTCAAATTAAAAAAAATGAGCGAAACTCTCTTAGAGAGCTGAAAATATTCACCAAAGTATGTGCGGATAGGCTTCGAGCCACTTTGAGCCACTTTCATCTTTGACATCTAATCAATATCACAGAATTACCTTACGTTATGGGAAATCATTCAACCACCTCAGATCTTTTTTATATTCACAGAATTTATTTTTAAGCGCAACCGATTTCTTAGACAGTTTTTGAATCCGTTTCTTGTCAACTTTGTGCATGTGACAGAATTTATTTTTATGCGCAATCGATTTTTTAGACAGTTTTTGAATCCGTTTCTTGTCAACTTTGTGCATGTGACATATTTATCAGTACCTGCCGGTTGAAATTCTCTGAGCTATTTCGAGCCAAGAGAGAAACTGCTCGTTACTCGTTATTTTGTTAATTTTCTCTTTTTTATCATTTTTAATGAGAACGTGTGCCGATTTTGTGCAATTGCGATTGATTTATAGCGTATGAACCATTTGTTTGTTTACAAATTTGAAATGCTTCATTTTGCCGATGATATGTCAATGGGGAAGTTCAAGTTCCCAGTTTAGTAAGTCTGACAGCTGTCTGACTAGATGCATCTCGGCTTTGCTTGACTGATATCGGTCATATGAGCAGCTGTTTCAGTTGACGTTTATGGAGGTGTAGCCGACGAATCTAGTCAAGAAAGTCGCGGCTGAGTACTAAGTTGACAGTTCGCATATGTGGCCGACGTGGAAAAAGTGACGTTCCCGAACAATCTAGTTTTTGCGTTCAGGCTACGTCCCATCCAGACCAATCTAGTCGACTTCAGACAACTAGAATCTTGAATGTGCCCAAAATATCGTCGGCGAATGCGAGTAATTGGAATTACTTTTGATCGTTCCTCTGGTGTTGCCGTTTGAGTTTTGCACTATTCTTTCTAGGACGATGTTGAAGAAGTCAAATATGACAGAACATCGCCTTGTCTAAATCATTTTTTTGACATCGAAGGTCTCGGTGAGTTCAGCAAAGACCAAATGGACTAAGGATGAGCTCGGCAGGAATGCCAAAATTAGATATTGCTCTGTATAGCTCGTCCTTATAAATGCTGTCTTCAATACTTGATGCTGGCTGCATAGGACTGGTATTGAACTATTCCAATTTGGCAACTCTCCCAAAATTGTTCAAACTTTTGGTAAGTAAACATATTCGCTTGTTTTTTGAATTAAACATTTTGGCAATTTCATAACAGAATCGGGCGAAACCCCGCGACACATCTCTACCATTTCCTGGTAATAATTACTACTCGCTTATTTGCAATTCATGTTTCCTTGTAATTCGCCTTACCTGCCAACGACTTTTTCTATTCCAAATTTCAGTCTTTATTGAGGAGGGATAATTATTATTGCATAATTGCCACGCAATAAAACCATTGTGCGCAACTTACTTAACGCTGATCATTATTTCTTCACAACATTGTCTTGGGAGTGACCCTCTTCGTTATATACCTGCTCTCGGATATTCTTTGCCATTATTGCTAATGCTCTGCAAAAAAATCTGTGTATATTTATTCCTCCTCAAGGATCTGCATGTGCTCTGTAGTTTTTACAACTTTTTTTGTTTGCTAAAAACGTGAAAACATATTTGCCAATGAAAAAGTGAATTATGACCGTCAAAGGTGGACAATGCAAAAGGTGGAATTTTTAGAGGACTGCTGCAGACCGCTCTGCCTGCTGTTTCGCGGAATTAAATTAAAAAAAAAAACACAATCCATGTTGCGCTCTAATTTTCCACTCCAATCTCAGTTTATTAGAGCAAAGGACGTGGCGTGTCGTTTAAAAATGTGGATTTTTTGTAGCATTGTCCTTTTTTGTGTCGATGCACTGTGCCTTTTTATGGTCTGTTTGCTATGGTCTCGTGCGGTCATTAACATACACAGAGACGTTGATCTATAAAAAAAAATATTACTAACTCTCGATGTACACTACTTGGGGGTGGAAAAAAAAATAAACAAACTAAAATTACGAAAATTTCCAAATCCCACACACGAAAAGTACGTGTGAGCGCATCTACGTCATTACCTTAGCCATTGGAATGCGAGGCAGAGGCACCAAAAAAACAACACAGAACACACACACTCAGTCTATTGGAAGATATTACGCTAATAGTTAAAAATAGAGCACAAAGAGCTTGCACTACCATCCTAGAGCATTCTCGCGCATCGCCTCGCTCAGCGCTGAGCACCACCACCACCACCACCACCGCAGCGACCCGCTCCCATGCAGAGCCAAAAATACCGCCCGCTTCTAAATTTAACGCGCGCCTAAGAATTAGACTAGATACATTTCATTCATGACACAAATTGCCCATGAGAATCCCAAAAATACGAGAGGCGTTCTAAAATTAGACTGGCGTAATAGCGCGACTCTTTACTCCGAAGCGACGGACGATGAGGTGGAGGTGCGTCAATGGGCCTCGTGCTCTCTGAGATTCGTAGGTGGTGCTCGAACAGTTCTATGCGGCCGAACTGCGCAAATTCATATGTGAAGATGAAGACTCGCACTGAATAGCTCAATCTGCCGGTATATTGATGTTTAAATTAAGAACACAAGAATCGGTGGTGGCCCAAGCGGAATGCCTTTGGTTATTAAATAGGCTTAAGGAGCTGCCCACTCGCCTTCTTATACAGATGGGGATGCTTGTGGGTTGAGTGTTTAATTTTACTCGTCCGCTGTGCGAACTATTGATCTGATTGCTCGAGTAGCCGCACAGGTAGATTTGTACAGGTGATGGACAGAATATTGTTTCACGCTGAAAATAGCATTTGATGTAAAACCCCCTCGGACCAAGTGGAGATGGGAATAGCACTAGTGTTTTGCATTTTTACTTTGCTTTAGAAACAAAGTTCTATTAAAAAATATTATGCTGTCTCGTGCCATTTTAAAAGGGGGGTTTAGTTTCTGGTCTTAATTTTGTGGACAACTGAATGAATCCAACTTGTAAGCCGTTTTATTTCAAAGAAAATTATACAAATTGTAGTGGTGTCGGTGAATTTTGTTGATTTGTTTGACAGTTTAAAATTTGGCGTGGTGTTCTGTCACACGGATGTTAGTTTGTATTTTTGCACCCAATAGCATTAGGTTATTCGAGTCCTCGTTTTGAATCGATTTAAATAGTCGCACAAAATCTATCTCATCAAAAATGGTTGAACAAGATAAGATTAAGAAAGTAACGAGTAACGAGTAATTTTACTCTCTCGGTCTTAAAAATGTCGGCGAATTGGTTTTCGGCGTGTACTCTACTATTCGCAATTTTTCCAAATGACCTCAACGAACATGAATTCAATAAAGAAGAAGATGGCCGATTTCAATCAAATTGAGGAGGACAGCGATACCAAGCTAAGAGTTGGGGCTATACCTTCCTTCTAACTTTAATTTTGCTCCATTTCAAGTTCGGTTCCGCCATTGTTAACTAAACGACTAACAGAACTGACAGTTTGTGACAGCTCAAAGAGTTGACATTTAACTAATGAAACAATTCTCGAATGTATAGTTGGTTTCGCTGTCTAGGAACATAACCTGCATGATATTTGGCTTATTTTCACGTATTTTGTCGTGGAACCTAGATACATGTGAACACGTACGACTCGTTGAATCTTAACTCTGACATTAGTTACAGAATCTGTGCCAGGTTCCAAAAAGGATTTAACGAGTAGGTATAAAAAATCTAGTTATCCTAAGTCGACTTAATTGATCTGGACTAGATGTACCCTGGGCACTCATTCCGTAACTTTTCAGACGATTATCGTCCAAACGATAGACCTCCAACACTGGCAACCAAGTGCTAAAATTACAAGTTCGAGAGCTTAATCCAGTTCATTTTACAAAAATATAATGAAAGCTGACGTTTGTCAAAAAACTTCGAGCAGAATGTAACTTATTTTGGTGATCAAAGTTTCAAAAACGATATCGTTAAGACGATCGTTGATAAACGGAATCTGCCCCCTGAACGCAAAAACTACATTGGTCGGTAACGTCACTTTTCCTACGCCAGCTATATATACATAATGTCAATTTAGTACTGAGTCACGAAATTCTTGACTTGATTCGTCGGCTACACCTTCATATACGTCAACTGAAAAAAACTGTATATGTGAGGTCAATCAAAAGTAAGACACATCAAGCCAGCCAGCTGTCAGATATAATAAACTAAATTCATCAACGCCCCAACGTTCATATCAATTTGTCTTGGTCAGATTTCGGAACGCAGAAACCAAATTCGACGTTTATGTCACATTTAGTACATCATATTTAGATTGAGATGTCAGCACAGCTGTCAGTCGCAATTTGACACTATCGAGTAGAGAACTGAGTCCTCATTCGCAAAAAAACGGGCACATTAAAAAATGTAGTTATCTTAAGACGACTAGATTTGTCTAGATGTAACCTAAGTGTAAAAACTAGATTGGTCGGTAATGCCACTTTTCCCACGTCAGCTACATATGCGAACTGTCAAACTTACTAATCTGGGTACGTCCCCATTCTTGACTAAATTTTTGGTTCCCACTTCGTATAAGCAAAAAATAAAATCAAACACACTACGTCAGCCAGCTGTCAGTGTCAGATTTAGTAAGTCAATGTCTGGAAGGCAACCATCTCACAAATTAAAAGTTGCTAAATATTACTGCCATTTTTACAGTTTGGTTTGTGGTGCAAATGCATATTCAAACAACTTCGTCCGGAAATGATTTCACAATGACGGAAGTAGTTTAGAAAAGGAATCGCATTCAAAAAGTGGCACTCAGCAGTTGGGTGAGTTCGTAATCACCTACAGAAAATAGAAACTGTCAATATGCTGGGTTCCCACCACGACGTCTATTCCATTTGCTTAATGGTTAGATCATTCCTTGACTGAAACTATTGTGTTTGGATATGTGATTTTTTGTTTGCATAGTCCTTTTATAGGAGCCACTCTCGTTATATTTTTTTTTTCTTAAATGGGATGCGATCACTTAATAAAATACATCTGACTCTTCCGCATCTGGTTTTGGACTCGACCAAGCTTATTCTTATCTCGAAATCACTTCCATTCCTGATCTCAGACAAAGTGTTTCTCGGACCTTTCTTGGTTTTGTGTGAGTGCATATGCGGTCAGATCACCCCTTCAATTTATGTTCCACATGCCTTTGAGCTGTTTTCTTTTATTTTTTTTTTTTGCTTTCAGTGGCTTACCTGAACAAAGTTTCTGTCGCCAGGCGCATTTCAGTTGGCCGCCTGCCACAAACTCCAATAATGTATGCACTTGAAAATTGCATCTTAACAACTGTAAGATATATGCAGGGCCGGCACTCCGAAACAAACCAGTTGCGGTATAGGTACGTATGGGACAATAAATTTTCGCATAAAGCACGCGGCTCGTCGTTAGCTCGTCAAAGGACAATGCACGTATAATGGTGCAGTGAAATTCCATTCGGATTCCAGTTTTTATCGCAAATACTCACCTGGCGCGCAGGCGGGAGGCAGACGCAACACTGCTGCTCGGCAGCAGCATCAGCCTGAGGAACGCGTAAGCCACCGCGTCGCTCGCGATTAACCTTCAAAATAAATGCGATAAATGATTATAGCCGAACGACGGCACGACGTCGACAACGAAGACGAAGACGCTCTTTGTCGTTGGTTGTTTTCACCGCTAAATTGGATGCACCGCATATGGTACTGTCCTCCCCCCACTCGCAGTTGGAGGCCCGCGCCCTCATCTAAATGGAACGCATGTGCAATTATCGACCCTTTCGCGTGCAACATGGATGATTGGACGGCAAGAGCCGTTAAGTACGAGTGTAGGTATACCTTTCGAATGCTGGGAACGGTATGGGTCCGCCGCAGAAGGAAATTAATGTTCTTCGCACTTAAGTTCACGTCGAGATTACGATTGGCAAGATGCACCTGCCTCCATCGCGAAGGAGGTCATCAATTTGTAATATATATGCATGTGGAGGCATTCTTCTTCTTTTTTTTGGTGTTGTTGCGCTCTCCGTGCTCCTTGAAATCGAGGGTGGGTCATGCACGCGCAGGATATAGTTGAAGTTGAGGCAATTAACAGCCAAGGCGAGTTGTTACCTACTACAAAAATAAGAAAAACAAGTTCTGATGAGTTCATCAAGCTTTCTCTTATGCCTACTCCGCACACTGGCCATCCATTGTATCTGTATGGCATCAATCATCTTTGTATCTCAAAGTTAGAGGAACTGCTCCTGCACCATATGTGGGTATAATCAGGAAGGGAAAATTACAGCCTTGCTGCGCCTGATTTAGCCCTAATGATACGTAATTTTGATTGGCGAACGTAATTTCGTGTAGAATTTCGGCACCTTGTTTGGAACGAATTCCAGGACACGTATACACGTATACACCCAATCGACTTGTTTAACTTTAATGCGCGCGTTGCGTCTTCATTTCACTACATGCTGATGAACATAACGAGAAAAGTGTGAGGTTTCTCTGGGTCTGCATTGTCACTGCCCGTAGGCAATCGGACTCGGGTACTCGGGTTGCATCCGTCCGTATACTTCTATTGTATGATTGAAGCCGGAGACAGTCACGTATCAGCGGTGGTTGTGAAAAATCACACAACTCGTATATAGGCCTCGTCTTAATTGCATCGCGCGCCGCGCCGCACTGCTTAAAAACATATTCCGCATGAAAAGACTGTAATTGGCCGGGCCTGTGTGTGATTAATTTGTATCACCGTCATAAAGCGTAATTAGAATGCGATTACTGCGGACATATTTACCTGTAATTTGGTAGCAAATTGAGAACAGGACTCTAGATGGCCCCCGGGGCCATATACTGGCCAGAGTACTTTTTTCGCAGATCCAAGGAGCTGTTTACGGCACCAAATCTGGACAAGTTTACGCTGCTGCAGATGCTGTTGATGGAAGATGCCTTCGGGTGGGCTTTTTACATGAGAATTTTGCTGCCGCCGTAATCTTTTGATAATCTTTGCTAAATTTCAGCTATTAATCCTTTTATCATATGGACGTGCGCTGATGCTGTTTATCTGCTGATCAGATTATGTCTGAGGTGATTTGTTAAAAGCATGCAAATGTGCGGCCAC
Source organism: Cheilosia vulpina (assembly GCA_916610125.1). Taxonomy (NCBI): domain Eukaryota; kingdom Metazoa; phylum Arthropoda; class Insecta; order Diptera; family Syrphidae; genus Cheilosia; species Cheilosia vulpina. The sequence continues at coordinate 52,024,610 of OU744278.1, forward strand.
TTTGGTGGGCTGGTTAAACGGAGAACGGCCTCAGATGACGTGGTAACGTGTCAGCCATTCGGTTCAGTATGTGAGAATGGTTATTGCTGGAGCCGGAGCGTTTGGAAAAGGAATTGAAACGAACTTGTGTAAGGTTCGAAAAGCAGAAAAACAGAAATCGGAACTGGCCAAGAAGTACACTCAGTGTAATATGTTCTATTTGATTTTACGTTGAATAAACTGTAATAAAGAATATTCCTTTTCACGTTTAAATATATTTGATTTAAATACGCAATGTAATTTTAAATTAAGTCAACGTAGATTCAAAGTGAAACGTATTCACTTCTACATTTAAGCATGATTCCACGTCAAATCAAGGTGCATAAGTGGTTAGATCAAATTAAAAATATATGCATTTAGAATAGGGAAACCCTTTGAATTAATGTTATGCCACTTTGATTTAAAAATTTTCGTATTCGATGCTAAATCATTCCGAAAAATATTTAAATCAAAGTGGTTTTCTTTTATTTTACGTTGTTTTTTCTCTGGGTGTATAGTGCATCTTTATTTTTCAATGGAAGAAGGTCCGGGTACCAGTTCTAATGTATCAAGTACAACCCTTTTAAAGTATCAAATTATGTGGAATGGTTTAGACGACGAAATCTGTAAGAAAATAGTTTATGCACCTTTGCCCCACAAAGGGTGGCTCGAAATTAATAAAAAAAAGAGTCTGCCTGCGAGTAGCAATAGAAGAAGGCGCTGCAAAGCCAAGCCATACCAACCGGCTAAAGATCGCCTTTTGGTTGTTACTCCAAGGCCGTCGCCACCTTGAAAAATGATCTTGAACGAGCAACAGGAAAAGAATAAAGTGGCCCGGCTATTTTAGTAAGAAAACAACTGTTTAAAACCCGGCTTACTATAGTACAGAACAGGGATGAAGAATGAAAGGTGTGGACTGTAAGCAAATCTTAGTTCCGATTGTGTTTTTTCGGGCTCGATTTTCTTTTTAACTTTCTCCATTACGTAGTGAGAGAAAGATATTGTATTCGAACAAAATTTCGAATTCGAGATGTTAATCAATTCTGACATTACGATGATAGAGTAACTCCTAAAAATGTGTGGCAAAATGCTGTCCGTCTTTATGTCCCGAGGCCTTCAGCCTAAACGCCTGCCCGGATTTCCTTCAAACTTAGGATTTGGAGTTTGGGGGCTTACAGTTCGGGGCCGTTTTATTTTTTTGTACAGTAACCTCAATATTAATGGCACTTCTCATATGAAATTGTCATACCTATTTGATTTGTTCGAAAAGAGCTGTAAAGATTTGAGCCAAAATTAATATTTAAGCTTAGGTAGGTGACCTTAGCATAACTGCATACTCAGTTTTGGTAAAAAAAAAAATCTAATTTAGATATATCTCGAAAACGGTCCATGCGATTGTGAGAAAAATGAATTTCTAAGGTAATATGGTCATTTCCAACGTAATGGAAATCTCCATTGTTCTCTATATTATCGTAAAATGAAAAGTTTTTTTTTTAACTTTCTTTAGTATAGCTGAAAACGGCAATAACGATTTTGACCAAAATGCAAACTTAGAGTGAAATTGATGTTTTCAAAATTATTGCGTCCTTAATTTGCAATTCGAATCACCGAAAACGATAACTTTCAAAACTGCTCATATCTCGAAAACCCCATTTTCGATTTCGAAAAAAAAACTTTCAAAACCAAGTACCTAATACTTACATCCCGAACAATATATTGTACTCGGTCTTCAGCTAAATAGTTAAGCACTAGGATTTTTCAAACTAAACATTTCAATACTTGGTACTGTTTTGTATGCCAAATTTTACAAAAACCGCTCATACGATTTTGATAAAAATAGTAAAGATACATAGTAAAGATAAAATCGGTATTCCAAATAAGATCGCGTACTTAGTTTTTCTCAAAAATTTCGAAAAAATCAAGTTTTTTAACTATTTATATTTCCCGATCTATTTTCACATATCTATGCTATAATTTCATAATAATCTCCCCAATTCCGATAAAAATTCAATAACAGCTACACAAAACTTCATTTAAGCAAATATTTCCCTTTTTTTTCAAACTTGTTTAATATGCACCTTAAAATAATTGAAACCACTTCCTTACACAATCAGAAACTTCAACTTTCCATCGGCATATTCGGTTTATAATTGCTAATGCAAACTCAAAAATAAATCTCTGAAAACTTACATAAATATATATATGGAGATATCGGTCAAACACGAACCCTACTTCCGAACATGGACACCTTAAACCATCGTGACTAATCTATTCCAGTCACAAATAACAACATTCCCTAACAAATCAGAAAAGAGAAACTCCTACCTCGTACCTAACTACGCTTCTCCTTGTACTCAAAAACTTTTTGTGTAAAAGCCTATAAAATAGTACTGTAGACGCCTATAATAACTTGGGACAAATGCCTGTTACTGACAGCTTTAAATTTATGTTCATGTACTGCCTATTAGATGAATAAACCAAAAGTTAATTTTCCTTTATCTAGCATCGGTTCTCAGATGTTTACCTACCTACTTAATAAATTAAGAAAACAATCAACCAAACTTTTTATGAACGAGACTTTTTGCACTTTTTTTAAATTACGAGTCAGTCAAAATGGTTTAGGTACACATGTTTCTTAAGTGTACGACCAAGACATGAGTCTCAAGTGGGTCTAAGATTAGAATGCACGCCGGAGATAAAAGAGTCCTTCAACAAAGAGAGGCGCAGTGATGCATATCTTAAGGTGCAATCCAGTTTTATCTAGGGTAACTCACTGACTTCTTTTGTAGGTCAAATTTATTTTAAAGACGGACACCTTGAAGATAAAAATAGGTTAAGCTTATCGACAAATCATTTCCAAATCTGAAGACGTAACTCCGTTTCCTTCCAGTTGTCAAGAAAAAAAACCTAAAAACTCCAATCCCCAACTTGATGCATGGACATCACATATATATATGTACATACAGCACCTCCAACACGCTGCCATGTTTTGGTAAATGATTTATCCTCGTTTCGCAGCACACGAATCGAGGCTGTGCTCTCTGGAAAAATAATACCTTTCTGTGCACCAGCAAAGATTTTTATCGCCTCGTGAAATGTGAATGGGCTCCGCAGATATATCTTGGCAAAATCAAAGAGAAGCTCTCTTGCGCAGTGGGATTGGGATACCAGATAAAGTGATAGTCGCTCGCCTCCACCGGGAACCGTGCGCGCCCTGAGCCAACCATCGCTATCCGCACAGTACCTATATACCTTCCGTTCAAGTGTTATAAATAAAAGATCTTCACATTAAGCCGATTAAGTGCGTTTCCATGATGATGATCATGATACGATCAGACATGCCGCCGCTCACATGATGATAACGATGGGCCTACCTTCGGTGCAGAGCAAAAAAAAAAAGGACTCTATCATCAAAACCCACACTTCGCTCAACATACATATAAGCATCCTTTTTTTTATTTTTAGATCAGTAGGACCATTCATTCCGCTTTTGGGGCTTAGAAACCTGATACCCGCTAAAATATTACGCCTTTCGAATTAATTTTCTGAACAAGCGTTCGAGGTGTGATATTTGAACCGCTCATGGTTTATAACGGGAATCCTTTATATAATTAGCAGGCTATACGCAGTCGGAGATTTAATCTCGAGAACTGTGCGAAATTTTGTGATTTTCTTCAGAAAATAGTTCACAAAAACAACGTACGTGCCATATCATCTTTCCTATCCGGTTTGGGTTGGCTCTTTTTTTTACCGCACGAACCCAGAAAACCAATTAAGAGGTAACGCCTTATGCGTAAAAATTGTTCAGCATGAGGTTGTGTTTGTAACATCAGAAGCGGCATCCTCGCCATTGTCTATAAATATGCGGGAGAGTTGGCATAAGGAGCCGCATCGGGATCCTGCTGTGTCCGGTGGCCCACAATGTGCAACATCTTCAGCAAGTGCATATTCGTGTCAAATATGCGAGAATGTAAGTCCTGGAAATGTCAGAACCGAAGATGTGGGCGAAATTTGAGAAATTTGTTACGGTAAACCCTAAGTAGTTTGTACTTAACATTTTTGCCGACACTAATTCGACACATTTGTAGAAGGTTTTCGTAAAACTGTGCAAGGTCTTTCAGTGTGTTAAGTGGTTCGTTTGTAACTAATGTTAAGTGGATCAACTTACATTAATATGTTTTTACACGTGCTTATCCGCCATACCAATAATCACTTTTAGTGTCCAGGCTATATTTTTCGAACTCACAATGGCGAAATTTTCCATGCAAAATTGCATATTGTGTCCTATTAAATATTTAGTGTGGAGGTTAAAAATGATTTTAAGTAAGGCTTTATGTGCATATAAGTCGAAAAGGGTTTCAAGAAAATACAACTTGCTCTAAAGGTGCAGGCAAAATGTCTATTTGGTCCCACAATATGTTTTGATTGGTGTATAATTGTTCATATTTAATCGCTACAATTTTTGGATGCAATAATATTTGCCCAGAGTTGTCAAGTTGTCAACTTAGATCGCGATTGAATTGTAAAATAAAGGGACTGAAACCTCATGTGAGAGAGATTTGTTTGCTGAACGATTGAAATTCGTAAATTTTGACACTTTTTGATAGCAGCGATTCCCGAATTTCATATACGTAAGTGTCTAGTTGGGATTTGTATTTTCCTACTTTAAGGTTAAGTTCGAACGAATCTGTCACTCGCGTATTTGTGGATCACAACTATATTTTGTAGATTATTAATGAAGATTTTTTCAATTTTTTTTTTAACATTTTCCTTTTAAATTTATATAGACCCAGTTTTATTTAATCAGCAGGAAAGGTAATAGTAAAAATGTAAATTTGACGTAATCAAATTGATTTTCTCATAGTTTGCCTGTTCGCAGTTCGCTGACATATGAAGTGTCCTTGAAGTGTGTTCTTTTTTAGAGATTTATTTGTTGAATTGGCAACACTTTTTCTAGTGATAGGTAGTCAATTTGATGACTGACAGTTGATTTATGCTCACAATTTTTGCCATGAATAGAATCACATAACGACTCACGACCAGAAAAATTAAAAATAAAATTTCGCAAGCGTTTGGGAATGTTCAAGAAACTAGTTTAGTAATTCTGACAGCAGGCTGGCTGCTCGCTGTATGTGTTTTAGTTTTATTTACCTAGATTGTTAACGTGAACACTTTTCCAGTTGACGTTTATGTATGGGTAGCCGTCAAATCTAGTCCAGAATTTCATGACTAAGCACAAAGATGACATTTCTTATATGTCGTTGATGTGGGAAAAGCGACGTCACCGACCAACCTAGTTTTTGCATTCAGGGTTCATCTAGTCCATACCAATATACTTGATCTAAGATAACTACATTTTTTAATGTGTCCATTAATTTCCGCGACAGTTAAAAAATGTACACGCGAAAAGAGCGGAGACTTCTTCAGAGTACCTAATCTAATTCAATTTATTCACTTCAATAGGCCTGTTTTTTTAGCTTCGTTCTCAGCCAAGCAAAGTAAAGTAGAATTTTCAGCACGCAATTACTACAACTCTAGTTGACACTTCGAGACTCGCAGTAGTTATTGTAATTGTGTGCTGGAAATCTTACTTTACTTTGCTTTGCTGAGAACGAAGCTCAAAAAAACACACCTAATGTCATTTGTTGGTAGCACAGGGTATTTTAAAATTGAGTTTCTTTAATGATGTCGTCGTGTCAGTTTTATAAGCGGTTTTTCGTTTTGCATGATCTAAAAAAAAAAGAGAAAACGAAATCAATTAAAAAAAAAACGAATCTAAACTAAAAATGCTGTCACGCTAAACTCAAATTTAAAATTCACCTTTTTCGGTTGGGCGTCAAAAAACATATCTTACCTAATATTTACAAATTGTCAAATTTCCCCAAGACAAAGTATATACGACATTCATAAGCCACGTCAAATTACTATTATAACCTTTTTTTAAAAAAAAAAAAAAATAACTAGACAGAGGGTATGTCAGCTTAACTTTTTGAACTTCAGTAGGGGTTTTAAATTTATTCCTTTTTTTTGCCGCATCTCACGTACAAGAGTGATATGTGTCATACAATTTGAAATGATTAAATTTAAAATTAATCGTTGCAATCTGTTCATCGCCACAGGATCAAAGCCCTTATCGTCTGCACAATTACAATCCATTATCACGATGTCATAAATGTGGCAAAACTTAATTTGCATGACAAGTCACAGCAAACAAACAACAAAAGGCGCACACAATTAAACCCGATTGCGATCCCGGTGAAATGTGATTTAAATTTGCATAAAATTACACCAGATCGATATCGCAGGATCGGGGAGATGTTTTCACATTTCTGCGATGATTAATGACGGAAATTCGGCGAGTTGACACTAAAGAAGAAAGGGCTTATAGAACAACTGTCTTCGCGGCCGGTTCTCATTCATACGTATAGCAGTAAAAATTTTGGAAAAGAAAGATGGAAGAAGGAAGTTTTTGCTTTTTTTTTTTTTGTTTATTTGGTCACGTCCAGATGGGGCTCACGGTTGTTTGATTAATTACTTAACCTAATAATTTACATCAGGAAAATCTTGTTCGATGTCTCTAAAGGAACACAGCAGGAAATGAGGTGCACAACGTGCGTTGTTTAATCTTCACGATATCCCTTTTGATCGCACAGTCGGTGTATATGTTTGTCGTGTGTACTTTGGGGCGGTGGTATCTTTATTAAATTTTAATTAATATACGCACATATTTGAGGTGCAAGGTTATTAAATGTTCAACATAATTAATACATATAGGACAGGTCCTTAATTATGAATTGTGCGTGATCAAATTTTATAATGAAGTCTGCCATACTTTGTCGTGGATGTGTTGGAGAGTGACCAACGTTGGACCTTGATTTCAGACTCCGTGAATAAGAGGCCAGAAGTCAATTAACTTTACGCACAATTTGTTTCCGAGTGTGGACACCAACAACCAGCAATTATGTCTGGGACGATTGTGAACGCACAAATCCTGACGGCAGTCCCTTTTAACAAGTGTTTTTCTAAAGGATAACGTTAAGATGACCTCTTGAAAATTCACAGACTGCCGATTTGTATATCCTTTTGATAAATGTTTGTACAATCCACTGCCACTAACATGTGCCTCCCTGAGTATTTGCTCTGCTGACCGGAGAGGCTGACTAATGTAAATAACTACCGAATAAATCCAAATGTAGACAAGCTATATATGTAGGCTCATCTTCAGGGTGGCATTCGACTATTTCAAAGTGCATTCGGGGTCACGTTGACAATGCGTGCTGTTATTGCCATCATTAAGTGACCATCTGCACGATGGATGCGTGTATACGTTCAGTCCCGGCCCTAAGCAACCGAAAATATAGCTAACCCCACAATCACGCATTCTGGTCGCGTGAGGGATGGTACACGTTTTGCACTTGACCAACATATCGGTTTTATACAATGTATAGGCTAACCCTCAGATTATTGCAATCAATTTCGGAAATCTGAAAATCTCTCAATCGGACCTTGAATGCATATGTGCGTCGTACCGCTTGAGGGCGCAAAGTGTTGCACATAAAGGATTCGTGTAAGTGCCGCTGCCATGGCCGTTGATTGTGCAACCACAATTCGCGTGTTAAGCTTGCACATTAACTGTTCAATTGTGGTGAACTTGTATCAACATTATGTTTGTTGTGTGTTGTTTTTTTTTCGTCTGACAGGATTGCAGAAATCTGTTTTCTTTTTGATTAAATTGTAAGCGAATAACAGATGGCGCACCTATGAGTCAAGAGTTTCACTTTCAATGTATAAATTTGAGGTTAAAATCCGAAAATGATTGGAAAACAGGTCAGCAAATTGTAGATTTTAGCTTCAACCACAATAGTTGAGTAGGTACTTTTAACTCGCATGCACAAATAAGGGTAGAAGTTTGTGCATGCTGATTGAAATCAATGGGCGCCAAGGAGCAAGGAGCTCGGTTATTCAGTATTAAGAACAAAAGGTATATAACTTTAAGTGCCCTGCGAGTGATATAGATGTAGAGGTAATTCCCTCAAATGGATTTTGTAAAAGGTAGCAGGTCAAATTGGTGCATAATTTACGAATTCATATACGTAAGGTTATAATATTTAATTCAATAACTGTAGCTCACGTAAGGTATCTGCCATCTTGACTGTTGGCACCACCGTTGATTCAACCTTGTGGATTCATCCGCTGTATGTCCTCTTTCTGAGGGGCTCATGTAAGACCTCTGAGACTCAATCAGGCAGTCATTCCGACAGAGCATTATAGTGTTGCTATTTTCTTCGTGCTCAACACTCGCGCTTATAAGTTTAGCAAGTCAAGCCCGGGTGGACGAGACCAGTATCCGGTGGCTACCACGGGGAGGTAAAATAAGCACAATTGATGTGTATGAAACAGTTGCAACAGCTGGGCATCGCCAGGTTGATACCAATCAGTGTCTACCCTATTCATACAACACCCCACCACCAGTATAATAAACTTATTGTACTAAAATTGTGAACGCATTGAACGTGAATCGAGAATCTAATGGGAACATTCGAAAATCTAGGTTTTTTAAATCGACTAGATTGGTCTGGACGAAGTGGAACCTGAACGAAAAAACTAGATTTGTCGGGAGCCTTACTTTTAGATTATGCTAACTGTCAACTAACTACTCAGTCACGAATTTCTTGACCAGATTCGTTGGCTACCCATCCATAACCGTCAACTGAAACAGCTTTTTATATGATCGATCTAGGCCAATCAAAACTTAAATACATCAAGTCAGCTGTCAGACTTACTAAACTAGATACTTGAACGTTCCACTGATTTCTACTGTCAAAGGTTACGTTTTACTATTTTTACAATTATTTATTACATTTCTCTGACATAAGGCCTTTTTTATTATGCTCGCATGATCTATATAGATCATTGATTTCCATGGTTTACAACAAAACTTGGATCTCGTATTATTGTTGTAAACCATGGAAATCAATGATCTATATAGAACATTTGAGTATAATAAAAAAAAGGCCTATTACCTGCTGTCTAAAAAAAGTCATGCATTTGCGGTATTTAATAATCTAGTTCATTAATTCTGACAGCTGGCTGACTTGATATGTTTCAGTTTTTGCTGCCCTAAATTGGTCAGTTGAAAAGTTATTTTTTGTCGTTGACGTTTTTGGAAGGTCGGTCGACAACTTTAGCCAAGGTTTTAATGACTGAGTACTAAGTTGACATTTCGTATATGTGGCTGAAATTTGTAACGTGACTTTATCGATCAACCTTGTTTTTTTTTTAATGTGTCTATTATGATGGACCTTCGCGGCGTGCCAATAATCAAGTTAGTGTCAAACTTTGTAATAAATAATTGACAGTCAATTATTTGCTCTAGTACAAATGGTAAAATTTCTCTTTTAGCAAAAATTCTTAATCGAGCGCAAAATTACCCGCTAGATTGAGAAAGAGCGAGAGAAGAAAAGTGAACTGTCAATAGATTCGATTAAAAGTAGGCAGGTTTGAGGAAGCAAGCAAAAGTGGAGGTGGAGCTCTTAAATTACACTCGCATTAAAGTGAATGAAAAGTTTAAATATCGTATTCTCACTGAAAATTTATTGATTTCTGTTTCGAAAAGAAGAGTATAAATTTAATTTTTGTTCCACTGTGGCAAGAGCTGCCATAGCTGAGCATTGTCACTTCTCCGATAGTATGTTCTAGACGACTAGCTGACCATTTATAGAAGTTTCTGTGTAATTCAGCTGTCATTGGTCAAAAACTCCTCTTCTTTCTTTCCAACTAATAGCTGCCACTTCTAAATTAAATGCCAAGACTCATGCCTATGCTTATCTATTTCATTGCAAACAAAGGACATTCTAATCCACTGCATCGAGGTTAAGATGGATAAGAAATTTACCACTCTTGGACGATCGCACAAACAGGAATTCTCTGTAAATATTTTACCCGAATTTTTTTGTTTCAATTCCAAAGGTATCTAAGGAAAAATGGAAAACTCAATTCCCGCTGCGTAACCAACAAATTGGCCACATTCATTATAGAAGGTAATGTTTCTGTAAAAATGTCTGTGCACTCAAGGTCATTCGCAGGAATGTGCAAACCAGACGATTTCCAAAAAACAATCGGCTAACGTCACGGTATGTTAACTCACCAAACTGCGTGACTATGCATATCCTGGAAGAGTGTTTTTAACGTGATATCGCACATTTTCTGGGTAGTGTTATTTTTTGCTTCATTACTCTGCAGAAATCTGTTACATTTTGCATTTTCCAAAAACACCAAAAGCAGTTGTATCTGATGAGAATTTATTTCATGACATTAATACAGAAATGAGGGCAAGCTATTGAGATAACATCATTCACATGAAAATGTGATTTAATTTCTGGCGGGCTCCGGCTTCTATCACAAAATTGGGGCTGCGTGCCAACAAAAGCTACGTTATCCGAATGGGCCTGTCGTCGGGTCGAAGGTGTATCAGTGGCATTGAGTTTGGCTGGCCCCTGTCTAACCATGAAAATGTTATCAGCACCCAGCTTCAAAGGGGCGGCATTCATAGATTACGCGGGCTTATGTTGCGCTGGAAGTTTTCAATTTGGATGCGATGTCATAATTCAATTTAATAAAAATTGTTTTCATCTACCTAGCAGTCAATGTAGAAACATGATACAATTGTCTGGGATTAATCGAACTGAGACCAACGTGCAATCGCATTATTTGCGCGTCATCCGTCATGTGTCATCTCCTGAGACAAAATGTTGCAAATATGAGTATAGTGTCTTCTTGCCTTTTAAACTAATTTAAGCTTATTGGACGTTTTAGAAGCTTCTGAAAAAACTTGACTGGGTTTACATGCATATTTGAAATCAGCTTAAGCCCGCTTATTATTCTGACAATGAGGAAGCCTTTGATCAACAATCTAAATGATGACCAAAGCAGATTGTCTGAGATTTCATTTGTAGATAATGGGTTGGTGAAATTCGGAGTGCTCTTTTACAGGAAATTCATGTTAAAACCTCAGCAGCAATAATTTAAGAACATCATCTCGAAAATCTACAATACCTATGCAAAAAGGTAGGAAAAAAATTCGAATTACTAATTAACAGGTCCGTTTTGTGTGAATTTTTCATTTTTGGGACGAATAGAAGGGATCTCCAATTTTATGCCGAGTCCAAATGGGATATTGAGAAGCTCTTTCCTAACAGTTGTACTCTCGGATGTGTGTCAGACGTTCGCGAGAGGTTGCGCAATGACAAAAAATCTTAAGTTGGAATTTGGGTTTTTTCGGGATTCGAACTTGGGACCCCTCGCTAACACGCACTAACCACTAAGCCACTGCACCGACATTCGTAATTCTTAGATCCGCTCATTTTTTTTCTGAATATTTTTAATTTAAAAAAAAAAAACAGTATTACGAAAACCAAATGCAAAACTTTGTAGCAAAAAAAAATATTCTACACACTTTTTTGAGGCAATCCCTTTTTTTCTGAGCAGTTCCCTATAAAACTCGCATGACAAATATTCTGAAATCAATCCGGAAGTTCCGGACACGCCGATTTCCCCACATAACAGGTACTCCTATTGAAAACTTTGTGTTAATCAAGTAATCAAGCTTAAGACCAACAAAGCTGCTGGACCAGATGGCTTGACTGCCGAGCTTTTTAAGGCAGCGGGAGATGACTTGGTAGAGAGCATACACCAACTCCTCTCCAAGATTTGGTCGGAGGAAAGTATGCCTGATGAATGGAACCTCAGCATCGTTTGCCCGATCCACAAGAAAGGAGACCCTCTAAACTGCGCCAACTATAAGGGTATCAGTCTTCTTAACATCGCATACAAGATCCTGTCTGCCATACTGTGTGAACGCCTGAAACCTTTTGTCAACGATCTGGTTGGTCCCTACCAGTGCGGTTTTAGGCCCGGTAAGTCCACAACCGACCAAATATTCACACTACGGCAGATCCTGGAGAAAACCCAAGAAGTCCAGATCGATACTCACCATCTTTTTATCGATTTTAAGGCCGCATACGACAGCATTTATAGAGACGAGCTGTATAGAGCTATGTCTAGTTTTGACATCCCTGCCAAACTCGTCCGATTGTGCAGAATGACGATGGAGAATGCTCGCTGCTCCATAAAGGTCGGAAACAATCTCACCGAGACCTTTGATGTCAAAAAAGGATTTAGACAAGGTGACGCGCTGTCGTGTGACTTCTTCAACATCATTCTTGAGAAGATTGTGCGAAACTCGCAAGCCAACACCAGAGGCACAATCTTCCAGAAGTCTGTGCAACTACTTGCATACGCTGACGACATCGACATCATTGGCAGAACACAGCGAGCTGTCACTGGTGCGTTTGCAAGTATCAGTACAGAAGCGGCAAAAATGGGCTTAGTGGTGAATGAGGGCAAAACAAAATATATGCTGTCAACAAGAAGGGAAACACAACATCGACGAATCGGTCAGAACGTCACGACAGACAGCTATAATTTTGAGGTTATTAGGGATTTTGTCTACCTCGGCTCCGCTATAAATTCTGACAACGACATCACATCAGAAACAGCCAACCGCTGTTTCTTTGGCCTAAGAAGGCAATTGAGAAGTAAGGCCTTGTCAAGAACCACTAAGGAGACTCTATATAAGACCCTCATCATCCCAGTCCTACTCTATGGCGCAGAAACATGGACGCTATCAAAGGCGGATGAAGATCTCCTTGGTCGTTTTGAACGCAAAATTCTTCGATTGATTTTCGGTCCCGTTTGCGTTGACGGGCTTTGGAGGAGGAGATTTAACAGCGAACTCTACGAGCTGTACAGCGACATCGACCTGGTCAGAAAAGTACGCATCAGTCGACTAAGATGGCTAGGACATGTAGAGCGAATGGACACCAACGCTCCGGCCCGAAGAGTCTTCGATTCAAACGCAAGTGGAAGGGGACCTCAACCAACTTGGAGTGCGCAACTGGAGGCAGTTAGCCAAAGATCGCGCTAACTGGAGAGGCGTATTGGTTGAGGCCCAGGTCCACCCCGGACTGTAGCGCCACCTAAGTAAGTAAGTAAGTTAATCAAGTACGGGGTTTACGATTTTCGGGTCTTAATAATAAATAAAATTTTAAAACGAACTCGTGACTCAAGATTGGACAGTTATCGAACTATGACAAACACTTTGAAGATTTTTGCCACAGGACTACAAATCCACTATGACTCTTCAATGCTAGCTATCTGTCTGTAAGAACTTCGTCAAAAAGTTTATGATTGTGATCATTAATTCTGTCTAGTAAAATACGGCCACTCGCCTTCAAAATTGTGTATCAGTAAACTTTGTACCGTGCTATATGAATCAATTAGAACTTTCAAAGATCTATTTAACTGTGGGAAACACGTGATTTGTGGTCCTCTCCGTTTCATTGCTGTCTCTGATTCGAGCAGAAATTGCCTCGTGTGACATTTGACTTTTATTATAATTATTACATTATAGAAGAGCTATGATGATAAGCAACGGACACTCATTTGTGTAGGTTAGAGTCGAAAATTGAAAACACACAACATAAAACAAAACATGTTGACTTTTCTTCATGAACTTGGTTCACGATTTGCGTCAATCGGATCAGTCTGGAAGTTAGCAAACACGGATGAGATTTTGACCGCAGTTCGCAATAGATCATTTCGTCACCACGAGTGGCTTGGTCATTATTATCAACTGAACTAGCATTGAGGTTGTGAAGACCAACATTATCGCAAATAAGATTATTACTGGAAATACTACTGAGCTGGTTACCACCGATTTACGTACAAAATTTGTTGTTTAAATTTATCAAAATTGACTCGTTATGGATTGATTTATCCTAACCTTAGAAAAAAAACGAATATCTCAGTTGTAGGCTTACATTTTCGGTTTGTTACAGGTGCGAGTCCTAACAACTTTTTTATTTTTGCAGTGATGATCGTTGGCAGTTTTTATTTGAAGAGTTAGCGGTATATCTAAGCCGTAATGACAAGATTTTAACCTCTGACAGTATGTAAGCCTTTCTTCAGTCTTCGTCAGAAATATTTTTTCTTTGTGCACGAAATGTGAAAACTAATTTCTTTCAACTAGGAAGAATAGCAATAGATTCAATTATTGACAGGGGGTGCCAATAACTTGTTCATATGGGACCACGACCACAGTTGTTGGTATTGTCTATAAATGTACTTTTGAATATGGGTGCCAACAACTATAGTTTACGACGGTTATTTGTTTAAAAATTTTGAAAATACTTAAACAGATCAAAATTTGAAATGATATTCAAATACGACAACTAGCTGTAATATTTTTTATAATTAAAATGTTAAAATCGCAATAAATTCGTTTTAGCTGTGTTCCTCAAAAGTTTTAAATTTAGTTGTTAAAGACAAAAACTAAATTGTTGGTATTTGTTTTATTATTTATTACTTTTAATGGTTAATATATATTATATGTACTTTTTTATTGTATTTAAATATTTACTAATCAAACTCTAGCACTTTTGTTAAATAAAGAAGCATTAAATGCATTAAAATAAACCAGTAGCTATTATTTAATATTTATTTTCGGGTGGCAACAACTGTAGTCCCGCAGAGTGCGAAACTACTGTGAAGGGGTGCAAACTACAGTAGTTTTTTTTATAATGCATTCAATTATAAATTGGGGTTTCAATACCTCTTAAGAGTTAACTTTTAGTAAAAAGAAAATTACTTTAGCAATATTCAGAAATTGTATAACATATTAAAAAACACAAATTTTAAAGTAAAAATTTCATTATGAGTGGTAACTACTGTGTCATTTACCCTACTTTTATAGTAGTTATTGGCAGTGGTGCCATTTAAGCATTTTTTATGCTAAATCTAGCATATTTAAACTTTAAATTGCACATACGTATACAAAAAATATGATATTTATGGAATCTAGCATCTACGCAGAACTTTATTCCCATCATAAGACCATATTCGTGGTATATTTTGCTGTAGAAATATCGAACGCATCCATACAAATTTTCTAAATTTGGCATTACTGAAAACATGTACGACAGTTTCACAGTTTGAAGTATCGCTGTCAAACTTCAAAAACAAATTCAATTCAAAAGTCAACAGCGAGTGAATTGCGGCTCTATTTAATTTAAGTTGCTTTTTAAATGGACAGGTAAATATATTAATGCCCATATAAATATGGAACACAAATGAGCGAAAAGTTTAAATGATTTTACCAGGTTTTTGAATACAATGATGGATCGGTAACCGGCAAAGATGATGAAAAAGAAGAGTAAGTTCTAAAACCTAGGAAATAATTGTTGTGCTGCAAATAAGGAATTCTAGGAAAACTACCAACAAAAATCGTTGTTTTTAAACTTTAGCATACTTTGTTTTATTCCCCATATAATTTAGCATCTTTTTTTCTTAATTTGGCATATTCCGCTGGAAAAATTCTAGCAACACTGGTTATTGGCAAGCCACAGAATACTCTGGCATCATGTGAATTGTAATCAGTGATATCAGATCGTGATTAATTACCTTTTTCGTGGACAATTTTCATTTCCAAATAAGGTAAAAGGGCGAAGAAAGTCCATTTTTATATACCTCAGAACAAAAGAAAAGGCTTTTCAAATACTGAATCTGAAGGAAAAGCATTCGAATTCAATATTCTGGAATATCGTGCGGGTCCTTCCAACAATGGCATGAACAAAAAGGGTATTTCTGATAATCGTCGTAAGCAAGTCAGTGCGAAAAATCTGGCATCATGAATTGTAATGCAGATTGTTTTCTGGGCATTTCGTCTGCTTCTTTACTATATTTCTGTATATCCACTGTAGGAAAGTATATTATGAAGTTCAAGGCAATCCCATACTAGTTCTGAACTGATTTTAGGAGACTTATACGTGCAAGTAAGTCTAGGACACTCAGCACTCTGTATCTCGTTTCTCTGAACGTTTTTTACTCTCTATTTCGACAGCCGAATGAAATGTACTACTATTCCGATTTTATATTCCGAAAGTATGACAGCGTACCAACTTAAAAACGGAGCGGAAAGCAATTTCGAATAGAATTGACTTTCGGAACGAAATAGAGAGTAGGGCCCCTGCTCTGCTGTCAGAGATCTATCAATTTTGGCTCTGACTGAACCTCTCTAAAGTGTCACTATATCAGAATACTTATAGGGTTCGGTGCATATTCTTCTCATTCCACTTTTAGGTCCAAATTCAAAGATCTACTATCATCCCACTGAAAACAAATACCAACCAGACCCAAAGTATCGTCAAACTCAGAAAATTTTGAGCTTCAAAATCACAAAATCAATATGATCTCTGTTTTTCAATTTTACAACCAGTTTTCTACAAACAGTTTTAATACCTTTAAGCCTTCAAAATCTATGTACTAGAGTGCAGTTTTAAAGTGGGGTTTTTTTTTTAAACAGGCATGGAAACCTTTTAAAATTACTACTGCTCGTCGGCGACTTCCTCCTGCATTAGTTCAGTAAACTGCCTTCGCCTCACCTTCAAAGAATGAAGCACTGAAAACGCATTCACCTTAAAGACCACTTCCACGTACTTATCTCCCAAATTAATGGTGTCTTAACGAGCCAAGCATAATTGACTGCCGTGTAACATGTTAACGAATCCTCATTATCCAGATTGCAGGTCCGACCGGCGAGAACTCCACATCGTTCAATAATAATTAGCTACTCCACTTCTGGGGATGAAATTTCCCTTTTACTTCCTCTCTCTCTCTCTCTCTGTCTCTCTCTCTGTCGTAATAACACCCATGAAAAGTTGAAATACTGCGGAGGAAAAAAAAAATTCCACATGCAAATCCGTAAGTAGGTGTTACGTTATACTTTGGCCACTTGCAGGCCATTGCAACTTCTCACTTTAAGTGTTAAATCGATACAAGCGACTGACTGTCATTAGAGGCAAAAAGAGCCAGTGCGAACAAGTTTTTATGGCCAGTTCCGAAAAAGGTCACTCCCCTATATACGCAAGGCACACTTTTTTAAAATACGTACACAAATTACTGTACAGAATTTATTACATGCCAATAAGTCGCCATTATGTGTCATTCGTCCTTTGGAGATTTTCAGAAATATTGCTCTCTTGTTTTTTCTATTCCCAAAAATGACCTCTCGAAACGAGATCTTTTCTTTTTTGTTGTTTGGTAAATTCCACAGAAACGTGACTATTGCGTAAACTCACATCTAGAACATGTCCCGGCAAATGCTTCTGTGGCCGACCCAGATAAGTGCCCGAAGGAATAGAAAAAAAAATCCAGGCCGACCTTATTGTTCTCGTTTTGCGAAAATCGTTTCAAGGTAACCTTACGTAAGAATCGTTTTATGGCCGAGCGGCTATTTTTCATATTTTATTGCAGATCCCGACTGGCAAAGGAAATGAAAAAAAAAACCTACAAAACCTAAATATTTCCCAAAAAAAATCGCGTATCGCCAAAAACAGCACGCAGTCTTCCGAGAACGCCCGCGTGTCAAAAACTCCGAACTGAGCGCATTTAGTGCTCTCATTTTTTGGCCTAATTATTTTTTACAAGCCGGACAATTGAACTACTGTCTGTCGGCCAACGCCGACCTGGATAAATATTTGTTTTTTTTACTTTATGTGTGATTTTTTGTGTGTTTTTCAGAGACAACGCTGAGGTTGAGGTCTAATTTTTAGGACATTCAGCCGGTAATTGGGTCATTTTTTCCCCTGCCATTCAGTTGTGGTTTGTTTTGTTGGGCGATATAGTTGTTATGGATGCGGGATGAAAGTGACCTTCTCCGAAAGGGAAACAGCCTTGAATGTGTTTTGCAGACAATTCGGCAAATGAGGTGCTGAAAGATCCTTCACCCTTTTTCGTCGGAAAAGAATAAGTCGCCTGCGAATTGCCAATGCAAAAAGAGTTGAGCGAAAGGATTGGCTCTCCAGGCATCCCAGAGGCAAAAACAATCACAACCACTGACTTATTACCCAACACAAAGGGCCGTAGTGCTAAAACCCTAAAATTACCACAACATAATATTTGGCCATTCTTAAAAAAGGACCACAAACAACACACGACCTAAGCAAGACAATCGCAATAAAGTCGAAGAAGGAAAAAAATAAAAAAGGATTTGCAGCGACAAAGCGCTAAGGCCTTAAAAAATGTCAGCCATAAAAATGCAAGTACCTTTTTTGCGGCGCACAGAGTAAAAAAAGAGACGAAAACACCTTCATTATTACCTCCTTTCAGCGCATCCTTGCAATGCAACTTTATTGTTGCATCCTTCAGTGTAATCGGTTTTCAGTAGAATTCTTTGAACGACACTCGGTCTGTCATAAATCCATGGCAAAGGCATTGCTAATGTTATGTCCTTTTGTGCAGCCTTTTCCATGCCAATGACACCAATGCAAATATCCTTTATTGCCAAATTGTGTGCGCGTAGTCCGCTCTACGAATTGGCAATATTTTGATTTCAAGAATAAACACCACGCCTCGAAGCAAAACAAACGTAAACAGACGACGAACATCCTTGGAAAGGATTAAGCAGAAGGGCTCTGTCTATTATTTGGCGGACACAAATTGCTACAGATACCTACCTGATGTGGATCGCCTACGCTGAAATGTGTGCAATCCTTTTCAGTCGGAATTTCACGAAATCTGTATCAAAGGCTTGCCATTATCCTTTCGGAAATGGCTGCTGCCATTGAGTTTGACCATAATTACAGAAAACAAGTAATAAAGCCATTTAGAAGGGATGTTGCAATGCATTGGTGCAACAACACTTTCTCCCTGCGTTCGCAAGGACATGCTCAAGGTTAATTCTTGTCTGGTGCGTGAAATCCGCATCCACATCAGCGAAAGTTGTACTTTTTATGTAAATTCGTCGAAGGGTTAGAAAGTGAAATGTTATTCTCGATTTCATTTTACTGTTTTATTGAAGTGTTACAACCCTTTCGGAGTGTTTACGATCCTTATCGATCGTGCTTAAAGGATCGCCGGCCGACATGCATTTTTTTGTTTCCACGTCTTCACTTTCGACCTTTTTCAAATTCACTTGGCTGTCGCATAGCGTGCTCGTGTTCTAGTTTGGTGTCACGATGACATTTCATTAAAAGGGTTAATGAGTTCATAATTTCACTTGAGCGCTGTAAAAGGATTAATATTTATGGACCGAAAACAATGGCATGGCTACAGGGTATGGCTTCTACTTTCAACGAAAGTGAATTCAGAGAAGAAGTAGAGCAATTTTTACAAAAGGACATTTGTTTTCTTATTCTCTTTTTAAAATTATGTGTGTTTTGTAGGATTTGTTGTTTTGTTTCGGGCTGTTTTTAACCCTTTTTGAGAAAAAAGGAATTCACACGAATCGCGGTGTTAGGGAGAGGGTTGAGCTATTTCTGGAAATAAGATCGCCTTGCTGGTGAGATGTAAAAATGTACTTTAAATGGCAATTGTTCCTTTTCTTTTTGTGAGTAGGACTGGAATATTTTTTTTTCGCGATGCCTAATGCCGTATATGAGAACTTACTATCCAATACCCTTTGTACCTAACCTAACTGGAGCATTTGGCGTTTGATGCTGTTTTGACAGACGGTTTTTTGGTTATTACCAACTTCGCTCAAATAGTTTTCTTTTTTTAAATCAGTAGTTAGTAGAAACTATTTTTTAAAATCTCCGCTTGCATTAGAATTCGACCAAACTGACCTTCGCAAAAGGACTTAAAATGAGTCTATCCATTGGCGAAGTTTTTTTTCAAATCACAGTTTCAAACGAACAACAGCGTATTTCAGGATTTTTCAAAAATTATGAGGGAGATATCTGAAAGTCAATTTATAGTAACCACAATAACCGACAGACTATTTTGCAATTTTTGCGTACGCACTTACGCATTTTGGATCCCGCAAAAATATGCTGGATGAAATGTAGCATGAGCGGTCTCAGTCTGTAACGTCCGTAAAGTAAAAAAGATGTAACCTTACCCCTCTCACTAAAGCTCTGATGTCTCCTTTCTTTTATGCCAACATGAGACCAATATGAGAGAAAAAATTAACCCGAATGGGGACCGCTCAAAAATAATTGCTGCGAAGTTGTTAATCCAGCTAAAGCTAGATAAAAGAGACTGGTGACTGGAAAAATTCCTTAAGCCTGTATGACACATTTGTTGTGCTTTTAAAATGAAACTAGAGCAGTACGCAAAATTAGGACGAAAATTCCCGATAGGAGTGAGTGCGCGTATACACCAACCTTATTAATGTAGAAACGTAAAAAAAAAATTCGTTATAAATGTATTCAAATGACATTTTTCAGCTGCTGGCAGCTTTTTTTTGACATTTCAACATTTTTTGAAAATAAATTAGTTTGAAAATTTGTGGTTGCTTTGCAAACAATTGCTACCTCTTTCGTAATACACTTTTAGTCTCTATTACACACCGCTGACTTTTCAACATGATAAAAATGAGGAAGAAATGTACTGTCATACGAGCTTTAATGTGTAGGGGAAATAATTGAGAAATGCTTTTTGTGACAAAACAGAAGTACGGCCCTCCCTAGCGTGCTATCTGTCGGAACGGAAAATTCTCGATCTTATACGATTCGAAGGATTTTTGCTGCGAGGTATTCTTCCGAACAGCAGTTCGAAGAATTGAATTGAAATGTCAATGTTGCAGTGCGATCCAGTTTGTTTTTGAGTGACATTTTTGACAGCTTCATAAGAATTGTTTCCAAAATCCTCCAACAACAATCAGTCGCGCAATTTATTTACTATTTGCAGTGAAGTGTTAATAAATGTGAGCAATAAAAAGAAAAAAATAACAAAGCAACTCATTTAGTTGTATTTATTGCTTCAATTTGTGAAATCAATGCGTCATCGCATTTGAATTATCTTTTTCCGAAAACGAATGTGATTTGAAGTTCCGACAGAGTATGCACAGCGGAGTATTTTCCATTCCGACGGATACCTCACCAGCTATAGCACAAGCTCCCCCAACAACCAACCAGAGATGCCAAATTGGGCGCTTTATCGTATTTTGGGCTATCTTTTTTCTTAAAAAACGATACAAATTTCTTCCATGAGTTGTATTTTCTGTTTTGTTATTTTTGATTGTTTTATTCTTTCACAAAACTAAAAAAAAAAATTTTCCAACGAATCCGCATTTTTTAAATTTGGCAGCACTTTTGTCTTCACGTGACATCGTATCGTACCTGCACCAATCTCTTTTGCATGACATTTGGATTTGACACAACCCAGCAAAAAATAAATAGATACAAAAACAAAAAAATACATAAAAAATTGGGAAAAAAAACTTTTATTTTTAACAATATTTGGGCTACTTTTAGGACAACGATATTGGGCTACATTTTTACAAGGTTTGGGCGCCTAAAGCCAACAAACTTCTGGCAACCTTGCAACCAACTGCTCGGCATTTTTTAATGTCAAATGAACGCGTTTATAAGCTTCACTTATTTTGTTTCGAAACGAATACTTCGAATCTGAATTCCGAACAGATTTGACTTTCGTTCCGGATTTCTTTCCTAACCTCAAACGGGGTGATTGCCTCCGTTTATACAAGGTTTTCTTTTTGCAGAAAAGGAACACTCAATCCTATACCGAAAACCGCACTGACCTGTCAGATGATATTTTGACATCATATATGTACCTTCTCCGATTCAATGATTTCTTAGCTGATTGGTTGGACTATTGCCGTTTTTGGAGTTCTGCAAAAGGGTTTGGGTATTTTAAGCAGAGTTTTTTTACCTTTTCATTGCAAACAAAATCTGCCATGCCAACAACAAAGACATTTCATTCTCAGAGCGTGGTGTTCTAGGAAGGTTCTTCGTGAACCTTCAACTTGTATAATTGTTGCTTCCCTCAATGCTCAATGTTTGTCAAAATCCGCCATTTTGTTGTCTCTCTTACTTATCGGTATGACTTTTTGCGCTACAACTGAGGCAGCCATTTTGTTTTAAGCATTATTACATGGTGCGCATATATTATGCGAGAAACTGTTTGACTTTGACTTAAGGCTCCGTCAAACTGAACGCGTTTTTAACACCGCGGTGGAATTGTTTTACGCAGCGGTTAGCATTTATATACACTACATTCTAATTTCCGTTTTGACAGTTATAAACAACACATCAATTATCCCTCTAGCCCTGTATTACCTAATAATTGTGCACAATTTAGCACACAAAACCTTGATATAACTGCAAACGTTCAAGTATCTAGTTTAGTAAGTCTGACAGCTGGCTGACTCTCAGTTTTGATCCATCAGATGAACAGTTTTTTTTTCAGTTGACGTTCTATGGAGTGGTTACCGACGAATCTATAGTCAAGAATTTCGTGACTGAGTACTAACAGTTGACAGTTCGTGGCTGACGTAGAAAAAGCACGAGATTACCGATGCATAAACATGTTGCGTTCAGGATACGTCTAGTCAAGACCAATCGAGTCGACTTAAGAAGTGCCGCGACATAAGGACAAGCCAATATATCTGCATAATACAAATTTGGCCTTGTACAAGTAAGATTTTCAGAACGCAATTACAACAACTACCCTCTGCTTGACACTGCGAGACTCACAGTAGTAGTGCTGAAAATCTAACTTTAATGCCATGTTCCCACCAAACTGAAATCGCGAGGTTTCGATGAACTTTTACCGAAACCTTGTAAGTCGTTCCCACCGAGTTGAAGTGAGTTCAAAAGTCATAAGCTGTCAAAACAGCTGTTTGTTGACGCAAAATAATAGCGTTGTAAAGAGAGATTACTAAAAATGATTTCTGAAAAAAACTAATGAAATAATTGAAGCATTTATAAATATTTCACTTAAAATATTACTTACCTCTTTTTCGATTCAAATGCTTTTCTTCTTCTATTATTTCTTTGATTGTCACAATTGTTTTGGCGTTTAATATTTTGACATCCACAAATGAACACAAAATAAACAGAAGTTCACGCTTTCCTGAGATCGAAGCTAAAAAAACACGCCTATTGTCGTTAGCAAGCTGACGTAGAACAGTTCGAAAGAAACAAAGCTGTTTCCGATATCCTTAGGATTCAGTCAGCTTTTTCTACTTTCACAGCGGTAACAGATTATAGGACTATTTAAACGAACGCATAACTTATAAATAAAATTCAATTTGTCACGTTATTAACAACGATCTTGAAAAGAACATCACAGTAGCCCAACACTCAAACAGTTCAACTGTCATCGCAAAACCATCATTAATCGCCCGAAATAGCTGAGGTCACACATTAACTTTAATAAAATGAGAACAACATCCTCCAAGTTGTTCAGGAAGTTGTCTTCATTCAACCCCAAACCACCAAAATCTGCTGTCTATATAAACAAATCAAATATCCAAGTCAATAGGTTACATACGATCAATAAATTAAATCAAAAAAAAACTCTTTTTCATGCTTTCAGCTGATGTCACCGCGCCACTTGTCACCGAAAAAAAAATACTTCATTAGTCCGCCAGTTGTTCCACCTCCGAGTAGAAAAAAAAACGTTGAACTCTGTCAAGAAAACATTGAAGAATTTTTCAAGGAAAAGTCGTGTACTGATTTCACTCATGATTTCCTGTTTGTTTTTTGTGAAATATCACGAATCCACTTCCACTCCACCAGCGCCGTTGACATAACACGCCATTAGCTCGCCGCGCTCCAAACGCTGACTCTTCTTCGGCTTTTACTTCGAAATCGGTGTTCGGATTTGACCAGTACCAGACCGCGTTGCGAGCTTAGTCGTGTGGTGTTATCTTACTTCAGGGGAACCCATGCCATGGTGCTGCGACTGCCAGCAGTGGTAATCGTGACTTACCAAAACTAAAAACTATCCACCACCATAAGCTCGTCTGTCCGTCTGTGTCTGTGCGAAATAAAAAAAAAATGAAACACACAACAAGCAAACAGCGAAAAAGCGTACAGTCCAAGTGACGATGATCGGGCCATCTCACGACTGACATCGATCCGAGTCAAAATAAGCGTGCCAGCGGCCAGAGAGATACACGCTCCATGCCGTGGCTACAAGCAACCTATCTGCTACCGAGTCGGTGTGGATAATTTATGCAGCCGTGTTTTTTTTTCTGTTACTTTGGTCTTCTGTTGCGTTGCGTATGTAATACCTACCAGTGGTCTGCTGGGATGAAACGGAATGATTGGTTTATCCCAGATTATCAGGGCCAAATTATATCGTGGATATGCTGTGTATTTGTAGTGTATATCTCATCCTTTGGAAGTAATGTGCGCAATGCGTTCGAGCAAAAGACTGGTCACGACTCTAGAAATGGGTATTCGTACTTTCGTAGATCCATCGGTATTTATTTATTAACCAAGGCTGAATCATTTAAGGAACGTGTCTGGAAATGTCCACGGAGAATAGGGTGCTCGAAGCTGTGGCTTTCCTATAGTCTCTGTAAGACTATGACTAAGGAAGACGATCTTTCTGTGAGCGAAGTGACAAATAATTCGGTTTCTTTCATCACGTGAGGTGCAATCAAATTGAAAGATAAAATTTGAATTCAAAACTAATTGGAACAATTGGCCATGATCAGGACCTCGGAATGCTAAAGCTGATAAAAATTCTAGGGGGCTTATGTATGCTTGTAAAAAGCTATAAAAATCTGCATGAAACCACACCCAATCCAATAGGGCAAGGGAAATGTCTGTTTCAACGGTTAATTTAAGCTTTTTTTTTTTTTTCGTGTAGCTAGGTGAAAATCGTTGAAAGACATCGCATGCGAGCTTTGCGATAGTGTGGGACTGGAAACACCCACTAAAAACACCCAGGGAAGGTATGGTGTTACCATCCTTCCAATGATCGCACCTAGTCGTCAGACTAATCAGCAATTTTGTTCTAATATCGCTGCCTTGGATTGACAGTGGCATAAGTCAAAAATCTCTAGTTTTACAGGACAGAGCTTTTAATTTTTTGATTTCATTTAATTGCAAATATGGAAATGATAAATAATTATTATTGAAATATTTTTAATGTAAATAAGATTCAGTAACATTACCTTTAATAATTTTAATTGAAGTCACCCAAAAACCGTAACTATCGCCCAAGTTGCCCACCCCTTTTAACCTCCTTTCGAGTTGTGCCATTGCTTAGGTAAAATTCGTTCGAACATTTGAAGTTATACCATTATAATAAAATATCAAAAATTAATAAGAATAACACTTTTTTTCAAACTAAAACTTTAATGAAAAAAAAAACAAACAATACAAAAAAAGGAACTTCAGTTTCGATAATAGCTTATTAAAAAGTATTGCATTACAAAGCACTGTAGAATGCTGAATAAAATTTCGGTATGTGATTATGCCTGATAAGATCCATCAAGTCCTCTTTCTTCTTTCCCGCAAGAGTACGTTTTGAGTGATAGGCGGGCTGAAGTGCTAGACCAGCTGTGCCAGTTGCTCGCAGACCTAACTTTTTCCTTGGCCTTCGACCTCCTTAAAATCTTGCTCGGCGAAAGATGTTTTGTAAAAAAATGATGAAGGTTGATCCTGCGTTATTTTGAGAACTTTTATCTCTGTATATTTCACTCCGCGCTCCGCTTCTCCCTCGTGCCAAACAAAACAGGAAACGTCTGTAGATTTTAAATCAAAGAAAGTCAGGTTAAGGACGTTTAACTTGCATTTATAATAAAAAACGGATATATCTCCCTTAGGACATTGAAAAACTGCTTGTAGGTCGTAGCAAAAGACAAATGTATCGCTGCCGGTCTCCCCCTTATCTTTTTTCTTTTCTTGGCGTGCTAAATCTTTTTCTAAAAGATGTTGTTCATAAGCCATTTTCTGATTGTCCTTTTCAATATGAGACATGTTTTGGTATGCAACACACTGCTCACACTGATCCTTCTTCGGAGTGAAAAAGGACAAATTAAACTCTTGCGTAAATATTTTGTAAAACATAGCATAGTTAGCGTAAGGTTCGTTCCTTGTTTCGCAGATTTTAACATAGTCACGATATATTTGGGCCAAAGTTTTGATACCGTCAATGTATTCCCTCTTAGTATCTGCCCTGCAGTAGTGGCTTGGTATTTTTGGTATTGAGTTTATGTGTTGACGTATTTTGTCTTTAATTAAATCATCAACATGAGCATGATTTTTGTGTTTTCCTCGCAGATCTTCTAGGAGCATATTAGTAGGTAAATCGAATTGTTTTTCTAAAACTGTACGAACGGTTCTGTGACTTATATCGAGAGTATTCAAAAAGAATGTCTTGCAAACTCTTATTCGCTTTCGGTCCTTTTCAAAATAAAACGCATTGTTTGGTTTTCTGAAACTTCCATCCTTAACATACCGATATTTAGGGTCAATCTTCATTATGCACCCAGCAATAAAATCCCTTTGCCTATGAAGGTCCCCCATACTCCAATAATTTTTGAATATTGTTTTCCGTTCATTTTCCGTAAAATTATCCCAACATTTGCTTCTACATTTTTCAGAACACGGCTGTCGTATGTCTCTACCCTTAACTTCTTTTTTTGTCCTATACGATTTATAGGGCTGACCAGTATTTCTGAGTTTTTTACTTTTGATTGCGACCCAATCTTTCATGTTTTTCGTTCGTTTTTTTCCTTCTTTCTCCTTAACAACAACTTGCGTGCTTACCTCTTTCGGGTCCCTTATCGATGTACTCTCGTCATCACATGACGAAGATTCACTTCTATTTGTTTCGTAATTGGGGTCGTTGTCGGTGTCATCCGAATCAAATGCAAAGGACTCATCGTCAATGACTTGAGCTTTCGATGGTGAATTTAGATTTTCCTTTTCCGAGGAGTTGAAATTTTTATTTTGAGTATTGTCTAGGTTTACTTCTGTTCTACCTCCAGCGAATACTGCATTAGATGTGCAAGCTATAAGTTATAACAGATAGTTGTTGATGCACATTAAAAATAGATTAGATATACCTGAATTTAGGCTTTCATTTTCAACGGTACTTTCCCAAATTTCATTCCGATTTTTCTCAAGCAAGTAATTTTCAGTGTCATGTTCGCCTCTTCTAGCTAGTTTAAGTATTAATCGAGCTCGATTATGATCCATTTTGTTAATAAATTTATTGCGGACAACTAAGAAATTAAAAACCAAAGAAAGGTATGAACATTGAAATAAATTAGCACGAAAAATATTAATATTGCTTTGAAAAATACCGTTACAACTTTAAAAGCAACTTTACAAGCTTTGCATAAATACTGGCATAACTCACAAATTAATTAAAAAATTACCATAGTTTACACATCAACATAGGCACAACACAAAATAGTTCTATATTAATGACAAACTATCTATAAAAATGGCATGCAATTTACCTGGAATAATGGCACAACACAAAATGATCCGTTATCAACGAACACGTTTAAACGCGAACCCTGGTCTAACACAAATTATGCCACTGCTCAGGAAAACAATGCAACCTTCCACTTGAAGCACCGCAACACAACTAAAGATGTGCCAGTTTAGATGTAAGGGTGGGGGTAAGTTGATACTGGCATAACTGCCCTCTGGCGGAAAACCGATGGAAATAGCAATGTGCCATTTTACATGGAAAAGAAATGAAGGAAATGTAGTCTTTTTGTGCAACAAAACCAAATTTCATAAGTTTTGAGTTATGCCACTGTCAATGTAAGGCAGCGATATGTACTAATGTACTTACGTACAGTTTTAAGGAACTAACTTTGGTTTGTTGCCTTTTGTTTTTTAATTCATTATCACTTTGTTAGTGTGATTATGTTGTTACATATTTCTTTTCTTTTTACCTAGTTAACTAGTTCAAAAGGTTTTACTCTACGTAATCTTCTAACTAAATTAGTATTATTAAGTAGTTGGACTACTTCTAAATTAGCATGGTTGCGAAGCCTAACTTCATGTCTTCTAGCGACCTTCCGAACCTCGTCCTCTACCATTTCAATTTTTAGATCCCTATGTAGATCAGCGTTACGTACGTACCACGGCGCATTAACAATATTGCGTAATACTTTGTTTTGGAAGCATTGTATGCTTTGAAGGTTGGACTTACTTGTGCACCCCCATAATTGGAGGCCATATGTCCAAATTGGTTTTAATATTTGCTTGTAGAGAAGCAGTTTATTGTGAATTGAGAGGCATGAATACCTCCCTATGAGCCAATATATTTTAATGTATCGTAAATTTAGTTCATCACGTTTTTTCTTGACATGAGTTTTCCAGCGCAACTTTGCGTCCAAAGTCAAGCCTAAGTACTTAGCTGAGTTCGAATGCTGAACCACTTTATTATTTATATACACAGGTATGTGTTGTACGTGTTTATTTGTAAAGTTAACATGAACCGACTTCAGTTCATTTAATTTTATTTGCCATTTGTTGGTCCAATTAGATATATCATTTACTGTCCTTTGTAGTTTTTCGGTAACTTCCTGCACGGTTTTTCCTACTGCAAGTACAGCAGTATCGTCTGCAAAAGTGGCAACAGTAGTTTCTTCATTTTGTGGTAGGTCGTTCGTGTATAGGAGAAATAGTACAGGTCCCAACACACTTCCTTGCGGTACTCCAGCTTTAATGTGTTTCAATGCTGAGTATTCATCTTCTTGTTTAATTCTAAATAATCGTTGCATTATATAGGACTCCAGTATTTCAGAGTACTGTTTTGGAAGATATTTTTGTAGCTTACGGACTAATCCTTTGTGCCATACTTTATCAAAAGCCTGTGTTACATCAAGGAAGATGGTAGAGCATATTTGTTTTTCTTCTAAAGCCTTTTCTATTATATTAGTTATTCTGTGGACTTGATCTATAGTTGAATATTTATTTCTAAATCCGAACTGATGGTTTGGGATCAGTGTTTTTTCTTCTAGAATCGGATGGAGTCGTTTTAGAAGGATTTTTTCGAATAGCTTAGAAAGGATTGGCAGCAATGATATCGGCCGATATGACGTTACTTCACTGGGCAATTTGCCCGGCTTAGGTACCATAATAACTTCCGCGACCTTCCACATACGTGGAACATACCTTAGTCTGAACGCTGCATTTATTATCTGTGCCATTTTTTTCATACCCTTTTTAGGCAGTTTTTTCAGAATTTCACCCGTTATTAGATCAAATCCAAGAGCTTTTTTCGGGTTGATCTTTTCTTTTATTTCTTTGGCTATTTCCCTAGAGGTTACTGCTGGAATCGATCTCTCGTCTTCACACATTTCTTCCATTTGTTGGGAATTATCATTATCGTCATATGGCTGGAAGACATTTTCAAGGTGTTCCGCGAATAGATCCGCCTTTTGTTTGTTTGTTTTAGCCCAGTTACCACTGCTGTTTTTCACTGGCGGAATGTATGCCGTTGGTCTTTTCATTTTTTTTGTAGCCTTCCACAGTGAGTATTGTGTACTATCATCGTTTGTCAGATTTGTAAGGTATCTTTCCATCGATGCATTTTTAAATTCTGCTATATTTTCTCTGAGTTTATTGTTTAAACTATTAAGTCTATTTTTATTAAGCTTCAAGAATATTTTTGAGGTATGGGAGGTCAAAACTGTTGAAAACACCTTCAGATAAGTGTTTACTTAATCATCGAACTCGAAAAAGTGCCCTGTAAGAGCAGATCATACACGCAGGAGGGTATAGTTCGCATTGCTCATGACCAAATTTAAGGTTAACAACAAAATAAAGAGACGGACTACTAAAAGTTTGGCAATCTACGTAGCTAAGATTTGAGGGGAAGTTTTGCATAAAATGCTAACTTCACACAGAAGCAATTGAGACCCAGTGCGGTCATAGCTTCATATAGTTCATGGCATAGCACCTGCAACTGTAACAAAACCATTCGGATCTGTTGATGAATCTTTTTAGATCTGACAGAGTTTTTATTGCTTGATCTATAAAGCCTTCGAAAAACCTTGCTCCCAAACAAGAGTAGCAGCGTTCGTGGACGGCTGGGCATTGACACGTGAGATTCTATTTCCTCTTCGTCTCTGCAACTTCCCCAAAAGTCATTTGAACAAGTTGCCCATCCTTTTGACTATGCTTCTAATGATGCAGTGTCCGGTTTTTACCCCGATGACCAGTCGGTTTTGGTTTCTATTGAGAGATGTTAGGATCTTGGACCTTTTAGTGTCAGTTGTGGGCCAAAAGCTGCGGGTTATGATGCAACCGTTTAAATCATCGTTCTTTTGGCAAATTTTTTGTGGAATTATTATTTCTGTGGCCACAAACCATAACCGCTAAAGTCGACTCTAGACGAAATTGAGCTTTTGACGCCATTAGATTCAAATCTATTTTGCAGATTTTTTTCATCTTTATATCTTTAAAAAAGTGGCAACAATTTGAAAAAAAAAAATAACAGCTTAAGTCACTAGAGTCAATGGAGTAAAAAAAACTTTAAACTGCTCTCCTAAGCAATGAGTAAAACAGACTTTAGCGGTTTTGCCCTGTGACCGCAGATTTAAGCTTTTAGCTGCCTTGATGGAGATATGCCTGTTCGATCGAAGTTTTTTCCGGCCGTTCCTTGGAAAAATTTACTTAGTGAAGTAGGAAAATTCTCGTAAATTCGATTTAAAAGTAAATGTACGATTTGTTGTGCTCAAAATCTCGCCAAGCAACGAGCACGAAATAAATAAATAATAAAGTCAGACTAAACTTTCTATGGTTATGGGGTTGTATGATCCAAAAATACCTATACTAGTCTGCCAGTTCCATTTCTGAGCCACATTTGGCCAGTTTATTCGTTGCCTCGTTCCCTTTCACACCGAAAACATGTTCAGGAGCCCAGCATAGAAGTATTGAGCGATGGTCAATCGCTCCCAGTGCCGAAAGAAAATGACTTTTAGATTTTGAGTTTACCAGATTGGAGTTGATCGATTTGAGTACTGATTGGCTGTCCGGGGTAGTTTCCATTGGAGGTAGTTCCTCCGCTAAGACAGTTTGAGCCGCTTTCTTAATCGCGTAGATCTCAGAAAAATCGTCAATAAAATTGAGAAGATTCCTGCTCCCGTTCCATTCTCCATCTTTGAGCCATCTGTAAAGATGGGTATACCTTTTATGACAGAACTCGGAGAGAGCTACTCCAGCCTTTTTGCTACCCAGTCTTTAAAATTTCTTGTCAAAGTCATAATTTGGTGTCTTGTATAGTCCGTGTGTAGCATAAGTCCCGTCCCCTCTGATCAAAGATGACATGTATGACCGAACTATTCGGTCGACCAAATTTTGTCTGAGAGCACCTTTGGCTGCCACGTTCTTAGTATTAAGCTCGACTAAGACTTGTATGAAAGAGAGACCGGCACAATAGACCTTCTATGTCGACGTGCGTATTTCAGAAGTTTTAAGAAAAAAAGACTTGAGAGTGACTTGATGGACATGGTCATTCCTAGAAGGCTTGCAGCACCACACAACGACCAACTTATATAAAAAAATGTGTAAAGTGAGACTGAGAAGGGAAAGATTATGAATCGGGAGTGCCTTCAAGGGGCTCTGGCACTGCGGCTTCTCAAAGGAGCCTATTGTGCCTTCCCTGGTGCTGGTAGAGCAATCTTTTCACTCCAGAGGCAGTCAGGAAGGCAACTATCTTCTCTGGTTGTATGTTAGCCAGTGTTGCTGAATTGACGATTTCATCACCAAAGATATTTTTACTACTAAGTTGGTTGTTCAAAATGCAAATTTCCAGACGTAGTTTCGTAAACATTGATAGAATGCATCGCATGCTCGTGTGTCACATCGCAAATGAAGCGATTTGTGTTTTGCTTCCGCTAATATCACTCACTGGCCTTTGAATGTTGTTTAGGAACATCAGAATTAGTAAAGAAAACTTTTAAAACCGACTTGAAACTTTAAAGCTGAACGTTTATCTACTGAATTTGTGGATATTTAACTTAAAAAATATTGCAATCGAAGCCGGATCGGCTCTTTAATCTCTCAAACAGTTAAAAAAACCTTAACCATTGTTTACATTACGACTTGTCCTATCTGGAAATGAATCTCCCGCTCCCAACTTGCCTCGTGCTCGATATACCTATACAGATCACATTCGACTACCTTTTTTGCAATAGTTTGGCAACGATTGAAACCAGTTGGCTGACTTGATATAGTCGCATCCATCTACTCTACTCACAAGTCTATACCTAACTTTTTTACTCCGTGGATGAATAGAAAATCAAATAAAACAAGAGAGTGTCTTCAAATGGTTTTACCATCGTCCAACCTCCCCTACCCGCTTCTGAGAACTCGTATAAATTTTTCGCAATTATGTACATCTTGACTCGGCCGAGGAATTGCAAGCAACAATGCATGCAGACAGAAAGGACAGCCCTATCTGTTATCCACCTCAAGCCGTAAAACAATAAAAACATCAAGTCTCTCCACAAACAGCACACGTACTCCAGCACGCATCTCCTAGCTACCTAACAGTTGCCTTACCTTGACGACACGATACCTCTTTTCAATATACTCTCTTGTCGAACTCTTTCTGTGTAACTCTATCCCGTGTGTAATAGAGGTAGGCAGCCATAACCAGCCAGCAACCCTGGCTAACCCTTAATAAAACCATAAAATTCCTCAATTTCAACTCACTAAAAGGATAAGCAACAGTGCCAAAGGATTCCCTGTTCATATACCTTTCGCGGGCTCCTTTCAATGGATTAGCATAGAATTGGATTTTTCCTCCTTTCTTCAGCAGGACCGATGTACCTATGGTCCTGCAAAATTGTACAGTTTATCATTTTACGACAATTTTCGCAAACAGTTTTCTTTCTCTTTTTTTTTTTTCTTTTGCTTTCTGCATGCCTCAGCAATTAACCATTCAGCGGAACTCTTTTGTTTGACTAAGGATATTGCGTTTACCCGTTAGAAACGAACTGAGTACTGTTAGGGTTGCTGTCGCATAATAATTGAGTTTTCGCAAAAGACTGGTCGTTTTTTACGTAACTTTTTTATTATTATCCTTTGACAGTAAAGTGAAAATAAAAAAACCGTTCCTCGGCAAAATTGCGTAAAAACTAATGACTCGAAATTCGCCGAAGCGGCCGTCATCCTTTCGCGGGAAGGATGGCCTCCTGAAATTTCCAAAATCACTCACCGTCACCATTTGGTGAACTGTACCTAAAGGCGTTCCCATCCAAGGAGTTATATTCATGAATATGGAATATCTGATGCGCGTATTAGCAGCTCGAGGAAGTGGTAATACCTGTACCGCGGAAGGGTTTTCTACTCGTTTTTATGGCAAGGGTTACACCGGTTTGGTGTATACCTGTGCGAAAGGATAATGTTTTGTGTTAATCCTTTTATGGCAGACAAACAGAAGAAAGATTATTTTCCCGTTTTTACGGTGGTTTAAGCCCTTTGATGCGCATGATCATTCCACTAATAAAATGAAAACCCCTTTTGTATGGATTGTTGTGAGGTGAAAAAAGGATTAAAATTCTCTTGCGAGCGGGTGCCGTATGCCCTCCATCGACCAAGGTCAAATGATGGCCAAAGGAGTAGTGTGCTGACCAGACAGAAGCATAGCTAAAGTGATTAGCAAATTTTGCGAATGAAATACCTACTGCAATCCTTTCGTTTTCGGGCTAATGGATTAAGTGCGAGTGCGAAAGGGTTCTGGTGTCGTTTTCGAAGTATTAGGGAAACTATTTGCAAACACAGATGACGTTGACCAATTACCAGGGATAAGCCTGAGGTGTTTGGTATTTTCAAGTGAAAATCCGTAAAGGTATGTGCTGACGAGGCATTTCCCCACTCATCCGGCGATAAGAGAGCCTTATCGCTGAACGAAGAACCCCTTATCAAGTTGATTGTGTGTGATTAGTTGAAGAGACGGCGGTTTTCTCAAAGTTAGTATTGTTTCGAATAGTTATGAAATCTTTCTTCTTCTTTTTTTTTTGAAGCAAAGTCACTTTACACACTTCAAGTGTGATTATTTTATGCCTCATGGCAGATACTAAATTCTGATCCCGATTCGACTTGTCACACTTTTAAGGGCGACAATTGAACTCTAACAGTAAGAAGATGACTATGCCCGGAAATGGCTGTATTAATATCTCACAGGGGTCACAGATTCGATCCCCGATGAATGTCATCAGTTCACCCATTTGAACCCTGCATAAAACTGTAGACTCCTTAAATATTCGTTCTTAAAACTCATGAAAAACGAACTGTTATTCCCAAAGGTACATATGCGAACTTATATTTTTTGTATATCTACGTCTCTCAAGAATTAATGAAGGTTAACTACCACTGCAAAGTTACTCAACGCGTACTTTTAAACCCTAATTGGTAAGTAGCAGCGAGGCGTTTGGCCTTAAAGAGCAACCATGCAAAAAGTTTTCACATTTAGGTCAATTCTGGAACAGCTCAACAAATTTCAAATTATGAAACTCATTGATCAAAAGAAGATCTATCATAGACAAATCATTATTGTCTCTGGATCTATAATGGCGTTGGTCTTATTCTTGACCATGGTAAAGTTCATCCCGCAGTCTGGCGTGACGCTGAAAAACACTCATGAACTGGCTCTTATGAATTATTCCAAATATATACTGGATTCGGGCAAGAAGATGCGCCATC
This sequence comes from Cheilosia vulpina, assembly GCA_916610125.1. NCBI lineage: Eukaryota > Metazoa > Arthropoda > Insecta > Diptera > Syrphidae > Cheilosia > Cheilosia vulpina. The sequence goes on from OU744278.1 coordinate 52,059,127, forward strand.
ATGTAACCTAGTTTCAATCTTATTTTTAATCTGGAAAGACTGTTTCCAGGGGGACCTTTTTATTTAATTTCTTGCATTCAGCTTCGTTCGTGGCTTTCTTTGCTTGAGGAAGAAAAAGTTAATTGGCTCGACTTGCCAAGACAAGACTAAATATCTGCCACTCACCAACCAGGGTTGCCAGTTAGGGGGTTTTCCACAGATTTACGGTTTTAATTTTTAGGTTAACGGGGGGAAATCTGTTTTTTTTCAGATATTTCTTAGAACGACATTTGTCGGAAAATATTATTTGTTCTAATAGCTTTGCACTATTTTCAAAATCAAATCAAATCTTTTAAAAATAACCCGTTTCACTAGGAAAAAGTTGTATGTAGATTTTGGTACTTTCTGAAACATGTTGTTCCTTCTTGCACCGCATCTGTAAGATTTATAAGGGCTCGTTGAATTCTCTTCCAAGATGGTTACAAAAAAAAACGTTAACATTTTAAAAGTTATCTGCGCTTTTCAGGCAGGCCAAAAACAAACTTAAACATTCACAATACTGCATTGACATGTTGTAGGTGAAAATTCAAAATTCATACTTTTAAGTCGTTCATAAAACATAACAATAAAAAGTTTTGAATTTTTTGGAAAACAATTTTTCAAATCTGGGGGGTTTTCAGATAAACGGTATCGCTGCTACCAACAAAAAAAAAATATCAACTTCACGAATGCTACCCCCTGCTACTTTGGTTTGGCCAAGTTCGATTCACCAGAAGCGCAACATTAAGACTTTTACCAGGGGGCAGATGCAGTATGTATAAGAATCAGCGTTGCCACAATGTGCCCCATCGGGCTATTTGGACCTCTGTTTTTTTCATTTTGGCCCTTGGACCGGGGCCAACAAGAAATAGCTCGCATATCTCATTTTTTGTATTCCTTAAACAAAATATTCTAAAAAGCGCACTTTCTTAAATCATCACAAAAATTAGCAATAAAAAAGTTCACATATTGAAAGCGACACTGAATTCATTAATTCTGACTGACGTTTCATTTTCGTTTGTTCCCGTCATAATAATTCAAATTCGTATTTTTTGTTTTGTACCTGTCACTTTATATTTATGTCGTCTTAGCTTTTAATTTTGTTTGAAGGGTAGTGCCCTCAATATTTTTTTCTTTGTGACAACGCTGATAAGAACGGTCGTCTTTGAAACATTATAAGTTGTAGGTTGAATTCATAGATGTAAAATGCTGCATTCCTGCAAATTTGGCGTTCATTATTGTAAAAGAACTGCATTATCATTGCAAAAGTTTGGCAGTGCCGTTATAAAAGAATATTAACAGTCAGGATGTTGCCAATAGTGCAGGTATTTCTGATTTGTTGCAGCGCTGCAGAAAAATGGCACGAAAATAAGTACAGTTTGTGCAAATAACATATTCAACTACATATTTAAAAAAAACTTTGTTTATTTAGAAATGAACGAGATCAAAAATACTGGCCCGATTATGACACAAAACTCTTTCTAACATTTTGCCTTGGAATGGAATCGCAATTAAAAGTAAACATCCGAGTTGTCATTGACAAAATTGTATTAAGTACAGTTTGTGCAAATAACATATTCAACTACATATTTAAAAAAACTTTGTTTATTTAGAAATGAACGAGATCAAAAATACTGGCCCGATTATGACACAAAACTCTTTTTACCATTTTGCCTTGGAATGAAATCGCAATTAAAAGTAAACATCCGAGTTGTCATTGACAAAATTGTATTTATTTCTGTCATTTATGACTTTAATTTGTATATGGAATGATGAACTCATTTGCATGATGGCAGCATTCAGGCAGCTGTAGTTTGAGTTTATAAATCTATTCATGAATATTTGTTGCACGGTTTGGGCAACATTATTAACAATTATGAACTGACACATATTCAGGTAGAATTTTTTTGCCAATCGTCATCTTTGATAACATTTTAGTGGAAAATGGACTAGATTAATCACACAAACTCGTAAAGAAGAGTTTGTGAGATCGTCTTCGACGATAATCGAAGAAACGATAGACCTTCAAAACTCCAAAAAATTGTCCACGATTATCGTCGAAACGAGTTCCCATCTTCTTTGACGTTGATGCAATTCGTGAACCCAAGGCTGCCTTGTTTTATCCACCCCTTGTCCTATGAGTTGCGCATTTTAGAAGGTTTCTGTCAAAAAATTCTGTAAATTTTTTCATCAGATACTAGACCCTAATCACTTAACTTTTGAGACGAATATCGTCGAAGTTATAGACCTCTAAAACTAGAAACAAAGTGCAAAAAGTACGAGTTTAAGAGCTCCATCTAGTTCATTCTCAACAAATGTGTTGATAACTTACGATAATAAAAAAATCACCCTGAACATAAAAAAATTTTGATGGACAAAATTTCAAAGACCATATCGTCAAGACGATCATCGTCTTGCATGATCCGCCCCCTAAATGAGGGGTACCAGGTTCGAAATGCACAAATTACTTCTTAAGGTTTTTTCCAAGCGATCGTCTGACAAACATGCTACAGCCCTACGAAAGCTTTTTCAGCCGCTTAGGTTCGGCACAGAGTCGTAGGTCGCTTCCATTCTTCATAGATATAAATCTTCGTCAGATGTTGGGACAAACTCTAGGCCCAGAGCGATGTGCGGACTATTGCTCCAACGATAACAATATCAATGCATACCAAGTGACATCACCAATTGACGCATTTTGCATAAGCTTGCGGTTAAAATTGGGAACGCACTTTGCATAAACTACAATTCGGGGTCATATTTGGCATGTCAACTTTACAAACTGTCAGATTTATTAGTCAATCACCCAGAACGGATTCATATAGCAGTCGCACGCAATCACTGACCTTACTGCATTCGAAAGGTATACAACACCAAGCCTCTTTCAGCGCCGTAATCGGCTTAAGGCCCCTTAGGGCTTAACACTTTGAACGACACTCGTCCATGTATAGCCGCACAACTCATTGATAGTTATCATTCTATTTGTCACGTCATATTACGCCAATAAAGAATGATCGCGAACGTTCACGTTCACGTTTCGTCGGTATACTGTGCAACGTCCATCGGTTCGTGGTATTGCGCAATACCTTGAAAAACTGCTGCAACGATAGTTCATGAAATGTTCTTTTGTCTGACCGTCATTCGTCACTCCAAAAAAAAAAAAAAAAAACACCCATCGCAACTATAGCTATCGCGTGACTCATGTGACTCACTCACAAAGGGGGAAATGTCAACGATCACCATCTAAACTACTTCAGCGTGATTCTGGGTGACTAATGCGAAACACCTTCTCGTTCAAGGGATGTCGCTCTTAAACTCTCTCGGTTTCGACGAAAATCTTTGGATTTTTTGGAAGCCTTCGGCTTGGAAAAAATGAGCTAAAAAACCACAAGAGAGCGTAACCACTTTGCCCGCTTGTTTGTCGTTTGACTGTGAGTAATAGAACGGGCAACCTTTGAATCATGCGACATACGATATGATAAGATAAAGCAACTTGCTGTAGAAGGATGACGGAGCGGGTTTTAATTTGTTGGTAATAGCTCGCGCGTATATGCAAGTTAAAACAAATAGACCCAATAGAGCTATTTTCGTCGGCATTTTGGCGATAACTATTTTAAGAGGAACACCACGAAAGGACTCCACTTGTGTCTGAGTCTATTTTAGTGCACCGTCACCGCATTCCTGCATGCCGCGCATACACGCAAATATCAAACAACACTCATGTGGGGTAATCACGAGAACCGCGGCCGCGTTGTTGGTGATAAACAACGACCGCGAATGTGATGTGCGATTAAAAATATCTCAATGAAGTGGGCATTCCGCCGCCGCCACCGCAACAACTACCCCATGCCCCAGATATATGTAGATGCCGCAGCGCGCCATACGCCATAAGGTGCACTCGTTGAGGCAACCAAAATTGCGCACATACAGCATCAGCATACGCTATTTTGGCCACAACTTGGGCCACAGTCCACTAAAACGTGCGCTAAAAATACATTATCGACGGTGAGTGCTCGTACGTTTGGAGCGGTGCTTTTATCGCCGTACACCCCAAACAGGATGAGCGTTGTCGTTGTGCGACATACGCCAAATACGCCCCGATAAACACTTAATGATACGCGACGACGACAACGATGGCGACGCGGCGACGGTCGGTGGCAGCATCCAGGTAACTCTATCGTGGCGATGGCAATGAATGTTGCCCCCGCGATAAACGGGCAGATGGCGAAGGTGTAAATAAAAAAACAAGTGTTGCGAGTGCCAAAAAAGCGCTGCTGCGCGTTATTTATAGACACAGCCGTGCTGCTCTGCCAAAGGTAGTCTCGCCTCGCCATACCAGCGCACAGCGCGCTCACGCTGATTGTGTGTTTAAGTGTGATTCGTTTGGCGGCGGCCCAAAAAGCGGATGCCCACGTGAGAAATATTTTTATTGTTATTATACCTTGAATTGTTGCCTCAATTTCTCACATTCGACGCCGTAGCTGCTGCCGCCACCACATATCCTAAAAATACGCCATGCCGCCAGCAGCAGCAGAAGCAGCAGCCAGCAGCCGAAGAAGACGACGGCGGCGAACGGAAGAGAAAGAATTCAATTTTAAGAAGAAAATATATTCTCACGAAAACAAGGTATGATTCACGCGGCTGTACGGCGGGGAGGTGGAGGAGCACTAAATCGGACTAAATGGTTTCACACGCGACTCGAAAATGGAAAGCATAAGCAATTTGAAAGAAATATAAAATCTGCTTGGCGATGGGGAATCGGTTGTTTTTTTCTGATATTTTGCCGAAGAAAAAAGAAATTGTTTTTGAAAAACATCCCAAGGTGGGGGTGGTGTTATTTTTTTTTAACGGGAAGTTTTAAGCTCTATACAGGCGGAAGTCAAAAATGGATTTATTTATGGCCGCTATCGTAGGTGTGCAAATCTAGAGGAATTTTGTTTTTTTTTTCCAAAAAAACACAGTCGCCCCTTGTGACCTTCAGAAGTTTGAGATAAACAAGACTGATAGTGGGCACATTTAAAAATCTATTCATCGACTAGATTGTAGGTACTGGACTGGATGTAACCTGAACGCAAAAACTAGATTGAAACGTCACTTTTATACGTCAACTACATATGCGAACTGTCAACTTAGTACTCAGTCACGAATTTCTTGACTAGATTCGTCGGTTACCCCTCCATAAACGTCACCTGAAACAGCTGTTCATATGACCGATTTAAGGGAATCAAAGCTGAGGTGCATCAAGTCAGACAGCTGTCAGACTTACTAAACTAGATACTTGAACGTTCCCAATGACAAGCAATAAAAAGTCGAAATCGAGGGGAGTGGAGTCCATTGGGGAATGGGGAAAGAGTGAAAAGGACACTTATAAGAACTACGTCTTTTACACGTCTTTCTGAGGTTTCAGCTGCACGTAGCAGTAGCTTTAAGCTAGGTTTAATTGCGAAGTTTGCCAGAATTCAACTTATTAGCGAAAATTCGTATATTAAAACCGAGGGCAAGGAAAAGTGTAGACAAGTTGTATGGCGATAAAAACAGCAGCAACCTCTTTGACTTCAAAAGCACGAAGCCACAAAATACAAAGCGGTGGAGACGATACTTAAACGATATGTCACTTTAAGAAAATGTGACACTTGCAGACCTTGCGGAACTTCAGATTATGCCTTGGAGAAGTTGAACCTTTCCAATAAACAATTTTAAATGTAAGTAGTTCACAATCAGCCTCGCCAATAAACATTTTTAGTTCCGACTTTAAATCTAAGTATGTAGTTCACAATGGCTCAATTTTCCATACGAAATTCGCAATTGTTATAGCCTCTCTGTAAATTGAAAGTCGAGCCAGCGTTGCCATAAGTGCAGATTTGTCTGATTTTCAACTTATAAAAAAAAAAAAAAATAATTGGCGCAACAGGTCCGTATGGACCCAAGCCTAGCTTCTCACAACCATTCGTCTTGTGTGAGTTTTTTATTTTTGGGACGAATGGAAGGGATCTACAATTTTATGCCGAGTCCAAACGGCCAATTGAGAAGCTCTTTCATGACAGTTATACTCTCGGATGTTTGTCAGACGTTCGCGAGAGGTGGCGCAGCGAAAAAAACCTTAAGTTGGAATTTGGGTTTTTCTCGGGATTCGAACCTGGGACCCCTCGCTTAGTAGTCCAACACACTAACCACTAAGCCACTGCGCCAGAAGCCACTGCGTCAACTTAGCAGACTTTTAACAACCAGAAATCTGCGCTTCAGATTTTGTCTGCATTCGCAACAATAGGCGTGTTGTTTTAGCTTCGTTCACAGCAAAGCAAAGTAAAGTAAGATTTTCAGCACACAAAAACTGCGAGTCTCGAAGTGTCAAGTGAGCGTAGTTGTTGTAACTGCGTGCTGAAAATCCTACTTTACTTTGCTTTGCTGAGAACGAAGCTCAAAAAAAGCAGGGCTAATATATTTTGTTCTGTTTAAAAAATAATTTCCACATTTTTTGCACGCTTGCTTTCGCTGCAAGTTTTGTTATTGTTACTTAAAAAACAAAATGTGATGTAATATTTTTCCATAGAAATTCCAAATTTTTTTTGTTATAATTGCAGATTTGTCCAAATATTTTTATAGAAATACTGGTCGAGACTTAAATTTATTAGACGGTGGTACGTATATAAATATACTGTATTAATGACGACTGACAAGCACTTGCCAGCAGAATGGAAGGTTATTGGGCTCAGAATGGCAGAGGACTGTCAGTCATTAAACTATTAAACAGATTCTTGGAGTTGAATCTGAGGTACAGAAGAAACTCTAAAAAAAATCACATAACAGCCGACAGCCGACAGGTGTCCCGACAGAAAAAGCTTTCACTTAAATACACATACAGCTTTTGGATCTTATCTTTGGCTTGTTCATGAGAACGCCTTTTCAAAAGCCTCGTATACAAATAAATCGCGGCACCGACAAATCAGAAGATTCAGGGAGGCATATTTGTTTTTTTTTTTTCAATTTATTCGGTCATTAGTTTTCGAATAGACAAACAACAAAAAATTATTCAAATCCGTCGAGGCGTTCTTGAGTTTTTACCAGACTAACGCACAGCAATTGATTTTTATATTTAAAAAAAATTGTGGAAAAAACCCAAAATGTACTGAAATTAATTGTTTTTTTTTTTCACGCGCGCACAACACACACATACGTTTTCCGATTTCAACCAAACTTCACAAAAACCGTATATAGACCAATACCAAAAATGTGTGAAAGTTTGGTTAAAATTGGTGAATGCATTAAGGCGTGAATCGGCGACAAACGAACAAAATTTTAAAGCTCAATTTTTATATATATAGATAAGTTAGACTCTTAAAATTACTATCGTCAAAATGAGAGACCTTCAAAACTATAGGGATATAGCAACTGGGTCCGCGGGCTTACGTATAATAGAACCACCCAGTGCAGTCTCCACAAATATAACAAAGTTAGCAGATAAACAAACAAATTTCACCCAGATAGTAGCTAATTGTGTCGTGAATATTTTATGGGTTAAATGATTATCACTATTGGTGGGATTTTCGATCAAGTTTCCGCTCTGGAGACGTCTGTTTCGCGCACATCAACAGCTTACTGGTCGTCTCTATCATCGAATATCGATCAACTATTCACCTGCTGTCCATCGATTTAGAAAAGTCAAGAGACAGTATTTTTTACTTGCCTCTTTATTAAAAGCGACATACATATCTATGCCTAATAAACTTTTATGGCAACATAAGACGGGTTTTATATTTAGAGGCAAGTGACACATTCAGTATAGAGGAACGCTGTCGGAAGAATCTTAAGTCCAAGTGTCAATCAATCAGTAAGGACGGTTTCTTTTTAAACATTAGAACGAAAGATCTTGTAGCATGGTTACAATGTTACAAATATGCGCCGCAATTTTCGTCTTCACTACTAATTTTTTCTGTTCCCTTAAGGTATCAACAAGCTTAACAAAATGGGAGGCGACGGGACTGGCCGCTCTGACATATGAATGCCCTTAAACTGTTTGTTTCTCCATTCCAATCACACACAACCCACCTGATAGTCAATATGAATGCGTGTGCGCATGTAAGTAGGTACGAAGTGCGGGCTATGATACCATGTGCGCAGAAACTCCAGTTTGCACTTCTACTCTTTTGTTTTGAACGTGAGACCATCATAACCAATGTCTTTTCAGCCACTTGCACGGTAGACATAAACTACATCAGTGGAAATATGTATAGAAGCTAATATGGACTTTGTAGTGGACCTGCAAAGTATTTTTCAAATACCAAAACTTCAAAGCCTTTAAGTGCCGCCCAAAGTTATCATCAAGCTCAGGAAAAATGACAAGAAACGCAAAAATCCAACTACATAGTTCCTATATCGCCATTAAACAAATTGGCATCATCGCCCAACAACCCAATTCCAAGTGTGCACCACAAGTCATATCCTCGCTCCTTAAAAATTTAAGTGCAATAAACCCATACTCAATGACTGCATTTCTAATAATTTATACGTTTTCAACACTTCCTTTTGCACACATTCTAATTTTACACCATACGGCGCGGCGCTCAATTAATTACTATGCACGCTAAAATGCCACAGTCAGCTGTCGTCGTCGTAGTCGTCGTAGCTGTCGCATGCGAAACGAGGCTTACTCAAGTTGCTTCAAATTTTTGAAAATACGTTTAAAAATCTTCTCATTTGCATTGCAAAAAACCCGCCGACACTGTTTGCCTATATGCCGCTCGATAGTGCTAAATGCGGCATGCCTGTGTCTGTCTATTAACCTGCTGCAGCCCACATATACCTATACCTACCCAGTTCGGAGAGAAATGCGTGTGAACCTATTCATTCATTGAAAATGTCCGTAATGATATCATTTCCAGTTTCAGGCGAAAAACAAAAAACAATTATCCAAGCCAAACGACCTTCAGCTAGAATTCCTGAATATATGGATCAAAACGGAACAAAGAACAAAAAATAGATCACCGCCAGAGTCAAAACAAAGCCACAAACGATCACAGCCCAAAATGGGGCATACGCTGCGCTGGTGGGGACTGGGGACCACACTCACTCTCTCTCTTACGTGCAGACGACGAGACAAAGGTACCTGTTGCAACTGTGCAGACATGAGCAACGAAATTTGCTTCCCCTACCTACCTGAAAATTGATGATCATCAGGAACACATCCCCACTCCACAGTGAGTGAGAAAAAAAATCAAAATCACCGCCGCACACGACACGACGAGATGCGAGGCGAACCCATCGTCGGCAACCCGAATCGAACCAAGTGTTTGCTGAGCGAATGACACCTTCCCCTCTCCATCCGTGCCTACGTACAGCAACAGCACACATCACACAATCAACCACCCTAACCTAACCAACACACATACACGAGGAAGCACCAGCTCGATTCAGATTCCGATTCTCAGATCTGATCGCGTTGGACAACCTTGCCCTGTGTACTTCCACTTTGCGCCTACCGTTGCCATTGCCGCTCGTACGTCCTCATACAGTCACGTAGTGTTTCCATGAATCACGGTCCGCCGACGACGAACGAGTCGACCTACACAGTAACAGTACGCGACGCGGTGGGTAAAGTGTGTTTATCAACAATAGATTGCGCCGCATCTGTGTGTTGGTACGCTGCGAGAGTGAAAATTATCTATGGGTGTGTGTGTGTGTGTGTGTGCGGCTCAGCTGATTACAGAACAATTCGCCGCAAAACGGTCGTGTGGCTGCTGTGCTGCTAGCTGCTCAACGAATGTACCTCCCAGCTCGCCGATCAACAACATTCAGTCAATTTCTGAATTCCGAGCGGTGAAGAGCTATCTAACTGAGCTCGGCTAATCCGCATCATCGCCATTGTCGTAGTCATATCGCGTAGGTGATTTGAAGATACTTTCGTCGGCTAAAAATAAAATCGCCAGGAGATACTTTTAACACTCAGTTCGTAGTGAAGAGCTCTCATTCGCTTATCGGACGTCGATCGTGGCACACCGCGCAGACGGCACCCCACAAGGATTATAATTAAAATTCTCAAATCGTGTTGAACAACAAAAAAAAGAAAAATAATTTCCACATTTTTTGGAAACACATAAAACACACAAGTGAAGTGACTTTTCAAGTGATAACAAGATACAGTTTTGTGCAACAAAAAAAAACGCGAAAATAAACAATTTCCGTTGAACCCCTCATATAATGGTTACTGGAGTTACCGCGCCAACAGCAACAATGACTGCAAACGTAATTGGATCTCAACCAGCCATCAAGGATGCTCCAGTCAAAAGTGATCGTCGGGTATGTATCTACATCAAACTATGTCCATAGATAGTGGTCCTTGCCCACTAGTTTCCGTTGGACGCGTTTATTTATATTTTTTTTCCGGTGACGGCATATACTCGTATTTTCGCAAGTGCGTCGGTGTATCGTCGACCGTCGTATATGCAACCAAATAAGATCAGTGCCAGCAGCCAGACCCACATGGATGAGTTTTAGATCTCTCGCTCAGTCAACCCACAAAATGCTGCAAGGGGGCGCCCCCTAAAATGGTAAAGCAGACAGCCGTCTCTTCGCTAATGTCGTCCGCCAACAACAATTACCTACTCACCGTAGTAAGATCGGCCAGCCAAAAGTGATCGGCGCGTGGATACTACACATTGTCTAATTAAACCAATTTGGCACGATCGCGTATTCGATTCAATGGCTTGCCTTTGACTATACGCTATACCCCGCATTAGTTTATGTATGCAAGACGCGGAGGTGAGCCAAGTTATTAGTCTCTGAATAGCCGCCTCGTTGCTGGTCGGCGCTGTGTACACTGTGTGTCACCCATTTAGGCTAAATTGCGCTTTTACCTGACGCGACTTCAGCGCTCGCACGATCACTACACTCACACACAAAATGTGGGTAATATTTTGGCGACGGCAAAAGTGAGGGCGTTTTTTACGTAGGTACGCCACACTCGATTTGGCCTGCAACTTTCCGGTGTAATGGATGTAGGTTGTTTCGCCTCTGTTTGGTCATGCGGACGGGTCAGTGGCATCATTGGATTTTTGCGTATTGAACAAACAATTTCGCGGTCACTTACTTGTCCACAAAATTACTAAATGATGACGTTTCCATGACCTTGTCCAACCTGAAAACCAAATCTTGCTCTCGGTGTGCGTTAATTCTAAATCGCTTATCGCTGTTTTATTTTTATCTATATTTAGACAGCGCGCGTGTCTATTTTAGGATAATTCGTTCTACTATTCTGCGGCAGGAAATATTTTTAGAATTGTTCTGGTCGATTGTTTTTCGTTTTTTTTTTTGTTTTTATGTTCGTTTTGAAAACAATTTGAAATAGCACGCGATCAGCGAGATTTTGTTGAACCCCATTCGGCGGATGTGTTTAAGAGTTTCTTAATCACTTGTAAGAATCACGAATCTAATCAGCATTTTCTTTTATTTACAGTCTAACAAGCCGATCATGGAGAAACGACGCAGAGCACGGATAAATAATTGCTTGAATGAGTTGAAGACGCTCATCCTGGACGCCACCAAAAAAGACGTAAGTATTTTTTTTAGTTCTCCTTAAATTCAACCGTATCTCATTCAAAAGTCATTTTGAGGCGAAATACTTAAAATTTAATTGCGAACTTACGATCCACATGCTGGCAACGGTGAACCGTTCAGTCGACTTGTCAATTTCCTAACAAAAGTTCACTCATTTTCGAGTGCGAAAACAAATAAGTTTCTTTCAATTGAATTTGCATCTCAATATAGTCCACAATCGTGATTTTTGCACGATAGGTTCCACAGACCACAAAATTAATCGCATTCAAAAATCCACACATTTTTTTCCAAAATCTCATTAGAGGTTCTATTTTCCTCATTTCGTTATACATTTGACAACTTTCACCAAACTAACTCTTTTACGATGAATTTAACTAACCTGGCCCAACCTTTTGTTCTGTTCTCCTTGCAGCCAGCGCGTCATTCCAAGCTAGAAAAAGCCGACATCCTCGAAAAGACAGTCAAACACCTGCAGGAACTCCAGCGTCAACAGGCCGCCCTCGCCCAAGCAGCCGACCCGAAAGTGATAAACAAATTCAAAGCCGGCTTCACAGACTGCGCCAACGAAGTCAGCCGTTTCCCCGGCCTAGATCCAGTCGTAAAACGTCGCCTGCTGCAACACCTGAGCAACTGCATCAACGGCGTCAAATCCGAGTTACACCATCATCGGCAGTCTACCACCGTACAACAGCCTCAGTCGCATATGCTGCCCTCGCCACCCAGCTCGCCGGAACAGCAAGACCAACCGATGCACTCATCCGCTCCACCACAAATCATCCACTCCGTCAACGGCGGATATTTCCTTCCCAATGGCCTGCAAGTGATTCCAACCAAACTGCCCAACGGCAGCATTGCCCTAGTCCTCCCGCAGACACTTCCACAAAACAACCAACCACCAATGCTGGTGCCCATTCCATCGCGTACAGCATCCACGGGCTCGGCCTCATCGCATGCGTCATCCAGCTATGAGCGCACACTCTCGCCACCCACCAACATTCACTATGCGCCACCAAGTCCGGCGAACTCATACGAAGCCATGGACTGCAAGCCATCTGTTATTCATCATGCCGCCGCCACCGCTGCTGCCCACCACCAGCAATACCCAGCCGCTCAGCAATACAGTCCCGAAGTCGCCCCCCTTTCGCTGGTTGTGAAGAAAATCAAAGAAGAAGAACAGCCATGGCGGCCGTGGTGAGCACACTGCGTCTTCCCCCACCCGTCAGGCATTCAGCAAAGAAAACGCAACCAAATAAGGTGGAAAGATGCACTCACAAATTTAAAATTACAAAAAAAAAAATAACCACACACACACACACACACATTATAAGACTGAAACCGAAGATCGTCGCTCGCGGAGCTCACTTGAGAAACCAAGTCGTGTTTGGAGCATGATCAAATAAGGCGCTCAGCTCAATTCGGAGAGGAGAAGAAAGCTAATTGAGACAGCATGCCTCAATTCTGACATCCAGGTTATGAGAGCAACCTTAAAAACTCTCAAAAACAAAACCGTTGTACCTCTGTGCTAAGTTAAGTTAAAAGATGATTTTTCTGACATTTTCTCCGAACAAAATGCCCTTCATGAAAAGTTCATCCACCCATCGTTCATCTTCCTCATATTTTCACCGTTCATTCGGAAAATATAATCGAAGTCATCATCAAAACAACTATGCGCAGCGTTCAGCTTCTGAACAGACAAGTTCAGAGGAGCACGCGTGCGCACACAAAATCTCAACTCATTTCGTCCATCTGTTCGAGAACAGCTCAGAGCAACCATTAACTACTAGCAAGACTCACACTACCTCAGGCATATCAGAAATGAATGTAAAATAGGTACAAATTGCTGTGAATGTATTATGCAATTTCAAATTGAATTTAATGCACAAGTCATGTAAATAATTAAAGCCACTAAAAGTAAGCTAAAATAAAAATACAAAATACTTATACACAACAACAAAAATTGACAATGAAATCCCTCAAGTCTCCCACTAGCATTACTACATGTTTTACATACTTCGTATTGATGTTCTCAATTAATATTGTATGTTGTACATATAATGGAAACATAATTTTTATTTTCTAATTTAATTATTTTCTATTGTATTGCATAATTTATGACCTATTCTTAAGATATTTAAAAAAAGAGAAGAAAAACAAAAACAAACGGAACGAGAAAATATTAGTGAAAAATAAAAGGAAAAATCATAAATAATTACAAAATTGAAATGCTACTGGTTTTTTATTTGTTGTGTGGTTCTGACCGTCAAACTTTATGACGGCGACGGCGACGATTAGCATGCGACGACAAAATTCGAAATTAATACTCTTGCCCGCTCGCCGTAATCGTATACGTGCCGTGCTAACCTTATTTTGGACACGTGATTTGTTTTGGCTATGGCTTCACGGTTGAAGGTTGTTTATTGGGTTTGTTTTGATGGTCGGTGTTAGAATTTTTTTGTTTGTTTTATTTTTTTGGGGGGTTTTGTGATCCGGATTCACGTATCATCGCGTTGACCTTCGGTGGGTTTTCAGCATTTTCAGTGTTTACTCAGTGAGACGTCCATGTTTGTTGTTCAGCGGTATGGAGGTCGTTACCTAGTGATAAAAACAAATGAAAACTTTGAATTGTTCTGAAAGGCAAAAGTCATGTGTGATGAGTGAGATGATAAGATAAAAAATGGGTGACCCAATGCTTCCACTGGGTAGACGTCAGAGTTTCTGTTTTGCGCCCCCGCCCCGAACTGTCTCTATGTGGAAAAACACTTGGAAATTGAAATTTTTAAAACATTCCAGCGGTTGTTTTTTTTTTAAACAGAATACAGTCACTTAATGTTTGTTGATTGATTACGTTGGTGGGGGCAAAGATAACGGGCGTGTGTACAAGGGTAGACTGGTGCACGTGAGAAGGGTAACGTTTGAATATTCGTGCTTTAGTCATTGGTATTTGATGAATACTCAAGGACAGGTGGCTGGCTTACAAATAATTTCACAAGTCCCATTGTGATGTGGGTGGGAATGGGGAATTCGGAAATATGTAAAATTGGGAACTACCCTCAAGTCACTGGTTTTCCAGGAACTCAAAGTGCAGGCCTAATAACGACTCAGAACTCAAGTAGGTCAGTAGGTAGCGAAGAGTAATAAACGTGTTTGTTTTAGTTACAGGTTACAGCTGTTGCCCTACTGCTCTTTGACTGAGAAGAATACACAAGATTCATGTTGATCGAGCTGACATACTCGTATTTCCAGAGGAATATACGGTGCAGGGAAATAACTTCATGTGGAAAACAATTTCACCTCGAGTGGGAAATTATTTCACTGAATTTTATTTCCACTGAAGGAGGACAATAACTTTGGCAAAAGGAAAGTTATTTTCCAATCTAGGTGAAGTTGTTTCCTATGTAAAATTATTTCCCATGTGTGAATTTATTGCCCGTTAAGTTATTTTCCTGCACCGGGCCATCTATACCTACAAATTTAACGGTTCAGAGAAATAAATGGATCTAGAGTGGGAAATTATTTCACTGAAAGGCGAAATATTTTCCACTCGAGATGAAGTTGTTTTTCACCTGAAGTTATTTCCCTTGTGAAGTTATTGCACTTGGATTTGCATTTGTTTAGGCATCACTCTGAAACTACTCACCAAAATCACTATGGGTCAGTGGGGACGTTCAAGAAGCTATTTTTGCCTATCTCTGTCTGACAGCGGGCTGACTTGATGTGTGCTGGCAACGGTGAATTGTTGACTCGGTTTGGCTCATTCATTTTAATAAAAATTCTTCATTTTCTAATGCAAACATAAAGAAGTTTGTTTCAATTGAATTTGCATCTCAATATAGTCCACAATCTTGATTTTTCCATGATACGTTCCACCAACCACAAAATCAATCTCATTCAAAAATCAATACATTTTCCTTTAAAATCTAGTAAGTCTTTCTATTTGCTCTATTTTGTCAGACATTTGACAATTTTCACCCGACAGACTCTCAGATTTGATGTGCCTTAATGGTCAAAAATCAGTTTTCTTCATTTGATGTTTTATCAGTCGAGCAATTTATGACTATAAGTACTAAGTTGACAGTTGATATGCGTGAAAACGTCATGTTTATCCGTTCAACGTATAATCTAGTCCAATCTACTCCACTAAAGACTTTTGAATGCGGTCACTATATGCAAACCTATTTTCCGGCCTCTGTTATGATATTTGCAATCGAGGAAGTGACTGCTTGGTGAGGTTTTGTCAAAGATTTCCACCTGGATACAACTGAGTTTCGTACAGTTTTGTAAATTTGGATATACTATAGCGCATCCCGCATTCTGTGTCTTAGTCTTAGTTGACTCAGGGGCAATGTTTTCAAACCAAAAGGAATATCATCAAAGGTTGTTCTTGGTCTTTTTGAACAACCTTATGAGTTTGAAAAAAAAATGCCAAAAATAGGCACGCCTCAAGTTCGCCCGTATAAAGGCTGACATATGCGCCTTTAAAATGCATAAAAGTTTGTTAAAGTCGATCTGATCGATCTTCATGGGCTTTCCCATGTGAAAGTATATTCGTTTGTTTGTATTTTTACCGCATTGGTACATGCGTTCATACAGTTCGCGTTTTTAATTTAATCACTGAGTTTTAGAGAGTCTTCTGCGGTTATTGCTGGCAATTTCAACGCGTGAAATGAAAAGTGTGGCAACAGAATTACGATACGAGCTCTCCTTAAAAGAATTTCATCACTTAATGTAGGTGCGGCAATTGAAAGCGCTAAAAATTAAGCCAGTAAGGCGGATGTCTTGGCATTTATCGTCCAAGTTGAATGTTTCATTCTGTCTGATAACGGCACTCCAATCGTATTCTCTGTTTACCAGCCTGAAGAAGAGGTTTATCAATATCCCCAGCATCGACTGTGACCTATAGTCTATTTGAAAACACTTGAAACCAATTCGTGTGAGAGCAACTTATTTCTACTAAGGCCTGGCCACAAGTGATTTAAAGTGGTCTTTCACAAGTGTTGCTTATACATCTCTAAAAGTTGTGTTCCCTTGACACGCCCTTTTTACCGTTCGGTAAACATAGTTATTGAAGGATTATATCTCTATTACCTAGATCTCGTGACTTTCAGGCGCTCACTTTTTCCTTTCCTTTGCTGAATGTGCAACAGTAATCCTTGGCTATATTTGCCAGCTGTCTTAAAGAATATACAAGTGCCTTAAGAGCCCAACCCATTGATTCCGTCGCATCCGTTGCGACAACGTATTCAACTGACAGGTTGACAGAATACACAGCAGCTTATGGAGGTTCACCCATAAGCAGTGCACTTACCGGATGCGACGGACAGCGATATAATTTCTGTTGCTACTACTGCTACTACTGTAAATATTAAGAAAGTGAGAGAAACTGTCATCGGTTTTCTATGGGACTGCTCGTTCCGTCAAATATGTCAATATTGATGGATCGGAAGTGACTGGCTGCTTTCAAGAATCTAGTTATCTTAAGTCGACTAGATTGGCATGGATGAGATGTAACCTGAACGCAAAAACTAGATTGGTAGGGAACGTCACTTTTCCTACGTCAGCCACATATGTGAACTGTCAAATTGGTACTCAGTCACGAATTTCTTGACTAGATTCGTCGGTTACCCCTCCATAAACGTCAACTGAAACAGCTGCTCATATGACCGATTTCCCCCCAATCAAAACCGAGATAGATCTAGTCAGAGAACTGTCAGACTTACTAAACTACATAATTGAACGTCCGCACTGATTCTATGGGTTGGGCTCTTTACGTCAATCGCAACTTATCAATTTGATTGACAGTTTGGCGATCGCCTTTATGAATGTAGAGGAAACCGTGTTTGCCAGTAATCGAAACAATACGTCCCGCAGCTCAAGCCCGTTTGCGATTTTAAAATTCACCTATTGAAGGGTGTAACTTTTCCGAAATATAAGTATCCTCCACTGTAAGGAAGGTAAAACTGTCAACTATATATGACGTACCATTTGCTGCCTCTCGCATTGTCCCGCCGCAAAAAAACACTACACATTTTGTGAATTTATGGCATAGCCTATCCCTAACCTACAAAAACAATCGAAGTACGTCCTCGCTAGGAGAAACGAAGTATAGAATTCAGCTTAATGGTCAGCGAAGAGCCCTAAAGCCAGTCAACATTATCGACTGCTTTTAAGAGAGAGAGGTGGAGTTAGAAACAGCGACAACATGTCGAATGGGATAAGCATATGTGTGCGGCCTATTTCCAATCATTGACCGTGACGTAATTGATTGATGCCTCGTGTCGAGTTG
Source organism: Cheilosia vulpina (assembly GCA_916610125.1). Lineage (NCBI taxonomy): Eukaryota > Metazoa > Arthropoda > Insecta > Diptera > Syrphidae > Cheilosia > Cheilosia vulpina. The sequence continues at coordinate 52,076,975 of OU744278.1, forward strand.
TCGCAGTATACCGACCATTTTAAAACATTCATGTATGGGACCGCTTGTTATATAATAGCGCACGCGAATAAACCTAACGATGCATTATTTTATCTAACTACACATAGCTATTAACAACATGTCCACTTTAATGTTTAAACCTTCAGAAAATTAGTATCCAGCAATCTCTACCTGTAGACCTTGAAAAGGTATTCGATTTAAGCTGCATCGTAACTGCACAACGTCAGGCGTCAAACAATGACCCAAATATCGTTCGACAGACCCCTTTTGTCTGTCAGTTTGTCAGAGTCAGACACACTTGCCTCTGTAACTATGCGCGCTTGTGTGTCGTCTTTCATTATCGCTGACAATCGTTTTGCGTGTGCCACAGCGGATGCGTTCGCCATACGAAAATATTCCACGAGCTATCGCTATTGTATGTGCACTCGACTCGACTCGACTGTGTTATCAGTCATATGAGCTGCGGCCTGTTGTTGCCATCGTCGTTATTGTTGTTATTGTCGGTATGTGGTATCGCGCCGCACTCAAATATTACACACCCTGTCCTTGCCTATAGATGGAAAAACACAAAAGCTGAGGAAAAATTCCTCATAACAGTGTAAACGGCGAGTAGACTTCAATTATTCAACTTAGACTGTGCTCCCGCCGCCGCCGGCGAGAATGCTGCTCAGCAGCTGATAAGCATTTCGTAATGACCTCATAATGAGATTGCTACCGCTACCGCTACGCTGCTGTGCACCGGCTCTCTGTGTAAACAAATTTATTTGCCACTAAATCACATGGCAATTGTTTATTGATTTCACATGTATATATAAAATAACGCTTAGCGAAGCTATCACCGAGCGCTGTAGCGGTGTGCGCCTCAAATCGCGATGTGCGTACGTGAGCTGTGTCAAATAATCCGCGCGCCCAAACACCCGCTGTTGTAATCTATCTATATATATTCTATAATAGCACAGCAGAGCCCCGCTCTGTCGTCTTATCTGGCGGTAATTAGGCAGAAGGCACAACTCGAACTTGTTCGTAATCGGAAATCGGATAGTTGACGAAAATTCACATACAAACAGTATAGGCTAGTAACCAGCGTGCGCGCTGTCAAGGTGACAGCGACGACTTTTTATTGTTTTTTCCTGTTTTGCAAGCGACCTAGAGACGTTTGATATACTGATACCGATACGACGACCGTAATCAGCAAGGTTTTTTGTCGAACACCCCTGGTTCGCCCCTTTGCCGGAGCTCACCTTGTGACCCTAATGAAGCTGACTACAAACGGGTTAGGCTAGATTAGATAGACAGACTTCCTCAGATCGATCGCAAAACAGAATTTCATTTCCGCCTCGAATTTCAGACCCTCTCTGTCGTTGTCGTTGCCTTCGACGCCGCCGCCGCCTTTGATAAGACATTTCCGCTAACCGACAAAAAAAAATCATTCGATATTCGATCGAACATTCAAGACCGATTTGCTTATCTTTTTTGACAGAGTATGCGCACCTCCTGGCGGCTGCTTCGCAATAAAAACAAGTTCCCCACTAGACAATGTCTGTGCAATCAGTGTATGCAAATCGTCCAACCAAGGTCTAACAAGGTCGCGAATTTGACTGAATTCGGACGGGTCCAATGACCCATATACTGGCAATGTACACATATTATACACAAAAGCGAACAACAATCGCGCAGCACAACCTGTCAGCCGGTTGGACGGGTCGAGTGTAACCAGCCACAGACACATCGCTCTCTTTCTCCAGCCGGAACTCAGGCGCACACAAGGCGAACGTCAAACGGCGCACGTTGTCAAAAGCGAGCTTCGCCGCTTCAAGGCCGCCCATCGCGCCGATGTCATATATCCCAAAAACCAGGCTGACTAGCTGTCAAACCGTAACCAAAAAAACACAAATATCGGCGCTAGCGAGTGCCATCACCGCCACATTCAACTGTAAAGCTCACAGCGAAATTTCAATTTTAAATTAACTCTTTTGGCAGCCAGCGGCGCGCTACTCTATCGCTTATGCTAATGTCAATGCTGGATTGGAATTCCCCAAGTGCCTGCCTCGAACGGCATTAAAAAGCACTAAAACCACAAACGCGAAAAAAAAATAAGAAAAAAAACTAACAATAAATGAATGCTTAAGCAATTTCTCGAAACCAGTCGACGCGTGGTTACTCATTTGTTTTTGTTTTCTTCGCACGCTGCTGGGGATGGGGATAAGAGGGCATCAAATATTCCGTATAGAAGTGCTGTCGCAATTGAAGTCTAGCTCCCGATTGTGATCTCGCGAGGGCGTCTTTGGCGGAGGCACTTCAAATCCTTGGCAAGAAGATATACATTTACGCAGGAAGGTGTCCATGTCAGTGTCCATGCCCTGCGATAAATCAAAGCGTGACCGAAACCGAAACTGAGCACGAACAAGAAAATTTATTGATCGATTATCGAATCACAACACCAACATTTGACATTTCTGACGCGTGCATGTTTTGTTGTTTGCGCGTTATAAGCCTCTGCCACTGCGGATGAAACAGAATTTATTGGTCTGTTTTGGTCTGTTTTTTTATTCGTTTTGTTCGATGGAATTTTGACGTCAAACTTTTGTGCACACACGGACAATATTTTAATTTATATTCTTGAAAGAGATTTAGTTCCGTAATGTTGATTTAATTTGATCGCATTTATACCTACCTGTAGGCATTTTTGCGGTGTGTTTTCTGGAATTCTGGAAATCCCATTTTGTTGTTGTTTTTGTAATCACGCAGTACAGTTGCGATTGTGACTATGATGAGCTGGGATTAGAAGTGTGTGTCTGGCGACAGTAATTTGAGCTGTGAATATCTTTTCACAAATGCGCAATAAAGTTTGTGTCAGTTGCTCATAGGTAAGCGTATGGATCCTGTCACTGTCAGAGGGCGATAATCTGAGATTATCTGCGAGTTCGACAACTGCTAATGCGAACACTTCAGCACGGAGATTTTTATGTCTTACATCTTACTGCGGAGTTCTTCAACAATTTTGAATTACATGCCGATTTATCTTTGATCATCTGTGGTAGTTGGCTTTGAGCAGCAGACGACTTTTCAGAAGGAATACCGGATTTATTGATTGCTGGGCGCCAGTGATTTTGTATACCCTCCACAGAAATGTATGTAAATTCACTTTGTCATTACATTTGTAACGCCAATAAGAAGGAGTCACCGGAGATCTCATAAAATATATATATTCTGAATGAATTGATTTAGCCATGTCCGTCTATCTGTCGGTCTGTCTGTCTGTCCGTCCGTCCGTCTGTCTGTCTGTTGAAAGCACGATAGCGCCCAAAGGAATTGACGTAGGCGAATGAAATTATGTGAAAGGACTTCTTTTTATCGTCGTCAGGTTGGTATTGAAAATGGGCTATGTCGGTCAAGTAGTTCGGGTACCTCCCATACAAAATCAATATTAAACCCATGTGTCTCTCTGTCGGTTGAAAATACGACGTCCAAAGGAATCAACCGAGGCAAATGAAGTTTTGAGAAAGGACTTAGTTTTATTGTCGTTAGGTTGGTATTAAAAATGGGCTATGTCGGTCAAGTAGGTCGGGTACCTCCCATACAAAATCAATATGAGACCCATCTCTGTCTGTTGAAAACACGATAAAGTCCAAAAGAATCCACGTAGGCAAGTGGAATTTTGTCAGTGGACTTCCTTTTATTGTCGTCAAGTTGTTACTGAAAATGGGCTATGTCGGTCAAGTAGTTCTGGTAGCTCCCATACAAAACCAGTTTTGCATGACTTGTATGCAGTGGAGGGTATCAAAGCATCGGCCAGCCCGATGATAACAGTTTTACTTGTTTTCCTTCCCAATTACCTAATTAACTAGCGGTTTTGTATTTCTGATGGCTGTTAATATATTTGAGTTGGAATGAGAACCGAAGACATCCCTGCGTAGTTGAGGGAATTCGGTACTTGCAAAGTGACAGTTCACGTTTCTTCTGATCCAAAGGGTTATGAAATATCGCACCCAGTTTTTACTTACTATTAAGCAAGTAATAGCTACCTTTCCGGGGGTTTAAATTTACTCAATACTTCTTGTTCCGGTGGTGTTTGCTTATTTTCTCAACAATATTCATTTTCTAACGAACCTCGTTTACAATAACGACAAAATTATGTAGCTAGGTATATTAGGTAAGATCGCTTAAAACTTTTGGCAAAATTTAATCGAACTAGCAACCTTTGCGCAACCCTGCCGTAGGTCTACTTTATTTGATTTATTTTCAAATCTCACAATGGATATAACTTCTGGTTTAAATCCCAAATTTCATTGACGTTCCGTCTCCGGACTGAAGGTGCGGGACTTAAGCGTTCTAAAGACTTCGACTTTGGTCTTTTTTGTAAGTTCCCTTAAATTTAATATCGAATAGGGTGATGGCACCAGCAGTCAGCCTTTCAGTTTAGTTTTTTTATACTCTTGTATTAGGCAATCAAATAAAATTAAATAGAAATAAAAATTAAATTTAAAAAAAATTGTGAAGTATTTATGACTTTGGAGTAGTCGGCCCAATTCGTTCCAGTAGTCGTCCATATGCAAGTAGCCAGTAGTCAGTCCCAATTTAATTCACACATTTTCATACGAACGGACGGCAGGAAACTAGAGAAGGTTTTAAGGAACCGTGTCTTTCATAGTCAGCCCCCATTCCTCTAGTAAATGTACAGCTGAATACTGAAAAACAAAGAAAATATATCGAAATAATTTTATACCTATATATTAATATCGAAAAAATTAACGTAGTCTTCATTAGTCAGTCAGATGGGGCGGAGTCTAGGATAACAATAATATCTCATAAGGTCAGCCCCCTCTTAATTGTTAAAAAAAAAAATATTTTTAACATTTTAAGCAAAAAAACAGTAGGAATAAACTGTCCAAACCACATAAATATAATCACAAAATTTAAATACATTCAATGGACTAGTAATTGTATTACTTTTCCAAAATTACTTTAACAAATTTTTTTTAATACCACTCGTGTTCCGCGCCGAAACACGGTCCGGAAACATACATTTTTCACGCGCAAAACAGCTCCAGGTTTTTGAACGCAGATAGAAGCAATATTAGCCAAGGGAGTGATATTTTTCGCTTGGAAGAAAGACCAAAGGATTTACTATTGCGCTGTACTCTGTATTCTAGGGGCTGACTACTGGCGGGAGTTGAACCCTATGGGTTTTACTCAAATAAATGCAAATTGATTGTTTTGCTGGCTATTTCTTCTCCAATAAAATTTCATAGAAACAGGATCGCCCTCTGAAATAAAGGCAGGACCTATATAGATTTCGAGAGATATCCGAATCAGATCACTATTGTCGGGTTTCTTTTCATCTCTCTACCATTGTAAATCTTGCTCGGACTCTCTAGATTTCTCCACAGTTCTTCTCTGGGCTTAATTCCTAGTGTTAACGCTAGCATCTGTTTATGGGAGATCTGTTTCATCGACTGCGTCTCGACCCAATGATGTCCCAAAATCCTCATTCTTCTGTCAGCCAACGCTGGACACTGACACAGTATATTTGCCCCTGTTTCAGATTCCTCCAGGCAGGACCTAAAACTCATATTTGATTTCGATCTCCAACTATTGTTATAAAATAGTTTACGAAATAAGGTCGGCATCTTCAACACGTTTTTGAGGGTTTCTGGGCCTCACTTAGGTAGGTAGGAGCTTTTGATGTCTTTGGAAAAAGCATGCGAATTTATTTACAGTTAAATATTATTTTTTCTTTGGAAATTACATTGTACATTTTTTGCTCTGTGTTATTTTCATCACTAACTGTGCATCGTTTCCCGAACGTCTGACAAACATCCGATAGTTAACTGTCATGAAAGAGCTACTAAAATGCCTGTTTGGATTCGGTATAAAATTGTACTCGTCCCAAAAATGAAAAGCTCACTAGACCTGTATACGTACCCTATACGGAACTGTTGCGCCAACTATTTAGTATTGTTTTTTTTTAATACTTATTTTTGACTTGTGTCGAGTTTTTGTAACAACTTTACAATTCCCCCATCGACGTTTTATTTCTTGATGAATGAAAACATATTATACAGTGGCATATTCCAAAATGCAACAATTTTTACGAATTGAGCTGCTAAATCTTTTGAAGATCCATTAGCACTACATCACACATTTTAATCCACAATCGCCAGTTGATTTGTTATCCTCGTATTAATAAGGGCTGTGTAAAATGTATCAATCTGTTTATATACTGGTAACACAGCAGTTACGTCAAATTGTTGTATGTTAACTGGTATCTGCTAGCTTACTAACTTTTGCACATTTTTTTTATAAATGCGGAGGTTAGTCAATTGTTCATCCTGTTTCTGTTCATGCAAAGTCATCCATTTACTCCACGAACCGCACATTTGTCGGTAATAAATTAAGTCCGGAAATTCAAATACAACTTGTCATTTTTTTGACATTTCTTTGTAGTCTTTATTTTGACATACTTAATTATTGTTTCTAAAATAAAATAAAACTGTTTTTTTTAAGTATTTTTGTTTGATTTGGCGAAGCAAAACTGCAGTCGATAACGAAATAAATATGGCCGATGGTTGATGGGTTTGTGTATTTGATAGACACTCGAATAGCGCGTACTCCCAGCAGTGGATTAACGTGAATAATTGTACTGTTGTGTCTGAATCGAATCGATCAATCACTTTGAATACAGTAATCCTTTTTTACCGTATACAATGTTTACTTTACTTTCTGTTAAAATGTGAATTTCAACCCAACCCGCACAGATGTCTTATTTGCTGAATTTATTCATAAATCCTCTACCAAAACTAGAATCTATATACATTTATATAAACTCGCTTCAGTTTCTATACGGTTTATGAATATTTATAAACGTTGTAACCTAATTAGTCAAATGGAAGATGGAACCAGTTGAAAATTTAATTCGAATCTTAATCTTAATCTGTAGCTGTAAATTTAAGTGATAAACATATTCCGGGTATAACAAAATTAATCAAGCCGCCATTTGGCAAAACGGCTATTAATTTAAACAAATAAGAAACACATCTTTACGTGTGTATATACCGGTATACCGTGAACAATTTGCACAATCACCAATCTGACGATAAATAATACGACTACAGATTTCTCCGTAATTAATTATTGGAAGAAAACAAACTGATATACCACCTATGAATATTGTTGAATTTAGTTAATTCCCAGCGTAACCTTCGAATGGTTTTCAGGAAATGGAATGATAAGAATGTTTTTATTGTATTTCGGCGGCAGGCTTAAATGTTTATGTAAATAAAATCAAAAGAATACATTGAAACCTGTGGAAATAATGTAAACTCATAGGGCCATACCAATAAACACTTTTAGTTTCGACTCAAATTTATATTTTCCATACTAATTTCGCAATTGTGAGCTTCCGTAAAGTCGAGACTAAAATTTGATATTTTTTCAATAATATTAAATCTATGGTTTGGTGTAACCAGTTGTATGTTTCGATTTAAATATCCATCAGCATTCGGCTTTTGTCACAAGGAACGTTATTCTGTTGGAGAATAAATTACTGCCCGATTATAGCCTATTGCCAGATGGAACTGCCTGACTGTTGAAAGTTTATGCTGATTCATTGTTACATCAATTGGGATTGGATTGAAATCTCTGCGGTCGTTGGGCGCGTGGCTATACGCCAAAACTCTACTGATCTGAACGACCGAATAAATCTCTTTTCGATGATCCAGGAAACTCAAATTAGCTCTCGTCCGTCCACAAAACTGGGTTCCAGGAGTTTGTTGCTTTATTATGTGCCTACTTTTGAGCGGATTTTGGTCGTTTAGTTTTGTTTCCGGGAGTTTTCGATCTACGACGGATATAAGAAACCAATCCAAAAAAAAAAAATTGTTTCCTACTATATTTGGGAGCATGTAGGTACATAAGAAGCAAGGTTACACTGTGTTTTCATATGCGTTTGTTATAAGCGATTTGTTCGTATGAACTGAACCGTACTTTTCTTACAGATTACGCCAAAAAACAAATTGCCTTTGAATTGCCCTTTCGCTAGTATATTTCTCCGTTTAGAGCTCAAGACTTTTAGATGTTAAACCCGGATTACTCCCTCAAAATAAGTCTTCCTATTTTCTACACGCAGAAAGATCACTTAGCTATTTAAGATCAACAAACTTTCGGTTAAAAACTATCAAGTAATACTGTTTATATAGTACCTACAGAGTTAGTGGATTAATAACCGAGTCAGCATGGTTAAGAAAACCCGGTTAAAAATAATCGATTTATCATTTTTCTCGTTCGTTAATAACGACTATAACTTTGTAGAATTTGACCAATCTACTTTGTTTGGTTTATATTAATCTAGAAACTTGGTTGACAGCAACTGATATATTTGTATTTCTTTATTTCTTTAACAGAATGCATTTCAACTTTTTATTTCTGTAGTTTTTAACGACGAATTCTCGTTTTTCAACAGAAAGTTAATATTTTACAAGATAGGTAGGTATTTAAAAAAACTGTCAATCGTTTTCAATTGGAACTTTTTCAAACATGCTCTCCGCCATTTCATTCATTAGAACGTGTTCTCTACTCTGAAAAATCTTCGCAATTTCAGCAAAAGTACGGAATCTTCGGTACCCGAGTGACACTCGCACTTGTCCTGTTATTTTTTTGCTTTACCGAGTAAAAATCGCAATTTTTGAGCGTGTACCATCTTTGGTATAACTTTTTCCTTTTTAGCCTGCGGGTGAGGTAAGCTTTGCACAGAAATTGGTCACTCATGAATATTCATGTGGAAACTTTTATAGTTTGCCTTATTTGTTTAACAGACAGACCGCAGCCGTTTTTTGTGACAAGAGGTGTTCGATCCTCCATATTTAACTCTCTCTCCTTTCCCCCATATTTTAATCAAAACGATATATTTTTCAAAACAATTTTGAGTTCAAGCTATAAAAACATTTTACGCCAAGCAAACTGTGAAAAAAACATTTCGTCAAAACATGTCAAAAATTCGAAATTTAACTGCAAATATATCTGACCTGTCCAGGGATGAGAGATGGGATTTAATTGATTTCATTTACACACTGAGTGGAAACTGACAAGGGCAAATCCGTAGCCGTTTGGAGTTATGGGCCTTCGCTCTTCGACTTGCATTTCCGTCAAAGTACTTATGTCGATGATTTTACCTTTTGAATACGAACTTTGATTTTTTGTTTAATTGAAACGATTCCAACATTTTATGTCGACTCCAGGCGGTTGAATTAAGAAACTTCCTCAGGACAGTAAGGTATACCCACCTCGAATGCTTTTTATAAACGTTCGCAAGAGTTGGTCCAGTAGAAAACATTTTAAATTGCAAATGAATGCTTTTCAAAGGTTGAACCTCAATTTATGTAAAAATGCATTTGTACCTATCTCTGTACTGTTATTGCTTTTACTTTTTATTTCACCTGCCGATTTATTCCCATATGCTTAATCCCAAGGCATTCGCCCGCACATACCTTCTAGAATAAATGCGAATGCAAAATACCGCCCTAATCCAGTTAAATGGGTGACGACCAAATTTGTATCTCCCCGCCCAACGGGCTCACATGAAAATTTATCTTTCATCGATTTATTCCAATCTAAAAGTTAGCCTTGTGTTTTTTTACCGTACTTCTAGTAGTTTCTATAAATAGATTTATAATTCCAATCTTGTTTTTTTCAATTCTGTCATAAGGTGGTTATGGTTATCTATCTTGGCCTCTGAATAGTGCTAACTTTTAAAATTATTTTTTCTGCCAGGGGTAAGAACCCCAAAAGACCTTGGTACATCACTATCAGACTATCACGAGCCCACAGAGAACACCGCTTTGATAATATGATGTAGTCTTTTTTTTTACGGCAGAAAAACACTGATAAAACGCTGAAAGTTCCCCTCCAAAGGTCTGTTTTAGTGTTTTATCTCGAAGCAATATATACTTCAATGCCTCGAGAGTGTCGTTGATTTTATCTATCGGCTACCTCTTCGCCTTGGAAACTTATTCTGGCATAAAAAAATATAAAAAAAAGACAGCTCAACACTTGTTTTCGAGTTGATTGCCGATTGCATTTACAAGTGCAAAATAAACCACTTGCGTGGCTTGCGTATCTGCCTTCCTGTGCATGACTCGATGATATAATCGAGCACACGCGACAAAACGTGAAAAAATCCCATGCCATACCAACTGGATGCAATGCTACAGCAAACGAATACTCGTGTGCATATGAATACTGTCCTAGGGTATTTCCGGTGCATGTGACATTCCGAAAAGATTAATACTGTTAGGGGACACTTTTTGTTTTCCAAATTCGAAGGACATTGGCAAAACGATCATGTCCTCGGAGGAAGTAACTTAATTTCACCACTTCGAACGTCATTGGCAAATTTAATCACGTACTGTGAGCTGAGTCGTCTTTCCCGCATGATACACTCGTGCCGGCCGTGCCACGAGTCAGGTAGACTGGGCCGGGCTATATCTACAAGCGCGCGCCTTATAAATCCGATTCAGCAGTATACCAGTGGCTATTTTTATCGTACGAATATGTCACTTGATTCGCATAATCTCACTGAGGTGAGTTCTGTTTTTATTTTTATTTTCTTTTGTTGCACACCGCACAATGAAAAATTCCAAAATATTTATGCCATTCATCAATTTCCCCGCAGCGCCGCCGCCGGCCACTTCTTGTGCAGCGTGATCGCCCTTAATTGACAGTATGTACATTTTTTGACAACTTTGGCAACTTATCGAACCGCTGGACGTGCGCGCGCCAGCCAACCTGTATGTGGCACGGGGCTATTGCTATTTCCGTTTTGCTTAATCCACATGAAAATATTTCCGATTGTGAATATAGTGGTGCTCCACATTTATGGTGAGTTGCCGAACTATACCGCAAAGGCGAACGCAGGAGACTATCATCTGTTGACGTACTAATTAGAAAAGTAAATATTTAAAATTCACATGAAACTTTATATTATTTGTGGAGTTGTTTTCATTGTTGATGTTCAGTAAACTCGTACATTTGTGAATTTTTTTGCAAGTCGCGTCTGTTTGTTTTCGTTGCTTTCTTCGGTTTTTGTTCTTCTTTTTCCCCCCTTTTTTGAGCTTATTTTTGTTGTTTTCGCTTCGCTTGGAAATAAATGATAAAAATAATGCGCATTCTCCTATTGTTTAACAAAAAAAAAAATGGTAAAAAACAGACACAAGTGTAAAATTAAAACATGGCGGAGTTCGGTTGAAAGAATTTAACTAACTTCCGCTACTGTGACTGTGATTGGGAGACTGATAAGGTTATTGCGACTACAAAACATGAGTGTTTGGTTTCGTTTGTAATTGTGTGCGATGGGTGCCGAATTGCGTTTCAGTATAAACGAGACTGCGACTAAGGTAGGTCATAAACATAAATGAAGAAAACTTCGACGACAGGCACGCACGTGATGCTAAGCGGAATGTGCTTACGCAGGAACGCTGTTGCGATCGCGATTCTGTTTTGCTGATGAATAGCGGTTTAGGAGCGAATGGTGTGTAGCTGTAAGAGCTGGGTTACATTTTTTCCAAATACGAAATACCTAATTATATATGCAAGAGAGGGGGGACGTTCAAGTATGTAGTTTAGTAAGTCTGACAGTTCTCTGACTAGGTCTATCTCGGTTTTGATTGGGGGGAAATCGGTTATATGAGCAGCTGTTTCAGTTGATGTTTATAGAGGGCTACCCGACGAATCTAGTTAAGAAATTCGTGACAGAGTTCTAAGTTGACAGTTCGTATATGTAGCTGACGTAGGAAAAGTGACGTTCCCGACCAATCTAGTTTTTGCGTTCAGATTACATCTCATCCAGACCAATCTAGTCGACTTAAGATAAATAGATTCTTGAATGCGGCCAGTCATTGAAGTACCCAGTCACACACCCTTTCGTACATGACTCACTGTTTCCCTTGAAATAAATATTCACTCGGTATTCAGTGGCCATACACAGCAACAAGTATTGAGGGTTGTTTATCTCTAAGAACACTGTTATTGGGTCGGTAGCAATGGGGGAATTTTTTTGTTGTCAAGTGTGCTGATAGGTGATGTACAAGTGCATCGGCTGTCTGTATTCGAATGTCCATATATGGAATGGTTCAAATGCCCTTCTCACCGCGACACGGATCCGAGTGGTCCAATTCTTATTGACTGCCACATAGATCCGGCTGAATTTAACGATTGGCTATGTTGAATTTAAGCGCATCGGTCGATTGCTGCGCATTGGCCTAGACCTCCGACTTTATGAAACCCCACAAGAAACAGTGTCTTAGGGGGCCACGATCTTGGTGGCCAATTCACGGCACCTCTGCGAGAGATAACCATCGTTTATGCAGAATGTCCATCGTGGCGTCTGCTGTGTAATGCCGTCCTGCTGGAAACACATGTCGTCGACCTCCAAATACTCGTAGCTCAATTTGGATCAAAAGAAATCGGATAGCATCGTTCTGTATAGCCATTCGTCTAAAAATGCGCCTCGTCGGTAAATGTGATTTTTCGGTCAAACAAACGGCTTGGTCTATATGAATGTCATTAACTTTGAGATCCTGGATCAGTTGGATATTGTGCGGGCGTAGACCCATACCCAATGATTCAAAATCCGGCAAGTTGAAGTGTGCATTTTTGTGGCCGATTTTTGTACATGGCAAGAAATTGACTGCCTCGGGTCTTGCTGTACATTTTCGATGTGATGTTCTTAGACTATCTGGAGGTCCTTTGACATACGGGTGTTGGCTGACTTTTTATTGAATCAGTTGCCTTGAATTTGACCACCAAACGTCGGAGAGTCAACTTTGAAGGGTCTGTCGTAAAATGGGTGCAACCTTGGCACTGACGAAGACTCATTAAAAAAAAAGGTTTATCATTTGAACGTGCTGCTCAATCGTGTAACTTGCCATGGTGATTTTTGGCATCAAAAACTGAATAATAAACACCATAAACCAGATTAATCAGAAGCCAACAAAACAACATGGCGGCTACATTGCACCAACATCCACCGCGTGACAATTGAAAAACACTTTATTATGTCGCATTTCGAGGAGAAATTTCGTCAAGTTCCTCCAGACATCTACAACCCAAGTATAAGTAGAGAAATAGAAATAAAATATAAATAGATAAGGATCGTTCTTTATTAATCGAACTGATTGTTTGAAAGTTTTGGAAACGAGCCAACCCAAAAATATAAATTTTGTCTCTTGGGAGAATCGCCTACAGACTGCTTGTGGGCGTCCTTTCGGGCCACACTTAAATGTGTTGGGCTTGAGCGATACCACCATCTGTCCCGCTTGTGGAGAGGACGACGATACAGCGGAACACTTCCTCTGTAGCTGTCCCGCCTTTGCTCGCATCAGGTATGGCGGATCTTTGGGCCTGATGTGGTGAGTGCCGAACAGCTAAGTTCTTAATCACTGAAGCTCCTTTTCATCTTTCTTCGAAAGACAGGAAAACTAAGAGGTTAAGGTGGCAGGCCACAACAAGTGCTTAGGCCAGTGTAGGCCCATTTCAGGAACCCATTATTAGGTATTTTTTATTATACTCACATGATCTATATAGATCATTCATTTCCATGGGTTACAACAACAGTTGGATCTCGTACTATTGTCGAAACCGCGGAAATCAATAGATCATGTGAGCATAATAAAAAAGGCCTATTGACAAGCGAAAAAATTTGTTCGACGTTTCCCTCTCCGTTCAAGTATGGCGCCATACAAAAGTACGTCCCCTACCACAGCACTGGCCGTGTATGTGACACATTGGGGTGATCTCTTCTGACGCACTTTCAACCAATCTTAGTCCAATCAAAAAAAATCAAGAAAACGACCATTTGAAGATAAGAACACACTCAATTTAGCGCGTTTGACAAGCAGCTCGCTTTTATCAACAAACATGCAATTATTGCCAAGTGCGCACTTTGACGTCAAACGTTTCAAATCGCCAAAAATCTGCAGTTTAATTTTGCTTTTCGTGGAATTTATCATTGAATACGTTTTGTGATGCTTGCGAACCCAAAACCAATTTCGAATATTTTCGTAAACAAAATCGTACCATATTTTTCGCGCGCGCACAAACTCTTCCGGCGATTGACCTTTGAGGCTGATGTTTACAATTAAATTGGGTAACTGTTCGAATTGAAACAACAACGCAAAATGGACACACCTTCTTCAATACCGAAGCAAAACGCGTTCATATATTTTTGCTTCAATTTAGGTCCGAAATTAGGAACTGCTGCCAACGCAATTAAAAAAACTGAATTGTCAGTGACGCAGTTGACAGCAGCAAAACCCAACCGCAGATCTGCGCCCAGTTGATTTCGCTTACTGGAAAGCTAGTCTCTTTCTATCTGATGAAATCGACTCGCGTTTTATTTAATTAACGCAATCAGATCTTGTAATTCGTGGAAATTAATTGGTCACCGGTGACTTTGGGAAATAACCGCCACCTGTCATAAAGCAAGGCGCTTATCACAATGACATCATGTCATCATCGCGAAACCAACCACCATCGTCATCGCTTCCCAGCTTTTGCACCTATTCATCGAACGTCAGACTGTGGTGGTGGTCTGACTTTGGCCGACTGGTAATCGCCTTCCTTCCAATGAAATTCAACATCAAATTAAGAAGTTGCGCCATCATGAGTCACGAACACACTAATTAAGTGCCAAACAGACTCGCGCTATGTCGATTTTGCCGCGGGCGGTTATCGGAACCCATATATAATACAGCCGCTTGACCTTTGGCATATACGAGTACATACTCCCCGCATTCCGATGAGCAAAGTTGTTTTTGTTCGACACAGGCGATGCGGCGGAGCAAAAATCACCCAACCTCACTTAGCGCAATCGATAGCGATCTCGTGCGTCAGAGATTGGTGCGGACTTTGAGTCGTTCCAGCCCTATTGGCCTTTTTCGGTGGCGAAAATCGAAAAAATGTCAGCTTACACTTGAGCTATTTAGGCCGTAAACGATACGGGCGGACATTTGTCAACATTTGACACGATCGCCTGATAGTGCAGCCAGCTCCCCGCTGATAAGGAAAACAACAGCTCCGGTTATAGTATAGCTCGTGGTGTACAGGGGAACTTAGTCGTGCCTATTTGCGAACCGGCACGTGCTCCGCCGTTCCGAAGCTGTGTGCTATTCTCGGTGCTCGACGATAAGATAAAGTTCATCCAAGTCACATGCAGATAGATAAGGTGCATGCTACCTGCAATTGATTTTTTCCATTGACAGGACGGACTTGGCCAGGGCGTTTGCATATAACACGCTCTTGCACAAACAACAACATGGTAATCGAAAATAATTTAATCCAATTATACTCGGAGCTTGTAAGTCAGTCGGCGGTCGCACCGATCGCGGCGATATATTTTACGATTATTTGACGTCAACAGCAGCTAATTCGAATTATTGACATGATAATGAAATGACTTCTTGCCGATCCACTGGGCATGGGCACAGCGGAGTAGCAAACAATCCATCGTGCCGCCGGCCGCCGCCTTGCTAATCTATTTTTGCACCAAGTGCGAGCGGATTGAATTCTGGATCAGTGGAGAAGGGCAACGATTTTTGCGAAAAATTTCCATTCGATTGTGCGGTGTCGGTGTCGGTGTCGCTGTTGCTGTCGTCACGCAGTATACTTTTATATGTGCTGCGACTGATCGATGTTTGTTCGATTAGTTAGAGTTGTAGACGCCGCCGCCGATTCGAGCCTCCTGTACCAAACACGCGTCCGCTCCCAAGATGAATGGAAATTTTTCCACCACCCAATAATAAATTAAGTCCATTTATTAGCACTTCGTATAGTGTCACGCCATGCTAATGGCGCTGCGGCAGTGCCAGCAGCAGCCATACGAAAGTGTGCGCTTTCATCGTTAAGCCAATCGGCTGAGCTAGAGTGCTGCCTATCGTTGGTGTCGGGCTTGTTGTTGTTTGTGCTATGATTTTATTTGCATTCTTTATTGCACAGCTATAAGCTATGGTGTTATGATTTCATCTTGTCTTTTTTTTTGTTTATCGTGGAAAGGGGGCATCATCACGTGCGCCTTACAAACGGGCGCAGACTTTATTTGAATCTGAGTTAAGGTCATAAATATTGCAAACGACTTGGGCAACTATTTTGCGCAGTTCCAATTCCGATGGGGATGGGTTTTTTATAACAGATTTATTTTTAAAAAATTGATTCGTGTCTATTTGAAGGGTACAAAAGCACTAGCGCACGCACTCAAGAACGGGATAGAGTGACAGTCGCAGACCTCAAATAAAAACAATAGGTTCGTTCGTGTACTTTCAGCACAGAAACATGAAAAACGTCAAATATCAAAAATCGAGAGAGAAATCTCTCAATTTCGAGAGAAGTACCTGACCGGTTTTCTTTCAAAGAGTTTAAGTAATGTCATAAAATGCAGCATCTACAAAATAAGTTGGAATTGAATTTTGTATAAGCTTAATACCCAAAACTTAATATTTTGAATGCTCTGATATGTTCTAGGAGAACATTCAATTACAACTTCTTCCTCCGACATCGTTGAAGACGAAAATAAATAGAGTTTTACTTGTCAAACTTTTGAGCTGTCACTTAGTTGTCAGTTTTCATTTTTCAATTGGTCTGTTCCTTTACTCTTAAATCTTACGAATTTTTACTAATACTGACGAATTTTTACTCAATGCCGTTCCTTACTTAAGCTTAGTATCCTGCTCGCTCTAAATTTTATCCCCCATACAAAAATGTCTGCAAACATAAAATTTAGCGAGGAAGTTTAGCAAAGCAGTATCCTGTTCGCACGCTAAATTCTTAATTTCATATAGATGGGCCGATGACAGGTCTCGACTCATCCAGCTCGCGACATAAATTTCCGGTACATTAAATCGAAGATTATTTTTGACAGAAATAGCGACCCCAACATCCACAAAGCTCCACTTATAATGAGTTCAACACTCAAGACTGTCTTATGCTTACTAATAGATGGCGCTACAGTCAGTGGTGGACCAGATGCCATCCAGACACCGTGAGTGTCACTGATGAACATATTTAAAGTGATGGTCGCTCAAGTCCATATAATACAAATATTCGCCCATTTCCATCGGCGCAAGAAATTAAAAAAAAAACTTATCGACCAGCGGCTATACTTTTAATTAGGACATCTCACTCTCTGGCCTGGAAATTCTTCGAATCTAATGATTGGTTATCGCTTCAAAATCACAACCAAACCATCTCAGCATATATTATAATGGGCGGCAGATATCCGTTTTTGCTGCTGCTGCCGCATGCGGTGACTCTGACTCTGACTCCGACTCTGACCACCGACAGGGATTAATTGTTTGCATCCTCTCTCCCATTTAAATATCCACCACCGGCGAAAATACACACATAATGGACCATGAATGCCGTGTATACAGCAGCCATCGTGCCTTCACCATGACTAAATCCACATGTTTCCTTCAATCCCTTAATAACCGAAATAATAATAAAAAAAAAGTCCTCTCTCTGGACGCGCGAGGAGTTGCACAACCACACAGCAAATATTGACACAAAGAAAAAAAAGATTTAGCATCAGCGTCGTCGACAACAAAGCCAAAACGACACGACATACAACGACGACGCATGGTTCCTTAATTAGTCTGGTGCTGCTGCTGTTCTCGTGGCAGGCGGTGGAGTGCAGAATGCAGATACCACACCACTCTCCATATGCCGAAATTGAGCAATTTGAAATTCAATCAGTAGCCCCTCCAATAAGGGCAAATTATAGCAATTCACTTGGCCACCACACAGCAAGAACGGATATCGTCGACCGACTACGTCGCCGTCGTTGTTGTGGTCGGGTTCGGGTCGTCCGACCTATACGTTTGTTGATAAGAGGGCTTGTCTGCGAAATGGAAATCACTGCTCACCAGCAACAAGTCCTGCACGGCATCGGCATGAGTATCCCGTATCGCGCCGGTGGTCTTGAGATCGATGGTCGGGGCGGGGAACCTGGTACGTTAGGTACAATAAAATGATTAATAGTTGGCTCTAAAAATTTTTATAATTTCGGGGGTCCTCTACCAAGACACACACGGCCGGCGATGCGACGGCCACAAATAAACGCGTGTAAATTCCCCCCTCGAAGCCACCGCATCAATTTCGCGCTATCGAGACGCGAGAGAGATTTACATTTTACTTAGCAGCGGCACGGTCGGCTATACACAGCGTGATTCGCCAATCTTGGTGGTCAAGCCTCTGATGTAGTGTATATATACAGTGCACACTGCGTGTGTTCCTATAGCGTGAAAAGCTTACGCTGATGTCATTGCAATGTTTACCCGTAGGGCTGACAAGTCGATAGCAATCAGTAACGGGGCCGAGTGCAGTTCTCGGCAAAAGTGATCATTTTCCCAGTCGACTGTGTGTTATTAGGTAAACCGTTTATTGACTTAATTAAAACAATATTATCGATCGCAAGTATACAGAACTTGGAGGTCATTAGTAAGGTTCGTAATTCCACTAGGTATACATAAGTGGAGAGCAGTACAGCGCGTGGAGACCGCTGGCTGTAATAGTTCGCAAGAAATACATTTCATGTAATCAGCGCAATTAAGATTGCTGGCCGGTTACATATTCAAAGATAGTGATGTGTCATCTGGTTATCTAATCCTCACCATTCTCTCTGAATTTGAGTGGCCAAGTCGGCTTAAGATTGTACGCAGTGTAACGCTTAATGTAAGTTAGATTGGATTCCACAATTTTCCCTAGTACCTTTTGTACCTTTTTGACAACTGGGGTAAATTGATGATTCTAATCTAACTTACATTAAGCACTGATTATATCTTACGTTAATCTGATTATATAATGTGAAATCTATAAAGAAAATAGTGGTTTTATAAAGTTATGTAAACGGTCTTACAGGTACGGACGCGTTGCGCCAACTAAATAACAGTGGCACTCCGGGAGTGACGACAGAAGTGAAAACTTGAACAAAAACATGTGTGTTTTTTAAACCGCGTCAGGTAATATTTTGTTGTGTATGAAATACTTTTAAATGAAGTGTACTACAAAAAAAAATGCCAAATAAGACTTTTTCATGCCTTTTAGGCTTTATTTCATTGTTTTTTTTTTTTCAAGAAGGCATCTTTTTTTTATTTTAAATATGTTTTTAATTTTTTTATTTTTTGATTCAACATACTCAATATATTCTTAAAAAATCTTTGCAAAAAAAATTATATGTAACCTCGGTCTTAAAGAATGTGTCCATTTTCCGAACACTTTATCTGTCATTCCTTAAAATGAATTCCACTTTCCACTTCTAGTGGGTGAAATGAAATTGGAAACAAATTTCAAAGCGGTTTGTTGTATACATAAATATTGTCTTTGTTTATTTGTTTATATTTGCGTTTAATTTTTGATTTATTGTTCCACTTTACCAAAAAAAGAATATTTTAGGCATTATATTATTGAAAAAGACATCTTTTTTTAGGCATTTTGTCGTCAAAAGTGGTAAGCGAACACTGGTGTCGGAACCAGAGACAAATCATAATGAGACCCCCAACTCACAATACTCTGCCGCTGGCCTCCTCAATTTATTTTCAAATTCGCCATTTTGTTTTCCCATCGGTGTTATGTCAATTTAGAATCCGTGTGACATGCAAAAACATACAAAAATAAATGCTGCCAACCTCGGCAACCGTGGGGAAATGTGCTTGAGTTCGGGTATACCACATTTTTTCATTGCTGAATGCCATTGGTTAGTTATTATAAATTGCAAAAAGGCGAATAATTCGATTTTGTTGGTCAATAAAACTATCTAATGAAGATGTTCTATATACTAGAAACTTAGTAGGACAAACATGTTTGCGTATTTTCTGGTTTTGAATATCTTTAACTTCGATTTCATGTGTAAATTTTACTTAGATAACTGAAGGAAATTTGCTCAAAATGTTGTTATTTTCCTTCAACCAATCTACGTTGTTAATTTTTCTTTAATATTTTAAGCAAATGTTCACTTATTCCTAAAAAAAAAGTATTATCCACACGTAACAAATAATTCCAAATTTAACGGATAACATTTTATGAACGCTGTCAGCAACTTTGCCCACAGCGGAAGTGGCATATGTGCGAGTTGGTGAGTCGGAATTTTTGAAGTTAGGTGACATTTGCCAATACGAATTTCTACGTAACAATACTAGCGCACTTAGCATTTGCCACCCCATAAAAATATAGCTTGTATGCAAGTAACGGGAAATCGGCCGAAGTTGGTGATCTCAGTATTGTCTCTGGTCGGAACGTTGGTAACAGAACAGAACAGATGTTGCGAGTTCTATGGTGTTATCCCATCTCAAAAAAGTTTTCACTTCAAAAATAGACAAAGATTTTATGATTTTTTTTTAATCGAATCATGGGATCCTTAAAAAAATGTCATTTAGAAAATGACTAGCAGCCTTGTTCATGACAAAACATTTTATTAACGCCTTATTTTATATTTCAGCACTACTAGCACTATATCACGAAATTTATAAGCAATTTTGGGCTCAAAAATTTAAATATAATTGACTTTATGAAGCTTTACAAGCTTATTCTTGTGACAGCTATAGCTGTCAAACAACCCACCTTTTTGTACTCGTAGCTCCATTTGTCGAAATTATGTGGACAAGGACTCGCCATGAAGTGCTTAAGCTTTTTGGTAGCTAATCATTGCTAAATGGATGCAGTGGCTCATTAAACTACTGACCGAGGGGTCACAGGTTACACCGCCGGAAAAACACAAATAACATCTTAAAGTTGTTTCCCGCGGACGTATTACAAACATCAGAGTTCTCATGAAAAAGCATTGGGAAAATACAGCCAAATTTCTAATTTTAGGTCCCTTCCAATTGCCTCCAAAAATAAAAACTTAAGCAAGAGGTTAGTAAGAAGCTAAATTATAGGCTCTAACTCCAAGATAAGGCGCGTAGCTCGTATTGTTAAAAGAAAGTATTTATCTACGACGGTGAAACAACGTAAAACAAACCCTCGCCGCTTATTTTCTCACATTTCATTGTGAAAAAGGATCCCAATATGTATAGGGAATTTTGAGATAAAAGAAAATGGCGGATGCCGTCAAAATTAAGACCAGCAGCAAGTGGATAACGAGTTTCGAACCTCAGTATCGTTATACCCTGCGTCTGATTGACCGAGCGTAAATTCTTTTACAGAAAAACTTTCTTTTTAAACATATGTGCTCCGATCTTGGCTTTAAAAACAGTTGTTTTGATCACAAGACTTACAGGTTACAGTCCTCGCTGATTTTATGCTACGTTTTCACCGGAGATCAACTCCGAAATCAGAATTAATTTCCGTAAATCTCGTTTAAATCTCGAGAATTACAAATTTTAATCTCATAAATACAAGGTTGACAGAGTCCGGTTTGTGAACACACTCTCCACAGCTCGGGATGTCAAAAATGTAAGACAAACAGACCTGCATTTGACAGAAACAAAAATTAAGATGGCAGCAATGGAAAAAGTCGTAGGCAACGTGACTCAATTGGCAATAATTCTTGCTGACGAAATTGTCTGCCCTTCTTGTCTGATCCTATAAAGGCATAGATTTTGGGATGCATCAATAGGTTTTTTCACTCCACCAAAGGGTACTTTAAAACACGCACCATATACTGCACTAATTTTTTTTTTTTTTTTGAGTCAGGTTTGGGTATTTTGATAGTCAATTTTCAATAACGACGCCCAAAATAGGATCTAGTAAATATTCTACTACGCCTATTCTTTATTATATTCCAAAAAGGTTTTATAAGGTACTTACATATGACATTTTTGACACCTGCAATATGCCTGCCTAAGATATTGGGGACATTCAAGCATCTAGTTTAGTAAGTCTGACAGCTGTCTGACTAGATGTATCTCGGTTTTGGTTGGTGGCAGTTGACGTTTATATAGGGTTAGCCGACGAATCTTCAAGAAATTCGTGACCGAGTACTAAGTTGACAGTTCATATGTGGCTGACGTAGAAAAAGTGAAGTTCCCGACCAAGCTAGTTTAGGTTATATCTTATCCAACCCAATCTAGTCGAATTAAGATAACTAGATTGCTGAATGTGCCCTTTGTCTTTAAGTACGGATTTTGAATCCAAGTCCAGTCGTCAAAGTTTCTTCCTTCATTATTAATATCGCGCTTTAAGTAAGCGTCGTTCAAACGTCTTATTCAATTGACTTAACAAGTGTCAGTGTCCAAAGTGTGTCACTCAAGTTCTACTCGCTTATCAAATCTACTTCGTACCTACACTTGACTATTTTTCACACATCAAAGTGCCAACCTCTACACACCGCACTTCCACTAGTCGTTTCATTCTCTTGCTGCCATCGCGCGTCGCCTGTAGACTGCAGTCGCATTACATGTCAACATAGTGTGGAATACAAAACAAGGCAACATGAGAAAAATAATAATAACAAAAATAAACTTCATATCGAACAAATGAGATTTTAATTTAGCGCCACACGCGCTCGCTGTTATACACACATATCCGTATATGTATATCGCGAGTAGATCGTCGATATCGTCTCTGAGCTGGAGCTTACTTGCTGGTTAGCTGACTGGGCTGTCGTGCAACCTGATTAGAGTCCGGTTGTGATAATTGAAGATTGCAGGCGGCATGATGACGCACTTGAACTCCCGTCGGTCGGCGGCGAGCTTAAGCTGATTTATAGTGGAGAATTCAATTATCACGACCGAAGCGACGACACCCGAACTCGAGCTCCATCTTCAGGTGAGGTGTGCATACTTAGGCGAGTATAATTATAATTTGTGCGCTCCCCTGCTGCAGGCCCGCCATATTAACCGATAAGTGCTCTCCCTCAATGCGCTCCCCAAACCCAATTGAGGCACTCAATTTATTGCCGGCCATTTCATCTCGCGCTGGAATTTCAATTAGACAGAGCCTTTGCGATAATCTTCATAATTTTGTCCGTCAAGTTATTATCAATTAGCCGCGGCTTTTATGGGCTTCGAACTTCGATATTGAGATGCTGTGCGGCTTTTCGGTTGTTCGGCTGCTCGAGGGGCGTTTTCCCTGTCATGAATATATATTTGGACATGTCAAGTTGCTCAGACAGTGGCACAGGACCGGATCAGTAATTTAATGGGAGTTTTGGTCCAGACCTGTCAATGTCACTTTCACTGTTCGTATGCATCAATCGAATTTGTGCAAGTCCTGTTTTTGATTAAACGAATAAAAAAATTCATCATGAGGGGATTTTCGAAATGGGTGAAACCCCATCCACTGGAGAGGAGATTCATATTTACAAAAATGTCAATCAGGAAATGACTGGGCAGAATGGGGGTTGCTGTTTCGTTTTAAGCCGGGGAGATTCTGCCATTTCAGGTGGTGGTAGTTGGTATCTCCCCGCAGAGAGGTTCAATTTCGTTGCCAACTGACGCGAGGCTTGATGACATTAGTAGTCGAATGACGCCAAGGTGCTAAGGGAACTGGTTTTGGAGAAAAATTACATTGTTCTGGTATAAGATGCAAGCTGCTATAGGTGTCTTTTAAAATCAACTTGACAACAGTATGTCTTGACTTGATTTGTTGCATCAGTTGTTCGGATTGATTTCTTCTCGAGTGCTAATTGACATTGTCAGCCAATTTAGCATGGGGGAATTAATGCAGACTAGCACGTATTATACAAACGAGTATGGAAATGCAGGTTGGGGCAGTTTTTTTTTTTACAGTAATTTGCTGTAAAAACAGCAAGTGTTTATGAATTAGGACTGCTGTGACAGAAATGAAACCATGGGTCTGGACTTTTTCAAATAAAACCCAAAATTAACTCTTCCAGTCCAAGGTATATATGTGTGTAGGTGGTGTTAGATAAATAATTTAATAGAATGAGGACTTGTGAGTAACTCAGACAAATAATAATTCTCCGCGGATAAAAAAGAGTTGCCAAAACAACATTTTCTACCTAATCGATAACTTCTATGGAATTGCATGGGTGTTGTGCGAAAAGAGAGGAAAATGTTGTTCGCAAAACAACAACAAAACAAAGGGAGAATCTTACGAAAAAGACGGAATTCAGATTGTATACATAAAATAACTTCTTACTGTAGAGATGTCATTAATCAATTCTGACATTACGATGATAGAAGAACTCGGAAATGCGAGAATAACTTTTTCATATATATCCGTATGCTCGTGAGGCCTAGCCTAACTGGTTGGACGAATTTTTTTTATAAATATGTATTCTCACTGGATTCCTCAAGCAATTTTGTGTTTACATTTGTGGGGAGAGCATTGCGGCTGCTGGAGATTCCGTTGTGTTTTCTTCGGCCCACCACGGCTAATACACTACTTCTCTTAAACAAATCTCTTATTAAGCACAACAATAACTTCCCCAGAACAATTAACGGCCTTACAGTTTCGCGGGTATGGATAACAGTGCTGCCAATACGAATTTTTGTTTCTTGTCGGTAAATTGCATGCAAATGTCATAAATGAGATTTGACATATTGGTAGCAACTGAAAAAGAAAAAAGGAATCAGAAAAAAATTGTCAGGAAGATGATAGAAGTTATAACTAATTTGCTTAGAATTATCATTTCTATAAATGAAATAAAATACATTTTTTAAATGTCAACGCAAAGCATTGCTAATTCTCATTTCACTCACTGACGCTCGTTTTTTAAGGCAATCCCTTCCACGATTGAAATACAGCGCCCTAAAAAGAAAATACAGCGTTCTCTGTGTTCATTAAATAATATTTTCTATTGTTATAATATATATACATTTAAAGAAAGCACCACAAATTGTTTGTTTCTTAAAGGTTCATCTAAGCTAATCATGTCGCGTCTTGGGTTTTCACAAAAGAAACACAAAACTTAGTCGATGTTTACTGCTTTTTTTCATAGTAAAGCCTTTTCTTCATTATTTCTATTGACAGAGCGTTGCGATCTTGAAGCTGAATATTGAAAGATCCCCTCTAGCTTTAGTGAAGGTACATAAAAAGTGGTGCAAAAATCATCACCCTATCGGAAGCTGCTATAATTTGTGCAAATGGCGGCATGTGTCAATATTACTTTGACAAATGTGAAGTAAAAAGATACAAAATATAAGTCAACAAGACATGAATCTATATACACCTAAAGCCCGTATGACACTACAATTTTTTTTGCATTTTTTTCTGCTTTTAAAATGAAGCTAGAGCAGTACGAAAAATTATATCTAAAATTCCCGATAGGAGTGAGTGAGTACACCAACCTTATTCATGTAGAAACGTCAAAAAAATACATTAAAAATGTATTCAAATTACATTTTTCAGCTGCTGGCAGCTTTTTTTCTTTGACATTTCAACATTTTTTGAAAATAAATTCGTTTAAAAATTTATGGTTGCTTTGCAAACAATTGACCCCTTTCGTAATACACTTTCAGTCTCTTTTACACACCGCTAACTTTTCAACATGATAAGTATGAGGAAAAATTTAAAAAAATGTAGTGTCATACGGGCTTAAGGAACGTGAATAAATGTCGAGCAGAAACCGTATGGAACGGTCGTCCTCAACTCTGGACTCAAGTCGTGCTATCCGACAGGCGTTTTCTATGTACACCTAGAGCGAGATGGCTATACCAAGTCCGATATGTAATGATTCAGAGTCGGTTCTGTAAGATGGAGAGCTGTAGAGGGCCCACTTAAGCATGCTACACGGGATATTTCACTATGAATAAATGATTTATTATGTTCAGAAGAATAATCATCATCATCGCAGAAAACAGCGCCACTACCTCATGCTATATACCTATTCCAACAAAATATTGACGACATTTCAGTGAAATGACAAGCTATATTTGAATTTCCGGCACTACCGACAAATGGTCGGGGCTTAATGAAGTAAGTGAGTGACGTCAGTAACGGAGTGGAAGATTCACTAACAAATCTAACTAATGTGCTGTGAATGGGCTTTTCTATTTTCGAAAGATTCACTGCCCCACTCGAATAGTTAATAGTAATAATAATAAACCCGAATATATTCAAAATTTTGTACCGGGTTTTCCTCCAAATTCTATTTGCATTTTATTTTCAAATATTTGCAAATGGGC
Organism: Cheilosia vulpina; assembly: GCA_916610125.1. Lineage (NCBI taxonomy): Eukaryota > Metazoa > Arthropoda > Insecta > Diptera > Syrphidae > Cheilosia > Cheilosia vulpina. The sequence continues at coordinate 52,103,047 of OU744278.1, forward strand.
CACCAACTGCAATAGCAGACAAAAAAATATTATTCCCTTGAAACAATCACATAAAGCCCTTGATGTTATCTGCTCCGGCATCAACTTCCTACATCGCAATCCCAGCCCTACTTAACCTTATAGAACGTTCAACCTTCACACACCTATCCCAACAGTCAACAAAAGACAAAACAAGTTTGATCCAACCGTCTGTGACTATTGCCAGACGGCTACTAACACCACTTTCTAACGTTCTGATTTCTAACTCCAAAGTCTCCCATTGAACCAGTTTTGGAATTTGCGGCGAATTCAGAATGCCTAGCGCTAGCACTGGGACTGGGAATCTTCCACTAGACTAGAGAGCTGATGATTCGTGCCACTACGACATACGGCACCCATTATACAATAAAAAAAAACTAATAACACAAGTACATTGTTGGCGCTGTTGTTTAATGGGCCGCGGCGCGTCTTATCAATGCCGTACTGTTGTGTACGCGATGCCACTGCCGAGGCATGTGACTCCGAGAGCCACCCGTTCGCTCGCTTCTGCTCCAATCTACAGAAAGAGAAGGGGGGATTGACGTGATGCCATTTGAGCACGTTTTGTTTACTTTGCTGAATAACATTAAGCACACAGGTACACAATTGAAAACACAATAGCACCGGGTTGGCCATAGCAAAAATGAAGAAAAAATTAAAAAATATTATCACGATAAAAAATAAGAAAAAAAAAAACAGCTTCAGTGCCTTACCTACTGTGTGTCGGCTGGTGGCACACAAATGATCACCCGATTACGGTGAGTGTGCTTCACGTGAAATTCGTAATCACCGGAGAAGGTCGCGTGTTGACAACTGCCTGATGGTGTGTGAACGCGTCGAAACATTTCTATCGTCCCCCATGGAGTTATATGTGCCAGACGGAAGGTGTGAATCGAAACAGCAATCAGTCATTTCGTTCTCAAATATATATTTGACAGATAGCCAGATATGTACCTAAACCTGTCTGCCCGTGCCCGTGTAATTCCGCTCGCGCCAATAAACACCCAACACCCATACAATAAAGTGCCTATACGATAAAACATGATTGTGCCAGTGGAATCTTTTGACCTTAACTCATTGATCTAATTTTGGAATGACACGAGTTCTCTCGGCGGAAGAACAGTGTGTCTGCTATGCAATTAAATATTAAATTAAATTTTTGTGGTTATGATAATTAAATTTTTGTTCTGACGCACATCTCTGTGGGATTTAAGATTGTGATGAAAATGAGTTTCCTATGCTAGGGCATGGGAAAATGATTCTCAGAGGGATTTAGTGGGTGGTAATGTAGGTGAGGTTGGGTATATGTACTGGTTTGTTTTTAAAAGGGTGGAAAGTTCTTAGAAAATCTGTCAAAATGAATTGATTCTTTCGACCATGGCAAAAGGAAACATGACAACTATAGACACGCTGTCAGAATTACAAAAATTTAAGGCTAGTACTAACACCTATCTGCAGGCATGTCGGCGAGTTATAATTTTTTTCCTAAAAAGTATTGAAAAATGCTCCTTTATTCCCAAAAAGAAGTTAAGATTAAAAAAATTTAAAACATTCAGTAATGCAAATATATATAGCCAAAACCAGGCAGTACGGCAACACCGAGTTAGTGAGAGTTCATAAAATACCAAATATTCATGAATACATTTATGAACTTGAATTACATCTATCTGAATGCGGCGCGACCATCATGTATTGACAAAAATGATTTAATAATTGCGTAGGTATATAAACTAAAGTTATAACTGACGGAAATAAAAACAATGACAACTCGCAATTTTTAATATATTAACTCCGATTCCATTCCAAGGCGAAATAATGAAAGCAGTTTTGCGTCATCATTTCATTTCTATATAAATAATAAAAATTTAAATAATTAAATAATTTGCAATAATTTTCTACCATTTTATCTCCGAGCATTTTTCTGCAGGGCGGCAACAAAACAAAAATACATGCACTATTGACAGCATGCTGACTGTAAATATTCATTAAAGATTAGTATGTACGCTGCTCGAGTTAAATTCTCGCTCCTAACAAGATTCTCTCCAAAATTTAGCTGAGCTAAACTTAAGCGAACCCATTTAGCTGAGTGGTACGCAGCGTCGCAGCTCGAGGTAAATAATCAAACTTTTGTTTCAGAATGTACTTCATGTCCTGTCAAAATTTAGCGTGCCCATTAAATGGGTCGGCACATTTTCTCAAGCTAAATTGTGACAGATCGTTGTGTATTTGTTGCTCTGTTGCGGAAAAGTATGGAAGGATGAGCTTTTTTCAATTATTACATGGACGAGAAGTACCTACAATCAGAACTAGTTGAAATAAGAGAGAACTACAATTTTGAAACAAGTTTTTGTCAAAGAACAGCTGTTTTCTGTGACACTTATCCACGGCGTACTCTATGTCAAAATTTAGCTAGGACTTTAGCTGATGTTTGGAGAGAAAAGTTGGAGACCAGATAAAATTTAGTTAAGCTCGAGCAGCGTACTACGCTTAAGAATACAAGTACTGCAATACTTCTGCTATGATAATGCAGTTCTTTTACAATAATGAACGCGAAAACTGCAGGAGTGCAAATATTTATGAACTCGACCTTGGTATGCAGTGCAAGTATACAAAACGTTAAAGGGGTTCATATTTAATAAACTGAATTTTGGAAAACTGATCAAATTTCGATAAATTGTTTGATGTGTACACATCATGATAATTAATTTTGTCAAATTCTTAATGAAATTTTGTAGTTACTTTTATGTCTGTCCAAGAATTGTTTTTCCTGCTGTAATGTTGTTTGAGTTGCACCTCTATAACTTCAAAATGGGTATACAAAATACGTCCGTGTTACTTTTTTGCGGGTAAGAGTCCATATGAACCGAATTGAATAAAGCTAGAGAAAATAAGTCTTTCAACTAACGGCAGACAAGAAAAAAGATTATTAACAACGAGGGAGTTATCTAACTACAAGGGTGCTCAAAAGTAGCGTTACAATGTAATTATTGAAAAAAAAAATGTTTGTACCCACTGTTATTTTCGGAAATCACTTTGAAAAGCTTGGAAAATTTTTTATGTGAAGATTTTACGATAAAAAAGAACCAAAGTTGTTTAATTTAATTTTGATGAATAATTGACATTCAATTGTTCAGCTACAAAGATCGAAATTTCTTTCATGTTCGAAATATGTCCAGTGCTGCTGTTAGCAGCAAGTGGTTGTATTTGATCTTCCGCGTGCTGGAAAACTCGTGCAGTTCAAAATCATGTGAACATTGCTCGGGTGCAAACAGGTACTGAAGCTAACTCGTCATCACACGACATTCTAAGCATCACCAACTGCTGAACATCATGTCAAGGACTGAACATTTTTTAAGGTCGAAAGTAGAGAACAATCCAGAATTGTGGTTTAATTAAAATGGAGTCACAGCTCATCCAACAATTATATGGATTTATTGAGCGATATTTTTGGCGGTCGAATAATTTCCGGTTTTTCTGATTTTAACTGGCCATCGAGTTAACAGTTCCAAATTTGTTTGCTTTGGGGCTACCTGAAGGGTAAGATGAATGCCAACAAACCATTCAACAACTTAAGGTCAATATCCGACAAGAAGTGAGATCGCTGGGACCTAAAATTCTAAGAAAAATGATGGAAAATGCTCTGGAAAGAGTTCGACAGGTCGAAGCAAACAATGGGCACCATCTGGGCGATATTGTCTTCAACCCACAATGCGAAAATATTCCCAAACAATAATCTGAATTTTAATAAATGCCAAAGTCAAATAAAATAAGAAAAGTTTTACATTAAACAAATCATAAAACTTCTTATGCGCCACCCTACATATTGGTTTGCTCGCATTCTAGTTCATGGCAAAGTAACTTTTACTGTTGTTCCATTTCAGCTTTAGTAAAAACCTTGTAACTTTGACAGTGCTTCTATTTAAAAAAATTGTATGATGTAAGCTGGCCAACAAGTTGTAACCGCAAAAAGCTTTCCTGTCGCTCAACCTACCTCCAAAAATGAAAGGAAATTTTTGCCACAAAACTTTCTTCAAATAGGGCTAGTTTCCATGCTTCAAAAGGCAATGGAAAAGGCAGTATAATTATTGGTTATAGACTTCGCAGCCGTCACCCTGCTAGAGATCGCAAGCAGTGTAACCAAAGGTTTAGCCTTGAAAACTTCAAAGTCTTTGTTATAAACCCTCTAGGTAAGTTTGTCTAGCTTATCCCATTTCAAGTTGATCTAAAAATAACCTGCAATTAGGAATTGATCACCGAAACGTGATCGGCAAGTAAACAATCATGCTTACAGCCAACACCTACTTAGTGCTTTCCTATAAACCGAATGTGTTAACAAACCGCCTCTGCAAACATATAGGGCCGCTTACCTCCAAGCCTATACCCTTGATGAGTATTTTTTACTAATAAAACGGCCGTTGACTTTGCCAACTACCTAAAATTACCTATGTCAATCACAAATTTAGAATCTCAATGTCGTCCGAGTCTATACCCGGAACCGTCAGTATCGACAAAAAAAAACATGAATCATTTGTTTATAGTATTCAAATTGAAACACCAACTGTTAGCAAGTTTCTAGGCAAAGTCAAAATTCAAATCAAACCAATGTAGGCCATCAAAAGGTCTCTTTTTTTTGTTTTGAGTTCGTGCAACCCACTGCTGACGTCAATTATTTTCATTATCAAGTTTATAGCAACAATTTTTCTTCAGAATTTGTCTAAAAACTGATTAACAATTCGCATGGCATCGCGCACACTTGCCATACAAATGGGCGAACGGTGCGTGGTACACAACTGTGGTGCTTCTACACGATTCCAATTCCAATTCCAAGCTATTGCTATTTCTGCTGGCAATTTCTAAGAACCCATACAGCAATCACACGTATGTGCAGTAAACATTGTCAAAATAAATATTTAACCAAGTCGAATGGCGTTCAGTATCGACATCGGTTCAGTAGCACTTGACTTGTTGTCCGACACGCGAATATCTACAACAACAGGAAACGGAATGTGGGGAATTTATTTACTTTTTTTTTATTGAAAAAAAGACGAAAATAAGGGAAACGTCACATGAGCCATCCACATCACCCCATCAACGCAGACAAGACTTGCCGTGTTATCTGTCTGTTGATTCGAAAACGCGTCGGATGATAACAAGCACGAGTGAATGAATAGGAGGAGGAGACGGAGGGTCAATATGTATATGTACTTAAGTTTGGAAATTTTCTATTAGTCACAGGAAGAGTTCATTTATCACCTCATTGTGCCGGGACTTGGGGCTGAAACATTTTTGCAAGATCACGCTCGTTACGTGTTGACCAAGAGGATGTACACCTACTCGTATGGCCACAGGAAATGTCGTTCCTGAGAAATGGAAAATAAGCGCTGATGAGGTCTCTTCGATTGTGTCATATTTCAATGGAATATTTGCTGTCACTGATTTACATTTGAATGGTAGCGCGAGGATGCGCATCTCAAATGACGGCGTCTACAACTGGCATGTGTGGTGCATGTAAGCAACTTTCAAAGGGGGCGCTTGCGACTAGTCTGACGAAGTAAATTAATGCAAATAGCTACTCGGTGGTGTGCCAACGTAATAGAAGCAGCGCCTATCACAAGATCCCAATTGAGAAGGAGAATCATATCTGCGGGAAGTTTTTTAAGGCGCAAGGACATAAGTCCCAACTTTTCCTTTTGGGACTTATATCCCACTTAAGTGAGACAAACTCCCAAAAGTAAAAGTTGAAACTTATGTCTCGGTGACTTATGTGCCTGCGCCGTTTTTGAAAGAGATCTCGAATTGAAAACTGGTACTTTTGAGGACATCTTACGACGCAGGTAGCTCTTGCCAGTCTGTAATAATATTTTTTTTCTTTAAAAATATATCTAGGATATACCAAAATGATATTAGACGAAGCAGTCCTAGCTTTAACTTCGGAGTGACAAAAACAACACATGGAAAAACTGTCCCTCGATATCAATTGTATTAATGGACTTTGCGGTACATAGTTCTTCAAGCGACACAGCGACCACCAATCGTCTTAGATGTAAAGCGAAAGGACTTCAACTTCCGGCCCCAAAAGGATTCGACTCTGAATGGAAAGCCAACACAATAAAGGACATTTTCGGCGCTTTTTTAATGAAAAAGAAGAAAAACGAGGGACAAGCTTAAAAAAAAGGGGAAAAAGTCAAAAATCTCTGTGAAACTTAAATTAATTGAAAATACGGATAACTAAAACACATTTTCATTGCAAACGAATTTCAAAGTTTACTCAGAATGAAATATACTTAATATAAAAGAAAACAGCCCATCGAACGTATGCGTACGAATTTTTGTGTGCCTGAATGTATTCACTTGCTTTGACATTATAGGTTCGTTCGTGTACTTTCCGAATAGAAAAATGAAAAACGTCAAATATCAAAAATCGAGAGAGAAATCTCTCACTATCAAGAGAAGTTCCTGACCAATTTTCTTACAAAAAATTTTAGAAATGTCTTTTTGACATTATCGTAAAATGCCGCATCTGCAAAATAAGTTGGAATTGAGTATTTTTTTATAAGCTAAATAGGTACCTATTAAACGTACCATTTTGAATGCGCTGATATATTCTAGGAGAACATTCAATTACAACTGCTTTCTCCGACATCGTTGAAAACGAAAATAAATAGAATTTTACTTGTCAAACTTTTGAGCTGTCACTTAGTTGTCAGTTTTAATTTTTCATTATTCAGCAAGTCGAAATTCGGAGAGGAATTGGATTTCTCTCTCTTTTTTTAATTTTCTCAGTACGTGGTCGCATTCGCACAGTTTCTTAGCAAAATTTTAATAATTTTACGTTTGCAAAAAATTACCTGAACGAACCGTATGTCTTATAAAAAAGGAAAACCTTTCAGATTGAATCTTTATTATGACTCAGTTAACTGATCCTTGAATATGACCTATATTCTTATATTATAAATTCATTTTAAAGTCTAGTATGCTGCTGTTTCGGAACGAAAAATCCCATACAAAAGTGACATAAGGAAATTACAAATTTCGACCTTCTTTCGTTTTGCAGTGCGCTGCTGCTGCGAAATGATAACGAAAAGTTATCATTCTCTTTTTGCACACATTTGTCCGGCATATGCTTGCAAAAATTTGACATTTGTACTCAGTGTGGGCAGCTTTTATAAGATGTATGGAGCCAAATTGAAAAATCTTGGATCCAAAAATGCGATTTTTTTTTTTGTAATTCTTTAGGCACACTTATTCTCATAAAATTGTTTTTTAAAGACGACAATATTGAAATAAAAAACAACAATACACAAACTCGTAACTGATAGACCTAGAAAAAGTCTTCCATTTGCCAATGTTGCCGTATGACACTACATTTTTTTTGCATTTTTTCTGCTTTTGAAATGAAACTAGAGCAGTACGAAAAACAAGAACGAAAATTCCCGATAGGAGTGAGTTCGTACACCAACCTTATTAATGTAGAAACGTACAAAAAAATGCATTAAAAATGTATTCAAATGACATTTTTCAGCCAATGGCAGCTTTTTTTTGACATTTCAACATTTTTTGAAAATAAATTCGTTTAAAAATTTGTGATTGCTTTACAAACGGCGCAGTGGCTTAGTGGTTAGTGTGTTGGACTACTAAGCGAGGGTCCCAGGTTCGAATCCCGAGAAAATCCCAAATTCCAACTTAAGGTTTTTTTCACTGCGCCACCTCTCGCGAACGTCTGACAAACATCCGAGAGTATAACTGTCATGAAAGAGCTTCTCAATTGGCCGTTTGGACTCGGCATAAAATTGTAGATCCCTTCCATTCGCCCTAAAAATAAAAACTCACACAAGACGAATGGTTGTGAGAAGCTTATTATTTGCAAACAATTGCTACCCCTTTCGGTATACACTTTCAGTCTCTTTTACACAGCGCTGACATTTCAACATGATAAAAATGAGGAAAAAATGTAGTGTCATACGGGCTTTAGCAAAAGCATTTTGCTGGAAGGGACAGACCTGTGTCCCATATTCATGAATAATCGTGTGAGATGATTTTACTGCTCAGATGTGAGAGTCTGTTCATAATCTGTATGAAAATGGAGTTGGCTCATTCGCAGTTAACTGTTTAAAAGGTTTTAGTTAAACGAAAAGAGTACGTTCACAGTAGATTAAAATCGCCAAACTGTAAAATGGATATCCTAAAATAGGATAAACCCCAAATGGCAATTTTAAGGAGCCAGTAATAAAAAGCCAGTGTGGTAACACTGCTACTTGTGTAGCAGCTGATTAATCCCTCCACAAGTTATTTTCCGCTGTCTTTTCCCAACATTTCGCTGTTCATTTGAGACCACCGGGATATCTCGTTCCGTTAATAAAAACGACTTACAATGTTTTTCATATTAAAATAAATCCAACTTTGACTTAAGAGAAAAAGGGAAACTTTTTTCGAATTTAGGGGAAAAATGTTGCCGTCGATAAATAAATTGGTAAAACTTGGTCTTCAAGTTTGCGAACACTACCACACCCTGTCGGCACAAAACTTCTGGAAAAAAGGATCAGTCAAAACACAGAAAAAAAGAGCAATCCTCAAATCCACAAGCCTGACTACATACAAATTAAAGCCGAGAAAACCTCGCTATATCGTGATACCTAGTACTTCAAAGCGAAAACACAACCAAAGTGCATTTAAACAGAAAAAAAAAATCCATTCAAAACATGCAGCACAACCTGTAATTGTTTGCCGACGCGAACGCGCTCCGTATGTGTACAAATCGTGGCGTGCGGCACTTTACTCCACCACCACCACCGCCACACCGGCCGGATGCCTGATGATGCCCATGGCCACACTGTCTTCACCCTAATTTGTTCAATAAACAAAATTAAATTCCTTTGTTAACAAAACTCACCAAATTAGAGTTTGAGTCACACATCTCCCGGCGAAATGGTAATAAGACCGTACACCGTAGCCGTTACATATACAAGGGTTACAAGGTGCCTCCGGTGTAGGCACATTGTGTGTGTAGTTATAGTGCGTGGACGGGGCTTTGTTGACTTTTCACATGAAATCGGCATTTGCACCCAGGCGGATGGACGGCTTCCTTTTTTTCGCCTTCGCCGCCAGCCAGAAGTAAAATCAACACGGACAAAGGTATACGTGTGGTTATGTGCTCAGCGCAGGCTTTCCAAGAAAAACCTGATCACTCTCCAGCCCGAGGACGATCACACCAAATATTTTCCCAAATCATTACTTTCTGGCGGAAGAATTTATCAACGCATACTGGCAGATCCCGAAACCCAATCGATCTAGGTCAGAATCGGTGAAAATGAACAATCATCACAATATCGGCCACAATACCGATCTGAATGATGGAGGAGATCTTTGATGTAGAACTCTCCTTGGGGTGAGTTATTGTTGGCCGTGTTCGGCAGTAAATTTAAGTGCGAAGGAAACGGAAAAACCATTTCGAAATCTTGCATGATATAAAAATCCCGCCTCCTCCGAACGGAAAGTATCGCAGAAAGTATCACAGAGATACGATCGCCGCGAAGGACACTCAGACTCACTCTGCTCAAATGCAGTTTACGATCTACACAACTCTTGCAACACGTAGCGTTGCGTGCTGTCGCATTTAATAAGATCGTTTTGGCCTCCGTTGCATAGTTGCTGATGCTGGCTGTGTCGTCGCATATACCCAGTATACCTATACTTACGTATGGTACTCCAGAAATGCCTGGTTGACCGGTGGCGTGCGGTGGTCGCGTATAATGGAGGCATTGGTCGAAAAGCAAGCCACCGTCAGTTGTAATTAATCGTTGCGCTGCATGCATTTTTGAGGTGTCAAATTCGCTCTGCCCAGGAATAATTAGTCTTCACTTAAGTTCGTGTGTTATTTAATTTTATGCGGACATCTGCGGATGTATTTGTGTGTGCTGCATATATGTAGCGTGGACCGTGCGTCATATATATGTATACAGGCGCACTGGCTGCTGTTGCGCCTGCTGGGTGTATGTTTTCTTATCGGCGAATTTATGTTGACGGCGCAATTGTCCATGCGTGATTGACGGTCCGGTGATTGAAATCTTTGTGGGCGCGACGTGTTCCTGTTGGTGGCACATTGTAGTCGCGGTTGTAAAACATGGATGCACTTTGGCGTTCAACATGTTTTTGTTGAATACTGTAGCTGTAGATATACCAAAATGTGGCCTTGGGTGTGGTGAGGTTTGATTGTCAAGCTCTCACACATGAATTTAACAATTTGTCGATTGGTTTTGAAAGAACATGCGGCGCTTAAGTCAGGTTAACGTGGACTTAGGCGAGTGTCAAAAATGGAAGAAATGTGATTTGAGTTCAGTCAAATGGCTTAGCGAGAACACTGCAAGCAAGCAAGTGTCTCACTCTCTCTCTCACTTTTCTTTAATTTCACGTCAGAATAGAAACGTGGAAGCTTGTGTCTCAGAAAAATGTGTCGCATAGACCTGTCCGGCCAAGGAAACTGCCCGCAATGCGAGATTTCACTGAACACAGATTCTAATTTTGGTCTAAGTATGCGAAGTCCTGATAAACTAAAATAAATACCACCCACGCCCATCGGCGGCTGGCAACTTTTCATACCGCACAAATTCGAAATCTCATTTTTCTGCTTGAAAAAGTCGTTCGCAAAAAAAATAAAGGATCATCGATGACAAAAAAACAACGGATCCCGTAGAGCACGTGCTAATCGAAGAGTAAAAAAGCGATCCACATGTCCGACGATATTTTTTTTTTGTTTTTTTCTACAGGCTGTCATTCGGTCAAATGTAAATTGATACAACCGAAGGCAACCCGAAAAGGATAACTGTAACAGTAACGGAGACAATAGCAGCATAAACTAATTCGGTAGCAGTTACGTCGAATAGCATTAGCAGCAATTAGCCGAGATTCGGGACTCCAAGTGATCCTTTTCATTGGCCTTATGCCATACATTAACCATTAACCGTGTTCTGACGTTTCATATATGCGGAGTAAGCTAATAGGTGTCAAGATGGATCATATGACATCGCATTGAAATTTTCCAATTCGTTCTTCATGTGACAGAGATAGCCACATAAACGGTTCTTTGTTAGCCAGTGTGGGTTTTCGTTTTACCTGCGTGTTTGTAGACTGAACGCACACTGAACCCTTTGTTTCGACACGGAGGAGCTGCATGGGTAATTAAACTCTTCCAAATGCTGTCGGCCGCCCGTTCTTCGCTCGATATATGGTTCGACTACGTAAAAAAGTATCGAGTTTTAGGCTTTGTGCCTGAATTGAAGTAATTTGAGTCGAGATTTTGTCAAATTATCGGTTCAACGAATCTTTCATCAGATGGTTATAAAAAAAAGAAGTGAAGTTATCCTTTCGATCAGACATCATCATTTGAATATGAATTTTAATTTTAGCGTTTCAGGTAATTTGCCAATTGTTTTACACTACAATAGGCCATTTCTCTATTCGATTTGAGTTTGAACAATTAGATTCCAACTACTTACAGGCATGCAGTTGTCATTTCTGACATTTATCTACTAATTCACAACTTTGGTTTTTGAATAATCTAAAACGAGTTTGACAGTAAATAAGAGGTAACCTTCCATCGAAAATTGTAATTAGAGTACAAACTTAATGTCACAAGGCGTTACTCAAAGTAAAACTCCGCAAATTCGTTCGTATTTGACACTCACAATATCCTAGGGTTTGGCAAATTTAAATGATCAGCAGAGTGAAAGAATTCTTAACCAGAAAAACGCTCTCGTGATCAATAAAAAACAATAAAAAATACCGCGTCATGTCAGCCAGTTATCGAACTTAGTGACGCAGTTTCTTGAACGAACCCATTGCTGATCGAATAGTAGAATTAGATTATTACTCGTTTTTCGAAAGATTCTCAATGTAGATGTATTGCATATATTTGGTTTTAAATTTAAATTGATTTTTGTTACTGAGTAGAAACCCTTCAACAAATCGAAATTGCTTGCTTTTACAAACTGTCTGTGACAAACATAGATTGGCAGCACTTAATTCTCGTCACAGACATCACTGACCGAGAACAGAAATCCCCCCCTTTATGTGTGCACACTGCGCTGCGACTGCACAGTCATTTGATAATTATTTCACTGGCTCGTGTTCACACAGCGGGTCAGAGGCAGAGCTCCGTGGCGGCAGCCAACAGTCAACATGATTAATACCTCACTCCAAGTCTTTTGTTTCATTTTCGCAATTCTTTGTGCTCTTCCGAGTAATAAAAATAAAAATATTTCTTTGCACAAGAACTACGCTAATTACTGCGTCAAGTTTCCCACTGAACTTCAAGATCATGGACAATGTGCTTTCTGGCGTTGTGTATAGGTACTATTAAAGAAACTAATTGGGCAAGGGGCAAGCAAAGCATCGAATTTCACACTCATCCTTTAGAGTTTCAAAACTGCCAAGTACGAATTCACCCAAACTGCGCGGACTGTGCGCGGTGCGCGCAATTATGTGTGAAATATTACGGAGAAGTGTTAATGAGACGCGGAATGCAGTGAATAGCGCTCCTTTGACCGGCAAATTTCAACTTCATCAGTATGCGGGTATATACCTAATTGTCAGACCACTCATTCTGAGACGGTTTTCAGCAGTGTGACTAACAGAAGTCAGTGAATGCATATACGACGGAGGACGGACACTCAAATCCGCATTTTATAGCAAATTTACTAAATAAGACGCACATGCAAATCCAGCAAATGCAACGGCCAATGAGCCCTTGGTCTGCCACCACTCATCCGAATCAACCCCAGCCACCACCACACTCTGATCTTTGATTGGCAAAATGCCGAACAAAAAAAAATGAATATGCTGCGATTTACTTTCGCAACTGCATCTGGAAGAGTGGAAGCCTGTCGATAAAACATTGAAAGGGTGCATCAGCGTGAACCAGCTAAACCACGTCAAAGGCTGCCGCGCTCAATACGCTTGATATATGAAGCGAGCTGATGATGGAGATTTTTTTTATTTTTTTTCCGCGCATTGTTTTTGGCCTTATGATAAATTGTTGTTTTTATTTTGTTTAAACCGCAAGAATTATAAAATTAAATTGTTGTATGCTTTTGTCTACCCTTCTCGATTTCGATTTTGACGCAGAAAGTATATATACCTAGTTTGAACGATGCAAGCAAGTATGGAGATGGAGAGTGCGTGAAGTTAGCCCCTGTTTTGTATAGCTCTGAATTTTCTTTCTGCAATTGCAAATAGAGAAAAACATTTTTTTTTTGTTTTAATTACCTGCAAGGTCGAAGATGCTTGGAAATCCATTTTCAGCTGGAAGACTACCGAGCTTCATGTCAAACTAACGTCAAAGTCCATATGACATCTTGAGCAAGTGATTTAATGCACTAAATTGTTTTTTAAACAGGTACCTATAGGTTCATTTACGTACGCGGTTTAAATCAAACACAATCGATATAAATCGATCACAATCGCACAAAGTTTATACACGCTCTTATCAAAAATGACAGAAAAAGGAAAATTCGCAAAATTGCCCCTTGCCCAATTCAGTGGAAGGGCACTGAAGCAAACGTAAACATTGGCGACGTCGTTTTGATAAAGGAAGATCGATTACCCCCAACAAGCTGGTTGATGGGTCGCATTACCGAAACACACCCGGGGAAGGATAATCATGTTAGAGCTGCAACTGTCTACAGTAACAAGAAGTTTATAAAGAGACCCATTACAAAACTATGCCTACTCCCAATTGAAGATGAAGGGTTGTTACCAGGCAATGTTGAAAATCCAAAACGAACAGTTAATGTACATCTTGCGCTAACTCACATTGGATCGGAACCCATAGACAAAATCCACTCGGCCATAGACTCCATCGAAGGCATATACACATCGAGAAATGAAAATAAAACAACGTTTAGGATAAGCCCAATAAGGTGGCTATTGTTCACCAGTTTGGTTATAATTGTTCTTGGGCATGGTAACACATTGACATTGAACGAAGAACATGATCCCGTAAAGGTGATTCCATTTAAAAACCGTCCAGGAATTTACTTTGAGAAGATTGGAAGTGTAAACCTGATTACGAGCGACTGGAAAATAATCATCTATTACAATATGACCAACTATTGGAGAGAATTTGAAGGATTCCAAGACCTTGTGAGGGATATGAATGACTTTTGTAAAACTAAGTCTGACGCTCTAACTCACAATATAGTCCATCAATTTAACCATCAGTTAACGATTATAGAAAGCAACAACGACTTACTGCATACGCAAGGAGCTGGAAACTCAAAAAGGATTAGAATGAAACGATCTCCTTTCGACTTTATTGGTACGGTGGCAAACAAACTTTTCGGCGTACTAGATGAGTCGTATGCTGAACACTATGAGCAACAAATTCAGCAAACACGAACAAATGAGAATCATCTACTTGAATTGATAAAAAATCAGACGTCAGTAGCGGAGGCAACAAACAATATATTACAGAAAAATACTGAAACCATTACCGCACAACTGCAAGCATTCCAAACCGATCTTGAAAATCTTAAGAGCATGACATCCAAATCAATCAACCAGAACGAAGCAAAACAGACATTTTTAGCAGTGACAACCTACGCAACGTTAGCTATGTTGAATTATCAGCAAACACAGACGTCTCTATTGAATGTTCTGACAGATATCCATCAAGCCAAAATTAGCCCTTTGGTGATAACACCAGACCAATTGAGATCACAGCTGACATTAATAAGAAGCCACTTGCCCCCGCAGTTGTCTGTAGCAGGAGACGAAACACACTCGAGCTTGCTAGGACTATATAAAATGTTCACAGCAAGAGCAAGAATAACTGATAAGAGTGTCATATTCGACTTACGAGTGCCGTTAGTAAATACAGAAGACTTTGACCTATTCAAGGTCATACCCGTTCCAACTCCCCATAACATAGAGGATACACCAATTCTCACTCCTGGTCATTTTCTTATTGGATCCGCTCTGAATGCAGCACCCGAGCCCTGTTTAGACGATACACGAAACTATGGATCACGCTGGCGGTTATTACAAAAGATGACTCAAGATTAAGACTTTGACCTATTCAAGGTCATACCCGTTCCAACTCCCCATAACAATGAAATCGTTTTTATTATTCTTCCTCCTTATATACTAAAATATTGCTTACGTAAGGTACAAATATTTACATCTTAAATTACTAGGTGTCAAGCAGAGCCAGCGATAAGTCGTGAGAAATTTTATTCTGCTGGTCTCGCTGAGAACAGATATATGAAATTTTACACGTTAAAAAATAAAGCAAAAAATAATAGATAACGTTGTCTGGTATGGTCACCATGACAGACGCATTAATGGAAGTATGTTTTAAGGTTAGACAGAACTAACGACAAAGTTAGCCATCATCAATCACAAATAGATATCATAAAAAATGTCATAACAGGTATGGTCTTGGAACTTATCATAAATCGACACTCTTTCGTACAGTGCTACCAAATAGTACAAATTTACTTTTGTCGATTCGCACTACTGAGAGCGTCTTCGTGTCTAGCGATTGGGCTGATTTTTTAATTGATGAATTATAAAATTTCCAGTGACACCAATCTATAAGAGATCACGCAAACTGAAATACATCCTTACTCGCTCAACTCGTCTGCGCACCATTTTATATGGGAGTGATGTCAGTTTAGATGCCTCCGAAATTTTTCCCATTTAAGGGTCCGTTCAACAACTCAAATTTTGACAGGCACAATTGAAGGTTCGATGATCCTCAGACTGAGACACGAGCTCGCAGCCTTTGTTGCTGCATGAACAAATCGCATTCTCACTATATTTCGTGAGACAATTTATTTAATAGCAGGGGTCACCGGGAATGCATTTATAAAGCAAACTTGCTGCATCAGCACGGATGCAGCACACATCAAGCCAAGCGGTGTATGCATACAACAAACCCATCAACCCACCGCCACCGTACCCAAACATGCAAAAATAAAATAAAATTATATAAATTCAGAACTGAATTGGTGTGCTTTCATTGAGAGCTAAAGTGAACAGCGGTGCGCGGCGAATTTATCTTTCGGTTTCGTTTGGAATCGTCCTTCATGCACCGACGACCACACTAATACATTATATCGTGCTGCCGCCGCCGACGTTCGTAATGTGGCCAACCAGACTGAACGATTTGCGGCTCTCTATACACCATGGTCTATGGGTGCGTTTATTTTTCACCAGAATATTCTCTCCTTTTCGTGTGCTTTTTTTATGATTTTTTTTTTGTTGTTTTGTTGTTTCTTTCCGCTGAATAGAAACGAAATCGTTCACTGCGAAGAGCTGATTCACTGATCCGCGATGATGGATACTAAAATGACCGTAAAAAGGAATTAAGGTCTAGAGACTTGCTGTGGGGTGCTACGCCCTTTATCACCCCACACCACACGTTGTGCGTTCCGTTCGGCCGGCCGTCACATCCGCGTCCGTGTATGACTATAAATTATTCAGATATTCTTATTCTCAAATTGAGCCAGGTGACCTTCCTGCCATCAACACGAGAACACCCGACCAAGAGCCAACGCTAACCGCAGAAAGCAATTAGTGTCATAATCTGCATGCCTGCGGTCACTTTTTGCGGGACACAAAAAACCTTTTGACGCCTCCACGGCCGTGTAAGTTCTCACGTTATGCGCATATATCAATCAGGAAACTTTGCAATCAATAACACTTCATCATGGCATGCGGCTTCGACTTCAGGTAGGTCGCCGGACCAATGCACCATGCACCAGCACCATGCCATGCACCGCGCATCTTACCAACCTCTTTGTCATTAGTTTGGGGCTCTGCTGCTGCTCTGGAACTCACACGTCGAGTAACATATTAATCACGAAAAGTAGTACTCAGGCTAATTAATTAATAAAAGGATGCGCTCGATGGCCCGTCCGAATGGCCCGTGGGCGGAACTACATATTGACCCATTAGCGTCGAGGATGCATCAGTGCGCGTGTGTGTAAATGAAAGTCCGCTCTGACAAATGGGTCAGCCAAGTCGTTACAAGGCGAAGTTTTTACTGATAGCGTATCACACTTGACGAGAGTGCTTGTGCCTGGGCTGGATCGTGGCGAGCGCGCGTGAGCGATTGTTATGTGTGCTCATTCATCAAAATGAAATCGTAAAATCTTAAGAGAAGTGTGCTACGCTGCGGCCTTCGAAATGTCTCATAAAACAAAAACAAGAAAGAAAAAAAACCATTCCCGCCTGACAGCCGAGCGAAAAAGGAGGCATCACGTGCCAAATGACTTCTTAAATTAATGTCCGAAACATCTTTGGTACCAATGTCCGCCATGGGTGGTCTTTTCGTTTCACAAAGCTGCGCGCGTCCATTCCGTGAGGGAAATAAAAACGCGCAAAGCCAAAGGCGTTGTCATTTATTTGAGCACCAGCGATTTGGAGAGTGTTTAACTTGACCGAATGTACAAAAAAAGTAGATGCGGAAGGAGGACGGTGGGTCGACTGAAGGCCGTTAAAGGTTTAGATACTTAAACTGGGGCGATCGAAAATTTGTGGACGCACTTAGTGGTCTCTATAGCTAATTGCTATACTTGTGACTGACTTTGATTGAGGTAGCGAATGGGATTATGTCACGGAGGCGCGAAAAAACACGAAAACGACATGCGTGGTTTTTTATTATGCAACTGTAGTCTAGTCTATGACTTTGCATGGACCTGCAAGCATAGCACGAGCATGAGCCTCATGATGCCAGTGATGCGTTACTGAATTTACACTAGTTTTTAACCTGCACACTAAATAATTTTGTGGGTGACAATAAGCAATTTTGTGTGGAAATGTCGCCATTTTGAGTTTGAATAATGTTGTCCGGTCACTAAAATTGATTAGTATTATCGCGGAGACTGACTCCGACTACTTTACTTTGCTTCCCAAACCTTGAACAGAATACTTTTGGCCATGTGGTGAAAGTCGAAACCTTCTCTCGGGCAGAATTGCATTGACATAAGTCATCCCTGAAAGACCCGACAAATGCAGTTGTCTACCGCAGGTATAAATCCCAAATCAGTAGTCATTAGGCACAAAAACATTCCCTAACCCACTAGCAAGTCAAATTTGTACACACGAACCCGAACCCGATCTAGATACTGGATGGGATAAAATTTGTGTGTCCTGTCCCTTTGTCATGCCTCCATCATCATCGAAAATATTTGTTCGAAAACCACTTGATGATGTATGTCGGTGATGATGACAATCGAAAAACTGTTTTACCCGAAAATACCCTTTGGATTATGTTGTTCTTCCTTGATGCTAGGAGTGGGGTTACAAATATTCCACATCTCACTCGTGGTGGTCCATCTCGTCTCAATGACTGACCGATGGACCACAAAATGATGACAGGCCATTTAATGGACCCACCGCCGCACAATGCCTTCTTGTTCTTATCTAGGGTTCATCACATATTGCATATATGTAGTAAAAATGTTTCCTCTGATTTATGGCCTGTTTCTGACATTCCATGTCGCCGCATAAAAGGAGACAAGACACACGCTGTATATTTATCGGCTCTTAAATTTTGACAAAATCCTAACCTAACTATTTGTGATTGCGATTTCTGTGCGCATTGTGCAACGGCGACGCGGCGCTAAAAACGTTGCTAATATCTAAGCGCTTGTCAGCGCTATATCAGCGGCACTTACTCAATTGGCAATTGGAATGAATCGCACACACACGAATGTGTGCCACATATTTACAAAACATCGCTGATGCGAAAGATTAAACGAAACGACTGCAGTTCACTAAACCGCGACCAACTGGGTGAATCACCACCACCCAACGAGATCCATCTACTACTATATATTATTCCACACCAAACATCCATGATCCGCCCAAGGAGTTTGGGGGAGCGAGACGTGCAGTGTAATTCGCAATCGCTGAGTTGAAAAAGCCGGTTACACACTCTGCCGAATTTGGTGGTGTACACTGTACTCCGGCTACACGCGCGGTCAGTCGAGTGCGGTGTGAGGCAACCGAATGTATCCGAATGCAACCGACCGGTATCTTTTATTAATAGTTTTCTGGTAGATATTCTAATTTTCATTGCTTTGGAGCGTTTGGCGCTCCACACTCGACAGTGAAGCGTGCCGCTTGCATGCATCTGCAAAGATCGACATTAAGCGCTGCCGATCTCCTATTATTACTTTGTACGTGTGCTCGGGTGCATGGCGTACACCGGGCACACATCGGTTGCAATAGATATCTTTTCTTGTAGCGTTTTGTGAGCAGTGATGCCATTTAAGTGATTTTCATCTCTATTCGGCGGGGGATTTAAATTGCTGCCTCATTATTGATTCTGTAGATGATTTTCGTCGGCATATCAGTGCGGTTGGGGTCTGACTATGATTCGCACGCACTGTTCGGCTTTATTGGCATTGATTGTGGAGTATACGTTGTATGAGGGAACTTCACTGGTGTAGAGGACTTAAACTTGATGGTATTTTGAACTAAAATGTATTTAGGTGCTGCCATTAAAAATGTGGGTAACCATCTAAAAGCTATGAATGGTCGCATTTAATGTTTGATATTTTTAAGACGTCAGTTACAATTTTGGCAGCCTATATAAATGGTGTTCCGAAATGCACGCAATATTTTTATTTTTATCCAATTGTTGGGTAAAGTGCGGCCAACCTTAACAAAAAACAGCGTGACAGCTGACAGTTGGGGGTTTTTCAAATTGGAGCGCTAAACGGAAGGACAAAGGGTTTTTGTTGTTCACATTCCATGTTAAAGCTAAGTACTCTGCTCGAGCTATAATTTTGCCTCCAATGCAAAATTCTCTCCAAGATTTAGCTGAAATAAGCGAATCCCTTTAGCTGAGTGTGAATGGTATGCAGCTTAAGCTAAATAATCAAACTTTTGTTTCAAAATGTACTTCTCATATCTGTCAGAGTTAAGCATGCCCGTATAATGGGCCGCACATTTTCACAAGCTAAATTTTGACAGATCGTTGTATTTGTGAGCTTTTGATAAGCTTTTTCAATGAAGAGGTAGATGAGGAATTCTTAGAATCTGAAATGTTTGAGAAAATTTAATTTTCACACGAAGTTTTATTTTTAAAGAACAATTTTTTTTCTGTGACACTTATCCACAGCGTATACTCTACGTCAAAATTTAGCTAGGATTTAGCTTATGTTTGGAGAGTAAAGTTAGAGAGCAGCTAAACCTTAGTTTAGCTCGAGCAGCGTACTAAGCTTAAACAAATTTTTGAAAATTCTGAAAGTTTGACAGCTCGCAATTTTCGTACTGTACCTACTTTGATGAGCGATAATAGGCTCATTCGCATATCGATGGATTTGTTTACTCTCAATCTTGGAGTTCAGAAAATCCAAGAATCATTGGTGAGCAACAAGTTCATCGGCGATTTGTCAATGTTTGGAGCGGATTTTGGCCTCGAGGCATTATAAGTCCATTTCTCTTTGAAAAATTGCCTCGTCAGGCAATAGCTTGGTAGGTATTTCCAAGTTCGTGATGGAATCCATCTCTTTTCATCGATTCCCTTGTGTGGGTTATTGCGACGTACCAAACTCTTGTATCTTGTGTGGGGTATTGCGACAAAGTGCGCTTTCAACAAGACCTAGCAACCTACCATAAAGAAATATAATCGAACCATGACTAGTTTCCTAGTTCCCTAATTTCCCGATTATTGCAACAATTATTGCCCGCATATATCACACATTTTAACGAAGTTGGACCCGTGTCTTGAAGTGGACATATTTAGTAAAGTATCATTTATGCACAATGGTTATGGAAAGTATCGACCAAAGATCCCCAAAGCTAATAGCTTCTTCTTTCAGTCGCAAATGAGAAACCATCTGTATGTACCTACCCTCAATTACTCAAAAATCCTGGCAATTTTCTCTTTCACAAGACCGCTCTTGCAAGTTGCCACACCGCCTATCGTCGCGTGTGCTAATTCAACAAACGCGCACTATCAGCAATAACAGGGTATTCCTTATTATAGTGTTTATAGGGCTTATAATATATACGAAAGCACTATAAGTCATAACGTTTGCGTACATATTTCAGCGCAAATTGCATTCCATCGGTGATGATGGGATCTCGTGCTAATACCTTCGGGTGGCTGCTGAAGAAATCTCTTTAGCCACACCCCGTTGTGCCGAGATGCAATTTCACGTAATATTGGCACCGCATTATTGGCATCGTCGAAAGCAACAACCGGCAACAAAAAGTAGTTGCCCCCAAAAAGGGTCAGGTATGCATTGTCCGTGCTCAGAATCAGCTAAGGGACGATCAAATAATCACCTGTATTGAGGATTGCGGTCTGTGCATATATATGCGTGGACTGTCGCCCCCAGAGAAATTCAATTAGAAATACCAACTGTGCCAACCAGATCCAGAAGAAGACACGCCATATCAGAGATCATAGGTGGAAAGTGCACCAGACGCAAACTGCGAGGCCTCAGGTGGGGCTCTACATGACGGGCGGCTTGTGTAACATCAAATTGGAACACGCTGCCAAGAGAGTTATTTGCGGCAGCATCCAGGACAGTATGCTTATAAATTTCCACCGCCGCCGCACCCGTTTGTGGATACATATAAGAGTGGCGATGCCATCAAATCTGACCTGCTTGGGAATATCTTGATTTTGCGCTCTCCATTGGGTGTATAGGAGCAAGGAATTAAGGAAACCTTTTTTTCTGGCTTTGTAATTGGACGTAAAAAATTGCAACACTGAGTGAGGTATGCATTTTGGGTTTTTCGCGGACCGCCAGATAGCCAGCCGCCCGCCAAATGCTGTACTGCCGTATTTCTCCACGTAATATACCTACTCGTGCGGATTCGTGTATAATTTCGGAATTTCCTTTCGTGCATCTTGGTTGGGGTCTTTCTTTTTGGCATTTTCGCTGAATTTACGCATCAGTGGCGTATGGTCGTGTCGTAATTTTAATCCGTTTTCGATCGCAGATAAGCAAATCCACATACTCGTACACAGAAGAGAAACTGTTTTTATTTTCAGTTTGGCGAAGCCAAATTACCGATTTGCATTGGGTCATGTATCTGACAGAAATTATACAGGAAGGTGGGTAGTTCCTGGTTCGACTGATCATTGGCACCATGAGCGCCTTGGAAATTGCATTTATTTGGACATGGATTTAAGGGATATATTAAAAGAATTTTATTTATTAGGTATTGTACTTAATTCGGTCGGGAATGACATGCATATCAGATGGTCGGTAAGGTAGTATATTTATTTGGAGAATCATTATTCGTGTAGTCCGTTGATTTCCTTATTTGATTTCAATCTGACGCGCATTATTTACTTAAGGACATTCTGCGATACCAATAATAATTTTTAGTGTTCAGGCGAAATTTTTCACACAAAATTGCATATTGTGACCTACAAAATATTTAGTGTGAATGTTTAAAATAATTGTTAGTAAGGCCCATTGGATATACCTACCAGCACATATATCTAAACCCGAAAGTAAATTCTATTTAAGAGCGATCTAAAGTGTCAGAGCACTGATAAAGTTCCTGGGCATTTTTCGTGAGTAAGCTTCATAAAAGCTGGCAAAAAATATATTTTCATACTAATCGACCTATGGAGTTATTAGTTCCTTCTGACGTTTTTTTTTTTTTTTTAATTAAACCGAATAAAATAATAAAACGTACAAAATTTACCTAATCAGTCAAATAGAATAAATAAAACTGGCATTTCCAAGTTCCCACCTTCACATTTTCATGAATTTCCAAAGTTATGTATGTATATCTGAATTTTTTATTTTCCTATTTTAATCACTTAAAAACGCTTTTAAGTTGCCGCATATGGAGAATTCTTCTAAAATACTTATATGCCTGCCTTTGGTCGCATTCAATTGCCCGCTAGACGTCTAGCACAAAATATCCCAGAAAACAAAGGAACGTCCGCGCTAGAACTCTAGCGCCAGCGGAAAAGTGACATTTAACATTAAATGGTGAAATGTAAATTTTTTTATATGGAGTTTGTTATGCCGCTAGTCCTCTTGCGGGCAGTGGAACGCGGCCATTGTTAAAGTGACGACCAATCTAGTTTATGCGTTCAGTGAAAATCTAGTCAACAAAAATTTATTGATAAGACAACGAATAGGCTTCCAATAAGATGTCCACTCTTCCATATTCGATATCAAGGAAATCTTTCCAGTATTTCTCTCCACCATTTTCGCTTAATTTTGACAGTTCGAAGTTTAGCAGAAGAATAAACAAAACCGACTAGAACTTCACCCATTTAGTGATTTTGATTCATTTCTTATTTTTTTTTCTTTAAGTTGTTAATTCATTTGATCTGTCAAAATAAAGTTATGGAAACATTTTTGTGTTTGCATTTATTCGCTAGCTTAAATTTTGTGGAGATCTTTGTACAGCGGGCTACAAATTTAGCTTGGACTGCGTATGTTCATCGGGATAACTTCTTTGCTTAGTTTTAACTTTGAAGATAGTATCGAACTGCGTACCAGGCTTTAATGAGAAAAGTACGGGAACGATTCTACTACATTTGAATAGCTTAAAGCTGGAATTTACTTTCAACGGAGTAGATCAACTAAACTTTTTTTTATGTTGAAACGTTTTCTTTCCCCGTTTGAGTTTTCGAATATTGCGCAAGTTGGTAGCACTCTTACTCGAAATAACATATATTTGATTGGCGAAAAAAATGTGCGAGCGGAATCTTCTTTCGAGGAACTCAAAGTACGAAACGTGAAGAGGATTTAATTCAATATGCGAGTTTTCTGCTCATTGTCAATTGGGAATATAATAAAACAACCCATTTAAAGTTTTTATGACGGACTACCCATAATTATGAATGTACAAATGGAACCAAACTTTAAACAATTGTTTGTAAAGTGTACAGATCTCAAACAGCAGCAGTTAGAGAGACTGTAATAAATTTTGAGCCAGATCGGAAGAGGAGTTGTTGCAATTCAGTTAGATTGACTTTACTTAGTTTACACAACGTCAATGTCCGAAATGTTACACACTCATCATTTGAAGTAAATGGTACTTCCATTTTGCGCAGCTTAAAGCCCTTGAAATTAACTTACAAATCGTTCAATAAACCTTAATAAAAAGCCAGCACCAACGTTGATGAGCAATTTAAAATGGAAACAATGTACATCGACGACAAATTTAATTACGAGTAATGTCACGGTGGCTTGCGCAATAATTATCTCCGAGTTTACTTACATAATTTACTTTTACGAAAAAACAAAAAATGGACGTCGTACGGTCCTTTTTGTGGGGTCACAAGAGTGTAATTAAGACCGCGTTTACACGGTTCGTCTTAAAAACACTTATGACTCCATTTTTTTTTCCTCCTCAGCAAATTGCAACAAATCTCCTCCGTGTCTACTCTTTAAATGTATCGCAATTATGTTTTATACTACAGAAAACAATGTCAAGACCATGTGCAGCAATAACTCTTCATCAATTACTTTTGGCCATAATTGTTGAACAAAGCGGCAAACCAAACCGACCAGGACAAGCAAATATAATGGGACCTGCACGCTGCACGCACACGCCTGCCGTGCTCCTGATGTGTGTTGCATGGAAAAATGTCACCGCGACATAAGTATCACGAGAAACAACGGGTTTCCGTCTTGCGCTTTTCACCGCCCATATATTAAAGCTTGCCCATCCGACCAACCTCAATTAAGCACCAACTGGAATTCAAAACATTTAGAGCCGAATAAAATCCGTCCGTTGTTGTGGTCTTTTGATGCGGGCGCGCAAGGCACATTGCGTTTCGTTGTACGCGTCTGACACAGATTCTGCAGCTTCAAGACGACATTTTTAATGCTGTGTTCCCCATCTCCAGAACAGCGATGCGTTTTTTACACAGAAGGACATTACAGATTTTGATACAAGTCGGGGGTTATCAGATTGAAACAGTTCGGATCGGTGGTGCCGGCTGGAGTATGCTCTTCTTCAACAGGCGCAGCAACATTCACTTGGAGACAAAGGCTGTGTTGTCAGCAATCACTGTCAAAAGATATGTCCACCAGGGCCTTTTTCGCCGGGTGCACGGTTGACGTTGTCATGGAATTCAATAAATGAGGTAATTAGTTGAATTACCCCAGAGTGACCCTCGGTCTGGGTGCCATAGTGTCCGCGATGATGTTTTCACTCGGATTTCTTGGAAGTCGATACTTTGATTGGCGTTTTTTTTTTTCTTTTGTCAGTAATAAATATTTATGGCTTATATTTACCGCAGCTAATTAGTTGGGATTGTGATGCTGTAAAAGTTGCAAAGGCTGGTGTTAATGTTATCTCCAATCGAGTGTCATGTTTTTTTTTTGTACCGCGATTCGTATAAACTGATATTGGCCAGAGATTGGGATGCAAATATTGTAGTCATACGAGTCGACAGTGACACAATCGGGTGGGAAAAAAGTTCAAAATTGCAAACGTACTGCCGTCAACAAGCCAATAGTGTCTTAAAATGGACCTGTTCATTGATATTGGGACGCAGAGTATCACCACACAGTCCATTATTGTCCAAACAAAGGAGGAAAATAGACAAGCACATTCCTGTGAACTTCTAATTGGAAAATCTTTTCAAATGTCACAAAGTAAAATAAATTAATTAGCTGGGTAAGTACTAACGCACTGCATCCGCAATTTGAATGCGCGAAATTTTGCAAATTCTCTCATACGTGAGGCTGTATCGATTTGTTGAAGCTCACTAAATTTGCATATGACCCGTCATGTATTATGAAAGTTGCAGTCTCAAAACGTGTGACTTCTCAAAGTTTGTATTTTGTCGACATATAAACTTTAGCTGTCAGAAACTGCTAAGGTAATGTCAGTGCAATTTAATTTATGTTTACTTTGAACCAAATTGTACGCTAGCTTAAGCCCACTTAATCGTATAATTCATCTCCGAAACGCAACCACAAGAATGGAGAATCCTTTTTTTTGCTTAGTAGCACAAAAAGGCAACGTTATCGATCCATACAGCAAAGAGCAGGTGAAAAGAAAGAATCGCTATTCCAGTTTCAAGTCGGCTTCGCTGCCGGCATCAACTTACCACTCCCATGTATACCATTACTAAGGCTAGTTGCAGAGCCGCATTCTACCATCAGTCGGCTGCGCTTTGTGTCTCGCGATATAATAACCCAACCTACTCTCGTGCCAGGCCATGCAGCCACAATTAAGACAGCATATTCGAGAACTCCAGTTTCCAGAAACGACCCCATTTTAAATAAACATTTCGTAGCTTAAATGCTACCATGTCGTTACATTATTCTCACAAAACAAGATAATGGTAAATAATGTTTACATGTAGCATCCCTTGAACAAGCCTTTCTTAACACTGACACATGTGAATACAGAACTCCATCCTTGTTCCAGGCCATCTTCCATCAGACTCCAAAAAATTAAGCATAATCTTACAATTTAGCGGACAAACATTGTGTCCCGTACAACGGCCATAACACTTACGTAAATCACTTCAAATTCATAAATATCGCCGGACATGAGTTCGCACTCCACTACGAATCGCAATTTACACTCTTGTTTGCCCGAAGATTAGCTTCCGAAAGAGCAGGACGCAATTAGACCGGCATTCGACAAGGTGCTAAAAGAAGACAATTTTGTTGTGATTGCCAAGAGTGTTGGATACTGGCTGGGATGCGATCGAAGCCGCAGGCCGTCCCTGTTGTTTTTTGCGCTTTAATCACAAATTTCAAAGAACATGCGCACCGTAATTGCCAACTACGTGTACGTATGTATGAAGCCTGCGCAACAGCCGACCGGCCGGCTTTACATGTATATCGCCTCTGTACCATAATCTCGCGCCAGTCACCTTTTCTCTCGCCCCAACGACACCGCAACACCATGCTAGCCATCAAAAGGTGTCGTGGTAAATTGCCCACTTATCAGGATGCTTATTTTAAGTTATTATAATGTGCTTTCAAGGGCTTTACTGGGACCAGACACCAGAGTATATGACGCCTTAATGATGCACTAATGCGGGTAATGAATGAGCTCCATCAGGAGACCACAAAAATAACGCCATAATCAAAGTTTATTGTTTTAAATAACTATGGACGAGTATGTTGCTCTGAATGTAAAAATGAAAATCTAATTTCGCAAATGTCTAGGGTTGTCCTGGTAAATTGTTACCCAGATATCGTATAAATTTGTATTCGAACTCTGAACGTTCTGAGGTCCAGTCTCAATATAAGCTTGTTGCAGTGACAAGTCGGTGACAGTGCGGCCAATCGCTGGTAAAGAAGAATGTTAACGTTGTTTTTACTTGAATTTTGGGTTCCAGTTTTCGCCATTTCCAAATTGAGTAGTTACACCCAAACTTGACCTTGAAATGTAGCTTATAAATTAGTGCACGAAATTATACAAAGGAAGTTAACAAATTGAACATAATCTCGTCCAAGACGAAGTTTTTAATCAATTCACAAAAATTGAACACAATTTCATATTTCAAGTGTGTAATAGAACTAAAATCGATTCAAATTTGATTATTAACGATTTATAAACTCCAAGAGAAGAAGGAGAACCCATAAGTGTTTCATTTGCCTACTTATTTTGTATTTTTTCGTCAGCATTTTTCTGACAGATGGTAATGGTGCCTTCCATACGAGTACACTATATGTTTCCTCTGCTAGGATTTAGGAAAAAGAATTATTACAAAATGCGCTGGTCACTTTCATTTTCGTCAATGCATTTGACTTATTTGACATTATAGTAGAGCACATTTACATTGACATAAATCTGCAGATTCGGTACAACTGCCCGCGGTGTTCACAACAAAAGAAATGCAAGTAAAATCAGTTGAAAGGGGGTAGAAATCGGAGTCGAACAGTGACGGAGATATACGTCTGAAGCTTTGCAAAAAAAATTGACATAAGCGTCATTAACGTCAAAGCAAGTCCATTTTTATTTAATAGAAACACCTCTTGATATTTATAAGTATCTTTATTTACTTTATTTGTCTTTTTAGTTTTGAAAAAAAACTAAATAATCGAGTATTTCCCGGACTGATGTGACTTAAGCATTTATTGTAATATTTTACATGCTATGTGACACATACCAATACTAACTTTTGAAACTTTTTTAATATAATAAGAGTCACTGTAAAAGTATCAATAGGGTATTTCGCGACTACAGTACGTCAGTAGGCCTGTTTTTTTAGCTTCGTTCTCAGCAAAGCAAAGTAAAGTAGAATTTTCAGCACGCAATTACAACAATTAGGCTCTACTTGACACTTCGAGACTCGCAGTAGTTATTGTAATTTGCGTGCTGAAAATCTTACTTTACTTTGCTTTGCTGAGAACGAAGCTCAAAAAAACATGCCTAGTGTCAAATAAAAAGAAAAGCCGAGTGACAGCTAAAAAACTTGTAGGAAAATAAAACAGATTTTAGAAAAGTCTAGTATTAATTGAAAAATGATATTTTTCAAATGTATTAAGTAAAAGCCGTAATGTTAAAGTAAAGGAAAATGTGCGCCTTTTAACAATATTTGAACAAAACACTACTCTGGCCATTATAAACCGGCTTTGTTATCCTACAAGTTTTTTTTTGACGTTTCAACCAAAAAGATAACCCATCTGTGAAAGGATGGGCTTAGCGAAACACTCTATTGTCTTTCCTCCAGTCAAACTGCAAATGTCAAAACTCTAATTTCCTTTTTTCTATATTGGGCGCATACAAAAACTAGACTAGATGCCACCTGAAAGGCAATTTCCTACATCAGCCACATATGTGACCTGTTCATTTAGTACTCAGTCACGAATTCCTTCATTAGATTCGTTGGCTACGCCTCCATAAACGTCAACTGAAAAAGCTGTTCATGTGACCGATCTAGGCCAATCAAAATTGAGACACTTCAAGCCAGCCAGCTGTCAGATGTACTAAACTAGATGCTTGAACGTCCCCATTCTCACTGCAAAGTTAAAATCCAAATAAATTAATCTGTTGATGACGAATAAATCACTCGTTTGTCGTTTTGAGTTCGAATAAATCACTAGTTTGCCGTTTTGAGTTCTTCTTCAGCGAAATTGATCCAGCTCTGATATTGATATTAAAAGGCAATAAAGCGACTCGATTCTATTTAACATATTATAATTCATTTATTTCAATACGGAAAAATTATAACCTCTCAGAAGGGCAGAAGAAAAAATGTGTTTTGATTTTTAACACTTCAAAAAAGCGAAAAACTATACAATGAGAAAGAGAGAGCTGTGATGGTTGTATTCAGAGATACAACACCTCGTTTTTCTTAACATTTTTGTATAATTTTACGAATGCAAATCACAATTTGTTTATAAATGAGGAGCTCGCTTGTTACTCCGAATAGTATTGTATTATGCATTCAACTGACACTGCAAGGATTCAAGTCTCAGTGTACTTCTATTTTATTGGATTGCCACGCCAAACATCGCAAAGATTGTAAGAACTTGTCGTGCGGAATGAGTACGTGCATGTATGCACTCATGGCTGTCTTATCGCATAATCATCGACGGAAATAGGTGTGTTGACTTCCGAATTGACGTCGAAAAACGTCGCCGCAGGTTTATCAGTTTCCTCTAGCAATATGGGGGACTGCAAGTAGATAATTGTTAACACTTGCGCCAAAACGAAATGTTCTGCCTCCCTCTTTCCAATCGTTTTAATAATATTATGTAAGCACAATTTATCTCTTCTTAAGTTAATCTTTAAGCCTCTCTTCAGCGGATTATGATTTATAAAAGCGATTTTTATTGCGAAATCTATTATAGAAACGTGGTATGTTTTGAGACACTTTTTCCTTCAGCATACAGCTATTTCTTGGCGTTCTTTTTACACGAAAATTATCCATGACTATCCACTTCTTTTTAAGCGAGCACCCACTGTGTTAGTATTCCATTCGCGTGCGCACAAACTTCTGTTTATTCGGCTCGAACCAAGTGGGGTAACTTTTGCTTCTCACGATCGCACATGACGATGACGAAGAAACCATTAAACTCTGACGCAAGTATAACATTTTGTGGTTCCTCGTCCCGCCCAATAGATTATTCCCACACATGGGAAACACGTATTTTGATACAAATATCCGTACAGCTCGTATGCATAGTGAAGTACCATGTACATGTACACACACCGCGTTCTCGTCGCATCTCTATTTCTATATATAAAGATAGCCGGCGCATGCATGTTCAACTTGGATGTTAGGACGACCCTGGTCCCTGGCTGAACGTGAGGTCGGAGTTGTGCATCTATACGTGCGCATCTCGGATTTAATTTCATTTCACTTGCACGCGCTCATGTGCAAGATCACTGATTGTATTGTGTTACCCCATAGAGCGGACCTGGGCGGCAGCGATGACAATTTTGTGTTGCGCACACACTTGAACTTAGAACTCCAGCCGATTCTATTTTCAGTTGAACATTTCTGTTCACATGCGCTGCGCATCCCAATCTGATGAAGGTCGCACTCTAAACGCACTCGCTGTTCGAAGCTAATCTATCAAAACAGACTTTTCAGAAACAAATTAATAAATAAGGAGATAACCCACAGCCACACGTAAAAGGAAACAACAAAACGGAGCCACGCACGAGCCTTGGGAACTTGGAATCGCGAGCCGTTCTCACGGCCTTTATATGACTTCTGGAATGAGAGGAAACCAAAAAACCGACAAAATAAAGAAACAAAAAGGGAAACAAGAAAATTGCAAGCAGAAATCAAGGAGCACGATAGTCGAATGCCAGACTTTTGCCCACAATACAACTGCAAGAGGTATAGGTATAAGCGCGACAGGCACACGAAGCCTTTATCCTCCTGAATGATGCTTCTGCTGCTGCTGCGGCGGCGGCACCGGCTGATGATGATGATGATGTATAGATCCATTTAGAGTTCGGACGTCGATCGCCGTCTACGTCGTTGTCCTCGTCGTTGTCGTCATCATCATCGCCAAGCGAAATGTGGCTCCTCTGCCGGCTCCAAAAGAACCCCTTCCCAAAATAGATCTCGAATGCCAGCACCACTATGCAATCCACATCACGAAACCATACCCGCACACAGCAGTGTTCGCGAATGAATTGCAACGATCAGAACGATGATGATGGCACTCGGATGATGATGACGGCGATGAAGGTAAAGGTCTCAACTCACCGCACGGTCTGGGACAACAGACAGGAGTCTCACGACTTGCTCAGATCCACATCTATAAAAGGCAAAAACGTACACGGTGCATTGTTGAAGCGTGTGCGAGATAAATGACCGAACGATCCAGCGATCGCGATCATGGATCGTGGCAACAGATCCATATGCAACTACCGACCGACCGTCCGTCTGATGATAGCTATACCTATGCCTGCCTATGCTCGCCAGGCAAAACGTGCATCATGGGACGCGCAAGCGCACCTCGGCGGCCTCAGCTATGACCAAGTACAGCACAAGCGCAGCCGCAGCGCGCAGCTCAGTATAGAGAGGACTCGCTGTGCTGCCTTGTGTCGCAAGCTGTTTTAGGTAAATCAAGAAAGGGGCAACTTCACTTGAATAAAAGTGCCAAGAAGATGGTGGTACATTAATCCCAGGATCCATATCTAACCATGGTATGTATATTTACTCTTTGGCTGATGCGCATGCCGAAGCCCAGTCTCTGGTCGTTGGGCTGTGTGAGTGTGTTTATTGTGGAGTCCGTTCGTCTTGATTGCTTCATTTTTTTCAGCTTGGTATCTATTTGTCTCTAAGCCATCAATGGGAAGCGCATGTGAGTAGTTCCATGGTCATGGATCGTATCTATACACCATGCTCACTATATAGGACTAGGTATAAAGTGTTGTGACTCGAGTCGAACGTGGTGGCATGACTTCGACTGCAATCATTCGAGAGGCAAAGCTGCATCCGTGCTCAGGTATGGTGTGTGTGTGTCTGTTGTTTCACGGAGTCGCGCGAATGTTTGTAATTTCATTGATCGTGCGCTTGATCGTATAGATAGTAATCACGTTGAAAGCGTGGAAAGTTATCGACTCTAATTCTATAGAAAAGAGGCGGTTATAATCTAATAGCGACCGCTCACGATAGGGCTTTGATGATTATAGGGGGTTCGGCTAATGATCGTTTTTTTTTTTTTTAATAATTAGTTCGGTGGGATCTCATTTGTTCATACCCATTTTTGTCGAAGTTCCATTTGGCTCTGGCAGGTTTTTGTCTTTTCTAATAGTTAGAAGGTAAATTTGGAAAGACTCAAATCGATCAATTGAGTTGACCGGAGTTTATGAATTTGACTCTGCTAATTGTAAAGCTTACGTCGTTTACTGAAAAAGGATAAAATAATATTGCACACGCCTTCGCATGCTATTAGCAATTAAGTCATGAATATGACAGTCAACTACTGACAATCGACGCTTATATAGGGGACGTTTGAAACACTACTTTTTTAAGTTTGATAGCAGGTAAAAGTCGAATGTCTGCATTTTGATTGGCCTAGATTAATCACGTGAACTGTTTCCAGTTGACGTTTGGATGTGAAGCCAACAAATCTAGTGACCATTTTCTTAACTGAGTACATATCTTCAGTTGACATTTCGTATGTGTGACTGTCATAGTCAAAGTGTCATTACCAGCCAATCTAGTTATTTAGTTTAGTTAAAATATGGTCCGAACAAATTTAGACGACTAGAGTTCTATGTCCCAAATGTAATTTCTGTACTACTGGTACTAATGCTCTAGATCTAGAGTACATTTCTCCATCTGCAAACGCGACCATTACAACATGAATGTATATAGTCAAAAATGTCCTGCAAAGCATCCTTAAAATAAAAGATGATGAATGTTAATTTGTTTTAACCGCAAGACGTCTAGCACAGAAGGATCAGTTAAGGCACCAAATGACAAAGAACAGAAACAGAATCCCTTACATTTGCAACAGAAACAGAATTAGGAACAGAACTTTTTTTTTTCAGCAACGGAATTTAGCGACAGAAAATTGGTTGTTTGACGACAGAACGTAAACAAGTCTATATTGATTGTTTCTGTTGCTGCTAGCCAATGCCAATGCCAATTTATCATGGGGGGGGGGGGGGGTGTTTTTTTTTGTTTGGATCTTTCTGCATCGTATTATTGTATATTGTGGTGACCACGTATTAATAACAAACGAAATATGAAAAAAAGAAAGTTTTTAGTAGACGAAGAGGAGAGTAATAAAATGAAACACAATTTGACAGAATAGGCGGCAGACATGTTTTTTATGGATCTGTTTCTGTTTCAGTTTTGTGTAGCTGAGCGAGCAACGCAAACAGAACCAGAATTTGCTGCAGAATGAAAAAACTTTCTGTTCTGTTTCAGTTTCTGTTCCTGTTTCTGTTCTTTGTCACTTGGGGCCTTTATAGCTCTGGCGCTAGTGAAGGAAAAATACTTGCGATTCTTTTGATAGGCGTGTTTTTTTTAGCTTCGATCACTGAAAATTTAAGTGGGATTTTTAACAAACAATTACAACAACTACTGTGAGTCCTTGAAGTGTCAAGCGAAGCTAAAAAAATACACCTGATCTCAAAATTAAATGTATTTCCCATGAGATCGTTAATTTTGAATCTTTATTAATTCACTCTATTTCGCTCATTGGTCAAAATTTTGTTTAAACTTGTTTATTTTCCAATTGAATTACATTGACTGCTAGTTTTTCTCTCCTTTTTTTCGGTATCTAGCTGATAATTTTCCACCAGATCTAGTGGATAGCGATTAATGGAACGCGACCATTTGTTTTCACTCCAGCGCTGAATAACCCGCTAAACACTAGAAGGATTGAAAAGTTCCCATTTAAGAAAATTAGGTCTTTGATCGAGTACAAAAATGATTGGATATAATGTGGTTTCCGATTGGGCTTCTTCATATTTGCTCTCAGATTTCAGATTTCGTGTATCTTATCGAACATAAAATCGTCACTTGCTCTTTTTTGTGTTGATATTAGTGCAGTTCGAATATGTGTAGCCTTCGACACTTTTCTAGGCATTTTGCATTCACTGGTTAAATTTTATATTAAAACATTCGAAGATTGTGCCCAAATAAATAAATTAAACATTTCTCATACATAAAATTGATCAGAATATTGGATATTATTGATCCTTCTAACAATCATTTGAAAAAAATTCACTTCCTTCGACCATATCCAAATTTAAATCCGGAAAAAATAAACTAAGTCAACAAATTCATTGCAACCGCACAGGCACATCTATTGAATGAACCAATTGAATTGAAAAACTGAAAGTGCGACTCGTTTTGCATACCAAACATGACAACGACAAAAAAAAAAGGTCGACATGCGAGTTGACGACCGAAGACTCTATACTATTTTGACGGTAAAGACTGAAATTATACCACAAAATGACAGACGTGAACGAATTCACATTCTCAACGTCAGTTTTAAGAATGGCACAAGTGAAGGAAAATAAAAAATCAGCGCATATGGCGGCAGCCAGCCATATTACAGATTCACAAATGGCACAGATTCGATCACACATGGAATTGTGTGTGTTTTTGTCTGCCTTTAGAGGAGATAACAAGATTTTGTGTCGTCATATTCGCTGGATCGATCGATCGTATCGAATGAAAAATTCAGCACGTGGATAAAATTGAGGGCGGAATGTTGCCCCGCCGCATATATCAATTTCTTTACAGTTTAGGGCGCCATCATCGTGATGACTTCAAAGTATCAAAATTCAGACATCGATTTTTGTTGCCCATCTGTATCGCAGCGGAGGCGGCGGTGTTCTCCCAAATAGACTTAGATCTATGCCCATTAAGGCAATGTGCCTTATGTTGGTCGCAAGAGCAGACGAAAAATTCCATATGATGCTAATTGATTTGGGCCTGTTGCCCACTAAGGAAGGGCAGATGTTTGATATGAAAGCTCATAATCTTGTCGGCGTGCGGTCAAAGTCGACTTCAAGGGAAAACCCTTGCTAGGATTTCTAGGACATACGATCGTCGCACATATTCGCGGAATAATATTCCCTTTGGTCTTTTCCGAAAGTCAAAATGAGGATGGCGTGCATAGGTACATATGGGTGGAGCAGGTGCGATACTGGGACGGTTGAGTAATTACAGGAATAAGAATAAACTACATAAATGAATAGAAAAATAATCTCACTCCTGTAAGTTGGCTGCCATCCGTAGCGTAACGTATTATTTGCCGAGTCGCATTTAAAGATAGCAATTTTTGTACTCGTACATGACATTCTATAGACCACATTATACCATCAGAGGTGTGTTGCATTCCTCCGACATCCACTTTCATGATTTTCATACCAGACTTAGAGTGGACATTAGTGAGGGTGTCTGTTGACATCGTGCTGGCATAATTGAAAGAAACGAACAACAATTCCATTCTAAATTCATTCCCGCGATTCTTCAATTTCTTCTGTCATCCATAGACGGCCAACGCCTCGGCGAACACTATAGAAATCCACTCGACTTACGCATTCCTTATACGCACGCTTGCGCGACGCTATACCTGTGTCGTGGGAAGAACTATACCTACTCCACTAGTACGTACAGTTTGTGCTCTCGAATTGCCTTTTATATCACATTTATATGAATCGCTTTTTATTCTGCAACAGGATTGTTATGGTACTTAAAATGAGCATTTGACATTTGGATTTGGCCTTTTATATTCTTGACAAAGTATTATTTAAATTTACAATGTTCTCTGAAATATAATATATAACGACAAGTGGGTATTTTTTATTCAATATAAAAATGTCGTTCCATTCCATTGTATGTCCATTTTAGCATATTGCAGGACCAATATTTGTTGACAGCAATCGATTTTTGTCCATATATGACATAAATTTAGCCCCATGTAATCTAACTTTCTTTATTGCCCTTTTAGTCCAGAAGATACGCTGAAGGAAACTTGCAAGAAGCTTGGGAAGGAAACTGAAGGAAACTTGCAAGAAGCTTGACAAACTTCTCAAAAGATATTAGGGGCTAAAAAAAACATTAAAATTATGTGTCAATGGATTCAAAGGCAAACAAATTAAAAAACACTAACAAAAGTAGAGATGGGATCTGTGATAAAATTCAGTAGTACATAATATAATGTTAAATAAAAGTGTACGTCCTATTTTCTTATGGGGAATGTGTTTTTGTACAGTAAAAAGAAATGTACACAGCCAACAAAATGCCGTTTTTGTTCCATGTTACTTACATCAAAGTCAATTGGGTAACAACTATAGAACTACTAACAACAACTATTCTTTGCAATTAAATTCATATGTCTTTACAAACCAGCTTACAATATGAAAAAAAATCAGCTTGGCCCCCAGCTAGAACTTCGAGCATAAATCAAAAGACATTTCATCTAAAATGTCACATCTCATCAAATGATCGACACAAACATTAACATAACACAGCACATTTTTATACGTAACTCGCGCGCTCGTGGCATACCCCCAATTTATTTCACCATACAAAAAAAAAAAACAAAAAAACTCTTGTGCGGCGTGGTTGACTTCTATGTGGGAGATGGTGTACGCGTCCCGCGCTTCATTAGCCATCACAATAATGATAAGCACGACGGCAATGGCATCGGTTGCAACCAACTATTTACTCAATGCCTGCTTCATATGGAAGCGTCAACCAGCACAGCAGCCCATACCCTCAGCGCTGTGTGTGAGCATCATCGTCGCTGTCGGTCGTTAAAGAGCAAGCACTCACATTTCAACTTTATTAATTTCGGTTTACCCCTCTCGCCCATCGACCACCTACAGATTCGTTTTCATAAGGTAACTGACAGAAGGAGGAGATCTTTACTTTGAATGGACTGTTTGTCATGTCTTCGCCATTGTCAAGACCAAGCGATGTGTTTGTGTATCGTACGAATATAAATGACAAAAGATATTAATATAGAAGAATTGGAAATTTGTGTTGAAGACATCTCTGCGGGTGGCTGGTTGACTGCCTGCTGTCACACCGGGGTCAGAAGTTAGCTAGAGCATCCGAAGTCAAACGGGAGTTCAAATTGCAATTGTGTGGGGGCTAACCACAAAAAAAAAACTCTTATGGTTTGTGGTCCAAACCATAATAAGAGTTTCGCAAATGGTTGGCGAAAATTAACGAGTAATGTCAACAATGTCTGCTCGAACTGTTAGCAATGTCAATCAAAAGAGATTTATACTTGGACATGTTGTTGGCGCGTCCTTCTCATTAGCTATGAGCTGATTCTTTGTATCTGCTCTCTATGCTGAACTTGTTTTGTAAAACGCACTTAGCTGCGCGCTCTTTACATGAAGAGGGAAACTGATCTGATTAATATCGTCTTTCCTAGGCTTTTCCGTGACTTTCGACAGCTGATTGCATCATATTTTGTTTTTATGTTTTGCTTTAAAATGTTTTACGTATTATATATAATGTAGGTCATACCAAAACTTCGTATTCTTGGAAGTGTGTATGCCATATGCAAAATGGTGAGTTGACATTTTTCATAGTATGAAATGACAAATGCTCACAAAAAGAACCGCACATCAAGTATAGGTACCCATATTTATTGCAATAATTCGAAATCTCTAAAGTGTTTCGCAGCGTTTCGCAATTGACAGGTAAATGATTTAAATTGGTTTGCATAGATATCGCCCAAAATGCTGCAACAGTTTCGGTCATATTTCAAAAATACCAAAAAACCGATGTCTTATTTTAGGGTTTGCTTTATTATTCTTTTCTTTTTATGTGGTCCATTCGCTTCGCCTGATTATTAATCGCGTGCAGTTTGAATGCCAGAAGATCAAAAGAAGAAAAATATATAATTTGAATGAATGGCCCGTCTCACAGAGATAGAAGTCAATAAACTGCATGAAAACCAGATTGACCCAGATGCCGTTGCCTTGTGGTTTTCCTATGGGCACTTTCTATTTAGCTACAAAAATAAAAACATATTCTTGTTTGTTCTTAGTGTATTTTTTAGAAAAAAAAAGTGTCAACTAATTATTTGGGTACACCCCTGATATCAAAAAAAGAAAATATATTTATCAACGAGAAAAAAATCAATAATGTAAATGATGTACTTATATTGGAACAATGCACGCGTTTGTAATAGGAAAACAATGACAAAAGTCCTTTACATAATTCGATCAATCCAATCGGACAACTGACTAAGTTGATTGGTTTTTCCCGAACCTGAATAGAATTGAATATTCTGACTGAGCTGAGCGAATTCAAAGTCCTTTCCTTCTTTGCCCAAAAAGATGGCCTTCGCCTCTGTCTCATCTACCGATTGCAGCTTACTTGTGCGAGTTTTTCGGATTATGTTCCTGCAGTTAAACGAAAATCAAATTCTGTCCACTAAAAAGTAGCGGCACTTACTCACATTTCTTTTTCCAGCAGGGTCTTGATGACTTGTTCGCTCTTGGCCATTTCCTCGTCTTGTTTGTTGCAAAGAACCATCACTGAGCAGGGATAGGTGGCAGTGTCCGACAGAATTGTGTACAGATAGCTAAAGAAATCTTTTAATGATTGCAATCTGCCCAAAGTATGAAAGAGCAACTCACTCAGCTACATCTCGCACATCCTTCTGTATGGTAACCGAATCGATGATGAAAACCAATCCCTTGGCTGTGTTCTTGTACTGGTCAAAGAACTTGTCGCGTACACGTTCATGACCAGGAATATCGATTACTCGAGCTGACAGACGTCCTGAGTAGTAATCACCAACATTCTCCGATATTGAGGTGAAAGTCTCGGGTACTTTAGAGTACAGAAGCTGTGTAAATATCACACTTTTGCCAGAATCACAGAGTCCAGTGAGAATAAAATTTTTTCTAGATGATGACCGCTTTTTATATATGAAAAATATTACTGCAATTAGAATATTCAAAGAAAGTTGTTAATTGAAATGACTAGTAGAAGATCATGCTGCGTTTTCGTACCAAGTAGTATGAGGCCAACGACCAGAGCGATCAGAATCTGCGAAAAATCAATTGAGACAGGTGTTACTGGGTCTTCTCCGTTTGTTTTTTTGCTAATTTTGTCCATTTTGAGTTAAAATCTTTAAATGAATTCGTTGAAATCGTTTCGTATTGCAGTGCTACAAACAAATATTAGGGAGGCAAATAGAAGGGAATTTGACAAATGATGACGGCACAAACTACTTGACACGCACTTGATTTTTGACATATGGGTAAATGATGCCAAGTTCCGATAAAACTTGGTTATCGATGCGAACGGGTTCAATTTGTTTTACTTAGGTAATCTTCAACGTTTTCGTATTATTTATTAAGTTGAAACTCGGAAATTTGCAACAGAATAGAACGCAACGGCTTTGCACTTCTACTTCGGATTGGACGGCATTTTGTTTTCGTGAACTGAAGTTTAGAAGTTTAGAAGCCAATTTGTAGACCTAGTTTTGTGGTTATACATTGAAATGCAAAATAGTTCATTGGCCAAAATAGAAAATATATACTAAATTAGACATGCACATAAACTAAAGGAGTCTATACTGTGCACAGATCACCTAAAAAAAGCATTTATACAAAAAGATTCGAAAAAAGAACTGTCGATTTTCAATGTCAAAAAAAAAATGGGTGTAGGTAGTTACACCCACCTAATTTAAAGTGTACCTAGTGCACCTGTTGAAATAATAAATATCAAATGAAACAGTTCTCTTCTTTTCTTGCTGTCAAATATTTTCGGGTTCTATTCTGACTTCTGACTGCAATTTTGTTATTCAAAATCTCAAGTGCAATTTAATTTGGCAAGAGGAAAAC
Source organism: Cheilosia vulpina (assembly GCA_916610125.1). Classification (NCBI taxonomy): domain Eukaryota; kingdom Metazoa; phylum Arthropoda; class Insecta; order Diptera; family Syrphidae; genus Cheilosia; species Cheilosia vulpina. The sequence goes on from OU744278.1 coordinate 52,142,794, forward strand.
AATATTTATAAATAATTATGATTCAAAAAATTGATATGTCTCTTCGTAGTTTTTACATATTCAATTCTAAATTGGCCAAAAGAGAAGGCGAGGTAAGTGCCAACGCAACGTACACCTATCACCTCAAATTGCATTAGTAAATTGTTCCCACAGGAAGAAAACAAAATACTTTTCTACTTTCCATCGGACATTGAGCTGGATACTAAAATCAAAGACATTGGCCTTAGCGAAGCGATTATTAAGTTCTCTGGGTAAGTTACTTCACCTTTCTATATCTTTTTTCAATATCGTTTTTTCTACCTCAAGAACATTTTTATCAAACGATGGTTGTAAGGCATTGCATACTCAGAAGACTACGCAGATATTCCTCCAACCAGAGAAGGATTTTTGGATGGTGTTGGTATGAAATAATTTTAACAGTCAAACCGATTTCAGTTGTAGTAATATCTGTAGTCTTAAAGGTTCTCAACGTTCCAAAGGAAATCAAAATGAAGGATGGAGTCGAAATTGCCGACTATAGGGGCGGAGAAGTCCACGACAAAGTATTTCGCGCTGTCCTGGAGCAGTGCTACAGAATGTTCCGTCTATTTGCTGGATTATTCACTTCGAATATGGTAGGTGAGACTGAAGAAGCGCAGGCGATTTACTTGCGGAATAAACTAGACATTTTCTACTCGAAGGCAAGCTACGCATTTCATACGCTGAGTTTTGGTTCACAGTCGTTCTTTTTTCTTTTAGTACGTTTTAACAATGAAACTACCCACCTGTGATATCTTAGATGCACTTCGCACCATTCAGTATATTCCACTCGAAAAACCCTTGTTCTTGCGAGTGCACAACTTTATAAACATGATTCAGGCAACATTCCCGACGGTTGAAAATACTGTGTTTTTGTATAACGAACAAGTTGTCTGGTGAGACTGTGGATTGCATCCAACGTGTCACTTATAAATGTTTGAATTTCAGCTCCAAGATAGATCCACACGATTTGTATTGCCTTCATGAATACCTGTTGGGAACAATATTTCCAAAGGCAACAAATATCGAATTAAGTGGTGGGTCGCTGGTGCGATCGAGCAGTCTAGACGGTAATCGCCATGGATCGTTTATAACAGGTCCAGCGAAGTCTGAGAACTTTGAAAACTCGGCCAAGGCCCCTCGCGTTCACCTAGCTACCAGCGATGATGGCTTAAGAATCATGCACTTGATTATCTATCGAGCTATGAGTGCAACGCTCTGCTTATTTGTTGACGGTAATTTAGGATTATTATAATTTCAAAGAGATCCTTTTCCATTTCAGGAGAGGGTTGGGCTAGTGCACAATTGATGCTACGCAATGTAATACTTTCAAACAATTTCAGCTGCAGTGACATTGAGTGATGACTTTTTCTTTGAACTACACTCTTTTATGGGACCACAACTCTCTAGCATCGCGTCAGATATTGGCGAATGTTTTACATCAAAAACGCATAACACCACCACCACAAGCAGCAGCGTACAAATTACCGACGCTTCTGACGCCATCGGACCTAAGTTCCTCTATATCAACGAACTAAGCTTGATCCACTATGGAAACATTTATGCTGACCACAGACGACCTAAAAGCTGTTCCATTCCAGCAAACGTAATGAATCTGATTGCTGATCTGCACCAAGAGAAGACCTCTGACAAAATCGAAGAAGTCCACATCAAGTGCATCAACGACTATTGGATCGTTAAAAAAAGCTCAAATTGGCGGCAATTTTACGTAATAATTTCCAACAACAAAGCAACTTTATTGGATATCACGAACGAAGCCAAAAGAATCTTTGACCAAGAAATTACAAATGATGTATTTTTTGACAAATAAACAATATTATTATAAAGATAAACGGTGTTCTCCAATTGAAACGTTTCTCCCTTTTTCTTCTATTCCCCGAAGATCCAAATAAATCTCAAGCAATTATCGAATTTCCCACATCTGCACTGGCATCAGAGAATCCACTACTCGACGTATTGTGCTTCTGTTTGATGATGTAAATCTTGCGATTCGACATGCACATGGTGTAGCTATGGTCGTCGTAAATGATTGAGATTTTCTCACAGCTACTCTTGGCCATAAAGTTTTCATCAATTCTAATTATATAGATTAATTTAGGTTAATGAGGGAATAGTGATCAAAAGAATGCTGTAAACTTGCGTTTCTGACATTTGCAGTAGCCCTATGAAAATGTTTGCGCTACGTTCATCGTTTTCAAGATCTCCACCTGATTCGAGAACAGCACCATCATCCTTGAGTACTAAATAACCGATTTGATTACCGATTTTCTCCATATTTTTGTGTAAATAAACAAAAACACAATAGTTCTTTTTGTTGGCGAGGATAAGAAAAGGAAATTCAACACACAGCTGATACGAAACGAAATGTCATCTTTTCGATATTTTTTATGTATAAACAATCGGAGGTAACAACGCAACGATACAAAATCGAGTTGCCAAATGCAAGCATTCCGATTATAGACCTGTTTTTTTTTGAGTTTTGATCTCAGTAAAGCACAGTAAAGTATCATTTTCAGCACGCAATTGAAACCAGAGACAAATGATACTGAGACCCCCAACTCACAATCCTCTTGCCGCTGGGCCCCTCAGTTTTTTTTCAAATTCGCCATTTTGTTTTCCTATCGGTGTTGTGTCAATTAAGAATCCGTGTGACATGCAAAAACATACAAAAAATACAAAAATAAATGCTGCCAACCTCGGCAACCGTGGGGAAATGTGCTAGAGTTCCGGAATACCACATTTTTACATTACTGAATGCCATTGGTTAGTAATTATATATTGTTAAAAGGCGAATAATTTGATTTCTTTGGTTAATAAAACTAGCTAAATGAGATGTTCTATATTCAAGAAACTTATTATGACAAATATTGTTACGTATTTTCTGCTTTTGAATATCATTAACTTCGATTTCATGTGTAAATTTTTCTTAGATAACTTAAGAAAATTTGCTCAAAATGTTTGCATTTTCCTTCAACCAATCTACATTGTTCATTTTTCATTAATATTTTAAGCAAATGTACACTTACCCATGAAAGAAAATATTATCCAAACGTAACGAATAATTTCAAATTTAACGGATAAAATTCTATGAACGCTGGCAGCAACTTTGCCCACAGCGGAAGTGGCATATGCAAGGTGCGAGCGTGTTGGTGAGTCGGAATTTTTAAAGTGACGAGACATTTGTCAATACGAATTTCTATGTAACAATACAAGCGCACTTAGCATTTGCCACCCCATAAAAATATAGCTTGTAGGCTAAGTAACGGGAAATCGGTCGGAGTTGGTGGTCTCAGTATTGTCTCTGATTGAAACAACAACGCTCTACTTGACACTTCGTAACTCACAGTAGTTGTTGTAATTGAGTGCTTATAACTCTAATTTACTTTGCTTTGCTGAGATCGAAGCTCAAAAAACACACCTTATAATAGGTATAATGGGGACATTGAAGTATCTAGTTTATTAAGTCTGACAACTATCTGGCTAGATGCATTTCGGTTTTGATTGGCTGAAATCGGTCATATGAGCAGCTATTTCAGTTGACGTTTATGGAGGGGTAGCTGACGAGTCTAGTCAATAAATTCGGACTGAATACTAAGGTGACAGTTCACATATGTGGCTGACGTAGAAAAAGTGACGTTCCCGGCCAATTTATGTTCCAATAATTTGTAGTTTCTTTATGCAGCGTTTGACGCGTTCAAAAATAGATTGCAAAAGTTCACGCAATAATTGAGCTATTACTGCGGTGAGTATAGAAAATAAAGGTGGTGGCCATATAAATATCTAGTTCCACGCTTTAATGGGGTAATTACTCAGAATTTCATTTTCCTCCAAATCAGTGGTCATAATCGAAAGATAAACTCAAAAACTTTTTTTAATCGTTGATTCGGGGATACACAAACCGAACACAACATTTCCATTTGACATTTCTATCAAAACAAGCCCATACATGCTCCATTTTATGGGCTGGCATCACTTCCAATTAGAAATTCTTCACCATTTTGTAAAGTGCTCTTAAAACGATCAAATGGGATTAGAGTAACGCTGAAGATTTTTCAAGAAAAAATACATAAACTGTGCTAAAATCAAAAGGATTATATTAAAAAAGTGTAAGTTAGTTAATAATACACCCGCTAATACATATAATTTTTGCGATTCGAATGTGTTCAGCATAAGAAAGCTATATTGAAAATTTTGGGTCATCGCCACACCCTCAACAAAAATTTCATGTGAAGCTGTATAAAAGTGCACAAATTAAAAGCTATTCTTTAAAAAAGTGTTAAGCATATACGTACAATAATAAATAAATTAAATTTTTAAGTAATTTCCCGTGAAGTTTGATCAAAATTTACCCAAAATTGTACGAAGGGTAATGGAGACTACGTCATCATCGGCAAAGTGAAAATCTTAATTTTTTTTTTTTGCTATGGTGTTTCGCGTACCTGTGTACAAATCGATAAAATGAGTAACATGATTTCATTTCTATTACTTAATATATAAATTCTTGAGATGCTTGATAATTTGATGACGATGAAGCTAAAAAACTGAGTACATTATTATCAACAGGCAACAGACAATTATTTAATTGGTTGAAATGTTAAATTCGTGAGGTCGGGTCGGGGTATACTTTTTTTTAACGAGGCTCATCCTCCCTCCGACTGTTTATGTATGTTATGCTGTTTTGTTTGTGTATAATTTTTCTGCATTTTATGCGAGTAGCTGCTTCCTCCGCAGTCTTACGAGGGGTATAGACAGAGACAAATAATGGAAACGCGGTGTTGAATGGATTACGTCATTCTGCCTATTTTGGAACTGATATTACAATTGAATAGATACTATTATACATATATATTTTGTTGTTCTGTCGCTATAGCAATAGAAATTAGCAAGCAAGTACCTACCTTATCTATATGGTAGCAAATTTTAATCACTGCAAATTTTTAAACTAACAGGTTACAAGTTTAAAACTGAAGAAGGCATACATTATAGCAAGTGTATGTATAGTCCATGGCTTTTTTTGCGCTGGTATTTTACTTCTAGTAACTTATTGGTACCTATGCGTGGTAGGTACAAAAAAAAATTTATTCAAATCACAGAACAGGGAAAGTTTCTTCCTTTGAAATGGTATCTACACCAAATATGTACATCCAAATACCATCAATTGTGGATGGAAAATGTATTGAGAAAATGCACTATTTTATTCATCACGCTGTGTTGAACCTACCTCAGCAATAAGTGACCTACAGTAGCTTAAAAAAACAATTGGGTTTGAGCAGTTATATGGAATATTCTATACCGGTTTATTTCCAATAAGACACAAAAATAGTATCTACCGTATAGGTGCCTACTTTACCAAAATCAAAATTATAGGGAGGTTTTCAGTTGTGTCTGTTTTATTTGCATTGATATAAACATTTACATATTTTAACCAAAACGCTGTCAACGTCAATATCTAAACCCACTGATCCAACTATTTGAATGTGTTTCTCCATCTTTATAACTAACTACACATGAGAGTAAATCGGAAAGACCTACCGAAAAAATCAATTCTGTCCAATATCTACTTGAGTTTCTTGAGAGTGCACTTCTCATAACTGATTGAAAACGACCCACTTCTGCTTGTACATTATTCTATGTATTTTTCTTATCAACAGAGATATTCGAAGTGATTTTTATGACTTATTTCCTTGGTTACTGAGTTATCCAGTAGTTTTACATTATATGCGGTATTTACACACGCGTACATTCATCAAACTATTGTATATAGGTGCATACCTACAAAAGTAAAGTAGGCGCAACAGGTCCGAAAGGCCCTAGCTTCTGACAACCATTTGCTTTGTGTGAGTTTTCATTCTTGGGACGATTGAAAGGGATCTAAAATTGAGTGCCGATTCCAACACAAAAATTATAGGGAGGTTTTCAGTTGTGTCTGTTTTATTTGCATTCATATAAACATTTACATATTTTAACCAAAACGCTGTCAACGTCAATATCTAAACCCACTGATCCAACTATTTGAATGTGTTTCTCCATCTTTATAACTAACTACACATGAGAGTAAATCGGAAAGACCTACCGAAAAAATCAATTCTGTCCAATATCTACTTGAGTTTCTTGAGAGTGCACTTCTCATAACTGATTGAAAACGACCCACTTCTGCTTGTACATTATTCTATGTATTTTTCTTATCAACAGAGATATTCGAAGTGATTTTTATGACTTATTTCCTTGGTTACTGAGTTGTCCAGTAGTTTTACATTATATACGGTATTTACACACGCGTACATTCATCAAACTATTGTATATAGGTGCATACCTACAAAAGTAAAGTAGGCGCAACAGGTCCGAAAGGCCCTAGCTTCTCACAACCATTTGCTTTGTGTGAGTTTTCATTCTTGGGACGATTGGAAGGGATCTAAAATTGAGTGCCGATTCCAACACACTAACCACTAAGCTACAATACAAAAATATAATTGTTACCTTATAGAGTGTAAACGCACTCTGTCAATAGGTATTGAAATGCATTTTGTTGTTGCTTACAAAGTTATTATTTTATTTTCTTAAGTCTGACAGCTGGCTGCCTTGATGTGTCTCGGTTTTAATTGGCCTAGATCGACCACGTAAACAGTTTTTCTATGGCACGTTTATGGAGGGTAAGCCGACGAATAGTCAAGAAATTCGAGTAGTTGACAATTCACATAAGTGGCTGAAGTACGAAAAGTGACTTTACCGACCAATCTAGATTTTGCGCTTAGGGTACATCTAATCCAGACCAATCTAGTCAATTTCAGAACACTGGGTTTTTGAATGTGGATCGCCATAGGATTGCAAAAATGACGAAGGGGATTCGATCACCATACAAATTCGAAATCAGCACGAATTTAAATTCGGTCGGAATTTAGCACAGGGCTGATTAGTTATGTACATTTTTTTTAACCTCAAAACAGCGACTGGGAATGGGAAAATATGGTCGGTTTATTTTTTTTTTGCTTGGGTTAATCAATTTTTTCATGTCCCGGCAAAAAAAAACTCCCAACATTAGACCAATTTGCTTATTTTCCTTCATGATTACCCCACAAGAAAATTAAACTGATAATAACCACTAACCGTCATTTTCATACTTGCATTTTGCTGCCACATGCCTAAAACTGCGGCATTACTGCGTCTTTTGAGAATTGGGATTGGACATTGACGGCAAAAAGAAGGGCTAAACAAGAACATTGGAATAGTATAAAAAATCAAAACTTATTTTAGAAATGAAACCAACCTCGTGAATAGAAATTTTAATACATACAAATTGATTGCAATAAATGACAAGTAGGTCATGACTTATCACACCCGACATCTGATTCATATGTTATCTTTTGGTTTACTGTTACTTTTTTGTCGTACATTAATAAATGCCCTTTTATATTATGTTTTATTTGTTTTCCGTTTAAATGCAACTACCTATGTAGTACGAATAAAAGTTATAGCACTGAAAAAATATTACTCGTTCAAAACTTTCATCACACACTGTATTTATCTTTTAATGCACTTTTGATTTCATTTGACACGTGTGCATATGTATTGGAGTTTGTTTCTTTTCGTTTACCTGCAGAGCCTACCACCTGCGGATATTAATTTAAAATAAACTACTTGCTGAGTTAAGGTGTTTCCTGGAGTGTGTTACCTAAAATAAAAATTTGCAAGTCTTTCCAAATCTTCGAAAGAAAATTCGCTTTGAGAAATCAAAAACAAAACTAGTTTAACTTTGAGCGCTGATGATGATGTCAAATTTTCAATTTTGCTCGTTTCTTTAACTTTTGTTCTGTTTCACCTTCAAATTTCAATCAATCCTGACGTCATTCTGCTTTATTTTTTTTTCTGTTTTTTCTTCAGATCGGGCGAAGACAAAGCGAATTTTCTTTTAATTTTGGGACCTTAATTCAATTAAAACAAGTAAAATTCTATAAATAATATGCAAAAATAAGTAAAAAGACTCGTAAGACAATAAAACAAATCGAATAAAATGGCAGACCAACTTTTAAATTTAATAATAAATAAACAGGAACCATTCGAACCGAATTTCTCTGAGTGGTTTCTTAATCGAATTCGAAACGACACACAAATCTGTACATTGGAAGAATTCGGAATATTCTTCTTGAATTTTATCCGTCAGCAGACGGAAGAGTTCATGCGAAGCGCTGGCACGTCAAAGTGTGTTAGCTCCCCTATGGGGAAGACGAACATTCGAAATGATGTCAGCGGAACACGCACACCCAAACGTATTTTTGCAAACAATTCGATCCAGTCGACGTCTGACCAGCGAAATACCAAATGTGACGACTCTTTGCAGCTGCGGGGCACTCCGTCGAGAAAAACGTCTCTTTTGAACGAAAGCATGCATCCGCCTCAGCAGAGGTTTAATACGTCAACGCCGCACAAGAGCGCTAATAGATCCGGTCATAGTGCGAATAACTCGAATGACTTTAATCGTAGTACCGACAGTGGGTTCTGTTTGGGTGACTTCATTGTCTCCAGTACGAGGACGAGGAAGAAACAGCAACAAAAGGACATTTCGGCGAACCTCTCGGATGGCAATAGTTTAGATCATAAGACGAAGAAGGCGGAGAAGGCGGAGAAGCCGAAGAAGAGAGTCGTGCCGACACAGGTAAGCAAACCATCGGTGACGTCGTTTAGTAATCCAGCATTTAGCAGCGATAACAATATACTAAAGATTTTCAATGACGCCGAGATCGTGGACAAAGAAAAGTGCGCCGTCATGGAGGCCCGAAAGTCGCTGAAGACGAATATCTTGGACATCAGTCGAGAGATCGAAGAAGAGAATCGGCCCACCCTCATCAACCAGAGTCTGCGTGAGGCGGTAAATCGAATGGAGAATATAAATATGAACACTGAAGACGGCGACATCAGTTGCGGCGCCATGAAGTTAGACTTTAGTAGACTCACACACCGCAACATCTTGGAGCGTTTTGCGGATATTTATTCATTTTTGATTGATGTCCACATCGCAGCCAATGTGCTGAGCGAGTTGTCGTATCTGCTGTGCATTCTCAATGCCGACAATGGTTCGTCGCAAATTTTAAGTCCGCAACTCTCTGTTGACATGGAATCGCTGTTGGACGATAAGCTAAACGTGATCGTGAACCGAGCAAATAACGAAGCATACACAGCTCTCAAGACGCACACGAACTGCATCTACTTCGCTCTGGAAGTACTTAAGCGACAGAGGCACTTACTAGCTCTGTTGGACGTGAAGACTTTGCGAGTTGTGCTGAACAACGATAGAATCACTGAGCTGGCTGTGGACCTGAGGGAGTTTCTAGAGAAAATCACCATCGAGAAACAGCAGTTAGAAGCGACAAAGTCTTCGTATGAAGCTTCATTTCGGATCAGTAAAACATTCAACAACGTCGTCTACCAGCAGGAGAACGACACGAGGAACAACTTCCCAAACGACAAGGAGTTCAGTTGCTTTAAGTCGCAGCGCGATTTGTTTTACACCATCTTCAAATCATGGGATACAAATCATCTTACTCACACGTGGAACTTCAAAGCAGAGCTGTTTTCAGAAATGCAAAGGCTTTTCAACATCAGCGATCATCCCATCAACATGGCCCATTTGGCAAAGCTGTTTGTGTCACAGCTCCTAGTGTCGTCGAATTACAGTGAGACATCACCAACGGACATTGGAGTGGAGCTGAAGGTACACGTAGACTTGCAAAAGTTCAGCAAATTAACACAGAGGCTAGTGGAACCCAGTAACTTTAGCATAGACTATCAGTTCCCGGCGAAGCAGGCGTTTTTTAAGGACTTTCTTTTGGCCTCGTCCTGCGTGACGTTCAGCGAACAAGTAAAGATAGCGCTCCTCGCCGAATTGCTGCAGTTGAACAGTTCAACCTTTGAGATCATCAACTTGACAACCAATGAGGATTATGACTTGGTGACCGAGTATGTTGTGCGACCGGAGATTTTATCAACAATGCAGGTGCTGGCGAAATTTGTAGGGCTGCTGCAGTCGCAACCGTTTCTGTACAGTCCGACAATTGGCTGCTCCAGTATTGATAAGAAACAGATTGAGCTGCGGAACATGATGCAGCCGAATTTCGATTTGATGAATTTGCTGAAAGTGGCGTTGCGAGAGAGGAAACTGTTGATAAGCATCCCCTGGATAGTGCAGTATCTTGCGATGCTCGATCACATCACCCTGCAGCTGGATTACTATACAAAAACGCTGCACTTGCTCTACGAGATGTACATCTGTCTGGGAGAGACGACAGGCGTGCTAAAAATGCGTCCGACATCGGTATTTATATTGAGGACGTGTCTGGGGTGGTTCTTCGAAGGAACCAACGTCGCGGAATCATACTATGCATACAGGCAGAATCGCTCCCTATCAATAAGTCATCTAGTGGACATGAAAGAAATCTCAGTACTGATACCCAATTCTTTGGCGTCGGAACTAGTGCACAGTGACGAGAACCCACTGGTTGTGAGGAGCATCAAAGGCGTAGCCGCAGAAAGTCTACTTCTTACTCTAGAACAGACCACAGCAAAAAAAGAAGCCAACAGCAGGGAATTTGTTGCACATCGTGAAATTGGCCAATTTGATCCAATGCTCGAGGGCATTCTCAACGTTGCATGTCCATTCCTCTCGGAATTCCGTGTGGCGATCATGCCTGCCAAATACTCGAAGAGCGTGTCTCGCAGTGGACGCTATCGTCATGTGACGCCAAAGATAACTGAAATCGCCAGTAGCGCAAGTTCGAAGCAGCAACCGTCTCAGGACAGCCAAAGCAAGCTTGTTGAAGCCTTCCTCCATTCGCAGAACTTATCCGTCCGTCGAATCATCGAGTTTGTCATCGAGCGCACTACCTCGGCTGTTATCAAAGACGCTCAAATACAGATCCTCTTGCCATCGAAAGACAACGCCAACAAGAAAGTCCAAAATGTCCAATCTACAGACACTTTCGGAGTGAAAAAGGAACTCTTGCATATCTATTCCCAAGCGAATGAGCAGGCCATGTCGAGATGGAACACCGAACTACCAAATATGGTGGAATCGCGTGTTAAAATGGCACTCGACGCTCTGCTGCCGAACGAAACCCAAGAAGTTGTGAAGAAAACTTGCCAGGCGCTGATCCTCCAAAAATGTCAGCTCAAGATCCACGATTGGCGGACCACAAACCTTAAAAACATCGACTTTTACATCAAAGACATCGATGTGACGGTGGACAAGATTGTCAAATCCAACATGATCAGCAAGAAAATGTGTTCCACCAATCTAGAAATAACAACAAGCTCACCCTGCCTGTCTGACGTGTTGGAGGATCTTCAGTTCTGGTTGCACGGTTCCTCTCGGCGTCCCGATCTGGTCGAAGCTGGAAAAATCAAAATATTCCTACAGGATCTTCCGAAAACCTTTGCCAACACCCTACCCCACTCGTTCTACCGCATAATAGGCTCATCCGTTGTCCATCTAATTCAGAATCTCATTGAGAACCACAGTGACATAGTGTCGCATGACTTAATCGACAGTTTCATTGCAGTATGGATGTCAAAAGGAATGCACGAGTTCACCCAATGGCAGAGCACCCCCGAGACAATCAAAAACAATAGCAGCACCACCCAAGACGTAGAAGCCGCATCCCCCAAAGACAGCATGTCGCCAAACTTGTTTTCATCTCTAATAACAATGTCCTTCATGCGTGGCCTCAAGACCGACAAATCAATGGACAAACTGGAACTTTTACTGTTGAAATTAGTCGAGCACAATGTGATAACTATCGATCATTTGAATGAGCTTTTCGTTCGGTTATTCAAGGTGGAGTGGAACGAGAAGGTGTTGAGCCGAATATCGACGTTACTGCAATCAATATCGGCGAGTAGAAAGAAACCCACCAACGATGGTGGCCGCTCAAATCTGTTTATGGAGGCGCTAGCTGATTTCTCCAGAGACGTAGACTTGTTTTAGCCGCTAAAATGTTCGAATTTAGTTCTAAGATTAAATTGTTGTTTCCGTCGTCGAAATGTGTTGAAAAGTCAATGAACATTATTTTGTAAAAAAAAAAACTATAATTTGAGTCGTCTATTTTATTTGTAACTGAATTCAGGTTGGTTGTAGTTATTGTTGCCATGAAAACAGCAATCTTGACGGATAACTATTAGATCAACATTTCGTAGGAGCTTCATTGGAAAGGCTTGAGAAGAACCTAAAACTTGGGACTGTACACCGACTTTTTGCACAACCACACCAAAAACTTATGTCGTTTTCCATTGGGATCACCAAAAATCTTTTTCAGATCTCAGATTTTATGCGGCTCATGGAACATGCAACGAAATTGATCTGCTTTTGTGAATGGAATAGTGCGTTATTTGACAACAATATCAGCTGTTCAAATTGCATTTGTTTTTGGTAAAATCAACCATGGAAATCGGCTTGAAAAATGGTCCTCTGTTGTAGATACAAATGGAGATACGGTGATTCGTAGTTTCCAGGTGATGAGGAAAACAATGAAGATAATAATTCCTCCAAAACTGTCCATTGCTGTTTATATATTTCTTTATTTTGGTTTTCACGAAACTTTGTACATTTGTTTTAAAGCAAACTTCTTTAAATGACGTAAAACAGCTGTGCTGTATTTGTGGTAGTATGTGTAAATCTGAAAAAATATCGAGATTTGCAAAAAGTGATCCGAATCAAAAAAAAAGATTGATTTTTTTTCCCAATGGAACGCCAAAAGTGATTTAGATCAAAAAAAAGATTGATTTTTTGTCCAAATGGAAAACGACATTATTCACTTGTGATATGAGACTGTGCGACTCTCTTGCAAAATTCCCTTGTTTGCTCAATGTTGCTGCGAATGTTGGACACGAAAAATATATTTATCTGCCTATCGTGCTTGTAATAGTTTGGGCATATATAGAATAGGCATAAATGTACTAGATTTCTGATCTAAAATGTCAAACAGAAATATGTGGTTTTCGATTTGTCTCTTTTTATGTCCGTTTGGTAGAAAAAAAAATCAATCTTTATCAAACTGGATTTTTTTCTCAGATTTGCTTCAGATTAACGAATTCAAGTGCGTTTGAGTTGGCAACAAGTGGAGTTTGTTTACGTTTTCGTAAAAGTTTTCAACTGCAAAGAAACGCATTGCATCGGGTGGAACTAATTTTGTTAATTATTTATGTACAAATGTTTAGAAATTAAAATTTAACCAGTTAATGGAAAAAAAAGTGTCGAAGGCTACACATACGAATATCAAGAAAAAAAGAGCAAGTGACGTTTTAATGTTCGAATAGACACACGAAATCTGAAGAAGCCCAATCGAATACCACATTAGATTCATACGTACACGAGGGATGGAACTTAAAAAGTACCCGAACCTAAATCTGTTGTTCAGTAAGCGAACCTAAGAACCTGCGTCTGATTTAGTGTCTGAAGCCCGAAGAAGAGCATGCCACCAGTGAGTCACTTTTTCTTCCTACTTTAATAAGCATTCGGCACGCACATAGCTGACACAAATATTCAAGACATGGCCAGCTGTATGACGAGAACTTGTGTCCATATTCGACGCATTCTTTGACAATTAAGCGTGCACTTGATAAACTAACCCGCAACATCCCAAATTAAAGGCAGAATTGACCTCGTGGGCCTTTTTAATGAAATGAGGTTATTTTGATTTGATTACTTAATTCCTTAGATACTTGCGGCAATGATTCTCACATCAAATAAAACAACTTCCCTTCGCATAACTAACCCCAAACAGGCTATAAATGACAACCCACAAAAGCCGAACCCAGTTTATTACAAGTAGGGCGTTGGTAAATCACACTTTAGGAGGGCCGATTAAGAAAATCCTCTTAAGGATCTCAGAGAATTCTGTGTGAAACAACAAAACCACACCTAAGTTCATTCGAATTGGAATCTCAAATTATTTTCACTGTCATAGTCAAAGTGTTAAAACGGTTAACCCCTTATCGATGACAAACTATGTAATATTTGAAGAGGAATTTAATCAACACACACTTGTTAGTTTAAACTCAAACGCACACATGCGAACCATCATCGGCGGATAAGATAACGAGGTGCGAAGTTGAGGCTCGAATTTAATTAAAAATGTCACAGTCGTCGGGCGAATGTGAAGATTGCGTCATCGTTGTTCCGCTTTCAATCAACGGAACCCGCTCACATACAATTATCACACTCTACACACATTCTGTTCAGCGTCGATTATGTAATCACTTGCAATAATTGAAGTGACTCAATTATTCTTTCTACTTATAGGTTGACCAGCGTTTTATGTGAACTGAACCGAACTGAACAGTATTATCAAGAAGAAGAGCAAAATAAGGTTTGTACGAGCAACTAAGAAATATTATGATCAGCATTGGCATGAGTTTTTCTTAATTTTATTTTGCAGAACAATAACATAAACCACATCCCAATTAGTTTTACAAAGAATCGAACGAACGAGATAGACACACCATAGACAGACGCAGACAAAATGGAAAACTTTACACCGAAGGAGGTGAAAATCCTCGAGACCGTCGAAGATATTCAGGAACGCCGTGAGCAGGTTCTGTCACGTTACAATGATTTCAAGATCGAGACCAGGCAGAAGCGTGAGAAGCTCGAAGATTCACGTCGCTTTCAGTATTTTAAGCGCGACGCCGATGAATTGGAGGGCTGGATCCATGAGAAACTGCAAGCGGCCAGCGAAGAAAGCTATCGTGATCCCACAAACTTGCAGGCCAAGATACAGAAGCATCAGGCATTCGAGGCTGAGGTCTCAGCTCACAGTAATGCCATTGTTTCGTTGGACAACACCGGCCAGGAGATGATCAACCAGGGTCACTTTGCATCGGAGACAATTCAGCGGCGATTGGATGAGTTGCATCGTCTGTGGGAGTTGCTGTTGAGCCGGCTCGCGGAGAAGGGACAAAAATTGCAGCAGGCTTTGGTTTTGGTGCAGTTCCTTCGTCAGTGTGAGGAGGTGATGTTCTGGATTAAGGACAAGGAGGCGTTTGTGACTGCCGATGAGTTTGGCCAAGATTTGGAACATGTCGAGGTATTGCAGCGAAAATTTGACGAATTCCAAAAGGATATGGCTTCGCAGGAATACAGAGTGACCGAGGTCAATCAGTTGGCAGACAAGTTGATTCAGGATGGTCATCCGGAGAGGGACACCATTACAAAGCGGAAGGAGGAGCTGAACGAGGCTTGGCAGCGTCTGAAACAGTTGGCCATCGTGAGGCAGGAGAAGCTCTTTGGAGCCCATGAGATTCAGCGCTTCAACCGTGATGCCGACGAGACTGTCGCATGGATTGCTGAGAAGGACGTAGTTTTGTCTTCAGACGATTATGGTCGCGATTTGGCCAGCGTGCAGACCTTGCAAAGGAAGCACGAGGGTGTGGAACGTGATTTGGCAGCTCTTGAGGATAAGGTATCCACACTAGGCGCTGAGGCTCAGCGGCTGTGTTCCATTCATTCGGACCATAGTGACCAAATCAGGGATAAGCAGTCGGAAATCGCCGATTACTGGCAGAGCCTGACCGCCAAGGCTAGAGAGCGTAAGCAAAAGTTGGACGAGTCGTACTACTTGCATCGTTTCTTGGCCGATTTCCGTGATCTGGTTTCATGGATCAATGGAATGAAGGCGATTATCTCGGCTGATGAGCTGGCGAAGGATGTCGCTGGAGCTGAAGCGCTTTTGGAGCGTCATCAGGAGCACAAGGGAGAAATTGATGCTCGCGAGGATAGCTTCAAATTGACCACTGAGTCCGGACAAAAGTTGCTGGAGCGCGAGCACTATGCCGCTGCCGAGATTCAAGAAAAGTTGGCCGCTCTGGAGAATGACAAGAGTTCGCTGCTGTCGCTTTGGGAAGACCGTCGCATTCTGTACGAGCAGTGCATGGATTTGCAATTGTTCTATCGTGACACTGAACAAGCTGACACTTGGATGGCTAGGCAGGAGGCTTTCTTGGCAAACGAGGATCTGGGTGACTCGTTGGACTCTGTAGAGGCTCTCATCAAGAAGCACGAGGACTTTGAGAAGAGTCTGGCTGCTCAAGAGGAAAAGATCAAGGCATTGGACATTTTCGCAACCAAATTGATCGATGGCCAGCACTATGCCGCTGATGATGTGGCCCAACGCCGTCAAATGCTGTTGAATCGCCGCTTAGCCCTGCAAGAGAAGTCGTCTAAACGTCGCCAATTGCTTGACGACTCGAACCGGTACCAGCAGTTCGAGAGAGACTGTGACGAAACCAAGGGCTGGATCAGTGAGAAACTCAAGTTCGCCACTGATGACAGCTACCTGGATCCAACCAATTTGAACGGAAAGATGCAAAAGCATCAAAACTTTGAGCATGAGTTGAATGCCAACAAGTCTCGCATTGAGGACATTACCACTGTGGGCACCGAGCTAATCGAAAATAAGCACTATGCCGCTGACCAAATCAACACCCGAATGCAAGAAGTTGTAGTCCTGTGGGAGACCCTGGTGCAGGCGTCTGACAAGAAGGGTTGCAAGCTGCAGGAGGCAAGTCAACAACAACAATTCAATCGCACCATTGAAGACATTGAACTCTGGTTGAGCGAAATTGAAGGACAGTTGTTGTCGGAAGACCATGGCAAGGATTTGACTTCGGTGCAGAATTTGCAGAAGAAGCACGCTTTGTTGGAGGCCGATGTCATGGCCCATCAGGATCGTGTTGAGACCATCAAGGTAGCGGCGAATAAGTTCATTGAATCGGGCCATTTCGACGCTGACAACATCAGGAACAAAGAGTCAAACTTGACGGCACGTTATTCGGCATTGGCCGCACCAATGGCTGAGCGCCGGCAGCACCTGTTGGACTCGTTACAAGTCCAGCAATTGTTCCGCGATTTGGAAGACGAAGCTGCATGGATCCGCGAGAAGGAACCAATCGCCGCATCCACCAACCGTGGCCGCGACTTGATCGGTGTTCAAAATCTCATTAAGAAGCATCAAGCTGTGCTGGCCGAAATCAACAACCATGATGCTCGCCTGGTCAATGTGATTAGCTCGGGAGAGAATATGCTGAAGGATCAGCCTTTTGCCAGTGATGATATCCGTCAAAGACTTGACACTCTACAAGAGCAATGGAACTCCCTGAAAGAGAAGTCCAACCAGCGCAAGCAGGACCTGGAAGACTCCCTACAAGCACATCAATACTTCGCCGATGCCAATGAAGCTGAGTCGTGGATGCGTGAGAAGGAACCCATTGCTACTGGAAGCGATTATGGAAAGGACGAGGACTCATCTGAGGCGCTCCTCAAGAAGCACGAGGCCTTGGTGTCCGATTTGGAAGCCTTTGGCAACACCATTCAGGGTTTGCAAGAGCAGGCGAAGAATTGTCGTCAACAGGAGACTCCTGTAGTCGATATCACCGGCAAGGAGTGCGTCGTCGCCCTGTATGACTACACAGAGAAGTCGCCTCGCGAAGTTTCGATGAAGAAGGGAGACGTGTTGACTCTTCTCAACTCAAACAACAAGGACTGGTGGAAGGTGGAGGTCAACGATCGTCAAGGTTTCGTGCCAGCTGCCTACATCAAGAAGATCGAAGCCGGTCTAAGTGCCAGTCAGCAAAACCTCGTCGACAATCATTCGATTTCAAAGAGACAGAACCAGATTAATTCTCAGTACGACAATCTCCTCGCATTGGCCAGGGAGCGTCAGAACAAACTGAACGAAACCACCAAGGCGTACGTTTTGGTTCGTGAAGCCGCCGACTTGGCCTCCTGGATTAAGGACAAGGAAAACCATGCCCAGATCGCCGATGTTGTTGGTGAGGACTTGGAGGAAGTTGAGGTTCTTCAGAAGAAGTTCGACGATTTCAACGACGACCTGAAAGCAAACGAAGTGCGTCTGGCCAACATGAATGAAATCGCCGTCCAACTGACATCGCTGGGACAAACTGAAGCTGCGCTAAAGATCCAAACTCAAATGCAGGACTTGAACGACAAGTGGACCAACTTGCAACAACTCACTGCTGAGAAGGCCAGCCAATTGGGATCTGCCCATGAGGTGCAACGTTTCCATCGGGACATCGACGAGACCAAGGATTGGATCGCCGAAAAGGAGAATGCCCTCAACAACGACGATCTCGGAAAGGATCTTCGCAGCGTCCAAACATTGCAACGCAAGCACGAGGGAGTTGAACGTGATTTGGCTGCCCTGCGCGACAAAATCCGTCAGCTCGACGAGACCGCCAACCGTCTCATGCAATCGCATCCGGACACCGCTGACCAGACCTACACCAAGCAGAAGGAAATCAACGAGATGTGGGATCAAATCATCACCAAAGCAACCACCCGCAAAGAGAAACTCCTCGACTCGTACGACCTGCAACGTTTCCTCAGCGATTACCGCGACCTCTTGGCCTGGATCAACTCAATGATGGGATTGGTTACCTCCGACGAGTTGGCAAACGATGTTACCGGCGCTGAAGCCCTAATCGAACGTCACCAGGTGAGCTTGTTACTAGTTTAAGCAAACAAAATCCATCAAAATGCTTTTTTTATCCTCAAAAAGAAAACAAACACATATTGGACAGTGAGAAAACATTTTGTTTCAATCCAATCTCATGTAATCCTTTTTTTTCTCTCTTTCCGTTTGTTTCGTTTTTATACCGCTTTTTCGTTCGTTTGTTGGATAAATTACATCACATTGTCACCACTTCCCTAAACAAAATACAAAAAAAAACAAACTTAAAACATATCTAGGGTCATCGCGCCGAAATTGAATTCCTCTATGGAATCAATCAATTGCCAGAGGTAGATGAATATAATAAGATTGACACTCGACTTCTTCTCTTAAGCAAAAATGTGTTTCTTTGTTGTCGTTTCAATATTAATCAGTATTCAGCTTGTTTTCGTATGAATCTAATTGTGTGTTGTCCTAACCAAATTGTTGTATAAAAAAAATATAATAATATAAGAAAGCAAACGCAATTTGTTACCTGAAAACTAGTTAGACTATGTTTAGAGCTGTTACTAATTGTACATTTACTGAGGCAACATTTATTGCCTCATCAACATTTGTGTTTATAAAATTCTTTCTCATTTTAACATCACATTTCTTACAGGGAAAGCTTAACTACTTTGTGTTCACTTTTTAGGAATTGCATTTAGCAAGACACTTTTACTTTCAGAGCAAGTACCTCTGATTCACAGAAGGATTCAATGGAACCAACAAATAAGCGTCTGCACTTTTCTTAAACTGACTTACTTATGCAACAATTTCTAGGATATTATTTTGCGCTTCGTCAGTACAGTTACACAATTTTAAACAAAAAACATCTCCGCGCAAATGACAAGGTGGCACAAAAGTTATTTTTTCGCTGTCAATTTTTTTTATGAATTAACGTTGGCTCTGCATTTGGATAATGTTTATTTGATGTCTTAAATTGTTTTGCAATTTAAGCTTAGTATCCTGCTCGCGCTAAATTTTATCTCCCATACAAAAATGTCTACAAAGATAAAATTTAGCAAAGCAGTATCCTGTTCGCTCCTGACAAGTCTCCACTCATTTAGCTCGCGAAATAAATGTCCGGTACATTAAATCGAAGATAAATTTTGACATAAAAAGCCGAGGAAACAATTTGTGTTGTGTTTACTTTGGAATTTTTTTAGAGGAAACCGCAGAAAATATTTGTTATTATTATAATTAAAATAACGTTTACTCTCATGATCAAATGGTTTTTGTCCCATCTATATGATGTTTAATAATTTAGCGAGCATTTATCTTTGGTGTGGAGAATGAAGTGGAGACTAGGGACGCTAAAATTTAGCGCAAGCAGGATACTAGGCTTAAGTCGAGAAAATGATACCGGCTAAGAGGCCACCGCCAGAATTGATGAAAATTCCTGCATTTTCCATCACTCATTTCTGAACATTCGCCGATAGGTCGTCGCATTCTTGACGGATATTCTCTCTAAGGGCTTAAAGAGTCTGAGACTTGGTGACCTAGACTCGTGACTTAAAAAGAACGAAGTCTGGAACGTTTTAGCGAGGCGATTTTGCCGGCCAATGCAGATCGCCAAACCGAGAGATTAGGCGACCCGGAAATGTGCGTAGCTTATATACACTTGGCGTTCAACAGCTAACATATACGGCACTGTCTGGAAACAAGGGACGATCTTCAAGTTTTCCACAAAAAATCCCTGTTAAGACTGCCGATTGATGCCCAAAGTGACACATGTCATCTGATCGATATTTCGGGGTCGTCGGCTACATCTTCAGCCAGAACTGCGATATTCTTAGCGAAACGGCTGCCCGAGGCCGGCCAGAATTGGCAACATCTAGTGTTGTTCCGTGCTCTTCTAGGCGAGCTGCTTAACGTTGTAGTGTTTGCTCAGTTGGTGACGAACGACCGGGAAATCTGCGCCGAAATTAACGCTGCGCCAACACCACTGTCGAATTATTCCGCAAACAATTTTAAACAATTATTCCGCATTCTTTAGGAGCATATCGATTCATGTCTTGTTAACGTGGATTTTTTATCTGTATACTTCAAAATGTCAAAGTAGAACTGACATTTGCCGCCATTTGCAAAATTGTTAGCATCTCCCGATGGGGTGATGACTTGTGCACCCTCGTGAATGACTTATGGCGTCTTCCATTGAAGATTCGAGAGAATTGCCCCGAAATTCAGAATTGTTCTTTTCAATGAAATTCGTTGGAGCGCTTTTGAATTAGTGGTAGACACCATGTATGTGAGATTTGGTTTTCTGTTGCTACTTCTTTTTCGTTTCCTACAGTCAATATGAATGTTTTGTAAGGCCAAATTAATATATTTCAATTTTAGTTTACATTTTGCATGCTTTAATTGTATATTTTCGGATCCAAAGCGAAAAATTTGTTTCTAATAACACAACAATCTGACATTTTGCTAGTGTGTGTTGGTGAGTTCAGGGCAATTCTCTAAAAATATTCCAGACACTTCTGTTGTGTTAAGAATTGACGTGGAAGTGCACTAATATTTTCAATGAAACATAGAATACGTCGAAAGAGCACTTCTAGATTTGCTCTTTTCATAGAAAGGGCAATTTTTTTTCTTCAATCGAAAACGCCATTAGTCTTTTCAATGAAATTCGTTGGAGCACTTGCAATAGTGGTAGACACCATAGGCACATCTGTTTTTTGTTTTTACATTAAAAATGAACCAAATAAATTAAATTTTTGCATGGCTCTGTTTTGTCTGCCACTTTATGTATCTTCTCTCCGAGGACGTGAATATCAACTGTCTTCATTCGGCATTATTAAAAAACCTATAACCAATAGAGTTGAATCAAATTGTTTCGAACTCCATTTCGGTTTCTTATAATTACCGCGTGTACTAAAATCTAAATTGCCTGCCTTATACTTCTTGCTCGCTGCCACATACGAATGCACTGTCATATCACAGGTTGCTGGTTGACGTTGCTTCCGGTCTACCTTCCTTCCGTCGCTCTTTTTATTTCCCTGCAATAGGATTGATGGAAGATGTCGTGTTGTTGACTGTCGTTTAATCCTAGGAACCCTTTATTTATTATTTATTTAAGACTTCTGGACTTGGAATTGAATTGGAGTTCTTAAGTTCATGCATCTGCTACGATCTTATATCTGTGTGAATTTAATGTAACATGTTTAAAAAAAATTGTTTGTAATTAGCTTAAATGCAATTGCGGTCACCTTAGTTAGATTTTTGTTTTTGTTCTTCCTGTAAGTAACAGCTAGCTGAATTCGTTCCCAATATTCTGAGCAGCATAAGTGTCTCCGTTCTAACTAATGAAATATTTTGTTACCTATCGTTTAAAGTGAACAAGTGTTTATCGTTTGCAATTCATTTGTAACCTCTCATTCACATACACACACCCACCCACCCATCTGTATATTTGAACGCTAGAAACTCAATCATCCATCCCATTAAAGTCAACCAAGAAAACAATCCATTTATTTAAGCGCCTTCTGTTACTGTGGTTCTGGACTAATCAAGACATTGACTTCAATGAGACGTTCCGTTGCTAATATTGTTTCTTTGTACTCCAAATAGGAACACCGCACTGAGATCGATGCCCGATCTGGAACCTTTGCTGCTTTCGAGCAATTCGGCAATGAGTTGCTGCAAGCGAATCATTACGCCTCACCAGAGATCAGGGAGAAGATCGATGATTTGGGCAAGACGCGTGAGAACCTGGAGAAGGCCTGGACCGAACGTCGACTGCAATTGGAACAGAATCTTGACTTGCAATTGTACATGCGTGACTGCGAACAGGCTGAGAACTGGATGTCAGCTCGCGAGGCATTCCTCAACGCCGAGGAGGTCGATTCTAAGGGCGATAATGTTGAGGCTCTCATCAAGAAGCACGAGGACTTTGACAAGGCAATCAACGGGCATGAGGAGAAGATTGCCGCCCTGCAGGTGTTGGCGGATACTCTGATCGCTCAGAATCATTATGCGGCGAATTTGATTGATGACAAGCGCAAGCAGGTGTTGGAACGCTGGCGTCACTTGAAGGAAGGTCTGATTGAAAAGCGTTCCCGCTTGGGAGACGAACAGACCCTGCAACAGTTCTCGCGTGACGCCGATGAGATCGAGAACTGGATCGCTGAGAAGTTGAACTTGGCCACCGAGGAGAGCTACAAGGATCCGGCTAACATTCAATCGAAACACCAGAAGCATCAAGCTTTCGAAGCTGAGTTGGCCGCTAACGCCGACCGTATTCAGAGCGTTCTGGCCATGGGCGAGAACTTGATTGACAAAAAGCAGTGCAGTGGCTCTGAAGATGCTGTTCAGAAGCGCCTCACTCAGATCGCCGACCAATGGGAATACCTCACCCACAAGACCACAGAAAAGTCGTTGAAACTGAAGGAGGCCAACAAACAGCGCACCTACATCGCAGCTGTCAAGGATCTGGACTTCTGGTTGGGCGAAGTCGAGAGTCTGTTGACTACCGAGGATGCTGGCAAGGACCTGGCTTCTGTTCAAAATCTGATGAAGAAACATCAACTGGTTGAGGCTGATATTCTTGCTCATGAAGACCGCATCAAGGACATGAACAACCAAGCCGACTCATTGGTCGACAGTGGTCAATTCGACAGCGCTGGCATTCAGGAGAAGCGTCAAAGCATCAACGAGCGGTATGAGCGCATCTGTAATTTGGCTGCTCATCGTCAAGCTCGATTGAATGAGGCGCTTACTCTGCATCAATTCTTCCGCGACATTGCCGATGAGGAGAGCTGGATCAAGGAGAAGAAGTTGTTGGTTGGCTCCGATGATTATGGCCGCGACTTGACGGGCGTGCAAAACTTAAAGAAGAAACACAAGCGTCTCGAAGCTGAGCTGGGATCGCACGAGCCCGCCATTCAAGCTGTACAAGAGGCCGGAGAGAAGCTGATGGACGTGTCGAATTTGGGAGTGCCCGAGATCGAACAGAGACTAAAGGCCCTAAACCAAGCCTGGGCTGAGCTTAAGAACTTGGCTGCCACTCGTGGCCAGAAGCTGGACGAGTCCTTGACTTATCAACAGTTCTTGGCTCAAGTTGAGGAGGAGGAAGCTTGGATCACCGAGAAGCAACAGCTGTTGTCTGTTGACGATTATGGTGATTCCATGGCAGCCGTCCAGGGACTCCTGAAGAAGCACGATGCTTTCGAAACCGACTTTGCCGCTCATAAGGATCGCTGCTCGCTTATTTGCGAACAGGGCTCAGATTTGGTCGAGGCCAAGAATCACCATGGCGACTCGATTGCCCAGCGATGCCAGCAACTTCGCAGCAAATTGGAGAATTTGAACTCCCTGGCCGCACGGCGTAAGGGAGCACTGTTGGACAACTCTGCTTACTTGCAATTCATGTGGAAGGCTGACGTTGTCGAAAGTTGGATCGCCGACAAGGAGAACTACGTCCGCTCCGACGAGTATGGTCGCGATTTGTCTACCGTTCAAACGCTGTTGACAAAACAGGAGACATTCGATGCAGGTACGTTGAAAGAGAAAACGATTCTCATATGTGCCACTGTTAACTGTTCCTTTAATTTGCAGGTCTCAACGCATTTGAACAAGAAGGTATTCACAACATCACAGCCCTTAAGGACCAACTAATCAACGCAAACCACGCGCAGTCCCCGGCTATTCTCAAGCGCCACGAAGATGTTTTATCGCGTTGGCAAAAACTGCGTGACGCCTCCGAGACTCGTAAGCAGCGCCTGCTTGCCATGCAGGAGCAATTCCGTCAAATCGAGGAACTGTACTTGACGTTCGCCAAGAAGGCGTCGGCATTCAACTCCTGGTTCGAGAATGCCGAGGAGGATCTCACCGATCCTGTTCGCTGCAACTCGATCGAAGAAATCCGTGCCCTGCGGGAGGCCCACGCCCAATTCCAGGCGTCCTTGTCGTCCGCCGAAGCCGATTTCAAGGCATTGGCTGCCCTCGATCAGAAGATTAAGAGCTTCAATGTGGGACCAAATCCATACACCTGGTTCACGATGGAGGCACTCGAGGAAACATGGCGAAATCTGCAAAAGATCATCGAGGAGCGCGACGGCGAGCTGGCCAAGGAGGCTAAACGACAAGAAGAAAACGACAAATTGCGAAAGGAATTTGCAAAGCACGCCAATCTCTTCCATCAATGGCTAACCGAAACGAGGTGAGTGACTGCAAAATTAACTCTTTACTCGCTTTCTTTCGGAACGCATTTACTTACTATACAATTTTCTTGGCTACAATCCATTCCATTTTAGATTTTATATGCTCGGTTATAATGGTCAAGGGTAACGAAAGAACATTTTTTGATGAATAGTGTGAATTTCTTCGCTAACGAGTTTTTTTTTTTTGTTGTAACGCCGTGCCATATAATCACATTTTGAGCTTCTATTAACCCAGCGCGTGTTTTGTGTGTGTCAAATCTAAAAAAAAATTGATAGGAATGAACTTTAAACAGTGTGAATTGAAGTGGGCTCTCTTGTAGTGGGACTTGTTTAGAGAGAGAGTAGTTTTCCGGTTCTTAACTGCTTCTATTTTTATGCTATTTTTACTTGGTCTCCTCAGTCTGTATATACAGTGGATTCTATATGTTGAGATACAATTTGATTACATTTGAGTCAAAAATGTAGTTGCAAAGTTATATGGAGGAAAAGTTTTCAAACTAGCCTTCATATTCCCCTTTACTTTCTGTTTGTGCCCTCAAAAATGGCCCAAAAGCAGTCAGGGCAAGTAAACAGTCCGGATCACAAATTCTCGCCAACATCCACTCCGACGATAGCAAGTGAATTTGCTAAAACGGATGGAACCCATAAGCATTTCACATATGTTTACACTTGTGTGCAGATATTTCGTGAATAAGTTTGAGCCAGTTGTCCTTTCCCAAATCGAATGTCAAAATGGCGATAAATAATAAACCGTATCAACATCACAAAGTGATTTTCGCCTTTGTTCGCGATTGTCCTCAACTTATACGATTACCTGCTTTGTAATGTGTGAAACGTTAAAAAATTATAAATTCCTGCGCCTCCCCTTCACAGCTTCTACAGAGGGTCGGCAAGCCTTGCGTATATGGCACAGCTATATACCTCTAACAATCCCAAGAGCGTCGTTAAAGAAATAACCCAAGCAAATTGCAAACAAAAATATACACGAAGGCATTTGCAATTAACGCGCTTATTTTTTTAGCATATCATTTTGCATTTTTTAATAACTAAAATTATCTTCTACTAGAACATCCATGATGGAAGGATCTGGTTCTCTGGAACAACAACTGGAAGCCCTTCGTATCAAAGCATCCGAAGTACGTGCACGTCGTGTCGATTTAAAGAAAATCGAAGAGCTCGGTGCACTTCTCGAGGAACACCTAATTTTGGATAATCGTTACACAGAACACTCGACAGTCGGTCTGGCACAGCAATGGGATCAATTGGATCAACTCTCAATGCGAATGCAACACAATCTCGAACAACAAATTCAGGCAAGAAACCATTCGGGTGTATCAGAGGATTCCCTCAAAGAATTCTCCATGATGTTCAAGCACTTTGACAAGGACAAAAGCGGCAAACTCAATCACCAAGAGTTCAAATCCTGTCTGCGCGCTCTCGGCTACGATCTGCCAATGGTTGAAGAAGGACAGCCCGACCCAGAGTTTGAGGCTATCCTAGATGTTGTCGACCCCAACCGCGATGGATATGTGTCCCTTCAGGAGTACATTGCGTTTATGATTTCTAAAGAAACCGAAAATGTTCAGAGTTACGAAGAAATCGAGAATGCCTTCCGCGCTATTACTGCCTCCGATCGTCCCTACGTTACCAAGGAAGAACTTTATTGCGTAAGACGTCTCGCCATTTTTCCCAGCACCAGCAACAGCACCTCTCATCCTTTTTTTTATTATTTTCCTTTTACAGAACCTCACCAAGGACATGGCGGACTATTGTGTTCAACGCATGAAACCCTACAGTGACACCCGCTCTGGACAGTCGATTAAAGACGCCCTGGACTATATCGAATTCACTCGAACATTATTCCAAAATTAAGCATAGCCAGAGGAGGGAGAGCGATGTCTTTTGTTTCCGTTTGATTATTTTATTTTAGCACCTAAGTATTTTACGAAGAGTCTTTATATTTACAATATTTTAAACGCAATATGAATCCAAGGTTTTTTCTATAGAAACAAAGTAAGTTTTGCATTTCGTACTACCCCCGCCCCCTATTCCATGTAACCAACTAAATATACCCTCTGTGTGCCGACATTTCTTTACCAATCTAATGCATTTACAACTATAATTTGCGCCGACTTATAGGCTACGTAGCTTTTGTTTTCATAGAAGATAGAGGATTGAAATTGATGTCATAGACAGAGATAATTTCTTCCCCTAAGCATACCAGTGTTACTTCCTTCCACAAAATTTAACGTTGAAAGTAGACTAGATGAATAAGGACAAAAATACAATTTTTTAAATGTGCGTGTTATCAAAAAAAAAAAAAAACATTTATAAATAGTTT
This sequence comes from Cheilosia vulpina, assembly GCA_916610125.1. NCBI lineage: Eukaryota > Metazoa > Arthropoda > Insecta > Diptera > Syrphidae > Cheilosia > Cheilosia vulpina. The sequence continues at coordinate 52,169,826 of OU744278.1, forward strand.
TTCTAATTAATCAGCAGCAGTGAATATTAAAAAATAAACATAAAAACGAAAACCAAACTCTAAATCTATCCATATAACCAATGTACTGCTACAAGTAAGTTATTCAATTGCAAAAGCCATAATGATAACTAACTACTACTACCGGTTTAAACACAACAGTTGGTCTCTACTCTTATTCAAAATGACAGGCAGCAATTATATTATGAAGCTAAGCTTTTCTCTTTCTTTTTATTAAATTATTTTTATTACAAACAAAATATATTAATATATTTACACGTATATAATAGTAAATTATATATTTAAAAGAGCAAAACAATAAAAACAAACAAATCTTTGATTCATGTCAAATATAATACAATTTGACGTTTTATGTTTGATTGTATGTTCTCTTGTGAATTTGCAAATGTGGAATGTAATTTCTATTACCTCTGCCGCAATGCCTGTTTGGAGTCACAGTGTTGATCATTTCTTACAGCTATCATATGACGCCGCAAAATGCGTTGCGTTTATATCAGTGTTGGCAGTGTATTTCCAGACGCACTTCAGGTCTGTCTTCAACGGTAGTGTGAAAGCACTGCAAATAAATGTCAAGTCAAACGAAGGAACGTATCGGAAAAATATCCAGAGGCGCATTTGTCTTGAGAAGAGTTCGCCCAGTGGTGGGAATTCTGGCTTATACACAACATTTGGGAAAATAAATTACAACAGCATTGCACAAAATAAATAACGCTATCATTTCTAGACCTAAGTTCTTCGACGAAAATGCACGGAAAAAAAATTGTACAAAATGGGTTGGCAGTTGGTTTATGTTCATTTTACAAATCTGAGACTAAAATAAAGAGTTCCTCGAGTTAAAGACTGACAAGCTTCCACGAAGTGAGCCTCGAGGTTTTCTATCAATAGAATTGATTCAGTTTTGAAATCACCAAACTTTTAGCTGTCAGAAATAAATTGTTTTCTATTTTTTTTGTTTTTAATTTTAAGGCAGTAAAAGTGGTTCTTAACTATTTCCCTTCGTATAAAATGTATAAATTTAAATTTTTTTATATATAAAATATGTTCAAATAAATTTGAAGCCACTAGCAGCCATTTTGTTCAACTGAATGAAGACGGTGTATATTAGACCACTATTAATCGTCCCAGAGAGAGATGTTCGGTAGGTGAAATAAATATAAAAGCCTCATCTAGCTTGTTCGACAACAACGAGTAAAAAAGATGTACCTTAGGCGAGGAATTACTGATCAAAGGAATCTTTTTTCCAGTGGCAGCACACTTAATCTAAAGACCCGACCACCACCACTTTCTCATTATTTTTTAGTACTACGTAGTTACATAAGCAGGCAACAAACAACCAGTTTCAACTAAAACCATTTATTTCGAAATCCATTTACAAAAGCATACGCTGAACACTCTCCGAGTAAGCAGGTACATTTAGTTTCGTTCCCAATGCTGTTTGATCCAACCATTCAAACTTTTTGTTAGCATCCTGATCAATGTTTCCCGCTTTCAGTGTCGTTCTAAAGAAGAATACCTTAGCGCCAACACTCTCGTCGCGAGCAGCGCTTGGATATTTATACTTATAGAATCCGCATGGAGCGTTTCCATAAAAGGTCACGTTTAATTTGTCACCACAATGTTCCGTTAGGACTCGTTCAGCAGTCTGTCGCATAGTTTCGCCATCTAAACGCTTTCCCTGTGGCAACAAGAACAACGTTTTGTTTCCAACTTTTTGCTCTACCAAAAGATATAGTGTATCTTCAAGTCGCCTCTTAGTTGATTGCAAATTGTTTGTTTTGTCATCGGTGGTCACTCGAGAAGCAACTTGGAATTTCTTGGCTTCCTCTATGTAGGCGTCTTTAAGATCCTGTGCCGTTTGTTTTGATGACGAATCATCGAAGTCGATTTCGATTTCACCCTTTTTTAGAAGTTCTGCTTGCACCAGATCCTTTTCGTGTTTCAATTCGTGATCCGATTTAAAGCTGTTCTCGAATTCCACTTGCCAGAGGAGTTTTTGGAACTCAGATTCGATTGGGCTTAGTGTTTTGGAAACGACTGGTAATCGCTCTACGAGCACACTTGCATAGAGGTCCCATTTCTCTTTCGTTTGAGGTTGAGTGGAATATCTTGCGGATCGGGAACGAAGAGTCACAACACAAGCTTGGGACAATCGACGCAACATGTTGGTATTTCTGCGAAATATATTATATTTAATTTATTTAGATTTTTATGTTAGAAATTATGAAATCAAATGTAAAATATTGCTTACCGAAGGAAAAATCGGCGTATGATAAGTCAAAGTGACAGTTTAGCATAAATAAAGGACTGTTCGATGACCTCGTTAGTAGATTGTCAGAAGCAAAAGCAATTTTTCGATCGAAAATAATTAGCTAGGTAGGTAGGTACATAGGAACGTTTTTTTTTATCTAAAGTGCAACGGGTGTGTGGTCTGAAAACGTAAATTCAATAGGCCAGCACGTTTATACTACACCACAATATAAATTATCTTGGAGATATAAAAATATTTCACGAAGTCACTAAAGGCCTCATAGCCGTTTTTATAGCAGTACAAATCAGCGGCTGAGCAGTAGAAAGCTGGCTTAAAACTACTGTGACAAGTTTCAAATTAAGTCGAAGAATATTTTAGCCCATTATCGACAGAAGGTCAGAAACAAACAGTTCAGAATCAAACAGTTACAAAAATAAATTATAACAGATTCTTAAATTCATTATCTACTAACAAAACGAGTTTTTACATACACCCTGCATTTATAGAAACATCGAACTTGCCTAACATCTTGCTAAGCTTCACTGTTATGGAACCCAAAAGGTCCGACCAAAACACGGCATTTTTGTTTATTATTTCTCTTCCTCGGATCATTCGAACAAGTTGTCTACAATCGCTTTCTATTTTGTATTTATGGTTAAAAGAGATTTACCTAATTTAGGAAATAATCAAGTGTATTTAGAAATTTTCAACATCAACAAATTAATAATTTAAGCAGCATTTCTCGTAATGGGATGCACCGAAAGTAGGGATGCCGAAGGAAATTCCCGTCCCAAGTATAGGGTGTGTACCGACACTTTTTGGCTTGGCTTGTTCATTCTCTTTTGGCTGTTTCTGGTACGTACTTATCTGAACTTTAATTATGTTAATAAGGATGCGAAATTGTATTACTTCGGCATTCACCTAATTAGGTTAAGTGAAAGTGACTAATTTTATTCAATCGGGAAATGATTTGGGGTGAGGTGAGATCATGACGCGTATGGGGTGTCTATAACATTCATTCCATTAGCATAGCATTGCCAAGAAAAAATATATTACTGTGATGATCTCATTCCATACATGCGCCAGTGAAGAATTTGTGATTCAAATGTTTCGTTTAGCGACAAAGATAATCTCTGAATCTACTTCATCCCACTTTACAGATTGTCATTGCAATATTTTCATTTGTCTACGGCAACCCATTGCGTATTATTAACGGCTACGACTCATTTGGTAACACGTGTGGTATTAAGAACAATGAACGCTACAAAGACTTTCCCCTATCCGGCATGGACACCTTAGATAAACCAGATTTGTTCTTCTTCGATGTGAAGGAATTGCGTAAAGCTCTTAAAATTTGTGTCAAAAATTGCCCCAAGAGAGATATAAAAAGCCCCACCGATCTTTACAAATACTACAAAGATGAGAAAACACAACTCTGCCGGTATGACTTCAATATGAGTTTATTGAATGATAAATTGGATACTACAAAGAGCTACTTTGATATATTGGGACCTTGTCCAAAGACGCCTGTTCCTGAAAGGTGCGATAATTTTTTGAAGCATCGCAAAGCATCTTCTTATTTGAATATTCCCTTTTAGTTATCCAGTGCTGCACAGATGTGTTCCAAAGGGCAATGTGGAGTACACTAAGGAGGTATACACCCTCTTGAATTCATGGGACGTTGCTCAACAGTTTCTCGGTGATATTTACTCTACATGGCACTATATAGCCATTCTCTCCGGTGTGGCATTACGTAAGTCTACAAAGTTCAGCACGAATCTATCCCTGATGCATCTATTTTTAGTGATCTCTATTGCTCTGGTTATCTTGATGCATTGGCTGACTAGAATCGTCTCTTGGCTCATATGTATTCTGGTAATCGTCGCTAGTACGGCACTGTGCGCCGTTCTGTGGTACGCCTACTACAATATAAAACACAAGACTGACGTAAAGATTCACTATTCGATGTTGGAGGAATATGTTAGGAACGAACAGGCTGTCTTTACATTGGCTATACTTGCTACCATCACAATGGTGGTGCTTATTGTTGTTATATATTTTTTGAAAAGCAAACTCGCAGGGCTTGCAGCGCTCTTCGAAGAAGCTGGGGTTTGTATGCTCAACTTGCCAGGATTGCTGGTGGCTCCGTTGATTGCCTTTGTTGCGCTTGTTGCGTTCCTTACGTTTTGGATATACGTCGTCGTGTGCATATCCACGGCAAATTCGCCGGGAATGACGATGATGGACCCCAATGCGAACATCATACGTCACAATACAACGTTGGACGGCGGCAGAACCAACTCTCAGGATGATTATAAATGTAAGTACTTAATACGAAACAGTTTGCATATCGGGTTAGGTACCCTGATAGACTTCGTATGGTAAGTAAGGATTAGCTGAAGTTAATTTCGTACGACCGATTCCAAGTTGTATTGCACTGTTTACTTTAAAAGAAAGCATTCCAAGTATTTTTATGCACGCTGTCGAATTTACTTAGCAATAAATCTCTTTCTATTATTTTAGCTCTTCTTAAAGTGGAATACGTTGAAGCAAAATGGATTCGCAGCATGGTCTGGATATATATCGTCGGCCTTATATGGACAACCGAATTTATATTTGCCTGCCAGCAGTTTGCATTAGCTGCGGCGGTTGCGTATTGGTACTTTAGAAAACCGACCAATTCGCCTACATGGTATGCTATTGGCAAGTTGCTTAAATACCATTTGGGCACAGTAGCAAAGGGGTCGTTCATCATAACCATCTTTAAGATTCCAAGACTGATTTTAACTTATCTGTATGCAAAGTAAGTAGCATTATAAAAGGAACGTTCTAGCAATACGAAATAACTGCCTGCTCACTTAGGCTTAAAAAGGCCGAAGACAAAGGATCGGACTGCGCAACGTGCTGTCTCAAATGTTGCATCTGTGGCTTCTGGTTGCTTGAAAAGTTCATCAGATTCCTTAACCATAACGCTTACACTGTAGTAGCCATCGAATCGATTAACTTTTGTCCCGCTGCTGGTATTGTAAGGCCTTGTGATCTGTTGCTTGATATGAATAATATTTTGATTTGCGTTTAAATTTCAGGCATGGAATGCAATGGCAACCAATGCTCTGCAAGTCGCTACCATCAATAGTGTCGGCGATTTCGTTTTGTTCTTGGGCAAACTAGTTGTGGCTGCTTTGACATGCCTAATAGGAATACTTCTACTCAAAGATCGCACAGATTTGAATTTCTACATTGCTCCCGTAATAATTATTACCCTGTTTGCGTTCTTCATTGCACACATTGTCCTATCGTTATTCGAAGTAAGTTTAGTTTAGTTTATGATGTGCGGTTTTTTTATCAAGAAAAATATTTAATCATTCTTTTGTAGATGGTTGTGGATACTCTTTTCCTTTGTGTTTGTGAGGACAAAACGATCAATGGCCGTGGTGGACGTTGGGCTCAAGGAAACCTGGCTAAGCTCTTGGGTGAGGAACCGGTTGGACCAGAAGAAGCTCCTATTCAAGTTGTCGAGATGACTCCAATCAACAAGCAGCCATTCAGTTCGATGGCGTTGCCTCCAACTTCGTAATCGCGTAACATGTCACGTAAAGTTTATTCACTCCATTTGCATAGATGTTCAGCTTTTAATATTATGCAAACATTTGTAGACCCTTTTTCGATTTTTAGTCCATCCAATGACCGAGTGTTTAATTTGTTACGATATGTTTTTTTTTTTTTACTATACTCGATATTAAAGCACAATTTTATTAACGTAACGTACAATCTAACGTTCAAATTTGTCTCATTTTACTATAATAATGTTATAAAGTATATTCGCGTAATTACATAAATTTTATTTATAAATGATTTATATGAAAACAACGAAATAAAAGACCATGTTTCGATATTTATTTATTTAAAAAAGAAAACCGAGAACAAGTTTTGTCTTTCAATTTATTGTGTTGTTTCCCTTTTTCCTGTTAACAAGGTTTTGTATCGAGATCTTTTAAAGATAAGCGGTGCCTGGAATCAATCAATATTTTTTAATATTCATGGGAAATGTTGTACCGTAGGCAACGCATATTGAGCCTTAATTCTAGTAGCAATTTTAAATTTGTGGACGCTCACAAAAGCCGGAACTAAACATGGTTAGCAGAAGGACCCCAATAACTGATTTTGCAATCAATATAGGCCATCATTAAATATGCGTTTTTTTTTTTTAATTATTATAATGTATGCGTACAAGTACCCCTTTGACGATTAACTGATTGTAGTTAAATTTTAAGTATTAAGTACCAATTTTATTTAATGCCAAAGTATATGTATATTGGACGTAGGTCATTAATAGACATTAATCGTTTGACCATAATACAGTAACTATCGCCGCATATCCATCACCTCGAAAATAAATACAGAAGGATATTTACGAATATTAAACGATGGGATGTATTAACGTAAATTACCCGAAAAAAACGAAAATGTGCACCGATACTTCTTGGCTTTGCTTGTTCGGCACGTTTTGGATTGTTTTAGTGAGTTTAGTTTCATCCGGTAATTGTTTTAAACAACTATATCTACCCCGTTGCCAGTTAATATAGAGCATGTGCATAGTTTTGCAAAATCTTCAAGGATTGGACGGAAGTAACCGGGCTTAAGCAATGTGCGATATCATTGGAATTCAATAGCTTAACCATGAATTAATTAGTGCCCCAATTTAATAGGCTGTGGTCGTCGTTTTCCATTGGGACCACCAGATATTTTTTGTCAGATCTCAGACTTTACGCGGCTCATGGAACATGGGACGTTATTTATCTGCTTTTGTAAATGCATTCGTGTGTTGTTTGCCAGCAATAATATCAGGTGTTCAAATTTCATTCGTTCTTGGAAAAATCACGAATATATGGGATATCGAAAATGTTTCCCCTTTGCTCATTAGTTTTCAAACAATCTTCTTATGAAGTATTCGCTTGGCCTCTGAGAGCGGCAATTTTTATGTTCGTTTGGTACAAAAATAAGCAATCTTTTTCAGATTTCAGAGCACTATTGCGAATCGGGATTTTTTCTCAGATTTGCTTCGGATTTACCAATTCAAGTACGTTTGAGTTTGACAACTAGTGGAGTTTGTTTACGTTTTCGTGAAATTTTCCAACTGCAAAGAAATGTATTGCATCGGGAGGATCTATTTTTGTTAATTATCTATGTACAAATGTTTAGAAATTACTCCCAGATTAATTTGGGACAAAAAATCAATCTTTTTTTTGATCTAAATCACTTTTCGCGTTCCTTTGGAAAAAAAATCAATCTTTTTATTGATTCGGATCACTTTTTGCAGATCTCGATTTTTTTTCAGATTTACACATACTACCACAAATACAGCACAGCTGTTTTACGTTATTTAAAGAAGTTTGTTTTGAAACAAATGTGCAAAGTTTCGTGAAAACCAAAATAAAAAAATACATAAACAGCAATGGACATAGTTTTGGAGGAATTATTATCTTCATTGTCTTCCTCATCATCTGGAAACTACGAATCACCAAAACTACTCCAATTGTATCTACAAAAGAGGAAACATTTTTCAAGACAATTTTCATGGTTGATTTTACTAAAAACAAATAAAAGCAGATCAATATCATTGCATGTTCCATGAGCCGCATAAAATCTGAGATCTGAAATAGATTTTTGGTGGTCCCAATGGAAAACGACGTAAGATCAAAATCTGAAAAGCCAAATCGAAAACGACATATGATCAAAAAAATTGTTGTCCCAATGGAAAACCACATTATAGCTTAAGCCAACAAAATCTTGTTATGGTTCTTTGGTCCTTTGAGATGTGTTGCATAATAGTAGAAAAGTCAAATAGTACTGTGTCAAAAACGACATCTAATTCCAATGTAATCACACCTTGGCGTAATCTGGATCTTTCAACAATTTTATTATCATCCTCCCGCGCATATGTATGACCCATAAACAATTTCAAGTAACATCCTTCACTATTTCCAGCTAGCGATCACAGCATCTGCAATTGTTTATGGGAACTATATACCAATTATAAGTGGCTATGATTCTTTTGGAAATATATGTGGAGTCGAGTTTAATAAACGATATGAGAATTTTTCTCTTTCCGGGACAGACACATCAACTAAACCGTATGTCACATTCTTTGCTGACCACAACGTATCCAATGCAGTGAAAATTTGCATTGAAAAATGTCCTCGAATAAACATAAATATGGGATTAGATTTATTAATGCACTCTAAAAAAATGCGGAGCCAATTCTGTCGGTACGACTTTAAAATGACCTACCTAAGGAAAACTTGGGAGAATGGCTATATGGATAGACTTGGACCATGTCCAGCTCGCAAATATAGGAGAAGGTTCATTTTGCTAACCAAACATCGTAATTCACTTACTAAATCTATTTTTAGTGTCCCTTTCAGAAACAGGTGCTTAACTCATAGCACAGAGTTGTATTTACATTTGAATTACGCGAGCGTCCCACAACAAGTTTTCATTAACACATACCTGGTATGGCAGTACATCAGTGCACTGTGTGCATTTTCAGTTGGTAAGTTAAATTGACAAATAAATATGTTAGTAGTTGACATTTTATAAACATTGTAGTTGATATTATATAATTTTCATGTTTATGCATACAATTATGTATGGCAGCGCAACGACGAAATAGTTTGAGTTTATGCTTCACGGATACGCAGCGTAGTACCTAGTGTGATTTTTCTTATGTGTATTGAAAATAATAATGGAGCGCATTGAAATTCTCAGTGCATTTTCACGTCAGACTTAAACTAGATTACCCCAGAAATAAGCTTTTACGTTGAACACAAAAGTGTAACTCGTGTCACTTTAAAAATTTAGTAATTAATTAAGATATTTAGTACTTGCGATAGTATGAAACTGATTTAATAAATAAAGCGCAGTGGCTTATTGGTAAGTGTGTTAGGACTACTAAACGAGGGATCCCAGGTTTGAATTCCGAAAAAACCCAAGTTCCAACTTAAGGTTTTTTTTTTCCATTGTGCCGCCTCTCGCGAACGTCTGACAAACGTTATACGAGAGTATAACTGTCATGAAACACCTTTTCAATTGACCGTTTACACTCGACATAAAATTGTAGATCCTTTCCATTCATCCTAAAAATGAAAACAAAAAAAAACTCACACAAACCTTTTGCGCCAATTTTTTATGATTTAACAATAAAAAAAAAGTCCTCAACTGGGGCGCCCCAGTGCTCACCTCGAACACAGGTTTTTTATTATACATAGTGGGCCTTACTAATAATCATTTTTAACCTCCGCACAAAATATTTTGTAGGCCACAATATGCAATTTCGTATGGAAAATTTCGCCATTGTGAGTTAGACAAATTTAGCTTGGACACTAAAAATGATTATTAGTATGGCGGAGTATTCGCAACTCCTTTCCCTTTTGGGGATTGACTCGGATCTGAATAAAATGTATTTGAATTGCTGCGCTGTGTTAAATAGCTACCTTAACTACGCATTTTTATTTGTAAAATTTCAATGAATTATTATATGATATTTAACAGTTGATATTATGCATGTTTAAACATTTGTTTCCAGTTGTTTCCATCATTTTATTAGTTATGATGCACTGCCTAACGCGAATCATTTCATGGCTGATCTGTTTTCTTGCAATCGCAGCAAATACAGGGCTTTGTGCTCTTTTGTGGTGTGTATATCGCAGTGTACCCAGTGATAAAACTGATGAATATAACAGTATTGACGAATCGTTTTTCTACTATAATGATGGAGAAGATATCGAAATCTGGTATTATTTGTTAAAGGATTTTCGCACAAATAAGGAAGTTATTTACGTGGGAATAATTCTAACTTCAGTTGTGACGGTAAGTTTATGTTGCAATTTATTATGCCGGAAACTTTTAGACGTCACAATTTTTGTTTTTATTAACTTGTTTCTTAAATTTCAGCTGGTTCTGCTTATTGCTGTCATAGTTTTAGGACGGCAGATTACAAGACTCACATTGCTTCTTAAGGAAGCGGGTAACTGCCTGGTCAAGTTGTCAGGACTAATCACAATTCCATTGATTTCATTGCTAGTATTTCTCGTATATATATCGTTTTCGATTTATGCTATGTTATGCATATCGACATCGAGTTACTTAGAAGCGAAACCACTGACTGACAACCGTAAATCAAAATTAGGTTTAAAATTCAGATGTAAGTATACGGACTGCATTGTCCCATTCAAGTGACAGAAACTGCTCTCTTTGTCCTACGCCAGCACTTCAGCAACTAGAATACACTGAGTTGACAATTGTTCATCATTCATTCTATGTGTATATCGTGGGCTTCATTTGGACAATCGAGCTTATATTCGCATGTGAGGAATTTGCTTTAGGTGCCGCTATCGCATATCGGTACTTTAGAAGACCCGTTCATTCACCAATACGGTACGCCACTGTGTCTTTGCTCAGGTATCATATGGGTACAGTTGTGAAGGGATCGGGCGCTATCGCACTCTTTAAGATTCCGAGATTAATTGTGACCTGTCTATGCCGAAAGTAAGGAGCTTTGTACTTGTTTTAAAATATTCATAGAATAAAAACTAAGAAAAATGTAGGCTAAGGAAAGGCGGTGGCCCTTTTTATTCCAAACGTTGTAATAGTATATTTGGGTCAATCGAGGAATGGTTAGGAGTGCTGAATCACAACGCCTATCCAGTGGTAGCAATGGAGGCAGTTGATTTCATTCCGGCTGGGGCAATTGTAAGAAAAATAAAAAAAAACCTTTACTTAATAAATATTTGATTTAATAAAAAATTGGAATTTTTAGGCATGGGTCACAATACGCAAGAGTGCCGTGGAAGTTCAGGCAATCAATAGGGTTGCTGATTTTGTTTTGTTTCTAGCCAAGATCCTTGTGGCCACTGTCACTTGTGTTGTTGCTATTTTGCTGCTAAGAGATAAGGACGAATTATTATTTTATATGGCTCCTGTTCTCGTGAGTACAATAATTGCGTTTTTCATTGCGCACATCGTTCTCTCGTTGTATGAAGTGAGATTTTGAAAACTTCTTTCGAGGAAAATATTCTAAATTAAAAATTTCCTTTTTCAGATACTGATCGACACACTATTGTCATGCTATTGCGATGACAACAAAACGTATAGTACCGGTGATCGTTCGATGGTTAGAAACCTAGCTAAATTGTTTGACCGCACAAGCATTACAAAAGAAGGTCCCATAAAGTTTATAGAAGTCAAACCAATTGAAAGGCAACCATTCGGATCTAAAAATCAAAATGTAGATACCGAATAGGCTTCGTTAAGTTGCGATGTTGGAAGAAATGTGCAAATTAAGAAGTGCTTTCATATTTCTTTTGTTATTTTCTAGATGTGTTCTCTATGTCTTTTTTCAAATACAATAAAGGAAATGCAATATTATGACAAGTTTGTTTACGATTTATTATATACTTTCTACTTGTATGTACGTACCAAGTTGAAAGAGAAAACACGAACACGACATTTTACTGTGTTAACGATCCGCCATTTTCTCAATACGACAAATGTTTACATATTACTATAGTAGATTATATTAAAAAAGGGGTATGAGACACGCAATGTGCATCCCAAGAATCTATAACACTCTCACATCTTCCCCTTCCCTCAGTGCTGGAATTCCATGCATAGATAAACATCAACATATATCTGTCGTCTGTGGGGTTAAGATGGAGCAGCAAATGTGTGGTTCATATAGGATCAGCCAGCCAAAAGATAAGTAAGGTTATATTTATTTTCGAAATATTTCACGAAATTATGCTTAATGCAAAACCCTATACAATATTTAAAGTGCTGAACATGCAATCATTTTAAGCGCTGTAGGTCATCGAATAGCCTTCCCCGAAGAAAGTATAAGCATTAAAAATTTAACTTAAAGTGTATGTTGTATGGAAATGCATTTTATGACTGTATATCATGCTTAAAATCATTTAACATTGATAACCAATATTGTACAATTAACAATTAACACTTGGCTTCTCCATAGATTCTGTTTACGATCTACAAATATAAATATAATAGAAAATAAAGTAGAAGAATAAAATATAGAAACGAAATTTAGTATGTACTTAAATAGCATACAAATTTTCGAAAAGTGCACCCACACTTGTTGGCCTTTTTATTTACCGTTTCGGTATTTCTGGTAAGTTAAATAATTTTTCTGTTAAACATTTTGATTTCAATCATATTCGTTACCCTAATGCGGTAAATATAAACTTTGTAAAATAATGATGGTGCTGCGGGTTAGTAGTTGTATATTTACATTAAATACTGCGCTTAAGAACCATGCAGGGTCTTTTCTTGTAGACAGATTTGAGTACCAGTACGCAGTCATGAACACCACTTATTTGAATGCTTTCACAATATTATTTTACTTTCAGATAGCAGTTTTTGCATGTGTTTATGACAAAAATTTACCCCTCATCAACCGATATAATTCTTTTGGAAATATTTGCGGTGTCAAACTCAATAAACATAATGAGAACGTTTCACTTTCGGGAATAGACACATCGGAAAAGCCTTTCGTCGTGATCTTTGCTATCCACGACCTATCAAATGCGGTTAAAATTTGATCCAAATACTGTTTAAAAAGCTACGTAGTCTTGGCAGACTATCTAATTCCGTACGTTCAGAAGTAGGAGCCAAATTTAGTCGACACGACTTTGAATTGCCTTATCTGATAGATAGACTGTACGACGCATGTTTTAAATTATGTTGTTTTCAGCAAAGTGTGTACAATTTATAACTTACATGAGTTTTAACCTTCAGGTGGTGTTGATTACTGTTGTCTTACGTTTGTCAAGAAAAATGGTCAAACTTTCTGTGGTTCTTAATTAAGCAAGCAGCTGTCTGAAACAAATTTTCAGCATTGCTGACAGTTCCATTGATGTCATTACTAGCATTCATTGTATGCTTTTCACTTTCAATTTATGCTATGCTATGCATACCGATTTCAAGCTATTTACAAGTGATACCAATGAGTGACAATTACTATGACAATAAAAGCATATTTGGTAATCATTTCAGATATAATTATAGACTTCTTATCCTGATCATAAATTTGTTCCTTTAACTTTCAAGTAACTTCTCAAGTTCCTCTCAGGGTACACAAATTGCAAACGGAAGAAATGAAATTTTATGACAGAAATATCATATGCAAAACCAAAACCATTGTGACTAAAAAAGACAAACGCCTTTGAAGTTTACTTTTATTTACCTTAAATGAAATACTACTGACGTTTATGTCAGCGCGAAACCAATACATAGAAACTAAGATAGAAACAAAGCACTTTTTACAATATTTTATAAAGCGTCCAAAGAACAGCTTTAAATAGTTCTTAAATATTTTTGTGTAGGGTCATTCTAGGTAGGGAACAGTCCTTTTACAAAATTATGAAAAAATCCTATTCTTCAATATGACGAACAAATATCTTACGCCTCAGATAATAATTATTGATACTTTTTGCGACAGCATTTCAGCAATTAGAATACACTGATCTGACATTTATTCTAGGTGTATATGTGTATATCGCGGGTGTCAATTGGACTAATGAGTTCATATTAGGCTGTTCGGAATTTGCTTTAGGCGCTGAAGTCACATATAGGAGGAACTTTGTAAGGCCGATTCACTGAAAAATTCGTTTAGTTTTGTCATAACTGGTATTCCGGTTTCCAGGAGGAATTGTCAGGTAAAGGCTTTTTGGCATGATGGCAAAAAATTAATGGATTATTTATGTATGTCCCTACGGGACACAGTCAGAAGGTACGTTCAAGTATTTGATTACTAACCACCTACATAAAATATTCATCGGTCTTAATATAACGCGTAACAATAACAATATCCTTTGGGATATATTTTAAAATGGAATAGCAATATTCATTAAAGTATTTTGCTAAAGAACTTACTCCATTATTAATAGCTAATTTGATCAAAAGGTACTGAAACTATATAGAGTATTTAATCCTCTGTTAAATTAAAGACTACTTTCGTGTTTAGTCGGTTACACGTTAACGCTGTTTGTTGAAGTCCAGAAACAGATATAGATGTACTTAGTACTAAACTTTATTTTAAGTTCGAGTTAAAAAAATATGATAAAGGGTTTTCCAATAACAGGTGTTATTTTGGTATTCAAAGAAAAATGCCATTTTTTGAGATAAATGATCGGATGTTTATTTCATAATAAAGAGGAAGGTATGCCGTTAATAATGAAAAACAACATCAGCCAAAGGGCCACCACGAGCACGCATACAGGACCATATCATTTTCATGAAATTTTCCATAACCAAATCGCAAAGTGGCTGCCCTATGTCCTCGATAGCCTCACGAATTTTATCTTTGAGGTCTGGAATCGACGCTGGGCTGTTCACGATCGGTCGGCTTGAGTTCTTAGGTTAACTGAACTTTATAAGCCGTAAGACCCAAATCTTTATGCAAAATACGGTGTAATGACGTTTGTGGAATGCCCAATTCCAAAGAACTGGGCATTCTTTTAAGTGAGCCTGTTAAAGGAAGATGTATTCCGTCGTCTTTCAGATAGGAATTTAAGGACGTAAGAAAGAAGTATTCGGCTTTAGATACCGGCAGTGGATTTGCTCAACTATTCTTTATGCAGATTTACTTGGCGTGGTATTATATTGTGGCATTGTTTGGATTTGCACTGGGTACGTATAAAAATGGACAGAAGCCTGCTACGAAATGTTTTATAAATATTTAGTTTTAGCAGTTGTGTCTATTACTTTGGTAGTTATAATTGCGATAGCTGCCGAAAATAGTCCCTTGGTTTATATGTGTCCTTGCAATCATGACAAATGAAGCGCTTTGTCCTGAGCTATGGAACACATGCAATTCAAATATTATAGCCGATGATGAATTCATATTCTACTATTTATTGGAGTATTATTTCATAAATAAGAGAAATGTTTATATATTTGCAATAGTTAGCTCAGTTATAACGGTAAGTTCAAAGCATAACTACGCGTAAGCGTAATTTCTAGTGAATCTTACGTTTCAGGCGATGCTGGTAATTGTTACATTTTTATTTTCGTGGAAATTCAACCGAACAGCTGTTATTTTCGAGGAAACTGCAGTCACTTTGGCAAAACTTACCGAACTTTTGATTATTCCACCGGTAGCCTTCGTTGGACTCGCTGGGTTCCTTTCGGCTTGGAGCTATGTCATGTTGTGCGTGACAACGGCGACATATACACAAATTAATCAATTTATAAATGAAACGCGGACTAATAATTATGATGACAATTTTAGGTGTAAGTTATGCAGTTTTTCACCGCACTTAAACGAAGGGTTGTCGCTAATGATTTACGGTTTACCTTTTCTAACAACTTAAACATCTTTCTCATTCAGCATTTGAGAGGGTAGATTTCGTAGACGCAGAGTCGATACAAGGCTTACTGTGATATTTATTTTTGGCTTCATATAGATCAAAGAGTTCATATTTACATGTGAGCAGTTTTATCTGTATGTCGCGGTCGCCCATTGGTACTTTAAAACATCGATGAGTTCGCCTACAAAACATGCCATAGGGATATTACTCAAATACCACATGGGTACAGCGGCAATGGGTTCGTTTTTCATTACTCTCTTCAAGACAAAAGTGGAAAATGGTTATGTTTATGGTAAATTAAATATTTTTAGACTAAAAACCATTGAAGGCAAGCACAAATTGGATCGGATTGCAAGCCTGCATCACAACGCATATGCACTGGTGGCAATGAAAACAATGGACTTTTGTCCAGCTGCGAGAACTGTAAGCGAAGTGTATTTTCATGATCTTAATGATACGATTTTCTTTGTTTTCAAGACCTGGAATAAGATGACAGCAAACGGTGAACCAGTAATGGCAATCAATAACACGACGGATTTCGTTCTTCTTTTTAGCCAAGTTGTAAGTTGCGAGTCTTACTTGCCTTATGGCATGTTTGTCACTTAAGGCAAACAAGCAGTTGTACTTCTACATGGCTCCAGTAATTTTGAGCAGCGTTTTCGCCTTCTGTATCGCGCATGTTGTCCTTTCTTTGTTTGAAGTCAGTTGTTTCCTTTCCCTAGTACGACATTAAATATATTTTTTTTTTTGTAGATGATAATGGATACCTACACTACTGATATGTGTATGTATGGACTGCCAAACTAACGGCAAAAGAGGACGTTGGAAAGAAGCAACATAGCTGCGCTTTTTAGCAGCGCTCAGGAAGGAGTACAACAGGATCCAATTGAAGTTGCAGAGATTCGATCTATTAACAAACATATTGCAACGGGCAGCATCAACTGACTCTGTGTATTATCAGTTAATTTCTTTATAGCAACACATCGACACTCATGCTCAATTTTACAGTGCACTCTTATGTAACTTCTCAGGTTCCATATAAGGGTACGTTTAATTGTTTAAAGTATCGCAATGTACACTTAAGTAGGTGTGTTAAGTGACCTGCACACAATATGAAAATAAAGTCTATTGAAAAGGGCTGTCTAACTTTGATCTACTTAACTCTACAAAAAACTGCTTAGTAGTTATTATGTTTACAAGGCCATACAAACCTATCATGTAAGAAGAGTGGGCTGCCCAATACCAAACAGTTGACTGACGGCAAGGGACAACAATACGCCAAATCAAGAAATGTTGACACATATTTTCGACGCCTATCTTGTTTCCAGAAATTAAGACGACAATCTAAACATTTTGATATTTTTATAGCAATGGCATACCCAATGCTAAATATCTATAAAACTTTAGTTTCCAGGTATGGTGTATTTCTACGATATGTATTTATTTTTCGGCTGTCAGAACCAAAAAAGTTTAAATTTTTTATAATGTCGTGGGCGTATACGTAACATAAAATTTAAAAAATGTTAGTCGGTCTTTGGGGTTCGATTCGGGCTAAATTACACATTTCTTTCAGTATGAATTCGCTTCAGAAAATGACGAAAAAGTACTGCAACGTGCAAATACGCAAAACGTCAATTTGCGCACGAAGTTTAACATATAAGCAAAATAAATGAACTCACTTTTGTATCCAGTTTTGCTGAAATCAAACTGAATCATCAGTTTGTTTCAAAGCAAACAGCACAAGTAAATTATCGAATGGTTTTTGTAGGCAACAGTCCTAAAATTTCTTTAAGCTGACTCCAATTACATCTGTATCGTTTTCAGTAAACTTGCTTTTTTGTTGGCTACCAGGAAGCACCTCTCTTATCAAACAAATTTAAATACATAAGCCAAATTGTGAAATTGTTGAACGAGATGTTTTAATGGCTTTTTACTCGATTTTTATACAGCTTCGGTTTACGAGTATAGTCGTGCGACACATGCGACCCACTATACCAGGGTAAAATGCAATTTTCGAAGTAATAATGTCACAGAATATCGGCTATTCAAACCTTTCCAATTGTCACTACACGTCTTTTGCCGCATTCATGTCGATTAAGGTAATCTCCACATTGCATCTTTAAAGATGCAAATTGACCTTTATAGTTTCAATTCGAAAGTTGGGTTTGCAATATCGCAGAATTAGCAGTTTCAATGGCAGCACGAACATGCCGCATGGACTTATTCATTTGAACCAAATTACGGTAATTGACCATTTAGAGAGCAGTCGTTTTAGGTTCATATTCATAGTCCGATTCGATTAAAAATGTTTTTGGTTTTCCCTCTTTAAAAATTGAAAACTCGAATCGGTATATTCAGATTGTAAAACATTTTATGTCTAAAAACAAAAGCAAATTCAATAATCATAATAAAAAAGCAGTTTTCTTAGATGATCATTTATTTAAAAAAAAAAAAAAAAAACAGACATTTTACACATTCATTCATCCGATTCCTCAACGCTTTTGACTGCCTTTGGTTTTTTTCCTTTGCCCTTCTTCTTTTGGATCACTTTTTGTACACGCTTTAAATGTTTATCCTTAATTTTCTGTTCCAATTTAGCCTTAATAGGTTTTGTGATTATGGTTTTCTTCTTTTGTTTTTCTAAATAAAAAACAAGACAAGTTGAACTTTAGATGAATATATTATGGTAAAGGGATTATAAGTTCTTAAACGAAATGAAGATTTGGGTGATAATAACATTGAAAATTAAATGTTGGCGATGGACTTTAATTTTATGTACTAAAAATAGGTGAATATCAAAATCCGAGTGAGTGCGGATTTGGTCCGCCGACCGATGGTCGTACAAAATGTATTTAAAAAATCGAAACCATAATTGCTTCTAATGACTTTCAATGGAAACCCCACACCTAAAGACGCGAATAAAATTCTTAAAGGAGTTACTTACCAGCCAACACTTTTGCGGCGGCAATAGCATCCTTTGCTTCGAACAAATCATCATATTCATTGGCTTCATATGCGTGCATTGGTCGTGTGGCTTCGTGATGAACCTTCTGCTCCACTCTATTCACATATTTATCGCTGGCTGCTTTCTTCAACTGCTGCCTCTGTTTTGATGGGCTGACATAGTTGGGATTCTCCCAAATAGCATTTCCAGTGAATGAACCATCGAATATCTTAACTGGATTCATAACAAAACGTGGACCAACTTCTGCCAAACCACCATCTTCGGAAAGAATTTGGAAATTCCTAAACCAAATTCTGTTATCTAGGAATGTGAAGGTGAAGACGTGATCAACAAACGGTTGACTTTTTGGATGATAGTTGGGAACACCAAAAGTTTGAATGAACAATTCCTTCAACAGAGATAAATGCGGTATTTCATCAAATTGCTGATCAAACGAGAGCAGTGGGCGAGAACCACGCAAGCAATTCCCCGTCATTTTCAGTTCACCCATTGTGTGAATGTTTTCCACAAGGAATTTCGCGGAAGGACCCTTGGGCACATTTGATACCCACATGTACAGATCGCGTTTTCTTCTTCCTTCGAAAAGAACCGACTTGTTGCAGTGCTTCATTTCGCACATTTCGTTCACGAGCGATAAGGATTTAGAGCGCTCCATTTTTGATTCTGGTCTATGGTGTGGCATTAAAGTTTTGATATCACGCATTAGGTGACGATCTCTGTGATTAATTCCGCGGGCGGCAAATACGAGTACACGCTGTTTGTTGGTCCATTTTTCCTGGCAGAAGAATGTTTTTAGTTTAGTTTTCGTCGCATTAGGTTTTAATCTTTTATTTACCTTCTTTGGAACAGGAGCATCTGATAATCTTTTAGCCGGAAGTGGCGGATTTTCATCTTTAGGTATTACAACTGGTGCTACCTTCTTCTTTTGGAATTTTCTGCCCATGTTTGTTTTAAATAAAATAAAATTCTCTCGTGAAGAAATACACGTGCTCGGCAAACCGCAAACAAAACTTTTAAATGACAAATGTCATTTTGACATTCAGTAGCGTTCAGAAAAAGAGAAGAGCGCGTTCAGATATTGACATATTTGATTTCTTATTTAAGGACAAGCTCGCATCGAGTAAAGTACAGAAAAGTATACCTACTTAAATAAATCGTTCCAAAAATAATAATAATAATAACAAAATCGAATAATAAGGTAAATACACAGCCAGTATCTTTGCCGTGGCCCGTTGGTATTGGTATGCACAACAAACTCTACAAAATTATCTACTAGATTTCAGGTGGGCACCCATTTGCTCACATCTGGGAAGTTTGGTTACAGATTTGGTTTATGGACTTGAGAAACAGAATACTCTTCAAAAAAAAATATGTTTGTGAATAAGCGCTCTTTACCTTATTGTTGGTTTAAGTTTATTTATTTTGTAGATGACACAGATAAGGTAGATGATTTTTAGTAAGATGTGTATGATATGATGGACGGATGAAACGCAACTCACATTGATTGAAGCTAAATAAACAATGTCTCGTCTTCGAGACTTCATGCAAAAATAACTTGAAAAGTGCGGAGCTTACAGGTTGTTATCAAATTGTTGAAATGACAGTTTATAACTATCTACTAATAACTATTTTGTGTGCAACAAGAAAATAGAGCAACCCTAAAAATATGAATTTATGCTCCGCTCTGTAGACATTTGAATTATCCTTCCTGAGAAAAAAATCACATTTTGCGGATTAGTGGTTCAACGTGTTCCTCTACTTTTTGGAATAGTACTCTCCAATAGCCAATATGAGCCCCGGTTATTTTAGCTTCGATCAAAGTAGTTTACTTGCTGAGATCGAAGCTAAAAAAAACACTCCTATTATAGGAAGTATAAGAACGCATATTAGAGCAAAGTAGATGATTGAGAAGCACCTTGGTCGTATTCCGTGCTGTAACAAATTGGAAACGTGTTGTTTCTTCTAGGGCTAAACTTTCAAATGTTTGCAAATAAGGCGCACGTTTTTCAAAGAAGAATACTTAAGATAAGATATATGAAAAAAGACAACAAATTTAATCGCATTAGCTGCAGTCGGAAAATGGTGGAAATTTGGTGATTTTCGTTCACAACAAATCGCGTACAAATTGGAGAAAATGAAATCCATTCTGTAATTTAACAGTTTTATTTAAATATAAGTTTACTATCATATTCCTTTTTAAATAAAATTGTACATCATGCATAACACAAAAATTCTACAAAGAACTTTTTTTTAAGGCAAATTAAAACACATAGTATTACTTTTGATTTGATTTTGTTTCTTTTTTTTCTCGTTTGGAAATTGCTGGTTAGGTTATACAGTAGTTATTCTATTATAATTTAAAAATATTTCATAAGCTTCGCTTAGGAAATAAATTTTCTCTATTTTAAGTTCTGCTTTCTACGACTAATCCTATGTGTTTTATCTCATATATGTTCTTTTTTTTATTTCAGCAGTTCTTCTAATCCTTTTAGCCATTTTAAATGTTCAGCAGATACAATTAGCTAATAACCAGTATTAGCTAGCTCTGGTTGGACATCCACGTGTGTGTTTGTTGGGTGAGAGTGAGTGTCTGTTGTCTATATATGGTAAACATTGTTGTTGCCCCCGAAGATACAAAAATAAAATCACAAAAGCACTTTCCAAATTCTCATCATGGAATTGCGTCTCTGAATTTAAAAACACTTTCTTTCTTCTTAT
Organism: Cheilosia vulpina; assembly: GCA_916610125.1. Classification (NCBI taxonomy): domain Eukaryota; kingdom Metazoa; phylum Arthropoda; class Insecta; order Diptera; family Syrphidae; genus Cheilosia; species Cheilosia vulpina. The sequence goes on from OU744278.1 coordinate 52,191,157, forward strand.
TAAAAAAAAAATGAAAATGAAATAAAGACATAGTACCTATAATACAAATGAAAACAATTATTATCCTTGGTGAGGACGACGCGTTGTTTTTTATAGTACAAGACCTCTGTTGGGTGGGTAATTTAAGCAGCGCAATTATCCGCAACAGGGTGTACTCTGGCTAGTTGTCATTGCCGCGGTTGCATGCTGGGCGGCTGTTCACGATAAGCTTTCAGCTTTGTTTCCATAGCCTGCAAAATAGAATCAAGAAAGAAACACCCATCAAACTTAGACAATAGAAATAAAAACACACGGGGTTAGTTTTTGTTAAAACACGAAAGTTGGTGGAATTTAGTAAGCAAACATTCCATTTCAGTTTGATAAAACGTTTCACAGTTGCAATTTCTTTTCATGGGGGGGTTAGTAAGACTACGATTACATGTCTGCGGTTTTCGAGATGACAGATGGTATAAATTACAAGAGCAAGATGCAAAGATTAGAAGAAATAGCAAACAAAAGTGGTGTTACATTGTTCTGATCATCGGTGGTGGTAGTTGAAGAGGAGGATGAGGGCGAGGGCGATTGAACACCGCTGACACGCTGCGCAAATCGTTTAAAAATATTCGACCCAAAAGACTGGTTGGCTGAATTTGAACCTATACTCGTTCGACTGCTACTGCTCGTCATATTTACGAGATTGCTATCGTTTAGTTGAAGTTCGCGTTGCTCGCAAATACAACGAAACTTATCACAACGTGAACAAATTAGTGTTTTATCCAACTGAAAGAAAACATTTAAACATTTTTTTTTTGTTTGGGGGAAAGAGAAAGATAGACAGAGAGTTAAGCGTGCAAGGGCACAGAAAAAAAACGATTAACAAATAAGGATAAATAACAAATTTCCCAAAGCTCTTTTCTATATTATACAAAATACACGAGTTTAGTAGTCTCGCATTTGGAATTGTACTCACATTTAGCTTTCTTAACATATCAGCAACAATATTCAACGCTGTTGTGCGGGAACTCGCAGTCATGGCATTTCCATTCAGCAAATTGTCTGGATCTGAAAGAGATTTCTCAACATGAATCGTTTTTAGCACAAGATAGCACTTTTAAGAGCCAACCAAGAGACGAGCACACGACATTGAAGTTAAAAGATGAGAATGCACACGTATGGGATTTAGTGTTTATGCTTTTTATTTATGCTTTATGCGTTTCTTATGAGTATATGTGCGTTTATGTATGAGTATGTGTGTGAATAATTTACAGGGGTATTTTTATGAATAAAAATAAAGTACATGTTGATGATTATAAAAGAAAAACAAAAAAATAGTATACAAGATGATATACACGAAATGAAATCAATCAAATCACATGCGACATGACTTGGAGATCTTTAGGGCTCGTTTGGTTTGTTTAAGTGATGCGATTATCTTACTTTTTAGAGAATTTTGATTATATTCGTTCAGGGATGAATGGCTATTGCCAATGCCAATTGTCGCATTTGTGGGATTGGGTAGATTTTCTGAATGGACTGAGTTCTCAGCGACGCCATTGGGAGTATTACTGGGGTACCGTGTTTTAACATTAAGTTCCTGTTTTAAATCTGCAACAAAACGGAAAACAAATGCATTAGTGGGCAAATTCGTGTGTAGGTAGTGTAGGACAGGAATACATTTTCCTGATATGTACCAACTCTAAATTACAAACTGAGGCAGCCGGAAGAATAAAACAGTAAATATCATAGGAGAACAACGAAAACCCCCAGGAGAAAATAAAAACGAACAGGAAATGAGATGCGTTTTGAATTGTAATCCTTTTGGGTCGTAATAACCACTAGTACATGATTTCTGGTTAAGTGCAGTGGCTCAGTGCTAACGGTGAGAACTAACGAGCAGGGAGGTCTCCACTTCAATTCAACAATGGGAATAACACAAGTCATTATGTTTTCTTCCACAGCGGAACCTCTGACAAACATACAATAAAAGGGTTCATTCGATTTGATCGCCTAAACTTTCGAATACTTCATCTGATGTTTAAGTATTGTTTTTGTAAATGGAAATCAATTTAATGCGGCGCTGGGATTTCCCATTGTTTGAATCAAGGATTAAAAATGAGATTCGACATACTCTTCGGGCTACGAACTTTCAGTGCTTCCGCTGTTGGTTAATATAATTCGTTAATAGCTGAAGTCTAAAAATAAAACAATCCCTCTACGATTTGTGTTTGACACAGGCTCGCGCTTTGAATGAAAAAATTGACTGGTCCATCGAAAATCCACCGAATTGGTTTTTAATGGCAAATTTGTTTTGCAATTAATACGCAGCGGGGTTTAGTCGTTAAGGATTTTGCATAATTCGTGATGTATTTTTTTTTGTAGTGAAAAAGAAAAACTCAGACAAACCGCACTTTCCAGATTTCTTAAAGTTGCTTTGCAATTTTTGCTGATTGGCTGATTGGTTTATGGTTGCTGTTTAGGTTTTCTATTTCTCTTGTTCTTTTTGAATTCGGCACAGATATTTTTCTTCTACTTCAGTTTGTATATAGCACTGCGATTTATGGGTTTTACAAATAAACGTTTCCACTTCCCCAACTCTCATTTAGTTTTGCCTTTATAGGCTCTAAGTTCTGAAGTGCTGAAAGATAATCAATAATGCTCCGATTTGGGGTCGACCTACATAAATTAATGTCAGCTCACACAAAGAGAGAAAAAAACACAATTATGTATTAAAAATACCGCATACTACACTGTTCCAACAGATATGTCAAATGGGAGTTATTAACATTACTATTAACAAGACAAATTAACTTTAACTACGTATACATATTCGCTTTGTTATATTACTAACCTTTGTCAATAAATCTTTGATTATCCATGTTTGCTTGAAAAAATGTCTACGAACTTATTACGACACATAACCTGAATGAATCAGATTCAGCAGCTCGTACAACTTTCAACGACCCGTATACAAATGCCGGCAAAAATACAAATCTGATGCTACACAGAGAACAATAATAATTCTGCCGCAAACTTTTTGAAAATGGGAAAAAACAACTGCGCAGTGTGTATGCATTGCCATCACAATAAATCTTGTTTTGACACTATGGTGGTAGTTTGTGGACACTCATTCATTTCATATGTTCGTGATATCGATTTTGCAGACACGTAGAAGTTGTTTTCATGACAAATATTCCCTATATGGAATTTGGCCTCGAGTGTCAAATCAAAGAGATATTGGCTAGCAAAATTGCTGTGACATGGATTTCTACGCAACATTTTCGGAAATTTTCAAACAATACTATTAGCGTGCAAGGAAAGAATTAATATAGAATTGAGAGGTGGGGTTTTATATTTGAATACTAAAATTAAAAACTACGTATTACTAGCATTTCGAGGATTGATGATGTCTTTTACCTTTGAACACTTTATTCGTCGTTGGTCGGTTTGTCCTTGATGAGCATCACAGAGTTGTATACCATTGCGAAGTAGTATTTTTTTTGAAAGGCTAATGGGTATGTGATGTCAGTTATGACAGCAAAACCAAAATAATAGAAATCAGATTAGTTCTTGAGGTTAACAATTTTAAACTGCTTCTTCGCCTGAACGGATATATAAACAAGAACTAATTATCATAGAAAAAATCATACAAATCATAATTATGTCCTATCAGACACGGCGCTAATACATTCCTGAGAGCTCTTTACAGGTGCAGAAAGCTCAAATTATTACAAAAGCATCGCTTCACAAAAACAAGTTTTAAAAATGCTTAATACATATTTGAATGCGTAAAACCGTCTCGCGATAGTCGTAATAAACAAATAGTTGTTTCATACAGATGCCAAACAATTAAACCCCCAGTAGTAAAAAAAGGTCACAATAATTGCTGCTATCAGACATTCTGTACCGGAACTCTTTAATTTTCGCCTTTGATTTACAAAAACAAAAAAATCCGGCTTACCTCTAGTTTCATCCATCAGCCTTTGTAGCTTTTCTTGTAGCATCTCTTTTTCGTCCACCTCCATTTCGAGTAGGGCATTCTTTTCGTATGCCTTGTCAAGCATTGCTTCGAAATCGGCTATACTCTCGTTTAGTATTCTGTGAGCACGCTCGAGATCGTCGTTTTTCTGCTCCAATTGACGCAGGTACTGCTTCATTGAATCTCGTTCGATTTTGACTGTATCCAATTGTTTCTCCATGTTTGCAAACTCGATTATATGAGAATCCTGTTTCATCTATTTTAAGGATGATACACATACGAACATTATGCAATCAAAACAGCATCAAACAACTTGCAACAAAGCAATGAACTCACTCGAAGGGATTCATTTTCTTTTTCCAAATTTGTTACTTTCAATCTGAGATCTTTGATGGCGTTCTGTTTCTGTTCCAACGTTGCATCCATTTCTGCTTCCATTTGTCTGGACTGTTCAACATATTCATCGTATTCTTGCTTTACATCTGTCCATCTGCAAAGTAATCCAAATAGTAAATGTCTTAAGTAAGTCCAACAAAAAAAGTTCTCCTCTTACTCTTTGTGGTAAAGCTTCGCCCTTTCCTTCCAGTATCTGCATTCGTCTTCGACACTATTAAACATTGGCGGTGAGTCCATTTTTTTTTTGTAAAAGAAAACTTGAATTCTGTGCCTGAGGGTTGTTGGTTGTCTCTCCCAATACGTTGAACAACTATTTTATTTTGTTTTCGTAAAATATCGTTTATTAACAGGTGACTACCATTCAGAGAATACGAAAATTATATATTCTTTTTGTTTTTACTGACAGATAGTGAAAATCAAGGAGAAATGAAATCATCGCATCTTTGGTAGAAAATGCGTGGACTGCGACGCACAAAATAAATATTGATTATGCGAACGCAAACACAGCAAATGGAAACTCACCAGATTAATTAAGTAAATAATTGTTAATTGACTTTAATCGGATTTTCAACACGTAACTTTAAATAAAAAAGAAAATCTTCAAAAATCCGTATATGTTGTTTGGGATAAAATGCCATGGAAATGTCATTGCCAGATATCGTAGAATTGTACATGTTGTAGATGTATCGAGAGGTTGGCTGGCATCGAAAATGACTGAGTTCAATGCTTGTTTAGTTGGAGTTGGAAATTATAAAAAACATCGAGGCTTTTTATTGGGTGAGGTTGAAGTTTAAATAATAGTCGTTTGTTGATTTTCTTTTGTTTCGTGTTGTTTTTTTTTGCGATGGCTGAATGGCGAATGGAAAAAGTAATTCAATTCATAAACAATCATGAAAAAAATTGAGTGTTGGATTTACCCAAAACGTACGTTTTCTTTTCTGAGTTCGTTTACGCAGTTCTTGCAATTCCTTCATGGCCTTTAATGCGAGAAGGCAACGATTGTATTGTATTGTAAGGAATATGCCCTGTACACTGCGACCAGAAGAGATCTATTGTGTTGGCCTATTTTATTTAACCCAGGGAGCTGTTGAGGCTCTTTATAAACCTCAGTATCCTTCTTGGTTGCATGTTTCCTATGTCTGCAGGACTTAAATACACCCTTTGCATATGGATTACTCTGCCCCTGGCCACAGCAGGGCATTCGCAGAGTATGTGTTCCGTTGTTTCCTCCTTTTCTCCGCAGAGTCGACAGGAGTCATCGTCGGAAAGTCCCATTTTTTTGAGATGGTATCTCAGTGGCCAGTGACCAGTAAGATAACCCGTTAGAATCCTTAGATCTTCTTTGCTTAGCTCAAGTAACTTTTTTGTCTTACTACGAGCTGGGCTTATGAATCTTTTTGCCTGCCTCTGTCCTTTGCATTCCGTCCAGTATTCGGCAAGGTGTTCATCTTCCCATTTCCTGAATTTTGAGTGTACGTAACTCAAAGGCAACCCGAAGTAGGGCTCAAGACCAATGAGCAGGCGTGATGCGCTTCTTCTCGCCAGGCAATCCGCTCGTTCATTTCCCTCAAATCCTTCATGACCCGGTATCCAGACAACGGTGACGATGTTGTCCTTGGAAGGCAACGATGTGCTCTGCTCAGCGACATTTGAACGAATGAAATAGTAAGATATGAAATGCCCACCCTATATTTTATTGCTCACTGTCGTTCTTTCTTGCTAACAAATTTGACAGATATCAAGATATGAAAAATTGCTCGTGGAGACGCGGTGTTAGGTTCATAAGTTAAAACCAAATATTTTTTGTTTCGCTGGCGCTAGAGTTCTAGGGTTCCTACATTGGGGATATTATGAGCATAAGAAAAGGTGTGAGAACATACATGTGTGATTAGTTGTTATATTTGTATGTCAAAGTGCAGACCAAAGATAATGGAATACAGAGATATATATCTTTCCAGTGGAAAGGCGGCTGCCTACAAGCTGTTTTCCCGAAAAATTCATGAAGTCACGCACATATGCTCATTTCTTTTCTAGTATATGTGAGTTCATGAATTGTTCTTTAATGCAAGAATTCGCTATTCCGAAATGCATTTTTCACCATTTTTTTATCTTAATCGAAGCGTTAACAAAAACCAAACAAGGTTAATACCAAACACAAAACAATTGAACAACGCAATGCCCATAAAAACAAAAGGAATATTGGCCGGCCATTAGCAACATGCTTTTTTGTAGCTCACACGTATTCACAGACGGGGGTTGAAATTACAAAAACAACAATGTAAACAAATGGGTTTTGGGGGGATAGACGTACGAAATATATACATCTCTGTTATTCATTCATCTCTGGTGCAGACGCACTATTAAAGCCCGAGTGACACTACATTATGTCCTCATTTTTTTCCATGTTGAAAAGTCAGCGGTGTGTAAAAGAGACTGAAAGTGTATTACGAAAGGGGTAGCAATTGTTTGCAAAGCAACCACAAATTTTCAGACAAATTTGAAATGTAAAAAAAAAAAAATGCTGCCAGTATTTGCACTTTACTGATTCACGTTTGGTGTAACCTCAGCCAAATAGTCTAGTAGTCTTAGGTCTCGCTCATAGATGTCTTATTGCACTCTCTGACATTTGTTTACTTCGTTTTATTCGTGTTGTTAGTGCTTTTCGTTTTTTCTTCCATTTCACGAGTAATTAGATGTAAAAGGTGAATTTTTTTTTACTATTTTCCCTGCGACTATCATCCACCAAAAAAATTTTAAAATATTTAAATTTCTTCCTCATTATGTCTACAATAATATATTGTTATTTATAAAGCCCCATAATTGGCCGCACAAAGATTGTAAGCGAACAAAAAAATACATTCCAATCTCTGGATCGTCAAAGGGAGGATACTACACAAAGAAAAAAAAAAAAACCTCAAATCCATTCGCCATTGTTACTACATAAAAAACATCAACTTTAACAATTTACTAGTTCTTTCGAATTGGAAAGGTAAAAACGAGCATTCAAGGAAATAAGTAATGGCCGATGCGGAAAAGCAAACTTTGCTGCCGAAGCAGTACGAATCCGGTGAATTGTACACTACCGGCGAAGGAGCCACTTCTGCTGCAGAAAATCCAAATGCAGGTTCGTATTAAAAATAGGTATTTATTTTTGATTTTCTCATCGTCAGATACTTGAATGTACAAGTACTATTAACGAATTCAACTGGTTATTGAACTTTATTTATCGATGAAACCCTTTAAGTTTTTTCGCTTATTTACGTGTGCTTTCCAATTAGCCGCAGCAGCAGCAAGAGCAATGGTAATCGAATTTTACTGTGCCTTGTCTAGGAATCGAAACAAAAGCATTTGTATGCACTAGGTGTTTGTTGTATACGTGCAGATACAGATTGATATAATCAGCAATATCATATTCCATCCAGTAGTGGCATTTCAAGTCTCGGGGGTATTAAAATCAAATCTGCGTTTTGCTCTCTTCACTGCAGTTTACATGACTCATCGTCATGGCACATTATTTATTTCTTATTTCATTCAATGCAGGCTATTGTCTATGCATCATACATTGTACTCCAGCCCGACGCGGATAACTTGTTTGTTTTTGTTGTACTTTTGCTTAAAATTCTACGTTTTCTGATAACAAGCGCGATTTGTGATATATATCTACTTGTCTTTTCGAGTTTTCCCATTCCCTCGTCAGTGTCTGAAATAAGGGAATTGCCATGGATGGAAATAAGAAAAAAACGCTACCTACTACAGAATCATGATGAATGGTTTTAAAACAAGGGACATTACTGTTGCAGTGATATTTATTAAATTTAAGCAACATTGACATCAATATTCTAATCGCTTATGAGCTCACAAAAATGCGACTGCTTGCGGCATTATGTAGGTCCATTGATCAGTACAAATTTAAAATAGTTCTCAGACGATTAGTTCAGTGGTCCGCAATGAATCTGTATTACCAAAAAGGTAAAAATCGGGTTTGAACTCAGAGATGTGGTTGACAGTCCGGTTGGGGTTATTATCATTATATTAGTTTTTCTGTCCAAGTTAATAGAAAAAAACGATAATTGTGCTGATATCTCATTTAAGCAAAAAAAAAGAACTCGTCAACCATGAACATGTGAATCATTCTTGTGGTTAGATATAGTTTTGTGATTACTATGGGTTTATATCATATTACAAGGCGTCCCAGTCAAGTATGTGAGTGGCTCCTATCAACTCTTCGAATGAAATCTTAAACCCATCGCGTGAAACTTAAACAATATGCATCCAATGTGGATGAGTAAATAAATAAGTCGTTTAATCGTGTGGCCATGCAATCCGTTGCCTTTTACTCAGACACCCAATACGATAAGGGCCGCTTGCCGATACAATTCGTAACGGTCTACGCTCTACATAACAAGGCAAAGCTAGAAAGTAGGGGGTTCACGAGGAGCCTTGTTAGACTCCAACATTTACGCTTAATTTCTTAGTTCGCCCCAAAAGTATATCCATCTATGATTTTTTAAAGTGCCTACAGTAAACGAAGAAATTCATAGTACTCTATGAAACCTTTAAATAAATACGTGCTGCCCTGTGTTACATCCGAATGGGTCCAACAGTTGCCGTCTAAAAGTCTCGGGGCTTCTAAATATAGCTTTGCCAAACATAGTTAAAAATAAACCCACCAAAACAAAAATTTCAAATTTTATCTGCTAAAACACAAAGATAAACATAATAAGTGTTTGTTTGTCAACTACACGCACGCTGCACCCGTTTCGTAAATAAAACCTCATGAGCTGACAACATGACGTTGCTTATAAAAAGTTCTGCTACGTCCACATTACCAAATCAGATGTGGGAAAAATGTGTCTCTTTTAAAATATTAGTACGCATATCATAAGTCGCTAAGCCAGTGTTATTATATTTTGCGTAATCTTTTGCAATATAGTACGCGTCAGTGTAATTATTTATTATCACATATGACCGTCCGTGTCCGACGTGCCAGGTAGAGTTCTGCGCATTAATCAACTAATCGTTCAAATTGTACCGACTAATTAGTAAAAATTCGTATAATGTAATAAATTCGAAAATTCTGGTTCAATACTATTTTTTCTGTTGTTAATTTGAACATGTACCTGTGTTTGTTTGCGTTCACAGTATCAGTCAATATTATAACGACGTACATTTTGCGGATGCGATTGAAGAAGCTAGGCCTTTTGCATTTCGTTCTACGAAATAAGTGACTATGACAAATGGCTGGCGTTGGCATATTGATTACCAATAAAACATTTTTCCAGTACAGGTCCTGAGGCAACACGTCTATGTTCAGTACTGAAAATGAATTACTGTGACCAATTGAATTTATAATTGTTTTGCGTGGAGAAGAGTTGTCCTTCTTTTCTTTAAATCTTCTTAGATGTTTGCAAATAGATGTTGGTTCAACCCTTAAATTGCTATTTTCGTTCTACCGCTCTGCGAAAGTTTAATTGATTTATAAACATTTTTGCACTTTATTATTAAATAGAAATAGGTCCACCCGGTGCAAAGTTTTTCGGTTTAAATGTCTACAGTCTTTCGTCTGCAATACAATTTTCAAATATGAATTGGAATTCGCTCGCTTCTTTCCAATTCCCGTTTGCTCCCTTTATATCATAATACAACATAAAATGTATTCAGAACTTCTTTGATTCATCGTACATGTCGATTTAAAACAGAAAAAAATTTAGAATTGACTGAAAGCGGTATTATCGCCATATTCTTTCAGTTGCTGTCAAAATCATCAACATGAAGAAAAAGCTACATTGGATTTAAGTTAAAATTTAAATTTAAGGATAAGGAGGTGGAACCTCCATCCATCTTAGCCATTTGCATTAAACCCTTGATTGATAACAAAGACTCTTGTTTCGATTGAACATTTTTAGGTGGCGTCGCACAAGCAGTGGTCTCTTCGATCGGACCAGATGAGTTACCCCCGCCATACCAACAAGCGACTAGCGGCGGTGTTCCAATGGTCACATGTCGCGTATGCCAAAGTATGATCGACATAACAACAAAACGCGAGCAACATGTGGTTAAGTGTGGACAGTGTAACGAAGCAACCGTAAGTTAAACTAATCATCTTTGCCATTTGCCATAACCCCAAAAAGGCCATCACAATGCTTACTTACTTTACCCTGCTCTACCTACATGCTTGCAGCCCATTCGTAATGCTCCGCCCGGCAAGAAGTACGTACGTTGCCCATGCAACTGTTTGTTGATTTGTAAGAGCTCGTCACAACGCATTGCATGCCCCAGACCGAACTGCAAAAGGATAATCAACCTGGCACCTAGTCCAGTCACACCGCCAGTGCCTGCAATGCCTGGCATGTGTCGAGTTACTTGTGGTCACTGCTCGGATACGTTTTTGGTAAGGTTCACCTGTGATCTTCTGCAATGCTCCTGTTCGTACACATTTGTCTTGTCAACAGTTTAACACGTTCACCAATGCGTTGGCGCGTTGTCCCCATTGCCGAAAGGTTTCATCGGTTGGATCCAGATTCGCCTGTGGTCGTGGCGTAATCTTCTCTGTTCTCGGACTGTTCTTTCTCATCGCTGGTATCGGTGTCACCGTTGGAACCTACAAATATGCCAAAGTCAGTTCTATTTTCCACCACTTTTCCATGCACAGTATTAACGGTTAAATATATTTTTCAGGACCATGGAGGAATATTCGTTGCCTACATTGGCGCTTTCTTAGTCGCTTCGTTTCTATTTGCTCGAGCGGTCTACTATTTCCGCCTTAAAGTTAGTGCCATTGACGGCCCTATGTAAGCAGATTTAACCATTTTTTTTTATCATTCCTTTTTTGATATTACGAAAACAAAAATTCGATAAAAAAAAAAAAAACTAACAATAAGCGCAACGGTTTGTAGTGGAACGTATACATAAATAACACATATTTTCAAAAACGAAACATTTTTTTGTTACAAAAAACACAACAACAAGTATTTATTGTCGCCTGGATCATAATATAGTGTTTGTTACAATCTGTAGTAGCTTTATAGTTAAAATGTTTTGTGTTGCTGTCGATAGTGTGATTCGTGCTATTCGTGCGCTGCAATGTGTGATCGGATGAGTATTGTTTGTTCTGATCATGTGCTTGTTTGGCGATTTCAATTATCGAATTATTTTAAATTTTTCTTTCTCTAATTTGTTTTACCTTGATTGCGCCTTGAAAAATGTTGATAGGGACTTGGACTTGGCATGTAATAGTGATAGGGACGAAAATCTCTGTTTTTTTAATTTAATCGTTTTGTGCCCCTCTACACACCTGCATTATTACTAAACAAACAAACAGTAATCTGATCAAAAACAACACAATACACAAGAAAATGGTTAAATACAAATAATATTGTCATTAGACTCAGTACATAAGAATATAAATTTAGTGCCGGTTAGGAAAAACTAAAAGTATAATACACACACACACACATATATATCTAAAGAAACCGATTAATGCAATAGAGCTTGTACGAGTGTATGAGTATTTCATTGCAGAAGAAGGACAAAATAACAAATAAAGCAGAAAAAATCAAGTAAATATATTATTATGTATTATTATTGAACTTATACACATATAATATGAATACTGTAAATAAATTGAATAAAATTACAATTATCGATCTTTTTTTATACAATAATGCTGTCCGAATAATCATTTATCACGAACGAGTGCTCGTCTAGATGGTGAAGAGGTGATGGAAGCATCTCTCTGTACTACTTAAATGTGCGTGTAAATTCAGGAACGCATCACTAGCATCATGATCAAAGATAGTGGATACAGAGATATATAACTTTCCAGTGGAAAGGCGGCTGCCTACAAGCTGTTTTCCCATAAAATTCATGAAGTCACGCAATATGCTCATTTCTTTTCTAGGATATGTGAGTTCATGAATTGAACTTTAATGCAATAATTCGCTACTCCGAAATGCGTATTTCATTTCATGCAAATGGGTTTTGGGGGGATAGACGTACGAAAGATATCCATCTCTTTTATTCTGTCATCTCTGATCATGACGCTCGCTCATGATTGATTTTGTTTGATGTAAAAAATGCATTCTAAAACTTAAATGTCATATTCAATCAGCATCGCAAACAAGCAGTGATGCCGCATCACTGGGCAAATGTTTGACGTTTCTGAATTTACACTGTCGTCTAATCCAGAAGATCGCTTTTACGTCTATATTTGGAAATGTCTTCACAAAGAACTCAACAATAGTTTCTACGAGTTCCTCAAACGGAGGTGCCGGCGTGGCCGTAGCAAAAGAGATTTGGGCGCCTATGTGGCTGACGTAGAAAAAGTGACGTTCCCGACCAATCTAGTTTTTGCGTTCAGGTTGCTCCAGACCATTCTAGTCGACTTAAGATGACTAGATTCTTGAATGCGGCCACTCTGTAATGGGAGTAGTGGTACGTTTCATTCAGCCTTCGAAATAGAAAGTACAAAACGTTTATTTTCGAAAAATGCAAGAGTGAAAAAAACATTTTCCCATTCGATATTCCTGGAAGAAGCAGCTAATAATGTTTTCCTTTCTTTGTCTGTATGAAAGCAAAGAGAGATTTTTGAAATAAACAAACAACCACAACCTACTTCTAAAAGTTTCTCTCCACTAAATTTATTTTTAAAAATAGTTCCTAAAATTAAAGATTAAAATAAGGCATTTAATCTTGAATCATGAAGGGAATATAGCCACCTAGATCTTACGTATAGTTCAGCGGCGGATTACTGTTGCTTGAACTGTCGCCAGAGCTGAGAGTCTCTGGGGTTTCCTGATTAGCTTGAATACGAGCTATGCTAGGATCTTTTTTCTCCCTTTTCTCGCGATCCTTATCCTTATTGTGTTTATGCTTGTGTTTGTGCTTGTGCTTCTTCTTGTCCTTCTTTTTCTTCTTCATCTGCAAGTGCGAATAAAATGAATGTAATGAAACGACAACGTAAGTTGAAAACTCTTAATTACCTTCAACGAATTATCCGATTTCGATTTGCTGTCATCTTCCTGCTTGAACATTCCAGGTTCAAAGCCGACTGGCCCGGGAGTCTGTACGGTACTGGGTAGCGATATCGAATTGTCCGAGTAGTACTCGGTTTTCATTCGCTTAGCATCTCCAGGGTACGGGGCGCTGTCCACATTTATACACGCATTAACATCAACACCATCGATCTCAAACTGTTCGACTTTGACCTCGTCTTGCTCTACCTTGATGGGAGGGCTTTCAAATGCATCGGAAGCCGATCTTTTTACGGTACCCGATGTTTCTAGGGGTTCTCGCGACGACTCTCTGTCGAATGTTCTGATTTCTTGATTAGATGAGCGTGGTTTGGGCGCGGATTCCTTAACAAACTCTTTAAACATGCTGGTTGCGTCAGCTGATTGCAAACATATTGGCTTTTTGATGCCATACAGAGCGTAGTACAGATCAACCATGTCACAACGTAGCTTCGTGTCGTGCGAAAGATTGTTGCTGGGCGGGAAAAGTAGCTGAAGTCGTCAGTACTAAAAGGAAAGTCGTGTACTTACTTCATATTGCGCCAAATGCGCTCGACCAGCTCCGGTTTATCTAGACGACTTCTTTGCATTTTTGTGAATGGTGGGTTCTCGATTAGAAGACGTGCCAATGCATGCCGCGCAGCGGGATCTGGATCTGTTTCCAAAAGCGTGATCAAATGGTCGAGGTCCTCCCATCGGCCGTCAACTTTTACAAAATCAACCAAGCACTCCATCGCAGCTATGCGGACATCGATGTACTGACCGTACGCAGCATAACAGCGGTAAATCTTGGGCAACGATGGTAGGTGACCACATTTTTGCAGTTTTCTTATAACTTTGAGGCATGACACCGACACGGTGTACTTGTAGGAGGGAAGATGTTTTTCAAGGTTCAGAAGTCGCGTGACCTCCTCTAGCACCACCCTGGTCGGAGTTTGCGTCAAATTCAAAGTCTCGCATATTGAACAATACTTACTTGGCATCAGCAGACAAGTTTTCGGAAGTAATTGGCGCACCTCGCAGCACAACCGACACCACGGGTGTGATTGAGTTACCCAAGGCATCGACCAGAGCCGCTCGATAGTAGTTGTCGGAGTAGTGATTCCTCGAGTTGTCATTGTACTTGAAGAGGTCCAAGAGAAACCGAATCACTTCGGGTGGGCAGATGCCATGTGAGGTGCGCAGACCTACAATAGAGAGAATTGCCAATTTTTAGTCACTCTGTGCTCACGATTGTCCTTGCAGATTTTGTTTATAGCTGAGCGCGATTGATGTTTTGATTACGCTTCCATTCCTTATGAAGTACATAACTTCAATCGAGATAAGATTACTGCAAACTCACCCGACATTGCCACTGGAATATTTTTCTGCAAGAAGTAGTGCTGAAAATTCGAAAAGTTGTTCTGTTTTATGATGTGCGGCGCACTAAACGAGCCGAAGAGCTTTCGAAATATGTTGAGCATAGCCGGGGGACCATTCCACGATGTGACCATTGAATTTGCAACCTAGATCATCAAATGAGCGACTGCTGAGGGAACACAACTTCATTTACCTTACCTTAGTCAAACAATGAGCTGCCTCACAGCGAACCTTATAGAAGCATCTCTCGTTCTCGATGGTGTCGGTGAGAGCGCGTCTAGTCGCCGACGTGGGATATTTTTCCAGCGCCCCAATCGCTTCAAATTGTGCCGTAACGTCTCGTTCGTGTCTCAGTTGGAATTGCCACTGAAAATCCGGCTGTTCTATGTTTAAATCCCTGAGCAGGATCATTTCTGGGTCGAGACGAATCCATAATACCGGCGAATCGTCCATGGCAGACAGATCCATGTCAACCTCCTCGCCCGTGCATAAGGGGATCTTTTTCTTCTTATTTCGCCGGCTCTTCGAGTGACATGTTATGTCGGCCCTCACAACAGTGTTCTCTATCTGTAGGGTATGCTTGAAGGTTCCATCCAACTCTTGCAGTTGCACAAGAAGTGGACCATTGTACTTCTTGACGCCCTTCTGATTGACCGCCTCCTGTCGGACTTCCAATTCGATTGTATTCCTCTTTCGATTGAACACCGAGGTGAGCGAAAACTTGGCATGACCGCCGATGCGTACCCACTGATCAATGAAGACAGACATATCCTTGCCGGTGACAGTGAAGATCGCCTTAATAAAGATGTTCGTTGATATCAGTAAATGGTGCCAAAGTCCGTTGCCGATTTTGGTTCCGGCTGCGTTTGTAGCCAGTGCCAGTTGTTTGTTGAACACTTGTAGTAGCAATTCCTGGCCGATACGGTCCTCTAACATTCGAATGACTATGTGCGCCTTCCGCCGCATTGCTTCCACATACTTTGGCGACACAGTGTGCAAACTCTTGATGGGGAAATAGTGCGGAACTTCCTGTGATTTGTTCGCTACATTAGATGGATTTGATGTAGACACTGGCAATGGAGCTGGCGGTTGACTGCAATCCAAAATGATTCCCCCATACTGCTCCTCGTAGCGCACTACTGCAGCGAGTTCCTTCTGAATCCACTCACGGTACTCATTGTTGCCGAAGCATTTCTTCGAGTACAGCCCGCACAAGTATTCGGCAATGCCCTTTGCCAGCCAAGTGTCCGACCACTTTTGCGTAGTTATGAAGCAACCGAAAAACTGTTCAGCTATCGCTTTCGTCATGGCCGTCCGAGTGCCATATGTCTGATCGATTATAGCAATCGAATGGAGAAGGTGCGTGGACACAATGCTTAGAGTAGCGTACGCGGCTATATTCACGTCCGTCTCGTCTACAAACACTTGTTTGTAGCACGAGAATGGATAGCGAGTGGAAAGTGTCTCCTCGAAAAATTCAAATGCTTCATGCATGTACCGCACAGAGTTCTTCAGCAGCGGCATTAGTTGTGGCAGGCAGAAGTGCGTTACTTCGTGCATATGCGGATCCACGTAGATTTCAAAGGGTCCAATGGCCAGTGCAATGTTTGGGGCACTCACCGGCGTGGTAAGTGAATAGTGAAACGTTTTTCGTCTCAGATCCGGGGTCATGACGACCTCAACCAACTCCCCACAGGAAACAGCCGTCAGTTGCTTATCCACAGTGAATTCCAGCTTCCATGTGCACGGGTCGGCAAAACTATCCACGCATGGGAACCATAGACGCGTGGAGTTCTCATGGCCATAGGTGAACATGTGTGCAGAATTGGGAGTAGGTGGCTGTCCCTCGATTTCAGGAGGGATCACGAAGTGAATGCCGCCTTGCGGATTTTCGATGGAAAACTCAATACCAATCCGTAGACCACGGCCCTCTTGAATCATGTGAAATCCTTCTGGTGGAACTTCAATTATAAGCTCGCCAGCATTCACATCAGGATTTGTCTTCTGAGCACCGGTTAAATGGTGCTTTGAAAACGTCTCCAGGGAGCGCCTGTGAACGACAGATGGTTACATCTGAATTGCTTAGACTCTTTATACGTACGTTTTACTATCTCCTTGGCAGACATTCATAAACGGATCAAAGTATACAAATGTCGCCTCGCAAACATCGTTCAGTACCACCCGATAGATTCTGCATTGTTGAGAGTTCAAGCGGATAATGTGAAGATTTTCCTTCGCTGGGACGATTGTTAGTTCAACGAAACCCTAGAATTGAGTTTTTTTTTTCTTAAGTGTTTTACAAATAGAAATAGATATTTCCACTCACGATTATGCTTTTGCGTTCAAAGCTGATTCCGGTCAGGCTGACAATTTGATGAGCTGTGTTGGTGAAAAAATAAAAACAAACGAACTGTGTAAGTTGGGATTTAATTTATCACTTTGGAGAGTACTTATAGTTTGAATGGTCGTGTAATCTCTGGTTTTTCTAATTTATCTGCTTTCATTTTGGGATATTTAAATAGAAATTTCGAAGAAATTAATTGCACAAAATGTTTACATGGCTTGATCAAGTGAAAATTTTTAACATTTTTGACAGCCGACAGTAACAGCAGGGGCCGTAAAATTGGAATCATAATATTTTTTAAGGGCCGATATGCAATTATAAATGGGGCATTCAGTGAAGCCATTTCTTTTTCTTTTGAGAATTTTGTAAAGTTTTGGAGGACGAAATCCATTGCTGTTTTAACACAAAAATGCATGAATGGTGTCTTACAAAATTAAAGCGTACCTAACGTTAGGGTTTCCATAGAAATTTGTTTATTCAGCGAAATTATTTGATTTAACCGAAATCAGAAATCACACAATTGTAGCGTTTCTCGGAATATATTTTTTTGTGAGCTTATATCACAATTCACAAAACAAAAAATAAACAAATTTGAATCCAAATTATGATCACAGTGAATTTTCAAATTCGTAAAGGGGCAATTGTATATCTGTCCCATACACCTTGGCTATACAACGTCACTGAAAGCTGTCAGTTTATACATAAATTTTACCGATTTTATCTCAACTTCACTCAGCTTAAACAGACTTCCAACAAGCAACCTTGTGTAATGTATAAGAATATGTCATAATAAGATACGAAATAGTACATTTTTAAATTAACTTAGCTGTATACTTAAAAGAATAATACAAAATTAGCTGTTCTTAAAATTCTAAAATGGCCGACGATGAAAACGTGGTCATACCAAAAACATTTGAAGAACTATTTCAAATTTACTCGAACTACAAAGTTGATCCGCTTGATATTGATAATGAAGTCTATGATGGGATCTTACTGACTCAAATTGATATTTGGTTGCAAAAGTCTCAGCTCTTGAAGACCGTATTTAGTTTAACAGATACTGGTACGGCTTGGATGAAATATAAGTACGTATACACCTATGCCTTTGAATGGCTTGACATATTAGGATTAAATTTGTTTTAGAAAATGGAGGTTGGATTACGATGAGTTCGTAGAATTACTAAGGGAAATCTGTGCGGCAAAGAGTTTGGATGTAGATCAAATTAAGGAGAAAATGACCGAGGCTGGACCGCCCAATGTTGAAACCGAACAACCTGTTGTTGTCAAATGAGGTATGTTTCTGTTGGCGTTTCACCTGCGGCCTGTGCTGCAACTACATAGCAAGTGTCATCATCAAAATATGAGTAGGTACTATCTAGAGAAAAGAAAGAAAAGAAAAACTGTTTATGTATATTTCTTTATTTTTTTAACTTAAATTTTACAAAAAAAAAATATACAACTTCAATTTTGTTTTGATATACATATGACTTAATGGCTAGATGGATAGAACCTAGGAAATGTCCAATTTGTTGCATACATTATAAATAACATGTTAAACTAAACTCCAAAATTATGTAGGTACAGCACGATGGGAGAATGTGCACTCCCCTTCAATTACGACGAAGAGCTCTTGCCAGGAACAGCTTCTTCGGCCTGTTCCCGTGGATGGCGTGGTTGTTGATGCTGTCGTTCGTGCAATGGTCTCAAGTACGTGATAGATCCGCCATCGGCGCCACGTTGTGCATGACGGTGTGGATTTTGTACATGTTCTCCTGCATATTCTGGGTGTTGCTTGATGTATTGCTCATATGGAACTGGGACTGGTACGGGAACTGCTTGTACTGGGTATCCAGCATCAACAAGAGCTTGGAACTCAGATTGAGTGATTGGCTTGCCGTTAGGCGGTGGCAGCGCTAGTTTAGGCCCTCCTTGCAATTTCGGCTTTTGAGGAGGTTGTACTCCGGTGCTTTGAGAAACGAAAATGCTGGACTGTGAAGGGGCTGGGATGGGAAGCTGATACTGATGAAACTCTTGCGGCTGTTGAGACGGTTGTGGTTGCTGTTGTTGTTGTTGTTGTGGTTGGTGGTGCTGATGCTGTTGTGGTTGTTGTTGCGGAGGTTCACTGTAATAGAACTGAACTGGTCCGAGGTTCTGTTTGGATGTATGTTTGGACTTTTGACTCTGTTGCTTGACGCGATACTGGCCATTCGATGAGGAGGGCTTAGTTGGTTTAGTTGGAGAGGGTGAGGATTCGATGACATATTGCGGTTGGGACGTAGAATAAGCCGTTGGAACGTATTTCTTCTGTTGTTGGTGTTCGTGGATGGAAGGAACTGTAGGCGATGGCTGAAATCCGCTGTATTGCACAACTGATGGAGCGAAAGAGTACTGACTCGCTTGTCCTATTGTTGTTGGCGGTGAAGCTGTTGTGGAATAGGACTTTTGTTGTAGGAAGGGTGATCGGCTTGCAACAACTGCCGGTGGCTGGGAGTGACGATATCCAGTTGGTCTATTCGAGGCGAGCAACTTCTCTATTTCTTTCTCAAGCGAGGATTCTGCCAGCGGGTGGTTGGGCAGTGTTCTGTAGCTAACAGCCGACGGGCCATGGTAGAAGTTAACCTGTTGCTGTGGTTGGGGTTGGGACCGAAGATGCTGCTGTGGTTGACCAGACAGAGGCAAATACTGTGGTGCCTGATGGGGTGTCGCTTGCTGTTGTTGACTATATTCGGCATACTCGGGTGTTTCTTCGATCTTCGATCGGTAGCTACTCAGACCTTGTCGCTCTACCGGAATCGGTCTACTTTGTGGCCCTGCCTTAGTGTACGAAGCTCTTGCTTGCGCCTCTTGTAACGCTCTCACTTGTAGCTCGTCTTCGATGAGCTTCAATAAATGCTCCTCTTGAATTCCTTGGTACTGCTGCTGTTGATGTTGATGTTGTTGCTGCTGCTGCTGTTGTTCAGGAACATACGTCGATGGCCGAAATTGACTACTCCCAGAACTATACTGAGCCTGTGGCTGGGCTTGCTGCAATTGCTGTGCATACTGCTCTTCGGCGGCATATTGCTGTTGTAGTTGCGAAGCTGAAGGTTTCTTCGGCACTGTGTGCGATTTGCCATCCGAAATAGCCTTGGCTTGGTGGTTTCGATTTATGTCTTGCAGATAGGCAAAGTGCTGAATCTATAAAGAGACAAAACAAAAAAGCATGTGTTTGTTAAAACCATAGCAACAGTGTGGGCGTACAATCAGAGATCTTTCCGCAGACAATCCGTGGGAAGAAAGTGTCTCACATTGCAAAACCTAACTAATTACAGAACACATGATGCATGATGGAATCTTTCTTCTTGGTTCATGGGAATCTCTTTCCATCGATTCACAGATATGTGTGACGAAAAAAAACAACTCGATGTGGCTGAGTTGGGTAATGTAATTGTCATGGAGCTCGCCAAAGAATAGCAAAGCAGTATAGCCTGGTGGATGTGATTGCAGGGGATATTGCACACAATGTAGGCGGGGAAGGTGCTGCATGTAATTAATAACCGAAACGATGTGAAGCGAAAACAGTCACAGTTGTTTGGCAGTGGAGTATTTGTCTCTTACATGAGATTATTTGTTTATTAAACGTCAAATGAATTTGATTGAGTCTGCTGTCGAATGTGGCCATTGTTGCTGGTTGGAAGAAAAATCGCACTCCCATGTTGTAATTGGATCACTTACGATATGATGATTATGAACATACAAATGTTGCACAAGGCGGGCTTCGGAACACTGCTGCTGGCTCGCATGTTGCATTATAATAGGTGGCATGTAAATGGAGTTTAAACAAGTAAAGGTCATGAAAATGTATAGTATGAAGAAGCAGATGATTTAACATCTTGTAATAGGCTGCAGTGCTGTCTTACGTCAATGCCAACAGTTCAACCAAAACTCAAGAAAGAAATTCGACAATTAAAGGCAATTTCCCTAAGAGAGAAAAAGAATACCAGCTCGGTCTGGGCGGACTTTTCCACACAACATACATATTCTTCTTCAACAATAAACTAAAAACATTTGCATTATTCAATTTACGAACTTCTTTTTCTAGGCGTTAAACGGTTGCGGTCAAAAGACAAGTTTGCCGCAAATACGAGTAATATATTTTTTTCCCACAACGACACGCGTTTGTTCTCGGTCTCATTAGTTCACAGCGTTTAGTTCGCGATAAAATTCAATTCAGCCGTCATCTTACTTTGCTTGACTATTTCCTCGTTTAATGAATTAATTGCATGCATGAATTGCCGCAGAAGGCGAACAAATCTCGCTAAACGCAGTCCATTCATGTATTTAAAAAAAAGTGAGTATACGACCGAGTGTGCGAAAGTACTAAAAACCATTCTTTTGTACGTTTTTTGCTCTGTCAAATTCAAGTACATATTTCAGTTCAGTTGTAATAAAGTTGACCTCCAACCTAATTCACACGGCAATCCTAAGCAGAGATAATTTCTTATTTTTCAGCATTCAATTTCGTGGGTACGACGCAATAACATTTGAAGATTTGCATCTGTATTACACAACCACAAGTATGCAGCTCAAATGTGTCCACTTAAATTCGTAAAAAAATAACAAAAGAAAATATCTTCCTATGGAATTCATAACAAGCAATGAGTTAATGAGAGGCCATCTCGCGTTTAAGCGGGAAAAAATTTACTAAAGACATCCGCCAGCACTTAAGGTTGATGCCAATGGACCGACAAATTCCACCGCGCACCCCACTCTGCTGTCGTAATCGAAGAAGAAACGTGAACTTCAAGTCACGACAGCGACCCCTTGAATAATCTTGTTTTTTTTCTCTTCTTCTACTTCGTCTATTACTAACTTATTCCAGAATGGCGAAGTGCCATTGCATTAACCTTTTGTCGTTTCACTTTCACAATGCAAACAACTCACAACGCCATCCAGTAGATGTTTCCTGAATTAAAAGTGAAACAGAAACCATATTATTATAAAAGAAATATGCAAATAGCAGAAAATGCTTTCTTCTCGTAATATATGCAGATGGATTAATCGAATGCATTTCCAGCTCGCCTATGATTTGGAAAGATGCAACTAGTAAAAACCGGAACCGGAAACCGGTTGAATTGATGAGTGCATGCACATAAATTTGCTTACCTCTTGACTTTGCTCCAGTTGCGGTCCTATCGCTTGTAACTGCTGACTCTGTGGCCTACTGGTTGGCTGGTAGTTGCGTAATTCCTGCTCATGTGGCGACAGTGGACGTATTAGAAAATTGCCAGGTCTGGCACCATAAATGGTCTCCTGTGGCTGTTCAGGATCGTCTTGTTTCTCATTGGGATACGCAGCGGTGTCATGCGAACCAATTTGTCGCTTGTCTTTGGTCTCAGATGTTGGGCTCTTTGTTACACCATCCGCAGTCACTTTGGTGGGTTGTTCTTTCTTGTCGAAGCCGTATGCATTGAGAATGCCTATAAAAAAAAAATGAAAGTAAGCAATTATTTTTTAATTACTAACAGATTTGTTAAAACTGCAATAAAGTGGTGGAGATATGGTCGACTTGCTGCAGATGTGCCGCCATGATTTTTGTGCAATCGCTGACATTGAATACAACTTCATTTTGCTCTTCAGTGGAAAAAAATAATTTGTTTTGTTGGTCTGGAAGGCTTATTCGTGATCAGGTTGTTCCTAAATAGTGTGAATTGAGGGTGCCTATGAACCTCGGACTATTTTTTAAGTCGATGCGAAGGTCGGAAATGATTTGAGAAATACATAATTCTTGTGGTTATGGTGAAGATAGAAGTCATAATCATGTTAAAAGTGTGCTCAGATTCTAAGACGTCTGGCTTCATTTTGACGTTTGTGAATATTTGTTACATAAATAGTGAGTTATGAGTTAGATTATGTAGGGTTGATAAAAGTTTATCAATTTGTAGTTCTTAAACAGACTTACGAAAAAGAAGTAGATGCACCTACTAAATATAGCAAGACCTCCCGTGCCTGCATTCGCTTTAAGGCATAGTGAAAATACAAGCAAATTAAATTAGGACAGCGATTTGCTTATGGCTTTTTCGATTGAAGAAAATAATTGCCCTTTCTATCAAAAGATCAAATCTAGAAGTGCTCTTTTTATGTTTTCTATGTTTCATTGAATCCAGGTGAATCCTTAATACGACAGATGTGAAATTTTTAAAGAATTGCCCTGAACTCGCCAACAAGTACTAGCAAAATGTCAGATTGAAATGTTTGTTGTGTTGCTGCAAACAAATTTTGCGGCATGGGATCCAAAAATATGCAATTATGTGTGCGAACGTAAACTTTTTTTGGAAATAAATTGATTTGGCTTATTAAGACATTCATATTTATTTAAGAAAGCAACAGAAAATCAAATCTCACATAGATGTGTGTATGGAATTTCGTTGAAAAGAGCAATTCTGAATTTCTGTGCAATTCTTTCGAATCTTCATTAAAAAAGCCATTACAGACATATTATTGTAAAGTGACGTCCACGAATTTGGCATGACTTTGACAAATTCATTATACCTACCTACATACAAGCGAAAGACAATTAACAAAAAATTCCTCGTTGTTTTGTAAACTCATTTCCCGCCATTTTGGTGCGAGTGATATTTATACTTTTTTTTTTAATGAAATTTAAATAAGAACAAATTGGCTTTTGTTAATAAGGCAATATTTTGATGCGTTTGACATTTAACGAGTTTTTAAGATAGTTCTGAAAATCAGCTTACATTTATCTTATAAGAAACCCTTGTATTCCAGGGCATTAATATTCCAACGAACGGAGCTAACGATTAAGGGGATCATTTTGTATAATATTACCGCGTTAATTTATTTAAGCGACCAGCAGCTTGTTGATTAATCAATAAATTTGTCTGATGACAATCAGAATTTAGTACTACCTGGTCATCGAATGCGATTTTTTGTTCTGCATCGGATATAACTCCGACTTGATATAGAACATGTACCCCACAAGTCACCGATATGTCACTGATGGACTAGCACAACCTAAATACTCGATATGCACATAATTAAGGAGCTTTGTTGGTAAGCTTATAGTTAAGGTGATATTTGGAGAAACGGATTCTTATTGTCGCTATCAAAATTTCATTGACCCTTATTCGAGATGTGTTGGGAATTGATTGGGTTTGCTAACTAGCGAGTGTCATTCTGTGTGGACCTTTAGTAAATGATATGTGTGACTCGTTAGTTATTTAAAATAAAATACAATCACAAATATTTCTGGGTTTAGAAGTTTAGTCTCTACCGTGCGGATGGCAATAGTTGTCAAATGGTGAGTGACAATAAAAAGGTTTTTTTTTTTCAACATCTCAGCTAATTAAGGGAATGAATGCGGGAAACAATTATGCTGAATTTTACAAAAAAATAACCGCCTAATGCTTATTCCAATTGGCAGATTTTAAATCTAAATGTGCCAACTTATAATTTTACTTAGGTAAAAAATTATCACAATTCCACTACACATTTTTTTTTCGTAGATGAACAGTACGACAATCATGCGATCAGAAAAAATGCAACTAACTTTTTGGCTAGACTTCAGCTGATATTCAAATACCCGTAAAAGGAATCGCAAAATAAAATATGTATAGTGGTGCCATTTAGTGGATTTTATTATAGCAGATTACTCGGAATTTTTTTAAAATCTTTTCTGATTACCTACTCGTAAATTTTGTCAAAGGTATTCTTCATTCGCCAAAACATGGAAAAAGTTCATTATTTTCAGAATAGGACACTAGTCCAATTGTATTACAGTCACTATTACAAATCGAACGTTGGATTACGGACGTACAATTTTCTTTTATTCTTCGAACTAACGGCTCGTTTTGAATTTTTCGTAACAAAAAATATGTCCTTTGACTCTTGTAACTTTGTGTTTTTTTCAAGGAACATAGACTATTTTTTTTAGGAGATTTCAAGGCAATGTCAAAAATGAAAATGAAATGTAAACTTTACCTAACAGGAGGCAGCATACTAGAAGCGTCGATTTCATTCTGTCCATCAAATTCCAATATATAGACACGTTGAATTGTTAAATTGAAAAGTTACTCCTTGCAAGATGAATCGAATTTGCACACACTAATGATATTTATTCTAGAAAATTGTACACATTTTCTTAGCTTTTTCTTCGTAATTCCAATTGCACAATATCCTCCAAGGATTGGTAGTCGCTGTTGAATATCTTATCCACACTAATTAATAATTTACAATTAACAAGCAAGAAAAACACTCTTGTCGACTATGAACGATAGGCGCCGATAGGCGAGTTTAACAATTCACGTAACGTACGGCTGAATAAATTTCCCGGACTTAAGACAACATGCCAACAGAGGACGGATACTCTATATGTGGCTGCTCCAAACACGATTCTGTGGAATGAATCTATCTTGCACTGGCATTTATAAAAACTCACCATCGAAGAGACCTTTTCGTTAGATTTAGTATGTGTTTTCCCTGGCTATTTGTTTTTGTATGATTTTTTTTTGTTCCCCGTACGGAAAGAGAAAGGCCATCTATGGTTGTGGTGCAGTTGCGCTGATGGAGTTCCATCCATACTCCATCCACGGAAGTGAGGAGGTGGGCATTGTATGTCTTGAGTTTCCATTCAGTGGTTGCTTAGGTTTTTTTTTCGGGGCATTGTATGGTCGCCAAACCATGTTCAAATATTATCCGTCGATCGATTTTCCAGTGAAGATTCCGAAAATGAAGATTAATGTAACCAAGTCGAACAGTAGCTCTAGTTTCAACAGCCAAACTTAGCTGGACACAATATTCGGGGTATTCTTTATGCACATAACTAGTTGGAGATTCAAATTTAGATTTTTTCTTGTCGTTTGTTCATCTTGGATGCATGGAAAAATGTTAGGTATACAATTTTCCAGTCGGCTCGAAATGATAGGTGTTTAATTGGCTACCAAAGAAGAAGGAAAAAAAAAATATGTACAGACGAAACACGAACTCCTGCAAAGTTTTATTGTCTGATCTCGTTATTTGTTGTTGAAGACGTAATCCATCGCATGTTGGAATGCTAGCTGATGAGGAGAGAAGTTGTAAATTGCCGCGCTTAGTACAGTGTGTGATTTTGGATTTGTGTAACCCTATCGAGTGACATGTCTGCATAGACATCTGAAATGCTTTGAAAAAGAATTTATTTAGCAATTGACAAGCGGGAAAACAAGTCGACCTTAACATTTAGATAAATGATTTAGGTATAGTTTGTAATACCGTTGGCGGTGGACGTAGTTTGACTAAATGAATGGAATTGTTGCATTGTCAGGTTATTTTAGTCTCACTGTTATGAGCGGAATAAGATCACTTAGGAGGCACCTTAAAAGTGCTTAAGACAAAAATATTTTCAACTTCAGTATAGTTATCTGTTTGAGCTTTCGAAATGCACCACCCTGTTGCACAGAAAAAGAATCCCTCGAGAGAAAAAAAAAACGAAATGATATCATATTCTTTCCACTTATAAATTGAGTGAATGGAATAGAAGTTGAGATTTTTTTCTGTCCTGTCATACCTCCCTGGAAGGCACGCCACAAGACAACTTCCTTGTCCATTTTCAAACGACTTCTACTCCATTTACGCAACGATCCCAACAAATATTAAATAGTGTCCATTGTCCAAGAATCCTTCCTGGAATCGCCCGCAACGACATATTCAATACGTTTCAATATGCATTGTAACACTGAAAGGTCTAATTTTGACAGAATTTCGAGTAGTTGTATTCCTATAAGTTGGTTATACACAGGTTCAGTTGTGCAATCATCCTTCTTTCGGTATTTCGGAAATGTGGCAGAGATATACATATACATATACAAGGTGGCGCCAAATTAATCACCCTATCGGAAGATGTTATAATTTTTTCCAATGTCGTCGTACGTCAATCATGTTTGACATTTGTGAACTAGAAAGCTGCAGAATGAAACAGACAAACAATGGAGCGCTATACTCCGCAAGATCGTGGAATATAATGGAAGCATTTCCCGGTCGGGTAATCACCCGTTTTGGCAATTTGGCATGAAAGATTGCCAAATTTAACCATCTCAGACTTTTTTCTTTGGTACTACTTGAAATCGCGGGCTTATGCCTCAGACAATCGCAGCCTTTAAGGAGAATATTCAACAGGAGTGCGAACAATTATCACAGGAAATCTTGCGGAAAATACAAAAACGGGCACAAATGTGTATCAACACTAGCGGCAGCCACTTAACATAAAAAATTGCAAAGGCCCAAATAAAGATTTCCATCACTCAAAATTTTTTTTATTTAGTAAAAAACGAATTCAAAAACAAAATTGGATAATTAATTTTGGGACACCCTGTACAATTACATCCGTAAGTAAATAGGTACACTAAAAAACCAAGATGTACCTTTAATGCAAAAACCAGATTGGTCGGTAACGTCTCTTCTCCTACGTCAGCCACTGTCAACTTAGTACTGTGTACATTCAACAATCTAGTTATCTTAAGTCGACTAGATTGGTGTGCCTGAGATGTAACATGAACGCAAAAACTAGATTGGTCGGGAACGTCACTTTCTCTACGTCAGCCTCAGCCACAAATTTCGTGACTAGATTCGTCGGCTACCCCTCCATACACGTCAACTGAAACAGCTGTTCATATGACCGATTTGAGCCACTCAGAACCAAGATACATCTACTCAGACAGCGGTCAGACTTATTAAGCTAGATACTTGAACGTCCCCACTGTGTCACGAAATTCTTGACTAGACGTCAACTGAAAAAACTGTTCATGTGATTTAAGCCATTCAAAACTGAGACACATCAAGTGAGACCTACTAAACTTGAATCTTGGACGTGCCCATTTACAAAGGAAGCCAATTGACAGACGTCAGATATAATACAAACATTTTACAACAGGATTTTTAAACCGATGGATAAGAGCCAGTTTAGTTCTCTCTGCGTTGTTGTGTTTTGTTATGTAGAGCTCAGTCAAATGTTATCCATGCGGTACAAATTGTAACCTAGTCAAAATCTAAGGTAAATTATAACCAGTCCCTAATTTGCTCCCATTTTTTGTAACAGTTCTATAACTGCTGGCAGCTGATGATATTGGTTCTGTTCATCATTTCCGTTTTCACTAGAATTATATTGCTTGCTAGATGTCTAGACTAGTGGTCAATAGAAGTCGATTCCTGAATCATTTCACAACCAATAACGAAATTGAATAATATCTATGCGCTTGTCATCCACTCGTTATTTTGCCAAATTTTATAATGAGACTTTTTCTAGATGGCGTACAAGTACAAGAACTAATGGAATATTTAGTTTGTCATTCATATTTATCACATAAATTTCCGACTTCATTTTCAAATGCAAGCCTTCTTTTAATTGTAATTAGCACAGCCAAGTCTTGGGTGGTCTTTTTTAATAAATCTAGTTCTGAAGTTGTGCGTAACTCTGCACTGAATTACAGGAAACACTTAACCAACTGAGCAACAACTACATCTTCGCTAATTAACGCATAGTCCGCTATCTGTAACATTTTGAGTGTCTTTTACGAACTAAACAATATTTTCCCTGCTAAGTGGCTTCTAAAAATTGAAGGCAAACATTACAAAGACCATTAATAGGGTATATATAGGTTAAATGAAACTATGAACCAGGCAGCCTTCACGCAATACTTAAACCCTTTATGCGGCTTCTATCATCCATTAGACGCCCCTCATTACTCGTGCAGTTGCTGTCATAATTAATAATATATCTCTAGGGTATGACTATGAATCACGTAAAGCTCTTAGCACGCTTTACACACCCTGTTAGCTCGTCTAATTCATCTTCCCTTTGTTCGAGAGTATCGTAATATCCCATTTAATATTAATGGCATAACATCACGCCGAGTTTTTCGTGAAATCCGCTTCTGTCTCCACGGATTCTGTTTCATAAAAACTCGATCAAACGCCAATGCTCTCATTTAATCGCGTTCGTACTTGTGTGACTGTTTGATTGCTCCTTCATTTCCTACAATTAGCTCGCACCAACATCGGGGGGATTCTGAAGGTCTTTCGTGAATATGGAAATGGAAATACATTTACATTGAGGCCGGAGTAACAGCCACCAGGTGGCGGATGGCGGATACTTTTAACGATCTTTTCCGCGGAGCAAAATTGTACTGTCAGAGCGCACAAATTGGGTGGCGGAATTCAGTAAGCGGAAAAATCCAAATGATTAATCGCTGTATAGTTTGTTGTCTTTGGAGTTTTCCCATTCTTTTAATCATTTGGTCCAATTGAACAAGAGCATTTGAGTAGTTTTAGGTGTTCTTAAATTTGTGGCAAAAATTGCCTCACGGAAGTAGGTTCCCAACTTAAAACAAAGATAGATTTACATAATCTGTGTATGGAATTGTCCTCGCGCATTTTGGCATGCAACACTAATTGTGCACAATGGATGTATAATCATGTTTCATGTTTCCCATTAGAAGTTGTTGTTTCGGATTCGCTTCAGTTGCTTTTCGAAATTCCAAACGCAGTCGAGAGACAAAGGATCGATTTGAATCGAAGTAAGTGTTGCAAATCTGTTAGTTGTCCCCTGCAGATCTTGGTAACATTGAGACCATTGGTGTGGAACTCAATGATGCCGTGCAGAAAAACAATGGGAATTTTGTTTTCAAGTAAAGAATCATGTCATTTTTATGTCCTCAAAGTTGAATGTACCCTAAATTAAATGTTGCTTGTTTCGGGCGTCTGGGGCCATTTCACACGATTATCGTCAGCTTAATCCAGTTCAGTTTCCACAAATGCAATGAAAGCTGACGATAGTCAAACAAATTCGGACAGAAAATAATTTAATATTTTTCTCAAAATTTGAAAACGATATCGTCCAGACGATTATTGTAATACAGAATCTGCCCCCAGCCAAGCAATTGATGAATGCCCAATCTTTGCCCTTTTATTAGCAATCAAATAGAGCCCTTCTATTTGTATGAAGATTGAGCTGTTTAGGTGATTTCTAACTGAACTGATTCTCCGTTGGCTGAACAGATTGTTGTTTTTTTTAAATGGAATGCTCAAAGAGCGTCATGATCTGTAAGTTATATAAACCCCATTTCGAGTTCATCTAAGTTCAACAGCAAATGTGTCTCAAAAGTTATATGCTTCCTGAAAATTTTCATCTGCAAAACTAAAGCCAATAAAAAAATGTTACAAAACAAACAAAAACTAATAAAAATTGCCAAACAACCACTTGAAATGTGTGTTTTTCGTAGATAAAATTAAATAATACATCGTTATAATGAAAACTCTTATCTGCTGGTAATCATGCATCTTGAACCGCACAATGGATCAAGCCAATCAAATACAATACAACAGAAGTAAATAAAATTAATTGCATAAGCTAATTATAAATGTGGTTATGCCTTTGTGTCTGTGATGAGATGCATTATTTGAAACATTTCTTATATTTTTGTGCCTTGATATGTTAGTCCCATGTGCAGAATTACGTGTTCGCCCATAATTGTTTGCTGGAATTTCACTACCCTTTCCGTACCATTATATTTACAAAAAGTAATGGCGATATGATCTGTTTGTGTTTATATTTATCAATGTGAACATTTCGATCTGTTCGATTGACCTCCTTCATCTGGTACAACCATAAACAAAAAGTAATTGTACAGCTAGACTGCTTGAAATGTTGATAAAGTCACGGCTTATTAAGTAATTACCGTCACTTTTGTTAATTATGGTTAAATATTTGTTATAGTTCGTGAAGATTGGACGTTGATTCCGTCGACCGAAAAATAGGCTTAACTGGCGTCATACTTATGATGTCTGCCTGAGTTTCTCAATCTGACAATCAACTGGTAATTCCACTAAAAAAAACTGTAATAATTACAAATCCATTGCATGGTATAGGTGATTATTTTCCAACGTTCCAGGTCGACCGGGCCGGATGATATTACCCACCCAGGTGAGTTAATTGACCCCCATTCGTTTACTCGTATACACTTCGTATGCAAATGCGAATCTATCAGTTTGCATTGGCAACTTTTTTCGTCTGCTAATGCTAATAAATTGGGCTAGGTTCCGTGAGATTAATGCACAAGTCCATGGGTTTGTCAGCAAAGTACGGGCAGGTATTGCGAAAGATGTACCCACGATGTGACTTATTCGGCGGTAACTATAAATTTGTTACAGCCATCATTTTGGTGTATCACGTAAGTTCTCGTGCCCATGCAGCTAGGTATAGTGGCAACAAAATTTGTTTAGTATTTAGTTGGAGGTTTTCTTTTCTCGCTGCGCAAAGAAATACATATAATGATTAGGTACACCTGATAATTTTCCTGTGTGAAAGGTGTGTAATTTTTCCTTGAAAAGTCGTGCTTCAGGTAGCCGAATATACTCGTGTTCGAAAGTTTATTCCAATTGAGCTATACGGGTTGGATTGTTCACTGTAAGGAATGTAATCATAAGTCATCCTAACACTGCAGTCATTATATTTTAATTCCAGTTGGTGAAAGGTTAGATAACCTGATGGCTGTCAGCACGATAGACCAAAGACTGTATATACGTCAAGAATTCCGTTCGCTTTGGCAAAAATTGTCAATTTTTCACTGGGAACGAAGTTCTTTCTCTAGCAAAACCACAAATAAAGACAATCCTTGGAAACATTTTAAATCGACAACAAGGACTGTATAAAATGCGTCCTAGAGCTGCCCAAAATATATTATGAGTCTTAACAAAAGTTAATTTAATCATTACCTCCTTGACTTGCCAAACTTTGAAATAACGACAACAATGATACCACAAGACTTACCTCAACAAAAATCGCATATCCAATTTAAATGATTCGATGATTTGCAACACATTCATCATGGACCACCGCATCATCTATCAAAAGACGGAAAACGGATTTCATCACGGAAAATAAAACGAAGAGGAAAACAATTCAAAACCGTGCATCGAGATGCTTTTGCTGTATTGGTAAACTGTCCATTTTCTCGCAAGGCTCACCGTTATCAAGCAAATGACACGAAAGGGAATTCAACTCAACTGAGTTGCACTGCAATTGTTTGTTGATTTGACGTTTGAGTGTTACCTACTCAATTAGACCGACATCTTCCGCATTGTGTTGGTTTGGAGACTTTTATTTCATTTTCATTTCGACTCGTTTTATTGCAAACAATAGAGGATATAATAAATTAAAGTGACGCGAAATCAATTGATGCCAATGAACTTTGTTTGCGTTAATGCCGTTGGAACTATGATAATGGCGCATGAAACAATTCGAATCGAGCTATATACCGACGGCAAAGAAAGTCACTTTTTAACGTTTGTCCCGGTAAACAAGGCTTGAGCAAGTTCAAGAGCTATTGTACTCGTGAACAGTTAATGACTACCTATAAACGCGGACAGGAGTAGGGTAAACTTTAACGATCCTGTTAGGTGTTATAGTGATCAATTATTCAATTATGGCACCGTGAGTGAAACCTGAATATAAAATTCAGTGAACCAAATCGATGACTATTGATAGTGATTTCTTTTTCCAGTTGTTCGTAGGTACCTTCCTAATAATCAAAGTTTACTGTGTGAAGTTAGCACTGGTTCAGTTTTGTTGTTACAGCCATCGTAAGTGGTAATTGCAAACAATGGAATGTGTGCATTAAATTTAAAAGGCATGCAAGTCAAACAAATTGAGGTTCGTACTAAATGGCGGGTCTTTATTTTAGAAGTACTGTTATTGACTTTAGCGTCGAGCTTTATACTACATTTGCAAATGGTCGATTTCTAATCCGGAAGATTAAAAGGCTAAAACTAATGTCGTTTTCCATTGGGCAAAAAGAAGCGTCCGGGAGAGTCCGGAATCGAAAAAATCACTTCTGAAACCGTTCAATTGGCACAAAAAATACTCTTGTGGTGATTCTGAGAAGAGAATTTTGCTTCTCGATTTGAAGACAGAATCCACTCAAGAAGCACTCACACAAATGTAATTTATGTATTTTATACAAGTCAGCTGACAGCTGCCGTAGATTATTTTTTTGGCATTTCACCAATACTTTTGTTGGTTCAATCAGAAGCAGTTTTGTTGTTCCATTGGATCGCAGAATGAGTGGATCCCCGAGTGAAACCAATGGAAAACGACATAAATAGGCGTATGACTGAAAGGGCACTAACACAAGCATTTTGGTCGGCCATCTTGTTTACGTGGTAGGAATTATGCGAAAGTTTTGCATGTTGATATTTTTAATTTCGATTTCCTGCAAAGCAAAATGGCTGCCGGAAGTGATGAACGAACAATCAATTCGTATAGGTATAACTGATGTATTGTTTGTTAAATTTACTGAAACTAATTATTACTCTCATTTGACATGTTTTGAATCAGTAATGGAATTGTTTTCGTTTATATGTTGTGCTTGTGTTTATAATCGTTTTACATAATCTAATGTGGTATTCGATTGGGCGATCTCAGAACACTTTTTTTGCTCCCAGAGCAAATTTTATGTTCGTTTGGTTCTAAAAAAAGCAATCTTTTTCAGATTTCGCAAATCTGGATTTTTTCTCAGATTTGCTTCAGACTTACCAATACAAGTACGTTTGAGTTTGATAACTAGTACAGTTTGTTAACGTTTTCGTGAAATTTTTCAACTGCAAAGAAACGCATTGCATCGGGTGGCTCTATTTTTGTTAATTATTTATGTACAAATGTTTAGAAATCAATTTGGGAGCAAACTTCGATTGTTTTAATATAAATGAAAAACGTGAAAAAACGGTGCTCCCCAACACATTGACTAATCTAGTTTTTGCTTTCAGGGTACATCTAGTCCAGACTCCAGACTTAAGATACCTAACTAAATTTTTGAATGTTTTTTTTATCGTTAAGACTGTTTCGCGACATATGTTTGGACTTTTGGTCGTGTAATTAGGTCTGTTCCCTAAGGTAATGCATCCGAACAAATTATTTAGTCAAACTTTGTCAGTTTACTGGCTAATGTGTTCGAATGGATTATTGTCCAGGATCAGACCTATTATGTGCGCTTTGAAATAAATATGCGTGATTGGGACCATCTTACAGCTGAAAGGGTCACCTTAGCTTACGCTTTTGTCCAAAATCAAATAAAATTCACGTCAAACGCTTAAAATAGGCAACTAATCCTGAGTCTGAATGCACATCGGGTTAATCTGGATCACTGATAATGCAAAAATTATTTCAAAATTGTAGTAGAAAAAGTCAAAACAGATATTGCATACGTAATTCTAAAGCGGCCTAGGAGAGTTGAGGTCTACCATAAGTAAAAGGGTTCATAATACTGACGATAACATCACTTCAGCATATGCTTGTACGATGTACATTGTATATCTACATTATCTGCCATTAAAAAGGTGTATATGCTTAGAGAAACCAACCTTCGGCAAAAACAAAATCTTGAACTTCGCTTTCCCTACACCATGGCGTTCATTTTGAAAACTCGTATATCATCGCTTAGAGCTAAAATATGCAAAAGTAAGCAGAAAACAAAAAGTTGCATTTACATCTTACGAAGAAATCCTATGGAGATGAATCACCTTGGCATTTAGGCTTCCAGCAGTTACAGGTACAACACCAGCGACGACGACAACGCGAAACACTAAACGACGATAAAAAAAATAAGCGGAGACTGCAACACCGCTAAAAGCTAATCACCAGCAATAACATCTATTAGCGAACAATGCAACAATAAATCCCAAGGAAAATATCTTAAAGATGTAAATCAGATTTGTTTTTTTTTTGCATTTCTTTTTCAGATAAGCTTGCCATAATCATAACGAAATGAATGATGAGAAAAAAAATGATGCGTAAAAGTGAAAGTGTATCCCCGCAGAGAGGGAGCGATGCGAACGCTTTTCACAGTTCATCGCAATCTCTTTGGCGAATTAAATAATAATTTATTTGTATCTAAAACATAATGATCATGTCACTGCGAAAAGTATCTGCACATATTGTAGTTGGAATGCCTTGCGACATTCGCGTTATGTCGCAAACAATGAAGAAGCTGGAAGACGACAATTATTCTAAAGGCCAAAACCGCCGATAGCGAGTGCATGCACCACCATCATCAGCGATTCGTAGCCGCGCGGTGACCGGAGAGCCAGCTCGCCAAATGCAGAAACCAGAAATGCTGATGCTGTGGGTAATTGGTTCCGCGCGTGATTGCATAATTGTGACAAGAATGGGGGGAGATCGCACACGACAATTGGATGTGCCATGGCGGTGCATACATGAGCTAGTGTGCTGTTGTATTACTGTTTTGAGTTTGTTCTACAGTTGCGAGGGCAGTTACAGGTACAGGGAACAGAGCTCTGGCGATCTTTTGAAACATTCAAGAAAAAAAAATATACAGATTCGATTTTGCAAATGGGGGGTGGGATGGTGCTCACACTCTTTAATATACGTGGGTAGTGCGAATATTTTACATGCTACATGGTCGATCGAAACAACTTATCACCCATGTAAAACCATAATTATGTGGCCTGCGGAAAGGTCCGTTTGGCAATAATTGTAGTTCTAAAGCACAGTGTAGATGAAATGGAAATACATTCTCGGATGTCACGTTTAATACGTTTATTATATTCACAGATCACTGTTAACAAATAGAAAATGGTTATAGGCACAGCGGCCAGCTTCACTTAACTCTGGCGATCAACTTTGGTAGGCAGGTACGTATTTATATATTTTTAACAAATTTGACACGACGCTAGTCATCTAGCGATGAGTTAAAGGCGGCCTTGTAGCTGTAGACATGCAGACGTACGGATTTTGGTAGTTCTGACAGCAGTCTAACATCATTTGTTGTGATAAATGACTGATTTTTGAAATGATGTTGAGCAACTATATGAGGAAGCAATAATATTTCGTTTTCGCGAAGGCTCTGCCGATATTGGTACGTGCCTCATCTCACCGAGCTAGGATACATCATCGACTTCTCTTCAGGCAATAAATACCTATTGGCACACTACACACAACTCGCAAGCTTTCACTGCCAACTAAATAGCTACACAATCCTTAGTGTCCGAATGATGTTGCCCCACCTAAGTTCATAAATAAATCAATTTCATTTTGGAAAGACCCCAAAAACACTTCTGTCCTCAATTAACCAACAAAAAAGATTTCCACCTACCGCTTTTTAGTCTCCACCTTAATGGACGCATAATGCTATTAAAACGCTGCACTCCCCAATTGGCAGTATGCCCTTTGCTGTGAATTCCAAATTTCACATCTGCTACTGCCGATGGTGAATGGAAAATCAAGTCAATGGTTCAAGTGGCAAATTACTGAAAACTTTGTGCACATGTGCAGACATCTGACAGCAACGGCAAAAGTGAGAGGACAGCCAAATGCATGGCAGCACCACCAGCTGGACTCACGACTGCTAATCCGGTGCGGAAGTGAAATTAAAATGTACTTCACATTGTCTTGGCACAAGCACTCAAATGAATTATGCAATCGTGACATATGTGAGTCAAGTTGCAAACTGAAAGCAATTAGATTAACCTTCGTTATTATCGGAAGGGTTCAAGTAGTTTGTTTATTTCTACCGCTAGTACTAGCACAAGTATCCTTAAGCAATATTATTATAATACATTTTTTTATTTATATTTAACCAAAGTTCATGGACCAATTATTCAGCGGAAGCAACCTCCGCCTTCTTGTCCTTTTCCTTAGCGGCTGCACTTGATTTGACCGTCGTTTTTGCATCGAGTTTCTCCTTCTTTACCTTCACGACGGGGATGACTGTTTCTTTCTTCGGCTTCTCCTCTGCAACGACTACGACGGCAGCGGGGGTGACGGCAGGAGCGTCATCTTTTTTGCCATTGACTTCCTTGATGGGTTTGGTCTTTTCACTAAACGAAGGGAAATGGCTCATAAACAACTGTTATTATAAAAGTGGCGGGCGCAACTTACCTTTCGATGTCAATGTTTAGAACGGACTCATCCTCCTCCTCTTCTTCCTCTTCGTCGTGCTCATCTGGACCGACTTCGCGCAGCAGATCGCCCAAGTCTTTGTCAACATCTTCCCACAATTTGTCCTCGCCGACCTCCTCACCTTCAGGCTCAGCGTCTTCGGCAGCATCGGCCTTTTTTTCGGACTCAACTGGCGCCGGCTCTTCCTTCATCTTGTGGTCCTTCTTTTCGGCACGTTCAGCTTTGGCTTGCAGACTTTCATCCTCACGGTGACGTAAGAACGCCTTTAAGTGGCTGCGCGAGCCGCAGTGCTGTTTGATGTAGCCCTCCTCGTCCTCCTTGACACCGTTGTATGTTCGGCATAGCTCACAGTAGAACGCTTCGACCTTTTTGATGAACTGCGAACCAACTGGCACCTTTTCCTTGCTGGGCAACGAGGGATCATCGTTCAAGTGATTCTCCAGATCTTCGTCGTCCAAATCGTCAATCTCACCAACCGAGTCCACAGTCATAAAGTTCTTCAGATCGACTTCTTTCTCTTCATCGCCGCTGATGTCGCTGTTGTTGCCCTCAGTGCTGCGGGCCTTTCGCTAAATTAAAAAAAAAAAACAATCTTAGATGTGTGCACCATATTGCATTGTGCACATGGACATACCCTAATGTGCTCCAAGGAGCAACGATGTGCCTCGTAGAGCATTGGACTCTTGAATGCCAAATGGCAGCTCTGACAATATGGCATCAGGAATTTCTTCATGTCCTTGTGGTGTTCGGAGAGCTGATGCTTCGCTTTCGGTTGGCGATAATTCAGTCGACACAGCAGACAGAATTGGGGTTTGACATCGTCCAAATCTTCCTTGGACTTCTCCTCGATCTCGCGCTGTGCATTCCGCTGTTGAGTGCGCATTCGTGCGAGGGTTACCCGCTGGCGGATGGCCACTCGCCGCATTGCCATCTTGTGCATTCGCGAGTACAAATGGCTGGTATACTCCTGTGGAAAGATATTGAATTAATTTAAGGTTTAAGGAGTGTGGACATTCGAAAGCCGCCGTGTTTCTGTCTAATAACGTTCACAAGGTCGTCGATCTGTTTGGTTGCATTCGAAATGAATGAAAGAGAACAAGAGCGACTTCAACCGACTTGGCGTGCGTACTCACAGTAAGGCGAGGACGAGCAGAAACAACCCCTCTTCGATTCCAAGCAGAAAACGTAACAATGGCTTAGAAAACATTCAGACTCACCTTAAAAGTGACGCAATTCATGCGACACTGGACACACATCAGCTTGATGTACTTCGGTCGGCGTGGCGGACTCTTGCTGGGGCGCTTGCGACGATTCTCCTTGGCAATTTCATCCTTCCGCTCCTTTTCCTTTTTCTCTTTCGTTGCATCCTTACCCTCTTTGGTGGCATCTCCGTCTGTGCTCTTTGTTATCGACGTATTCTTACCTTCCTTGGCTTCGTCGTCTTCGTCTGCTTCTGCAGCATCATCATCATCCATAGGCTCTGTAGCGTCCTTTTTGACTGCCTTATCATCCTCATTTTCATCATCCTTATCTGATTCCTCAGCATCCTTACCCGTTGCGTTGTCTTCGTCGTCGTCGCCATCAACATCGCCGTCGGCATCTTTTTTTGCAACAGATGACTTGATGGATTTCTTTTTGATGCGTTTCTCTTTCGCTTTGCCAGACTCCTCCTCATCGACGTCTTCGTCGACCTCCTCCTCTTCGTCGTCATCGTCGTCTTCGTCCTCATCGTTGTCTGATTTCAAGTCACCGCCGCGAGACTTGCGGTCGCTTGGACTCTCAGACGAACGAGGACCTTTGCGCTTGCGCAACGAACTAAGTAATAGGATACACATTGAAATGAGAAACAAATTTTGGATATGTTTTTTTTGTGGAAAAATTCATCTCCTTAGAGATCTAGAAACAAATACATAACAAAGTATTACGCGCGTGTTCGTCGTTTTGCCGAGGAAGCGCACGCACACACACACACCAACACACAACAGAAACTATTTTCAAAATTGTTGTTGTGTTCAAAGCTGGAAGGCTTTTGCACCAGCTACGGCGCGCTGACATTTGAGATAGATGTATGCCTTTGAGAGGACGACACAACTTCGATGCACTGCTGACGTGGCGGCATCACTTGAGCAGCTCCTGTCAGTAGTGTTTGCTTTATCGTTTTGATTTTTTTTTTATTGGGGAAACCCCCCATGTGTGGCTAGAAATGTTTTTGTTAAATTTTTGTTTTTGTTATGTTTACCTCGTTAGTCGGGCGATTTTAATCAATCGCGCACGATCTCTTTGCCGGGCCAAAAGCAGTTTCCTTCGCATGATTCTCATGTCGGTTGATTCTTTGCGTATTACTCCTCGCAAACCTCCGCGGGCGGTTCCTGGGCCGCCGCTGCCGCCACCACGTACACGGCTGATTGTGCCACTGCCGCGTGGACGAACCACATAGCTGCTGCGTATGGGTCGTTTTGGGGGCCCCATCGAATCGTTCACAGGTGCATGCCGTCTACTGGCAGAGTCCTCTCTCTGACGATACGACGAGGATGATCCTCGCGGATGGTAGTTGCCGTTGGGCGAACTCATCCGATTGCGACTTGTGGTGCGGTTGCGATACGAAGATGTTGATGTATAGCTTGAGCTTAGCCTCGAGTCCTGTGTGACAAAGGGGAGGAGGAAATTTTTGTTTGTTTTGGTTTTCATTCTGTTTCGCACTTTGTTTCATGAGAGAGATAGATAATTTTGTTTCTAATAGATAGGATGCTTATATATATTGTTTGAGCTATAAGCGCGTGCACACATCCAATCAGTTTTTTTCTATTGAGAGTATTCGACTCCTAAATGTGTGTTTTTGGAAAAACTGTCTTAGTAAAGTGTGCAGGCGATGCTTTACATATATCACATACAGCGTGCTGCCGCCATGCCCGTTCGGAGTTAGTGCTGTTGGGCAGTTCTAAGAAGTGGTAGTAGTATACATTTGGGATTACAATACACAGAAACATTGACTTGAAAAAGGCCTCAAACGCTCTGGGCTCTACACTTTGGGACTGATGCGCTTCGCGTTTGTCAGTCTGTCTCAATTTGATTAGTTGATGCTGGTTTGACATTCTTACGAGTACGAGTGTTTTGCTTACAAACTCTTGCTAGATAAAACTCAATAAAGTTAAGGATGCGCGAGGATCCTTTTCACTTTTTTGCTCAATCAAAGCATTTTCAGAGTTGTTTTCTCTAATTATACTTTTTTTTATATTCTATTGTGTAAACATCAAAATAAAGTTATTTTAAAAAATTGTTTATGTTTTTTGGAGCTTAAAAAATGTTATAAGGTTATTTTGGGGGAGTAATAAAATGGACAATGGATGTTAGCGTGGTAAGTGAAAGCTTACCTCTTGACGTGGACGCTTACGGTCGTCGGATCGGTCGCGAGAGTTGTCCTGAAAGGTAAAGGAAAATTTGCTTTAATTTGTGTTGCCCTTTTGGTAACATCTTCTTATTGCGTTGCTCTATAGTAGAGAATGCACCAGGCAGAGCTCCATTCGTGCCATTGCGTGTTGTGGGAGGAACGACTTTTTCGAGAATCCATGCTAGCAGAACTCTTTAGCGTAGAAAATAAAAATATCGAGATGTATCGCATGAGTCAATGGGAATGGCTCGAACGAAACTAAGTAGCGTGCGTATTTTGCACTCAGGCAAAATATAGATACTAGGATGTGCTTGCCATTGCTTTGTTTTGCACGCTAAATTTTAAATTCTACCTACATTGAGGTGTGTCGTAATGAACCATCACGCACAGCCACTGCAAATGCAAACAGTTCGCAGTTACTCATCTCCAAAAAAAATAGTCTGGCGACGTAACCTTTGGCCTGCGCATCACCCAAACATCCAATTTAGGTTAATCAAATGTCGAGACAAAGAAATTATTTTCCGCGAGGTGCATTTTTTCATAAGAGTCATGCCCTCAATTAAAGGCAGTTTTAATCAAACTAGCAATTTTGTTTTGTTTTTGGATATGCCTAAGGGCATGCATACCATTTTTCTTTCTTCGCCGCATATATTCTCTGTAGGTATTCAGTGGATTAGTGCGCATATTTGTGCTCCCCACCCATCAGTAGGTAAATCGACACTTCGTGGTAAAATAAACAACAGCCTGGGAAGCCGTATTAACACTTTTTAATTAAAATTGCAAGTTTTTTTTTTTACCCGTTATAATGTACTCCCACATAGAAAGGCGTTATTATACACATAGAAGAATGCAGAATAATTTGGAAGATGCTTTTACAACTTACCCGATAGGATCTTTTGCCGTCATGGCGATTTTCATAGCGTGATGGAAACTTATCCCGATTTCTGGACTCATAGCTATTGTAACTGCCGGAATTGTATCTGGAATTACCGGTACCACCTCTATAACTGGAACTGCTTTCATGGAAGTCTGATTTTCGCGATGAGCCGCCCATGCGGCTGTAAGTCGAGCCGGAAGATCGATATGAACTACCACGGCCACCACCTCGACTGCTGTATCCTCGACCACCACGAACCATTGTTTTATTTTTATCTATTTCATTGAAAAAACAACATTATATAGTTTATTTTATTTCATATCTTTATCTTATTCACTCTATTTGGTATGCCCTTTCAAGGGTTTAAATTTCTTCTTTGCAAAAATTGAATAAAACTCACATTTTAGGGAAAGTAAACTTGTCAAATATGTAAAAGATTGATAGGTTTTGTAGAAGCAACTAATTAGAGTATATTAAACGCTCAATTGCAATACATTTAAAGTGTAATCTCAATAAAATTTATGCCGGACTATTAATGGCGTCAATTCACATTTGCTGAAATTTTTCACAAATGACATCGACGCGATGCGATGGAGCGGATGTACAAGCCGACTGTAAAATGCGAAATTGTAGCGGCTTGTGGCTAAGGGATACAATAGTGAGTAGGAAATTATTTGGGAAAGGTAGTTTAATGGTAATGTGGTGGAATTATTATTCAAATTCTTATGTGTTATCCGATTGGGTATTCTCAGAACACTTTTTTGGTCTGGGTCCTTTTTATGTTATATTAGTACAAGAAAAAAAAGCTATATTCTTCCGATTTCTAAGCAATTTTGAAAATCTGTATTTTTTCTCAGAGTTGCTTCAGATTTACCAACCCAAGTGCGTTTGAGTTTGACAACTGTTGGAGTTTGCTTATGTTTTCGTGAACATTTTCTACTGCAAAGAAAGCCATTGCGTCGGGTGAATCTTTTTGTTATTAATATTTTATGTACAAATGTTTGGAACTCATTTGGGGCGCATACTTCGAATGTTTTAATATAAAATTTAACCAGTGAATGCAAAATGCGTAGAAAAGAGTCGAAGGCTACACATATTTCAATCGCATGAATATCAACAAAATAAAAGAGCATATTGTTCACTACCTTTAATCCGGGTTAAAGGTTACACCCGGGTTTAAGTGAGTTTAACCCAAATCCATAATGTTCAAAATTCTCTGCAAAATTTAGCTGAGCTAAGCTTAAACGAACCCATTTATCTGAGTGGTACACAGCTCGTGCTAAATAATCAAACTTTTGTTTCAAAATGTTCTTCATGTGTCTGTCAAAATTTAGCGTGCCCATTTAATGGGCCGGCACATTTTCTCAAACTAAATTGTGACAGATCGTTGTGTATTTTTTGTTCTGCTGCGAAAAATTATGCAAGTATGAGCTTTTTTAATTATTACGTGAACGAGAAGTACCTAGAATCAGAAATAGTT
Organism: Cheilosia vulpina; assembly: GCA_916610125.1. Lineage (NCBI taxonomy): Eukaryota > Metazoa > Arthropoda > Insecta > Diptera > Syrphidae > Cheilosia > Cheilosia vulpina. Next base: position 52,233,912 of record OU744278.1, read on the forward strand.
GAAATTAGAGAGAATACATTTTTGAAGGAAGTTTTTTCAAAGAACAGCTGTTTTCTGTGACACTTATCCACGGCGTACTCTATGCCAAAATTTAGCTAAGACTTTAGCTGATGTTTGGAGAAAAAAGTTGGAGACCAGATAAAATTTAGTTTAGCTCGAGCAGCGTACTACGCTTAAACCCGAACATAAACCCATTTTTTTTTAACATGACAGCGCTTAATCCGATTGGATTCAAATGCCCAGTTTAAGCACTTTAACCCGGGTTAAAACTCAATTTCATAATATTAATATTTCTTCGTTCCCAGGGTGCGAGAAATAAGAAAAGTGAAATCCTATAAAAAGTAGCAAGAAGTTACAAAAAAAATATATATATGGATTTCATTCGTGAAATGGAAATGGTTTAAAAAGGATTAAAAATGGTTTAAAGTATTTTAAATCCGCATTTAAGTCCATCTTTAATCCAGCGGGTTTAATGCATGTTTTTCAGTGAATAATACGGACATAGCTATAAATTGTCGGGCTAAAAATGTGCGGATTAATGATCGGGTGTAAAATTAACTTAAACCTAAGTTACACCCGGAGTGAATAATATGACCGTTAATGTTAACTGTGAGCTCGAAAAATTTAAGCTGGACAGCCTGACATATTCCTCTATTAACCCAACAAATCCAAAAACATTATTTCGCCTTCTCCCCAAATAACTCTTCCAAAGATCCTTGTTAAATTTTCGAAGCTAACTCGATACTCTCTCTCCTTTGGAGTAAAATAAATCGCTTCCTCCTGACTATAATCACCATTCATTCGGTCATAAGTTAAGCAATTCTTGAACTTAACAACCACATTCACCTTTGGTTCACCCCAACCCCAGTTCAATCGCCAACAATGTCCAAATCGGAATATATTTCAATTCACCCTTCGGACATACAATAAGTAACTTCAAAGTGGGACTAGTGCGGAAATCGACTGCGAGAGCGGAATCCCTTTGACTGATCGCAGGACGTAGACCACCGCATATCATTCAGTCAGCACAGGCCGCCAGAGTCACTCAAGAAGAATCTCCTTTTGCCAAACTAGAGACTTCTATTTTTTTTTCAACCGAAAAGGAAACGCCGCCACACAAACGCAACCAAACTGACGTTTTAATAAGGATTTCCACTCCGCCACGGCGTGTGTACGGAGGAAGTTCAAATCATTGAATTCTTTTCGCCAGTGCTAACTGAATACGAAATGAAGCCTCCTTGGCTGAATGCCGACTGTGCTGCGTAAAAACTTCGCCTCACTACCTGCCACTGCCACCCCTTAATTCCCCATTCAGATCAGACAAGTATTATTTTCCTTTCTCTGGAAATTCCTTGCCATTCCTTGCGTAGCCCAACTATTGTTTATGGTGTTGGTTCAGGAATCACAGGAAGGATGAAAAAAAAGAAGCATTCACAATGTTCGGTATGCTGTAAACGCTGACATGCCTCACATTCCCCACCTTTTTGCAGAGATTCTACGTATTCTAAGCCCCCACCTCACGTGAGTGGGTACAAGAGCTACAGGATATCAGGAGGAAAGGAGTAATCTATGAGCGTTCGCCTGGGCAATATTTTAGAAGACACCGCACGTGGGTGGTTATTAGATGTGTGCGGTTTCTGAATGTGACACGGGTGGTTGCTGTCGCCTTCGTTATTGGGTCCTGTGGGATTAGTGGCTGTGTATTTTCTTACAACAACAATAATTATATTAATTATTTCACATGTGCCGACACCTGAATATAGCGTTATTGGTGTGATGGTGTGGCGAATTGTGCTAGGTGGTGGCATTAAGTATTCCGCTCGAGGGTAATTCTACCTTGAATGCCTTGTTAGCGGCACATTGTTACCATAGCATAATGGAAGGAATTTCTTATTCCTTTCTTTATGCCATCGTATGCGAATACCGTTACGGTGATTTACTCACGATTTTGTCACTTCTAGAAGAACTTTACCCGTAATGAACAGACCGCATAGCACATGTGATGGAGATCTGGAAGGGAAAATTCGTTTGAGCGACGTTTTCGCTCGAAATGATTCACTTCTGGATGAAAGAGTTGTAATGGCAACTGGCAAATGGATTTCCACGCCGAATCTAGTTACAAAGGATCATTAGGATGAAGATTCTCCATGGTTATGGAAAGTATTCAATAAAACATCTTCTAAGTGGGTATGCGAGTAAATGCGAGTTTATGCTGAAGTGTCATAACCTACACACAACTTGCACTTTTATTTCATTCTGCCTAAGAACGTTGTTAAAAGATGGCAGATTAGCAATCCGCAGTTCACATTATATATTGTCTGGAGTTTGATTTGTCCCTGTTCTATACAAATAACGAATCAATTGGCGTTGAGCGTGATCATTTAAGAAAGCAACTATTGTTCTCAAACTTTAAGTCGTCCGGCGCTGCGACTTATTTTTCATCGCTTGCAATCAATTTATTTTTACCCCTAATTTGTACACTGTTCCTTCTAAAGGGTATGTGTATCACCTTGTTAAATGTTTGTTTAATTTTAAGAGCTCAACATTTAGGATATAAACAAACTACGCCGTCACGGATTTATGAAATTCGTAATTTGGTGATTTCGTCCTTCCCTACTTTTTGTCTGATACATCACTTTCTTAATCTATTTAATATTTTAATATATTAATAATATTCCCCTTGAAATATTGCTCTTTGGGACAAATATTTTGTTAAGTAGATTTATCGAAACTCTCTTGATTTTTTTTAAGATCTTTCCGCATTAAAATGCTATTCTTTTCAAAAGATGTTAATGCAGTATTTCGATTTGAAGTTGTGGTTTCGGTTGGTTTTTCTGGATCTGTCAAAAAATGTTATGTTTTACAATTATTTGCTAGCCTTATATGTTTGTTTATACTTTTCGCGCAGTAGGTAACAAATTAACCTACGTACCTACTACTCAGTTAAATGGCGATGACACTACATTTTTTCCTCATTTTTATCATGTTGAAAAGTCAGCGGTGTGCAAAAGAGACAGAAAGTGATAGCAAATGTTTGCAAAGCAACCACAAATTTTCAAACAAATTTATTTCCAAAAAATGTTGAAATGTCAAAAAAAAAAAAAAAGCTGCCAGCAGCTGAAAAAATGTAATTTGAATACATTTTTAATGCATTTTTTTTGACGTTTCTACATTAATAAAGTACGCACACATTCCTATCGGGAATTTTCGTTCTAATTTTTCGTACTGCTCTGTTTCATTTTAAAAACAGAAAAAAATGTAGTGTCATACGGGCTTAAGTTTTTGATTAATTTTGAAAGTAGGTCTGTTTCATCGAACATCTGTCTCATGCTGGTAAAGTATACGAAGCGAATGTTCGTAGTTTCTGACATTTCATTCACAGGAAAACTTTTATTCGCGATTCACTTTCATTTCCAAGTTACAATGAATTTTTCATTCGTGGGCTTGTGGATCACACCTGTATTGTGTGGATGGTGAATAAAGTGTGACAGTTCGCGGAAAAACTGTTGTATTTGTTAACTTCGATATTTATACCATGTTCCCACCAACGTGATTAAGCCAAAGTGATTTATAAATCACGAAAGGCGTCTCCACCGAACTTTAAGTGTTTAAGTGTGACATTCACGTCCACTTTGACATTAGGTGACCAACTTTCAATACCTATGGTAACTATTAAAGTGCAAAAAGAAAATTACTTACATCAAATTGAAAGTTAAAATGAGTTCAAATGCTTTGGAAGGAAATCATTTCCATCTATCACAAAAAAGGCAAAAATGATATACCTAAGCATTTTCAACCAGAAGAAATGTTCATCGAAAAAAGCATAAAAAAAATTACGTTAGTAATAGGTATGTTCGATTTTATTTTGTGTGGATTTGCGATGACAGATAAGTAATTGAAATTTAAACACGTATAAATCACGTAATTATAAATCACAAAAATGTATGATAAATCACGTAATTTATGAGATCACGTTGGTGGGAACATGGTATTAAATCATTTAAGACTCAGTTTTTTTTTTTAGATTAGATGTTAGATTAATAATATATAATGCATTTTTGGTAAAACAAATAACAGTTTTCAATTCATAAATACAAAAAATATTATTTATTCGCCTATATGCAAATTGGTTCTCATATGATTGGTCCTTAGCTTCTAAGTTAAAGATTTTTTTTCCATTTTCTGCGATATAGTTAATAAAGCCAATGGCCCATCCTTCTTCCGTAATTAAGTAAACTTTAAAAATCTACTTGGATATATCCGACCCTTCGCAATTTGCTATCATATATGTCAGCCCTTTACTGTATGTGAATTATTTCTTAACACTTTAACACTACCGACCAACTTGCAATTATTGAGTATTAATTCGATGTCATTTACACTTTCTTGCAAGGAATTAAAAATCGCAGCTCTCCATATAAAAATCGCTTTAATAGTGGTTGGTATATATAATTTTTAGCGCCAAAAAAACCGGCTCTTTTTTTTGTGACAATTCATTTTGACATTTAAGGAATTTTGACATTTAACTTCGAATATATAAACAATGATACCAAACAAAAACTCTCAAACAAACTTCTAGTACAAGCGTACTAGAATAACAATCTTTAACAATTGAGTTAATCACTTAAGTTCAATCAGAAGTATAAGTAACTAGATATATAAATTGAATTTATTAAAATTATTCCTGCATTCCTGATTACTTTAGTCAAATTTTATTGAGTTTCCCATAATTTATTCAAAACTACTTTCGCACCCGACCAGCCGACCTCGACCACGGTTTGCGGATTTTTTGATCGCATTTGGTTGCTGTCCTCTTTAGTTCCGCTTGGTTGGGTGACAGGATAATTTAATCGTAAGTATTGTAAACAAATCTAGTAGTAAACATCGGCAAAGGGTGTTGAAAGCCAACGAGTAAAGCAGTACCACTGGAGCACTACGGTCGTGTTCTTGTGCACAACAACAACAGCTAGCGGATGCAGAAACATTGCATCCTTTGAATATTCATGTAATAATTGTGTTCTTGTAACGATATAGATATGTTTGTGTTGCCTTCAACGACAGCGTGAGTATGTGTGTCTGTAATTCACGTCGCTTTTGTGTGCGGGTGTATTTGTAAGATTTTGTCTGGTTAAAGAGTATGTTGGGAATTTTGCAAAATCGGTTTGAATAATGGCTTATTCGCAAAAAGTTTTCACTCTAACCTAACACCACCCAGGGGCGAGGATTTGTCGACAACGACGACGACGATGAGTTCCATGTGCTATGTGTCTGATGTTGTGCTACAGCATTTAGTTTGAAGACTAAGAACGAAACGAGACCAAGGATTGTTGTTCTTGTTACTGTTGCTATTGCTGGCGAACGTGCTTAGCAGTTGCAATGTAAAGTTTATCGGTTCTGTGGCTGTATGGTTTTTTTTTTGTTTTTTGTTAGCTGAGAATGGGGTAAGTGGGGTGAAAATATGGTGTACATTATGAAGTTTGAAAGTGATTTACGTGTGTGCTAAGTCCATATATGAAACTGGATGGATTTAGGACTTATTTTCGTTAAGAAATGTCTTGCTTTCTTTTTCGAGGTTTTATTCTTAAATACATATGCCTGCATTTGTTTTTGTGTTTTTTTCCTATGCTTTTGTACACTTTTTACTTCTTTGTCTACCCGTTTAAATTGGCTAAGTTTTAAAATAGGGACTTACGCTTAATTTCTGATTTATTTTTTCAATATGCCAGTAATATGTACTGTGTTTCAATCCAAAACTCAACTCTGAGTGTAAACCTTTTTGTTACATTACAAAAATCTTAAAAAAAAAACAATAAAAAAACAGTTCTTGGTTTATGTTCAATACTTTATGGACATTGCAAAGGTGCCAAAAGCCGTGAACTGTCTATTCATTAGTCAAATATTAGGAAATCCAGCTTAAGCAAATGAGCGTTTGCATTGGTGTTGTATGTATGACATTATAATCAGTTTTTCACTTTAAATGTAATGACAGTGCCAAGTAAAAGCAAATGTCAAAAAAATTGTGTTGAAAAGTGCTGTCAAAGAAAAAAACAGCGTGACAGCTGACAGCTATGGTTATTAAAAATACAGCACTATACAAAATCACAACGCCTTTGTCATTGTTGAGTTATGTTTCTTACAATAATGACAATCATTTTTCGTACAGAATAGGTCTGCATGCATTCGTACACATTTTTTGTCAATGTTGGGTGGAAAAGAACGAAGTTTAACTAAATTTGATAATGTCTTAAAATGCATTATCGTTGAACAGACTTAATACGGTCTGTAATTTACTTTCATCGTCTTTAAAGTGAAGCTGGATTAACTAATCTTTTTTAGACAGACTGAAAGTCCTTTAACAATTAATTCAACAAACAACATCGAAGCAGTGCTGTATCAACGAAGTTTACCAACATTTATGCATTTATCTAGAAAACTTAGACAAACAACTGCACTCGCATTGTCATTGAAAGATATTATTATTTGCCATATACCTACATCACATCTGCCAGTCTTACGTTACTTTGCTAGTTGACTATAATCTTGTGGCATTTCATTGTTTTCCCAGAACTGCATTGCGATACAATTTGGGTCTCCGTCCAAATAAATCATTCATCTCACTTAAGCCGTTGGCGTCGACGACAGATCTCACAAGATATGTTAAACACATGGTCTATGCCGCAGGCGGTTACGTTACGACACGACACACATGTCAGAAAAGTCCAAAACAATTTTCGATTAATCTCTTCGCCACAAACATCATTAAGATGTCATATAGTAATCAGGTTTATGGAAATAGAAGCCCACCCTCTGCCTGAGCAAGGTCGTCTTCGCCCTAATACCGTGCAACATATTCGCCTCATCTAATTGCCCACGCAGTCAAATGTAACAACAATCGCCGATGGGACGATAGCCCTCCGGTTCCCCCTCTATCCGTGTTATTATACCTTAACGCGGTAACCATGAAACCACAGTGCTCAGAACAAATCCCGCTGCTGGCGCATATTCATGGAAATCGGGATTTCCCGCCAATTTGATTAAAGACTGTGGGGGCATTGGAAACGGCGCACACCACCGTAACCATCGCGTCATCGTAATCGACGTCGTTGTCGCTCCAAAATGTAATACCGTTTGTGTCGTAAATAAGCAGAATGAAATCGAGGGGCACAAGTACGACACAGCACACACCAATCCCAAGGACTCAAAGTTAATTTAACGTGTGAATTCGCTCAGGCGAAATTCGTTAGCAGCTCTGTAATTCAAACAAATTTGAGATAATCATTTCCTAAGACGCACCGCAGGAGCTGGTTACCCAAACAGAGAACACGAACACCCCATGCCATATGACCCCGTTGCTCCTGCCGCGCCGTCGTTGCCTTAACCTCAAATACCCTTGAAGGTAAATGTTTATCTTTCTGCTCGTGATAAAAAAAGTAAATTGAATTCGTTTCCCATCAAAGTTACAAACGAGGGTGGAATTAATTTGGATAGCGCCACACAGTGCCAACAAGTACTTCTATACCGAGACTCTTTGCCACCGCCGCCGCCACTGACACTGCCGGTTGCGTCTTCGTCGGTAGTTACTGTCGTCGTTCCTACACTCCGCGTTGTCGTCTTTTGCTTGGTTGCGAGTTCAGAAGGAGCAAGACTCCTTGGATCTGGCTGTTGCAATTGAGGCGCGTAATTGTTGTGTCTTTGGCGTTCAAGTGTGCACTGTGCATCTCTAAGTGTAAGTATGCGTTTATTTTTACAATTAATGTTGCTCAGCTCAGATATTCAGCTCAAAGCGGAATTGCAATGTTACTTGTCTTGGCAGGTGGATGTTCGGATTCCGTGTCATTGATGGACTTGGGAAAAGGGCGCGGGACGATATTTTATTTAAATATTTGAACAGCAAATTCCACAAGAACGGAGAGCGATGTCAAAGCCAAAGCGCAGTCTTTTGTCTTTCTAATGGCTACATCATTTTAAGGTTCACCATGTTTACATCTGCATTTATTCTGTTTCTATCAGTTTGCTGCTCATTTTATCTCATCTTCTATGCATTCGGAGTTTCGTGTTCAATTAACGTCGAAGAAAAGTGCAGTGTTGATTTTCTGAAAGTAGAAGAAAAGAATTTCTCAAGAGGATCGTAAGCGAGGAATTGACTATCGGGAATAAATTGTTCAAACAACCACTTAGAAGAGTCTGATGATTGTAGGTGGTATTCGAAAGCAATGTAATTACAACCAAAGTGTTTGCAGACAAGTGGTGGGTATTGAAATAACACTTCGGTCATCTAAAGGATGATTTTTTTTACTTTTTCCTACTCAACAGGGTGGTGTGCTTAAGTACCTAGTCTACAAAAATTAAACTGGAAGAATTATCGGCTGAAGAACTTACGAAAATCTTCAAATTTCACTTTGAAAATGGCTCGTGATTTTTTTCTCTTGGTGAAATTTAAAAGAACGTGTGAAAGTGAATAAGTCAGAGTATTAGGTTTGTTTGACGAGGGCTCTAGTGTGCTGGTACTGAAAACATGTGTTTGACATGACTTCTAGGGCAGCCTAGTTGTGCCTGGAAGTGACCCCAGTTAATTTGAATTTGAAGAATACAGTGCTCAGTTTCGCTTGCTGTCATTAATTTTCAAACTCAATATCTATATTCCAAATATTTTTATCAACTATTTGCAGCCCAAGATCAGAATTGAGTTTACTCATTTTTAACAATAAACGGGGAAAAAATGTTATCTTCCTCGTTCACCAAAAGATAAAACTGACAGATTTCAGGGCATCTTTTGCGGTCGATATAGCAGCCGAATTTTCAGGGCTATGCAGGGTTTTTGACAGGCGTGAAAATTAGCTGCTCAGTGAGCAGTGGGCACAAAATACTAGCCACGTCAAACAAACCTATTATCCTTTTGGAATATTCTTCACCATCGACATCTTAAATTTTGTGAAATTCTTGGAAAGAAACCCAACCCTGCGCTGCTAAAAGTAGAAACCAGCAATGCGACGTTATTTTCTACGATTAAATTAACCAAATTCGCCACTCAACTAGTAAACATTTAAAAAACAAAAAAAAAGTAAACTTAAATCCTGCCGGCTTCGCCAGTCATTCAATTTCCTTTTTCTTTAATGTTATTAAATGTTTTTGTAAATTTTTTTTATGTCTGTCACCTTTATATTTATTTTTAAATTGGTTGAGAATTACGGTCGGCAGAAAGAAACATATTCGCATTTTGACACTTTTTTATATAGATTCCAAACATTAGTTCTTTTGCTCCAACCTGTATTAATCTGTCAAAAGTGAGAAATTTTTTGTTTCAAAGTGACACTTATGTTCATTATTTATAGAAAGTCTTTTAAAAAACAAATACATACTACACCGCAATAATGATTTCTTATAGTTGAAATCGAAAAGTTGTCGAATAATTGGCAGATTCAAAAATTTTAATTATCTTAAGTCACATATACGAAATGTCAACTTATGCAGTTCCTACTCAGTAACGAAATTCTTGACTTTATTTGTCAGCTACCTAATAAACGTCAACTGCTGTTTACATACCCAATCTTAGGCCAATAAAAATTGAAATGCATCAATTCAGCCAGCTGTCAGACTTTCTTCACTAGATACTTGAACGTGCCCATTGATGTTGATAGATCAAGAGAACACGTGGAAACCAAACGACAACAACTGTCATAATTAAAGCAAATATTTCGGAAAGTGGTGAAGATAAACATTGGGAGGGACCTAATTTTAATACATAGTAATAATTTATGAAAGAGCTTCTGGGCTTCAGCTTCGATATAATAGTTGGAAAAAAACATTTTTGTTAACTTATAGAGCTGAAGTTAATGCTGCGTATTATATGCCTATTGCGACGGCCTATCAAAATGAACTCGTCTTTGCCTATTTTTTCCGAATACTGAATTAATAGGTTACAGGCTGAATTCCAAAACGTCAGGTTATGAATGCTTTTGCACTGCTTTGCTTTTGTTATGCCGTTGTTACTGCAAATAAAAGTAAAATTGGCGAATTATTACAAAATATATTATTTTACTTACGACTTCGGCGATGAATCCTTTTTTTTTTGGCGGTTCAAACTGAAATGTCATTTGCATCACAATCATTTACGATGCTCGGTTTGCTTTTGTTTGCGCAGTTGATGCGTTCACAATGCGTTTTGGCAAAATATGCATTGCATCATAGTAATCAGCTTGCGTTTTGTAACGCTTGATAAATCAGTAATGCAGAAGTACTACGTTTTGGAATTCGGCCACACTGACAGCTCGACGTATTCTTCCGATTATGTGAATGTTATCGCCGTATGCGAATAACTCAAGGTTGGGTTTACTTTTCACACTTGGTTTTCCGTTGACAGGTACCTTGTTTAAACAAATAATTGGGATACCGCACAACTGTCATTGGCGAAAATTGGCAACCTTGAAACTGTCAAAAGTTCAATTAAAATACAATTCGCCTGTGGACTATTTTACGCGAAATAGCCGGGAAATATTCTGACTGATGTGCCATGAGTTTTACGAAACTGTTGCAATGAATACGTAAACGTTGACGCAACTTAAATCATCCTTTCGTTATGTGTGAAAAAAAATGCAGCATAATCTGTATCTGGATTTATGTACGTCCCCAAAAGCATTTGTTTCGCTGCCATAACTCAGACAAAGTCACAGGACTGGCTTATGTGGCGCCAGCTTAAAGAAAATTTTAATTTCAAAAGCAATGCCACCTGCACTGTTAAGCACAGTATAGTGCGCCCATACGATGTGGGTTGTTTGGAACGACATCCTCCACCCTAGGGTCATATTTTAAAACAATGCGCAAAAATGCGTCCCTGTCATAATTAATGAACATACACAATGCACCTGGGCATCAAACTGGGCGAACAAAAAAAAATAAAAACCAAAATATTAATTCTCACATGACCTACTTCGCATCGATGAGCAGTGACGTTCATATACACAACACACACCATACTCAGGACCTACGCTCTCTGATGCAAATAATGTATACAACAGCAGTACACACGTATATTTGCCGTACCAGAATATGCATGGCCCACCGCAGCCAAGGACCAATTCACCAACAAAAACTAAAACAACGAACAATAGAGGCACATGAAAACAAACCGCACGTACAACAAATTCGTCCTGATCCTGCCTAATGCTAATACGAGCGCTCCATGCCTGGCATCAAAAATCGAATTTTTGTGCGTATCCTGAAAATAATTTTAATGCAAACACATGTAAAACACTATCAGTAATCGATGGCAATTTGCACTTGTGTGCGTGTGGATGGGAGTGCCACTGCCACGTCGGCCGCCGCCACCCGACCACCCCCAATTATCAACAAAAACAAGTGCATTTGCGTTCGGATGAATATTGTAGAAGGCCGCTGCCGCCATCCAGCACAGAGGCGCAGCTCATCCGAGTGAGAGAGAGAAAATCTACACCACGTATCGGATCCGAAGCCGAGCATCCACACAATGCACTCGCTGCTGGATTTCCATGTGGGTAGTGTCCTGCTGGAGTCCTCTTGCGCCAAAGTTAAAATCCATCCAGCCAACGCCCCTCTTAACACGAGATATTTAAAAGCACACGAATTGTGTATAAATTGCACTCAGAGGGGGCACAGTTGGGCGCCCAGCTCATGCTTCCACCCAGAGGTGCGGAGCAGCGCATCGCACACACCATCACCACGACCAGCAGCAGCCAATTCGACCGGGCACGGTCGCACAATGCACATTCATCGGCCGCCCTCCGTCATCGTCCTGCTGCTGATGCTATTTACCCATTGCGTATCATAACATAACTTTTGTGTGCGAGCACAGGCCTGGTCCAGAAATTCCTGGGAAATTGCTGGATTTACGCATGTAGGTCAATATTGATTCTTTCACTCAAACTATAATCACATATGCTCCATTAATGGTCAGTCGAGCGCGGGTAGTCCTTCTGTCCCCCATCCCCACAGCACCAATTCGTCGGTCAGTTCTCTCTCTCACGCTCTCTGAGCGTTTCGTGTTCATCCATCATCGTCAACGACAACGGCATCATCATCGTCGACGTCGTCCTCGTCACAAACACCTTTTTGGGGTAAATGCCGGACCGAAATCAGGTGACGAAATTATCCATCTATTGTTGTGGTGGCGGGGAGACATTAATAAAAGAAAAACTGCACAAAGCCGGTGCATCATCATTGCCATACCTGAATCGGACTGCTGAACTTTTTTGGGAAATATTGCAGAAAGTTTAAGAAAAATTGCGTCCTCGCGACGAAATGTCCTTTGCAAGACATTTCAGCGTACGTGTGGCATGTCTATTTAATTTAATTGGACAATTACATGGCATCAAACGAAGTGAGATGTGTTCATCGGCTCTGTGCTGCTCAGTGGGAGGACCATCACCGGTACTCGGCAATCTGCATCAGTCGGTATGCGGTGCTGTGCTATGCGGTACGGTTCGGTCCGTAGGTGGTTAGGGTGGCTGTGGTGGAGGCATTTATGTGTCAGCCTGTTATTAGTGAATTTTGCATGACAAGAGGTAGGGGCCAAAGGACCAAAGCGCTGGCAGAGCGCATCCATCGAAATGAGGGGAGAGACAGAGATTGGTAATCTGTGTTCGTAGGTTGGGATTTATGGTTAAATGCGATTGTAGGTTTGTTATGCGCGGCCGTACGTACGAGTATGTGTATCTGCCATCAGCAGTTGTATGGGATTATCTAGCTGTGCGTGTGTGCATTCGTTTTAAAGGGTACCTACTCAAATGAATGGCTTAATTCCAGGGATTTTACAATTTTCCGACAATTGGTGCTTTGCCGAAATCTTTGACAATACAATTGGGAAACCCATTCAAATTGGATGCAATTTGGGAAATATCCTACATAAAATTTGATTGACTTTATTTTTATAGTGCACTTGCATTTGAAGAATTCTTCGTAGATGTGGATATATAGAAAGAGCTCTTAAGGGAACAACAGTCCTTTAATGAGGGACATGTGGGCGATTGTCCACCTACAACCTCAAATTCACTTTCACTTTGGAATTGCTTAACAATTTCCTGATGTGATAACAGCATTTCTTCAGGGAAAGTATAGAAAGCTTTCTCTACTTGGTGAGAATATGGCCGCCCTTGTGGCAGAATTCAAAGTAACGCAGACACAGTCGAACATTTATGCCACAGCTCTACCCAGGGGTCCAAAAATTGTATTGATTTTAAAAAAAACATACTTAGGTATACAGTATGGAAACGTATTTTCCTTTTTTCATACTCACTTAATTGCCACGCCCATTTTTAGAGGGGGGTTCTTTAATTGTGTTTATTCCTTAGAAACCGACAAAATAACATTCTATTACAAAAAAAAACATATTTACGTACAAATTTTTTTTTGACACGCGCACTTTTTGGGGGAGTTTTTGAACCAAGTTAAAAATTGTAGCTCTCAAAAACCGACAAAAATTGTTACAAAACAGACAACAAACAAGGCGGAGGCAAATGCAAACTTTGAAATTGTTTTTTCTCATTTTAAGGAATAGTTTTCCCAAAAATCAAACTAAAATTTGTAAATTTGTTTATGTTTTTTAAATATGTTCATATATAAGTTTATAAAATGAAATTCAGTTTAACAATAAAAAGTCGTTTTATTGTTTTGCTTGATAAAGTCAACCTGGTATCACTGTCACTGGTAGAATTGCTCAATTTGACGTTTGGTAGCCATTTTAGGCAAAATGACTGCTGACGGGTTTATAAAATATAGCCTGTTGTAAAGATTGTAATCGTAACGAATTACACAACAGCTTTTCCTAGTGAAATAAAGATTCATTCTTTAATTTTTTGATTAACAGGTGGATAGAATACTCAGTAAAGTAAGTTTACTTTCTACTTTTGTGTCCGTCGGGCGTCGATCCGTTGACGGTTCTCACAGCAAGAGCGGCAGCGCTTTCATTGGTGGAAATATTGAGAACATGAGAGAAACTTTCGTTGGCTATCACCCGTTTTCGTATATCGTGAGGTTTCTTCCTTTTTGTGGGAATTTCGATGTCCGAAAAGCCCTCCATGAGAAAAAGTAAAAAGCTGCAAAAAACATTCAAATTATAAATTTTGATCAAAATTGGTATCTACATTTCACCATGATTATTAAAACACTAATGTTCGTAAAAAAGAGCTTATCTAAATCGCATTTTGGCAAGATTTTCTATTACCAACATTTTCTAATACAAAAAGGTAATCATTATAATATTAACAAGCTCCGACTTTTATACCGAAGATAATTTAATATGATTTTATTTCCGTAAAATATAAATTTTACTTTTAAAAATAAGATGTTTTCACCAAAAAGTACCTATGAAGATAATTATTTAAGAGGGAAATAGGGAAATATTATTACGTTTCGCGGGATATATGAGGACAGAGTACTTAAAACACTGGCTGTCACCGTATGCGACGGATTCCGTTGTTCCGTCGAATACGTCAATATTTACGGATCCGTCAACGCAACGGATGCAACGGATTCTATGCGTTGGGCCCTTAAGTCGCTAATTAAATTGACATTACGATTATTTTGACACTTGACAGTGCAAAATGGTGAATTTCGTTTTTTTCAATTATTCGGCCTGTTTGGTTTTTAGACTGGAATAGTCCCCTAATGGTTGTTTTTTAGTTTTCCAATAAATGGAGAACACTTGCATGATAAATTATAATAAAAAAATCATGGACAGATGGCAACGCTAGCTCTAGGGCAAGAGGCTACCAACTGTCTGTCAAGTTAATATATTGTAAATGAGCCAATAACTGGCATAAGTGCGCTCTGGTATCTTTAAGTACCCATAATGAGAGATGTTAATTATTTTTGACGTTTCTAAATGTGTCACTAGTAAAATATATGCAATCGAGTGGTTCGCCCATCCTTTCACAGATGGGCTATCTTTTTGGTTCAAACAAACTTGACGGATAACAAAGATGGTTTATAATGGACAGAGTAGTGATTTGTTCAAAAGCGCACAATTTTAATTGCTTTTACTTCTCAGATTTTAAAATAGGTACGTTTGATAAAAATCATTTTTCAATCTTCCAATGCTTTCATCTCGTTTCCTGCACTTCATTATATACTTTTCAGTATTTTTTTTTAATTTGTTGTTTTCCTACAAGTTTTTTAGCTGTCACTTGGCCTTTTCATATTCTTATTTGAGGCTGACGTTGTCGCGAACTACTCTATTGCTCCTTGTCCTGAAAGAAGCTGTATGCCTTCATTTATAGTTCAGTATTCCTGTCAAGCTCGTTAAAATTGAGCTGAAAAATTAGTTGGAAAGTTAGGCTCTTTTGAAACCGATGAGGTAACGTTTTCCAAGAAATATATTGCAGCTCCATTCAAGAGCTTCTCAAACCTCCGAAAGCAGCGTGGTTCCATTCTAGACTAATAATTTATTTATTTGCCATGCAACTAGTGTTATTGGTTGCAAATCGACGACGCACCTTTCACAATACTCGCCACCATGGACGTACAATGGAAACACATGCTAAGGTCATCGCATCGCACTAAGGTCAAAGGTGTGTAAACACTCCTGTCAACCTTTTACTATTCTCTTTATCAAACACACAATTTCCTGCTGCACGATGAAAGCAAAATAATTACAGAGTGATTTATTTTTTCCCATAGATTCCCACCCCATGGGATCTATTAAACAAATGAAACATCTTCCAAGGATCGCTCGTCGACTTTATATCCAAATGACTTGACATGTATATCTTCTTCAATGTCGATGCCACCCACTAGGTTAGATCTCACTCATTCGGGTTCATCATTAATTTTAATCGCATGATGTACGATGAAGATGATGACTTTTCGATTTGTGTCCTCGTCTGCCGAAAAAAGGAAAAACTGTTTCGTTGCCCTTTGTTTTTATCTCGATACATCATAGAATTATTTGGGAGACACTCTTGCTTCTGTAGTCAAAGTAATCATTACGAACAAATTCGTATGGAAAAAAATCATATGAAAGGATGAAATACACAAAAAGTGATGTGAATAAAAAATAATAATAATGACTTCTCCACATATCATTCAAGGATCACAAGGCGGGCGGCATACGCCAACGCCTGCCGTATACCGTATAAATACTTGAAAGCGATATCGTAATAATTATTGCTATAGTGCCTCCTTTTTTGTCGTTGTTATCCTGCCTGACTAATATGACTAAAAGCATAGATTCATTTGTTGACATCCAAGCGCCGGGATATGCACGAGAACATACGAGTATTCCTCCGTTTATCCAACTTGCCTGCGGGGATTCGTTTTTATTTTTTGTTTTATTTTTGTTTGCATTTTAAGGACCCTTCGCCTTCTTTTGTGCTGAGCATTGGGGGATGTGTTTTCTTTATAATGTCCTTCAAGTGCTTGGTTCCGTCATGTGTAAATAATGTCGTTGTTGTTCTACTCCATACACAGCAGTGTTGCTTTCTGCTCTACATTAGAACCCGGGAGAGACAGACCGAATCCCTCGCCTTGGCTGTACGCAATCAGGATACGTATTGTGTGTCGGGGATACTCCTCATATAAACACCCGCAATGATGGCATCCTCTTCGGTTTGAGATTTAAATTTGAGGCAGCAGAGATAAAAATCTTTGCAAACGGGTCATAAAAATGTGCGCCGCCCTCCTGATGTGCTGCGGGGAAGCGGCTTGAAAATCCACATATCCTTCGTCTCTATTCCCGTGTTTTTAATGCAAATTTCGAGAACGGGTGACAAAAACCAAAAAAGAAAAACAGGGATTCGGCTTCATCTCTAATGAAAGTGTTTTCGCCATATCACCGAGGTAGACAGCGACAACTCAACTCCTCTACTCGCCCAGGAGAGTGCACAATCGACATCATATTTGCGGCAACAAAAATTTCCAAGAAATAAAACGATGCACACCCGTCGTCGTCGCAGTAGTAGCAGGACTCGCATGTTTGGGCTTGCCCCTAAGTCGCATTTTAATGATGAAAAAGCGGAGCCCACACACATGAGGAGGCGGACGAGCGAGAGTTCACGAGTCAGTCGCCTTTGTCGTCGTTAAAGGTGACGACATGTTTCAAGTTTTATGCTCAAGACGGGGGTGGCTACCAAGACCGTGTACATAAATACCTTGCGGCGGCAGGTGGAAGGAAGAACCACTATGCGAATGATGGAATTGAGTCCTTTTTTTTTTCTTTTTGTTTGAGTGGTCCGGAAACGAAGGCTATTAAATTGGAACACGACCTCGGTTAAGTGTGCGTCATGGGTTAAGAGCACCCAAAACCAGAAGGGGCGGTGGGGCCAGTCAGATTTACTGTTATGTTTCAGCGAAAACAAATGCGAGACAAAATGGTAAATTATTTCTTTTCGTTTTTGTTGGCGGTTCGGTTGAAAGTGTTGTGCTGTGTGATTAAATTAATGAGCGCGCGTGGTTCGCTCGAGACAAACGTCGGTAATTGTGGCTGAACTCGTATAATTGCAATTTATTTAGTGTGCAACATTGAAACGAACCGAATTATTGTCTTCAAGAGGATGACGGGCGCGTGGTTGCAACTTCTGATTAATTTCGTTTTATGTAGAGTGCGAATGTAGGTTTGGATAGTACTTTTGTTTGGAATGACAAATAACAGCTGACAGACAGATCTTGAATGACATTTCAGTGTGATTTGGGAAATATAAATTTACGAGAACAAATAGCAGGGAAAACTCATCCATATTTTTCTTAAACTTATGTCATTTTCCGCAGTCACCCATTATTTTGCACCCTGCCTTACCGACTTTGACACGCAGATAAAAGCAGTGGATGGATTTAGTTGGGCAAAATCTCATCATCACTACGACAACGTGCCTATACATTTTTAAAGTAATCCAACTGTGTTGAAAGTCAGAACATTTATGCAAGCAATCGCATAAATAATCTGCAATGCGTTTCAGATGTTGTAACACGAAGAACTACTGAGCAAATAATTAGACGTGTACATCGAATTGCGTTGCTTTAGGCCTTGAAAGGTGACACAACTCTGCATAGGAGAAATCATTGTCTAAAAACAAAGCCAACATGTCAGACAGGA
The DNA here is from genome assembly GCA_916610125.1 of Cheilosia vulpina. Classification (NCBI taxonomy): domain Eukaryota; kingdom Metazoa; phylum Arthropoda; class Insecta; order Diptera; family Syrphidae; genus Cheilosia; species Cheilosia vulpina. The sequence goes on from OU744278.1 coordinate 52,251,970, forward strand.
TTCATTTTGCAGTTGGCATTCGACTCAATCGAGTAAAGTCAATGACGTTCGGATAAATACCTACACTTGAAAGGTTTGGATCTTTACTAGGCCACATGCAGTCAAAAAGGTGATAGAGACATTAAGCCTAACTAATAATCATGTTTAACCATGACACTAAATATGTTGAAGGTCACAATATGCAATTTTGTGTGGAAAATTTCCCCATTGTGAGTTTTAAAAATTAAGCCAAGTCACCACCATGGATGAACTACGACGAGTCACCCATCATACACTTATAGAAAGGTGCGACAACTACCTCATAGAAGTAAGGAATCCCAGTAAACATTTGCCTTCAATAATGAATTATAAATGATTCATTTAAATGAAGAAAACCATTAGTTATGAATTCATTTATGATTCAATTTCAATAACATTACCTGAGAAATAGGCCTTCATTTATGAATCTTTTAAGTGATTCAAAAATGATTGGAGAAACATTCACTGAAATGAATGTAACCATGCTTACTTATATTAATTTTAGTGATGAATAAATGCATTTATTGATATCATTTATGAATCTTTATAATGATTTAAAAATGATCACTTAAATGAATAAAATTGACTGTGCACAAGCAATCGTCAACGTCGTTATAAATTTGAGTTCCGGAAAGGTTTTTTTTTTTAAATAACTAGCTCATAATCATTTTCGTTCATTTATGTGAAATTTATGAAAATCCAAATTGGTTCACATAAATGAATGTTAAATGAAAGTATTTTCTTCATTTTATAAAGTGATTCTTCATTTTTGCTGAATGAAATGTTTGCTGGGATATCTGCTTTTGGATACCGCAGACAGTTCAGCCCAAGGACTCATAAGCATGGCGGCCATTAAAAAATAATAATCATAATAATAATAAGCAAAAGTGTTTTGAAGGGTTTCTTTCCTAAACCGTATGGAAACTCTAACCCCTGAGCTAATATTCGAAAACGTTGCCCAAAATCTTGTCCCGTGTAAATTCTTTTACTTTTTTTTTTTGGAAAACTGCTTTCAAATCTTTGGTAACTACCTAGGTAAGGTTAGGTTAGGTTGAGTGGGGTTGTGAGATCGTCACAAAAGACCAGGCACCAAGACGGGCCCATCGCCATCCCCAGGGAACCATTACGGTTAAAAACCTCAAACAAATCGCCCAAACAGTCGAATTCCCTGCAGAATTGAATTATTGTTCCAACACTGTTTGAGGAACCAACCTCCTCTAAGTTGTTAAAGAAGTACCTGGCTAGGTGCCTCCTTCTACGCCGAGCAATTGCTTGATACTCGCAAAGAAGGGGTGAGATATCTTCCGTGACTTGTAGGTCCTCACAGTACCTGCATATATCCGTGTTAGCTAAGTCTAATCTCATGGAATGCTTCCTTAGAAGGCAGTGTCCAGAGTATATTCCTACCGTTAGTCTTAACTTTGTTCTACTGAGATTTAGTAATTGTTCAGGTTTTTTTCCTATTTAAAACGGGCCACATTGCCTTTGAGACCCTGTGCCCTTCTAGCTGTGACCATCTGGTGGCTGCTTTATTCAAGGTTTTCTCGATGACAACCCTTCTAGCAACGGCCAAAGGGGGTCTGATACCCTTAACCATTGTATTTAGTGGGAGCTCCGCTCCTGCCTTAGCCAGAACGTCGGCTTTCTCGTTACCTTCAATATCAAAACGCCCAGGTACCCAACACAATCTGACAAGGTTCTGCGAACATAATGCATCAAGCATTGTGCGGCAATTCCTGACTATTTCAGATTTGGTGGTATATGATTCTAGCGGCTTAAGCGCAGCCTGACTATCAATGTAGATTGCGATATTATTGGATATCGATCTCATCTCAAGTGCCTGCGCAGCTTTGAGTACGGCCAGAATCTCTGCCTGGAACACACTGCATGTGTCCGGAAGTCTCAGGTAACTACCTATATTTGCTTTCTTTATGGTTAATATAATTCGCACACTCTAAGAGCCACAGACTTACACAGGCCAGAAAAACCCCCTAACCTCAGCCAATTCAGGACTCGTAAACTGACTTAAATTGAAGCGGATAACTTGTAATACTTCCTGGCAGAAGACTCCTCTATACGCGGTACCAACTTGCAAGAACTGACAAACACAAGACTTCATTCGGTTTCAAACCAAAAATAACCATCAAACCCCATCGGCATCAGAGCTGCTAGGCTTAGCAAAAGCCAATTGTTGAAATATAGTAAATTCCACATTTGAATTTCAAATGTCATTTTACATAAAATACCGCTTCATTTTCGGGGTGGAACCATAATGGGACTCGAAAACTATCATTCGCATTCGCAATTTTATTCAATTTTTTTCCCACCCTGGTGATCTGATCATCGTAACTCGGTCTTAACCCTTTTCTCCTTGACGAAAGTGGGCTGAAAATAAGTGTTTCCTTCGAATCGTTTCCTATTTTACATTTTTTGATTATTCCCCAAAGAAATCGCATACATAAATTCACATCTCACAGAGTGGGAAAACACTTCATTGGCACACATGCAGCATCACTTCAGGCTTAAGAGACGACGATATATTTGTAGGTATATTCTTTTCAATTTGATTCCTTGCGCACATATATAGTTTCGCCATATAAAGTCAATAGCATTTTATTATTCGCCCGAAATTGAATTCAAACACTCATATGTCATAACCAGTGGAGGACTGACTAAGAGAGTGGAAGAGTGAGAGCCATCTATGAAAGCCCACAAATGCTTTTGATTCCGAATGCACATACGTCTAAACAACAACTTTTAGCACACACCTTGCGTGTACATATACGGTTCATAGTACATCCTTACCAAACTCCTAAGTTATGTACCTAAGCCCTTACAAGTTGTGTTCTGGGCGATGACGCCTGACGACGCTATAGATGCTGTCGCATTGTTGTTAGGATCATTTCAAGAGCAAACATTGTTCGGCGGAAATTGAATTTTTTTCTTTTTTTTTTTTTGCCAAGTTGAAACATGGAAAAGGGAACAAAGAGAGGAGTAACAAACAAAAAAAATTAAGATTACAAAAAATAAAGTGAAAACGAAATAAATGACACCCACCACCGTTATCCGGGGACGAGCGTACACATATTTCTGTAGTAATAATATTTTCAGCTTAAGTCACAGGTAGGGGTAGTACGACCACCACACCACCAGCAACTTAGGACGAAACAGGAGCGCTCGAGGAGGAAACATTTTACTGCTTCTTACTTTTGTTAATCATAACTTCAGTAGCTATATGCAAACTGTAAATCGTTTTGCCAGTGAGGTGTTGTTGTTCCTCCGGCCTCAGAGTCTTTTTCCGCCTAATCTTGACGGGATAAGGAAAGTTTATATTTTAAGCGCACGTGTAGGTACACACATGTGTAGATTAGCTTTCTGTTTTCTGCCTATCAACCTACCAAGCGAACATACCATAGCAACCTTGAGTTTCACATGACAAATTAGGACAGTGTAGCCGAAAAGGGTACTGAAATAAGGCTTTACGCCTAAAACTTTGAAGTGTCCATTTGAGTATTTTATTTCATTAATTAAAAGAGAAACAACTAAAAAAGACATGTATTTCAAACTGCACAGCTAAGTTGTCATTTAGGTGAATGAATTCCGAACTTACATGGAAAACAAAAACAAATTCTGTCAGAAATAGGATAATTTTCCCAAAAGTCTGCCAACGTAAAATTCTCAGTACGACTTGTAAAATATTAGTTTTTGCTAACGGTTTGAGCACTGATTTTTTAAATACGTTAAAGACAGGGGCTTCAGTTAAATTTGGTAAGAAGTTTGGCTCAATCAAGTTCTTAAAGTCGATATCGAACTGGAACTGGTCGAAGTTTAAAATGGGAAATTTTCCGGCACCCTTTGTCGATGCTTTGAAATTAACTGTACATTTTAAAAATTATTTAAAAACATGTATTGTTTGGTCACAATAGATAATATCCTATCCACCATAGACGACTGCCTTAAATTTTTCTACATCATGTCGATATACCTCATAAGGTGCGCTGTTTGATCCCGTTTTTCAAAGCTTCTGAGTTCTGAAGTTAGATGGGGCTGAACACAACTTGGAAATTGTTTTGCACAAGGCACAAGTAATATTAATTGCAAGGTATAGAGCTTTATTTCATTGTCAGTCTTTATATGAGCCAGGGTAGACAAAGCTCCCAACTGTTGTCTATTATGACAATTCTATTTCTTTCTGGAACCAAGATCTGTCAAAAAAAAAAAACGCTGTTCCAGATATGGCAGAGGGGTATTTTTGCAAGCTCGTCCACTCTATCAAAGAACTGATATCGATTCAAATTCTATTTCCCTTTTCGCTCCTTTAAATGTCTAGATTTTAATCAGTAATGCCAGACTTTTCGGACTGAATTGCCCACGACGATTATCAAAAATACCCAAAAATGCCCTTTTAAAAAAACAAAAAAATACACTATTTTATTTTGTTCTAGGAGTTAAAAAAACGCCCTTTTTCGTCCTTTTAGCTTATTTTATAAGGCAAAATGCCCACGAAATGGGTAATTACCCACGAATTGGCATCGCTGATTCCTCAGTGCTCAAAAGAGCATGATTTGGTGTATATATAAAAAATGCGTTTGTCATAAACAAATGCCACAAAAACATTCATCCGTTGAAACAAATTAGTTAATAGTCGGCGCCACAAGCCCGTAATGACATTCAAGGCCTAGCTTTTCACAACTATTTATATTGTGTGAGTTTTTTTTATTTTTGGAGGGAATGGAAGGAACCTACAATCTCATATTGATCTGAATGGAGGGATTGAAAAGCTCTTTCATGACAACCATACTCGAAAAGTGTCATAGGTTCGCGAGAGATGGCGCAGTGGAAAAAAATGTCATAATAAAATGTGTGTACTTTTCGGGGATCGAACCCGAGATCCCTCACTCAGTAGTGCACTGAGAAACTGCGACCTCGCTTTATAACAAATAAATAAACATAAATTGGGAGGACAACTACTTCACTTTGAGTTTGAATACTTACAATAATTATAATCTGTTAAAAAAAAAGTATCAAGTTAGCAACGATATTGAATGTGATTGAAATTAATTTTTTAAATTCAGAACTAGCTTTTTGATTGGAAAAAGTTATACTATATATTTTACAGAAATGCAAATAAGAAATGAGGAAAACACGGATTTTTAATTAATTTCACAAGAAATAAGGGGTTATGGATTCCGGAAGAGATAAATATGTGGACAAATTCTTTTGCAAGAAAGAAGTCAAAATTTGAGGTACGTACCTTCATTTTTTAAAATTTGTAAATGTATTTTTTCCATTTTATACAAATTGCTGGCTCTCGTCAGTTTGTTATGCAGGAACAATTGCAATGAAACCTGCGTGGATAGTCTTTGAAATTCCATTCGATTATTAAGTCCTTTCGTATTTCGGTTTATTTCTTCTATGCTTACACAACTCTTCTTCGTAAATCCTGTGATTCGCATTTCGTTCAACTCGAACTCTTGGTTAAGTTCGCCGACAAGTTTACGGACCCAATAGGCGAAGGCAATATAAATTCCAATTGACTTAAATTCCGTTTGACGTTTGGTACGAAAGGAAATTGATAAAAAATGGCTGATAAAGGCTAAATTTTGGACTACCAGCGCCAAGAGAATTCCTTGTTGAGCGAGTTAGTATAGTTTTCCTTTAACTTGCAGATCAGTTAAATTGCTTCAAGTGTCCGTGAGCACGTGCGGATCAGAGACAAGATCCCCTCCAACTCATTTTGCTGCGGATACCCTCAATTTTTGTGACAATCCGCCATTTTGTTTTCGCTCTTTCTTTCGTATTTATGCAAGTCATTTCGGTTTGATGTAGATTTGCCGATTTTGGACGTCTTTCATACATACATATACCTTGTCTTAGGTGCTGACCTTGCAACAAGTTAAGAAATCAATTTGATTAATTTGAGTTAGAAAGATCTGTTAAACTTTTAAAAGATGTTATCAGCCCTAGTTTTTGGCAAGCTCAACTGTCGCTTGTTCAAGTCAAATGTATTTATTTGCTAGATTGCTGAGCCTTCGGTCGTTTAGGGAATAATATCAACGGGTCTAGAGACCTTAAAGAGGGTTTTCGAATGTTATTCATCTGGTCTATAAAAAAATTACTATTTTCTACTACCTTACCGACTTTCGTTAAGTGGAAGTGATTGTAAAGCAATTAAACAGAAATTGTAGTTAAAAAAAAAGAAATAAATAAAAGAAAAATCGCTTAAGCAAAGAAATTAGGAACATCCTTTAGTAACGTAAGTTTTTTCCATATGAGCCTTCCATTTACCACGAAAACATCTCAAAAACGTCAAAAACGTCGTTTTTACAGATAGTTATAGATAAAAAGTCTCCAAATATTGACTCAGCATCGCCCTGATCAGACAAAGCTCATGAACACACTTTTAACTAACCAAGTCAATCAGATCGAACAGTTTCCGTCTACTTATAGACCGTGGTCGTATTGCTTAACAACAGAGACACATACAAAGAATTCACCTAATGCAAAGTGGTACTGCTTTTGAACTCTCTCCCTTCTTAGCTACTACTAAGTACCTATTCATTTATTGTCACACTCCAAAGGAAAGATTTCCCAATCCCGAACCCGACACGTATTAACAGATTAAATCTGGTGCCACTGTGTGATGAAGAGAAGAACTACCTACCGGCTTTAGCAGACCAAGCATAAGCTTATGAAACATTTTGAAAAAAACAAATCATTTAATTCACCTTCAAGGATTCTCTATGGTCTTTGATTAAAAATGTACAACAAAATGTTCCACTCTTCCTCTGTCTCTCTATCTCGCTCGCTCTCAACAAAAGGTTAAACCGCACACTTTAAACGTGACCCCTTTCCCGAAGTTAGTTTGCCTTCATTTACCAGCACATCCCATTTAGTTGACTACTTCTGCTCTGCTCCCAGTAGTCCTTGCTGTGTACACCATAGTCGTTCCCTTTTTACATGGTTTTAGCACACGAAAAGTATGCGAAGCCCTACATTACTTTGGTGTCGCATATTAGGTTACCTCCTTTGGCTTTTCCCATACACAGACTGAGGAGCAACACATTTCAGTGGCTTGCTATTCGAAGCATTTCTAAAGTTGTTTTATGTGTTCCTGGAGGATATGGGGTGTATATCCACACAATATTGTATTCTTGTGCAATGTTAAGGATGAAGGTATTCATTGGTTCGAACCCAATAAGTTCATAGGCAGTTGACATTTATGCTACGGCTTTCAGTCGTCTTTTTTTATTTTTTTATTTTCCGGTTTGTTTACTGCAGGACACTTGCATACAGACGAGTGAATACATATCCGATATATGGTGAAGCACTGCTTGTTCTTAATTGATTTTCCCTTTCGCTCCCTCACTGATTCAATTTGCAGCCATGGGAATCCTTTTAGTACACAATATTCCACAGACGTACGATATACAGATGTATCCTTTGAAGCTGCCAGCACCCATATATGCACAGCCGTGTATGGGCCATGTGCATGTTTTATAACACGGCTGGCAATATCTTTTACTTTGGTTTTAATTTAAATAAAAAATATTCCATCAAGGAAAAAATGACGGAGACGAAAAGAAAAATGAAAAAGAAACAGCAGGATCCACGAGCAAATGAAAAACAGAAGACCATGCAAGACCGACATGGAGCGCTTCCTTTGTATTTATCTTCTTAAACGGAGTAATGTACCTGTAATGGCGATGGGGGGGTTGGGCCTGGTTCTTTTTATTTAACGGCTTCCTTGGCTGTTTCACAGTCTCTTCTGTGTGCGCTACTGTTTCCACTATCACCCTTTGAAGTCCTTAAATGAATCCTCTACGGATTGTGGATATGGAATGAGCACACATTTATAACAATACAGGATTTTCCTTTATTTTTTCCATCCATCGTAGACTATTCCCAACCCTATTCCTACCCAGACAGCTAGGGAGTGGGTGGGGGCAGGAGTGTGTAACAAATCTGGATGCTGTCATGTTTCGGGGGCAGAAACAACGGAAGCAAATGAAAGTTGTAGCATTGTCCGTTCATTTTTATATCCTTCCCGGGGGGAGAAATGAAAACACCTGTACTATAGCTGGTATTTAGCAGGACTCTGCTGTGGACTTTACCATACAAACTTGAATGTTTTAACTATTCCTAAAGTAGGTGCACATCCCGGTGGCCAAACTGGGACACAACCCAAAATTAATGCATGGGCAGAAAGGGAGAGAATGCGAGAATGCACTGCGGCCGCAGTTGCGGTTTAATGCCACAGAGTCGATACATATTTCTTGTGTTAAAGGACGCTTTTTATTTGCACTCCCAAATGTAGATCGTAAAAAATATTTATTTGTTTAAACCCGCCACTTGGATAAGGCCCGTGCCACTCGATGTGATGAAGGGCTCTCTAATTTTTAAACGGCACGGCATGTCCTTGTAACTGTTTTACTGTCTAAGATAAGTAATTAGTAAGCGCGAGCAAGACGAAAATGAAACACTCCGACACATAAAGTAAGCAATGAATAACTGATTTGAATGTAAATTGTTAAGGGAAGTTGCCGCTGTGTTGCCATGGGAGGTTGGTTCCACAGTGTGGTGCGCCCTCCCGTGAGTGCCGATGAATAATTTAATGCTAATTAAAGAGTTGGCATTGGCAGAGCAGCTTAGTGAGAATGTAATATTTTCAAATGACTTTGGATTATTAATAGCGGATCTTGACTCTGGGTGCGTTCATCCAAGCAATGATAGAGAGAGAGCGCGTGGGAATATTTTCCCCTATGGCGCGTGGATGAAAGTTGTCTATGGCGAGAAATTAGCTCTTTACCTGTTCCAAACCCAATTGTCTGGTTATCCGAAAGCTAGCAGCAAATTGCTAGTTAGAGGATAACATGCCAGCCACACACATTTTGATGTTATAATTACGGTGATCATTCTTTCACTTTTTTAGAGGAGGACTCTCTTGATTTTGTTTACTAAAAGCAAACAATCCATTGTCCTCCTCTTACTAAACTGACCTCCAAATTCAAAATCTCAATTTTGATGTATTGGTTTTCACCAAGTCGATACCTTTTATCAACTTTTAATAATAAAAATTTGCCTTTACTATTTTCAACTGTAAAAAATATGCCCTGTTTTATAAGACTGCAAAAATGGTCATCGTAAATACAAAATGAAAGATAACGTATAATTTCAAACGGCGTTATACGTCAAGCATATTTGACATTTGTGAACTAGACAGCTGCGGAATAAAACAGACAAGCAATGGAGCGCTATACTCCGCAAGAGTGTGGAATAATTAATGAATATTGTCTGGTCGTGTAATCTCCCGTTTCATTCATTTCGACTTTTTTCTTTGGCGCTACTTGAAGTCGCGGGGTTATGCTAATAAGCCTCAGACAATCGCAGCCCTTACGGAGAATTTTCGATAGGAATGCGAACAGTTGTCACCGGAAATCTTTCGGAAAGTCATGGAAAATGCGAAAATTGACACAAATGTGTATCAACACTGGCGGCAGCCACTTAATGAATATCATCTTTTCCAGTTAACAGAAACAAATAGCGATTTTTATCACTCAAAATCATATAACTAAAATTGGTGTTATTCTGTTCGACTTATGTCGTTTTCCATTGGTTTCACTCGGGGATCCACTCATTCTGAAATCCAATGGAACAAAAAAACAGCTTCTGATTGAATCCACAAAAGTATTAATGCCAAAAAATAATCCACGGCGGCTGTCAGCTGACTCGTATAAAATACATAAATTACATTTGTGTGAGTGCTTCTGTGAGTGGATTCTGACTTCAAATCGAGAAGCGAAAGTCTCTCCTCAGAATCACCAGAAGAGTATTTATTGTGCCAATGGAACGGCTTCAGAAGTGATTTTTTCGATTCCGGACGCTTCTTTTTGCCCAATGGAAAACGACATTAGATTGAATTTGACTGCATGTCTTTAAATGCAAAAATCTTAGAAGCTGCTCTATTTTTCTGGTGCATTTTTCACAGACCTATAGAGGATACCTTGGCCTACAATATCTGCTTTGGTTCAACTCTATATCTTTATAAAGTTTTGGAAAAAATTGGACAAAAGTAATTTATTTTTTCGTTTCCTTTCGCTTTGTTCTTTGTAACGCTTTACGTTTGAAAATACTGAGAGCATTTACGTACATTAAATACCAGCTTATAAAGGACATCTGCAGGTACAATTTAGGATATCTAATAACTCGATAACTTATAAATAGGCAAAATTTGAAACATTTCTAAGATTTTCACCTGAGTGAGTAGATATGCACTTCATTCTCAATACAAACATACTTACTACGCAATATATATTGACATCTCTTTGAACCTTATTTTACTCCTGTGACGGAGAGAGATAAGAATTTTCATTTTCAGACAGAGGCAGTACGCTGTGTGGTTTGCTAAGAAAAAAAAAAAACAAAAATGGCAAATATGTAGGAAAGGTTTTTTTATCTCTGTTTTGCTTACAAAAAAAGTGTCTAAAAAGAAATGTCAAATAGGTATAGGTACCAGTGATGTCAGATCGTGGTATTATTACATTAGGGGATTTATATCAGGGAAGATTCCTGATGATACACGTCGTACCTGTTGATAAATGCTATTTGCAATCAAGATGAGGCAGTAAATTACCCGGTGGAGTTTTTAAATAGCATTACAGCCAATGACCTTCTTGTTGATAAAATTGAATTAAAAGTTGGAGTTCCCATCATATTGCTTCGCAATTTGAATCCCCCAAGCTTTGTAATGGAACCAGATTGAGAGTGATTTCGTTGCAGAAAAACGTTGTAGATGCGTTAATTTTAACTGGGTGTGGTAAAGGAGATACGGTATTTATACCAAGAAAACAAATATTTCCCAGCAATTATCCATTTCAGTTTAAACGGATTCAATTTCCTATTAATGTTTGTTCTGCCATGACAATCAAGTCACAGAGCCAAACTTTATGAAAGACTGGAGTTTAATTAAGCAAGAATTGCTTCAGGCACGGGCAGTTTTAAGGAAGATGTATTACAGCAAATATCACTATCTTAGCCGATAGAAACAAAATGGCTGATGTAATATATAAAGAAGCGTCACATTAATAAAAAAGTGAGTTAAATATTATAAAATTATTTTCTTTCATTTTCATTGTCCAAAGAATATTAAATTATTGCCGATTAGTCCAACGACCAGGTGCAATGCCATGAAGATGAAGGAAAAGTGGACTCAGACTTTGGGAGGTTTTTTTAATACTTGAACTCAGTCCCTCACTATTGCAGAACGCTCCCTCGCTTTATACCTCTGCAATGTCTATCGATGATTTTTCCTTCGAGCGATTATAAAAAAAAAATTGTGTCTGAGACAGCAAATTTAAAAAAAAAAATGTTCCATCAATTGTTCTGAAACCACATTTTGCACGGCCGAAGCCGGGCTAGTTTAGAAATAAAATTGCATGATTCATTTTGCGCCACCCTGTATAATGCCAATCATATTGTGCGTAAATTACGTTTTTGTATTCTCTAAAATCGAACAAACGAACTTCCCGTACTTTTTATTAATTTTGACTGATATAAAAAATTGAAACTTTACAAATTTACAAACATTTACTTGTTTTTTCTATTAGTAATTTATTGAAATTCAGAGTTTATTGTTTAAAATATCGCCACTTGATATCGCTTTCAGATGAAAAAAAAAAACTGTTGATCTCTGTGAGTCGCGGAGTAGATATTGGCTTCCAAGACCGAAACGGTATGCAAAAACTCAAATGTCTCACAAGTTCCATGCACACCAGGGCCCCATTTCATAAAAGTCGTAGCCTAACACTCAGTGTAAATTCAGTAACGCATCACTGGCATCATGATGCTTTGCAAAATATTCATTAATGCAACTACTGGCATCACTTTCAACGTCAAGTGTTCATTATTGCAAAGTTGATCAAACTGATGCGCAAATATAACGAAAAAAAAACATCACATAAATACCTGATGCGCTGTAGATTCGCCGGCAAGAAAGTATGAGAAATGTCAGAAGAGAAGGAAAAGTAAGTAAATAAACATTTTTATCCATATATACATATGCTTTTGACAGAACATTTTAGAAATTTTTTTTGATTTTGTTTGATATAAAAAGTGCGTTCTAAAACTCAAACGTCATATTCAATCAGTATTGCATCAGCATAAACTGTGCATCGCAAATAATTAGTGATGCCGCATCACTGCACAAATGTTTGACGTTTCTGAATTTAAACTTGATGTTGATGATCATGGTGAAATGTAAATGAAATTTCAGTAAAATTGTATGGTTTGAATATTTTTTTTTGTCAGATTCCTGAAATTTTTACCGATTTTACTGCTTTTCCCATGCAAGGCTTTTGGACATCGAAATTCACACAAAAAGGGAGAAGTCTCGCGATATTACAGCACTGCCACGCCTTCTAATTTGGCCTTTACTCTTGATTTATTTTTAGACCCCTTTGAATCAGTCAATACTCAATATCAAATGGAAATTTTAATTTCTTGTTCCTATTCATACATAAGACTGGTTTTTAGACCCAGAAATCTGCAGGTTTTCTGCGATTCCTAACCTTTTTGCAAGCTTAGTCAAAAACAAACTTGAGTTTCGTACTAAAGAGTTCTTGTCAGATGCTCAGCCTCGGCGCGGTTTCGTATCGATTCGATTTACTACCACTAATTTGGAACTTTTTTTCGTCATATGTTGGTCATGTGATTAAGAACAAATGTCAAGTCGACACCGTGTATACCGACTTTAGGAAAGTCTTTAAGTAAACGAATCAAGATTTATTGAGGAAGCTTGAACTCTTTGGTTTTCGTTCAAAGATTTTCTGTTGGTTATAGTCTTATAGCAGAACTCAACACAGTGCTCATTGGCGACGTCTGCTCTAGATCATTTAACTGAGGGAGGCACATGTCGTCTATAAGTACGGTGACCATTTTTTCAATCGCATAAAACAGGACATTTTTTTTAGTAAAAATAACAGTGCAGTCAAAAGTCGTTAAAGCACATTTTAACTTTCAAAATTTGTAGGTTTGATAAAAGGAATTGACTCGATCTTTCAAAATCAATCCAGGACTACTGTTTACCTCCAGCTTTGAAAGAATCGAGGGGGTACCTACTCGTAATCTCGCATAGTTCTTATGGTAAAAAGATGGTCTTTTGGGGAAAAAGCTGACATTTTAGAAAAAAGGGGATAATGTACCTATTGTTTTCTTTTAGTAAAAAATCTGAGAGGGCATAGCAGTGAAAAAGAGGACTGTCCTCTCAAAACGAGGACCAATGGTCACCGTATCTATAAGACTTTATAGATATGTTATATCCTTCGAAACGAAGGCAACTTGAGAATATACAAAGCTAAGCTCTTCATGAGGAATTTGAAAAGCCTAAAATTTTAACGGCGTTGCTCATGCGTCGTCAGTCATAAAGGCGGTCGATATTTCCCAACGATCCAGAGACGCCAACACTTCCAAACAGACCCAGAACATAGTTTTCGATTATCGCTATCGAATTCGACTCAAAATAGGTTGATACTCGTACACACCAGTTTTTATACCAACCCTGGCGACACTTATCCGCCATCTACACGAATATGTCCGCCCGCCTTTTCATCACGTGCCATTTTTACTGTCACTGATTTGCTATGTCTTCAATTTGTCATGCAATCTTTGCTAAAGTCAACTTCTGCGACAAGTGAACTTTGGGCATTTTTTAAAATTACATCCACACTCCAGCGGAACAGTTGTAGCACAAAACTATGTATACCAACGTCCCATAAATTAGCGCATTTTGCATTGCGACATTTGGTCTTAGTCCCCTTTCGTAAACTAGGCCATGGGCCTCATTCATTTGTAACGCTGGCATAAAAAAGTTTCACTCACCTTAAAACTTTATGTTTCGCCTTGTTTCCCCTCAGTGGGCCAGGCTATCACCCTGGATAACGGATTAGCATCGCTTATACCTATAGACGGTAGCTCTTGTTTTTCTTTTTCTCTGCTGTAAAATCCCTACATTTATTTTCGCATCATTCCAGCTGCAGTCAGGCAAGCTGTGGGCAAAGTTAATTAACATAATTAGTAGGAAATGTGAGCAGGTGTATGCTGAGGGAAATTTTAATCCATTAAAAAATCTTCCTTCCATCGCCATGCGATGCAACACAATGCATTTGTCATTTTGTCACATTGGACAGCAATTAGCCCCAAAATGATGAATGACTCCACGGAAGGATTAACCGAATGTGCTTCTCAAAAGACAGCGAAAACAAAAACAAAAACTTTTCCCTTCAACAGGAAAAAAAGGATAATTATCCCCCCCCCCCGGCGTCACGTATTTTATATTTGAACAAAACCCAACCATGCGGCGCGAGCAGGGATTTCTGTAAATGTGCGCCTAATCAGAGGGAAAATTCACCAACAACGCGTCAAACCTTGAATAACTCGAATCTTCCGTACGTGTGCGTATGAAAGTGTCGTGCGGTTTAATGACACTTTACTGAACGTTCACACACACACACACGTGCGCTGAATTCCCGCTCTGCTTATAAAGTTAAGTAATACCTTAACCGCCTCCGTCACCAGAGCCCCTACATCATACCACCAGCATTAGCAAAGCGCACATAACAAAGCGAACCCAGCACATCGCACCACGAAAGGCAAGCTCCAATCTTATTACCGTTGTATTTACGTAAAATATGAACAGCTTTAGTGGTACATATCTTCAAGTTATTTGCACCCAACTCTGACTGGGTGAAGACGGCGCTGTTTGGTCCTGCCTGCCTGGGTTATGCGGATCTGTGAATGGGTGGAATATCTCACGTCGCTGGTCGGCTAAATTGGAATTTTAATTACCTTTTCCATAATGTATATGAATTTATAATAAACAGCGCCGGGGAACAAGACGCGCTCACGACACAAAGGGCTACAGCTACAGCTACAGCGCCCCAACGACAGCGACAACGGAACAAGGAAGTCGAAAAGTCATAATTTTACTCGGGTTTGGTATTCCGATGTCATGCACTTTGGGTGACAAGGAACACCTTGTCTTCCGTACCGAAAACGACAACGGGTTAGATGGCATTGTGTGCACTGTGCACCATGTAAGAGCGCGGGCGGCATGGTGTCAGGACTCGGGAAATGAGCTTTGCTATTTTGCGAACGAGCAACGCGAAATTAGCACTATTCCTTGTCGCCGCATCTTGAGTGGTGGTGGCGTAAGTGGTGCAGTGGTGCAGAGGTTTTTGGCTGTGAAGTAAAAACGGCAGATCCTTGTTAGGGGTAGGGGCAGACAATAGGGTGCGAGTGCGACGACAAGAACATTTTGTGCACACAGTGTTTGCATATCAACAAGTATGTGGAGTGTTTTACACTTTAATGGTGTGTTGTGTGTTTAAGTTTTCCTCATGGAAATCGCTTGTAAGTGACTCCCAAGATTGGGAATCTCTTTCGACAACCTTCTCGATTTGAATTGGCAAATGCATTAGATCGATGAGCATCCCGATAGTGGGCATCTTGTGGCTAGTTGTGCTGGTATGGCTATGAATGCATTGATTGACAACGGGGCAAATGTTTGGTATTTTTTTAAGTCAAATGAAGTTACATATGTCGCGAGCTCTTTCGTCATAAAAGTCGTGGTTCCGATGTCAAAACCCGGAACTGAAGAATTCCTTTTTTTTGTATTGAAATGGAGATTTGTGTTTTTAGAGTAATTTAGGAAATTGGAGCGTAATGAAGAATGAATGAGTGAATCACGATTTGCTTATTTTAAAAGCAGCTTCCTCTCTGGAAAATGAGAAGTCTCAGTGTCTCTTTACCTATGAGCATCCTTCAGGAGTGCTCGGTAAAAGTCTCCGATTAGAACTCGGTTGGCAATGCGGTTAAGAAAGACATCACTTTAGGAGATGGGCAAAAGTGTCACGGACTTTAAATGAACTTGGAGTTAGCAATTGGAGGTACTTAATCAAAGACTCCGCTTATTGGAGAGGAGCATTGGGTGAAGGCCATGTCCAGCCCATTTGCTGCTATATGCCAAACTATATACCAATAATCTTCGAGGGGTTGAATTAAAATTTCTGCATGGGTCCAAATAATAAAAAAAATTTTTTTAAACGAGCTTTTTTTTTAACATTTTTCAAACTTTTTTTTGTTGTTTGCAGAATTTTGTAAAGCAGACATGTAGGGATCGTTTTCTTTTTTTAAATTTCGTTTTTTTTTTGTCATTACATTTGTAACTCCAAGAAGGAGTCACCGGAGGCCTTATAAGGTATATATATTCTGCATCATGATCACATTCTGCATCGATTTATCCATGTCCGTCTGTCTGTCTGTTGAAAGCACCATAGCGCCCAAAGGAATTGACATAAGCGAATGAAATTTGGTGGAAGGACTTATTTTTATCGTCGTCAGGTTGGTATTAAAATTGGGCTATGTCGGTCAAGTAGTTCTGGTACTTCCCATACAAACAAAATTTTGCATGACTTGTATGCAGTGGAGGGCATCTACCAAATCAAAGCATCGGCCATCCCGATGATAAGACTTTTACTTGTTTTTTTTTTCAATGGATATTGTTTTCTTTATTTTTAATTTTAAATTAAATTTTTTTTTTTTTTTTTTTATTTAAATTTTCTCTTGTTTTTCTTTAATTTTTATAAAATTAAAATTGTGTTTTCTGTTTTGGTTATATGTTAGTTGGAAACAAGCAGAATTTTATTGTTTTAAATTTGAAAAGAAGAGTTTTTGTGTCAGAAGTCAGTCTTTTGCAAAGCATAATTTTGAAATTTCGAAATGCTCGACCCGCTACCACCTTCGAGCTGTCCAAAGCTACGAATTTGGCTTCACTATTCCGCGAAATCATGCAAGTAGATCATGTTGCCTGCAATTTAGGTGATATTGCTAGCGTTCCGTGTTTTTTTCTTTAGGCTATAAAGTAATGGCAACAAGGCGCTTAAAACTATGTATGGCATCACGGGCAGTGCATATGCACGAACGCTCTTTATTGGGTACCTACCTAGATGAACCACACGCAACATGCTTCGGAGCAGCGTTGCCAACCAATTTTGACGAAAAAATGCCTAACAAAAAGTTGCCTTTTTCAATAAAGTAAGCCTAAAATAATTTTTTTAGGTAAACTGGAACAATGAATCAAAAATTAAACACAAATATAAAAAAAATAAACATAAACAATTTTTATTTCCAAAAAAAAAACTGAACTTATAAATCACAGAAGAAATTCTTAAAAGGAACAAAATTTATGAATTTTTAGTTTTAGTCGAAAAAATATTTGAAAAAAAAATGTCTTTTTGAAAAAAAAAAACAAGCCTTAAAGCCTTAAGCCTAGTATGCTGTTCCAGGGAACTTTAAATTAAGCGCCTTTCCAATATTTCTCTCCACCACTTCGCTCAATGTTCGCTTAATTTTAACAGTGTTAAAAAAAAAAGAACTGTTTTGTTAAAGCTTTGACTTGGTACTTTTTCTTTATTTATAATTTTACAGCTCCCTCCCCAGAAACCTCTTACTCCTTGTTAGAATATTCCATTTCTAAAAGAAATTAAATTTAAATCAACGAATTTCTAACCATTCTCCATACTGTGAATTTGCTTTCGTTTGAAATTTTGATGCGAATACCGATATTTTCTCCGATCTATCAAAATTTAGCTGTGGAAAAATTTTTTTTGCATTAATACGCTTAATTAATTTCGGTAGAGATTTTTCGTACAGTGGCTAACAAATTTAGCTTGAACTGCGTACTGCTTGGCTTAACAGCTTTGCTTAATTTTATCTTTGGAAACATTTTTCTATGGGAGCTTAATTTAAGCGCGAGCGGCATACTAGGCTTTAGCTAATGAAATAGTGCCTAAAAGGCATGAAAAGGTTTTAGTTGGCATCACTGCTTCGGAGGTTTGTCGTTTCTGTGCTCTCCTCTTCGTTTTGCCTGGTTTAACAAAAAGTGGCTTCCTTAAAGTGGACCAACTTGAACTCACTGAAAAATTGATTTTTTAAATTGTTTTGGGTTAAAATTAAGATTTTTTATTCGGTTGACGAGTTGATGTTTTATTACTGTCCCCCGCTGCCACTTGACACATAAAATTAAAAGAATTTGATTGGTTCCTTTTAGTAATTTGTATTCTGTCGGGCCAGTTAACAAATTGAAGTTGGTTGGGGTTTGCTGTCTATGAACGACTAAGAAAAACGTACTAGATTTTCAGACTATGATCTTGCTATACGTTTATAGATGGCGCTAACAAATACAGAATAACTAACCTCATTTTTATACAAAAATATCCATTAAAAGGTTCAATTTGTAAAAGGGGTACACCATTCATTCAAAATCAAGTGGGCATGCCTATCTAGCCGTTGGCCCACTTCCCGAAAACTATGCAATGTGTGCGTTTTTCAAATATGAATGCAATAAAATAATTGAAAACTTTTTGCAAAGTGTGCAGGAAAGGCGCTGTCAGCCACCCACCTCTGCAAACCCGATGGCATGTAGCCATCTAGGGAACAATTCACAAACAAAACGCGATTTCAGTTTTAAGCTCCCGGACAACATGTTGCAATTCCTTTTCCCATTCCCACCAGAACGGATTACTCTAATTTTCAAATAATGCGCTAAAATCCCCTCGTCGCGTCACCACCACCACCACACAATTACGATGAAATTCCCATCGAACTGCAAATGAAATTTTTTCGAAATCCCCTAACGGCTCATCGACTCCTCGTTATGCGTTTTCATAATTGATAATTATTTGCACAAATATATCGCATGGACTCGAAAGAAAAAGCGGGACAACGAGAGGAAATACTCCATCATCAGCACGCTTGCAAAACCCAATCAACATTATGAATCCCCAATCGAAAATGCTAATTTATCCACTAATTAGTGCCAGCTGCAGCATAGTTACTACACACACACACGCCTTATCCACTCGAAACAAATCCGTTGCAAAATATCAAACATCGCCTTGGGACTAGCGAGCGATGCGTACCTATATACCCAGCGATCGGTGTATCCAATTGTACATGTGCATATTGTTACAATTCGCACTCCTTGCAGGGATTGCAAGAAAAAAAAAAAGAAGAAAAAAAACCAAACTCGACATTATCCCCGCAAAAGTGACCCAGTGGGACGTGCGAGTTGGTTTTTCCATACATCCATGCCACCACCGAGTTGATACATCAAGTCCCCATTCGACACACCAGTACCAGAAGATACCACTTTCCACCCCTTGCACCAGTCGGCACCGTTGCGACTGCAACTTTACTGCAGGAATGTGCATTAATGAGCTGAAATCGTGTGCGTTGGTTGGATTTTTCACACACAAGCTGCTGAATAGCTCGCTCTAGATGGACGAGGATGATGGATAGTGGTTGCCGCTCGCACACATCCAACCACGCACAATGCAAGCACTTTTGCCGCTCCTTCTTCTCTGCTGATGGTCTATGAAACTACACGATTAAGCTTGTTTGATATTTGACCGGGGCGAAGGAGTCCTTGCATTCGCCGCTCTCTCTTATATAGAGTTGCCGTTTGCCGACCTGCATTACGCGCGCCTTGTGTCATAGATGTGCTGATGAACGACGACCGACGACGGTGGTAACTGTTTCACGTCATCATCATTTTCATCATCCTAGAAGTGGGTGGCGGTGGGAGCGCCGGCTGCCCTTCGTTCATTCAAAAGGAAGCCACCGCACAACCGCCAGCGGAGAAAAATCATTCACCGTCGTCGGGAGGAAGAGAACACGTTGAACCCAAAGACGAAAGAAAATCCAACACCCCCCGAGCCGACAGAATGTCACATTTTTAGGAAAACCTATTTTTGGCGCATTTTTCATTCGGCGCGTCGCTCCACACCGTCTGAAGAGAGCTCGAGAGCGAATTCGGGCCAAAACAATGACGAAAACATGGCCAACATGCACATGACTGCTCTCACTATTCACCTCAGCTCCGCGAATACAGGCGTTGGTGTGTGTTTCTGCGTCTGTATCTGTTTTTCCCTATCATCCAGCAGCCAGCGAAAACATATCCTGGTCTAGTGTGCCGCTCCATAACCACCCTCAATGGCCAACACAGCTACGGCCGCGTGGTGGATTCGGCGCACCAAACAGCTCACCCAATGCACAATGCACTTTTTGGTGGGTGCATCGCGCGCTTCCACGAAAAGCCAACCATATCCCCTGTGCTCGGCCACATTTCGATTCAGTTGTTGAGGATAGTTCGAAGGATACGCATTTGGAAATGCCGCTACGAAAACGACGGTTATAACACAGAGCGCCGCACAGAGAAAGAGAGTTGTTTTGTTGCAAAGAGAAGAAGGCACATCCGCAAAACAGTGCAAACGATAGGAACACCACCTCTACCTCTATATCTATATCTATAGCGCACCTATACTTAAGAAGAAGCACATTGAATACCTAATTTGCATAAGGAAACCGCCAAATTTTTTGTCCAACACCAAATACCAGCATCTTTGTCGTCGTCCTGAAAACGTGCGTTTCTCTATTGTGTTTTGCTTTTCGAGTGTGAACTAGATTTTGACGGTTTTTTCATTCGTTCGTCGGGGTTTGGGATTCTTTTCTGTTTTATTTTATTTTTCTGTCCGTCGGTGTTTGAAAGGGATTTCTTCCATTTTGTTTCAAATAATTGTCCGGGTCAAGTGAGGTCGACTTTTTGGTGCATTCCGGTGTTGAATTTTCGGTAAACAGCAAAGAAAAATCAAAAAACAACGATTCAAGTGCGCGTGTGTCTAAAACAAAAAAAGAAAAAGTCGAAAAAATTACAAAAAAAAAATAAATAAATAAAAACGTCAGAAAAGTTCCCAACATAAAATAAAAACAAAAAAAATAATTGTGCATCGTTTTACTGTCAAACATTCAGTCAAAAACATGTGGATTAGTTGCCATGTAGTTGCCATAATGATTTTGTCAAATATCGGTATGTATTGGAGTCCTTGCCAAAATAAACCCATAAAGTCCTCCCCACAGCACTGAACTGAGTGAGTGTTTGTGCCTGTTTGCCTGGACGTGAGTGTGGGGTATGCGTCTTTCAATAGGGCTTCGTGTCGTCTTACGACATGGTGTTTGCTTTATCTTGAGAGTGTGAGCGAGTTTTATTGTTTACAAAATATTAAAGACGAATTACGTTTCGGGTGGGATAAGGCCATTTGAAAGCGCCTTCCTTCCCTTAAGCCGGTATTATATATATTTTATTTTACTTTTCGCTGTAAAAGAAGAAATGTAAAAATTATGAACCATTTCGGATTGGTTGGACTTATTATTACACCCAATGGGAATTCGAAGGAATTCCATTTTTTTATGATGTGACATTTTTTTTTGTTGTGTCTTTGGTGTATTATGGCTTCGAGGATACACACGCTGAGTAGAGTCCTCGGTTGACGATAACGATGAGCAATAATGGCAATAATCTTTGAAATTATGTTTCTGATTGTACGGGGAGTCCCAGCGAAGTAATTTACATATTCACATGGAAATATTTGCTGTTTGTGCGATGTGGATGTCCTCTATGGCTGCGTGAATGTGGGCCTTAATTTTGGTTTCGCCTTTGATGGGATCTGATTGTGAGTGATCTGATAAGGGCCGACACACACACACACAGAGAGTAGTGTTGACGCGATTATATTTTGGTCGGGTTTAATTGACTGGAAGATTGGAGAACATTTGGGGATTTTTTCTTTTTCTGTTGGTCCTTCCTTTGGGTGCCTATAATAATCGTTTTGTGTGATGTTATTGTGTATTTTGTTGTCGTCGCAATGGCCTGGAATTGTGGTCTCAATTCGGTCGGTATTTTCTATTGAATTACGTTGGCAGTGACATTTGGGTAATAGGATACACAGAATGTTATGGGGACAATATAATTGAACGTATTCTTCAGATTTTTGCCTATTATTAGGATAGCTGTTGATAAGGTTACCGAGCGCACACAATGGAACTCAATTAGAGACCCTTTTCACCGTCGGATAGAAAACTGGAATGCTTTTCTGAGAATTGCTGTTTTTGAAGTGAGAACAGATAATTCGCTCCGGGCCTATAAAAGTTTCTATTTCGTTCGTAGTCGGAATATTTTGTTAACTGCTGGCGATAACAATACAACCCGAAATGTTAAAAAAAAAATGCCTGGTCTCCTGCCGTACGAAAATCCATTTTAAATAAATGTCTTGCGTCGCAGTTCGCAAGGGAACTTTCTTTTGTTCCGCTTTTTACAGTATCACGTTACGAATAAGCTCCAACGAAATTTGGTTTACAGCCGCTTGTTGGCCACAATATTGTGCCGAAAGAAATGCATTTTGAAAAAAACTTTATTATTTGAACCTTTTAAATCCCTGGCAATAGCGACAAGAAAATAAAGAACAAATAGCTATAGTTGCAATGTCGTGCATTCAGAGTAAATGCGTTCGCTCAAATCTAGCGCTTTTGTTCGCTGTGTGGCACTCGTTAATCTGACAGAAATGCGTTTTCTCTTTCGTATTTATTTTATGAATCTAGCATTATCTTATACAAACTCTATTTAGTTATATAGCATATTTCTTAAGAGCAATAGAACTTGTTTTAAATTATTAGCGACAAAATCTTAGTTTGAATCAGAGGTCTTAAATCAATTTACGAAGAATGGCTTCTGGCATTAGGTATACTTCAAATCTGATTTCGAGAATATGACTTCCTCGGTTGTTTGCAATGAACCAATTTCTGTTCGGAAGTCTTTTGAGTCTACAACCACGCAATATTTACTGTCAAAGCCTGCCTTATAAGCATACACCGAAGACTATAATATTGATGGAAAGTGGACGAGTCGTATCATATCGCATACTGATCAACTTTGTGACATAATGTTGAATCGAACTTCGAGTATGTCAACGATGTGTAAGGTAGCTTCAGCTGACTTTTAATAGAAATCAATGTCGTCCATATTTTTGAAAAAATCAATCATTGAAAATTGACGAACCTTGTCACTGATTGTAATCCGTACTGTGGCTTTATATTGTTTGAAAAAAGACCTGACGATGCCACCATCTTGAAGAAAACATCATAAAGTGTACATTCGGTGGGTGTACTTAAGGATTTTCCTCAATTAAGAAACGGCAACATTCTGCCAAAACATTGAATAAATAATTTGTCAAACAATGAGTAATTACCCTGACATTTCTACTAAATCTAATCTGACAGCTTATTGACATATTTTGACTCTTTTTTCGATTTTTCTATAAGAAAAATTCAGGTGAAATAAATAATTTGTCAACAATGAGTACCTATACCCTGACATTTCCACTAAGTCTGATCTGACAGCTAACTAACATAATTTGACTCTTTTTTTCGATTGGCCTTTACACATTAATCAAGTAACAAATTTTTCTAGTCGATAAATCTCATCCAGAAATATCCGCCTGAATACCAAGTTGACATTTCAATGACATTTTTAATTCCTCCCAAAAAATTTGTTTAATTTATATAAATAAATAAACCAATGCTGTGCTGTCACACTTTTTCTTCAATTTGAATGTTTATTGAAATAGTTGCAAAACAATTTTTGTTTTAAAAGTCTTTTAAACTGACAGATATATTAACAGCCTTATTCATAACATTTAATTTAAGCTGAATTAGAGTTAATTTTGGTTTAACCTTCACATGGACAGTATCTATCCAGGTAGATATTTCAATTTTCATCTCTAAAAATCTCTTTGATTCGTCCGCGGATTCTGGTATGGAAAAAAAACATTATAGGTAGTAGCCAATTAAAGAGAACGAGTGAAAAATGACAGTTTAGCAAGTAAATCAGCTGTCAAGCAGAAATAACTCATACGAAATGCATGTAATACTCTTTTATCTACCACGGTAGATACTGTTCATGTAGGTACATTAAAATTTCTGTTCATGTGAAGGTTAATTGCAGAAAACCTTATTCATAAAGTTCTTTTTAAGATAATTCACACTTAACCAACTGTCAAAAAATTAAATGCCTAAATTTGCATACAGCGGTGAATTAGCTTTCGTTTTCCCTGTTGTGCCTAAAATCAAATTAGATGGCGGATGTACATAGATACTTTTTTTAGATAATTTTAATATTTTAGGTTATCAAATAAGTAACCAAAGTCGATTCAAAAATTATAAACCACTTGTAAACCGTTTTTAACTTCCGAAAAATTAATTTAGAAATAAAAATATATTCAGCAAAGAAAATCTGCTCAAAATGTAATTTTCAATATCTTCATAGATTCAGAACGACAGCGCAGATATTCATGGGTGCTGTCAAACCACTTTAAGCCGAATACGCTCGAAAGTCTCTAAGGCATTTGCCTCAAAAAGATCTCTTCATATAAATATGCCAATACTGACTTCAGAACAAATTGATATCATCTCGAAATTTAGAAGTATTAGAGGATTTCCACTCAGAAATACGCAAGTGCTGCCAGATTTTCAGAGTAGTTTTATTTAATTAACAGATTAGCTACTACATGGCAAAATTATTTTTATGAATATGCATTTTCGACAAGATTAAAGTCAAATTAACTTATTTGATTAGTAGAGACACTGTTAATCTGTTGATTAAGGGAGTCTAATGAATAAGGCTGTAAATGTACAACAATAGACATTATCTAGTCAGTCAACGCGTCTTGTTAAATTCACCGAACTCGCTCAGTAATAGTAGCCCACTCAGCATTTTCAAAGAACTGTCAAAAATGACAGTTCAGTTTAAATCTTATTCCTATTGAAAGCTAAACATCAGTCTAAAGCAGTTAAATGTGCGAAAGTCAACAAGCTAAGTGTCTAAAATTTACAACTTGAGGAAATTTTTGAATTGACTTTGAACGAATTCTTAGGAAGCAAGTTAACTGAAAGTAGTTACTCTAATTTGAGACTTACTTTTTAAGATTTCCATTATTGATTCGGTTCTATACAGATAAATAACCTACGATGGAAAGACTTTTTCAACTGCTCTTACATATTTGTCTGCCTAAGGCAGTAAAAAAGGAAAATATATATTTTTTAAACAGTAGAAATCTGCTATAACAATACCTGAACCGGCTATAATGATAAAATTCGATGGTCCCATCGACATCATTAAAAACGATTTCTACTGTATTTTGTATTTATAAAAAACAAACAAAAAAAAAAACACTTCCTGCAACTTTGTTGTCAGCGATAAGTAGAACAAAACGGAAAATAAATTTTCAGATTCAAAATATAGTTTCCAACGTTTTAGCTATGACAGGTGACAGGTTTTTGTTATTATTTGAAATTAAAAAAAAAACAGTTAAATATGCTTGGGATTGTTCGTCCGTCTTACATAATCAAAGAAAATAGTTTGTGGCAAATATATTTGATAGGTCGGTAAGACGTGTGACCTCGAAAACATGAAAGCTTTCAAAAATCAGTTCATCTGAAGGCGTTGTCGGCAATAGGTAGTTCTTTTGCAAGAAATTCTCGGCATTATTGCTGACACTTGTGAGAAAATCGTCGGCGTTAATAAACATCTTGATGGGTCAACACGTTTTGAAAGGCAAGGAAAGGCAGTCGGACTATGAGGGGTTAAGAAGGGGATAACGCACACTTAAACATCTTTTGTGTCACAGAGTCGCTTCTGAGGATCTCTCTGGTGGATGAATTTCATGGTATTTCACAAACCAAAGTTTTTGTTGTTCTTATAGAACAAAAAGCGGTTTTATCTCCCATTTAAAGTCGGCATTCAGTTTTCGAATGACACTTTTATCAATGTAACAGACCGTAAAACACGTCTGTACTACTCGGTATCAGCCGGTCGAGTGCCTAGTTATTTATTTAAAAACTCAAAGTAAAAGCAAACGCAGATGTTGCTAGATACTACAATAAGGAAACCAATTATCCTTCTGAAACCTTTCAGTTAGTTAGTTTAGTTTAGTTATCCTACTGAAACCCTTTTGAAGTTTGATAATAATTGTGCTTCATTGCAAGAGGAGAGACACATTTTGTGTCCCCAACTTTTTAAAATGAATTGCCAATTTTTTTGTGGATGCATTGTGGACTGTCGTTAGAATTTAAAGGATATTCAAAAATCAGTGGAAGGACATATGTTGTTCCTATCAGCGAAACAATTAATTATGGAAAATCGTCTGAAAATGTTCTTAAAATATGGAGATTGCTCTTAAATAAGCACGCCGAAGTGTGAGCACTGAATTTTCAGCAGTACCTTCCTGTCAGTATCCATCCTTTTAACTAATAGCTCAAAACGGATCATACTGAGTTGCAATCGAAACTTTATTGCGACTGACAGAATGAGTTTACAAATACACTCACAATAAAAGTCCATAAAAGTTAGTACTTCCTAAAGCTTAAACAATGTGCCTTTGAAAAAGTAACTGGCTTCACAGAAAACGTTCAAAAATAATGGGTAGTCAACATTGTTATGGTTAAATGCATTCCATGCAGAGTTGATTAAACATAATTCCATCTGCAAATTGGAACAGTTGTTGTACTTTTCATTTATTCTTTTGCTTATAAATTTGTTTGCAGTGAAATATTTTCTCATAAAGCGCGGGAACATGAAAACCCTTATGTCCTGCTTATAGAAAGAACCCTTCATTTCCCAATAAAGCTTCACTGGCACAAAGTGTACTACCCGTTCACAGTGTTTAAAAAAAACAAACTTTTGACTTTCATCGTCCACGAAATCTTTACCTTTATACAATCACAGTCCGTCTAAAGGATAATCAATTCAATTGCAGCTACCATCCAGTCCCGTTCATCTGTCGCAATGTGATATCTATCTTTGGGCCTGAATAATTCCTTGCTCCAATGGCTGTGACCTCCAATTCCCAGGGGCTACCCAATCGCCCTCAGTACGTTATATGATAGAAAAAGAAAATCACTACACATCCCTTGGTATCACTTACAACTCAGCCAAAGGATCCGTTCGCCGGTTGCCAGCGAAAGATACAAAAACAATACCCCGAAGCTGCTTCCATTGTTTCTTCATGTATCCATTTTATTTGACGAATATGAAATGAAATCGAAATCTGATAACCAACGCGGTATGTTCATTTTTCTTTTTGATTACATTTGGCCCTTATCCGGCGCTTTTTTTCCCGGAACCAAAATGAATATCCAATAAATCCCGATGCCATACACCCAATCACTATACCCACCGAGACAAGTCGAAGGAAACACAAGAGTGCACAGGACCCTATCCATTGTGGGAGGATAATTTTCCGTGTTCTTTCTGATTGATTGGCTGAACAGGATCCCTGACAGCCGCCAAATGGGGGAACACCAACTGTCGTGTCATCATCATGATTGTCATTGTTTTGCTCGAGATTTAAACGGCTTTCGCTTTATCAATCAGAGGGAATTATTTTATCTCCTTTTCCCTACATCAGCAAAGATGTTTATCAGCCAGGAAGGGGATGAACCAAACGTACAACTTTGAAACTTCTGCTCTGTTGGGAAAATAAAACTTTCGCCATGAAATAAACCGCACTGACACAATGGACTTAAAGTTTGTCGATGTACGAGTACGTATGCTTGAGGACGAAAATCGTCATCGCAACGACCACCAAAGTGCGATATCTTTAGCAAGTGTAATTAAATTGAAAGATATCGTTGTCAAACTGCACAAGTTGACCAAGTTTGAAGCACAACCACTAGGAGGCAATCGCTTGACAATTTGAGGATACTGGCGGATAGTTGTTTAAGTATAGACCTGCGTGCAGTATGCTGTCGTGTAATCCATTTTACGATATATTACCCACGATTATTGTTGCAAATTTCGTTTGATTACTGGTAACCGCAATAATCCTTGAGCGTACCCCAGGATAATAATCCTGATCGCATTGTATCGGTTCCATGTCGGATTGTCTGCCATTGGGTAGGGAATGATTTGTGCTGGAGAGAGTCCATAATCAGATTGAGGACACTCGAGATGGAGTCGGAGTAATTATTTGAAATGTGCATAGTGTTCTGCATAATCTGGGTTAGGCATTCGAGAAGGGTCGGAGTTCTAAATAAGTCTGGAATTCTAAATAAGTCTGGAATTCTAAATAAGTCTTGATGCAGTCCGTGATAGGTACATTGGCAAATTATTTCTGCAGGTTGAGTGGATCTGTTCATAACATTTCCAGTCCGTTAATGGGCTGATTCTTTGGGCATTTGTTGCTGCCAATGATTGCACAAAGACGTCTAGCTAAAACAGCTTGAGGTAGCCTCAAGAGCATCGGTTGGAATTGACCGCATCGACTACGACACCAGCTTTTGTAATAGCCTATAAGTAGGTAGCCGTTTTGGTCCCTGTCCGAGAGTACCATAGGTCAGTCTTTCCTGTGTACATTCAGAGGTTAATTTTGGGCCGTGCTCCGTAAGTTTTCCCAAAGATTTAAAAAAGTAGAATGCTCTTGTGGCTTTCGTTTTGTCTCAATTTTGTGTCAAACTTTCAAACATAAAATCTGATGTTTTTTTTTCACGAATGCATTGAAGGTTTACAGGGACAGCTTGTGCTTGAAATTTATTTCGGATTCATGTGTCATCGATGCAGACTTGAACATTTCAAATGTGATACGCTGAAACCCCGACTGAGTTCAGTGAGACCAATTTTCGATGAATTTTCTGCATTACTTCGACACGGATCCGCTATTTGGCATTTTGAGATCATCCAAAGTAGGTGGCCTCCATGTAGGACCCAAAGTCAAGCCTTTATTATTCATTCATTCATTTTTCATTTATTATTTTTGAAAGAGACTGTTGCACCTGCTTACGCCTCAGAGAGGTAATTTTCCTCATAAGAGTTCCACTCACGTTACCAAGTCTTTTGAAATCATTTTAGAGGGTCGTAGTTTCCTTGAAGAATCTAAGGATGAGAGCTAGTTCCAGATACAGTATTTTCGCATCAGATAAAGTGTCACCTAGGTATACGAAAGCAGAAGTTTGTTGGCCTACTCTATGCCCTGAGTGTTTAGCCAGGTTCTGGACCAATTTTCTTTCTCTAGTTTACTAAATTCTTCTCTGAGAGTGTGAACTCTTATTTCGTAGAACGGTTCGGAACCTATGAACGTTTCTAGGGCTCTATTGCCACATGACCAAAGGGGCTTGGAGGGTTATTTTGTTTCTCCTCGTCCTATCCAGTGCATTCCCACACAAGTTTTAATGATGAAGGCATCAAGTGCCATAATAGCAGCCTTACTGTCTGACATTATAGCTAAATAACAGTTGAAGGTCGATTTTGACACATCTGTCTATGGCAAAGACTTCAGCCCGAAATATGTTGGTACTTTTGCCCATTGGTTCATAGTATTCGGTTCCAGGCGCGAATACTCCCGCTCCAGGTCCCAGTTTCCTCATCAGTTCTTGAGTCTTCTGTGTTCCTCTTTGACACATCTGTCTATGACAAAGATTTCAGCCTGAAATATGTTGGTACTTTTGCCCATTGGTTCAGAGTATTCGGTTCTAGGCGCGAAAACTCCCGCTCCAGGTCCCAGTTTCCTCATCATTTGGAATTGGATTGTTGATTTATTGCTCCAGATCTTCTTGTTGCTGAGTTTTGTAACAAAGATCTTTTGGAAATTAAATCTTTCGATGATGTCGTCTCTAGGAAAGATCAATGTGGTTCTTTATTAAGTAGTTCATCAAACTGCTTCGACGTGATGAACTTTCCTCATCCTATTCCATCCTTGGCCATTCTTAGAATCGTTTAACTTGCACGTGCTTTTTAGTTGGGCCACATGGTGCAAAGGAGTCAGTTCTAATAGCACCTCAATGGCTGCAGTTGGTCAAGTTCTCATGGCCTTTACAATTAGTTTGTGACAGTTTAATATTTCCAGTGTGTGAAAAAGGACCAATAGTTTAGAACCTATATTCACTGAATTGAGAAGATTTGTTTGCACATTTATACTTGGACGTTTGTCTTACTTTGGTTAAAGATTAGAATGTTGCAGTCTACAAATGTGTCCATTCGTTTCGGACACCCTACACACTTCAGCCACCCTTCCCGTGGGACTGCCCTCAGGTATTACTTCGCGGGGCTGGTTTGGTTAGCATTCAAGTTATTCGTGTTGTATCACCTGCTTCGGGTGTTTCTGCGGCCTCTGAGGTTTCTGCTGTGGCTTTTCTTATTCTTTTATAGGATGGTTATAAAATTAAACAATTCCGCCCAATTTTCCTCAGGTTGCAACATCTACTCGAGGGTTAGCGACGGGTTCTTCGGAGTAGTTCTCCATGCCATGAAGCGTGGGCAATTAAATTCTGCATGCTCCGTGTCTTCATCCTCATTTGTGCATATGGTGAAGTGCCGTACCCAAAACTGCAGATATTCGCGATAGCCACCGTGGCCAGATAGGAACTGTGTAGGGTTGTAGTCTCCATGGTTACGTTCTACCCATTCCATTCCAGGTAAGGATGTCAGTAAAATGTTGCGTATACGCCCCCAACTATTTGAAATTTATTTTCCAGCTTATTACCCGGAAACACGCCCATTTTAACGCGTTTCGTTGCCAATTTTATTTGTTTATTTAATCACCAAAGTACAAGGCCTTCTTGGAACATTTTGTTATTTAAAAACTCGTATTGATGTAGAGAATTTATTTTGATTTAAAATTAAGCCAAATACGCCCTAACCTAGGTAAAGAAATTATCATTTGGCCGATAAAATTGAAATGTAGGAGGTAAAACCAGATTTATTAGTCCATAATGTGTGCTCTTTGAGCAAATTATTCCTTCAAAACGACTAAAATCCACGTCATACTTTCGGAAATATCCAGTTAAACCGTGCAGATGGAACATAATTTCAAATAATTGAATAACATTCGTAAAAGGCTGCCAAAATCACAGAACTAAAATATTTACCAACCTATCCAATGGTACGTAAGGCATCATCACTTATGCCAATCAAACTGTCAACGACATGCACTAGGAGGTATAATTCTACAAGCGAGAGCCTACCTATTCAAGAATGTCACCGACACAAGTACACGCAGTTACCGAATGCGGTCCCTGTGCTTACTCCCAAATAAGTTGATTACGAAAATCGTTGGTTTATTGCGACAGCTCTGTCAAAATACCACCTTTGACACTTGTTTCACACATTAGAGTACATATGTTCCTTCAATCACACAAAATGCCTGCTTTGATGGCAAACGACAATGTTTACTCGACATTTTAGCCCGGAATTGCGGTTTCGCCCGCTTCAGCCCACTGCGCCAACAATGGTCAAATCGTAGAGATTCCAACAAAAACCGAGCACCACCCCACAGCCCACAGTTCTCCGCAAGTCGTTGGTTCGACAAAATATGTCAATAAGCGGACAAATAAGCTGAAATACGAAGCACTTACCGGCTGCACAAGGACTCCACTCCACGTTTCTCTTTTAGTCGAAGAACATTACGTTTCCATGTATACACATCGAGGAGTGTAACCCAATCGAAAGACTTGAGCCAACAATACGCAAAGTGCGCCATCGTTTTCTCTCCACTACACTGTAGGGAGGGCATCAATTCGTATGCGCCTTAAGTCAATTGTGTCCGACAAACAAAATCCGAGTCCCCATCGATTTTGTTCCAACTGGATGGGAACAAATAAAAACATTTAGATTGCAGCATTTATAGCCTCAGCTCTGACTGGTTTTGTGTGTGCGCCCCCGGCATTCCTTACATCCGTAGTATACTAGGACTAGGAGTGTAAAAAAGAAATAGGGGTTACAAATACTCTATGTACTAATATAATGGCAAATTTAAAACACACATCAACCGGCACAGCACACGGACGTACGTAGGAAAGAAATTTACGAGACAAACGCAAGAAGGATGCCGGATGGCCGGGGAAAAGAAAGTGAGCACAGAAGAAATATACTTATGCGAGTGAGGAAAGGCGAAACGGAACTGCACACAGAAAGATTTCTTCACTTTCAGCTGGTACTGCTGTTGCTATCGGTATTGCTGGTGGCTGGGGGTGGGGGATACAGATGGAAGGACTGTTTTAGGTATATACAAAAAGAAAAACTCCATTGAAAGTCGCACACACCCCAAAAGAAAGAATAATTGCCGAGGGAGGCTGTATAGCTACAGGATATAAGAGCTGCTCTAGAGGGCATAATTGCTACTACTACAACTCGAGGCATTTTGTGCAATGACAAACACGACTACGCGCAAAGCATCGCATCCAACGTACATAAATGTCCCCGTGTACGAACGACAATGAATGGGAGAACTTGTACATCATTTTTACGGTCATTCGTCACCATGAATTGTTTCGTTCGTCAGGATGGCTGCTTTGCGCATTGTAGCTTCTTTTACTACTCCTATACTCTCGGGTGCGAGTGCCTACTTCTGTCGCAAAGCATGTTGTTGAAAGTCAAATGCAACATACGAGTGCACAAACATATTCATGTGTGCATTATGTCGGATGGTTTTCAAGATGACAGCAAGGGTAGGTATTTTTGTTATTTCGGCTGTAAGCATAACGAGGCTGCTAAGATTGTGTGCTACAACTACAATGAGCGACTGTCGAAGTAGGTCACTTAGGATTTTTTTTTTGGTTTGTTTGTTTACTGACAGGGTAATTATATGCATAAGTGTGGGCTTAGTCAAATGGCCGTTTGTATGTTTAAACTCTGCAAAGCGCTTAATGGGCAACGCACTTTAGATGGAATTTTTTGTTTGCCCATGATGATCCAGATTTTTGAAGGAGCAAAAGCATCGGTGTAGTTCACAGCTTTGATTCCTTGATTTTGTTCCTATTTTCAATATTATATTATCAATTTATATTATCTTTTTAGCAAAATTTCAAATACAAGTTCCAAGTTTTTAACTCGTGCCCTGAGACCACACTTATGTGGGCAGTCTCAGAGGCCTTTTTTTTTGATCCAGATCACTTTTTATGTTCGTTTGGTATGAAAAAAAGAATCTTTTTCCGATTTCAGAGCACTTACGAATCTGGATTTTTTTCTCAGAGTTGCTTCAGATTTACCAATACAAGTGCGTTTGAGTTTGACAACTGGTGGAGTTTGTTTACGATTTTGTGAAATTTTTCAACTGCAGAGAAACGCATTACATCGTGCGGATCTATTTTTGTTAATTAATTTTGTACAAATGTTTAGAAATCTATCTGGGAGCATATTTCAAATGTTTTTAATTTAACCAGTTAATGAAAAACACTTAGAAAAGTCTCCAAGGCTACACATATTCCAATCGCACGAATATTAACAAAAAAAAACAAGTGACATTTTTATGTTCGATTAGACACACGAATTCTGAAATATTAGAGCGAATCTGAAGCCCAAAACCACATTAAATCCTTAGACCTAAACGGTTTTTGTTGCTAAACAATACTCCACATTATTGTCCTTGTTGTAGTCGTTTTGATTGATTTGTTTTTCGTTTATTACTTGTCAGTTTGACATCGGCAAAAGTCACAGAAACACCTATTAGCGGTGGCTTTATTGACCTCTGTACGCTGCCTCCTTTTCGACGTAGTAGGACGGTGTTGTTTTATGTGAGTCCATTGGTGGGATTTATTTAAAAAAAAACGAAAGGAAAAAACACTTTTGCATTTCAAAAAACGAAAGAAATCGTGCGAAGGCAAAATATTTATGTCGTTCCAACCGAGTTTTTTCTTCCCCTTCGGAGACGTTTAATAAGCTATGTGGTTTAAATTCGACACTTCTTATGGGATAAGTTATTATCAAAGCAAAAACGTTAATAAAAAGGCTTTCGTTTTTTTCTTAAGAAATCCTATAGACTCACAAAAAATGACACCGTCCTTCTGCGACAAAAACGAGGCCAATAAAGCCTTCCACGGAAACGATTTTGTTTGTGTTTTAATTTGATTTTGTGAGCGTTTTTCATCACATTTTTAGATTTGTTGAAAATGTTGTACCCCATTTTGACATTTGTGAAATGGGAATTTATTTTTCTGAGGTAATGAGCTAGTATTGCTAATTTTATAGAGCGTTAGCAAAAACACATTTGGTTTATGTATTTTTTCCTTAAAATTGATAAATTCATCAAAATGTATGCATCAGTTAAAAATATAGTTTAGAGTATAACCCATAGAATCTGCTGTTTCATGGATGCGACGTTTACTACTGACATGTGGTAGTTGTTAGGAATACCGCCAGTCTATAAAAGGAGGAAAAGCACATTCATTGCTGGCGACATTGAAACAATATGTTTGTTTTTTTAAACTTTGATCTCAGCAAAGCAAAGTAAATTAGGATTTTCAGCACGCATTTGCAACAACTACGCTCTACTTGACACTTCGAGACTCACAGTAGATGTTGCAACCGCGTGCTGAAAATCGTCCTTTACTTTGCTTTGCTGAGAACGAAGCTAAAAAAACACGCCTAGTAAGAGAAACATTCACGATTGTTTATTAAGTTTACAAAGAGCAAATTCATTGATGAAAATATGAATCCAACAATGACAGTGACAGCTCAATCGCAAAGTGTTCTGTCAGCGAAGCTATATTGCAAAAAATATTTTATGCAGCATATATGCGACGTTTTTTATGGGACTGTTCGTTATGTTAATTACATGAACGGAGACGCTTTGTCGTCTGATAAAGTGTGATGGATTCAATCTGTTGGAGGTTATAAGAAAACATGTATTCACACCGAACCACCAAATGTTGACTTTCAATCAGCTGTGAGACACAAGTTGTCAAACTGCTGTCTAAACTTTTTTGGTTACAAATTTCGATAATAAATAAAATGAATTCAGGGCATTTAGAAATAATATTAGCCCATCAATTAAGAATAGGAATGATTTTGTGTTGTGACTTCTGTTCGGTCAGCTGTTCTGCTGAATTTTGTGTGTTTGTTTCAACAATTTAACGATTGGTAGTCGTTTTCGTGGAAAACGATGTAAACAACTCGCTTTGAAAATTGAAATATGTATGGGAAAACTTCTTATGTCGATGAAGTTTTCGAGTGTATTCGGCTCGGTGCGAATAGGGTATTACAGTCTTTAATGGGGCACAAATAAGCAGCTAATATTGCCAGCTTAATGAATTGCCCTAAATCGATGTGTTTGTGTAATCCAATACTCAGAACATTGCTTTAGAGGAACAAATTCTAGTAAAAAGAACGAAATCAGCTGCAAACAAATTGTGCAGTCAAAGGGCTCGATTTCGCAAGTGTGCACTTGGCGGTGTGCATAATCAATAAAAATTATTCTCACTACTTGTGTACGATTTGGATTGTAGACAAATATTAAAGCTTCTTGACACTGGAATGTAGTGGAATTTGTATGGCGACGTAGCTTTATTTTATATTTTGCCGTGCTCGTACATTTTCGTTTGTTTCTCGACTGTTAAACACTTTTGTAGGATTTTTTAACCCAAGAAAACTTTTGTTTATTGAAATAATCGATGAAACCTCCTTGAAATGTAGTAGAAAAGAAAGGTTGGTAAAGCAAACACATCTTCTAAAATATGCCCCGGAACAGATACCAAAAAAGCTGTCAGCCAACAAATTTTACTGTCCGTAAATATTAAATATTGTCATCTCAGCTTAAACGAATAAACACTGAGGTAAACAAGCGAAGTACAAAATAAGTCTGAAGCTTAATTCATTAAATCCATAAGTAAATGCTGTTTCTTAAAGTGACATTCAATTTTACAGGTCTCTATCCTTTTATTTTTTTTTCTGGTTTATGCTGCCACAAGAAATATAACGAAAAAATGTGTAACTATAATTTACAACGTTCCGATACAAAGGTGGAGTTTCCGCCGTCAAACTCACTTAAAACTGCTACGAAAAAATGTCGATGTCGACATAATTTATATTGGGTTTCGCACCGAGCGACAAAAATGTGAGTACACAAAAAATTAAGCTCCCTCTACGTGCTAAAAGCATATTAGTTGCGATTAACTCTATTTAAAGGTGGATGCAGCGTACCAGTGGGAACGCAATTGAACAAAGTTGGCAGCCAAAACTGTCCAATTTTCGACATCAATCATTTGAAAAAGTGACCGAAAACAGAATGTTCTGAATGTTTTTAGTGGTGTTGCACACAAAATTAATACAGAAGCAAATAAAGCTAAAAAGTGCGACTGAAGAAGAAATATGTAACAAAAATACCGGAATTAAAATGTTGTTTTGCAGCTCAGCTATCGGCAACGAAACATGTTTTCTTATATTTTAGCGCCATAAGAAATCAAGCAATAATTGACAGCGACGCTTGTTCGAAACAGTTTTGTTGCATACGGTGTGTTGCACTACCGATTCACTTTAAAACAGAAACGTGTATTTTGTGCCGCTTGGTGTATGTTGTCTCCTAAGAGACAATGTTCCCTTGTTTTATGAAACAGAACAACACGTTTTGTTTGATCCGGTGTGTTTCCAGCCGATCGTAAGCATTTCAAGCAAAAAATCTGAGCAGTACGCTCGCTTTGTGGGACAGCTGCATCCCTTGAAAAAACCTTTAATTTTATTTATTAAAAATTAGACTCAGGCTCGGTAAAGCAATAAAAAGTTCATTCCAACTTCTACTTGTATTATAAGTTCAGAAGATCACATTAAGCCTAGTATCCTGCTCGCGCTTAACTTTAGCGTTTCTGGTCTCCACTTCGATTCTCCACACCAAAGATAAATGCTCTCTAAATTATTAAACATCATATAGATGGGTAATCGAATCAGCAAACATAATTTTAACTTTAGTATTTGAATAGATGGATATAAGAAAAATTGAAGAAGGTATTGTCATAGCTGCACAAGTTCAAATAATTTCTCTAGTAGCAAGTCTCCACTCCGACTTGTCATCGGCCCATCTATATGAAGTTAAGCTTAGTATCCTGCTCGCGCTAAAATTGATCTCCCATACAAAAATGTCTACAAAGATAAAATTTAGCGAGGCAGTTTAGCAAAGCAGTATCCTGTTCGCTCGCTAAATTCTTAACTTCATATCGATGGGCCGATGACAAGTCTGCACTCATTTAGCTCGCGAAATAAATGTCCGGTACATTAAATCGAAGATAAATTTTGACAGAATAAAGGGGAAAAAAGTTTGTGTTGTGATTATTATGGATTTTTCGGAGGAAACCGCAGAGAACGTTAGCGTGATAAATAAAAAAAAAACGCATAACCAAAATACAAAATAATTATTTATGGACCATTTATCTTTGGTGTGGAGACTAGAGACGCTAAAATTTAGCGCGAGCAGGATACTAAGCTTTAGCGTGCGAACAGAATTCTGCTTTGCTAAACTGCCTCCCTGAATTTTATCTTTGTAGGCATTTTTTGTAAGGGAGATCAAATTTAGCTCGAATAAAATACAAGGCTTTAGGCTTTAAAGGTCGGTATAGCAGGGGATTCCATCACTTGTTCCGGGCCAAATTATTGTCCTGTCAAAAATGCTCCCTCTTATTCAAAAAAAGGCCAGACATATTATATGTTGAGTGGTTTCGTCTTCTTCATAACGCAGGCACTATACGGAGTTCTGTCAGGTATCCTACCAGGTTTCTGAGTCTGACATCCGGCCGAACTACATTTATGGTCATTGTTATTGGAGGTCTTTGCCCTGTTTTAGACCTGGGATTTTCTACCAATGCAAGACACTTTGCGTTTGTTTTGCGCAGATCTTTATGACAGAATTTATAACCCATTCAGGTGTAAACAGGGAGGGAGTTTCTGAACACCTACAAGTGCGTGATCTTCCGAAAACGATTTTAATTTTGTGTGGAATATTTATTTTCGTTTTGTTATAAAGCATCAAAATCAATAGAAAATAAGTGAACAATTGGGGAAAATATATAGAAAGAAAGCTTCTGAAATAACTGCTGCAGTTACCCACTAGAATCCAAGTGAACAACACTTTGGCCAACAAAGCGAAAGTGCTTCTATAAAAACGTCCCCCACTGTGGGTAAAAGAAAGAGAACACAATGCAAGTGAACCACGTTTCATCGATGACGTGTGCAGAACCCACTCAAGTGGTCTTCATCGCCATCATAATCATCATCATCATCATCATCTTTATCGTCGTCATATTGTTCGTTGTTCTCTTCTGCTCGTACTCATAGTAAAAAAGTTGTAGCAATTTCGTCCTTATGTTTCCACACACATTCGAGCGTAATCTCCCCCCAATGTGCACTTGATAACAATGTTTTCCTGATTTTCATGCCAAACTCCGTATATCGGTAGCAGTTAAGTTAAGGCTAATAATAATTGCATTGCAGGCATTTATGCAGACCTAATGCCTGTGCGCATAGATTGCATTTGGTGTAATTTCCGGTGTGTATGTGTGTGTATGTGTGTACTCGAGATGTTTCAATCTTGAATCGGCTATCCTCTATTTGTTAACGAAATCACCGAGCACTACAAACGGGTCGCTATTTAATGCCGGTCTTCTTTTCTCCTAACTTTTTGCAGATATAATTTTGTCGGAAGTATTTGAGTCACATATGCGTGGTCCGGGCTTTGTGATGGAACCACCCGGTCGTTCAGAGTTCTCAAATTCATCAGGTGGATGGCTGGATTGTTCGGCATCGGGGAGTCCGCAGCCAGTGATAGACTGGGTCACTGTGGATGGCTCACCGGTGGCCGATATAAGCGGTGTACGACGGGTGCTTAGGAACGGCACTCTAGTGCTATTGCCGTTTGCTGCCGCCTCCTATCGACAGGATATTCACAATACAATCTACAGATGTGTGGCGTCAAACTCCGTCGGCCGAATAATATCGAGGGATGTACAGGTTAGAGCCGGTAAGTTAACTTGATTATTTTTTCTTTTCTATTCCAGAACTTTGAGTTTATTTCAAGGGCGGTGGCAAATCTGTTGTTTTTCTTTCATTATGCTCAAGGACGTGGAACGTGTTTGTTTGGCAGGATTAAGAATTAAAGAGAGTGAGAGGTGGAAAACAGTTTTCGGGGGTGGATTATACTGCGTTCGAGTAATGAGTTTCATTTCTCTGGAAATGAGTTGATTTGCATTTTGTGAAGGATGCCGTTTCGAGGGAAGAAAGGAAGCGCGTGTAATGGAGGCACGCAAAACGAGTGGAAATAAATTCGCGTTGTTATTGCTTTAGCTGGTGCGTAATTGTGAGACGTTGTCTTTCTAATTTGATAAATCTTCTGGTTAGCATAACGTTGGCTATGGAAAAGTTTTTCCTCAGAGTGCGGGGTCTGCGCTTATGTTCATCGCGCGCAATTGAATGTGCGCACTTGTGTGTGCGAATAAAAATTAAATTAAATTAAAAAAATTCGACGGGCGGAGGTGGTTGCAAACTCCACCTATGGTATGTTCCATAGTAGGTATAATGGGACCGTCCTACTTCAGTCACCTTTGCTTAACTGATTCAATCTTATCGCGTTGAAAATGTCGTCTCTTTTGGAACATCAGAGAAACCCATAGATCAGGGTCGACTATTTTGTAGAAGCGGATCTGGTTAAACCTGTTTGAAATTCCGAATACTGAGTAAAGTTAGGTATATAAGTTACTTGAGCAAAATGTAGAAATCTCTGTCGAAGTCCTTCATTTCAATGCAACGTAGTACATACAGCTAGTCAGGAAAAGTGTATAGGTCTGTTAATGCAGCCTTGTCGCACTCCGCAACATTAGAGAAGGAAATGCTTTTCCAGATTTTAAAAATAAGGCTTTTTATTGAGGTAAGACGTGCTCACAGCTAGTCAGGAAAAGTGTAGGTCTGTTAATGCAGCCTTGTGGCACTCCGCAACATTTAAGAAGGAAATGCTTTTCCAGATTTTAAAAATAAGGCTTTTAATTGAGGTAAGACGTGCTCACAGCTAGTCAGGAAAAGTGTAGGTCTGTTAATGCAGCCTTGTGGCACTCCGCAACATTTAAGAAGGAAATGCTTTTCCAGATTTTAAAAATAAGGCTTTTTATTGAGGTAAGACGTGATCACAGCTAGTCAGGAAAAGTGTAGGTCTGTTAATGCAGCCTTGTCGCACTCCGCAACAATAGAGAAGGAAAATGCTTTTCCAGATTTTGACATCAGGCTTTTTATTGAGGTAAGACGTGCTCACAGCTAGTCAGGAAAAGTGTAGGTCTGTTAATGCAGCCTTGTGGCACTCCGCAACATTTAAGAAGGAAATGCTTTTCCAGATTTTAAAAATAAGGCTTTTTATTGAGGTAAGACGTGCTCACAGCTAGTCAGGAAAAGTGTAGGTCTGTTAATGCAGCCTTGTCGCACTCCGCAACATTTGAGAAGGAAATGCTTTTACAGATTTTAAAAATAAGGCTTTTTATTGAGGTAAGACGTGCTTACAGCTTGTCAGGAAAAGTGTAGGTCCATTAATGTAGCCTTGTGGCACTCCGCAACATTTGAGAAGGAAATGCTTTTCCAGATTTTAAAAATAAGGCTTTTAATTGAGGTAAGACGTGCTCACAGCTAGTCAGGAAAAGTGTAGGCCTGTTAATGCAGCCTTGTGGCACTCCGCAACATTTAAGAAGGAAATGCTTTTCCAGATTTTAAAAATAAGGCTTTTTATTGAGGTAAGACGTGCTCACAGCTAGTCAGGAAAAGTGTAGGTCTGTTAATGCAGCCTTGTCGCACTCCGCAACATTTGAGAAGGAAATGCTTTTACAGATTTTAAAAATAAGGCTTTTTATTGAGGTAAGACGTGCTCACAGCTAGTCAGGAAAAGTGTAGGTCTGTTAATGCAGCCTTGTGGCACTCCGCAACATTTAAGAAGGAAATGCTTTTCCAGATTTTAAAAAAAAGGCTTTTAATTGAGGTAAGACGTGCTCACAGCTAGTCAGGAAAAGTGTAGGTCTGTTAATGCAGTCTTGTGGTACTCCGCAACATTTGAGAAGGAAATGCTTTTCCAGATTTTAAAAATAAGGCTTTTTATTGAGGTAAGACGTGCTCACAGCTAGTCAGGAAAAGTGTAGGTCTGTTAATGCAGCCTTGTCGCACTCCGCAACATTTGAGAAGGAAATGCTTTTACAGATTTTAAAAATAAGGCTTTTTATTGAGGTAAGACGTGCTTACAGCTTGTCAGGAAAAGTGTAGGTCCATTAATGTAGCCTTGTGGTACTCCGCAACATTTGAGAAGGAAATGCTTTTCCAGATTTTAAAAATAAGGCTTTTTATTGAGGTAAGACGTGCTCACAGCTTGTCAGGAAAAGTGTAGGTCTGTTAATGTAGCCTTATGGCACTCCGCAACATTTGAGAAGGAAATGCTTTTACAGATTTTAAAAATAAGGCTTTTTATTGAGGTTAGATGTGCTCACAGCTAGTCAGGAAAAGTGTAGGTCTGTTAATGCAGCCTTGT
Organism: Cheilosia vulpina; assembly: GCA_916610125.1. Classification (NCBI taxonomy): domain Eukaryota; kingdom Metazoa; phylum Arthropoda; class Insecta; order Diptera; family Syrphidae; genus Cheilosia; species Cheilosia vulpina. The sequence continues at coordinate 52,293,174 of OU744278.1, forward strand.
GGTACTCCGCATCATCGGGAAATAGCTTTCCAGATTTTGACATCAGGCATTTTATTGAGGAAGATGTGACCTGGTAAAACGTCTTGTCCTGTTGAAGCCTCTCCTAACTACCTATACCCGTGCATCTCAAGATTATTCGTATTCGTATTCGTATTGGCAAAGGGTAAGACCTTAAAAAACGATCTGACGAAAAGGAATGCCATGTAGTAGAATATTTTCAGAAACTGCGGAGTTGTGAGGCCTTTAAGAGGGGAAACACTCTTCACTATGACTGCAAGCAGACAACTTTGAAAAGAAGACAGTAGGTAGTAGTTCTTCGACTCTACATCGGGACTGTCAGACTGCGTCACACGAAACTTTCTGCATTTCTCAAACCCTTTTTCAATCAGCCCTTCTTTTGAATTTGGAATAAGGTTGGAGTCTGATTTGATAGCAGGTTTTATTGCTGAAAATTGAGTTGTAGATTAGGGCTGTGTTCTCTGCTGTAGTGTCTTACAAAACAATCAACTGTCAAGTGACATCTGAATAGTTGAGTTCGCCATCTCAGTTTCTACGGAAAACCCTGTACGGTAATCGCCACTCCACCTAAGCAGTTGTTTACTTACTTCGGTGACGATAGAGGCCTTAAGATAGCAAGGCTCTTTAGTTAGTCTGGTCCTTTAACAACGGCTTGCGATTGCGCACTCCAAGTTAGTTGAGGGACTTCTCCATTTGTGCTAGGTCTTTTTCCACTGCCTTGCAACGAAGAGTCTTCGATTATAAACCAGAGGGTCAGGCTTTGTCCATACATGCGTCTGCTATTTTAAAAGCACAATGCTCAGATTTTTTACTGGGTTGATGTCGCTGTATCACTTTCCAAATTTGTCAACATAAGCGTATGAAAAAATGTTCTATCTCAGATCCGACGAGCTAGCAGGAGGTTTGCAAATGTAGTTCGCTTTACATTAGCTAAGGTCTCCAGATGAAGCCTTTTACTATTACTGATCCATTAGTCGATATCGAGTGAAGCTTTTTATATAGGTATACCTTGTCTTGCACCCGTCAACCTTTCACCGCTTATGGTTTCATACTGCCAACGCATTGAAGACCGCCCGCTTCGTACGTCAAAATCATCATTAAAAGTACTGTTGGAAGATCGTACTTTTGAGTCAAAACAAGGAGATGACAGCGCATCGCCATTACTTAACCCATTCTGAATATTGAAAAATATTTCGCACTGTCAGGCAATGTACCGTGAAGACTATCCTATCAGAAAAATTCCTATTTTGGCATTTAGTTCGCCCAAGACGATACTTAAACAGTATAAGGGACATTGTTTGAAGAGCTCGAAACTACCTTTCGCTAGATCGCCTTACTGTTTCCAGGGAAAATAAAATTGGCCAACATTTCTGGGTTTTAAAACTTGTCTTGTATGTAGCGCTTCCAATGTTAACAAGGCGCACAGCTTTTTTTCCCTTATTTGGAATGCCGAGCCACCCCTTTGAGGCCTCACTCAATATGCATAGTTCCACTCGAGGACAAAATCACTGAACTCAGGACAACGTTCGAACCACATTCCATGTAAAACTCACTTCCTGATGGTTCGACGACTCCCCTGCTTAACTGCGAAAAAAAAAAACTTGCAGCAATCACTTTAAATCCCTCACAAGAAGACGACGTAAGATAAAAAGAAAGCTGAAAAAAAAAATATCGAAATCTGCTGCAGCAAGCAGCTGCTGCTCTCCATAATTACTTCCTATTATTCCACTGAACACTGGCAGCGTTCTTTGCTCGTTCTATCGCTCTCTGTCTGTGTGCGTGTGTGCATAATACCATAGTTTGTGAGATGCTACATCTTGTTCCTGTTCCCCTGGCAAACAGCGAGTCCCTCGCCCATTAAAGTGTCAAGTGCGGAGGGGACTTTGCTCGACTGAAATTTCAATATCGAATCATGACTGCCATAACACTATCGTCCCCAACCGCAAGCACTACACCATCACCATCATCATCATCATCGGGTATTCATGGCATAATTATAATCTTAAAATCTGGGCACACTTAATATTCCGCTCATTCACCCATGGCGAGAGATTTGCCACCCCCAGTCTGCCGCCGCCGACCAACCCACCGACCGCCCACATCACATATCTTAAATATGTAAAATTATGACATCAAGTATTCAGTCACACGAATCATTTTTGCGGCGCAGATATTCGCCGCAAAAAGGACGAAGCAACGTTGAATAAAAAAAGGAAATTAAGTTTTCACTCTAATTCGTGTGCGTGTGTGTTTGATGTACTTACAGTTGTGGCACAAGCGTACAAAGTGGACGTCGAAGTGCTATCAGCTTCGAGGGGCTGCACCGCCATCCTGCGATGTGTCGTGCCAACCTTTGTCAAGGAACTAGTTCGAGTGGTCTCCTGGGTTCATGAACCAGCAATCTACATCTACCCATCGTTGCAAGGAGGTACGTACTTAGTTGTTATTATAGCTGCTGCTGTCATTGTGTTGTTGGTCCTGCCTGTGGACCGTGTGTGTGTGTGTTTATCTGCTAACTGCAAGTGCTGGCTTTTTGCTGCAAATATCAAATGAGGACCATTCATCTATTTTATCCTGTTAATAAATTAATACCAGCAATAAACACGGTTTAGTCCGGAACACACAGGCCAAGGACCAACAACAACCGTCTATTGTGTGCTCTGTGTATCCTGTAGCCCTCTGTGTGCGTGTGCTGAGGATTTGTTACTAATGGAGACGATTTACTACATATATTCCACAGATGGCAAGTTCCATTTATTGCCCACCGGCGAATTGCTCATACATAACCTACAGGATAGTGATGAATCACAATCGTTTCGGTGCCGGAGCATGCACCGGCTTACTAGACAGGTTGTGGTTAGCACACCAACCAGGCTCCGGATTAATGGTAAGTAACTTTAATCATAAATGTGAATATGTATGGTATTTGTGCTTGCACTCTCGTCTGCCGCAGGACTTTCTCCCCAGAAACCAGCTACAGCTTAGATTGCAAGCGATTATATGCAGTTGCTGGTTGCTGGAATTTTATGTATGTGCTAGTGCTTTCCCCCCCCGACAGCAAATTCAAAAACCAGGTCAACTAAATACGCGTATGGTAGCTGCTCATGCCCTGCCAGGGGTGGCCTAACTTAGCATAATTATTTGCAGAAGGAAGAGCTCTTAGCTAAAGGTCAATTCCCTGTTGGTCATCGAATCGATACAGATGGTTGATTTCTTGTGATTATTAAGGACTTTCGTTGGGAATCCATCCATCTAATGGGTTTCCATCGACTGGAGCGGTTAAATCAAACCAACACTGGCCAAATCAGCTCATAACTCCAAATCACAGATAATCACATCAGGGATTTTACTCCGCTCGAGTTGTGCGCGTTTCCTTAGGGGGGGCAGAAAAGAAGGATACTCGGTATAGTTTGTAGCATATTGATTGATTTCGTGAGATGAATGCATGTATGTGTCTTCCGGTCGTTGGCATTGTCGATTTGTGTCTTTGTGTAGTCGACTTGCGATTAATAGACAACAATAATCGGCTTAAAATGAACCACAAACCTTGAAAATAAATAACACGTCCCATAACGGAAGGATCTATCCAAAAACCAGGGCAAATATTACGTGAAAAAAATGCTAGCTCCGTTTGATAAATGGGTCTAGGGAACAATGAGTAAAATAATAAACAAATGTGGGTAATTTTTTTATTTTCCGCAGTCTAGACGAATCGTTTAAAAGGACCCTTGTTAACGCAAAGTTAGAACATTTATTTAGATTTATAGGCTTCGGCATGTGCGGTACGATTTGATTTGAATTATTTGTGGTTTACGTATCCTACAGGCGAAAAAGTAACCAGAGCCTTGTGCAAATATTTTAATGAATAACGTTCTCAAATCAGTGTCCCTATTGAATGGCTTTAACGGCATTTGGGCACAAACGTGCTGGTGCAAATTTGGCACCTGAACGTCTGCGTTTAGCTTCTATAAAAAAGACAGAGACAACAGTATTCCGAAGGCATTGCGTTCCACAAGTAGCCACTTTCCATTAAGTAGTGCTAGAAGTGATTCTAGCCTGACCAGATACTGAGCCTTTCAAAGTCCTCAGTCCCTTAGGACTTGTGTATGTCCGATTTGATCTTCTCCACTGCTTCACATGTAGTGCCTCATGTCATCGGCTAGCTTACTATACCATATGATGAGGAGATTTCTTATTGCAAGTGTTGCCGATTCAACTTTTAACGCTGATTTCGTCAATAGACTCTTTTGTTTTAGAAGTTGCTCAATCAGTGCTTTTATACTGATGTTGCCAGTGATCTATGGTTGTTAAATTTTGCTTCAGATGCAGCCATACATCTTTCTGTTTCTCTACATACTGTAGAGCCTGACATTTTGAGCATTGAACGTAGCTTGAAGCAGTTTTATTGACCCTGTGTATAGCCTTGAAACAGCAGTGGGTTCTTTTAACGATGCGTTACCAGGAAGAGATTTCCAACTTTTGTCTTGTCCTCTAAACGTATGCGTTTTTGAAAATTAATGCTCTCATGGTTGCCAGGGCAGTCAATATGTAACTTTTCAAACGATTATCGAAGAAACGATAGACTGCCAAAACTAGCTACTAAGTGCAAAAATTACATGTTTGGCAGCTTAATCCAGTTAATTTTCCACAATTGTAATGAGTGTTAAAAATTCGGGCAGAATAATCATTATTATGGTACTTAAAGTTTCAAAAGCGATATCGTCCAGACGAATATTATCATGAGGAATCTGTTTCAATCTGTACTGAAGTGATTGGTGATCTGATACACATTATTTGTCTGTCATATTGTTCTTAAATTTGGCGAAACACTTCTTGAACATACCTAGAGTAAGAGAACAGCGCCAACAATTTCAATAAGTGTACCAACTGTCACTTCTTCTATATGAAAACATTTTGTAGCGCGATACATACATACCAGTCAGTTTTGAGAAATCCTTGCGAATTAAACTCGAAAAAAAGTTGATTTTATTTTCCTTTTATTTTTTACCGTCCTCCATTAGGCGATTTGCATTTCCTTCGCGGCGGATTCGCTGGAAGAAGATTTGCTTTGCTGAGAGTTCATTTAGGAATCCCAGATGATTCATGTTTCGTATGGAATGGTTGACTTGGCAATAAATAGCGGTGCCTGCGATTCGACAAAAACCGCCCTAAGGAACAAAATGCGGGCGTGTAGAAGAAGAAAATATAATCCCTTATGCATTCGCATTTCTCCACTTTCTACGAAGAATACCCAAGCAACTTTTTACAATTTTATGAATTATACTTAAATTTGTTTGCAAGTAATTTTGGGTGTCAAAATGGGTTTTCTTTGTACAAAAGCTGCTCCTCTACCACACAAAAAAAATTGAATGGCAATCGTACCCCGAATTAAGTGCCAAAATTTGCGTGTCCTCTTCTCACATTTAAAGGTGTTTTTTTTTGGCAATAAGACCAAGCACTGTGCCATCGCGTGTTAAACCTCATAATAGTGTTTCTTTGTACGGAGGTTGATACTTAAGTCTTGAGATATGGCAACACCGGTGTGAATTTGTCAAGTTCGACGTTGGCATCATAGGGATTGACATTTTTAATGGAAACCGTACTCAGAACGTTAGGTCATACGAGTGATTTTTGCGTTGAAACAGTCATCTTGGTAAAAAAATGAAATTGAATCGTAAACATTTTCGATTTTCTATGATTTTTGACGTGGATTTAATCAACAACAGTGTGACGATCAATTCGTTTTGACTTTTGTTAATGAAGCCCCATCTCGTGCCAGTGTTTCGCAATTAAATCGTGGTCGCACAGTGTTTCCAGATTTTGAAGGCTGCTCCCTTGTTTTTATCAGCAATTATTCGTTAAAAAAATTTCCCTTTTTTCAAACTTGTCAACTTTGCATTTATTTTCACATGAAAAAAATTAAAAGAAATGTAAGTCGTTTTTATGTACAAGAAACATTATAATAAAAAAATAAACATGTTATCAGTCAAATGAATCATATGAAAGTTTGAATTTGAAGTGTTTTCCTTTTCTATCGGACAAAATGTCATTCAAAATCGGTTGTTGTGCCACTAATGTTGCTGATGTGACAAGCCTTCAGATTGCGATGCGCTTGGGCATAAGTTCCGCTCGCAAACATTACATGAAGATTCGGCTGTCAAAAAGATTTCTTCGCGTTGGATAACATGCATTTGACAAGTGTTTTAAAAGAGGCTCGTGTCGATTGGAGCCACAGTAAATATTGAAAAAAATCCCATCGCGATGCTTGAACAGACTTTCATAAAACCATGACATGTATTGAATTATGTTGCCGACCAAACCAACCACACTTACACCACTAATGCTCTGGACCCATCCAACCGAAGTGGCCCAATTTCTAGGACTCCAAATGAACGACGAACCGATGAATGACGAATGACGCTGCTACAACAACAACATGTGTCGAATTATGGATGTGTGGATATGAACACGAAACTAAACAACAATCGACTTGGGTCTTTCAAGACGAGCCAAATCTGAAAAGATTTTTTTTTCCCCAAAAGTTGTTGGTTGTTTGTTGGCGAAAGTTGAGAAGTTTTTCTCCATACGTATTATTCTCCGTAACGAACTGATCTCAATTTGTAAACCGCCCTCGCAATGTTGTCACGTTTTTCTTCCTGACTTAGGTTTGAATCCAGTGGAAATTTGACTGCCTTATTTCGGCATTTAAAAGCTTGTGGCCCGGCCCATTCTCTTGGATCCAAATGGTCGTTCCGATTCCAGGCCAACTCATACAGCGCTATGAATATGGAAATTGAGCCAGTAAAAAATTATCATATACTCGTATCTTTTATACAGATTGCGCCCACCCAAGGTCTGTCCATTGTTGCGGCCAAAACGTCCTCAATTTTACAAGAGAACTGCAGGAGCTCTACCCTCATCGAAAACGACATCATTTACGCCAGCACCTGCCAATCTCCATATGTACCCACCCAAGTGAAAACCAAAAATGTTGACCTCCTTAAACGCTTCAAGTAAATAGGACACTATATCTAGCTGGAATTTATAAATCACCCCTCGTGGTTGTACATCTGTTTGTCTTTCTAGATACCCATACTTAGATTCATCATCATTCTTCTCGATCCGATTTCAAGAACCCACTTTGTACTATTCCTGTTTACTTTCACCCATTTTTGGTGAAGATTTATGCTGGTGAGACGTTTCATATTTCAACATTTCGGCTTAAATGGAATTCTCGTTTCCTTCGTACCCACGAGTCAGGAGGAGACAAGTTGCGCGCTGCAACCCTGTGCAAATTCGACTTTAAGTCGACAATATTAAATTACTCGCCTAACATACAGGGGGTGGGGTAAGCGGAAAGGACCCGACTAGCCAAGTGGCAGTAAAGCAATTCCACTCTTGCATTGAATAATTGCAGTGTGGTCATGTTAAATGTTTGCGCAACACTCGAAAACTACATTTCCCTATCTATTCGAGTATTAATTGTATCCGAGCACTTGGGAGTTAGCCTCTCTGCTATTCTACCGCACGTTCGCTTGTCGTACCTCGTGTCACAAGAGATTTTCGTATACACAGCGTTGTTTTCGTATAGGGCGCGTGCTTACCGCCCCCGGGCCTGTTATGATGCATTGTCTCTTGACAATTGGTATGTGTTTCTCTGCAATCTTGAGTGGATAAATGCCAAATGTATTCTGTTAAGGACTCACCGGCATTAGCGTAGAGCTATCTCTGTTACATAATGAGTGATGCATAAATCCATAAAGTTCTGATATATTGTTGACTGTTTTTTGTTTCTTTGTGTGTGTTTTTTTTATAGCGCATCGTGGGATTGTATCACCTAGTGTGGTGGAACACACTTCACACGTAGCCGTCTCCCAGGATGAAGGTGCTGTCTTGCTGTGTGTGGCGCAGGGATGTCCATCGCCAGAGTATAGGTGAGTTTTATTTTTCTTTGGCAATATTAAGCGCTTTTTTTTATCCAGTTGGATATCGTACTTTTGTTACTAACCATCAAGATCTATAATAAGATCAGGTGGGCAAAATAAAAAGCAGCCATTATTCCGTTGAAACAATCGAGTTAAATAGTTGGCGAATGTTTATTATGAAACAAAAGTCACTTGAGTTGAATTTTACAACCGAAAAAATGTTTGTTGCATTGCAAAGAAACTTTATTTGAAATTAAAAACTGTTATAAGTGTTATATTTGGCTGTGCACGCGGTGAATTGTGCACGATGAATAATGCTGGACAAAAGGCAAAGATAAAGAAGAAGGTTGGTATAGGTATACTGTTTCTCTTTTTTTAGTTCAGAGCACAACCTGAACTGTTATACAAAAAGTTCGTGTTTCTTTTTTAGCTCAAATACATCAGAGCTCAGATTTTTGTTTTTTTTTTTTCCGTTCAGAGCATGATCAGAGCGTGCTCTATGAGCTCTATGAGCAGCTGATTACACACTTACAGTCACATTTGACAGAAAAAACACACAGGATAAAGAAAATAATTCAAATGGCGGACGAACCTTGTTGTTCTGGAACTGAAGGTTAACCAATTTAATAAATATTCAATTTATACATATACTTTATTACAAATGACAGCTATGTGCTCAAGTATGTTTCATAAATACATCAGAACGATCTGAGCACGCTCGGTTCAGAGCGCGCTCATAATGCTCGAACTCAGCTCTGAACTTAAAAAGAAAACCGCCTAATGCTGAGCAAATGGCAAAGAAAAAGAATAACAATGGCGACCCAACACGCACTGAGCACACTAACCTCGCTAAAAAAATGCCATATTTCCAGATATCGACTGGAAGTCAAAGAAAGTCGATTGGAACGTAGTTGGGTGTGTTCAGGCGAGTTGTTAGTGTTCCTTATACAGCATACAAATTGACAGAAATTAATTGAAAATTTAAAAGTAGAGTTCGATTTGATGATTTCGTTTCAATTACAACTTTTTAAAATCGGGGATTTATTTAAATTATTTTTGTATATTTATTTTACTGCAAAAAGCCAAAAGCGGATTAAATTTTAACCGCCTTTTTTGTTACTGAAACCTATTTAGACTTTGTATGTCATAGAGCAACTTTTAAGAACCTTTCCAAAAATATAATCCAAGCTATGAACATGCACAGACTAAATTGCGATTTCTTGAGTCACTTAAAACTCAGAAATAGAGCAGGACCCACTACCGAACTCTGCGGAACATCATTTTGACACAAATTACGTTTTTGGTCAAAAGATGTCCTAAAACATTCACAACATTAAAGGAAACTCATTTCAGAAAATTATTTAAGAAGGTATTCGAAGTGCAGATAGCTATATCTAAGCTGAAGTAAGTGAATTCAATAGCAAATTAATATTGTCTACCTTAAACGACTCTGATTTATAGAAGCGCAACCGATATATTCGTGTTCGCCTTTAATCTGATTTTCCTGAGATAATTTTTGTATTTAAAACAATTCTGTCGTCAACCTGATGAAAGCTTTTAAATTCAATATCGAGAAGACATTAATTAAAATTCAATCGCTCTCCCACTCGTTATCCCCCGTACCCGTGCCCATGCCCAAATACATGGGTAGCACAAGAGCTCTTCTGTGCAATCAAATGATACTTAAAAATGAAATCCACGGTGACAGGTGCATCGATGGGTTGGTATACAGTATACACCCATCCTGTACCATCGCCCAATACATTTTAATCCAAACGAAGTAGGCAAAAAAATGAAAAAAAAAAAAAAAAATCTCCTACATCGACAAACGTTTTGATCCTCTGGAACTGAGCCAGAATACTAAATTGCTGGGAGGGACAGTGGACACAGAAAAGCTCCCACGAGGAATAATAATAAAATTAATAATGAATAATACACACATTTCGTCAAGTCGCCTTTACACTCACGTACATACATGCATACACACCGATATCCTTCACCTGTGCTCTATATATTTAATTCAATAAGCGTACGTGCGTTCGCCATTCGAAAACTCCCTCATTCTCAAATGTTCGCTTTTGCTAGTAATTTGGCAGCCAGACCTATACAACTAGCCGAGGGCAGTCCTATGAATGAATATGAGATGTGAAGTGCATGACGGGATGGGCGAATACGAAAATAAAATAAAATGCGAAAACAGATCCGATATGGATTGTATTTATTGAAGCGATTGATTAACCTGGAGCTAGACTGGAATTCTGCTACTTTTGTTTCGTTTTGTCTCGCGTGATATAAATATATTGGTATGAAATAAATTAAAACACAAAATGGGGACAAAATGGGTCGCAAAATTGCCCTGCGCATCATGAATTTCAATCGAAACACACAAATATAATATCACAATAATTTTTGTGTTGAAAAATTCTTTTGCAATTTATGTTTTCTTTTTTATGGTACTCCGAGTGGGATCTATTTCATATTTTCATTTATTTTATCGATAACCAATGGCAGCCAGATGATGATAAAAAAAAAATTTAATTGATATCCTTCATCACAACTGTGGCTGTCATTTCGATTTAATTGAATTATGCAAATTGTTCGCAAGTCATGAGAGGTAATCAATTACAGTGTAACTCGGGTGTAACTTACTGCAGCGGGGAGTAGTAAAATGTAGGTACTTAAGTTTATTTTTGTTAGTAGATTTCCCATTATAAAAAAGAACAAAACTGGAGTTTTTATGCACAGCACAAGTGTGTGACATATTTCACCAACTTACAAAATTGCTTTTACCTTCTTTTTTAATAAAATGTTTGTTTTTAAGAAAAAAATGCGTTTTCCCGACACTTAATTTGTCCTTAAATAAATCATGTAATGCCATAAAATCAATTTGAATTCTTCCTTTAAAGTGTCGTGTGCGAAATTGTAAGGTTCCTCATCAATTTCGCTCAAAGACAAAAATATTTAGAATTTCAAATCTCACTTGTCACTTCACTGGTAATACTTGGTCGAAACTCAATCGCTTGTCACAAATTTTCAATTTTTTGTTTGTTGCATTTATGAAAATTGTCAGTACAAATTTGTCAGAAAGTTTCTCAGAATATTCCTAACAATTCATTGACATAAAACATTTTGTTCACGAAAGGATAACTTGCCGGTTATATATAGTGATCATCGCAGTACATGAACGTCAAAAGTTATTTTCCAACTATTCTACAAAATTGTCTATTTATTTATGTAATACAAATTTGACATTTGTCCAGTTGTCAGTTTACAAACTGTCATCTGTACCAGTTTTACAGAGAACGTCATCTTTTATATCGCTATGTAAACACTGAATAACCTTAACCCAGTCAATCGATTGATAAGACTTCAGTTTGATGTTTCTGAAACGTCAATTCAGTACAAATTAAGTCAGGAATCGCTTCACACAGGAACAAAGCGCTGAAAAATGACGCCGCAGAATGAACGTATTCGTTTACTCAGCAAAAAAAAAATTGTAGTGCCAACAATTTTCGTTGGTTAAAACGATCCCAAATATCCAAATTTTTGATTGAAGAACAAAACTGTTGGCAATGATGTAAGAAAATACTTATGGAGCGTATGTTATGCTTAAGCTGAATACTTGGTTCTTGAAAACTTAATAACGAGTTCTTGATATCGAAATAACGAAATAGCAAGAATTTTTGGATAACATTTTTTTTAAGGAATAAGTGTATACATTTGCTTTAAATATTAATGAAAAATGATCAATTTAGATTTGTTAAAGAAAAATAAAAACATTTACACCTGAAATCCAAGTTAAAGATATTCAAAAGCAGAAAATACGCAACCATGTTTGTCCTAATAAGTTTCTAGTATATAGAACATCTCCCTTAGATAGTTTTATTAACCAAACAAACCAAATTATTCGCATTTTAACAATATATAATAACTAACCAATGTAAAAATGTGGTGTTCCCGAACTCTAGCACATTTCCCCACCGTTGCCGACGTTGGCAGCATTTATTTTTGCATTTTTTTGTATGTTTTTGCCAGAGATGAAAGAATAAAAGAGATGGATATCTTTCGTATCCCCCCAAAACCCATTTGTTTACATTGTTGTTTTTGTAATTTCAACCCCCGTCTGTGAATACGTGTGAGGTACAAAAAAGCATGTTGCTAATGGCCGGCCAGTATTTCTTTTGCTTTTATGGGCATCGCGTTATTCAATTGTTTTGTGTTTTGTATTACACTTGTTTGGTTTTTGTTAACGCATCGATTAAAATAAAAAAAATAGTGAAATATTCATTTCGGAATAGCAAATTCTTGCAGTAAAGTTCAATTCATGAACTCACATATACTAGAAAAGAAATGAGCATATGTGCGTGACTTCATGAATTTTTCGGGAAAACAGCTTGTAGGCAGCCGCCTTTCCACTGGAAAGATATATATCTCTGTATTCCATTATCTTTGGTTTTTGCATGTCACACGGATTCTTAATTGTCATAACGATCGATAGGAAATCAAAATGGCGAATTTGAAAAAAAATTGAGGGGCCAGCGGCAAGAGGATTGCGAGTTGGGGGTCTCAGTATGATTTCCCAACACGTTTCAGTGCCACACTGCAAATCAAACAACTCAGATTCTGCAACAAACATTTTTGACATGTGCTGTCGACATTGACTGGCCACCCAGATTTCAGTCCCTCCGGACTTATTTTTGTTGGTTTATTAGAAAAGAAAAAAAGTGAACCTGGCGTTCAGACCAGACCAGTGACAAGGCAAACATTCGTGAAAAATCATCGCTCAAGATGCCCGAAAAAGTGACTGCCGCAGAAAACGCAGCAGAAAGGGCACATTTTGTTTTGGTCAATAGAGGCCGCCACTTGATTGTTGTAGTGTTCAAAAACTAATGCAAATAAATTGTAAAGAACCACAACAAATAAAAATATATGAAAATATGTTTTTTTTTTTCAAGTTGTTCACATACCGACATAAAGATGGCGTTCCGTAATTTTGAGTTTTTTTATTTTGCATTCCAAACGCAAATTTGTGGATTGTATGCATGAACTTGATCACAAACTTTAGTTAAGGACTACAAGTCTGCCTTTAATTTGTGGATTGGTAAAAAATCAGCCACTGTCACGTTGAGCAAGTGTTTCAGGTCCAAAGAGTGTACCTAAAGTCGTTTTTTCAATGCCCATATGCGATTGCCTAGCACCTTAAAATTTATGTGAACCATTGAGTTTTAGGTATCCTGATACAAGACTTTCAAATGTCTGTACATTTAGTAATTTTGTGGAAATATTTAGTTCACCATAACCATAACACCAACGGGTTCGCCGTCACTTTTGCTTAGAATGCAAGTACCTCTAAAACAAGACCATTTTCCGAAATATTTTATAAAAATACTTGTGAAACTTTAGAATGACAAATCCAGATGTAGTGCGTTTTTTATGTGCTTATCAGTTCTGTTAAGCGCTCTGCAAACTTCATCATAAAATATAAAACGAAAGTAGGAACCAAGAGTCAGTTTTAAAGAGTTTTTCAAAACAATCTCTCCAAAAGCAAGACCTTGCCCAAAATATAATTGAATCAAAAATTTCGAAGTTATAATCAGTCCTGTTTCGAATTTCGGAAAGGAATCTAAGAACTCAAATAATTTGGTTTTTCACCCTGTCTTCTCCGCAGCATGTATTTTGACGAATTGCAGCAGCGCCTTTCGAATCTCTGTTTGTCAAAAAAAATCCCGCATTCGCCTCTCCAAAGTCGGGTCAACTCCTTCCATTGTCTAAGGTCACCTGTATTTACGCCCCACAACTTTTCTACTAATTTAGCCGTACCTTTGCTAAAAATCCGCATACACATGAGGAGAGAGCAATCATTGTCTAAGAATAAAATTGTGCATTGTGCGTTTAGAACTGTGGCTTACTCGTATTGCAACAACTTTACAGCTTTGTTTCAATTTCGCAAATAATTGCGGATGCGGTCATGTGTCATTTGCAGGAGGGTGTTCGCTCGTGTCCTTTTGTTAAGCACGTGTGCTTAAGTACACCTCCGCACCAGCAATGCTGCCACAGCCAGACCAACACCGAAAGCACCGTCGCCGTATATAATCTCGTCTCTTATTTATTTGTCTCGCACCGTGGTGGTGTACGAGTAGTGAACCAAGTGTTGAACAAATGGCTTTTATTACATTGGCAAGATGTTTTATTAAAATTAGTGGAGACATCTCTGCCTGTGTGTGTGTGCGAAAATTTCAAATCTCCGAACGTGTGCTAGGTAATTATGAACATTTCTTGTTATAGATACGAACAGAGTACACCTACTGCATGAGGGTGAGGGAATTTTTCGGAAACTGTCTGGCAATAATTGTAAGATACACCCGCTGAGGGTAATGGATGCGGATATACACGAAGATATTAATCCCCAGGGCTGAGTCTTATCAAATTTTATATTTCATATGCGAGACATTTATAATGGTGTCGTCGGTTTCGGTGGCGTATGGTGTAACGCCAAACACACACACAGTCGTGTAGGCGATTGGGTTGACAGAGGGTCATGTGAAAATATGCTGAACCCTTATACGGTTTGTTGATTAATTATAATGGAAGATGTGTCGGCGCTGAGGGTTTTGTGTTTTAATCAATTTTGAAGGACGAAGGTACTAATTTGTGTTTGCGTGCAAACAAATAAGTAATGAACGGTAAGGAGCAGCGTGGTGGCGGTTTAATTAAATGAGCAACACCTTAATTTCGCAGACGCCGAATTAAGGAAAGTGATGAAAATAAAGAATTTTACCGTGTTCATGAGAGAATTTGCTTCCACGAAAGAGTGAGTGAGACAAAATATGGCCTGTCAACCCGACGAAAATAGGAACTGTTCCTGCATGCTGGACCTCAGCGCACTCGCTCTATGTGATCGAAATGATATGCAACCGAGAGCTTTAATTGTTCCCGTGCACCCGTGAAGGTAAAAATGTTGTCTTCGATTTGTTGCGGTGCGGGAAACTTGCCTGCATCTTTGTTAACATAAACCAGCCTCGCATGGATATTTGTCCTTCGGTTAATTTTTTAGCGAAACCCTCACAAATCAGAAGGTAAAATTGAACAAATAGCTACAGATGATTCTGAAAGGGTGTTTCAATAAGGACGGGTTGATTTTCAAATGCAATAAAACAAGCCGTGTGTGAGGTATAGCGAAACTCTCCTTTTTTTATTGAAAGGTCCCTTTTAAGCCATCGTTCAAATGTCCTCCGCTTCTTGACACGAATATGATTGGTCCTATTTTGAATGACTGCCGCATAGATCCGACTAAATTTGAGGTTACGATGGGCTTAAGGGCATCGGACGATTGAAGCTTATTGGCAGAGATCGGCGATGTCTTCATATCCCAAAGAAAAAGCCTATCGAGGTCAAATGGCACAATCTTGGAGATCAATTCTCGTCATGAACCATCGTTCATTCAGAATGTCCATAGTGGCGTCTGGTTCGTCCTTCTGAAACCATAAGTCGTCTGCCCCCATATCGTATAATTTGGCTTAAGGAAAATCGGTCAGAATCATTTTGTAAGGTTCGCCGTTGATAGTGTTGACCTATCCAACGTCATTTTCAAAAACAAGTACGAATAAATGACGCCGCCCGGCCCAAAAACCGCACCGAACAGCAACTTTTTGTGGCTGCATTGTCACCTGGTGAACCCTCCCATTTACGGCAGTTTTGCTTGTTCACATAGATATTCATAAAAAAATGCGCCTCGTCGGTAAACACCTTTTTTCAGACAATTTTTTTTCGAACGCTCCGCGGCCCACTCAGCAAACAACCGACATTATCTATTATGGGCATTTGGATCTTGTGCGGGTGTAGGCCCAAGTCCCGACGAAAATTTCTTCAAGTTGAAGTCTCGAAAGGCCGACTTCTTGTATACTAGGCGAGGAATGGACTACCTCGGGTTCTCTAGTGCACTTTCACGGACCGCGGCAATGTTGCGGGGCGATCTGGGGTTCCTTTGACTTACGTATGTTGACTCATTTCTGCAAAGAAACAAACAAGAGTAGAGTTTAAGGCGGGTGTCTTTCTGACAGCACAAACGCCCAGAGGTTCCTGAGTGATCTGTTGACTACCGAGACAGTATCTGCCCACCAAACCTTGGAGAGGCGACTCAAAAAGGCCACCGCGTCTGCCGTTAATTGGGCGCAACGCGCGCCACGTTTGACGAACAATCGTTTTAATAGTTATAAGTTTCATCATTTAAACGCGCTGCTCAATCGTGTAACATTGGCATCACTGACTGAATAATAAGCACTGGATAAGAGAGACGCCAACAAAACAAAATGGCCGCCAAATAAAAGGCTGACAACATCGACCCGTCCTAATTGAAAAACGATTTAGCTTCCGGGAAGTTTGTTTTAACCCATCTGATTTAGAAAATAAATTCCCACCATATTGAGCCGTTTCTGAAGTGAAGTTTGTCTGATTTGACAGCTACTTTCACTAGAAGCCCAAAGTACACCCAAGTTAGCTTGCCTCTCCAACTACAACTTGCCAAAGGACACCTTTTCAATAAAAAAAATCTCGCCACAGACGTGTTTTTGCGGCGAAAAAAAAGCCGTAAATGCCGTGCTACAACCATTAAAGTCGTTTCGGCATATGCACGACTGAAGCCAGTCGCTAAAATGCCCGTCAAACTTGCCTGCCACTAAAACATACATTCTCCTTTTATTGCCAGCTGATGGTGGTAAATTCTTCAAACAAGCTCGTTACCCAGTGTAGTACTTTTGGGTGAATAAACATCTCCGCGGACGTGACTCCTCATTGAATGGTTAAAGAGTTATCGCCGATAGATTTTGGAACGACTCAATTTTTACGACACATTCCTAAACCTCTCATCTCCATAGTTAAGCCATAAACATATGTTGTAGTGGCATCCATGTCCCTCGGATGGGACCCAATCGATCGAAAATTTAAATAAAGGCATTTAAAACATAAACTCATATTTCGAAGGACCATACCATCGCATCAGCTTGCCGTTTCCTCAAGCGGGACATCTCTGCGTGCGGGTGACACGTATAAGTATATTCCCAATTTTTCGCCACCCAGCTTGCTCGTTTCGAATCATTGACGAGCGAATTGATGAATACGCCATTCGGTGTGCACACAATTTTAAAGCATTCCTGCCTGATCCGGAATAACACACACAGACGACACTGGTGTGCGGTTCATGTGTGCGAGAGGATATAAAAGTATCCTGTCATTCTCAATCCGTTCGTATAAATTTATGCAGCGTTAAATTATATGTTTTATATATTTTTTTTCCATTCTCCTTGCCGCTTCGTCATCTTCTTCATTCAAGTCCTCGAAAAGGAAATCGGTGGGGGTGATGGTGTCACCCGAGTTGAGGGATACCCGTAGCCGTGCCCGACCAAAGTAGATCACTATCTACAGAAATGTGTCCTCTGCATACGTGTGCACACGTACATTAGTTTGTGTTGATGTTTATATTTTTTGCCGTCCTTGTTTTTTAACGTGTACAAAAATCAAAACAGCAGCAGCAATGAGTATTAGAGTGGCAGCCAGGCAGAGGGCCTGAGTGTGTGGAAACCCGCCTGGGGAAGTCACACATCCTCCTTTCTAACTGCTGCTTCTGCTGTTGCCTGGCTTTTACAACTGAAGCCTTTAGCGTAGAATTTCTTTGTCATGTGCAGTCATGTGGTAATGTTGAGGCGTATTACAGATTTCTCTGCTCTTTACATATCATCTCAGCGATGATGTCGTGAGGACACTCGTGCGCTCAGATGGGCGTGTGTGTGTGTCATTACAGCAAAACACATGCAAACAGCGCGGGAGGGTGTAGATGAGTGGGCTCAAGCTCACATGATGATAGCAAACGCCAAAGCCAAAGTGTTTAAATATGTAGCAAAATAAAGTATGTGAATGTCATGGGACAAATAATAATAATGAAAAAAAAAAAAAACGACAGAAAGAGAGAGAGAGAGTGAATGAAATCAACAACTCAACAACGATTTTTAACAAAAGAACGGAGGAACAGGATACAGCAGATGGAGAGCGAGGAACAGCGAACATAAAAAGGCATGACAAAGCATAGGGGCGCCTTTGGCAGAGGCAACTTTAACATCCCACTTCCCATCCGCCAGGATGATGTTGTAAAACATACACGATAGGTACTGATGAAAGTGGGTGGTGGTTGGCATGGACACCTCCACCAGAGGGGGTTGGATGTGGTCTCAGGGGTTTATGTGTAAAATTTCAAACGTGCTGATGCATAACTTCATTTCATAAAGAGCGAGAAACGGGGCACACACAAAATAATGAGCGATATATTTTCGCCTCTTCAATGTTGCCGAAGGATTTCGCTGTCTTCTTTTCGCCAAGCAAATTGCCGCCGCTGTCTCTTGTGTCACAAAGTGTGTTGGTGGTTTGGGTGGAAAAATATGAATCAGTTAAAAAAAATACGAGGAAATGGATCCTAAGTGTATATGTGGAATCAATTTGTATGTGCCGCCCCTTGGGAGGATAATGGAACACCCCATGCCGTACATTTAATCACTGAAAGATAATTCAATAAAATTTTGTGATGGATTTGCAATCAACTTTTGCGTTTATTTCATTTTGTCGATCGCGTCGCACCATAAACGCGCGCCAAACGATAAGTGAAAAATGTTGATTTTGTAAAAATTTATGATCCGGATCCGGATCGGGATATTCGCCGACTTACTTCTATCGCATGATTAGGCACACCGATGAATGACAGAGTTGCACAGAAAGAGGCGACGTTACATGACGAAATTATATTCGGATGCTGGCCGTGGGGAATGATGGACGGCATTCAATTTTAATTGGAACAACAAAATGAAGCGTAAAGGATGAATTTGCATCATATTCAATTGGTATTTATTGGTTTTAATTAATGATAAAGTGACACTCACTTTCATTTTTGAGCTGTATATGATTTTAAGTTTAAATTTGTTGATTTTTTCGGATTGTGTTGCTCCTATATAATTGGATCGGAGTTGTACGCATTTAAAGTTAGAAAAATAACTTGCATCGCACGCGAACTTCTTCGAACTATTTTTGGTCAAGTTTGAAGGACTTTGGAGGAGGAAATTTAAGCCTGACATTGACGTGATCATTTAACTCAGTAGTCTAAGACGGCTAGGACTTGTAGAGCGAATGGACACAAAAGATTTTTTTCGATTCCAACCCGATGGGAACTACGTAGTAAAGAAAGACAACGACTTATGGGCAGGTGAAAGGGGATCTCAGCTAACTTGGTTGTGGCCCAAGTCCACAACCAAGTCTTACGATAAAGGAAGTTGAAATTCGAAACATAGATAAAATACGCGCAGGAATATTATTTTCCTTACGTAGGCTTGAAATCGTTAACCCAATGAATTTACTAGGGATAGCTGAAAGTAGTAAATATTGGCTCCTATTGTGTGTTTTTATTTATATATTTATACCATATTTTAGAAATGAACAATAGAAAAGGAAACAAATTTAAAAAAAAAATATTGTTCAATAGGTAATAGGCACTTTGTGAAAAATAAAATACTTAAACAGAACGCATTTTTTAGTAGATACTAGATTACTTTCTTGCTCGTTCAGCAAGTTAGGGCACGTCAAAATTATAGTTTTGTTCATTGACTCTCGGTTTTCTTAATGTTTACGTTATTGCTTTTAAGGATTTATATGAAATACAGAATATCTGTGTGACCAATCAATATTTGAAATCGTGCTAAGTTTAGCAGTAAATCATGTTTCTTTCTTGTTTAAAAAAGTGCTAAATATTTTTTTTAATTGACAAAAAAGCAGTTTTCCATAAAAAATAAGATATATTTAGTAAAAATTTCATTAAATAAAAATCTCTTTGTGACGTTTACTATGTATTACATAAAGATATTTATTTTTATATTCAATTAACTTCTGTCTCTGTTGAATAAGAATATTATTAGGTGAATTCGTTGAATGGTTGTGTTCAGTGTTCACTGTCAATTTCAATTTCAATTTTATTTGGCAAGGTACAAATAAGAACAAAAGTCTTTTATAGTTCTAGAAAGCTCACTGTCAAAATTCTAATGGCTTGTTCACACTAAAGTTCATCTGCTTTGAATTTATTTTATTATTTTAATTCATAGTTTGGTTAAACCAAAATCCTGCTAAATTTTTCTGCTACAGCATGAAATCATGCTTAAAAAATGCTGGCATTAAATTATTAAAAATAATCCTGCTAAATTTAGTAGGAAGTATGCTAAATTGGTCACACTGCAAAACATAGATCAAAAGAGTATATTTTTTTACATGATTTTGTATACAAAATATTTCATAATGCACACCTTTTTCAAATAAATTGTTCATTATTATATTGAACGGATGGTCACCCTAATTTTATACTAGATTTAGCTGCCGCGGGAGTTTCTGCAAACTTGAAATCCTTGAAGCGGGGTTGCCAGTTTGAGAGATTTATGTTTTTTTGTTTTTGTTTTACGTGGGAAAATCTGTGGGGAGAAATTGGAAATCTGGGGTTTTCTAAAATTCTATTTTATTTGTACATATTTCTTTATAATATCGCTTAAAATGTGTCGGTTATTTTAAAATGCTGTTAAATACTCGATCGATCCTCCAAAGCAATATTTGCCAACGAAAATTATTTATTTTATTATTTGTGAACTATTTTTGTTTACAAAACAAGTCTTTCAAAAAAAGCTAATGCCAGTTTTATTAGGGAAACGTTTTTGTTTTTTCTAATAGTGCCTTAAGTATTTTTTTCCGGATTTAAACCCCAACCTTATCTGTAAATTGTATATACAACAATTTCATCAAAGTTGCTTAAAGGCTGCGTATATTCTTACAAGATGGTTTCCAAATGCAACTTGCGTTGACATTTTGCGTTTTATTTATTTGCTTTCGGAGAATCAAACTTACATGTTTGCGTTTCAAATTCGAAATTCCTTCTTTCAAGTCGAACATGTATATGTTGACAAAAAAATGACAAAAAGTTGGGGTTTTCGTGGGAAAAGGTAGCCAAATCTGGGGGTTTTAAAGATTTATCTGGGGCGAAATATTTTGAATGGCAACGCTGCTTTGAAGACAACTTTTGATGAATTTTCAATTCCATTACTTTGCGAACTTGGGTTGCCTGAAGATTCGTTCTGTGTGAGTTTTACATTTTTGGGACGAATGGGAGAGATCTACAATTTTATGCAGAGTCCAAACGGTTAATTGAGAAACTCTTTCATGACATTTAGGTATACTCTCGGATGTTTGTCAGCCATTCGCGAAAAATGGCGCAGTGGAAGAAACATTAAGATGTAATTTGTGTGTTTTCCGCAGATCGCATCGGGGACCCCTCGCTTAGTAGTCCAACACATTTACTTCGAAGCCACTGCGGCTCTTGATTTTCGATTTTTAGAATAGTCGCACAAAAACACACTGAGTCAGATTACACGAGCGGTGGTGGACAAATGACTTTTCCAAATCTCGAGACTAGAGGCCGGGGAATTTTCGGTAGCATTTGAGCCTGTGTTTTGAAGCGCTTTGCCCCGTCCTGTTAGAAGTTCACATCAACATTTTGATTCTAAAAATAAAAGTTTATTATCAATTGGCTTGATTTAGCCGTTCCAGACTTATTTTCAAAGTCACGAGCCTATGACAATAAGCCTCAGACTTTTGATACCCTCTAAGAGAATTTCCGTCAAGATCGCGAATACCTACTGTTGAAAGTTCTGACAAGAACGATGGAAAATGGCATAAAATCGGTCCGCTTAGGACGCAAACCAACCGTGGCGGTTCTGAACTTGAATTGACTATCTTTTAACAAACACTTTTAGACACGTTTTTATTGCGTAGATCCGACCGCATAAACTGCGACTTTAAGAAACCTTTTTCCGGTTTCACCTCAAAAACATTTGCTCGAGAGAAAAAAAAGCAATCTCTGCAGTATGCCACTTTTTTTGTGCCGTATTCGACCATGAACACACGGCCAAGACCCAGATGCATTCGAAAGTATAAAATTTTCGCAAATATTTCTCACAGTTCAAAGCCCATCGGCACAAATGCGCTTATATGAGAGAAGAATACGTTTTTAATCGAAATGCAAGAGACACAGGGCCGCCCTTGTCCGTGCACTCAATGTTTTCAGGTTTTATTATTTTTTTGCCTCCCGCGCCCCTGCCGCCTCGTTTAACAAAACAGAAATAATGGAAATCCCATTTCATCCTTTTAACTGTGCGAGGATAGGCATAAAAATGCAAACAAAGGGTAGATATCTGCACTCACTACCCGCCTCCTATCAACAGATATACTCGTGCTCGCATCCGTACGTTAAGAGGAGCAACTCGCGAGCACGAGCGTACTACCAAACTAACAATAAAAATTCATAATTTAGCTTTTTTTTGCTATTCAGATTTAATGGCGTTGGTTAAAGGTGGCGGGGCTTGATGGGGTTTGGTACGTGCGGGCTCGGGTACGGGCGCTCCTTTTCGAGTTGGAGACTAAAAGCCGCGGAAGCTTGCCGCTGTGAATATTAATACCCACTCCCGCCGTGTAACATACGCACATACGAAAAAAAACAGAAACTCCATCCCTATACGGCAACGTGACGTGAAGAATCCCCCTGATCCTGCTCACTCACACTCGCCCCCGTATAGTATCTCCTGTTAATGCGAATCCATAGTTGGGTACAAAGCAACAATGAGTAGGGAAAAAAAGATGAATCTGCTGCTCCTGCTGATGATGGAGATGCTGATAATAATTATGATGATGAAATATAAGCAGGAACAAAAATTGCAATAAAATACAAGCACACACACACACAACGACAGAATACATACTCATAGAGAGTAATTAATGACAATGATTATGAGTTTTTGTCCGTGGTTCGGGAGCAATCCTCGTGGGGGAGGGTGACTTACCACCGCGCGCCGCCATCTGGTATCCAGACCTGCAATGTTGCACTGCTACTATACAATGTACAACTACTATTACTACTTTTTCTCTACTCACAGCAGCATCACGAGAATACGTGTTAGTCGTTGTGAACTGACTCTGGTTCGAGAATTCCCGCAAATCATGGCTGGATGTTTCTTGTTCCACCTACCCCCACCTTCGGTGCTTGCAGTTTTTATTTTATGCCATTTTTCATTTGAATCCTTTACCACCCGTTCGTCTGCATACTAATTGTGTGGGGAGCTCCTTTAAAGAGTTTTTCTCGTATTCATTCTTTTTTTTTCCTTGCTGTTTTTGTTTTGTTTCTCTGTCCGCATATTTTTATTCGTCATCCACACTACTCTGCATGTGCAGCGTGGCTGCTGGTAGATATAGGTATATCCTTGCGATGGTGGTGAAGTTCGCATGGTATGGTTTGGTTATTACCTTTTACGCGAGCGAAAGAACCAACATAAAATTATTGCTATAATTAAAAAAACATACAGACAGTCGTACGTAAGGATATTGTGTGCGCCTGTAGTGGTGGCTGTAGTTTTAAAGGACACTCCAGCGCATAATGTATTAAAGGATTAAAATGAATACCTACCACCACCAACAGCTAACAACGGGGGGCACTGTACGAGTATAATGCTCCTATGTGCGCGCAAAGACATGCCAATAGTAGGTATAGCGTTTTCACAACCGTTTGCGAATATTGCGGAAGCTTTATATTAATTTGTGGTCCTCTGAGGGACCATTATCATTTCAAATGCGACGGATAGTATACGTTTGATGTTGGAGTCATTGCGTGATCGTCCTGTCTGCCTAGACGGCGGCGGCGGCCTGTGTAATGTGACTTACAACCGCGACTATATGTTGTACCGCAGACGATTACAAAGGACCGCATTGTTTATTTTCGCTGAATGACTTTGAAAGTGGAAATTCCATTGGACTACGAGTATATAGCTAAACTATAGCCTTATAACTATTTTTATTAGTCACAGGTCATCGCGTTGAACCGCGGTATTTTTATAAACTGACTAGACTGTTTTGTTACTAGAAACAAAAAACAAAATACATTGATGCTTACGGGGACTTTCATTGTCACCAACAGAAATATGATTTTTTTTTTAGATTTCCAGCGATCTACGAGTATTCTATCGTGCGCAACGCGTTCGAAAGCGAAAAGTTTACCGTCCCACAAAAATGATGCATCGCGAGCATTGTGCCCTCATCTTATAAACATTTTTAAAATACACCAAAACCCCGGTTAGCGTCGTTAATTGGGACCAGAAAAACGCGACGCAAATCGAAATAACGATTTTTAATATTAATTCAAATAATAAAAAAAAATAAATATGTATTTCATGTCAGTGTGACCGACGCAAGCAAAATGAAATAAAAACGTCGCAGCTTTTAATTTTTAAATGACGCAACTTCGAAACGACGCAAATCGGAACGACGCAGGTACACGAGGTTTTGGTGTACAGGACGGTTTCGAATCACAATGACATTAGGAACTCATATTTCCAATGGAATTTTGTCAAAAAAACTGTTTTCACTTTTGATGAACAGGAAAACGGATGAGGACATTCGATTCGTTTCAAAAATAAAACGAGAATTTCGGCTCAAAACATTAATTGGAACTATAGCTGTTTCGAAAAAGACCAAAATATTTCATCATTAGACCCACAAAACCAAATTCCAACTTATGTTTTTTTTTACCACTGTGCTCAACTTCTGACAAACATCCGAGAACTGAGAGTGTAACAGTCTTGAAAGAGCTTCTCGATTAGCCGCTTGGACTCGGCATAGAATTTAAGATCCCTTCCATTCGTCCCAAAAATGAAAAACCCACCTAAAACGAATGGTTGTGAGAAGCTAGGCCTAGGGTCTCTACGGACCTGTTGCGCCAACTATTTATTTAATTTTTAAGACGCACGTTAGAATTGCTTGAAGACCTGAATTCTGTCAGTCAATTCTTGGTGTTCTTCAAACTCATTACTCGCCAGGAAGTGAACCTTACAGTCAGTGTGACCAATTTAGCATATTTCCTGTTAAGTTTTGCAGGATTATTTTATTTGTAGCCTCTTTTTTCAAATCATGCCAGCATTTTTTTTGTAAACATTGTTTCATGCTGTAGCAGGAAAAATCAGCAGAATTTTGGTTTAGCCAAAATATTGTTTAAAACAATAAAATAAAATCAAAGCATTAGAATTCCCATTTGACAGTGAACACTGAACACAACCATTCAACGAATTCAGCAAGCTTCAGCTTGCAATTGCAATTGCAATCAACTTTCCAAATACACACTTTTTATTTCCCTTTCGTACTCGCATGCAACTCGCATACGAACGAAGCCCAACAATATTAATTTATTTTAAAACTAATAATAATAATATATATTTTTATGTAACGAACAGAGACAGAACTTAATTAAACAATTTTTTTTTTGTAATATATAGTAAACGTCACGAAGTGATTTCTATTTGAAGACATGAAGACTAATGTCAAAATTGAGTTAATGTTACGATCAGATGCACTATATGTGAAATGTTTTTCATTCAAATATCTCTTACGGTTGCTGTGTTATGGAATAGGAAAAAACGCAAAAGTCATTTACCCACATTGAAAATGAAACTGCGCTCCTCAAAAATGACTAAAAATGGCCTACGCTGTCTTTCCTTGTTGCCACAGAATTGGTCACACTGCTTACAGTCATCTATCCAATCACCTACCACCAGTGTTCCCAGATTGAGGGGAAAAGCCCCAATTTTGGTGCTTTTAAAATAAAAAAGCGGAAAAGAAGGTAACAGGTTGAAAAAGGGGACAAAATCGAAAGTAAAAAAACTTTAATTAAATTAAATATTCATTACAAACAAATTTCAAAGGTTACTCCGAATGTTCACACTGAACATGAAAGAAAACAGCCCATCGAACGTCTACGAAAGAATTTTTCTCTGAATGCAGTCACTTGTTTTGACATTTTCTCTTATAGAAAAATAAATCATTTCAATAAACTTTAATGTGATTCAGTTAACTGATCCTTGTTATACCCGCTATATTTCTATGTTATATGATTACTTAAAGCTTGCGTATTGTGAATAAAAACGTCTAACATTTTTTTAATTTTTTTATATGAAAAGAAATGTAATTTTATGGGGAAAAAATGTAACTTTTTTTCGATTTTAGGAGAAACCTACTAACATAAAAGGTTAAATAAAGGGGAAAGCAGTCTTGAAAGTCTGGAAAAACTGCCAGAGAGAGTTCGCTTATAAAAATAGAGGTCTGTCATAAAAGATTGCATTCGGCAACGAATACGTCATTGAAAATCGGCTAAAAACACAAGATCTAACCTTAAGCCGTTTTGTGACTGCCAAACTGTTTTTTGTTTAAGACTTAAGCTTTACGAGGGTAGACCGTTAATGACGTTTCAAGCAGAAGTTTGTTACCCCTTGAACGAAGCCGAAACCTTGTCAAAGTCGTGATCAGGGACTTGACTGGCAAAGAAACACATTTTCGACGGGCTATGTAATATCCACGTAGCTCTGGACTAATCAATTTTGTAGCACTTCGTCAAACAGATCTCGAACCAAACCAAGCTCATTTGGTAATCGATGCGAGGCAGCCGCATGCAAAAACTGCAAAGTGAACACATTCTGAAGGCCCATTTCCAAGTTGTATCCAAGTTCAAAGCTCAAGTGTACGGGAAAGAGCTGCGATCGGTTTCAAAGAAAAAAATTTACAATTTGCGAAAGAAAATGTGAAAAGGGTTTATTCGAATAACTCTTTTACTGAACCATAATAGACCCCCTGGTTGAGACATAAATAGGCAGCGGTCCCAGTAAACATCATTAAAGAGGCACTCGAAAACACTGCACCCTAGAGAAAGAGCCTGTGGTATGGGAATGATTTGGTTTATTGGAACAAAAATTACAGAATATGCCGGAGCACGAAGGGATGGCAAGAAGGCAAGAGTGTCGACTCTGAGAATAAGAGGGTCAAAAAGTTCTGTTTTAAAAAAGAGCCTCCCAGCTAAAGGAGGTCGAAGATTCTTGCGATTGAAACAATACCCGGTTTTATATGAAACCTTAGCAAGTAGCTGCTATCTTTAAGACCGCCATCAATGCTGTTTGGTAGAGGAAAGGAAGCCCATTCACTACGATCTTCACCGCACCTAGTATACATATAAGAGGCTGTATCACCTATGAAGAAGTTTACAAATGACAATGCGCCATACTAATAATAAATTTAAGTCTCGACTTTAAAATTACGAAAGCTTACAATTGTGAAATTCGTATGGCAAAAATAGCCATTGTGAATTACTTAAATTTAAAGTGAACTAAACTAATCTGAGCTGAACTAAAAATGGTTATTGAAAATGCCCAATGCCGCTTGCTCTAAGCGCAATGTGGAGGTGATGTTTGGGTTCTTGATAGTACATCGAGGTAACTTAGGATTTTTTCTAGCTTGGTTTAAACACCGTCCCGATAGGAACCCCAGAAAACAGATGCTACTCAGATTTTTCAAAAGATATGGGTTCAAGTCTCTACAGAGCCCAACTTCAGCCATTTTATTTTAAGGTGCTGACTACTGAAAAATAAGCAAAAGTGTTAAGCTAGTACCGGGTAGTCTCCATGAGCTCTTTTAGATTAAGTTTGAAACCAGTTGTTGGGTTGTTGATATCTTCTTTTCACGGCTCAAAGTTTCAGATGACACGAAAGACCCAACTTTCCATTAAATGAGCAAGCCATGCCAAGTTTGCCGGACCACTTAGTGGTTTTGCTCTTTGGGGGTTCAACCCAGAAGCTTTTGCTCAAGAATCCAACTCGATAGGCCGTTACGGCAGGCTCGACCAATTTACATTCGAGTTCTTATAAATATACCTATCTGAATAACGACAGCTGGTTTCCATACCATCCACAGTTTAATGAATGGAAGTCATTCCTGCCTATTTGCCAGCCTTATAGAATTGTGGAACCGAAAAACGACTCCACGCAGACGAAATTGGTCTGTAGCAGAGCGCCGTGTTTAAGCCTTATACTCGTATCTAGTTGTGGTATCTAGGGACAAGGTATTCTGACTGAACTATATGCAGCCTGTGCAATATTCTGGGTCTAGTGCTTCCTTAGTCCTCTTTACGGAACTCACTCCTTCTTAGTTGTCAAATTGTATGGCAGTCCATATGATTACCCCACATAGCTTTCTTTCAATCTTCCTCTAACCTTTCGCCCTCCATAGTTTTAGCTACCAGTTCTATACGAATGCAGTCCCACTACAAACTTATTTAAAAAACCTTCACCACTCTTCGATACCATCTTCATGAGCTAAATTTTATAAAAATCTCAACGCAATCTTGTCTGCATTCCACCAAGTCCAACCTTGGTGATTCAGGACACCAACAAATTAAAAGAAAATACAAAGCTGCGATTCCAGCTATTAACACACCAAAGTGGGTTACAAAGTGGGCTGTAAGGACTTTAATGCAAAAAGGCACACGCCTTGCATAAATAGAGCAAAATTGCAGGAAAAAAAAAACAACCAGAATAAATGCAAAAGGCGAATCCAAAACTAGGTCAGGCGGAGGGTTTGTGTAAGCGCCTTCTGCGAGGTGACAGACGGAATAAAAACAACAAAAGCAATTTATACACATTTTATCTGCACCTCTTTCGTAGAGTGCTTTCGATTTAAATTAAAGGACACCCAATAATGTAATTGAATTACTATCGCATAAAATACATCCATCCACATCCGAGCAATCCATCTCTCACTATCGACCCCAGATGATATTCCATTCAATAAAAAACTATATCGTCCGAGCAACTTATCTCATCCGGAAACCCAAAACCATTTCAGTTGACCCCAAAAATAGACATACGTCCATAATTCTTAAGAAAAACAACAACAGCAACAATCGAGAGGACTGCGTCTTGAATGAAGATGGTCGCTACCATTCTCCCCACCACCGAACACGATGTTAAATGTAATGATGGATTATTTCTTATTCCGGGACAAAAGTGTTAACTCAACATAAAAATGCCAGCCTTTGGGTGTGTTTTTTTTTTTATAATCAATAGTCCAAACCGAGTTGATAGCCAGAAAGGATAACATCAGCAGAAAAAAGGAAAGTCTGACAGAAGGCAACAAAATAAATAGGGGACGGCGCTTCTCAAAAACTCAAAAAAAAAACATCGCTGAGAACAACTTTTAAAAGTGACGATAATGGTGGAAAATGTTCAACTTTTCGTCGCCTTTCGAATGGTACCCCCAGAAGAAGGGACGGATACACAAGATAAAATTTCAATAGGGAGAAGTTTTCTTTGGTAAATCTTTTAGCGGTAATAGCGCACCCCTACTGCGTTGTCAACAGAATATCCTCCCCTTATATCGGCCGGCGGAAGGCTATGATTCTTAACCTTTTATTGGTTTTCTTTTTTGGCAGTCTTCGCGATTGATCCCACGAATTTTGACCAGAACTAAATGAATTTTTGTGGATGTTTTATTTTTTTTTCCTGAATTTTGAGGAGTTGATTTCACTTGTAGAAGAATATTTTAAAAGATTACCATGAATGGATTCGCATTTCAGGGTAATGGTGCTTAGGGTTGTCGAACTTTGACTTCCACTGGGGGGGTTGGCGTTTTCTTGGTTGGGCAGTGATAAAGTTGTCTCTGAGTTTGATTGCTGCGATTATGAGTCAGAAAATGGAAAGCTATTTCTCCAAATAGGTTACAGCTCGTCTGATGATGTCTAAGCAACTTAAAGTCGACTTTTACTGATGTTAGATCAATTCCAATTCAATTTTTACGCAATACATACTAACCTTAAAAATAAATAATTTCGTTTGTTAAAAAAATTCCATATAGAAGAATGGACGTAGCTTGTCTCAACCATTCGCTTAGGTGCTATTTTATTTTTGAATCTGGAGCCTTTCTCAGAGTAGTGGACAAAACGACCTTAATTTCGAAACCCTTGCTTAGAATAGTTACCGCTGCACCAGTAGGTATATGCAGATCACTAGACCTCATAAAAGGGGATTAAAAATAAGAAGAAGACTTGAGAGACTGACGGAACTCTCTATGCAACCAAAGAGTGCATTACGTATTTTTTCTATTTAGTTCAATAATTGGTGCCCTAAAACAGTGCTATTATATCGTGGCACTTATCCCTTTTTGTGGAAATTTCGAAAAGCCTTCGATGAATAAAGGAAAAAAGCAGCAAGATCGTGGAAATTTCAGGAGTTTAACAAAAAACCATTTAAACTCTAAATTTTTGCTGAAACTTTATCAAAACATCTACATGTCACCATGGTTATTACCATGCTGAATGTCCACAAGAAAGGCCTTTTAGCAAAATTTTCTAGTACCAAAAAATAAAAAAAACTGCAATTTTTATACCCAAGGTTAATTTAATGTGATTTTTAATTTTTATTTTTAAATGTTGGATTTTTCCACAAAAAAGTATTGAGAGTTTTTAAAAAGGAATTTAAATAAGATGAAAAGGGAAAAATTACCACGCTTCGTGGAATAAATAAAGAGATAGTGCTAAAAACCCTGTCTTAGAATTTACTATAAATAGTTCAGACGAAACAAAGGCGTCAACTAACAAGCCTCTCCAATTAGCCCGGTCCTTAGATAACTGCACTCCAAGCCTGTTGAGGTCTTCATATTTTTTTGCGCGCCATCTAAAAGGCACTCGGCCTTGCCAATAATCAACTTTAGTCTGACAGTTTACGCAAAGACTCGACGCTTTTCAAAATCCCTTAACCAATAAACAAAAATATAGTAACCAGGATATCGCTAATTGTAGGGTTAAATATTAATGTTCAGAAACCCATTTTTATCTCGGGCATTAGCTAAATAAATCCTTCCTAATTGTCATTTTCAAGAGGAGTGTTGCCCAACCACCGAAATTGCCGTCATGGAATTTCGTAATAGGAGCGAATTTACATACGCTCTTGTTCAGACTGCGTGTTTATAATAATGGATTAATTTAAGTAGATAAATTGTAAATGTTTGCAAGTTCGTACAAATGTATGCACCAAATTTAAAAATATTGCCATTTTGTTTTATTTACTTGAAATTTATTTCGAATATTTTGATAAAGTGTTTTTCTCTGCTTTATCTTCCTTAACCGCTAGTGCTTGCTTTTCGATTGATATCCCTTTCTCAATAGAATGTATGCTTAGTTAAAATAAATTTGATATAAGTTTGGGATCTTCCCAAGACTTTCTTGAGAGTCGTCGCAAATAAAATATCCGTTCACTTCAGATTCTCAGTACCTATCCGGCTGAGGTAGATATTTGGCAACAACCAAACCCTCTTTGTTCCCCGAATATGAGAATTTCTAATGAAAGAATGGTTGGTGTAAAAAGGTTGACTTCGCGGGAAATATACATTTATACAAATTGTCAGCACTCAGCAAAATCCCCGTGAAATAATACATTTAGGAACTTCTGGAGGAGTAACAGGTATGCGCGAATTCATAGAGAAAAAAACAGGACGGCTTTCCTATAGAAAAATGTGCACGACTTTATATTTTTCTGAAAGATTTTAAAATCTTGTCGGCTTCTAAATTTCCCGACTTAATTAATATAAGCTACACAATTTCTAAAAGATCAATGTGTATTTATTTTTACACTTCTATAAGCTTTTACAAGCACTGTTTCGTTGCTTGGCAGATTTAAATACCAAAACGGGAGCGATAGCTCCTTAAGACGCTTTTGGCGTTTTTTATTCATTCTGAAATGAAACAGCCGGCTATTGTTTCTATTTTCAAAAATATTCACTTACTAACGATTTAATATTTAGATCAATCAGCTTTGATTTGCATAATCAGCCTAATAAACTGCCTTCCGTATATTGAATAATTTGAAAGCGATCTTATTTCGACACAAAATCAATAGGTAGTGAAGTTTTTTGAAACAAAGGAATGTGTACTATAAAAAGTACCAAAAATTGTGTCCGATCGAACGAGAGGGGCATTACTGATTTGCATATGATATTTTACAGATCATCGGATATTTTGTGCATTTCCTAATTTATATATTCCTTTTTTTAGGATAAAATCGTCGTTGTGAAATAAACCATTGATCTTGTTTTACACGAAAACAAATTGTGAAATTTGAATTTTGCGATGACAAGAAAAGTAATAGATTCTAAAAAAGTTGTAGCCCTAGCAAATGTGGAGGTCCAATTGATTATTAGTACCGCTTCACAAATGCTGTATTTTTTAACTAAAGCTGGCACCTTACTAATCGTCGACATTAGTGTTTGATTACTAGTAAAGCAGAAAGTTTTTGGGCCTTACCAATAATCTTTTTTAGCCTTCACATTGAATAATTTTTAGGTCCGAATTTGCAATTTTGTACGGCAAATTTCGCCATTGTGAGTTCGAAGAATTTAGCGTGGATACTAAAAATGATTATTGGTATCGCGGTTTCTGTACTGCGTTGTCCATTTTGGCTAGACTCGAAGACTCAACGGGCCGGATCATTTCTGTTAATTCGCTCTAGAAGTCATACCAGTCTTAGACGGCTATAAAAAAATTCGGAATAGTTGGCACAAAAAGTTCGTGTACCGTGACCCAGCTTCTAATGCAACCATTCGTTTTGTATGAGATTTTATTTTTGTGACGAATGATGGTAGATGACTCGATGTCGCTGTACCGCTCGTATAGTCCGTCGTTGGATATCCTCCATAGCCCGCCCAAGCAAACGCCACCGACAATTTTACGAAGAATCTTTCCCCCAAAGCGACTGAGGATATCTAAATCTGTCCAAAATTCAGCGCTATAAAGCAGGGCAGGGACTATCAAGGTCTTATACGAAATGCCCTTTGTTGTTCGAGATAGAGCTCCATACTACTCTATTGCCCAACGAAACAGCGATGGGCAAGAGAGATTGCCCGTTTGATTTCTGTCGAGCTAAAGATACCTTTAATGTCATGAAAGGATTTATTCAAGGCGAAGCGATGTCTGGCGATTTTTTTAACATACCGTACTTGAAATAAACATGCGAAACTCACAGGTCAACACACAAAGTCACGATCTTTAAAAAATCTGTTCAATTACTTGCCCACCCTGCGACGAGCTGTCACTTGTGCGTTTGCTAACACATTAAAATGGCAAAAATGAAAAAGGGGCCCGATGCATAAAAGGTACCCTCTACTAAACAAAATACTAATAAAGCAAACAAACGAAAAAAAAAAAAACACCACCAGAAACGTGTTATAAACATTTATTAATAAAAAAAAACAAATACCTTTTTTTAATTTTATTTTTTTGTTGAATAAAGAATTAAAGCGTACTTCAACTGAAAAAGAGGTCATTTTGATAATTAAAAAAAATAAAGTGCACGACTGGGTCGAACGAAGCTTTCTCGTTTATCAAAAGTTAGGTGCAAATGAAGTGGGAGTTTCCTGATTGTGTCAATATTTGCTAAAATAAAGTTTTGTGTAGCTGTTATTGCATTTGTATCGGAAGTGGGGAGATTATAACAAAAATATAGCATAGATATGAGAAAATAGATCGGGAAATAAAAATAATTAAAAAAACTGATTTTTTTTCGAATATTTTGAGAAAAAAACTAAGTACGGGGTCTTCAATATGAGAGCGGTTCTTATAAAATTTGGCAAACAAGACAGAACAAAATATTGCAATGTTTAGTTTGGAAAATACTATTGCTTAACTATTAAGCTGAAAACCGAGTACAAGTAATTGTTGGGGAGCATTACTTGGTTTTTGAAGTTTTATCGTAATCGAAAATGGTGTTTTCGAGATATGAGCTGTAAGGACGGTCGGAAATAAAACTATACAAATTTAATCGTTATAAAATATTTATTTATTTAAGAAAAAGACTTCTCCGAATGTCTGCTGAAAACGAACTGCCTCGTATGTCACGCACCTCACTGTCTAACAGCTCGTATTGAAAAATCTCGAAAATGTATATAAGGACATAAGTAAGATATATATATATAAATTGTTCATTTAGGACTTTACAGTTGATAATATAAAAAGGTGTTGCCGCTGTTTTCTTACAGAGCAGTTTTTACAGTTAGCGTTTTCGGTGATTCGAAATAAAAATTAAGGACGCAATAATTTTGAAAACATCAATTTTACTCTAAGTTTGCATTTTGGTCAAAATCGGTATTGCCGTTTTCAGGTAAACTGATGAAAACTAAATTTTTTTAAAAATGACTTATTTCAAAAATTTATTTTACGATAATACAGAGAAAAACTCAGTTTGCCGTTTAGTTAGAAATGAACATATTACCTTAAAAATGAATTTTTGTAACAATCGTATGGACCGTTTTCGAGATATGCCACCATTTTTTTGGGCATATTTTTAAGCGGAAATCTGAGTATGCAGTTATGTTAACGTCAACTCCTAACCTCTTAACCTAAGCTTAAGTATCAATTTTGATTGAAATCGTAATAGCCGTTTTCGAACAAATCAAACTGGTATGAACATTTCATATGAGAAGTTCCATTAATATTGAGGTTACCGTGCAAGAAAAAAAACGGCTCCGAACTGTAAGCCCCCAAACTCTAAATCCGAAGTTTGAACGAAATCCGGGTAGCCGTTTAACAGACAGACAGACAGACAAACAGATAGACAGATAGACAGACAAACAAAGAAACAGACAGACGAACAGAACCCTTTTTTTGAAGTTCCTCTATCATTGTAATGTCAGAATTGGTAAACATCTCGAGTTCGAAAGTTTTTCCGAATTTAATATCTTTTTCTTTCGTAATGGAGAAAGTTAAAAATTGAGATACGATCTCGAACTTCAAAAGAAGCCATTTTGTCCTTAAAATCGGCGCCGCTGCTTTGAGGTTGTAAGGGACTTTGTCTGCCTTGGCTGTACTAAAAGACCAAAGTACAAAATCGCATAAAGTCAAAAAGAGTCAAAAGTTCTTTTTCTTTTCAGATACTTGTTTTTAAAGTTAAATGCCAATTTTTCAGTTCTAAAATGGTATACTAAGGCTTCAAGCCTTCAACGTAAGTAAAGCAACTTCAACAAAGTACGACGCAATTGACGCAAAGTACGACTCCCGTTTTTTCGGGTATCCAAATTTCGTGAACGCCCCAAATCGACTCGGAACACCAGTATACGAGTACGTTTTGGCCATGCTATGCGATGGCTATTGAAAAAGCCAGCTGAATTAATTTCGACAAAGAAAATCACTTGAATAAGTGATATAACTGAGTTCTTAAATTTGAAACCGTGAAAGACGTGCATCCAGAAATGACGAGCATCCCCTTTGTGGCGATAAAATTGGATAAAACTTTTAACTTTACCCATGCAAACATGATGTGACTACCTTTAAAAGGACGAAAGCTACTTTCAATCTGTACGCAACCATTTCGTGGAATCAGACATGTCCTGTCGATGGCTTTGTGTTGGCGCTGAATTGACGCAATCACTTGTTAAAAAGGGATTTTCTTCACTTCTTCTTTATTTCTCGACGAATTCACATTTCTCATGATGACAAGTTGTCGTTTCTTTTTTTTCATGCAGCGGAAGTACTAGTGCAATCACCTGCACGTTGCATTCCACGTAGTAATTTTCAATGGAATTACAAAAATTCCAAGAAAATAAGTTAAGGAGAAATAACTTTTATGAATAGGGCGGATAACGAATGCCTCGCTTGGTCGGTACGTGTGAAGATATCGCTCGACTGTTTCCGTTTAGTCAGGGGTTGCTTGATCAAACTGCTTTGTCGCTGGTGACATTTTGCTTGCTCTTTGCGCGCGTAAAGTTCCAGTGAAGTTGCGGACGTGGATTGATGGTGGCTGCTTGTGAGGGGGTAAAAGTGTGGAATGGTTTTTGGGGAGCTTATTGGGTTGTAATTTTTTTCTTTCGATGTTATAGAACCTACACAACATTCAAACGTCAAATATTTATTTTCTTCGAATGCCAATTGAATCGTTTGTAATTATAAATCTTTTGTCTTTGCAGTTGGTACACGCACAACGGTCCCGGGCCACTGGCAGTGATAAGTGGGCCACGGATACGCCTGCTCGGACCAATACTGGCCATAGAGGCTGTAACAGCTGAGGATTCGGGCGTTTACAAGTGCACCGCTGGCAATGTGGGCGGCGAGGCCAGTGCGGAGCTCCGCCTGACAGTGGCCACCCCAGTGCAGGTGGAAATCTCTCCCAACGTCCTAAGCGTTCACATGGGAGGCACAGCCGAATTTCGTTGCCTTGTGACGAGCAACGGCAGCCCAGTGGGTATGCAAAATATTCTCTGGTACAAAGACGGAAGACAACTGCCGACATCGGGACGCATCGAAGATACCCTGGTGGTGACGCGGGTCAGCCGTGAAAACAAGGGAATGTACCAGTGCGTGGTTCGTCGGCCGGAGGGCGACACCTTCCAGGCAACGGCCGAACTTCAACTCGGAGGTAAATATGCACCCAATACTTGAATCTCTGTGTGAACGTTAGGTAGTCCGAGTCCATTAAAGTGCGGTTTCATCCTTGCTGCTAAGTGACGAGCGAATTAGTGAGGATTTCAATAGAGATCTCTCTATCCTGAGACTGGCCATAATTCAGCACAAAACAGCTGTGATGACGATGATGATGATGAAGCTGCTTGCTGCCGACGAAAGAAGCAACGAGCGTCGAGATGCTATAACCCACAATAGCAAGCAATTTATTGCAAATCCCTAAATAATAAGGCCTGTCGGTTTCAATATTCTCCTCATTCATCACACTCAACATGAATGCCGAAACGCCATCAGAGCTCACACCTCGTTTGATCCTGCTCGGTCGGCAGCTGTCGGGGATCCGGCACTGACAGTGAACCATGATACTGGCTGTCGGTCGTCGATGGATGCGGATAAGGCGCATTATGTAAGCTCTGGCAGAAATTAACATTTGATAAGGGATGTGCAGGGCGATTTGGGTTGTCTAAGGCCGGCAACAAAAATCACAAGAAATCAAATTTCCCAATCAAATCAAGTTATGAATGGACGGGGAGGAGAGGAAGGATGTGTGTTTTGTTTTTCTTTCTTTTTCACTTTGCACTCCACTGGATAAACTGACTGGTATTACCGAGATAAAGGTAGCAGAAGCAGTGAGAGTTTCTGAGTGTCTCCGTACGAGACGTAGGTTGGTATGAGTTTCAATGTCTGACCTCGTTTGACTCCTTCTGTTGTCTGTCAGATTGCAGGACGACTATAGGAGGAGAGAACAAAAATTCAGATTTCTATTTCCTGTTGATTTTCCGCAGGGAGGAATTTCCAGAGAAGTTTCGGAATGTTCACACGTGCGAAGGGACATGGTGGTGACACGGTTGGAAGAACAAGGATATACCTGGGGGAATCTTATCGATTTTTTTTTGTTTTCCATCGGAAATTATCATTTGCTGGGATTTTTGTCCAATGTCTGGCAGGAGGACTATGAGACTGCACAAAAAACTAAGAGTACTGTGCGGCGCAGCGAGTTGTGGTGCTTTTAGGTATATATCCGGCGGCCGTCATCAGTTGGAAGTGGATGTGGGTATTGAGAAGAGGGTACATATTTTCCAGGGTGATGTTTTTTGGAAACCAAAATATTGTCGAATTAACGATTTTCACTTATCAGTGATGGTGGTTTGAAGCTTTGCTTAGTATGCCCATTTCAATTGTGCATGTGGTGGGTGTTCATGCTGGATTCCAGTTTTTATTTCTCATTTTCCATCAGGAGGACAAAGCTGTACTACTATTCATCGACCCAAATTGTGTAACACTCTCGAAACAAATTCTGCAACTATTCCGAATCTACGGACACTAACTCGGGAAGACGCCCTTCTTGGTCAGATACAAAAAAAAATGATTTAAAAAATTCACAATGATTTAAAAATCATGGTAACAGTTTTACCAGTGACTGCCAAAGCACGACCTAGCTCGGCACTGATATGAACTCAATTTGCTTGCCACATCCACCGTGCCCACTCTATTTCACCTATTAGAGCAGGATGCAGGATCTCATTGAAATGGAGATGGATTTTCGCGGATCTCCTGCCATCGGATAATACGCCATAATCAATCTGCCAAGAAGGAAGCGCTGTACCCAATCCGCCGAGAGGTTGCGGCATTCCATCAGCGGCTAGAAGAGCTACATGCCAGGCTCGATAAAAAGGCGGTGAGGTTTCTAAGGCTACGACTTGCCTGTGCCAAAAGTGGGCTTTATAAAGCAACAGGTCTCCAGTAAAAATACGGCTTTTAAAATCCATTCCGCTTGCCGCTTATAGTAGGTGACCTTGTAGATGTATCGACATTTCAAAACCGAGTCTGTTTTACTCATTGTTCAGGAGAGCAGTTTAAAGTTTTTTTTGCTCTATTGACTCTAGTGACTTAAGCTGTTGTTTTTGAAATTTTGGCCACTTTCTTAAAGATGAAAAAAAATTACAAAATAGATTTGGGTACGCTGAATCTAATGGCATCAAAATCTCAATTTCGTCTTAAGTCGACTTAGGCGGTTATGGTTTGTGGCCACTGATTTGTTGCTTTCGAAAGCATGCGGAAAGGGACTCTTATGGAGTGTAGTTTTGTGGCAAGCATTTCTCTCCTTTTTTTTTGTAAATCGGTTGAATGCGAGCGGCCTTACAGGCAGGAAAAATCTACCTAGAGTACAATCAGTCAATGACAGTTGTGTGGCTTCCATTTTGCAGAATTTGGAATAGAATTCTTCATAAATATGGCGTCCAAGCTCTCAGTCTTTTCTTTAACTCTTGTTGCTTGCGATTCGTCTTCTGCGCTTATGGTGGAAAGAAAGAGTAACTGCTGATTGCCTTTGCAGTTTGTCAGTTTTTGTGGTTTGGATGCCGTTTTTTGAAGTTTGGTTGCATCTGCTTCGGAGACTTCTAAAGACTTTTATGCTCCTTATTATTCGTTGCAATGCCTTACTTGCACTCTTTATAGAACCACGCTCAGCTCGGAGCTTTTGTTATGGCGCAATCGGAAATATAAAGTAAATTATTTCGATATTCGGTTACCAGTTCCAACAAACATTTACAGTCAGTCTCCATAAAAAACACATCCAAGATGGCGATTCAGGTTGATATGTAACATGTATCCCTGAGGGCTCCGCTGTTTGAAATAGGTCGAACTATTCTTCGAGTTTTGATTGA
The DNA here is from genome assembly GCA_916610125.1 of Cheilosia vulpina. NCBI lineage: Eukaryota > Metazoa > Arthropoda > Insecta > Diptera > Syrphidae > Cheilosia > Cheilosia vulpina. The sequence goes on from OU744278.1 coordinate 52,332,155, forward strand.
TCATCTGGAAAAAAATGTTGATTGGTAATCTGGAACCCCCCAGGCAGTCTAAAATCTGTTTCCATGCCTCGTCTATTCTGTTAGAAGATCGCAGTCAATTTTTGTTGTAGAAATGGATGTCACCAAGTTGGTTTAATAGTTTCGGCAGTGGGATGGCCTGCTAGTTTCCAGTTAACCCTATCGGACAGAGGATGGAATAATCTAGCATATAACAGCACATAAACTTAGTTCAAGAACGATTCTTAGCTATATAATGTCAAGATTGGCCGGTTCAAACTAATTTTTTCCTCCACATACTCGACCTTCTTGACCAAATAGGCAAAGCTCTTGAATTGAAAAGACTGAAATTGAAGGCTTCTTATATAAGTTATATTCTAAACAACCAACTTCCTGAATTTCACAGTAAAATATCGTTAGTTTGTTTAGAGTCTAAAAAGACTCCAACTCACAAACCTCTTACTGGTCCTGTCTTTTTTTTTCCGAATTCGCACTGTAAGTCTTGCGAGGTTGAGTTTTTATTAAATCCAAGAAAAAACACAGAGCTACCCTGATGTTTGTCTCGCAGTTGTCTGTTTTTTTGGTTAATATCGTGTGTCCTCTGTAATAATTCATATTTTGAACCCTAGGTCATATAGTTTTACTCGAATGGAAATCTATTTAACCTATTTAATTTGCATCATAACTTTTCTGTCCTATCTGTTCTGCTCTGAAAAGTAGTCAAGACAAGTCAACAGAGCCTACCTACAGTATGATAAACGGTCCCATCCCACTGCAAGCCAAGGGAATGGGTCGCTATCTATCAGACTTTATTGCGACCGTTTCTCTGTATATTTAGTTTTGAAAAATTATTTTCACATTAAAGCAACTTAGGTATTTCAATTCCTACTTTTTGCTTCTATTATCGGGAAGGACGTGATTATTTTGCAATCCCAAAAATAAATTTTTAAAATTTTCGTTTCGACACTTTAAGCCTGAGATAAAATAATACGTAGGTACATACATTCGAATACGGCTAGAAACTCTCTTGAATTTTGCAATTACAGTCCACGATGGATACAAATCAAATCTAAAAAAAAAAAATTATTATACCTGAAGTGTTCTTATATGCGAAACCGTATACAAATATCTACAAGAAACAAAGTCTACGGTGTTTCCAGACGGACAATATGAGTGTTTCTTATATCCGTCGTGGACTGTTATTAATTTTCCAACAGCATACTTTGAGTCTTCTTGCTACAAACACGTGAGTGACAGCAGTATATCCGTTTAATCCTGTCCCAAGCCCTCTGTTGCGGGATAAACTTTTTGATATGTTTTATATTGAACGCATACCGTAACCATTTTCCACAAAAAAAAAATAAACGCTAGCTAATTTCTTCGTTAGAAATCTGTCACTTTTATTGAGACAAGAAAATAAATGTCGGCAAGAAAAACCGAGATGCCGGAAACTCGGCGGTTTTGCCAATTGAAGTTGGTTGGGTCTTGCTATATATGAACGATTTTGATAAACGTACTAGATGCACAACATTTTAAGACTGATCGTGCTACACGTTGGTAGATGGCCTTAACACCCTTTATTTCCACTCCTTTGCATAAGAATTGCATTCGGGCAGAAGGACGAAAATTGTGAGGTTAATTTCGTTCCACATTCCTACATCATAATATCAGATTAGTTGGGGACCTAGATCCAGGTATATATCCACCCAAAAAACATAACATTGACTTGTTGTTTCAAAACACTACTAAAATGTTGTAACTAATTGCGTCGGAATTGCAACCCCCTCACTTTTCATCCGATAGTCAAATGAGTACCAGTGAATGTTCGGATTTGAAAATTTGCACACATTTTTTTCCCCACACTGATGATAACTTTTAGTTTAACGAACTCTTCAAAGAAATCCTGATCCATTCATCATTTCCGCCATTGATGCCAATTACACACCGCGCCGTTCATTCAAAGGAAACTTTTTCAATAAATCATTTCAAGAGGACGGGGCATCCGACTTCATCTGTTTAACCCTTTTTGTAGCGCAGGCCATTGACCTTTCACTTGATGCTAAATTCAACATAAACCTACCACAACCTATTCATCAGAGTCAATTAACCAATCGTCCGGCAATTCACGGTTCAGTTAAGAGTTAACAAACTGGTAAAATTGACTAATAGCTCTAGCAATCGACTTCCCCCTTTTGTAAATTTACTTTATACCCACACCCCGTCCGCGGGGTAGTTGAGTAACGACTCTGACTCTTACTGTGTAGGTGTTTAAAATAAATACATACGCGGCAATTGGTGAATGACGGGATTTAGGCTCACTCGTATGTGTCGCACGTTCAAATTGCGATTATACGGATATATATATACAGAGGAAGAGAGGGGGGATTGTAAAATTATTCCTCAAAGGATCCAGACGTGCAAGGATTTATGATGACTTTCAGTTATCTCTCTGAATAGATTTTATTTGTCAGGATATGGAACCGTGGATGAAATTCGTACGTTTGACACATCACAAACGATCGGTACGAAGTGCAATCACTGGAAAAACGTATCGGAACGATTCGGCTCTTTTCATTAAAGTTGAAATTAAATTAAATTTCAGAAGGCATATTCAATTTTCCATAGACGAGCGGAAATTACTATTGTAAACCACTTGTGCGGGTGGGTCTGCATCTGAATGGCTGCATGCGCTTCATGACGGAAATTCAATTTTGGGCGTTCGTTTGGTGCTTACTTAAATTAAGAAAATAACTCTTGTCGCTGAGGGAATGACGCGCCATCTTGGATTTTTAGAATCCCCAAACAAAGAATTAATCCAAGCTCTTATTTTCAAATTATTTCCTTTTACAACATGAATTCGTGATGCATGTTTAAGACGAATAAATTCCGATAGTACGTTCTGACAGCGAACACTTTTGAGTTAGAATACAGAGGGTTGCATAAAAGGTACAGCTTAAGAGTGCAGACCATGTGTATCCGAACAATTAAAAGCGCTCAGCAATAGTAAAGGACCTCAACAAACTTAGAGCGGACGAATCTTGAATCTTGTAGCCCTCAAGCGTATGGCAAGAAATTTCTTCTAAGTCGACGGCAAACTGGTGCCAATACTGAGAAGCTCTTACTGAATACTACGTATATGCCATCTTTGATGTAAACACTGAATAACTTTGACATTTATCAACCAATTGACTCCAGCAAACATGTTTTTTAAACGCCAATTCAGTGCAATTTTAACCATGAATCGCTTCACACAGGAACAATATACTGAAATAATAACGCTGTACAGTGAAAACAGTCGTTCACTTCGAAAAAAAAAATTGTAGTGCCAACAATATTTGTTGGTTAAAATGAACCGAAATATTAAAATTTTTGATTTAAGAATGGAATTGTTGCCAATGATATAAGAAAATAGTTCTGGAGCGTATATTAATCTTTAACTGAAAACGGGGTGGCAAAATTCTGTCCGTCTGTCTGTCCCGAGGCCTACAGCCTAAACGGCTACCCGGATTGCGTTCAAACTTCGGATTTGGAGTTTGGGGGCTTACAGTTCGGGGCCCTTTTTTTTTGCACGGTAATCTCTGTAGGCAAATTGTACTGAACAAAAGTAAAGACGAGAGGTTGGCTATGAATTCTCTTTATTGACTTAACTTTACTTGATACATTCCTATTCTTATATAGTAAGTGCAACTGAAGTGCAAAGAACAATAGGCAACTGTACGGGGTGAGAGTGGAGACATTCGGGTAGATCACGCGGTATGATGTAACATGAACTATGTACAAAACGATTATTTAAATGCGTACAATTATAGTCGTACCAAAATGTTTTCGAACGTGTTATTGATAATAAGCCTACATCTCAATATTAATTGCACTTCTCATATGAAATTTCCACATCAGTTTGATTTATTCGAAAACGGCTCTAAGGACTTCAACCAAAATTAATATTGAAGCTTAGGTAGGTGAGCTTAACATAACTACACACTCAGTTTTGCCGCTAAAAAATGTGATTGACAAAAATTAATTTCTAACGTAATGGCAAACTCAGTTTTTCTCTGTATTATCGTAAAATGGATTTTTGAAAAAAGGCAATTTTGAAAAATACAGTTTTTTTAGTTTACCTAAAAACGGCAAAAACAATTTTGACCAAAATGCAAACTTAGAGTAAAATTGATGTTTTCAAAATTGTTGCGTCCTTAATTTTCAATTCGAATCAGCGAAAACGCTAATTTTAAAAACTCCTCATCTCGAAAATCCTATTTTCGATTTCGATAAAATTTTAAAAACCAATGCTTACATATCGCCGACAATAGCTTGTACTCGGTTTCCAGCTAAATAGTAAAGCAATAGTATTTTTCAAACTTAACATTGCAATATTTAGTGTTCTCTTCGCTTGCTAAATTTTAGAAATACCGCTCTAACGATTTTGATAAAAATACATATTAAAGAAAAAATTAGTATTCGAAATAGAACCCCGTACTTGATTTTTCTCAAAAGATTCGAAAAAATCGATTTTTTTAATTATTTATGTTTCCCGATCTATTTTCACATATATATGCTGTATTTATGTAATAATCTCCCCATTTCCGATAAAAATTAAATAAAAGCTACGCAAAACTTAATTTTAGCAAATATTATCCTTTTGTCAACCTTGCTGAATATGCATTTTAAAAAAAAATGGCAACCACTTCCTTACACAATCAGAAAATCCCACTTCAATTGCACCCCCACACACGTTCATCGGTATATTCGGTTTAAAAACTCACATTGTTAACCCAAACGTGAATTTTATCTAAAACTACATATTCCTTTTACTATATTCTATATTTCCTTTATCTAGCATCGGTTCTCAGATTTTTACCTATCTTTTTAATAATAAGACAACAACCAACCAAACTTTTGAAGAACGAACAAGTTTCGTTCGACCCAGTCGTGCACTTTATTTTTTTTTAAATCTTAAAATTCTTTGTTTTACAATCTTTTTTTGCTGAGTCATTCAATTGGGTTAAATCGTAGCCAAAAAGCAGCGTCTGGCAACACTATTCGTCTTTTGTTTGGTGTCGAATTTTGTTCAGAACGAGACAGTGGCAGATCGTCGACATGCCATTTAAAAACGCTCTCGACGTTCCAATGCCACCGTGCAAATCAAACAACGCACTTTCTGAAACGAACATTTTCTGACATGTGCGGTATAAAAAAATTCAAAGTTTCAGTTATTTTTGTTGGGTTATTTGAAAAGAAAAGTGAACGCCCGCAAGCCTCAGACCATTGACAAGCTGAAGGCAAACATTCGTGGCGAAATCATCGCTCGAAAAAGTGACGAAAGCGCACCTTTTGCTTTGGTCAATAGAGGCCGCCACATGATTGATGTGGCATTCAAATTTGAATCCAAATGAGTTGTAAACATCTCAACACTAGAACTGACTAAGCATTAAAGAATCGACATATTAAGAAGTCTGCGGTGACAAAGACAGAAACAATGACTGCTTCTTTATGATTTTCAAACCAAATAAAATGCTTCCTTCATTCAGTTATGTTCGTTAAGAAGACTGCTTAGCCAACAGAAACGTTAATTACTTCCAGAGAAACTCCACTAGCTGAGCTATACTGCCACTTAACGACAGCGAAACTCCAAGCCTAATCCTCGTTCCATTATAGATCTCGCTAAAGTTGCGTAGCCTCAGAGACCGAAAGAATCTAAAAACCGACACAAAAAAAATTACACCAGCTTAATGCTCTGTGCTGCTGCACTTTTGCCGTGTACAAAGTTTAGCTACTTGTCAAGAAGTTAATTAAAAGTTATTTCGAATTTCATGCCTCGAATGACTCCAACAGATTGCATCGCGCGCGCGTTCCATTACAAACTTTAACAATTTGTCTTTTCAAAGAGAATGCCTTCCACACAAAAAAAAAAAAAGAAGAAGGAATCCATTTTTTTCCACAGCAGCACTTCATTAATCACTTGCAGTTGGACACGGAATATACTCGCATGCACCACTTGCCCAGCGCTTTCTACGTCGGCGGCGCCATCATCATCATCTTTATCATCATCATCCACCACCGACCGACCGACCAACCAGTGCCTATTACAGAAAAGTTAGTTAGCCTCAGTCGAGGAGCGTGTACGTAGCCTTTTCCTGGCTACGGGGCGAATACGCAACTTTAATTGAATTAACTCCATTACTGCGTGCACAAACTCAATTACCAAACGGGAGTGGATAGCGTCGGCCCATCTAGATAGGCGCACGTCAAATGGTTCCCTCAGCTCGTTATCACCCGTTAGAGTTTATCATTGAATTTGTAATTATCGCCGCAGTTGGTATCGCTGCCGCCGTCATCATCATCGAACGTCCTGCCGCCACATCCGACTGTAGCAGTAGTACCCAATCCGCCACTGTAGCAATTATATTTTATACATAAACAAAAAACCAACTATAACACATTTAAACATTCCATTTACAGATGCTCCACCAGTGCTGCTGTACAGCTTCATCGAGCAGACCCTTCAGCCGGGACCGGCAGTTAGTTTGAAATGTTCAGCAGCCGGAAATCCAACACCACAAATTTCATGGACATTGGATGGATTTCCGCTCCCATCGAATGGAAGGTAATTGAACTCGAAATGCACAACACCGCCAGAGATATAGACTCACACAACACACACACACACACGCTCGTCTGTCATTACAATCGAATTTATAGTTGTAGATGCTAAAACAGAAATACACACCCATACACAGGCAGCCGCCTGCAAGTGCAACATGAATGATTGAGAAGGAGAAAGGGCTCCGCATACAAATTCATAACAAATCCGCAATGAGACGTAGAAAAAGAAAAATAATTTTAATTAAAACTTATCCCTGAGTAGAAGTAAACGAGGTAATTAAAAAGTGTAAGTACCTCCATTGCATTGCGCTGGATGCGCTGCCTTGGCATGGCATGACGACAGCGACGTTGGTCGAATAATGTTCGCCATCCGCCAACCCCGCCAGCATGCAAACGGACCACCGGCGGGTTGGGGGAAAAAACTTCTCTGCTGGTCGGTTCGGCTATGCTCTCGCTCCACCTCTCTCTCAGTTTGTGTGTGTGTGTGTGTGTGTGCTTGATTATTCATTCATTTCATTTCATTTTATTTCATTTTGCTAGCTTTAGTCTAGCTTTGGAATCGTTTAAAGAAAAAAGGGAAATACCCAACACCACCCGCTTTTATCCGTCTCTCGCGTTCCGCACTTGTTTGTGCATCGTCGTTGATATCTGTATGTGAATGTATTCCCTCCCAAAGAGAAACAACCCCTTAAAGGAGAGAGCAGCAAAGTCTCCTTGTGTACAGATGATTTTCCGTAACAGATTTTTCATTCACCATCAGCCGTCGGTTATGGTTTTTATTTTTTATGGATGTAGAGTCGAGCAGTTTTTTTATTCACCTTTTTTTTACTTTTTCACTCTCGGCCATTCGTTTTGTTCTATACGTTCGAGCACTTCATTGCAAAAAAAAAAAAAAATCGGTTGGATGGGTATTTTTCAGCTTCGATTGATATCCAAAGCTAAACAAATAAAAATAGTTGACTGTGGAAAGTCGACAGAAACTCTAGGTACCTACATAAAATTTGTTTTTTCTTGCTGCTTGAGTTGTAAGTGCCGGTAAATAGTTGTGCATAGGGTGGCGCAAAAGTCAACAAGGGATTTTGAGAAAAGTCAATTTGTCTTCGCTTTTGTGTGTTTGTACGGCTTCTGTATGGAGTGACGGCAGTTGGAGCGGGATAATTTCTCAATTGTTATGGGGTAAAATGAACACATTGGGGAAATGTTACGTATACGCCCCGGTTGACTGGCCGGTGTTAGTGAATAGACTGGCTTATTGGTTGACTGAGCAGCAGCAACAATAGCTGCGATTGTTTCACTTAAGAGCGAATATAAATGCAAAAGTTTAAGGCTGGCAAAAGTTGTGCATTCGGTTGGTGCTTAGGTTGGAGGACAAAATAGCGAGGCCGTGTTTTAAAAATTGTTTCGATTGTTTCGGTATGGGTTTCATTGTTGCTCACAAAAGCCTGAGGGAACTTTGTTACGCAAATCACATTAGTGGTGTTTCTACATTAAGAAAAGTAACTAAATGAAGCAAACTCGAAAGCCAAGCTCGAATTGGAACCAATGTCAAGTCCAAACGAAGCGCGATTCGAAATGTGATTTTTGGAATGCCACCCCTTCCTCTGCACATCGTATCGGCGTGTGCGATTCATTGCGCGGTACTAACAAAAAATTCTAGTCTCAATTTTAAATTTACAGAAGTTTACAATTGATGAGAACCTTACCTTTCGAGATCACAAGAAAAAGAAAAAAGAAAAACAGATTATATTCAGAATTAAATAATATTTTTATTCGTGTGCGCTTCGTGCGGAGGTAAAGAAAGAACTGAACATTTATTCGAAAAAGGAAAGATACAGAAAAAGAATAAGAGGTAGATGCATGTACACATACACGGATGCAAAAAAGGGATTTACAAACACATTGGAATTATCAACACCCTTCCTCAATGTGAACCTCTATAAATATTTAATTACATTTAACATTAATTAATTTAAACTCATTAATTTTACAAAATGACAATGCTTCTGTTTCGACAGATTTTTAGTGAGTACATCGGCTATCATGTTATTTGTTGAAACGTATTTCAGCTCGATGTCGCCATTTTGAATTACCTCTCGAACGAAATGGTGCCTGATGTCAATATGCTTTGACCTGGCATGGTAAACAGGATTTTTAGCCAGATTTTGTGCGCTGAGATTGTCACCATATAAGGTTGTCGGTGAACGGGAATCACCACAGCCGATCTCAATGATGAAACGCCTTAGATGCAGCGCCTCTTTTGTAGCTGAAGATAAAGCCATATACTCGGCCTCTGTGCTGCTCAAAGCCACACAATTCTGTTTTTCAGATTTCCACGAAATAGGGCCGCCTGCTAAGAAAAACACAAAGCCTGTGTATGATCTGCGATTGCTCACATCACCACCCCAGTCCGCGTCCACGTAACCTTCAAGCGCCTGGCCACAAGCACGATAGTTTAGCTTCATGTCTATCGTTGATGCTAGATAACGCAGTACATGCTTCACAGCTGTGACATGTTCTCTATGCGGGTTGTTGTTTCTTTGCGCCAACTTGACAACTGAATGGTATATATCGGGCCTCGACGTCAAGGCTAACCACATCAACTCACCAATAGTTGATTGATACGCTCGCGGATCTTCACTCACGCAACTTTCGCTATCACACGCCACTTGGAAACCTGCATCCAATGGCGTTGCTGCAGACCTGCACTGTTGCATGCTGTGGCGCTGTAACATATCCTTTATATACAGCATCTGGTTCATCGAGATATCGCCTACGTCGCCAGCACGCTCAATTTGCATGCCCAAAAACATCTGCAATGGACCCTTGTCGACACACTCGAATTTCATTGCAATCATTGACTTGATTTTTAAAAGGTCTGTCTCGTTCTGGCATGCTATAAGTAAATCATCTACGTAAATTAGTATCAAACAAAGATTACCTTTCATATCTTGCTTATATAGACAAGGCTCGTTTTGGCATGGAGTAAACCCAATATCGCATAGTGTTGCGCTCAACTTAGAATTCCATTCTCTTCCGGCTTGTTTCAATCCATATATCGCTTTGTTGAGTTTTAACACCTTCTGTCCACACGAATTGTCTGCGTACCCCTCAGGCTGCTTCATGTAAACCTCATCGTTTAAGTCACTATTGAGATATGCCGTGCAAACGTCCATTTGGTGTAGATAAAGCTTCATCTCAACAGATAGAGCCAAAATCATACGTATCGATTCATACCGACACACAGGCGAGAATGTTTCTGTATAGTTAACACCAAATTTCTGCGAGCAGCCCTTTGCTACCAGACGTGACTTGTAGCGTTCAACAACGCCACTGCTGTCCCTCTTGATGGTGTATACCCACTTGCAACCAATCGCCTGTTGGCCCTTGGGTAGATCTGCCAATGTCCATGTGCCATTTGCCACCAACGCTTGATATTCTTTGTCCATGGCCGCCTTCCAATATGAAGCGTGTTTACAGCTGTTTGCTTCATCGAAAGACTGCGGCAACGGAAGCTCGTCTACATGCATCGCGTTCAAAACATTGTATACCTTTTTCGGACGCCCTGGCTTTCCTGTTCGAACCAACTTTGGCCTACCTGGACCGATTTTTATAATCACTTCCTCTGGCTGCTTCGGCTCTTCTGCGCTGGCGTAGTCTTCGCTCACGGACTCGCTGTCGCTGATGGATCTTCCTTCATCCTGCGTGTCGTCATCACATTTCAATTTAGGCTGCGCCATACCCGCTGGTGAGTTTTCTACTGGTATGTCAAATGTTATCTGGTCGCACATTTGTCCTTCGCCACAATGTTCATCAAACAAAACATCGCGCTTTTCAATAACTTGATGTTTTTCTTTATCGTACAGTCTATATGCTTTCGACACTAACGAGTATCCCACCAGACGATACTCCTTGCCCTTTGCTTGAAATTTACTGTGACGAGTTTTATCTAAGCCAACGGCTACTGAACCAAAAATACGCATATTTTGCACATTGGGCTTTCTGCCACTCCAAGCCTCAAAAGGAGTCATACCAACTAAGGCTGCAGTTGGTGATCTATTACGTATATAGGACGCTGTTTGTACTGCCTCTGCCCATAAAAACTCTGGCATATTAGAGTGCACTAGCATACACCTAGCCATCTCAACAATAGTACGATTTGCCCTTTCCGCCACGCCATTCTGTTGTGGGCTGTACGGAACCGTAAGTTGACGTACTATGCCATTCTGTTGCAAAAATTCATCAAACCGCTTGTTTATGTACTCACGTCCGTTGTCGCTACGTATTGCCTTTATTTTGCACCCGGTCTGCCGCTCTGCCATATTCTTAAACAAAAGAAACTTTTCATATACCTCATCCTTTGTTTTAAGGAAATATGTAAATATGCGTCGAGACATGTCATCGATGAAAGTCAGGAAATACAACGACCCACCAAGAGACCGCTTCTCGAACGGCCCACATACATCTGTATGTACGAGTTCTAATTGTCGCTTTGCTCGATTTTCTGATGCGGATGGAAACGGTTGTGTGTGTATCTTACTTTTCATGCATGTCCTACACTGTAGACAGTCTGAGAAATCAACGTTGTCTATACCAAGCACCATCCTTTTTTTTTTAAGATTCATCAAACTGGTTATATTTAAATGACCGTATCGATTATGCCACACTTCAGCGCTAGACTGCGTCGCACCAAAACATAAGTTGCGTTTGCCTTCGAACACAAAAAGTTTATTTCTTTTCTGCGCTCTCAATATCTGCGCACCTTGTTGACTTACAAGCGCATTCTTGTTGTCAAACAACACCGTGCAACCCCGTTCAACGGCGCGACTGACCGACACAAAGTTACCCCTCACACCAGGAACATACAAAACGTTTTCCAACTTTAACTCGCACAAATCGGTTCGAAGTATGACGTCTCCTCTGCCTTCTGCTCGTATTGTTTTGTTGTCCGCTAACACTACATCCTCTGTCTGTGAAACGTAATTCGTAAAAAGGCCACGTTCACAACACATATGCATAGTTGCCCCGCTATCCAGGCACCAGCTTGAACTTTCCATGTCGTAGTTATCTGCAGCTGCAAGAAGGGTAAACGATCGTTGTTGTTGAGTTTTCGGCGGTTCTCTTTCTTCTTTAGATTTGTTTTTGCATTGATTCTTGTAGTGGCCACGCTGCCCACATTTGAAACATATAATTTCCCGTTTTTCTTTTTTACGTGTCGTCTTTGTGTTCACAAGAAATGCCTTCTGCTCGTTGCTATGTGTTGGTTTTTCTTCGTTCTCTCTTCGCTCTCCCACCTCCAACAACTTTATCTTTAATATTTCAAGGGAAGGCAAACTGTCGCGCGTTTCCATCGCCATGACGAAATTCTCGTATTGCTTTGGCAAACTTGATAGCAGTATTATTACCACTAGTTCGTCGCTTAGCTTAATATCCACTTCAGCTAGTTTGTCAATCGTCGAACAAAATGAATTGATATAGCTGGACATAGCTTCTCCATCTGCCATCTGCAAACCAAGCAACTTTTTGTATAGCGATACTTTTCTTACCGGTCCACTCGGTTGATAGACATCCTTGAGCTTTTTCCAAGCACTCGCTGCAGTTTTGCTTTGCTTCAGGTAACATAATTGTGATGGCTTCACGCTCAAAGTAATAATTGCCAACGCCTTTTCATCAATTAAATCCCACTGCGCCGTTTCTGTCACCGGCCGCACTCCTTCTATCACCTTCCACACCTCTGCGTGCACCAACACGCTGCGCATCTGAATGCTCCAGGTGTCATAGTTTCCGTCATCTAACTTCTCGATCTGATACATGGAAGTCATGATCACAGCGCACAATCCGTAATAACCGCGTAACTCGCGAAATCTTTTTTGTTAAATAAAATACTTTAAACACTCTTGTGAATCTCGCCCTGGGCCCATAACCTGATGAGAACCTTACCTTTCGAGATCACAAGAAAAAGAAAAAAGAAAAACAGATTATATTCAGAATTAAATAATATTTTTATTCGTGTGCGCTTCGTGCGGAGGTAAAGAAAGAACTGAACATTTATTCGAAAAAGGAAAGATACAGAAAAAGAATAAGAGGTAGATGCATGTACACATACACGGATGCACGGATTACAAACACATTGGAATTATCAACAACAATTACAAAATTTTTCTGAAAATTTTTCTATTTTGAACAGTAAAATTTAAAATAGAAACTAAAAATGTTCATTGGAAAGGCTCATTATATTTAAAGGTGTTTACTCAACCTTGAATTTCGAATAAATTTCGTAGAATTTTTTTTTCAAGTATGATGTTTCGTAAATCGCATGAGTGCGTCACCCTATATAAGGCTTTTCCGACATCAAATGGTTCTGTTCCTTTCTGGAACACCAACCCCGTTTACGGTGGTGATGTCACAACTAGGAATATGGCTCTAGAGTTCGTCTCTGAAGACAGCACCATGGCTGACTTTGAGATCGATTCAAATACAGAGAGCATCGTCTTGAATTTTGTTTGGCTTTTTCCAACATCTGTCATAAGATCAACTGACTAAAACCACATTAGAAAGTACCTATCAAGTTATTGACATTCGGCCTCACGCGTCCATATTGTAAAGGGAGTCCCATGATTTGCGAAAAATTCGAATTCAGCACCATTTAATAGTACAGTAATGCATAAAGAAAAAATATAACAATGTGACAGCTGACAGTTTGGGGTTAGTAAAAATGGAGCGTTATATGAAAGAACAACTCATTTTCATTGTTGAGCAATAATTTAAAAATAATGAAGGTTTGTCAGCTACAATCCGCAATTTCTTCTTCAGTGATGAAGCTCATTTTCATCTTGATTGCTTTTTTAATCGCCAAAATTGTCGCATTTGGTGTTCAGAAAATGCACGAGTATTTGTTGAGAAACAAATGCGTCCACATCGCTTGACTGTTTGGTGCGGATTTTGGAAGTCACAATTACAATTCTGTGGTCACAGAGAAAAACCGCTAAAGTTTGTTTTACTCAGACGTGTGCCTCTATAGACATAGGCTCTTATTTCAGACAAATCGATCTAAGATTCGATTCAGTGTACTTTCATCTGCACAAATTCTACAAATGAGTTGGTCCCGGTATCCTTCTAAACCAGCCTTCAGAATCTTATCAATAATGGCGCGTTTCATACAGTACATCATCCTCTTTCATCTTTACAAGGTTCAGTTCAGGCTTGAAACTCTTCGCACGCTCATTTTACCACTCATATCTCTATTTGTCGACTCAGCAGCACGTTCTGGTAGATATATATGGGTTCTTGAAACATACCACTTGAAAGGCGACATTTTTCATAGCTTCGTGGCACGCGGCAAAAGTTTTGATAGTTTTTAAATATAGAAGCGGTTTGAATTTCCTCACAGTATATTTTATGGCGCAGTGGCCTAGTTAGTGTGTTGGATTATTAATCGAGGGGTCCCAGGTTTGATTGCCGAAAACATCTGACAAACATCCTATAGTATAACTGTCACGAAAGAGCTTCCCGATGCCGTTTGGACTCGGCCAAAAATTGTAGACCCCTTTCATTCATCCCAAAATATGAAATAAACTCACACAAAACGAATGGTTGTGAGGAGTTCTGAAGATGGCCCCATTTTTTTGTCCGTTTAATTTTTTCCTACACTGTTCATATAAAATATATCACTCAAACAGTTTGTAGGATATACTGATGCGCCAAAACATGAAAAAATACTGTTTAAATACTTGGTGAAAACATTACAAATTGGTTCGTTAATTTTATGCATCCGCTGTTGTAAAAAAAATCTTTTGGATCACCCTGTGAACATTTAAATAGCCGCAGAACTTTTTTTTACAAGATTCGTAAGAGTTTTTAAAGTACTTCAAGTTTTGCTTTAATTCTGAATTGTTCTAATCAAGCTTTTTTGATTAGTTTATATTAAAGACAAAACGAATGCTTCAAATATTTTAATTTTAATCTTTAATTTTCTATGAAGCTAATCTAACCTCTTGGGTGTACAATTAATGATAAAAAAGAAAAAAGGAAAGAACAAAGAATTCAGCAAAATTACTTTTTAGAGAACAATGTGCTTCTATCTAATGACAAGTTCAAAGTTTGACATTTGTAAATAGAATCGATAACTACGATAACTAGCGGACATCCTTGTGTAGACATTTTGTAATTCACAATGTAAACAGTTCAATTTTAAATAAAGAAAGTGTCAATACATAGTTTTATAATATTTGGTTGTCGATGTGCTTAAACAAATTCCTTTCACTGTTAATTGATTTTTTAAAGAAAATCGTACTTGTCATAACTTTTGAACGCATGAAGTTCAAAAGTTATGATTTTTGCACCCTAAGCAGTCATTTTGGACCACAGTGTGACGTCTAGCAGTGGAGCTCCCTAGTATTTATTGCTTATATGCAATACCACAGTAAGCATCCGTTCATCGACTTCATATATAAGGACGTCCTCTAAGCTTGATAGACTTGGAACTAAACTTACTCTAAAGGTTTACCCTTTTGTGCCTCACGTTTGTTTTCAGATTCCGAATGCATGTCCATTGTTAATTCACTATAAAAAAAAAAACCGTGGCAGTGCGAGAGTGCCGACAGAAGTGAAAACTCAAACAATTACATGTGTATTTTTTGAACCGTCAGGAAATATTTTATTGTGCAGGAAATACTTTTAAATGAAGTGTTTTTTATCCATTATAATAAACTCTTACAAAAAATGTCAACTAAGGCTTTTCCATGCCTTTTAGGCATTATTTCAGTAGCTAAGGCTTTAGGCTTGTTTTTTTTTTCAAAAAGGCATCTTTTTCTATTTTAAATATGTATGTTTTTATTTTTTTTAATTCAATATACTGACTTTTTAATTTCTTAAACATTCTTAAAAAATCTTACCCAAAAAATGATATGTAAACTTGGTTTTAAAGAATGTGTTTCCACCTTTAAACTCTGCCCATTTTCCAAACACTTTATCTGTCATTCTTTAAAAATAATTCCAGCGTCCACTTCTAGTCAGTAGAATGAAATTGGAAACAAATTTGAAAGCTGTTTGTTGTATAAATTAAAACTGTTTTTAAATATTTGTTTTTATATTTGTGTTTTGTTTTTTGATTCATTGATCCACCAAAGGCATCTTTTTTTTTCAAGTCACGAATTTGTTCTTCAAAAGTGGTTGGCAACGCGAACATTGGTGTCGTAGCAAAAGATAATGGAATACAGAGATATATAGCTTTCCAGTGGAAAGGCGGCTGCCTACAAGCTTGTTTTCCCGAAAAATTCATGAAGTCACGCACATATGCTCCTTTTTTTTCTAGCATATGTGAGTTCATAAACTGGACTGTAATGCAAGAATTGTCTATTCCGAAATGTGTATTTCACTATTTTTTTTTATTTTAATCGAAGCCTTAACAAAAACCAAACAAGTTTAATACCAAACACAAAACAATTGCACAGCGCGATGCCCATAAAAGCAAGAGAAATGTTGGCCGGCCATTAGCAATATTCTTTTTTGTAGCCAGAAAACTGGACTCTAAATTCTAACTACACTCAGCTATTGTCCAGCCTATGGGAATACACGGCCATTCAATGTAGCACTCCAATACTGCATATACTGCCTGTTCCCCATGAGACAGAGCACAAATAAAACTAAAAACCCCATTCGTATGTAAAAACAAGCTACACTCACGCCGTGGCGCACACAACTGGAATCCCAATTAGCCCAGTAAAACCTGCAACCGTCCTAAATGAATCTTCTCCAACCATACCCAGCATCAAATTAATCTAAGTACGTCCCTTATCTCCTACATAATACATTCGTTCACACTTTGATGTGAATAAACAAAAACCAACCACCAACGTCCCAGTTCCAGTTCCAGGAATTTTACATTCTCATCTTCAAAATGAAGAGAATTTATTTCCCTCAACAAACATGATGGTGGCTCATCTAATTTCTACCTGCTAAGGGGATTCCCCAACCACCATCATGCTAGCCATTCATCTCTTCCACTATCAAAATAACTTACAAGAAATACGGCATTTCCCTCACGTAAAAAGGGAAAATCTCAAAACACCAGCTTATCGCGTGATGAGCACAACCAGCGCACAAGGAAAACACGAAAAACTAATAAAAATAAAAAAAGAAAAAATATTATAAAAAATTTGTGAAAGAAGCAACGCACCACGAGTGGAGGAGTATCCCTGCCAAGAGAACTGAAAAAAACATTCAAAGGAATCTCCTGAAAGATTCATACACCGCATGGGTAAAAAGCAGTTAAGTAACAGTTTGAAAAATATATGCAAGTCCTCAACAAAAAAAAAATGGAAAAGCAAGTGTATACAAGAAACAGGAAAAACGGTGCCACAACGTACAATCACAACACCACCTAAAGTGTACGTACGTCCTGGCGGACGTTTCCCGCCATTTTCCACTTTCGTTTGTTTTATGCATGAGCGACAAATTGAATATTCTTGCCGCAGATGAAGGATATGTGCACGAGTACGAATTCCGAGTACAAGAACGTTTGCGTTTACCCACATTCATCCCACATATCCTTTCTTTTTGCTGTCATCTTTCTTTTTCACTGTCACCGCAAATATGTGGGCATGCAAGTTCACAAACAAAAATGATATCCTACCAGCAGCAACGAGAAGCAACGGGGGAAAAAATGGGCACAGAACAAACACCAATTGGAATCTCCTTCGAAGGAACTGAATTATTGTTTAAGGACATTTGTCACACACGATGTAGTGGTATGCCTTTGTGTGATGTCTTGTAACACCAGTGGGGAAAAATAATATATATTGGCAACAATTCCATGGAAATTTGTCAAATGAAAGCAGGTTTGGTGCGCGGAGCGGGAGGAGAGTTGTTCGTTTATTTGGGATGACAAGTTGAATTTATTGGACACTTTGCGGTGGTGCTTGCTTCCAGATGTGTAAGATAAGGATATATGGACAGTAATCAGAAGTAGGGTCTGTTGTCACCAATCATAGTCTTGGGCATTGCATGATCTTCAATTTTCGTCTAATGGACACTGTTGTCCCCCAAAACGGCACATAGTCGGAGGAACGATTATATTTTCATGCCGTCCCAAGTGTACACATTTTGTACTTCCTTCAACTTTTCCAAACGACTGTGTTCTCCGTAATGACGTGTACATTTCATAAAAACTAAAGTTCTTATACACGAGTTGCGAATAAAAGTTCTGTAATGCGAAGTGAAGATGGTAATCAGACTCAAGTTGGCTTCAAATGTTCAGATACTTAAAATTGGCAGTGCTTCACTCTGTAAACACAGCCTAATGGCGGGATCATTAAGGAACTTTGTAGCTGCACGAAAGTCTGCCTGTCAGATTGAATATTTCCAAGTAACAATTCGAACGAGTAACAGTGCTCAAAGTGCACTTTTGAACATTTTAACTCGCGTCATGGGGCGACGTGCGAATTGCGGCAAAAATATGACTTGTGTGCATATTCGGAAAGTTGGCGCACGTGTTGAATTTTTCATTTGGGGGTTACCAGTTTTATTGACACTTAGTTGGAAAAGGCAATTTGCATCAGACTTCCAACAATGATGCGAACAGTTAAAAAAAATTCCACTGTAGATAGTTTTGGACGGTCATCGGTCATTGGGAAAAAGCTGATTCATCGGATTTAGCAGAGCAAGCGCCTCGGGATGTGCTGACTTTTTGGTTTGTAAGCTAATTCTGGTAGTGACATTAAGTGGACGATTCGCATTGTGAAGTTTTGTGGTCACGAAGTTAATTTATTGACCTGTCGTCATTGTAACGTCACATATACGAAGGATCTTCTGTTTGTGTCGCTATAAGACCGCTAATAACTCGAACTTTACCTTACCCTTACCTTAACCTTTTCCATTTTATAGACAGACGTTTTCAGGTTTTGATACGTGAGCACTTGTTACTGTACAAATCGGGTGCAGGTGTCATATCCAATGTTCTCTGGTTTATTTTGTTTAAAATTATATTTTCAAATTGTGAAATTTAAATTGTAATTGTGAAAAGGCAGACTTGGATAAATTTACAGGTGTAGTCAAGCTACATTCAGTCGTCCCAGCGTTGCCAGGCGGTCAAAATATTTCCCCCCAAATAATAATATGAAAATTTGGTCATTTTTTCCAAAAAAAATAATGACAAAAAGTTGGAGGATTTTTTAACATGTTTTATGTACGTCTTCAAATTGGAAATTTCGAATTTAAAACACGAACATGTAAGTTTGGTTTTTCGAATGCGAAATTGTGCGGCAAATAAATACAACGAAAAATGTAAACGCATGTTGCATTTTGAAATTTACACAGCCCTTTGATGAAATTATCATCTAAACATTTACAGATGAGGTTGGTGCTTAAAACTATACCTAACCTAATGAAACTGTAATTTGTTTGAAAGACTTGTTTCGTAAAAGAGAATAGATAGAGATATTAGAATAAATAATTTTCATTTGCAAATATAGCTTTGGGGGGATCGATCGATTATTTAACAGGGCGCTCATTGCTAAAATTAAAAGTTTGAGAGCTTAATCCAGTTCATTTTCCAAAAATATAATGAGAGCTGACAACTGTCAAAAAAATCGAGCAGAATATAACGTATTTTGGTGATCAAAGTTTCAAAAACGATATCGGTTACACGATCGTTGATATACGGAATCTGCCCCCAGCATTTTAGAATGCACACATTTTAGGGTTACCAAAAAGGATATTATAAAGAAATACAAATAAAATAGAATTTTAGAAAAAGCCACAAAAGCCACAAAAGCCCCCCCCCCCCCCGTGGACCAAAAAAAAACCTACATCTGGGGAAAACCCTTAAACTGGCAACTCTGAGTCGCCCAGCCATTGTTAGGTAACAGTTGACAGGATGGTGGAGTTTCTTTTTAACAAGAGACTGCGGAAAATGCTTTCCTAGCTACCTATAAGAGAAAAACGGAACCTAATCCGAATGCACAGAAAATGTTCTGACAGCTCTGGTGAAAATAACATTTTTCTGAAATGCAAATGTAAACAGTGACCACAAGTTGAAGAAGAAATAAATTGCATAGTTACAATTACACATGCCACTTTTCGTGTCAAATTTTGACATGCACACGTCATTATGACGTAAATATTTGTCCTAGATTTGTCACAACCTGTGATCGCATGTCAATTGTCTGGTTACACAGGCTGTCCTGGTCGCAGCACATTTTCACAAAAGACACACGACTGACCACCGAATGGCCGAATTTTTGTGATGTCAGAAAGTTAAAGTTATTCAGCAAACAATAAACAAAGAAAAACTGTCAAAAAAATTATTTCAAATTCAATTTTCTAATTTTGTTCGTGTTTCGGTGAGTTTTTGATATTTTTATGAAGTTTATGCAATGAAAAATAGTTTTATTCTTGGCAGGTATGGCAAAAAAACAGAAAGAACAACAAAAAACTAGTGTTGGACACCTAATGTCAAAGTCGACAAAAATGTCACACTAAATCACTTAAAGTTCGGTGGAGACGCCTTTCGTGATTTATAAATCACATTAGCTAAATTACGTTGGTGTGAACATAGTATTATTGTAGCTTATTTCTTAAACCGGAAAACAAAATTTGTTTTTCTATTCACTCTTTTAATTCTTGGATATGAAAACCGCACCAAACAGTGACTTTTTGCGGATGAAGTGCTGCTTCATGAAGCACATGAGGGTTCTCACCCGTCCAGTAGCTCATATTTTGCTTATGGACGAATCCGTTCAACCAAAATTACAAATTATTAATTTAACGGCCGAAATTTGGCTTTAACGCTCTTAAAGTTGCGACCACTGATTTGGAATTTCGGTAGTTAATTTGAATTATTTTTAAACGTTGTTAATTCGTGTAGTTCACCATAATGAAAATGTTGATTTTACTGAATATTTTTACATTGAAAGTTCGGTCATCGGCTTAAGGGTGCGTTCAGAACAGAAAGTTTGAAGTTGTCAAGTCGCTAATGAAATACCCTTTCAAATTCCTTTTGGATGAAACTCGATAACCGCTGGGCCGATTTTCATGATTCTTTTTTTATTCATTGCTTATTTTCTTTATTCTACGTATTGCTGTGTTTCAGGTTTAGGCAGAACGGTAATTCTCGAAAAACGATTAATTCGCATTTTTCGCACCTTACGATAGATGGCGTTGGGGTGTCAACATCTGACAGTTGATGTAGTGAGCAAAGCAGATATATGCCGGATCCTGCTTGTGTTCAATAAAATTAAAATTATTGTTGCAAAAACATGGTTTTTAGCTGGTATTATTTTCAGTCACGGAATTTCTTACAAAAGAGAGAGTTTAATTTTATATTACAAATAGGCAGGAAAAATACATTTAACTCAAAAAAACTAAAAAATAATATATAATATAAACAATATATTTTTTTTGATACTTCATACAGTCAAGCATTTTTTTTCAGTCTCGCATTTTACTTTTTTAAATTCTGGCAACACTGTTTGTGGGTCCAGTTTGGCCACATCATTCAGAAGTTACACGAACCTTGGTATGGCTCTATAGCAAAAACGAAAACTTCTCCAGTTTCAACCCAAGCGATTTAATGCGACAAAAAGTGATTGGAAATGATTGAAAATCGTTCAGCATATATTCTTGTAACTCGCAGCAGTTGCATGTGCTCTGAAACTATAAACTGGCGAAATGACATGTCATTCAATCCAAAAGAACTTCCATCCTCTGCGGTTCAAAAACGGTCGCTTCCTCGACCAAAAGCAATGAAATTACATCTCCCAAAGAACTTCAAAATTAATCATAACCGAGCCGGAGTACACCCAGAACCGCATTGAAATCACATTAACTACAATTGAGTGCTCAAATCGAATAAATGTCAAGTTCTCAAAACTTGTTAGCTCTTATATAGCAATAGCAGGCAGCCAGAGCCAGTCGAGCCTGGGATGCCATTGCCAGCGGATATACTGAGAACTTTCTAATGGAGAGCACACACCGTAGACGACGACGACGACGCACGCCGACGTTTATTATTTCCTCTTTCAGCCATCGTAGTTGTCAATATTTTGCACAAAGTTTCCTGCAAAACTTATGCGGACGACACATATGTGATGCGTTCTTGTTCCGTATTATATGGACCACGAGCATACAACGGAAAATAAAGTTTCCGCATCGGAAAGGTGTCTCAAAAGTGTTTACAAATCTAACCATCCAAAAAGGGAACAGTCTCCGATATGTTTACGGAAAGTTTTCCCATTTACGATGTGTCCTCAAATTGAATACACTTCACAAGACAAATGTTTTCCAAATGAGTGCGATAAATCTTCTCAGGCAACCGTTCTGCGGTTATGGCTGGGTGGTTCGATGACAACGTCAGCGGAAATATATTTGACAATTCCCAGTTC
Source organism: Cheilosia vulpina (assembly GCA_916610125.1). Classification (NCBI taxonomy): domain Eukaryota; kingdom Metazoa; phylum Arthropoda; class Insecta; order Diptera; family Syrphidae; genus Cheilosia; species Cheilosia vulpina. The sequence continues at coordinate 52,354,132 of OU744278.1, forward strand.
CAGTGGATTCAATCTAGACAGCACAAAGCTTCATGGATGCTAATTTAAGCAACAAGAATTGAATACAAAAAAAAAGAACAAAAACTGCTTCGGAAAGAACTGATTCTGCCGGACATATTCGTACGGTATACTGGGTGCCCTTTTTGTGGTTAGACAAACTTTTACAAGTTTTCATTAAATTGCGTTTCGAATCGATTTTCGAGATAAAGTTTCCGACAAAGTTTATGTTATTGGACAAGTTATATCCGACAATCTTCCCCTTAAGCGGATCTCCGATGCAGAGGGATGGGATCAACATAATCAACTAATGCTTTGTGTGTAGTGTGATTAGAAATTGTTTATGTTGGAATTTTGTAAATAATTCCCGGGAATGGGCCGATTGGCCCTTGGATTTTTAATTGCCTGCTGTGTGCAAGCGGGATAATCTTTTTTTTATTTTTAAAATTATTTATTAGGATCGTTTGAAAGATAGAAAGGATATTTATTCTGTTGCGGATATGGCAGTAAAATTGAATTTATGGCTGAAAATATCCGGGCAGAGATTTGCTGAGTTTTTAAGTACTTCGTAGGCAAATCTTGATTTAATATTTAATGGTAGCGGGCGTGGTTTTGTAGACTGACAGGCATTAGGATAAATTTATGATTTATTGCATACATTATATACGGATAAGTATTCGATTTGAGGGTTGGTTAAAGTGGCGCCCGACGCGAGGCACAGGTTTCCTTAATGTAGATGCGAATTTTTAAATACATTCCGCTAGGAAGGTATCGAAATAAAGCGGTTCCTATAGACTGATGTGTGCGAGTTTCATTCTGTAGCCCTGCAGTGAGCGAGTGATTAAATGACTTCGCTCTGCCTATAACAAAATCGACCCAGTTTCCGGTTAGGTCCTGTTTTACATAAAAAATGTTAACATCTTAGTCTTGGACACGTAATGAGGAAGAGCAAAAATCAACTCGTCCAACTACCTTCCTTCCTTTTGTACAGAAGTCAGTACTATTTGACTTTTCCGAGTACGCAAGTACCACTTCCCAATTTTGAGTACTACTTTTAATACTATTTCTAATTTTTAAAATGGTTTCCTTATAACTTTGACATTTATAAGCCTCACGATTCAATGGAAAGTACCTATTTCTCTTTTTGCGGAACAAAATATATATTTTTTATGGTCATGCACTTAAATAAAAATTAGTCGTTTTTGTATTTTTCAGTACTATTTTGTTTTACTTTTTAGTACCATTGAGAAAAGTCGAGTTTTATCACTGGCTGCAGGAAAAAAGAAGTTTGGGAAGGCAGAGGCTAACAAACTTGAGAGAATGGCTTAATCTTTCAACAATGGAAATCTTCAGAGGAGCGACTTATAAACAAACATCAGCATCGATGGTTTTCAACCTCCAGAAGAAAAATATCTGAAGGCCTTATTTTCACGCCGAGTGGCCACAGCTGTTGCGTTAATTTATTTTTTTGGATCTTGTCGACCCATTTTGTCTTTAAGCTTATTTTTTTGTGATAACTTCACACGGTTATTCTGTTTGATTTGTTCAGAACATTTGTTTAGACGGTCGACGTTTAAAACTGTACTTCTTGAGTCTCCATTAATTTCTCCTTCGAATTTTGTTAGTTCGGACTTCAAATCAAAAATGTTATCGACATCTGAATGTGTGTCTCACTCATCATAATCTGAATGATCTGTGAAGACAGTGAGGCCAGACAAGAGTCACATAGGCTGGAATCGATTTTAACCTGGTAACAACCGCACGCTTTCACTTTTAATTCACTGGCCATCAAGCGTTATTTTAGGCTTGTTAGACTTTAAAAGAGATAATCTATTCGTTGGCCTGATAGACAATTGAAAAGGTATGGAATACGACAGACGTCAGCCCACAATGAACCTAATTACGACTTTTACGGGTTAGTTCAATGGAAAGATGCTTTTTCCCAGAGCCAACTCCCGACTCAAAAGCTGAAAAGTGGTATAAGCGCCTATCCAATAACACAACTAACACACGTCGACAGATTATAATCTTGACGCCTGTCACATTTCAAATTCGCTTCCTGGAAACAAACTTCAAGAGAACTATAACCACAACAAAGTGCAGAGCTTAAATTCTTCTGCAAGGATCTCGGGCGCTGTTAAAACCTTATCCACACTGTAAGCAGTTTAAAGCAGAAAAGCACTCAACCTTTGCCAAGAGTTTCTTTCAAAGAAAACGACTTGTGCCCCGCAACGCTTCTAACTTGTGCGTGTATCATAATCGTATTACAATCAACAACTTCTAAGAAGCAATTCCGTTTTATATCCCATATTCATCCAAGACAAATTAAACTCAAATCTCATCCACAATTCGTACTCGGGAGTCGGTAGTCATCTATCTTTATTCATTTGTTCTGCAACAACCTGCCCTTTGGGACAAAAAGTAATTTACTAAGCGCTACAAGAAAAACCAAGTCCCTCTCCCCATTTAGCCATTTCACAAAATCTAATTGAAACAAAAAAACATTTTCCAAATACAGACATGCGATGGGAAAACTTTTCCACTTTCAAATGTTGCAGATAAGCGTTTAGAGTGCTCTTACACTCTGCATCAATTCAAATGAATTCGGGCACAGATGTCAATGCCCTCCTGGGTCCTTAGATCAAATGAAAATTGACTTAACTCGCCTGCCACACCCCCGCGCCATGCACACGCTTCATTTCACGATTTGCATAAAATTAAAACTAACAGAAAACTATAAACAAAACGACAAAACAAAAAATAACGCAAAATCCCTGCGGTGATTTTCAAACTGAAACAATTACAGGGAGCAGCAGCAGTATGAAGCACAACAAAGCCTCGGGGAGGGGAGAAAATCACCAATTTAAAGAATTCCCTCGGAAGAAATATGAAAAAAAAAAGAGACGCAACGTTTTTTCTTTGTTTTTTTTTTTGTTTTCGTATGCCTTCTTTTAATTTTCTGTTACAGCGCTCTGGTGTGTTCAGTGAACTCGTCCTGTCAGTACTGCGCTGCCGAATGTTGACGACTGCTACAGTGTAGTCGTAGTCGTATATATTTTTGTTAAAATGTAAATAATTAACATTTTCATGGAGAAGCGAAGCTACAAAGTTTCGAAGAGTGTATGGGTGTATAATCCTTATCGTCGCTTAATCCGGCGACTTGGTCGGGATTACATTACTCGATGCACAAACCTCCATTTCCCCGCTAAACAGATAAACAGGAAAACATTCCTTTGAGGGCTTCCTTGCTTCCTTTGGTTGCTTGAGCCAGGGCATACTGGTGCTGGCACTCTAACACAGGGGGCCTGCACTTGGTTATAGGGTCCTGTTACTGTACCGAGCCATCGTTTCATCGTTTCATCGTTCTATCGTCAGCGACAGCAATGACGATGGGGTTGGCATGTAGTCTGTCTTGTACAGCAGTATTTGCACAGAGTTGTCATGCACAGTGGGCTGAGAGGTGTAAAAAAGGGGTAAATGTGATTTTTTTATTTTTTTTAGATGCAAAGCTCTCTAATTAAATTCGGTACTTTGTTTGACATGGTTTTTAAATTAAACTGCAATGTTGACTTCTTGTTTTGCTGGCAAAAGTTCGGCTGCACGAGCAGCTGTGTTTGTCCATGGGCAACGCTGGTCTGTCATGTTGAAAGCGAACTGTTTACCGCTGGTGAATCTTCTTTTAACTAGACAGTGATGAAATGTGTGTCCTTCTGAAAACACACAGAGGAAGGACTCTTTGTTGGCTGTAAGCAATAGTTCTATCTGAATGAGTTTTAACAAAATCATACAAAATCCATCGTTGAAAGAAATGAATTCATATTTAAATGACTAAAGCAGAACAGGTTTGCGGCGTTAATTTTTGACCATCGAAAAACTGAACTTTTGGTAAACTATTCCGCGGCGAGAAATTAACTTGTCATTGAGCAAAACATAATGTGGGTAGGGATTTCAGTTGAAGACTCATGCTCCATTTAATGACGCCATCTATCGGTAAATTTCCAAGTCGTTTAGTGAAAGCTAATTTTCGTTTGACTGATAGATGGCGTGTTCGCAGTGAAATTTAAATCGCGTTTCTATTTCCGGAAAACGTAATTAATGACTAAAAAGTTGTAAAAGACAAACTAGTTTGAAAGCGCGTGACAAGGCTCTTCCCGTAACAGGCCTGATGCTTCACTTTTTAATTTTTTGAATTTTTTCTAAAACTCACCAACTTTTACTCAATACCGTTCCTTAACTCGAAAAAAGATTGTACCCCTCCACTAAAAGTGTTACTAATTTTTACTCAACAAATTTCTTATGGTTAGAGTGGAAAAGCTGACAGAGGATTTGAAATTTGTTGTCCTATTTTTCATACCCGTGCATATGTTTTGATTTCCTGTGTATTAAAATGGTATCAACATGTGACAAAGTAAAGTATCTAATCATGGTCATTCGTTTATCACTGTAGCTTTTTCCTCTTCTTGAATGCTTGTAGTTCAGTCAGTACAAACTCTTCCATATACTCAGATTCATCAAAACAAAGTTCGATTATTCCGAATCACTTTCATCATTAAATGAATCAACTAGCAAATTCTTCGAATTTTTCAGTCATTTTAAATATACTTTTCTATACTTTCTGAATTTTTGAATTATGTATCTGTCATTTTTCATAGACTACTACAAAAGCGTTCCCTTACTTTTTCGCAAGTCCCCACCTCTGCCGGTTTGACATTATTTCCCATTCTTAATACAAAAGTAGAGGAACAAACCTTTTGTGTCAAAAGAACAGTCGCGAAAACTATTCAAGAATACCCGATCAGTTCACACGTGACAAACGCTTATGCATATTTGACATAAAACAGCTTTCATATATTTATGGCAACCTATTTCCTTGAATTTCAAATTATTGACTACGCCATCTTCAAGTCAGTTAAGAGAAATATTCACCTACACATTTTATTGCTGCTTTGTAAAAAATCTTTTTGCTACTTACAATCTGTTTTAACTGCTGCATCTGCTTTTTTCGCTCATTGATACGCAGCGATCAAAGTTGGGTTAGTAAACAAAATTAATTTGTGTGGAACTAAGAAAGCTTTGTCAAGTACCTACTACAAATGGGGTACTACCTTTATTAAGGTTACGGTGGAGTTTGTGGCACATTGGCTTAAACTGAACTACTCCCATGAAATCGTCTCATTTTATTCACTCACTTTAATCACTTTAATCCTTAGTTGTCGGCGGAAATTTTTGTGAGCGACACTTTTTCTGATGCCCCCTTGCCACATGAATCGACCCCACTGTGCATTGCCATACTACTCGCTGTTCAGTAGCGCTTCCTTCGTTCGCTGTTTCTCCTGCAGCAACTTCGCAGGGAAAATTCGCTTATAATTGGATTTCATGTTATTCTGGGCGCGCCACCGGTAGTTGTTCGAGGAGGGTAAACAAAAACAACACATCGCACATCGCTTCGGTAGGAAATTGCTCTGTTGGAATTCAATTTTATTTAATTCCAGACTTTGCGAAACGACATTAGCTGGCCTTCGCACCTTTATAATACAAAAAAAAGAAAAGAAAAAGAAAATAGCAACCTCCCCCTACCATAAAAGGCAGAGCAACATCCGCCTGGTGGATAAACAGAACAGGTAACTATCTACAATCAAATGGCGGATGTCGTGCACTTGCAATCTGTGCTGGTAGTCTGCCCTCCGGATAGACAAACAATGTAATTACAACCAAACCGTGACACCGAGCGACAGGGAGGTCGCGGCTCACCGGCTCTCTCTGTATACAGACACACAAGCGACTGTAATCAAAATAACTATATTTCCAAAACAATCTTAATTTGCACACAAGGACTCGACTCGTCGTCGTAACTCATTCTTCGTATCCAATTTCCCAGTGTTTCCAGATAAATGAGATTTCATTTCCAGACATTTAGTTTGAAGATTTGACAAGCTAATTGCGGAGCTACGAGATACAGCGACCAGGCAACCTAGCCAATCGCAGGAATCGCTATGACGAATGAATTGCGCCACGTAACCTGGGATAATAAACGTCAAAGTTTGCACACCCCATCCGTCATTCCACAGCACACACAGACCCAACAGCCGGTCGTTATCGTCGTCGCTGTCGATGGAATTCATTTGAACTTTTGCGTCGGAAAAATCGAACTGAAAAGTGCCGCTTGGCCTCGAACATGGTTAAACGGTTCGGCTCCGATTTTTAGGTCACCTGAATACAAAATGACCAACCGGGGGGATGTGGAGTTGATTTTAACCACCCCTCGGGGCACTTTTTCATCTCGGCTCTGTGCGAAGGGGCTGCAATCTGAAAATGTTAACCGAACACTATGTCTTTCGGGACAGATGGATTGAGATTTGCAATTTGGAGGTCGAGCAACTTAATTGGATGTGGAGATTCTCCACATTGTCTGTATGTGTGTGTGTTGCATGGAGCGATTTGTGAGTAGGGGTAGTGGGCCATAACCACCGCCGCCGCCCATCAGTATGAATGATGAATTAATGATGTTTATCGTTCGGGGAGAATAAATTATTGAAGTTTCAATCGCATTGGACTCTGCACCGAAAATTACACAGAGACTTCTAATTAATCAGGAAACTTTAGTACTTAACCAATTAAAGTGCTAAAATTACAAAAGTTACCAGAGTTGCTGCAATAGGGAGAGGTGGAATTATGTTGCTATAGCCTCCTGACTTGATCAAGTCGCATCGTCGTCGGTCGTCCGTCCTAGTCCTTGGGGATAATTGCCATTTTTATTCGGTCGCTATGAGTGGCAGTTATTAAGAGCGACATTCCAAGTCGGATTCTAATTACGAAAACATCTAATTACGTTTCGAATAATTACTGGCGGCACAACGAACGAACCTTATGCCGTATACAGCCAGGACCAGGACAATCCGCGTGAGTGTTGTTTTATGTAAATATTTAATGATGTCGGGCGGATTTTGACATTTACACGGGATTACTTTTTAGTGCCTCAACTTTATGGCGGGCATATTTTGTATAGTTTTCGATCTCCTATTGTTATGATGGGTAGAGCTCTCTGGGCTTGTAGGGATTAATCTTAATTTTGCCAAGTGCAGGTTGAAGTGTAGGCTTGGATAGAGGTTGGCGTTGTTTGCTTGTTCAATATTCACAGACATTATTCAATCGTAATGGAAGTGTATTTGAAATTGTCTTGGAACTATTCAAAATCTACGACTGGGCTAAGGGCTCTGAAGGTACTAGGCACTCTTTATCCCCGTATAATCATATTTCCCTTCAATTTTGCAGTCCTGCAGATTTTTATCAAGTTTTGTATACGGAAAACATGTCAATGTCGAGGTGTTCATATCGGGACCTTTATGTTTCAAAATTGCAGAGATTTTACAGAAACTTTTTCTGTAAATTTTAAGGCAGTGGTGATCAGTGCAGCAATCTTCCTATACCGAACACTTTGCGAACTCCCCCGAGTGCCTATAACCTTCGATAGGGAATTGATATATCTACACACTGCATGTGCTGGACCTATTCTTTGTAAAACGTAGTTCAAGCATGAGTGGCTGGGATTTCACCACTCACTACAGTCGGGACGTCAAGTTAAACCCACTGTTTTTTAACACTTTTTGCTAGTAAATACTTTAGCTTTACTTTACTAAACCCTGAGGCGAAATCGGAATTTTTACCTAGTTCCAAAAATGAACTGTGCTTCTCATGTCACAATTATTGCATAAGGAGTAAGTTACGTGCAACCCAGTTGTGTATAGTTTTTAAATGGAGCTCTCGCTTCTCGATCTGCATTGTTTGTGGAGTTGCTGATAGTAGTCCGGCATAATAGACGCGTCGTACAAATCCTATTTTTTTAATTTTTCACCCGGGAAAGGAGGACTTATAACGCTTTAACATCGCCGTGATGTAAGCACAGGTCATCAATGAGTCTTTTGTCTCCTGTGCGCCAGCAGTTGAGAATTTGATATTAATGTAGGATCTCCTATTCGCCGAACTGGTGATTTCAGCTGTATGCTTTCAAAAAGGTTAAACGAGTGTTCTAGGACCGAACTATAAAAGGGAGAAATAATGTTCGAAGCCTGTGGTCAAACCTCAGATTTATAGGGAAAGAGAAGCTGCTTCGGGCTGAAGTGCCTTTGGCGCTAAGTGGGTAACTTCACTTTGAAAACCCCATTTTCGATTTGATTAAAAAACTTCGAAAACTAAGTAATGCTTATGTCCTGAATAATATCTAATGCTTATCTAAGCAATAGTATTTTTCGAACAAACATTGCAATACTTATTTGATAATGTTTTGGTTGCATAATTTTACAAAAAAAAACTTTCTACCAATTTTGATCCAACAACATATTAAACATAATCGTATAAATCGTATAAATCGATGATTTTTGCAGCGAAATATTCTTCCGAACAGTTATTCGGAATTCTTATTCTATAAGAATTGTTTCAATATCCTCCGAACTCCGACAAAAATCAATCGAGGATTTACGATATTGACGATTTGCAGTGAAGTATTAATAAAAGTGAGCAATAGAAAGAAAAAATAATCTACCAACGGTTTTTTCTGCTTCAATTTGTGTTTCCAGTGCAAAATCAAGAGGAAGAAAAACACCAAACAATACTATGACGTAAAATTAATGCGTCATCGCTTTTTTTATTTTTATTTTTTTCCGAAAACGGATATCTCGATATGTTCGCACAGAGTATGCGCTGCGGAGAATTTTCCGTTCCGACGGATACCTCGCTAGGGCCGAATGTAAGAATTCTAAATAAAATCTCGTATATAGATTTTCTCAAAAAATTCAAATAAATCAGTTTTCTAATTATTTCTCAAACATGATTACCCAAAATCCGATCTATATATGTTCATATCTTTTTAAAATATTGCTGAATGAATGCGTTGAAAATGCGTTGTTCTTTCGTATAGCGCTCCATTTTTACAAACCCCGAACTGTCAGCTGTCACATTGTTATCTCTTTTGCCTTTGGCATCACTGTATACTATTAAATGGCGCAAAATTAAAATTTTGAGTGAATATGCGACGGCCTTTATATAATAAAATAAGAAAATAACCAATCAAACAATAGATGAACGGGAAATTTTCGATCGACCCAGTCGTGCACTTTATTATTTATCACTTCCAACCAGAATACAGTACCGTACAGTACAGTATTCTGTTACGAACTCCAAGCGCTTCCTTGCTGCCCGCGTATCCGAGTTTTGCAAAAAGGACATTACTTGTTCTTGTATTAGCCAGAAACGTTACATAACTAGCCCTTTACTTAACCAACGAATATTGTTGTGTTGCAGTAAGTCAGAATAAACAGAATCATATTCACATTTAGAGTTCGGCAACTTTTTAGCCGAAGTTTACAAAAAATGCTTTTTACTGAGGGCTTACGCCTCACATTTACTGCTATTGAATGAAATGAATATATTTAAGCCAAAACTGCAATTTATTTTAATTCATCCTCATGTCTTCTGTACGGTTTACTTTATCTAGTAACCTCTCTGAGTTTTTAACATACATAAAATAAAAAGCAACGAACAAAACTGTTGTTAAAAGCAACGAGAAAGTTTCGTGCGACCTAGTCGTGCACCTTTTCTTAATCATACCTATGTTGGCAGTTTTTTTTTCTAGCACCGGACCCATTTTTCGTGTCAAATTATTCATTTTGCACGCTTGCCTCTCTCGATTTTGTGGAGCCTTGCTTAGACAGATCTAACATGCTGTTACGGTTGCTTTTCTTCGACAAATCTATGTGCGTCTTTTTAATAGCAGGAGCAGGACCTCACAAACGATATTCACTTAATCTCTAAATTTTATGCAGCTTGAAAATTCATAAATTTGCAATGGTGCTTCAAGTGAACACTCCTTGGAAATGTCATTGCGTAAATCGACTGTCAAGTCGGTTTTCAAACTCAGCTGTTCAAATTATTTCCAAGTTTGAATTTATATTTTTTTGCTACACTCATTTTTTTTTTCTAAGCACTCAAAATTAGTTTTTTACTTGAATTCTTGTCATTTTGAGATCTTCCTAAAAAAAACTCTGGAAACAAATAACAGACGACTGTCTGTCAAAGTTTGACATTTGTGACTTGCGCAACTTTCCGAGCTTAAATCATCGCGGAAAATTATGAGGTATGCGTAAACAATTCTCCATACAAAGTCTGACAGTTCATTTACAAGGTGATAAATTTTGCAGTTTACGCAGTTTATGAGTGAATACCCTTATTGTCTTTTCTGCGGAAGAGACAGCGTTCCTTAATTGGACATGGATTTATCTGCCAGCTACGAAATGTTTCGCGTCATATTATGGGAATATATCATTGAAACCCATTATCCATTATCTGTTACCAAATTTTAAAAATTAAATGCAACCCCCTCCAACTTCCCGTTTACAACAAACTTGCGTCAAACTTCAATCATCCGAAAGGTACACAAAATCAAACCACGTCCGCCACTTGGCACGCTTTTCGACTTCGTTCCGACTTGTGTCAGGCAAAAGCACTGATGGCAAAATCCTCGTCTGAACTGGGACCAGTTTAAAACTTTTCCCAACGTATTGTGCAATTTTATCACCTCCAGAAGTAACTTATTATTTCTTAACTTTGCGAGCGTATTTCCTTTGGGAGCAATCTGGGGAAATACTCGTACCAACAGCAAAAGTTCACTGAAAATTATTTAATTTCGAAATTCCTCGAGGCATCGTAAAGCCGGTGTAGGCGGAAACAAATAAAAAAACCGAGACTGGAATTTCCATGAATTTGAATAATTATCCTTCCCTCGGAGTGGAATTAGTCATCTAAATTAGACAAATCTATTTACCGGCCTGACTTGTGGCCAATTAACGTCAAGTCAACGAGAGCAAACATTTTAACGGCCCGTCGTGGAAAGTTTTCGCAACAATTTGGTTTATTAGGCGAGTTTCGCCGGCCAAAGGACACGAAGACATTATCAAGAATGATTGTTCCTTTTTGATGGTAGGCACTCGGAGCAACGCCTCATCGCTTTTAATATTTCTAAGATACTTTGGTGCTGATTAATAAACTGAATAAATCAGCGCCAGATGTAGTTAACCCGAAATGGTCGTATCCACATCCTGAATCGCATAAATCAGCTTGATTACATGTTTTGACTGGGACACGCTCTGCTCTGTATATATATAAGTGCGCATTAAGTTGTCAACTTGAAAAACAAACCAATAGCAGTATATCCCCATCGAGAGCATAACAGCAATTAGCTGGGAAATGTCAGGACAACGAAATTCTTTTCACCCAGCACCGGGCTGCGGCTGGTAATTAACAAACATCAAAACAAGCACACACATGCAGGACAATTAATCCCATCAAACAAAGGTCGGAGTGGACAACTTCTCGGCCCGGCTAGCATGAAGAAACTTCCAAAGGGGAAATTATTTCAATTCCATTGAACTTGGTGATAATGAGTGTACGCTAGGTCCTTTCGAAACCCATCAGGATGTGCTATGCGCCAGTAAATAAAGTAATTTACAATAATTACCCCATTTGGCCTAATTGGCTATTTGCTCTTATGATTTTTCCTACTCTCGGCCGGCCGCCCGCAGCATAAATCTTCGAACATAAAATCTCATGTGTGCGTATGAGTGCACCGTCGTCCGCCGCCGCCATCATGCCAGCTTCCCGCATATTATCCTTTCGCTTCGCAGCACTCGTATTTGTATGTGGAACGTTTGCAGGTTTATGGGCTGCTAAGTAGGCATCTGAAACGGACACCTTACAAACAGAACTCGTAATGGTTGTGTACGGACGAAATGGGGAATGTGGGTGATGGAGCCGAATCGAGGTGGCTCTAGTGTCGTATAGAGCACACAAGCATCTGGCGAATGGACTCCTCTGCTCGATCTCTATCAATTCGGATGGCAAATGAAGTTATTTGGATGCGTCCGTCCTCTCGTGTGGGCCGGGTACATCGTTTTGAAATATTAACTCATTTCACGAGGACCAAAAAGTTATTCCGGACGAGTAAGTTTATTGCCCGATGCTACGTGAAGCAAGAACATTTTATTTGATGGCCAACGCGTTGTCGTACATGAAACGTGCACATGTGCGGGCCATGAACAACCCCCACCTTAGTTATTCTAATTCGGGCCTGGATGTGGGTTGGTATATTTTGTGGTCGATTCGACGACACAACTTGAGGGGTGGTGCACGGCGGGTTAATTCGCAACTGCTCGCACAACCGAATGAGTTTCATTCAAAGTTTTCCGTTCAAGTTGTGTAATTTTCCATCTGAATGCACTCGGTTTGGGCATTAAGTTCGGTTGACTGATTGAGGTCCGTTTCGGGATGCAACATTAAGCTCAGTCACGCTTCAAGCCCGCGCGCTCTTTCTTGAGTAATTGTTATTCTCTGCAGCGTTTTATACGTGTTGCGAGTTATCAAATGCTCACCGAGTGCCTTCAGGGTGTTGGTATGAACGAGTTTTGCCACCTTCTTTGCCGCGCACTATTGTTCGAGACGAAAGTTTCATATACTTGAAAAACAAACGAACGGCACCAGTGTATGACTTGCACTTGCAGCCACAACTAATCGAATGATGGATCATCATGAGGGCAGAGAGGAAGGGATGAAACGAACAGTTTTTGGTTATTGCCAAACTTGGGGATTTGATGAGGGAGCAGTAGACAATAAAAAAAAAAAACTTTTAATACGAAGAAACTTTTCGTCTAAGCTTACAATTTTCTAGTCGATTTTGGGTGGCTGCCAGTTTGGGTTTGGGTTCGGAATTATGGAAATTTTAAGGAAGTAATATAATTATGGCTGTGCGATGTAACGAGGATGTTCCACGGAAGTTTTATTGTCTTCAATCAAATTGGCAAGTTTAGCCAAACTTTAGTTCATGTTCGGTTTAAATTGAAGTACTTTTATTGCAAGGGACTTTGTTGTTAGTATCTTTGGAAATCAAGACAATAATCGGATTGTTCCGGTTACAAAGATGAGGCGGGGTTTTGTTGATAACCGACAGATAGGGAATTGTTTCGAATTTACTCAGTCAGGAAGTGAGCAATGGCTGTGATAGCCGAGATGTCTTTCTTGAGAGTCTGCCAATGGCAATGAGGGGGTTGCACCCAGTGATGCAAGATCGTGGGTAATTGCCTATTTCGTGGGAATTTTGCATTTCAAAATAAACTAAAAGGGCGACCAAAAGGCATTTTTATATCTCTCAGAACAAAGGAGAAGGCATTTCAAACACTGAATCTGAAGAAAAACCCCATTCGAATTCAATAAAAAGAGAAAACTGTGTTTGTTAATATTTGTGCTTTTTATATGTAGTATAATTATTTTTGTATGTATATTTTCGTGTGGGAATATCGTGGGGTCAAACAACGGCATGAGCTATAAGGGTATTTTTGACAATAATCGTGGGAAAATCAGTCCCAAAAGTCGGACATCACTCTGCACCTCCTAGAACTGGCCCAAAAAACGTAAAAAAAAAATATGATCGTGCTTCAATTTCTTATATCTCTTCAGACGTCTTCAAAAGTCTTTAAAAACGCGGTGAGCTGAGCAGCAGTTGAACATGAGAGTTGTTTTGCAAATATTCTGCAAAAATCTAGCCGAACAAGTAGAAAGATGGGAAAAGTCGAAGCCCTTTCGGAGAGCTGTTAGATATCACTCTGTATAAAATCGATTCACGAATATCTATTCTTATTTAGATATTCCTGTAACGCATTTTGAATTTTAGAGCCTCATTCGTAGAGCTCTCGATGAGTTGGATCGGCGAATAAGTAATCGAAAGAAAAAATATATAACTACCACTTTCTCTAAAATGAAAGGTAAAAACTCAGTATGTTCGAAAATACACGCCAAAATCCTTTATTTTTTTTTTTTGATTTTACAGAAGACGCGCCAAAATTAAATAAAATAAAATAAAATACGAGACGGGCAGTGTCTTAGTGGTCAATATTTTGTTCTACTTATAGAGAGTTTTTAGGTTCGATTACCGAAAAAAAAGAAAAAAGAAATCAACTTAAGTTTTTTTTTTAACTCCGCCACCTCTCGCGAACGTCTGACAAACATGCGAGAGTATGATTGTCATGGCAGACCTTCTCATGGGCCGTTCGGACCAGTATTGCCAGATTAGAAATGAAAAATGATCGCCCAACACAGTTTTGGGCTACATATCGTTTTACAAATTGTGTGCTCATTTTTTTAGTTTCACTCCTTCACAAAACTACAAAAAAAAAAGAATTTTGGAACAAACCAGCTTTTTTAAAACATGGTAGTACTCTTGCAGTCAATTGACATCAAACAGTCGTTCTTCCAGGCACACCAATTTGTTTTGCAGGCCTTTTGATTTGACACAAGCCATAAAATCCAATTGTAGAAGATAGAAAGCAAATACAATTCGCAGCACGCAGAAGTGTGAGGGGAAAAATACCGAAAAAAAGTACTCAAGGAATTGCGAACATTTTCAACAATTTTTGGGCTTTTTTCGGGGCAACGATTTTTTTTGAGGTTTGGGCGCTTAAATCAAACTAAATTATGGCAACCCTGGTTTGGACTCGGCATAAAATTGTAGATCCCTCCCATTTGTCCAAAAAAATTAAAAACCCCCAAAACGAATGGCTGTGAGAAGCTAGAAGCCTACTGTCTATTTATTTATTTATTTATTTTTAAGATACATTCAAGGTTTTTTTAAACTCAGGTAGAGCAACCTTTGCGGAGGTCTTCGATCTTATTGAACAGACTTTTTTTACTTCTCTCATTCATTTCGTACCAACAAAGAAAACGACGTTCGCGACTGTAATTCTGAATAATTTCCTATATTTTTTCCATTTGATAAAATTTTAATTTTACCCCGCTAGGTTTTAGTCTGTAGCTTAGCTTAAAATATTTATGAATGTCTTGGCTCCCTTGATTTTTTTTTTGTATTGATTAAGAATTATTTGATTAATGACAAGTCAAAGGCTATGACATCAGAAAAGATCTTCCTGGTCAAAAACCGTCTCAAAAATAAGGCGTGGCAATGAACGGCATGAACCAAAACCTTTTTTGGAGGCTTAAGACATATTTCAAAAAAGTTTCGCTGTTAGTGTGATGGACTGACAAGTCTCAGGTGCGATCCCCTGAAAACCATAAAGCCCGTATGACACTTCATTTTTTCCTCATGTAGAAAAGTCAGCGGTGTGTAAACTGAAAGACTGAGGGCTTTACTAATAATCATATTTAACCTTTACACTAAATAGTTTGTATGTCACAATATGCAATTTTGTATGAAAAATTTCACCATTGTGAGTTCGAAAAATTTAGCCTAGACACTAAAAATACTTAGATATTATCGCGTGAAAGTATATTACGAAAGGGGTAGCAATTGGCCGCATTCAAGAATCTACTTATCTTAAGTTGACCAGATTGGTCTGGATGATATGCAACCTGAACGCAAAAACTATATTGATCGGGAACGTCACTTTTCCTACGTCAGCCCCATATGCGGACTGTCAACTTAGTACTCAGTCACGAATTTCTTGACTAGATTCGTCGGCTACCCCTCCATAAACGTCAACTGAAACTTCTGCTCTAGACACATCTACTGAGAGAGCTGTCAGTCTTACTTGAACGTCCTCATTGTTTGCAAAGCAACCACAAATTTTCAAACGAATTTGTTGTCAAATAATCTTGATGTGTCAAAAAAATGTTATTTGAATTCATTTTTAATGCATTTTGTTTTTATGTATGCGTCTACATTACGTAAGTGTGTACGCATTCACTCCTATCGGGAATTTTCGTTTTACTTTTTCGTACTGCTCTAGTTTCATTTGAAAATCAGAAAACATGCAAATAAAAATGTAGTGTCATACGGGCCGCGTTGCCAACCAATTCTTACAAAACAATACTTAACTTGAGAAAAAAAGGTGCCTTTTTCAACAAAATAATGCCTACAATATTTTTTTTTAGGTAAAGTGGAACAAAGAATCAAAAATTAAACACAAATATAAAAAAAAATATACACAAAAACAATTTTTGTTTCCAAAAAAAAAAAACTCAATTATAAATCACAGAAGAAATTCTGAATAAGAACAAAAATCATGACTTTTTAGTTTCATAAATAGGTACAAAATATTTAACAAAACAAACATAGTTTTCATCAGATCTTCTAGGTCCTTGATATCACACATTGATTTTTGAAAAAGGATATTATGTGGTGCTTGTTTAAATTGCAGATCATAACAGTTTTTGAAATAAAAAAAAAGATGCCCTTTTGAAAAAAAATGAAAAAAACAAGCCTTAAAGCCTTAGCTAATGAAATAACGGCTAAAAGTCATGAAAAAGCCTGTGTTGGCATCACTGCATCACTTAAGAACCATAAACATTTTTTAGAGAGCCGATTTGATTCGGTAAAAGATTTTATTTAAATTGTTCGAAAAAAAGCTCAAACGAATGCTCGTGGGAGGCTAGGCCTGGTTTTCTTTAAGGACCTGTTGTGTTAACCATTTACTTGCTTTTATGATTCGGTATAGATTGGTGCGGTTATAAAAATTATTTAAAATTGCAAAATTTTGACCAACCACAAAATGTTCTGATGCAATTTAGCAATGGCAACATCGTGTACCTTAAGAGACACCTGAAAAAATGGCAACCAACTTTGGGCAGCCAAACTTTCTAGTAGGAGCTTATAAAACAAGCTAAGATAATTGGATCTAAGGTTTTAAACCAAAACTCCATTCCCAAAACATTTGTCGTGGTATTTTCAGCCTCTGTAATTTCATCGCAGAGGAAGATTTAACTCTTTTTTATAGCCAGATCTACAATGACTCTGATTACTTCTGTTCACTGAAAATCATTCCAACTATTGAACAACCTCATTCACCTAGTTGGCGAACAAAATTTTATGTTTGAGTTGATCAGAGGCTATATCGCTTTCAAAAATCAGAGAGCACTAATAAAAAAATGTGCACTAAATTGCTGGCGCTACCAAAATCGCATGCAGCAATCTTTTTCGATTATAACGCCAACAGTGTGTATGGTAATAAATTAGACCCCCTCGAAGCGGGTTAAGCACAGATATACCATAAAGATGGATATCATTCTGGCACTAGAATCTCGGTAGAAAATAATTGTCCCACAAAACCCATCCTGGCAAGTGCTAGCTATATAAAAAATAATTATTTGGTTGTCTGCCATCAGCCTTCTAAGAGGCCTCTAAACACAACTAACAGAGCATGATAATCCGCATCCACAGCGACTGCCGTTGTCCCAGTTCTTAATTTTATTGACGAAGCATACTTCATTTTAATTCCTAAGTACGTATTCTCATTAAGAACCGATCCATTCAACAGAAAGATGGAGCGAATAAAGAAAAAAATATTCCCATGGCAAAAGAAACGTTATAATTCCATAGGATCCACCGAGACTCATCCGGAACTGATTCTCTCGCGCTGCACACACACCATAATCCAAATGAATTTCCCTGCACTACTAAAATCGATTGATCTCAATCAATTAATGCTCGAGAAAACCAGTAGCAGCATTGCATTGCATATATCCTTGTCAGAATGTAGATAAAATCCTCTTTGATGGGAGATGGAGGAAAGTCTCTCCTCCTCAGCGTAGATATACCACTCATTCATCACAATCGCTTCAATCAAACTTAAATCAATTAAGGATTTTTAGTTGCTCGTCTAAATTTCTAATTCAGCAATCCTTTGGTTTTATTTCCATTGGAGCACTCCGTTTTACTGTCAGTTTTTTTTTTTTCGTTTTTGTTCTTTCTGAATGTCCTGCTTTCTAGCCTCAAATCACTCACAAGAAATTGGGTCAACTTGTTCCTATTCTACACCCTGGGTGTTGCAGCAGGAAGATAGTATTCTGCATCCCAAAACACCCGGCAACAAAGTGTATAGCTCAAATATAGGAAAGGATATAGCCACAGTCAAAAGAATATCCCATTGGCACTGGAAAATTAGATCGACCTTCTTTTTGCGACCGGCCTTCACACAGCAACACACATTCCGATCCAAATTCAACCCCCAATTCCACATGCAACGGAACCGGGGTGTTGTTGAACAACATCAAAGATATTCTATAGGCATGCCACACAAAGGATATAAATTGCTCCTGTCCAAAGAATCCGCATAGTTAGGGGATGTCATGTGTGTGTCTATGTTGTGTGGTGCTGCTGAATGAGTATAGATTCGACCGGGACCGGGTGTACGCTCTCCGTTGGGATGACTGCGATTTATAGCATGACCAAACACAAAATCTAACAAATACAAACTGTACATGTGTGCTTTTTGGGGGGCAAAGAAACCAGCAAGACACTGACGTCGGAAAGAGTCATACAAAAAAGAAACACCCGACTACACGAAGGACCAAGCACAAGTAGACAAACGACCAACTTCGTCCTCAGAGAAATTATTCCGAAATTACACTGGATGAGTAATAAAATTCGGATACACGTTACACGAGAACCAGTTGTTCGCATGAAACAGAAACTCTTATCCTGGCTTCATTAGTAAGGGAATCCTGTGCTTGGCAATGAACAAGGGAAGTCGCAAGTGTGTCCATAATTAATTACCAATAAGATGAATTTATGTGTCAACGTAATCAGGTGTACGTGCGTCGCATGGTCGATACTGTACGGCAAGAACCGTTTACAGTGAGTTATGCCAAGTTAAGGTTACATGTCGTTGTCAGTTTGTTGGCTAAAATTTCGACCTGTGAAAACGGAGACAAGTTGAAGATGCTGTTTGCAGTAGGGTGAATAATGGACTGGTTGCCTATTAGTTCTAATAATGGTCGGGAGGAATTCGAGACCTGATTGTCCGAATCTTGACTTTGCTTAATTAGATGCAGTGGTGTTTGATTCCAGTAGTTCGCGAGAACGTCAGTGTCAAATAAAAAGAAGAAAAAACCAAGTGACAGATAAAAATCAAAACTGATTTTATATGGCTGTAGCAGAATTATTTGTCAAGAGAGAGAGAGAGAGACATATCATCAGTGATTCGAAGACTTGAAAGCATTTTTTTTAATGCAAAATGCCAACTGTTTTTTTTAGCATTTTCTGTAATTGTTTTGTATTTTTGGATTTTTACACTTTTTCACTGGGATTTTGATCATTCATGTACATAAGCTGATTTACAGTGCATCGAAGTTTTAGATGTTTCCCACGCATTAAGCTTAGTACGCTGCTCGAGTTCAACTAAATTTTTTCTACTTTTCGAGTTAAGTTAAGATTTTGACAAGAAGCGCGCCGTGGATAAGCGTCACTGAAAACAGCTGGTTTTTGAAAATAACTTACTTAAAAATATTCAAATCTTTCTGACTTAAACCATTACCGATTCTAGGTACTCCTTGTCGAAGTATTTACTAAAAAAAACTCATTCTTGCTTACTTCTCCGCTATACAAAAACGCAACAGAACAATAGAACACAACCCGCGATACCATTTTTAGTGTCAAGGCTAAATTTTTCGAACTCACAATGGCGAAATTTTGCATACAAAATTGCATATTGTACAAAATATTTAGAGTCAAGGTAAAAAATGATTATTAGTAAGGAGTAACGATCTGTCAAAATTTAGCTTGAGAAAATGTGCCGTCCTATTAAGCTAAATTTTGACAGAAACCTGAATTACATTCTGAAACAAAAGTTTGATTTTTTAGCTCGAGCTGCGTACCACTCGGCTAAAGCCGTCCGCTTTAATTTAGCTCAGCTAAGTTTTCGAGGAAATTTTATGTTTGAGCTAAAGTTCAGCTCGAGCAGCGTATTAACCTAAAGGCTGGAAAAATACATGAAGATGAATGGGTAGTATAAAAGAACAATTTGTTTTTTTTTTAAGGTGATGAAAACCTAAGACACCTCGCTTAGTTCATCAAAAAAACTTCTAAACTACAGCACTAACCCTTCCTAGCTAAATTCACTCATGTGGTAACGTAGAGGACCCCTCAATCTGGTCAAAGTTTGCCTTCTAGACAGGCTTCTAACCTAACCTAACTAAAAGTGTAAATGGGAGCCTTCTAAACAACAAAATATCAAAAGCAACTAAAACTTTAACTTCGTTTTCAATCGGCTATTTTGTTTACGTTATAATTTTATTCTGGGGGACATTTTTTCCGTTTTTTTTTTAAATTCATCGGCGATACCTATTGTTCAAAAACGGGGAATATTTCGAGGGGAATTTTGTTCACGATAACCCTGATAATGATTCGACACACGGTTCTCTACGGAGATACCCAACAGAAAAGCGCGGGCCAGTAAAATCCCACCAAACTGCCAAATCGGCCGAAAGTGGTTGGTTGGTTCTGAAACGAAAACGGATGTTGAAGCCGGTATTCACAAATGGAACTATCAAGGCGCCAAGTTTCAATACTGATGGGGAAAACCCTATTCCATATAGAGCTCACGCAATTTTAAAATGTGCTTACCATAACCAAAGGACTAAAATTAAAAACATTCACAGGATCGAAACCCTTCTGTTATACACCTAAATCTGCATTGAAAAGCTGGGAGCATTCGAAATCCCATTGCATACCGCGTCTAAGACTGGCCAAACGAACCATTCCGGCAATAGGATCTTAGATCTAAGTGGGTAGTATTAGAAACTTAGCAGGATACTCGTATTTTGCAGTTCACCACGGTGCATGATACCACCTAAATAAAAAAAAATATATGGCCGACAGGACCCGTGTGAATGTCTAACCCTTTTTTGTTTTCGCGTGAATTTTTCAAAATCACTTAATAAAATTTTAAACAACTGAACAATCTTAAATAATTATATTCATTATCTTAATATTTAGATTTGTATTTAAATATTTAAAACAGAAATTGTAAAGTTATTTTGAAAAACTCGGGCGAATTTAGATTTATATGTTAAAAAAAATATAAATTTCTTTAAAACTAAATAATCCTAAGTAATTTGATTCGTTATCTCAGTATTAATTTATTTATTTATTTATATTTTAAAACGAATTCGTACATAATGCGTGTTTCGTCCAATTTTTTTCTGAGTAAATTTACCAGCGTTACCGTTGTGCGACTGTTGCAATTTGACACTTTTGCAAGAGCCTGACACAATTTTTTGCTCTTTTGGCCCTTTTTTAGTTGGAGAAGGCGCTTCAAACATTTTTCAAATGCTCTGTTATTTCCAAATTTTAACCTTTTAAATGTAACGCAGTTGCCTATCACAACACTATGATAGTATTTAGCGAGCCAATACTTGTGAAATATCGTTACAAAATTTAAAATAAGCTATTCAGCTTCACAAATGTTACTTTTTATCTCATTGGCCCTTTTTCTTTGGCCTTTTCACAACTCTGGAACAGTCACACTGGCTTCAACAACTTGCTCTGCTACACACATTATTGAATATGGAAGTCGGCCGGTATACTATTAGGTTGTAGGTTTCGGCCTTGCTTCAGAAATGTTGTGACTTGCCAGTACTTTGCAGCTGTGAACCATAGTGAGACATTAAACTACATTTGTGGACTTATGAGCCTGCGCCTAAAGCACATCAATAACATGACTTCATTGTGAGTCGTAGTGGCAGCTTTGGAAGTGGTGAAAATGAAACGAATAGGTAAAACAAAACGAAATAGGACAACAACAAGTTTAAGTGTCCTTGCCAATAGTCCAGAGAGGAAAAAGATAGAGATATAGAGAGAGAGCGAGAGTGAGATAGAGAACAGTAATTGTATTCCACGTAAATCAAGCAGTGTTGCCACTTTGCTGCAATTTCACAAATACTGCATTTTTTTTCAAAATTTCAATCTACTTCCAAAAAATCAAATCTAATACAATAGATTAGATTTAGTGCGAAAAAATAGTCGTTAAGTGGCAACGCTGTCCCTTGTCCAAAATCAAAACCAAAACATTCACACAACACGCTATTGCTTTTCAGCCCCTCTTAACCGTATTATACGCGCAGGGCGCAACCACCTTCAAATCATTCTGATGCTGATGATGTCCTTGCTTATACTCTTTTACCATTTCTCTTCCTTTCAAATACAGATTTATGATCGGACAATACATCACTGTCCATGGCGATGTAATTAGTCACGTTAATATTAGCCACGTTATGGTCGAGGACGGAGGCGAATACTCGTGCAACGCCGAGAACCGGGCTGGAAAACTCAACCATTCTGCACGGCTGAATATTTATGGTACGTAATTTTGAGAAAATGTCACTTTTTTTTTGCTTCTGCAGCCCAGTTTTCAGTTTTTGGGATTATTGCGTGTTTTTTTTTTTTGTTCGCATTCTGTTTGTTTGGGGGTATGTTGTGGATGCGATGGTGCTGTCGGATTGTGTTTTGTTATTTTCAGTCAGAATCAGAGCCACCAAAACATCACATCGCATTGGGCCAATGAACGGCTGTGATTTGTATCCTTTCCCTCTGGCTGGGGCTTGTGTTTTCAATCCTTTCGCGCGATGTGGTGTTGGTCGTCATACATATATATATATAACCCGGCAGCACCAACGCGGATGGTGTTGTTGTGTTGTGTCATATTTCTGCGGGTTTTCTCCCGAGTTTATTTGGTCCGTTTTGATTTTCAATTCATTTTCGTTTTTTGGTCGCACTCTCGACATTTTTGGTCTTCAAGTCCTTTTAATTCAGATTCCCTTGTATTTTTACTTTGGGATAACACCATCCGCATAGCGGACATTCCCATTGCAAATGACATCCATATCCCGTGAGTGACTGTGTGTGCGAATGCTTTTAGATATGAATGGTTATCATTGTGGGTTTCCGGTGCGGAACGGCTTATTGCATTGTGTCCTGCAAATGAGAGAAGGGCTTGCATTTTAAAATCTCACAGTCCCACACAGAACGATGACAAAATAAAGAAAAAAAACATAAAAAATGGGAATGTAAGCGAATGGCGGCCGCTGTTGAACATGGTCATGTACAAACAACGGGCGCGTCAGGCTGTTGTCCTGGCGAATGAATGTGCGGGCTACCAATTGACGTTATACTGACCCACATAGATACGAGATCCGTATATCGTATTTCGCTCGGTTTTGTGTATGTTCGTTGAATTGAATAACAACTTCATTTTCCTGGAGCGGGCTCTGCTGTTCCCCCTCCATCTTTTTTCGACTACGGTCGGACATGTGGAATGGCTGGCGTGCAGGACCGTCACATGCCTACGTATGTACGGGGTGGGTCTCATAAATGATAAATTATTAGATTTCAATTTGAATGCAATAACATGGGGCGCACAAAAGCTGGCAGCGGAAATAAAAGAAAATAAAGAGCGAGCTGTCATTTTCATGTGAAAACGCTCTCAACGCTATGGGATTTTGTTGTGTAGTCCGGAAGGAGGAGTGGGGACGTTGTTACGCGGATGCGACTCATTCATGCGACGCAATCAACGGATGTAATTGAAGTTTTCGAATTATGCTTTTGCAATTTAATTCGAATTAAAACTTGAAATAAACAACGGAAGGCAATGCGATGTGCTGGTGCGTCTATGAACAGGTACTTGACCGGTGAAAGTTATGAGCCTCAATTAACCAAAGGGTGGTGCAATGAGTCATTGACTGGCTTTATCACTCGGGGTTTTGTAGTCCTATCGCTTCCTCAACCTCGATACACGGTGTATTTTGTTTATTCAGTCAGTTGCGTCAGTCAGATTCTTCCACTTCGACGGTTCTTTTGAGTTTTTTTCTTTTACATGCTTTTTAAAAAAGATCAGACCTCTAACACAAAATATTCTGGTTATAAGATCCTACTCTGCGCATGCTGAATAGCTTCTCCTTCATCTGTGCATTTAGGACAGAAGGGCGAGGTTTCTTTTCTAAATTATTTGACATATATCGATCATTGTCATGCCCGGACTCCATAAGCTGGTAGCTGCGCAGTCCCCGCGTCTTTTTACCCACATTTTAATGGTGGAGATTAATTTTTAGGATTGTGTTCAGTTGCCTTGCACAATTAGCCGAAACTTCTCCCTTCGCCCGCGGCAATTGCATGGCTTTATTGGTGAACCTTTTGTGGTGAGGCGAATGTTAATTTCCGAGGTGGCCCGTCAGAATTTGGAAGGCTTTATTACAACAAATATCACTGTCTGCAAATCATAAAATAATCACGGATCAGGGGTTTTGACAGGCGAAGCTCACCATTCTCCTTCGCATTTCGGGTCGAGGGCCAGTGTTTTGGTTTGTGACCCAAGCGATGTAGGTGCGTGTCTCAGCTATTAACAGCTTTTCACAGTCAATGAGAAAAGAATAACATTAAAGTTTCTCCAACACACTAAAAAAGTGTCTAAGCTTGGAAGTAGACGATACTGGAAGTCTGTACTACTTCAGAATTTGGAATAGGATTATAAAAAATAAATGATAAGCCCTGCCAGAGTCGGCATCCTCTAGCGTGCACCGACAGTGCTATTTCTGGTTACTTTCTCAAATTTTACTTTTAACAGCTCAAATTTTGTTGCTGATAAAAATGTTTCCGATTGGCTATTTACTTCATCGTGGCGCTGTCATAGAGAGCTTATGCTCAGCACTGTTGTCGTTTGGCCCCTTTTTGAGCCTCAAAACCGGTGACCCACACTCTTTTAAAAATGATCGAAATGGCCCCTTTTTCAGTTTAAGTTAGATTTTATTCTTTATTGAACGAAAAAGGATGCAAAACATTACTTTAACCTTTTTTTTGAATGGTTTTATTTTTTTTTGTTATAATTAAAAGTTTTTCCTGCTGTTTTTTTTTCTTTTTTGCTGTGTAAGTATTATATGCTTTGGCCCTTTTTTGGCTCGGGCTCTTTTGAATTCCCCCTTTTTTTTAGTTTTCAGCGGCAACGCTGATTTCCAGGATGGTAACCCAGTTAAAAGCCTAGAACACTTTTGAAAGTGAAGGAGTCCCTTTATAAATTTCAGCGGCTTTCACCGGTCGTGCAACAATTTCGTTCTTAAAGCGCTAATGAACCAAAGTTCAGGTCAAGTCCATGTCGCCTTTGATTTACAACCAGGAATCCCAATTTAGCCCATGGTACGAGATATATTACCACATTTATGTGCACTGAGCCTCGAAATCAAATAAAACACACAGCCACATACACAAGGGTGCATTCAATTTTACTGAAAGCAATACCATATATACGCCGCTGCCACCTTTAGCCGGCGCAGGTTGCAGGTATTTAATGGTGCACTGAAAGAAAGCTATGCGCGCAATTCTATTGAAAGCCGTTCTCGGCTGCTTCAGTGTTCGGTATTTATTCAACATCCACACTACAAATAATTAGGAATCCTTTTTGTCAGCAGATAGGCTGAGTATGGGCGTTTTTTTTCCACCATCCTGTTCATCATATCTCCCCGAGTTCTTCAAGGATTGCTGAAGAGGATATTTTTTTCTCATCTGCTGCATCCCGTTCTATTAATGCACATTTGATATCCCAAAGAGCGGGCCAGGAGTGGGGAATATTTTTTCCGTTTCGTTTTGTGGGATTTAAATTGTAAATCTAAATGCAAAAGTTGTTCCTTTCATATTCATAGGCATGCACATACACGTTACACATATGCAGAACAGGATGTTGGCTGTTATGTATCCAAAAGGATGTAAAATGTTCTGCTGCAGAATATCGGATTTTTTTTTTGTGGATTTTCGTTCGTTTCGGTTGTCGGTTGCAGAGTGTGTTTAATTTCCCGTCCTTTTGTAGGATATGTGTATTTTTTTGTGTCCTTTCCAAATAACACAAGATATGTGCACCCCTATGCCCGACCAAAACCCTTTAGTCCTTAGAGTGACGACACTGCATAAACATTTATGTGCGAAACTCAAATACAACGGAACACGCAAAAAATATGTATCCATGTGTGTGATTTCATTCTTTTTTTGCAGGTCTCCCGTATATTCGTTTAATTCCAAAAGTCACTGCAGTGGCTGGAGAGACATTAAATCTAAAATGTCCTGTGGCAGGATATCCCATCGAGGAGATACACTGGGAGCGCAGCGGCAGGGAATTACCTGATGATATACGACAGAGGGTGCAGCCCGACGGATCTCTGGTCATAAGTCCGGTCCAGAAGAACGCAGATTCGGGCGTTTACACATGCTGGGCACGTAATAAGCAGGGCCACAGTGCACGTAGGAGTGGCGAAGTCACCGTAATAGGTTAGTATGTAACACCTTTCTGCACACCATGCAACTGTGAGTGTGTGTCAGATGATGGCACAATATTGTTTTGCCACAAATTAAACATTTAAATTAAGTTACATAATTGAAATTAATTTCTAGGTACACTAATTCGCAGCAACAAAGGATTTGTTTGCTAAATAATTTCTGTTTTACAGCAGGTTTACAAGGAGCAGCAGCCTACTGCAGGACATTATCGCGTACAATTCAGATTTATTGTGATTTGAATTTGTGGTACTGTAGTGGAGTGCTGAATGTCGAATAGAGGTGCCTTAGGGCGTGGTTTCATGTTGGTCGTTGACAATGAAGCTTCTACATTTCACAGGAGTTTCAGTCTCCAAAAAAAAATACATTTGTAGGTATTAATGTCAAAACCGTAATGATGGGTGCCCACATTTCGCCAACTATGCATAACTGAAGTAATTTCGTTGGAAGTAGGAGGGATTATTTCAAAACATCAAAATGGATTATATCAAATTCGAAGCAAAAATCCGTTCTGGTGGAACATTTTCGCCTCTAACTACTCAGCTCATCTATCAAAAAATTAAACTTTGGGCCACCTTACCGACATTTCATTAGGTGTTTCTCATTTTTAATTCAGACGTCAAACTGACAAACAATTTTGTGTTGCTTCTTTTATAGCTCAGACACATCAGGGCTCTGAATTTGTGTTTCTTTTTTCGATTATTATTAAATTGACTGACCAAGACGGCGACTGTTCTAAAAATCTGAACACAGCTTATTTTGACAGCAAATCATATAATTGATTGCTGAGCGGGCACACGAATGTAGTGAAAAAAAAGAAAGTGGATTTAAAAAAAGTTCAGCAAATACTGTTCAGTGTTCACATTGTACATTTTTATTGTCAAATGACAGCTAGTGGTCAAATGTGTTTTACAAACAAATCAGATCTGTCTGAACACGCTCGGTACAGAACATACTCGAACTCTGTTCGAAAAAATCACCATACAAATCGAAAGTCATAACACACAGAGAGTAGCAAAATTATTGTTACAGTAAAGAAAAGGAAACAACGTACAAAATCAGGCTGACAATTCCCCTTGCTCAATTCTAAGTTGGTACAATAATTTGACCTTTTTAACAAACATTGGGCCTTGCCTTACTAATAATCAATTGTAACCTTCACCTTACATATTCTTTAGGTCACAATATGCAATTTTGTATGGAAAGTTTCGCCATTATGAGTCCGAAAAATTTAGCCTGGACACTGAAAATGATTATTGGTTGACTGTCAATCTAACTATAAAAAAACATTTGTTATTTGAAACTTTGCCCTGAAATATTTTAGGTCACAATAGATAAATTTGTGTAAAAAATGTCGGCACTGCGAGTTGTCAAATTCAGCAGGATGTATCCTTAAGATAATAACTAGTACCATGGACTTGTCAGGTTACCTGCTCTACAACACAGGGCACAATATAAGAGTGTCACTTTTAGTGAGTGAAACCAGGCGATTCGCATTTTGTTCGCTTCGTGTTCCACCGGAGGAAGAATTCGTTTGCCGGCGAGTTTATCTGTGAATACATATTCTGTATGAAACGGTTGACATCTCGGTGAGTGACAATAAAACAATCGACTGCGTTTCGTCAAAACCCACGCAGAAGAACATGCATGGGAACATCTAGAGGAAGCTTTTTGCGAATGCATTAAAAAAAATATCCATCTATTTGAATGTGTCAGCAATAGTTTAGAACTTGCACTCTTCGGGCCTTACCAATAAACATTTTTAGTTTCGACTCGAAATTTTAGTAGTTCACAGTTCGCAATTGTGACCTTCCGTAAATTTAAAGGAGAGACTAAAATTTGTTGTAAGTACGGCGCTATGTTTCGTAAATGCGTTATTCGAGGTGAGTGTCTATCATTGCCTGCGATTTTATCACACAAATCTGAGCATGTCCCTTTTGTACAGCAAGTTGATGCCATTGAAAAGGCCTCCACAATGTAATGGCATAGACAGAATAGTCCCTAACCTTGTTTTTAAGGATACATTTTTTTTTTAAATACAATTTGAATGAAATGAAACCACCAAGTCCCCTGGAGTCTGTACCCAAACTAGGACCTAAGTGCATCGTCCTCTATCTTCAGTTACCAGCGTGAGAATGAATTGTGAGAAATTTTTCATTCATCTAGCCAAAAAGGAGGCCGGCCGCTGAGATGAATATGCGATTCCACCTTAAAAAATGTTAAATAAAAAATATTTCATTGCAGGAATTTTTTTTATTGCACAAGAGGGACTAACGAATAATAAAATAATTAAAAATGCGATATAGAAAAATTCCGGCCGTTTGAGCGAAAATAAAACTGAGAACCACGAGAAGTGGCGATTATGTTGGTGGGTTGCTATGGGCCTACTGCAAGAAGGACTTGAAGTTCTCTGCACATACAAACCAAGTGGATAAAGCTGAATCAAATAAAACTTTTCCATCTCCGTCTTCCTATTCTGGTGCACCTCGGATCTCTGGTGTTTTCCACTTGTATTGTGTGCTTCGTTGGTCCGGCATTTTTTTGTTTTTCGTTTGTCTTTGTTTGAGTTCTCTGTTTCAAGGAGTTCGCCTCGCTATGAGGAATAAACATTTTTTTTCTGGTGGGGTATCCCCCGCCAGGGCAAAGAGAGTGCAACTACTTTACAAAATTATTTTCATTTTTCCTATTTAAGCTGAATCCAAGTGGGTCCTTAACGGCAGTAGAATTGTGCGGAAGCTACACACAAAAACTGCAAAAACTTGGAGCGCAGATTTAAGCATCTTAAGTTGGGAAAATGCGAAATGTACGCTGGCAGCCACTTTTGTTTTTTCCCCGACTCACCGCGAAACCAAACAGACAATGGGCTCCTACAGAAAAAAAATACAAAATCCTTTATACGTGCAGGAAGATATTGTTTGAAATGGGGGATCCTAGATTTGACTTGAATTTTTATGTGAAACGTAGTCGAAGTGTGAATTATGCAATCTCACGACATTGTTGGCTGGCTCGCTGGCTTCATTGTAACACAATAACTAACCGCTAGCGGAAATTCTGGTGTCTCACAGGAAACATACATGCGGAGAGGACGAGTCGGGCGCGGCGTGCGGTTGCGAACGGAAATGAAGTGACTGCGAGTGTATTCCATTGAATTTTGTTTGAATATGGAAATGACAGGAAATGAAAAAGAATTCTCTTTCGCAAAACGCAGCGTGTGGCGGGAAATCGCTCAAAGAAAGGAAGCACCATGAATATCATTTGTCGTGTACGATAAGGGTATGCTTTGGGTTAGGTGGGCGAGAGATTAGGTCTGTGGGGATTGGGGAATGGTGACGTCTTCAAATTGAAAAAATACTGCAAATAATTTGTGCAATTTTCCCCCAACTTTGGAGTTTAACATTTCAAAGTGGATCATTAAACGATGCGGTCTAAACTGAATGCTCTCTTTGGGTAGCGCAAGTCGGAGAAGTTGGAATGTTGACTGGGTGTGCTTTGGAAATATCTTGTCCATGAAATGTTTTATTGATACCTATACTAACTCAGCGGAAAAAGTGATATGCATTCTCTTGGCCAATACTTTTAAAGGTCAGTGGCTCTCGCAGTAGAATTTTTTTTTGACGTCTTTTCCCCAAATGCATTCCACCATCAGCCTCCGCACTGCTTAGCCGACAAGGCAAACCTACTCAATCAAAAAATGTAAGACGGACATTTGTTTGAAGAAAGCAGACTGCCTGACATCACTCAGTGGCAGACAGTTAACTACATTATCCGGTGACGGAAAACTTTTCCAAATAAAGTATTGAAACACGAGAACAAAAAAAAACAGAAGAAATGAAAACCCAATCTGAACACAAAACTCATTTCCGTCCCCCTGTCACTGTGGCACTACCGTTGACACCAGTCAGATATATATTTTTTTCCGTAGGAGCGTTTGTTTGCCTTCTGGCTATGATATCATCAACAGAAGGTTTTTTTTTTGTTTCTTTCTGGGCCGATTCTGTCACTTTAGAATCAAAGTTCCCGTTGACATTGACACCCATAACGCCCCCAATAATAACCTCAAACTGACAATTGAAATGTTTTAAACTTAATGTGGCTATTATTGAAAGGAGAAATTCGACTTTACTTGTTTACTCAGAAATGTATTCAAAATGTGCAATATGAAAGTGAATTCTGCAATTCGGCTGTTGGCTTTGACACCTGAGCATTTTTTTATTCATCCTCATCATAAAACGTGACTACAAATTCGTTTCGTCGAACTGGACTTCTAGTCGTGTAACATTTTTCTATTGATTCTCACTGACAGTTGACACGCCTGGTCAACTGTGCTGTTTTTTTTTTTTTTTTTTACATTTACTGACGTTAGGGTGATTTGGAAGCACTGCCTCAGTGATGGTAGACGTTTATAGATGTATTTTCAATCACTTAGTAATAGGAGGCAGCACATGGCATGTCACGAAGTCAGCTGGGGTTTGTGAAGTCGTTTGCTTTCTTTTGGGGACGACGTTTCCGGCATAACACCTCTAACATTCGAAGCACTCCACTGGCCCGCATCTCAATTGAGTAGGAAATCAATTTCGTCATCAACAGACGAGTTAAAACAATCTTTTCACAGCAAAACCGATTAAGACAACAAAAATCTAAACATTACATTCCAGTGCCGCCGCGATTGAGTCCCTTTCAAACATCCATCCTGCAGCTGAACATGGGCGATCGTGCCTCATTAACGTGCTCCGTTGTCAAGGGCGATCTACCCATCACAATAACTTGGCGCAAGGATAATCGTCCCATCGATCCGTCCCAGCACATGTCAGTGAAACAAGTCGACCAATACAACAGCATATTGGTGATAGAAAATTTGGGCTCCGATCACACTGGCAACTACTCGTGTGTCGTTCGCAATCTTGCTGCCGAAGTCGAGAATTCCCAGGCTCTACTGGTCAATGGTAACGACATGGATACTACTACTACTACTACTACAACCATCACTACACTCGTCTAGTAAACAAAAACAAAAACACATTAGGATTTTAGTTTTGTTATCATTTTCGTTACCCTTTCCTAACTTCTCTTACATATAGTTACTGTTGAAAGTTTGATTTTGAGAACAATTTCATTTTCCTTAGTGAAAAAATATATTTGTTTATGATTTAATATATATTTATATTTATGAACAAATTTCGTTTAGAGAGAATGCTATTTTCCACTATTCTATATATAAATATGTTTCATTCTCTTCTATTTCACCCTTCTTACAAAAAAAAAAAAAAACAAAACTACTCTAAGTAATTGTGTGTTCTTTGGAAACGTTTTCTTCTTAAAAAAAAAGAGATTATATATAAATTCTTATATTTTTTGTGTATGTTTCAAGTGTGAAGAATATCCAGTAGATACTTTTTTGTTTACTTATATTTTTAGTTGACACCTATAATTTGAACGAATATTGAAATATAAGTAATGTAAATAATATATAATTCCAATCAACAACTGCAACTACTGGATGGGACGAAAAACAAAAACCTCGCGCACGAAAAAAAAAAAACAAAGAAAACGAAAACAAGAAAAATGAAAAACTTATTAAATGTCGTCGACACAAATGGAAATGAACGCAACAATTCATTTCTTGTATTATGCTCTCTAACATTGAATGTGAAAGAATCCTTTTGTTGTGTTTTTTTATGTTTTTCGATTCGTGTTATTATTTTGTTTTTTCTCGTCTTGTATTCCATTACAGTACCTCCTATTATAGAGCCATTTTCATTCCAAGACGGGCTGGCTGAGGGTATGCGAACGCGTACTGTTTGTGGGGTATCTAGGGGTGATCCTCCCCTAACCTTACGTTGGCTCAAGGATGGTGAGCCATTGCCCGCACTTTTGGGCGCCAATGTAACACTCTTAGATCAATATTCCTCACTCCTTAGTATTCCCTCCTTATCGGCGACACACTCCGGTGAATACACATGTGTAGCTACTAATCCAGCAGCCGAAATCAAATACACAGCTCTGCTGCAGGTTAAAGGTATAGTATATTAAAAATCCAAAAACACAAAAAAGAAAAATCAAATACAAACACTACACACACACACACATTTATTACATTTATCCACCACCCGCTCCCCCGCTCAAACGCACATTTACATCATATAGATATTTACACGAGTATAGGATAATTAAAAAACAAAATCGATTTCAAATTTGATTTCCAAAATCAAGCTTCTTATTGTTCCCCAACGAAACCTAATTTTGAGTTCGAATTTGATTTTTTTCATTTTGTTTCCTCCAAGTCTGTCTTTTGTTATTTAAAAAAAAAAAATTTATAAACATATATGCTTCTTATTATTATATACTTCAACAAATAATTTTTTTTGTTTAATTTTTGAAATCAAAACAATTTTTTGAATAAACGTGAACAAAAAAAAATTATGAAAATATAAATTTGAAAAAAAATGTGTCCTCCCCATCCCAGTTGCTTTGGCACGCAGTGGGTTTTTGCGGCAGATCACCAGGTAACCTATTTGCACTGCTTAAATATTTATTTAATTTAGTAATTAATTTTAATTTATTTATGATTTATTTATTTTTCTTTTGTTTTTTATATGATATGTGTATATCCTTGGAGTTTGTAATAGAGGGTCGTTGGCAGCGGTATAAAAGCACAATTCCTATAACATTTAAGCTTTGGTTACAAAAGGGTGACCAGATAAGAACGAAATGGAAAGTTGCGAGATATAAAAATGATTCTGACTTTATTCTTAAGCTACATTTGTGGCATTCATTATGTGTGGAGAAGCACATCATTTAACTGGCTTAATGGCACCCTCGGCTTCGCTGGCGGTGCTTCAAACGGTCCAATTTTCGAAGACTCGTGCCAATATGCACGGCGTTATTCCGGCAATAATGTCTCGACGAAGCCCCATGGAAAATAATCGTGTAGTGTCATATCGCATCATTGCATTACTGAATATTTTGACAGCTGGATGTCATTGGTAACTTTCACAGCTGCTGAAACACAACAAATCGAAAAAGTTCCATTGCTATTTGCACACCATTTAGCTTTTGGATTTTGCTTTCAGTCATGAGAGGAAATTAACATTCGGAAATGTTAATTCTCGTCGACAAATGGTGCACTATAGGACGAAAATTCTGTAGCGTTTTAATTAAGATGCTTCAATATTTGTGCTTGTGTTTACTTGATGACGTTCCGTAAAGCAAGCAAGGAATTACCCAACAAAACCACGTTTGACCACATAAATTCAAACCTTTTTGCAACCATGTTCGCAGGACATCTTGTGGCGGTATTGCATCTCGTATGTACCTGAGGTTCATATTGCCAGCTTTGTTAAAATTAAGAATTTTTTTAATATACAGCAGGCAAAGGGTGTCAATTTGTTGACTTTCTCAGTTGGAAAATTAATTATAACTCTGGTATTTTTATGTTCTAAATTGTATCCCTCTGATTATGAATGAACATAGATCATTTGAAGTACATTATACTCGATAGTCAGGCCAACAGAATTTCTATAAATAATTCTATACCTTTCTAGAAGAACTCATTAAAAAATGACAGTAAAAGTGATAATCGTTTTACAATGAAAACGACCCCACCCTTTATAAACTAAGGTCTACTTTGGCCATTCTATCACAGTATATCACTAATTCCATCCCGACAAAATGTCAAAAATCATAACTTTTGATTTTGTATATTTACAAAAGTTATCAAAGTTGAAGAGAAATTTGCCCGGCCAAGGAATCGTTTTCGCAATTTCCTCCACACTCCTGCTGCGAATCATAAATATTCTCAAGTCTGCACCATCATCATCCAAAAATAAACTTGTTCATTTTTAACTTTGTGACTGAAATAATAATTTTCATCATGAAGTCATACAGACGGTCCAGCATTGTGGTGTGGAATAATATTCCACTTTTATTGAAAGCAATATCCTCACTTTTATAGGATGTAGCGCAGGAAACTTCTCCTCGCCGATGAACGTGGTCATGAAAAGTGTACGAGTATATATAGTATATATGTCTAACACCATGATTCGCACAGTGAAGTAAAGAGCATTTCAGTTCTTTCTTCTTTTTCATTTCGTCCTTTTTTTTTTGTATTTTTTTTACTCAATTGTGGCGACTCAAGTGTCACCAGAGTTCAGGACTTTGATTAACCACTAAACCAAATGAAAATACTAATAATGGCATCGTGATTTTTCTTTTGTCTGCCGCCACCACCACCACCAGTCCACTCGCAAGCGCCATTTTATATTTTTCCATCAATAAATATTTAATTGGCTAAATTAAAATGGCTGCTATTGACAGCAGGGGGCGAGAGATGCCAAGAACAGAGCAGGCAATAAGCGTTATTGGTTGTTTGTCGCGTTGCACATAATTTAAAAGCGGTGTGCGGTAACTGTGGAAAGTCTGGTGTTGCCACATTCCATAATGAATTGGAAATTAGGTCAACGATGCACTTGTAGAAGGGGTATTTTAAAAACAGAAAAATATGATATTATACGGATAAGTGCGGGTTCAATTATGAACCCCACCCTTCGACAATTGAACAATGACAATATTGGGGTTGCTATTGCTGAGCAAATTCATGGAATGCAAATTCACAACAAAAGAAATTAATCACATATTAATATTAAAAGGTCCGGATGGTGAAACGAAACAAACGGACAAATGTGTTATTATTGGGATTTAAATAATAAAATTGATTTTTAACAGCCCACACTTAAAAACTATTTGCATTTAACCGCAGGGAAAAAGAGGTTACCTTTGTATTTTCGATACCAATTTAAATTCGATTAACTTGTTTTGGTATGGGCCTGATTAAATAAAAAAAAAATCTGCAGGTAAATGTTGCAAACAAAAAAATATTTTGAATTCACTTAAAATACTTATATGAATTATAAAATATTTTCTCTGTGAATATTAGATGATTTGAGGTTATTTCAATTCGAGTATTATTTACTTATGTCATAAAAAAAAACAGATAATAACGGATTGCACAATGAATTTGAAATTCCAGCTTCCAGATAGAATCAAAAATATCGTGAAATGTCAGTCAGCACTGCAAAATAATGCAGTCCTATCGATCAAAATTGCTGAGCTATTTCTATCTATGCACTTTTATCGCCCTTTATGTTTGAGACCGATTTCGTTTGGCTGTCATTTTAGTTTGGACTAACATTTTCGAGTTTGACAGCCGCAGAAAGTGTTTTTTTTTGCGCGGAGTGTACCGCATTCAACTTTGCAATGATTGAAATTATCAGCAAGTGATACATACTGCACCAGCTTAAATTGTTATTTTGGAAGCATTTAAAATGGCTTTTCATTGGCATGACTAAAACTACGAAAGTTTTTCTTACTGACAATAATAACGAAAAAGCCATTTTCCAGATTCTATTGTATTTAAAACTTTTTATAGCCCGCAACTTCCATCGGAGGTCTAATGGAGGCTCTTGTTGAAATTTGTTTTGTTTTCCTTAAATAATATTTAAGAATTATAAGAAACTGCAGATCGCTATGGGATCAACTTAAATCTGCAATTTTCTTGTTTGGTTTGCCAAAATATATATTTTTTAAATAAATATCAGTATAATATTTAAAACATACGAAAACATTTAAAATACAAACATTTTTGCACTGTTAATGTAAGCCCTTTCATTTTACAAAAAAATGAGAATCAAATACAAAATTTGACAAAGGTTGTGAGAGAACTGCTAGACATTCTTGTGTGGATTGCCTTCAGTCTTTGGCACATTTTACAAGTCGTGCTAGCTGACAAAATAAATTGGTCTAAGTGAGTACCATGTAAGCATATTCTTAAAAGTTCGGTTTCGTCACAAATTTAAACACAATAATATGTTTGTACACGAAAAAAAAAAACAATTTTCTACTAAGATTCAGTTAACACCAACATCTAAGGAATACATTTTATGGACCAGTTTCCTTCTATTACTTTGACTTTAAGTTTTGTTCTTAATTTTATTTTATATTTTATTTTACTTTATTTTAACATTTATTGTTTCACTTTATCTATTATTTGATTAAATTTGATTTTTGCACCCTCTTAGGCTTTGTGCATGATCTGTGTATACTTGTAGTAACCAAATAATATTTTATAGCAATCCAACATACTGTAGTAACGCTATTGCTAACTACTACTGGAGTAGATCATCCCTTCCACTCGCCCCGAGCAATAAGAAAAAAACAAATAACATCCATCCCTCAACGTTGAGCTCTCTAACGAGTCATGAGATCTCATTTTCTCCCACGCCCCATTTTTAGATCGCCCCCGCCCCTTTCTCAACTTTTACCACACAACCACACAGCTTAAGTCTAAGCCGCCTTTTGAAATGATACCTTTTTTGTGCTTATTGAAATTGTTTTTTGAAAAAGATCGTTTCCGTTCTTAGTAACAAGAAAATGGAATCCTTTCTTGACTAACCATCCGCCTACTTCTTTACTGCTGATATAATATTATTGCTGTACTGATTAAAACCAAAAAAAAAAAAATAGTAACGAAACTCTGCCTTACTACCGTATAACTCTGTTTGAAGCTTCGCAATCCCCGCCAGTGTTTGTACAATAATCCAAAGAAAACAATTTTTTTTTATTTTCAGTTTTTACTTATTTTTTTGTGCATAAGTTTAAACAAAAAAAATGCCTCTTGGTTTTGATTTTTTTTATTGAATGGCTTGAATCTCAAAGGAATGCAATGATTTTTTTTCTATTCTTGCACTAAAACTATTTTCTTTGGCTATGAATACCGTTTTTTCTCATCTGCAACCCTAGTTATCGTAGACTTGTCAATTTTGGTTTATTTACTTTTTTGCTTTAGAGTCGAAATTTTCAATTGGAAACGAAGTTAATAAAACGATTTTTTTTCATGATGCCATTGTGTGCAAGGATTTTTTTTCCAATAGATTTTTGATTTGGTTTTGAGAGTCATTTGTTGCAAATTGAAAACGCGGTAACAGTAACAGTAAGCTTCTGTATGCTTGAGTCCAGATGCTTTCCTCTTATAATCAGCTTAAGTACTAGATATGATTTATTAATGCTTACAATAATGAAGTGTCCTGCTTAGCGAGGTGTCGTTTGATTGGTAAAATAGTGGCGCATAAGCTGATTTTACAATTCAAGTTGATATCGATTTCGCTGAAACGTTACAGTGGTGATCAAATGTATTCTAATTGCTTTATCGCTTTGTAAACAATGCATGTAATGTCCCCTCCTGTCAAAGTAAACAAATTTTTATATAACTCAAACGAATCGGTGGTTGAATTTACATTTTTTAAACGGGAAATAAAATATTATTTATAACAAAAACGTACCTATTTATAATATAGATCTGACAGACAACTTTTGAACATCTTACTACTTTGAGGTGATTTATGTTTTTGTTTTTGGCTAGTTTAAGACTTAATTATGAAAATATTTAGACGTATAGTGCTATTTTTCTAGAAATTTAAATATTTTAAATATTTATGTTATCTATGTTAAATTTAAAATAACAAACTTAGGATAAGCACAGGAATATGCATTTGTTTAAAAACAGATTTAGCTATACCTTTAGTATTGTTGATTGAGATCTTACAAGGATTTAGCAAATAAAGCCAAATTTTTTGAGGTTTTCGCATAAAATAAATACTTATCTACCTATTACCAGATTTCTTGTTTTCAGCAGAGCTATTTTAAAAAATTCGATTTGTTAGCAAATGAATTGCCCATATGTTTCATTTCAAAATATTTTACAAAATCTGTCATACTGTCAAGCAGCTTATAAATTATTTCCAATGTCTTAGGTATGTAAATAAAAGGTGTCAAATATTTGACGTCTCAACAATCTGGTAGTAGCTTTAGCTTTTTATATCCGTTTTTCTTTTCATACATTGATTCAAAAACATTGCTCAGTATTCTCTTGACCGCTTAATGACAAGTGACATACGAGAGTTTAATTAGAATCAGACTCCCAAACAAAATGTTGACATCTCATCTTTTGTACTAGAGCCCTAAACATTTTTTTCTAGATGCTAATAAAGCGTTCAATGGAACTCGGGACGCTGTTCGACTACGAGAGCGAATTGCGAGCAAATGTCATAGTTTCTGACATTTCATTCACATGAAAATTTGTCGCAGATACCCGCGATTTACTTTCAATTTTAAAGGTTAGTTTCGAACGAATTTCTCATTTGTGTATTCTTGGATCTCGACTGTACAATGTGGATTGTGAATACAGTCTGACAGTTCGCGGCAAGAATTTTCAATTACCTTGAACATTGCTGTAATTGTAAATTTTGCTATTTAAGTCGATTAAGACTCTGGTCTATTTTTTAGATTCAATATTAGATTACTTGAATATAATGGAATAAAGAGAAATTTTCCATTCACAAATGCAGTTAATTTTATCTGATCGCAGTTCGCTCTCATGTGAATAGTTATTAAGTCTCCAATAAAACTAAGCAAATCAGAGAAGCCGAGCGGCACGCAGTTCAGGCTAGAATTGCAGCCCAATATTCAAAATTTAAGCTAAATAAATGGAAAAAATATTATGTTTACAAAACTCATTTTGACAAGTCAATTGGATTAAGAACTTGAAATACAAAAAAAAAAACAAGTAAAATACATATGTCGTTTCCCATTGGTTTCACTCGGGGAGCCACTCATTCTGTGATCCAATGGAACAACAAAACTGCTTCTGATTGAATCCACAAAAGTATTGGTGAAATGCCAAAAAATAATCTACGGCGGCTGTCAGCTGACTTGTATAAAATACATAAATTACACTTGTGTGAGTGCTTCTTGAGTGGATTCTGACTTCAAATCGAGAAGCGAATTTTTCTTCTCAGAATCATTTTTTGTGCCAATGGAACGGTTTCAGAAGTGATTTTTTCGATTCCGGACTCTTCCGGAAGCTTCTTTTTGCCCAATGGAAAACGACAATAGAATTAAAATAATGGACTAGCTGGGTTTGTTTATCCGCTGAGCTTTGAGTTTGAACTGTCAAAATTAAGCGAACATTGAGCAAGGTGGTGGAGAGAAACATTTTGAACCCGCTTAGCTGTAGCTTTCATTGAACATTGCACTAGGCAAACCAGAATTGGATTATGTGGGCTTAAGTCAATTTAAGCACTTTTATGTTTGGTACAATAGATTACTTATATTACCACTTAAAAGCATATAGCCCACGCAGGTCTATGCCTCTCGTTAAAATACTTAAATCATTAAAAAAAAATTAAAGTACCAAACGTCAAATTATATAAAAATAAAAATAGAAAAATGGTTTCCACAACAGGTCCGTAAGGGCCTTCTCCTAGCTTCTCACAACCATTCGTTTTATGTGAGCTTTCATTTTTCGGACAAATGCAAGAGATCTACAATTTTATGCCGAGTCCAAACTACTATTTGAGAAGCTCTTTCATGACAGTCATACTCGCGGATGTTTGTCAGACGTTCGCGAGTGGTGGCGCAGTGGAAAATCCATAAGACGTAATTTGTGCATTTTCAGGAATCGAAACTGGGGCCTCTCTCTTTGTAGTCCAACGCTTTAACCACTGCGTTCAATTATATAGCGATCCAAAAAAGAAAAATGGCCGTGAAACAAATCAGTTTATGTATTGTAACAAATAAGAACCCATAAATATCACCACTGTAGAAAGTACGCAAACAACATGAACAAGTTCACAAAGTTTAGTTAACATCTGTAGTTTAATCTCGACCAAGTAAATCGTTGCACACATTTGTAAATGAATAAAAACAAAACAATACCGAGTGCATTTTCGCAGTAAAAAATAATCTAATTGGATTTGATTTTAAGTTTTATATATTTTTATTTGTTGTACTAAAACATGTTTTTTGTTTTGCATAAAAAAAACGAAATGTTCATTTTAACCTAGATGATTTAAATATATTAACAAAAAAAATATTACCATACATTACTCGTCCGTATTTTGTGTGTCATGCAACTCATGCGTTCTTTATTCCCTCCCAAAAACAAAACAAAAAAAACAACAACAACAGTTCCGCCACGCTGGATAGTCGAGCCAGCCGATGTTAACGTAGAACGTAACCGACACATAATGCTTCACTGTCAGGCCCAGGGTGTACCGACGCCCAGTATCGTTTGGAAGAAGGCGACAGGTACGGGTACATCCTGCCGGTTGGCTGGATACTGTTCAAATATTTTATGTAACATGCATTGTTCTTGCTTTACGCGTGTAGGTAGTAAATCGGGGGAATACGAGGAGGTTAGGGAGCGTCCATTCACCAAATTGCTCGGCAACGGGTCGCTGCTGTTGCAACATGTGAAGGAAGACCGAGAGGGCTTCTACCTGTGCCAGGCGAGCAATGGCATCGGCACTGGTATCGGAAAGGTCATTCAGCTTAAAGTTAATTGTGAGTGTTGTATGCATGAATTTATCGGTGTAGAAGCGATGTAACGAGTTTTTTTCTTCTGTCATTTGAAGCTTCTCCGTACTTTTCGTCCACATCGAGGTCAGTGACAGTGAAAAAGGGCGACACAGCCTTGCTGCAGTGCTCGGTCAGTGGGGACAAACCAATCAATATTGTGTGGATGAGATCCGGGAAGAATACCCTGAATCCGTCGACAAACTACAAGTGGGTTGGGCTACTTACTGGCTGTGTAACCTTGTAACTTAATCGCTTGGATGATTTACAGGATCTCTGTGAAACAGGAGGCTACACCGGATGGGGTGTCGGCGGAGTTGCAAATCCGCAGTGTGGAGGCCAGCGACAGTGGTCCGTATTTTTGTCGTGCGAGCAATTTGTACGGCAATGATCAGCAGTTGGTGCAGCTGCAGGTGCAGGAACCACCACAGGCACCGACGGTGTTAGAGGCTGCCATGGTGTCCAGTAGGTCGGTGAATCTGAAGTGGCAGCCGAGGAACACCAACACCGCTGAGGTGTCAAAGTACATTGTGGAGTTCAAGGAACTGGACCGTAAGTTGGTGTTTATTTCAGGGACACTATATATCCCCGTTTTTAGTCAAAACCATGCCTTTAGCCCTTTTCATAGAGCAATGGCAGCAAATGGAAATCACGGACCCACCGCAATTCACCGCTTTGATTGAGAATCTGAAGCCGGCGACCCGGTATGCCTTTCGGATTATAGCTGAGGGCACTGCTGGCCGAAGTGCTCCAAGCCAGGAGTTGAACATCAAAACTGAGCCGCAGAGACCTGCGGGACCACCCCTCAATCTATCAGTGAGACCGCTCTCGTCCACCGAGCTGCTGGTGAGTTGGGTTGCCCCGCTGGTGGAGCTTCGTCATGGCGACATTCAGGGCTACAATGTGGGCTATAAGCTGTCCAGCTCGGGAAGCACCTCGTACAACTTCACATCGGTTTCTGGCGATGGAGACGGCGGCATAGGAGAGCTTTTGCTCGGTGGTCTCCAAAAGTACGCACGGTATAACATTGTCATCCAGGCATTCAATCAGGTCGGGCCGGGACCTTTGTCCGAACCGGTCTCTGCCCAAACAATGGAAGATGGTAAGTTGTGAGATATTGGCGAGCCCCTAGACAGTGGTAACATGTTCAATTTCCAGTTCCTAGTCGCTCTCCGGATGACATTCGCTGTGCGGCCCTTACCTCTCAGTCACTGCAAGTTTCCTGGCAACCACCGCAAATCCATCACACCAACGGGCTGTTGCAGGGCTACAAGTTGCTATTCGAGCCAATTCTGGACGATTTCTCGCCAGCTAAAGACGAGGTGGAGAGTCGCAAAACCACTGCCCTCACGACGGTTCTCACCGGTCTAAGGAAATACACCAACTATAGTATTCAAGTGCTTGCCCACACCCGCATGGGCGATGGAAGCCTATCCAGCCCACTCTACTGCCACACCGAAGAAGATGCACCCGAAGCCCCAGCCGACATCAAAGTCGTCGTCAGCTCGCCACAGTCTCTGTATGTGTCGTGGCTGCCTCCGGCGGAGCCCAACGGTGTCATAACCAAGTACAATCTCTACACAAGAGTTGTGAATGGCCGCGAAGAATTGAACAACGAAAAACGAAGCCTGCCCTCTCAACAGGCCAACTACGAGGCGAAGAATCTTCATCCACACATCGAATACCAGTTCTGGGTTACCGCGTCCACTCGCGTAGGGGAGGGCAAGAGCTCTCGGGTGGCATCGCAATTGACTACAAACCGAGTTCCTGCACGAATCGTATCCTTTGGGGGTCCAATTGTCCGTCCGTGGCGATCAACAGTCACACTGCCCTGCACGGCTGTGGGAAAGCCCAAACGCGAATGGTATAAGGCTGATGTTCCGCTCAGGCAGGGTGGAATGCACAACACCCAGTTGCTCGATTCAGGCGACTTGATAGTGTCCAACCTGCAAACGCCCGACGGTGGTAACTACAGCTGTCAGGTAGACAACGGCATTGGCACCGATCGACTGACGCACGTACTGATCGTACAAGTTCCTCCGGTGGCACCGGTTTTGTATGTGACCAGTGCCACATCGAGCAGTATCCTTATGCACTGGAAATGCGGATCCAATGGCAATGCACCGATCTCAAGCTACACACTCTTTTACAGACGAAGCATCGGCAACGTGGAGGAAATGCATCTTTCGCGACACGCCTCAAGTCACGAACTGAAAGGACTGATCTGTGGAAGCACATATCAGATGTACCTAACGGCGCACAACAAAGTCGGCACCTCGCCGGCCAGCTTAACACTACACGTTCGAACTCAGGGACAATCGCCGGGAATGCCATCAACTGCCAATTTACTATCGCCGAACTCGACGTCGGTTGTTATAAGACTGCACACTTGGCCGGACAATGGCTGTCCTATGTTGTATTTCGTACTGCAATACAGGCCGATAATGGACGGCTTGGAAAAAGACTGGATACTGGGTGAGTATCATTTAGAACCTCATTTTCAATGTTATTCCCTTAGACGGGCAACATACCAGCATTATTTGCTGTGGTACAGAATTGGCGAAAGGTAGCCGGGGCGGGAACTTTATAAGACCTTCACTAGCTAACCCGTGCTCGTCTCGCTTTGCCAGTGTGGCACTTTTTGAATTCAATACTTCCAAGGTTCCTGCTAACCGAACTGAAATCCAGCGAACGTACGATTTGTATATACAAAAGCACATCTTTCGCACTGACACTTGTTTGAAAAAGTCCTCATCCCGGGCAAAAAATTAACTTCCTCTCTTAAATGTTCTCAAATAACTGTTGTTGGTACAAACTACACATCGTACTGCACTTGCTGAAAACGTCCAGCAACTTGTCCTTGTACGATTTCACTGAAAATCCATCAACCATAAGCCCTTGACTTACAATTATAATACCCCACTTACTGTACCTATTCTTATCCTCTTTTCGCAGTGTCAAATGCACTTAAGCCACAACGAAGATTCACTATTTCTGGACTGAACCCATCGACTCTATATCAAATGAAAATGGAAGCGCACAACGTAGCCGGAGTCTCAACTGCCGACTTCACATTTGTCACCTTGACCAAAGACGGTGACCCACCACCACCCGAGATCGTACAGCGCGGTCATCGCTCCAACATATTCTACGGCAACATCAATCTGCTGATTCCCAGCATTGCCGCCATCTCAGGAATGATATGCACCGTATCGCTGATAGTTATATGCTACAGGCATAGTAAGTTTCAAGAGGCTTTTGTTGTTGTGTATACGGTTTTTTGTGATTTTTGTTTTAATGGTCTCGCCCCGTCTGCAGGACAAAGCAATCGACTACAAAAGGAGTCCTTGGAAAATCGACAGAACAACGAAGCTGCACAGCGTGAGCGCTACTATGCAACGATTCATAAAGTGTCCCTGCAGAACAATGAGAAAATTCCTGGTAAATTAAAAAAAGAAAATAATAAAATACAAAAAAAAAAAAAAATGAGAATC
This sequence comes from Cheilosia vulpina, assembly GCA_916610125.1. Classification (NCBI taxonomy): domain Eukaryota; kingdom Metazoa; phylum Arthropoda; class Insecta; order Diptera; family Syrphidae; genus Cheilosia; species Cheilosia vulpina. The sequence continues at coordinate 52,398,112 of OU744278.1, forward strand.
CCTGCCATTACCATGTACATTCCATATGAATGTAGAACGCATGACGTTCATAGTAATTGCTCGGCGGGGCTAGCACAGCTAACAGCCAACACTCATTGCTTTTCATTTTTAATTTACTCTTTCCTGCAGAGACATCCGAAGACATCTCGCCGTACGCGACATTCCAATTGTCTGAGGCCAGTACTCTGGCACAGCCGCATCACACCGGGCCGGCAAACACCTTGCTGCACTCGTTCATGTACCACGAGCGGGCCCTGGCTGAGGGCTGCTCGTCACCACCACCACCCGCGGTACTTAAATCAACCACCCGACACTATTCCTCCTCACCATATTACAATATCGTGCGTTATACCATTGTGTTCGGTTTGAGTTCATTTTTTTTTCTATTCGTACATAATCGTAATTGGCCGCTTCATTTTATGACTTACAATTCATTGTCGTTGTTGTTGTTGTTACTCCTAGCTGCTGATGCTGTAGCTGGAGTAGCGAACGCTTGAAAATATGATTTCTTTTTTTTTTGTATTTTGTTGGTGAATAACTGAGTAACTGACGCTGGCGCGTGTTTTATTTGTTTTTTTATTGTTTTCCCTTGTATTATCCTTTTGTTTTAATTTATGCGTCGCTTATTTGTAGTATTTAATTGGCACAGTTGGTACTCTGACTAAGGACTTTTCTTCCTTTTTTTCCTCTCTCTCTATCTCTCTCTCTCTCTCTCTCTTTCTGTTTGGGTGCAGACATCGAAAAACCGAAGGAGGCATTCACGTAAAACGGAACCAGAGAGCGAGGAATCTGAATCGGATCCGGACCAATTGACATCGAGTCGAACAGAGTCCTCAAATCAGCACGAGGCGAAGATTAAGCACAGTAAGTATGCACATAGTTCGGCATGTCACGTCATTAACACATTGCACTGTCATGCACAAGTGATTTGTTTGCGGAGGTACTATTTCCAGCATGGAGAACAATGGATTTTTGAAACACGCTCGCATAATTTGCGAGGCTCTTTACAGAGTTGATTACAATTTTATTGGGACCATACAGTGGTGGACGCCAAAATAGCACATTTTTTTCTTCAGCGAAATTCATGTTGTTCGAGTTAGGAAAACAATATGAGGAAAGATGTCACATGTTACATCGAACAGAAAGAATCGAAATTGAAAGTCGGCTAGTTATGTGCCATTGCACGTCCCAAATAACTGAAAAAAATACCTACATACGTCACAACATAAGTTCCCCCATGCATTTGTAAAAAAAGTGTACACAAGCTGTCATTTTGACAAAAAAAAATATTAATGCGTTCTATTGATTGCTTGATTCATTGGGACGGAAAAATCACTTTTTTCAGATTCAGAGCAGTTTTTCTGCTCTCGAAATCAGCTAAGCAGGTGCCAATCATAGACAAATCATACTGAGACCCTCTTGCCGCTGGCCCCCTCAATTTTCAAATTCGCCATTTTGTTTTCCTATTGGTGTTATGTCAATTACGAATCCGTGTGACATGTAAAAACCAGAAATGAGAGAATAAAAGAGATGGATATCTTTCGTACGTCTATCCCCCCAAAACCCATTTGTTTACATTGTTGTTTTTGTAATTTCAACCCCCGTCTGTGAATACGTGTGAGGTACAAAAAAGCATGTTGCTAATGGCCGGCCAATATTCCTTTTGCTTTTATGGGCATCGCGTTATTCAATTGGGTTGTGTTTGGTATTACACTTGTTTGGTTTTTGTTAAGGCTTCGATTAAAATAAAAAAAATAGTGAAATATACATTTCGGAATAGCGAATTCTTGCATTAACGTTCAATTCATGAACTCACATATACTAGAAAAGAAATGGGCATATGTGCGTGACTTCATGAATTTTTCGGGAAAACAGCTTGTAGGCAGCCGCCTTTCCACTGGAGTGTTATATATCTCTGTATTCCATTATCTTTGGTAAAAACATACAAAAATAAATGCTGCCAACCTCGGTAACCATGGGGAAATGTGCCAGAGTTCGGGAATACCATATTTTATACATTACTGAATGCCATTGGTTATAGTTATTATATATTGTTAAAATGTGAATAATTCGATTTTGTTGCTCAATAAAACTATCTAATGGAGATGTTCTAGATACTAGCAACTTATTAAGGCAAACATGGTTTGCGTATTTTCCGCCAGAGACAAATCATACTAGTATTGTCTCTGTTTTCCGCTTTTGAATTCGATTTCATGTGTAGATTTTTCTTAGATAACTGAAGAAAATTTGCTTAAAATGTTTTTATTTTCCTTCAACGAATCTAAGTTGTTAATTTTTCATTAATATTTTAAAGAAATGTACACTTATTACTAAAACAAAATATCATCCACACGTAACGAATAATTTCAAATTTAACGGATAAAATTCTATGAAGCTGTCAGCAACTTTGACCACAGCGGAAATGGCATATACAAGGTGCGAGTGTGTAGGTGAGCCGGAATTTTTTAAGTTACGTGACATTTGTCAATACGAATTTCTATGTATAGCTTGTACGCAAGTAACGGGAAATCAGCCGAAGTTTGTAGTCTCAGTATTGTCTCTGGTGCAAATATTGGGATTGTTTTGAATGACATCCAGTTTCCCTTGTACCAGTCAATCATGCGCTAGTTATGTTATGTTATGTTTGCCAGAATATTTTTTTTTCCAATAAATATGGCAGCACCATTCATTCAAATTGTACTTTATTTTTAATAACTATAATATTGTCAGCACTAGATTCGCGAATGTAGTATTCGATTGGGCTTCATCAGATTCGCTCTCAGATTTCAGATTTCGTGCGTGTCAACTCGAACATAAGAATGTCATTTGCTCTTTTTTTGGTTATGTTCGTGCGATTGGAATATGTGTAACACTTTTCTAAACGTTTTCCATTTACCGGTTAAATTTTATATTAAAACATTCGAAATTTGTGACCAGACTGATTTCTAAGCATTTGTATATAATTAATTAATCAAAATATATCCACGCGATGCAATGCGTTTCTTTGCAGTTGAAAAATTTCACGAAAACGTTAACAAACTCCACTGGTTGTCAAACTCAAACGCACTTACATAGGTTAGTCTGAAGCAACTCTGAGAACAAATATCCAGATCCGCCAAAGTGAAATCGGAGAAAGACTGTTTTTTTTTTCGTATCAATCGAACATAAATAGTGACCTAGAGCAAAAACGGTGCTCTGAGACTGCCCAATCGAATACCACATAATTTTTTATCATTAGTTCAACTATCCAAAAATGAGAAAGTTGTATAAGATTCAAAAATGTTAAAATGTTAGAGTTGATATTGTTGCTGTATTCACCATTCATTTTAATTTTTCGAAAAATTCAGACAAACATACAGTGACAACTCCACTATTCAAAATCTTTGACATTTATCAATTTTGTTTACACAAATGTCAGCACATTTCATTAATTGTACGTTTCTGCGTGTTATATCATATTTACAGGTATCATCTACCATGGAGCACAATCAAGCACATCCTCCGATCTCTCACCAATGTCCGAACAAAAGTCATTGCCCCGTCGCGGCAGATCAAGGTATCATCAACAATATCATTTTACGACAAACACCACACCTAGGCACACAAAAACAACCAATCCGAACAGTAGCAAATCGATTCTATCACCTCGTAGCAATAACAATCTAAAACTATCAAACACATTCAAGTCACAAGACTCCATACAGTGTAACATCTCGACATTAGTCAAATCACCGATAGCACCAAAGCCGGGCGGTGGTGGCAATCTGCCGCCACCATTGCCGCCCATGCTGCTCGCTCCCAAGCCGTCATCGACGAAAATCGATCTGTTAGATAGTAATAATCCAGCCTCACAATTCCGACCCATTCCCCACAAGACCATCCCCTCCAACACAGACACGATCCTGAATCCTTCCACGGCACCACTGTCGTCGAAATTCTTCTCGGCGACAACGTTGCAGAAATAAGTGTTTTTTTCTTCTTCTTTTTTTTTCGTCAAACTTTCCGTTATATGATTGTCATCAGGTGCGGGCCCCCTGGGATCCTCTTAGGATAATAAAATAGTTTTCGTTCTTTGTTAATACGGTTTCTATATATATAATAGTCTCATTTGAAGCATCATTCATTTAATCAGTCCATAATTCAAATCAGAACACACTGCAATCATCTTAGAATGTTACAAAAAAAAAAAAAAAACTCACACTATGATGATGAGTTGATATGAGAGTTGATACCGCTGCTTATCCCGAACAGGGGCGGCGCCATGCGAACACTACTACCTCTGCAATTGCAAGAGAATCTCGCCAGTGGCATCGGAGCTAGCAGTGGTTTCCATCAGATACCAATCGAGGGAGGCACTCCCGATAGGCCGGAGCTTTCGGAGGCCGAATGCGATATTGATACCTTGAAAAAGCTGAAGCTGGGTATGCGATCGTCGCTATGGTCACGACCATCATCTACTGTCAGCAGTATCCAGCAGCAACAGCAACACCATCCACAGCAACACCATCAACCGCACCAACAGCAGCCGCAACAGCAACAGAAGCAACTAATTCAAGAGCAATCACATCAACAGCAGGGACTACCTGCCAAACGTCACTCCGATTACTCGATAGCGGTGTGAGGCGCACTTACTACTGAAAATCAAAACTTAGCCCACACATAAGCATACAGGCTTTATCGTTCTTCATTCTGAGTTTCTTATGATTTATATGATTTCTTTTTTTAAGGACGCCATGTTAAATGCTTGAGACAGCTACTTGTCAAAGCTGGTTTTGATTTGAAACGACTCGTCGAGAACATATCCGCTTTTAGAAAATTCGAGGACTCTTACTCATAAAATTTAAGGTAAATTCTTCATTTGTCATTAACAAAAAAAAAAAGCTTGTATAGCCAACCATTTTTAGTTCATATAAAAACCTTTTTGTAAAATTCAGTAACGGAAAAGAGTTATTCGCAGAAATGACGTTTGTAGACGAATTTCACATTACGAGCAATTGAATAGAAAGATTTCTTGATAAGTCTCAAACAAGCATCATTGTTTGTGCAAAGAAGACAGACGATTGTCCCTTCGAGTCATACACCTATTTGCTCTCTTGAGGGTGATCAAAAAGACAAGTGGTAACACTAAACAATTAAAAATTTAATCTCATTCGATTGTTCGGCGTGATCAGCCTTATTGCTGATGCGCACTATGCGCTTGTCAATACCTGTCAAAACTCCAAGGAAACGTTTTATGTCGCACATCAACATGTAACACTGACACCTGTCACTTTCAAAATGTGCGAATACTGGGATTTAATACTTGTGATGACATTGCAATAATGTATTAAAAATTAAAAAAAAAGCAGAAACGATTCTTATTATTTTGGGGACATTCGGATACCTAGATCCTGAAAAACGACAACTATAATTGAGATTTGTCTGGAATAAGTATACGAGCGCGTTGAAATGTCAACTGAGAATGCAGGCAGGATTTTCTTGACTAAATTTGTCAGCTACCCCTCCATAAACGTCAACTGAAATAGCTGTTCACATGACCAATTTGGGGCCAATAAAAACTGAAAATCATCAAGCTGTCAGACTTAGAAATCGATTCAATAGACTAGTCGTATCAAGGCGACTTAATATGTCTGGACTATATTATTTCCCCTGATGGCACAAATTAGATCGGTCGCTAACGACGCGTTTACTACAAATTCATACAAATGGAAATTTTAACTCAGTCTCCTCTTTACCAGGGTTTCCGTTAGTATTAAAAAGAGTCACTAACTCAAACATAAAAATCCATCCAAATTTTTAAAAAAATGTTCACTACCTACAAATAAAAAAAAAAAAAAATAATTTAACAACATTTTCGTTTTGAACAATAAATCAAAATCTTACAAAATGTAAATACATAATGTTAACTTATAAAAAAAAACAACAACACGCAAAAAATCAAATCGAATATTTCAATTTGCAAGTGTCGGACTCTTATACGAGAATTTTTTAGTGACAAAAATTAAACTTTTGAAAATTCCACTAGATATAGCAACAAAGTCACTAAAACGGCAACCGTGCTCTGTATACGGCAACTGAAACTAGGCCAATAAAAAGTCAGACACATGTCATTAGGTAGAAGCGAGATGTTAAACATAGTACACTCGTACTTGGCAGTCATGACAAATCACCTTAGTTGATTCAGCCGAAAGTTTTCCTGATTTTCAACGACTACGTAGGTTAAAAATACACCGAAGCCTAAAAAATATAAAGTCAAACTATTTCGTGGAAATATTAATTACCGACTATAATCACATTTAACAACGTCCTTAAAACTAGCATTCTTCTACCGTCAGTTTATTACTTTTTTTCAATCAGAAATGACTCTTTCTCGCTCTCTTCTTTCTCTCACATCATAAAAATCATCACAAGCAAACCAGTATGTTTGGCAAAATTTAGGACAAAAACGATTCAAAATTTTTCGACAATCATTTTCACATCAAAACAGTCATACACAAGCAAAACAATATACTACCTATATAAGACATTTCTTCAACAGTCCTTCATTTCCCTCCACTATATCCTCTCCTGCCCAACCGTCATACCACAATACGAAAAGAAAATCTTTATAAAAATAAAAACATGACAAAAAAAAATCAACTTTAACTGAACTGATTTATGCAAGTAACTATGTATCTTTTTCTAATGTATATTTCTATTTTTTTATACACATTCCAAATGTGAATTTTTGGTCTATCCAAAGTAAACTAGTAACATAAAATGTAAACAAATGAACGAAACCAAAAACAAACAACAAACAAAATCAACAACATGACGACAAACAAAAAAATGACAAACCTAAAATCAAATGTAGCTATAGAATTATTAAAATTGTTAGTTTCTTGTTTATAAAATACATATACAAAAACAAAAACAATAAAAATGCCAAACAAATAAGTTAAATAAAATAAAAATGTAGAAAACGAAATAATTAACGTCTATGATATATATGTAATACAAAACCAAAACAACTGAATGTTAAATACAAAAATTAAGAAAGTAATTATATATAAAATAAAATTAGGAATAAAAAAAACAGAAAAATACTTTTTCACACGTTTCGGAAACCATGTGCCAAAATTAAAATTAAATTAAAGAGAAACAAAAAAAAAACCAACAAAGAAAATATTTTTTTTTTTAACTCTAGTTATACTCTCGATTTTTATTAATATAAATTATATAAATATATATATTTCTATATATTCAAAATTAGTATACATATTTCAAATTACAACAGAAGCTAAGACAAATTAGATGGAAAAACAATTTTTTACACATTCAATGTAAGTAGTAGATAAAACTTAAAAAGAAAAACTAACAAACGTTTTAAGCTGAAAAAAGGAAAGGTCTTTTAGCAGTAGGACAAAAAAGCGGCTCAAAAATAAGGACATAATGTAGATATTCATTAAAATATAGAATCGGACAGTTCATTATATCATAATTAAGAGGAAGTGTTTGTAGTTGCCAAAATAATGAAATAAACGAGAAGCGACAAACCGATTAAAATCAAAATTGTAAAATATTTTAAAATGGATTTCAGTTTCAGCACACAAAATGTAAAAATAAATAATAAACAAAATGACAAAAGTAAGTAACTTCTTCGAGTCATGAACATGAACTTTTGTGTTAACTCATAGGTTACTGAATTAGTTTTCGTGGTTTAAACTTTTGAGTGAGTTCGGTTACGAAAAAGAAACAGCGAGGAAAAACCACAAACCATACCAAAGGTGGTCCGATTGATAACATTTTAAAGAGTTTCGCTTAATATTTTGACTTTTCCAACAGGTTCAGATATTTAATGTCTATTTCATTAAAAAAAATGAACATGCCTTGTGTGACCACATATAAATAAACATGAATTTGCCAACATATATGTCGTTTTGCATTGGGACAAAAAATTAATCTTTTTTTTTATCTAAATCACTTTTCGCGTTCCGTTGAGAAAAAAATCAATCTTTTTTTTGATTCGGATCACTTTTTGCAGATCTCGGTATTTTTTCAGATTTACACATACTACCACAAAACAGCACAGCTGTTTTACGTCATTTAAAGAAGTTTGTTTTAAAATAAATTTTTAAAGTTTCGTGAAAACCAAAGTAAAGAAATATATAGACAGCAATGGACACAGTTTTAGAGGAAATATTATCTTCATTGTCTTCCTCATCATCTGGAAACTACGAATCACCAAAACTACTCGATTTGTAGCTACAACAGAAGAATCATTTTTCAAGCCGATTTCCATGGTTGATTTTACCAAAAACAAATGCAATTTGAACAGCTGATATTGTTGGTAAATAACGCACTAATCCATTTACAAAAGCAGATCAATTTCATTGCATGTTCCATGAGCCGCATAAAATCTGAGCTCTGAAAAAGATTTTTGGTGGTCCCAATGGAAAACGACATTAGTGGTGATCATATTTGACATAAAACGTCAGAAAAAAAAAACAATTTAAATGACAATTCGTCTTGAACTTTAGTAATATATTTAGTAATCAATTCGATCTATCGGTATTACATCTACGATAGCTAGTTTGATTTGATTGTTATTGTACCTTTTGGATGATTTATGTTCGCTCTATTCAAAAGGATTAACCAGATTCCATCGTCTTTACATTTAAATCCAAAGTGATAATTGTGGACGAAGTATAAAAATTTATGAACCGCAAATACAAATACAAAAAATTTAGCGATCGCCACTTTAAGATATTTTGTGAGTATTTCATGCGGAAATGTCGAAAAACAAAATGTGACGACTGTCAATTCATGTTCGTACCATGCATACCACTTTTTTTGGTTTTGTATAGATACTGCTAAACCATATCGCCACTGTCTAACGTACGAATGCTTAACGTTTTTTTCGGAGCGCTAAGTCGGTTTGACACATGTCAAATGAGTCTAATGTCGTTTTCCATTGGGACAGAAAAAGTACTTTTTCATATTCTTCTCTCGAAATCAGCTGGCTGTCAGATTTCACGTTCCATTGGCCGCAAAAGAAAACACTTTTTTCAGAGTCAGAGCAATTTTGCGAATCTCGATTTCTTAGCGACATTTACACCTACTTTCACTAACACCAAAATCTTTGGCATTTGTCAAACTTTAAAGTGTGTTATTTTATATACGTTTTTAGACCACTTGTCTATAAATTATAGAGAAAAATTTACTTTTGGCCGCTGGAATGGATATCAACATAAAATGAATGCGTTTTTATAATCACAAATTGCAATTTAAGAGCAGCTGACTTTTAAACCATACACCAACACAAATGCAAAAAAAAAAACAAGTATTTAATTTTATGTTCCATTGGGCACGAAAAACCTGAAATCTGAGAATAAGATCTGAAAATCCCAATGGAAATCGACATAAGTCTGCCTAATTACATAATTGTAGCTTTCAGACTGCTGCTATACTTTATCTTGTGTAGGTAGCTAGTTAGGTATCCAAACGTATATTCATTCTGTGCCGAATTTCCAAACCTTCAATAAGTAACTTGTGTCAAAATCGTAGAAAAAGTTTTAAAAATGGACTCTAAGAAATATTTTTTGTCGAATTGCTACCGCAAAACAGCTACAAATCAGCATACCATTGTGCAAAGAAATAATAACAAACCAAATTCATTTTATATATTTGCAAAATAGATAGATAGATAGATAGATAGATAGATAATACATTTTATTTCATATAATATTATAAAGTATAATTCAAGTACAATATTATTCATTAAAATGGTAAAATGATAAAATTATATGAAAAGTTGAGACATTCGATATTTTACTAACAAAAGTAGTGAAAATAGTTTTGAATGCCACTTCAAACAATTGATGAAATTTAAATTTAAGTTTATGATGGGGTGGCCATAAACATCAAAGTTGTGAAAATCAATAAAACAAAAAAAAGAAAACAGAATGAAGAAAAAAAAAACTAAATTAAATTCATAAATAATGATCAAAGAAAACAAAGAAATTTAAGTAAGAGTTAAATCAGAATGTCGAAAGTAAGAGAGTCTAAACTAGCGTAGTTGAGATTTAAAAGCCAATTTTTCACACATTTTAAAAACATTCCAGGTGTTGTTATAGCTTTGATAGACTGTGGAAGTTTGTTAAATAGCCGAAAAGACAAAACGTAATAAAAATTACGGTATGCAGTAGTACGAGCAAATGGAACAGATACCAAATAAGAAAAGTTTCCACGTAAATTGTAATTAGAAATTAATCGAAAATTTCGATTACCAGATTTCATAAAGAATGACTTCAAAACTTTAAAACAATATAGATGACGAACAGGAAGGATTTTTAGGTCACAGAACAAAGGAAAACTAGGATATCTAACAGGTTTTTGACATAATTTTCTTAAAATATGCTTCTGTACAACTAATAGAGGTTGTATTTTGTTAAGATAAGCACCTCCCCAACAAGAAATTCCATATTGCAGCTTGGAGTGAAAAATACCATAGTAGATTTTCTTTAGAAGAATTGTAGAACAGACATTTCGCAAATAATAAAAGTATCTCAGAGTGGAACGTAAATAGTTCCTCAAAGATTCCGTGTGGTTCGTAAAACTCATATGGGAATCGATAATAAGCCCTAGATACTTATATTCATCTACTGTTTCGATAAGAAAACAGTTATCGCTACAACTAAGAGTACTACAAAATGAGGGAGTAGTAGGTTTATGCGTACAGTTGCAATTGGTAAATCTGAATTTTAGACACTCCGGTGCATGGAAGTGGACATTGGCCCCTAAACTGTGTACCGATGACAAATTGAAATACATTATTTTAGTTTTGGAGCTAATTAACAACTTATGATTCTCAAACCAGATTCTCAACAAATTCAAGTCCCAATTGATGTCAGCAACGAGTTCCAAAGGACAATTCTGACCATATGAAAAACCTATGTCATCCGCGAAAGCAGTTGGTGAGCCTTTGAAGTCGAGTGCAAAGAGTGAGTTGATGTAGATGAGAAATAAAATTGGACCCAAGACAGAGCCTTGAGGCACACCCAGGTTAAACATTTTTATTTCGCTCCTTATCTCATCAATTTTCACACTTTGTGACCTATTTTTTAAGTAAGACTTAAACCAGACAAGCATAAAACCACGAAATCCAGCTTTTTCCAGTTTTGCAACCAAAATATTGTGATCGACCATGTCAAAGGCTTTAGTAATATCAATGAACAAGCCAGCTGTACACTTTTTACCATCAAGATTAGACATTGTTTGGGCACAGAACTGCAGTAGAGCATCTTCTGTAGATTTGCCCTTCCGAAAGCCAAACTGTATTGGACTAAAGTATTTGTTGCTGTCTAAAAAATGAACTATTCTGTCTTTCAGTAGTTTTTCAAAAATCTTACTTAGCACAGGGAGGAGAGAGATAGGCCGGTAGTTACACAGCTCTACAGCAGAACCTTTTTTGAACAGAGGTATAACATCAGCACACTTAAGTTCTTCGGGAAAGACCCCTGCAAAAACACACCCATTGAAGATGTCCGTTAATACATCCACTATGAACCAAGCAATTTTTTTTAGAATCAGACTTGAGATACCATCTGAGGAACTTGAATTTGAATTTTTTAAGCTGCGAATAGCTTTAAACAATTCAAGAGATGTTATAGGTTTGTAAACAAAGCTATTTCTTTGAAATGGCTCAGGACACATACAGAGAGCACAAGAAGAGTTCACTGGACTGGGTTGAAGACTACTGGCAATATTTGTGTAATAGTCATTAAATGCTTCAGCGATTTCGAATTTGTCAGAAACTAAACAGTTACTGATACGCAAAGAATAAGGTTTTTTTGAGGAAGAAGATTTATTAAGTAAGCTATTCACTATTTTCCATTCGTGTCTAAGGTTTCCTCTGGCAAAATCAAAACAATTACGGTAATAGGTATCACGACAAATTGGAATCTTCTTTTTTAGTTCAGCGCATAATTTAGTGTATTTACTTTTTAATTTCATATTCCGAGGGTATCTATAGCATTTCAATCTAAGTTTATTTTTAGCATTGACTTTATTCACTAAGTCCCAAGTGATCCAGGGCTTGAGTCTTTTACTTAATTTCTTCGGAGGTAAGAAAGAGTAACAGTTATAAATATGTTTCTTAAGGCAATCAATAAATATTGCGTATGAATTCGAAACATCACAACACGAATAGACGTCATCCCAAAACTCAAAAAGCAGATTGTTTCTGAGTCTACTAAAGTTAATTTTCTTAATTTTGTTTAGTGGTTTTGCATAAGTGCTATTCTTTCTCTGAGACATTTCTAAAAGCAGTCCTGTCATACAATGGTCAGTGATCATCAAGTCGAGAACACATTTCTCACATTTATTCTTAGAAACACATTTGAAACGCCCATAAATGTGATCCAAACATCTACCTGACACAACCCTAGTAGGCTCATTAATAAAGGAAACAAGTCCATGCGCAGCTAATAAGGCTAAGTATGCTGAAACAGTTTCGCTACTCTCTAAGTTGTTAATGTTGAAATCCCCAACAACAATTAAATTCTTAGCTTTTACTTTAATTAAAAGATCAGAAAATTCGTTCATAAACATCGAAACACTAAACATATGCAGCCTATAGACACACAAGAAAACGAATACTTCATTGTTAACTACAATTGAAACCTTTAATACATCAGCACTTACAAAATCGACACACAAAACTTCATGAATCTGGTAACCCTCTTTTATGAAACACCCGACACCACCCGCAGCGTAATTTTCATTCGTATTAGCAAAGAAATTAAAGCCGGGAATAACGTAATCAGTCTTTTCAAAATTGTAAATCCATATTTCAGACACAAAAACAATATCAGGAATGCACGCGAACGAATCAAGGTGCGTAGTAAGAGACGCAAAGTTTTCTCTCAGACTTCTGACATTCTGATGTACAAACAAAAATTTGTTATCGCAGTATGAACTAGATCTAAAGATAATATCACAACTGGAACTACTGGGTTCAAGGGCAGAAAAGTCTTCGATTAAATCACTTACATCGTTTAAGTTATTCATTTACAATTTTAAATAAGTGTAAGATCATTAAAAGATTTAATCGAAGTTACTTTTCCACCCTCAACCTTTCTCACGAGAATTTGATTATTATTGTACCATACAAATTTAACGCCTTTTTGTTTTAACATTTCTTTTGCTTTTATAAGAAGCGCCTGAGTGTACTTGGTAAGAGAATCATTTAAGTAAATACTGTTTCCCTTGCTGCTGTTGTTGTTATTGTTAATGCGACCACTGTCAGTGTCATCCGCGGCCGCGCCTGTGGCTTCAGTCACTCGTGTGTTGAGGTTTTTTTTGTTTGCCCTCTTTGCTCTCATGATTTGTTGTTTCAATGTTGAGTCAGAGAATTTTACGCAAATTATTGATTTTGTTTTCTGTTGAGAAGCGATACCTTCTTTAGTGTGAACTCTTTTAATATAACAACTCTCGATTGTGTTGTCGGGGACATCAATAGACAAAGCATTGTTGAAAATTTGTTTTGCTTTGTCAAGTGCGTTTTTGCTATTGACATCTGGAACTCCAACAATATCGATGCAATTTTCAAGATGCTGCTGCTGTTGCCAATTTAATCTGCTTTCCAGACTGTTAACTTTTGTTTTGAGGTCTTCGTTCTGAGTACGTAGCTCATTGAGTTGTAGCAGGAACTGTTTATTTGTTTCTTCTAAATTTGTGAGCTTAATGTAAATCATCTGAAGAGTATATTCACATTCGTTGTTGCTGATGTGAGTAGACGAAGATGAGGAGGTTGCCGTCGATTGTTGCTTGTTGCTTTTGGGTTGATTTTTTGAATTTTTAGCAGTAGTTGGTGCCTGTGCAATGATGTTGTTTTGCATGGGTAGGGTCGTAGCAGGCAAATGGAGAGAACGGCGTTTAAGCACTCCACACTTATCGCAGCGGAATGTATTACCGCTTGAATTTATGTATTCCACGTCTTGTTCTGTGATATTTACACACGCATAATGAAAAAAATTTTTACAGTCAATACAGTTTATTTTAGATGTATTATTGCGATCAATTTTTAGAGAACACGCGGAACAATTCATTTTGAATGATTTTTTAAGTTTCTTTGAGATGCGCACCCCACGACAACACAAAGCTGACTATGAAGACATACTACAACCAAAATAGAACTAAAAAAAAATAGGAAAGCAGTTTTTGTAACAAAGAAAAGTGTTAATGTAACTAAACTAATTGTAATCAAATTTTTAAAGTTATTATTGTCAAACAAAACATAAAAAATTGAAATTTATATATATTGAAAATATTGTATAGTAAATCATCTATTTCTTAATTAAATTAATTATACAAAAACCAAATGTAAATGTTAACAAAATACACAAAAAAGCAAAAAAAAAATAAAAAATTAAAATAATAATGAAAATACGGATTGAACAATTTCATTCGAATCATAAATTGAAAAGTATTGAAAACTCCAAGTCAACATCAAGTAATAAGTTAAAGAAACACGTTTTTAATTAAGTCAAAGTGGTGGATTTTGTTTTGAAGTTTGGGTCTTGGAAGCGCTTACGATATGCTGTTAGTTTTTTTTCTTATTTTTGAAACAGCAACTCTAACAAAGCTCTAATAACAAAATTGTACAAACGACACTAGACTGAATTCGCTTTGAACAGAAAATCTCATTTGATTTGCAATAGTCCAGGATCTAGGTGGTACTAACATTCGTCACAAGTCGAAACAAAATCATCACAATAAAGTAACAACAAAACTTTATTTATGATGAAAAGTAACCAAAGATATTATTCATAGTATTTGAATTGAAACGAGTATTCTGTTAACGCCAACAAATAGAAAACAAAATTTGTTCTTCCATTTTTATTCAGGTTATGAAAGTTTTATCCCAAATATTATAAGGTTTTTTTTATGAGAAGATACATTTGTTTGTATTATTAATAACTTGTTAATTGTTTTCATTTTAATTTTTTATATATAAAAAAAGAAAATATTTATATTATTATTAGAACCAAATCGATAAAGTTGAACATTTGTAAATTCATATAAATATAATTAATTGCTATTATTAACAACTTAATTAACACATCGAAGAGTACGAATTTATAATCCAAAGAAAAAAAATGAGATTCAAAACAAAACCAAATATTATATATACAGACACAACACTCATTACAATCAAAATGAAATATGGAATGATTATAATTACTATTAATGATAATAATAACAATAAAAATGTAAATGAAAAGAACCTCAGAAAAATAAACCAACAAAAAAACTGTTTTATTTCAAACAATTGGTACAAATGTGGGATACCACCATTTCGGCACAAAAATATTTCAATTGGCAGTGTTAAAAGAATTTTAAAATATGAAACGTGAGCTCCAACTGACATCCACCACAACCAGATCCATCCACCGTTTTTAGCCAGGCGTTTCACAAAATTTTATTTTCGATATAGTCCTCTCCATAAATTGTAAGGCAAATAAAATGTTCGACATAACTCAGTACACAATCTCCGACAATCTTACAACAGAGGGCGGTGGTTGCGAACTTCTCAAAAGACTGTGGGTTTCTGCAAGGATCACAAATTCTCCTCTTCCACTGAGGGCATTCAAGTGAAAGCCCATCGAATGGCGCTGGCAGCCGCATGTGAATATTTTATGGCAATTTTTGGAGAACCATGGAGAGTTAAACTTTAGTAAGATAGATGGCCATACATTAAAATCAGTAATCTGTTTTAACTATACGATCGAATTTAAATCAGACACGGTCCAGAATATCATAAAGGCATCCCATATCTTCGAAATAAATAAACCATAAGTTGCCTGCTGTAAATATCTGACACGACACCTCGATTTATGTAATTGTCTGGGATTTGCATTTTTTGCGGAGCATTACAACTTTAAAAATGAGCATTAAACGGCCTTTGCGTTCGCTTTACAAAACTTCATGAAGTTGCGCAGCTTTGGCGATTTATTTCCACCATTGACCTACGCGCTTCATCCGAGGAGTTCGTATTGCATGGCATAATGTCTTGCATTGACTGTTATACAGTGAATTGAAATAAATATCTTGAACCACTAATTGGGTGTCTTCGCTTTACGCATCTGCAAACCCCATTTCATTGCAGATAATTTTTAGGCAATAGTGCGCAGCAAATCTAGTGCGTGTAGGGACTTGATTTTCGAGGCGTACAAATGACATTCGCTGGCATTCCAATAAAACTGAGAAGCATTAAAGATATTATTATTGCAATAAGTGGGTGAAACAACACTGAAAATATATTAAGTGGTGGTTTGTACTATGATGGGTTTGATAAATGGATTTATACAGCGGTGCCCGGTCCTCCAGAAAATCGCTATGATTCTGACATTACTACATTAAATGACAAATTAATAATTGCTGGTGGTAAAAACTTATCTGGACTGCTTGGAATTGAGGACTGTCTCCTCTAGTAACCAACAGGCATTCTTGTGGATTGGCGGTACACTTATGGATGTATTTATGCTGTAGGTGGCATAAATGGCTCGTGTTTGGATTCCGTATAGAAATTGATCCCAGTGACAGAATTTTGGAGCATTGTGGCTTCATTGCCAGAGCCAGATAGTAATCCTTACATTGGTTGTTTGAGTGACTTGCTGTGTGTTATTAAAGCAGAAACTAAATTCAACTCGGTGGTCTAATGCAAATGGATATTTATCACTGAAAATTTAGTATGAATGGCGACATTATCCTTAAATAAAGTTGTAGAGTACGACAACTGCTTCCATAAGTAGAACACAGTATTTTTATAAAGTTAATTTATGCAGATCTATAAAAAATTTATTATAAAAGCCAATCACACATTTTCATTACACAGTTAGAACACAACTTTAAACTAACAAACTCCTCAACTGCCTAAGAAATCCCGCATTAGGTTGAACACACTGCCTCTTGCTTTTAACCAATTTGTAGGCATCCTGAAACGTATACCCACATTCCATCATCAAATATCCGACAACAACACTAGCAGAACGTGAAACTCCAGCATTGCAATGGACCAACACTCTACCTCCGGACTTTTGTGCACTAGCAATAAATGCACATGCACTTGGCAGCACCACTCTAGTTATATCGGTGTCTGGTAAATCCAAACAGTCGATAAAATTCCCATTCAATTCGGCGTCAATTTGAGGCATTGGTATTCCAACACTTAAAATGTGTGAAATATTAAATTTGTTTATGTATTCTAGATTAACGGCGTCCTGCGAGCCCAGGTACAAAAAGTCGTCTAAAATGCATGCGGGAATTAGGTCTGGTTTTGTGTCCACCACAAATCCAAATGATTTCTCTGCGATCGTTTGCCGATCACCATCTGACGATTCGATGTATTTTGTGCCGCTAGCTGTGGTTATTGTGGTTTTAGTTGGCTTGAGTTTGTCCCTCTTCGACTGGAGCTGTTGGAGCAGACTCATGATTGGAGGACGCGGTTGTGTTGCCCGATTCAGTGAAAAGAAAATCAGCTTCGTTGTAGTGTACTTTGCATAGATAGAGACCAAAAGGTGGGGCCATTACAGCTCGAGGATGCCAACTGTTTTTCGATGGGATTGTTAGCATCTCATAAACATCCTTCAGAGTGATCCTGTTGCAGGCTACGGAAATCAGTGTGCCGATTATTCGACGAACCTACAGATGGAAGGTATACATTTTTTAAGAAACAATTTAGGTATCTGCGTCTCCTGCTGGCAGGTCTAGTCTATTGTACGGTGGCTGAGACCTCCAACAAATTGTTCTGTTAGTTAGCCAGCATATCACTCATCTTACCTGCTTATAAAGAAAAGACCTGCCACTGATTTCCACATTCCAATATGTGTATAGCTCCTCAGCACGATCCGCGTCCAAATGAATAGCAGTCGATTTTCCTGGATAAATTTTTATGTCAGATATCGACCGAATGGTAAACATAGGAGATTTCTAAGAAGATAAAATAAAATAAGATCTTCTTTGATAAAGAGCAAAAACCCACAGCTGCTTGGTTGTTTGTACTCATAAACGTTCGAAAATCATGACGTCCCTTAAAAAGACTAGCCGCCTCCCTAAATGCTTCAATATCGAACCGGTGATCCCTGCAAATGAACAATAATCAGTCGCACTCTCTATATTAGTGGCCATAACATACTGTATGAAGAAACACCTCTTCAACTCCTCAACCGGAATAAAACTTTCGTAGTTTTTGTTCTTTAAAACATCCCCAGGCGGACCATGCTTCGCAACAGCAATACGATACAAATATGTTCGTCCTTTTGCATTGTACCGACAGTGAAAGGTGTCTGGAACGCGTAAAGTACTTAAAATACGTATTGGAAGATTTTGTTTGTCTAATGTTCTGTTGAGAACCCCAGTAACAGTGTCTTCGTTGTATAATCCACCACCATTTCTTTCTAAATCGACATGAATCGTTGATTGGAGAGCATGAACTCCTGAATCTGTTCTGGAAGAGATTATGCAATAGAGTACACATGAAAAAGTTCGCCGAACATCTACTACCGGCTTGAAAGATGAGTTTGGATAAAGTTGACGGGTCGGAAAACTTGCAGAGCCAATTCCAAACTGCCTTGAATCGTTTTTGTATCCAATTTAGGTTCTGATTTTATGATAGTTTTTTGTACTCCTCTGGAAATGACATCAATGAAAAATTGTTAGAAATTTCATGTAGATGTGGGATTAATTATTCTATATACCTAAAATTTGTACCGATGTACGCAATATTCAATAAATATCTATTCATAGCCAGTTACAAAATATCACGTCACGTTCCTAGTTTAGGAAAGACCGGCTAATTGACAGTTCTAGTTGTCACATATTCAAATCTCACTGAACGCTTTCATTCGATTTATTCAACAATATGCAGTGCTGCTCCTTTCAAATTCAAGCGAATATATATAAATAATATAACGATAGTTAGTAAACCGACTCCCAATGACTGATCGAGAAGTCTCAGTACGTATAACAATTAAACGCCTAAATGCAAAAAAATATTGATCTTGATTTAGATATCTTCGAAAAAGGCAAGAATTGCGTAGTGTTCAGGAAAAGAAAAAATATACATTAACATAAAAAAAAATGTCAGTAA
The DNA here is from genome assembly GCA_916610125.1 of Cheilosia vulpina. Classification (NCBI taxonomy): domain Eukaryota; kingdom Metazoa; phylum Arthropoda; class Insecta; order Diptera; family Syrphidae; genus Cheilosia; species Cheilosia vulpina. Next base: position 52,417,244 of record OU744278.1, read on the forward strand.
AAGTTAGTATATGAAACGAAATGTTGGCTTTCTGTTTACTGTAAAAAATAAACAGATTCGCTTTTATTTTTTATTTAACAATTCGTTTATTTTGTTGTGTGTTTTAATGAATACCAATTTCAGCAAAATAGACCCAAACTAACCACAGTAAACGACTGTTTTCTAAACAAGTTTAGAGAGGCATTTGAGGACAAGTGTCTTATATATTATTATTTTTATCAATTTGCTTGATTTCGAATGGAAAATATTTTTAAAATCGTAAATAATAGTACATATTTCAGAACTCTACTGGTTTATACCTTCTGAACACATGTTACAAGACTCCAACCTCCTGAACGCTTGCTATATGATGTTTAGAAAAAAAAATCGACATCTCAGCTGTCAAATTGGAAAAAATAATTTTCATTTCTGAAATCTGGATGACCGGTTGCGGAATTTTTCATATATACAACAATTGGCAAGAGTTTTATTAGATTTAATTTTACACAATTGCAACACCAGTCACGCCCATCAATAAATCGACATTCAAATGGATCTAAACACATCACAAACCAGCAGCGATTACGAAAAGGAGCTGAACGATTGGATTCGTTTTGGCATGCGATTGGGTATTAGCGCAGCCTTACATCCATTTGAATATTCCAAAGTCCTCATTCAAGTGAGTGTTGATTGAAATATAGATTTATTATCTAGATAAGAAAAAAATCCCATTTTGCAGTTGGGCTATGAACCAATTCCCCCCAGATTGGGCACATCAATCCTTGGCAAACCCACATTGTTCCTGCCGAACATTTTCGAGTATGGTATGTGTCACACTTGTTTACCATTGCCATTATCAACTATAAACAGAAATTCGTTCATTTAGCCGGTTACATAAGACGTATGGATGGCTTCTTTGGCATGTACCGCGGACTGACACCGAAGATAGTCGGCTCTGTTGTCGGACTTCTTTGTAGCGACAAGATCGCTGATAGACTCGGTCTGCCGCCAGCCGAACAGAATGACCCCGACGAAGAATCATTTTCAGTTCCACTGAAAGACGACTCAAGACTCACCGACGAAGAACTGTAGGTCATTCAGCTTAAATTTAATTTTCATTTTCTGAAGTTTTTTTTTCAGTTTCATACGTTTCAAGACAACTCTGAAACGTGAACTTGTGGTGAGCATCAGCGGATTGATTGTGTCCCACCCATTCCATGTGATTTCAGTGCGCATGATGGCACAGTTCATCGGAAAGGAATCGACCTATAGGTCAATATTTGGATCTGTTGCGGAGATCTATCGAACCGATGGCGTTCTTGGGTTTTTTTCTGGACTGGTGCCCAAGCTAATGGGCGATGTTGCGTGCCTGGTGCTAACAAGTTCCACCGTCTACCTGGCCAGCAAGTATTTGATCAAAGACAAGGCCTCCAGAAATTACTTTGCCGGCGGCACACAGGTACTCTTCAAGTAAATTCAATCGCTTGAGCGACGATTTAATTGCGCATTATCTCTTTGCAGTTTATCTTCTCCAGCATCCTGTACCCACTGCAAGTTGTGTCGACATGTATGGTAGTAACTGGGTCTAGGTAAGCACTACACAATCATGATTCGCTTCCATTTCTTTAACCTGTTCTGTCGCAGAATTATGGCTGGACGTCCCCCAATTATGCCAGAGTACTCTGGCTGGATGGACTGTTGGAATGACTTGCAGGCACGTAAGGAGTTAAAGCGAGGCAGTTCTCTATTTTGGAGGTACTTTTAATTATATTCATTCGTTGACAGCAACTCATTCCTATTGTTTTTTTATTTACCAGATACGGTGGCCCGGCCTCAGTAAGAAGCAGACGCATCGACATGGCTCCTTTGCCCAAGATATCCAAGTTTGCCTGATAGGGATCGCATTTATTGTTTACATGAACACTTGCAGTTTGCCCACTTATTAGTATCCTTTATTTTACTCTCAGTGTAGCATTTTACGGCCCCGCCAATGCGTTGCTAATCCAAATGAAGACAGCTCCTGACGATTTGAATTTTACAAACAAGTTTTAGTTCCCGTTATCTTGTTAAATAAAACTTTTCTATAAAATTTGATGTTTGTCTTTCTTAATTGTTGATATGGTAAAGTTGCAAAGTCAGTTATATGCAATTGCTGACAGCCGGCCAAATAAACTGCTGTCGGAAAATTGGATGGTTAAAGCGAGCTCACAGTAAAAAATTAGAAAAAATCGGAATGACGGGTAAATATTTTCCTTTTGTATCCACAGCTCTGATTGTTTTAAAAATTCTATTGTTCTGCATCCCTCTGTAAATCTAATTTAGGTACCTAAATTAGTTCTAGGAAACAAAAACTAATAGTTGTGTCAAGATTCAGCCGGTCGTGGGCATAACTTTGGAACTGGTTAATGTACTGCCAAAGTTCACTCGCGTTTCGCTGCATTTCGGGAACTTTTCTATTATTTCTAGGGCTAAAATTGCCGTCAAAAGATTTGTTGATTCCATCAATTTAAAAATGTTTAATACTACTTTAGTTTAAACTTCTAAAACTCCTTTAAATAACACAAGAAAATAAATGCTGGTTTCAATAAAAGTGTCCTTAATGTGCTCATGGCCGTTTCTGAGTCATTAAAAAATTCCAGTCGCACAATGAACGATCTTCATTATCCACCCAATTTTGTCGTGCCCATTCTAGACAATTTTTTTCAAATACAGAGTACTTTTGAAAACACATTTGTCTTTCTAAGAGAAAATTAGGTAAATCTATACAAATCAATCCATTTGCTTCTCACGCGGAACTTTAAAGCGTTCCCAAAGAATTTACTCAAGTTTTCACCAGTCGTCATCCGAGCGATCTCCGAAGAGGATCTGAAAAACGTTCTCGCTTGTTTCCTCGCGTCGGTGCAAAAGTTCAATAGACCTAACGCTGTCGATTTTTTTCCAATAATTGTGCGCTATAATTACCTATAAGGTTTTCAACGGTTGATGGTTTAGTTTGTATAAATAAATAGCAGAAAGTGTACTTTTACAATGCTTTTTGAAATAGAAAAAAAATGTAGTTCTGTGTACATTTTATATATTTCTTTTTTTATACCAAAAATAAATGAAATGTTGGTTCGTGTAAAATATGTGACCTCTTCCACGCGACTTCATCTCACTCCTCTGATGTGCGGTGTTCCTATATTCCAACTTGTATGTACATGCTGTTCTCTTAAAGTTGTGATCACTTGGCTTTGTATTTTCTTAAAATATCTTTAGTGTAGACAAGAACGGCATGCGTTGATCCACAAATAGGACAGAACTGTCTTTGCAGTGTGATCGACAGAATATGAGTACTTACTTCATAGGAACTTTTGGCTCCAAGAAAAGTAGATTAGTTAAAAATATACGTGCACTTCCGTAAACTCGATTTCTGTGTTTAAATGAAGCACACGCGTCTGCTGTAGTTTGCAAATTTATTGAACTGTTACTTTGTCATTCTCTATTGCAAAAAAAAGCGTCCCAGTATTTTTTCTTACGATTTTTAACAGCTGAAGTTGGTATAACTGATTAAAAAAATATAGGCGTGTTTTTTTGAGCTTCTATCTCAGCAAAGTAAAGTAGGATTTTCAGCACACAATTACAACAACTAAGCTCTACTTGACAGTTGACACTTCGAGGACTCACGGTTGTTATAATGTCGTTTTCCATTGGGACCACCAAAAATCTTTTTCAGATCTCAGATTTTATGCAGCTCATGGAACATGCAACGAAATTGATCTGCTTTTGTGAATGGATTAGTGCGTTATTTGACAACAATATCAGCTGCTCAAATTGCATTTCTTTTTGGTAAATCAACCTTGGAAATCGGCTTGAAAAGTGTTTCCACTGTTGTAGATACAAATGGAGTAGTTTCGGTGATGATGAGGAAAACAATGGAGATAATAATTCCTCCAAAACTATGTCTATTGCTGTTTATATATTTCTTTATTTTGGTTTTCACGAAACTTTGCACATTTGTTTTAAAACAAACTTCTTTGAATGACGTAAAAGAGCTGTGCTGTATTTGTGGTAGTATGTGTAAATCTGAAAAAATATCGATATTTGCAAAAAGTGATCCAAATCAGAAAAAAAGATTGATTTTTTTTCGCAATGGAACGCGAAAAGTGATTTAGATCAAAAAGAAGATTAATTTTTTTGTCCCAATGGAAAACGACATTATACACGTACTCATCAAAAGACAGAAAAGGAGAAAATTAGCAAAATAATGAGTGGTTCCTCCCTTGGCTCGAAACAGCTCAGAGAATTTCAACCGGCAAGTACTGATAAATATATCAAATGCACAAATTTGTCAAGAAACAGATTCAAAATCCGTCTTAAAAATGAATTGCACAGAACAATAAAATCTGTAAAAATAAATAAAATTCGGTGGTGGTCGAATGTTGTCCTAGAACGTTTCATATGTTGCAAAAAGTTAAGTTACATATATTTTTTTTTTGTGATATGGATAACATGTCAAAGATGAAAGTTGCTTAAAGTAGCTCGAAGTCTATCTACGTACTTTGGCGTATATTTTCAGCGCTCTGAGAGAGTTTTGCTAAATTTTTGAGTTTGACAGATTTGTAGTGTTTGGTTCGGGAAAGTACGCGAATAGACCTATTATTGTGTGCTGAAAATCCTACTTTATCGAAGATCGAAGCCCAAAAAAAAAACACGCTTATTGTGAGAAGCAAAAATAATAATAAGCGATTGATGTGATTTTTGAATGTTGAGTGAAGTGGGCTTGTTTGTTTATAAAATTGAGCTGTCAACTCGAACAGAAGGATCAATAAAAGTGACTTGGACTAATCGAAAAGTCGTATGTCTGATTTGAATAGAAAGTTTCGAACTAAGATCGTCAAAAAATTCCAACTGACATATGAATTTAAATCAAAATGGCTTCCAGAAAAATCTGGAACAGTTTGCAGTCCATTTAACATATTTGCCCCCGTATATATAAACAAATGTCCACAGTAAGTTAGCTAGTAGACGTCAGATTGCATATATAAGTTTGACGTAACTGCTGAGTAACGAGTTGATGACTTTGACGCAGTGTTTATTTTATGCGACGGTTATTGTGAACATTTGATGCTTGGAGTTGCAGTTCATTTCTGCATTCAGTGCTGTTGCTCTTAATGAAATGTCAAGGCCGATTACCCAATCTCCTTCGTTTCTATCAGCCATTATTTAAACTGCGCGACATCAAATGTGCACATCTCGTATCAGAATAATAAAAACTATTTTTATTTTTATGCCGCCGCCTTTGGTGGATCGGATCAAAACACTGACGCCGATTAATTATAATTCCAGTCGCACATTGTACAAGACATTTATCACTGAAATACACGTTCCGAAAATAAAAGAAAAACAAAATTACATTTTTGAAGAACAAATATTTTGTATCGAACAAATTTTACAGTGTTTTTGAATGCAATGATGTAAATTTATAAAAATACACACATAATCCAGCGTTTTGTGTACAACATTCAGCGTTGCAGTGAGATGCTATGATTATTTTCGAAAATAAAACAATTCAAACACAATATTCGAAGTGAGTTCGTGTATGTGTTTGGCTCAAATTTAAATCGACAAAATATTACATAAACCGGCTGAACTATGTCTGGACGCAGGGGGCATGTGCTGCCGCCACAAATTATGGAAAAACGATCTCGCGGACGATGTGTTAGCGCCATTTGTTTCTCGTGGAAGGTATTGACTTGTATTGTGTCACACGTAACACTGGTATCATTGGTTGTTGGCTATTGCTTAGGAGGAGCGTTCCTCTTTCAGCACCTGGAGCACGACAATGAGATTAAGGTAAGTCAATTGTAAATTATGCGGTTCTGTAAATGCAATTTTGCGGTTTCTTTATTTTATCTTAAATTTGTAGCTCATTTGTTTAAATTTTAACGCAAACTATAAAAATAGAAAGATTCATGCAGAAAATGTATGAAAATATAAAATCACAAATTAATAAACAAACGAGCGCTACTTTGTTAGTTGGCAAACGTCATACAAATATTTGAAGCAAATTGTGAACAATACTCGCCTAATTTGTTGAATTGGAACTGCTCCATATACACACACAGTTCTTCGTGTACCAAAAATCAGAGTTTACGAAGCCTAATCCCATTTAGCCACATATGCGAATTATTCCCAAAATAATTGCGTATACGCCCAAGTGCCTACTTATTAACACTTCCCCGCCCCACTATGTTTCTGTTTAACTTCCAAGACTTCGCCCACTGCCTACTTTCAGGTTAAGAAGAGCATCACAAACATGCGCTTGAATGTTACCAACTTCATTTGGAGCATGACGGAGGCCACCGCTTACCTTGAGGAAACCACCTGGACAGGTGAAGTCAAAAAGCAACTGTCAGCCTTCGAAACACAGATACTTACCGCGATGAAAACCCACGGCTGGGACGGCGACGAGAATGTAAATCAAACGCAGTGGACATTCGCTGGATCGTTATTTTATTCAATTATCGTCATCACAACAATTGGTACGTACAAAAAGATAGGTTTTCCTTAACTTAACTTACGTGCTAAACTTACGAACTAAAACATTCACTACATCGAACAGAAATGAATCATGATTTCTTGATATTGCGCAGCTTATCATCGAATGAGCTAGATGCAACACCGTTTACGTGCAAGGACTTTCCCTCGGGTTTCAGTGCTCTTGTTGAACCATTGGTTGTATTTTTACTTGTCTCATCGTAGTCGTCGAAGGCCGATGCATATCCGCCGGCTTTGTTGTACGGGGTAATGCCGTAGGGGTTATTGGGATTGTAGGCAGCGTAGGGATCTGGATATGGATATTGACCGGATGGGTACTGCCCCGGATATGGGCTTGGATACTGACCAGGGTACTGTGCGGGATATTGCCCTAGTTGACCACCAGCGCACTGTGGACCGCCATACTGGCTGCAGCCTATGTACTGCCCGGTTGGATACTGGCCTGCCTGTTGAGGGTAATTATTTCCACCAGGATATAGACCGGGGTATCCTGCTTGGGTTGGATATCCACCACCCTGAGTGGGATAGGGAGCTGCTCCAAAGCCTGGGTATCCACCTTGATTGCCGATATTAGGTGCAACCCCTTGTCCTGGATATCCTGCCTGCACTGGGTAGCCACCGCCGAAAATATTTCCCAAACCTTGGTATCCGGGGAACCCTGGATAACCGCCAACGGATGGTCCCGACGGAAATGGTCCTGAAGGAGGATACCCCTGAGTAGCTCCTTGATTTGGATATCCACCTTGGCTGGGGTATCCACTGCCGGGGTAACCTCCCGCCGTAGGATATCCGCCTCCGAATCCACTCGGCGCCGAAGGATAATTAGACTGTCCCGGTGCACTCGGTCCTGGATAGCCATTGTTTGGGAAATTCTGTGGACTCAATCCTGGTGCCGCACCATACCCTGGTGGAAAGTTATTTCCAATTCCTGGTCCCGTACCCAAAGGGGGATATCCGAAATTCGATTGCCCATTGAAGTTCCTCAAATCATCTGGATTAGAGAAGTCCTCGTCGTTTGCCTGACCAGTGGATGGTCGCCGAGTAGTCGGTTCTCGATCTTTTTCCCTGCCGTAGAAACTGTTTCCATATTTATTGACTTCATCGTTACTAAACGCCCGCTGGCTGCGTTGATTCTTCCCCCATACCCATCGATTCTCGTCCGCAGTCACACATGCTGCCACCAAAATGACACTCAACACTCGTAACATTTTCTGAAAAGAAATGCAGTTCCATTAATTAATTTCCCAATAACTGAATACAAAAACTTTCACATAACAAACACACAAAACCATTAACTGCATAAAAGAGAAAAATTCTATTCACCTTTTTCAAACGGAAATTCTATTTAAAAATTCAAAAAACTCCAACTCCCAATGATCGTTGTGATATGTTCCCGCTGCTAAAGATCGCGTCGAAATAACCTGCATTTGATGGTGGGATCACTTCTTATATAACTTTAGTAAACCGCGTCGCTCTGTGTTGTTTGTATGCTGTTGTTCCACTTGACTGTGGGCGACAACGGACGGTTCATTGGAACATCTGTACGCAATTTGGTAGCCGTCACTGACCCACATCCCACGGTTATAAACAATAATGTGTTAGAAATGGTTAAATAAAATGGAAAATCATTTTCTAGAATCATTCGCTGCGATTTAGGCCCTTCACCCGCAATACACTTGTAATTGGTTTCATTTCTGTTCGATGTCCGATAAGGAATTTGTCGACAATTTTCGAAAAAAAAAAAAGAAGAAAGATATAAAACGCTTTAGTGCGGTTGGGAATGTACATAGCCACAAATGGGATTGGTCTGACCTTAGAAAATAACACAATTTCATCGGAGAACAGTACATATACCCATTTCCTTGGTATCGCGTGAATTGGCTTTATTAGCTCGCGAATTTGGCTCGGGTAAGGTCATTGAAATTCCCAAAATTACGTAGATACTCATTTCGCATGTTGCTATTTGTTTATAGGAATACAGTGAATAACAAAGTGTACTATAAAGCGTTGATCTAATACGATGGATGCAGCAGTTGAACTATTGTGTCAACATTTCGAAAACAAACAAGGGGTCAGTGTTCTCAAAATCGAATCTTCTGTGTACAGCACATATTTACACCATTTCACGCGTCGTTATAAAAAGAGCGTTTCAGAAAAAAAAAATGTGAAGAAGAGTGAACGAAAGTTATTTCTCTTTTACGCCGAATTGGTGCCTTATATTCGTAGTTCTGTTTACTTATAGTTATTTAATAAACGACTGATTGGAGTGAAAATGTACGCCACCTGCCACTCACAATGACGAAACAAATAGATCGATGATTTCTTCCCACGTTTTGTTTCGTTTAAACACTTTACGCATCTGTCACCTCCAGTTTTTTCTTGCTGTCAAATTTCGGCGTCAAATGTCATCTAAGTCATAATTTATATAAACAAAATTTTACATATATCAGTAATGTTTAGATTTAGTTCTCTTAAGTCGACTATATTGGTCTGGACTAGATATAAGCTGAACTCAAAAACTAGACTGGTCGATAACGTCACTTTTCCTAAGTCAGCCACATATGCGGACAGTCAACTTACTACTCATTCCCGAATTTCTTGACGGCTCCATTGGCCACCCCTTCGTAAACGTTAACTACTTTAGCTGTTCGTGTGACCGTTCTAGGCCAATCAAAATTGGGACGTCCCGAATTTATTTTATGTAAAGTTTGACATTAATTTGACATTTTGCTCTCATTTACCTTTCAATATGAAAGCGTCTACTACAAACTAGAGTAGGTACATTATTTTAGACCGATAACCAATCGTAGATGAACGGAAACTCTTTGTAGTCTGTGGAGTATTTATTTGCGTCGGCGCCTCTTTTCCTCTTGTAATGTTTAGTGTCAAAAATAATGAAAAGTTGAATAAACTGTCAAATATGTAATAATACGCAAACAAAGTGCGCGGAACAAGAAATAAACGAACCATGTGAAATATGATTCGCGAGAGTCATTTGCATGCCGGGCTTCGGCTATAAAAGAAGTACAATGTTTCACTCAAAACTTATCTGATTCACTGTATTTCATTTTGATGTGGTTTTTGGCAACCAAAAAATAAATGCGGCTCAAAAAAGTCACCCGCCATTGCATGCATGCGAACCAAAACATACTTTGCATACTAATTTGGAAAACCACGAAAGCTTTAAGGTTAGTCAGAAATGACAATATGATTCATAAGTCTAGCTTATTTTTTTTTGACACATTCAAACATAATCACAGACTTCCCATCGCAGAATTAATTGTCCAAAAAGAGCACATAAACCATACTATTAACGCAAACGACCGACCTTAACCAACTTTTATCGTTTCTGTAAATCAAAATTACAATTCACCAACATCGGTCGACTTTTTGACACTCTAATGTAGGCATTTTCATTTGTCGTTCCTGTCCATCAGTTGGCTCATAAAAGCCAGAAACGCTGACGGACCCTATTGTAATCAGTCAAATAGTTTGCGTTCTGTATCGCAAGCGACATGCCACCCAACTGTGACGCTGAGATGTTGCAACTGCAACATATAGCTTTGACATGACAATTATTGGATGAGCTAAGATAGGTCTGTCCATTGTCTGTTAACTGTATGGTTGCAAAGGGTGAATTGTTATGCTCGAGTAATCTAATTAACAATTCATTGCAAAATTGTGTGCTGTCTGGCATTCGATGCTGGGTTCTTCGGAAGGAGGAAGTTTTCTCGCGGAAGTATCTGTAACCGTACGCAGCGCCCTTGGTTCATGTAATTACCACCTCCAAAAATGGGAAGTTACTGTTGCGTAAAGTTCAATGTTACCTTGTGTCATTGATTTTGATTTGGGAAATTTTCTGGCATGTTCTGTTCAGTAGTATAGTGCATATATCCGAGTGGCATTGGATAAATGTCTCATCATTTAGCGGCAGTGATTTTGGAGCGCGCTTTCTGAGTCTTTGTAAGTCAAAATCATATTTAGGTTGAATTCAATATTTTATTTATGTCCCGTTGTTGCCTAATAGAATCCGTTGTGTTCGTTGCGGCAACCTATTCAACTGACAGATGGATAGAATACACCACTGTAGATAAAGGAGAGCACATTCACTTTCAGTGATCAGAAATTAAAGAAAATCAGAGAAAAGCACACTCATTGGTGGAATCTTTAAAAGGCTTCTGACAGTTCAATCAAATAACATTTTGCCTGGGGAACTATTCGGCAAAGAACATTTTGCGCTACAGATCTGTGGCGGATCTTATGGAACTGTTACACTTACGGAAGAAATATAAATGACTATTCATATGCGAGCGAATTGGGAACTACGATGAAGTGAATATTCTTATTTACTGACACCCACATGAAAACTGAATCGCATATACCCGCGATTCAGTTTTAACGGTTAAGTTCCAACGAACTTTTCATTCGTGGGTTTGCAGACTGTGACTTTATGTGGATTGTGAATAAAGTGTGACAGTTCGCCGGAAAATTGCTGTAATTGTAAATTTCGCTTTTTAAATCAAACAAGCCTAACGTTTTTCTTTTGATTAGATGTTAGAACAGTTTATTAAATTTAATGCTTTTTTGATAAAAAAAATATCATTTTTCAATTGTCAAATATTTAGAATTAAGTTGATTTGTTCGCTATTCTTAAAATTGAAACATTTGGGGGCTCCTTTCAATAAAATTCGTTGGAGCACTTTTGCAATAGTGGCAGAACCACATTATTTCAACTAAGTATGCATAATTGCATATTTTCGGATCATATGGCGCAAAATTTCCTTATAACAACACGACAAATATTTCAATTTGACTTTACGCAGTGTGTGTTGGTGAGTTCAGGGCAAAAGGCTAGTTTACGAAAGCTACAGTGTCACATAAGAAGAAAAAAAACAAGTGACAGCTAAAAAACTTGTAGGAAAACAAACCAGATTTTATATGACTGTAGACTGCAGCATGTTAAGAAATTACTGAAATGTTTACAATAAAATGCAAAACACAGAATAAAAGCATTGTAGAAATTATGTTTATCAAATTTATTACGTAAAAGATGATAAGTGATGGAAATTGTGCACTTTTTAACTATATTTGAACAAAACACTACTTTGGCCATTATAAACCGGCTTTGTGATACTACAATTTTTTTTGACGTTTAAATCAAAAAGATAGCTTATCTGTCAAAGGATAGGCTTCGCAAAACACTATATTTTCTAGAAAATAAAACGGACACCTCTGTCTTGTTAAGAATTGTCCTGGGAGTGGGCTTTTTTCTTCAATGAAACAAAGAAAACATACAAAGAGCACTTCAAGATTCGTCTAGGGATTAGTCACAAACGACAACATGTCGTTGACTTGTGTTAAAGATTGCGCCACATTGCATTGCGCTTACACTCGCCCTGCGTAGATGCGTTATAATATAAGAAATAACTCCGTCACGATACATTTCCCATTACTTTTCGGTGTCAATAAGCTGTCAAATTTTACATTGGGGATGTTCAAGTATCTAGTTTAGCAAGTCCGACAGCTAGCTGACTTTGCTGTATCTTAGTTTTGATTGGTCTATATCGGTCACGGGAACAGCTATTTCAGTTGACGTTTATGGAGGAGTAGTCGACGAATCTAGTCAAGAAATTGATGACTGAGTATAATAAGTTGACAGTTCGCATATATGGCTGATGTAGGAAAAGCGACGTTACTGACCAATCTAGTTTTTGCGTTCAGGGTACATCTTTTGCAGACAAATCGACATCGAGTCGACTTAAGAAAACTAGACTTTTGAATGCAGGTACCCAATAAAAACAAAAGGATTAATATAAATGTCGTAATATTGTTGATATTTTAACTATTTATGGGGCTGTTACTTCCTTTGAATACGTTATAACTTTGCCCTGTTGGTAAGCGCACAAACAACCTATAACCTATAATAGACTGTCAGCTCAGTTGCTGCTTTACATGAATTGAATTCACATTAAATTTGCGTTGTGAATCGGGTGGGCAGTGCGATTTAGCAGGTTGTTTGTGGGTTAGGGCCTCAACCTCAAGTGTTCTTCCATTTTTCCACTTTTAAGACCTTTTTCGAATTCGTATTATTGATGCATGTGTACTAGGTATACTCGACTCTTAATGTTTTACATTTTCTGTTTGTCATATACGATACCGTTGGAATATATTTTCAGGATATGGACACATTTCGCCTCGAACCGATTGGGGGAAGGTCACCACAATATTTTATGCTATTGTTGGAATACCGCTGATGCTTCTCTGCCTATCGAACATTGGCGATGTTATGGCCACGTCTTTTCGGTAAGAGCTTATTACTTTTACTCTATATGGAACTCTATATTTAAATAAGATCATCCCTTCCAGCTTCATCTACTGGCGTGTCTGCTGCTTCGTCTGCACACGTGAACCGCGTCGTAATCGAAGGCAGCGACCTAGGTCGCGAGGTCCTGTCGGACGGTATTCGTCGCGATCGCAGCCACCACCTTTTCGTAGATCAATGAAAATCTCACCACGCTCAGCCGACTCGGGCTTTAGCAACTACGAACCGGGACTCTCGCACGCCTATTCCGATCCGGAACTGAGAACGATGGGAAAGAGGGATTACGAACGTGACTTAGATCGCCATGGTGGACACATCCACCATCACCATCATCATCACCACCAGCATCCTGGCTATGGTCCGCCATCTCGAGACATTCATGGCAGTCGACAAATGATGTACGAGGAAGAAGACGATTTCCATGACTACGATCACCGAGGTTCAATCAACAGGAACACGCGATTCAGCAGCCGACAACGAAATCGCGATCGAATGCGAGATCGGCATACTGTTGAACGAGAGCACAACATAGGTCGATCTAGGCAGCAATTCGATTCGACGGAAGATTTCGATATGCCGAAGCAGAAGCGGGCCCAGAGTGTTCGATCAACACGATCACCATATAACCCACGCGAAATGAGCCGCGTTTATTCACAGACTTTGCCCACACACACAACGTACAACAATAACGCGCGAGGGCGGTCCATGCCAAGCACGCAAAAGATCAGAGCCAAGTCCGTCGATCCCCGTTCGTCGTCTCATTATGAGGATGTGGACGAGGAAGTTGTACGCAAGACTCCCATCCTTTGCAATCGATATGCTATCGATGAGCTTGACAGGCGCGTCTCTAACGACCATCGTCGTCATAAGAACTCTCCACGGTCACAATCGATGCCGCGGCCGCACAAGAGCTTCAACGATTCGCCAATGCAGGCGCCGGGTACACCGCACACGCAAAGGCGAGGCAGCCTGAACGCGCCAACTCAGTCTAAGTTCGGTAACCGGTTGGAGCTGCCGGAATTCACTCCCATGCGCAATCATTCGAAGCAGTCACAACAACAGCGACGCCCCTCGCGATACGATGAGTTTGAGGAAGACTTCGATGACATAGATGGCGGTTATGATGACTTGCCGATGCCGATGCCGCCGCCACAAGAAAGAGATCGGAGACCTCGTCGCGAAAGACAGCGTAAGTCGATTTATTTTACAAGTTCTCTAGTCCCAACTAATCAGATTGTTTGCAGAACAATTACCACCATCACCGAGAATTATGTCCCCAATGGGTTTCGCGGTCCGCAGACAGCATAAATTTCGCCCAGTCTACGAAGACGATGACTCGTTTTTCGAAGAGGAATGGGACTACGGAAGTATTTCGCCCAAAGACCGTCCCGTTCCGATATGGCTGTGTGTCTTTTTGGTCGTCAGTTACATCCTGGCTGGGGCATTGCTCTTCCACAGCTGGGAGGGTTGGGATTTTCTCGATTCTGCTTATTTTTGTTTCATCACACTGACCACTATTGGTAAGGGCGTATATGGCTACAATGAAACTAAATAGAGGGAGAATGTTCCGTCTCTTGGTCTATGCTTTTCGCCAATGTCTTAATCAACGTTTTCGTTCCAGGTTTTGGCGACTTTGTTCCTGCTCAGGGTGTGAGGCAGGAGTCGCATAAATCGATTGCACTGTGCTCGCTTTATTTGCTGTTTGGTATCTCCTTGCTGGCCATGAGCTTCAATCTGGTTCAGGAGGAGTTTATAGCGAACGTGAAAGAGGTTGCCAGACGTTTGGGTATCATTAAGGAAGAAGAAGATGACGATTAGAAAAGACTAAATTCTGGAATTGTCCGATTCATTCCGCAATTTGTGTATTATTCATTCATTACAAGTTACTTTTGTATTGTTATTAAAGTTGTAGTTTATAGTGCTTTTGATATTTTATATCTGTGGAGAAAGCTTGACGTGCGATGTTCTTGAACATCGTGTATGGCAGAATTGTGCGGAACTCACATGCAGAAACTGACCATAGATTTGCCCAAGCCGGATTTACGAACGGAACTTATATTTATCTGCAAGCATTTTAGGTTCACATTACCCCGCAGAGGTGTAACAACAAAAAAAAAATAACATCGCTGTGAAAAATAAAAAGTGCAATTGTTTTATTTTTATCATTTGTTCATTATACAATAAAGCTATAACTTCTTTGAATGTGAATGGTTTTTGATATACATAAATATCGTAGAAAAGTCGAATTTAGTTTATTTTGGTTGATTGCATTGTACATGAAATATGACTTGACATTAGTTAAATAAGAAAACATACACCAACAAAAGATTAAAAAATAATTTAGTTCACCATTACTAGAACTGCGTTTTGGCATGTACAAAATAGGACTTAATGGACAAGGATAGACTTTTGTGTGTGTTTTTTTTAATAAATTAAGGAAATGATGGCAGCAAAGAACAACAACAGCATTGATACAACAGTAACACTGGCAGCACCCGAACGGCAAAAGTATTCAGCGCAATCTGCGTTGTAGAAATCTTGATAGCGCTTCATGACTTCGGACCAATCGCATAGTCCCACTTTGCACCATTCCAATTCCACGGGAATTTGGTTAAGGAAGAGCATTACCTTTTCGGTATCAGTGGCATCTGTGGGGCACCTGAAATTAAAATAAAATTTAATATTTCAAAAGCAAAAAATCAAATGCATTGCTTACTCGTATTTAACTGCCATCAGATTGGAAGCAAATGGATCTAATACACTGGTCTTCCAGTGGCGATCGGACACCGATTCGTAGTTGTCGGCAGTAAGCGCAACAGTATCCTTCTTTAATCCCAATGCTGTGACCACCGTCTGGATGACGGTCGAGTGAGCAAAGTACGCAATTGCATTTGGCTTAGTTTTACTATTCAACTGCAATAGCATGTCCTTAATGACTTCACATGGAATGCGGGTGTTTGGCTCGTATCCTGGACCGGACTTTTTCCAATATCTCAAGTCATCATAGTACTCCAACACGTACAATTGTGCAGGAGTAAACGCCTGAACGGAGATTGGTATAATTAGAATGGAAAATTTTACTGAAACCAACTCACCCCACACCACGCACTGCTGCGATCAATATTCCAAGCTTGCTCATATCGGCAACTGTCCCAGATTAGTTCGATGTCCTTAAAGTCGAGTGAGTACTGGAATCTGGAGAGCAAGAAAAAACCTGTTTATGCAATTGCAGCGTAATTTCGCTGAGATAATCTACCCAAGTCGGCTGGAAATGTCCGAAATTGTTTTGTTCATTAGAAGTGAGTTTTTGAATTTGCTAAACTCAGTGTCATCATTTTGCTTGTTGTTCACCTCCCAGCTGGGGCAGTATTCATATGGTCGCAAAAGTGTGTCATTGCCTTCGGCTTTGGACAAGTGGACATTTTGATACACATCTGGTCCAAAAAGACCTTCGGCGAACGCCTTGAAGCTTTCGATTGTTCTCTGAATATCAGTGTGACGGAACTGTAACCAAATAAGCGTTAAGTAAGTGCCAATGATAAATGATTTGAGATCTCTTACCAAGAAGTTTTGAGCATTATATTCTTTTGTAAGAATATTGGGGTATAGTCGTTGGTATGTTTTCGCCAGTAGTTTTAAGTCCTCCCAGCCCTAAAATTAATAAGCAAAAGCAAAAGTTAAATAGAAATAAATACAAAATCATTATGCTTGGAATAGGATCACCATTACAGCACTGGAGGAGCGAGCGGGCCATCCATCTAGTGATTTCTTTTTAAATCATAGGTTATTTTGACACTGACAACTGCTTCCCGCTTGAACGAAAGTCAGTATCATACCAAAGAGCGCGTTTTTTGAAAAGAAGTTTTGACCGAAATGAAGCACCGCGTCTGCTGTACGCAAGTTTGTACAAAAAGTTCGTGAGACTGGTAGGCTAGTGTACAACACTCATGGTCGGAAAACCCGCACGGAAGCCATTGCATCCACAGAGAGTGACAGTTTGGTGCGGATTGTGCGATCAATGGATCATTTTTCTTCGAAAATAAGGCTGGGAACAACGTTTCGGTCAAACAGTGGGCAAGAAACTTGTACTTGGCCCACCCTTGCAAAGCTGGCTGTCTTTGCGTGAAAAGCTTCAACAAGCTTTTTATCAACATGCTACCTAAAGAAATATAGGAAGCTGGGATAGCAGAGTGCTTTAAGAATCAGATTTTTTTTAATTATATTTCACATCCCTAATGATTTTACATAAGTTATACTGAGCAAAAACTCTTGAACAACTCAACTTGATACGAGTATCAGGGGCATAGTTATAGTATCCGACTCCATGGAAATCCATATGGCTGGAAGTAAATCACTCAATATTACCAAAATCGTCTCTACAATAAAAAGGTCTCTTTGAGACATGGGCCTTACAATTAATAATTTTTAACCATGAGCTTTTATATTTCGTAGGTCAAGTGTCACAATATGCAATTTTGTATGGAAAATTTCGTCATTATGAGTTCAAAATTGTTGTGTTACATTGCATGTACAGAAGGACTGTAACGAGGACCTTTTTCAGGCCAGTTAAACTCTCTAAAGTGTGGCGGAAGTTCCCTATGGTAGTCGCGCAGTTTAAAAATCTATTTTATTAACATTTTTCTGGGAGCTGAACCAGTGGCAATTCAAAAAAAAATAAATAAACCTCCTCACCTGAGATGTCAAAAAATTTTCCATTTCTGGGGTAATACTTGAGTTGTATTTCCACGCCTGAATGGAGAAGAGATCCTCTGCGCATAACGCGCCAGTGTCTGGCTTTGTTCGGAGAACCTTGTAGTTATTTACAACTTGTTCACGTAACTAAAATAGTCAAAACAAGTTTTATTTTTTGTTATAAATTTTGCAAATACCATTTAATATTCAAAATTACCGCTTCCAAGTCACCGGCCTTTCCGATGGACTTTGCCGAGGGCAGTCTCGTACCGTGCCTGGTTAGTAGCCATGTCTTTGTGGGTGTGCAATCTTAAAATTTAATTTGAATAGCTTTAGAACAGTGCAACAATTGAAATGGTGTCTTACTTGGCACATCCACATGTTTGTCTAAGTTTGTTCCTTTAGCGATTTGATAGGCAGTTTTCGATGTCAAATGACGAGTCTGTGTTCGTTCGTTGTCTTTGCCGAAACAATACTCCTCGCAGCATGGTGCGTCCTCTTTCGTTACATATGCAGAAACTAAATACTCACTTAACACTAATATCACGGTGATCCAAAGCAGTTTCATAGCTAGAAAGACGAGATACGAATTATAAAATGAACATTATTAGTATGACTTTTAAGGCAGATAAAAAAGGGAAGGAATCGAAAATGTCGGCACAACTCATACTTATAAAGCCCGGACGCATCCACGGAATAATGTTACTGGTAGCGCCAGGAAAACAGCCGCAAATAGCTCCACAGTTGGCCATAGAATAATCGCAAAATTGCAGAACAGAAAGTTATTAGAACGACATAGGGCGGTTGTAGTACCCACTAAGTCGTAATTTTTACTATTTCTTTGAAATAGAATTCAAAAACGTATTTTCCTATTCCTTCTTAGCCATATCTGCATTAAATTCCGCCACAATTCTGTTTAAAATCCAAACTCACAACTCTTCGCAGTAAATTGCTTCACCTACTTTCGTAATTAAATTTCGCGGTCTTTATTCTCTCCAATACTAATACCATTCTTGCAATTTATTATCGAAAGGAGAATAAATCAATATTTATGACAAATCGATCTCGCCGCCTTCATGACAGGGCTGGATTCGCATTCAATATCAGAGGAAACAAGAGGGCGCCGGAAAAAAATGTGACTTCTTGCAAAAGCTAAAGTTCAAACATAGCTTGGCACTAAGAGAGTTGAATGGGTTCCGACTTTGAGAACACAGGATTTTTAAACCTTTTGGTAATCCTATAAATGAATAACTTTTAATTGACGCCCATGGAGGGAATACGCCGACAAATCTAAAGAAGAAAAACACTACAGTATACTGTACTTTGTGTTTCGAAACGATGTAGCATTTGCGCCCCTCCATTTTATTGGCTACCCTCCTGTGCCGCCCCTAATCAGAGAACTTACCTTGCAGCGTTACATCATCTCAATTAAACCATCAGCTGACCCACCTGAACTTCCTTTTGTGATTTTACTATCTCAGGATGGTTATCAAATGCCGCGTTTGACGCCTGACAAATAGCCGCGTTATGGTCGGCTATTTAGGCTAAGGTCACCACCACAATCGCGTGTGTTCCTCGAAATTTAATTCTTTTTTTTTTCGCGCCAGCAAAGATTTATATTACGACGTCTTTATAAAGTGGGCTCGGTTATGGGGTTTCTTACTTCGCATGTGCTACACATGTGCATATCTTTCAGTCGGCTAAATGGGTTGGAGATCAACCGCGAGAGAATTCGCAACTAGGTCATGTTTACAGTACTTTTATATAGCCAATACCTAGCGGCATATGCATGTCGTACGTTCCTTCAAAATTGTCCTTGCGTGTGCAATGTTCTCCATGGAATGACATATTGCTCTTTCAAACTCAAACGGAAGTCAATTTCCGCGGCGGCTTCTACACTTATTAACCGTAATTACTTATATCCATATAAAATAAAGAAATAAGGCGGTAGTATATTACTTTTCATTACGCTTATCGAAAACATGACATGCTGGCATCAGCACGATTACTAAATGAGAGGTTAATCCGTTTTAACAGCTGATTGTGATGGAGTATTGATATCGTAATGCGATAAATTGGCTATAAATATAATTTGTGTTTCTTTATCCGGAACTGTTCGACAAGTTCATTCACCAATACCATGGGAATCGAAAATTAAGACTCTTTCCATTTGAGACAGTATAATCATTAATTTTCCGAGGATGTTTGCAACCCCTTTGACGCAGTGGAAATTAAGTGGACTACTGTCACACACAAGCACCTAAGTTGGGTGGGGGACATTGAGTGGAATTTATTGCCTCGAAAACGCAATACTGCTGGTGGCGTCTGTTAATAACATTTTCTAATGGCCCGTTTTACTTGTGGATGACTGTCAATAAACCCCCTGACTTTATTTGCCGCAAACTGTTCAATGTCTAAGCAAAGTGCATGTGGGAGGAGACTGATCAAACATGAGTTGTCGATGGATCTGTATTGTTGACGTCATAATAAATATAACACGCAGAAATAATAGTGCTGTGAATGATTTTATAGCGGGAATCAATGCCATCGTATTTGCTTTTTTTTTTTTGATTTTACGATAGGCGCGTTATCTTTTTCCTTTAAGTACCGATAGGGTTTTTTTGCTTTTGAGTCAATTCGAATCATAAAATGGTTTAAGTGTGAATCACAATAGCGAAGTTATGTATGTACTTCTTGGCAGTTTTGCTAAAGCGTAAGTCGTGTTATGATGCACAATGGGTCGGATATGTTTCACAAAAAGACAATCCAAACTACCCGATTTTCACCGGAAATTTTGAATGAAAATCCTCTTTCGCGCGCTGTTATTTGGCGTGGGATCTTATTCGTTCGATATAGCACTGAACTCGCCCTGGTACTGAAAACCTGTATTTGACACGACTTCTGGGGCACCCTAGTTGTGCCCAGAACTGACCCCAGTTAATTTGTCGAGGCAAGAATTCAGTGCTGAGTTTCACTGTCATTTTGCTTGATGTCATTCATTTTCAAACTCATCATCTATATTGCAAGCGCTTTTATCAACTATTTGCTTTGTGGCAACAACATCAGAATTGATTTCACTCAAAAGTTTTATCTTTATCATACTTCGTTCACCAAAGGATGAATATTTTTCAAAAACTGACAGACATCAGGGCAACATTTTGCGTTCGATATAGTAGCCGAATTTTCAGAGCAGTGCAGGGTTTATGACAGGCGTGAAAATGACTGCGGGGCGCAAATATTTCAATAACAAACAATTTGTATATGCATTTATAACAATAAATGTTGAGTATGGTTTTACAGATGGCTTAACTTGTTCTCTATCAATCTTTGGCGCCAAAAATTGCTCATCTATTCACCTATCGTTTTTTTTTTTTTTTTAATTTTGTTTGACAGCAGAATTCATACAGCTGCCTAATGTTAGCCCTGCGGATTCTTCTAAAAATGTGTTAAAAATATGCAAGTTAAACACAAATTTCAAATAGGGCATAAGTGAATTTTAGAAAATGTTCCCAAACATTAGAGTCAATTTCTATAAAGCTTGGTGGGTATTTTAATTCGTTTAGTTAGCACCATATTTGAACAAAATCAATATAATGATTGCAAATTCCAATGTTTAGTAACAAAGGAACAGTAAATAAAAATGCAGATGCTATTACCATTTTTAATATAATTGTATTAATGTTCACAAAAGAAAAGATGCGATCTAAAACAAAGCTTTGGGAAACGGAGTATAAAAAACGGGGTAATGTGCCAAGCAAATTTGTTTATTTAATGTGATTCTATGCATCATTCGCGAAATGTTTTCAATCGAACGCAATCGATACAAATCGATCGCTATCGCACAAAGTCTATACCCGTTCTCATCAAAAAAAATGACTGAAAATGAAAGGAGAATTTCATCCTGCAAGTACTGATAAATATGTCAAATGCAAAGTTGACAAAGAATAAAATCGAATAATAATTCGATTTAAAAGTCAATTGCAAGTGTGAAAATAAATAAAATTCAGTCGTTGTCGAATTTTTTTGCTTTCACTTTTTTTTAAGCCTAAATTTTCGCTCCCATACAAACTGATCTAAACTTAAGCGAACCCATTTAGCTGAATAATCAAACTTTTGTATCAGAATGTACTTCATGTGTCTGTCAAAATTTAGCGTGCGCATTTAATGGGTCGGCAAATTTTCTCAAGCTAAATTATGACAGACCGTTGTGTATTTGTTGTTCTGTTGCGGAAAAGTATGCAAGGATGAGCATTTTAATTATTACATTCACGAGAAGTACCTAGAATCAGAAATAGTTGAAATAAGAGAGAATACATTTTTGAAGGAAGTTTTTTCAAAGAACAGCTGTTTTCTGTGACACTTATCCACAGCGTACTCTATGTCAAAATTTAGCTAGGATTTTAGCTAATATTTGGAGAGAAAGGAGAGCAGTTTAAAATTTAGCTTAGTTCGAGCAGCGTACTAAGCTTAAATAATAAAGAAGATTAAACTTGGAGGAAATCAGGTGTGACTTTGATGACAATTTACAAAAAACTTTGACTGATGAAGAACATTTGAAATGACTTAAAATTGAACAGATCGTATTTCCTAAACAAGCATTGACCTGTGCCCTTTAAAAACAGAAACTATTTAGAGCTTCGGTACAGTCTGAATCAATTCATTTTTATTTATATACTCGCTATCGGCCGACTTAACCCTACTAAGCATTAAATATGATTTCAATATTTAGAGCCATAAATAACAATAGTATTTTTTTAAATGCGTAAATGCGTCAAACATACTTCTGCATTGTGTGTCAAATGCGTAGTTAAAGACAATTACCATTCACTCTTGAAAATGTTGTCCCTGACCATGACAAGCACCACTTAAAATAATTTTACCTGTACAGTACATATATAAAAATTCTTCCAAAGAGCCTATCAATTACTAGTGACGTAAATCGAGGAATGCCAACATACGCCTAATGCTAAGAACACAATAATATCTTCAGAAATACACTTTGCCAAATGTCACTTTCACTAAAATGCCTAATACTATATTATACTCAATGTGGACGATATCACGCATCCATAGAGTAATAATATTAAAATCGAATGTAAGCCCCTTTAATGTACACCATGCAACTATATTAAATTTACTTGAAGAATAAAATCGCTTAAATTATAATAATAAAAAATAAAAATAAACGTTGCGAATATTCAGTGATTTATTTTTACTATATTTTGAATTTGTCTCTCTAATTTTAATGTCTTTCTAAACACTCTCATTAGTCGTCCTCATGGTCAATATACACATGAGCTATACAAAAAACAAAACTATAGGGTTAATGCTCTTCTAAATTTAGGCCAACAACAACAAAAAAAATAAGCGAATAAATCTATCAATAAAAGTTTGTTTTTTTTTTTTTTTGATTTTCTTCTCAATAAACAAAACAAAAATCTAACGTCGCATAAAATAGGAGCTCCAGAACAGAATTATATAAGCCTAAAGCCAACAAGAGTTTATTTTTGAATTAAATTTAAGAATCTTTTGAGCTGCCCAATCAATTTGTTCTGATTTACTGATGGCCGACAGCATGTAAAATCAAAAGCAATAGGCGACAGATGTTTAAACTTAAAAAAAAATACACGCATATTACAGTTCTGGAGAGCACACACGGATACGAGTTTAGTGCCTGCGTCAAGTGCTCTATTCCCATGCGAATAGAATAGTTTTTGAGTTCGTTTCTAATTAAATGGAAAATCTCTCTGGAACTAATTACGGGTTGATTTGTTGCGAAATGTTGATCTGGGTTGTCATCTGTTTATCTGTAGAGGGAAAGGCATTCATTTTATTTGAAACGGGTCATTGTCAAAAGACAAATATTCACATAAACAAAATAAACTGTGAGATCTTCTTTAAATTGATCGTTTTTGTTTTTAAATTTATAACTTTGATCCCATTGGAATTAATTTATACGTTGAAGGGACGACTGACAGTTGGTGCCCTTGAATATTTCCCCAGTCTCGTTTACTTTATCGCTTGGCGTTGCAATTGACCTCCGGATGTGGTGATATGTTTTTCTTTTCGTTATTGTGCATATAAAGAAATTTAAAACAATCGAATTTATTGTTTTTTGTCGGAGGGAAATCACATTTAAAGGGTTGCCAAGCTGCACGATATGTGCGCGCAGTCGACTCCGTTTATCTGAATTACGTTTTACTAAATCGTTTACCTGAAACCACAAAATTTGCACAGAATTTGTTTCGAAGTTCGCTGTCAACTTTGTGCATTTAACATATTTATCAATACTTGCCGGCAGCGTGACCGCTGTGCGACTATAGTTGCAATTTGGCACTTTTTTCGAGAACCTGTCACAATCTTTTGCTACTTTGGCCCTTTTTTTAGTTGGAGAAGGTGATTCGAAAATGTATTAAATGGTGTTATTTCCAAATAAAAACCTTTAAAATGTATCGCAGTTACCAATCACAAATATAGTGTTTTGACAGGTTTTAGACATAACTAAAATAAAATTAGATGGATCAAATTTTTACTTGCATGTGTAAAATATACTGGTTGAGCCAAATTTGTAGCACCCAAAATCAATGAATCGCTTAGCCACACTGCGACTGAACGTGTATTACGAAAGGGGTAGAAATTGTTTGCAAAGCAACCACAAAAGCAGAAAAAATGCAAAAAAAATGCAAAAAAAATGTAGTGTCATACGGGCTTTATACTACGTTCCCACCAACGTGATTTAGCTAATTCAACTTGATTTAGCTAAACATCTCATAAATTACATGATTTATCATACATTTTTGTGATTTATAATTACGTGATTTATACGTGTTTAAATTTTGATTACGTATCTGTCATCGCAAATCCAAACAAAATAAAATCGAACATACAGAAATAAAATCGAACATACACAAATAAAATCGAACATACACAAATAAAATCGAACATACTTATTATTAACGTAATTTTTTTTATGCTTTTTTCGGAGAACATTTCTTCTGGTTGAAAATGCTTAGGTATATCATTTTTGGCTTTTTTGTGATAGATGGAAATAATTTCCAAAGCATTTGAACTCATTTTAATTTTTAGTTTGATGTAAGTAATTTTCTTTTTGCACTTTAATAGTTACGATAGGTATTGAAAAGTTGACGTGAATGTCACACTAAAACACTTAAACTTCGGTGGAGACGCCTTTCGTGATTTATAAATCACTTTGGCTAAATCACGTTGGTGGGAACATGGTATTACGCTTTGGCTACATCGGTACCTGTATGTTGACAGAAGTAAGTTGGCAGTTTAAGTGTCAAGAAACTTTTCAGTTATCAAAGCTCAATTTACTTGATGCAAAGCAGATTAATATTTCTCAATACTTCTACTACTTTTTCGCATTTTAGTACAAACACAAAAACCTTTCAAATTTTAAGTTTTAGGGAATATTCTTATTAAAGATGTAAATATTAAATGCTAATACATCCATTTAATTACACACAAATGAGTAAATGGCAACCCTACATCGAAGTTACTCCCGCTTAAATCGTGTAATTCACACTTAATTAATAATAAACACGTTCATTCGATGCGCATTTTTCATCTGCGAAGCTAACTCGAACAATAGCTTTACAGTTGGGACCAAAACAAAAAAAATGCGAGGAAATGTTACAATAATTCTCATTTGCAAATATTGTATAATATCCAAAGGTTAATCAACTTGACATGAGACCGTCGCCAATCCGATTCTTATGTTGTTACCTCAGCTGGTTGGTGTGTCACTGTGCCAACTGTCAGTGGCATATGTATTTTTTTTTGTGACACATTTTCTACAAAGACATTATGATGGTGGTTCGTTTTTAAACGATCACTAAATGAGTACGCCACAAGACCAGACAAATCGGTCTGGTTAGGGGATGCATGCGGTCTACACTGGCAATATCGCACACCAATTGCGTAATATGGAGCTTAAATGTTTGTCTGGATGTTTATGTGTAAATGTTTATGGTTGAAATCTGGTACAAGCGGTAAACTTCGACTAGTTAGACACTGGTGTTTGGGTAATGAGCCGTTCCTCGTAAACAAAGTGTTTCCTTTTTTTTTAACAGGCGCCCTAAGGTGTAGTTTTTACGTGTTGTACTTCGTGGAGACGTACCTACTAGTTGCATGTTTCTTGAGGGTGGCGCACGTAATGTAAGAGCAACCTTAAAGCAACTTACGACTGATGGGCCGATGGACCGATTTAGATTTCCCTTTTATTGCATTCTAGGTAATAAAGCAGATATCGTAAGAGGTTGTGGTTTTATGGGCTAAACACAGAACAGCCATGAAATGATGACATGACTGCAACATGTTGCGTCATAGAATGTATCGATAAATGACACTACAAAGAGTAGTCATTTTGTCTAGTATTGGTTTAGGACTGGCGAATCGCTTGTAAAACTACGAGTAAGTGTCAATTTGCTGTCGCGATAAGAATAACCTATTATCGCAAAATAATGATCGGCATTTAAGTGTTCTTTTGTTTTGTGATTATCGTTATTTCCTACCAGAGATTGTTAGCTGATTGTAGTACCTACACAAATACCAAGTTATGACAAATATTTGTAAAGTTATCCAATATTGTCTGAAAAGAATACTGCTCAGGGGCAACAGTTTAATGGCACTCCTGACAAATTAGCAATAAAAAAGGAGCCATTGAATTTCTGCGGATAGTCGCAATACTCAAACAACTTGCAACATTATTTCAAGGACTATCGACGGATCAACATCTGTTGTCGATCATTAGAGCATGTTCTGTTAATCGCTATGTGACATTTTTTCATGCTACACTGTCTTCTCGGTGACACATTCGACATTCAACACATTTCGAGCAGAACAAGTTGGTAGTCAAATAAGGCTTACAACAATTTATTTATACACTTTCCGAAGAACGCGTGCTAATGACATCATAATAATAAATTCAGCCACACTTAACTCTTATGGTGAATATAAATCACATTTAGATGTTTATCTCACCCAAATGGATATTGAATTCTTTTGATTCAACTATACGCGCAAATCCCAAGTGTTTAAGAACAAATAGTTTTCCCTTTTGCAAACAAAAATAAATCGGTTTTTGATGGAATCAATTCGAACAATGACACGTATTACGTTCTATTTTTGAGTACATTAAAAAAATTAAGTATTCGCTTCATGGACTACTTAGCAACTTAATGATTTCTGTTTTGGATCTAGGCCAGTATCAAGATCAATAGCTAAATGTGGAAGCTACAGCTGCACAAATTTCCTTAAACGCCTTGCCAAAGTCGTTTGTGTGTGATTCAAATTATTGCCACACGTGGGTGGCATCTATGAAATGTTGCAGCAAGGAAAAAGTGTCATTTTGAGTTGTGAATTGCATTTGGCTAAATGTATGCAATCACTGTTGCAAGACAAAATTAATCCTCGGCACAATTTTGTAGCAAAACCGTTAACTATGATTCAAATTGTAAGGGTGGGTCAATGCGTGATTATGAACTAAAAAAGTAATAATACTTGCACATCGCACTACACATTTATATGGATGGCGCCAGGGGGTTACTTTACCGATTTGTATGTCAACGCAATTACATTGTCGTTTGTCGTTAACGTGATTGCTTGAAAGCAATTGTTTTTCCAGTACATGTAGGTATTCCTCCTTTGCGGCTATAAATTCCAGAGTGAAATACCACAGTTGGATACGCCGATGCAAGGGTAGGATACGGTTAACTACTCATATACACAGCTATTTATGTTCTTAATCGTGTACGAAAGGATTTTCAACAGAAAACCAGCATTTAGGTCACCAGCGACGACAAATACCACAACAAAACATAAATAAAATATTTGTCACAACAGTTTGGTCGTTGTTTTTTTTTGTCCGTGTCCCTAGGAAAAACAAACGCTTAATCAGACGTACCGAATCAACCGATGCACAGGTAGAGGGCCTGAAATACGGCTATTAGGCAAACTCTTTGCCCGTTACATATTTTAGGGATTATAAAAGTTGATGTGTTTTGAACTATCTCAGATTGAAATCCACAAGCTGTATTGCCAATTGCATGTACATACTGTCATTATTTCCTCTGTTCGGCAAGAAAAAAACCGCCACACATGATGTCACCCCTTATCGAGTTCATTAAACCCGACATTTTACACTCAACGTTCGGTTAATTTAACTTAATTAGTTAAAATATAGAATTCAAATTGCGTGCAAACTTATGCAATGTTGTTGTAGGTGGCATTCAAAATATATTTAATTTGCTAAATTCTATCGTGCAAGAAAATAAAATACAATACAACAACTACAATCGCACAACAAATAATTAAATAATTGTTATGCGAGAAGCGTAAAAAAATCCATTAAACTGTGGACTTTTCCTATAGATTGTTGGTTACAAATACGTTTTTAGTTATTTAATGAACGTATTACGAATGTAGAATGTAAATGTCAACACGCGTCATATGACATTGTTCACATGCCATTTTAGTGGCTTTTTTCTTTTTAACTATGGTTTGTTGCTTGCGCTTGGTGACGGTAACTCAACAAATTGTTAGTTTCCTTGATTTATGGTCGAACATTGATGGCTATTTGCTAATTATGTAGGCAATACTCTCAATTATGCGAGCCACATTTATTGATTGTGTATACGCCTAGCTTGTTTATGTTTTACAAGTAACAACTAATTTGATTGGCGTGCCAAACACAATCTTACACTCTTGATGGGAAACTGACGGCTGTCAGTTTAGAAGGAAAGACATTTTCTTGAATTAACAAGACTCATTCATAAAATGTTACCTACGTTATGGTTGATTTGGTATGTATAAAGCGTATACAGGGCTTGACATTAAGGCAGCCGCGTAAAGAATTCCAATTTCCACATTTTGCGATATCTTATATTTTGCAAAAATTCCACATCAAAGTACTGATTGTCATTGTTTGCGAACTTGAATTAGGTCCTTAAGGGCCATGAGAAGTAAAACTGGTAAAACTGCGGCTTTGACATATTTTTCATTAAAACCAATAAAGTTGCAGCAACGACAGATGTGGGAACGGTGACAGTGTCAGCAAGAAAACCCCCATCAGAACGGAAAATTAAAATTGCAGACTAAAAATCGCCTGAAGTTTTAATGAGTCCTACAATGCGTACTTGAAAGGAAGGACAATTCCCAAGACTGATATACGAAAGCTCTTTCAAATAAATCTGTCTTCCTTTAGCTTATGTCTAAACCAACAACTGGCAGCACCAAAAACAAATTTAACTATAAATGCTATAAAAATACTTCACGACCTACACACCGTATTATTCATAAACTAAATATTAAAGTAATACTTTGTTTATGGTATAATTAAGTCGAAGAAGGACACAAACACAAAGAAAATGTTGGTCACTTTACAAAAATTAAGCAAAACTTTTCTGTGGATATATTTTAGCATTTAATCAGCGTCTCACAGACAACCAGTTTGCAGTGCAGTCAGTGTTGCCAGTTTGAGGGTTTTGGAAAAAATTGCCAAATCTGGGGGGTTTAAAGATTTATCTGGAGGGAAATATTTTGACCGTCTTGCAACGCTGAGTGCAGTATACGCAATCGATGACATTATCATGCTGCACGATATTTCATGGCGCTCAAAAATACTGATCATAGACGAGACGTCAAAATGTCAACGTTGGCTTTCAACAACGCCAACTAGAAAAGGGTTAGAGCAGTAACTAACCACCAAAAAAATGCAGCACTGTCGACGAAATATAATGATGGACTACTTTTTGTATAAAAAAGTTACTGCTGTACGACACCGACAACTAGTAGATATAAATAATCGGCGTTCCCCAAGGCTCTGTAGTAGGCCCACCGCTGGGACATAAAATACAATTATGGTGGAGATGTAGTAAAAATTGCAAAGTTTTCTAAAACTGCCTTGTCAAGTATTTGCCTAAAACAGACTATGTTTAGTCTACGAGTGCCCCAATAAATTATTTCTTCAAGTGGTGATAAGCTCAACATTCGACTTGTGACGGAATTGTGATTGTAACTTTTCTATACAAATTCAAGCACCTACTTAAACAGAAAAAAAATCAGGTGACAATTATTCGAGGTAGACTTTACGAACAATGTAAAATAATCGCATAGGTCTGTTCCCTTAATTCTAAATTTTAAGAAGATTTACTTAGTCTTACGAATTCTCAAGAATTCGTATTCAATACTGTTCCTTAACTCGTCGTAAAAGACAGCGGCTTCGAGAGAGGAAGATATTACTTACCCCTCCACTGAGAGCCTTACTAGTTTTTACTCAACAAATTTCTGGTAGAAAGAATTGGAAAACCATTCACCTGACAATTGACAGATGATTTGAAAATTTTACAGGTGCTGTCGCTTTTTCCGGTACTTGAATGCGTGTAGTTCAGTCTCACCATACAATCCAAACTCTTCCAAATAGGTAGTCGGATTCATCAAAAAGAAGTTCAATCAATTTCCAATCATGAATCATGAACCAATTAATATTGTTAATAAATTAGCAAATTCTTCGCGTTTATCAGACATTTTAAATACTTTTCTTTACCACTGCAATTTATGAATTATATGTTATTTTTCATAAATTACTACAAAACCGTTCCCTAATTTTTTCGTGAGTCTCGTTAACTAACACAGATTTTGCCTCCACCACTGCCATTTTGATAGACTTTTGCTTTACCATTTTTACTACAAAAGTAAAATAACAAACACAAACCTAATATGTTTCTCCAATCTGTCATGGATTGAGCTGTCATTCTTTTATGAGGATATAAGGTCCAGATGTTTGGAAAATGCCTGTTAAGTCCCTTGACAAATAGTGACACCATCAAACTAACTAAATCCCATCAAAAAGTGGAAATTATTCCACCCTGTCCACCATTTAACATGTCGGCGGATTGATTTTAATGTCTTTCAACCTTTTAACTTCCGCCAACGTTCTAAAAAATTCAAAACAATAATAATAAAAAAATAAAAATTAAAACCTCAAACAAAATATCTGTTTTCCAGTTTGATATGTCCAACTCACGTGTCACGTACGCATAGTAAAACATTTCTATTCTGCAATTACACGCATCGTTCTTGCGTGTGCGATACCGGTACCAATATATGCACTTTAGTTGTAGCATTTCAACGATGCGGCACGTTTGTTTTGAATTTCAACATTTCAACAAAGTGGCTGGCAAAACAATCCAGCACAGAACCATTCTCATCGATAAATTTCTCTACAAAAACAAATAAATAAAATAGATTCCAGCCCCAAACCGGAGATCACACCGTGTAGTTGTGAGCGTCCTGTTTTGAATATTAAAATGATTGCGGCGGATATCGGTGTACTGCTAACGCCATTGACAGAAAGGCCGATAGCATCGTTCGATTCATTCATTCGATTAGAAAAACGTTGTATAGTTGCGCTATCGGAAGGGGAGACCCAAAATAATTCCCGTCTTACCCTATCAGCCGTAGTATGAGTTCTTGTGAGGAGCGCTTAATTTTTTTTTATTATTCCACCATCGCGTTTTTAGAGGCTGTTACACAACGTAGAAAATCGAGTGCGGAGAAGAACGGAAGGAAATTGAACATAGAGTGCAAGAACCTTTTGATAAGTGTGATTAAATTTATTGAACTTTTTAACATCATGCGTGGCCCATACACACACACAACATATCGTCTTGTCTCGACTGGAATAAATATGAGAATTATACTTTTACATGAAAGTTTCTCGTTTTTTTTTTATTAATGCATTTTAAATTGGTGGTTGGTGTTGTTCCCGGTCATGAGGTGACATACGAGTAGGTTTCTAAAACAGTTAAATTTGTCTACAAGTTGACGTTTTTTGTGAACATTGGGGTGAGAATAAAACTGAATGCAGTTCCTCATATGAACTCCGATTAAATTGGATCGATCTTTTCTGGATCTTTCTGAATTACGGGAAGAGCATCACCGAAAGAATAAAATCGCCTTTATAAGTTAAAGTTGATGGAATATAAAGAAACTTCTTACTGAAAGTGTCCACAACCAATAGATAATGCAAAAGCACAATATGTGGCACTTAATTCGCTATGAGTCGTATCAGCAAACGGCCCTTAGAGACTTATGTCTCACATCATCGCTCTAGAAACAAATTTACGACGACCTTGCAAAAAAAAACAGAAGTCAACGACTTCTAAAACCGGTTGATATATCGAAGTGCAAAAACCAAAGAGTTATCGTAATACTTTTAGTTGAACCTGTATATGGACCATTTTACAGAACGCTTTGAATACCATTCGAATGCGTTGCGTTTTGCGTATATGTTCTTGGTTCTTGCATCTTTTTTTAGATTAGAGATGACTGCATTTGATGCTTTGCTGCTGATTATTTGCGTTCGGTGTCTGACAGAACATTTTACTTCTACCTCGTGCACAAAAATAAAAAAAAAGTCGTAAAATATGAAAGATCGTCTAGGCTAGACGTTATGGGTTTTGCTGGCGACATTTGTTTGATTGCAGCGATAATGGCACAAATATTTGCGAAAATAAGAAACATGTATAACTACACACATTAAAGGCTAGTACCTACGCCGTGCGGTCCAAAATCTGCCCAAAGACAAGACCAGCTTAGTACGCTGTTTGAGCTAAATTTTCGCTTCCATATAAACTTCTCCAAAATTTAACTGAATTAAACTTAAGCGAACCCATTTAACTGAGGGGTACGCAGTTTGAGCTAAATAATCAAACTTTTCTTTCAGAATGTACATTATGTATCTGTCAAAATTTAGCGTACAAAAGTACACAATGTTCTGGCAAAATTTAGATTGAGAAAATGGGGACGTTCGATAACTAGTTCATGTAAAACATCAACTAGATTTGTCTGTCAGTAATCAAATTGAATTTTTTTTAATTCTCACTAATAATAATATTTCCAATTTTTACCCTTTTAAATGTCAGAGTGGATTATTTTGACTACCCAACCACAAAAGTCAACTGAAAAAAATATTCACGTGACCAATCTAGGCTAATAAAACTTAAAATCCGAATGTGCTGGCCCAATAATGGGCACGCTAAATTTTGAAGATCCTATGTGAAGTACACTCTGAAACAAAAATTTGACTCGAATTGCGAACCACTTGGGTAACGGGATTCGATTAAATTTAGCTCTGCCTAAAGAATTTTGTATAAATCTTAGTAGTATGGACTAGGGTTTAGTTTTTGGGTTAAACTCACTTAAACCCGGGTGTAACCTTTAACCCGGATTAAAGGGAGTGAAGAATATGGCAGTTAATGTTCGCTTAATTTTGACAGTGTAAGTTGCGTCAAAAAAAACTGTGTTGGTAAATCTGATTGACTTTGCTCTGTTTCTTTATTTGTAATTCTACAGCTCCTCCCTCAAAAGCCTCTTTCAATACTCCTCGTTAAAATATTCCATTTCTAACCATTCTCCATTACTGTTAATTTGCTTTCTTTTGAAATTTTGTTGTGAATACCGAAATTTTCTCTGATCTATCAAATTCTATCTGTGGAAAAATGTATTTTGCATTAATACGCTTAACTTAAATTCTGTAAAAATTTTTCGTACAGTGGCTAACAAATTTAGCTTGAACTGCGTACTGCTTGGCTTAACTGCTTTGCTTAATTTTATCTATGGAGACATTTTTGTGTGGGAGCTTAATTTAAGCGCGAGCAGCATACTAAGCTTAGCAAGGAAAATTATGCAAATGTACCTACCTACCTTCACTTCATAACATAAGAACAGTCCAAAGCCCCAAAATGTAAAGTTCAACAAGTGGCCCTCCTCCCTGCGTCTGTCAAATTATTTCTACAACACCAATCCGACAACACATTCATTTGATTGCATAAGATAAAATCCAAACAAAAGTGATGTCATTTTCAAATCATCTTCATCAGACGCAAAATATATGCCCAATTATTATACTACCTATCTCAACTAAACAAGTTACCTACACCAAACCTAAGTTGTTGCTTTTCTATACATCTACTTGAAGCTCCTCAGTGTATAAATAAAAATTCGTCTCATTTGCTAAACAATACCCAAACGACCAAAACCGGTCTGTTGATTTTACCCGCCCTAAACGCATCTACCTTTTTCCACAACGAAAAAAAAGAGGAAGTCTGCGAACGACGCGGAGATACCAGATACATTTGACGTATAGAAAAAAAAAACCGTATAGGGAATGTAATCAAATCACATATCAGTAATCTAATCACGTTGCAAGACATTCAACAGAAAAAAAAAATATTGACAAGAAAATGCATAAGACAATCCAACAACAACAAAAATAAAATCGCCACCCAAAGTGAACTGTCGTCGATGAAAAAGTGATAGGTACGATAGGTTTCTCTCTGCTCGGTGCTCGGTCTTCAAACATATTCCCTCTCGCCATGCGAAAATTGAAAAAGCAAACTTAACTAAATAAATAAATAAAATATGAACATTTTCGATCTTATATCGAATTTATATAACACCTCCGCCCCAAGAGCGAGTGACAAAAGAATATTAATAGCGTGGGGCAGGGCGGGTGGAAGGTTTTCAAAAATTTGTATCCGTGGCTGTTTGTGATGTTTTTTTTTGTGTGTTATTTATTTTCGTATTGAACTTGAATTCTACGCGAACATTACTCTCATGTCAGTTTTACAAACATTTGTACAAAGGCGCGACGAAGATGGAAACTTTTGAGCGCACTAAAAATATCCCCACCAACACCTGTTTGCGAGACATACTCGTATTTTAAATACGTACATAAATATGATTATTTATTACTCTCAAGTTAATTGCATAATTCAATTTTGTTCTACTGAGATGCTTAATTACTAAAAGCAATATCTACTTGCTTGATCATTCAAATCACATGTGGGTACATCTGTTCTGTACCATTGTGCATCTATTAGTTGCAAAAATTCATCACCGGACTGGCGGCGTAATTATCGTCTTAGTGCGATGTTATGTATTCTTTTAGTTTTAATACTTCGTGATATCGAAATTAAATTCGAACTCATCGAAACCAATAATCACCTTTTATTTGTGTATTTTGTTGCTCTTTGTGTAAACAATTTCCGAGAGCAAACAGATTCGACTACCCAAACGTAAATATATGCACCGAAACCGAAAACGAGCAATATTCTTGCAGCACTTGCAACACGTTTCACTATTTGTTATTTTGAACAAACTCTGTTTCGTAAACAAAAATAATTCACCTCCGAGAGAAAGTATCTAACACAAAATTATTCGTGAACTATCAGAGTATTAGATGCGATACGAATACGATGCGACTGCTAACGCACGTTAGTGAAGTGAAACTGAAACAAGTTGGAAAACGAACGGCTAGCTAGAAAACTTGGTGCTTTGCTTGGTGGCAGGCAAGTTGTGTTTGTGTCGGTTCGATGGGGATGAGATGATGCATGCAGTCAATGGTCGTCACGGAAAATGGATAGAGAGGCGATAACCCCGCTGAATTTTTAGTGAGAACGGCTAAGGAATTTCTACGTACCTATATCTATATATTTATAACAGTGGGACAACACTCAACGCTAAAATTGCTAGTGTTTGATGTCTGCGGTGTTTTGTTTCGAGGGTTGACACTTTTTTGGTTTACTTTGTGAGTAGGTAACAAGCGCGGTACGCTGTGTATGAAAGCGTTTTTTTTACAAATCAACTATCGTTTTAGAGCTTATTATACCATAGGGAATGCTTTATTGAACATCTCTGTAAGTAAAGTACATAATTGAAAGCAAAGCAAAGTAGATACACTCTGTAACAATATTCAGAGTGACAGCAAAAATTATTGATGTGCAAATGCATAATTGGCTTTGTATAAATTATACTTATTTCATCATGTTAAGTGAGGCCTGATTTTTCGATTTGTAAAGAATGGTGACGTCCAAGTACCTAGTTTAGTAAGTCTGACAGCTGGCTGACATGTTTTATTTGATTGGCCTGGATCGGTAACTGAACAGCTTACTCTGTCGACGTTTATAAGGCGTTTTTCTTTTTTAGTTCAGAGCACAACCTGAACTGTTATACAAAAAGTTCGTGTTTCTTTTTTAGCTCAGATACATCAGAGCTCAGATTTGTGTTTCTTTTTTCGATCTGAGCATTATCAGAGCGCGCTCGATGAGCTCAGAATAAATTGACTGAGCATGCTGAGTAAAAAGCTGAATACACACTCACAGTCACATTTGACAGAAAAAAAAACAGGAAAACAATATAAATGAAATGGTGGACGAACTTTGTTGTTCTGGAACTAAAGGATAACCAATTTAATAAATAAAAATTAATAAATATTAAATTTTTACATACATTTATTAAAAATGGCAGCTTCGTGCTCAAGTGTGTTTCATAAATACATCAGAACAATCTGAGCACGCTCGGCTCAGAGCGCGCTCATAATGCTCGAGCTCGGAAAAACGCCTATAGAGGGGTAGCCGACGAAACTTCTCGAAAAATTCGTGACTAATGTCGTTTTCCATTGGGATCATCAGATATTTTTCCCCATATCTGATTTTTTTTTTGATTCCAAAAATAAAGTGATGAATAACTTTAAAGAGTTATCAAATACACGTTCTGTTTATGCTTCTCGATTGTGACATTTTACAAACTCGTAAATGCAAAATGACTGCAGCACTTCAAATAAACGAAACAGCGGAAGGTATAAAATTCAACAAATTGCCATATACTCGTACTTTCCAAAGCAATTTCCAACATTATTTAATATTCTAAAAATATAAAGTAGTTTTCTTGGCTTTGAAAGCATTTATCTTTTGGCGGCGCATACTTTTCCAAAAGATCTGATATTCACAATTTTGATTTAGTAGCAGAACAGAGATAAAACTGATTGATTGATTGACAATGGCATAAGTAAGGAAATGTCTAGTCTAGATAATGCGAATTCAAGGCAGTGCGAGTAACCCTGTGTTGTTTTACAAATCTAATAATGTCAGAAAAGATCGATTGTAACCAAACTTATATGTGACAGTACACAACTTTGCACGACAATGTTATCTTAATTCTTCTGATAACTATTAATGACGTACACACTTATAAGAAATAAAATGAAGTGAACATCTAACAAGTTGACTGCCATGAGGAATTACTGCATATCTCGAGAGCCCACTCGAAAATCTATGACTTTTTTGTATGATTGAATTATATTAGCAAACATTATCTGGGGGGACTTTACGTAGGTCAGTCAAATTATAGATTTAAGTCTTGTGCCGTCATTGTTATCGAGTAAATACCAATAAATGCCTGAAAGGACCAAACAAATACATTTGTATAAAAGTTGCCATTTACACGCATTACTTCCTTTCTAATAAAACAACACACATTTCAATTCGTTTAAATCTGACATTTCGATAGTGTGTGTTGGTGAGGTCAGGGCAATTCTTCAAAAATATTCCGGACACTTCTGTCATGTTGAGAATTGACCTGGAAGTGCACCTTTTTTTTCAATGAAACATAGAAAGAGAAGTGCTCTAGATTTGATCTTTTGATAGAAAGGTCAACTCTTTTCTTCAATCGAAAACGCCACGTTTAATTTAATTTGTGAACCATGCAATGCTTAAGAAATATTTGTGTAGGGTACAAAGTTTGTCTAAAGAGAAGGCCTGGGGAAGATTATTTTAAGGTAGGTACGTAGAAAAGGAAACCTAATATTAATGGGACGAAATATTAGGGACAAGTAACCAAGTTTTACGCTGAATCTAATGTCGTTTTCCATTGAGCAAAAAGAAGCCGCCGGGAGAGTCCGGAATCGAAAAAATCACTTCTGAAACCGTTCCATTGACACAAAAAATACTCTTCTGGTGATTCTGAGAAGAGAATTTCGCTTCTCGATTTGAAGTCAGAATCTACTCAAGAAGTATTCACACAAGTGTAATTTATGTATTTTATACAAGTCAGCTGACAGCCGCCGTAGATTATTTTTTGGCATTTCACCAATACTTTTGTGAATTCAATCAGAAGCAGTTTTGTTGTTCCATTGGATCACAGAATGAGTGGATCCCCGAGTGAAACCAATGGAAAACGACATAACAGAACCGATAGTACCTTGTGGACCAGTAGCGTGTATATGAAACTTATCATTAACAGACAAATTTGTTCGTTATATTTGAACCATTTGCCTCGCAGGCTTTGCATTAAATTGATTTCATGGAGATGCAAGTGGGAAGTGGTTAGAATGTGTGCTTGACTATTGAAAGGAATCTACTTACACTGCATTATGACTTCCCATCAACTCATTTTCAGAAATTCAATTTTCAAGAACATTGTTGCACGAAGTCACCTTGAAAAACAATGTGTAGCCACGCGAGGCACGAAATGTACTCACTCTTTCGAAAACATAAAACACACCCGTACTCGTATGAGGCAGACAGAAGCTATATATAAAAAAAATCCCAGAACGATGTAATCTTCAAGTAGGCTACCAATAGATAGTCGATTGCGTGCAATCAGACAATGGACACTGCATTTCGTATCTCAATTGTTTTTTTTTTTTTTATTAAGCGCAATATATTAAAAAAAAGTAAAAGAAAAAGAAAAAACAACACGACCAATTGTTTGTTGACCATAAAAACAATTTACGATGGAATACTTCTGAAAATCAGTAGCTCTAGCTAAATGCCGTCGCTGGTATTTTGTTTTTTTGCCCGTCTTCAAGGAAAAGTTCTAGTGACCGTTTAAAGTTCCAGTCCCCTTCATCCAAAAATCTATACAACAAAGAAACAAATCAATTAAATTGTAATCTCAAAACTGGGTCAGGCTGTCGCTGCTGCAGACCTTCGGCACCAAATCGTCTTTAGCGTTGTCACCTCCTGGAACATTATCAACAAACCCTCCTTATCAGTAGCAGTGAGTTTGCTGTCGCTCCTTTTTACCGGGTTTTTTATGTATTTGAAAGAGTTCTGCGTTTGAACGTCAGAGGGGTTTGTCACACTGAAGAGGTCGTTGATTATTTGGTACTCAGTGGCACATTTAAGGAAGCCCTGCGAGAAGTTGCATCTACCATAATTTGAAGGCAAATTTGACAAAGAATGTTAATAGCTACCGTCTCCTTTATGACAGGCGCAAGAATAAAAGTTCTGCTAAATGCCATTACTATGTCTGGATCAAGAGGAGATTGTGCTAGATCTTTCAATGCTCCTGTTATAGTTATGGCAACCATTTTGTCCTGAAAATATATGAAGAGGACAACCAAATACAATCTTATTGAATATTTAGTTGCATTTTGTATAAATCATTTTCATAGCAGATTAGGGCCTCCGCTCATTGTTTAGCTTTATAAGATTTGCCATTTTTCATTTTGCAGAATCTTCAACTTCAATATGAACCAAACAGACTAAAACTTACATTTAAAATCGTTGTATCTGTGGTGAATCCGACAACATCATGTTGTACATTCGGTATCGCCACCAGGGCCTGGCAAATCTCATCACAGCCGCTGTGCAACGAAGCCATCGCACGTGAAAAATCCGACATTTTCAGAATGTTCCTTGACAAATTCGAATATCTTGCGACACGTTTTGAGCTATGAGCATTCAGGTTTGAAAGGCCGTAGTTGCAGGACATCGAGAAAATTGCTTTGGGATGATACATTTCTGTGTAAATAAAAAATAGAAATATATTGGCCATCCCCGACGAACAGCCAAAACAAACCTTTCAAGCTCAATCGGTTCTCCGACTCGAACAATGGAAAGTAATGGTTTACGAATTGTTGCACCAAATCATACCCATCAAGGTCGCAGAGAAAATTCTTCTTCACCGCCAGCGGATTGAAAGTATTGAGCTCGACGTTGTCCTAGAATAAAAATATTTGTCTCATCACAGTCTCTTGTTAATCTTTCACTATACCAACCAGCTTGGTTAGATCAGGAAACATATTTTTCGCAGCGTTAATATATTCCGGAGCGTAAGAGTACAAATCACACAGAGGATTCCCATTCAAACACAAGGCTTTGATTGGAATCTTTTCTAGCTCCAAGAAATCACTGAAATCTTTTAAATTGTTATTGCTCAAGTCGAGCACTCGTATGTGAATCATCTGGACAAAGGGCTTTGCAAAATTACAACTGGCGATTCGGTTCTTACCCAATCGTAGCTCAAATATATTCTTCGCATACCTATTGCCGGCTTGGGTGAGAACTCGATTAAG
Source organism: Cheilosia vulpina (assembly GCA_916610125.1). NCBI lineage: Eukaryota > Metazoa > Arthropoda > Insecta > Diptera > Syrphidae > Cheilosia > Cheilosia vulpina. Next base: position 52,456,936 of record OU744278.1, read on the forward strand.
GACTTTCGGTGAACGCAGGTTCAGTTCTACATTTTCAAGTTCTACAATCAAATGTATTTCATGGAATGAAATTGGCAAGCATGGTCTAAGTTTACAAACCAACAGCTGAATTGAAATCCTCCAAATCCAGTAAGCGATCTTTGGGATTGAACCTTAGTTTAATGGCCAAATTTATGGCTTTAACAGCGTCCAATGCATCACTTTCGAAACTTTTTACATTCATTTTCAATTGAAGAACAAGCTTTTTGGCGTTTGGGTTCGGTGCAGGAATTTGTAACTGACAGTTATTGACTAAGAACTTCAATTGGTCAAAACACTCTCTCACGAGGAATGTGTGTTCTGTTGCTTCTTCCTGCAATGGGATTGTTGTACGAAAAGATGAGATTTATATAGCAAATCGCTTACCTTATAGTAGCAAGGGTAGATTTCACCTAACTCTGCTGGCAGGGTATCGAAAAACGCATCCAGAAGTTCTCGTTTTTCGTAGTTGTCTACGTTGGAAATCTGCAATAGAAAAAAGCGAAACACTGACTACTGAATTTGTCAATACAAAGAAAAGAGTCAATTTGTTATCGCACTTTCAATGCACTTGAAATTATATGCTGATCCTTTCTGTTTTTTAAAAATTCTAATCCACGGGGGCCAACATAAACACAACTAAAGAACAGCAACTTAAAAACGTACAGCGATATCTGGAGAAGGATCAGAGCATACGGCGTATGAAATCTGAAACTCCAGTTCAGCTTGTAACACTCAGTACAACTGGTAAAAGTTAGCAAATCAGACGATTTGCACAGAATCCCCCAAAAACAACATCAGATAACGGCTAGCAACTAATCAAAGTTGCTGCGGCTGACACTCTCCAGTTTCATGGAAAATAAAACTGAATACTTACCGTAATCTGATTCCAGTCGTCGCTGTTCTCGTATTTTTTTAGACGGTTCGGTTTCAGTGGATCGATCACCTTGCCCACGGTGTCGTCATCATCTCTCTCCGCTGGCTTAGGGGTGGTTCGTAGCTCTTCGATAGTACGTCCATCCTATAACAGAAAATTCTCTTCTCAGCATACCTACTCTTCACTTCTTGGAAAACATCAACCCTTACCAATTTGATGAAATTTGTAAATAAACTTTTCATATTCAATGGATAATCTTCGCGCTCAGTCACTGGATTTTCGCCCAGCAACAGCTCATCCATTTTAATTTCTTTGAGTTCCTTACAGATTCTCGAAGCAGAGCTCAACTAGAGAAATATTTTACAGTTAAAATTATAGCAATGCCAGCTGAAAATGGCCTCACCATGTTTCCGCTCAGATCGAGAACATCCAACTCGCAGCCATTGAAAACCTTCAGCGACTGCAAACTCGTTATTTGATTGTTTCTTAGGCGTAGACCATGGACACGTCGGAACTGGTCTTCATTACGAAACACTGAACGGCAGACAGTTTCAAGAACGGCTTTATTCCCCAGATTCACAACAATGTCGCTGAATTCTACAAGATTTTTCTTGATATGTATTTCTTTTTAAATATTCAGCAATCGTATTCACCTGAATTTTTGGCAAATTCATTCAAGTTCAAAATACCCCCTCTCTCCATTGTTTTGAATAGACCATCTAAAGCCTTTTCTATGCGTCTGGACGGTGAGATTTGTCCAAACTTGTATTCAGCAACGTTTAGAACAACTTCCAACTTCATGGTGCTACCATTTGGCATGGCAAGGTGGAGGCTTTTCATAAATAGTTTATCCAAAGCCTTCTGACATTGACGCACAAGAAAACGATCTGTTTTTGGTCCTTCCTTGAGCGAGAGGTTATTCGAACACCAAGCAAACGTTTGTGATGTTCCTTACCTTGTACACCATTGGGAAAAATTCCTCATCGCCAACTGCTTGGAATATAGCTTCGAGAATAGACCTTTGCGAAAACTTACCACGGTGGTGTACGAGAATTTGATGCCAAACGAACCCCACAGTCATCTGTGCGTGATCGTAGTTGTTCCTATTCATATAGGAGACTGCGGATTTGTAGTCGAGTACAATTGGTGCATCGTTAGCAAATGTGATTGTTTCTCCTGAAGCGTAAGTGAGATTTGTTAACTTTGTGGAGAATAATGCAATAAGATGTTACCTGTCGGTTTTGTCGACGACATATTTTAGATTCTGTTAAAATAAAACAAGGATAAAACAAAAGGAAAATAAATTAATCCTGCAGAAACTAATCGAGCAAAAGCGGCGCCGCATGTAAACAAACTATGGATGTGGAATGCTGTAGAAATGGACTGCCAGCTTGTGAGGTACGTTCGATTTGCGATAGAAGTAGCAATAGCAAAATGGGTTTACATGATATGTCGTTTTCAGCGATAACTTGAACGGAAATCCCGGTTGCCATAGTGCTCGAAATGTGTTTATTTAAAATATATGTCATTTCTCACCAACATTTCACTTTTATTCTTCAACGTCTTTTTATTTTTGTTAAAGTAATATTTTCAGATATGGCCGAACATAATATAAAATGGCCAAGCGATCGTGTTGCCCAAGGTGGTCTTTTCCATACTCACAAAGTGGAATACAGCAAGGAAACCAGCGATTTGCTAAAATGTAAGTCAACATTTATTCCAAAACCCAACCTCGTCAAGTATTTCTGTAAAAATGTCTATAGTACTTATGGAAGAGTCCAAAATGAGCATGCAAATACGAAAGCAAATAAACTATCATTTGCGCAATGGTGACCCGCTGCCACCACCCCCACCACCAAAAGCTGCAAAGAACATGGACGAGAACTCAAGAGCATTAGAAATTATACGTCGCGCCAGTGTGGCTAAGAGGAAGAGTCTTGATGCAATTCTCGCTAGTGGGGCATATGACATGCCAAGGTCTGTACAGCAATTCGTTGTTGATTGTTTTGATTTAATTAAATAATTTGCAGGTATCGACCCAATCCGGACGGAAAAGTCCCATCAAATAAGGCTAAACTAATGCTGCAAGAAGCTATGAGTGGCATTCGGCAATCTGATGTTTGCCTGAAGCCGAAGAAAAGACCAGAAGCACCGATTGAGTCAGGTGAAGATCCTGAGGATCTTGTTAATGAATGTAAGTTGGGGATAATATTAGATTGCCACAGCTATCAAAGCTTGACGTTTAATAGAGATGAATGAGAGGAAAACATTTTGGAAAACGTACAATAAGCCTCAAATATAGGACTATCCATTTTATAAATGAGGCTTAGAGGGGAAAATAACTGAGCTACCAGGCACGTTTCAAAGCATCAACGCTTGCGTGAAGTTTTGATGCCTACATCCTCCTAGTCCAAGTCTTCTTCACTTCTTTACTGCAGTAGCTTTGCTGGTGTTCCAAGCATTGCACTACGGGATTTACTTCTTCATTGCTAAAAGTTTTCAACTTTTCTGTTTGTTTCCTAACCTAAAATTCTGTGATTGGAGTTTTTCCGCTTGTATTTCGAACAGCCTCTCATGGGGACGTTCCATTTTTTCGCAAAACCTCGACATGTTTCGTCAGCGTGGTAGATCCTCATTTCCACTTTGCTGAACTCACCACTTCGTTACTTTTCTTTTAATTTTCAGTACTTGACCAGATAGGCGAGCGCGCAGATTGGCTGGCAGAAATGGAGGAGCTGGGCGAAGGCAAGAGGTACCGCGACGACATTCAAGGGCAAATAGCAGACCGTTTGCGACGAATCAAAGCACTCGAAAACAAGATCAAGCTACGGAAACAGGGCTGTCGATTTGTTGACTAACACCCGCAATAACAACGCCATCTAACGAAATGCTTCAAAACTATTTTTTCTCTTTATTAATAAATTCCAATATTGTAATCATTATTATATATGAGTGTATGTGTAAGTAATCCGTTTTTCTTTCATCGAATAAATATATAAACGGATGAAAAGACAAGTATGTTTCGTTTAGTATTTTAGAATAATATATACCTATGTACACAATGAAGAGTAAGGAAGAAAATGCATCTCCAATTGATTGGCAAAATGTTGAGAGTTTCTCTGTTTTCGTTTCTCTTTTTTTTTTTTTTTTGTTTAATACACTTGTTAAGCATAAATAAGAAATCACATATTAATATTAATAATATAAATAGCAAATGTGCACGCACTCTCAGACCATTAAGAATGCACGCAAAGCTAAAAAGGATAGACAATACTCTCGAATAAAGATGGCCTTTTCGTTGGCGGCGCTATATATGACCGGGGGTGGGGTAGTTATTTGAATGGGGAAGAAATTCAAAACACAGTACATTCCCATCCCTAATAAAAGACAAACAAAAAACATCAACGTAGCAAAAACACTTCGATCACGCAAACGATTTGCATATATGGAAAACTATCTTCGTCGCTGTTTTGGTTTCTTTAGCATGCTGGCATGTGAGAGCGAAATTCGCCAGCTGCCTCGGCAAATCGATTCCGAATCAGATACGAGCTGATTACTTCGGCTACTTCGTGTGGACGGTCTTCGTGAACGGCGTGTCCGCAGCGGGCGAGCACTTGCATTTGGAATTTACCTGAAAAGAAAAACAAGTTGCCATGAGTGTTCTTTTTCAAATCAAGTGATGTTATATAGTTAATCGAAGAAATGTCTTTGCCCAACCTACCTTGCATTTGACCAACGGTGAGAGTTTTGTCCAAGCCATCAATGCTGGCCAAAAGCAGCTGCTTTGGCACTCTCAAACTGAGGAACTTCTCACTCAGTCCGGAGAACCAACCGACCCAGTATTTTTCTGATTTCGAAAGATCAATGCGCCAAGTGTATCTGTATTGCGAATGTGGTCAACAAAAATCTGTGAATGGAATAAGGAGTCTCTTACTTTTTATTTGCCTCATCGTTGCTGGGTGATGGTTTTTTAAATTCGATGCTTGGCGGTAATGGGGGCAAGGAAGTGGATGATGGTGATGTGGCAGTTTCTGTGTTCTCTGCAACTTCTTCGTCTTCGGATATAACCAATGGATGGGTGAATGTCGAAGTTTCTGATGATTCATCGGGATCGTCTTGTATCGGAAGTTCGTTGGTGGCTAGCTTCTTGGTGATGCGACTGCAAGAAAAGCGCGATATTGTGATTGAGTTAAACATCTATCAGTGTTTGTTGAGTAGTTTGATACTTAAACAGACTTCCATAAACACCCATTTAAAGTACATCCTACTTACTTGATTATTTGGCCCGGCATGGACACCTTGGCACTGTCGATGTTCCTTATCTGTCCGCTGCGAATGCACCACTCAATAGCATTCGGTATGCTCTTGAAGAAATTCGGTCGAGATCTCAAAAAACTCTGCATGCTGGCTAGTGCCTCCATGGCAGTTCCCTCGACCACATCAATAACTGTGACACCCACCAATGACGGAATTAGATCCATATTTGCGATATGCACAGCTATGGCTCCCCCCATTGAATGGCCAACCAAGTGTATCGGTGGCGCAACATCATCTGGATACAATTTAGCAATTAGATTGCCAACATCGCTAGAAAAATAATTCAATCAATTTACTTGACAGATACAGACACCCTCAAGTTAAGTCGCTTACGTTGCTAGAGTAGCGGCTGACAAGTCTTCTTCATCGTCGGTGATTGTGTCCCCGTGACCTCTCAAATCCACGGACAAACACTGACAATGGATCATGTGCGTGATTTCAACCTAAAGCAATACACAATCATCGCTAGTCACAATTTCATTGTTAAAATAACAAGTCTCTCGTCAATTACTTACGCAAAAGAGTGACCAAGTGAGTGCAGAGTACCCTCCACCATGCAGCAATAGAATTACCGGACCGGCTTTTTGCGGTTGACTGGTGCGATAGACGCGAAAAGTTGTCCGCTCATCAATTTGCACGTCTTCTTTCTCGGCAAAGTACTCACTCCAGAGTGTGGGCTTATAATCTCGTGACTTGGACTTTTTAAATGAATCCCTATGGGAGAATACATGCAGCGAAGTTAAATTATGCAAATTATTTGTAAACACTTTTAGTGGTATGGTGGAAAATGGGTTTTGCTAATACGGCGACCACTGTACTTACGATCTCCCAATTCTACTCCCGGGAATTGTTGGGGGTAGGCGGGACTTCATTATGGATCTTTGCAAATTGGACATTGTTGTGCTTTGCGTTCGTTGTCGTTGTTTAGTATTCTAAAATCGAAAATATCCAAATTAAATCAAACTGTATGCTTTCGGTACTGCGATTTGCGAAAAACCTTGAAAGCCGCGTCCACTGTACCGACAAAAAAAAATCTGAAAATGTCAAACTTCACTGACAGTCGTGTGACAATTGGGATAAGACAAGTTCCAATAAGAATAGCGAGTGTGGATGGTATTTAAAGCGTCTGTTGGGTTTGAAATTCAATTGTTACAATAAATATATGTTTTTTGGGAAAAGTCTGATTAAACATTGCTTCCTTCTTTATCATTCACAAAACAGACCTATAGAATAAGATGTAAATTTCCTATAATCAGAGCCCTGATATAATCAGAAAAAATATGTCTTTTATATTATGCTCACATGATCTGTATAGATCAATGATTTTCACGGTTTACAACAACAGTACAAGATGCAACTTTTGTTGTATACCATTAAATTTTTTTCCGTTAAACATGTCTGTAAATAAATTGATAGCAGTTTTTTTTATCTCCTTTTGGGTAGGTACATTTTTATCCAATAGTAAAAAGTCAAAGCTAGATGTGTGTCATTGGACTTTCCCAGTAGGATTTTATTCTACTTGCTAACAGGAATTAAGACCGTGCCACTTTACATCCCCAGCATATTTTTTGTATGAATTCAGAAAGATTCCTTCAGTTTTATGAGTCCAATCAAATTTTTGGCAAAGCGAAGGGTGTCACGTTTAGGAAAAAATGCAATTAACGTAACAAGATGAGCATTAATTTATTGTCTATCGCGACAAAATAACACTGTTTTTGTTTTGAAAATATTATTATTTTAATTTCGGTTGATGTTGATAAAACGTCGCTTTCTTTCAATCTATTTGTAGCTATACGCGTTTCTTCCTACTTTACTTTGCTTTGCTGAGATCGATGCTAAAAAAAACAGGCCTATAATTTTATTATTTCCCCAAAGATACAATTTTATATAAATTTCCGTGATCTGTATATCTCTAAAGCCCGTATGACACTATATTTTTTCCTCATTTTTATCATGTTGAAAAGTCAGCGATGTGTAAACGAGACTGAAACTATGTTACGAAAGGGGTAGCAATTGTTTGCAAAGCAACCACAAAGTTTCAAACGAATTTTTTATTAAATTATCTTGAAATGTCAAAAAGAAAACTGCCAGCAGCTTAAAAATGTGATTCGCAAACATTTTTAATGCATTTTTTTGACGTTTCTACATCAATAAAGTTGGTGTGTACGCACTATCGGGAATTTCGTTCTTATTTTTTGTACTGCTCTAGTTTCATTTTAAAAGCAGAAAAAAATGCAAAAAAAACATGTACTGTCATACGGGCTTAAGTCATTTAAATTAATGGCTTAAAACGGAAATAGGATCTTCGATCATAATTATTATGGCAAAAATATTGAAACGCATATTTTCGAATGATTACACACCATTTTAATATGCATAAAAAAATATTTTCAAATAATGCCACAATAATTTTCATCACAATCCACATAAACCAACGCGATGTAGCTTTGCCATTCTACTACAAATTCAATCATATCCAACTTCATTCAGTCCATTCCGTCCAGTTTTACCAGTTTGAATTGAAACAGTTAATCCAATATTTCTATCTCGTTTCAACCACCTTGTTTATAGACCCTTTGAACAAAACGCGACCATTGATGGTTCTTCAATGTAGTAGATGTGGAAGGTGCTCCTCAGTGAATCCAGTGAATCGTCCGTTACGAATGCAAGTGCAAGTGTCGCGCGAGTGTTGTCTTTGTCGGCAGTGTATCCTAAAAAATTTATCTTCTGCAAATCAATTCATTAGTTAATTTCGCATAATAATCACAAAGCCAATTATTTTGCTTCAAATTAGAGTGTGTTTCTCTCCTTCCGGAGTGTGTTTGTGGCGACCAAAGTGTATCTCAGAATATCCAAAGTGTGGATTACTCATTCCCTCCCAACCCCCAAAGTTCCAAAGTGCATTTCCACCACCACAACCACACCATAGTACACGATTTTCTGCGATTTCTGATAGAGATTTGTGCGTGAATTAAACAGATCAGTTTCCACTATATAGAGTAGTGCTTTAGAAATAAATTTTGAATTATTTGCAAGCCAAGTATTTATGGAATTTAAGTTCACAATTTTCCTTAATCCAACGTGAAGCGCGTGTGAAGTTTTGCAGTTGTGCAAAAAACACATTCCACAGAGAAGTGTGTTCGGTGTTTTTTTTTGTTCGTGTCGTCGATTGTGTGCGTTGCCTTTGATTTTTTTTTTGTAATCGCTAATTTGTTTAAGAAAAAAAAAGTTTTTTTTGTTTGCTCTACACTTGGCCGGTTCGACATCGACAAGTAAATCTGACGGTCTGTCGCGGTTGTTATTTCGTTTTTGGTGGTGGATTTAGCCAACAAAACAGCAGCTGCAGAAGGAATCTGCATATACAACAACATTACCCAATTGGATTCAATCGATTTCTTTGGATATAACGGCGTCGGGGATTCTAATTGGGAGGTTAGTTTTGTAATCAAGTGATGCAAGTGTCTGCATCTTAAATTCGAATAGTTGACAAAAATTATGTATCGTCCATTTTATTTTTCGTTTCTGTTTACCACTTTCTGAAGAAAGAAAAACAACAGCTCCAATGGCTAGTTCTTTGTTTTATGCATCGTTGCGGAGAGAGAGATAGAGAATAAAAGAAAATTGTAAAAAAAAAATACCTCCAGCTCCAGGTACTCGTACTAATCTTGTTCTTTGATGCGCACCAAAGTTGATTGCACTTCTGTCTGCTATATGGTAGAACACTATTTCTTGACTGAGTAAATGTTCTTAAAGGCTTTTTACACTCGAGTGTGATAATCGATAAAACAATGAGCGGTCGCAATCGAAATGCAGTGCACTCTAGTGATTAAATGTGCTAATCAACTGGATAAACTAACACACACCGAAGGGTGTCACTAATCCAAGAGGAACATAAAAGCAAAAGTTCGTGTGGCGTGCATCATAATTGGGCTAATCAAAGCTTTTAGTAACACCTGGGGCAAGCCGGTGGGTTCATTTAACATCGTAGAGCTGGTCGCTTACTTTTGACACTTTCAGATCAATACGAACAATAATGTGTTGACACAAGAACTTGACATCGCAGACGTAAATCTTTTACAAGTACCTAAGCAAATCCTGTCGTCTGTTTTAGAGATTCGAGAGAAGTATCTTTGCTTTGGTGGCGCAGATCCGCGAGTTTATCGAGATTGTAGAAAAAGTATTCTCATAGAAAGACAGCCCTGGGAGCATGCCTTACGTTACAATGCCGCAGAAATAGACTAATGGAGAACTAGACGCACTTTTTTCACCTGACAGTGTTCCAACATGACGGGGCCTCGCGATACATATACGTCTTCTCCCACCAAAATCGAAACCAACATTCTTGGTCAGAGGTTAGGTACCTTTTTACGAAATAAACTAATTTTTGTCTAAGAAACACCCTAGTTTCCGGAGTTATTAAATGTGTTAAATAAAAGGTTAAGCTTTGCTGAGACTTCAATGTCCTTAAGAAAGCAGATCTTTCGTATAATTAACCGGCTTGAAATGTGCCAATGTTTCTTCTGTCTTCACAGATGGACAGCCTTTCATTGGAAAAGAGTGCAGTGCGCAACGTCTTCAAGGGTTTGTAGAGTGGAACTTATCTCGCCCTCATTACCAACTCTTAAAATAAGTATGCAGCGTGTCCATCTCCCACTTGTTGTTAAGCAGAAGTTCAATTGAATATAATCGATATAGGATCCCTTTCACTTAAGGAAGGCCTTAGCCTACTACACGTACTTGAGACTTAAGAAATTTCCCAAACGAAAGTAAGAGTTTCCATAAAACACACTCGTTCGTCTCCCTGAGAACCGCTTTTATCTACTTAAAACCTTCAAAACAATTAAAACCACTTACAGCTTCTTCAAATGCCGACAGTTTCATTACCATTTACAACCGACAAAAGAAAAAAAAATTCCAAAAATAATGACAGGCACCACACTCATCGTTATCGACAGTGAATTGAAATTCTCCATGGGACACTCAGACTACACATAAAATTACGATTTAATGCGAGCAATGGCATCCGCCAGACCGAGAGTGTAAGCGCCCCCAATCATCATTATAATATGTACCTTTCGCTCTCGAACCAATATAAACAAGCTGTCATCGTTTCGCTTTGAGTTGTTTGTGTTTTAAACCGTGTCATCACAACGACACTCAATTATTTGAACAATTTAGCACAATGCAATTGTTGGCGGGGAGAGAGAGAGATTGAGAGAAAACTCTCACCTAACGAGTGCATCGCATCATCATCTGTCAACGCAAACATGGCATTATAAAACAAAAGAAACATAAACCCTCCTTTCCACTTGAAACCCGCTCGTTTTGATCATTCAAATGCAACGTCAGTTGCGCTGCGTTTGGTTCGGTTGGGCAATGACAAAAGTAATTTGCTGCCGAAAACACCTCAAGTGGATTTTGGCGTGTCTTTTGGTGAATGCGCGGTCGTTGCACATCTCACCACTGAGAGTGTGTGTTCAAAGTATGAAAAAGGCCTGAGGATCGACGGTGTAACAAATTTGTTCACATTTGTTTGGACAGTGCAGTGTGTTATATATAAATATATAAATATATATGAAAGTAAGAGATTTACATAATTAATTTTTAATGATTTGACATAAGGTTGCATTTTTAACAATGGAACGAAACATAATTCCCTTTCTATTTCCCACTTTCCATTGATCTGATGAGCGTCAATAGAATTTGACACTACGGGGGGTCAACAGCTACATATTGGGACATTATTATGTCAGCGTGGGAAATTGACACGAAAACTGTCATCATAATTCATTCATATCCAATGGTTGACAGAAGCGGTTCGTTCATTAGTAAAATCCAATTATCTACATTCCTCTTTTACGGATGACAGTTTTTTCCAGTAATTGACAGAAAAAAAACCCAATGGGCACATTCAAAAATTTAGTTGACTACATTGCTCTGTACTAGATGTACCCGGAACTAGAGCGGTCGGTCAGTTTTAGTACGTTGGTCACATATACGAACTGTCAACTTAGTACTCAGTCACGAAATTCTTGACTGGATTTGTCAGCAATAAAACTATAGATGTCAAATGAAAAAACTCTTTATGTGACGATCTAGGGCAATCAAAACATCAGTTAGTTAACTGTCAGACTTACTAAACTAAATTCTTGAACGTTCCCAATTATAGAACAGCTCTCGCGAACTTGTGACAATCATTCAAGATTATAACTGTGATGAAGAAAGGCATCTGACTGAGACGTTTAGTTTCGGCATTAAATTGTAGGCCCCTTCGATTTGTATCAAAAATAAAACAAAAACCCACGCAGACGAATGCCTAAGAAAAAGTAGGCCAAAAAGAATATTTACATGAGAGGGAATTTCGAACAAACATTTTGACATTTCATCCGCATGAACACTTTTCCCGGCTGCAACAGGATTTTAAGAATTTCAACAATCGGTTTTTAGTAGCAATTCACAATTGAGGTTAAGTACAAAGAAATTTTCTATTCGCGGATTTGTGGATCGCATCTTTTATTTGTGGATTGTGAATAAAGTTTGTCAGTTCGCCGAAAGAATGTTTCAATGCGAGTTGTTCACTAAAATCGTTTTGCTCAAAGACCTAAATAGACTGGCTTCTGATAAGTTTCGCACTCAATCCACTATTCGGCGTCGATTTGGTTGGATTCGTTACCCTAAAAATTTCGTGGAGTTTTAATCTTTTCTCGCAAGCGTATCAAACCAAACATCCCGAAATAAGTTTTAATTTGAATTTTCACTAATTACCGCTTTTGTGAGCCGTTCCGGATGTACGATTTAACACTGTCTTTTCAAGTAGACAATAAAAATCTATTCAAATGTCTTAATTAGAACATCAATGCGACACAGATCGTACCTAGTCTGTTTCGCTTTTCCAAGAAAGTGAAAGTGAGTACACAAACAATAGAACAGAAAAATATGGCTTTTCCTATTTTATGATACAATAATAGTCGCTCTGACAACAGAAAGCTCTTTTCAAGGCAGTTCATCACTCTATCAAGCGAGTAGATCTTATTTGCAAGAGAACGGAAAAAGATTATTCTGTGTAACCAATTTGTCGTAAATTGAAGTTGCAACGCTTTTGCCTGCCTGCTGAGCATTAACGCGGTCTTGAATTGATGGGTTAATTTATCAGATTTGAGTTTCCTACAGATTATCGGATTGTAATAATACACGAGAATGACGACTACTGTGGCTAAGATAAATGTTCGCCGCAGGGGACTACTTTGACACCAATATTTGTTTCACTTTCAATTTTTTTGACAGAAATGATCTTTTGTATAAGTCTTATAAGGGCATTTTGAAAATAAAGCGGAAATCTTTGTCAAAATCAATTGGTTTGAGAGCCAAAAGTAAACACTTACTTGACTTGACTGATCCCTCACATGTCAAATTTTGACATACTTGTCCTAAATTTGTCACTACGTTCGTTGTCGCCTTCAAGCGTCTGGTCACGCGGGCTGACGCAGCGCACTCTTACGAATTACAGACCACCGAACGGCCGAATTTTTGTGACGTCAGCATGTCCAAATTTACCACGGAAAGTGACACGTGTAATTGTAGCGTAAGGAAACGTAAAATTTATGGAGTCTGAGCATACCAAGTTTGTCTGGGAGACAACCCCTGTCTGTTTCAGGGAATTGCCAGCCAGAGTTATGAAACAACAAATAAACGCAACAGGCTCGAGACGAGCAGGAGGATGAGTCCAACCTTCTCTCTGCAGCTGCCCAATCCAGTTTAAGGAAGGCTTACTAAGGATACTACTTCCTCAATGATCTCGATGATGTAGGCTACTCTAGCGCGGCGCCGCTAACATTCTTAGCTTTATAACTGGATGTAAATTGTGTACATGAGTGGTAAAGGAACAATAGGCCGACGTTAAGGAAGCATATTGTTAAGTTTAGAGCGCTCGCTAAGAGCCAGTAAGCTAGAATAAGATAAATGTTAGTTTTAAATTAGATTTAATCGTTTTTGTCTAGTTTATAAGTTTAAAGAATGAATTAATAAAAATGAATTTAAAAAAAAAAAAAACAATAGGCCGACTAACGTCCTGGGGGCTTCTCTAGTCTCTACCAAACTATTCCAAGTTGACTCTATTTAGATGTCAGCAGTGGAAGAACTTCTTTAAAAAAAAAAATAAACAAGAAGGCTACGATCTCAATTTCGGTAAATTCTGTAACAGATTCTGATGGCGAAGAAAAGGTTTTGAAGCAGCCAATGCAACATAGGGCTTACAAAGACCCGGTCTTGAACACCCTGAGGTAAGCCCAGACAACGAAGCATACTACGAGTATGAATCCGAGAAGACAACCACAATTTATGTAAAATAGATAAAAGAAAACAAACATTGTTGGGCCCCTGTTGTTGAGCCAACACATTTAAATATTAACTATTCAGCATCGTTTGTTACCTAGTTTAAGTCAAATTGTGTATATAAAAGTTCAATAAAAGCAAATGTAATGTAAAAATGCAACATAAAGCAGAATGATCGGCTCATTGGTCTACTGGGACTGCGTTGACACTGTGCCATACAAAAAGAGAGGTCGTCTTTCCATGGTAGGTATGGATAGAAAGTGCGAAAATCTACAACTGAGCAATTTTGTTGGCTGGCGTGTGCACAATCGAATGCGTAATCTCTTCGTTCATTTTGTTCAAAAGGATTCCTTTTTGTCACAGTAGCAGTACGTCGATTATTAGACATTAAACAAATGTACTAGTTCAAAGCAGAATGATGTCCGCAATGTTGGCTTGTGTAGTTAACGCACGAAGTAATTCTAAAATTCCCTCTGACAAGTGAAATATATTGTCAAAAAAGCGCACATCAGAAAAATGTACTAGTTCAAAACAAAATGATGTCCGCAATGTTGGCTTGTGTAGTTAACGCACGAAGTAATTTTAAAATTCCCTCTGATAAGTGAACTATATTATCAAAAAAGCGCACATCAGATAAATGTACTAGTTCAAAGCAGAACGATGTCTGAAATGTTGGCTTGTGTAGTTCACGCACGAAGTAATTCTAAAATTCCCTCTGACAAGTGAACTACATTATCAAAAAAGCGCACATCAGAAAAATGTACTAGTTCAAAGCAGAATGATGTCTGCAATATATAGAAATATTTATTATCAAAAAAGCACACATTATTTTACTTGTTTATCTGCTATACCAATTTAAGGATACTACAAGGAAACTTGTACCTGCGCAAATTTAGAAATGCGAAAGCTTGCTTTCATAGCAGCTCCTGTTCACGACCTAATAATTATATTGTAATTGAATTTGCTCAGGATTAACCACTCATTTTTCAACAGCTCATTGAAGCTTAGAACTATATGAATGATCCAACCAAATAACTAGTTCAGAACGGAGCTGAATTGAGCGCTCCTTCGCAGGAATTAAAATGCAGAAACCAACTATTATGTAGCAGAACATTGGCACACCATAAGTAAAGATTTCAGACGTGACTTACCTACATCTGTCAACATACAATTTCTAAGAATTACAAGTTTGAAAGTCTGATTGTAATCCTGGTGGTATCTCGCCATCAAAATGTTTGCTCTTTTCAATGGGAACAGTTTTGTTGTGTCATTAGTGCCTACACCCTAAAATTCTAGTACTATCTTGACAATGAATCAAGCGGCTACCGTCTTTTGGGGTCTGGGATCTCAACATTATATTATCAGAACATATTTAACTAAACATTTACCTCATGTCGTTGACATGTTGTAACATGAGGGTCTCATAAAAGTAAATCAAAATCCCTTCACTTGTTTGCTGTTTGTAGCAACATTTTCCCCCGAGACACACATAAGCTCAAGTTCATCCAAAGATAGAGACGGACACATACTCGTAAACCCGAGGCAGTATAATTATCTTACATTATCTGGATATGAACTTGGCTATCGAAGTGCCCATTTCAGCGGTCGGTTCTCGTCATGAACGGACTCTAAGGAAAAGCAACACGAACGATGTAAATTGCCGTGCAGCGTTGCTTAAAATAGCGGCATGGTCTTTCATTTTGCTACATCTTCTTCTCGTCTTGTACGTAATGCTCACCTGTGTTTTGCTTTTAGCTTTGAGTCTGTTTCTTTTATCTACCATTATCGCTATAACATTGCTTCCACGTGAGTAAACAATATTATTTTCTTGATTTCCTTCATTTGTGAGCTTGGAAAACACCTCGTAGACGAAACGCATTTTCTATCTTGTATGTGGATCTTAAGTCCGCAGCCGGTATGTAGAATTGTAGATACTCGAAAGAAGATGCGCGCGTTCCTAATTCAATTTGCTATAGTCGCTGAGACTTCCAGCGGAATTTCCATACCAATGACTATAAGAAGCTCATCATTGGTAACTTGCGGTTTAAACAATCGGTAATTGCCAAAATCTAGGTGCGAGAGGCTGTCAAATGTTATCGGTGTCATCGCGGTCTGCTCTGGATCAAGTAGTGGGCTTCACTTTGCCACTTGGCTGTGGGAACGCGTAAAAGTTTAAACTTTCACCTGGGTGCCGTCGAAGATGTGTTTATTGAATTTTATGTAACTTCACGTACTCGAGTGTACCGTGTGCAAGTATTGAAGTGGGGATGGTTGACTTGATTGTGGTTTATGCCAATTTTGGAAAAGGTATTTTTTTATGTCTTTGGCCCCGGGCGGATGGGTCAACTTTGTTTATAATGGTAATGGCGATGGGATGCTCTTGGCATCAATTAAGTTTAATGGTAAGTGTATATAGAGCTTAAGAATAAGGCAAGAGTTTGGGTGAATAGTAGAGAACGAGTAGCACTAAAAAATAAATAAGGTTGGAAATTGGCACGGGTTGCGAATATTTTATTTCAAAATATTTATATATATTATGGAATCTGCGTTATCAGAACTATCCAAATGGACGGAACACAACGGTGTTGCGGTTAATCCGGAAAAGACCGAACTCATTCAGTTCACCAGGAAATATAAGGTACCAAAATGGGACCCACCGAAGCTTAAAGGTGTCCGACTTAATCTTTCGACCGAGGCAAAGTACCTGGGTGTGGTATTCACCTCCAAACTGAACTCGAAACGGAATACTGAAGAAAGAATGAAGAAAGGACTTAATGCCTTTTATGCATGTAGAAAAACCTTTGGGAAAAACTGGGGCTTACAACCGAACATTGTGCACTGGCTGTACACAGCGATTGTTAGACCCATTCTTACCTACGGTTCAGTTTTTAAGGCGGTTAAAACCAAATCCTATCTTAAGAACATGAACAAGGTGCAGAGAATTGCTTGTTTGGGTATAACAGTCGCAATTAAATCCACATCACAACTAGGTCTGGAAACGCTATTGAACCTGCTACCCATTGAGCTATTCACTAAGAACGTGGCAGCCAAAGCCGCTCTCAGATTAAGAGAGAACAAAACTTGGAAGCCTGGTTACTGCTGACACACAAGCAGACTTGAAATCTTTGATCGGAAGGGACTCATGTCACTCACCGATTACGAGAAACCCAGATATGACTTCGAGAAAAATTTCAGAATCACTATACCCAAAAGACAGGACTGGAACTCACCCAGTACCATCATTAAAGGTATATCCGTCTATACGGATGGTTCAAAAACAGACAGGAGCCGGCGTATTCTCAGAGAGACTTGCTATTAGCCAGTCGTTTTGACTGACTGATCACTGTAGTGTCTTTCAAGCTGAGATCTATGCGGTTAAGAAAGCAGCACAGACTATCTTATCGATGGGACTACAAGCAATGGAAATAACCATCTGTGTGGACAGTCAAGCGGCACTTAAAGCTATCGGCTCTAACCTTGTTAATGCGAAATGTGTTTCAGATTGCCTCTTGGCGCTCAGGGCTATACGTCATCACGCAGTTCTACTCTGCTGGGTTCCGGGACACGTTGGGGTGGAAGGGAACGAAAAAGCGGACGAATTGGCCAGATACGGCTCTGATATGAACCCTCAACTAGCGGACGGCGAGGTGCTACCGCCTTTCAACACTGCAAAGACTTTTATTGAAGGCGTCACCGCACAACTGGCTAAGGAACAATTTTGCAACACCATCGGTTGCGTCATAACCCGAAGTCTGTGGCCTGTGATTGACACCAAAAGTTCAAAGTTCCTAGTCTCTTTTAATAGAACTCAGATCCGGATGCTCGTCGGGGTTTTAACCGGACACTGCACCATAGGAAACATGGCTAAAAGGCTAGGACCTCTTGCAAATGACTTCTGCAGAAGCTGCAGAGACGAAGAGGAAATAGAGTCGGTGGAACATCTTCTATGCCACTGCCCAGCTTTACAGGGACGCCGCTCATCCTGTATGGAAGCAAGGTTCTTCGAAAGTTCGGAAGACTTGGTGGGGGTACCTCTATCAGACATAAAACTATTCCTAAACAGATCGAAGTGGTTTTGTTAGCCACATGTCCTTACATGTACAAACAGGGTACTCACAATGGGCCTTCACGGCTTCCGGGTGAAATTCTTATCGGCTGCAAAACTGCCCAACCTAACCTAACCTATATATACAAACTTGCAGGAGGGCTAGTCCTCTCTGCTTAATTTCAACGAGGGGTTTGAGTGTTGGCCTTTTCCAACCTGAGTTTATTGTTTATGCACATTTTGTTGCCTAAAAAATAGAACTGACAAGATGATTTCAGTTGCCCTTAAATGTAAATGATTGATAAACAATGAAATAATTTTAGAGCGTTGGAAATGAATAGGGAAGCGCAGATCCAAAAAAAAAGTGAAAATATTTGCAAGAGGATTGAAAATGATTGGAAATCGATAAATTTACAGATTTAATTTTCATTCCAGTTGAGAAAAATAATTGCAATATCACCGCTTTCAAAAAGACTACTAATTGCAATATTCGAAGACAAACGAAGACAATGAATTTGAATGAGAAACAACAAGTCCAAGTCGAACTTTGCAATTTTAAAGATTAAATTCATTTAACTCATTCATGTAGACAGGCAGTCTGCAATGATGACACTAATCAGCTATGTTGCTTTGACATAGATCTGCATGGTTCCAGTTTACGAGGCGCTCTGACAATTTTAGCACCGGCTTAAAATTATTTTTAAAAGTATGAGTTCGTAATGCATCAGACATTCATCATTTTTTGAACGATGAGACTCGGTAACTATGGTGCAAATCCAGAGTTTTGCTGATACTATCTGACTGAGTGTTGCCATAAAAGAGGAAAATGATTAATGTGGCTTGGAAGAGTGACATTTTTGACGGTTATCCGACAACTGCGTTAACTGCTACGATAACCAAGCCATTTTTATTTAAGTTTTGACTCGCCGTTGCGATTTGAGGTACATCGACCTGAATAGAGCTTTTGCAAGTATACCAGAAGGTCAGAAAGATTGTTAGTCTACTGCAGTTTCTCCTTTGCTAATGTAGTTTATGATACATTCAGCAAGGGAGATCTTCTTCTTCTGGACCAATTATTTCCCTGAAGAAGAAGGTTCTTCTAATATCACAAAGGGCTGGACATTCACACGTACTATACTCATTTGTTCCCCTTCTTCAGCACATTCTTCGGCACTCCGAAGAGTCGACTACGTGCATTTTATTTAACTGATATCGCAAACCGTGATGCCCTGTTAGGTAGCCAACTAAGTTTTTTGCAACGTGCCTGTGTAGATTTAAAATCCTTTTGGCACTATTGTCGAAGGACTGAATAACTCGTTTGGCCTGTCTGAGGCCTGGAATGCTCTCCCAATGCAATATACTTGTCCAGAGTCTTTTAGGCATGATTAAATGGATGATCTAGAGAATGTGCTTCGAAAGGAACTCCTTAGGTGCATACTTAAATCTGGGTGCTTGTAGTAGATTAAGGAAGTTTATGGCCCCAGTTACTCCTAATACGAACTGGAGGATAAGCCCGTACCAGAGCTTAAAGAACTCCTGGATATTCATGCAAAACCTAGTTCAAATAAAAAAAGAGCGGCCTTTGGGCTATGGAAAGTCGCGGCTTAATTAACTCGCTTACAGGTACGTAACAGATGATTTAAGTGAATTTGTAGCACCAGTCACAAAAGCACCCCACCTACCTATAGTCGGAACAGAATGCGGTTGCCATAATGTTGAGGTTATGGGGTGATTTTCTCATTTCTTCAATGTTCTGTGAAGAATGCAACTGAAGTGAAGAAACTTGAGTTGAAAGAGCTGTGAATATTGAATAACTAGCTGGACCGGGCATAACTCTGTTTGCAACAGTTTCCCAAATAATGCGAATAAATCGATTTCCCGGAATTTCCTTTCTGCCTAAACCTGAAGAACCTACATTGCAACACAAACAAAACAAAAAAGAATCATAAAATTCGGCCAAGCGCGGTTATCGAGGTCTAACGAAGCTTTTCAAATTTATAGCTATTCATTTTGTCCTCGAATATATCGTTTTTTTTTTTATGTATTATATAAATATCCCTTCAACGAGCTATAACTTCGGAGAAAATAAAGATGATTTGTTTGCCCGGCCAATCATCGCAATAAGAATTCTATATATAATGTTAAAAAAGAGGTCAACTTATATATAAAGGGTGATTTTTTAAGAGGTTTAGAACTTTTTTTAAAAAAAAAACACAAAAAATTCGAAAAAATGAATGAAATATTTATTTGAATCGATAGTTTGAACCTTGCAATTTAATGTTTAAAGATAATTTCATGCAAATGTTGACCGCGGCTGCGTTTAATGCTTTAATGCTCCCTTAAAAAGCCGTTGGATTCAATTTGGAATTCTCTTCGAGTCTCTTGCGAAACGTTAGTTTTAGGTGTTACAAAAATTAATTTAAAATCGAAATACCAACAGCTTACGGCAAGACCTTCCCTCAACTTGGTACAAAAGAGATGTTTGTTTTTGAATGAATGATAGATCCTCCAAAATCTATGGCATTCAATCTCTGTATAATGAATTGCAATTTATCGTGTCATACATTAACACCAGAAGAACACTTTCCCATCATTCAAAATTATTTAGAATATTGGCCAAAAATTCTTGAAGAAATTATGAAGATTACCTGGCTCAATGACTTTATAGAACTATTATGTCGAAGCCGCTATGTACTCTACTGTCCATGAAACCTTTGACGACCAGCTACAACTTTATATATACTGTGATTTGAACCAGTGAGCTCGTTCGATTTGGCGCCACACAATTACTTCGTCTTCTTTATTGATAAACTGCAATCTATTAGAAGACCTAGACAGCCAATGTTCACGTTCAGCCCATCATTATCGAATCAGTTGGCCAAAATCTACTTCAAAACGTAATAGAATTAACAATTCTCCACAAGACTGAAGACATTTGCATTCAAATTCAGTTCCTTTTGTATTATCACAAAAA
The DNA here is from genome assembly GCA_916610125.1 of Cheilosia vulpina. Classification (NCBI taxonomy): domain Eukaryota; kingdom Metazoa; phylum Arthropoda; class Insecta; order Diptera; family Syrphidae; genus Cheilosia; species Cheilosia vulpina. The sequence continues at coordinate 52,477,498 of OU744278.1, forward strand.
AAAAAAATTCTTCCGCGAATAGTTCCCTCTCATTTTAATCACTTGTATGCAGACAATGCTGACATTGTTTCAACTTTTATTTTCCTTTTAATTTGCAATCACGTTCTATGGTCTGGTGAACAACCCCTTCGTTGTAGGTGTCATGGCATAAGATCACTGAACCATTGCGCATTGTTTTGCAGGAGAGTTTCTTCGAAGAATTTATTACGTACTCATACGTCGGTCGGTCGGCGGATAGGCGAAGTAGCAGACTTAGTCCGGAGCCCTTTGCAAGAATTGAAATTCAACCCGCCTCATAGGCAATTATTATGTTTTCAACAAACAACCAGCTACACCCATCTGCATTCGAGACGCGGTTAAAAATTGAGGGCAATGCCATATTTCAATCGTCACCCAGGGAAACACGTGTCGAACTGATTGTTCGAACGCCCCATCGAAGGGCAATAATTGCCCTCTCAGATGTTCGCTTCATCTTTCATGAAAGTATTCCACCGAGCACATGTCTGTCATTAGTTTTGACAGTTTATAAGTCGAATGCACTGCTCGGTGAACTTTATTGTTATCGCCTAATGCACGGCAGTATCTGTTTCCGAAAGAATATTACCCCTCATGTGTGCGCTGTTGTTGTTGTTTTGGAAAATTCGAAGATGTGCTCGGATTTATTTATTGCGCCCTTTGTTTTTATTAACCCGCCACTAGTGCATTTAGCGGTTTTGGGTAAACTTCCCGTCAATTATTATTAAGTTTCCATTTCCATGTTTGAAAACGTTAATTTTAAAACACATGTGGGAAAAAATCACTTGTGTCGTTTGAATTTCGTATTTTTAGAATTGAAGTATGTTTCCTGCAGCTCTTCTGAACATTGGGACGTGCCCAGACTGTCAATGCGGGTGTGATTTCGATGTGTAATTGATTTTATGACTTGGCGCACCTATACGTGAATCAATCAAATTTCCATCGATTCGAGTTTGTGTGCTGGTGTACTACACAGAGAACCGATTCTATTCGAACACTGTAGTTCGTTTTGTTTGGTTATTGATGCGAAAGACCGCAGTGGATTCATTTTCGAACAATTTGGAACTGGTTTGCTGTGGATTACTCATGGTGTGGGCACTTGCGGACAGGTAGCTGTCCGGAAATGATTTACATATATTTGCATAACGAAGTAATTAATCGAGAAATGGGGGTGGAGAGCGATTGTGACTTTTATTACTGAGGTTATGTAGAAAGTGGACACACAATATTAGTGAACATAAGGGGAGGTTTTTAAGGCACCCAAAGTGAAATAAGGACGTATGATCAACGCACACAGAGCAAAAGTAATTTTTTTTTTTTTTTAAAGCAGGCATTTTTTTAACTAAGGAATAATCGGTTCATAAACTACATCTATTCGTCCGTTGATTATATAATTTTTCCATTTTTACAAGCGACAATAGTCCGCTATGTGTCATAAGAAAGCTTCCGTGCAGTGATCCCAAATTGAGGCGAAAAACACCAATTTTGGAAAAGAAAAAGGGAAAAACGAGGCACAAGCTTAAAGAAGGGGAAAAATCAAAAAACTCAGTCGAACTTAAACTGAGAAAAAGTAAAAAACCGCATTTTTATTACAAACAAATTTTACAGTTTGCTCAGGATGAAATGTGTGAACCAAATATAAAATAAAACAGCCCATCGAACGTCTATGAACAAATTTTTGTGTATCTGAATGCATTCACTTGTTTTGACATTTTGTCTGACAGATAAGGAAATCAATTCAAATTCAAACTTTTATATGATTCAGTTAACTAGTCCTTGTAAAATATACGCATATTTTTATGTTATTAGTTTATTTTTGTATTATATCTCTCTGTAGTCATTTTAACGTTATTAATCTGGCAATGATTCAAAAATGTGACGGAAGAAGGAGGCAGCCGAAGATCGCCGTGTTGTTGGTGGTTTCCGGCATTCTGAAAAAAAAAAAAAAAACAGAAATAAAAAGAGAAGCGAATAAATACTACTAAAAAATAATCTTTTGATTTTTCCCGGAATTTACATTTTATAATTTGTTCACTGAAAATAAATGCATGCTTGGGGAATTTAGGAAAAAAGGGGATTTTTTTTTTTAAGTTAGGGAAAAACTATTGCCTTTGCTGATAAAAAAAGGGGAATTCTGGGAACACTGCTGCCATCTATTGGCATTTAGATTGTTCAGGAGGCTTTTGTTTTTGTTCAGGTTTTAATGCACAATTCCGTAGTAAGCTGACCTCCTTTTGAACGTCTTTCGCACTCTACAATCGATGGCATTAATTGACATTTCTCACGAAGCCTAGGTCATGAGCTACTCTCATATTTTCGCAGTGGAAATTGTTCGTTTTAGGGTATAACCTGTTGCCTTTCAAAAATACTTACGCCATCAGAAAGATGCGACTTTTATCTCTTCACATTTTTTTTTACTGCGTCTCCATCATGACAGCCATTAATTTAGTAATATTTACGACCAAATATTGATTTATCAACCAACCAGCCATAAAAATGTTCAACTCCTCATTACCATACGATCGTTTGCTAAATACGCAACCAAAAAAAAACAAACATCTCAACAACAAGAGTGAGACTTTTCACCGTGTAACATCGTCGAACATATTTTATTTGATCACTTCACTTACAATGTAAATATTGGCCAATGAATTCTGCACAGCAAGGTGTGTCCGCCAAATGGAATTATTCAAAAATCCGAATCGCCTTAGCTAAATATTTACACATCGGCGCACGGCAGAGAAGGTATATTTATTCATGGCTCCAGTCTTTATTACCCGCGTCGACTTTGAAAATAATACGCGTATCTCCGCATCGAACTGAATTTTATCAACATTTTGACGTTCCATTTGTTCCAGTTGTGCAATAAAACAAACAGGCAAATCGAACCTAATGAAACCCACACACACTTAGAAGTTGTGTTATCTCACATGCACTCGTGTGGAAGCCAAAGATAAGAGGTTTTCCAAAGCAGCAAAGCAAGCGCGCCCCTATACCGAGTTAAAAATAAAAATGATTTACTAACTGATTTCGTACGGTTTGCTTAATCAAAGTCCAACCAAAATAATAAAACAGCAAAACTCCCCAAATTGGCCTTGGGTAAGAACTTGTTTTATTAAAATTAATTTTTGTTGGTGACATCTTTTTTATTCCGTGGAAGTGAATTCCGATAATCAAAAAATTCATCAAAAATTATATATCCATTGCTACTTCAATAGAGTCGATGGCTATCGATTATAGCGATAAGGGACTGGTAACTGACGGGATACTGTGAGGTGCCTAAACTAGTTGCACATTATTTTCGAAAGAGGTTATTATTTTGCCGCCAAAAATGCCATGAAGGCGATGCGATGATGTCATTCGTTCAAAACACCACTTATGGGGTTCATTACGTATTCAGAAGAGGTACTGCCTCTACCAGTTCCAACGCGGCTTAGTACAGCGAGTCAAAGTTTCAGTCTTGAATAAATATGAACGGGCGTAAGGCGATAGGGTAAAGTTGGAATATAATTGATATGCAAAAATGGAAAGAACTCGACAAATTTAGCAGTTTGTCTAGAAAAATTAGGAAAATTATTTCATATTTTATGGGTAGGTATTATAATGAAGCTTTTTAAAGGGTTTTTCAACAACGACGAGTTAAGTTTAAGTTTGAATTAATAATGTTTATTTATTAATCGATAAATAACCAAAACGACGTTGAAATCAATTAAAAGAAGCTGTATTTGAAGTGTATCGAAATCCATTTTTTATTGGAAGGACCCTTTCATGCCATTAGCTATGTGTGGAATATAATCTCGTTCAAATGTTCCTCGCAGCTTCTCACGGATACGAGTGTTCCAATTTTTACTGAACTTGAGCGATGGCTTTGGTTATGTCGGACTTAAGGATATCGGCCGGTTGCGACCCACAAGAAAAAGACTATAGTCTTAATGGTCAAATTCATGTAACCACTGCGAGAGATAAACATACCCTCAAACCTTTAATGCAGAATGTCCATCGTGGCGTCTGTTGTGTGTCACGTAGACCAGTCCTGCTGCAACCAAATGTCGTCCCCGCAATATCGTTCAATTTGGGCTAAAGAAATCGGTTAGCATCGTTCTGTAGCTCTCGTCGCTAATGGTGATGGCCTCACCAATGTCATTTTCAAAAAGTACAGGCCAATCACTCCGACGGTCCGAAATCCCCGCCAAAGAGTAAATTTTTGTGGAGGCCTTGCCACCTGGTGGACGTCGCGTGGGTTGGTTGGTGTGTCGCCCCATTTAAGGCAATTTTACTTGTTTATACAGCCATTCATCCAAAAAAGCGCCTTAAGAGGATTTTTTGGCTGAAATTGGCGTCCTCTTCCTGACGCTCCGAAGCCCATTCAGCGAACAATCGGCGCTGTCTATGGTCATTAACTTTGAGCATCGGGAGGAAGTAGGACGTATGAGTAATGAGTATATAGACCCAAATCCCGAAGCAAAATTCGTCAAGTTGAAGTTTGCGAAAGGCCGACTTCTTGAGCACAGCTAATAATTTACTGCCACGGGTTCTCCTTTACAGTTTCTCGAACCGCGGCAATGTTGGCTGTTCGTTTAACGAACGAGTTGTCTTGTATCTGCCCACCAAATGTGCGGCGCTCAGGGGCTTGTGTTCCACCCAAACTTTTAGCCCAACACCTCAAAGAGCTGTGAAAAAATTCGTTGATGGATTCCATTTCATCATAAAATGATGTCCCCGTCCTTCCAAAAAAAAAAAAAGAAAATACTGCTTATACGCTATTGGTTGGAGAGTCGGCTTTGAAGGATCAACGCGTCTGCCATAAAATTTGGCAATGCGCGAAACGTTTACATTGACTGACAATAATTTTTATAGTGATACAATTTTATCATTTGGACGTGCCACTCAATCGTATCAATTGGTACGTTGATTTGGAATCATTGCCTGAATAATAAACACCAGATTAGACGACGGACGCCAACAAAACAACATGGTCGCCACAGGAGCTAACATCGACCAGTCCCAATTGAAAATTTCTTTAGTTTCAAATGAACTAAATCTGAACGCAACCTTCACTCGGATTAAAAAGTTGTCTGTCCATAGTCGCCTTCCGGATTGAAGTTCTAACTAAAGTACGCCTTAGATAGCTGTTTTTTTTTGTCTGTTGAGAGGGGGAGAGAGAGAACGAGTTTTAAATCAGTATAATTTTTACTGCCACTTCTTTATAGCCCTTCTAGAGTTCAGACTTGTATTTTAATATTCACCAACAACCTCATAAATTCAAAGCACTCTATGGGCCCTGCAATTGACCTAACAAGAGGCAGTATAATTTCCGAAGAAGGTGTGTTTCCGCCAATTAGGTCATAAGCAAAACGACAGCTCGCTAACATCAAATAACCACCATTAGGGGAGAACGTTGATTAAAACCTCCTATCGAATTAACGCACACAACGGAAAGCAATTTTTTACTGAGCCGCACCCGAGTTCGAGATCCTTTATGACTTGGATACTTGTGAAAATTCGAAAAGGCAACACCCGTGGAGTATATCCGTGGCCACAAACCATAACCGCTAAAGTCGACTTTAGACGAAATTGAGATTTTGATGCCATTTTTTCAGCTTTATATCTTTAAAAAAGTGGCCACAATTTCAAAAAAGCAACAGCTTAAGTCACTAGAGTCAATGGAGTGAAAAAAAAAATTAAACTGCTCTCCTGAACAATGAGTAAAACATACTTTAGTGGTTTTGCCTTGTGACCACAGTATTACGCCACAGTCTTCGGTAAGTGAGTCAAGACTTTCCATCGCTTTTACCACGGACAGCTGATTTTTTTGTATATTTTTCTCTTATCTATTCTTACGATTTTTAGCTTCGACCCTAAATTTTAGCAGTTCACAGTCACAGTGGCTATATTTTCCCATACAATTTTCGCAATTGTGAGCTTTAAATTTTATGTCGAAACTAAAAAAAATTGTTACTATAGTACGACGCTCGAAAAATAATATTTAGTATTTGTAAGTCTCTGTAAAATGTGCAATAACAATAATCCCATAACATTCTAAGAAAAAAAAACGAGTTTTTCTAAACACCATACATAGAACTGATTCAAAGTGCATCGGCGCAGTCTCCTTTCAAAATACCACCGTATCTGTCTCAAATATCTTTAAAGTGCATTTCTTAAACCTTAAAACAAGCCGTTCACTCTCAGAGTGAAGCAATTAAAGCGCCAACGCGCGCGTGGGTGGCTTGCCACAACTTGACAGTAGATGGCTGGTTTTCCATGCGCAACAACACATGAAAACGCGTTCAAAGTTTCGTGAACGCATCAAGCAGAAAACAACAAAAGCCAACTCGAATTCAGTTGGTTTCCTATGAATGAACGTTTGAATGATCGGATTCGCTGTGCGAGTGGTGTTTGTTCAGTTGATGCCACAACTCACAATGAAATCGCGCCTTTAAATGAACGCCGGCAAATGATGATAATGTCGGCAGCGTCGTTCGTTGTCGGCGCTTTCCTTCATCGGTTGTGTACCACAACTGTACTGATCTTTGGACGGTAAACATTTCAATTTTACAATTTTGTTTTGTTTACTTTTGGATGATGTAATGAGTTGATTGATGCGGCGACAGTGTGCGGCGCGGCAGTGGTGTGCGGTGATAACCGCGGATGAGTTTTCATCATAATCAGTGATATTGTGCGAAATGTGTGCATGAGATGAATGGACGAGTACATTGTTGTGCGACTTGCAGTCTAGGTATCTCTGGGAGCGATTTATAATGTTGTGGTTTGAGCGATTAGGAAACGAAGGTGGTTTGCGATTTTTTTTTCTATAATTATCTGGGTATGAGCATGCGATTTGAATAAAAGAAAGATGAGTTTGTTGATTGGCCTTGAACGATATTTAAAAGGTTCACAGCAATGTATTGGAAAGGGAGACTGATTTGACAAGTTGGTTGGAGGGGGACAATGTTGTGAGTTAATTATAACGAGATCTTGTAGAAAAAAAGTATTGAAAAGATAGATAGTTGCAGTATAATCAGAGATATGGTGTGCTCTTTCTACTGAACAGAATCGGAATCAGGGGTTGTAGTGGTCCCTTTAGTTGCTAGTTGCTTCCATTGATCTTTTAGTGGCAGATGGAAAATGTGTAAAACTTCCACGCCCAAAAGTAATATTTTTTCAGAAGCCTCGTTTCCTTAGGTAGATTATTTTTCATTGTATCCCTGTTTAAAATGCTGGCTGGTAAATGCCGCTGTCACATTCACAAGCACAACTTAACGTAGTTTCAACTGAAAGTGGTTGAAGATTTGACTGCGTATGTTGTGCATTTTAAAAAAATTTAACAATTTTCTACAGTATTTTGGTTGTAAGTTTGACAAATTGATTTAATTGACATTGAAAAAAAAATTGAAATTGCGGTATTAATTATTTTACAACAAGAAATTGCGATAATTTTTACAATTTAATTGCTAAAATGAAGGAAAACTCTGCAAAACTTACAATTAATTGTGAATATTTAAACGCATTTGCTGTTTATTGCAGAAGTATACAATTTATTGTAAAATTTAGAGTGAACATTTTTTTGGGTGTACATGAACCAACTAGTAATCTCTTTCACTACATTGTACACTACATTTTTTCTTATTAACCTTTAAAGTCATTTCTAAGAGGCTATAATTTTCGCATGATAAATGAATTATTAATTTTAAATTGAAGAAAGTCGCTTTATTACTTTTTTAGAGCTGGATGTATCGGCTGTAAAAAGAAGACCTCAGCAGCGACTTTTACGAAACCTTCTTCATTTGTAGAAGATTGACCGTAGACACTGAAGTGAAACAGTTTGGAGAATGGGACAGTTTGATTGATTGGAACTTCTTGACAGGAAAGGTCATAGGCAAGGCGATCTTGAGTATAGATCGGTCGAACAAAATGTCAGCCTTCATCGGGCAGATTCTTATATCTAAGTAGGGAGAGAAAGACGCAAAAAAAATATGTCAAACAGGGAAAAGTTTCAAGATCAGTGGTGCATTAGTCCGAACTAAACCCTTCTACTCCATAAAAGACTCAGTTTGGAAGAGGGCTCGAATATAGACCCCATTTATAAGAAGCTTGGCTCCAAAAAAAAACTACCGCATTTAGAGGCGACTAATTTGGTTGATATAGGTGATTCTACAATTCTCTGGGGCTCATTAACTAAGGCGCTGACCCTTCTACAGGTGCTCGCACGGCAGGATATTATTTCGAAATGCATCATATGAGTACTCTACAGGACAGACAGCCAATGGGCCTCACCCAACACTTGATAACCACGAGGACAGTGCATTTCTAAACTATTTTTCGCTGTAGGACAAGTACATTTTTGAAGCCCGCTTCCTGGAGACTAATATTTATCAGAAGACCCCAACCTACAAATATTTCAGTGCAGAAATAGACCTTTCTAGAGGTATTTTGAGGCGCCTTTCAAGTGTGATAGCTCCGTCTATTGCAAGGGATTTTTTTATAAATCTATTGCGCACCAGATAAGGCATCGAAATGATGCAAAAACTGCCGGAGCTACTAACCCCGACTTAAAGCGTGTAATTTCACGCAAAAGGTCTTCTCTCCGAGATGAACTGCACATAAAAGTAGACCCCGAGGCAAAAATATTTCGAGCTCCAGATAGTACATGAGGCTTTATTTTAAATACAAGATGTTCACACCTGTCAATACATATACGCTCAGATTTTGTAGGTTCGTAGTTGTGGTCGTATTTTCCATTGTTTTTCTGGTCGTATTCTGTTTTTATAATTTTATGCGTAAGTTGGTCCGGGGCGAAAGGTCCGATCTTTCGAAAGAGCTCGCATTTCGTAGTTGAAGGCGTATTTGGCCATAACAATCGTCAAATGAGAATCAAGTTTTTTTCGAGTTTTTCGACCAGCTTTCGACTTGGCCCGCTTGAAAACTGAAATACGACATTGATTGTCGAAGGGGCACCTCATAGTTGATCGTTGTGTCGATTTCACATCGCAATGAATAGAATAACTTAGAAGTACAATGCTCCTTCTCATGCAGGGTGGTCAATAGCGTGTTGTGGTTTGCTGTATAACAAGGAGCACATATCACCTGCCAGTCAAAGTGGGGCCTTTAAAATTGTCCCCCACGGCCATATCCAAATGGGTTTACATTTACCCATAGACAAAATTGCAGTGCTGAAGACTTTCTTCGCATCTTCGCATCAGTCCTATAGAAACAGATAGACGTTGTAGATTTAGATTGTCAGTTCCTTTTCATCCTTCCTTACGCACACAGTCGTTATTATCCTATTATCTGTAATTCCTACATCCTGAACGCGACATGACAATCAGGCCTATCGTGGAAACTACCTCTTGTAAATACAACAGACTATAGACAGCCATAGGTAGTTGTGCACATTTTCAAATTATCTATAGTTCGGCAAGCAAGTGCAATATACGATATACACTACGGCTCAGGATATGACAAAAAAAAAAGTTGCATTCCTCCCGCAAAGTGCATACGTACACAGTTCGTGGTTAAAGGCAAAAGCACGAATTACGCTAAGCGCTACCTTTTGCCCGTATACCTTGTTGGGCTGCATTCCTTTTGGCATGTGCAAGTTGCAAACAGCAACAACAGTCAACAAACTGCCAGTTCTCCACTCCACACACACACACGCGCCAATTGGGCCGCATTCCATTTAATATTAATTGGATTAAAAATATCCAACTGCACGAACGCATTCTTATACACGCATTTGTGGATCTAAATTGAGTCCTTTTGGTAAACTCTTTTTCAATTAATCGATTCAACTGTTTGGGGGGAAAGGCTGGTGGCTTCTCAACCATTTTGGAGGTCAAATTAATCAACAATTAGCCACGGTATGAAGTAATAGCTGCTGTTTGTGTACAAGCTTGTACGTGCTGGTTATGGTCTGTTGATTTTTTTTAAATTTGTGCTAACTTGCCAAGAGCGACAGAGATCGGCAGATCGCTGATTAAATTGTTAATGGCGAAAATGGTCAGGCGTAGCATAAGTGGTCGTCGCGTAAATGACACGCAAAATCTCAATGACGCGGAGGGCGGTTGTAAAGTTGTGCAATTTCTGGTGCTGGGTGGTGATAATGCATTGCGGAGGTTAATCACCTGTGTAAGAGGGGGAGTGGTCGATTGGGAAATCTCGTGATAATCATCGTAGTTTTTTTATTTTTGACTACTAATTGACATTTAGACTACGCACATTCTCTATTCTATTGGTCTTTCTTTTACCGAACGTATTATGAATAACAACCACCGGCGAAAAACTGTTGCCTTAAGGGCGAACCTTAAGCGATTAGTAGACAGTCAAGAAAAAATCCCGACGACCCTGTAAAACTGTTGCGCTATTTAAGCGACTTCCTGGCACCTTTTCTGCTGCTCAAAACTTCCACAGAAACAACAAAACTTGCTCAGAATTTGTTTTGCTTACTTAGTTTACGATGCCTTTTCATAAACAAGCAAACTTTGACTACTATGCTTCCGAACGAGGGCAACTCACTCATTTTCAATTTGCCAAAATTGCATTCGCTTTCAAATTGTTTGGTTGTGTCGATTTGGTTGGCATAACGATTGATAGTTAACAAATTGACAAAGGAATAATAGATCGTAGAGTGTGTAACAATTCAACAGAGCTCTGTTGATTGGTTTAATATGAAATCTAAATCGGAAATTTGATGTTCTTTTGTCGGTTCGCCTGAACTTCAAATGCCGTTTGTCATCTGTCTTACAATTTGTGTTTCACTCTTCTTAAGTTGCCCAACTCATTATTTTCTTGCAGGTATTAAATTTGCAGTTAAATTGCTGTAAAAGTTTCAAAAAGAATGAATTATTGTTTTTATTTAATATGAAAAACAGCCCATCGAACGTCTACGTAAGAATTTTTGTTCATCGGAAAGCATTATTCTAATGCAAAATTAAATTGTATAAAATGCATATTTTAATGTTGTATGCTTCTTTGAAGTTCATTAATGAAATCAGTTACATTTTTTAATTTGTCCGTAAGAAAACAAGTGAAAATTTCACTTTGGGGAAAAAAGGGATTTTTTTTTTTAAATTTAAGGCTTTTGATGATAAAAAAAAAGGGGAATACAGTCTTGGAAGAATGGAAGGGACTGACGATCTTATACAAAGTTCTTTCATGACAGTTATACTCTCGGATGTTTAATAGACAGTCGCTAGAGATGTTGATTAGTGAAAAAAAAACCTCAGACGTATTTTTTTTTTCCGAAGTTCAAAACTGAGACCCCTAGGCTGTGCTTCGGCAATTCTATTTGTGTTCTAATTTCTGCGGACGTTGTCTACAAAAACTAAAGGAAATCTATGGAAGGCGTTGTGTTGAAACGAAGAAGTCTTTCCAAAATGGTATTAAACATTAAATTGTACTCAAGCTATACTAGTGACAGAAGTATCACCGCGTTCATCAACACCAAAAGCGCAGTTGACCAACTTTACAAGAAGATCGTTTGCCAAAACCTCTTGATCAACTAGGTGCACAAAGCTACTTATATGACAAGTTATTGGGTCAAGAAGGTGTGCGGGGCTATTCAATATACCTGACTTTATTTATGTATTCGAGGCTTCTTAACAATTTAATTAGTTTATCAACTCGGCTGTTATTGAGTAGACCATTTTTTCAGTTCGTTTATAGAAAAATGACGTTACAGAACTTCTGGATCTTATAGGTGGCGCTGCAGTACGATCTTGCGGATCAATCTTCTGATTTAAACGAAATTGTCCCTCCACTGTATTCCGTTTTGGAGTTGAAAATCTTTCTCAGGACAGTTCACGCTTTGACGTTTGTAAAACCTTGGTGCATTGTGGATAATTGAAAAGCAGACTTAATGTGTCATTTTTTTTTTATACGTAAGTTGAACCTTGAAACTCTAGTGCTTCGTATTCCAACACAAAGCGCCGTACTAATAACAAGTTTTGGTCTCGACTTCAAATCCACGGAAGCTCACAATTGCGAAATTTGTATGGAAAATGTAGCCATTGCGAACTATGCTAAAATTTTGAATCTAAACAAAAAATGTTTATTGGTAAGGCCCAAAGATTCTGTCAACACTGCTTATAGACTTTCGCGATAGCTGGCGTTCCAAACTCAAACTTCCCGTTTAACAGTTGAACTCAATAAAACTAAAATGAACAAGTAATCACCTCGTACACACCGAAAAAAACATGTAATGCTAACAATTTTAGTTGGTCAAAATTATTCCAACTCAAAATTTTGAATTATTCTTACGCATAATACTTAATTCTTGAAAATGAGTTCTTGTTATCAAAAATAATAGTTAAAGCAGGAACTTTTAGATTATAATTTTTTTTTAAATCTCCAAATTCTTATTTTTTTTTGTATTTCCTGAGCACTCGCAAATTGATCTTGTACATGAGCGATTTATCTCTATTTTCTATGTATCTCTGGGCATTACCCACCCCTCCTGCATGAAGTGCATTATTGATCTCTACGATGAACTTGACGACGCAAACACTCCAATTGTGTGAAAGACATTTTAAGAGTACGACTATTTACAAATTTAGTTCGAAGTTCAAACAAATGAATTGAACATCTGTCATTTCCCTTAAAAACTCAGGCGATCTTGGATCTATATTTAACACTTGAACATCAATTGCCACTCTTCCCAACCAGAGACGTTTATTTTTTTTTAGATATGTTCAGTGTGGAAATTGTTTAAATGATTTTAATTGATATATATATGATGAAATGCGGGCTTGGTGTGACAGTGCCTGGAATAGGGGGAGCGCGAGAAATGTCATACCAAGTGGTGTTGTAGTTTTATGTTAGCGAAGCATTGACCTGTCCTTGAGAGGATGTCTCATTTCTTCAAAAAATGTTGATTTACATTCTGAAAAACGGTGCAAAGCCAGTACTTTTACAATCTTAGCTATCAGGGTGTTTTAAACTACATGCGATGACATTTATTTCGATTCTTTGATCAGGTCCAAATGGTAGTTGAAGTGACATCCGAAAAGCAGCATCACAACAAATATAATAAAAATGTATGAGATTGTCAGGAAAGATGGACAAATGCGTTCATGTTCGGGGGACGAAATTTCGAAAATGTCGGAGTGATAAATTAGACCCGAGAAAGTGTGAAAGGTCCCGTAGGTTACAGCGTTGCCAGACGGTCGAAGTATTTTCCCCCAGATAAATCTGAAAAACCCCCGATTTGTTTATTTTGTTTGGACTTTGGACCGATTGATTATTTAAGTGCATTTTAAAATAATAACACATATTTTAAGGTTAGCAAAAATTATATTTTAACAAAATACAAATAAAACAGAATTAAAAAAAAAACTGATTTTCCACTAAACAATTTCTCCCCCAAGATTTCCCCCATTGACCAAAGAAAAACCCTTAATCTGGGGGGAAAACCCCCAAACTGACAACACTGCGTAGACAATTCTATTACTATTAAACTACCTGACGTCTCGATTGTCTTGGTCATACTTGTTACTTTTGCGACATCGATTTAAATGAAAGAAAGTTGGAAGTGTTTCTGTAGTTATTCCATGATATAATTTACTCCCCTGGTGAGCCACAAGTGTGTGTAAATTTTTTCAAAATTCCACTGTCAGATCAGTTCGCAGTTTAGTGTACGTTCGGTCTAGGATTTCTGCAACAATCTTGTTTTAGCCGGATTAATTTTTTTATTTTCATAATAGTTTTCTAAATTTTGCACAATATTTGGACTTAATGTTTATTGTGCTTTGAAAACCATACAATTTAAAATTTATTCAAAATACTTGACGATTTTAAAAGAAATAGACCGATTTCCAAGAATGTACAAAGAGGTATATTATTGAAAAAGTAAAGAGCTTCAAAAAAAAGGTTAGGTTAATTCAATTTAACATGCGGTTGTTTGGCAGATTAAGTTTAAGGAGCTTTTCTTTATTAAACATATGTCTTAAGGTGGAAACAAGAATGTTAGAATTGGAATGGGAATGTTGCATGAATATTTTAACAAAATTGATCGCCAAATTGTGAGAATGAAGCTGGGGACTTTTACTCTCACAAATATTGAACATTTCTAAAATCCCCACTATTGGAAACGCTTAAAAAACGGGGGAAAAAAATCCAGATTCTCTGTAAAATATGAATTGTTTAAAAATAAAACGTATTTTGATTACGAAAAAAAATTCAAAAAGAATGAATTGGTTTTATTTAATATGAAAAAAAAAACAGCCCATCGAACGTCTACGAAAGAATTTTTGTTCATCTGAATGCATTCATTCGTTATGGAAAGGAAGTTATGTATGAATATTTTTATGTTATATACTTATTTAAAGTTTATTAATAAAAACGGTCACAATTTTTACATTTTTCCTACGATTTTTAGGTATTTTGGAATATTTTTGTAAAGATATAGTACAACATTTCGATGTTCCTGTTTTTTTTTAGCTTTAAAAGCAACAAAAAATTAAAATATACAGAGACATACTTTTAAATGAAAGGCAGTAGAAAAAGTTACCTACAAGTTTATGCAACAAGTCCATCAATCAGTCATTTGAAGACTTTCCATGCCACATTTATTTCCCCGGGATTGACTTGTCACAAATTTATATTGGACATTTTTAAAATCCCCACTTTCGGATTTGCTTTGCTTACCAATTTAGTGGACGTTCGGCCTAAGATTTCTAAAGCAAATTTGTGTTTTTGTGTGTATTTTAAAGCCATTTTGCGGATAGATAGTACAATTCTGAGATATCCGTGCACTTTGTGCTGTAAAAGCAACAATTACTTAAAAATTCCGAGAAGGATCCTTCTCTGTCTAGTGCAAACTATAATTTCAAAGCATTTAGTGCGCTAGATTTTACGAGTTCACAATGTTGAAATCTTTCATATAAAATTATCCATTGTGACCTAGAAAACATATAGTGTGAAGGTTAAAAATGATCATTAGTAAGGACTTAGTGAAGATTTTCATCTTCTATATTCATGTTTAACCACTTTGTGTAGTCCAAGTGCAGCATATCCTCCATAAACTCGATGCCCAAAATGGTGTCACGTCTCCTAATCTCCCTGTAGCACAGTAAAAACTCAGTTATGCTCAGAACATGTTAACATCTCTACCCGATTTCGGAGTATGTTTTATGTTGAACGATCTCAATCGTTCTCTGCCTGTGTGCGCCTATTTATGGATGGTGTCTGCACAGTCACCCTTTAATTCGCACCCCAAAATAGTCATCACACTTCGGTACTCGCACATCACCCATTTGTGCGAGAAGATATAGCGAACTATTTTCGCGCACCAAAGCAAACAAAGCGACAACTATCTGTCTTGCAAAATTCCATAGTTAATGCCTAATAAGATGGAATATTCTCTTGGCTGTTGGATGATATCATCCCGACGGCAACGAGTGTAATACTGGTTTCGCTCAGGGTGTGCAATCTTGGATGGCATGGCATTGCCACAAGTACGAATATATATTATATTTGTATACATCTATAGAACACATCTCCCCAATTTGGATAAACGACAAAGTTCCTAAGAATTTCAGCCTGAAAATAGAACTGGCGGACTATGCCATGTTCGCCGCTCAAGGAGGTACGTTTGCTGGCAAAAGGCAAACACCACCGAATGTGTGCGTTTGCTGTAGCTCCTGGAGTTGACTATCCGTGTGTATATAGACACAACATGGGGAATTGACCGTGTTTATACCTACAACTATGACTTGGCTTGCTGATTGCCATATGTTCGGGATGCTCAAGAAATTCGTCATCGCGAGTTTCCTGTTTCAAAAGGTGTGTGTAAAAATACACAAACGCTCAGATGAGTTTATAGATGAGCGTGCGGATCTATTTTCGTATAGAGTTTTGTTTGGGATACCTTTGGTAAGAACAAATATGTGACGAAACTGAATAAGATGAATTGGGAAGGAATCCGGGAACACGATTATTAGGGACACTGGCTAATTTAAATGAGTTTTTTTTGTTGTGGCAGCGTTGTGCAACTAATATTTTTATTTGATGATCCTGCCGCTTGATGAATGTCTCGTCTTTCATGTTGGTGGTCGTTCTTAAAATGTGCGGTTTGTTGAGGTCTTTATTAATTGGAGGATGCTGCGAAGATGCATGGGCTGTTTGTAGCAAACGTGTTGTAACAATTAGTTGTTGCAATAGTGTTTAGTTTTGGGCTGTTCTTCGGCGGGGATATTGGGAAATAGCGATGAAATATCTTCGCAGCAGTAATAAATTTCTGTGGCTGCGGATGTAATCCGTCGTTCTTATGAATAGTTGACAAATGGAATGCATGTTTTTTTAGGTAAAATTATCGCTCAAGAGTCAATAGATTTATTGCTGCTGTAAACTGATGTAAGCATAGAATTTTTGTGGTTTCGAAATGGGCTTTCCACCGGAGGGCTACTTTTTTTTACCACCAAGTCGTAAATACATTTTTTTAGCAGACTAAATTCAATTGGACTCATTTGCCATGTGAAATAAATTTAAACAAAATTGAATTATTCGCCTAAGTAAACATGTTTAAATTATTAAATATATTTTCTATGATATAATCTATATATATAAAAATTGAGCATTAAAATTGTGTTCGTTTGTCGCCGATTCACGTCTTAACGCATATACCGATTTTAATCAAACTTTCACACACTTTTGGTATTGGTCTATATATGGTTTTTGTGAAGTTTGGTTGATATCGGAAAACGTATGCGTGTGTTGTGCATGCGTGAAAAAAAACACATGAATTTCGGTACATTTTGGTTTTGTGGCATGTGGCCTATGAGTGCGTAGGCCGTGCGGCACATATCGCTTGGTAGAATGAAGGGGAGGTATATTGTGTTCATTATTTGTATACTATCATTTTTACAAATTGACTACTCGCCCAAGTAGTAGCATACTAATCACTGAGCCACTGAGTTCACAAGTCGCAACTACTGATATTTAATGTTTTATAGCACCTTTATGGAATGCCAAGTGGGAAAAAAAATTATCTGAACGGTGGTTCTTACTTCCCGGGAATACTTCGGACGACAGCCATGACATATCGTACGATTTTTCAAACAAAAGCACAAAACGATCATGGGCTTCATCGTTAAGCACAATGTTTTTGGACAATCACGTTTCTGGATGTATTCGGTCGAATGGCAGGATTGCTGATTTCCCACATTATATTTTGGTTGATTTGGTTAATTGAGAAAATCTGAACGGGAAACTCAATTCAATCAGTAGCGTGGAAAAAATCGATCAAGAATTCGACCCGGAAACCTATGAAGTCCTTTCTATGCATTGAACTTAATTGAATTCCAAAGAAGTTTCAATCGTTCTATAGACACCTTCAATTTTATCAAAAAATGTTAATAATTTAATTAAGTTTAGGCGGTACGAAGTTCATCGGGTCAGCTAGTGCTACGTAAAATGAAACTATAGCGAGGTTTATGTATGTTTTCAGTTGACATGAAAATAACTGGACTGATTTCAATTAATCTTTTAAAGAAATGTTCCTTAGCTCTGAGAAAGAGAAAGTCTATGTCATTCATTGCCACGCCTACTTTTTGGAAGACTTTTAGCCCGAAGTGTGCTGTTTCTCTAAAATATATTTTACTCAAATAATTCTTAAACAAAAAAATAAAATTAACAATAATAGTCAATATTCAGACTTATCAATCAGCTTTTCGCTCAACTTTAGTACACTGCTGCTGCGAAATGAAAAATACCACAAAAAAAGTGACACGACCGAATCATAAACGAACAATTGCGCTCTCGTTTTCGTTTTGCAGCATTGTAATAGATTACTTGCTAGATGTCTTTTTCCCCACACACTTTATTATCTGAAAAAATTAAAAGTTTAAACAAAATTTATTTAAATAATAAAAGAGGATCTCTTTGGATTAATATTAATTTTATCTTAACGTTTACAATTTGTGCGTCAACCAAATCAAACAAAAACAAAAAAAAAACGATCGGCAATTGGTGTAGTTGGGTGCATTTGGCGCCGTCATCGGGTGCGTTCAACAAATATTTCTATATTCATACGTTTCAAGTTGCAAATCAAAGATGGCGCTTTTTCCAAGGTCTACACAAGTCAATTTTTTTTCCTGTTAGGTAAAAATGTGGGAAATGAAGGACCGATAATAAAAAGTGTTCGAGTTTAACCGAACACAGTTATTTCTATTTTGCTCCTTCTCCATTCAAAAACGATGATAAGTTTTTAAGAACAAATAACCTGGTCACAACTGCGCCAGACAATTCCTCCCCAAATTCTCAAAGATAATAATTGTCTTTCTGACTGGCTCCGGAGTGAAAAGATAGCTCTAGGACCACACCAGGGAAGGCATAATTTATCTATCTATCAGCAACAGCACCATTGACTATTTTTGGCGTTCATTCTTTAATTAATACGCTGATGTAGAAATTATTTTAAAGCTATTTAGTTGTTGCCCCGCGGCACCGCCTGTTAATAATACCTACTTAAGATTGAATAATGATGAAGCTGCAGACAACTCAACTCAGTTTACGCAAAACCAATGGCTACAAACAAAATTTGTGTGTACATTTAATGTTTAGCTAAGCTAAGAAGCAATTTTAGAAAGGAGCAAAACAAGTCAAGTTTGTAAAGGTCATTCATTTTTCGGTTTCGAAAGTAAAGCTAAATAAAACACACACAGCGATACTTTTTCGATGAAAATTTTACATCATTATAAAGTTTGGACTTTGCCATTACGTGTGAAATTCAATATCATTCAAATGACCGCCTCGGGATTCGCAGTATGCGATTCTTTTGAGATAATTTTTAACCACTTTTTCTCGGCCCTAACCTGAGTAATGTTGGTTTTAAATGCGTCTAGAGTTCGGGGATTATTCGCGTAAGCACGGTCTTTTGCGTAGGCCCACAAAAAAAAAATCTAACTGTGTCAAATCGAATGATTTTGGTGGATAATTGACGTCGCCAAAACGTGAAATTAAGCGACCAGGAAACTTCAAACGTTTGTGTGGCTTGTTGCTCCGTCTTTTAGTAAGTTTTAATAATTTTAAGGCGTTGTTCGATTGTTAAGCGATCCATTATCGTAAATGGCAAACATTCAACTAATATTATGATACTTCAAATGACAGCTGAATTTGACAGGTGTCAAATACCAGCGCTACCAACTTGAAACCACGAAATAAATGACCCTGTATAATATACTTAGGCTTGGCGCGCACTTTCTAATTCCCATGCTCAACTGAAGCTGGACACGAGTATGCGATTTTTATTTTGTTCTCTCTACCATACTGTGAACTGTTGTTTACATTGCAAATATTTAGTGTTGTTAAATTTAGTTAAAAAAAAACCGGAGGATGACAAGAACAAATTTCAAAATTTCAAGAGATCACAGTAAAGCCTAAGAAAGATGGCTTCAGAGCTACAATAAATTTTGTATTGTTAATAAAGAATTTATTGTTTTCGTCACAATATTTTCCTAGTTCAAATCTTCTTTAAAATATAAAGTGGGAAATTCCTGTTTTATGTTTTCGCGACTTAATGATGCAGCATGAATTAATTGTGCTTAAGAATTTAATAAGTGAACGTTGTCAAAATAATGCATTGCCTAAAGTGTAAAAACGGCGATTTTATTTTGTCTTACCCACTCTAAGGATCAGTTTTTTAACTCAACTTTCCGAGTTATGATTCTTACGCCTTATTGATGGGCCCCGCAAAGCCTTAAAACGTCGGGAATCGCTATTGCTTAAAATCAAATGACATATTGAAATAATCACCAAAATGAATGATTCTGAAGACGTCTTTCACATTATCCTTGTTGCTTTAGTGTCATTGGCTATTGGCAATTTTTGTCTTACTTTTTGTCCTTAACATTGCTAAGCTAAGAATTATTTTTGAATTGACAAGACGTGGTTTCTATTCCTGTCTTTCACTATTTTCCTTCGTATAATTTGCATCCGTTATAGGAATTTTTATTATTTCTTTTTGCTGTCTTAAAAAAATGTTTTCTGTGAAAAAAGACAGAGGGCCGTAAAAATAATCATTTTTAATTAAATATTTTGTAGGTCACAATATGAAATGTTGTGTGGAAAATGTCGCCATTGTGAGTTAAAAAAATGTAAAATGCAAAATTTATTTTGTATGGGAGGTACCCGAACTACTTGACCGACATAGCCCATTTTTAATACCAACCTAACGACCATAAAAATAAGTCCTTTTACCAAATTTCATTCGCCTATGTCAATTCCTTTGGTGCTTTCAACAGACGGACAGACAGACACACAGACGGACATGGCTAAATCGATTCAGAATGTGATCCTGATTCAGAATATATAAAGGTACTTCATGAGGTCTCCGGTGACTCCTTGTAATGACAAAGTGAATATAGTACCTTCCTGTGGAGGGTATAATAAACACCATGCTCTCTCTCAAAAATTGACTACGCTATGTATTCACTCCTGATGACCCATTAGACTCATTATTACATTTACCTGCAACCATAGATCCCGGTTTCAATTTTATTTATATTTTTATTTACAACCTATGTACAGTGTACACCCATTTTATTTGCAATCATAGGCAACCCATCATCATCTCCCAGAAAACGAAAACATTCCTTGATTTAAATGAAAAATATAATGAACCCAAAATAACTACTATTTTGGGTATAGAGGTGCATTCACAGCAATTCACATGCCCTTACCCGCTGACAAGTTGATTCGTCTTTGATTTTATAACAAATTTTCTGAATCGATTATTGTAGAATTAGGAAAGCACGAATTTTAGTCAACAGCAGAAAAAAGATGTCTACCCAACTTTACGTTTACTTTCCTAGTAATTTAATCAGTGAGGTTTGTTTTTATATACAAATCCACTTCGCCAAGGAATGTGAAACGGAAATCTTTAATTTCGTCTCAAATTACCTCCATATTTATTTTTTCTTGTATCGCTTAAGAAGGCCCGAAGGTGACAGATTTCAGTCCTGAACACGGCTTAAGCACTCGCAAGTTATTTTGAATCAGTTCTAACCTTTCTGCATTATCACAACCAAAGTGCAGTTCGTTGCAAATGGAAATTGATTATCCGTAATAAATAAGCAATGTTAGTCAAACTTTGGGCAAACATCGCGAAAGTTTCGTGCCACCCAGTCGTATACTCCTTTATCGCACTTCTGACTGATAAAAATTGAATAGTCAGCTATAGCAACTAAAAATCTTCTCCGAAACGCATCTATTTTGAAACTAAATAAAATCTCATACATATTTTGTTTGTAAAAGAAATAATTTTTAATCGCCCTAAATAAATCACGTTCATTAAAAATAATCTCTTGTCGTCTGTTTACTTTCAGGAGTTCAAGTTCACGCAAAAAAGGTAAGCACATCAACGCAAGAACAACAGTCGTGTTGATTTAAGTGTGGTCATAGGTTTAAGTGCTGTCACATTAGATTGCTTACGAACACTAGTCGCATTCGAAATACCGCATATATCCATACGTGTGTGGTAGGACTTGATCTATTCTCAACAAAGATTAATGACAGCTCCATATGGGAATGTGTAAGCGAAAGTTGTTCAGTAATTAGCAAGAGAACTCCCAGTAAGAAAACAAAATCACAACGACTCAATTATGAGTGAACAAATAAGACGCCATCATTGAAATCGGTGTGAAAACATTCATAAATAGACTGAAATAATAAACTACTTGCAAATATCGTTCAGTTGTGTGGAAGAGTCGCGCTTCGAACTACCATTTAATTAGCATACAATTAGCCGGTGAAAAATGAATGCTGAATCGCTGGCACTGGCTGTAAACAATCGGAATACAGAGAGATGCATGTTCGATTTGAAGAATTTTTCCATCAATCTTGGGAATAGATACACCGCGCAAAGAATCAGTGAAAGTTTTGAAGAGATATATGCATAGGTAGGGGCTGTCCTTGGGCGAAATTTTGCTCTGTCAAGGGAAATGGAAAGCTGCACTGAATAGTTTTGTTGCAGAAAAAACTGCTAGGTGGTCGCTTTATTAACTTTTAACTATGACAAGCCCTTGTCATAGTTTTTCAAAGGTAAGAGATGGATCTTTAAAGGAAAACTTAAATCTTTTGCGGAGTGGAAGATGATCTGTAGGCAGAGTGGCGCTTAAGTGGATCCCACTGCCCCACCTCTGCGGAACGTTGGACAAACCTCCAACTGCCTTGAAAAAAGCTTCTCAATAACGAATTGGCATTCGACATAAAAATGTAGGTCCCTTTATTTGTGCCAAGAATAAGAACTCCAACAAACAAACAATTGCGAGAACCTTGATTAAGGTTTAGAACCTATTTTATTTATCTAGTAACTGTTTTCGAATTTCTACGAGCATTAGCCTGCAAGGAATGCTTTTCCTCTTTAACAGATTTTGCTGAATTAAGGGTGCCACGCCCTATATTTCATCAGGCCCACACTTTGCAAAGTGTTTCGTATTTAATATATAGTTTTATGCTACAAATCGCGCAATTTTGACTGCCATTTTTAGGGTTTTAAATATTTCTGCCAAGCTTTTCGTCTTATATTCCGGTCTTTCGTCTTATATTCTTTAAACGACATCCATTAACTTAACTTCAAGCTAATTCTATCACAAATTCCATGATATAGGGTTTGAAATGACTGTTGTGTAGGGATTGCCACGCCCCCTAGCCCGAAGACCTTATTTTTTTTTAAAGAAATTGGCTCTGCTTAACACCTCATAAGGGTCATAAGGTGGAACGTTAAGAGACGAACAAAATAGTTGTGGTCTCAGTTAACCTCTGAAAAAAAAACATTGCACTCTTGCCAGTTCAAACTCAAAGCAACAGCTCAAAACCCCCCCTTCGCATATATATATTCATTGTTTCATTTCAAACGACAAACAAACTTCTTCATACGTGCCTGCAATAGAATATCATTGAAAAAAGTGTCGCCTATCGGTATTTTTCAAACGTCATCAAAAGCGTCTTCTTTCGCACGCTCATTCTTTCACCAACAATCAGCACACACTCCAAAGACGCATGCACGACATTCCGAGTCGTCATAATCCGATTAAATTTTCCTTCTGCCTTTTTAGATTTTTCCTCAGAAATAAACGAGGTGAATGTTTCTCATCGAGACCAAGTGAGAGTGAAATCTAATCGATATTTTGTAATAGATTCATGGACATGGAAGCCCCTTTTAAGGTGACCAAGTATTTTGTCCGCGCACCACATTGTATTTACAGCTGTGTCACAAAAGTAGGTGGCTCACCTAGAAATGTCCGATGAACTTGTGTGTGTGTATAACGAAAGAAGCAAATCATGCACCTAAAAATACCGCATGTTGCGCCTGTCACCACTTTCTTACCAAATTTGTAATGAATTAAGGCGATAAACTATTAGGCATAAGGATGCACAACTATTCCAAAGTGTCGCCTATAAATCACATGACGTACGCGTATATATACGGCACGCGCTCTTCTGTCTGTCGATATATCTAAATTTAGCGACTTTGTAACATTTCATGAGTTTAACGAGCTTCATTGGTGATTGGTGGCGTCGTCTTTTGAGAATGGCTTCCAGTTTTGTTTTCTTTAATTGTGCGTCTACCTTCTCCGACATGATGTAATAAATTTTGTGATCTATTTCGAATTGTGTGTCGTCAATGTTGACGTTTGATTTTAACAACTGGAAGTTATTCACATAAAAATTAAAAAGATCTTCTAACAGAAATGCGATTAAAATTAAAGAACAAAAATCTGTTAGAGGTGGTCGTCGAGAATGAGGTCGTAAAATATTTGTGATCTATAATTTTTAATGTGTTTCGAAAATATTTGCTTTGGCAACAGGAAATAATTGGAAAGAGTCCATACTTTGGATCCGTTGAGCTGGAGTGGGAGCTGTACATATACAGAGTTTAGTTTGTTATACCGAGTTTACTTTGTAGCTCGGTAGGGGGCCTTACCACACAGTTGTCATTTTTAACCCAAGGATATAGCGAGTTACAAGTAGAGTTATCTTTGTTTGATTTCTGATAAGAAATGTCGTCTTCAAAAGCATGCAACAACCTCACCCGATCAGCGTACATAATTAGTTTTTCTCATAAGCCCCGCCCATTTGTAGGCGGGAAATGCTTCCATGTTCGTAGCGCACCCCTATCTACCGAAATCATATCATCTCGATCGTAAAAAATTACCTGTGGTCGGACGCAGTTACGAAGACTGCCGACAACTGAGGCCGAACTGTGGTATAGTATTTTTTAATTCTAAAAATTTGTAAAAGGTCGGCGGCGTCAAACCTTTTGTTCTACAAAATAAAATTTATTAGCGAGACTTCTCTATTGAAAAAACGATCACCTATTTTGGAGATCTTAGTTTACTAGGGATTTATCGGTGTTGCCAAGGAGCGGTGTTTGTGAATAAAGAATCAGTTTCAAAATCCCTACAGAAAAAAGCTTCGACGCATATTTCTCACATTCTCATACAGCCTTATCGTGAATAAAAATTCCCTCGGAATTGTACGTACTTCCCCATGCTCCTATCATTAATGATGGAAAATAATTCCCTAAAAAAAAAAAAAAATACCAATTGCAAATGAGAATTCGGGGGAATTTTTGTTGCATTTTCCCTCTAAAATTTCCGCCATTATTTAGTTGGAGAATTTATGACAAGCAAGACAAGTTGGTTGATTATTTTCTCAAAAAATTAAAAATTAAGTTAATAGAATGTCAAAAACAACTAATAAACAGCAATTCAATATTTTAATTGTTTCAAAAATGGCTTAAATCTCTGAAAGGACTTCGCTAAAACTTGATTGCGTCAGGCCAACATCGCTATCTTTTCCAACTTCTTTTTGATAGCCGCATACAGCAAAAAAGCGCAAACATGCGCTAAATTTAGTCATGCGTGAAATTCCAAAGGATTTCTTAGGCTGTGATGAAGAAGTTTGTTAACCCTGTTATATTTTTGGAAACTAAAAGCAGAGATATTGTAATTACTTCCATACAAAATTAAGAGATTCCATGTTTACATACAGTGATGGTGGTAGTTAGTTTCAACGGATTTTGAACAATCTCTTAAGCGTCTTCAAATTGAACGTTGTCGTTTAGATTCCATTTCATCCATTTCCTCAGCCACAACTCCTAATGCAATCCCAAACATTATTTTTTACATATTTGTTTCACCGAAATAAAATTTTAATTTTTGATTCTAACCAAATATAATTGACAGAACATTTTCGAAATCAGCTGTTTTTCTTTTCGAGGAGACATTTCGGTTTCCGAGGGAAATCGAATTCGAGGGAAATTTTCGGTAGGCTGATTTTTTTCCTGGGAACACACACATTGGGGGGAAAGTAATATTCCCTCGGGTTTTACGAAAAGGCTGATAGGGTGCGGCTTGCTTAATCTACCGCCCTTTAATTTGAATATACAGTTCTCTAGGCATTCCCATAAGCTTCCACCAACTGAACTTATTTCGTGGATTTTGACGAATCTCAGCCGATTCTTCGATCGGCATTTGTAGCGAAGTCAACAATTTCATATTTCGTCTGGGATTCTCAGATGAATTCGCCGACGAATGAAACCTTCTTCCGAAGACCTCGAAGCGAATGAAATACGAATCGTCTGCTTTGCTGAGTATATAGTTTTGCCTAAAGTAGTGTACATTAGAAACCAGAAACAATTTCATATTTCGTCTGGGATTCTCAGATGAATTCGCCGACGAATGAAACGTTCTTGAGGAGACCTCGAAGCGAATGAAATGCGAATCGTCTGCTTTGCTGAGTATATAGTTTTGCCTAAAGTAGTGTACATTAGAAACCAGTTTGGGATGAGCGATTCGAAAAAAATACTCCTTCCTTAAGTCCGATATTTATTTGTTTTAAAAATAAAGTTTGACTTAAAACAGCATTTTTGTGGTAAGTTTTCACCTCCGACTTTTGTAGAACTAAATACTCATTTGAGAAAGTCCAAAGTCAAAACAGGGAACGGTCGAATGTCACATGTCACATTTATGACTCCATACACCTACACATTATCAACATTGGGACAATTTTTCCATTAAATGCTTTGCAGTGAGTAAAGGGATACCTGGGGGATACCTATCTACTGTCAGAAGTTCTGACATCACAAACTGAAATGCAAACAATTTTAAAAGAAACTCCACACGTTCAAGAATCTAGTTATCTTAAGCCGACTCGATTGATTTGGATAAGATGTAACCTGATTGGTCACCTTTTCCACGCCAGTCACGTATGTGAACTGTCAACTTAGTACTCAGTCACGAATTTCTTGACTAGATTCGTCGGCTACCCCTCCATAAACGCCAACTGAAACAGTTGCTCATATGACCGATTTCAGCCAATCAAAACCGAGACACATCTATAGTCTATCTACAGTAGATACTTGAACGTCCCCACTATTTCTTGCACAATACTTCTACGGTCCTGTCGACACCTCTCGATGTGGAAATGTCAGTTTTTAGCGAACCGCCTTAAACTGTCATCCGACTTTGTGCTGTAATCAACTTGATATACCATGCGCCTGGGGTAGTGATTCCCATCGCCTTCAGTTAGTTTCAACAACAAAATATTGTCTACCGACAGCTTTTATCGTCAGCGCCACTTTCTTGCAGCCCAATAGACAGCATCGAACAGGGAAAACTTATTACCAGCAACGATTTAAGGAGAATCATTTATCATTCGTAGTACAATTAACCAGTGTATGCACCTGCAGTAAATTGGCGGCGAATTACATAATTGCTAGTCTGTGTTGCACGTTGAGCCAGAGTTACCAACCAACAATTCAAAGGGTGCGCAGTCCTCGATGCTCACTGCTCGTGTAAACAATCGCATTTAATTTGTTAATGAAATCCAAGCCAATTGCCCCAAAAAATTGCCCAGTATTCCAATCATCTGGCAAACGCTGCGGGCCCGTTCCGGCCATTATCGTAAACGTTTCGCTCTTAATGATTTAACAACTGCAACAACCGCCGACCCCGAAGTGTATACGAGTGTATTTACAATATTTTGTCTGCATTTTATCGTCGATTGCGTAACACCGTCCATAGGTGGCAGCAGCTCTCGAAAGCCGGCTGTTGGCCACACAGAGTGTGTTGTTCGTCCCCCCCGCCCTCCGTTTGCGTGTAAGTGTGTAATTCAAAAATGTGTTCGATCGCCGGACACCCCCTCAATCCCGGGTAAGGAGAATACAACTTCTCGGCAGCGCTTTGCACAAATTTACATATTTTGCCGGGTCCCTTGCCGCACAGAATGTTGTTGAAAATGCCGGAAATGATTAGCATAATGTCGCGGGGCGTTTTGGCTGTGTTGATGCATTTGACTGACGTGTTGCTGTCAGGCAGCCCTCTATCGAAATCGATAATAATTATCCAGCATCGCCTAGTTAATGCTGCAGCGGTACACCTTTTCTGGAGCGTGTACAAATTTCCTTGTCAGTGAAATTGGACAATTTCACTTGGCAGACATCGTCGTCACAGCCGATGGTATGTGGTACACGCATGTCGCACGCAAAAATGTGTCAAACGGGCGCGATGATGATGGAACCAGGTTTTTTGTGTGTACGAGTAGTTGTAGTTTTTTTTTCACTTTCGCAAGAACTGAATTGATTATGCGTGCGCGGCAAGGCGAAGTGGGTCTCCAATTTTAATTATTTGCTGGCATTGATCTCACGCGGCAGGGGAAATTGATGGATCGGCACTGCAATTGGGTCGTTGCAGTCAGGTGGATGGATGTTTTATTTTTGTTGTACGCGCTTCCTTGTGCTCCTTTTTAGAGTGCGGGAACAGGATTTTTATAGGACAATATTTGTCCTTGTTTTTTTTTTGTTCGTATTTTTGGAGTGCTTTTCTTTTTGTCTTGCGAGGAATTCCAATTTTAAAAGAGAAATTTACAAAAAAAAAAAAAAACTGCACTCGAACTGCGAACTGATTGTGAAACAAAGTAATTAAAGATTTCAGTTTCAATAGGCATAAATAACAGAGCTAATGGGGAAGTGAAACTGGGCAAGTATTGTGCAAGCAACCACCCATATAAGTGGCCCGTAATAAGTTTGTCATTTATTCTCGTTTTCTCTTCGAGGACGTAAGAGTCATGTGAATCGAGGGAAAGTTACAATCACCAACGGAACTGTATTAATATGACAACAGTAATATTGAAGGGTGATACTAATTGTTGAGTCTTTTTTTACGGGGTTATTTGGTGGGCAATATGTCCCAAATATGTACCCAAAGGGTACGGTCATTGCAATGTTATCAAGGACTTTTTGGAGAGAAATACTGACATCTCGCCATTTAGGATGTGTCGCTGCATAGTTAGATGTGGAGGAGTTGGGCCGACTTGTTCAAGGTGTTCGAATAATTTGGTTTTATGCCAGTTTCGGTACAAAACGTTTTCGTATGAATGTATTATTTCCACTTTAATACAGGTCGATTCAGAAATTGTTTGGCAGAATGTCACAGTTCACTGACTGTCTTTGTCAAAACAACGTACACCACCGCAGACTCGACTCATGGCGGTACTATCGAACTATAGAACTAGGTTAAATAATGCTTATACATCACTGTGCTAGTGCAGGAACGAAACTAGCAGCTGTAAAGGAGGACAAAACTTAGTACACATATGACTGTCAACAAGAAGTTGACCAAACACCGACCAATCGGACAGATCATCACAGCCGACAGCTTTAAGTTTTAGGTAGGTAAGGGAATTTGTCTACTTTGGTTCTGCTAAAAATTCTGACAGTTACATATCCGCAGAATTTAAGTGGGGAAGAACTCTTGCCAATTGCTGTTTCTTTGGGCTTTGAAAGCATTTATAAGACCGATAAGGTGGTCGGTTACTACACTGACATCAGTCAACGAAGTTAAATATCTGGGACTAACCTTAGACAGCAAACTCCTCTGGAAAACTCATACAGATGAGATAAACAGGAAGGCAACACGGGCTCTAATGATTTGCCAGAGCCTAGCGAGCAAATCCTGGGGATGTAACCCGACCATCCATAGATGGATGCATAATGCCATCGCACGTATGGAGCGATTGCATGGGTAAAAAGAACCAGTCTATCCACTACAGGGAAGACACTCAATAAAGTGCAAAGACTGGCATGCCTATGTATTACAGGGGCCATGAGAACTTGCCCAACTGCAGCCATGGAAGTGCTATTGGAACTGACCCCTTTGCACCTCCTGGTTGAGGAATGTGCAAGTAAAACGATTCTAAGAATAGCCAAAGAAGGAATAGGACGAGAAAAGTGTATTACACTGAAACAGTTGCCCTTCCTACAGACGATACCATTAAAAGATTTGATTTCCAAGAGAACATTGTTACAAAGCTCAGTAACAAGAAGAACTAGAGCAACGAATCCACAATTCACAGACTGAGCAATAACACAACAAAGTGTTACACAGATGGGTCAAAAACTGATGAGGGAACTGGGGTGGGATTATGCGGGCCTAGAACCAAATATTCTGAACCAATTGGCAAAAGTACCAGCATCTTTCAGGGTGAAATCCATGTGTCCATGTGAAATGTATCCAAATCAACCTCGACAGTAACATAACCAACTGTGATATAGCTATAATGTCAGACAGCCAGGCGGCAATTATGGCACTCAATTCCTACATCATCAAATCCAAACTTGTATGGGAATGCCTACAAAAATTAAATGAATTGGGTAGGAGAAACAAAATAACCGTCTGCTGGGTGCCTGGCCACATGGGAATAGAGGGTAATAAAATGGCCGACTCCCTAGCAAGAAAGGGAGCATATGAAGCTTTCATAGGTCCTGAACCGTTCTGCGGAATAGGGGACCACACACACAAAGAAGAATTTAGGAAGCTAGAGAAAGAAAACAGGGCAAGAAAATGGCATAAGGCAGGCTGAAAAACTTCTGGGGCAACACAACCGGAAAAGATTCCAAGCTTGCATCGGCATGAGTAAAAAACCTCCATATCCTAACGGGGCATTGTAGACTCAACGAACACCTCAGGAAACTGGGTAGATCTGTAGAAGGTCCCTGCAGATTCTGCGATGAGTCCAGTGAAATCCCAGAACACGTGCTGGGATCATGTGGGGCATTGACCCCCAAAAGACTGACTGTCACTGGAGCCAGCTCTCATTCTAAGATTTTTAAAGGAAACTGGACTAGAGAAAGTGCTATTTCTTCCGCCAAGGAGTAACCAGAGTACAAGAACCTCTAAAATTATTCCGAAAGGAATTATAATGTGAGGGGAACTCTTATGAGGGCATATACCTCACTGAGGCGTTAGCAGGGGGTACAATAGACCAAAAGGTCGCAGTACAACAACCCCTCTCACATAATAATAATAATAAGACCGATCCCGAATAACTAACGAGATTCTGTATAAGACCTTGACTTAAGGTACTGTATACGATCTTGATCTTTGATGAGCTTTAGCTTGGACTCTAAATGAAGAAGAAACCCTCGGTCGCTTAGATAAAAGGATTCTTCGTAAAATTTGTAGAGCCTATTAGGTTATTTATTTATTGCTTAAAAAAAAGTAAACAATGGAGTAAACTTAAGATTAAGATACAAATATTGATGGTAAAATCGCATAACTTAACATATAACAATTTGTGAGGCGCAATTTTAAGGTGTAGTTTATGTCAAATAAGTCGGGAAACATATTAGAGTTTGTGGGCTGGCGTGGAGAGTTCCGCGCCATACTCAGGTCAAAAAGTTGAGAGGAGATTCACGGAGAAAGGTGTACAAAGTCATCAAAAGGTGTAGAGATACATTAAAAGCTGTACAACGACATCGACCAAGTTTAATTGCACATCATGCGTCTAAGATGGCTATGGCATGTAAATAGAGCGAACTGACACAAATGTTCCGTCCTGCAGAGCCTTCGAGGAATAAAATAGTAGATTAAGACCTCGTCTTATGTGGTTTACACAACTAAATTGGGACATTTACCGGCTTCGAGTGCGCAATTGGAGGAGGGCTAAATAAAGAGACTTCTTATAGCTGAAGACTCGGTTCACTCTGAATTATAGAGCCGCCTAGGTACGTATGCAAGTTCGATGCCATGAACGAAACGGTATGAAACTCGTAAGGGAACACTTCGCGGAAAGGGCATAACTGAAAGTACGGCTCTCTCGTCTGCATCTAACCCGTGGCGGGCATAAATACGTATGAGGAAAGTCATGCATGGCTGGTGGTTAAAATAGCTGTGGGAAAGAGTAGTAAAAAAAACAATAACATGCAGGGCGACAAATACCAAGTGCCAGTAGTCGACAGTATCCAACGTACCCCGCCACCTTCAAGATCAGTTGCAGGTTGCAATAACAAACCTGGTATTTCAAATGCAACCCTACATAAACTGGACGAGGACAGCTGAACCGCACTGTCCGTAGAGCCTCAGGTTAATGGACGTAAAAATCACAAATGACATCCTAAGTTTCTTTTCACCTTTCGTGAAGGTCTGACAAACATTCGAGAGTATGACTTAAGAAGCTTCTCAAACCAGTTATTCGGACTTGGCAGTTAGGGTCCCGTCCAAAAAAACTCCCACAAACGAATGAATGAGGCCTGGGGTCAGATTTCGTAAGGCGAAACTATCAAACGTTTTCGTGCGCACGAATGAATTGCCCCATATAACGCAAGCATAAATTTCTCCATGCACACGAAAACGTTTGAACGCCTCACAGAATGCCGACCCAGGGTTACCTATACGCATCTGTTGCGTCAACTAAAGGGTTTTCCAATAAGAGGTGTTATTTTGGTATTCAAAGAAAAATGCCATTTTTTTGAGATAAATGATCGGATGTTTATTTCATAACAAAGAGGAAGGTGTGCCGTTAATTATGAAAAACAACATCAGCCAAATGGCCACCACGTGCACGCATACAGGACCATATCCTTTTCATGAAATTTTCCGTAACCAAATCGCAAAGTGGTTGCCCTATGTCCTCGATAGCCCCACAAGTTTTATGTTTGAGGTCTTGAATCGCCGCTGGGCTGTTGGCGTAGAGCTTATCTTTCACGTGGCCCCAAAGGAAGAAGTCGCAAGGTGTTAAATCATAAGATCTCGGTGACCAATTGTCCGTGAGATAATACGGTCCGGAAACTTTTCCGTAAAAGATCAATGGCAAGATTTTCACCATTTTTGTATTGAATTTTAATAATTTCAATGCGTTGTTGAATCGTTCAATTTTTAGTAATGGCGTAATTTCTACTTGTTAAATGTCAAAGAATAAAAGCTTCAAAAGTGACAGGTACGGAAATAGCGGGTCATTCATAATAGCCTTTATGTAGGTACATCAACTCGAAGATGTTCTGGCCAATTGGAAATGTTTCGGGGACACTGTAAATAATTTTGACGCAAGATCTTCATGTGCATCTGTGACAGTTCTTTTTAACTGGAATGAGAAATAGCACAGAAAACCCCACCCAGTACTAGGAACACAGCCGCTTTTATCAAAAACGCAAGTGCCAGACTGTATAATAACATAATTGATATTATTTTAAATGGAGACGTCGTTCTGACTGAATACAGCTCAACTTGAAACGAACTTCATTGGTATCAACTCGAGATATGTTTTAAAAAGTAGTAACTCGTTAGAGTAAGAAAAGTACTAGCAGCTCACGAAAACCTTGAATTCTGACAGTTTCATACACAGGAGAATAAATCCTCTGCATGAAACTGTCACGTGTCAAACTCACACAGAAGATGAAACAATCTTTTCAACTATAAAAACTTTACCTTCTGTCTATCTGAACAAGAATACATTGAAATCAATCAACTATCGTCCATTTCTGTAAATTTCACTCGATAAAACGAAACAATTCACTTAATTGATCACATCAATGACCAGCCCAATGTCAACACAGGTATCTACCACAAATGTGGAACACCTCTCCAAATGCCACTCGTGAGCTGAACTTCAAACAAAACCACCAGTTGCAAAAGTCAGTAACCAGAAAATTAATTATGTCGTTCAAATCGTCTGAAAGTGCAATTATTACTCTTCCCCTGGCAGAAGTAGCCCAACGAATCTAATTAAGAAGCGCCATAGCCCGATGCGCTTATCTCGCCACGACTGTGACAAATATAAATTATTTCCATCAAAATGGTAGAAACCCGATTCGATTTCAACCTGGCGCAGCTTCCCAGATGTACTCTTGTTATACCCGAGTATGTCATGTCGCCAGTATACTTTGCAAAAGTTCCTGGCAAAGTCGTAAGCTAATCTATCGATCGCATTTGTGTGAATAAAAAAAATACTACCATCTCGTGAACTAATTCCATACGCACGTCTGATTGAGGGAGTGGAAAATTGATTGTTATTCCACACTCACATCATCGCGTGACGGCTCAATTTTCTCGAGTTTAAGAAAAGGCAAATCAACAAACCGGAAAAAGACAGTTTAAGTGTCAAAACTGAAAAGTGCTTTTCACATGAGAAAGCAATAAATTACTGGCAACCGCAGCAATTCATTGCACTCATTTCTTCTCAGCTCGTATACGGTGCGGATGGGTAAACGGAATTTTGATTCTCTTTTGCCCGCGTGAACGCTCACTTTACTGTAATCAATTATGAATGAAATAATCAATAAGGGTCCGATCTCATCATTATCAGAATGAATTCCAAAACGAAACACGCAAACACCTCAAACGAGATCTTCTTGTGTGCTTTATAGGTACCTTTAAGAGGGGCTTCGTTCGGTGCATGAATTGAAATCTTTTTGAATCAAGCACGCATGCAACCACAACTGGCACAGAAGCTCATATGCCTGTTTAGGCCAATGCTGTGTGTAATTATGTGCAACAAAATGCAACATGCGCGACAGTGGCGTACAAAAGTTGTTATGCGTTTTCTTTTATTTGGAAACACTGCCAGGGATGGCATATGTAATGGTTTCTGATAGTGATTTTATTTCGATCGTGGAATGTAATCATCAACAGTTTACAGTTGAAGTCCGCTTTTATGTTGGACGGAAATTTAATTTTTCAGTCTTTTAAACTTCATTTTGGTCTGCTGTTTGAGAGCTCAAGAACCGAACTCAAACTCAGGGTTTTTCCTTGACTCAAAGCTTAACTGGGAGTTGGAACAGGGTGCGGAGAGCATGTGCATTCCCCTGCGGCAAAACTTGTTAACAAAAGGTGGTGATTTTCCATGCTTGTCACTATGTTGTTGTGCCAGGTCTGAGCTGTAATGAAGGCTTTCATTCGCGTCAGTAATTTGCAGACGACTTCTCGAATACAAAACGAGGGAAACTAGGAATCGTGTCCATTTTGTTGGAGTTTTTTCATGCTGCGGTGTCAAGTCCATTTCGGTTATCCGTCTTTGAGCCCATGCTTTGTCAAAATTGTTGAGACTATTCATATCCACCTCCTGTCAATTTTTGCTTCGTGGATTTTACTTGTTTTTTTTTCAAACTCTGCGAATCGCAGAATGATATGTACCCGCAGAGGTTATTTCAATAATTTAAGGCGCCCCCTATATGAGAACTGACAAAACTCTACATGGAATGCTTTGAATGTTCTTTTCACCTAGTTTTAGGCATTATCAGAACTGTCAAGTGGCTTTCCACAAAACTCTTCATGGAGCCTCGATATTTAGCGCACACAATTTGCTGAACTTCTCAATTGTATATCCTAGCTTCCCTCTTCATAGGAATCAATTATGTAAAACATAAACGAAATCTGACCGCCCTAAAAACTGTTGATGTCATTCCGAGCCCCAGACGGATATTTATGTCAACTTTTGTCATACTTTTGATAACATTTTGACACGATTGAGAAGCTTGGAAAAATCTATAAAATACCTGCAAGAAGAAAGCAATAAAACAGACATAAGAGCACTTAAAACACAATAAATCCCCAACTGCCCGTTTACTTGCCACCTCCACTGTACAGTAGGAAGCAACATAAGCGAAATGCAATATCACGGCTCAGCGACCGGGGAGTTTTATAATCGAAACAAAAGCCACAAAAATTGGGTCGCCTTTAGCCGGTAACGTTTATTTCCACCAACTTGTGGAAGTGCACACTGAAAATGCGCCCGCGAGAAAAAACGAAAGAAAGAAAAACCCCCACATTCAGTTGCGATCTGACAAAAAGTTTGACAGCGCGCGGCAAACATAAAACGATGCGAAATTGCAGAAAAAAAAAACCATCAAACAGCTGTCAAAATGTTGGCTCTTATCAAATTCTTGCCGCACTTTCTCAACTTTCCGCCGGAGAAATGCAATAATTGATTCTCCTCATTAACAGAAGCTTTTTGTGAGACTGCAAGCTGTCAGCGTTTTACAAATGTCACTGTCATGTCATTTTAACTGTCAAACGATTTGATGCGCCTGGCGATTATTTCCGATTGAATGTAAGGAAGTCATCTTTCAACTGCTGGTATTTGCAGGTTAATTGCTCGACACTGTTATGAAACATCGGTTTTTATGCGGGTACTTAAATGCCCATCCTAACGGTTTCAAACGTCATCGAAGTTAATTTTATGCCAATTGCTGCTTGCATTGAACTTAGCACGGTCTCCAATTTGTTTGCTAATATACGTGTAGGTAAGGTGGGTATGGATGCGCAGACATCGTTGTAAGCCGACTGACAAGATGGATACGACATCCAGGTGCCTTGCTGATGGCCGTGTGCGCTATTGCGGCAGCAACTTAAGTTCCATATGGCGTAACAACAATATCGCTTCTGTGGTAAAATAATTGCGACAATGGCCGGTTATCTCGTGACTGTCAGTGCAACCGTACGCATCTGAGCTAATCGCCAGATGAGGTTTTATGACATTTGCCTTGCAGACAGACGACAAAAAAGACTAAAACGTTGCAAAGTGTTCAAAAAATAAGCAGCGCGAGTTGGAAATTCCCTCTGCGAGCACAAGTAGCAATCGGGACACATCTTGCGCGCACACCATCTGGTGTTTTATGCCTGTAAACGGTCACCCATCTAACGATTGGTTTGGCCCACATTCGTTCCCGCGTCTATATGGTGATGTGGTCTCACCTGATGTGGCCTTAGACTCTGTGCCGGCGATGGTGCAGCAGCAGTTGAAATTGCGCACATCCAGCATTGGAACATTGGAACACCTATTTATCACTGAATGGTGTGGAATTTGAGTTTATCACATAGCTGAGCGTTCTTGCGCCGCAACACTACATCAGCGTGTGCGCGAATGTGTGTGCATATCCTTAATTGGAAACATGTCGGACAGACGACGGACGACCACTGTACGGTGCTGGCAAACGAACAGCCATTAGTGTGCTAATGGGCAACGCATTTGAATCGATTAGTTCAAGTGCGATCGTTTATTGAGCAGTTTGAGTGGTCGTTGGTTGGCGCGCTGTGGTGTTAGATGCGGTTATTGTTGGGTGGACGATGACGAGCTTGTAACCTGTAAAAGTGGGAAGCAGATAATCGCAACTGAGCTATATGGCTATGGGATTATCGAACGATAAGCGAATAAATGTCGGCCAAGGGTCAATGCAATGAATGTATCGGTCATGCCCATGGATTGCGACTGCGACTGGCACGCAAGAGCAAGTGCGGTGTCGTTGTTTGACAGATAAGGGAAGTTGTTGGGTGGGGAATGTCGGGCTAATGATGTGATTATGGAGCAAATTGGCGGTAATAAATATAAAAAAAAAACGCCCGTTGTCACATTAAAGGCTGCCAGTGATAAATCAAGTGTACGCCTGAAAGGCTTATTCTTGATTGTACAAATACTGAAACCTGCGTCCGAGAAGGTCTGGAACTCTTTTTGAAGGAGGTTGAGATTATTATCCATCGGGATGCCAGTGAATGAAACAGAAAACTGTCCGAAAGGGCTGGGAACTTTGAATACAAGTGGTGATAAGTGGAGACGATAATTTAAGGAACGGATCGTTCCTCAGTCTGTCAAAATATCGGATATATTGGATACGCACCTACAAAGTCATATCTATGCAATATAGGGTATTTCTCGAGCACCTTTCCCAGCATGGATAAAGAGATCGCATCAGGCGAAAACTGGAAGCCGGCATATGACATTTTCTCCGTCTCCCAAGTTTATATTTAATTAGTGACAACAACAGCTTTTGAGTTTACCGTGGTGGCACTATCATCAGAAGGGAGCTATCGCCTTATTTATCCAAAGCCGGGCAGAGCTAAAAAGCAACATCTGGGACTGAAATAAAATCGCAGCTTGTAAAATGATATTTTGAAGAGCTGAATGTTTTTGGAACACATCATAGGGTATAGTTTCCTGATCACAAAGGCATTGAAAACGATTGAATTAGCTACAAAAGATTAGACAGCTGTTTTAAGCAAGCGTTCTCTGTACCTACGTATTTTGGTTTGCACTTTAAGCCGCCTCAAGCTGTAAAGAGCAACAACAAAGGGAATCATCAGACGGACCTCCACCTCCATTAAAACTCGCATCAGCACAAGAAAGCTAAGGCTAATCCTCAACTAGGCTGAAGCCCGGAGGCGTATACGAACAGATTAAAAGGTGGAATTATTAGGAGACGAATACTTTACTGTGCACTTGAGAAAATGGCTACGAAAAAAGTAGCGGTGATGCGGGAGCTCTGGCGTATATACAATTTACAAAAGCCGCATTGGGAAATAGTAAAATAGAAATAAAGGAAAATAAAATTTAAGTAAAACAAAATTTAAGTAAAATAAAATTTAAGTAAAACAAAATTTAAGTAAAATAAAATTTAAGGTAATGTCAACCATCAGAGCTTAAAATCCGTGGAAAGCTGGATGAAAAGCGTCTACAAAATTTAACATAATGCTGCCGATTGTGACGGCCAATTTGATTGGTCAATGTTGGGTGTTCCTTATTGTCTATTTTAAATTCTTAATTTTGTTCTCACCGCGTTATTTATGGTATATCGTCGACGCACGATTGTTGGACTTCTGGAAGACTTTTCCTCTGTTACCCAAAAGAGTAATAAATGGAAACATTTTAGAAAATGTTTCGAAAATCGCTTTTCGCATTTAAAATGTCAGATATTTAAATTATAGAAAAGTGTTTTAGGGCCGTTTGATCATACAACTCTTAACGATTTAAATTCTTATATATACTTATAGGCAACTTTTTTTTAGGACATAAGCTGTCACATAAGAGTTTATGTGGCACTTCATTCGCTATGAGTCGTATAAGCAAACGGCCCTTATATACGTAGAAAATAGAGGTGATTCGATTTCCTATGTGGGTTATTAATATTTTTAGACATCGATTTGAAGAAGCGGGAATATGCAATCAAATTTCGAAACGGCTTTAAAAATCGGCAAATGTTTGAACTATATCTTGACTTGAATGCAGATGAAAATGGTCAATAAATACGTAAATAATGTACAATTTCTGACAGTCTATTTAACTTTGACTTCACACATTTGCAAAATGTTCGAAAAATCGGTCCAAATTTTTGACAGTACTTTGGTGCGTCCGAGTAAATGGAAATGTTCAACGAATGAAATGAACATAACACAATTTCCTACTGTTTTTATTATGTGAGTTGTCTCAGACTTGCATTTGCAAAATATTCGAAAAATTTGTCCAAATTTTTGGCAGTACTTTGGTGCGTCCGAGTAAATGGAAATGTTCAACGAATGAAATGAACATAACACAATTTTCTACTGTTCTTATCATATGAATTGTTTCAGACGTTGCGATGTTAAAATGTCAAATCGCAGATTCGGAAGATGTTCAAAAAAATCCACCCAACTATTTAAATTCGAAATTCCTGGACTTTTAAGTTCGGTGCGTTCTGGTAATGGAAATGTAACTACTTAAACGAAAATTCAGATGATGCTTTTCTACAGTTTCTGACTATAAGTTTTTTTTTACATCAGCGCGTCAAAAATTGTAGTAAATTTTTGAAAATGATCCAAAAACTTTAAAGTTGCTGTGTTTTTTTTTATCAAATGGAAAAAATATTTTATTGCACAACTTGTGAGCACGCTCTACCGCAGTGTTAAACTTAACAATTTCATACCTACGAATTGCACCAAAATATTCGAACAGAAAGTTGGCCAAAAATTCGTCAAAAATATTTATATATTTATTTAATTAATTTTATTGCGCTTTGTTTGTGAGTAATAAATTGTGCGAAATGGAACCCTTTCTATTCCCATCATGTGAGATATTCAGTTAAAAAAATGTCAAAATTCTGTCCGAAATTTGTTCCATCAAGAAATTTCCTCTAAAATTCATATATTTTCAAGTATTGTGACCACTGACCGAATGTGTGCCACAGAAAATATGTCCATTCATTTGGTGAGACCCAGTCGAATTGTACACGAGAGTAGCAACCAACAGTATGTCATATTGGTGATGAATGACCTCCACGACGGAAACAATTGCTTTTGATTGAAAAATTCCACATAGTTGTGCAAGCAAATGCCTGCACAATGTAATCCATGCCCGAACGTCAGAAAAACCCTTTTCAGTCATATGTCACTCAACACATGACACCGCATACTGGTAAAGTCGCATCCATTCAGCTCACCAAAATGTTGCAACCCGATTGTGTTGCAAAATGTTCCGTACAACGAATCTCCCTCTGTTCATACATCATAAGCCGGTATAAATTACATTTCACATTGACGCAATTACAAGCTTGGGTACCTCCAAATCGTCTTGAACCCGGAATATACCTTTTAAACGCTGTATACCTGGCCAGTTAAAACATAGTCCCCGACCCGATCATAACTCATTTCTATAATTGTCCGTCCTCCCACCATCGCACACCATGACAATTGAAATCGAAATCGAATACCCCCATTTTAATTGAGTCTAACAATTTTTACATAACAACACACTTTTGTGGCCGGCAAATAAATTGGCGCTCGTGAGTTTGAAAATGCCACCGCTGCCAACTGAACTGCGTTTAACTTCGACTTAATCGCGAACTTGGAGGCAGCAATTTAGCCTTTAAGTTAATCATGGAAGCGAAATGAATGGCCCGGTGCGCCGAAAGAGAGAACAACTCTTAATTTTCTGTATTGATCACTTGCGAACAACAAATCAACAAGCAACAAAACGAGGCAATAAAAATCAACTGCATTGATGTCACTCTGGCAGTGTACACCGCGCAAACACCGAATTTCAATTGTGCAATCCGCCGCCGAGCTGATGGGAAAGAGAGCCCCTCCACTGAATGACTCCATTGAGCGCGCAAATGGTTAGACAGGTCGATAGACAGGAGACGAAGACGCGGTGGGCACGGCAGTGGTTTCTGCTTTGAATCCGAGTCAATTCACGACTAAATTGCCTCCATTCAATCGGCGATGCATAAACATTGTCATCGTCATCGTCGTCGTCGTCGGCAGGCTGGTATAGTCGGTCGTCTCCTCAATCTGTCTATCGGTCTGTGGTGGATCGTGCGGATGGATGGATGTGTCTCTAAGTGGATTTGTTTTGCAAATAAGTCAATCGTAGATAGATACACAACACACATAGGTGCACCGTATACCATCGCCAAGCTGCAACTAAATAGCATTATTTCGAGACGTTAACTAACCTGTCCAATGGTGCACTGTAAACGAGATTATCTGCTAGATACACCCGCAAGATGGATATTCCATAATTATTATGGCGGCGGTGGTGTCAGCGAGACGTGAATGCATGCGCAGAGGGAGATATCGATCACAACGTGTATAGGCACATACGACGCGACGGCGAGTACTCAAAGGCGATCGACAACGGTCCGCCCTCTTCGCATTCTGTCGGCTGGCATTTTACGTACGATCTGCAAACACCTTTCAAATGCACTCTCCTAAAAATTCCTAAACTATATAATAGGAAGCTGGATCAGTGGCTCCTTTTAAGGAAGGTGGCAACTAGTACCGACGGACGCGACACGGTGCCGTGGTGGTGTCATATGTGCGCGCAGAATGTACGCCCGGCCGCTTGCATTATGTCCATCAATTCATCACTTTCTATGGATATAGGAGGAGGAAAGCCTCCACCAGTTAAAAAGGAAGAAACTTCAATTGCACTGCTTCTCACAGTGAAAGATTCGTTTCTTTCTTCTTCTTTTTTTCTGTTTCGGTTTTGGTCCTCCGGGCACAATTGCGGTGCATAACTAACGATGCAGCATCACAGGCTGAATAACAGTGCAGTGGCCGCAGCGACAGCAGCACATATTATAAATTATAATCTGAATCGGTTTTGGAATCTTGATTTAAATTTTATGTTTGTCGGTTATACTGACTTTCCCTTTTCTGTTGTTTTTCGTTCAGGCTGGCATGTGGTGCGGTTGTTGTATCTTTTTATCCTCGATAATCGATATGATTATGCTCGTAAATAAATACTGTGAGAACGCATTCAGATGACCCGGATGAAGAGATTGGTATATGGAGATATTTATATGGGTACACTTCAGAGCTTGTGATTTTCGGAATGTGTATTAAATCCTTTTCGGGTTCAATTTGGAAATTTTTTCGAAGCTCCGACAAAGGTATTATCAGCAGATATCGGCTTTGGGATTGTAAATCAATTTAGAAAAATATTTTCTTTCAAAATGGCGTACCGACAACGGAATTATAGGAATTAAAATTCAAGTTTTAAAAAGCCATAGCATAGCCGTCTGTTCAGTTATGAACAGCGACCTCTGTTAAGTCTATTAGTTTTCCAATATTCCTGCTTCTTCAAAGCGCCGATTTGACGAACAAGTTTTAATATATGCAAATAAGTTGTATCCGCGGATTTCCCCAAACTTGCAGACTTGATAACCCATACTTGTGGAAATTTTGCGTTCGATATGACTTCGGAGATCAAATAAGATTCAGCTCTTAATTTAATTCGTTCTTTTAAGGGTTTAGCCCAAGACCTTTAAGCATAATTCCCGAGTAGTTCGATTCCTGAGGTCGGCGTGGAATCAACTGAATTAGCTCATTTCGAACTGAAGCACTTACGGCTTCGATATTTTCAATACTACGACGAGTGAGTTGTCTCACTGGCACAGGAACATTCAAGAGTGAATATATTGGCTTTAATTTATCCACTATAGCCTCTCTGGTCGATTATTACGACCGAAAATTTAGCAGACTTAAAGTTTCAATAATTCGCAAGTGTTCCTTGTTCTTGACGTTTTGACATTGACACATCATAAAAACAGGTGCGATTTTATTAAAATACAAATTTGTTATGTCCCTTTTTTTAAGTTTTTTAT
Source organism: Cheilosia vulpina (assembly GCA_916610125.1). Classification (NCBI taxonomy): domain Eukaryota; kingdom Metazoa; phylum Arthropoda; class Insecta; order Diptera; family Syrphidae; genus Cheilosia; species Cheilosia vulpina. Next base: position 52,519,634 of record OU744278.1, read on the forward strand.
TTCATTGAATTTTGGTTTTCTTAATGTTTGCGTTATTGTTTTTTAAAAATTAAATGAAATACAGAACAAATAATGAACAACTTCCCAAATACACAACATTTAAATATATGTTTTTGTGTACAAAATAATTCATAATGAATATCTTTAAATACAGAACTGTTCTTTAATATAATCAACAGACGGTCACCATTGGTATACATATAACTGCTTTATCGATGTTAGTTTTTAACTAAACACCTTTTTTTTATTATAAGCTTTTTGTTAACAAATTTTGTGTTAAATTGTCAAGTGTTGGTTTGAAGGCACCCAAGCTTTTGAAAAGAATGAAATCACCGATCTATTAAAGGAATAGATTTTTGGATCTTATATATCATTTCATTTTATTTATTAATAGATAGCGAAAATGATTAATCTTATGTATTATTTTCTTGTTTCGTTTCAGGTAAATAAACCGAGATGAGGTGATATAACATAAAAAATAAGATAAATATCCGCCCATTTAACGGCAGCGGGTTGTTATTCTGCATTTTACAATTCGGTATGAACAAATTCTATAAAACTTTGCATGAACAAATTTCTGTAAATCTCTTAAAAATGCTGTACTTAGATAGAAATAAAATTATGTTTCCAATCCGGTTTTTCAAAATTCAATTTTTTTAAAGTTCTGCATTTCAATCGTAGCCATTTCTATGGCAAATTTCACAATCTTACAAATTTGTATTTAAGCATTTTTCTACAAAATTTGTGAGTTTTTTTTATTTATTTCGTTTCACCGAACAACTAAAGATTTGGTAAAACATTACAATAAATTACTTGTATTTTACAAGTCACAAGTTTGTAAACATTCACAACATTCCATTTCACAAAGCCAAATTAAATTACAAAATTTGTACAAATTGTAGGATAATTTCACAAGAGAAATATCGCCTTGGCCTCGGCTTACAAATCGGTTTTCAATCACATTTTCTTCGAAAAATTACAACAAAGACACCATGTCTTGAAAATAGTATTGAGAGTGAACCAAAGAATTCAAATTTTGCCAGACAACATCCAGTCTTTGTTTCTGTAAACTCCTTGGGAATTGAATTATCGTTGGTGAGCGTATCACAAAAAAGTTTCAAATAGAATTTCCCTTTTATCTACTATTAAAGAGGCTGCAAACAATGTATTTGCTGTAGTCATTATTAAACTTTGTTCTTGCTTTGATGAACTCCACAAACTTGGGGTAAAAAGTTGTCAACGACATTTTTTGTTGAAACTTTAATTTGTAGCAATTGTGATAAACATGTTGTTTTGCAACAATTTTTATAGCCTGCATTCGAATTTTGTAAACAAAAACTTACATGTGCAGAAACAAAAATGGGCGTTACAAATTTATTGTTGCAATATACAGTAACAAATTTGTGGTTGTAACTTGTAATTGGTGATACAGGTCACTGATGGACGCGCTCATCAGTAGACGATTACCCAAGTCCTATTATAAAATTAAAAAAAAAAAAACTAAATCATGAAAATAACCTAAATAAAAAAAAAACATAAACATACTACACAAAATGAAGTTCTTTGCTGAACTTTTAATAGTCTTTTAATAAAAGCAGACATTTTCGTTTGTTTGCTTTCCTTGTCAATGTTTTCCCATTTTGGAGCGTTTCCACTTATGCTCTCGCAAAAATCAGCTCTTTTCTTAAATCTCGTACTAACTTATGTGAGTTGAATAGAGCACCGTTCTCACACATTTCACATTCATCACTCCAACAATGCTAACAATTTTCGTTGGTTTTAATAAACTTAAATATCAGAATTTTCGATTTGAGAATAATTTTTTTTAAATTGTTGGCAAAAATATGAAAAAATTGTTTTGGACAGTTTATTATTTTTAAAAACTTAAAAACGAGGTCTTGTAATAAAAAATAATAGTTAAAGCAAGGACTTTTGGTTTAAAATTTTCTAAAAATCTCAAAATTCTTCGCTTTTTTTTTCTGAGTGTAACATACAGGGTGGGCCAAGTAGAGATTTCGTTTTAAGAATGCAATAAAATGAACAAAATTAATTTTCTTCCATGCATTATGACTTAAGTAAAAGCAAACATTCCCATTAATTATGGAACACAACGTCGTTCAAGTGGCTGCTCCGGCTGGGTTCGCAGTAGCGCATTCTGTAACTCCAATTTTCCAAGACCTTGTTGGTGGTTTCGGACTGTGGCTTACGGATCGCGTGGATGATATTGGCCTTAAATTCTTGAATCGTTTTCGGATTGTTGGCGTAACATCGGTCCTTCACGGTTTCCCAGAAGAAAATGTCCAAAGGGGTCAAATCGCAGCTCCAAAGCGGCCAATTGACATCGCCAAGACGGCTGATAACACGATTTGGGAATTTGGTGCGCAAAAGATCGATTGTGGCATGGGTTGTGCGGTATGGCACGCCAGTCTGCAATGACCAGAGGTCGACCAAATCCATGTCTTTAATTTCAGTAAATAAAAAGTCGAATGATCCGAGATCTTTGTGCAGAATTCTCCTTAGGCTAGTGTGTGAAATGTTGAGATCGATGGCGAGTTGATGTTCGTGAATTGAATCTTACACTCTCGGCGACAGCAGCCACATTCTCGTCTGTGCGTACTGTACGACGACGGGGATCATGAGTGAAGTCCACTTACCGGTCTCATAAACTTCTTGCACAAACTTGCGTACAGCACGCGCGATGCTTCATTTCGGTTAAAACTTCTTTTCAAAAAAACGCACTGTTTGGGCTACACAGCACTCACTTTGGAAATAAGTTTTCAATATTTCCCAACTTTGTTCAAGCGTAAAGCGACTCATTTTCGACTGACTTTCTGTTAAGATTTCGAGCGGGAAGCAGCTGTCAGTGTTAAAATAACTTATGAATTAAAAAGATACCACTAGATGGCCCACCCTTTATATACGCATAGGCAATTTTATTTTCCTTCAAAATTGGAGACCAAAGTTCAGCAACTAATGATCCAAGTGAGCATTTTGTTAAAAATTTTATTTTTACTATATACAGAATTTTTAAAATGCGAATTTTGGTCCATTCATCATTTTTACCCCTCCATGTATGCAATAATTTGCGGTAAAGTGCTATTAACTGGTTATTTTTAGTGCTTTTTTTTCAACTTTTGAGTTGATTCGACGATCTCGTAGTACCCGCTCGGTACTGATCTTTCGTATTGAAAATTTAACTTATTTTTGCTTTACTATGGTCCTATATTGATCTTTTTCTCCAACTTTTTACCCATCAAGTAGGAGTAACTTTTTCGCTAGTTTTAATTAAAAAAACGCATATTCGGTCTAAAATAAGCCAACTTGCTAATTTGTGTTCCATTCCAGGGAAACTTTCAACTTACATGCTTCAAATCACGAAAACCCGTTTTCAAACGCCCTAAACGAAATCAAATATTCCTTCTTACATCAGTTGTACCTTCTCAACTCCTAGTCCTAAGCGAAGCTTTCATCGTATCGTATGTGGGGGAAGGAGATACCTTAAATTGGGGTTAGCAAATACACTTTTAGTATTTGCTCAATGCTACTAAAAGTGTATTTGCTAACCCCAAAGCAACTTTTAGTAGCATTGAGCAAATACACTTTTAGTATTTGCTCAATGCTACTAAAAGTGTATTTGCTAACCCCAATTTAAGGTATCTCCTTCCCCCACATACGACACCTTCTTTCCGATTCGTTCACACAATGCCAAACGGAACGTGAACTTTCACACAAAGAAGCGACACACAAAATCCGATACAGGAGCCAAAGCAAGTCTTCTCTACTCATCCCACTGGGGCGATATATGAGAGCGTGAAACACAATCTCGTATACAAAAGCGTCGAGGATTTCCGTTTCCAACTATTATTAGAATAGAAAATTATGTCTATTCTGCTAACCCAGGTGCCAAGAGCCTGTGCTGTTAATACGCTTGTGGTTTATTAGATCGTAGACAATGGATCTGCGGTGTAACAAATTAATTTGGAAAATAGAATAATTGAATTGGAAAATTCTTGAAACAATATATGTCTGCAGATTTGTAGTATCCAGATCCACCCCTGCACGGTATAGGGTACTTGAGCTCTCTCTCTGCCGCAGTCTTTTGTGCGATCATTGAATTTCACCTCAAAACATGTCACTTGAGTGAAACTCATTTTGCATACGATTGTTGTAAACTCAACGGGCGTGCAATGCATGCTACCTACCCAGCGGTGTGATCTCATTGTGCCGTGTTCCTGATGTTGGTCGGTGATTCGAAGCAAAAGGCATACAGAGGAAAAAAACTGCACTAGCAGCAGTATGCGCACACACGATATCGGGTTGCTATATACGTATATAGTTGGGGGAGGACTTGTCCATATAGAAACATGTGAGCGTGCAAATTTGTGGGAAAATAAAACTAATCCATGCAAAATTCGACGCTTTGCGCCGCGGTGTGCACACAACACGAAGCATAGTTTTGTGGGAACAAAGAAATTCGCAAAAGAGCAGGAGTCCATTCGTAACAGGCACCAGCCAGCTCAATGCTACTGTCAGTGTCAATTATTGGCTACAAATGAAGGCAAGCAAATGTCGATGGCATGCATGGATGTTGCTAATAGGAGGAGGAGGAGCTGTTGTCGATATCCCTGGATACCCGGCGTAAATGACGTTTTGCGAACAAGTTCAAAGAATTGTTGACCTTGGCTGTCAGTCAGCGGGAAGGGTGCATCTCTTATGCGAGCAAATGGGAGTTGCCACGTCTTGTTTGTGCAAAAAAGGACGAAGGTTTTTCATGAAATTCGACGTGAAAACTAATTTTTCTTATTTAAGCTAACAATGGTTACATAATTTCGTGGTTTTGGCAAACAGGCGTCCATCAGGCTCAACGATTTTCGCAACCTTCGAGTTGCGTTACCACAGCGGAGAAAGCAATTTCCTTTTTACAACACTCGTACCTATGTATGCCATCCACTTACTTGGCCATTCCTTTTATTGTTCATAAAGCCCATAAGCGGATCATCGCTCTCATTATCATTATCTCTCGTCGTCATAAAACCAAACCTCACCCATTCAATGCGAAGAGAACTGTGAAAATTACATCACGAAACTGACATAAAATCACAATCAACCGATGAAACTTTTACGACGCTTTTATGTTTAATGGGCCCATATTAGCCACAAACTTGTACAAACCAGAAATCGCATTCACAAATCGCCCAAACGGTATCAATCAAAAACTGCGAGAGTCCCGGTCGTGCCTTTGATCGTCGGCCCATATGCTAGTTCCTTATGCGAAACGTTCACTTTCATGTTTCGACAGATCGCAGATGAAAGTGTCAAGACAAACCTCCAATCACCGAGAAGGATCAGTGGTTTTCCCCACTTGCAACCCCGCACTCCCATGTGACCAAGTGGCGACTTTTCCGGAACGCAATTTGTGAAAATATCTCCCGTCCCGCATCATCACCGGCATATACGCAGTGTATCTGCGGAAATTAATCAGATTTCGCCAAATCACTCGTGATGACCAATTGACCCGAATTGCAGTTAAAAGAATTGCACGGCAGCCACTGCCATATGGCAAACTCTTTCAGGCAATTTGCCCTTCGGCCATATAACTCTTGAGAGAGAGAGAGAGAGACTCTGTATATGTGGCATCAGTGTTGGCTAAATTACGGATACGGTACCGATCCATCATAAAGCAGGTTTAAATAGTCGCTCTCTGTTGGTCGAGTCGAGGCGCGCACATTACCACAGATACAGATATACTTGCAAGAGTTCAGCGCGCCCCATCGCGCACATGTAGCCATTTGCGTCGTCCGACATTGTAGAAACGATTAACCAAAACGGTAATATAGACGCGGAAAACTTTACAATTACGGTGTTTAGCATAAATTTGGGAAAATTGGCCTCATCGACGGCCGGTATGAGGCAGATGGATCGCCGATGAGTGCGGATTTGTGCCTTTATCTGATTGGAATTGACATACGAATTTGGTGTGATGGCAGGAAAAACCGTGATGCCTCGAGGCGATCGATGTTGTGCTCTCGCAATGGAATTTGCTAGAGTTCTCTCTCTTTTTTTTTGCGGTTGGCTAGTTTAACGACATTTTGCATCGTGCAAAATTTCACGTGGCAGGGTATAAAGTTTTCACACATAAAGCGCCTTTGACATTTTTATGACAAGGACGTTAAATATTTTTTTTATTGTAGTAAACTTTTTAACTTTGTTTGGAGTGTGAAATTGGAAAGTATTTTAAACCTCCTTTCGGTTTTTCACTTTTGGAAAGTCCTTTTCTAATTTTATGGCTAAAATTTGGGTCTCATTGCAACTTGAGAAGTTCTGTCCGAAATTTAAGACTTTTCAATTAAATCAGACCTTAAAGAACTGAAATTTGAGTCTGAGTATTTTAAATATACCTGACATCACGGTCTTGCAAATTTACATTTAAATAGCAGCCACGTTAGCTTGAAACCAGTCTACCTCAAGGCATTGCTCATCTAAAGGACCAAAGGTCGGTATACAATTGAAGCACGTTGACCTTTTTATTGTTGTAATTGCCGTGCAACAAAATTTTGAACAAATTCTGCTTAGGTCGGTGATTGTTGGAACTGTACTTGCAGTTTTAAAAGCTCTTTACTTACCATCGCAATTTTAAAGACATAATAAAGTTGAGATCGTCAATTTTGTTGAAGGCGGAAGAGTCCTATGCCTTTAAAGCGGTATGAATAAATCTCGCGCTGCCTTTGGTATTCTGTATCCGCAATTAAATCCCATTACGCTCTAAGTGGAAGCTATTCAAATCCGATGTGAAACTCGGAAAGTCCTGGCAAAACTCACGAGAAACTTGCAGGCTTCTATAAACTGCTTTCTGCAGTATATCCTAAAAATTCGTTGCCTACAAATTCGATCTAACCAGAAATTTTGGCGTAGAAGGAGTTCGAAGCTGTTGGACTTGGGGATGAGGTTCATAAATGTCACTAATTTATAGAAACATACAAACACAGTAAGCAAGTGATCCTCAGTAGACCAAGAACGACGTCCATGAGCACTTCAAGTCATGAGATCCTCAGGATGTACGTCTTCTTTAAAGAACAAGAACAACGTCAATGATCACCTCAAACCTTTCGTCAATATTTTTCAAGGTGGCTTTTGATCATAAAAGTCAACCATAGATAAAGTCTATTGCACTTGGGGAGCTCCTGAATAAGACAAAAAAGTCAGCGGATGCAGGAACGAGTTATACGGAGCCGAGTCAATTATTGACATCGCTACCAAACTCGTTTGCCTAATTTGACAATGACGCTAGAAAAAATATAGCTGTTCCGTCAAATCGTCAAAAGACCTTGATGTAGAAAAAGATTTATGACAAGGTCAAACGATATTTTAAGATCTCGTTGACGTAATAAAGTTCTTGAAGAAATTTTGCGAAACTCAGGTATACTAACAGTGTTTTTTAAAATACCGTTCAACTTGCAAAATGCTGATGCTGAATGCCGAATGTCGATAACATTATGGGGAAAACTGTATCCGAATCAACACTTCCGTGAACGCGATTCAAGCCCTTTACGAGTATATGCTGGCATTAAGATAGGACACTTACCATCGTCAAATCGAACAAAACGTCAGGATGGACATCAGACATAACTTTGTAAAATGATATTCGCGAAGGGAAAATTTACTGCATTGATTGACGTTTCAAAAAAATATCCACTCAAGTCAATCGGTTAATAGATGTCAAAGTTATTTAATGTAACATACCGACATTCAATTTGGCGCACCCTGTACATTTAAGGTCTTATTTAAATGTTTATAAACCGTTTGAAATCTAAGTGCTGTTGAAACGACAAAAGGGTATTTTATTTTAGAGTTATGGACTTTCAAAATCATGGTAATACCCATGCCACTGACTTTATTAAAACGCTTATTTCATCGCATCGAAGTCTAAGTATGATTTTGGTTGAGACGAATAAAGCTCAATTTGACAGCTCGAGCCGTATATCGTAAGTCTACTAATGGTGAAATGACAAACAAAAAAATCATCGCAAATCAGCTGTCAAATTAAACGTCATTACGATAAATAAAAGTTTTGTCAATTCATAAAACAAGCCTCTAAAAAGAGACCTTTGTCCAAAAATAATACGAGTACTCTTAATGCAGAAACAAGAATGAGCCGAATGTAGTTACCATACCAATTTTGGAACCCAGTACAAAAATACAAAAATTCGTAAGTTCAGTGCTTACTTAAGTTGAAAAGAGTTCACCTTTTGTTGTTAATCACCTCGAATCATATTTCAAAGGCAAAGTTATGAGAAACAACTTGTTTGCATACAAATTTGTACTAAGCTTCATCGTCTGCATAAATTGGATATTAATTTACTTACTTACTTAAAGTGGCGCTACCGTCCTGGGTGGACCTGGGCTTCAACCAACAAGCGTCTTCAGCCAGCTGTCTCCAGTTTTTAATTTACTTAGAATATGTTAATCATAGTTAAATGGATTTTCAGGGTTGGAATTGGAACAGCTTTGCATATTATGAATGAAGAATCATTATGCTGATTCTGTAACTAAATCTTTAGGAAAGACAGATGTCGTTGTTTATTGTTCAGTTTCCATTTCTTGTGTTCGGTTTTTCAGGGCGAACATTCTTAAGCTGCGTACGTAACTCGACATCAAATTTGGTTTCTTCGAAATCTCGAACGGAAAAGTTAAAGAGGCGTATACTAATAAGAAAATTAGGTCTCGACTTTAAATTTTGGGAAGCTCACAATTGCGAAATTCGTATGGAAAATACATCCATTGTGAATTGCTTAAATTTAAAGTTAGAACTGAAAATGGTTATTGGTAAGGTCCAAACATTCTTCACGTCTGTCTGGTAGTGATACTTTATCGATTCTACCATTTTTAACAAAAGGAACATTTTTTGTGCCAAGCATCCAAAAATAACCTTTCAGAAGTCGATTAAGTCCATAGAATAGATCGATAGATTGATCCAGAAAAAAATCTGATAGGAGTCTTTAATTTTAACAACAACAACAACAACAACAACAACAACAACAACAACAACAACAACAACAACAACAACAACAACAACAACAACAACAACAACAACAACAACAACAACAACAACAACAACAACAACAACAACAACAACAACAACAACAACAACAATAACAACAACAGCAACAACAACAACAGCAACAACAACAGCAACAACAACAACAGCAACAACAACAATAACAATAAATTGTTAACAAAAACTGTGGTTGGAATAATTGCTATTTCGAACTAAAGGGTGTCCCATAATTCACGCAAAATGTAATTTTGATAGATAATACAGATTTTTAATTAGAAACCTTAAACTCTTTATTGAGTATACAGATTGGGGTTATGTATAGACTAGCACATCGGATAAACGGCCGCCACGGCTTTGCTGGCAAGTAGGTACGTACTCCTTTATTGAAATTTTCTAAGACCGTTTCGCATAAATGTGTCTGAATTTCATTAACACACCTCCCAATTTCCTCTTTCAAGGCGTTGGTGGTCGTGGGTTTGTTTGCATAGACCTTCGACTTCAAGAAACCCCAAAGAAATAAGTCCAATGGCGACAATTTTTACGATTAACGAAGCCATCAAAATGAATATGAGCTTCATCACTGAAGATGATTTTGTTCCACTTGCTGTTGTTCCAAAATCCATTTAACGAACTCTCTTCGCGACGCATGGTCAGTAGTCCTCAGTTCTTGATTTAACTGAACTTTGTAAGCATGAAGTTTCAAGTCTTACGTGAGAATTGGCTGTAGAGAGCTTCTCGAAATGCCCAATTCTTGACTGCGGTCAAGACTGCGGACACTGTGAGATATTCCTACGCGAGGACGGGCTGTGTTTATTACATAACGACTATTGGGTACCTATAAAGACGTTGAAGAAATTCAAATTGTTGTTCGCGAATGTCCAGCCCTTAAAAACAACTGAAGAAGTGACATAAGACCTTCTTTATTTTGCCCACATATAGATCATTGATTTTCATGATTTACGTAAACAGATTGATCTAGTACTGTCATTGATTTGGATGGTTTACTACAACAGTTGGATCTCGTACTACTGACGTAAACTATGGTAAACAATGATCTACATAGACGCCTATCATCGACGCAAAGTTAAATATCAAAGTAGGCGACAGCCAGCTTTCCTTATCATTACAACTGTTAGTATAAAATCGAAAAGTGATACGACCCCCCCAGATTAATCAGACGCCTAGATATATGCAATGAAAATGTTCTTTTACGTTAATTATCCTTGCTCTCAGTGGTCCCAGGTTGTGAAGACTGTTTCCCGCTTTTTTTATCAGCAAAGGCAATAATTTTCCCCTGAATTCGAAAATAGTTCCCCTATTTTCCCCTAAGTAAAATTTTCCTTTCTTTTTACATGAAAAAATTAGAAAAAACTTTAAGTCGTTTCATAACTGTCTTTGTTAACAAGCTATAAGGATCAGTTAGCTAATTCTATAAAAACCTAAAATAAAATAAAAACTTCAGTAAGAAATAAAAATAAATACGTAAATTAAATCACAAAAATTCTTACGTAGACGTTCGATGGGCTGATTTCTTTCATATTTAATGTGAATATTTCATTCTGAGTAAACTTCGAAAATTATTTGTAATGGAAATGCGTTTAAATTTTACTTTTAAGCAATTTAAGTTTCAAAGAGATTTTTGATTTTTTTGCTTAAAAACTTTCCCCTCGTTTTCCCCAAAATTGGCACTTTTATCCTCAATCTGGGACCACTGCTTGCTGGTGATGTGAATTTTGTTTAGTAAGTCCCGCCAGTAAATTTCTTTTTATAACTCGACCTGTAACAAAAAAGCACTTAAAGACTTTGCCGACGTTCCAACTCTCAGACTGTATAGCATAAGTAAGCACGTTTAGAAAGGCGCATTATTTTGGTATAGGGTAAGTTATGCCTTTAATATGGTTTGGCTCAATCAGGCAGCTATTTTGGTGTTTCAAATGTTGAGTGGTACAGCAGCACCTACCTGAAAGAAATCATAAAAATTTCATCGCTTCAAGGCCGTTTTTTTCTCCCAGATTGAGAAAGCTCTTTAAGACGACTCTGTAATTTAGATAAACTCATGTTGACTTCCTTATTATCCAAAAGCCATCACAATTAGAGCACAAATTGGAAGCCAATTCGTAAGAAAAAGGAACGGGAACAAGTATGACAAGTATCCCCGCGGAGTCTTCTTAATACCAAGAAGTAGTCATTTGAAAAACACTTAAAATCTGCTCATCCTATATAGTGACTTCAATTGAATTTATAGCGCCCATTTTAGTGGACTCGACGCAGTTCGCTACAGAACTTTTATGCCATCAACTAAATACGCTGGCCGAGATCAATATAAACCAGGGCAGTTTTAGCCAATTTACAAGTCACTCACTGCAACCGCTGCAATACATTTCCTGTCTCGATATCTCATTAATGCCGCCGCTGCCCTGAGGTGAGAAAGAGTGCGCCGCGCGCAAATGAATAGAGAAAGAAATGCCATTGCGATTTGAGGTATAATATTCGCCACCTTCAGTTCAGACACGCACATCAAAACAAGGTAATCCGAAAGTCATAAAAGTTAATCCATTCCATCCCAGTTCTCATATGAAATTATAAAGGAAATCGCTTGTGCGACTGGGAGCATAAAAATCAGATCACCGTTTGAAATTTAAGTTCCCCCAACTATCCCAGAGAACCGCGCTTGCATGCCATTCCGCACACACACACACACACACAAATAGAAGGTGGAACCAGCTTTCCAGAAACAATGTCAATAAAATTCACCAGCCGAGCGGATTTACCTAAAAACCAAATTAACGCACGCAATATAAATTTACTGATGACGCGAGGATTACAGTAGTTAGCTGCAACCAGTTTGATCTTATCCTCGCACATTTGTATTACACCTGTGGTGCATGATTATTACTCCAACACCATGCCCCCTCGATGTTCGCTAAGATTCATCCTTTGGAAAGAGACTGTTCCTCCTCCTCGACGCTCAACGCTCTTGCATTAATTAATTCAAGTCATTGCCATCGTAATCGATTTTGTGGGATCTTTTAATTGAAATTGAAGCGCACAGAGCGTGGCCCGCAACTGCAATTAAAACGAAAATATTTGTGATTTACAGCAACCTGCTGTGCGCGGAGGAGCGAAGTGCACTTGTTTTTTTTTTGCCTTTTGCTTTTGCACAGGGAAAACAAATTTCTCCTCCCAAAGTGTGTGTTGGAGTGTGTGCATTTGCATATTGCGAGGAAAAATCCCACACAGAACAGCCAACAGACATCCTCTGGGGGTCTGGATACGAGCCAAACAATAAGTGCACGGCGGCGCAGTGCCTCCGCCGCCGCCGCCACCTACTTTCGAAAAATGTGAAACCCAAACCTTTGTGTCATTTCGCCTGTCATTGCGGGATAATGTTGCAATTTGACGCCCACTTATACACGGCACTCGGTTTATTGTACTTTTATCCTACTGGCACAGTATCCATCAGATTTAGAGTTTCTTTTTTAGCGGCAAACTCCGGATGCTGGCTGCAGGGAAACCTGTCTCTGCTTTGATAACAGATTGACACTGTTCTACGGTCCGAGTAACACTTGCACCCAAATGGCTATATTGCGCCTACGGTGCACGCGGTTATGCTGCCACCTGTGCGAACATATGAGTTACAGATAGATGCGCTGCGCACTGCGCAGACCGGCCGCCACACGATGTACCTAATCACGATTTGTCGCCTGTGGTGCATTAGTTGACACATTGATATAAATTGGAGAGCCAATCTAATTCGCTTTGTTGGTATTTCACATTTGGATTAGAGCGTAACACAGATCCGCGTTCGGCCACCCAAATCTCCCTGCATTCACTTTGAGAGATTGAGTGTTTGTTGTTCGACGCTGTGTACTTGTGCATACCTGTGGATTTTTTGGAATTTCTTAAAACATAAACATAAATCTTCTGGCGGCTGGGTTCCGGATGTAACTCGAACTATTATTTATGAAAATTCCTTTTACGCGTGCGACTTATCTGTCGCTTTCTGCATGTCCGGACAGCGTACGAGTGCGCACGTTTACTTTCACAGGATGTCGTTGTTGGGTAGGAATATATTTTTCGTAAAATTACCGGAAGTTGGCCGAAAATAAATCGACTTGGAACAGGCTAAATATGACACGAATTCATGTCATTTGTGTTGTTTGGAGAAGTCTACCTGCCAGTGCCTTCCGAAGCTGTAGCGACGTAGGTTCGAACCCCAGCAACATACAACTGGAGCATGGTAAAATAGAGCAGCATTTGTGAGAGTGCTATACGATTAAGAATATCTTTGATCGTGGTTAGATGTAGAACCGTTCAAAACGATTGCTGCCGCACTTTGGCCGAGGGAGCTCCTGGTCAATTGTCAGCCACATAGAGTCACGAAAAAAGGAGACTTCCCTAAAGCGGGAAACTGAAGTATTCCCTCCTTTACACTTTAAATGGACTTGACGGGATATAGCAACCTAGTGGCTTTTGAATCCAGGAAAAACAAGACCATCGTTTTATTCGCACATTCACACCCGCTTTTTGGAGCAACTTTTATTGGTAGATATCCAGATTATTGGTTTTATTCTAGACCTCCTTTTTTCTTCTAGGAACTGGCCTTAATTTGGCAGCTTCAACAAAGCGTTTTCTGCTTACCGTCCCGTTTATCTGTACCAGGGGAGAATCGTGCTTCCCAACTGTCCAGCTCTCCATAGTATAGCGTCACTCTGAAGTAGAAGACTTTTTGACCTTTTTTAATACGTAGGAGGAAAATATTGTATTCGTACAAAATTTTGAACTCGAGACGTTAATCAATTGCAATTCTGACGTTACGATGATAGAAAATGCAAAACTCTGTCCGTATTTCCCGAGGCCTGCAGCCTAAACGGTTGCCCTGATTTGGTTAAAACTTCGAATTTTGGGTTTGTAGGCCTACAGTTCGGGCCGTTTTTCCACGCTAACCTCAATATTAATGGTACTTCCGATATAACATTTGCATACCAGTTTGATTTGTTCGAAAACAGCTTTTAACAGAGGTTAAAATGACTGCATTCTCAGTTTCCGCGGAAAAATCGAATAACGATACTTTTGAAATTTGCACATAATCTCGAAAACGGTCCATACGATTGTAAAAAAACAATGATTTCTAAGGTAATATGGTCATATCAAACTTAATGACAAACTCAGTTTTTCTCTGTATTATCGTAAAATTTTTTTTTTTTAAATTTTGGTTTACTTGTAAACGGTAAGAACGATTTTGACCAAAATGCATACCTTGAGTAAAATTTATGTTTTCAAAATAATGGCGTTCATAATTATTTTCAATTGGAATCAACGAAAACGGTTATTTTAAAAACTGCTCATATCTCGAAAACCCCATTTTCGATTTGGATAAAACTTCAAAAACCAAGCAATGCTTACATTCCTAACAATATCTTATGTTCAGCTAAGTAGTTAAGCAATTGTATTTTTCAAACTAATCATTGCAATATTTGGTAAAGTTTTGTCTGCCAAATTTTACAAAACCAGTTCTAACGATTTTGATGAAAATACATATAAAATATAATATAAGATCCTGTAGTTAGCTTTTCTCAAAAAATTCTAAAAGTGAAGTTTTATAAATATTTCTCAAAAAATGAGTACCCAAATCTTGAACTGTGTTCACATTTCTACGGTATATTTTTGAAATAAGTGCCAAATTCCAATGAAAGTACAATAACAGCTACGCAAAACTTCTGTTTAGCTGATATTACCAACTTTTTCAATCATATTGAATATACGCCCTAAAAATATATCCGACAACTTGAAATTAACACAATCAGGCAACTCCCAATTCATTTGCACCAACAATTTTTATGAACGAGAAAGTTACGTTCGAACCAGCCGTGGACTTTTTTTTGTACATGATCTCAATGGCCCTCTTCCAATAAAAATGCAAAAACAGCTACGCAGAACTTTGTTTTTTAGTAAATACACAACCAGACAGACAGACCTTATCGCCATCCTCACTTCAGGGTGGTCGGAAGTTGTCCCTATCATCGTATATTTTGAACGGATTATTCTGCCTAAAATCGGATAGTTGCGCGTAGTCTCCGCCGTTTCAGCCAGCTAAAATGTTCATCAGCACCAGCATTGGATCCTGTATCATTTTCCCCTGCTCGTATTTGTAGGATTCAGGATTCAGGCCTTCTTTCCCTAAGAAGGCACAAGTTTTCTTAAAAGATTTCCTCCCTACGACAAGATCGGTCGTTAAGAAGCTAAAAAGAAAGCTAATGAGCTTGCAATATAAATCGCTACATCAAACCTACCCAATAACAAAGCAATCATCCAAGCCAATTCGTGTCCACCGTCCTTTACCTTGGAATCTGCAATTTAAACAGAAATGAAGTACACATGTTGTGTGTATATGAACCTTCTAACTAATAATTCAATTTGTGCTGCTTGCTGCATGTGTCATGCTACTTTCTTTGTCTTGAAATGCCTACCAACCTTTTTCCATTCCTTCCAAATACTGAGCGCGTATAAGTTCCCTTTTTACGTATAAAGCAGTCAAACGGGGGGTCCTTCCGCTGTCCAGACAAACATCCAAAATATTTTGTAAATTATAGTTTCCGCGCTTAGTCGTTTTTTTTTTTTGCTAATTTATTGTCCCGAAACACGAACATAATAAATGAAAGCATGACATGTCCTTATGGTGTTTTCAACTGAGCAATACAACACTCCTTATATATACTTGTACCTTCTGACGTACGACAACACATGGCAAGTTTTACGTAATAAAAAAAGCTAAATAACGCGCTCTTCCAGCACATGTTGTTGAAGTCGACGCGACGGCCATTAGTGCGAGGGGTTATTTGTTGTTCTCTCTTGGTCATCGTAGCAGACAGGTGACTGCTACTAAAATGTTTATTTTATTCTCCTTTTTTTTGGAATTTTTTAAGGGGACGTCTGGTCTGGGAGGTAGATTGTGTTATTTGCATATATCAGATAAACTGACGCGGACTACTCTGCATACGCCAATTCCGAGATAAAATCAGGTTTTTTTTTATGAACTCTGACCTTTGCGCACAATCAAATCAAATCTAAATATATATACATCACGTCACTAGCAATTAGCTGGATCTCGATTTGGACACGAAAAGGAACTCTCCATACAGTGCCCATAAGTGGACAACCTCAATTTCTAATAACCATTTAAAGCAACGTATATTCCCCGCCACCATAAATCATTCTCATTTTCTTTCAGTCCTTCTTGAAAAAAAAAGAGACAAAATAATAATAATAAGAAACGAAAACAAAAATTCCTTGGAGCATTATAAAACGGCATATCACTTACGGGAAATCTCAAACCACTAGACAGACACACACGCGAGCCATACGCTCCTCACGGTGAATATCTCCACCGTCGCATAGTCTGTCATGCAGCACAATGGTAAGTGAAGTTGTTGTCGTCGTCTTATTCCTTGACCTTGTTCCCAAAACCAATCAATACTTCAATAAGGCGAATCAAGGAGAAGCATGCACACAAGAAGGCGCATAAGGCAACCCCAACCACCATCCTATAACGGAAAGTATCGGAAGCGCTGAGGAAAATTTAAAGAGGCACACATCACGGGCACACACACACTCAGGCAAATAACAAAAGAATCACAGAGTTAACGGCATGCAGAAGACTGTCAACAAAAAGGAAGACATGCCGCCGCTACCGAGGACGTAAAGTGCCCATCCAATCAGCCGTTCATTTATGTTGGCCCGTTTGACAGTTTTCCTTTTGCCTGCCCGTGGGAGCGCACACCAAATATAAACGGGGGAACTTTTTTCCTATGCGCATTCTTTGAAGGAGTATTTTGTGAAAACATACTCGACGACTACGACATATGGTAGACAGTGGCGGTGAAAAGTTTTGCAACAGAAATGACAAAGTAATATTTGAGGAATGAATTTTGAGCGTGGTAGTGATGTTCTTTTCAAATAAGTTAGACTTTTGAGGGAGAAAAATCAATAAACAAGTTACAAATATTCTGTTTACATCTAGACTTTTGACTTTTTAATGGATATTCGTGACTCGTAAGCTCTACTAGCATTTAAAGGAGACATCAGAACGTACTACATTGGGGAAAGAAAAAAGGACGAAGCAGTTGACAAAGGAAATGAAATGTTGCAACTCCAGGGCTGTAGACTGTAAATGGATCCTCCAGGTATTATATAAGACCCTAAACATCCGACTCATACTATAAAATGATTTGAACCTCCTTAGATTTTTTAAGAAAAAGATACTTCCGGCGATATTCGGTTTATTTTGTTAATTTCTGGAGTGTGGTGTAAAAGATTCAACAACGATCTTTATAGTGTATACAGCGACTCTGATCAGCTCAAAAAGCTGAGAATACAACGGCTGGAATGGCTGAGGCATGTGCTGCGTATGTCCAACAACGCACCGCAGCTCGACGAGTCTTTGAGTCCACAATGAAGCATAGAGGAAGAGCCCACCTTATACAATCAATTAGAGGGCCACCTTAACCAAATTGGCTTGCGTAACTGGAGGGACCTGCCTAGGGACCGAGCTGGCTGGAGAAGCTCGTTTGTTAAGGCCGTAGTCCACCACGGACTGTATGCGCCACCAAAAGTAAAAGATAGAGGTGTTATTTTCAGCCTACGTTCGGCGTTCGGTTGAAGGTAGCACTTATCTGGTTTTAAAAGTCATTCTTTTCGTAGACCGGCGGTAGTTTCGTTGGTTCGTAAAACAAAAAGATTGGCTCGCCATATTTTTTTAATGTTATTGTCTATCTTGCCATCAAAACTCTGGGCCTCTGTGAGTTCTGTTGTAGTATGGATTACCTAATGTAGATCGTTTCGCACTTGCATATACATTTGTCTAGTGTTCACCACAAACATATAGAGAAGCTACAACTGAACAACTGCCTCCATTCCAACCAGGTTTTGAGCAGGTACAATAGCAGAATTTTTTATAAATTTAAATTAATTTTTAGGCATCACAACATTGGCTAAAATTTAATTTAATTTATTTTTTTTATTTTTCACTGTTTTCTTAGAGTGCATCAGAAAAAATTGTAGGCGCAGTGGTTTAGTGGTAATCAGGTTTGATTCCATCTTGCGAACGTCAGTCATCAAAGGGCTTCTCAATTAGACTCGGTATAAAATTGTAAATCCCTTCTCTTCGTCCCAAAAAAAAGAAAAATTCACACAAAATGAAGGGTTATGAGAAGCTATGCCTCTGGCACCTACAAACCTGTTGCGCCAACTATTTATATTTTTTATAAGAAAAAAAAATAACAAATTTACAAATTTCGCAAAAAAAAGGAGGATGACTTTTGGACCCCACTGTACTTGCTTAAAAGTACGACATCTATCGCACAGCATTATTTTGCGAAAGCGAATTTCTTCCTGCGCCGCATTTTGAAGTTCAACAAAAGTGAAACATTTTGTTTCCACATTGCGGACGAGTGTGTGTGCGTGCGCGCGATCGCTCTCGTTCCATTCGATCCGCATCTAAGTCAAACCGCCTGACTTTGCATTTAACCGTTAATAATTGCCCCCGGTGCGGCTTAGTGGTACACATCTGACATGGGGGAGCGACATAGCTAACGTACTTAGTTAGCGTATGTCGGGAATGTCCGCCATCGGGCACAAGTGATTTTCCAAAGGAGCGGACATTAGTTGGTTGATTTTTTTCCGAATTTGATTGTGATTTTGATTAACAACTGGCACACACACATGATGCATGCATATACCGTTTGCCATTGATTAAGACGAACAGCAATGGAGTCGGCGGCGCGTAGGTAACTCACTATGGGTCTCCCAGGAGCTATGCCGCTCCGCGCCGCGCCGCCGAAGGAAAGACCAAGATGATGGAGGTAAATTTGAATTTAATTCTGTGTTCGTTAGATGTGATTAGGTTATGATTTACACAGAGCATTACAAATGCGAGATAAACAAGACACGGTCGGAAACTATTTGCACACACTCGGAGAGTGCGGTCGGCAGATAAACCCGTTGTGACTTTTATATGAACTGGGAAATGATAGTGGCGGGTTGAACTCGAGTGAATTCGAATTCGCAACGAATGCGCGATACAATTGATTTGAGATAGCGTCGGGGTTTACAGCTTTTAGCATACGACGACACCGGCATCGGTATCGCGCGCGTCGTTTATTGGCGGCCGCGCATTGCTATCGATTTAAGGTATCTTTGGCACTCACGTGAAATTGATAAATCACGAAATGAAAAGTGATCGGACGTGCATAAGGCACCTGACTTTTACTATTCCTAGCGTTTGGGTATGTACCCCGAGATGTGCGCTGATAAAGGTGAGAAAATGTCGAGTGTTTTCTTTTTCGCCGGGTGTCTCGATATAGCTTGGTGTGGAGGAAAGTTCAGGTAATATGAGAAATGGTATTCTTTTTTTTTTTTTGTTTGGGACAAGTGGTACCTAAATGGGAGAGAGATGTCACTTGTTAACAATAAAGACAACTTTTCCCCAAACAGATTGATTCAGTGGGAGTTAGTTAGCACAACTTTTGTGTCTCGATGTGTTAATTAAGCGCAATGTTGCTGGGAAAGTTTCAATTTCTGTTTGATTAGTCCTGTTTCGTGAAAAGTGAAGGTTTTGGTGCAAGCCGTCCGAAGGCATGAGCTGTTTTCGCGTGGACTTTTGAAGAATTTTAAGTGAACGTCGGTTTTGGAATTTCAGTAAACGCAGTTAAGTGGGAACGAATTCACAGGACTTTCGTGTATATTCCCTCCCCAATTTCTTAGATGAACTATAACTTAGTTGCGCATTTAGAATAGACAAGGAGGAGTCGAGTGAAAGGTGGTCTGCTGGGAAGGGTTCTGTTGAAAATAAATCTGTGACCTAAACCAAAATCAGTATAAAATAGGTTCCTTCTCTAGAGGTATCCAAACTCAACGTGCTTCCTTTAATACATCTTGGATTGACAGGCTCTAACCAAACCTTCACAGCGTTGCGAAGTTTGAATATGTTAGATGGTTTGATCACCATGTTACCTTCATAATGACTGATGAACCTATTTTGCTGATAAATGAGTGCATTCTTCATACACCTTCACCTCCCGTCGGCCTCTTTAAGCATTCGTATGCGAAAATTTCGACTACAAGTCGTTTGAATGTCATCTACAGCTAGTCCCGTATTTTTTCTAAAACTTGTGTCTTTTAAAATCCAAGTTGAACATTTACGAACAATTCTAAACAATCTTTTGATCCTTTAAGCCCTTCACCGTGATTGAGATAACCCAATGTGTTGGGGTAAGAAGCCACACAGAGAAGTTAAGCGTCGCGGAAGTCGTTACGCTTCTAAAACCAGAGGGGTGATGACATATGACGATGATTGTGTAAACGATATGGCGTTTTTAACAATTGAAGACCTCAATTTCGGAGGATGTGGATTAGCCAAAAGTATGCACCTGGGTGGTTGGTGTGGTTTTCATACCGGTGACGTCATTGGGCCGTTTTTTTTCTTCGATGAAAATGACCGTCACGTTACGGCAAATTTGTCATCAACGTTACGGTATTCGCTATATAGAGACATTTTGGAACGTTATTTCTTTGAGCAATTGCATGAATTGGATATCAGTGATTAGTGATATGTGATTCCAACAAAACGGTGCCACAAGCCACACAGCGGGTGCAACAATCGAGTTATTGAAGTCTCAGTTCGATGAATGTGTTATCTCGAGAAACGGATCATCTATTGGCCGCCGATATCGTTAGATTGAATACCTCTAAATTTTGTTTTATGGGGCTACATTAAATCATTGGTCTATGCTAACAAGCCGGCGACGGTAGAAGAGCTCAGAGTCAATATTGAAAGAGAAATAGCGGCCGATTGATCGAAAATTGATTTCAACTTATCGACCGCTGCATATACGTTCCCGTGGTGGACATATGAACGAACTCGAATTCCATTCATAAATGTTTTGATAGAAATTCAAGCCAATACGATTATTTTTCTGAGATATCTCAAGTAGTTTGCATTTCATTTAAAAAATGAATTTGTCAAGTCCCCAATGAAAGCCCCTTTAGATTCTCTTGAGGCTTCTTCATTCAATGTCTCAATTATCAAGCCCCGCAAGTCTGTGTTTTTTCTTATCGCATGAAAAGTTTTTTTTTGCTTTTATTCATCATTCAAATGTTCTCTGCGGTTTCTTCCAAAAAATCCAATGCCAACACAACACGAACTTTTTCCTCCGTTGTTTTTATGTCAAAATTTATCTTCGATTTGATGTCGGACATTCATTTCGCGAGCTAAATAAGAGGGGACTTGTCATCGGCCCATCTATAAGTAAAGAATTTCGCATGCGAATGGGATACTGCTTTGTTAAATTTGATCTTTGTTGAAATTTTTGTATGGGAGATAAAATTTAGCTCGAGCAGGATACTAGGCTTAATCAAATGAAATAAATCGTTTAAATTCGACCCTAATTTCCTAACAAAGGTTACGCTGTGGGGTCACCCAGGTCAAATGTTCGCCTCACAAAGTTTCGCCCGGGAAATTGTCTTAAAGTCCGTACAAAGTGCTGCCATTGCTACAATTTTACAAAATTTTCAATTTCAGTCCACCACTTGCGTTTATATTTGCCGGCAAGTATACTTGGCCTACAAACGATATACATTGTTTTAAGGATGTTTGGCGATTTTATCACCGCGCATACTGGCAGTTTGAAAACATAATTTTCCTATCTCGCCGCCACGCACTTGTGCATCAAATCGGCAATTTTAATAGCCTCCATATAAACACTCCGCTTACAAACACGATTAACTGCCCATACTTATCGTTATGCTGAGAATGTCCTTTCTATTTATTTGAAATTATCATCGCACATACAACATGCGAGCATAAAAATGCCGCAAACCCTCCTCATAGGCGCGCACACTTTCATCGATTTCGTTGAGTGATTTACAGCAATTTCTAGAATCTATCGAATAAATGACATTCCAGCCAGATAGTCAAATATCCCCACAGTCCGGTTACATACAGTACGTACTGTGTCGTCCACACACAGCTCGCGCACATTACGCAAAAATCTCCTGCCCGTCGCTTACTATTTTGTATCATTAATTTAGAATATTTATCCAATTAATTATGTTTGTTATCATTTGCAGGGATACCCCAACCATCGCCACCACCGCTCTGCGGATGGCAGTCTTGGAGGAGAAGAATCGGAAAATTTCCTCGTAAATAATAAGAGGTGAGTACATCAGATACTCGTACTTTCGTTGTGCAGACTTAGTGTGCGGCTATACCACGGGGAGTATGCGGGGCGACATCGTACGGCATTGAGATGTCCCATGTCCCCCTTTGGTCTGGCGTAGATTTATCGATACCATTCCGAATGAGTGTAAAGCCGTGTGTTGTTAGCGGACTTTTGCTCAATTAACTCATTCAATTGGACGGTGGCCGCATATAGAGTGACCAAGACTGTATGCTTCTTCATTTCGTGTGCAGCGTCCAAGTATCGATTGGCGCAGAAGGAATGACTTTCAAAATCAAAAGTTAGACGGATGTTAATTATCACATTCCACCCGAACTCGCCACCACCACCACCGACAACCAACAACGGCCGTCCGCCAGCAACTTTCATGTTTGTGGATTTTATTGGCGCGCTTTGATATTGGCAACTAAATTGTATGTAGGTACAATGGATAAATGGATCCGTTGACATTTAAATTCAATTTTGCGTCGTTTTTGTTTTTATTTTTTTGGTACTCGCGCCAGACACCACTTCCATGTTGATTAAGTCGCGCAGATTTTTTTTTGTTTTTACTGGCGATGTTGGCGTCGGAGGACCACGTCGCTTGGTGGTATTTAAGCGAAAGTTGATTTAGGCTAGAATGTGAGCAATAAACAGAAGAAAGACGCTTTTCTCTCCAAATCGATAGTTTTTTGTAAACGATACGTGTAATTACAAAAGTACATGTGGAATGGTACTTACTAGACATGGGGAGTTAATTTCTGTCTTGGCCACGGGGAGTGGATGCGGGGGATGCTCGGCTCGAGCTCGATTGGAAAGCGAGAGATGTAACTGCATGTTCTTAATTGTAGGTTTTCTTTAAGACGGACTTTGAGATGCAATTGCAATTACAATCGGAATTGATGCCTTTAAGTTGTGCGGACAAGATTGCAGATGGAGCTTTCTTCTTCTTAAAATTATAGCTACTTGCGGAGTGATTAAAAAAACAGATACGCGTGTTGAGAAAAGTTGTTTGGGAGTTTATGATGGGTTTTTGTCGATTCCGAAGAATGTTGAAAGGTGCACTAGACAATTGGTTGCTGGCAGTCTCTATGCTAACAAGGACACGGTTGAGAAAATCTTAGTGTACACCGGATTCGGCTGCACGAAGCACGTCGCTAATCACCAACAAAAAAGTAAACAAAATGCACCCTTGTCAAACATCACTTTCAAAGTCTTTTGTCAGGCTTTCTCTTAACAAAACATTAACGTTCCTAAAAAAATTTTACCCACTTTGTAAATTTACTAAAATTTACTTTTTCACTCGCATAATTAAGTTATGCATGCGCATTTTGTTAACCTATAAATAATTGATGCCCCGTATGGTTGAACTCCCACTTCTTTTACAACAACTGTATAGCTGCAAACAATTCATGGCTGCCCCCTCATTACAAATTGGTAGACTGCAATAGTTTTCTCGTCGTACGAGAGGCGTCTAGTCTTGAAAAATGTTCGCAGCAACCTGGGAGCAGTTATTTATGCGCATTTTACATAATTGTTATTACAACTTGTGTTGCCCCGTTCATCTTTCTGGAGCCTTTTTGTTTTTCAAACGTACAATCCTCGTATATGTTTCTTTTGTTAGGAATTTTTCGTTATTTTTTAAGGCTTGTCACAAGGCTGCAGCTCTGACGTCCAAGAGTATATTATAATACCCTTGTTTTCAGGATTTATGGGTTTTATGACTGCGCGATATAGCCTTCAAATATCTACTTAAATAAAAAAATAAATGTTGCAACAGTCAAATATGTGGTTTTTGACGGTCATTCGGCCTTTCATTAGTCCCAAAAATCAAAATGCACACTGGAAGAAGGTTTCGTTTGCCGGCGAGTTCATCCGAGAATCCCAGGTGATATGTAATTCGTCGGGGGTAGAAATGGCTCCCTTCCATCCGCCCCAAGAGTTGAAAACTCGCACAAAACGAATGGCTGTAGGAAGCTGGGCCTAGGGTCCCAATACGGGTCTGCTGCCCCATCTATTTTTATTCAATTTTTTTTTTTATTTAAGTCAGCTATAAAAAAAAGATTTAGGGAAAATGGGTCTAAGAATTAAATACAGGTATTTTGCACAGGTTTTCAACCATTGGTTTTTGTTTATGAAAGTATGAAGTATGAAAGCCTGAATTAAGTACCATTTTCAGGACAGTTGTCCACTTGCAGTTTGTCAGCACAAACTTAAGGTACAGTTTGTGTTCTACCGTTGTTTTAAACCACATACACCTGACACAGTAGCCCAATACTATATTAACTCAAAAGAAAGTCTAAAATAAAATAACAAGGTTGCTTTAAGCCTCTTGTAGTAACATCACATCACAGAGTCTCCTGAGTTTCCTTGAAACATTGCTTCATCACTGCGAGTTTGGCTCGTAGATTGGCTTTTAATTAAAGTCCAGGTTACTCGGAAACACTGCATCGCTGATTAATACATAATTATGTCACTTTATTTTGGTCGCGGGTCATTTTTCCTCTCTTCAACGCCAGGTCTATTCTTCCTTCTTCTCACACGTTAAATAATTCCTAGAAGTGGATTTTTTATATTTTATTTTCGGCACGCATCTTGGACAATAGGCTTTTCTAATGAAGTATGAGTTATTTTGTCCTGTCTTTTCCTATTACTTTGTTCTCCATTTAAATTTCTTGATATAAATCCGTTTACTTTTTGCCTCGCTTAGATTACGTTTCAATCCAATTAAAAAAATTGCTCTCTCTCTTTGCTCATCCCTTAATCTCCTAATTTCTAAATTTTTCAGACGATTATTGGCGAAAATAGCTTTTGACATAGTCTCATAACAAAATTTGCCGATAATTGTCAAACATTCATACAGAAAATAGCTCTTCTGAAAATGATTCCAGCTTTAAGCTATTGTTTAATATATTTAAAACTTTGACCCAAGGAATACATCTTCAGTCAGAAAACTGATCCGAGTTGACGAGCAGGCGGTACTCTTGTTACAAATTTATAGAAAAAGAAAGTTGAAAAGTCTTAGGTCGGTCGCACATTGTATACCAATTTGCATCGTACGTAAAAGTGGGAAGACTGGACTTACGAATTGAAGGCACTTACATGAATACTATTTTCCACGTCAAGTAGGCAGTACCCCATTTTAAATGTTTCAATAGATGAAATTTATATTCGTGACAACTTTCTCGAGCCAACCATTTAATCTGTCAAACTTTAAAAATTGAGCGAAATTGTCTCAGTAAGCTGAAAATATACTAAAAAATACGTGGCAGTGATGCCAGACTTTTCAGACTGAATTGCCCACGACAATTATCTGAAATACCCAAAAAATTACCTCTTTGCCCATGCCGACGTTAAAAAACAACAAAATAAACTTCTTTTTTTCTTCTCAGAGATAAAAAAATGCTCTTTTTCGCCCTTTTAGCTTATTTTGACAGGCAGAATGCCAACGAAATGGATAATTACCCACGATCTGGCATCACTGGTGGATAGACTTGGAGCTACTTTGAGCCACTTAGATATTTGACATCTAATCCATATCATACATAAATACATAACTTACCTTTTTGCAACATTTGAAATGTTCTGCGAGAACATTCAACCAACGCCAAAAATTTCTTTGTTCGCACAGATTTTTTGTGCGCAATTGATTTTTAAGACAGATTTTGAATTTGTTTCTTGTCAACTTTGTGCATATGACATATTTATCAGTTATGCAAATTCTCGGAGTTGTTTCGAGCCAAGAGGGAACTGCTCGTTAGTCGTTACTCGTTACTCGTTATTTTTATAATTTTCCCTTTTTCTGTCATTTTTAAGGAGAACGTGTATGGACTTTGTGCGCTTGCAATCGATTTACGTCGATTGCGTTCAATTTAAACCGCGTACTCGAATGAACCTACTACCAACACGGATGCCAAAACTGCAAGTACGTATGACTAACTCGCTCCCATAGCACTTGGAAGGTCGGTGTGGTTCGTGCGCCTTCGTAAGTGTTCGCAAGAGTAAAATTTGTACGAAAACGCGTCCTAAAGCTCCACACTGTG
Source organism: Cheilosia vulpina (assembly GCA_916610125.1). NCBI lineage: Eukaryota > Metazoa > Arthropoda > Insecta > Diptera > Syrphidae > Cheilosia > Cheilosia vulpina. The sequence goes on from OU744278.1 coordinate 52,545,946, forward strand.
AAACTAATTGCTGTAATTTTGTTAGTTCGGCGACAAGCTGACTTGAGCTCGACACTCTAATTGGGGTAATAATGAAGCGCAGCATAGGAACGAGCAGTCTTAATCCTTTTTCAAAAAGCATGTTAATAGATTTGGGGACTTATTAGATACTGTACGTGAAATTTGTGTTCGACTGGTGTTTGTTAAGTTGTGAGTCTTCTGAGACTACAACTTTTAAATGCATTCGAAGCATGAACTTATTGGCAGGAATATGAATAGGATGTCGTTTGTGTCATAAGTGGGAGTGCGTGAAACTGCAATGATCACAACGGTAAGAAAAAGAAAACTGATTACAAATTTTATTGTGCGTTTCCCATCTGCACTCGACTAACTGATTACTGTAGTGTGTTTCAAGCTGAGATCTATGCGGTTAAGAAAGCAGCACAGACTATCTTATCGATGGGACTACCAGCAATGGAAATAACCATCTGTGTGGACAGTCAAGCGGCACTTAAAGCTATCGGCTCTAACCTTGTTAATGCGAAATGTGTTTCAGATTGCCTCTTGGCGCTCAGGGCTATACGTCATCACGCAGTTCTACTCTGCTGGGTTCCGGGACACGTTGGGGTGGAAGGGAACAAAAAGCGGACGAATTGGCCAGATACGGCTCTGATATGAACCCTCAACTAGCGGACGGAGAGGTGTTACCGCCTTTCAACGCTGCTTATACTTTTATTGAAGGCGTCACCACACAACTGGCTAAGGAACAATGGAGCAACACCATCGGTTGCGTCTTAAACCGAAGTCTGTGGCCTGTGATGGACACCAAAAGATCAAAGTTCCTAGTCTGCTTTAATGGAAGTCAGATCCGGATGCTCGTCGGGGTTTTAACCGGACACTGCACCATATGAAACATGGCTAAAAGGCTAGGACTTTTTGCAAATGACTTCTGCAGAAGCTGCAGAGACGAAGAGGAAATAGAGTCGGTGGAACATCTTCTATGCCACTGCCCAGCTTTACAGGAACGCCGCTCATCCTGTATGGGAGCAAGGTTCTTCGAAAGTTTGGAAGACTTGGCGGTGGTATCTCTATCAGACATAAAACTATTCCTAAACAGATCAAAGTGGTTTTGTTAGCCACATGTCCCTACATGTACAAACAGGGTACTCACAATGGGCCTTCACGGCTTCCGGGTGAAATTTGCATCGGCTGCAAAACTGCCCTCCCAACCTAACCTAACCTAACCTTCCCATCTGCACGGATTCGTAATTGCATCGTGTATGGGAAACTTCAGTAATCTCTTAATTCAACATAATTGTCGCTGCCCTTTTTTATATGCATAACTTCAGTGGCACATAATTCATACATCATTTCTGTCAGACAATTTTCGTCTTTATTTTAATTCGCAGTCTTGTTTTATGGTCTGGTGAGTAACCCTTTGTCGATGGGCCCACAGCCAGGATCACTGAACCGTTGCGGTTTTGTTTGCCATGCATGCACACTAAAAAATAACCATACGTGACATATCTGCGTTGAAAATGAAAATCTGCAGACATTGGCCCTTTCAAGAGTTGATCAAAATTCTAGACACACTTTCCTCCTACAAGCTACAACCTCTACACATCTGTATAATTGTCAGTTACAAACGTTTGCCTCTGTATTCTACACATGTTCCCAATTTGTTTGGGAACAAATTGAAACTTGAATACACGTGCTGGAAATGTTCCAGATAGGACTGGAGTCCGATGGAGGGCGTGCTTATGTTGTAAAATTTATGAAGATTCCATAAATGTCGTGAGGTGTCTGGCTGTCATTTCTTTCTTCTGTTGACGAGCGACCGAGAAAATTGTGAACGCATTATTCAACCAGATTTATGCGTTTCGGCTCAAAAAACGATTGTCCTTTGTCAAGTTTATGGTCAGAGATTATGACACTTTATAGATCAAAGTTTTAGTGTTTCCATTCACACTTAAAGCCAACCGACTTTTTTCAGAACGATCAGAGCTTGCCATGCGAAAAATGCTCTCCATCGCTGAAATATTTTTCAAATTTAAATAAATTTTAAGAACCTGGAACATTGTGGATTTTATTTTTAAACGTGAAAGGCGAAACGTGTGAAAAATCTCAACGAAATAAATTAACTGCAGAAGCATTGTTCAATTAATTAGAAGCTTTTAAAGCGTTCAACTCCAAGCTAATCAGTTTTTTCTCTATTCATTGAGAGGTAATGGGAAAAAGTTTTATTCTATCGTGCCTTCCCTAACCTTGCAGCGTGTAATTTTGCTCAATTTTAGTGCTGCCAAGAACCGCAAAGGGTTATTTCAAAGTGCAAATGCAGCGTACCTATACGAGGGGCGATTACTCATGAATCATGATTTCTAAAGTCAGCTCCGGAAATCATATATAACATTTGCATAAAGATGTGATTAAGTTGCAAGCATTGGAGTGCGAAAAAAACAAAAAAAAAAAAAACTAATGGAGGAAACAGTGTGGCGTCTGGTGTAAGCTTACTTATTACAGGAGGTAAGCGAAAATGCATACGTGATGTGAATTTGTATTGAGGTTTAGAGGATATTTTTGTCGCATGACGTATGTCAAGGGAAGGTGTAACGATTGACCACATTCTTGGTTGACTCTTAAAGCTAATACGTGTAAACTTTGTAATTGTTTTTCGTATCGGTTGTCGATCATCAAGTTGTTGTGCTTTTAATAAGTTGTTCTATTTGGTACGGTTAGACGCTTTAAGTTTTTGAAGTAGCTATTCCCACGTCGTTCGGGACACGGCTTCGGGGCAAGGCTACGTATTTGACGTAACGTAATAATTAAAAATAGTATTTTAAGAAATGAGTTGGGTCTTAAAACGTACAGGCTCGTGCCCGAAAATGAAATACTGGAGTATAGATCCCTTTAAGCGAGCGAAGCGAGCCACATTACCCCTATTTGCCGCATTTAACCGAAACCATGCCCCAAAGCAGTGTCCCTAACGACGTGCGAATAGCTTCAGCCTTAAGTTTTTGTTACTGTCGCTAGTGGTTTTCGAAAGTTGGAACTTTTCAAAACATTAGGCCCTAACGAGGTATCCGTCGTAGGGATTGTGTTGTATTTTAGTTTTTTTTTTTAACTTCAAGTTTAAAGGGATCATTTTGGTGTGTCACTAATTTTGCAACAGATTTAACTCCGTTTTCCTCTTGAGGCTTAAATTCTGTTTTGTTGGACCTGAAACCCCTTAAAGCAGTAGGCACCCAATCGTGATTGCGTACTAAACATGCCAAAAGGTACTGAAGAACTGTTGATTAGACTGAATTCATTTTTTTTTGTAGTCCGATTCTGCAAGGCGAAAACGTTGAAACGTCGTCGTGCGGACGAACGGTTTGCTCTAAGTTGGAGAAGTAGATCATTCGTAAATTTGAACGTTTCGTCTTACAGAATGCTTACGCTTTTGCGACAAGACATTTCAGCAGAGGTACTTTTTAAATTTTTGGTAATTTTTTCGACCAAGACAGACCAAGTCATATTTCAATAACCCGATGTTTGCCTTAACGAGTCCATATTCAAAAGACTGCTACGCGATGTTTGCATTTGGTCTTTGCAGTTTTTGGCCGATCCATCTTCACATCTGCTGTATAACATCGTTTTCCGATAGCTTATGACCTGGGGGCAGATTCTGTGTAACAATAATTGTCGGGTCGACACCGTTTTTGAAACTTTGATTTGAACTTATATTCCGCCCGAATTTGTTTCACAATCATCAGCTTTCATTTCATTTATGGAAAATGAAATGCATTTAGTTAGTTGCTACTTTTGGAGGTCTATCGTTTCGACGATAATCGTCTGAAAAATTACGGAATAAGTGCCCTGCCTGCCATAGTGCAACAAGCATAGTTTTTGGTTCGACATGGTTTGCTTGGAGAGTTAACGTCAAATCGGTAAAGACTTCCACGTTGCAAACGTTTCAATTTATCCTTAGACCATCCAAATCTTTAGTCATTTGCAGTGAAACACCGCACACTTTCGAGATTTTCAGATGCAATCCCCTGAAGAAGTTCAAAAAACCTTTTCGGAATGTACGAATGTTATCAAACGTGACAGTTGCGGTCGATGTTCTCTCATTTTGTTTATGAATGAAAAACTTTAATTCTGCTTTTGGACTTGTTTATTTTTTTCATTAAGTCGCATAAATAATGTCGAATAAGTGGCCACCGTCAGAATTGATGAACTTTCGGGCCCGATTTATGACATTTTCCATTCCTCTTGCCCAAGTTTCCGGCTATAGGTCCTCAAACGAATGTATTTGTTTTCAGGTTTGTTGACATAGACTTGCGACTTTGAAAAACCCCACAAAAATAAGTCTGGAACCCTTAAATCAGGCGATCTTGTTGGTCTATGCAAATCGCAAAATAAAAGAGATTGGCCGACCCGGAAATGCAATCCTCAATATTTCGACTGGCTCGTTATGCGCCATTGTGTCATCCTATTGATTACAAACACATGCTATCGAGTGCCAATTCATCTTGAGGAAGGAGAAAGTCGTTGAGCATGGCTCTGTAGCGTCTGATCGATACTCCGGGATCCTTTGGCCACAGCTGCAATATTCTCAGTAGAACGCGTGTTGTCCCGTGATCCGTGAACGAGCAGTACCTACGCAACGCATTTTTTTGTTGTTGTTGTTGTGTAAAATAGATCTCGGCGCAGTGGCTTAGTGGTTAGTGTGTTGGACTACTAAGCGAGGGGTCCCAGGTTCGAATGCCGACAAAACCCAAAATTCCATCTTAAGCTTTTTTCACTGCGCCACCTTTTGCGAACGTCTGGCAAACATCCGAGAGTATAACTGTCATGAAAGAGCTTCTCAATTGGCCGTTTGGACTCGGCATAAAATTGTAGATCCCTTCCATTCGTCCCAAAAATAAAAACTCACACATGACGAATGGTTGTGAGAAGCTAGGCCTAGGACCTGTTGCGCCAACGATTTATTTTTATTTTTAAAATCGCTCTCGTCTTTCTCTTTTTCGACTACATTATAAAATTGGAGGATGCTCCTCCCCTAACACAGGACAAGTAAGCCGAGTAATCATTTTTTCGAAGGGGAACAGTATATGAGCTATCAGTTCTTGTTCGGTGCCATAAAGCTAAACTGAGGGGGAAAAGAGTTCTTTAAAATGTCCTTCGACTCAAAGCAACTATTTTCTTAAACCGAATCAGAGGCGGTTACCTATTGGATAATTCTTCACGCCATTTCCACAAGGCTCCTCTGTCATCACCGTAAACGATGCACTGACGTTTGTTTGCAGAAAGCATATACTTAGTCTTATCCTCGTTTACTTAAAGCCTTGTACTGTCCTAAACCATTCTACTCAAACAAATGCTGAAAGATATTCTCCAACATGGCAACCTGCTTGGGAATAAAATTTTCCCTAGAACAGTCTTGCAGCTGCTTTCACCCTTTTTGAGTAATTCCCTATCAAAACAATGAAAAAAGACTCCTTTCTTTGACAAGACTTACTTACTTGGGTGGCACTACGGTCTGGGGTGGACCTGGGCTTAAAACAATGCAAACTGCTTAAATTCCCATTAGAAGCCAGTTTATCGTCGGAGATAAGTCCGATAGCAACTCGCAGGGAACACTCTTCATATAGCCACGTTTGTTAAATAACACAGTTTACACAGTTATACACCCTTTCGTCACATGACTTAACTGCTAAAAATAATAAAAACTCTCTACGAAGCTTTGTTTTCATTTCTGTGTTGCTCCCAGCACATTATCGAAGTTGCCACTCTCATTTATCGGTAATTTATTAAATCGAATATCTCGGCCCCGAGCTATCACTGCAAACATCTTACATAACCTGCACCGCACGTAGCGGTGAACCAGTCGGTCGGCGTCGCTTTTGTGTGTGTGCTGCCAGCCTATTATCACCAATAAGATAATTAGAGTACAAACAAAAAATACAGACAACTATTCGCAATCGTCATCCGATAGATCTACAAATGGAGCGATTGACTGTGAGTTGTAATTAAAAGTTGGCTTTCCCGCCTTCCGTGCCAACCCAAAATTCATTAATAACAACGGCTTACGGCTTGGGTGATGTACACAAATGTAAATCTCGCTGATTGGCCGATGATAAATGTTTGTTCGTTTCGTACAAGAACAATGTACAAAGAACTAGCTGCCAAAGTGTTGCCTTTGATTTGGGTCAGGAACAACGGTTGCCCAAAGGGTCTATCGGATCACCGTTATCGTGTGCATACACGTCAAACAAGTCGCGGTTGTGCATGCGTGCAGTGGGATTTGTTTTGGGAGAGATGCTGCCACTCCCCAAACAGTTGCCCCATTACCACTCGTATCGGTGACAACAACGCAACAAATTTGGGGCCCATTTGTGCGTGAATTAGCTGCCTCTGTGCACCTAGATGTAGGTATATTTAGACAAATAGAAGGCGGTGGTAATTTTCTCAAATCAGACCTAATCACGACTAATTGTGCGTGTGAATTGCTGCCGCATTACGTTTGTTTTTGGTAAGCGCTTTGTACGAACAGAATACTTTGGGAACACTGAACCAACACAGCAACAAATTAACACTGCTTATCGTGTGTATCGCTGAAGTCGTGTGTTCCTCGGCTGTGTGTCTATCTGAAAAGCGATTTATCTATTCCGATATTTTCGAGTTAAGTAAGACAGAAAACAAGAATATTGAATTACCACGCGAGATAGAGACTATCATGGCCCAATGCTTGGTCTACAAAGAGATTGGTTTTGCAATAATGTTCCCAGTTCGCTATGTACCTAGAACCGCGACTGACAGTAGTAGTTATGTGTGGTGACTCGCGAACGGTAGCCGAAGTGAGTCACTGCACAAGCAAATGCACTCAATCCATTTAAAAGGGGAGGCGAACGAAACGAAACTGTGCTGTAAGTGCAGTTCTTTTTTTTGTCTGATGGCCAAAGAAAGTGACAACGAGCTAAGTATTTTTTGACAGACTTATGAGGTGCATGCGCGCTATTACACAATTTTGGTGCGGGTAGAGGTAACTTGTGGCAGATGGATTGTTAGATACGAGGTTTGATTTATTCGTTTATATATGGCGCTTGGTTTATATACGTTTTTCAAGGCAAGGTGAAGCGAATGCTGAATCGACGTTTCGCGTGACCAATGAACGTTTGTATTTCAATTGGAACTTGTATGCCAGCGCAATTTGCATCTCTTAATTTTAATAGACATTCTAACTTTTGTAAGTGCTATTTGAGTGGTTGCGATACCGATTTCTTGGTTATGTCACGGGAAACTAATCAATCGCCTCGGTTCACTGGAGTTTTGAGAAAAATCCAAGTCACCTTTTCGACCGTCACTGCGGTGTCATTTCGCAGTACTTGGTTTTCCCAACAATTCGGGTGAAAATTATTAAGCTAAGTTTAGCCCAAGCTATAAGTCCTTTGCGCACATTCGTGTACGATATTGTTAATTCTGTGCGCATCACTTTTGTTCGCACATTGTAAAGTGCCATTCCCATATTGGAAAACATTTAGCTTTCATTTTTTCTATTACCAAAGGCAAATGGTAAATAAGTCCTTTGCGCACATTTGTGTGTGATATTGCTAATTCTGTGCGCATAATTTGTTTGTAAAGGACCATTCCCATATTGGAAAACATATAGCTTCCATTGATTCTATTACCGAAGGCAGATGGTAATAAGTCCTTTGCGCACATTCGTGTGCGATATTATAAATTCTGTGCGCATTAATAATTTCTTGTCGCACTTTGTAAAAGACCATTCCCATATTAGAATACATTTAGCTTTAATTTTGTTCTATTACCGCAGGCACATGGTAAATAAGTCCTTTGCGCACATTTGTGTGTGATGTTGCTAATTCTGTGCGCATCACTTTTTTTTGTAAATGACCATTCCCATATTAAAAAACATTACTAATTTCTTGTCGCACTTTGTAAAAGACCATTCCCATATTAGAAAACATTTAGCTTTAATTTTGTTCTATTACCGCAGGCACATGGTAAATAAGTCCTTTGCGCACATTTGTGTGTGATATTGCTAATTCTGTGCGCATCACTTTTTTTTTTGTAAATGACCATTTTAGACCATATTAGAAAACATTTAGCTTTCATTGTTTCTACTACCACAGGCAGATGGTGATAAATAAATTTGAGGAAAGTGCTACATGAAGTCCCAGTGCATCAGCAGTTGGGTGAAAGTATTGCAACTGTGCTGGGACAGTGTGCGCAAAAACAAAAACCTCTCAATTTTCTGTCTTTCTCAGGAACATTGCCACAAGAGTGTAACCGGCCCACTATAGCCAAGTTTGTTTGGCCGGAAATTGATCATCCGTTCGTAGCGCACACTAATGTGCGCTTAATCACTTTCAACCGTGTTTTTTTTTCGAATTTAAACTTTAATCCTATATAAGACATTCACGAATAACTATTTCAAATCTCTGTCCGACTATTAACCGCTTTTAACAACCAACGCAACGTTGCTCACATTTGCATAACCAATTTGTTGAGCTCAAATAAACCGCTGCACTTGTAGTAAATTTCTATACAAACACTTACGATAAACATTCCCTTAATCCTCCCTGTTCAATAAACTCGACTTAGATTGGGTAGGCCCATCTGCAAATATCCACGGTTCATAAACAACACTTCTATCTCTATATTTATGCTGCCCCCTTGTGGCTTTGCCAATTGAACGCTCCAATGTCGTATCTTTCATTCGTCGTAATGGTCACCGTGAACACCTCGCACGATGTAAGATAACTGGCCAAACATAAAATTCGCTCCGTGACAAATATATTTAACAGCATTACGATGTCGCCTGTTGCTTTTGCAATGGTCTCAGAGTTTCCGTTTTCAATTAGGAAACAAAGAAACGAATTTTTTTGGCGCCAACTACTACACCACATCCGGAAGCTAATAATGGCTAATGCCCGCCAAAAAAAAGCGACTCGTTTCTCTTTCTCTCTCTCTCACTCGGGAACTGAACAAAATGTGTCATAAGCTGTAAAGAAGCTTATTTCCATAAAATATCATTGATGTGGGGGGCACACTCCTACATCGAAAGAGTCTTGTCTCGAGTTCATCTGAAGCGGCAGTTGGGGCGCGAACCACAAACCAATCTCTGGACATTTGGAAAGTGTAAGTGCACATTTTCATTTTCACAACACAATGCGGCCCTTGTATGTCCGTCCACACGATTAGAGTGGCAAAGGGCATCAGCCTAAGGCGCTACACCAGGAAGCCACATGATTTATGCAAAAAAATAAAACCTACGCCAGTTGTTTTGGCTGTCATAAAATCATTCGAAGCATCTTAATAGGGACAGATAAATCTATTTATTTATGCGGTGGAAAGTTTAAATTGGATCGGTATTTAAGATACTTCCATACCGGGGCGTAGAGATTGTGCAGAGTGATTGGTCAATCGGCAGCGAGACGCACATAAATATTTCATTGACTATAAAAATCTATAAAATCACCGATACAAGCTGACGGCTGTAGAGATGATTGAAAATCAAAGCAGCTCTGTGATAAATAATTAAATTTATTGTCCGATTAGTGGATGCTGTGTGCTTGCCATTCAGCGAAGCAATTATCGGGTAGTTGTTTAAGGAGCAATAATATAAAGCAGTTACTTACGGCCGAGTATCAACCTGACGCGAGAGGAAATCGAATAAAGTACTCGAATGTGTGTGTTGACAATATATATATTGAACCTGCTGGAAGCTGATCTCATCATTAACTTGTATAGAAGACCAAATACGGTTGCAATTAAACAATCAGCCGGTAGATGTATATTGGCGAATAACATCTCTCGGCTTCCATTTTGGGAAGAGATGAGTGCACAATTGGTGCAGAAGATACATGTATAAAAAGATGTATGTGTCTGGGTCTTTTATTGATGATGATATAATGGCAACTTGTCCGCACATTGTTTGCGGTAGGTTGATACTTTGTAATTGTTTTATTGATATTGTCAAATTCCTGGACATTGTTCGCAACATCGCAATATAAAAGTCGACCTGACAAGTTTAAATATTGGTCCTAATTTTCCATATAAACAACTACGTTTCCGTAATAAGTTCAACTGCATCAACCGATTCAATTCTGTGAGTCATTTCGGCATATTTGTGTTATAGATTCAGTTCATGTCAAAACTCATTTTAAATTGAATCGATTTTGTACTAAGACCTCTTTTTATTGTAATATTTACCTGAATCCATCCAAATACTAACATTGTTAGCTGACGCACTCTTTTAAGCCTTAAACGCACACGACTGTGCGGTATGAAATGCACCACAATTTGTCTCAAGTTCGACATATTTTTGAAGAACTCTTGCGCACACCAAATAAGGAAGAGATCTTTTAAACGCACACGTATGTAAGAAACTTCGTGCGATGTACACACAAGATGTGCGGAATCAGAAATATGCATTTAAAAGTTCGAAAATTCGTGGCTCTATTTAGTTTAATGGAAATGCAAGGAATGTACAAGTGTGCGCACGGTACTAGTTCACAAAAATCCGTGTGTGCGCCATCCATAAATGAATCAACTAGAATTGAAGATCCCTTTTAGGGGTCTGAAACGTTTAGAGAACTAAAATAAATATTGGAGTATTCCAACAAAAAACTTAAGGAGGTATTAATTTTTATTTTTTGGGCGTTGAGCATAGAACCGCGTTCATTCCTCTAAAGGCTGTAGCGAAAGACAACCTCAGGAGGTATGCACTTTTATTTTTTGGGGGTTGAACCTAGGACCGCGTTCATTCCTTTAAAGGCTGCATCGAGAGAAAGCTTCAGTAGATATTAATTTGTATTTTTTGGGCGTTGAACCGCGAACCGCATTCGTCCTTCTAAAGGCTCTTATGATTGGCTGATAATTCAGAAAAATGTTTTGTTTGCAAACTTGCTCAACCTGCCACCTGTTAAACATTTGCACCTACCCCATCGATGTGAATTTTGGTGGTTCAACCGAGTTTGTTTCGAAACGATTTTCCAGTCCAATTTTGCAATTTTGGACCCCCACATCTCGGATCTAGCCCGCAACCATGTAGTAAACTTGGCAGACGCTTAGGTCAACAGGAAACATTTAAACTTCCTTTTAACTAACCTCCTTGACCTATACGGCTGTACTTGCTATTGCCAAAGTTCTTCCTTCTCCACTATTCCTTTTTCGAGCCGCATCCTTTGGCAACAGTGAATACCTGCATCACGTTAACTTTCGCGTTTCTCTGTTCGAAAATATTTGCATACCTACGTATATTTTGCAAACTGGTCTAAGTCATCTTGGATGCAAATCGCGCACCGCCATCGTCGCCTCTTCTCGCACAACTCTTGACAAACAAAACTTGCTGTGTACCTACACTCAGCATAGCAACCTACCGCAACTACCGACTAACTCTGGCCAAACAATGGCCAATTGTTGTGTCAATTCAATTATGTATATTTGCAATTTTCCAAATGTCAGACAAGTGTAACTCCTCGGAATGTGGTCTATCTAACCCACCACCGCCGCCGCCGCCGACAAAAATGCGCTCAAAAGGTGATCACAATTTGCATAGAACGCCGCCGGCCAACTCGCGCACACAGGATAACTTTCGCTTTTGCAAATTGCCCACGCCAGCTATGCAAGCTATTCGTACTCTAGATTCCTGCACTCGCGCCTTTGCCAAAACTATTTTCGCGAAACTCCCAGCCGCGGTGTTGTCGTGCTATATGTGACACTGACATCGACTTGCACGTTGCACTCTGCGTCGTTAATTAGAATTCACTAAATGTTTCGTATTCTCTTTTGCTTTCAGATAAATGCCGTCCGACATGCCACAGAAGAGCTAATCACAAAATCGAGACTACACCTTACGACACGATGAAGACGCCAACCACAACAACCACAACCGGAGATGAGTCATTTTGCAGCGGCAATGCAAATGTAACTTCAATTTCTACGTCCGATTTTAATACAACAACAACTACAATGGACACAACACCCCAAACCCCCAGTAACAGTGGTCTTCATCAGAGCAGCGGCTTGATGGAAACACGACCAAGTGGTGGTGCCAACAGCTCCAACAGTGGTGGCTCCTTTATAAAAGCTTCACTGTCGATGACATCGCTGCCGCCACCCAACGAACAGCTAGATGGCCGCGAAGTAATTAAGGCCAAGCTAAGGGTTGAGAGACCGTACAACAGTCTTAAGGTAACAGATCCACCAAACGGCATACCAAATCGCAATTGGCTTAAGTTTCTTGAGGCTTATTTCTCGCTTAGCTAGGTACCCATGTCTAGGTGCGATGTTCGTTTTGTATCTCTTATCCGCCTGATTTCATTAAGATGCGGAAAACGCAACTGAGGGGCATAACCTTTCCGAGTTAAGTATGTAGGCGCATACGTATATGACAACAGCGATGATACCCAGCCGTCAGATGCGGAAGTTATTCCCCGCCAAATGGTGATCAAGTAATTAGATTAGATTATTGCGAAAACAACAAAAATTTAAATGGTTTTTGGTCTCGACTTATGTACTTGCATGTTGTCGACCGCCTGCGGCAAGATTTGATTGATGTTTTCCAAAGGCAAATATCGTAAACACTTTTGAAAGGGAAAGTGCCCACAGATGCCCATCAAAGATTTAATGGTTAAACGTCCCGTGCCCAAATGCGGCCTTTACTCTCAGATTAGTTATTGGCATTAGGTTTCAATATTGAAAACAGTCAGCTTAAGGTATAGTTGTCAGATGTATCCTACCGACGCGCGCTGAGAGAGAGAAATCAAATCCAGTGGCCTGTGATATATCTGTAAAACTGCTATAAAAACTCAGTTTCAGTTGAGGTTAGTGGTTGGGGGATTATCTGTGTTCATATGCAGTCAATTTTAAAATTTAATTACACTTTCCTTGTGCAATTTGACGGATGCGTTGATTTGGAAAGACCGCCACTAGTTCCCAATTCGAACTGCCATTAAGAATAAATCTCTCGAAACTACTCAGCGACCGTGAAAGTACTTCCGCACTTTTGCTGTTTCGAAAAGCAAATTTTGATTCAGATTGCAATGCAACTGAAACAGTTGTCAACCTCAAAACAGGTTACAAATCACTAGTACGACTAGTGTCTGCCTCATCTATCTCTAACTATTAAAAAGTTCACAAAACAATTGTAGGTGCCGACCCCCACTCGAGTGTTAAGTCACCACACTTAACCACCGTGCATCTCTGTCTCGTTCTCAATAAAACCAGCCAATTGCCGCTCAACTAAATCAATTCATCACACATTTCCGTGCAGAAATGTATTTGTTAACTGAGTAATTCCATTTGTATTTGAATATGTTGTTTGAACAGAAAAAACGAAATAACGAACGTGACACTTGGCGCCACTCTTGGGGCAGTGGCCATAGTCATAGTTCGTGCAGTCTGCACAGCAATGCGACTGGCGGTCTAATCGGCTTGATGTCTGGGAAAGACGATTTCTGGGCAGCGCTTCAAACCAACTATAATTATATTATGGACACAAACCTGTTGGATTCTTGCAAAGAAGCCCGCTGTGAAATCGAAGGCGCTGCAAACGTTAAGGCTAACGAAACCGCAAACAGTTTAAAGGTTTGTACATAAACTGGAAATACTCTTATATTTCTTTTCTATACCATTGCCTACTTTTAGATGTTGGGCACTTCTCGCACTGAAGGTTCTTCGGAAGATCCAAAGGAGTTGCGAAAATGGTTACGTGAAATGGAAAGCAAGCTAGAGACGGCTCCGTCTCTATCGGAGGCAACACAGTTCAGCATTGAAGAGCTACAGAGACGTTTGGATGAACACTCGGTAAGTGAAGTTGTTTGTTATTTATTGAAATCAATGAAAAATGCCCAGTTGTAAATAAATCTCTCTGTGTGGCACTGTTGCGATATGAAGCACAAAAATGAAGGTCATTATGATTTTGATTGGCTTTTGATTTTATGCGATGTCCTCTGGGTATAGGTGCGGGGATCGTTGGTTTTATAGTTAAATTTGATCACATTCTTCCTTCGGACAGTTAAATATCTTAATTAGTTGGTATTTATTGATTTTCATTTAACGAGCATGCAATTTATGTGGTTCATGGCGGGAAAACGGACATAACGCCGAAAGTAATCGTGATAGGAATGCATTTAGGAAGTTAAATTTCAAACGACTGTTATCTGTTTGCTCAAGGAGAGAGCCGGGACTTTAATCAAGGTTGGGTTATGCTATTTAAAATATATAAAACAAAAGGAAACGGACCTTTCTTAGGCAACGAATAGGTTTGAGTATAAATACCCACCGGCACCTTACTTTGCGAGGGTCCAATGTTCGTCATTCTCAGACATGTAATTTACCACAATATATATCGGGATTACCCAAATTGGGCTCGGTCTCGTATCGTGGTCAGTGATGGAAGTTCACTTTTGTTTTAAGACAGTTTGGGACGGTTTTATGTCCGCGTGGAAAGGGATATTCTCTATAATAGTCATGTTTTTGTCAGGTTGCAATAAGCATGTTCTTTTTGCCGTAATTTATTTAACATTAGGGTGTCTCGCACGCTGCGAACTGTTAACTAGTGTTCTTAGCTTGCCTTATAATTGTTCATCAAGCAGTCGTGACTGTTCTTTAAATGCATTACAAGAACTTTGTAAAGTTTGACAAAAATTCAGTCAATTCCTGTCAGTGATAACTGCTTTTGGGTGTTGATTTTACATCAGATTATCAGATGATTGGACCCCGCCCCTTAGTGCCAGAACATGAAACCTGACGGCCATTTAACTGAAGGAAGCTGAAGAAAGTACCGGCATAACACTGCAGCCAGCTGCTGTGCATATGTGTTACATTGGCTTCCTTCTCCAATAAGTTGCCTATGTCACCTGAGGCACCACGCTCCATAAAGTCCACACATGTGCCATAATTCATAGCAAATTGTGTTGGAATTACGAAAGCGGAATACGGCCAGCGTCATGCGGTGTGACTTATGGAACAATTCAGCTTGAAATTTGAATACAACAACACTTTGTCGGTTTGATTTCCTATACCGCACTATTACAACCGCCACGATCGTACTTTTGTCTCCCAAAAATCCATCTAATCCCTGCAAGTAATTGCACCGCACATCGCCCTAAGTTATGCGCACACAGCAGCCGCACATAATCAAAATTAAAATCCCAATTTTTCGTGTGTTATACTTGGACTGGTCCGGCTGACTGGACGCAGCGCTGCCAGCCAGCCAACCGTTCTATTGTGTCCGGTTGATATTCAACTGATGATTTATCTGCTTTCCGCGTTGTCATCCAGTTTTGGGCTCTCACTGTTGGTCCATTTCGACTGCATAATAAATCTTAAAATTATCTCTCTAGAGAGGAAGACTCAAAAAAAAAATGGAAATTTTCTCCGAAATCATTTTCTGGTTCACTTTCCATGGCGCGCGCATATGTAACAAAAATCTGTCTCCGACGAGAGGTTCCGATCGGCATTTGTTTACTTTGTTTTACGTAATTCCGCAAACTTTTCAGTCAACACGACCCGACGACGGCAAGAAGACGATTTTCTTTCTTGAAAACCACTTAAGAATGCTTACACAGAGATAGGGATCAGTGGCGGTGAGGTTTCACTTTCGTTGCTCTCCGACGAGAGATCAGCATATTATACGCTTCAACATTCTCTGACCGAACGTTTTGGAGCAGATTGTTAAGATTGCCAACTGTCAACGGTAATGTGCTTGTCGAGCATAAAACTTGCAAAAACATTGTAAATTGAAGGCAATAATCTAATTAATCAGAGAATTTAATTAAACTTGGAAATAATTAATTGTAGCAGCTTCTTGCAAGCCAAGGATCAGTAAATCTTTTTTTTTTTTTTTTTGTTGTGCCTTACTCCACCGAGAGAGACGAAGGATTTTGTATCTGTAAAATGAACTACTTTATGGGATAACAAGGCAATCTCTCGCTTTTACTTTTAATTGATTTCTGACCACTTAATCGCGGTCTCTAAAGAGCAGAGTAGAACCAACACCAATGAGCTGATATTTCCATCTTAATAATTAGAGTAGCGAAAGTAACCAGTTCAGTTACGGCTCGAACTGCAGGTGAGGTGGGTCGTAAATTTAACGAGTTTATGGCTTAATTGTAAACTTTTGAGGCAGCGCTATGTGGAAGTCAAAGATCTGCGGAGTCGTCGGAAGGAAGTGATCGGTGAGAATTGCAAATTTTAAAATTTCGACAGTGAGATCACCGAGGGCTACTAGAGAAAGGGGCACAAGTCTGGTTGAAGTTAAAAATAATATTAAAAATTGGGCAGTGTCTCTATGATCATTGAAAATATGGACTAATTGATATAGCGGGGGGAAATTCAAGATAATTGCAGCTTCAAGCCTTAGAACTGCCGGCGTTGTCGAGGGCCGAACGAGGTCACAAAGGAAAGTGATCGCTAAAATCAATTATGATCACCGAAAGATCGCAGATCAATGAAAATGGTGGCGAAATCGAAGTTCTCAAAAACTGAATAGGTCCAAAAAGAATGTTTTTTTTTTTTTGAAATAGCCTTAAAAATAGTAGTGAGGGGAAAAAGATAAGAACGACAATTTGATTTGTAGAAATGTCCTTAAAAACAATGATGTGTCAAGCCTGAATTACATCGAAACAAAAGTTGAAAAAAAAACTCCAAAGAAGTGAAAACCTCAAAACTGAAAGAGTATTACCGCTTTTTTTCGACTTTTTTCAACTTTTTTTTTTCATACTTCAGACAACCAAAAACGAGGAAGGTTGCAAACATTCAACACGATAATAATAAGAACGCAGCATATTTAAAAAAAACACTTGAGTTCCTAAAACCTGATCGTGGGCAATTTTCTAGTGACGTGAACTGACGATTCAAGAAATCCCAGAAGACTTGTAAAGATCAATAACGATCGTCCGAAGATCGCAGATCAGTCAAAGTTTATCCGTATACTGAGGATCAAATACGATCGTTAGCTTTAAAACGACAACCCAGTGGTTTTTGTAAGAACGATCACACATTATTGAATGTCGGTTCCACCAAATCTTTTGAAGTTACAAAAGATCAAGTGCTGATGGAAGCCGTTTGTAAACACCGATCGTCTGACATTTTTTTTTGGCGATCGAGGGTGTACAGACGGTATGTATTCCGAACGTCGACCAAGAGTTCTTGTAATTCCAAACGATATATTGGACAGAGGAACTCTGGTTGAAGCAATGACCGAATGCCAAAGTAGCAATTTAAACGCCGAAATGTTCTAAGCTTTAATCGCAAGGATTTAATGACCGCGCTGCACTTGCAGTTCGATGACGAAAGAAAGTTGTATTTGTTGACACTGCAACCGAGTAAAACTCAAGCAGTAGGCTAACGACGAGATAAACAATTATGTTGCCACTGATGGTTTTAGTGTAAAAATGGGTTAAGCACCTATTATCGTTTGCGAAGCGAACACAAAAGTGTATGCGAATGTTTCCAATCGGTGTTACAATTCGCGAAACTTGAAAAGTGCTTCGCCTTAAATGTCAAACTACTAGCGAATGTAAATCAAACGAATTAAAGTTCGCGAATAAAACAATTCGCTTCGCTTTAAAAGTCAAAAAAAAAAAAAAGGAGAATGATAAAAGTTTGACTATCGCGCGAATATTCGTTTTTGCACAATTTCAAAAACAATATGATTGCGCAAATAGTTAAAAAAACGTAAGTAATTGACAATAATTTCTGCATAAATTTATAACATGAGAAATTTGTTTTAAGTATGAAAAAGACAAATGCCAATCAATTCAAAAAGCTGGTTGAATTGATGGAATGTAACCAGGACCTTGCGAAAGGGTCTTGCAAAATTCGGCTCATCGAAAAGACAAAGTATGGGTATTTGGGAAACATTTGGAGTTGAACTTACTAGTTTGTGACCGCCTTATCGAATAGGCAAATGAATGCAAATGAAAACCGTTTTTTAAAGATCATAGGCAGTCGACACTCTTCTTGGCCTTCAAAGTTTGGTTGATCCAACTGGTACAGTTTTTGGTCCAAATTCGTATAACGTATACCTAGTGATGAAATGCAAAAAGAAAATGAAGATGGCGCGGCAACTCAAGAAGACACGTCAATTCGTAATAAGCAAAATAAAGTACCGAAAGCTGAAATTGAACGTCTTGAATTCCTCAAAACCCAAACGGCAACCCAAGACAAATTACTTGAAGCAACACAGGGAATGGAAAAATGTTTAAATGAAATTGCAAGATTTTCAAGAAAAACTTTTGAAGTTAAGAAAGAGCAGTTGGGAATAATGAAAGCAAAAGAAAAACGGAAGCTACAAGAAAACGCTGGCAAAAATAGACGCCACCCGGAGAATATGGAGATAAAAATTAAGAAAAATTAATTTCAAAGCAGCCAAATACGATATTTGTTAAAAAAAAATAAGAATTGTCTGTTCCTTCAACATTTTATTTAATTTATTAATGGAGGTTATCATTTTGTTAAAAAATGCGAATGTAGCTCAATGAAGATACAAATTTATTAATAATTGTTTTCACTTTGACAATAATTGCAAAAAAAATCTGTTTTTTTTAGTGTCGGCATTGAATTTTAAGCGAATGAGTTTATTCACCAACGGTAATAAAGGGTTTTCCAATGAGAAATGTTATTGTGAAAGACCCGCTATTTCGGTAGGTGTCACTTTTGAAGCTTTTATTCTTTGACATTTGACAAGTAGAAACTACGCCATTACTAAAAATGGAACGATACACGCTTCAACAA
Source organism: Cheilosia vulpina (assembly GCA_916610125.1). Lineage (NCBI taxonomy): Eukaryota > Metazoa > Arthropoda > Insecta > Diptera > Syrphidae > Cheilosia > Cheilosia vulpina. The sequence goes on from OU744278.1 coordinate 52,564,675, forward strand.
CGCATTGAAATTATTAAAATTCATTACAAAAATGGTGAAAATCTTGCAGTCAAAGTTCGCAAAACTAAAGCATTTTTTTCGGACCGCAATACAGAAATTGGTGGAAAAATTGGAGCTGTTGCGACAAGTTAGTGATGTGAAGAATAAAACCCGTGTACGTCACTCAAGAACAACTGAGAATATTGCTGCTGTAGCCCAAAGTGTTGAAGAAAACCCAGGTTTGTCCATTCCTCGTTGTTCTTTGGAATTGGGCATTCCACAAACGTCATTACACCGTATTTTGCATAAAGACTTGGGTTTTAAGGCTTATAAAGTTCAGTAAACACAAGAACTCAAGCCGACCGATCATCAACAGCCCAGCGTCGATTCAAGACCTCAAAGATAAAACTCGTGAGGGTATCGAGGACATAGGGCAGGCACTTTGCGATTTGGTTATGGAAAATTTCATGAAAAGGATATGGTCCTGTATGCGTGCTCGTGGTAGACATTTGGCTGATGTTGTTTTTCATTATTAACGGCATACCTTCCTCTTTATTGTGAAATAAACATCCGATCATTTATCTCAAAAAATATAATTTTTCCTTGAATACCAAAATAACACCTCTTATTGGAAAACCCTTTACAAGACTGCCCAACATTCGCTAAAGAGTTCGCCTCTAGCCGAATTTTCGCTTCGCAAACGGTAATAGGGACCTTAATGTTTATTATTTGGCAAGGTTTTTATACACAATTCTTTAAAATTCGTTATTTAAACATCTTTTTGAACAAAATAATTTAACGCTTACAATTTTTAGGCGCCAGATTTGAATTCGGTTCCAACCGAGGGTACAATCGATCATATTTTGCAAAGATTATAATCGAATACGAAATGATTTAAAAAAATTTCATTTTCGATCGGAGCAAGACAAATAAATAAATAAATAAAAATAAAAATAAGATCACCTGTGAACCGAAATTTCAAATACCTAGTAAAAATAAAATTGGGGGGACAACTTCCGGAACTACGACCGTTCGAGATAGGCTCGGAATATAAGTCATTGCTTCCATAAATTCGCCGAAGTTCTAAAGCTCGACCTGCGATGATCAGGAATCGAAAAAAGATCGTAGGAGTTGTAGGCACACCATTGAAGATGCAAAATATTTTTTGAAGACGGTGAATCATCCATTGCCGATCTTCAACATCTATTTAGGAAATAATTCTAAAAATACAAGCTCAAATGAGATCCGATCTTTCCTTCAAAAGTGATCGTCAAATTTCCACAAAGGGATCGCGTTTTTCATCATGTAAGGATGATCGATTTAAATAGAGAATGAAACCTCCAACGCTTCGTTTCCAACAGGTATTCTGTGTGTAAACCTGCTGCACCATGGTCACCGCGTGATCACAAGACTTGACAATATTTTAAAACAGTGCGAACAATATTTGAAATTGGTATGAACTGATGGAGGCTTTGATCTGTATTGATCACACGGTCCAAATGGACACACAAATGTGCAAACGCCCAGAAGTCAGTTTATAACTAACAACTGTCACAGGGCTAGTTAATACTATTTCATAACCTACAGCGAGACTTTCCTCCACAATGGGCTTTGGTCTTGCCGGCTTTCACTGCTTGGCCTCGCTTTCTTTCAAATTGCTTCCGACAAATTTTCCAACTCATCGCGTCTTCAGCACCCGCTGTGTAAAATTTCATTACAACTTGTACAGCCGCTTAACTTGACAACCATAGAACACGCACATCATTAGGGAAAACATTTCATTTTATTGCTCAATCGTCGAAAACGGCTCTTGTGTGGTTGCCAAGACAACCGCATCTCTGACTAACGCCCAAGCTTTACCTAAATCCATCACTCTCGCGGATGCAAATCATTGCGAAACCCAATGCATATTGATCAACTTCGGATTCGAATTCCGCCTCTAAATGTGTACTCCCCCTTGTAATGTGCATCATTACCTTGCATTGATCGGAGACGATAATGCCGATTGCCGAATTCATAAGAAGGGCAGAGCAGAAGCACTCTGAACGTTTCCTGATTGCTCAATCAGTGGTTTACCCGAAAACGATGTACCCATACAAGTCGAGTCCGAGTGTGTTGCGCTCACCAACAAAACGAGAAGAAAAGACGAAAAACCTCATACATAATTACATTCTCTTGTTACATCCTACTGGGAGTGTTTTAGATAATCCATCAAATTCGTTGCGAAACTATATATGAATTTGTTCCAAGCTGAGCTTATGGGAAGCAATGAAAGGTCTGCCGCGCTTACACTATACCATTGCAAAATGGTGTACAGTATGCATGAGTGTATCTGCAGCGATGCTTTATTACCGGGCATTGATCAAAAATGACAATTAAATTGTTAGCTTGATCGTTAATAGCTGCATTCAAATGAATGGCAGATCACAAAGCTGGAGCGATTCGCTGCATCTGTATACAGCCAGAGATCGCGCTTCGATTATTATTATCTGTCAGCGGGAGCGAACGCGCGCTCTGCGTAACAACGTAAAGAAAGTTCAATTTATCGTAATTGTTGGTTTCGGATTGCACGAACTAATTTACGGTGAAATATGAGCCTTTTAGAAGATATTACAATTATTTTCGGCGGAACTTTCCATTCCTCCGAATTTGTTCCATCCTGATCGGTGAATTGAATGTGGGCGGGCAGAAGATGATGTTCGCTCTCGAGGGAGTGGTATGATACCACCTCGTCCATAGGGCGGGCGCCTCGTGAGGAAATGTTTAAACATAAAATTTTTAACATTCTGCGTAAAGCCTTTAGGGATCGTTAACATGAACCATCAACATCACGAGATAAATCATCGATGCAGAAGTTTACGCGATGCCAGCAGTAGTACCGTTTGTATAGGGTGGCCTCTTCGGCTGACCCATGAACGATGTTCATAACAAAACGAGAAACATCTTGGGTTCTGGCAGGAGATGGAAAAATGTTTTTACTGCTGTTATATAAGTGTTACACCGAAGTGAAAACGAGCATAAAGGTGGTCTTGGATGTTGTTAGTACCTACGGTGAGCTGTTATTACTTTATCCTTGGTAATGGCTTTCAATTATGATTTACCTAATAGATGAGATGTAGAAGGCTTGTCATAAAAACGGCTGTAATGCGGACTGTCTTTGTAGCTTACATCTTTTCAGGGTTGCAGGGCAAGGTTGGCGAGGTGTCCTTTACATTTTAAACATATCGACTCTGCTGCTGTTGGTTAATTCATTTTTTAACCCTGCAAACTTTTTTCCGACCGATAATATAAAAATTTGAAATAATTTCCATTGTATTGGAAGTGACAGTCCCCGTTTTTCTATTCAGTCTATTTTTTATTTTTCAAAGTGCGGTCCCTTATAGAAACTTTCAGCCCCTTTAAAGTTTTCTTCCTCTGTCCTTCCTTGGGCCAATGCGAATCCAACAAGCCTAAAATAGTAAAAATCGAACGATCCGTTTTCGAGTTGTGAGTGCAAATACGGACGTCAGTCTCTTTTGTATATATAGATTTCGTATAAAAGTGCTGCCATCTGTTGAGGAAATGTTAAAACAATCTTGAGGCCTCTATCTGTACACTTTTATTGTTTTATTGCTTTTAATTCGACGCGATCTACACCATTTGTTGGGTTCGAACGTACACATTGCTTAGTAGCAACATACTTTAAATATCTTACACTGATCGTGTCGAAATACAGTTTCTAGTTTGGTTCAGAACCACGTTGAATCTTTGACATGACTCAATTTAGTTTGATTAGTGAAGAACTTACTCAGTTGTTAGGATAGCTTTACTGATCAGGGTTTAAAACGAGTCAGATCAATATACCTTGAGAGATCACTTTAATTGGCTGTGGGGTTTTATGTCGCTGCCTTAATAAATTTATTACCGACTTTCATCAGTCTGGCGGTCAGTTCCCGATAAATAATTTATCAGTTTTGACGGCAGTTGCACTCTTATTTCATCACGTCACGAGCGCTATGCGATTCTCAAACTCATAATAATAAATTGCAGTGAAATGTATCCTAAAATGTACTAAATGATAAATCCCGTCACATATTTGCCATTTGTATCCATTAGGCAGAGTAGGCAACTGCCTAGGGGCCTCGCGCACCGAGAAAAAAATTCCCATTTTTCGTGGTGGCTGGGGAATGATTCGCTAGTCGTAATAATGAGTAAACTTACTGCTTTTTACAAATATTTTACCCAATTGCCAATGCAAAAACTCAAATGCAGTTAGAATGAACACATGCATATTGAATATGGCTCATTTTTCATTCAGTCGTACGAAATTAAAACTTGCGACATGTCAGTAACCTGGGTGAGCAGAAACGCGAAAAAAAGTTTGCATTGCGTTTAAAACCGAGTATATTAGAGTTAATTTTTGACATTTTGTTTATTATTTTCCGCACATTTCGTTCTAGAGGAGGGATTCAAATTCAAATTTTTGATTCAAATCTCCCACAAAAAGGGGAATTCCACACGAACTGGCAACACTGGGTGCGCTATATGGCATCGGAGAACTTTCCCGAAAGTTGTGTAGGAACCAGTAATGCCAACTAAGGCTTTTTCATGCCTTTTAGGCATTATTTCATTAACTTAGACTTTAAGATATTTTTTCTCATCTATTTTTATTTCAAAATTTTTTCTAATTGGACTAAGACTATGTTTGTAAAAAGTCATAAATTTTGTTCCTATTAAGAATTTCTTCTGTGATTTATAATTTAATTTTTTTTTATTTTTTTTTGAAAATAAAAATTGTTTTTGTTTAATTTTTTTATATTTGAGTTTAATTTTTGATATATTGTTCCAGTTTACCTAAAAAAAAATTATTTTAGACATTATTTTATTAAAAAGGCATCTTTTTTGGCTGGCAACGCTAATCGGAACAGATATATCGAATGGAATTTCTCCGATTTCGTACAAAACTGAGAAAACGAACGAACATCGATAGATGTGCTAAATTATTGAACCTATTTAATGAAAAAATACGCATACTTTCCTTGCATTTGTTTTACTGTTTAGAGTGATGGAATGATAATTTCGTAAAAAAATAACGTAATTATATATATATATAAAAAAAAATATTTTCCGAAGTTAGAAAAGGCGAAAGGGGCCCCGAGAATTGCATTGCCTAGGGGCCCCGACATGCTTACTGCGGCCCTGTTTGCGTGCTTTCTGCTTTAATTTAATTTGTTTCTGCAGTTTAGAATGTCGGAAATAATAATACGAGTAATTATAATCAATAGGCGTCGTATTGAAATGGTGATTTATGAATTCGTTGTTTTGTTTTCAACAAAATATAATTAGTTTTTTCGTTAGAATTAAACTGGCGATTTTGCGACGTTCTTTTCGATATGGTCATAGCCCATTCGAAGTTATTACTGAGGAACACTCAATTCAACTTTATAGATTTCCGAAACATCTTTTTTTTTTGTCTAATAAATTAAAGTCATCCATGGTTTGGTTTCTGAAGACATTTGAAGACCGCGCTTATTTTTCGTTTCCAGTGTGGGTCTAATTTGATTTTTCTATGTTTATCACTGTTCTTCATATGAAAAAATTCGGATTCTGTAGCCATTCCGCAATACTAATAATCATTTTAGCTATGCAATTTTCAATTAAACATCGGGTGCGTTTATGCGCCCTGTTGAAAATTTGCACGGCGGGACTTTGCACATAGGGATAATTAAGGTGGTACGCATAAGCGCACTGATATTGGGTGTGGACGCCAACCATTTTCCATTTATGTCGTAAAGTATAGGGGAGAGTGGGTATGTATGGGACACTTTTCAGTAAAATGTCAACTGTTGGCAACTTATAAATCAGATCTGCACTGTTTTCCACGAACATCGTGAACTTTGCTGGGTATTTATCACTGCAGTACTAAAATTGCAGGTCCGGTCCGCAAAGGCATACAGTTTATGGAATATTTACCATGGCAGTCAATAAAACTGTCATCATGATAAGAGTGCCAATAACATTAGACATTTGATTAATTTAAAAAAAATCGTCTTTCAAAACTGTCCGTTCTCACAATGTATGAACAAGGATTTTTTTTAATTATTAGTTTGACTACTTGTTTGATAACACGACAAACAGTTGCTTTCGAAATACCGCATGTACATTTGCTGTACCGTGGCATTGGTTCCCGTCACCTAACCAATCAAGTGGTTGGAGTATTAAGGTCGGATTCATTGCAACAAATCGGCCACAGATATAACCGCTTAAGTCGATTTAAAACAAAAGTCAGTTTTGTGCTCCATCCTAATCTACATGTTCTGTTCTGTTATAGAAAAATTAACAAATTAAAGAAAGTAAAAGTAGTTTAGTTTAAATAGGGTAAAAGCCAGTTTTTTTCCAGACTTAAAAAAAGTTTCAAAGTGCCATTTTCGAAAATGGAATTTTTGGACAAAAGCGGTTTTTGCTTGTGGCCACAGCCGGTGATTCACTATTAATTCTAATAACCTATTAGACTAATAGTTTTATAACTAACTAACTTATATATAAAATTCCATTTTGTGACCTACAAAATATTAAGTTTGAATGTTAAGCCTAGTATCCTGCTCCCGCTAAATTTTAGCGTCCCTAGTCTCCACTTCATTTCTCCACACCAAAGATAAATGCTCGCTAAATTATTAAACATCATATAGATGGGACAAATACCATTTGATCATGACAGTAAACGTTATTTTAATTATTCGGGAACATACAATTTTCGAATTTCAAACTTTAAAGACAATGCACTGTTTGAATCGTTCCAAAACAATAGATAAAAGCAAAATTGAAGAAGATATTAACATTGCTGCAGCAGCTCAAATAATTTCAATAGTAAAGGGATGAAATTCTTTATTGTGAAAGTACGTTCGATGCCATTATGTATGGCGATTTCTTTTGCAAGGCCACCACGGGCACGCTTGCAGAAGTCCAGATGCTGAACCCAATTTTCGACGGTTTTCAAGCATAAATCCGCCGATACTGCTGCAATTTCACGTTAGATATTCGTACGAAGTTCATCAATCGTTGTTGGCATGGACCATAGACTTGACGTAGCCCCACAGGAAATAGTCTAACGGCGTCAAATCGCACGACCGAGGCGGCCAAGTCCAGTCCAGTCCATTTCGTGAGATAACACGTTCTCCAAACTTGGTTTCCAATAAATTGATTGTGACATTCGCTGTGTGGCTTGTGGCGCCGTCCTGTTGGAACCACATGTCCTCCAAGTCCATATCATCCAATTGGGGCCAAAAATATTCGGTTATCTTTGAACGGTAGCGATTCCCATTCACAGTAACGTGCCGGTCTTGATCATCACGGAAGAAGTACGGCCCAATAACGCCGCCGGCCTATAAACCACACCAAACCGTAATTTTTTCGGGATGCAATGATGACTCATGGAGTACGTGTGGATTGCTGCCTGACCAATACCGCATATTTTGATTATTGACGAAGCCATTCAGCCAGAAATGAGCCTCATCGCTGAAGATGATTTTTCGATGAAAATCCGAATCATTTTCAAGTTGTTGCTCATCCCAATTCACGAAACATACGACGCTTCTGGTGGTCAAGCGGCATCAGGTCTTGCGTCAATTTAATCTTGTAAGGATGTAGGCCATGATCTTTTCCCAAAATTCGCCACAACAACGTCACAGAGCCGCCCAACGCTTGAGAACGACGTGTGAGAGACACATTTGGGCTTTCTTTAACTGAAGCCTCAGAGGCAGCAATATTCTCGACAATTCGGGCACTTCTTTGTCTCACTGGCACGGGAACATTTTTTACTGTGCCTGTGGATTCAAATTTTTCCACTAGATTATGACGACCATAAATTGGACGTAGCGCTTTTAACGTTGAGGCCACTGACTCCGAATTTCGGTAGTAAATTTTAATAATTTCGACTCGTTGTTGGCTCGTATATCGTTCCATCATGAAATGGCAAACCTTACTGAAGAGAAATGTCAAAAGAGCGGCAAGAAATTCGGCGTCGTTTGCTGTCCCTGTTGCTCTACTTTTGTAGCGTCCCTGTTGAAAAACCCTTTAGCAAGCAGACGACGACACGTTCCTTCGTGTCGGGTAAATCCCTTTTTGCATTGGAATTTTTCTGCAATTTCCATATTGCTGATCGTTCCTCCACAGGCCCTGCTTTTTTATGTTTTTTTTTTATCGCATGAAACGGAATTTTTGGTTTTGCGTTCACTTTATTTTATCGCATAAATGTTTTCCGCGGTTTCCTCTAAAACAATTTCAAAGTAAACACAACACAAGTTGTTTCCTCGGCTTTTTATGCCAAAATTTATCTTCGATTTAATGTACCGGACATTTATTTCGCGAGCTAAATGAGTGGAGACTTTTCATCGGCCCATGTTAAGAATTTAGCGTGCGAACAGGATACTGCTTTGCTAAACTGCCTCGCCACATTTTATCTTTGTAGACTTTTTCGTATGGGAGATAAAATTTAGCGCGAGAAGGATACTTAGCCTTAAAGATCATTATTAGTTAGATTCATTGTTTTTTAATGTTGTGCATCCCCGAAATACTCCTAAAAAGAATCACAACTTCTGAGTTCTGATTGTTAATATCTCGGGAATCGCGGTCTATGCTCTATATGGGGTTAGTCATTTTATTAGGAAAAGAAAAACACGTCATATCTACAAATTCTGACATCTGTTTGAATTTTTTCATTGATCGAGAAATGAATTAAGCGTGAGCTTCTGAAAATACTTTTCACTTCTGTAAAAGTGTGAATCAAATAAATCGTTTTCACATTCGCTCTCACACATGCTTCCATTTTTTTTATTCACTCGATACTAAAAAGCGTTTCTCGCTCAATAAGTGGTGAATTCAATATCACACACTGTGTTGTACGATATTAGGTTCTCAATTTTCGAACTCTCACTTAGGGCCGTTTTATTCACTATTGCTCAACTTACCGATAACTTTTTTTTTGCGTTTATTCACTACTCTAATTCTCAACTCCTCAGTTGAAATTCAAAAGTTGGCTTACGTGCTGTTTCAAAAATATCCCTGGGATATTTGTGGCAGATGGCACAAAATATATCAGTTTCAACTTTGTATTTGGATTTCGCATGTGATTTTCGTTACGGGCAAAGAATACTTTGTATACGTTTTATTCTTTGTCTATGATTTTCGTATTAAGAAGTGGATATCAACATAAAAATTAAGTTTGTTCGAAGGAATTTTGCTTTCGGGAAAAAGTCATGTGCTGTTTGCAGCAGTTCCGTTCCCATCGCAAGTTTGTTACTGCTTTAATTCACACGATCTATCGAACAAGAAAATCACACCCCTTAATAAAATATACAATAAATTTGAACTCTTTCGCGATGCACAATACCTTCTCCAGACGCACGGCAACGTATTCGTTATAAGATGGAGCACCATCATTGTCGTCCGCTTAAAGAGACGAAAATGACATAAAGTCATGGTCGCCCCATTTTTCAAGTCCGTCTGCGCGTTATCATCTTGTATTGCCGTCTCTCACAGACCAAAACTCGCGGTTTTCTCAACTCCGGAATATTCAAAGTTGAGCGAGTCAACTTTGAGTGAATAAAAGCAAATTCGCAAGTTGAAAATAAAAATCCCCAAGTTGTGTTCAACTTCGAGTGAATAAAACCGGCAAACGAGAACGTGAAAAAATGTATTCATATGAAAATTTTTGAAGTTTGGTTTCACATTTTCGTAGTTTCACGAGAATCGAAATTGCGGTGCAAGGGTCACCCATTTCACCCAATCATTTTCGTTTCAATTTTTCACAGAACGACAATTGACCCTGCAAAGTTTTCACAGAAATAAAATTATGAATTTGCGCCAAAAGTATGTTTCATGTTGAGCTTGATCGTACTTTAAAAGTGGTGGCAGTAAACGGGAAGGCCCCACTATTTCGTGTCATCATATGACGGTCATCTATCTATATCTATTTTATTTTTTTTAACAACGAATAGTGCGGACAAAGAACTGTTTGCTGTATTCCAAGTCGTCCTGTAATTCAGATCTTTCATAGAGAGTTGTATGATCAGCAAATGGCCGTGGATAATGGCTTTTCTGTGGATAAGTTGCTATGGATTAGTTCACAGTCAACAGCTATGGTCGACACAGAGTTTTTCAAGTCGGAATCTTCAAAAATTTTTCTCAAAAACCATCAATTGTGTTTTTCTTTTAATTTCCTTCTTACATGAAATTATTGTACAGGGTGGCGCAAAAGTAATCCTCCTATCAGAAAATGCTATAAATTTTGCGATTGGCCCCTAATGTCAGTTCTGTTTTGACATTTGTGTAGTAAACACATGCGAAATACACGTTAATAAACAATGTTACGCTACACTGCTCCAGAACGCGGAATATTGGTGACTATTTATTTAGCAATAATTGGTCGGTGACTTTGGCACAACGTGAATTTCGTCGCAGATTTCCTAGCCGTCCAACGCCTACTGGTGAAACACTGCGACGTTAAGCCGCTCGCCTCGAAGAGACTGGCACAACACGAGACGTTGCCAAGAGTGGCGGGCCCCGGAGCGCCCGTTGTGCCGAGAATACCGCCTCTGTTGACGCGGCCATTTTTTTTTTCGAGAACGCCGCTGGTCAAACGACAACAGTGAACGGTGCGCGCTATAGGGCCATGTTTACCGATTTTTTTCTACCGCAATTGGACGATTTAGGACTGGAGGACATGTCCTCCAACAGGACGGAGCTACGGCACACGCTGCGCGAGCCACAACCAATATTCTGAAAGCGGTGTTCCCGGGTCGTTTTTGGCGATTTGCACTAGCCCGCGAGATCGCCTGATTTGACCGCTCCAGACTTTTTTTTGTGGGGCTTTTTGAAGTCGCGGGTTTATGTCAACAAGCCTCAGACTCTTGCAGCTCTTAAAGACAATATCCGTCAAGAATGTGAGGACCTATCGCCAGAAGTTTTGGCCAAAGTGATGGAAAATGCCATAAAAAGGGCTCAAATGACAATCAACTGTGGCGGCGGCCATTTACATGACATCATATTCTCGACTTGATGTAAAAAAAATTAAAAGACAAAATAAAAATAATCCACAAGAAGAATCAAAGTTTTTCATTTTTTTTTTGAAATTACAGCCAAAAAACATCGGAAGGTTATTTTTGCGCCACCTTGTACTTACAAGGCACATTTGAGTCAAAGGAGTTTTTGCAACTTTAGTACATAGTTTCGACCATGCCCTTAGGTCATGAATTCTATCTGCAAGCCTCAGCTCGAATGTTACTGTTCCTAATCAACGAAGGCAGGTATCGAATAAAATGGTACCGTAAACACCAGAGTTCTTCCTTTTCACCTTCCCTTTGCAAAATTTGGTATATCTTGCATTCGAACTTGTGGTCCTGGCATCAGTGGTGCTCAAATAAGTCTGATAAACAAAAAAGTTCCATCAACATGGAATGCTGCGGAACACTTTTGCCACTGCATCTTTTTTGTTTTCAATCATACTATTACGGACTTGTTGCTAGACTACTGGAATGACTAATGTGAGAATAGGCTTAGTATAGCCATAAAAAGCGACCTCTTGGGACGCCCCACATTCCTATCTAACAAAAATAATACCATTACCACGGCGAGCTCAAATGCAGCAACTGCCAAACGTTGAACAACTCCTCTGACCATAAAATCATGTTTTCCTGTTCTCAGTCTCACACAACTATTTCACAAACACATATACAACTTGAGTGTAAAAATATAAATAGCCGCCGCAAAAACCATCAATCCGCGGATGTTGTCTTAACCCTTCATTTATGGAAGTGTTGCGTCGGACTAAACGAGCATTGACCTTGAAAAATTGCAACACCAATGGAAGCCAGCAACAACAATAACAGCAGCATCAAGAACACCAACAACAAGTTCAGGTTCACGTTCCATCATTGGTCTTACACACTTTAGTGGCCTTTTGAGGGCACACAATCGCGTAAAGTAAACCAATTGGAAACAGGTTACGGCAGTTGAATATCTCTTCTATCATCCACGTACGGGTCGAAAGGAAATGAATCTCAACAATTCTATATCTATTGGCAATCGGTTAAATATGTCAGTCAGTCGTCCGTTGGGGCTGTGCGCTCTGATGTGAAGGCCTTCACATCACTTTGAGGAGGCTTCTTCGTATTTTTTTATTTTTTTTTCAATCAATTGCCATCTGCTTCCAAGACAATTGCACGCATTGCGCGCAAATATGGCGAGGTATGGCAGCAACTGCAGCTTTTGTGTCTATTGGATACACACGCAGCGCAAATCGAATGTCAAAATGAGGAATATTTCAAATACTTTGGATGGAAGAGCTCTGCGGAATCTGGGTTGGATGCTGGCCCCTGGCAGGGATTCTAAAGTAATTCCAATGCGATGGATACTATATCTTTATCTTTGGCTGATTTTCTACAAATTATAAATTAAGTTGACAGCGGGGAGAGAGGAAAGGAGTGAGAGCCAGCGATTTTTAACCTTAGCAAAGCGGATCTACTTCTCAACTGTGGGGAATTGTTCTGCAAACTTGTTTCCGGATAATGGCCGATCGCCGCTAATTGGCAGTTCTGCGTCTAGATCTCCTCTGTCTTGGGGCGAAAATTTATGCAGCGCATTTATCACTTATCAATTTGTACACCTGATTAATGGAGATCGATGAAGTGAACAATTTTCGACGGAAAATCCCCGCAAAATGCTATCCTTCTGTTATTATTGGAAAATGTTACCAATTTACAGATTTTCATGGTGAAGTTGAAGCGGCGGCATAGTGTCTTTCTCGAAACAAGAGGAAATATTCGCTACTCCGGCTGCGCAACGGGGTACCCTAAGTAGTCACGAATTGGTTGGAAGAAATGTGTTTGGAGCTTAAATCAGGCATGCAGTTACGTGAATTGCATAACTCGGCTGGGCGCTTGTGGTGATACAGTGGAGGGTGAAGGTTTGCAGTCATTTCTTTGTGAAAATGTCGTACAATGTTATTTAAGAAACTCTTAAAATTTTAGTCAACATTGGCTCATGGCTATGCGTTGAATTCACAAAGAGCTGGGTAACATTTTTACTGTCGGTATGCTACTGAGGTTTACAGATTCCGCTAGTTATTCCGCAGGCTAAATTGTTCGTACGAAATTTTGCATACAAAATTGTGACCCACAAAGTATGCAGTGTGAAGGTTAAAAATGATTATTAGTAGGCCCTTTGTATTTTTAATGGTTTTCTTCCCCGATACACAGCTAAAAAAATTACTGTCTTGATAGTTTTAATATCACTGGATCGCTGTCTATGCTCTGAATGGGGTTAATCCTTTTATAGGAAAGAAAAAAACACGTCATATGTGAACAGGACGTGAATCTACCTTCAACTTTTTCGTAGCGTGTAAGTGGCACACGGACCACTTTCTATGTGCTATAAGTTCGATTTCTAAGGAGGGTTTTTGAGTTGTAGTCATCCACAAATAGTTTGCCAAATTTCGGAAGGACCTTCTCACTTTTGACGGTCATACAAATTGTCTCCGCTGTTCTGAGCATTTAAATTTTGACATCAGATTCGAGCTCAGAAATGTTTGATACACAAACATCTAAGCCTTGGATTTTTTTCGAGGCTACAGATAAAAGCCAATTTCGTTACTAAAGCTTATAAACTGTGCAATAAAATTTAAACCGCTGTTTTGTTAACTTCCCAACTAAACGTATGCAACACCAAAATAATACCACTCAGAGTGATCGAATGCCCAAGAGTATGCAAAGGAAATCTTAATGAAGCTCCTACAGTACAGATTACAAAGGTTGATGTTAGTACACCTCAACAAGAGTGAGTCCCGGCACTTACACTTTTTTCTAACTTTGTTGCAGCACCAACTTGTGATCTGACGTCAAACTTAAAAGTCTTCAAGACCGTTCAACAGCTTACAGATTGGAAATATGTGTCAGTTCGAAACTGCTTCCGGGAATCTTTTCTTTTCTTCCTTGGTTTAAGTTATAAAATAAAGTAAAGTGGTATTCTTCGAATCTCATGGATTCAAAGTGACAGCTTCCTTAAAACTTGGTCATTCCCGATATTTTTCTTAAAACTATCAAGGGGCTAACAGCAACCTGTTCGTCATTATCGGATCGAAGGTGAAGCAAAATAAAAAATGCCTGGATCCAAAGTAATCTTCGACAAAAACGAAGGCGACTAGCTACACAGGAGAATAGCGAGTTTAAAGTCTCCACTTCTCCAGTATACCTTGCCTATGGGAGTTTGTCCGGTGTAGTAGCTTGTTAGGTTAAGGTGGCTAGCTCACCTAGAGAAGATCATCGGGTTTTTTGTTTGCTTTTGCTCTGCCAGTGACTGCCACCCACTAGACACGATAAATAGGATTTTTTTTTTAAATAAAAACGGGTCGATAATAGAAAACAAGGCGTGTCTGAGAGAGACTCCACTATAACAACATGGCCGCCACATTCTGCCAAAATCCCTTTATATAAGAACTTCCTTCTATCCCAAAGTAGATTACAAAACTTGTATTTAAATAGCTTTGTTCTTATCTGTGTTTGATCCATTCTTGAAGTTGAAGTTTTCGCCGCATGTCTTCATTACATTACAGCTCCCGAGCAACTGAATTTTCTCCGGCTGTCATTGGGTCTCCATCAATATGCTTTGTGACGTAACAGGTCGATATAAGAACCTGAAACCAACTTCCCTCAAAATGCCCATGGTTCATATTACGATATAACCATATTGAACACAACACTTTGATTTCGGTTTATCCGCTCAAGCCCATATTCAAAATCAAGCCCAAAACAAGAAGTGCATGCTTGGCGTAATTTGAGTCTGAGAAACCGCCACTATGCTTACTTAACAACATTCGAATGTCGCGTATCAATAAAAGAGCAACCAGGTATCAAACGCGTGTTGTAATATTATGTTCACTTAATTCTTGGTCGGGCCGGATGACATCCTCAAGTTCAGTGTCATACCAGTCAAATGACACGCCATTTTAGATTCACCTCGAATGTCTTGAAAACTGCAAGAAGTCATATTACAACTCTTCAGTTTAAAAGTGACACCGTCACCTTGGAGGCAGTACTCATTTTAAAAAGTGATGTGCAACACCACCCATCTGTAGAAATAGAAAATCATAAATAAATTAATATGTTAATTGATAAAAAAACGAATCAGCATCAATAGAGAAAAATAGAAAAACAAAGGAAATTCCCCATAACTATATCCCATAGAAGTCAACTCCAAAAAGAGCACAACTACTCGCCAGCAAATAGAACACACCATCTCGATCTTACCTCCATTTCTAACCTTGTAAGCCACGAATGTGGAACAGCATAGTCTCTGCTGTATATGAGTAGGTATTCTTGTGCTCATGTTACACTCGAATAACAAATTGCAGTCGCTTTATCTTCCTTTTCTACTTCTCTGCTTCGTTTATGTGTCTTTTTGCAAAAGGTAACATGAGACCTTCATAACTTCAATTACAAGAGATGCCGTTTTGAGAATTTGTTAAATCGCCATTTATAAAGACACCGTTATGTAAGATTACATCAAAGATGTGCTCGCATATGTACATAAATTAATCCCAACATGGCAGATATAGAAGATGGCCCCAAGCAGCAGCAGGAGGAGAAGGAGGTTGGGGACCTATCATCAGCACAAGCTGGTGCAACTCCAGGCAACAATAATTATTCTTGAAGATCTCTTCAAATGATAAACTGGCACAGTAACCTTCATAGAGTAGTTGTGTGAGTGTGTAGATCCACTTAACAGGGCTAAGACCTAGGGCTAGTGTTTGTACAGTAGCTTGGGGTATACCAACAGCTGCGAAGTGTGATTCTTACTGCGCTGAGGAGCAAGATGCTTGTTTTGTTTCCAGCTTATCTTGCCTAAGTTGTTAGTGCTTTGCAAGTGCCCACGTATTTAGGTCTAAAGATGGTACGTGACCTTTATTGTGCTCAGAACTGAGCGATGGATGGAGCTAACACAACTAAATTGATGGTTTCTCGGGAAAAAGTGCGGTTTTATTTACCCGACGGTGGTATCTTCTTTAACTGGAAAGAGCGCCATAAAAAGTTATATATTTCCACTTAAAGCAAAGGTCGCGTTGAAGAAATAAGAGGCAGAGTGCCATTTCAAGGTTCACAAAATTTAGATATTTAAAAATTCTGGTCACGGGGAGACCCAAAGTTTATCACGATTTGACGTCGAATTTTCGGTGCATGAATCTGCGTCAGCGAGGATGTGTTGCGAATGTCTGGGTTTTAGTATGCCTGGACCAATAGAGATTTGTGTCGAACATGCCTAGAGATTCGATCTATAACCTAAAAACAAACGCATTTAAATTGTGTGGTTCTCGAGTTAGAAGCGAAAAGCGATCAAAAAGAAAAACTCGCGGAAACGCTCGGTTTTAAAATATGTATGCACGAATTTAATTAATTTTCTTGAATCCTTCAGGCAGTCCTTATCTCAAAGTTGATGTTTTATTGCTTCCATCAGTATACCTTTGAAATATGGGTCCAATATTTTCGGGGGCTTCAACTGCACTTAGTTTCCCAACTCGTGAAAGATCTCTGACTGGACTTTGTGGTAAGCGATCCTATTGGCAAATCTAGCACCAGTTGGATCTTTTAAGATTTTATGTTAGAGCTTCACCTTTTACGTACCAACTGTGGACTTTTTTGATAGATCTATGTATAAATGCACCACTTGGAGTATTTGACCACTTTTGTGAGTTCTTTATCAGATGGCATGGTAAAACTGATATAGACAAAGCTATTTATTTTCCCTGTAAAATGCTCCCTTATTCTTTCAGCTTAATGCCTCACAAAGTCAGTAAGTAATCGATAAGACTTTTACCAGATCATTGTTTAAAATAACAAAGTTACATTTCGCTGTATTCCGTAGGTCATTGCAATAGAGTCGTTAAAAGTTAAAAAAAAAAGAAAGTTTAGGTTTGACGTAGCATTTTTGACATTTGTCTGTCACTGAAAAAGTTTAGAAAAAAGTAAAAAATTAAATTATAAAAAAAAATTGCTAAGAAACTGCGAATGCGATCACGTAGATACTGAGAAAATTGAAAAAAATTAGAGAGAATTCCATTTCCCCTCTTTTAATTTTTTCGTAATTTTCTACTCGCCAAAAAAATATAAAAAAAAATTCTCTAAATCCCGTATATATCTCGGGATTTATCATAAAAAAGTTAATCTCATGATTCGAGATTAGAAATAAATCTCATCAACCAGGTTTGCATGTACAGTCCGGTTTGTGAAAATACTTTCCACAGCTCGATATGTCAAAAATACAAAGCAAACAGAGCTGTATTTGACATTTGCATTTCTGGGAGCACTCAATTTTTAATCTACCTACAGTCAACTGCGAAATGTAAGTATTTGTATATAAGGCGTGTTTTTTTGAGCATTTTCAGCACGCAATTACAACAACTACTCTCAGTTCTTGAAGTGTCAAGTAGAACGCAGTTCTTGTAATTACGTGCTGAAAATCCTACTTAACGTTGCTTTGCTGAGATCGAAGCTCAAAAAAACAGGTCTATATTAGGAACTCATATTTTTTATTACTTTAAACTTTTGAATTGGTTAATTTTGTTCAATTATAACAATTTTGGGTTGTTCGTGAAACGTCAAATCTTGTTCGTGAAACGTCGAATCTTGTTTTTTTTTTTTTTGGTGGAAACACCTTAGGATTTCGAGATTAGTGTCCGGTGGAAACGTACTATGTAAAACTGAAAAATGAAAACTGACAACTAAGTGACAGCTCAAAAGTTTGACAAGTAAAACTCTATTTATGTTCGTCTTCAACGAAGTCGGAGAAAGAAGTTGTAATTGAATGTTCACCTATAACATATCAGCGCATTCAAAATGTTAAGTTTAAAAAGTATTTAACTTATACAAAATTCAATTTTGTAGATGCTGCATTTTATTTCATTGCCAAAAGGACATTTCCTAAACTTTTTGTAAGAAAACCGGTCTGCCACTTCTCTTGAAATTGACGTTTATCATTTTTCGGAGCTCAAAGTACACAAAGTTACGAACGAACCTATCATAAACAACTGGCAAACTATTTCTAATTCGATTTAAATTTTGTAAGCAATGGCATAGAAAAGTTAAATAGGTTCCTCTATATTTTTGACATGACATATAATGCTATAAGTTGACGGAAGCTATTTGTGATATTGAGTTTTTTATGCCATTAATTTTTTTGTTGCATTCCTAATTGTTCAATAGTCGAAAAAATCCTTTTTAATCGATTTGAACGTTATTTTGGACTTTTCTCAATCATTCACCTTTCGAATTCACCTTTCCTGATTTATGTGAAAGCTTGTCGTTTGCTAAATCTTCGAGGAACGTGCGATGGGCTTGGGACATTCCTACATACCGATCACCATCTAACCGCCATTCCTTATGAAACAGGAATACAATATCCCAACCACCCACTTACCTCAACTAAATACTGCTTTTCTGGACTTATCGCAAATCCTTACACAAAAATGGCCACAAACCATCAAATGCATGCACTCAATAGGAAGTCCCACAAAACATAATCACAGTCAAGTCAGCAAGGCATTTCCTAGGCAGCACCCCGAAAAAATGAGCCTTTCAATGGAAATAGAAAAGAAAAATAAAAGTCAACAAACACGCCTGCTCCATGAAATGTGACCAACAAGATGCCTATATGTAATGGGTACAGTACCTTACCCACTGAAGCATTTATACCTACTATCATCTGGCAGTGTCCGAAATCAGCTTAACCCGTGAAACAATTGAATTTATCATGGTCGAGTGATTCCAGCTCGTTAGAGATATTTTATCTTTTAAATGATTGTTTTACACTGTTTGCCTGCGCGGTGGTTAGTTGTTTGGCCTGACTGCTCAGGCCGGTGGCTCTCCTGTCGCTTGTGTGCCAGAGCGCTCGTTTCACGTCTGTCTCTGTAACAACGACAAAGACAATGTAGTCGAGTATAGTAGTCCTGTGGACAGCAACAACACACGACAGACAGATAGACAGACAACATAACATACTCGTGCCTGATGTGTGTAATCACCGTCATCATCGTGTGTCATAGATGGTGTGGTTACCAAAAACGGCCTCCGTAATCCCTGTGAGCATAGTTTTATCTAATCACACACAATTCGCGGTGTCTCTTTGCGTACACACTAAAAGGCACTGTGCGGCTCCTGCAGCGTGTGCAATTTTCTCCGCACACACGCAACAGAAGTAATTGTTAACTAATATACTCAGAGTTCAGATGGAGGTCTGGTCTCCGCATTGGAGGTGTCTTGAGTCGCCAGCGGGGCGTTTAACGCTTGAAAATCTGTTCATGTCATATTGCACCGTGTTTGGGGCGGGTGGTTTTTTTTTTGTTCACTTTTTATTGCGATTTTCCGCCTTCCATCGACAGTGTAGTTGAAAAGTATTGCTTCAGGTAAGGATAATGGTAAATTTATTCGAGAATTTGTTCGCCTCTTCTGAATATCCGCACTCGAACTTGTTCCGCCACCTTTATTGGATCTCAATCCGACAAAAAACGCACAACAATTTTACGTGACGAGTCGCCCTTTAACCTCAGATATAGAACCTATCAAGGGCACTCGTGGGCGTGAATACCAGCTAAAAGAAAGTCGCACAATATAAAATCGTATGAAAGAGGTTTTCATTCACATCGACTAATTCATTTCACTTTTACACAGCATAGAACTTTACAAAGTCTAGAGAGAGGCACTCTTGAGTCTGTCCCTTTTGTGTCCGATGAGTGCGCTATTGTGTGCCTTGTACTCTTGCCAGGGCGCTTATTTTTTCCCCAACACCATGACATTCGGAGTCTCCACACACATGTTTGTTATTATTCAATAACATTCTGTCAAGCAATGATGCAGCTTTCCCACTTTCAATTTTATCCATACCGTCCGACAAGATCAACTATTTTTGAAAGTACCTTCCAAATGTATATTGGTTTGACCCCGAAAGGGATTTTTCACTTCGAATTCCTTTCCACCCAATGAGTGGTTTTACACGGCAGCAACAAATGAATAATCAGGGCGTACCTATCGGGAAAATAAAAAGTATCTACATGCGGTTACTTTTAAGTACCAGTCGTACTTCGGTAAGAAGAAAGTGAAAATTAACTTTTTTTTTTCTGTTTTTTTGTGAATTTCTGAGCGAGATGAAAGGTTGCTCTGGTTTTGTATTTTTTTGTAATTTACGTTGCGTTATGTACTTATGCACGTTTTAATTGTGTGCACTTTGAAGCACATGCAAGCTTAGCTAAGTTCCCTTGGGCTTAGGGATTTTGTGAATTTTTTCTTGTTTAATCGCGTTGTCGAAGAGGCGTTTTCACTTTTTGAGACAAACACATTTTGAAATATTCATCATTTCATTGTGGCATTGTTGGGCGCGGGACTCTCCCAGTTTTATAGATGTCTTGCGAGGTACCTGGTGGCTATAGATTCAATTGTCTTGATGCGTTTTTCGACGCGCTTTTGTAATGTGGGATACTTTTTGTTTTTGATCTCTTAATTTGGAAACGAAACGGTGCACATACCTGTAATGGAGAATGGGGCATGTATAACGAACTTTTAATTGATCATCAAAAAGTCAGTATGCAGGCAGCTAATGACTGCAGTTCAATTATGGCCTTGGGTAATGTAGCGATTGCATTGTACAGCAGAGCGTGTGGTTAGTTGCATTCTGAGTTAGAAAGATTTTTTGTTTTTTTTATTGATTTGTGTTCGGCTGCATAAGTTTTGGGAATTTTTGGCTAGCTTCGCGGTGGGAAAGTGTGTCATGTTGGCTTCCCTCAGTATATTCCATCAAGTTGGATTGCCTTCGGGACTAAACGGAGGAGAAACTTTTGATTTGTTATGGTTTTTTTGTCTGAGCTTTTGAATGAAATGAGCCACTCTATATCGAAAGACTGCTAAATCTATACTGAAGGTGGGTCTTTTCTATGTAAGTTATTTTAGTTTATAATAAAACAAACCTTATGAATATAGTTTTTTATAAAAACAAACCTTATGAATATAGCCCTTGTAAGCTACCATGAGCACGCGTGCAATCTAGCTAAAAAATGATCTTTGACTATTTTATCCCAAATGATATGTTACTTATCTTAAGAGGTTTGTTGAGGCTCTATTTGCCTTAAGTGAGAATGGTTGTTGAATCTTAACTGTCATTGAAGAACCTCTAACTAACAGGGTGTTCGATTTTGTCCTCACCAGCTGTTTAAATAATACACGGACTTTACTGTCTTATGTAAGTAAAGGGTCATTCATTTTTCGGTTTCGAAAGCAAAGCGGAATAAAACACACACAGTGATACATTTTTTGATGAACATTTTATTTCACTTTGTCATTAAGTATGACATACAATACCATTCAAATAACCGCCTCGGAAAGTTTCGCAGCATGCGATTCTTTTGAGGTAACTTTTAAACACTTTTTCGCACATTTCGGGCGGTAACTCGGTCAAAACTTGAGTAATGTTGGTTTTTAATGCGTCTAGAGTTCGGGGATTATTCGCGTAAACACGGTCTTTTGCGTAGCCCAACAGAAAAAATTGTAACGGTGTCCAATCGCATGATCTTGGTGGCCAATTGACGTCGCCAAAACGTGAAATTACGCGACCAGGAAACTTCTCACGCAATAAAGCCATAATTAATCGTGTTGTGTGGCTAGTTGCTCCGTCTTGTATTAAGTTTTAATAATTTTAACGCGTTGTTCGATTGTAAAGAGATCCACAATCGTAAATGGCAAACTATTATTATGACACTTCAAATGACAGCTGAGTTTGACAGGTGTCAAATGCCAGCGCTACCAACTTGAAACCACGAAATGAATGACCCTGTACTATCAAAAGTGCGCTATGACAACCAAATATAACTATTCTGCACCACACATAACTAGTTTAGGTAGTTCACTTAGTTCACTTGTACGTATCGTTTTTTTTTTTCTCACGCACAGATATGTTTTATACGTCAAATTTTTAACTTGTTAACTACGTACTTGAATAACGAACTAGATCAGCGGAGAATTTGTTCGCATGCTTCTTCTCTTACTCCGTTAATTTCGATGTATTTACGGGGTAGACACTCGCAAAGACTAAACCGATTTCTGTATTACTTGCATATGCATTGGATAATAGAAAACCACAACCCTACTTTCTTCACGTAGGCCGGTTCAACCTTTGTCTCATTGAACTTGAACTTGAAATCCATTGGCTACTGCTCTTCCGGAACTAGCCTTAAAAACCTAATTTCCTTGATAAAGATGAAAAGCTAGTTCCGGAAGATCAGTACCCAATGGATTTCAAGTTCATCAATTTGGAGAACCAGGGGTTAGATCACGTATGACGATGACCGTTTGGGCGATTTCTTTTTTGAAATTTTGATGGACGTATAATAAGTAATTTTCTGGCCGATTTTTTATTTTAGTCAGTCATCTCTCCATTGGGATGATTTAGATGGGTGCAATTTTCAAAACACGTATTTTTTCACTGAGTTGCTAGTTTTGAAGGTCTATCCTTTCGACTACCTTGTCTGAAAAGTTGCATAATTAGGGCTCAGAGTATTAAGCGATTTACATCTCTTTGAAAGCCATGAAAGCAAACAAAAGTGAGGGCCTTGGTTAAAAACCATTTTGACGCAAACCTGGCTAAAATTGTAAAGGCAAATCAGTGTTTTTCAATACTCGAGAAATTAACCCAGCTTACTCGTAAATCTATATCCAACTTTGAACTTAAATCGACAATATTACTCAACTGATTTCGCTGAAAGTTTATGCGCCGTACTAATAACAAATTTTAGTCTCGACTTTAAATTTACGGAAGCTCACAATTGCAAAATTTCCATATGGAAAATATAACTATTTTGAATTACTTACATTTAAAGCCGGAACTATAAATTCTTTATTGGTAAATATGGATTTATTTAAGTTAATAAAGGGCGCTGTTTTTTCTTATAATGTTTGCCTTTTTGGTACCAGGAGTGTCACGGTTCTATCTTTATGAACGTGTTAATCTGGAGAAACGCTGGCCGGATTTGGACGCGGTTTTCAAAGTTCTGGGGCCCTACTCTCCTTTACGTTCTGAAAGCCAATCTTATTGGAAATAACGCTCCGCTTTTAAGTACTTAGTAAGATGTACTTTGTAATATTTTCGAAATGCAAAAATTAATTTATCAAATAATATTAATTCCACTTTCGGTATTCAAAATCCGACTGTAATCAATTTATTTCCACCTTTGAAATAGAGAGTACAAAACGTTAATTTTCGAAAAAAAAATACTTAAGGAACGAGATACAGAGTGGGGCTCCTGTTCTGAATTTTTACGGGAATATTTATAAGTTAAAATCTTAGCAAGGTCTAAATGACAGAAAAAAATAGCAATTTGTCGTCCGTCATAAAGAGAGCATTATTCAGCCCTAGCTCGATAATAGCTAAAATAAAAAAATAAATAGTTGGCGCAACAGGTCCGTAGGGACCTTAAGTCTAGCTTCTCACAGTTTTGAGTGATTTTTTTTTTGTTTTCATTTTTGGGACGAATGGAAGGGATCTACAATTTCATGCCGAGTCCAAACGGCCAAAAGACAGACATTCCCGCAGTGGAACACAACCTTAAGATGAAAATTTTTTTTTTTTTTCTGGAGATCGAACCTGGGACCCTTCGCTTATTAGTCCAAAACGCGAACCAGTAAACCACTGCGCCAAAAATAGCCTCGACCATAGCTATTGCAATAAAAACTGTGTTTTTTAAAAATTCGGTCTTTATTCATTTAAGCTGTAAATCATCCTTCTGCGTTGTCCTTAAGCTAAGCGTTGCCCTCAAACATTTAATAAAAACATCCCCCACAATAGGCGAGCTGGGAAGTTTTCTCAGGATTAAGAATTTTTCTCAGGCCTAAGAATTTGTGATCGTCAGTAGTCCGGCACAGTTCCCACTTACTTTATAGTCTTAACCGAGTAATTGTTTCACATAAATTTGTCTATTGTGACCTATCATACATTAAGCGGGGCTTAGTATGATTTAGTGAGGCTCAGCGACTTTTCCACTGAGATTTGCATACTTGGTTGTTGGTCCCAAGCTATTGGACTTAAGCCTGTTTGCCGATTTGGCTCTTATCGATCTAAGTTCTACATAAAAACCTTATTGGCCAGGTACTTTTTGTATGGCATACATTTTCACGTTTAAAGGAGTTCTGTCAGCAAATCGCCCTTAAAATTATCGATAAGCAAGTCTGTAGTCTAATCATGAGTTTACCACCCCATGTATCCAAACAATTTTTCATTGAGCCTTCCGGTTTTTGACTTGACCTTATTTTCAGGTAGTTCACAATAGTTTTTTTTTCACACCAAGGTCGCTATTTTGAGTCTATGTAAAATAAAGTACGTCGAGTCTACAATTTTTTATTATTAAGGCGGATTCTCCATTTCTGCAATAAGTACGGAGTTGTTGCATCTCCGGAAAAAGCGGTGGTCACAGTCAACAACCTTGTGGGATACTGCGATTTTTTTTATCCTATGTAAATGTTTGTTTAAAAGTTGCATTGATGTGTGTTGGTTCTCTTCCAAATAAGTAAGAGGCCCATGAGTTCCGAAGAACTCTTACGACCTACGTTCTCTTCCAAAGTACTGATCCCACCTTCTGGATAATGGTTTAGGGAGTCCCACTGATGAGTGAGAGGCTTAGAAAATGCTTAATTATTCCCCGTGAAAAACTGTTAAAAAAATATAAGTCTCCTCCATTCCTTCTTAACCGCTAATAGATTCCTATGGTCCTAAAGTCTAATCATTCAAGAACAAGTTGCGTCCAATATTTAAAGGGTGTCCCATAGTTTGCGCAAAATGTAATTTCAATAGAAAATACAGATTTTTAACTAGAAATGTTATTTTTTTATGAAATTGTGCTGTTCATTCGTATAACTTCATTTTAACTAACCCCTAACTGTCAGCTGTCACATTGTTATCTTTTTTTCCGTTGGCATCACTGTACTATTAAATGTTGCATAATTCAAATTTTTCTTGTATTATGTAA
The DNA here is from genome assembly GCA_916610125.1 of Cheilosia vulpina. Taxonomy (NCBI): domain Eukaryota; kingdom Metazoa; phylum Arthropoda; class Insecta; order Diptera; family Syrphidae; genus Cheilosia; species Cheilosia vulpina. The sequence goes on from OU744278.1 coordinate 52,589,681, forward strand.
CACCCTTTACTTTGTTTATATTTAAAAAAAGCCCGTCAATCTGACTCAAACCATCGGAAGTATTTTGAATCATTTAAATCGATTTAATGAGCTCAAGAGTTACTTTGCCTTTCCCTCAGCTCTTACACCCGTCGGAAATTGTTTCAGTACTTGTTCCTGTAACTTTCTTTATTATTGACATGCACAACCCCTCTATCTGATTTAGGTTACGCGTGCCCCAAAACTTTTCTACATAAACTCCTCCACAACAACGAAACCGGAACATACCCCGCAGGTGAAAATGCGCACGAAAACTTTCCCGCAAAGTTGGGTCCTATATTCTAATTCATTTCCATGTTAACCGCTCAAACCTAATTCTCGAACGTAAATTACAAGCATAGCACTCTCCTTATCACTCATGAATCAGCCCACAAAACCAGGCCTCATATAGCCATTTCCATTTCATCGTCAACAATCAACTCCACCACCACCACCACTACACGTTGTTCGCAAAAAGAACTTGACCCAAATGCACCTTCCAAACAACAACACGAACAACCTAGTTCACTAGTCCAACAACACACAGATGCGCGCATATAGATTCAATATCGCCAGATACTCTGGCTGTCACTTCAATTATATGCAAGCCGTGGTGATTTATGCGCCAAAGATAGTTCCGCAGCTCAGATTGCCATTTATTGAATCAAATTTTCACAATTTACGATGATGGAACGCCCCCTCAAGAGAGTTCGTTACGGCAGCCCCTCCAGAGTCGAGCTCGAGAATATTGGGTCGCGAGGAGTCGCGATTCCTCGCCAAGCCGTAAAATCTGGATCTCGGCTCATTCGCAGAGATTGATTGCCAATTTACACTCGCGTGTTGCGCTATTATGCAGCTTGTTTGGCCGACACTAGTTAGCGGGCTGCTGCTGCTGCTGCTGTTTCCATTCAGAGAGGAACGACAGGGCCACCTACTCGAATTGAAAGTTTCCTGGTTGCTATATAGGTTTACCGTATGCCGTGTGCAATTGTGCCTGCTCATCTCATCAGACGGGTAACACTGCAGCATCATGTCGAGCTCTGGCCTGGTGTGTGGAAGATGCACCTCTGAGTCGGCAGAGACCACAATTCCCGTTACATAATAATTTATTAGGCTTAGCGTGTGCTATGTGAATGCTGGCACTTGGGGCGTCTTAAGCCAAATGGTGAAACTTAATTTGATTATAGCCATTGAGACGTGTGGTGTGCACGACTGTGGGTGAGGTGCGACTCCTCCGAATCTATTGTGATGCGCCCCCTGCAATCAGAATTGGAAGTGCATCGCTTCCAGGTAGAATGCACAAGCACATGCACACAATTATCTTTCTGGTGTAACCACCTTCGTCTTTGTCGCTTCCCACCACGCAGAGCATCAGGCTCACCGCTCGAGACGAATCGAATCGAACGGTGTCAATTGAAAGTTGGCGGCGACTAGGTACATCTCACAGCGAAGAGCTTGGCTACTGTTTTCCTGATGATGATGATGATGATGATGATGGTTCTTCTGCGCTGCAGCATCGTCTCGCTCGGCTCTCGAATGAAGACGAATGTTTTGGGGCGTTCGCGTTCATTCGCTCTCGCTTGAGTGGAGCATAATAGTTCGTAGTGATAATTACGGTGGAAATAAACGGCCATTGACATGAATTCATCTTTGAATTGAGTCGGCTGTGCTGTGCGAGTGCCTGTGCCTGGTGCATATATGAACGATGACGGGTTGATGGATGGCCCCAACCACATGTGGGTGGTGAAAGTGTATATTTTTTTCTATTCTTCCACTGCCAAGCGGGGAGGAGGATTTTTGTTTCTCGCCGAAAACTTTCTGAATTACAAATCAGTGAGATGTGTTTTATTCATTTGTAATTATTGCCACGATTTGAAGAGCGTACAGTTGGCGGGCTACAATTAGAAGACGCACCTATCCACTTGAACTTTCAATTAAGTGCCATGCCCAGAAAGTGAATTGCAGAGAAATTCCTAGGGCGTTGCTCTGTAAGGAAGAGGTTGTATTTTGAGTTTTCACTGGGACACTTGTTTCTGCGACAACCCCATCCAAAATCTTTGGGTAACTGCTGCTGAAGGGTTGCACAAATTTCTATTAGTAGCCGATGTCGGCAGATGGCAGCATCTCTGCCCCTTACAGGTGGAAGAACTCCACTTTGTAATTTTGCTAAGCCCTGGGGCCTACTCTCTATGTCGTTCCAAAAGTCAATCCTATTCGAAATTGCTTTCTGTTCCGTTTTTCAGTTGGTACTCTGTAATACTTGCGGAATTCTAAATCGGAATAGTAGTACATTTCAATCGGTTTTCGAAATAGAGAGTACAAAACGTGCATTTTCGAAAAAAGTTACATTCGAAACGAGATACAGAGTAGGGCCCCAGAGTTGAAAAAGTGAAAATGCACTTATTGAACTACAGGTTGTTAGTTTATTTAATTCAGCGCAGTTCGTGCCGAACAAAAGGGACGGTCCGTAGCAAACTATACGGATTCGAACGAAGTTCATAAATGGTTTCCAAAAATTCAAACTTTGCCTGATTCGAACGAAGCTCATAAATGGCTTCCAAAAATTCAAACTTTGCCTGATTTCGTTCAATCAAACTTTTTATGAACGAGAAAGATTTGTGCGATCCAGTCATGCACTTCAAGTTTTTCTCATCATCTTCCTAACTCATTTCGATTTCGCAACCTCGCTCTAAATATTTGAAATATTTGGGGTACTTTTTTTGTTTTACGGACGTCTTTTGATCGTTTTCTTGTTTTGTCCAAATCATCGGTTGTTCAGTTCTATTTATACAAGGTGGCGCAAAATTAATCACCCTATCGGATGATTTGGCAAATGGCGTCGTACGTCAATCAAATTTGACATTTGTGAACTAGACAGCTGCAGTATAAACCAGAGCGCTATACTTCGCAAGAGCGTTGAATAATTGTGTCGATTTATTTTACCAATAATCGGTCGGTGGTGTTAGCGCAGCGTGAATTTCGAATCATCATGAGCGACCATTTCCACTTAAGCGGTTACGTCAATAAGCAAAATCTTCGTTTCTGGGGCACTGAAAATCAGCGTGTGATGCCATTACATCCACTCAAAGCCACTGTTTGGTGCGGCGTTCACGCGGGAGGAGTGATTGATTGGGACGTATTTTTTTTGAGAACGCCATCGGCAGTACAATCACTGTTACTACAGTGCCTACGCTACAGGGTCATGATAAACGACTTCTTACTGCCGGAATTGGATTAGCAGTGAACATGTGGTTTCAACAAGACGATGCAACCGCACATACAGCACGAGCAACAATGGATATTGTTTACTAAGCGTTTCCTGATCGCTCAATCAACCGCTTGGCGATTTGGCATGGCCCGATTTAACCATCCCAGACTTCTTTCTTTGCGGCTACTTGCAGTCGCGGATCTATGCCAACAAGCCTCACACAATCGCAGCTCTTAAGGAGAATATTCGACAGAAATGCGAACAGTTATCACCGGAAATCTTGCGGGAAGTCATGGAAAATGCGATAAAACGGGCACAAATGTGTATCAACACTGGCGGCAGCCACTTGACGGATATCATCTTTTCCACTTAACAGACAAAAAGGTCCGAATAAAGATTTCCATCACTCAAAATTACTTTTTTTATTTTATAAAACAAGTTATTAAAAAAAAAATTGAATGATTAATTTCGCGCCATCCTGAACAAGCTGACGATTCGACAGTAGTCAGGTATGTATCCTCGTACAAAATCATAGGCAAATTTAATCTGAACTACGTAGTTCATGGTTCAAAAATTGTGATGGGTCTCCACGTCACTTGTGTGAACTAGTTCATTTGTTGACTACCCCAGTTCGAAGTTGTTATACGTAGTCAATATTTGTTTAATGATTTTGTAGGACTTCTAAAGTTCCGCACGACAGATGTCACTTTCGCTATATGTATACCCCTTTTTCCCCTAATGAATCCTCCCATGGTCAGTTTGCGTGACTTGTTCAATCTCCGCCTGCTTCGATCTATAGATGACATGGACTTTGAGGGTTTTTGGCAATACGCACGTTTGCACCTAAAGTGGTTCTTTTTTTTTCTGTAGCTCGTGTTAGCTGCACTCCGTGCCTGTCGTACGCACACTCCACGACTTGAGACTTCCAATTTATTCCGTCCTACATGAAACCATTTGCATTTCGTTGTCTGGACAAATTCGTTTCGATTCCGGAATCTTAATGAGCCCATTCCTCAAAATGATCTATTGGCCGGCCTTAGGCAATCAGTAGTATGCTGGCCTGCCGCCGAAATCTATGAATCGATCAAACTCATTAAAAAGAAAAAAATAAACGGCCGCCCAAAAGCTTTCACAAATCACAAGCCTTTTTCTGCTGAATTCCAGAAATCTGTGTCATCACCTCTAATCAGTTCACTAAACAAATGTCGTGATCCCAACTTTAACACATCTCGCAATGCGCGTCCGAACTCAAGCGACAGGGTCTTCGTCATATTGGTTTTATATTGGGTCGCCATCAGCTCCTATCCAATGTTGATGGCCTCGAAAGCCAACCCCCTCAAAAAAAAAAAAAGAAGAAAAAAAAAACCAAAACCCATCGATGTGTGTAAACTCGATCGCTTTTTCCCTTCGAAATGCATGTCCAGTTAGCGAACATGGCCATAAACTTTATCAGTGCACCATTACTTTATGGACTTTTACTTTTGTATCTGGCTCACATCTCAATCGTAAACTCAAGGCACTCATGCACTTAAGTTTTTCGTCGTTTCTCAGCCAACGATCACGATTTGACTTCTAAGCAGCAACAAAAACAGCAACAGAACGAACAACAAAAACAACACTAATCCCCGCATCAATGGCTGTTCTATCCAGATCCAGAGTAACAACAGTGCTATACGTACCATGTGCAACGTATAGTGTGATTTGTTTTGTTTTGTTGTGCGCGAGTCGCTCGTACTCGTACTCGTACTCGGCTTTCTATTCTGGAAATTTCATTGAAAGACCTAAAAATTGTTATCATTTCCATTTTCTAGAACTTGAAAGTTGTGTCGTTGAGTCGCGGTCCCGCCGGTAGATACGTCTTGTGCGCCGCTATAATATGTATGTAACTCGTAACTCGTAACTCTTCGAATGGCCAAATACAAGGCGCAAGTTTAAACCATAATAAGGAGATTAAGATACATCTCCCGATAGGCTGTGCTCAACTCCTGTTCCTGGAGTTTGGTTCTGTCTCAGCCTGTACATGCGGTTCTGGCGGTTGTCTTTTTATTTGGCAACAATATTTATCCATTAGATATGCCCAACTCCCAAATGATACTTTCCGCTATGGAGTCGACTCGAGAGTTTATCTTTAGGAAAAGAGCGGAAGAAAATTTATTCATCCATCCAGGCGGCGGGGGGATTCTGCACGTACATGCAGACTTTTTCCCACAAAAAGTGACGGTCTGGTGTGTTGTGTGTGTGTGTGTGTATGTCTGTGCTGCAACGACTGATAGGAAAGAAGATTCGAGGAGGGAGAAGGGAGAACTTATCCGATTTTTCTTTTACAGTTCCTCACATGTTTTTTTTGTCTTTGTTTTTTATACTCGATTGTGATCGGTATTGCGATCTGTTTTGATAGATATCTGTCAGATGTGTGTGTGTGTTTGTGCCCGCAACAAGGTTAATCAACGGTTTAGGTTGAATAGATACGTTCCTCTACACTGAAAGCTACTTAGTTGACCTTTGAGGTTAATCGCGCACATTTGGCAAAGCAGACGAGTCTATACTATCTCTGATGAAGAGGGTCTCGATGCAAGTCGGGTAGCCTTGTTTTTCTTTACGCACAAGATGGAAACAATATCAGGAGCCGAACGCAGTAGTTGGCCAATCAACTTGAGAACGTTAACTTTGGCCTCTTGTCGATCAATCTTGATGCGATACGGGGTCTCCTTGTTGTTGTTGGTGGCAGTGATGCGAGGCCTTGCTTTCTTGTCATGTCATGTGGTTTATGCGTCAGTGGCTGCTGCTGGCGTATGGAGGTTTTTCTTGTGTCGTTTTTATTAAGTCTAATTGTGGTGATTCTGGGTAGAGATACTGATTGAACTTTCTCTTGAACATGCCGACTTGGCTTATTGATTGTCGGTGAGTAGGAGGAAGGTTTCCGTCGACTATGTTTGGCTTCTTGTGAAAGTCGCAGTTAACATTGTTTCTGCGGCTGAATTAGTTCATAATTTGATATTGGTTGTGATCAACGTATAGATGACTTGTCATCCGTATCCATGACCTTTGTCTTTAGTTATAATAATAATAATAATGGTGAAAGGAAATCACGATTAGATACTGCATGTGTGCCATTAAAAGCTTGACGTGATAGGGTTCACGAATCGTTGAAGAATGCTATCGTACCAGTGTCAGAGGCAGACCAAACTTACTACCTTATCGCTCCCGATTTGGTTACCAACAGATTTCGTGATAGAAAAACTGTTTACTGCGTATGTTGTGTTTCTGGTTCGTGGTTGAGTCTCTGGGTATTTAGTCGACGCATGTTTCACCATAAATTTCCGAAAAATGTGCCTTTCCAAGACCTATTCTCATTTTTATTCCCAAAATTCCGTGAGCTATTTTAACGAATGAATGAATCGGAGAATCATTTATTTTATTGAACCATTCGAATGCATCATGGTAGCAGTTGTGCGTTCGAATTTTGGCAAATGATGTGTTTTTTGTCTCTTGCCAAAGTTTATACAAACAAAGTCCTAATTGTCCTAAGGCTATTTTTACAAGTTTCTTGTTATCATACTTGGTTTTATCCTTTTTATTATTAGGATAGATATATATTTTTTGGGTCATCTGCTTGCTGGAAAGCGGACATGATTTGTGGAGTGTGTGCTATTTCGAATCGAATCCCTCAAATAACCTTGAGTAACGATTTTTACGAAGAAGGAAACTCATGGGGGATTTGCCAATAACCACTGGGTGGATATTGCAACGGTGAAAGAAATGTTCCAGAAATCACATAGCTTTAATACCCACAAATAGCATCAATTCCATAAGAGATTGTTAGTATGTTGTATTGAGCGCACTGAAGGCGTTGCAAGTTAGATATAAGATGATCATCTAACAAGTGAAGCAGTATATACGAACTTTGAAACTTTTAAATCGATGCGAAAAGTATAAGAGCCATTACTATGTAAATTTCGTGCTGAATGTTACTAAATCTTATTTTCTGCCAATCAGAATATTGAGTGCAACACAAGCAATATTGTCCACCCTGCGAAATCAATATTTGGACCTTATTCCGAATTTTCCCTAGAATGCCGTGAATAGTAAAGGCAGGCTTTTGTAGGCACAATGTCTATAATACAGTTTTTCTATGTTGCTAATAAGGGATTGATATTTTTAGCTTGGAGCTTGACAAAAATTCCAAACAAAACAACCCTACATTCCTGATTGCCTCTAGAAGAAGTGCAATTTCAAACTTGGCTTTAAAGCGGGATCTGCACTTAGGAGTTCCCTACATTCTTATCGCTTATAAAATGCAATCTGCGTACTTCGTGCACTTCTTTACTTAGTAACTACGCTAAACAGTGAAAAATATATAGCTTTTCTTGGTTGAAACTTAGATATTTATTTTACCAATCGCATTCAAATTTGTCCGTGTTTTTGCAGACTACCCAACCTTTTTTTATTGGAAATATGAATCATCCTTTCATGTCGAATTGTACCATTTATTTCTATACCAAATGCTGTCCTTCCTACCCAACATCTAATCTAATCTCCTGCCATAAAGCTTGTACTAATTTGTTTCGCCTACACACCTGTTTATTCATTATAAATAGCTATTCGATGTTTTTATTCGCACCGCGTTAATTTATTCAATATGCACTTCATGTGTCTAAAAAAACAACAACCACACTGCACGACACCAGCCACATCAGCTTCAACACTTTGATTAGAATATCTAATTGCCAGACTTGTCAAAAGATAAAATTGTTGATTTTTTTTCCATAGAATTGTACTTGCATTTAAGGTACAGCAATGGGTCGGTTCATGTTATCACGTACACCATGCGCCGTCGGCGGACGGTTGTCCGGTGCGCCATGCAAATGTTGATAAACGCGAGAATTGCGTGTTGAAAATTATCGGTTTGTAATAACAAATTGATGTTGTTATGTCTTGTAACAAATTAACACTTTTTGCATTTAGTATAGCAAGCATGCTTTCGAGTTGGTAATTATGTAAAATGAGAAGACGCAACGAAATATGAATAATTGGTAGCGAATGCGATGCCGAAAGAGCTGTCAGCAGCTTTGGTTAAATAAGAATACGAGTAGTTGTCCCGATTTAATGAAAACAAAAAAATCAGCCAAGCTTTAGACACTGGTGGGTTGTATTGTCAGCTTCTGAGCTCCTTTCGACTGGTCATAAAATTGTAGAAATAATGACTCATAACAATACACAAATCATCCTTGAGTTTTAATATAATCGTAGCCTCGTAAACTCTGGTACTAAATACAACATTTACAATTTAACACACTCCGCATCTCTAGTTAAAATTTTAAAACTCCACCTTAAATGTATTCTACGTCACAGTTGCTTATTTAGTACGAAAATTTCTCCATTTTGGGTTTATTTACATTTTAAGAACAATAATTGCTGCACATTTACCTTTACTTCCAAAACCTAAAAGATAAAAAGAAGGCGTTTGGAAAAAATAGAAGTTGGGATATTGGGAAGTAGGGCCGTAACGAAAAGTGAAACGCAATTAACCAGTATACAGACTATTTGCCTACAAAATTTGATATTGTTTGAAATTTCACTTCGCTGACGTGGCAGCAGTCTATTTCTTTACAGGTCATTTACATACTTGTCAAAGGATAACTGAAGATGATACCTCATTAAAAAATGTGTGCATTACACAAACTTTTGTCTTGGGTTTGGGACTACGTAGTCTCAGCCCAGAGTCCATTATTTTGTTTTTTGTGCGAAAGTGATTGTGCCCCCCTCAAACTATATCAGTTTTTTTAGTTATAGGCCTTTTCCGTTTTTATGTATAGAACCTGGCGAAAAATTCAAAAATCAATTTTTGAAACTGGTGTGTGAGTTCTATATCCAGGCGTGTTTTTCTCATAATTTGTCTTGCACAAAAACAGGAACGTAGTATTTTTTGGTTGTTTTTTTATCTTGTACAAATAAAATCGTTGCTTCCAGCTTTGTCGTTTGGTCCCTTCACTGGCAAATGGGCCCATTTTTGAGCCTCGGGACCCTTGGCCTCCACTTTTTTAAAAATATTCATTTTTCAATTTTATTCTTTAAAAAGAAGGAAAAATTAAAATTATATCGTAATGAATACATTTATTTTTCTTTGTTATAAATATATGTCTTTTATTTTTCTACATTAGTATTTTATGTGGAGGCCCCTTTTCTGGAGCGGGCCCATTTTTATTTCCCTTTTTGAACTTTTTTATTGGCAGCGCTGCGTCGCACCGTCTTAATTTCAATGTAACAGCGCACGGGTGCAATCGTCAACGGTTCTTAGTACTAATAATCAAATGAGCTAAGAAGTTTTTTTTTTGTGGGTTTAATGACTAAAATTATATTGTACAACAAATTTTTTTATTTTTTTAATTTTAATTTTGTTTTTTTTTTGCAGGTAAGCATTTAACATCATAATTCGCTACTAACAGTAAGTTAAAACACTACCTACTTACAATTATAAGCTATAGTTAGAGATACAACATCGATTATAATTGAATTGAAGCTTTAAGTAAGCTTAGGCAATTTCACGTCTTTACTTTTCTTGTGGCAATTGGAACATCTTTCAAAAGAAAATCATTCGCTTAGATAACCTCATCCAAGTATATAATATCTATAAAGAATCGGGCTTAGGGAGGCAATAACTAAAGAGACCAATTAAACCAATGGCCACTCTAGGAAACTAATCTAAGCTTCTTTTCTAAAATTCACTATTCTCGTGCCTGTCAAAAGTAGCTTCGATGCAAACTTCATTTATGAAGTGTTCACTCAATTTTGTTGAAATTACTGAAGAGCACAGTGGGCATAGTGGTAGTCACCTGCACTCCTGAATAGGGGATTTATCGGTTGGAAACTTCTTTCGCAAATAAATATTTGAAAAAAAAAAATTTATTTGAAGCTACGATTATTTTACTAAAAGAATGCATAATTTCTTAAAAGTTAACTTCACCCTTATAATTTAAAAAAAAAATCAATTTAAAACTGCTCTAAAAAGGCGAATCCGCCCCATCGTGGGTCACAATCGTCATCCGGGTGGGGCACTTTCGACGTGAGTTCAGATGACGCAATAAATTCAGAATCAATAAGTAAGAACGTACTGTTTTTATTTAAATTGTTAAACAATGTATCGACCCAGATCAACGTCCTTAAAAAAAGGTGACGATATCTTGACGATCCAGCTGGGCGTTCTGGCAACGGCCTTTTGCCGAAACTGCCCCATGTGCTTTTGTCGAAAGTGCCCCATCCTTTGCATTAATAAACGTTATTTACAAAACTTATAAAAGTAATTTAATTAATAATAAATAATAATTGGCGCAACAGGTCCGTATGGACCCAAGCCTAGCTTCTCACAACCATTCGTCTTGTGTGAGTTTTTATTTTTGGGACGAATGGAAGGGATCTACAATTTTATGCCGAGTCCAAACGGCCAATTGAGAAGCTCTTTCATGACAGTTATACTCTCGGATGTTTGTCAGACGTTCGCGAGAGGTGGCGCAGCGAAAAAAACCTTAAGTTGGAATTTGGGTTTTTCTCGGGATTCGAACCTGGGACCCTCGCTTAGTAGTCCAACACACTAACCACTAAGCCACTGCGCCGACGAAAAGTAATTTAATTAAATTTTATAAATAACTTATTATAAATAAAAATTGCAAATTTTCACTGAACAAATTAAAAACCGGTCTAACCACCACAACTGTTGAAGAAGAACTGTCATAGTTCGTGTACGATCTGAGAGAACATTGAGACACGAGTTGCCATCAACAGTTTATTTAAAAATTAACAGCTTTTCTGTATTAGCGAAAGTCAAAAGTGCCCCATCGTCACCCTACCCTATTGTATTTTTTTAGTAAATCGTTATCTTATCTGAAATAAGCGAAGTCGGCTGTTTCAAATTTCAAATTTCACATATTTCTCTATACAAATAGTAAGGCTGACATTTTTTTTTATACGAAATAATATAGGCGCAAGCACGTACCTTTGGGGAACACCACGATTGATGACTTTAAAAACGAAAATATGAAGCGGTACCACAACTTTCTTGAGTTTGAAGGTTGCTTTCAGAATTTAACGTTCCTTAAGTACCCACCTCGCCATGTTTCAAAAAGGCCAAGTCTGAATTGGGTTCGAATGCACCTCTGGCGATGGTATCACAACACAATGAGTATGCTGCCCTGTTTGTCCGATTAAAATCCACAAGACCTTTCAACTAAAAGATACGTGCGGAAACAACATGTAGCACGTGACAACCGCTAATGAAGACATATCTTCAAACACAAACTCCCCGTTTTCCAATCCAACAAAGAACAAAGTTGATGTATTACAAAACCAGTTCTCAGTTGGAAGAACATTACTGTCTATTGACCCGGTCGATGCAAACACAAACCTGCTTCCTCTATCAGTCAATATCAGTAAGAAGAATCATTAACACAATGTTTACAGAAAGAAAAAAGAAATCCTCGTGGATCTCTCATTTCGGGTGTTTTTTTCCTCATTTTCCTCTCGCAACTATATTGTCGGAAACTTTTCCAACTTCAAGTTGACCCCAACCTGTGCCGTGCAATTAAAAATAAAAATCGTCTTCCCGAGGTGTACACTCACCCAAATATTTGCATATGCATCTAACACCATGTGTGAAAGGCCGCCGTCAGCCACTAACTTCCGCGTATCTGCGAAATCAATCGACAGTGCACCAGAAAATGCATTTCATTCATCTTCAGATTGAAATAGTGTATCTATAACTCAACCTGACCGCATACTTTCATTCTTGCGCACTGTGAAATTTTCTTTACTACATCCTCTAGTGGTAATTTTCAATTAGCAAGAATTCCACCGATCCCAGGCTTCTCCAGTCGCCACCATCAGTACGTCGCGTTCTCTTAGTTCAGTTGCGAAATCAAAAATCACGATGCCAACTAAAAAATAAGTCTCTCTTCCAGCGATAGAACAAAAAAAAATGCAATGGTTCTGCATCACATAACTATTGAAAAAAGTATCTCTCGCCTGGACAACAAACAACAATAGACAAAAATACCATCACTCGAACTCAAGTGCCACTGAGTGTGCGTTGCTATGCGATGCGTCCATCGAGCACAACTCACCAGCATAACCAACTTCACTCGTTCCCCCCACTCAAACTCGACGCCATCCCACTCGAAGCATAAGCAACACGAGTGGAAGTGATAAAAGTATCTGAACAAACGTTTTCCAGCTCAAGAGTTTAGTTACACGCGAGCTGTTTAATCGAACGAACATACGTTATGTTGTTTTGCGTTTAGGTTTTTACACCTTCCTTTTTATTTTGTTGTATAAATCGAACTCCCTCAGCTTTTCAAATTAAATATACAAAACAATAGGTTATTGTAGATGTCGGACTTTAATTCACAAAGAGAATTCTTATTCCCCATCTACGTCACAAAACAACAAATAAGACACACAGATACTACCCGTACGTAAGATACATTCATAGCTGGTTGTTGTTTGCCGGTTTTTTTTCCCGTCCGCAGTCAAGTGTGTGCTTGGTTATGTAGTTCATCTTCATCCTTTTCCCGGCAATTTACGTTTGTAGTGTAGCTCACCCGCACTTTTGTATCGTATATATGTGTTTCCTGTCCGTTTCGATTTTTGTGTGTGAGAGAATATAACTTTTTCGTACCTAAAACCTTTGTTTTGGGCGTTTAAAACCATTGTTTCGGTTAGTTAAACTTGAATCTTGTGTTATTAAAAAAATAAAATTTAAAAAAAAAAATTTAAAAAGATTGAAAGAAATTTAATGAAAGTATAGAAATAAGTCACAGTGGCGTGAGTGGTTGTTTTTTGATTCGTTTTTGTGATTTTATAGTGCCTTGGTCGTCTTCTTAACACAAAAAGAAGAAACAAATCGTGTCCGCGTTCAAGCGACAAGCACATGTTCCGAATTTGGAAATAGCCCAAAACAGGATTTCTTCTTGTTCGTTGTCGTCATATACTCGCGCTGGCAGATCGCGCAATATTTCTGCATCATCGAGCGAGTTCTATCGAGGGATTTACTAAACATATGTATACGTTCACCGATACTAAGGCAGAGATTTACACCGATGCAAGGGTAATCGTCATTGCGCGCACAAAATAAAAACACCAAAAAGGTGTAAATAAAATATTGGAATATACCGTATAGACGAGGTAAGATGCGATTTGCTCTTCTTTTTAACATAGGGAAGCAGTTTTTTTTTTTTTTTATATAGCTATGATCAGTCCTTTCTATTTGTGTAGGTTTGTGATGTCTGGATCTGTGGTTGTGTTTTTTTTTTTTTTTTTGTTAAAGGAAATGTGTTTGTTTTGTGTAATTTTTTGAATATACCAATTCTTATTGGACGAATGCGAAAATGAAGGGTTTTAAGTGGTTTCCAAATATTTTCATAGGGAACAAACATTTTTCGTGTTCATTTTTTATCATAATCATTTTTATGTAGGAGTTTCATCATCGTTTGTCCAGCATTGCAAGTTTGTTCGAATATTGTGCTGTCGGGAACGTTTTGAGGTGTGATAATCTATTTTCGTAATGAGGTTGATCATATTTATTTTTTTTATGGTTTTGATGTTTCTATTTTTGGGTTTGTTCGACCTTGTCGGCCATTGGGATGTAGTTTTAAGGGGCATTGGCGAATGCGCTGGGAGGCATTAAACTTTCTCTAATTTTTTTTTTTATAACTTTTTACAATTCAAAAAGTACGCAGTAAGTTATTGAGTTGAAAAAGTTGATAAACAGTATACGTAAGGTTAGTTCATATTATTGAAAAGATCACGTTTTTCAAACAACTACCATTGAAGGAATCGTCGGAACTCATGTTATTGGAACCAAAGGTCTTTAAGTAAGTCGCTCAAGAACAATCTCCGAAGTCTGTCATAAAATCCTAAAGCTATTAGGGCCTTATTTATAAACCCACCATAGAGTCTGCTTAAATTTACGCACCATCTAACGGCAAATATTTGCCAAAATCACATAGTGGCGTTCTTTCACCGCTTAACTATTCCCTAATAATAGTGGGTCTGGAAAAGGAAAGCTTCACTAAGAATGATGGTCGCTGAAGGTGAGATCAACCTAATCCCAGACAAAAAACACCTTTATTCAGTCATCAGTAATCGCTCAGCGCAGATGTATACTGCTACTTGTTAGAAGCTAGGCTTGTGGATCAACCGGTCGAAAGCAGAAATCTTGGGGAAAATGATAATATCCGCCTTGAAACTCCTGAAGATGGGTGGAAAGGATATACCTACAAGAAGGAGAACAATATACATGCAAGTCATCGTGGATTCAAATCAAAGATTATGTAATTCCACCATGTAGACTTGCAGAAGAACATTCGGGACTCAAAGAGGCTGTTGTGGCTTTAAAAGTTCTGAATCATCTATTATGTCCAGCCCTAAAGGAAAATATCCAAAACAAAAAAGGTCCTTGACAGATGTTTCAGTGAGAACTCGAGTGTATGGACAGCATAGAACTCCAAAGTATACTAGTGTTTTATAAAGCCATCTGAGCTGAGAGGTTAGTGTGGTGGACTACTGAGCGGGGGTCTCAGAAAAAAGACAAATTACATCTTTAAGTTTTTCTTTTTTAACTGCTCCACCTTTCGCAAACGTCTGACAAATAGCCGAGAGTATAAATTTCATGAAAGAGGTTTCCATTCCAGCCGCTCGAACTCGGCATAAAATTGTAGGTCCCTTCTATTCGTCCCAAAAGTACAAACTCACTCAAAACGAATGGTTCCTAGTAGCTAGGCCTAGGGTATTCAAACCTGTTGCGCCAACTACTTTTATTTTAGCTATTTAAAATAAAAGCGCAACAGCAATGAACATTTTTCTAATGGGAGTTGTCTGAGCTTCTAGCATCTAGATGGGCATAATACGCTTCAAACGAGTCGCGATAGTCGTGACCCGTCTGCCAACCATGTGTCCGCTGAAAAGCGGCTTTCCATAGCACGTCTGGATCTTCTGTAGACGCAAAATTTCCCGTTTCTGTATATCTTAAAATATGTATATGAGTATGTTTAGAATGGGTAGCACTCTCAAGGATATATATTGGTTAAAGAGAGGTAGATATGCTGTACTTGGTACTAGCCAGGAGTCTGATGCGGGAACCTTCGTCGCAACGGAAACCAACAGATTTAACTTCTCGCTGAGGACATACGCATCTGTCTTTCAGGCAGGTAAAGCAACAAAATGCTCCGATGCTTTCGTACTAAATCAGCAGCTTTCCTTTGGGTTTTAAGTACGAACGACTGGTCTTTAAATTAACACATAAACGTGCTAGCCTTAGGAATTTTGCCGAATTTAAGCGATGATCCAGCGGAGCTCATCTGCCCTTCTCCCTCCTTCAAGCCTTATCATTCTGAAGTCAATTGAAGTCAATCCGAATAAAAAAGAAAGTCATTTAAAATGCTTCTTGTATATAATTTACCAGGACATTCATTCCTCAACTTTTCAGATGAGTATTAGGGCCGTTTGCTGATACGACTTATAGCGAATTTAAGTGCCACATAAACTCCAATGTGACAGTTTATGCCCTGAAAAAAGTAGCCCATAAGTATTTAAGTAGAACTTAAATCGTTAAGAGTCGTATGAGCAAACGGCCCTTAAACTAGCAAATAAGCAGTGTTCCTATCTTTTTTCTTCAAAAAACGATAGAAACTTCTACAATGAGCGCCCAACACAATATTGGGCTATATATATTGTTTAAAAAATTTTGTGGAAATTTTGTTATTTTATTTCTTTACAAAACTACAAAAAAGAAATATTTTCGAACAAACCCGTACTTGTAAAACTTGGCAGCACTCTTGCAGTCAAGTGACATCGAACAGTCGTTCAACTTGCAGGTACACCAATTTATTTTGCAAGCCTTTGGATTTGAAACAAGTTCACAACCCACAAAGGCGAATTACAGAAGATAGTAAGATTAAGATTAAGTTAAGAGGGAAAAATACCAAAAAAAGTACTTAAGGAATTGGGAAAATTTTCAACGATTTTTGGGCTTCTTTCTGCCAACGATTTTGGCCTAAATTTTAAGATTTAGGCGCGTAAAGCAATCTAATTCAATAAATTCTGGCAAAAATTACGAGTTTGAGAACTTGATCCAGTCCATTTTCTACAAATGTAATGGAGGCCGACAATAGTCAACCAAATTCGGGCAGAATATAACTTATTATGGTCATCAAAATTTCAAAAACGATATCGTGCAGACGAATACCTGCCCCCAGAGTAGATGTTCGAATTGGATATTAGTTGCATGCTTTTGCAACAACGTGCCCAAACTCTAATTCACAACATTTTCTGTTCCGACTTTAAATTTGAATAGTTCCCAATGGTTATAATTGCAATACAAATTGTAGGCTTTCATAGATTAAAAGTCGAGCCTAGAAGTTGCAATATACATAAATAAACAAGTATAGAAGCAAGTTCGTACATAAACTCTTTTGTATTTTCCTTATCGAAATAAATATTTTTATCGCGGTTACTTAAAAGAGATAAGTTTTGATTTTGGAAAATATTTGAATACTTCAGCTGATCCGCAATTTAACTACCCCTACTCCAGCTGAAGTGAAATTTTATTTTATTTATCATAAGATAAATATTTTCCTTCCCTAAAACACACACCCTATAGGGGAAAATCTTTCATTGACTAACATTTCACCAGCATGATGTCGAAAATAAAAGAAAATGTAGCTTCGGTGTAAAAGGTACCCATGTGCGATATGAAAATCCCTACGCCTGGATCTGCTTCATAGCATATTTCGAGCATACCTACACAGGACTGTCTTTGTCTGTTGCCTATTTGAATTTTAATCAGCGAAGTGGGTATATGTTGCAATTATGGATAGTTATAGAGTTAGAATCTATTTTGTTGTAGGTATAGGTATTAAAAATTAATTGAAGAGGTCGACTTTCAGGTTGATATTCAACGGCAACTCAATTTGGTTCATATGCGAAAGATGGCATCCGAATACAAACTCTTTTGTTTTGTGTGTCAAAATTGGAAAGAAATCACAAAACTCGTATTGAGGACGGATTACTTCCAGAAAAAAGAAATGGTGAAATAGTGATGGATGGCGGAGCGGGGGCCGGTATCTATTCAGAAGAGCTGGAACTTGCCCGTCACATTAGCCTCGGGAAATACACTTCAGTATATCAGGCTGAGATGATTGCTTTGCTTCATGCGTTGGACTACTTGCTTGAGTGTCAGGTGGAAGGAAGCAATATCCTTATAGCACTGGACAATCAGGCGGTGATCAGATGCATGGAACAAACAAACATCACAACATCATTGGCACTGGAATGTGTACTTAAGCTCAATAAGTGTTCATCTAAAAATGAAGCAACACTGACTTGGGTACGGGGACACATAGGGATCAAAGGCAATGAAAAGGCGGACTCCCTTGCAAAACAGGGGTCAACTGAAAAGTTGCTGGGACCAGAACCATTCTCTTCAATTGGCTGAGGAATGGTAGAACAGCTGATTCACAAATGGATCACGGCAGAACACCTGAGAAGGTGGTCAACGGTGGAACAGTGTAGACAAGCTAAAATGGCAATAAAGTGACCGACCTGCTCCACTCAAAGAACGGTTCTAAGTATGAGTCGAGGAACATTGAAATGGGTGGTGGCTTTGTCTACAGGACATGGTAATTTTGGGTATCACTTAAGGAAAATGGGCCTTATAGAGGATGATACCTGTAGAGTATGCCTGGAGGAATCTGAGACAGCGGCACATATACTGTGTCAATGTCCAGCGTTGGCTGGCAGAAGAATGAGGATTTTGGGACATCATTGGGTCGAGACCCAGTCGATGAAACAGATCTCCCATAAACAGATGCTAAAGTTAACACTAGGAATTAAGCCCAGAGAAGAGCTGTGGAGAATTCCAGAGAGTCTCTCTGAGTAAGATTTACAGTGGTAGAGAGACGAAAAGAGACCCGACAATGGTGGTCTGATTCGAATATCTCTCGAAATCTATTTTATTCTATTCGGTCCTATATCTTTTCAACTGCGCCTCAAAATGCTTCCAAATAGATGTTCTTTATGTTTCTATATAAGCTCTTCCTCTGACAATTTGTTTTCAAAGTTTCGATTTAAGAAGGAAAGTTTGTCAAGTAAACTGAATCAGTGTTTGTCAAGTAAACTGAATCAGTCGGATGTCTTATAGGCTCCCAAATATAGAAATATATTCTTCACGTTTCTCCCAACATCAACTGTGGTTGTACCTACGTCAGCGACTACTCTTCTTTTCAGTAAATTTAATTTTAGTGCAGGCTTTTATTCTCTGCATACTCTTAAGTGAACATTTCTGAGCCGAACTCCAATTGTAGAAAAAATATTCAGGCTCTTCTCCTTTGTAGAGCAGGACGACCTCCATCATTGTGCACCTCTTCTCTCTGAGTAAAACTATAAGGAGTACGCTCCCATTAGGTATTTGTGGTTTTGCCATATTTTCCACGAATTCAGTGTGACTCCGAAAATGTACAAGCCCTCCCTGGATTGATGGGTCGTTTTTTTCGACTCTATTTGTTGGGCAAAAAAAAAGAGATGCACATTCTACAAACCAACTACTCTCTAGTGCTCGTTGAAATAAACAAATCTGCATCAACAACTCATCCCTTCTTTGACATTCCACCCCAACCAACCGCGCATGCACACGTTTTCTGCAGCTCTAAAGCGATTTGTGTGTAATATCCATCGCCACGCATCTGCTCTCGACATCCTCCTTTGTCGTCCGTTTGATTGTTTACGAGCACATTCCACTTCCACCCCACGAAAATTAAAAACACGAGCTCTCCTCTCCAATATGCCTGTCGTCAGGCAGCTGTCACCCAAGCGTGCACACCTTTCCATATCAATTGCCGTTTTCCTGCAATTGACGAGATTTCATGTGCGCCTTACTTCATCCCTAATTAGGGGTTGGGTTCAGTTCAGAGCAACGCCAAAATTTCAGACATCAACATTTGCAGATGCTCACTAAATGCTGCATAAATTGCTGGTTGCTCTGGTTGAGCCCCTTTCACGTACCAACCATCAAACGAAAACCACTTGATCTACCAGTTTTTCGCTTTATTTATTTGGGTTTTTTGTTTTCTTTTGGCGACCGACACGATTATATAAATTGAATTTGGTGGGGCAACCTACACTAACAGAGCCGCACAACCATCCAACCACATAAGGAATACAAAGAACACCATGCAGTCGCAGAACAAGTTCATGGCGGGGTTCTTCTCCACCAGACATCGAAGATCGCGCGCGCTAAGGTCAACAAATTCCTTGGAGCTGGCTCGTCGTTGCATCACCTCCTTCTCCGCGTCTTGTGTTTCGTACGTGTCTCCAGTGGTTCTGGTGATACACGATACGATGTCGTTCTGTTTTGTATAGCGAGAGAAGTGGAACCGCAGAGCAGAAGGCACAGCAGCAGCAGCAGAAGAAGTTTTGTTGTCTTTCCAATTCCATAATCCATCCACGACTCACTCGAATTTATTCAGTGGATGAGTCTTCCTTCGTCTGAGAGAAGAGCCATCCACTTTGGCTTCTTTGTTGGATTTATCTCGGTCTTTTTTTTCTGTCGTCTTCTTTCCGCCGATACACTTTAGCATGATCCCGTGGGATGTTCTTCTGTATCCTGGACTCGATATGCGATATTCCCTGTCGATGGCATTCAATTTTTCGGTAGGAAGTTGCTCGGCAAGTATCTCGTTTACCTGAAATCCACACTCGATAGGTATACTTACTGTCGTTGTGTTTGTGTTGTGTTGTGAATTGTGATGTATCGTTCCTCTTCAGTGGTTCTGCTAAGGACGACCAACACGACCGCAATCGAAGGTTGACTACCTAAACACACACACGCGCACTCCGAATCAACAGAACAAGCCAGCTGCTTGAATTCCCATAACAAATTCGAAATGTGTATATCTTCATTGAGTGTGGTGGTGGTAAATGGAAATATTTACTTCTCTGCCCACTATCGCTGATACTTTCAGCAAAGCATTCTGTTTAACTTATCAAAACAAAACTTCATCTATTTGCAGAGTGATAGGTACCCAATCTTTTGGTGGATTTTTATACCTTGACTTATCGACTCCATTTGCATTCGGAAATGCAAAGAAAAACACCTCCAAATGAATGAGTGGTCCGAATTTAATTACATGGAATTATATCACGTAATCATTTTTTTCTTTCGCTTGGGATATGATTGCGCCGTGCAAACCGCCTTTCATTGCGAAGACAGATCACACAGTTCATGCGTTCTGTGCGGAGATGCAAATTTTCTTTGAATGGAATTACGGCGGCGCGCGTTGAATTGAGGTCTATTAGTGGCACACACAGAAACGTGATTGGCAGTATCTGAAGTGTGCATTATAATCGTATGATAAATGAATGGAAACACTTTTAGAAAACTCCAAGACTCGCTCAGTTTGGATTTCTCGTAAGTGTAATTGAAAAGCGATATATATACTACGAGTACGAGTCTTGGCGATCTAAATTTGATTTGTATCTATCTGTTGGTAGACTTTATTAGTTGCCACAGTAAACAGACCCACATTTTATTAAGCAAATACAATAAAAGAGACAGGCAGATAGTTGGTGTTATCGGTGGCAGTCTATCGCTTAGCAAATAGGTTCGCCACTATTTATTTTGAGGACCTACCTTCCTATATGGATCGATTTTTTCTTTAAAATTATCTAACGATTAACTATATATGAGACAGGTATGTCTGAGTATTTTGAAATATTGAGGTTATGGCGAAATTGTACGCAAAAATCAAGTGAAACTATGTCCAAGGGACTTACTGTCTATTTAAGGAAGAGATTGACAAATAAATGTTGTCCAAACCAACTTAAATTCCAATCAGCAACAGTGTCTATCTGCTGATTTTATTGTGGCAGTGCTCTGTCAACTTAACAGAGTTTGACTGCCCACCATAAAATGACAGAAATTCTTGTTATCTCCTCACTTTTCCACAACGAAGTGCCTGCAAGTTTGCAGATGGCTGTTTGTGAAACTAAGTGCTTACTTTGTACTATCGATGGAAACTTGCTTAACTTTTATAAGTAGTACTGCCGTTTTGGGTCCGGTGATGAGTGAGAGGCACTTGAAAAATCGCTAGACTTTTTTAGAAATCAGCTGGGCAGCCTGCTTAGCAAATCTGTTATAGCCACTAAAGTCTGCGATTGCAGTTGTCAACAGTTTTTTTTATTTTAATTTTCAAATGTGTTTACATAGAAAAACGGCGTTGAGCAAGAGCCACCCTAAAGGCCGATGCATACTTGGCGACAAATAACAAAAGAGGACGTGGGCATCGTGATTTAAAATTTTCTTGGCCAAAAATTACGAATTATAAATTTTCCAAATGACACCAGCATTATACACTTATACAGCCCCTTAACAAGAATTGTCGCTATACGTGGCGAAGCGTCAAAAATGCAGCGATCCTCGATCTTGAACAAGGCGGTCTAACAGATCAGCTCTGATCGATAGAGTGTCGTGTCTTTTCTTTTTCGGCTTTTTTATATCGGTAGTTCTTGCATTCTTCGCATTGCAAAAAAGGTCTTGTATAACTTTAAAAATCTCAGAAAATTCAATTTTAAAGAAACAAATCGAAAATATTGTAAGTTCCTTGAAGGCTTGTAGATAGGCTAGTTAGATAGGCTGGATTTAAAATCACTGCTTCCCCATGAAGATATCCACGATGTTATTTTGTTTTTAATGATATTTCGCATCGCTCAACTTTGTACGCACTTAGTCCACCTTCAAATTAAAAAAAAAAAACGATATTGTTCATCACTGACAGATGGCAGCACACTCTCAATCGAATCTATTGGGTTAGATCGATTTTGAGAAAGGAAACCTGAAGAACAAAAATTCAATAGCCATCTTTGAAGGGATCCAGATGAGATGTCGCAGAGCCTCGGCTGTCAGGTTGACGTTTTAATAAAGAGTATTTGGACCCCACATTGCCAAAACGAGTCGTGATCGTAGAATCAAGTTTACGAACCAAACTATCAACAGATGGGGTCACCGAAACGACTGTTTCGAATCGCTTTTTACCAATTAACCCGTATATATATCTGCACTGATGCTCTCTGGAAGCACTTTGTGTAAACTAAATTGTAGATCACTATCATCCGACAACATCGTTCTGCAGTGTCAACGCCCTTTAGTGGCGCTAGCAGTTAATTGAGTCGACAATCCAACAACAAGTGCGGAACATGATTTTCCTCGATTAACTCTTCATTTCGACCTAAAGTGAATGAAAGAGAGGCCAACACTTAATGCACACGTATGACAAGTGCAACGTTAATCCGCGCCAAAGGTAAGGCAGCAGTAAAAAATTGTACGCGCAATAGCTGACACGCAAAAAACAAAACAAAAACGCTTCATCGGTTAATTTTCTTAATTGGTTTCAACGGAACACTAAAATTAGTTTCGTTTTCAACATTTTCTATTTACCTAACCCCAGTGCACACTCTGACAGTCTTCCTCTGTGTGTGGGTTTCATTTTTTTCCTCTCTTTGTTTTGTTATTATTTTTTTGCGCAATTTTAAATTATCTGTAATTACTTACCCCGAGTGCGCCGGGAGAGATATATATATTCAAATAATTTTTGTTTGTGCTAAATCCTCGGTTTTACTCATGTGCCATTCAAATGGTTACAAGTAACTATAGGTAGAGTTGGTTGTTCCAATTTAGTTTACTGACAAAAGTAAGTTTGCGCGTGCAAATCTTGTTAGAGGCAATGACCCAACAACACCCAGCGATGTTGGAAGTTCACCAACAATACAATATCTGTTAGTTGTATCTAGAGCGGTAAATATGTTGAATGTGCAGCCGGCAAGGAGTGACGCTCAAGTCTTTGCTTTGTTAGAACAACACAATGACTAGATACGAGTAGGGGGGGAAACAAAGGGTAAAGGAGCGCCGCGGAAGGATATATAGTGTTACTTGTTGGCCGGTGGTGGTACGTTTGCTGTTACAACGACATGTTCAACAGGATAGAGCGAATTTTCCAAGTGCACTGAACTATGGCGACCTTTTCCACTTGCTGGTGCCGTTTACATTCACAGGGTGTGGAAGTTCGAAGCGCCAAAGGCAATTAGTTAAAATGAAAAACAAAAACATGCAGTGTAGGACATCCTATAGAACGACTTGAATGTGGATACAAAATTGCACAAGTTCCCTGAAGGAAACTATGAATGAGCTGACAGCAGTTATTAATTTCCTTGCTAGCTGTTACCGTTGCATGTGAGTGTTTTTTTTTTTTTTTTAGTTGGGACCCTTGTACGGAGTTCAAATCGCATGTTTGCTGAATAATGCAAAACGAATAGAATGCGTTGGAAGGACTTTCGCACGAGTATTTTCATTCAGACTAGCATAACTTGAGACCGTTCGCTGGATTATGGTTTAAAGAAACTGTTTCTACAATGACTCAAGTCGTCATTTACTATATGTGGTGCATATCATGTGTTTAGAAATGTTTAAGACGGTCAGGGGGCATCAGATACTGGTCTATCGGTGGTTGCACTAGCGTTTCTGTGCGTTAAAAAACTGCTTTTGGCTCCCGGTAAAATACAGATTACTGCAGAAGAATCACAATAAAAAGATATTCGCTTCGACAGATAATTCAGCTTGTTGGTTAAAGTGTCGTTAAGGTGCAGGTGCATTATCCACCCCGAACTGTAAGCGTCACCTAAGGTAATAGAGCTCAACTTTCATCAGCCAGTTCAAGTTGGACCATCCTGCAGCGAAAATTCCTTAAAAATCTCAATATTTGAACTTGCACCAATGACTGTAGGTCTGATTAGGAAGTTTTATGCAAAAGACACTTAAATTTAGTTCGGACAACAACCATTTTCGGATGAGATCTCATGAAAAACATATTCCCCGGTGCCCGCTTCCTAAACGCAGATTGAATTACTGCTCAAATCTACCTCTATGGTCCAACTCTCCCAACTTAGGTTGTACAAATAGTCAGAACTACAGCCCAAATTGGCGAAATTCTTTCAAGCGGTACAGAACGAATTTCATGTCTCACGAAAAAATAGCTCGCCAAAAGCCATCAGCACGACTACAGTTATTTCGAATTCCAAAATTTGCTGAATATCCATTCATCATGAAGCTTGCTATATATTTTCGCCCGAACAGAAGTTTTAACATAATTATATCGTTGGCGGGGAAGTGATTTATGTATTTTCTATCGGCCTGAAAGATGGGTCTTCGATTCCAATGACTGTAAGAAGCCACCTAAGGGTAATACGCACTGTCCGACGAAATTTAAAGTTGGAATTCTGTGCGCCCCCCCCATATTCATCTGACCGCTTTTTTTAAATCTTGTTATATCGCAACATTTTTATCAGTCAATTTTCCATCTTTTTAAATCAAAAGCCTCGTATCTTTCAAAGTTTTAACGCGACTTGTGTCCCAGAGTGAATGGTAACACATATGCTCATCTTGAAAGCAGCATTTTGTTCACTTGGAACGGATAACTAAGACGTGATCCCTTTTAAGGGCACAAGTTGAATCCGAA
The DNA here is from genome assembly GCA_916610125.1 of Cheilosia vulpina. Lineage (NCBI taxonomy): Eukaryota > Metazoa > Arthropoda > Insecta > Diptera > Syrphidae > Cheilosia > Cheilosia vulpina. Next base: position 52,614,458 of record OU744278.1, read on the forward strand.
TCTTTATAGTCGAATATGTAAATTGTCAGAGCGGTACTCGCAAAAAACGTTCACTCTTCTCTACCCTGATATCGGGTCCGAAAGTGGCGGCTCTATGTCTATTTTTAGACGAGACGTTGAAGTTTGAAATTAATTTGTCGTTAAGTAGCAGGTCCTCCTCGGACCCTGATCGTTTACAGTATACAGACTATTGACTTGCGAAATTTTTCTGTAGCAAGTTACTCCACGTGAGCTATATAGCCTTCAAGAGTGAGTTATTTTCTTCAAGATGATAGGTTTTAACTACGAATTTTTGTAATTTTCGTGAACTTGGCATTCAGCCTGCAGTATATTTTTTAGAATATACCTGAATGTAGAATATCCTTTCGTTAATTGCACTTACAAAACTTTACACATCTTTTTGGCAAGCTAGAAAAATGCTTAGAAAAGTATTCCAAAACCTATGGGTGTTCTCAAAATAAATTTTTTTTTTTCAAAATTTGTTATAAATAAAAATAAAAAAATAAATAGTTGGCGCAAAAGGTCCGTAGGGACCCTAGGCCTAGCTTCTAACAACCATTCGTTTTGTGCGAGTTTTTCTATGCTGAGTCCAAATGGAGCATTGAGAAGCCCTTTCATGACAATTATACTCTCAGAAGTTGGCCAGACGATCGCGAGATGTTGCGCTGTGGTAAAAAAACTTAAGTTGGAATTTGGGTTTTTTTCGGGATTCGAACCTGGGTCCCCTCGCTTAGTAGTCCAACACACTAATCACTAAACCACTGCGAAACTTTGACTCGTAATTCTAGGACAAGTAACAAGTTATTTCAGTTTTCCAATTTGAATTACAATTAACTACAATTAACTAGCTTTAGAGCCATTTTGGGGCCACTGCTCACAAGACCTGTAGAAAATCAAGCAAATGTATGTTAGAGAAGCTCAAAGTCAGTCTGTGGAGAGTCAAGTTTGAAGATAATATTGAATTTGATGCCTGAGGCTGCCGAGAGTTCTAGTTGTCCAGTTTTTGGCTAGGGCTGGACACTCACGAGAAAAGTCGGAGCAATGTTTCAATTATTTGCGCAGCTACGGCAGTGGGTGTTCCTGGCGGGTGCCCAGCTTGTGAGCATGAGTTCAAAAAAGTTAAGTGACTCTTACTTATCTAGCAACATGTGCACGCGTACAGGCTATGAGGTTCCTTGTCCTGGCACTGTCAAACGTAATTGGCCAAAGCTTCCTTAAATGATTTAAATTTAAAGAAAAATTTAACTTTAAATGACTTAAAGACGCTCCGCGATACTAATAACCATTTTTAGTGTCGGGCAAATTTTTCGAACTTACTTCGAAATTTTTCATACCAAATTTCATATTGTGAAAAATATTTGGCGTGAAGTATAAAAAAAGATAAAGAATAGTGGTGCCAATTTGACCTTCATTTTAAGGGTATAGTCATCTTTCAGAGATTATCCGCTATTTTAATAACGCAACTTTGTCCTTAAAAACCTATCACACTGCATTAAATTTGGCTGGAATGTCCATGGATGAGTTCTCCTAAAGTTGGAAAGCCCACGGAATACATGCCATCGGATGAGTTTTAAGCAGTTCCTAATTAGCTTAGACAACACCTGGGGATGACTATGGGAACGTTTTGGTGCCTGGTCTTTTGTGACGATCTTACAAGCCCACTCAACCTTACCTAACCTAGCTAGGACAACAACCTTTCATATTGTAGATCACCTAAGTCGTAAACCATGCAACTAAGAAGTCTGCGTTTCATCCTCATTTACTTCTCAATTTTGTAAGCTTTAGCTGGCTCTTCTTAATAAATTTGCTCCCCTCAAGTATCTAGTTGTTAACGATGTCAATAGGTGTTTAGGGTTCGCTCCTATAGCAAGATATTTGTAAGTTTGAGGTGTGTAAACGTAAGAGATATGCCAACGTTCCGTGATAGTTTACAAAACTCTTTCAAAGTTAAATTGAAGGAATGAAAATATTTGTTTTCACAGGAGTTTTTTTTTTAAACAAACTTTCCCCAACCAAAGGACTATATTATGTTTGCCCACCAAAATTTGTCAAGTGCTCCTCGCGTGGTGACGTAACAAAGTCACTAGGGGGTTCATTGTACGACTCTGTGCGCCAGCAACATTGTTGAAAATTTTCCGATCACTCGCGTGCTTATCTCGAACCAAATCAACACCATTTCTCTTCTCTGTGGCGTCACACACCCTCCCACCAAATGCGCCATAGACAGACAGACATCGCATGATGCAATTATAATCAAACCTCATGTCGAGTTCTTCAATTTCAATAAAACCTTGCATGCATCCATATTGTCTGTCTGTTTTTCGGTGCGGTGTGAAAAGGCGAATTTAAATCTTCACACCATCGCAAATAGAGAAAACCCACAAGACAAAGCTTCAAGGGAGTGTATGGCAGAATGTTGGACAGAGTCGTCGAGTCTTTCCCTTTAGCATAAATATTCAAGATAAAGAAAAGACTGTTTTTTTGTGTGTGTCCAATATTCGCTTTCATTATCATCGACACGCAAATGCTACAATCCAGATGCCATTTTTTTTTTTGGCTAAGCGTTGGGGAGTAAAAGTGAAATGTTGCGTACAACACAAGAGCATAATTCGATATGGTCGTGTGTGGGATGAAGCCGGCATTCGCTTTTCTTTTTTATTAAATTTTATTGCCCGCAATTATGCAATCCGTATGTGTGCAATGTATCTTTATATTCATACGAAATGTGGTGCATGGATTTCGGTTCTTTTTGATGGAGACGTCATCTGTGGGAATGGATGCGTGATTTTTATTCGCGTTCTTTTGATGTGTTTATTGGTGGGTTGCATTTTTCGCATCACAAAGATAGCACGCTTACGTAAAAGGGCGCGATATGCATACGAAAATGAAAGTGGTGATTCTTGGATGCGAAACGTTTATTTTCTTTCAACAGATTTATGGGTTGGGATGTACAAGATGTCGGCGGTAAAGGTGTGATAAGATTGAAGGTGGTTCACTGAAGGTGACGGTGCATGTGGTGCAACAGACTCCAACGAGGCGTATTCTTCAATATTCAAAAGTGTAAGGTTATGCAGATCAATGTGGTTTTAGTTAAGTAAAGTTAGCGGATTTACTTAGGTAAAGCTAGAGCGGGAGAAACTACTTATGAACACCTCTGATCTTGAGTACCCATGCAAGCCATTTGCTACTGTCGATGGAGGTTAGAATATTAACAGCGTACAGAAACGATAGGCAAACCTTCCTGGAACTGGCTAGGGTAGGTGCAGAGATACTGGATGGTTTCAACATCCTCTTGGTATATACAGCTTCTGCAGAAATTCCGCGATACCAATAATCATTTTTAAAGCCCAGGCTAAATTTTTCGAACTCACAATGGCGAATTTCTCCATACAAAATTACATATCGTGACCTACAAAATTTAAGTGTGGAGGTCAAAAATGATTAATAGTAAGGCCCAGTGTATTTATTTGTGACCAGTGATCACTGTTAAACTGCTGACCTGTCGTCTTCACTACCGACTCAAACGCCAGCATGTAAAAGGTGGTCCACAATTCGCGCGAAATGTTATTTTGATCGAAAATATCTACAGATTTTGAAAAAGATTAAAATTTTTACTGATTCATAGAGTATACAGATTGGGGTTATGTATGGAATATAACATTGGATAAATGGCTGCCACGGCTTTGCTGGAGTACATATACTCTTTTGTTGAACTTTTCTATGTCCGTTTCGCACAAATGTGGCTGAATTTCATTAATACACCTCCCAATTTCCTCTTTGAAGGCTTTGGTGGTCGTGGGCTTGTTTGCATAGACCTTTGACTTCAAGAAACCCCAATGAAAAAAATCCAATGGCGACAATTTTGACGATTAACGAAGCCATCAAGATGAAGATGTTCGAAAAATCAGCATCCACTTGTTGTTGTTCCAAAATCCATTTAACGAACTCTCTTCGCGCCGCAGACCGCAGTAGTCCTCAGTTCATGATTCAACTGAACTTTGTTAGCATGAAGTTTCAAGTCTTTCGTGAAAATTGGCTGTAGAGAGCTTCTCGAAATGCCCAATTCTTGACTACGGTGCCGAATTGATATTCCTGAACTGTCAGCTACGATGTTTTTTTGTTGAACGAATTGTGACAGCACACCCCGAGTGTTTAAGATCAATAATTGATCCAGTCTCCCTGAATTTTTCAATTATTTCCTTCACCATTAACTTCACTATGACGGCCATATTTTGTACGACTGTAGCTGACAAACCTTCATTATTTTTAAATTATTGCTCAACAATGAAAATGCGTTGATCTTTCGTATAGCGCTCCATTTTTACTAACCCCGAACTGTCAACTGTCACATCTTTTTTTCCATTGGCATCACTGAACTATTAAATGGCGCAAAATTCAAATTTTGCGTGAATTACGGGACACCCTTTAGTTATCACTTGAGCACCAAAATTGCACCAAGAAAATACAAAATTTGATTCCGTAAAGATTGCAGAAGGCGCCTGCTGAAAAAGACTATTTTGGACTATTGGCAGCTTCTCAAAAACAAATCCTACTGGCAGATTTTTAAATCCCACAAAATAGTGTTCTGTATCTACATCCGGGTGGGGAAACTTCACATCAACATGTTACAGTTATTCACAAGCTAAAGTCCATTAGAAGTATCGGCGCTCATTATGCCGCACAACATAATCTAAAACCGTAGCCGATAAAGAAGTCATGTCCGCCATCAATATGGGCCGCAGAATGCAATTCGTTAAGCATTAATAGGAATCCTTGAAAACAAGTCTTTCTCCATGAAAACACCCACAAATTGTTAGCAGCTTGCCGCCTTTCGAAAAAGTAGGAAGGTGCCAGATACCCCCATTCAACATTAACTCTCAACAAATGACTCCAATGCTGTAACTTAGTGATTTTTATGCCTTCGCGGGTGCGCTCTGACACAAATCTATGACAGCCGATAGGTTGCACACACACCGCCCCTAATTGCCTATAGCTAACTCTGACAAAGGTTCGCTCTGGTCTTAGATTCTGTAACTTACTCGAGTCTTATGCGCGACTGTGTGTATCTTGAAGCTACTTCTGTTTTTGGTTTATTTCGTTTTTTTAGCGCGCCATTGTGTTGCGCGCTTAAAATGCTTTAAATTAAAGTGAAAGGAAAATCACTGCCCGTGCCGCCATGCGCACACTAATGTGGTAGAGTGGTGTAATTTAAGAACACAATTTCAGAGAGACGGTGGAAAAAAAACAAAGAAACCAAAAAAATCATTTCAATGCTACTACTGTTGGGGTTTCCGCGCTCCCGACTTCTGCGGGCATCAACAAAATAAAACAAAACGAACAAAAAAAAAAAACAACTTAATAATATTGTATAAGGTTAAAATCACAGATAAACACCAGGCAACCAGCAGCGGTCAATGCGCGCTTTGCCACATTATACGCGAGAAGATACAAAAAGATACTTCGGTTTCAATTCCTCGTTCGCCCGCTTGTGCCTTTGTTTCTTAAGCTTTATGCTTCACTTAATTTTTATCTATACACACAGCAGCGCTGCGGTTAGCACAGCACATTTGCAAAAGTGCAAGAAAATCAAATTCGCGGAGAATTTCCTTTCGTGTTGATTTTCATGTAGGATGCTGCTGCTGCGCGGTCTGCCTTGGTGTGTGGTGATTGGTGTGCGTTTTGCGAAGCCTCCTTTTGCAGCAGAACGATATGTTATAATTTGAAAGTTATTTCGCCTTAAATGCTGGTAATTCGATACATTTGACGTGCCTGTTGCACACATTTTGTGGCGCAGATCTTCTTAACGATGATCCGCAACAGCAGATGGCGCGTATCCTTTTCACACATGTGTGATGTCTAGAGACATGGTTGCCATTGCTTGGGTGTTATTGTCATTTCAAGAGATGCAGTGAAACATTGAAATGTGTAATTACCATCGAGGAGATCGGCCATATTTTTCAGCCAACACTTCAACAAGGAAGCCAACAAAATGTTGCACGAGGCTTTAAATGCTTGGATGGCGCACAGAGCAACCAACAAATTTTTTTGTGATGGAAATTTAAGATGACAGTAGTATGAGTGTTTTCGGTTGCGGTTTGCACAGTCACTGAGGTGATATCTTTAAGAGGTTTTAATGTTCGACAGAAGTAACTGGTTTGGTTGGAGGATTCTTCCTCCGTATAGATTACAGATCGATTTCAGTTGAATTGAGTGACGGGCATACCAAACGGAGAATGTAAAAGTGATCACTAGATAAATGTATTTACAGTTTTTGTTAGAGTTCTTTTCGGGCAGCTATTGTCCTCGCAAACTGGGTGCTTTTGGGTCGCAAATTGAAAGAAATGTAATGCGTTTCCTCCAACAAACTGGCGCCCAACGGCGGTTTATGCTTGTCCACTAATATAAATCTCACACCGAACTAATCTAGTTCAGCGCTAGGGATGTGCAAAGAACGCTCCTTTTAATTATTTTAAAGATTTTGCCGCCTTGATTAACAACTATGGCGCCCAACAGTGGATCATGTCTGTCCGTGGGCTCTGATAGATTGGAGTACGTCATTTATATTCAGTCAACTATTGTTGTAAGCTGGGCCTATAAATGTTTCTACCGACTTTATATTGAAGAAAATATCATGACGTAGTTTTTTGGCCCCCAACATTGACCAAGGTCAAAAGCATGTCCAATTGAAAATGTGTTTGTACGCCCTCTGTACGATCGATATTTTCTTAATCAATAAATTTAACCGAAAGAGCTAGGCCAAATTTAGGGAATATGTTTTGAAAAATTGGCGCCCAACGGCGGGTCGGGTCAACTCGATATCGTTTATAACGACAAGATTTCAAAACCGATAGCAACTATAAATTTGATATAAGGCTGCATAAATAAATAAACGAATTCGCCCAATCCAGATATGAAAATAGGCGCGGGGCGCTTACAAAAGTCAGTCGCTATATCTTCAAAAATTCGTCCAGCTACTGGTGTAAAAATAAAAAAAAAAAAAAATATCAATTTATGGCGCAAAAGATTCGTGGAGCTACTCTAAGCCTAGCTTCTCACAAACACTTTTATTTTTAGTATACGAATGGAAGGGACCTACAATTTTATACCGGTTCCAAAGGTCTGAATTGACAAGCTCTTTCATGACATTTGGCGTTTGTCAGACATTCGCAGGAGGTGGCGAAGTATAAAACACTTAAGATGCAATTTCTGTTTCTCTAGAGTCCGCACCTGAGACCATCGCTCAGTCGTGCTGCAGGGGTTTATGTGGATAATATCGACATCATCAGTCGCTCCAAGCAGCCGAGGCTCTTACGGCCATTGAAAAAGAGGTGGAATTGGTTGGCTTTGTTGGTAAACGGGCGGGAAAAAAGTCCCCCGATTTAAAACGATAATGAAGGCAGAACTTCAAAGTCGGAATGCTCAGATCCCTCAGGAGGACACTTTTAACGGGTCGCGTACCTTTAACGTAGGAAATCGTGGTGAGAAATTAATTTGGCTAATAAAAAGATGTCTTTATTTGGAGGACAAATCATACTAAGCACGTTCCTCACAAACAAAGTTCAAGATAGAAAATTATCTGCCCGCTTGTTAAGGTTTATAGATGACTTTCGTAAATAAAATTAAACTTTCCGGACTGTCCACAGCCCTATCGTGCCTCCGATGAATATAAATACATAAGGCTGTCATACTCGGCTCCTAATTTCAGTCTAAACACCAAGCTGTCATCCCGGTGACATATGACATAACGAAAACATTTGTTTGCCTCATTTTTATGACGCTTTCCTCGCGTCCACGTGTTTGTCTCATGTCATCTTTTTTCCATTCATTTCCTTTATTCCCTCCAACTGAATCATGGAGTTCAAAAATACACCTACACGCATGCCCCTCGGATGAGAACAGAAAAACTCCACCGAAACCCCGGTTCGTCATCACTAAATAGATGTCATGTCTGTTAGCCATGTGTTTGGCATTTCCCCCTTTCAACAAAGTCGACCACCCTTCGGCACAAACGAAAACTGTCTGCGCGCAGTCATAAAATTTTCCAATGGCAATTAATTTGAAATGTAACCATATTCCCATCGCTGCATATCTTTATAGAGAGCGATTTGATTTTTATTTTCCACAAATTTACACTTTAAAAGGAGATTGGGAAACACTTTCTTTGCCATGATGCCATGTTTGCGGCGGTAAAATGTATATCTTTCTCAATTTCAAATCAAAACAAGAGAAAAAATGTCACTTTGCTGCCACACGGCGGCATTTTTTTTGCATTTCATACATGCACAATAAATTAGTATCGATTCTTCTGTCTTTCTCTGTCGGTAAATAACAAAAAAAAAAAAAAAAGTATCTATCGCCGAAGATCAAAGTGTCGATGGCTACACATTGCATTGTGCATTCTTTTTGTTCACTATTGCGCGCGAGCAAAATGTGCAACTGCAACTTGTAATTAAACTTTCTAATTATCGGGCATCGCGCACGTTCACCTATTGTCTACGGACACTACAACTTGTAGCTGTATCTATTGATGTCCACTCTAATGCGGATTGTGTTAAGGTACCGCTAAATGACGGCACACACAACAACAATACATAATTTCAATCAGAAAGTAATAATTGAAATAAAATCCGCCATGAAATTGTCGTGACGAAATGATCGATGACGATCGATGATGAGTGACGCTTAAGCTTAGAGTAATTGAACGGATGTACGACGGGTACGATTGGTTACGAATCCTTAGGGAATATTGCCATTTGAGATGGCAAATTGGAATTGATGCTGAACGGCCAATTAAGTTGGTGCCCGAAAGGCTTTGCAAAATGAAGGGGATCATTTTGACACTGGGCTATTGGGATCAATTGGTAAATAGGTTGTTAATAAGAGAACTGCTGCCATTGATGGTGGATAAGTTCACTCGAAAAACGACGGAAACAAGTAGAGTGCGAGAGAAAGTCGTCGAAGAGGCGAGTGTGTTGACCGTAGAATCTGTGATGGACAATCGCACTGCCACTTTGAAGTGGGGCAAATTTTATTTGTGCCAAAGGAAGATATCACATTTTTTTAATGAGAAGCACATACTTACCTCTGCCTAGGGTTGTTTTTGAAGAGGATTTGTTTGAAGCGGGTTTATTCGGTGTATTTGCATTCGCTGGACAGTAATTCACCTTTGCACGTTCAACAGAATATGGCCGTCACCTGTAAGTACTTTCAGTAAAAGATTGAAGATCATTATCTCGAAAAGCTTGCCAGTTTTAGCTGGCTATCGATCAAAATTCAATTTAAATTTATAGGAAAGTGCATAAAGATTGTGGTGACAATTTTGCCAGAGTTCGGAAGACTAGATTTTATCTGATGCGGAGCTGGCATGCACCATTTACCAAGTCCTGTGTGAAAGGAGGTCCTTTCAACACGCAAGAAAATAAGTAACTACCATCGCAGACTACATATAACACACGATACTGTCCCTATGCACACACATCATAGCCATTTCAAAATTTGAAATAGGCCTAGTTGCACGTCGGTCATTTAATGTCAAATGTTTTTTTTTACTCTAGGTCGACATAGCTGTGCAGTTGGAATAGATAGTTTGACGAAGGTCTGGCGAGGAACTTTGCCCTCTTTTAATTGAGTCCACTGTCCACGCTTCATGTCCTTTTGGAAGAACTGGGAACTTATACAGAGGCCCAGTGATGCTGTACTACTGAGCGAATGGCCTCAGGTTCGATCTCCGGGCAAACGAAAATTACATACTACGTTTTCTTTCTTTCACTGAGCCATCCGAGTGCATCACTGTCATTAAAGAGCTTCCCAACTAAGTCGTTCGCATAAAATTGTAGGTTCCTTCCATTGGTCTAGATTGAAACTCACACAAAACAAATGCCTGTGAGAAGCTAAGCCTAGGGTACCTTTACGGAACTGTTGGGCCAACTATGTTCGTTTTTTCAGTTATAAGTTATTTTCTTTTCAGTCCAAAGAAACACTGATTGGCAACAGCTATTCTTCGTTTAATTTGTGGTGAAAATTCGAAAGCTGAGACCTCAAAACTATAGCTGTCTAGTGTGGATTTTTCCAATTCTTCTATATTTTTTGATTCGTCTGTTCTTATATTGACAGCATATACACATTCATAGCCAAACCGATTAAAGCCGCTTCTGCCAAAAAATGTGTTACCACCTGTCAAAGATTACAGAGATATAGTTGTATAAAAAACTTACGATAATCAAAAAGAAAAATCGTCCTGAACATAACTTATTTTGATCATACAAATTTCTAAACACAATGTCGTTTAGAGACGATCATCGTCTTGCGTAATCTGTCCCCAGGTCAGTGCTACGAGACTTTCGATACAAAAATTCCTCTGCCGAAAGATAAAATTTCCCTCTTCTTCTACCTGAAAATTTCCGACTGAAAACGACCATAAGCCAAAGAAATGCAATTTTTATTTAAAAGAAATTGTAAAACGGACCACAAGTGTTGTGTGTTTTTACGTCCAAAAATGCCCAATTCTCTTTCAGCAAAAAGTTGTAAGAAAAATTTCAATATTTTTTAAGAAAAGACATTTTAACTTTTATATATTTAATCCGCGATACTAATAATATTTTTAAGTGTCCAGGCTAATTTTTTTAAACTCACAATGGTGAAATTTTCCACACAAAATTGCATATTCTGACCTACAAAATTATTAGTAAAGAAAATGCAATTTCTATTCCCACTTCCATTATCATTTCGTCGTCAAAAATTCCCTCATAAAGGGAAATTTCCCGTAATCTGCTATTACTGGTCCAGTAGGTTGAGCAGGCAAGTCAAATAAGCGGAATTAATATTTTGTAATAGTTATAGCGCGATGCGTGTCGTCAGGTTGATGGCAATCGGTTCCTATAACATTATGTGATTTGCATAATATAGTTTGGAAAACGTCTCAAATCTGGAGATTGATCTTCACCACAAACTCGTGTCTTGGCCTTCGGCGTATACTTAAAAGCGAACTGTTGGAACATATTAATTAACTCGCCGAAAACTTCACACTGAATGATGGATTGGCCAACCTCCCTTCGGGCACTTGTTCTTTTCAAATACAAGTAAGTGTGGTAATAATCAACCTCGCACTTCACAACACCTCGAAACGACATCTTCAAACAAAAAGAACATTACGTTGGATTATTAGCAGCAATTTCCATGAAACCATTTCCAGCCTATACTTGAAACCTCCAGCTCGTGATGATTGCCCTCCAACGCGTGTTAACCCGCAATCATATGCGTATAGTCACATGCCCATCCAAGCGTCATTATTTGAGCAACTAAAAACCACTACATTCGATTATAATTGCTTTGCTCTCAATTTGCGTCCCTTTCACAATTCGCTACTCATTGTCCTAGACAATATTTTGTCATGCTAATTTCTGTCTCGCTCTCTGCTGTGCGTATCCGAACAAAGCTTCTCTGACATCACTCGCAATCAAACGTAATTCAAGCAATTAAAATATATATACAACATACAAGCTAGACAGCAATAAAAAAAAACACAATTAGATACAGTATCTTAATGGATTTGTTTGCATGTTTTTTTGTGACAAGCTCTGAATTTATATCGCCCACTGGCTCATGTGTTACTCTCCCGGTAGCTGCCAGTGTTAGTGGTGACCATAGTCATCGTTCTAAAAGGGAAGTGGCCGCAGCACAGAATTAGATGAAGAGTTAGAAAATTGCTAACGACAAAGAAAATAGAAAAATAAAAACCAGAAGCAGCAACTATCTCTGTGGAGAAACCGGAGCACAATCTACGGTGAAGTAGGGACCCCTTTTGTGTGCTAATAACTTGAACTCGATTGTAGTTAAGATAGGAAGAGGAGCCGCATATAAAATGAATCAAATTCGTTTGCCATTTCGCTGCTGTGCGACCGATGATGATAATGATGATGAGGAGGAGAAGAGGCTCGTATTTAGGTCGGTCGTAGATAATGTTGTTGTGTGCTCTTCCCGCTATATACCTTCGGCCGCCTATGATCTCATCGTGCAATTTTCTGCCCGATCATTGTCGTAAATTATTGAATTCACCCTGCACCACCTCCTCGCAGATATATACTCGTACAATGATGGCCGCGCAAATGTACAGATAAACGTTTGAAATATGAATCAAATAGGCGATACATCATCGAATCGGTTTCTTCTCGCTCTGCGGCAGCGTGATGAGTGTTCCGCGGGCGGGCTTTTCTAATTTGAAAAGATCGCTTATACCTTGAGGGTGCTCCTCACACAAACACACAGAGGTTTTGCAGGCCGAAATTGATGGGAATATAATGTCTTTCTTCGAGACGTTGTATACCTCGAAGCTGTACACCTGGCATGTGTGCGATATCGCTTCAACAACACAACGCACTTTGGCAGATGCAAAACGATTCGCCAAAGCGTACACTGCCATCTGTTGAATGCCGCTGGTATAATGATCATGTTGGAGCCGATGACTTTAAATGACGGCAAGATTTTTCCTTTTCGGTATTTTTTTTTTTCTATGTAGGCCCATTTGGTAATGCTGCCCATGCTGGTACGGAAAACTCTAAAAGGAGTTGTAAATTTCGAAAGAGCGTTTAAATTAATCGGCCAATAGATGGTAAGGTAAACGAATATACCAAGCGCCAGCAACATGTTGCACATGAACCCATACACCAGTCTGTGAGTGTGCAATAAAAATCAAGACAGACCGACGAGTGGATTTGATTGTCGTGTGAAATTGTTGGTTATTTTTTCTGCTGTTTGCAATAGATGATGAAGTTTATTGTTCACTTAATTGACTCTTAGAAAATCATCTTCTTCACAATGTTGAAAGAAATTGTTGGCGCATTAAATTTTGGCGGCGACACTTGTGGCCAATTATTGAGCGCTCTGCGGGAGAATTGTTAGAGGCGCGGTTAATGACTACATTGAAGTGTTGGCCAATCAAGTTGTGTGCTAATGCTCTTGAAATGGCATTATTAATTAATTACGCGATTACGATTGTTTTTTGAATTAACTCGGTGGTGGGAATGCTGTAGCATTTTTAACCGAGCAAAGCTATTTAATTTTCATTTGTTTTTTTTTTTTTAAATTGTCTTGTGAAACTCAGAATATATGAAGTTTAATTAATTTCTATTTGTTTTCTTCTTTATTTTCAGGTAAGCAATTTTCATTTTTAATGATTTGAGGGGTGTGCTAAGTTGTAAGTAATTAATATTTGAATTAGAGTTACAAAAGAGGTCTTCTAGCGAATTCAAGAAACGTTTTAAAGCTTTTACCCAATTTGCTCTTTTTAAAACAATTTTAGGACCTATGGTGTTTTTTTTTATTATCGTATGTCTAAAGGCGGTTAATACGATTTGGATACGGAAATACTGAAGTCGAACATTTTTTTGTAACATTTTCATAACTCTATCAAAAATTATCTCATAACGTGTGCGACTTTTGCTCGGTTAAATTAAAAAAATGGACTGAAATTAACTGAGTATTCAGTAAAAATTAACTGAGTATTTAGTAAAAATTAACTTAGTATTCAGTGAATTTTAACCCAGTTTTCTAACTGTATTCGTTGTATTCGTTGTTAAAAACTGCAGAGATAAAATTATTAAATGCACACACACTTTATATAAGTTGTTACTGTAAAGAAACACGAGAGATTTATATTTTATTTCCGGGTTATTATGTTTAGACATTTTTTGACTTCGGAGTAAGAATACGAGAGCGAAAGAAAAATTCAAGGTTTTGAAATTTTTAGTTTGACAGGAGGAGAAAGAATTGTGAAGTCGTCAAGGTTACAATGGCTTATTTTATTACAACAGTTATCAATCAAGTTTCTAGATTAATATCACCCAGCTGGTTAAATTCTACAGAGCTAGTTTGTTATTACGACCGAGGAAATTTGGAGGAGAAATTGATAAATCGTTTGTTTTTAAACGAGTTTTCTACAAAAAAGTTGACTCGGTTATTTTCAACGAACTCTGAAGGAGCTATATTAAAAGAATGTATTACTTGTTAGTTTTTAACCGAATGTTGGTTGATTTAAAATAAGTGATTTTTCTCTGTGAAAATTCCATGGCAAAAGAATATTTTCCATCGGAAATTGTTTATAAATTCATCCGAAAAAATCCCTTCTAGTCGCACGATTAAAAAAAAACTCCAAATATTTGTTAAAGTTTTACAAAACAGCCGATCGATCAGAGATTGAAATTGTCACGATCTGGACAGTCAGTTGTCTGTCCCAAGAATTGTGCGTACTTTTCTATTCTTTCCTCTTTTCGATTCTTGAACTCGGTGTAAAATTGAGAGTTGTATAAAGTTCCGCGCTTTTATCGGCAATACAATTTAAGTGAGTCGCTCATAAGCAGTCGGAACAGTTAGTTCAAAATTCACTTGGTTGCACCTTATCTCGGGAGTTCTGGTTTGCTTTGCAAGCGATTGCGAGTTCAATTGAAATCAAGTATATTTGCGATGGTTTAAATTTTTGTGTTTTTTTCAACCTAACTTCCAATTTCGAAAAAATAAGTTTTACTGAGCGCACAGAAAAATGGATACACTATCATTCTTCGGTTCCCCATTTTATTTATACGAATATTCTTTACACATATACACAAATACATTGATTCACTTTGTTTATGAGCATAATTTTAAAAATTGATATCAATAGACGGAGGCTCCTGAGCTCTGCAGATAAGCGGTTATAATCTTTATCAAGCAGGTAGAATACAATCTGTCTACAGTGAAAATATATTTTTAAGACGTTGACTCAGTTGAGGTTTTTTTCTTCTTTCACTCCGAAAAAATGCCCTGTAGTATGGCTTCACACCCATTTGTTCATCACAAATGTTATATCCCCAAAAAAAAAAAGACGTGTAACCTTTGTCACAGTCTTTTATTAATTTCAATTTGATTTATGATTTATTTATTACACAAAAAGCGTTGTAAATATTAATAATACTGTCTAGTTCTTTCTTTATTTATTTGTGAATACTTAAAAGCAGTAAGATAAAATATCTTATAAGTTTGTCTTAATCAAATTTTCCAATTTTATAATTTTGTAATTTGTATCTAATAAAGAACCACGCAAAAAATAAAACAATATTTATTTTTATAAGTAATTAAAGTAAAAAAATATTTTTCCAGTTTTAGATATACAATTTTTAATGTGAATATTTGCTGCGTATTTCTGTGTTTCTTTAATGTAACGGGGTAGAGAATTTCACAGGCGGGCAGCATTGACAAAAATTAGACGCTCCGGTGATAAACAATAAAAGCGAGGATCAATCATGAGTCTAAGAACAGCCGGAACAATTTTTATAGGTATACCTCAAGGTTGTCACTTGGATCCCATACTGATAAAAACTTCCTCAGCCCCGATATGTTGAAGGTATTGATCAGGGGTCAAATCGCTGCATCCGTAAACGAGGAAAACAAATTCCGTCATCTATTGCTCACGGTTGACGCGATTCCACCCCTGTTTTACTTAAAATTATTGCAAATTGAAACAACCTTAACATATCTTTATTTTCTAGTAGTAAATTTTAAGTTTGCCATGTTTTCTCGTGGAATGAGGTTATGATCAGATTTACAGCCATAGCTCGAATTACGTCAGTTTTTGAAGCATTGCTGTTGAAATGAACGATTCTTTGACAAGATAATGGTGTGTACCAAAAAACATTTTTAGTTTCGACTATAAATTTTAGTAGTTCACAGTGGCTATATTTTCCATACAAATTTCGCAATTGTGAGCTTCCGTAAATTTAAAGAACCGAGAGAACCGTCCACTCTATTTGAAATAAAGTTGAGCAAATAACGGTTCTCGAAAGTAGTGCCAACATTTTGAAATCGATGTTTTCTTAGACTCGATTTGTCTATGCATTGGACATTTGACATTCAAAAGTCGATTGAAAAATAAATACAGAGAGTCCCTTGACTTCCTATCAACTGACAATGATGGACAGCGATCTAGATGTGAAGAATCGTCTTTTTCAACGGTTGGTATCGGCAGTATTGGCTTTCAAGGCTGACGAACTTGCAATCCTTAGATGTGACTCGATTTGACTTGACTGACTTAAGTTTACTAGATCGGCTCGAGGTGGTTCTTTCCTAAAGTCGCAATGAAAATGTACTCCAATTCAAGTGTCAAATTCAAGACTTGAGATATTGTTCACTCATTTTCAAAGGAATTATGTTTTCCAAACTTTCAAAGTTCTTGACTTGTCAACTGTCTTCTGCGGTACTAAAATCGACCTAGAACTAGAATTTGCATTACTGTAGAGCCTATTCGCTAAGCTTGTGTTCATGCGGTAGTTTTTTTTTCCTTCATTTTCAATGTTCCTTAACATCCATTACAATTCGCGGGTAGATGGTGTTCGTGTTCTTAATTCGATTGAATTGACTGACTCGATTTGATTTAAATGACTCGATTTGATTGGAATGACTCGATTTGACTTGGATGACGCGATTTGACTTGACTGACTTTGAATCGCATATCGGAGTTATTAAATCCAATCCGAGGCTAAAATTCGAATTCTAGTACCGTCTCACATTTATGGTTTTGGGTTTCTACCAATTTGAATGCTCTGTGGAATTGTATAGCGTAATGATTGAACAAAATTCCGCCCTCTATAGGAACTTGTTCAGAAAATCACATCAAGCTAAATATACCTACATTTTTGCTGATTTTTCCTAATTTAAGTACCACTCGAAGGTGGGGTCCTAGATCGCCCCAATAGCAATCCTGTTTGCTTTCTATCAGTCACAACATTCAAATGCAACACATCTGTTCCGTAGGACTACTAGGTCCCCTGCAGTTTACTAGTTCAATGGCTTGCTTTGCCAACCGAATTCACACCTCTTTGAACTCAAAACTTTACGCAATTCGCAGAATTCGTATATGCTAATTCGCCCGCCATTAATTCCCAACTCCTGCTTAATCAATCATACAAGCATTGCGTTTTAATTTTAATGCCCCAAATTTTATTCCAGCGTCCGCAAAACTGGTTAACAATTATGGTAAACAATTTTTTTGTTCACATTATATCTGAATTTTTCATCTTTTTTCCTTGCCGGTTCAGCAAACTTCAAAATCGTTTGACGAGCTAATAACGATCGTGTGCTGTTCATCAAAATCGTTTCATTATTCCCGGAACACTCCGATTTGTGTACAGCCTTAGGGCCAATTGAAATCTTCTTCCTTTTCCATACTGTTTTTTGATCGTAAGAGATGTGGTGCTTGTGTGTGTAATTGGAATAAAAACCTCAACCGCGCCGTGAACTTTGAAGAATAAAAAATAAAAACATTACTTCATCACTGGTGTACTGTTGTAAAAAGATTGTGCAAAGCCAACAATTTTGCAAGCAGCTCCAAAGTCAAATAAAAAACAATATTTGTTTGGACTTTTTTTTTTCGCCTCTCATGATTGCACCGTGATTTTCAGAAAGCCATCACGTTTATTCGTTTCCTCTCTGTTGCGCTCCAATTAAATCTGTAAAAAAAAAGGAAATATTTGTCCAACGGCAGTAAAGATATTTCCTTCAATAGATACATGTTACAGATGCACTATCTACACCAATTGGAGGAACGAAAAATGTACACGATATGATAACTTCGATTGGTACTCGAGTATATTTAGACTACTACTTCCCTGAAGTTAATTACGGATATTAAAAGTCGTGTCGTATGGGCGCACCCCTCCATTTTTACATTTTTTTCTAGGAACCAACAGCAACAGCCATGAGCCGTGTGCAGTCTTAATCTTGGCGTCACATCAGGGGCCAATAAAATGTGTAACAGTCTGTTTTTAATGTTGCCGTGCAATACCACGGATTAAGCTGAAGGTGCGCACCTTTTTACATTTTTTTTTTTTATTTGGTTCCAACAGATACTATCTAAATTGATAGCGGCGATTTCCGTTTTTAATCGAAATGCATTTTCTATTCGCCACTCGAATTAGTTTTAAATTAAATCGGGATTCTGTGTCGGCACTCGGTACCTCGGTAGGAGCGACAGTGTCAATGGCCTATAGAAATGGGTGGTGTCATGTCCAAAAGTGTGTTGTGTAATTAGCGAATTTTTTTTATGGCTTTGTTGCGAATACGAAAAATCCGTTAGGGGAACAATAGATGCGAACACAATTGAGAACTTTGTTATGCTTTGTCTGTCATAGGACATGACGAACGCGAATAGAAAACAAAAGAACACCGGATAGCACTAGAGGAACATAACGCGACTTTCTATTAAAACATTTACCTATATGCCACTGGGTAAGGGTTACGTAAGAGTGGTGTACATCAGTATATGTAAGTAGATATTTTTAGATTGTATCTTACTTGGTATGATTTTTTTTTTTTTTGCAAGAGCATTTCGCACTGGGATTATTTTTATTTATTTTTTTTTAGATCTTTGGTTATTTTTTCTTTTGTGAGTGTCTCTATTTTTTGACGGCTTTCGAAAGTCAGCGGTTGGTAACTTCTGACGGATTACTCATCAGTCATTACCTTCCATTACTGAGCACTTATTTTTAGCTGTGCGGTAATAAATAGCTATGCGATATTTGTAATCCCGTGATGGAAGGCAAATGACCGTTCGGACATGGCTTAGGACACAAAAAGAAATTCACACTCACATTCCTTCTGCTTCCAAGCTATAGACCGTTCCCGAATCACAGTCTTACAGGGTTCAAGTCTTTTGGAAAGGATTTTAATATTCGAATCAACTACATAACTTTAAAAATCAAAGCAAATCAAATTTTGACTGAGTTTTTAAAAAAAATTAAATGACATTATAATATTTTTAATTGGCAAAGTAAATATTTAAAAAAGCAATTTAGTACAAAGTGACCGCATATAAAGCGTGGTCCATCTAGTATCTAGTGGTTTCTTTTTAAATCATAGGTTATTTTGACACTGACAGCTCCAAATCTTGACAGAAAATGAGTCGCTTTGCGCTTGAACAACGTTGGGAAAGTGAGTGCTGTGTAGCCCAAACAGTGCGTTTTTTTGAAAGAAGTTTTGGCCGAAATGAAGCCCTGCTTTACGCAAGTTTGTGCAAAAAATTAATGAGACTGGTACTGGACAACACTCATGGTCCCCATCTTCGTACCGCAAAGACGCAAATGTGGCTGCTGTAGCCGAGAGTGTGAGACTCTTCGAAAATGAGTCTGGGAACAACGTTTCGGGCGACGGTGGTCGTTACAGAGCCATGTTAACCGACTTTTACTGAAATTGAAGACATGGATTTGGACAAGATATGCAAGATAGCGCGTCATGCCACACAGCCCATGCCACAATCGATCTTTTGTGCACCGAATTACCAAATCGTGGTTATCAACTGTTTTGGCCAATAACAATTGGCCCGATTTGACCCCTTTGTACTTTTTTTTGTGGGGAACCGTAAAGGACCGATGTTATGCCAACAATCCGGGAACGATTCAATCACTTAAGACCAATATCATCCAATAAATAAGTGAGCTTTAGCCCGAAACCATCAACAAGGTCTTGGAAAATTAAAGTAACAGAACGACATTGTGTTCCATAATTAATGGGAATTTTTGCTCTTACTAATAAAGCCATGGAATTTTTTGGTTTTATTGTCATTCTTTTCTTCAAAAGAAACTTGTATTTGGCCCACCCTGTATAATAATGACCACCACTCTGAGCTTCACGATTTTATAGTTCTCAAAATAAGTTACTTGGTGAAACGGCGACCGAAACATACAAGAGAAGCCGGATTGTGTAGTACCGTCTGGTGTTTGTCCATTTCGACAATACATTGTGATTCCAGTTCGATTTCTGTAGGAAAAGAATTAGTATTTAAAATCGAAATAATTTTGTGAAAGTGAAGCTCTTTAACGACTGCCTTGGTTCGACTACAAGGGCCTACAACAGAACTCTAAAAGAATGTTTGGTTGAATTTACCTACAAGTGTTGACAAAATCATTATTCGACTATATATCTGTGCTATTTGTTAAAACAAGCTTCTACTTAATACAAGTAATTGTTTGGCAGTTTTATAGGCACCTGGGGGTCAATTCTGGTTCTCTGAAAGGGTGAATCGAATAAATCGTTTTCACATTCGCTTTCATACACTGCTTTCATTTTTTCGATTCACTCAGTACTAAAAAGCGATTCTCGTTCAATAAGTGAAACTATCATGGTGAATTTAATATCGCATACTGTGTTGTACGGTAGGTTCTCAATTTTCAATCTTTCCCTAAAAACATTCACTTGAAAATAAGGACGTGGAAAAAATGATTCATATGAAAATTTTTGAAGTTTGGTTTGACATTTTCGTAGAACGAGAATCAAAATACCGTGAAAACATTTTCATTTCACTTTTTCACGGAACCAGAATAGACCCCCTGGTCTTAAAAGGACTCGAGGTATACGCGTAAGATGAAACGACAAGAAATTTAAAGTAAGACGAGGTTGGTGCATTGTGATTGTGATTGATGCAGTGCACGGTTGCCTTTTTAGTGACTTTGTCGCTATATCTAGTGGAATTTTCAAAAGTTTAGTGACAAAAATTAATTTTTTGTCACTAACAAATTTTAGTATCCGAGTTTGACACTTGCAAATTGCAATATTCAATTTGATTTTTGCGTGTTGTTTATTGTTTTGTTGTTATTATTTTATAAGTATTTAAATATTGCAAGTTTTTGATTTGTTGTTCAAAATAAAAATGTTGTTAAAATTGAATTTTTTTTTTTTCATTTGTATTTTTTTTCTAGTGATTTTTTTATTAAATTCTGGTGGATTTCTAGGTTCGAGTTAGTGACTTTTTTTTTTAAGTTAACGGCAACCCTGGTGACATAAGTCCACGAGACATAAACCCATTATGCACTTGGGTGGTCCCACTTCAGTAAATCATAAAAAACATTATTATGTCCCTTTTACCATGTTTCGATTTTAAAGAAATTCTGCGATCTTTAAATTTGAGGTATTTTCCATATTGAACTTACCAAATTGTTTAAAATTGATTGCAAATTCAAAATATTATTTTGGGCGATAGCGACTTATTTACTGTTATTTTGTCATTTTTTTTTAAAAAAAAACTAAAACAAAAAGTTCTTTGAGAAAATAAATTGATTTTTAGCTTCAGAAAATTTGGGAAAATAAAAGAAAAAACGCTTCTACCTTTTTTTTTTACTAACTTTCGTATTTTCATTTTGATTTTGTTTTCCTTTTCGTAACGGTAAATTGTTATTGTATGACACTTTTTGGGACAAGAATTTGGGTTTAATTTTTTGTAAAAAAAAAATTGTCTGAAACGTGGGGTTTGGTCTTTGTTTTCTTCTACTTACAAAATATTGGAATTATGTCCCATTTTTAAAAAATAAATTATTGACTTATACCCCACTTTGGTCGGACATAATTTTAAAATCTAAATTTGAACTTATGGCCCACCGAATAGGGACACAAGTCCATTATAAATTTAAGTCTCGTGGACTTATGTTAGTTCACTCATGGGCTTATGCCCATTTGCCGTGACCATTACCTTGGAAAATAAAAGTTACCGTCTTTAGTGCCGCTTGACTGATAATGATATTGAGCTAATATTTGCAATCATAGAAGGGTATAACAGTTTATACAGGGTGGTTAATCAGTTCCCGAACTATTAGTGCCCCAAACAGAACTGTTTTTTTTTTTTTAAGGTAGGCTTGAATACAAGTGTTTCAGAGTTCTTTTAGAGCCCTCATGGGGCTCTGACACCGCGGCCTCTCAATGGAACCTATTGTGACTTCCCTGGTAAGGTCATCATCTAGCTGGTAAAACATATACCTTTAAACATACTCGTTTAAGGGAAATCTGTCTTTGTTGTTGGTTAAACAAAAACTTCACCTACGTGTGCCGTGTCAAAAGTGGACTTTCTCGAGTGGTCGCCTGATGGTTGGGGTCGGCTTAAAGCGTGAATGTCGGCGCAGTGGCTTAGTGGTTAGTGTGTTGGACTACTAAGCGAGGGGTCCCAGGTTCGAATCCCGAGAAAAACCCAAATTCCAACTTAAGGTTTTTTTCACTGCGCCTCCTCTCGCGAACGTCTGACAAACATCCGAGAGTATAACTGTCATGAAAGAGCTTCTCAATTGGCCGTTTGGATTCGGCATAAAATTGTAGATCCCTTCCATTCGTCCCAAAAATAAAAACTCACACAAGACGAATGGTTGTGAGAAGCTAGGCTTGGGTCCATGCGGACCTGTTGCGCCAATTATTTATTTTTTTATTTAAAGCGTGAATGAACCACCAAAGAAAAATAAGCAGCTATACAGTAAGGCAGGTCTGTCCGCGTATGTCCGTATTGAAATCGCTCTCGTGACACACCTGTCTCTGTAAAGAGTATATTGAGCAACAGGGCGTATCTTCACATTTCAAAATTAACTGGTCAAAATGATTTCTTTATCGTCTGCAACTATTTTTTACGATTTTCAGCTTCAGACAAACAAAACTCAAACGCCTTCTATTTGCCCTTTCAAAGTATTCCTCTTCTGTTTTTAGTTTAAATGAACAGTAAATCAAATTAATGAGATAATGGCATTGCTGTTCCTATTTTCCTTCAATTAACTTTACCTCATCAGCCTCTGCAGTTCGTGGTCGACCTGTTGCCACTTCCAACTACGCTTCCAGCATTTAAATATCCGTACTTCGCACAAAATTTCATTTATGTAGATGAGAAAAATAATTCAGTCCACACGGACCATTAATCAAATCGTAATTAAGTTCAACCAACAACAGAATAATATTATACCCAAGTTATGATCCAAAAGAGTCGTGAGATCGTTTTTTTTTTTAGGAAGTTAGTTCACTCATGATTATGAGTTTATGACTCATGAGATGTTGCTTCCGCAACTTACGGTAGTGCGTTAATGATTTTTCAATTTACAAACTCTGCTTTGAGGTGTACAGCAGCAAGACTTGGTCCAAGTCTAAAATTATTATCTGCGATTTAAAAAATTCCACTAAATATGTGACCTTCGTAGAATATACCAACGATTATTTTCATTTCTGTATTTTGTTGATTAATTTAATTTAATTCAAGTTTCAAACTAAATTTCAATATACCTACAGCCGACTCTCGTTAATTCGAAACTTGAGGGACTCTTAAAATATTACGACTTATCGA
Source organism: Cheilosia vulpina (assembly GCA_916610125.1). Lineage (NCBI taxonomy): Eukaryota > Metazoa > Arthropoda > Insecta > Diptera > Syrphidae > Cheilosia > Cheilosia vulpina. The sequence continues at coordinate 52,637,562 of OU744278.1, forward strand.
GTGTTTGAAATATCAAATGGTTCGAAATTTGTGTCATAACAAAAACAAAGACTCGTGTACGAAGTTTGAACTTGTCTCAAAATGTACTTACAATCTTTCTGTCTCTTTCTCTCTGCAACTTTGAAGTGTCGAGTGTTTGATGCCGATGAGTTCGAATTAACGCTTCGTTTTGTTACGTAGCAATTATTTTGTCCGTTCCAATTACCAAGTGCATAAAAATGTATTGATTTAGTTCAAAATATAAAGAGATTTTGTAGGGAACTCGTGATAACTTTGAATTATAGAGAGGTTCGAATTATCGCAGGTTTGAATTAACGATAGTCGACTGTTTTGTTTTGTTTTTGCTGTCACCTCTTGCGATAGTCAACAACTGAGAGTGCAACTGTCATGTCGCATCGTCTCAAGTTGATCATGGAAGTTGTTGGTAAATAATTTAATTCGTTCCGAAAAATGTTTTCACTTCACAAGAATGGTTAACAGCAGCTTGGTCCACTGTCTTCTATAAAGCTGTCGCGGCCAATATTTGCATAACTTCTTTTAACTTAGTATTCTTCTCATGCACAAATGATTGATTTTCTACAGAAAGACACCTTTAAACTAAATAGAACAACGCCAAATGACAAAAAGGTCTGAATCTTAGCTGTTCGAAAAATCTCATTGCCAGATGGCGTTGCACTGGTTCATAAAAATCTTTGTTAAGTAGAGGTTTAACAAATCTTACAAATCAATGGATTTTGAAATATCTACAACAGTGTCAGTGCAATTAACTTTCTGTTTTGGCCATACACTGTTGTGACGACACAAGTACAAAGTAAAAGTATCGGTATAACAATATTTCAATATCTGGGTCATGATGCATGAATGTAGGAAAACTAGAGTAAAAAACAAGTTTTTGATGCCCACAATTCGAACTTATACTTGGTAAATATATCAACACAAGCTCAGCATTGGACTTGTAGCTTTGTGTTACAAAATGCAGCTATATTTGTAGAAATTTTCTTCCATGTATAGCATGTGCTTATGGTGCTAGAATATTTAGGCACAAGGTTGTGATAAAATAACTGACCAATTACGGTGTTAAATTAAATTTGAGAATTCCAAATAATTAACAATAAAAAAAGACAAACATTTCAATTTCTCAATTGCATTTCATTTGATAGGTGTACTTTATAAAGGCAAAATATTTAAATAAATGGTCACTCATTTCCAGCATTTTTGTAGTAAGTTTTAATAATTATTAAAGCGTTGTTCGGTTGGTAAGCGGTCCATTATCGAAAATGGCAAACATTCAACTATTATTATGACACTTCAAATGACAGCTGAGTTTGACAGGTATCAAATGCCAGCGCTACCGCAGCTTTTTCTAAAAGTGTAACAAATATTTCCAAAAAGTGTAACAAATGAAAAAAAAAAACGGCGACACAGGGAGACAGAAAAATATTGTTGTATTTTCTCATTCCCATTCCCACTCGCAGTTTGACGTTTTGCACAACTTGTGCTCTGTGTAAACAAACAAATACATTGACAGAAGTTGGTAGAAGTTTGTTCGAAAGAAAAAAGTGCTGCCAGTTGAACTTTTCAATATTTTTTAAAGAGAAAACAAAAAAAAATAAATGAATGGGAAGAAGTTTAACAAAGCGAAAAAAAGTAACATTGTAACAAAATTATAAAATAAGTATAAAGTGTAACACTTTTGTTACACTTGTATCATTGAGGTTTTTAAAAGTGTAAATGAAACACAAAACAAATAATAAACAACTTTTAAAATACACAACGTTTTTATATGTTTTTGTATACAAAATAGTTCATAATGAACATCGTCTTCAAATGCAGAACTGTTCATTGTTATAATGAACGGATGGTCACCGTACCTATGAAATTGAAGAGCTTTTAGTACAAATACTGTAGTTTTTCAAGTGTAGCTTATTTTTATAACACTCGAGTTAAAGTCCAATTATAACTTACTACTTTCTAATGGACAAATTTAAAAGACTCTTCGTAAACTTGTTAACTTGTCGCGTTATATATAACACCTTCTTTGAACTTTCAACTCTGAATTACAAAATATATTACACTTGTAAGAATTCACTGGTATGTTTATTATTATTATAAGTTTATTAACAATAACAAGTAAATAAATACAAAGTGGTAGCTTTCGGCTACAGGAATGTTAGGTTAGAAAGGTTGCTTGCACCGTGCATGACTTTGACCTAGACGCCAAGATCAGCAGTTGTGAGAGTCTTTACAGTATGCACATCAGAAGGTTCATTCGGATCTCTTGATGAAATCTTTGCCAGATCGCCCATGCCTCTCCCAGGTCCTTGACAATATTCTTACTTACAACATCCAATATGTACATTAAACACCTGTTACCTGGTGTATTACTTCAACGATTTTCTTGCCAAATCGTGACTCGTGCATGCCAACAGAATGTCAACGGTCATGGTCACCCATTCGAAGAATATGTTCGAAATGAAAATCATTTTCATTTTGGTACCAGCTAAGAAGGTTCAACGGTTAAATATTCACATGTCTTCACTGAAGAGTGCCTATCCAGTTTAACCATAACCTTCACTACGGAGACTTGTAACGACTTCATTTGACACTGCAGCATTTATGACATAATGACCACCTTACCGCACAGTCTGGGCGTATTGTGAGCAGAAAACCCGTTAAAAACCATTACATTTCCCCCTAAACTGTGTCTATAATTTAATTCTGCCGCTCGTATGCCATAAAGCAGACCGGTAAGGTGCATTCGGCCATCTCTACCACCATCATCTACCGCGCACCATTCACAATTGGTCACAATTTCCCCTCATCAAATTCGATTCACTTCTTCCGAAGCTCGGGGAAAATTATCCACCAAGTGTTGTTTGTCTGTTTCGAAGTGAATTCCATCGGACTTCATATGCAACCTGCGGCCATATGTCGTAATAATTTCATCGAATTTTCTCGAAGCGAATAAAAAAAACTGAAAATATCGTTCCACTTTGTGATTTTGTTGCCGGTATCGGTACGGCCCCCGATCATGATGACGGTGGCGACCCGACCATGATAGCGTGAGTGGTGCCGTCGCTGCTATGGTAATGATGATGATGGGCATATGGTAATTCTTCGGCTGGTGAAAACGCTATCAGACTCAACCCCAGTCCCATAGACCTGTGCGGACCTGGGTATGGATTTTCCACATTTCTGTGTTGTTCTTCTTTTTTTCATGTGCGCGTATAATTTGCATCGCGCACTTGCGTTGGCAATTTCCGTTTTTACTGTTTTATGTGAATTTTTTGTTCGCTCTCTCCCTTCCTACATTTAGTTCAATTCTATTGCTTTTGTCCTTCCATTCTGTAGTCATTTTCTATTACGGTTAAATGGGTGGAAAAAAAATTTTATTAAATAACGATCGAGTGCAGTTCTCACCCGTAGTATCCGTATCTATGCATCGGTGGGGGTTTCGCTCTGCATGGTATCTCAATCGCAGCTTCCTCTTGCCTCCCTGGTGATTGAGTTCGAGCAGAAAATCATAATAAGCGGCTTATTGTTTTTTTTTCTGTCTTTTTCTTTCTGTTTCCGGTAGAAAATGGCAGGAGTTTGCGTGACAATTGATATAATTTCGTTGGCATTTGGTTTTCTATAATTTCAAATTACTTATGTCGAACACATCTAATTTTGTTATGCATATCTAATTTGAGACAATTGTTGGTGCGGTATAGAGTTTAGCCAAAAGAAAGTTTAGGGGTTCGGAGTTGAAGTTTTCTTTCCGGTGTTTGTTGGATTTTATTTTTTATTGTGCATATAATTGGAGTGGCAGCACTTGTCCTATAAGCAAATTCGAAGTAATTTAATTGTAGGCTTCCGGTTTTTTTTTTTTGCTTGTTGAAAACGTGTGACAAATTCAAAATGGAAATAGATTGATTGGGCTTCTCAACTGGCAAGAGGAGTGATTGGAAATAAATGCGGACTCGGAATGGCTTCGCATAGCAATTATGCACTTGTGTGGTTTTCACAAAGATATATTGGTTGACGTAACAATTCCAATTACAATTTTTAGACTATTAAATTGAGTTTTGAAATGTGCGCCAACTGTGAGACATTATGAGCGGTATGAATCTACAACCTGTTAACCTGTTTAAGGTTTTTTTTACGAAAACCTCGCTATAAGTCTGCACTTTTGTTTAAGCTGGATTGAAGAATAATAATTCTAGTACGATTCTGTGTTAACGTCGGAATTATAATGTTGCTGATGGTAATTTCTTTCACTCTGTTGAAATACGTTTGATTCTGAAAAGTGTGCTGTGGTTGAATGTGAAACTTTTTCAATCTATTTATATAATCAGGGAAAGCCAACCTTAATGGTCTTATATCTGACAAGAACATATCACAAAAAGAGGAAAGCGTGTCACATCATTGAAGAAATTTGATGCACTACTCTAAAACGACCACTTTTGGATTTTCCTAGAGACGATATCATCAAAAGATTTAATTTCCACCAGAACTTTGTTACCAAACTCAGCAACAAAAAGATCCGGGGGCAATGAATCCGAAATCGACAGACTGATCATGCAGCAAAATGGTACACAAATGGCTGTGGACCTAGCACCAAGCCCTCTCAACCAATTGCCAAAAATACCATCATTTTTTAGGCTGAAATCTTTGCCATTGATAGGTGTTTCCAAATCAACCTCGACAGAAATGAAATCGTTAGTGATGTAGCTATTATATACCTGATCCAAAATTGTGTGGAAATGCCTACGAAAACTTAATGAACTGGATAGCAATAGAGGGTAATGAAATGGCCCAGTCCCTATATCAAAAAAGGGCCCATCAAAAGCTCTCATAAGTCCTGAACCATTCTGCGGAATAGGGCATGACAGGATACTAGAGAAGAACAAAAATGGGACAAGAACCTGGCATAACACACTTAAGAACCCGACAAAACATTTAGGGTATATGAAGCAGGCTAAGAAACTTCTGGGCCAATATAATGGAAAATATTAAATGCATGCATCGGCATGAGTAAAAGTAATCTTTGTGTCCTAACGGGCTTCCTGAGAGGCCATTATAGATTCAAGGAACACGTCAGGAAACTAAGTACATTTGAAGAAATTTTCTGCAGACTGCGATGAGTCCGGTGAAATCCCAGAACATGTGCTGAGCCACAAAAGACTGAAATTATTGAGCAAGTGCCAATTATCTGATGAGAAAATACTGTCACTGGAGGCAGTTCTCTTTCTTAAATTCTTAAAGAGTGCTATAGGACGAATCAGGACAGGATCTTCTAAAATGATTCCGAATGTAATGGAACTGCGACCTCTTATGCGGGATCATTCCTCTTTGAGGCGTAAGCAGAGGATCAGTGATGCCAACTGAGGCATAATTTGGCCTTTTACGCATAATTCTTCCGCCAAGGAGAGTACGGGCAACAGGATCTTCTAAAATGATATGTAATGGAACTGCGAGCTCTTATGCGGGATCATTCCTCTTTGAGGCGTAAGCAGAGGATCAGTGATACCAACTGAGGCATAATTTGGCCTTTTACGCATAATTCTTCCGCCAAGGAGAGTACGGGCAACAGGATCTTCTAAAATGATATGTAATGGAACTGCGAGCTCTTATGCGGGATCATTCCTCTTTGAGGCGTAAGCAGAGGATCAGTGATACCAACTGAGGCATAATTTGGCCTTTTACGCATAATTCTTCCGCCAAGGAGAGTACGGGCAACAGGATCTTCTAAAATGATATGTAATGGAACTGCGAGCTCTTATGCGGGATCATTCCTCTTTGAGGCGTAAGCAGAGGATCAGTGATACCAACTGAGGCATAATTTTGCCTTTTACGCATAATTCTTCCGCCAAGGAGAGTACGGGCAACAGGATCTTCTAAAATGATATGTAATGGAACTGCGAGCTCTTATGCGGGATCATACCTCTTTGAGGCGTAAGCGGAGGATCAGTGATACCAACTGAGACATAATTTTGCCTTTTACGCATAACTCCGGTGTTTGAGGTAACATTAAGGAATTATTTTTACCAAAAAAGCTTAAATTTTGTAAAAAAGGCATAATTTTTCGGGGTTGGGCATAAAAACCTCGATCGGTGTTGGTGTCACTGCAGAAGATATACAGTAGACCAAAAGCTTGTAGTACAACAACCTCTTTCAAATAAAAATATCACAAGAACACTCTGATATACAGCACCATTTAAAAAAATGCACATTAATCAACGTTGTCAACTTTTTACGTGCACGTTCCTCTTCTTATTTTGCCCAGCAGTATACATTTTTCATTAACATTTCGTTTAACATTTTTTATTAATAATTTTAATAAAAGAGTCGGAAATCTACGGAATTTTTGCGAAATGAAACTGCGACTCAGCTGGAGCTCCCGTCACTTATCTATCATCCTTAAGGCGTCTTCTTGCCCTTTGAAAAATTCGCAATCTATCCGCCTGCCGGTATAATGTACATCTAAGCCTTCAAGCTCAGAGATGTCCACCACCTTCGACAGAAGCAAAACACTGTTTGGTAGGAACAGAGGCCCTTCAAGTGTAGGGGTGACTTTTTTTAAAACTGCGTTATTTTTTCGGGCGCTCCTTTAATTGAGGGATAACACCACGTAACCGCACATATCTATCACTCGATCTAGTTGCATCATAAAATTCATTAGACTCCTCTTCGTCTAACAAGCTTCAACTACAAGATTCCCGCCAACAGTTTTATAGTTATTAAGCTGCAAATAAACAATCCTTTCGTTTTTATTGGGATTTTCTAAAATTACTTGTACGACTTTATGACTTGTTCATTAGCTCAAACTGCTAACCGGGAATGTAACTATCCAAATTAGTCGAGGAACATATAACATACCTTAAATACTGAATTTCAAGAAATCAAGCAGCAAGCACCCATTCCGTTGACATAAAAAAAGTTCATTAAAGTCTATGTCTGCTGTGCCCCCTTCTGGTCACAGATACCAGCAGTAAAATACAATAAACTTGAACCGTGACAGAACTGCATCCGATTACATAATGCAGCGTCTGTCTGTGTCCACAATGAAGTGCATTCATTTGGCTGTGTGGCATATCTCGGATCGTAACGCTTTGTGTCACCATCGCCAGTTATCACTTCGCCAGAAAGAGAAAGAGAGGCTACAAATATCTTCAACACTCCACTATCCGTACGGCTGACACGATGATCAACAAACGATCATCACATTTTCTTTTTTTTTATGTATCACAGATAAGACACTTCAAAGACACTCGGATTTGTATCCCACAGAACGCGCCCGATGTGTGGGCTGGAATGACAAACAAAAACTGATATAGTTTTGGGGAAAAAGTGTCTTTGAAGTTTTTTTTTTCTTCTTCTTTTCCCCGTAAAGGAAGCGAGTGATTCTTTTTTTTCAGTTGTGTCGCGCACATCTGCATTTTCAGTTTGATGACATTTTTAACCTTTTTTTTTTTTAAATAATTTGCTTGTCTATCAGTGTTTCGAGATTTATTTTCTTCTCTCCGCTGAGAAAACAAGTGCCCATGTGTGCGGACCAAGTGCAGTGACAAAAGTTCAAGAGCAAAGTTTAGATGTCGCTGCCGCCGCTACCGACAAACGCAGACAGAGACGGTTGGAAATTGTCTTCACTTTCACCCGATTCGAGCTGGCGGGAGGAACATTATACCAACTTGAATTGGAAACTAGAAACATTAGCCTTTCAGTCCTGTGTCGTGCCAAGGGACATGAAACCGGGAAACACGAAATTTTCGGTTAAATCCTATTATGCGTTTCCAATTACTTGCGCTGGTTAATTTTTTTTGTCCAATGCGTGCTGACTCAGCATTGACCTATCCATCAACGGCGATACAAAACCGACAGGTGAATGCCGAAACAGAGTCCAACTTTAAGCAAACGAATGGAACCCTCCCTTATTCGGTTTCCTACTAAAAGTTCGTTGTGGGGGTTATACGAAAAAAGGCGATGGATAATTACTCTGCAATTAGCTTTATAGTACGAGTACAATGCGCTCCCCCTTTCAGTTGAATGCGCTGGTAATCACTATTCGTAGCTGAGTCCGACGTCTCTCCCGTCTGCCAGTTGGTTGTTCTTTTGATTGATCTTTGTTTGAAGTGTGCGTTTATACATATACAAGTGCAGCGTAATGAAATTGGGTCGATTGGGCGTCACTGGTGTATTGTTTGTGGTTTTTTTTTCGACGGTAATCATTGTGCATGCCTCGTTTTTAGTGTTTGTGAATGACACGAGATGTATGTTGATTGTATATCCATTAAATGGGAAAACATTTGCGGGTAAATAAAAGTTGATTATGGCTGGGGTCTTATCTTAGTGATTTTCCATATGAAAAAATGTCTGCTGATTCAGATTTCGGAGATAGGGAACACCAGGAACACCACCCTTGTTTTAATTATAAGTGGAACGGTTGTCACTGTTAATATTGAGCGTATTTGACATCGCTCAGCGAGGTATGCTTTGAAGAATTCAACGGGAATACTTTCGGGACTCTCAGCTGTCAAATATAGACGAGATCAAAAACCTCCAAAATGCTCGTTCTTGATTTGGATTCCCGCCACAATACGCATACACTTTGAATTAATAGAATACACTCAGAAAAAAAGCGAAGAATTTCGGGATTTTTAAAAAGTTCATAGTTCTTGGTTTAACTATTATTTTTTTGAACCAAGAAAGAAGTCTAAAATTTTGATATTTGGGTTCATTTTAACCAACGGAAATTGTTGACATTGTTTTTTTTTTCAGAGTGTAGGCTTTGGACGCCTTTCCATCGTTTAAAAAAACATCAAGACACATCAGACATGGATATATCGCCATTTTGAAAATGACCCCTTTACTTTTTCTTTGAGGGGTCACATATTAAAGGAACGGGGTACAATGCCCTTACCATTTTAGGAAGCCTTTGCATTTGCCTCCACTTGAAAGAAAAGCCGTTTTGATTTAAAACTTTTCAAATTAATAACGACGTTAAAATGACTAATTAAAGGGTGCGATTTTTCGAACTGACCCCCTAAAAGGAGCGTAAGACAAAACACGGAATTGAAAGTCACTGATGGCTGATAGTTTTAAATAAACCAACAGTCAATTTAATTTTTGCTTCCTTTTGAAGCTAATGGAAAACCATGGAACCAATCGCTTCAATTTTTGATCAACCCTTTTTCAGCATTTTCGCGGCGGTAGCTTGACGAATGTTGGCCTCGATTTACTTACCCTCTGTCGATTGTCGGTACTGACTCCGAAAGAAATCATCGGATGATAGTTCTTGAATTCTCGTCGTGAGATGAGGCAATCTTCTCAATATCGGTATTTTTTCAAATTTTTTTCCACAGAAGTTCGAGTAAATTGGCCAAGCGCATTGAGACTCATTTTATGAATCAGAATTTGTTTTATTCCTTTTATAATTTAGATAGGTACTAGGTTCATATTTAAAGTTTTAAAAATCATATAGGTTGGGTTATATTAATTCGAAAAGAAATACCACAGGCTTGCCTAAGGTAATGGAATTTGAAAATGTAAGTTCAACAGACTTAAAAAGCACATGCGACTTGTTTGCTAACTTTTTTGAGTCAGTGTACAATGAGTGTCAATTGCAATTAAGAGATAATCATTACGATATGATCTCTGATGCTTTGGATATCGGTGTCCTACAGTTTTCGGATGAAGATGTAATAAACGCGCTCGATAAACTTAATTTTAATAGCAACCCAGGCCCAGATGGGATTCCAGCGGTAATATTAAAGAAATGTTTGTCTTCCGTTTTTCTTCCTCTTAAAATAATTTTTAACCAGTCTCTTGTTTCTGGTGATTTTCTTAATGAATGGAAATATTCTTTTATAATTCCAATTTTTAAAACCGGTTTAAGGCAAAAGGTGGAGAACTATAGGCCTATATCTAAGCTTTCGGCAATACCTAAATTATTTGAAAGTATTGTTAAAGACAAACTCTATTTCGCGGTAAAAGAAATTATTTCTAGTAGTCAACATGGCTTTGTTCGTGGTAGATCTTGTACTACTAACTTAGCTTTGTTGACGAATTACATTTTTAAACGTGTACAGGTCGATGTACTCTACACTGACTTCACAAAAGCCTTTGATAGAGTGCATCACACCTTACTTTTGGCTAAGCTAAAATCGTTGGGTTTTCATTCCTCAATGCTAAAATGGTTCGTTAATTACCTAACCCATAGAAGGCAAATGGTAAGGGTCGATAATTTGACTTCTCGTGTAATTGAAGTTACGTCGGGCGTTCCACAAGGTAGTCATCTGGGCCCGCTGCTATTTATTTTATTTATTAACGATGTCCACGAAATATTTAAATTCTGTAAAGTTTTGTCATTCGCTGATGATTTGAAGTTGTTTTCTCGGGTTATTAATACTTCTGATTGTATTCGCTTTCAATCAGATATTAATAAGTTATCGGAATGGTGTAATCGTAATGCTCTAGAACTTAATGTTTCTAAATGCAAGGTGTTTACGGCCTACCGTATTGCTGCACCCCTTTTTCATAATTATTTTATAAATGATCTTAGACTTCAGCGTCATGATGAGGTAAAAGATCTTGGTGTCATATTTGACAATAAATTAAATTTTAATTTGCATTACGATTACGCCATTGCTAAGTCTAACTCGTTGTTGGGCTTTCTTATGCGTAATAGTAACGACTTTAGTAATGTACATAGCCTTAAGGTTATTTACTGCTCTTTAGTCAGGCCATACTTAGAATATTCATCAATTATTTGGGATTCACCATATGCCTTACACAAACTTAGACTCGAAAGAGTCCAGAAGAAATTCACGAGATACGCGGTTCGTAAATTATATGTTTTTGATGAGCTTCCTAATTATGACAGCAGATGCACTTTAGTCGGCTTGCAAACCCTCAGTTTCAGACGCACTGTAACTTCTGTCATGTTTGTTCGCGATATTATTAATTATCATATTAAGTCACCAGAATTGCTTTATCTTTTAAATATATATGCTCCCCAGAGGTCTCTGCGGGTTAGAAGCTTATTTTATACAGAAAGGCACACAACCAATTATGGTATCAACGAGCCTATTACAAGGTGCATAAGCACATTCAATGATCTCTGCAATGAAATTGATTTTTGCTTATCCAGATTAGATTTTAAAAATTGCGTTTTTTCATTGGGTTTTGATTAAGTTAATTTAATATTTGAAGTAGTCTATAAGATTGAAGATCGGTAGATGACGCTAAGTCGCGCAACAAACAACAGTTGTGTAAAGCGTTACTGAGAGGTCACACTAAGAGAACGTAGTGTTTTGTGTGTCCTCGATGATGGTAAAAAAAAAAAAAGTAAAAAAAAAAAAAAAAGTTACGCTACCCACTGCCAATCCCATATGAGTAAACCAATTTTTGGCTTTTGCCAAGAACCTAACCAGCACAGCAGTAGTGGGTATATTGACAATTTCAGTCCGGATATTGGATATTCTCCCTGATACTGTTCTGTAGATCTTTTAGGGTCTTTGGACATAGACGCGAAATAACAAATAAAAAAAAAATATGGCCAAGACGCCAAATCGAGGGAACGGACTGTTCGCTTCATATCGCCCCTTATTAAGATAAGGCACTTCGGAAAGTATTTTCTGCCATTGAAACCCTTGACTTGAAGTGTCAGCCGTTTGCTCCATCACGTTGCAACGAAATGTCCCCTAAGTCCAATTCATCAAGTCGTAAAAAAAAAAATAATCCAACTTATGCACATAACCGTCTTCAAAAAGTCGCGGACAAACAATCCCTTTACTCATCTGTTTTTCTCGCACCCAAAACTGCGACTTGCCTGAGAATGATTGAACAAACACTGACCAACCGCATATGAGCTCCAACTTTGATAACTTTTTTTTTTGTAATAATTTCTAAACAGTCGGGAATCGTGAACAGTTGCATGATGAAAGTGCAATCCGCACCTAATATTTCGACACCGGGGCGCTGTTACACAAAGCTACAAGTCGCAACTTGCAAGCAGTTGTTACACTTTGTTAAGAATAATTCTTCATTCGTTGCAACAACTGCAACGGTAGCACTGTAAGAAACGGCAAATAATATTAAATGTACAGGTTATATTATTAAATTTTATAGTAAATTTCAATTACATATTTTAAACTACCTCTTCAGACCTGGAAGTTTACTTCAACTTTGTTTTCAAGATCTAATTTGGTCAAAAGAAAATTTTAAATATGTGGAAAAAAACATCAAGTGCGAAAGTAATCAGCCTTTTTTATAATTTGTTTTAAAATTGCCCCAGTACTAAAATAATAAAATAAATTAAAATATACTAGTATCGCTTGTGATCGAAAATCGACCATTCCTTTTATAAGTATGTAAAATGTAATACTAAAAAACTTACCACAATTATTTTCGTTATTTATATTTTTTTTATTAACGAAAAGAGCGACATCTATCGAAAAAAAAATACGTAAATGAGTTGCTCCATTTTAAACAGGTTCTAATCTAAGATGATTTATATTTGAATACGTTACTATGGTAATAGGTCGGTGGCAAATTGAATGTCGCCAAAATCCTTTCAATTACCTGTTTTGTATGGGGAATTAATAACAGATTTAAGGAAAATACAAAAACATGTCTGCACATCCTGAAAAACCGCTTTTGGATTCTGAAATTAGGTCTCAAAAATAAATCTAACACGAACAATTGGTTGCTAGAAGTTTGGGACTAGTTTCCTTTATACATTAATTGCTCCCACTAACTTCTATTTTGACAAATTGTTCGTAGTAAGTCAAGAGGTCGGTATATTTCAACTTAAAAACTAAGCACGATATCAAACTAGGCCAATAGAAAAAATCCATGCACATTGCACAGTCAGCCAACTGACCAGTAAGCCGGCGCACGTTGGCGGTGAGAATTCTTCAGCAGAGGGAAGGGGCATCTCTTGAAGGATTGCAGGCGATTTGTTGGGTTTTCCTTGATGTCGTGGTTGAGAAGGCGCACTAGTGCTTTGAATTTACCCATTGCATTGAATCTCTGATGTTTATCAGTTTTTTTTGTTAATTGGAAAATTGGAAAAAGTAATACATTTTTCGGAAAGTCAAGTAAAACACTTCGTACTATAATTTCTTAATATCATGGTCATGGGCTACAGTAAACGTCGTCCTTATCTAAAACTTTATTTTTCATACTACAGGTCGGCTAAATCAGTTTCAATAAAAACAAAAAAAACTATACCTATTCTTATTGATTATTGTGTGAACAACAATGTAGTACGCAGCAAGAAAGTGAACAAACAACAAGTAGCAGTTTTAATTTGCATCAGTGTTTTCTAGTCTCATCTCTATTTACAAATTTAGCGAGCAGTCGCAAGTAGAACACTGGGCTTTTAGCTATTTCTCAGAATATTAAGCTTGAATGTAAAATTGTAGCCTTCTTTTATAAATACCTTTCGAATACCTAACTTTCTTGGAGTATTTTTCAACCGCAATGTTGCAGTATTTCATCTACTTCTGATTTTACTTTTCATCAGAGTGGAATCTAGACTTGAGTTGGGAACTCTTCAAAAAAATTACTTAACCGTCCGATAAAATGCTATGGCTATATTTTGAAACTTCATAAAATCTTTAATTTATTCTTTTTTTTTATTTATCAATTTTGTTTCGAAGTGCATTTTTTTTTTTAATTTCTGACTGAAAATAAAATGACATATTTTTTGTTGAATTTTGGCTTACAAAATTTTTAAAAATTTCTGACAAAATTAAACTGAAATATTTATTTATTTATTTTTTTTTTTAAATTTGGCTTATAAAATTTAAAAAAAATGACAGTTTAATTTAACAAAACTGTTGAAATGTCATGTCCGAACATGGATCAAAAAGGAAGGCAACTTGATTTGGTTATGTGGAAAAGAAAAATATGGTCAGATATTTCTAAAAAAAATAAATTCACTTCGGAATATTATGGGCATGAAGTACATTCAATGGGGAATATCTACGAATTAAAATAAACATAATATGCGAATACAGAGAGCTGAAATGTAGTACTTAATAAGTACTTTTTTGCTTTGCGACGAAGGTGTTCACACGCTTTCGTTAAGTAGTCGCTGTACGCTGTTGCTGTAGGGTCACACGAAGTTAAACATTCTCAGCGAAGGGTTCAAGGTTAGAACGCAGAGAAAAAAACTGACAAAAATAGTATTCATTGTTGCAAACGACAAACAAACATCCGAGTATAACAAAAGGTCATGAGAAGTCTTCTCATTGTACCCAAAGTTCCAAAAATACACTGAATTTATAAATGAACGCGCATTGTGCCAGATATGAGGTTATTTAAATTGTGTTTTAAATAATAATTGCTTGCATTACATTTATTTTGACCAACTCGTACTAATTTCTGTTTTTTTTTATTCCTCTACTTTCAGGTAAGCATTTTTCTCAAACTTATTGCGATGTATTTTGGTAAGTTATCCATTTGACAGTTTTACTCAGGCTATTCATTTTTGCAGCAGCTTTTCGTACATAACATTTCGTATTTCGTCGATTAACGCACGAGATATTCGAATTGAAAGCCATTTTTGGGTGTTGTTTCCGATGGGTGGTGTACTCTTGCTTTGGACCCAGACTTTTTATCGAGATAAAATATTTCAACCAACCCCACCAACTGGTTTACTTTCCTGGTTAAAGCTATTGATGCATACAAATTTCGTTCACTTCCTCAAAAATGCACCCCACGAGTGGAATACGGATACGACTCTCCAGCATTAGCTATAAGTTTCTTTCACCTTTTAACCTTGCAAAGTCGATGCACACACTCTGTGTATACAGTGTATGAATCTGGACACACCACTAAGTCGGAATAATGTTCGTTCATTCCTCCCCGTGTGCGCTTGGTCGCATTGGTTCAAACCAATCAAGCATATCGGAAACGAAATGCAAGTGTTTGTCCGTCTGTCTGGCTGGGCTCACTCCACACAACATAATTTCTAGTTTATTTCCACTGGCTCTGTGTGTTTGGCGTGCATAGGGAAATGGGATAAGAAACAAAATTCACGCTTGGCGTCCTCCGGCTCACTGTGCGCACCCCCAAACTGGTGGATATGTTCCATTTGTCGCCCATCTCAAGAACTATGCACAAGTGCTCTTGCGTGTATGCGACCACCAACAACATAAACTGGCACTGTGTACATAATATGACGCCACAATTGAAATCCATTTACCACGTCAACCGCACATAATGAACCCTCCGACAATAGAGTTGACTTCGCTTGGCCTTGGGCACAGCGGGCATCCCACATCGTCGTGGATTGTTGTTTTTTTTTTTTTTTGTCGTAGTCACACATATGGTGTTGCTTCTTGCAATGTAGCATTGTTGCACATAGGAAGCAGACACAAATCGAAAAACGCTGATTCTTGGAAGTTGCAACTTAGACGACATGACAAAGCAAATGAAGATGAACTCTTGAGAATGCCTCCATGGATTGGAGTTGGTTTTTTTTAGCTTTCGCACATGTTGCCCATTGCAATTATCCTGTGTGTGGATGCAGCAATTATCATTTTTCAATGGATTCTTTGAGATTTGTTGATTTATGGTCTGCAAAGTTGTTGTTTACGTAAGCCGGCGCACGTTGGCGTTAAGATGTCGTCAGCAGAGGGAATGGGCATCTCTTGAAGGATTGCAGGCGATTTGTTGGGTTTTCCTTGATGTCGTGGTTGAGAAGGCGTTTATTGTGTATGAGGTGTCTTACACGAAGCGAGATCTGTGAAATGCTTCAATCACGGGTAGGAGGAGGTAGGGCAGGGTCTTGTAATTCGAAGATTATCTGCAACATTATAACCCGAGACAAAAAAAATAAAAATTTGGAGCCACAGGTCCGTACGGACCCTCGGCCTAGCTGCTCACAACCATTCGTTTTGTGCGAGTTGAGTTTTTAATTTTTGGGGCGAATGGAAGGGCTCTACAATTTTATGGCTAATTGAGAAGCTCTTTCCTGAGAGTCTGTCAGACGTTCGCGAGAGGTGGCGCAGTGGAAAAAAAAACCTTTATAATAATTGTGATTTTTTCGGGATATTCCAATACACTAACCACTAAGCCACTGCGCCGAGGCAAAAGTGTGAAATGGATTGGCGCTTTGCCAACTTAATAGCAATAGGAACTCTAGCTCGTTCCCGTCAATGTGTTGTTTTTGTGGTATTGCAAAGGGCTGTCAATGCGAACCTTATCTATTTGAAATGCATTTCTTCACCGTACTAAAGTACATTTTTGAACTCAACGTCGGCCGATGCTCTTGCTTGAAAGTATCATTCGTTCTTCAAATATTTTCACAGAAAGTTCACTGTTTGTCAGATACTTGCGGGAGGAAGGATCGATCGATGAAGGTTCCGTTTGTAGTCTTCGTTTTGCCATTTTGTCGCTCATATCTGCTGCTGAAAAATAATTGCAGGTGATTTTGTGGATCAGTATTGTGCCGATCACCATAATTTTCTCCGGTGACGTATATATTAGCCCTGGTTCACCCGTGATGTCGCCTCACTTTACCAAAAATGTTCCTGTAATGACTCTGATTAATATCTTAAGACTGATCCTTCTTTTTTCAACTGATCGTATATGTCATTTTTGGAATCAAATTAAGGGAGTTGGTATTATTTGGCTGATTCTTTCCGATTTTTTAATCCTCCAATTAAGTACTTCAAGTTGTTTGAAGTTATTTTGTTGTGGTGCGCCCCAGTTTAGGCAAAATCTTCCTCTACTGCGCAAACCTTCCTGAGGTTCAATCGATCGACGGCAGTAATCCTACCTTGCTTCTAATTGCCGACTGATCAGAAGGCAAGATCGTGTTCCTCCTCAAGATCGGCTGCAATTTCACTGATCGTTTGTGAGAAGGTACGTCGACAACTAGTAGCAATGATTCCGGTGATCGCACCTATGTGTACATTTCCACTGATCACTAATCAGTGATGACATTCATTATTTTTCCGGTTGTATATTTTTTGTTTAAATATTTTTCGACCAAATAGTGCAATGATCATGCTGATCTTGTATTTTTCCATTGATCGTGTGCATAGTTTTTTTTCACAAAAATTGCAACAATTTACGTGTTTGCTGTGCAAGTTGCATCTAGACTAATCATTACATGCGGCAGATCAGCAATGATCGTACATAGCAACTGATCAGCAAACATTTATCTGCGGACTATTTATTTCAGAGATGACTGTTAGCGCTTTAAAACTGATTGTGTATGATTAGATAAGGCAGCAACTAGCAATAATTGTCCTGATGATCGTACATATATATACCTACCGATCACTTACCTGTACTGTGACGAAATATGTCTTTTACTTCTTGTTTTATGATCGCTCCGATCGTATTTCTTCAGTGAGCTTGGTGATCATTTATTTGTCTGCAGATCAGTAACATTTTTAAAGGTATCAGTGGATTCTTGACTTTTGTGTCGATCGCTTATGTTTTTAATGGCGCAGTGGCTTAGTGGTTAGTGTGTTGGACTACTAAGCGAGGGGTCCCAGGTTCGAATCCCGCGAAAAAATCCCTTCCATTCGTCCCAAAAATAAAAACTCACACAAGACGAATGGTTGTGAGAAGCTAGGCTTGGGTCCATACGGACCTGTTGCGCCAATTATTTTTTTTTTTTATACCCACAATTGGGTGATCCAACACGTTTCTATCGATCACTCACTTTTTAACTGACCATTTACATTACAGTATATCCAATTTGACTTAAGCTAACAAATGATGGTGAATAATTAATATTTAAATTTGTTGGCTCAACAACAGGCGCCCAACGGTGTACAATGTTTGTTTTCTTGGATCTATTTTACATAAATTATGGCTGTCTTCTCGGATTCATACTCGTAGCATGCATCTTTGTCTGGGTTTACCTCAGGGTGTTCAAGTGTGTTGATGTTTTGAACTGATTATGCACACATTTGATAATATAAAAGAGACTGACGTCCGTGTGTGCACACTTAACTCGAGAACGGATCGTTCGATTTTCACGATTTTCGCCCTGATGGATTCGTATTGGCCCAAGGAAGGACATAAGATACTTTTTGTCGCGAAAATAAAACTTCAAGGAGACGAAATAGGGGATGCAAGTTATAAACTAGAATGGAAACGGGGAGTGCCACTTCCAATACATCAAAAATTATCTAGAATTTTTAAAATTATTTAGAAGTCCGTCAGGTCAGCTAGTATTAGATAACCATTATAACTTCAGCCCACAGATATCACTTCCATCTAAAGCAACCTCTTTGGGGATCATTATGCTGCGATTCCATAACATAAGAGGTATTAAACAGCCACAGCCTTGGACTTTGCTTTGCACCTGAGTCAACCCAGCAAATCTAGTTCATTGCAATGCCCTCTGGCTGCTGGGTTTGTAAACCGAGTTCACTGCTGACAATGCGCGCAAAAGAAACACTTAACACATACTCCAAACATGCAATTGGCGAAAAGCTTGCAATTTGCAAAAGTGCATGCTTATTGAAAATATACCGGCAATTAGCAGCAAATTATTTCAACTGGTTTTCTGCACATCTATATAATTGCCGCCATCTTGCACCACACACGAATCCATCCACCACACTAATGGCTGTGATAAAGCCATCAACCATCAGCAAGCTGCACAGATATATCTATCGCAGAAATTCTGTGAAATTTCCACACCGCGTCATAACACGAACCTAAATTGTTGAACAAACCCAAATCCCATCCACAGCTTAGTTAGACAAAAAATCGCTCAAACCCAACACACTGGCTGGTGAATGTTTTCTCACCATCTGGTCGAAATAAACCCAAACAGATACAACTATGACTTTCGCCTTGATCGAGAGCTTGTTACGATCATTTGATTGCACACCAGGGATCAACAAGATCACTCTGGCATTTCTCTGTCTGCGACTCTGTTCGTGTGTCCAGTGTCCAATGTTCATCTGTCCGCCTGTATGAATCAATTAAATTCGGATTTGGACGCACTCGTGGACGTGTTGGGATACCGAAAATCACGGCATCATCGCCTGAGATTTCCATTTCACTCGTATACTCTGTTGTATGCAGATCTGATATAAATTTACGTGTCGCGGCCACACTAGGTACGAGTATTATAGTTTATCACATCGCATCAATCTGAGCGGATTTTGCGCAAGGCACACGCTTGTCGTGTCTGCGCTTCAACTCAGTAGGCATTTGGCAATAAAAATTACTTCGACTTTAATAGCATAACATGCAGTTAACAGCGCACACAACACACACGCCAGGGACAGTGTCTTTTATGCGCGCGGATATGTAGGCGCGCACTGGCAAATAGTACGACACACATTTGCGGTACATGTTGCTGGCTCCAACATCTCGACGTATCGCTGTTCACCATTCGCAGTGTGTAATCAGTTCGGTTTTTGTTTTTCCTGGTCTTTGGAGAGTTTGTAGGCGGTAGCCGGACAATGTGCAACTGCGCGCCAGCGCCAACAGCTAAACAGATATTGCCCAGTGGACGAGGTACATATAGTGAGCTCATTTATTTGGCGAAACTTTAATTATGTTTCCTGGATGTGGTGAGACCAGCTAATGAGGTCGAAAGATCACAGATCCATTTGCACCTCCTTGTGAATGGGGGTCTTGCTCTATTTGCCGTTAGAGTGCGCGTCGTCGTCGGCGGCGGCTACTGGGAAACTTTTACCACCTCAGGTGGCGACTTGGATCTTTTTTTTCTCGCGCCCGCTAGGAAGGCGTATTTGCGCTTAATCACCCATTTCCAAGGAGGTGTGGCGATAGATATTATCAGACAACACTCTCACACACGCGATTCCACGCAGCATTATATTTTCCATTTGCCTCGCAGTCGCGTTTGGTAATTTTCGATTGGGTTACGCTTTTCGGATTGTAACAAAGTGCACGCGTATAGCATCCCGCGATGCGCGAAACTATTTCCGATAGGCAACGCTTGATGGTGTCATTGTTTCGTGTTGCAGTGATTATTGTATTTCCTGGAGTTGTGCCAGGAGTAGGCAATGCTCGTTCGATCGTTGTCCGCCTACATGGGTTGGTCAGGTTGATTGGAAATTAACCCTCTTTGGGTGCACCGACATCGACAAGTAGATATTTTTGTGCGGGTTTCAAATGATAGATAGATCTTGTTTTTGGATACAAAATTTTGGAATCTCCAAGTTGTTTGCCAGATTTAACAACTTTCTAGTTTACCGTTTGTTTTTTGTTCAAATTTGAACAAAACTATCGGCTACTGAATTATCCGCCCACTCTGTGCACTTGTTAATATTAGCGAGTGCACAAACCATCTGAATCGTCAACTAGATGGCGTTGAACTGAAAGTTGTTTGTTTACCGCAGATACGTCAGGGAAGTGTTCTGTTGCTGTTAGGGTTCGTTCAACCTCAGCATCATTCAACACTAAGCAAGTGCTTTGACATTCACTGGTCTGTATTCTCATGCCATTATCGCGTTTTCCCTATCGCACGCATACTCAGTAGCTGCAGTCAGGCATAAAGGACAAAGATCAAAATCTGTCAAGCAAACCTTTTGTGTATCTAACACGTTTTTCTTCAACCAAAAACAACCAGCAACATTTTGGTTGGGAAATCCACCACTCGTTCCATGTCTACCTGTCAGCCACCTCTGACCTCATCCAAATCCATGAGCGAATCATGCTTCTGCAAGCGCATGTTAATCTGCGAAATTCTATTCATTCATGAATGTGCACGACAACGCGCTTACAAGAAGTTACATCAAACTGACAAGGAGCATGACCTCATCCCTCTGCCGTAAGCATTCCCATTCAGCGCTGTACAACTGACTTCATCCGACATTCACATCAGAATTACGGCAGAATTATTAATAATTAATGACGCCAAACAAAAAAGAGATACAAATCTACCTACGGCTGGATAAATTTGAATTTCTGACCTCACGACCAAAATGTCAGCAGCCAACAACGAAAAAGCAGATACACCAGCCTCGGCGAAAGCATCGGGGGCGGTGTGCTGTAATAATTAATTTACCCACAATTGGTGGACAAACTTACAAAAACCACAACCAGGCAGTGCAGACAACCGAAATCTTCGCCAAACATCTAACAGTACAATGCCTGACCTTTGACACTAATTATTCGAGTAATTAAAATCGGCCAGAGAGTCGGCGTTACAATGCCACAATCGGTCGCAACCAAAAGATACGATTACTCGTACACCTTGCGCGCTGTAGCCGTCGCGCACCATCGCCAGAGAACAACAAGTGAGTTGTTACCGTTGTTGGTGGGTCTTTGGCTGGCAAAATTTATTGCCAATTCGAAAAGTAATAAATTATTCGAAGGCCAAACGAAGGTGTATATGTGCTGCTGGCTTGGGTAGGGTTGCATGCGGTGTGATGGTGAGGTGGCGCACCACCTAGGCGCATGCATCATGATCAAAAAACTGCATGCACCGCCAAAAACCCGTACAGACAAATTGAATTTGTAACTACGACGAGTAGTTGGCTTTCCGCATCCTCAACCTGGGGTTTGTGCGGACCTCTCTTTGACACTGGTGCGCGCGCGCGCGCTCAAGCTTTAAGGTTACAAATTGTAGGCGAATGCAATAAATTTTGCCCAGCTGCTGCTAAACTTTTCAAGCGCAATGACTTTCTGAGACTCGCTGCAAAGTGTGATAAATTAATTCCGAAGCCTATCCTTGGCTTGGCACTGAATAACACTCACTTTGGCCGCTGATGCGCAATGCTCATGGACGCACTGGACAGACTGAAGGAGGTGCACCGCACGCTTTGTTTTGTGTAACTTTATGATCGGTGGCATTGGCATGCTAATATTTTGTTTGACCTGCAAATTGTTTGTTTGTTTGGCGTAAGCTGGTGTTAGGTATGAAGGAGGCGTTAATTGTTGTGCATTGCTGTAGAGAAAGCATGCTAAATGGTTTTAATTTTGCAAAAATCCATTAACGAGCAAGTTGGAAAATAAAAACGCTCATACGTTTAGCGGTCAGTTTTGCGTCGCGTGAAAGCTGCAGGTGGCGGCTTCACAGCTTAGATGCTGGAGAAATTCATTTCGACAGGGAAATGAACGTCTGGAGTTATTTAAGTGATTATTTGAGAAATATCTGCGTCCACTAGATGGCGTTACAGTGTGGTTTAAATTTGTCTATACCCCGTGTAGGAGAAACAATCACAGTTGTTGTTTTTTTTTGAAAGCCTGCACCGAGAAAATGTGTGTCTTCTTAAAGGAAGGAACATCCTTTACCCATAGCCCAAAACTTTATCGTTCCCAAAAGTTCGACAACCCTCTTTGGATTCCCCTGAGTATCCATCATTTTTGATCTTGTGGCTTTTCTATTTTTGGTCCTTTTTCACTTTTGTGTTCAGAAAATTTATGGAATCGCTCGAAAACATGAAGAATCTTTATTTTTAAATGAAATTGATTTTTCAACTATGACAGGTGTTTTCAGATGAGTCTATAATTTGTCCAAAGTCTGGTCAGAGAACGCAGTATTTCGCGTGGTTGGTTTTATGCTCTCTCTCTCTCTCTCTCTCTCTCCACCTGTACACATGTTTATGTTTAATGCTATATTGTGATCCAAACTATCGGTTTGGATTTAGTACTCGAATTTTATTGATTCTTCTGCGTTTATCGGAAGCGAAAATTGGGTCATACAGCGATGGGAGAGTTTTCGTTTTGTGTGCAGCGAACCCCTCGCGATGTTGGAAATGACTCTTGTTTTTCTTTTTTTCGTGTAAAACTTTAGCCAGTTTATGGTTTGTTTGTTTAGGATTTTGTTTTTGGTATAGCTGTTTATTAAGATATGAAATTTGTATGAGGGGTATATGCAAGGGAATAATTCTATAAAAACAAACTGATTGGTTTGAGGGGAGGTACCCTCGTTGGATATTTAAAAATGGAAATACGGCGTGATTTTGGAGATATGTGTATGAAAAGGAACTCGTAAAGTTTGATTGTGTGTCTTGAAATAAAGCTATCTGTGGAAACATATTTTATGTAAAGTCAAGCAACGTTCGAACATTAACTTAAGAGTTCAATAATTGTCAAAATCAGTGGTCTTGTTTTAGGAGTATGTTCGTAAATACTCCTAAAACAAGATCACTGATTTTGAACAATTATTGAATTCTTTAGTTAATGTTCGAATTGATTAGGTTCCGAACCACAGCAGGAAAAAGCAATACCTACTTGGCAGATTTGAGAAATGATCTAATATTTATTTTCGCTGTCCACATTGAATTAGGGAGTATGTTCGTAAATACTCCTAAAACAAGATCACTGATTTTGAACAATTATTGAATTCTTTAGTTAATGTTCGAATTGATTAGGTTCCGAACCACAGCAGGAAAAAGCAATACCTACTTGGCAGATTTGAGAAATGATCTAATATTTATTTTCGCTGTCCACATTGAATTAGGGAGTATGTTCGTAAATACTCCTAAAACAAGATCACTGATTTTGAACAATTATTGAATTCTTTAGTTAATGTTCGAATTGATTAGGTTCCGAACCACAGCAGGAAAAAGCAATACCTACTTGGCAGATTTGAGAAATGATCTAATATTTATTTTCGCTGTCCACATTGAATTTAACGCTTTAATTTAAATATACTTGTGTTATCTCAAATTTCAAGGGAAAAAAGTTCCCCGTCGATCGAATTTAATTTTCCAAATCACCTGTGCAAATTTTTAGCTGTTACAAATAGTTACACAAAACTTATCGTCAGAAATGAATTCAAGCAAGTTCCGATTTATGATCAAACCAAAAGTTATTTAAATATAAAATATTCAAGATCCTAAAAACACACTAGAGAAATTTAAATTTAAAAACTATTGAAGCGAGGTTCGTTCAATTCGAGTTTTAAACTACCAATAGAAGAAATTATGATAGTTGATTTTTGACTCGAAGACCTTCTTTATGTTGATATTTCTAAAACCTTTACCATATTTGTCGAAATGTAAAAAAAAATCGCAAAAAGTGACGAAATACTGCTCTTTCTTCTTCCATCACATTTATCTTAATAAGTTTAACTCTACATTTTATAAGCTTCGAAAACAATCACTGAAACATTTTGTCTTCTTAATGTGTACAAATCTCTTCTTAACATCTCTAAAGTTTTAAATAGGAACGTTGAGCTAATAGATTTGTAATCTCATGGAGATGACAAAATCAAACAAAAAATTAAGTATAAGTACAATTGCTTCACCCAACAGTGTACAATGTCCACATTTTTAAATATTTAGACGGACATTTTTTTGATTAAACAGTTTTTTTCAATATCCACTTTATTATTAGTGTATTTTTAGACGATTTAACCATTTCTTATTTGAGTATTTGTTCTCCATGCATGTTGAAGCTGAGTGGTAGCTCTAAAAACATTTTCGAAAATAAATTGGCAAAAGCAAAGCAAATATAATTTTCTAGTCTTATATTATTTTATGTTTAATTTAATTCTAATACATTTTCTCTTTTGTTTATTTACAGGTAAGCATTCTGGTTACATATTATTTGAATCAAAATATACCCACGACAGTAAGTAAAAAACTTGTACTAAGTGAAAACCAATTTAGCAATAAACTCGGGCATCGATAAATGAAATTTATTAATTTAACTTGAGAATTTACATCAACTAGAACGTAAATCTTAAGAGGGATTGAAGGGAAGGATATTGTAGTGGAAAAAATATGTTCGGCGTTTAATTCCTCCACATGTAGTTATTTCTAAACATTAAATGCAATGTGTCTTACTAATAACCATTTTTGTATTCGACTTTTATGTTTGGAATTCACAAAAGATAACTATATCTATTCTGCATACAATTTTCGCAATTGTGAGCTTCTAAAATTTTGTAAATTGTAAATCACAATAAATAATTTTATAATTTTTTTCAACAATATGAATTTGTACCTATGCTAGAAGCATGTTAATTGTTACATATTTGTGAGTTAAACATGGACACAAGAAAGGGCCTTTTATGTAATAACTCATTTTCGTATGAATTGCAAAAAAAGGAAACATGATAAAGTTGTTGTTTAAGCTTTTGTCGATTGTGAATTACAACTATAGAACTGTCAAATGTTCCAGTTCATAAAGATCCAACAAATAATTATACAGATTAACACTAGTTGTCTTTGCACGTGCTTAGGAATTGTATTGCTTGATATTTTCTCATACAGGTTGGGCCATTCAATTTTACACTTTAAATAAAATTACTTAAATAAAAAATTGTTTAGTTTTATAAAAATACATATTTCAGAATATAGGTACTTTTTAAATGTTTCCTTCAAGATGAACACTGTTTTATTAACGCCACACACATTTCGGTGAAAAATACTATACTAATACTGATACTAATGAGTTGCTAAACCTTGTGTTTGTTCTGTAAATGTTGATTGTAATTAAAAGTGGTTTGCAATTTAAGTTTAAAACCAAAGCTCACTCTACCTTACTAATAACTAATTTTAGTCCCGGCTTTAAATTTACGGAAGCTCACAATTGCGAAATTTGTATGGAAAATATAGCCACTGGAAACTACTAAAATTTTGAGTCGAAACTAAAAATGTCCCACTACAAATTGCATTTATTTGTAAGCAACTTCTAAACAAATTATAAAGTCCGATTCATTTATTCATCATTCTTCACATTCACAGTACATATTTTGTAGATCACAATAGATAATTGTGTGAGTTCACAGAATATAAAGAGGGCACACAAAATTATTATAAGTAGAGCGCAATTCAGAGTTGTTGTTAATATAGTTTTAAATATATGAATTTAAATTTATTGTAGGTCACAATAGCGAATTTTATGCGGAATCATCACGTATTATTGTATACTACAAATGATTCTAGTACACCTCAATAGGTTAGACCCATTCTTGCTAGATCAACATTACAATGAAACCACTAACTCACAATAGACGAACAACAATGTAAATGTTCACAGTGACATCTTTTACTTGTGAACATGTGAAACTGACGCTTTTTCAATTATGCCAATGAATTGTGGTCTGGTGAAGACCAATTTTAAACGCCGTTCGAAGTCGATTGGCATTATCGGTCATATGGTGATCTCAACCGACTTCGAACTGCTGTCGGTGGAAAGTATTTATGAAGATAGTGTTTATTTGAATTATTTAAGCCTCAATACAGTCGCTGAATTACAAAGACCACGAGCTGAATAAAAAGTGCACCAACTACTTGGTGTTCCCATTTAGTTTCTTCTTCTACCACGGCTGGTCCAAGATGGATTTCTGGGAAAGAAAGCAAAGGCCCATTTGTTTGGCTCATTTAAAAAATCTCACGGTTATAATTTCTCGGAATATTCTTAATTGCGGATACAGTTCAGAGTCGGGCAACTGGTCGAAAGCTATAAATCAATGGAACCATCAAAAGCTTAATTGTTTAACTACCCCGCCTGACCTCAACATTCATCCGTTCGTGAAGAGGATTGGGTATCAAAATATTTTAGCGTTCTGCGTGCAACATGCTACCCAACAGCGTCCGAAATATTTTATACGCTTGACCTATAAACCGGTGAAACAAGAAACGTATCAACTGATCGCTGTAGGACTTTAATTGCTAATTTGCTGTTGTCAGTCGAATGGTATGACTACGGTTTCAATGTCAGCACGTCATTTCGAGATGGATGCGGAAGACAAGACAAGACATTTCGCTCTGCTCTGTTGTTTCTCGAAATGCCTGCCATTTCGACTTGTGCTGCCCAAATCCAAAAAGACAATAGTAGGTCCACTGAGCGACACGCCAAGGTGGGCTATAATTTTGGTTCGCATTGATAGGGGTACAGTTAAACGGTCGTACCTTGCAGAAATTTTTTGACCCAATTATGCGGTTTCATTCTTCGTGGCAGGATGTTATTAACAGTGGTCCGAGAAAATTCCACCCAAAGGCCATTCACCTCGAGGGAAGGGCCTTATCTACATGAGGCCAACCGTAAGCATCTTCCAGCACGACCATCGTAAAATACTATTCTCGTGTCGGCTAACCAACTCAAATCGCTATCGCACTGTGTCGCGTCATAGTGCTCTTTTATGTCTGGACGGAGTTTCGAGTCCATGGTGCTTGAATCAATTTACCCGAATTAGGTGCGCTCCGTGGGTTGCATGTACCTACAGTAAATCACACAACGAGATAAGGTTTTGTATTTTAAAATTAGTTTGTTCTTGAGAAGTTGTGAATTACTCATCAAAGTGAAGTGCGTTAGTTGCGAGCAGTGTTGCAACTAGTGTGGGATTTTTGGATTCTAAAGACAGAGGCTCGGCTTCATAAACTATTGGCTTGTAACAATATCGAAACCACTGTAGTTGCGTGGGAATGTAATAAGTCTCAGCCGGCACTGGCGCTTTTTTGTAATGAAAATTAATCGATTCGAACATTAACGCCAACCTGTTGTTGTATGCCGCCGGATTGATCGCGTGTGCTGAGCTTAATGATTCTAAATGTTACCAAATTTGTTATTGTCAATAAGTGTTGTAGACAGATCAGCTGTACGGCGCGCAGTGCACTGTGGGGGTGGAGTTTAATGACCCGCTAGATGCAATAAGCCTCTTTAGCATGCTGTGCAGTTTTTGTAATGATTGTGCAATCCAACCACGTTCGGATCGATGCGCCGCGCTTGAGTCACAATACAATTGTCTAGATTGGATGTACTTAACCTGATCTTCTTACAAATGCGATGGGTTGGTCGTAAAAGTTTGATTAATGCTCGGTTCGCAATCTCGATGCACTCGTACTGCATGTGTGGACGTATTTTTATAGGCGGACAGTAGTTGCAGATGGACTATTGAGTGCTTTATAAAATGTTTATAGCTACGAAGGCATGGTTTAATTTTTATGTTTTACTGCAAACACTTGAGAAATAGTCAATTGAATGTGATGTAGGAAAGTAGTTGTGCTTAGTAGTTTCAAAGTTGCGTAGGTATTTTTGCAGTATAGGCAGAGCTGTTATATGCTGCGTACATAGCGGGTCTAAGATTCGTTCTTTAAGGTCCCTTTAAAGTTGTTTTCTTTTATAAAATTATCAACAAATACTGAGGTTTTATACTAAAAATCATTTTCAGGATCCAGCTGAAATCGGCCGAACTCACAATAGTGAAGTTTGCAGAAACTAAATCACCTACTGTGACCTATAATAAATTTAAGGTTATAGCTAAACATTTTTGAGCCTTTCTAATAAGCATTGTAATCCTTAATATAGTTTTTTTTTATAGGTCACAATTGGTAATTAAATATGCCCAAATTTGCCATTGTGAGCTAGTAGGTACGCTTATGACCAATTTGTGGTCTTTTGTGGACTTTTAAGATGTAAAAAAAATTCAGGAAACCAAAAATTCCGCTCCAATTACGTATTTGTTGTTGATTCTTTAAGACAAACCGTTTTATTCGACTCAGTTGTGCTCATTTACTGTATTTTATCTTCTAACTTGTTCCCTAATCATTCGTCCCTCGATTGTGAGTTTTATAGTGATAGTGCTTTGAATTCGCACTGTGCACACTTGTGCGTTATACAAGGTGGCGCAAAAGTAATCCTCCTATCAGAAAATGATATAAATTTTGCGATTGGCCCCTAATGTCAGTTCTGTTTTGACATTTGTGTAGTAAACACATGCGAAATACACGTTAATAAACAATGTTACGCTACACTGCTCCAGAACGCGGAGTATTGGTGACTATTTATTTGAGCAATAATCGATCGGTGACTTTGGCATAACGTGAATTTCGTCGCAGATTTCCTAGCCGTCCAACGCCTACTGGTGAAACACTGCGAGGTTTAGCCGCTCCCCTCGAAGAGACTGGCACAACACGAGACGTGCCGAGAATATCGCCTCTGTTGACGCGGCCATTTTTTTTTCGAGAACGCCGCTGGTCAAACGACAACAGTGAACGGTGCGCGCTATAGGGCCATGTTTACCGATTTTTTTCTACCGCAATTAAACGATTTAGGACTGGAGGACATGTGGTTCCAACAGGACGGTGCTACGGCACACACTGCGCGAGCCACAACCGATATTCTGAAAGCTGTGTTCCCGGGTCGTTTTTGGCGATTTGCACTAGCCCGCAAGATCGCCTGATTTGACCGCTCCAGACTTCTTTTTGTGGGGCTTTTTGAAGTCGCGGGTTTATGTCAACAAGCCTCAGACTCTTGCAGCTCTTAAAGACAATATCCGTCAAGAATGTGAGGACCTATCGCCGGAAGTTTTGGCCAAAGTGATGGAAAATGCCATAAAAAGGGCTCAAATGACAATCAACTGTGGCGGCGGCCATTTACATGACATCATATTCTCGACTTGATGTAAAAAAAATTAAAAGACCAAATAAAAATAATCCACAAGAAGAATCAAAGTTTTTCATTTTTTTTTAAGTTACAGCCAAAAAACATCGGAAGGTTATTTTTGCGCCAGCTTGTATATACGTGTCCAGAAAGAGCGGATCGCAATTCTTATTTTGCCATTTGTTTAAGTAGTTATATTATTAGAGCGTGTCTAATTATTTTTATGGTTCTACTATTCTGTCAGATGCAAAGTGAAAAAAAAGAATTGGCTTGCTGGATCGTATAATATAAAACCATATGTCATGCTATTGTCTTCAAAATAGATTTAACCCTCGGACAATGGGCCATAATAATAATCAATTTTGATCTTTACCTTGAATTTATTGTAGGTCACAGTAGTAGAATAATATTGCCATTGTGAGATCATATTATTTAAAATGGACACTAAAGATGATTATTAGTAACGCCCAATGTATTTGGTCTTTGAGGTTGTTTAGCTGGTCTTTCCTTTTTTAAACAGAGCTGTTTTGGCACTTTGCGTGCAGTATTTCTGGTTCTGTGACGTGTTGTGTGTGTTTAGCCATGATTGTGTTTTATAATAGGCGATCCATCTATGTCGATGTTAATCAATTTATTTCGCGGTGTAATACTCAAAAGATCACCACATAAGATTAATTGGATTTAATTTAAGGCACTTAATTTTTCCAATAAAACTAATTATTCGTCAAATCCTTCATTTGAGACATCGATCGTGAATATATCTTACAAATTTGTATTCTACAACTCAAAGTTAATAGCGAATTTAACGAAAGGTCCATTATCCATTATCGTGTCGAATTGTTTTTAATTAAAAACTTTGATCAAGCAACTTCCATTGTGAATGCTGGGTGTTCTTCAAATGTTTGTATTCTTCAAACCTTTCAAACGGATTTTGTGCAAGTTAGATCGAGTTCCGTTTCGTGAATAAATTTCGATCCTGTCCATTGTGAATTTATTTTTCTTTAATATTTTTAGCTGTCCTTAAAATCAAAACTCAATATTTATACTGGAGGTAAATTGTGTATGACGATGATCAGCTTAGTGTCGTAGTTTAATTAAACACCAGAGAATATAATCGGCTTCTTTTGGCACGATTTAATCTTCATAATTCACAAATTTTTGTAATTGTAAGTGATTAGACTAAGTTCTGCAGTCTAATCACTGAACTCAGCTCTGTATGCTGCCATTTTGAGTCAATTGTTTTGAGAACGAGCATCTTAAGAGTTATATAATTAGGTGATATACCATTGTGAACATTGGGAATTTTCGTTCTGATGATTTTTTCAATTTTCCATCTAAAAACTTCATTTTGCATTAGTTTTGATTCATTTAAAACAAAAAAAAAAGAAAACTTTATCATGCCAATACCTTTGACATGTAATTTTTGCAGTTGAGGATATATGAATTTATAAATTTTACCATTGTGACCTACAAGCACAAACATTCTGTCGAATGAATAAACATTTTTTATTTTCGGCTTTTAATTTTCTGAAGATCACAATAATTGTTCTAGAGCTTAATATTTACTCAAATGGATGTTAGGTCACAATAGTGAATATAGGATATAAGGTAGCTATTTTAAATGGCAATATTTTGTCAATTATACCTAACATTGCAACTAAAATTTATTCTGATTCTTGTTTTCTTTTTTGTTCCGATTTTAAATTTAATTAGTTAGCTGTATTTTTAATACAAATTTTGTGAGTAAATTTTAAATGGAAAAATATTAATAAAAGCATTAGGGCGATAGAAAATATTAAAACGGAATATTCGCATAATAAAATAAATGCCGGACGCAACCGGTTTGTACAGGACATAATGGCAAGCTTCTCACAATCATTCGCATGTGTGAGCTCTATTTTTGTTGACAATTTTATGTAGTATTCGAACTTTATGGAGCTTTCTCAGGATATTTGTATAAGTTCACTAGACGTTCGCGAAAAGTGGGTGAGCGGAGAAACCCTTACGATAGATAATTTGTGCGTCTTACGAAGGTCCAACTTGAGATTCCTCGCTCAGACAGCATAATTACCACGCAGCTACGGTGCGTTTAGGGATAAAATTGCATCCAAAAAACCCAAAGAGGTCAGCATTCTTATTGACTTAGCTTGAACACCAACCCGCAGCTAATTCTGCAACTATCGGGCTCAAACTATTTCCCTCTTTCTCTTGGCATCATGCCGCAGTCCATAATTCACACACTCAAGTCGAATTTGTAGAACTTTATTGTAAAAGAGATGAAGCTGCTACCCCTAAACGAATTTGAACTAGTTTTCTGCTGCAACACATAATTTTTGCTGTCTTATCAACGAGCTCCTATCAAGAGTTACTGATTGATAACAGGAGGTTATACCCCTTCTATCGCTCGCACTTAGAAACGTTATGGCGAACAGTTCTACAAAATTAGTTTCTTTATGAAAATCTCCATACCCTTGCTTCTTGGATGATCTTTATGCCTACTGATCAAAAATGCAGCCACAGCTTGTTGTTCACATCTTCAACAACATTTTCTGCCAACGCATGAATTTTCCCCCTTGCAGCAGCCTACTCTTGGGAAAACCGCAATCCCCAATTTGCAAGTCGACTGTAAACATTGAAAGTTCAGAGTTGAATCAACAACCTAGTAGTACAAACGCCAAACTTGGGTGGGCACTACCTAAACCAGCGATCGTCTTCCACCCAAGCGCGTTCTCCACCTCATCTGCTGCGCACATTCACGCCGACTAACCATATTCATCTAGCGAATATGTGTGTAGAAAATCATTTCTAACAAATATTGACATTATCCGTGCGAGACCTTTGCTACTCGACGGCCGCCAACGTGTACACAACGCGTTCGCTTACGGAGCCACAAAGACCGCGCACTCTAACAGATACCATCTGCATGTTTCATCTCTCATCATGACCATAGGAGGCTGAATACATATTTTCGGCTCCAGTGCACATATGGCAGGACAGCATCATCGTAGCGGTATGCTGATGCCAAAATGAAATGTTGTTTTAATCATAATCGACATTATGCACGATCCGTGATCCATGATCCACCATCCCCCTGCAATAGAGACCATCAGCAGTCGGCCGCCAAAAGAGCCAACTCCTGTCCAGAATCCCCTATCCAGTATACCAGTATAAATGAAATTACTACGTGATGCGCGCGCGCGACGAGAGATCTTTCTCCTCTTTCCTGCCGTGATCATTTCGCAATCGATCGACCCTGGAGGAGGACCAGTGTCTGTTGCTTGCAACAAAACAATGCAACAGAGCTAAATGTGCGCGGCCGCAAGATGAATTTGATTTACAATTAGAAGAAGCAGAAGGTTATCTCCGACAGCCCGATCTCTATCCGAACAACTAAACACACACAACGGGCAACAGCAACAGCGCACACATTTGACGCAACATGATGAACAATTTTTCAATTAAACGGAAACTTTCTCTTCATATGCGCGGCGCGCATGAGAGTTCATATTCTTGTGTTCTTTGTGCATGCAAATTTGCACAAACTTCCGTGGAAGACCCCATGGTGTGCGGTTGTTTCATTTCATCTAGATGAATGTGTTGTGCTATTAAAATAATATCAACTTCTCGGATACGCTGTTGTGCGGCAAGTGTACTCAACACGAGTGCATGCGAGAAGTGAAATGTTTTTGTTTTTTTTTTTTTTGTTTCCCTGGCCGCGAGAAAAATCAAATTTACATTTGATTCCCTTTTGCAATTGTGCATCTGTTGGGGCCAGGTGTTGGATTCGTTGCAATTTCCATAGTGTAATCTACTTCAGAGCAAGATGACTTCCACATGAAGAAGATGCACACATCTTGGGGGATGCTTGATTTTACTACTGAATTCGTACAGAACTTCAACAAGCGAGAATATTTCTGTCACTGATTTTTGAGTTCTACATCGGAGCCGATTAAGTCCACCCTGCCCATAAGTGATTTGCTCCCACTTGGACTGATTTTTCGTAACTGCGGTCCGCAGGGACCTAAACCGACCCCACATGCCAGCAACTGCATGCGACCACTTCCTGCACTTTAGTTGCAGTGAGAGGCACTGAACTCATTTTGTATTTTTAGAGATTGCAATCGAAATCCGTTTGAAAACAAATTTTGAAGTACAACTTCATTCGCCTGCCTATTTACGGTTTATTGGGGCTTTTCCTTGCCAGCCTTTCAGTGTGTGTCCCAGAGGAGGACAGATCAAGTAGTATCCCCTCTTTGAAGTGTGTTTTGATATTTTTATTGCTCCCCCGGGGTGATAAAATTCGCTCCAATATATGCATGGCATGGCAAATGACAGTTGCTGGTGTGCAATGTTTAAGGAAATGCATTTTCCACATCAGTTGTATGAGGTTTGCTGCGCGGTTGGTAGTTGGTGAACAGATTTTTGAAGAGGCTTCTCGGTAACCCTCAGCTACAATTTATGTGGGAAAGTGGTGCACTGTTGGTGTGAAGATTTTGACAGCGCGGGAAATCTATAAGAGCGGGTTGACTGTGGTGGTGTCTTGCTCATAGGCTTGGGGAGTCTAATCTGTGGATGTTGGATAGGGTTGGGGTCAAAGTTCTTGAAGGGTCAAGATTCTTTTTATAAAATTCTGCTTTACAAATTTCTGCAAACAATAAAAAATGTATTTCTTGTTAACATTTTCCAAACCTTTTTTTTATTGTTTTCAGAGTTGTATTAAATATTTTCTGTTTTTGTAATTTCTTTTCAAATTCGTATTTTTTTTTTCTTAATTTTTTAAAATAAATTTCGCATTTTTTTACATTTATTTTTTTATTTTCATTTAATTTAATTATGATTGTTTCTTTTTTTATTTTTGTTTCATTTAATTAAATTTGTAGTGCTTTTTGTTTATTATTTAAAATTTACTTTTGATTTAACTTTTTATTTTTTTTATAAATTTGGAATGGTTTTTAAATTTTATTTATATTATTATTAGTTAAAAAAAAAACAGAATACACGATTTTTATTGCTTTAAATTTGAAAATCAGAATTTTTGTGTAAGAGGACAGAATTTTGCAAATCAGAATTTCGAAAGCAGCAGTTCGACCAGCTCCCTGTTGGATAACTTCAGGCAATCGGAGTATAAAATTATTTTCGAACGTTTTGTCAAACGATAACCGAAAAAGCTTGCTTTTCTCAGTGAAACTTGGCCAACAGGTCTGCTAAGACTTGAAAACTGTCGTACAAATTTTTAGATTGGAAATTTGAAAAAGCAAACTAAATTCTGTATAAACTTAGGGCTAAGCGTTGTTCCTGGGTAGTAGAAGATGGTGCGCCGATCAAGTGTATGATACCGTGAGGACTTACAACGAAGTGTGGTTTCTGCGTATCTGGCGGTACAGCCAGAAACGTGATTTCATTACGACTACGACTAAAATTTCTTTCTAAGTGAATGGTTGCGGAAAGCGTTCCAACGACGATCGTAGCTCCGAGGTGCCCTACGACTTCTATATTTTTTACTTTTTCAGAAGTTTAGACATGAAACTTCTGACACCTGCTTAGGTTTTGACTTCTGACTTTTGCATAATAAATTCTGTTTTCCCACAGGAAAACGACGGGCCTTACTAATAATCATTTTTAACCTGCACACTAAATATTTTGCAGGTCACAATATGCAATTTTGTATGGAAAATTTCGCACTAAAAATTATTATTAGTATCGCGGGACATCTTTTTTGAAGAGTTAACGAGCATAGTCGCATATTATCTGGATGACTTGTTTTCGGTTATCAGCAGAATTTATAAATCTATAAGCAGGACACTGAAATGAACTGTTGACTGTAGCACTTAGCTCCTACCTTTACCGTGGATAAGGCACTGATCTTGATTTCAGTGGAGAGCTGCGTCTTCGAAGTTCAACAAATCAAATGAGTTCTTACTAAGGAGCATTCATTTTTTCTCAAGTATTCTGCGATAAGCTGGTCTAGGACGGTCTTGTCTAACTACGTCCGAAAACTCCGCTATAAGACCTAATTTGCATGGGATGTTTTTTCACGTTAATGTATTAGCTGACGCCAATCATTCTTCTTTTTTTTTTTTGTAACAAACGGTCTGTCACTGAACTCATTACTTACTTAGTTGGCACAGTCATGGATGGATCTGGGCCTGAACTAAAACTACTCTCCCGTTAAAGTGGTCTTTGGGTAACTGCCTGGAGGTGCGCAGTTCAAGTTCAAGACGGATCTGGGCCTGAACTAAAACTACTCTCCAGTTAAAGTGGTCTTTGGGTAACTACCTTGAGTTGGGTAGTACAAGTTCAAGACGGATCTAGGCCTGAACTAAAAGTACTCTCCAGTTAAAGTGGTCTTTGGGTAACTGCCTGGAGGTGCGCAGTTCAAGTTCAAGACGGATCTGGGCCTGAACTAAAACTACTCTCCAGTTAAAGTGGTCTTTGGGTAACTACCTTGAGTTGGGTAGTACAAGTTCAAGACGGATCTAGGCCTGAACTAAAACTACTCTCCAGTTAAAGTGGTCTTTGGGTAACTGCCTGGAGGTGCGCAGTTCAAGTTCAAGACGGATCTGGGCCTGAACTAAAAGTACTCTCCAGTTAAAGTGGTCTTTGGGTAACTGCCTGGAGGTGCGCAGTTCAAGTTATGTGAGGGGTTCTAACACTTGCGTGCGCCATCTATAGGCCTTGCCCTACTGTCCCTCTGGGATATTGTTTGAGGAATTTTCACTCGGTTCCATAGGCGTGCATTAACTACATGCACTTTTCTGCCCAAATCGATTTCGATTGACAAGGACCAATTGTTCGATCTGACAGACTATGTCAACTTGATGGCGCCTCTGAAGTCGAACTTTATATCGCCGATTCGAGGACGTTTAGGGTACCACGTTTATCTAAAGTTTTCTGGTATTTATTGACAGACTAGATGACTGAAATTACGGTGCTCACTGTTAAGTTTTTGTCATATCAAATCGGTGTTGGATTTACTTTCCCGGTCCAAACAACGCAACCAACAGTCGACTCCAGTCGCTAGTTATAAGGGCCACTAGTCAGCATAACTGTAAGCGAAATGCATCTGACGTAAAGATACCCCATTATGAAACCAGAAGCGACGCAAACAAATCCAGGACAAGCGGCTTCAGGTCCACTGGCACAGTTTCATCTCAAAGGCCAAATAACCCTCCCGATAGAACCCCTCGAAACTGCCTTGAAACTTTCTCTTTCGCAGTTCACCTGCCGTGGACTGCAGCCTTCAATCATTACGGCAGAAATTAACCTGTTACACTTTTAAAATGATTACTTACTGACGGTTCGAGCGTAATTTAACTGCCGACTCTTAAAATCCCATTTTGGCTTCAAACTGCGCGCCGCGCTGCTGGGTAACGCCCCGTAGTTATATGGCTGTCGGACCGCCAGACCGCCCTGGCTCGGGCAACTCAGTCCAACGGAAACCATAGAGTGCGCCTTAGATTCAAATTGCCTGCCTGATCCGCCAATCCGCCAGACAAATGTGCATTACGACGAAGAAGGCACACAGATTAAGGTGGCGGTGATGCTGCTGCCTCCACAAAGTAAAAGTGCATCACATCGAAATTACCATTTAGCCGATGAGATTGCGGACGTGATTTGCTACCAAGCCCGGTCATTACCATCAGGAGCAGCAGCGATGTGCCCGTACTAGTGATGGTGGCCACTGGAAAATTAAACGAAATCATTGCGACTGCGACAAAGAAAATCCGTTTATCGCGCTCTTCCCTCGAGATGTATCTATCTAGAGAAAGAAAAAAGAAGCGACAATGCATCTTCTTCCCCTGGGGCGGAATTCGGCTGTGTTTTGATGTATCTACTAAGCGAACACCGATGTGGCTTTTGTGTCTTCCGCGGCTAATCGATGCCGGAATAGCGTCATTTTCACTCTGGCCGAGAGATATGAAACGTTGGAAGCGATTCCTTGCTCCTTTGGCAAATTACCTTTGGTTTCCACTTGGGATTCAGATTGTTTTTCACTTTTCACCGCCGGCGCGCCATCTGACTCGAAGATTAGCTTTTTGCTTGCGCACGGCTGCTGCTGCTGCACCGGGAGACACAAAAAGGAAACTTTCTACGACACACGGTTCCACATCGGCCGCCGAAAGTGCAAGGTATTCCATGTGTCAAGGGTGCATCAAGATGGTAATTTGTCAAAGAGGAGGCCCACCGACAGGTTGAGTGTGTGTGTGTGGTGTGTGCCGTGAATGCCTGAAGCCTCAAATCAAGGCATTGTTTCGTTGGAATTTCAATGTTCGAGCGACGTGAATTTGCAAACGAAGTTGGTTTTTATTTTCGTGAATAATATCTCTTTCACTTGGTCAGGTGGTGAGTGCTGATATCGTTGAGCTGGTGGAACAGAAAAAAAAAATACATCGAGGGTCTCTGGCATAAGGAAGCGAGTAGAATGCTCATTTGTTTGAATCGGGTGATAAATTTTCAACACTTTCCCCAGATTGAGTAAGAGTTTGCCCCCTGAGGCGGGTTTGTTTCGCCGCCAATGTGATGGATGAGGCGCTGGAAAAGTCAGTGCTGATGGTGGCGGATGGCATCATAATCAAAGTCTGATTGTCACGCCCTGTAGTTGTTTGTCGGTCGAAAACCACTTTCCAATGGATGCAGCTGGCTGGGAATGAGGGCCCTTAACAGATTGATATCATGCTGCTGTCCCGTTTGAATGCCGGTACAAGCCGATATCAATTAGAGGTTCAACGGGCAGACGTCTGCAGTTAGAATAAAATCGTTGGCCTGATGCATCTCATTATTAGTCGATGTACGTGGTTCATCTATACCCCCGCTGTCAAAGGTGAGGTTTCTTCGTTTTAAATCATCTTTGGGGTATCGGGATTTCTTCAATCTACGTCGAATTTGTGTATATTTTTTTTATCAGCTTATAGCTCAATATTAATTCACTTGACTGGAACTAGAACGAAGGGGAGTTTTCTGTAGCATTCCACCGGTTCTTAGGCCTTCACACTGTTGATATCTTGACCACACCCTCAGCTCACAGCTTTCTATAGTTTGAATCTTGGTTTCTGCAGAAGCTGCATTTTTTCGTAATACTATTTGGCCTTAACTAACAAGCGTCTATAGTTTATCTAGACTTTCTC
Organism: Cheilosia vulpina; assembly: GCA_916610125.1. NCBI lineage: Eukaryota > Metazoa > Arthropoda > Insecta > Diptera > Syrphidae > Cheilosia > Cheilosia vulpina. The sequence goes on from OU744278.1 coordinate 52,675,964, forward strand.
TAAATGCTTTCAGTTACGCCCTTCACTTTGCTCTACTTAAGGTCGCCATTAAGGCAATTTTTTTTTTTCATTTTGCCTCCGAATATTTAATGACTGCAATGACGATGCATAGCTGCATAGTGCGTCTTGAAATAAAAAAAAACGAGAAAGACATGTGTTTCACAGCCCCAAAGTCGTATATTCGGTTACACCCGCTTCGTAAATCCTCTTCGATAGAACTCGTAACGTCTTTAACAAGGAAGTGACGCTCAAATAATACATTTAGGAAATTGCCTTACCTTAGGTTGTCGAAAGCGATATATACTTGGTTTTACGCGTGATTTTTTTGATCCAACGGTATCGCAATGGAACTACTTGTGGTCCAAGTGTGCTGGCTTCTTTAGTTATCTAACCTAACCTATACATTCCTCTCTCAAAGCATCAAAAATCCAGGTAGAAGTCTATTAGTCCTTCTATAGTCAAGCCGAGTTTAAAGCCTCACTAACCCCTTGAAATATTTGCTTGACCCGAACCTTTGGTTTGTTTATTGGATTGATTGCACGAATTTTCAAAATGAATACGCAAAACGAAATGCTCGAAAATGAAATCGATGAAGATTAAAATAAAAGGTCCTTGTCTCAGCTATATCGAAGACACCTTCGAGCTGCTGACATGTAAGCTTGGTGTGAATGTTCTTGAACTTGATGCTTATCCTCAACTGGAAGTAACAATTCTTATTGTGGAGGACGCAATTGATTTAATATCCAAACCAAGCTATTTTCCAAACCTAGACTTGGTTGGTTGGGAGGGCAGTTTTGCAGCCGATGCAAATTTCACTTGGAAGCCGTGAAGGCCCATTGTGAGTAAGACTTGGTAAAGTCTTCTAATAAATTCCTCAGTCTTTAGAATCGTATTACAATAAAGAAGAACAGTCGGGAATACAAAGGCCTTTGTTGGCATGATTGTAAAGGCAATTTCAAGAAACTCGGCTTGTTCATTGCCAATATCTGCTTGTTACAATCTCTAGCTACGGATTTATTAAATTTCAATATCAAAGACTAAAGGTTACCACCTTTACGATTGCTAGGACTAGCATTTTGGATGCTGGCGGGTTCCCTAGTAAAGGTGTTCATTAGAGAATTGCTTTCTGTGCAAATCTTCTCAAAAGGTGTTGCCACTTTTTTTTTTGTTAAATTGTTTTCCGCGCTAAAATTTACTCGCATCAGTCAACAACCAACACATGGCGCAAGTGAAGTAGTATATTCGTTATATCGTAATTTTTACTCTGTATAGGGGACATGACTGTTTATTTAAAACTTAAAAGTGTCGCAGAAACCGCATAGCTATACTACTGCTGAATAACTTCAATGATCCACTACGCGTCTATAAATAAATGCTAACCTGACTTGTGGGCACTTTTTAAACCTAATTCGGCTAGATTGGTGTGGTCTAGATGTATGTATACCCTGAACATAAACACTATAGATTTGTCGGTAACTTGAGTTCTTATAATACGTCAGCTACATACACTGCCGCTCACTTGAATAGGAACATGATTATTTTGTTGAACTTTTTGTTTTTGCTATTCTCTCTTTGCTGATATCGGTCATTGAGATTTGCATTTTAAAAGTAACGTTTCTTAGGCTATTGGCAGAAAAAAGGAAGTGACAAAAAAGATTAGCGTTATGATTGATTAGTGACTTGCTGTCAATATCCACAAAAATAATGCATTTTTTGTTGGCTCATTAGAATAAGAACAGATGGAATTGTCTCAGTTTATCGCAAGTTTTAAAAGTGATTAGACCTGCTAAAGTTGTTTACAGTAAGTAATTAATATTTTGTTTCTAATTTTGTGCACAATGGGTCGAAGCAGTGCATTAACGACGGAGGAAAAGGCAAGAGTCTCCGCATACAGAGAAATGAAGCTGACCTATAGAGAAATCCCAAAAAAAATTTCAAGGAGCCCTACTATTGTATTTAATTTTCTTAAGAATCAGTCGGAGTATGGGAAAAACATGAAGGGACGTACTAAAAAAGTAACTTCAGAAGCTGACAGAAGGGCAATAATTCGAGCAGCCTCAAATTCTCACCAGTCTGCAGCGAAAATCAAATCCAATTTGGCAATAACAGCAAGTGTTTCAACTGTAAAACGTGTTATTCAGAGTGCTAATCACTTAAAAAGACTAAAACTAAAAAAAAAACCACCACTGAATGCTGCCCACAAGGAGGCCCGATTACTTTTTTCACGAAACTGTATGACCTGGAATTCAGAATGGAAACGCGTTGTATTTTCAGATGAAAAAAAATTCAATCTGGATGGGCCAGATGGATACAACTTTTATTTCCACGATCTGCGTAAGGAAGAGCATTTTTTGAATCGGCACCATAGTCGCGAAGGTGGTGTTATGGTTTGGGGAGCGATAACGTACTATGGAACCTGCGAACTGCAGTTTTTGACTTCAAAAATGAACGCGGTGGCTTACAAAAACGTACTAGAAGAGGCATTCCCCGAACTAGTGAACATGTTTGGGCCTTTGAAGTGGTGTTTTCAGCATTATAATGCTCCAATCCATACCGCCCGATCTGTTAAGACTTGGATTCAATCCCAGAACGTCGATTTATTGCAATGGCCTCCGTATTCACCAGACCTCAATATTATTGAGAATGTTTGGGGATGGTTAACTAGGAGAGTTTACGAATCTGGAAGACAATTCAATAGCAAAACATCATTAATAAATGCTATTAAAACCGCTTGGTCTGAAGTTTCACTGGAGTACATCAAGAATCTTTATGACTCAATGCCTAATCGCTTGTACGAGGTCATATCAAATAAGGGTGGATGTACACATTATTAAAATATTATTATATTATATAACATTATATTTTTAAAATATATAAATATACAAAATGTTGTATTAATAAATTGAATTTCAATGATTTCGTTTATTTTTCTTTATAATAAGTAAATGTTCTTATTCTAATGAGCCAACAAAAAATGCATTATTTTTGTGGATATTGACAGCAAGTCACTAATCAATCATAACGCTAATCTTTTTTGTCACTTCCTTTTTTCTGCCAATAGCCTAAGAAACGTTACTTTTAAAATGCAAACCGCAATGACCGATATCAGCAAAGAGAGAATAGCAAAAACAAAAAGTTCAACAAAATAATCATGTTCCTATTCAAGTGAGCGGCAGTGTATACGAAATGTCAACTTAGTACTCAGTGATAAAATGCTTGACTAGATTTGTCGGCTATACCCCTCCATAAATGTCAACTGAGCAAACTGTTCACGTGACCAATCTAGGACAACAAACACTCTAACTTAGACTAGGTTCTTAAACATCGCTCCTACTACATTTCTCGGTCACGTTTGTTCTACATATTTTCTTTTACGCTTTACAGAGCTACCTTTAGTAGCGAACAACTTCAAGCTCTATCCATAGCTTTTTGCCTGCTTAGGGTGTTCATCTGTGACCCTAATAAAAAGAGTACATTTTCCTCCTAAATATATTAAAAAAGAGGAACAGTCGTAAAAAAAAAGAATACAAAAAAAAAGAGCTAATAAAATTAAAAAATACACTCACAAAAATTTACGAAATCTATTTTATTTAACGCGCTGCACCTGACATAGGTTATGAGATCCTCCACCTCTTTAAGGTCTTCCTCTAGCTCGATGCCACTCTGAACTCTGCAATAGATACAAAAATTGCCCGGGCTACGATGTCTCAAGTAACATATCCCACTCCACTTCAGGAAGTCTCACAGAAAGGTCTTTAAAAACACCAAAACTAAAAAGCGAACTGGAACCAAATTTTACTGTCGAAATAGGCTCAACGAACTCCATATCCCCACCTAACTTTACGCACTTTACACCTCGTTTCTTGTATTTATCGACTCACTCTTCGCGCACTTTCTAATCCGCAAGGGTAGCTAAACAGCTGCATACCTTGTTCGTTACTAAATTAATTTGAATTACCCTCAGGATAAGCCATAGCAATAAAAAAGTGGGTGGTGTCAAAGTCTGCGCCGCTCCGAAAACCATGTTCGCCCATAGCAATCTCTCACCAGTTCCAGTCTCCAAATTGAAATTAATTACTCTCGGCCGCGTCTAAGGCAATTTAACTTCTTTGATCGCAGCAGGCCAATCGTTCACAGCCTCCTATGGCACATGCGACAGTTGGACAAATTTCAATTTCACTCGCACTTCTTCGCCGCGCACTCAATTGGTATATGCAACAGAACCAGTTACGCATAAATACCGCATCGACTTACAAATTGAGTCCCACGTGCATTGCCATCCGCAAACCGGATGATCTCGAGACCCGAAAATTAAATAAATTGCTCGTGCAAGGATACTTCTTTGAGGCAACGCGTCAAGGCGCCAAAAACGCTTTCGCTCTCCGCCACAAGAGACGAATAACGAGTTCGACATGTGTACGCATGGGCACGGTAATTGGGAAAACAAATTTCGCAATACGTCGATTAATTTGCAATAAATGATAAACGGGGGCAAACAGCGATCCCAAATCAAGCCGACGCACCATCGATTTGTGTGCACAAAAAGATGTGTAATGTTTGACTTGGAGTGTGCGCTGCTGCCACTAATGATGTCGCCGTGTTGTGTGTGCGCGGTCGGTGCAGCAATCTGACAATGCCAGCTTACGCATAAATTTTAATCAATCATGCCGTGTGTGCGCGGATGGTATTTGACTTCTGTCGCTGTGTCGTGGCGTTACACGCACAAACACTGCGTTTGGCGTTTAAGGTAAATGGCAGTTATGGCCACCTAACACCGCGGTTTATATGTTCACCTCGAAGGAGTAAGGAGTAGGTGGGGTGCAACGTACAAGAGACCAACCATCAGCATAATCATCGCCATAGACATCATCAAGTCGGGCGTCTATCATCTGGCTATATACAGCCAGCCACATCATCAGGTGGGGTTTACATGATTTCATTAACTCTGCATAAATTAGGGACGGCCTGCAACGAGGGTTAAGCATCAATTTGAGCGGTTTGCTGGCGGTATACGAGTATACTCATAATTGACTAGCAACGCTCCCAGTTTTGCTGGTCGTCTTTCCAGATGGATGTATGCGGAAGATGTTTGTCGTTTTTTTTCTGTTGTGCTGGGCTTCTCTTAAAAAGCAATCAGGACAGTGATTTGTCCATGTTGTGTTTACTTAGTGCATTTAAATGACTTGGGAGTCGTAATGTGTTCGCGAAGAAGTGTTTTGTCGGATGGCCGTACCCAGAAGTGGGGCTATGTTGCATTTGCTATGGGCATATGCTCATCCTTGAGTTGGGTCGTAATGACGCGGCTGTAAACATGTGCAGCTTGGAATAGATTAGGCAGTTTTATGGACCTCGAGTGGAAGGTAGAGTTAAATGGGATTCTTTTGGATTTGGTGATCACCAGCAGATGGCAGCACATGTGCATGATTAGTTAATAGCCCCTGGAGTGACATCCAGCTTGTGGTGCTTGCTTGGTCGTAAAGAGAATTCGTTACCCGAAGCGAGTGCTACGAGATGGGTTTGTTAGCTTCTTAGTTTCAGGTAAATGTATGGCATCTTTGTATTTTATGGGACAGATGGCGTTGTTTTATGAAATTCAAAGTTATGAGCTCGTGAAACGATTTGAACAGCCTTTTTAAGTACTTTCCGGACTTGTAGAAATTACAACTCAGCAGATGTCCTGTGGGAGGTACAGTGACTACGTTTTGGTGGGACTATCTGACATTTTTTAGCACAGGGCCAACTGTGGAGTGCGGGGTACATTTGCTGTACCTTGTGCTCGTGGGGATTAAGTAACAACAACTCGTTTGAGATGACAGTTTGTCGCCACTTTGAAAAAAAAAAATTAAACAGCATTAAGAAATATCCTTTGCACGACATGGAAACAACTCGATGAGTATACGAACGTCAGCAATCACGTTGGAAATAGAGTTCCAGTGAAACGAACATGTAGTCGAAGTCGGTGGGATTAGTTGAAGTGGTTCCAGGTGATAATTTCAATCTCACGGACCCTATTTTTCGAGCAATTGTAACACTATTTTTTGGAAAAAGTGTCCTCTTTTTGAGAAGTATATCTATTTTTTATTTATTGATTTATTTAATTATCTATTGTCCGAGTGACAAAAGTCGAATTTACCAGCCAATGTAATAATTTCACAAAAATTGTTGATGGGGAATAACTGAAAGGAAGCAATGAAAAATTAATAATAATACAATTATAATTATAATTAACCTCATTGAAAGTTTTCATAAATTCGTAGCGGCACTTTTTCAAAAACTCGAGAGACCTTTCAGAAATTGTTCCTTAAGTGGTACAACTCCAGTCCCGCCACAAAAGTAGTTAAATCTCATGAGAAAATGGGATAATATGTGTCATCTCATGGAACTAAATTTGCGGAATTCAACCGAGAAAAAGTTTGAGAAGAATCTTCTTAGTGACGCGACTTTAAAGGCGGCTTGTACCAAATATCGCCACATAAATAACTTCTGGTCGTAGAAACCTTTGCTCATCGACTCTGTGAATAGAAAAAAAAACTTCCAGATGGGATTTGTGTTATTCCGGGACTTGAACCTGTTACCCCCTGCTTAGCATTCCAAACATTCACCTCCAGGTGGCGCATTAGGGCGGAAGGGGCTTAGGGTCCCACAAATATTCGTTTTGTGTGAGTTTTGCATTTTTGTTGACGAATGGAAGAGATCTACAATTTTATGCCGTATGTAAATGACTAATTGAGAAGCCAGTTATACCCTCGGTTGTTTGTTTGAGGTTGCGCAGAGGAAAAGACCCTAAGATGGAATTTTTGTTTTTCCGGGGATCTTATCTGAGATCCCTCCAACACACTAACCCCAAATCCACCGCCCTGCAACTAGTCCTTTTAATTTGTAATGGCGCAACATAATTACCCTTCGGTCACAGAGACTAAACAGCTTAACTAAAGAATTCCCAATCTACTCGTACCTTGCTTCTCTTTAGCCAAGGAAGGGCATATTTTGCTGCGTCACTCTGCCAAGTGATAAAGTCCTATTACTGATCTCAGCCTTATAGTCGAGATTTCAAAGTGAATCCAATCCTCTGCCGAGCTCTTCTAACCACATTTTCTCTGTTTAAGGCTTAAACAAACTTAAATGGCTGACATTTGTGATGGCAATTATTTCCAAGACGACTCTCAAGAACTTGCATGCGAGTGCATCATTATCGCGACGGATATCCCCGTAGAACTGCAATCTTCGAACTTGACAATGGTCTCCGTGCAACCTTTAGCTGAAATTAAGCCCAACCTATAGTCAAATTGAAAGCCGAACCTTTAAAAAAAATCTCACTAATTTTCCGGCGCGCCTCAAAAAAGCGCAGCACACAAATTACTGTTCCTCCGTCGTCGGCGCAATTTCACAACTCCAAAGTAACAGTAATTACCGCCAATTATTGCAATACCCACATTCACGACCCCCACCGGCTATTTACTAATTCGGGGCATGCACAAATGAACACTTTTTAATGCTAGATTCGTGATTCGTCGTTTTTTTTTCGGAGTAATTTGTTACCCAGCCACACAACAGAACAGATACATCCCTTCGAGCTGATGTTTTTCTGTTTATTTTTTTTTTTTTTGTTCTTCCAACCATCATCCGGCAATCAATCAAATAGACAATTTCCAAGAATCAATTCGACAATTAGTGAGCTTTTCCCAGAGCTCAGTCTGTCCGTGACGTTTCCCGCCGTTCGGCAGCAGCATACTTGTCGACAGCTTACGTAAAAGTATCCATTCAGTGGAGTTAATTACGAAGTTTATTGATCGAGCCCAGACACAAACCCACATCTCCAGGTGTCCCGTCTTAATCGGATCGATCATGTGTGCAGTGTGCCATCGATCTAATCGGTCACGATGCCGTTTGGAGATATGCATAGACAAATTGCAGCGTGCTCCACTTTCATTCATCTCGGCGAAACCTTTGGGGAACAACTGCAACGGATCACACAATGGAAAAGGTAAGCTCGCGCCTCTCTTGTGCAGAGTGTGCCATGCGGATTGTGTTGTGCGGTTTCCCATTCTCCTCTCGTGGTTTACAGTTTTAAATGTGTCACTCATCGAACATGTGATAATCGCATCCGCGATTGATATTTGAAATGAAAACCTGGAAAAGGGAAATTGACGGTAATCTTACAGCTCTCTCTCTCTCTCTCTTTCTCTCTCCCTGTGTATGAATCACCGCTTATTGAGCACTGCCGCGCCCACGAAAAGGGCTAAAAGGCCGTCAGATGTTAGGTCCTAGTCCTAGCATTTGGCTTGTGCAAATCAATCAGTTTGACACTCTTTTCGGGACCACCTCCACTTGTCTGTTTGTCTGCACAGGTGGAGGTGGAATTGTGTGCCGTCGATGACGTCGTAAATATGTATTTATTCAAAGTTTTGTTTGTTTTTTCCCTCCTTTGTGTATAGCGTTTTGCTTTCATAGTTTATTGCCGCTATTGATGGCTTTACGTCTAAATAAACGACTATTTTGACAGTTATTAGTGGTTGGGTTTTTGAATTCCCAATGAGGTTGATTGGGAAGGGGGAGTTTCTTGGGGAATGTTCATATAACCGACTTGATGACCCACTGATGAGCTATGCCTGAACAATGCAATACAATTTTTCAACCTTAGTGTCGCTTCGAAGGACGCTGATTGATTTTGATTTTATGATAATTTTTGTTCATTTTAAAAGAAGGTATTCATCTTTTGCTAATTTTTTTGATTTGTTTTCTTTTCACTTTTGTGAGTTCACAACTTCTATAAGGAGACCATGACCACGTTAGGTGTGACAATAAAACGGGTCTAGGTTGGGTGTCTTATGTATGCTAATTTAACTTTAACAGAGGATTCGAGATTAGATTACTAAATTTGAACATGATTTGCTTTTATGACCGAGTTATCGAGTGATCGAATCTGACTTTTCGGCTTTATCAAAAAAACTATGTCTTTGATATTATTACCCTAGCATCCAGAGTGCAGTCCTTCTGTAATGAAGATAGTAGAGGGACTCCGAAAAGTGGGTCTTGCTTACCGTCGGCTCCTGAAGCTTACAGGATAAGACTGAACGGATTGGTATCAAACTTCGGGCTTCGAGTTTGTAGACTTACAGGTCGAAGTCACTTTTTGCATGTAAGCCCCAATACTGACTGTTTTTGACAAGATTCGAAAAAAAACCTCTAAAGATTTGGTATTTAAGAAAAATTTTTTTTTTCTTGTAAGCCCCAATATAAACGCTTTTAAATTTATGTTTAATTTTTTTCGTAAACAGCTCTTAAAACTTGAACTTTTAAAATTCGTTTTTTTTTTTTGCTCGCGCATACGCTACATACGATGTTAATCCGCGATACTAATACTCATTTTTAGTGTCCAGGCTAAATTTTTCAAACTCACAATAGCGAAATTGTCCGTACAAAATTGCATATTGTGACCTACAAAATATTTAGTGCGAAGGTTAAAAATGATTATTAGTAAGGCCCAATGAAAATTCCTTCATAATGTAGAACGTTAATTCTTATTATTATAGCAAACGCAGTTTTTCTCTAAAATATCGCATAACTTATTTTAAATTTAATGAATTTTTTTGAAAATTAGGGTTACTATAGTTGACATGAAAATGGGGGTAAAATATTTTGACAAAAATCCGAACTTGAAGTAAGATTGATGTAAAACTACTGCGTACTTCGTTTTTGATTCGAATCGCAGAAGCGGTACTTAAGAAAAACTGTCCATATCTCGAAAACCCTATTTTCGATTTGTTTAAACTTTTAAATGGTATAGATTATTAACTTAACAGTTGAAGTACTATTCGACCCATGGTAATATTTGTTACAATTTTAAATATGTAGTAAAGACGTCAGTGTATCACGAACTCCACTTCCCACCATAGAAACCTAAAACCAGCATCGTCAATGAAATGCAGTCAAAAACAAAAACATGCCCCAGAAGATTTGAAAACTTCTGCTGCGCTTATTCTTGTACTCAAAAATCTTGTAAGGTGTGAAGGCTTATAGAGAGTAAACTTGGCGCTTAAAATTTTCTAATCAGAACTTGCAAAAATTGTCTGTTACTGAGAGTTTAAGCTAGACCACAACTCACGTTGTTATTTGTTACATCAGATACTGCCATATGAGATGAATATGTTTAAGCCAAAAGTGCACTTTTTCTTTTCTAGTTCCTATATGGTTTATTTTATTCTTGTAAGGCTTCTGAATTTTTTACCAAACTATCTAACAGAAAATAACTATCTACAAAAAAAAAAAAACAAAAATGTTTGGTGGACGAGCAAGTTTCGTGCGACTCAGTCGTGTATTTTTTTCTGGTTTTGTAAATTTTATTTTTGTGCATATAAACGATCAGTGTGCTGACGACACTGCGAATAATCGCCCAAAACTCTTGAATGAACAATCGCTATAAACAAATCGCGTACGCAATTGTGGACGACAGTTCGTTAGAATTTGGTTCATTTAGCCTTCGACTATTTGTGAATAAATAATCGGCCAAATTTTTGAAAAGGCAAAACAACCCAAAATATTATTTTGGGCGATCGCTAGTTTTTTAACTTTTGTTCTCTTAAATTTTCTGAAGCTTAAAAGTTTTTTTTTTAGGAAATAAATTTACTTTCAGATTCAGAAGTTTTTTGTGCTATTATTCGACAGCAAAGTATTTCCACAAATTACATATAAACATCAAATAGGTCAAGAACTCTATCTCCGATTACTCGTTAAGAAAAATACAAATATTAGGAGATCTTTATTCTTTCGTCTTTCAGGCAAATGATCACTCACTTTTGGGTAAATTTACCATTTTTTTTGTTACCTTCCTGAAAAATAGCCAAATTATTCGCAGTGCCAATCTTTGAATTTTTCGTTTCTTGCAATCTTTTTAAATTCGAAATGCATTGAAATAAAAGATTTCCGCGGGCATTAGGTACATTAGATGTAATTGCAAAGTCAGTAAATCACTCCTAAAATTTTTAGGTTAACCTTATACAGCTCATAAAAGAGCAAACGTTTTTTTCGGCGTCGAATCTCTTATTTTGGGTACAGGGAAAAAACTTCGATACAACTTAACCGCGAGAGGGAAATAATTTCACTTTTTTTATCCGAAGTTATTTCCTATTGAAAGTGAGGAATAATTTAATAATTTCTCATAAAACTCGGCGACAATATGAGCGCACAATTCATAAATAGATGAAAATATATGGGGGAGCATGCTGCCCCCTGCAAAATCCCTGCTTGGGGTCCTGTTTGGGGTTGGAAGTAGATGCGAGGTTTGGTGTATGCAAAGTTATTAGTCATAATGTTAACTAATTTATAATGAAATTCTTATAAATGATTCGATTTTGTTTCTGTTTTCCAGATGGCATCGAAATTTTAAAATTTTAGGTGGGAAATAATTTTACAACATTTGTGGTGAAGTAATTGCCCACATTTAGTGGGGTATAACTTAACATAAAAAATATGAAATTATTTCCCACTCAAGGTGAAGTTATTTCCTCTGTGAAGTTATTTCCCCTGTGAAGTAATTTCCCCTGTGAAGTTATTTCCCTGCACCATTATTTCGTACACTCACATTCAGGTTCAACCTAACCAAATAGGAGGACTGTTTTCATTTCTCTCTACCTTTTAGGAAATGTAAATTCAACTCTTAAATATGTAGGTACTTGACATGAAACGAAAAATAGTTTAAAGAAGCAGGTAACGTGCGACACAGTCGTGCATATTTTTGATTTCAGGTTTATAGAACTTCAAAATGAAATGTGCTAAATGCACATTGTATGGCATTTGTATAGCACTGATACTTTTTCCATTTGTTTTGTTTCAGCAGCTGTCAAAGTTGCCAATTGCATCCAGCTCTCAAATTATTCAGTAAGGGTTGCCATATTTCAGATTCCAATATTGAGTGAACTGACTGCTTTTTACAAATTTATTACCCAATTGCCATTTTATATAACTCAAATGCAGTTAGGATGTTCATAATCGTTTCGGGCTTACCGAACGTGCGCAAGCTTTTATAAAATATTGTCGAAACTCCGGCTCAGTATTTACACGTCACGTTGTGTAAATACTGAGCCGGAGTTTCGATATTTTTTTTTTTTAATTTTTTATAATAAAGATTTTTTTTTTTAAATGTACTACAAAACGCAATTGACACCCAAAACACCGGCGTTTTGAAACGTCAACAACAAAAATATGCACGAAATCAGAGCAATTCCGAACATCAACATCATCAGCACTCAATAGCTCATCTATAAATTCGCCTGTCGCGCAGACACCACTTCTACCCCACAAGAAGAATTCATTTAACCAAAAGCAAGACAATACGTGTGTAGGTGCTTAAATAAATTATGCATTTCAGAAATTTTCCATAATTTCCTATGTAAACACGGCTATTACAAACAATAAACTTGCCATATTGACAAAACGAACTCGGATCGTCGTGTGTGCACATTTTCCCTCGCCCACTCAAGATCGTATAGTTCAGGATGACTTACTGCCACTCAAGCGCCTTGCTATTTTAATGCGTAAACCAAACATCCGATGTGTGCATCGTGCATTTGCATAAACGGCAAGTCAACAGGGACCCAATTAAGATAATGCCGCATTATTTCCATAATCCAAGTCATTCATCAGTTAATTATCACTGGCTTTCACTACTGATAGCTGACGGTTGGCCGAGTCACTCAATGTTCGTCTAGATATTATGAAATGTTGTGTTAATCATCAGCAGTGTTTAACATAAATAGAAAATCCGTACCAGAGGAAGCGATTATGTCACAGCTGAATAAATGCGAGTATCAACATCTGGAACGAAAGATGGTCCTTCGAGCCGGAGATGCAAGCTGTATCTAAATTTGTACAAGTGAACACCAATAATGTTGGTATAAAGCTTGCATCTTGCACAAGTCTTTGTTGCACTGCGATTTGATTGATCTGTGGCAGGCTGCACTATGAGATGTTTATCACCTATCTGTCACATGCATAAGTGATGTATATGTTTTCTCACCATTTTTCGTAATGCAGTTGGTTTATCTCAATGGAAAGAGTGGAAAACGAACTCACCCATACCTTGTGTGTCGGGCTAAGTGAAAGCAGTGTTAATTAAGTGATCATTGACTGAATTGCTACGAGTAGCTGTTGACTTTTTATTAATGCAAATGTACCCAACTACCAACGTGGTGCAACGACAGCGCTGTTTGTTCGCTGCATTAGCAATGATGATGATGATGATGATGACGGATGCCCAGATATATGTCAACATTAAATGTGTAATTTTGTTCGATGAAGAAAGCATTAATTCGTTTATTGATAGAGAATCATATTCACACATCAATAATAGACAATTGAAATGTGCTCATGAATAATATGTGATAATTGTCTGAAATCAGGGAATAAGCTGCGTTAAGTGACAAGTGTTCAATTATATAATTTTTGTAGACAAGTAATTGAAGTGCCACCATTATGGATCGAGACGAGGCGTGCTTTCTCTATGCAGTTCCGGTCTACGCTGCCACTTTGCTAGAAGTAGATCTACTGCGCTTTTCGCAAAAAATAAATCTGCTGCCACTAAATCCAATCTACTGCTCTTATTTTTTTTTATAAACCTTCTCTTGGACAGTTGTGCAAATTTGTACGTAATTGATGGAAAGTTTAAAAAAAAAACAACATGAAAGTGATTATTACTATAGTTTTAAGCAATTGGTCTTTGTTTTTTTTTTATAATAAAAAATCCAATCTACAGCAATTTTTTTTAATAATATACTGCGCTCCTCTTTTTTTGAAGCGGCAACGCTGGTGCCGATTACATGTCATTTCGTTTATTTGAAGCCTTATTATGAAAGCCTTGCGAAGCCAGGAAATATCTTCGAACCATTTATTTTGGTTCTGTTTCGTCCCCAATTTTTCCGTGCTTACTCTACCTTTTCCCTTTCGCTTGAGAAACCTTTCTACGATTTCTTTTTGCTGCATTAGGTTTTTTTTTGCAGTGCGCCATTCTTATACTGTTGATGCTAATAGTGGGCTTTACTCATTTATTCACATTAATTGAGTAGCTCCTCGAAGAGCCTTTTCAAAACCCTTAAATTCCGTCTCAAAGCGCTGTCTATAATAAGGTATTCCGATCATCACCAGCGCTTTACTTCTAAGCGTCATTTGAAAAATATGCTACACTAAAAGTTCAATAGATGGCGTTAACACGATCAACGGAATGACATCAGATAGTGGCAACAAATAATCGCTTACTCGTAGACAATGAGTCTGATGAAGACAAGTGGCAGTTGCCCAAACCAAACAGTCAGACCGCAGCTTCAGATAGGGTTGCCAGATTAAAAAATACGAAAAGGGGGACATCGTGAGTTTTCTATGGGGGACAAGTGTTCTAAAAGGAAGGCAACATTTTTTTTTTTATTTTTGAACACCAGAGTCAAAAAATAAAAATAATAAAAAAATAATGAAATAAAAATAACTTTTATTAGATACATATATGTAGTAAAATTTGGTTTCAAAACAAAAAAAAACTTATAGAGAGACAGATGACAGTACAAAACAAAAACGTAGAGGAGAACAACTTTAGCACTTGAAGCGAGATGTAGATCGTAAGTGGATGCAATCAGCTTTCAAAGTTTTCTTGCGATTCAAATGGATGTGTTCACGGAGAATCTGTTTAAAAATATTAAAAGGTATTTTACAAATTTTCAATTGAATGTTTTCTTTTATTGAATTTTGACTTAATAAGGGGGACAGTGAATTGTATTAGGGGGGACAAACAGAATATTTGTATGAAAAAAAGGGACTGTCCCCCCTAAAGGGGAACGTCTGGCATCCCTAGCTTCAGAGGATGCATTCCAAACTTGTTCTAGAACCTGTCAAAAAAGATGCTTTGACCGATTAAAGATACTGCATTTATTACGTCTACTGACTGCAACATTAATTTCAACTCGATGTGTGGAACTCGTTGATAATTTTTTTATGTTGGGAAATACATCATTGTGCGCATCATAAAGCTTGCATATAGCCCCTTAAGAGTGCCCCTAAAATGTACATATGTACAAAAATATGTTTTGAAAGCATCCCATTGACTTATTAAAACGGTTGCGCGCCATCTAGTGAACAGAAACAAATGCATGCATTGATATGACTGCGAAGCAGCGTTGCCGTTTGCACAAACATTATGAAAACAAGTGTTTCGTAATGATTAAATTTGTTTTTTATTTATTTATTATAAATAAATGTTTTTTTTTTTTGCTACAATATTATTTTATGTGGAGGCCGCTTTTTCGGCTCATTTTTAGTCCCTTTTTAAAATTATTCAAGGGCAACGCTGCTGCTAAAATAACTTACATGCATAATTACCAGATGAGCGAGGAATTCTTTAGGTTTAACGCCCAGAAAACTTAAAAAAATAGAATAGGAAGCTTCTCAATCCCACCGATTGGAGTCGATTTAAAACTGTTTGTTGATCAGTACATTTCGAGTCAAAAATAAGCTCACGAAGGTCTTTTAGACCTCTTCTCCCTAATTTTTGAAGTGTGTTGATAAATGCTAAATTGCAATCGTCAAAAAATCAGCGTCAACCCGAAACCCATTTCCACTGAATGACAACTCCAAAAGACAAACGATGTGCACAAGACCTCTACAACTGGCCGTAATCCGATTATGTTCAATATAAAACAATTCACAAAGAACTTGATGTACCTACCCTCGTTAAAACAATGAACAGCGAACACCAAGCAGAAACAATTGAAAATCGTGCGGGTACTTTGAGAAATTACTTAATTAACGTGACAGCGCAAAAGCCTGGTGTTCTCTCAGCCAATAAAGTTATTAAACAACAACAAAAAACAGCGACAAAATCAGAGTTCATTTACATTCAATCACATTAAACCACATATCTCAACTCTAATTACCAGATACCTTGTCCAATGCGCCGTGTGTGAGTGTATAGAAAAATTACCGCCTCTTTACTCTAATTGTAATGGGCTTCCAGTTCCATTCCAATCGCATTAAAACGATACAGCCAAGCGCACAACAGTCTTTCCTGGTCATTCGATAGCACTGGGAATTTCTGTGCGCACATCAGCCACTGTCCGTCACTAACCAGGTTATCGGCAAAAAAGGTAAGACACTACTGGTAAATGCTGCACTCTCTTGTCGTATAGTCGTGCAGAGATTTTTACTCGCATCGCCAATCCATAAAAAACAATTAACAACCAAACAGTGTTGGGGGGCTTGACACGATTACCTTCCTACGTACATCTACCGGTATACGACTCGCATGCTGTTGTTCCGAGAAAAATAATTATATCGTCGTTGGTATTTATAGGAAATACAACTTTCTTGCGGCTGCCATAAAATGTGCATTCGCAACGTCACCGCGTGCACTGTATATGTGACAACGACCAAGATACAGCCCCCATGGCTGCGGAATAACAAATTAAACAATTGCCGGTATCTAATGACTGTTTAAGGAGACGTTTTTTCACATTCATTGACCCTTGGGGCAGGTATGATCGGACTCTGAAAATGGTCATGGAAAATGCATGCATGAACCAAATTCGATCTAATACCACGGATGGAGATCTCTTGCAATGACCATTCATCAAAATTTCATTCTCAGGTTTTGGCTCGTCATGTGGGTTCCGTTTTGATATACCCTTTAAGAAAAACGAATCCAGACCGCACGCAGTGAATTTTTTTTACACTTCAACGTTCGTCTACTATCATGTTACCGTTTGGACTGTATGTGCATGTGCAAGCACAACGACCTCTGTAACAACGGAAGATGCATGCTTTTCATAAAAATAAAGGAATAGTTTCGAAGAAAAAAAATTAACAAGAATCTAAAGTAACGACCTTGTGTAGGTTTCCATTCTCTTGGGGTTTTTGGCGCGTAAGCATATGAAATCCGATGCTGGCTTTCTGCAGACAAAGCTATTTGAATTTCATAACACGAAATCAGTGGAGCACCCCTTGGTGTAGTAGCCACACAGAAACCATGTAGAGCAGAGGTCTATCAAAAGGCACTCTCAATTAATATGGAAATCAAAACTGTAACAGGAGAGCCATTGTGTTGGAACAGGGGTTTCTTTTTACTCTATATGAGTTTTTCTTGTCAACTCATTTAAAGTATACTGAAATTGGACAGATTTATGGTAAATGTATTCCTTAGGAGAATTTTGTGGGTCACCAGCTGGGACGATACTTGTAATCTTATGGAGGCTTTGTGTCTTAATTTAGAAAGCCAACACACTTTTTTAATGAACATCTATTTTGAAGCTGGTTTAGTTAGAGGAGCCCTGTTCACTGGACTATTGAGAAGAGTAGACCAGTCTTTTGAAACAGTAAAAGTGCTGAGATAACCACGTTTGAATGGATTTGCTTATACTGAGTGTGAATCCTATTATTTCTATCAAATGAAGTGGCTACAAACGTGTAATTGGGTTGTACATGAAAAATCTAAAGCGTGTACACAAACCGTATTCAGGGACTTTTGATTCATTGCATTCATGTACACAAACCATTCTGTTGTTTTATATTTCCAACGTAAAACTGTAAGTTGATTAGGTACGTCTAAAATACAACTGACAGCATATACACAAATATTTATTTACTCTAGCACATTTCCCCACGGTTGCCGAGGTTGGCAGCACACGGATTCTAAATTGACATAACACCGATGGGAGAACAAAATGGCGAATTTAAAAATAAATTGAGGGGGCCAGCGGCAAGAGGATTGTGAGTTGGGGGTCTCAGTATTATTTGCCTATGCTATCCCCAATCGAAACAACGATTAAGAACAGTCATTTCTGATATTTCTCGATTTGATCGCAAAAATTTAACTAGGATTACCCAGCGTCCAAATTGTTACACCATTTTAGGGAACATTTTTTTTTTTTGGTTAAGACTTTTTTAATGGACCCCCTTTTACTTTTGACTTCTGACAACTAAACGTAAATGCACGCAAATTACGTACATATGTAGATTCTGATTCAAAATGTCTAACATAATGACAACGCAAAAATAATCAACACAACACAACAAAAACAACAACATGTGTGCCAATTAAAATCACGCGGAAAAACATCATTGAACTTTTTTTATAAATCTGTCAAAACATCTACTCTACTCGAACCGTCTCTGTATTTGTTATTACATTTCTTCTAAATTATCTTAATAGTACATTTACACCGCCCCTAAATCCAACATTTCGGAAAAAGAATTTCGAAATCCAGTTTGGCGTTTCCACTGAAACTTCAGCATTTCAAATGACAGCTAGTGTCAGAATTCATTAATGATCTTAAACATGAATTTAAGTGCTAATTCAGATATATTAAATATATTGTGCACTCAATATATAATTATGGAGTTCGCAATGAAAAATTATTGATTTGTTGACAGCTATTTTTTTTTTGTCAGCGGGCTGAAAAGTCAATAAATGACGTGCGGAATTTGTAAAGAGGTTTGTTCGATTTGACAAACTTACAAATGCAGCGACGAAATTT
This sequence comes from Cheilosia vulpina, assembly GCA_916610125.1. Taxonomy (NCBI): domain Eukaryota; kingdom Metazoa; phylum Arthropoda; class Insecta; order Diptera; family Syrphidae; genus Cheilosia; species Cheilosia vulpina. The sequence goes on from OU744278.1 coordinate 52,694,473, forward strand.
AACATTTCACTGAAATTCAACATTTGGAAATGTTAGAAAATGTATGGCGAAATGCTGGACATTTGGGCTGAAATGTTGAATTTAGCCGAAACGATGAATTTAGGTGCGGTGTAAATGTACTACAAGGTGGCGCAAAAATAACCTTCTGATGTTTTTTGGCTGTAATTTAAAAAAAAAAAAATTAAAAATTTTGATTCTTCTGGTGGATTATTTTTATTTGGTCTTTTAATTTTTTGTACATCAAGTCGACAATATGATGTCATGTAAATGGCCGCCGCCACAGTTGATTGTCATTTGAGCCCTTTTTATGGCATTTTCCATCACTTTGGGCAAAACTTCCGGCGATAGGTCCTCACATTCATGACGGATATTGTCTTTAAGAGCTGCAAGAGTCTGAGGCTTGTTGACATAAACCCGCGACTTCAAAAAGCCCCACAAAAATAAGTCTGGAGCGGTCAAATCAGGCGATCTTGCGGGATAGTGCAAATCGCCAAAAACGACCCGGGAACACCGCTTTCAGAATATCGGTTGTGGCTCGCGCAGTGTGTGCCGTAGCTCCGTCCTGTTGGAACCACATGTCCTCCAGTCCTAAATCGTCCAATTGCGGTAGAAAAAAATCGGTAAACATGGCCCTATAGCGCGCACCGTTCACTGTTGTCGTTTGACCAGCGGCGTTCTCGAAAAAAAAATGGCCGCGTCGACAGAGGCGATATTCTCGGCACAACGGGCGCTCCGGGGCCCGCCACTCTTGGCAACGTCTCGTGTTGTGCCAGTGTCTTCGAGGCGAGCGGCTAAACGTCGCAGTGTTTCACCAGTAGGCGTTGGACGGCTAGGAAATCTGCGACGAAATTCACGTTGTGCCAAAGTCACCGACCGATTATTGCTCAAATAAATAGTCACCAATATTCCGCGTTCTGGAGCAGTGTAGCGTAACATTGTTTATTAACGTGTATTTCGCATGTGTTTACTACACAAATGTCAAAACAGAACTGACATTAGGGGCCAATCGCAAAATTTATAGCATTTTCTGATAGGAGGATTACTTTTGCGCCACCTTGTATAAATCAGTTCTAAAATTACTGACAAAATAATATTTTCAAAAATGTACGGAATTTTCGATCAGTGACGCATTCTTTTGTTTTAATATACGTGTGACTTGCAACAACTCTGTGTTGTGTTAATTTGTATCGTTTTTGAAAGAACAATATTTTTGGGAGTAGAAATACGGAAATTTAACTTTAGGTTGGTATTTATTTAAAAAAAATCGGGGTTGAAAAAACCCCATAATCGGTATGACAAAAAAAATACAGAAAAACTCCGATAGGCTGTTAATACACTATGTTCCTTTACTTTTGCAGTAAGAATGGAAAAGACTGTCAAAATGGCAGTAGTGCGGATAAATTCTCTCTCAGAAAGACAGACTGACTTAAAAGTTAGGGAACACTTTTGTGGTAAACTATGAAAAGTGACAGATAATTCATAATTTGCAACAATCTTTAAAATGTCTGATAAGTTCAAAGAATTTGCTTATATATTAACAATATTAGTTGATTCATCTAGCAATATAAGTTATTCGGAGTTTATCGAGCTTCTTTTTGATGAAGTAGCTGAATGAGTTCGTACTGACTACAATTATTAAAGAAGAAGAAAAGCGCCACTAAATTGAAACTTAATACAAAATTCAATAAACCGTCAATTTCCAGCTTTTCCAATTCTTACTACAAAAAAGTAGGTATATTCGCGTACTTTTTCGAGCGAAGCAACACTTAAAATCAGGCAAACTCATAAAATTGAGCGAAACTCTCTCAGAGAACTGAAAATAGATACCAAAGTACGTAGATAGACTTCGAGCTACTTTGAGCCACTTATATCTTTGACATGTTATCAATGTCACAAATAAATATATAACTCACCTTTTTGCAACCAATGAAACGTTCTGTGAGAACATTCGACCACCGCCGAATTTTCCTTATTTTCACCGATTTTATTTTTGTGCTCAATTGATTTTTAAGACGGGTTTAATAATGTGTTTCTTTGAACTTTGTGCATTTGACATATTTATCAGTACTTGCCAGTTAAAATTCTCTGAGCTGTTTCGATCCAAGAACTGCTCGTTACTCGTACTCGTTATTTGGCTAATTTTCTCTTTTTCTGTCATTTTTCATAAGAACGTGTATAGACTCAGTGCGATTGTGGTCGATTTATATCGATTGCTATCGATTTAAACCGCCTTCGCAAATGAGCTTGTTCCTTCAGTAGAAACTAGTAAGATTCTCAGTGGAGCGGTAATATCTTTCTCTCTCGAAGGGGCTAACGAATTTTTCGTATTCGTAACTTCGTAAGAACTAGTAAAAATTCATAAAATTTAAGTAGCTGAGTAATAAAGAGCAGACCTAATGATTTTATTATTTTAGATTTTTAATCTTTAGCTCAACTTTTAAAAGAAGTAGAAAGCTGATTTCTGCAAGCCTAAAATATTTAAGGATATATGTCTTTTTTTTGGCTCTCTTAATTTCTTTTGCTCCAGTTTTGATTAGGAATAATTTAATTGTTTGAGTAATAACAAGTTCAAGACAGTGAAATCAGAAAAGAAAACACATTTTTGATAAAAATGCCTACAAAAAGTAGGCGTGGCAGTAAACGGCATGGCCTATAGCCTTCACGGAGTCTTAAAAAGTAATTCCAACAAAATTTGATCGAAGAATGTTCAGTAGTTCTCACATCAACCGCGAACAAACAAAAAAAAACTTGCAGTTATTTATAAGGTATAGATTTTTTGAGAATAGATAGATTGGCTTCTTGGACAAACAAGCTGGGATAAATGGAGACATTATTTCATCTTTTTCTGTGAGGAAATTCAGCAGGTACATGAACCAAATTTATTATTTTCACCAAAAAACGTCAAAAATGCCCAATAAAATATTTTGTAAATCATAAAAGTTGTGATCTTTATGTACAGTAAGTTCCTTTTAGTTAGTTTAGACACAAATTCCACACATCGGTAGTAAACAGTAAGTCACAGAATATCATAGTATCAGATCAGAGATCAACCCACCGAATTTATGGCAATTACATTCGCTTTTCAGACAATAACCGTCGGTGTTTTTAATCACTAAGCTTAGTTAACCAAAAATTTAAGAGACTTTGATGAATCACAACTGAAGGTAAACACTTGTCAGTGATCAGTCATTCTCACTGGTCGAGTCTTTTTCATTTATTTCGATTCGTTCCTTATATACTTTTCGTATTTCGCCCAAATCGGAGGCGAACAAACTGGTTTCTCCTGCATGGCCTCACTTAAACGTTCCAAGAATTAAACGTCCTTTGTGGCCTTGTAGGAAACCCATAAAAAATGCAAAAAAAAACTCTCAAAGTGTACCTCTTCCCCATTCGCATATGGCAACCGCAGACAACAAATGGCGTATACTTCAGAAAATAGTTACAATGACATTTCCGTTTCATTCAAAATAAAATAAAAAACAATTTACTGCACGTAACCTCAGTGGGTTAATGATTATAGTAAATTACTTGAGACTCTCTTCAAGTTTTTTTCATTGCCAAACTCAAGCAGAGTACCCCCGTCGTCGTTCAGACGAAATAATGAGCTTAATGTTGCAGTCGCATGTGTGCACTCTGTTGCTGTGGTTTGTCCATAATTCTTAATGTCATACATCTGTGTGGTGCTTCGAGTGAATGCGCCTTAACGTCAACCTATTGACCGAAAGACTCCGTAAAAGAGGAAGCTTGTGGGTTTTTTCTTTGTAGGTCAAAGACATGTCATACTGCGTGCAAGACAATGCCGACCCATTTCAACCAAGTAATCATCCGGATGTGCGACACTGAACTGTTCTGCGTTGCACTGCACCGCCGACGTGAATTTCCTCGCACCTCCGATATTGAAGGATCAATAAAAGTGACAGAAAAAAATGACTCTCATAATAAGTGTGTCAACAGCCCACACAGGGCATATTTTGTCTCGCGTTTGTCTAATACAAAGACCCGACATGACTTCCTCTCCTCCACAACGATGCGTGTCATTCGAGCAGTCAAAATAAACCAGCTTACATTCCGCTGGTTCCCTATACACAGTCTTATGTACTCAGTTCCCTTTTTTTGGGTCAAATTATTCACAAAGGCACACTGTGAGCTGTGACTGTATCCGAGTGGTCTGGGGAAAATGTAATTTTCACTTTAAATCGCCTTTGGTTGCCGCGCATGATGTGTCAATTTGTCTTCTGTCAGATTTCCAACTGTCAGACGAATTAGAATAGAAATTCCTCCGAAACGAGCAATGCCCATGAAATGTATTTTTAAGTCGAAAACAAAAGGTTTCTACGGAAAAAAAAAATATACAACAAAAAGAAGCACTACGAACAAAATCGATGAACGAATTGAACAAAATACGCGTGCAGCGCACGGATACGTAACAAATTCATTGGCAAAGTGAATTACTTGTGGACTATTTTTGGCACACTCTCGGAAGTCAAATTCAGTTTTCGTTCACACCTTGAAAATTGGAAATGTTGCAGTGCGTTTGCTGGCGCGCATCTTTTGGAAATCGAAAAAGGATTCCCAGAATATATACGAATTCGGGATGAGTCAACGAACTGATGCTACAGTGGCGAGTTCCATCCGGTACTGAAATAGTCTATTTCGCGTTTGTAACCATGTATTTGGTGGCTTGAGTCACAATGGTGTTTGTGCGTTGATATGTTGCCAAAATATGCGGCCAAAGTAGAACGCCGCACCATAGAAATGGATGAGACATACTTGTCGCGACGCATAGTTAGCGTGTGCTTACAGTTTTAGAGTTAACGCGTGTATTTTGGGAAGATCCAATAAAAGTTTGCATGCTTTCTGTGTGCGAAATACTTATGGAGTGAAGTTGAAGATCGTAATGTAATGCATTTCTGTGGAGTTGGGATGGAAATCAATTGGAATGCCAGACAAAGTTGGGCCTCGTCCGGCAACCATTTCGAAAATACAACAAAAGTTTCTTCAAACTAGTTCGAGAAGTTGCCTTGCCTTTCGCAAGTGGAAATCAATTGGAATGCCAGACAAAGTTGGGCCTCGTCCGGCAACCATTTCGAAAATACAACAAAAGTTTCTTCAAACTAGTTCGAGAAGTTGCCTTGCCTTTCGCAAGTTTCTAAACAAATTTGTCAAAAAATATTGGGAACTTTGGAATCGTTACAAATTAATGCCTGACGTCCCACAGCGGGGCACCTAGTACCGAACCTTGTGGCACAATGCCCGTTCCGTTTTGAACATTTAATTCCTCCTCAAAAAATCATAGATGAGCCCTTTGTTCGCAAAGTAACTTGTCATTATTTTAGAAATATGGTCTATTAGTATAGAAAAGTCAGGAAAATGTCAATACTAGTTCCAAGTGACGAACAGACGATATATATCTTTCCAACAAAGTTTCCAAATTTTTTGGACAGAGAATTGCTGCATCAATTCTTACTTTATAAGCAGTTTGTTGTAGGAGCTCTTGAAATAATTATCCATTCTATTGTAAAAAATAGATTCCGCAGTCCTTTTTTGTATTCTGAACATTCCATCTTACTAATTATTTATGTAGAGTCAACAAAAACAAAAAATTCGGGTTTCTGGTTCCTTACAGTTCTTCTCTGCACGTTTTTATGGGTACAGTACCGTTCGTTATTAAGGGCCTTTGAAAGCTCTCGCATAATGTCCAAACTAGAGAAACCTAAACACAACAACTAAGCACAGTTTCTCGTACAAAATCTGTCATTCCTCAGTTTTGTGATATCCTCTGGTGGCCGTTTGACATGCGTTGTTCCCATTTCCTTAACTGTCGTAGTCTTGTGTCGAAATTAGTTGATCTCCAACTTATTCGATACTATTTCTTTTATCAAAGTGGAGACCACATTCGTGATTTGTGTATTCGATAAATTACCAAAAACACCAACCAATATGAAGTTCTTTAGAATTGGATACAAGCGCCAGATACACGACCCTTGAAGAACCTAAAAGTCAACTAAAGTATTTAAAAATGCAATAAAAAAACACAGTTTGCGATACTAATAATCATTTTTAGTGTCCAGGCTAAATTTGTTAGACTCACAATGGGAACATTTTCCATGCAAAATTGCTTTTGTGACCTACAAAATATATAATGTGAGGGTTTAAAATGATTATTAGGAGGGTTCAGTAATTAAAAGGTTGTATCCTACAACCGGTCCATGTACATCTTATTCTCATTCCCTAAATAAAATCACCTACGAAATAACCAAATTCAAGAACAACACATCTCTCAGGCTCAGGCACTTTTTTCTCCATTTTGGTGGAGAACTTAGCTCTCAGCAAAGGCTTTAACCATATTTTTACCATTTTAGTTCATAATTCCGTTGGACCTTATTGTCTGTAAAAATCTCCATGGATGACACGTTATTTGAGTATTTCTTAGATGAGCTTTATGGGTAAGAGGTGGTTATGGATGACGTGTCCGTTGATGAGTGCAGTACCGTTTTATGAATACGGCTTAAATAATAATGTTTGTCAGAGCGCATTTATTCAATACATTCAAATTCAAATTTCAGAAGGCCACCAAGAATTTCTATTTTATGTAAATTTTAAGACTCTGCTTAAAAAAAAACCGCGATAGTTCTCGTGCGGGTAGTATTTATATGTAAATATTTTTTTGCGACGCTCTAAATCAAACAATCTCGACAAATAAGACGCCAAAAGAAAAACAATTTTCCATTACAATGTTTGCAATTTGTTTACAAAAACAAACAAATCAAGTTCGCACACGAGTCCAAGTAAAGACTATTTTTCTGACGCTCAAAAAATCTTGACAAAAATGAGCTAAAAGAAGGGCACTTCCCTCAAGACTAATAAATACAATAAATTTTCACAATTTATTTACTAAAACACGCACAAGTTCTCGCATGGCTACGATATTAAATACAATTTCTAAATTAAAGATCCCGACTCTGAAAACCAAACAAACCTAACAAATAAGGCGCCAAAGGAAATAGAGTTTCCAAGTGACAGATTAATTGTACTTTGAAAATATTAACAATCCGTTTATGAATAAAATCGCGATAGTTCTCGCACGGGTACAATTTCTACGTACGTAAAGGTCTCTTTTTCGAAGCTTAAAGCCAAGAAAACTATAAAAATAAGCCGCTGAAAGAAAGATGCTCTCCTAGATGACCGATAATTTACACTTTTTAAATATCACAAAATATGTTTTAAAAAATCCGCATAAGTTCTCGGACGATAATGGTGAGAATCCATTTTCTGGCGCCAATTTTTTCCAATGACAAACTCCTGAAGCCTTACTTTGCAAATATCAGCGAATTGCTATAAAAAAAAATGTATAACAAAATAAAACTCCACATATCTTCGGAGTAAGTCTTCCACGTTCTGTCGTAGTACACCACTTGAACTTAACACATTTTCGCATGCAACCCTTGCCAACTATCCCACACAAGGCTATGTGCAGCAACACGTGCGATATACATGATAAACCGTAATTATTAGAACCAATCCTTAAATCCATTGTTCAATGAACTTCCACTTCAACTTCATGGATAATCATTTCTCTGACGACGAATAAGAAAAAAAAAAATGGCAAAACCAAACCGACAACCCCAAAGATAATCATAACAATTTCCCTCAATTTACCTTCGCAATCGTGCGCGCGGTGCAAAATCTCCTTCACATAGATACTCGTACCTATGCTCCATTGTTTCCTCCGATCCGGCATCATAGCGAACAAAAAGTCGTGATAACATCTCTTATATTATTGACTCATTGTTCACAAAATTGTTGCATTCGACGAGGAACGCCCCCTTTTGGTTGTACCCAGCATATAGCCATCAATCCATCCGAGAAATTTCTGTTCCTACCTCGCGCTTCGTCCATAAATTTTGTCGACAATAAACTGTCAAAATATTGTTGTTTATTAGTTGCATTAACACTTTCCTTCCGACTGGACCTGGACCTCGCTGTTGCTGCAGGTGTTGCACAATGCCGGAGAACCAGCCAGCAAATTGAATTATCCATCGCGCGTACGTTATGGCGGCGTCGTTTACGCGCGTATCCTTCTCGGATAGATTTTAATAAGGAAATTGACTGAAAGTCAATAAATATATGCACAACAAAAGAGCATGCTCCCTAGTTAAGCGGGCTCTCTAATGACCAAAGGTCAGCCACTTCTCGGCTGACACTTAACCACTTGTAACACTTTGTTTTCGTGTATCTCTTGCGAGAATTCTTCCTCGGGCAGAGCGCTTTCAATCGTAAATTAAATCCGACGATAGCCAGGAAAAAGTTCGTTGAATGCGATGAGATACAATCAAATGGGTAGCACGACACGCAAGATGATGGCATTACGATGTGATGATGATTATGATGCGGTGTGATGGTAGCGAGAGATTACTTCATTTGTGAGACAAATGGCTCCAATGAATTGATGGGGCTGCGGAAGAGAGTTTACCTGGCAACTTTGCCCATCTCCCTGGAGCTTGGAAAGAAATTCGTGAGCCCACGCGTCTATCTCATTAGAGGTGCCATTTGCCGGTGGCGTGCGATGTGATGTGCTGCGACGCCGCACTGTGGTCCAAAAAGGCAAATCTCGTGAAAAAAAATGTTTTGTTTTTTTTTATTTCTAATAGAAATATAAACGGAGCTTCAAAAACAGCAATCAAAATAATTTTCTGCTAACGAGTTTGACTTATAGAGCTTTTCAAAGCCAATTGGACAATTTTGTTCTAAAATAAAAAAAACGAACTTGTTTATTTTCTTTTTTTGCAATTATGGAATATTAAACTAAAAATCGTAATTTTCTTGAATGTAGTCTAGTTGTTTTATATATGTATAAGTAAATTAAAATTTTAATAAAAAAAAATAATAAAGTACCTAATATTTTTAATAATAATAATTTTTGTAGAGCTACAAAAAAATTCTCGCGAGTTCCCGCGGAAAATTGATAGTTTACCCTTACTATTTGTTAAACCATATGCAAAATTGTAGCTGCAACTATTGGCAATGTTCGGAGAAATTGTAAATTTGCTTAAAAAAAGTCGAGTTACCGTGCTGACATTTTGGCCTTAAAAGCATATTTGTTTATGAAATATTTCAATTATTTTGTTAATTAGAAGAACTGAGATCGTGAAATGTTCTTCTTTTATCAATTTAAAATTGTTTTGTTATTATTTTGATCGTTAAAAAAATCTACCCACTTCCACGCCCCTTTTTATATAAATGCCAATTGCTTTTTGTAATCCGCCCACTTTAACGACTTTAAATTCCCCCTAAACCAAAAGGGTTTTTGAGGTATGCTGCAACTGGGTTTCTTCGATTTATTGAAATTGCTGTAAATCATTATTGTTCTTATTCTTAAAATATATGTAAACATGGATTATATACATAAGAAAGGGATTAATTGAATTATTGCGAAAAGTTGAAAGAAATATTAAATTAGGGATTATTGTTGTAGGATGAAGAGAAATATTAATTTTTCTCTGTTACCCCACATTGGGAACCTTAAATTTCCTAGGTAAAACATTCCTTGCACATGTACATATGCAGGTATATAAACTCCTGACTCCAATACTTCACAAAATTCTGGACCATGGTGGGGAACTTATAAAACTCTATTTTATTTGGATAAATATAAATTTTGTATTCCATTCGATTTTATTTTATTATTTTTTTCGTCCGTTTACTTTATCCCTACACTGTTTCATATAAAATATATCACTTAAACAGTTTTACTGATGCGCCACAAAATGAAAAAAAAATCTATTTAAATACAACATTAAAAGTGCATACAATTCATCCATTGTTGTAAAAAAAAATATATTTTGGATCACCCTGTGAGCGGACCTTTTATTTTACAAGATTTGCACAATTTTACTTGTTTTTTTTACTTGTTTTTAAAGTTTTTCCTTAATTCCTTTCTCTTTTAATTCCTTTTTCAAATAAAATCTCACTTCAGCCAAAGATTTATAAACACCCTGTGAAGCAATTTCCTAAAAAATCACTATTTTTATAAGCTTGGAAATTTCTTTATTATAGCGATATCTTCATGCGTTCAAAAGTTATAATTTTTGCAACCAAAAATGTAATATTGGACCACAGTGCGACGCCGCCTAAACACAAATAAGGATACAGTTTGCAAGGAGACACGACGCGTCACCTCGGGGCCGATTGATGCGCCGTAGTCATTTCCATTTGGGCGTTTCTTCAACGTGACCCCCACCGCTGTTCTTCGCAGTCCTTCTCCCTCTCCATTGTTGGCTTAGTTTCCCTTGTCAAATTGTCTCTGGAGCGGCGACACGGCGGGTATACGATTCGATATTATTATGTCGTCTGCCCATGCAGATAAGTGTGCAAACAAAAAATAAAAATAGAGATAGAAAATTGCCAGTAATTGTCTCCGTGGTTTGCAGTTTTTCTTCGGTTTGTTTTGGCTTTTTTTTCCTCTGCATAATCATAGTAACTTTCTACATATATTTTTGCATTTTTTTCTCTATGGGTATTCTCTCTTTCCAGGTGTTATACCGTGAAATAGTATCTCATGCTCGAGTGGTTGGTGCATGCATAAGGGCTTCTGAGAAGGAGACTAACGTCGCCGCGGGCGAACAACAAAACTCATCGTTATCTTCCACTGATGAGAGATCAACTGGCAAAACGCCATCGCCAAACGCTGTTGCAAAGAAACCCAGTAACGAGGGAAATTTGAAAGGATTAGAACGTCGCTATCATCTATTGTATTTGAAGGCGATCGAAGTGCAGTGCCTGTTTGAGGGCCTACTGGGAAAGAAGATTTCAGCTGCGGTGAGTTGGTCACTTGTTGTTTTATTTCATTTTCTTTAGTTTTATTTCATTGGCTTGCAATTAATTCGTAAGTCGTTATAAAAAAAAAATAGGGTTAGAAAGGTGTTTTGTTTGTGCGGGAAATCAATTAAGGGCTAGCTGCAGCTGAAAACTTTAATAAAACACTGGAGGGCAACTGTAACTAATTGATTTATTATTCGGCGGCCCACCTGCGCTGTAATTAATTGACGTGGCTTTCGTTTTTATTTCATGGTTACACTATCAGTTCGTTCTGGATTTAAATTGAACGCTTAGAATGAGTCGGGGGGGTATGAACGGATCTGGGCGACGGCAGAAACTGCGAGCACATAACACTTTCTCCAATTCGGGTACAGTGATTGATTTCTTTTTCAATCTCTTCGTTGAAAGCGATGGGGGTATTCCCAATCGAGAATTGAAAATGATGCGTCTTGTTGTGGTGCAAAAAGGCCCCATCAACGTTTCTAAGGAACCTTTTTTGCAAAGCCTTTGGTGGGAAGATTCTTTATACCAAGTCACAGTCACTGACTGACTTAGCTTAGCCATATGCCTTGACTTTTGTTACCGCTGATTGTTTTCTGTCCTTATACAAGAGCAATTGCACTTTTTGGACGGCTAGACTCACAATTTTTAGGTTTGTCGCAAAATATTGAACTAATCGATTGGATGTCTCTTTTAAGTTGACGATTAAAATTTATTTTGTGGAATGCATTGAGTGACTTAATATTTATGTCACTCAACCTTACTGACCATAGCTTTGGGCCTTCATTGCATCTTTGTCCGTGTTTTTTTTTTTTTTCAAGGGCCACACTTGTAATGTCGATGGTTTTGGACGACCTTTTCTTGATGTTTGAAAAGCCCTTGGGAACATTCATAAGTGACAATATGGACTTTCGACATTTGCTTAGAGTTGGTAGGGTTTGCGGTTTTTCAAATACCATTGCCCATGCCCGGTTAAGGTTTTTTTTTCCACTGCACAACGTCTCGCGAACGTCTGACAAACATGCGAGAGTATTACTGTCATGAAAGAGCTTCTCATGTAGCCGGCATAAAATTGTAGATCCCTTCTATTCGTCCCAAAAATGAAAAAAAAAAACTCAAACAAAACGAATGATTGAGAGAAGCTAGGCCTAGGGTCCCTGCGGACCTGTTGCGCCAACTCTGTATTTAATTTTTAAAACCCAAGCCCGTGTCTATGATGGATATTGCAGCTTAAAAGGTGTCACTTATTTTGTAAAAATCACGTCTTCTTAACCAACATTCTCCCAAGCCTTCACAGAGCTAATCAGTGAAGGAATAACTCTCTTTCAAATTGAATCTTATTTACTGTCCAGCCGTAGATATGATTTGTCAAGAGGATATTTAACGCCGCAGCGGCTCATTTGACACCAGAAAAAACCTGTTTAATATCCAACTGCTTACAAAACTTTTAGTTGGGAGATTTATCGCACCAAAACTGTTCAGATGCTAAAGCTCGGCCGATCGGTGTAGACTGTACTACTGGTCGAAAGAAGGTCCCCCAACTTCGCAAATCACAGACGAATCAGTCTCTTAAACTACGTGCATAGGATCATGCTTGCCTTAAATGCCTCTATCCTCTTGGCAACAACCTATCAGTGCGTTTTTCCGCCAAAAAAGACCATCATGGTCAAAATTTGCTTTAGCAATTCCTATTCAAACGGTCTATATCTGCCATCTCGTCATGAATTTTGCACTACACGTCAGTTGAGGTCTCCTCCTTCTAAGACGAGGTCTTCTTTCACTGCATTGTCCCTTCGGGCTACACTTGAAGATTCTACGGGCCGGAGCATTTTTGCTCATTCGCTCAACATGTCCTAGCCATCTTAGACGACTGATGCGCACATTTTTGAATCGCCTTATAGTTCCTTTAGTTCTTGGTTCAATCTTCAGCTCATCAAAGCAAACGAGACCGAAAATTTTACCAACAATCTTTCTCGCAAATGAACCGACGATGTCTTCAACTGCCTTAGACAAAGTCCAAGCTTTGGCGACAAAAGTCAGGACTGGGACTATCAGAGTACAGAATTTCCTTAATTGTTCGAGATAGGACGCTTTTACTCGACTGCCTTCTGAGCCCAAAGACAAAGCCATTTGCATGAGCTATTTTCCGTTTTAATTCAAACTGTTTTTAATTTTAGCAGTCCTATTTTTTGTTGGGTGAAAATTGCGAGCCCGCGTAAGGAAGTCTTGGTTATAAAATTAAGCGAATAATGTTTTCATAAACCTGGGGGCAGATTCGATATCGTTTTTGAAACTTTGATGACCTTAAAAAGGTTTATTCTGCCCGAATTTGCTTCACTATCGTCAGCTTTCATTACATTTGTGGAAAATGAATTGGATTACGGCCTCAAACTTGTAATTTTGACACTTAGTTGCTACTTTTGGAGGCTTATCGTTTCGACGATAATCGTCTGAAAAGTTACGGAATGAGTGCCCTGTTTTCATAAGATCTACCTATGTTTCCAACTTCAGCTTCCAATGCCTCATAAGCTGCGATATATTTTCAATCTGTGAGTAAACAAAACTGGTTATTATTATAGCAAGCTTCTTATAACCTAAAGAGCGGCTAGTTTTCAGGTCGCAATCTGTCGACTGTGGCTCTCTGCAGCCAGATTTTGGCAACAATATCTACCATTGCCCTTCTGACAACCTCCGCAACAAGACTCAATCTATTGGCATCGGTCGGAAAGTGCGACCTCCTCTAGCAAAGTCTTGTGGTATTGAAAGTCGTCGTTGGTTACAGTGGTTTCCAACCGGTGGGTTGCCCTCCCCGGAGGAGGCATGACTGCATTTGAACTTCTGACACAAAGGGCATTACTAATAATCATTTTTAACCTCCAAACTAAATATTTTTTTTAGGTCACAATATGCAATTTTTTATGGAAAATTTCGCCATTGTGAGTTTGAAAAATTAAGCCAATACACTAAAAAATGATTATTAGTATCGCGGAAAGAAAACAAGTATTGATGTGTTAAAGGCTTCAACATTTAATGAAAAAGTTGTGAACCACTGAGCTTAAGTGTGGAGGTGGCGCTCTTTAAGGGTAGGGAGACGAAAAGTGACCCGACAATGGTCGAATATTTCTCGAAATCTATATATAAGGGCGTCTTACTGTTTCCCTTTTCCAAGAAGTGCGGCCCAAAACTTTCTCTTGTGTTCTGTAAAAAAACAGTTGATGGATTGGCAACTGAAACAGAACTTCCTCTAACACGAACGAATGTACATTCGCGACATCTCCGAATTCGCTGTTACCACAGTGTCTTAAACTTCCTGACACGCTTTATCGTGCCAACGGCTGTCCTATATGTTTTTGCAGCGCACCACTCGACAGGCACGTCATGTTAAACAGTTCAGCGTAACAGTGCGTGTGGTGAGCTCATAAGGAAAAGCCTAATTTCCACCAACCTATATCAACTGCTCTACCCATTCTGTGTGTCGTCATTATCACCCCATCTTTCCCAATAGCTTCGAATTCCGTTCAACTATCCAATGCGTTGGCAAAAACCCCATACACATCCGGCTTCGCGTAGGCATAGTATGCTTTTTTTTTTAGAAAATTAACTTAATAATACCAATAATTTCGAACGAACATTGAATTTAATTGAAAGAGAAATTTCATTAACACTCCAATGCGTCCGAACCGGACGGGCACTGTGCCTATGCATATTCATGCATCGCACCTAGTCCAGTGGAGCCCAAAGGAGGGCGCAATTGAGGCGCTTTTCACCGCCAAAACTGTAACTGTAACAGAAATAGGAAAAAACGAAAATACAAAAATACGAAAATACCCATAATCAGGTAATTTCCGTTCGTTTTACTGTATCGGCAATCGGGCCCCCTAGGGCGCGCTCTCCCGTTGGAATTTGGAACAAATTACACTGCGGATACCTACCCATCGTCCAACTGACCGCCAAATCTTTTGAGATAATTTCTACTCTGTTCGAGTACACAACATGTGTTTTTGCCATGCTGCACATGACAGCAAACATGCAAATTTGTATCGTTTACCCCAAACAAGGAAGTTTTCGCAAATCGTGTTTTGGCAGCACTTTCAGTCGAATTTGCATACCTTACCCGC